>OW387025.1:5100000-7650000 GCA_936439885.1 Nowickia ferox | reverse complement strand
AAAGGTACTTTTTGTAAAAGGTATTTTTTGTAAAAGGTACTTTTTGTGAATGGTACTTTTTGTAAAAGGTACTTTTTATAAAAGGTACTTTTTGTAAAAGGCACTTTTTATAAAAGGTACTTTTTGTAAAAGGTACTTTTTCTAAAAGGTACTTCTTATAAAAGGTACTTCTTATTTTTTATGAAAGGTACTTCTTATAAAAGGTACTTTTTATAAAAGGTACTTTTTATAAAAGGTACTTTTTGTAAAAGGTACTTTTTGTAAAAGGTACTTTTTGTAAGAGGTACTTTTTATAAAATGTACTTTTTGTAAAAGGTACTTTTTATAAAAGGTACTTTTTGTAAAAGGTACTTTTTATAAAAGGTACTTCTTATAAAAGGTACTTCTTATAAAAGGTATTTTTTATAAAAGGTACTTTTTATAAAAGGTATTTTTTATGAAAGGTACTTCTTATAAAAGGTACTTTTTGTAAAAGGTTCTTTTTGTAAAAGGTACTTTTTGTAAAAAGTACTTTTTATAAAAGGTACTTTGTATAAAAGGTACTTTTTATAAAAGTACTTTTTGTAAAAGGTCATTTTTGGAAAAGTTACTTTTGGCAAAGGGTACTTTTGGCAAAAGGTACTTTTTGTGAAGGGTATTTTTACAAAATATATTTTTTGTAAAGGGCAGTTTTTATAATGATATTTTTTATAGATTGTTGCTGTATACTCGGTACTTTTTGTAGTAGTTATTATAAAATGCAGTGCGTATAAAATGTAGGTGTTATCAAAGGCACTTGTTTTTTTTATAGAAAACTGCTATTTCCAAATATTTCCCTTAGCGAAATAGCCCAGTAACAAATTCTCAGATTTACCTTGGGCTGCTGAATTTGTCTCAACCACTGTCAATTTTAGTGTATTGCAACATAATGTTCAAATGCGTGTTGTAAAGTTTTACTATACAAGTTTCAACACAAATTCATGTTCTAATTTGTTAGAAGAATGTTGCAATGCAATGCGGTCTTGAACACCACGGCTTCAGTAAAAGAAAAAAAAAAAAAAACATACATAATTGCAACGCACTCCAAACACCCCAAAAAATGGTACAAACAACTAAGAAAACCGCGTAAAATGTCGTTCTATTACATTTGTCTTGTTGTATTGGAATGAAAGGTTAACAATGTTGCATTATTTTTAATGTGCGACAAAAATCTCGACAAGGACACCACTGTCGTCACCAGTTGTTGTAGGTTCACATCAAAACTATTCAGTTGCACACTGCGGTATGCGGTGTGTAGAATTGTGAAAAAAAACTCGAGTAATTTTTGCTAATTCCGTAAAGTTCAGACATTTCTGTGTTATGTTTGCATAAAATTATGTATTTTAAAGCTGTTTTTATTGTTGAGTTTTTTCATTAAATGAAACCAAAACTTTTGTTGTTTGAAAATGGAACAAACTTTTGTTTACCTACTAATTTCGTTTTGTCACTTTGTTGACATTAAATATTGGGTGTTTTTTATTGAGGTATAGAACTTTAAGTTGGCATCACTTTTTTAACTGGCGGCCATTTTGTCAGCTGTCAAGTGATTAATATTTAGTTTGGTTTGCCATTTCATCATGAACAGGTTGACAAAAGAACAACGCTTGCAAATCGTGCAAATTTATTTCGAAAATAATGGTTCAGTTCGCGAAGTTTACCGCAAGCTCCGTCCATTTTATGGTCGACATAATCGTCCATCAGAGCAATTAATTCGGTTAACCATGGATCGTTTTCGCACTACGTTTACTCTATGTGATAATACGCATCCGCAGAGACGTCGAACAGTGCGCACCGAAGAAACAATTGCCGCTGTAGAGCAAAGTGTTGAAGAGGACCCGAATTAATCGATTCGCCACCGTGCACAGCAATTGGAACTTTGTCCATCAACTTTATGGAAGATTTTGCGCAAAGATCTTGGCTTGCGACCTTACAAGATCCAGCTTGTGCAAGAATTAAAGCCGCGAGACCATGCAATGCGTCGTGATTTTGGTGTATGGTCCGAAAATGAGATTGATCTCGATGCTGATTTTCATCGCGAAATTTTGTTCAGTGATGAGGCTCATTTTTGGTTGAATGGCTACGTCAACAAGCAAAATTGCCGCATTTGGAGTGAAGAGAATCCACATGAGACCCTTGAGACGCCATTACATCCACAAAAACTGACTGTTTGGTGTGCTCTATGGGCTGGTGGAGTCATTGGGCCATACTTCTTCCGAAATAATGCTGGAGAGTCAGTTACCGTTATTGGAGACCGGTATAGAGCCATGATAACCGACTATTTTGTTCCCGAATTGGATGGCATGAATGTGGATGAGTTGTGGTTCCAACAAGACGGCGCTACATGCCACACAGCGCACGTCACAATCGATTTATTGAAGGAAACATTCGATGAGCGCATAATTTCGCGGAATGGACCTGTCAATTGGCCACCAAGATCGTGTGATTTGACACCATTGGATTATTTTCTTTGGGGATATGTGAAGTCGCTCGTCTACGCCAACAAACCAGAAACGTTAAGGGACTTGGAAGCCAACATTCGTGGCGTTATTGCCAACATACGGCCCCATATGCTCGAAAAAGTGGTTGAAAATTGGACCTGTAGAATTGGCTTTATTCGAGCCAGCCGCGGCGGTCACATGCCCGAAATCATATTTAAACGTTAATGGCATAAAATTATCCTTCCAATAAAGCCAAATTGATGGACATTAAAACGATTTTCTTGTGTTTTATTTCAATTCGAAGTTCTATACCTCTAAAAAAACACCCTGTATTAAAATTCTAAAACACTGAAGCTAAAAATTTGCTTCTAGTGTTTTGCTCTTTTCGCCATTAAAAAAGACTAACACAATTTGTACAAAAAATAAAAAAATATAATTTTTAATAACATAAATAAATAGATACTTTTATATTTAATGGCTATTATTAATTGCAAGACAAATACAAATTGAAAAAAGAAAAAAAAACATTGAAAATGCTTCAGGAGCTTTTGTCAGAATTCTCATGAAAGAGACAATATTGAATGAGGTTAGAAAAACAAACTGCTTATTGGCAAAAAACTAACTAAGATTTCTTGCATACAATATAAATACGATTAGAAATTTTAGTTTTTAACTGATAAGGTAAAGGACAACATGCAATTCAAGGTGAGTTTTGTAGAAAGAATAATTAAAATTATTAAATATTCATAGAAAAATATTTTGTCTCTTAATAGATATTTTTGATTTTCGCAATCAGCTGTTGCAACGTTTGGGCCCAAGAAAATTTGCCACAACTTCAAACACAACAAGATGTGCAGTGGGAAAATATGGACGAAGCACAATACCCCTTTAGGTAAATATTTAAAAACCAAAGAATAGCGAACTTAGTTTCTTTTATAATTTCATTACTTACATAAATTGGTAGTTACGCCAAAATGGCATGGAGGGGTCAGCGCAAATAAAATTTTGTTAGAATAAAAAGGAAGCAAAAACTTTTTAATTAAATAAGAACTTTTAACACTTTTATACCGCAATGGAAGGTACTTTACGCTCATTTGCAGTAAAATGGTACTAAGTAAACAATTTTAAATCCTGTCGAAAACATGTTCATGATGTTTCTTTATAAGTAGAATTTTCATATTTTTTCATATTTTGAGCCGTTTTTTCGTTTGCGTGAATTTTTTAAAGCACTATTTGCAAAAATGTATTAAGTCAAAAATACGAAAAAGTTTCAATACTGCAAAAAACAAAATATTAGCTACTCGTTGCTACACATCTTTTCATTTCTATGGGAATCTTAACCTTTCCAATAAACATAATAATAGGACATTTACATTGTCTCAAAATCTAATACTTACGAGATTTCGAGCTAAATCTAGTCGATTTTTACTAGATTCCCCATACAAAACAAAATCTAGTTTTTCAGTAGACTTGTAGGAAATCTACTATAAATCTAATATTTTTATATAATATTTTTATTTATTTTTTACTACACTGTACAACATAATTTATGTAGAAGGTGAGTGAATTAGCTAAGTCGGCATTTTTTGCGTTACAATTTAAGAATTCATTTCAGACAAAGGATTTTGTCTCGGATACGAAATCTGGGAAAATGTCACAAAAAGCTTAGTGTAAACGATATAGATTTCATTAAAGATTTCTAATCAAATATACTAGATTTCGAGACAATGTAAACGCAGTTTAATTAACAAATTCGGAAAAGTAATTTTAGCAAGACATATTACAAGGATTTAACATATTTTCTTTTACTATTGAATTTTTGACTGTTATGTGAGCATTCCATTTTGCAAGTGAGTTAAAGTCTAAGATTTGAAAAATGTATTACATTAAGTTCAAGTTTGCCTAAGGTTTGTGTTTCATTTGTAATAATTTCTTTAAACAGTTATTTGTAAAACTGTAATAATTAGCAAATTATGAATGAAATATTAAATTGCTGTTAGTAGTTGATTTTCTATTCACACACTATTTCCCTATCGCTGTTTGTGAAAAATAGTTGAAAAACGTATTATATGTAGTCAAGAAACGTTCTAAATATTGATACATATTATTTTGCCGCTGCCAACAGTTTGTTTTCAATTTAGAATAACTTTGAAGCCGCTGCTTGTAAAAATGTACTAAGTTGCAAATTTTAAATAATTATTAAACCACTGTCATTCACACTGTCATTTAAATAATTATTAAACCACTGTTATATGGAAAAAGTATTAAGTAGTAAATTTTGTTGTGTTTCCATTGCGTCAAAAGTTCTCTTTTATTTTATTATATTTTATTTTATTTTATTTTATTTTATTTTAATTTATTTTATTTTATTTTATTTTATTTTATTTTAATTTATTTTATTTTATTTTATTTTATTTTATTTTATTTTATTTTATTTTATTTTATTTGATTTTATTTGATTTTATTTTATTTTATTTTATATTATTTTATTTTATTTTATTTGGTTTTATTTTAATTTATTTTAAATTATATTTGACAACTTGTTTATTTATTCCTTCTCCTTTACGATTTAATTTCTTAATTTTTGCGAAAATTTTAGCCTTATTATTGGAATGATGTTTGTTTGTTATTACAGCCCGATTTTACCCGACAGCGAACGTACCGAGAGCTTTTACAATGAACCTTCAAACGAAATGCTTGATGACGAACTTTTCTGGCGTGCTTTCTCTCGTATGAAAAAAAAAGGTTTTTCGCCAGCCCTTACATATTTCATCTTAAAAAGTTTAACGGCACGCACTTTCAAGTCTTCAGTTGGCTAAATCTAAAACGGTTGAAACTTTTTATAATTTAAATTCATAATAAACGTGTTTATTTTTACATTGTTTGCTAAGTACGAGTGTTTTGTTTTTGTATGACGTTTTTGTACAATTTATCAATATATAAATCTTTGTAATGCAAATAATTAATTAAATTCTTTTGATCAACAGCTGAATAATTTAAAATTAAAAAAAAGTCCTCCTACCTTAATCGTCTTAAAAATAAATGGCTTACAAAATTAGTAAGATTTCAAACATTAACGCGTTATGACATTTACATATGTTAAGACTTAACGTGAACTTTAACTGCGAGTTCTTCATACAAAACTTGCCGTTAAAGTCCCTGTTAGCTTTTAATTGTACATTGTGAAAAGGGCCGTTGATCAAATATAGTAGTCAAATTTGTGAAAAATGTTGAGCAACATTGATTTTTTTCATACGAAAAATTTGACATGTAAATAATATTAACTAGCCCTGAAACTATGCTACAATTTCTCATGTTTTTAAAAACGCCCCATGTGTTTGTTGTAAATAAGGTGAATAATTTTAAATAAGGTGAATAGGTATGCTGTTGCTGATGATTAAGGGTCTTGATAACTCACAATCTGATGTAAAAAAGCATTATGCTACTATCATACATAAAGTAAAACGTTTAGAAAACCAAAATAATATATGTCAAAGACGTTTAAATAGATCTGATATGGTCATAAAGGGTTTGGGTTAGAAATATTAAAGACTTGCGTAAGGCTATCATCAAAATTGCATCACTATGCAATGTCCAGATATCTAATTTTGATATTCAGCACTGCACATGAAGGTGGTAAATTTAATTCAGTGCAAACCCGTGATTTGATTATGTTTAACAACAGGAACAACAAAAATAGTATCATATTAAAGGATGTAACTGGTGGCAGTGCCACTTCAAACATATGTATTGGAAAGCAGTTGATTTCCATTTGTAGAAAATTAAAAGATAAAGGTAAAATAAAAAAATACACCTTAAAAAATTTTGACATTCGAAAAGCTGAGTCTGTGTTGATGGATGAGTGGATGGATGTCTTACTTAGGATGAGTGTGTTAGTACCTTGGATGATGACCACAGCTCTACCTCTTTGGATGCGGGCTCTGGTGCAAGCTGTCTTTAAGCTGTTGTGATTTTGCTAACTTTTGAAGGCATGAAGTTAATATTATGAATTTTAATAACTTTTTCTCTTCCTGCTTGAAAACTTGTTGTTATTTTATTTAAAAATATATTTTATGATTTAGAATTTATCTACTTTTTATATACATATTTGATACTACACATTGCCTAGTGCTAATACTTACTGTTACCTTGTATATTTACATATATCTAATATATAAAAATAAGTCGGGTTTTCCTTCCTGACGCTATAACTCCATAACGCACGAACCGATTTCCACGGTTTTGCATTCGTTGGAAAGGTATCGGGCTCCGTGAGGTTTATAGCAAAGAAAATTCAGGGAAAATTTCAAGAGAAAAGCAGGAAAACAGGGAAAATCATTTTTCACATACAGCGTCATCTCTGATACATAGCATGTACTACAACGGCGCAAGTACGTGGTGTGTGAGTATACTTCACGAAAATAAGTACGTTTCATTTTAAGTAGATGGCGCCGGTGCGTGATACATTGTTTGACAGTTTGTAATACAAAAATTCAAGTAAGTTGCATATTTTAAGGCGCTAGATTGTGACTACTGTATGGAGTAATTTGTAGTTAAAAAAATTTATTGAGGGTAAGACAACGTTTGCCAGGCTCATCTAGTATTTTATATTTAAGGATATTTCCTACTATTTTTATACTTTCTCTTACTTCCCCCAAACCTACATGAATAATAATTTAGGACCAGTTGTCAGTGACAACACTTTTCTTAAATCTCAATTGCGTAATAGTGGTAATAAGTTAAATGTCGGACACATTAATATCCAAAGCTTTGCTTTAGGAGGTACTTTGAATAAGCTTGGCAAGTTGAATTGTGTACTGGATAGTAATAGTATTATTACTACATCTACGTTTCCTTTAGGTTGGAAAGTTGGTAAGGTGGTTCCTACAAAAAAAGTTGGCGAATCTAATGAGATTGATAACTTACTTCCAATTTCTGTTCTACTTGTCATTTCTAAAATGGTAGAAATTCTACTGAAATATCAGCTCATGTCTCATATTGAAGAAGTCTCTTTTTTTACTGATGCGCAGTACGGATTTAGATGTGGTAGAAATACAACTTCTCTTTTGTTGGGAATGGTTGAAACTATAAGGCAATCTTTGAGTAAACGTCACCTAATTGCTCTTTTATCTTTGGATCTTTTCCAAAGCCTTTGATACAATAGATTTTGGAATTTTAATTTTGAAATTGCATCGCAATCTTGGTCTTTTGTCATCTTCTTATAAGCTTTTATATTCATATCATAATAATAGATATCAATACGTCACAATTGGAGATAAAATATGAAAGATTTTACCTGTCACGAGTGGTGTTCCACAAGTTTCCTTCCTTGCACCTATATTATTTAACGTCTATTTAATATAGATCTTTTCTCCAATTTCGAATTTATATCGTCTTGTATTCCATTTGCTTGTGTAGATGATCCGTTTTTTCTTGTTTGTGATGAAAAACATTTCCTGGACGTCATGCAAAATATAATTGATTATAGTATCGAAATTATTTTTCGTTGGATGAGCGAGAATAAAACAAAAGCAATGTTCTTTGGGACCCCAAAAACTAATTTGGCCATAAAGATTGATGTTACTGACGACATTCAGTTTGTTAACCAGATTAAAAGTCTTGGTGTGTTTTATTGGACAATAGGCTTAATTTCGATAGACATATTAATTTTGTATCATCCAGGGTTAATTTTGCACTCTGACAAACTATTTGAAATTAAGGCTATTGCTATTTTTTTTTATAAAATATACAAGAATGAGAAAATATTGCATATAATTTAATTTTTTACCTTCTGTCGGTCTCAACGAAATCGTCAAATGCAAATTCCAAGACCAAATTCAATTTTGGAACCATCATTTCATACTAGAGTTGCAAGAATTTTTAATAATCTGCCTGACAGCCTTAAATCTTTTGTTTCATCACATCAAACTTATAAAAGTAAAGTTCTATTATATCTTGAACAAATTAATACTCGTACATGAAATTCGTACATACGAGTACATACATATATGACTTAAGGCTCAGTTAGCCGACTGTAATGTAATGTAACTGCAACATTAGAAAACAGCTGATCGATATTGTTATGTGAAAAGTAATGGAAATGGTTACAGAGATGTAATGTAACGTAACCTACTTTTCATATAAAAATATCGATCAGCTGTTTCCTACATTACAGTTACATTACATTACAGTCGTCTAACTGAGCATTTATACTCTGTTACAATAAAACCGTAATTGTTAATTTATTTGCTTTCCTACAATACAATAGCTGTCCAAAACATTCCCCTCTACTGTTATATTTATGAGATATATTGATAAATATTCTTTAAATATGTTAAATTTATTATATTTAGTCTACGATTTTCACCATATATTTTATTATAAAGTTTTGTTATATGTAGCTACTATATTATATAGACAATTTGTTAACAATTTATGACACATTGGGCTCAGTTACTTAAAGTTGAATAATAAAATGAATGAATTGAAAATTCCATGCGAAATAAGTGCCACCTATCTTATTTCACATGAAAACTTAAAATGTTTCATTTCATTTCATTTCAAGATAAACTGAGTACTATTTCTGCAACATTTTTATTCATGAACAATTCGTGCCAATTTTTTTATATATCTATTTTGACAGCATTTCACCTGAAATGTTGAACAGAGTACCAGGTTTAGGCAGTTTTGAAAATCAATTAAAAACACAATCGGAAATCGATTTGTTACTTCTTTTATTTTATTGCCAAATTCTTTTATCTAATTTTTCGACCTTTTTCAATATATTCAATTAAACTAATTTTTTGAGCTTTAGGTCAATGTTTATTATTATTTTAGTACTTCGATATTTCGTTAACCTTTGGTTAACTTCTTCAGGATATTTTTATATTTGAAATTAAATTTTTCTTTTTTCTCCTTTCAATTACAAAAATAACAATGTGTGTCATAAGTTCTGTGGCTATTCATATTGAGTATCTCAAAAAATTAGTTTAATTGAATATATTGAAAAAGGTCGAAAAATTAGATAAAAGAATTTGATAATATAATTGTGAGCCCATAAAAACAAAACATAAAAGTGATAGATAGTGATATACTCAATATGAATAGACACAGAACTTATGACACACATTGTTATTTTTGTAATTGAAAGGAGAAAAGAGAAAAAAAGAAAAATTTAATTTCAAATATAAAAATATCCTGAAGAAGTTAACCAAAGGTTAACGAAATATCGCAGTACTAAAATAATAATAAACATTGAATTTATTTTATTGCTTAAATTTTTTTGTCTCAAGTCATTTTCAACAACAACGGCTTAAGTCAATTTGGAGTTTTTCTTTTTCCTTTTAAAAGAAGAAAGAAAATCACACTAACATATATATCTTAGAAAATTTGACTTACGGCACTTTTGACACCAACGGCTGAAAATATAGTATTTTATATACAAACAATTTTTTTTGTTTAATATTGGAAATACTTACTATAGTTAATATTTATTTAACATTTGACATATGCTACTTTCACTTTTAACGGCTGGGCATTAATTCTGAATATTTTTATATATGTATTTTAATAATCGCGAATGTAAAGTATCCCACAAGTCTACTTTTAGTTATGACATCGACTGTAACGGCTGTAACGGAACGACAAAGTGTAAACTACATGACGCCGTTTATGCGATTTTCAACGTCTATGTTTAGTGTCTAAGGTCATGCTTGAAATTTTTCTATAATTTTGTTTGTTTTACTTGTACTTTTTGCTGTTTCTAAGAAAACCTCTTATAATCATCAATTGTTAATAATAATAATCTTTGTCTGTCAATAATCGAAATGACTTGAGAGTTATTTGCTTTTTATAAACATTATTTTTTTTAAATGATTTATGATTAATAATTGTTAACATTAAATTATTTTTTATTGTTCTTAAACTACAAAGAGAAGTAAGAATCAATAGCAAGAAGAAGATGGTAGGGAAAATCTTAGAATTTTAACACGAATCGTTTTCGAAAAATGTGATAAATTTTGAACCTAAACCAGAAGAAGATATTAAATATGAACAAAATTTTATTTTTATATTCTAAATCGATTAGTTCTTAAAGAAATTGATTTGCCTCACATACCTGCTTGTTTACAATTGACTGACACGCTTCACTATATTTGCCAGACAAATACAAAAAGAAAAATCATTGAAAATGCACTTCAAGAGCTTTTGTCAGAATTATTATAAAAAAAGAGCAAATAATGACGTTGAAAAAACACAAAACTGATTATTGGAAAATATTTATTGCTTTCTATCATACAATATACGATTAGAAATTTTAGTTTTTAACTGATAAGTAAACAGACAACATGCATTTCAAAGTGAGTTTGTAAAAAGATTAATAAAACTTATTTATTATTCACAGAGAAAGATTTTGTCTCTTAATAGATATTTTTGATTTTCGCAATCAGCTGTTGCAAAGTTTGGGCCCAAGAAAATTTGCAGCAACAACAAGATGTGCAACGGGAAAATTCCGATCATGGAAAACACACATTTAGGTAAATATTTAAAAAACCAAAGAACACCGAACTTAGTTTATTTCATAATTTCATTATTTACATTAAGTGGTAGTTACGCCCAAATGGCATGGAGGGGTGTCAACGCAAGTGAAATTTTATTAGAATAAAAAATGAAGAAATAACTTCTGAAGTAAAGAAAAACTTTTAACACTATTATACCATAATAAAAGGTACTTTTGAGCCGTTTAGCGTAAAATCATACTAAGTCCAAAATTCTAAATAGTGTCTAAAACTCTTAACAGTTTAGCCTGCTATTTCTTTATAAGTATATAAAATAATAATTTTCATTGAAAAAAAATTTTAGCCGTTGGTAGCAAAAGTAAGCTAAGTTAAAAAATTTCTATTAGAAAAGCTAGCTATTTGTATATTCATAATTTTTTTTGTTCTAAAAAATTAAAAAAAATTGTTTTCAACCGCTTGTTGTATAAACATTATAAGTCAGAAACCTAGCCTTCGCCAAAACAATAAAGAATACAAAAGTTTAATAGTTATTCAAGCTGTACATGTTATAACAATCTAAAAAGTTTCCAAAAAGCAAAAGTTTCTTTATAAAATGTTAAAAAGTATACATACATACATATCGTTACCTTAATATAGAATGACTCATTATTTTTTTGAAATCGGGTTTTTTGTATATTTCGATAGCAGAGCATCTAAGGTATCGAAAAATGCAAAAATTTCGATTTCGAAAAAAATAATGAGTTATGGTCTTTCTATATTAAAGTAACGATATGTACACATGCACGTATGAATTACTTAATACATTTCTGCAAAAACTGTAAAAATTTAACGTTCTTAAACTGATTAATTCTCTGCTACACAATTTTACGTATTACAAAAATTTTCGTTGCAACAAATAAATGAATTCAGCTTTAGAGTTGTTTTCTTTTCTATGAGAATTTTGAACGCTTATTTGCAAAAACTTACTAAGTAGAAAATTTAAAAAATGTTTTCCCCTAAAAAAACTATCAAAAATAATTTAATTGATTCCCGTTATTTATGCTTTTAATTTTCACTCAAATTTTTAACCGTTATGCACCAAAATGTAGCAAGTCGAAAAATTAAAAATATTTTTTTAGCTTTAAAAGGAATGCAAAAATAAATTTAGCCTATGTAAACTGTTTGTTTTTCCGTTTGCGTGAATTTTTTAGTGCTGTTTGCTTAAGTGTATTAAGTCTAATATATTGAAATATACATACTGCAACAAATACAAAATATTAGTAAACCGTTGCTAGACATATTTTCATTTCAATGTGAACTTTGAGCCGTTATTGGCAATAACATACTAACTAACAAATTCGAAATATGTAGTAATTTAAGCAAAACAAGCAATTTTTTCTTGACTTTTTCTTTAATTTGCTATTGAATTTTTAACTGTTATATGAGCCCTCCATTTTGGAAGTGAGTCTAAGGTTTGAAAAATGTATCACATCGAGTTAAAGTTTGCCTAAAGTTTGTGTTTCATTTGTAATAATTCTTTACACAGTTATTTGTAAGACTGCAATAATTAGCAAATTATGAATAATATGTTAAATTGCTGTTAGTAGTTGATTTTCCATTCACACATTATTTCTCTATCGTTGTTTGTGAAAAACTACTAAGTCTAAGAATTGAAAAATGTATTATATGTAGTCATAAAACGTTGTAAATATTGTTACATATTATTTTGACGCTACTAACGGTTTGTTTTTATTTTCTAATAACTGCTGAACCGTTGTTTGTAAAAATGTACTAAGTCGCAAATTTTAAATAATTATTAAAAAACTTCTAATAGCTCATATATCATTCAAACACTATTTGTGTTGCATGGAAAAAGTACTAAGTAGTAAATTTTGTTGTGTTGCCATTGCGTCAAAAGCTCTCTTTTATTTTATTATATTTTATTTATTTAAAATTATATTTGATAATCAGTTTATTTATTGCTTCAGCTGTACGATTTCATCTCTTCATTTTTGCAAAAAAGTTAGTTAGCCTCATTAGTGGAATAAGTTCATATTGATGTTTGTTTGTTATTACAGCCTGATTTTACCCGACAGCGAACGTACCGAGAGCTTTAACATTGAACCTTCAAACGGAATGCTTGCTGTCGAAGGCTCCTCGCGTATTTACTTTCCTGATACTATGGAAGATTCAGTGGTGGATTATGTGGCTGACAAAAATGGTTATAGAGCTTCCTATAAAATTAGCAAAAAAGGTTTGCCATTACTCGATCAATTTTCAATCCAAACTCGTTTAACGAACAACTCTTTAAAGTCTCTAGCTGGCTAAATCTTCAAGTGCTTAAACTTTTTATAATTTAAGTTCATAAGAAAAGTGTTTATCTTTACATTGTTTGCAAAGTACGAGTGTTTTGAAGTTATTTTTTTTATAAATGTATGTATGATGTTTTTGTACAATTTATAAATTGCAAAAGTTTTGTAATTTTTTATGGTTTTTAGTTGTTTTTCAGCTGTTTTTTTCTACCTAAATTATTCTATTCTTGTGCCATGTTGTATTTAAATGCACAACAATCGTAGTTGGTTGTTTTTTTTCTTCTTTGCAATGCAACTGACTAACTAAATTCCCTTGCCATGTGCATGCTTACAGTTCTTAAGAGTTGTGCTTGGCTCAGCTTAAGTTTATTTAAAAGTTGTTTTTGTTTATTTGTTTTGTATATTTTTTTTAATGCTGCAAAAGTCTTATTGTATCTTTAACTAAGTTTGAGCTGGTGTATTATTAAGAACATGTTAAATAAGCAATGGAAATTTTGATATAATATTCAGTAGTGCCAAGGAGTGAAGTTTATGTTGAATAGAAATAGATCTCGAATGGACTGAAAGGAGATTTTGGGCTGCACGGAGTGCAGCTCAAATTAAGTTTCCTGGTTATTTAATATCAGGCGAAGTTTCATAGATTTAGAGGGTGGCTTTGGCTGAAGTAGTTAGCACGTTGACTACAAAACCAAAGGTCCTGGGTTCGAGCCCGGTCTCTGACAGTCATTAAAAATAACAACACCACGCATTTTTCTGATGTGCATTAGCGTCCTTTGTATCAGTTGTTGTGGGAAAAGTTCTAGTGATGCAGGCATAAGGCACTGGTCACTAAAATCTACACCGACTTCATCAGATACTAATCCTAATGTAATATCAGAGCGCCCTCCTTCGTTGTGTAGCAGAATCATTGACGAAGTAAAATAACCAATAAAATAAAAATGGCTACTAAACACAGCTTCAAAAATTTAATACGCCTCATTTAACATCAGAAGGCGCTGCAACACTGCATTATCAAAAAGCGTGCAAAAAAAAGCAGAAGCTTTCCTCCTCCATCTCTACCTTCATCACCTGTCTACTCTATCACTATTCTTCCCTATCACCCTCTCTGCTTATCTTCTCTTCAACTAACAGGCAGCACAAAGACTCTAAATTTCCGCCTTCCTTACCAGCATACTGCTAACCTAAGCTAACCTTCATAGATTTAAGGTTAAAAATGGTTAGCAGGGCTCTTTTCATGGACTTTGGCAAAGCGTTTTTGAGTTTTGTTACTGAATGGGAATGACTGGAAATTTTATTTCTTAGAGAGCAATAAAAACCAGGTAAACCCTGATGTTTCAGTTCCAAATAATGAAGCAAAAAGGTGTTATATACTCGTGTGGGAAGCCACCTAGGGAAACTACGTCACACAGTGGGACAGTTTCTTGCATTTTTGTGCAAAAACTGAAAGAATTGGTCCTAGATCATTGAAAATTGGTACTGAGCATTATATTGACTAAATTAAGGAGAAAAAGTGGAATTTGATCAAAATCTATTGCGCCCAACAACTACAGAGCATGCATTCTTGTCTTCAAATTTCATACCTACACTTTTTAGAATAAAATAAGACACAGCGCCCACAAAACCCATATAAAATATAGATAAGAGTTATGCCTCTATTGGAGCAAAGGTTCAATATGTACATTAGCGTGGCCGTTTTTTTTTATTTCTTATAGTCTCTCCCCCCAAATCGGTTCAGTTTTGTTTAAAAAAAATACAAAAAAAAATCATAGCGATAAGTTGAGTTTTAGGGGGTGCTTTCGTCCCTCAAATTTGGCCTTCAAGCCTAAACGTACGTTTTTAAACGTATTTAAACGTTTCCTTACAAAACTGTATTATTAGATTTTAAAATTAGAGTGGATGAAGAATGAGGGTTTTGGCACAAAAATCCCACAGTGCGTTTTTTGTTCTCTCTTCTATTAAAATTTTTTTAGTTCTTTTTTAGTTTTTTATATACAAAGTGGTTTATTTATTTATCTATTTGTTTTTGTAATTGAATAATTGAAATATTTCATCAACTTTCTGGATGTGTTAAAAGTACTTAAATTCTATAAGACAAGCATTAAAATTTTCTTTTTTAGAAATTTTTTTCTTATTTAATTCCCAAAGTATTGTAAAAGGGCTTACTTTCCATTTGCAATCAAATATTTTATTTATTCGAACAAATATAGCGCTCATTTACTCAAACAACGTCATAACTCCAAAAAACCAGTTTGCCAAAAATAAGTTTGTTTGTTTTCAATGGAAACAGAACATTTTATTTTTCTCTCAAGAGTTGAGTAAACAAGATATTTGTATAAAATTTTGTTACAATATCAAGAACAATATCAGTATTAACTCTGTATTTTCTGAGTTATGATGTTCTTTGACTAAATGACTTCGATTTGTGCGTTACTTTTAAGAGATTATCTATCCCTTTTTACTTGAATTCTTGCCAAAATGTTTCATGAAAATTAATATCTAAATAAAGATTAGAAATGTGTTTGTTTATTGATAACGACATCTTTGACATCTCTATTTGAAATTAACAGCAAACGACACTTGACTTTTGGCAAATTATGTTCTGAATTGTTTTTTTATTACATATTAAATTTAATAAATTTTCTTTGCTATCTAAAGATTAAATGTAATAATTTTTTTTGCTAAAGATAAATTTCAAATTGCAAAGGGGATACTATAATAATTTCTTTTATTTATTGAAATAATTTCATGAAATAGTGCATTAAATTAATAGAAGGAAACTTTTATTATTTGGCAATAGCTGGTGTGGAGAAGCAAACCTTAAAATTCTTTAAATATTCATGCTACAATATTTTTTCTATGACACTTTCTTACATCGCGCTCCTTTCAGCAGATTAAAATAGTTTCGTGCACTAAATTTCATGATAAACTTAACGGTGTAAATTCGATAGCACTTGGAAAAAAACAATAACAATCAATGTTGAGGCGAGGAAGAAGTTATAGACCAGTTCTACTTAAGATCTAGTTATGTTGGGGCGAGAAAGAAGTTCTAGACTTGTTCTAGTTATGTTCTGCTTTATTTCTAGCTCAATTTTAATTCAGTTCTAGTATGATTGTACTTAAGCATTAGTACAGTTCGACTTCACTACTGCTTGTGTTCTATTTCAGTTCTAGTTCAATTCTACTTCAGTTCTGCTTAGTCTTAGCTCACCACTAGTTCAGTTTTAGTTTAGTTATAGCTCAATTCTAATTCAGCTGCAGTTCAATTGTAATTCAGTTTTATTTCAGTTCTATTTCCTTTTATGTCCGTGTACTTTCAGTTGCCACTGTAGAGCTTCATGTATATTTTAATATAAAAATTGTTACACATGTAAATTATCTGCCTATGCTTACACATGTAGACACATACGTTTTAATAATGTTATTTCTGTTGTTGTTTATTTGTTAACGAAAAAAAGGTTGGTTTGTGTAACAAAACAAAAAAACAAAAAAAAAAAAGGAAAAAGGTCCTTTGTGAAAATAAACATGTTTTTGTAGTGTTATATGTCGACCTTATTTTTTTTTTTTTATAAAATATTCGATTACAAAATATATAAAACAAAAGCAGAAAAACTGTTTTTTTTTAACACACTTGACTTCATGCAATTTAATTTAAAAATAAAAAAAGGACCCAAAACCAGCAAAAACTAAAAAAATTTTTTGCTGTTTTATATTTTTAGCTGGAAAAGTGTTTTATAATGTTTTATATATATATATTATAAATTATTAATTAAATTTAGCTAGAAACTGAGTTTCTTTTGTTTAGGTTTATTGCCCAACAATTTGTTGTATCTGTCTTAAAAAAAAAAAAACAATAAATCTTGCAGCAATTAATTTCCAATTCATTGGCTACAAATCGTTTTTCTATTGCCATTTTATCTAATTGAAATACATAGACAATAACTTTTTGCAACTTTTATTGTGTTTAGTTTTAATTTGTTAAAGAGTTTTACCAGCAAATGCAACAATAATGCATTTGCTAGTTTTTCATTTGGCATCAATTTGCATACTAAATGCAATAAAAATATTATGGAATTAATTTCCAAAATTTTATAAAACTTGCTCATGTGTTCCGCCATAATTTAACAATTTAAACATAATTTATTTGCCATAAATTATTTGTGCAGTAATAAACATTCATAAAACATATGTACGCAAGCCACTCACTACCAAAAAAAAAAAACAAAAAAAAAATGGAAAAAGTGGGTGCAATTGATTTATGCTGAAGCGAAGCTACAGGTTATTTTATACTTTTACATTGCTGTAGTTCAAATGACTAACACAGCAGTTGGAAATGTCGCTTTAGCTTCGCTACCTGCTTAATTTTGTTGCAGCTGTAGTTGTAATACAGTTCCAGTTCAGTTTTAGCTACAGTCTAATTCAGTTCTACCTCAATTTTAGTTTTGTTCTAATTTAGTTAAACTTTAGTCTAATTCTCTAGAAGAGGGTACTGTTGGCGAAAACTTTCTTTCCTAACATTATTTTCGACATAGCAGTGAATAATTTCGTATTTCTATTAATTTTCTTGGTATAACCGCGTAAGTCCAATTTTGTGGAATTGGCAAAAAATTATTTCAAATACATACCTTATTTCCTAATATTTTTTAATTGGTTAGAAAATGAATGGTCCCCATTTCTGTTAAATTTTTTTTATAACAGCTTAAGTGCAGTTTTTCGAAACTGGCAAAAAATTATGGCAAATACTTTATTTGCTAACGTTCTTTAATTGGTTAGAAAATGGCTGGCTATATCAATGAATAATTTCGCATTTCTGTTAATAATTTTTATATAACAGCGTAAGTCCATTTTTGTAAAATTGGCAAAAAATTATTGCAAATACTACATTTCCGAACATTCTTGATGTAGAAAAAGAATATTAAACTTTTAAGATGCTTAAAAAGTTAAAAAGGATAATAAAATGCTGCCTTAAAATCAGCAGTGCGCAGAAAAATGTGGTAAAAGGGAACAACTTTAAAGTTTTATATTAAAGCTTTTTAAAGCAAAAAAAAAAATCCTTGAAACTTTATAAACAGACTGGATTAAAATTTTCATTGAAATAGGAATCTTAATATATTTAAAAAAATTAGAGAAAATAGATATTTGTTTATAGTTGAAGGCAGTTAATTAAAATAATCTAAAATACATATTTTTGAAGCTAAATTGAAGCTGACCTTAATAAGCTAATGCAGACGCCCGAGGCAAACAAGAGCAATAATAATCACCCTTGTTCCAGTTGTCGACATTAACGTCACTTTAACACACAATATCTAACAAAAAATTGGGGCTTGTGTACCCGTGGTCAAAAACAACTGACTCCTGTTGGCAGGTTATGCTATTTTCTAGACATTATAGAACCGAAATATATTGTCAGTAGCACAAAATTGTTCTTGAGAGTGTATAAAAAAGCTCCAATTTTTTGGTATTGTGTTAAAGTCACGTTGATGTCGATAACTGGAATAAGGGTGAATGTGACAGTGTACATACCCACACACACCAATAAAATTAATCGCAACACGAAATAATTACGTATTCTATGACTCTCTGGATGTTGCTAACATTATTCTGGAAACCTTATGTTAAGTATAAAAAGGGCTGCTAGCATTGTTGCGTATAGAACTGTAAAGTTAACATCGTGGTATTTTAGCAGTGAATTAATTTAACATTGTGTGTTGAAAAGAGCTTTTAATATACATACATAAGTGCTGAATAATAAAGTCTTCTGATTTAATATTAACTGCACACTCCGGACTTTTTATTTAATTATAAATATTCGTACCTACAAAAACCACGTTTTTAAAAGTAACAATACTGTAAGAATTAATAAAAACAAGAAATTTTGAATTTAAATATACATTTTAGTTATGGCCTTAAAAGTTAATATTTAAGTATAAGTCATTTAAGTGTTTTATTTTTTATTTATTTGCATAAACTTAAACTTTTTGAAATTTAAAATTTTCAACACTTCTTTTCATAATTCATGAGTTGTGTCTTTGTTTCCTTCAAAAAAAAAAAAAACAAATCTTTGCGGTTTTATTGTTGAACGAACTTAATTTATTTAAAGAATTATCCTTGACATTTTTGTTAGCTTATATGTATATACAATTAACCATCAGAAAATCAGAAATATTTCTTAATTTAAAACTGTTGAAAAGCAGCACAAAAATTTACAAAAATTTTATTTTAGAACGAGGATTGTATCCACCATAGAGAACATTAATTAAAACAGACAACAAAATTAAATGTACTTCAGCACAGTGTAATGCAACAACCCTCGTAAATCTGTTTATATTTCCTTCATGGCCATTAGAAAGGAAATGAATGAATGAATACACGAACGAGTGAAAGAAAGTTGAGTTGAAAGAAAATTTTTTGTCATAAATCATACATCATTTACACTCTCGAAACTTATTAAACTTTTTCATGTCACAATGCTTTCATAAATTTTAAACATTTATTGTTCACACAAATGTGTGCTCGTAAAAGAACTTAACAAATAACGAAAAATTATTTCACTAAATTGTGCTTGAGTTCATTGCTGCTTATTTAACTTAGTCTGCTGCTTTTGTGTGAAGAGCGGAAAGGGGGGAAATGTATAATATAAAAGTTAAGCAATATAAAATTTTGCTATACATACTTTAAGAAATTTATGAGAACTATTAGAGAGAGTAATTAAATATAATTTCTGTATTTCCAAAGTAAACTACTCTGTAATGTGAAATAGGGAAAAGCCTTTCTAAATTTCATCTTAGCGTATAAATTTATTAACATACAAGTATAAATTTTTCTTAAAAAAAGTTATCGATAACTAAAGTAATTTTTTTTAAAGCTATCGATGTCTATTGTTTTTATAGAAATCTTATGCACTTCATAAAAGTGACATTATTTTTTGAAAAAGGTTATCGATAACTTATTTATTCTTTCAAGAAGTTATCGATAATTTATTTGTTCTATAAAAAATTTATCGATAACTTATGTGTTGCTTATGAGCGTTTTTAATAAATAAAGAAGTTATCGATAACTTATCTGTTCTATAAAAAGTTATCGATGAGTTTTTTCTAAAGAAAAGTTATCGATAACTTATTTCTATAAAAAATATTATACATTACTTATATTTACTGCATATCGATAACATAAGTGCTGCATAAAAAGTTATCGGTATTATTTCTCTTCTATAGACAAGTTATGAATAATTAATTTCTTCCATAAAAAGCTATCGATGATACATCATTACTATTAATCGAAGATTTGTCTAGCTCTATAGAAATTGTATCTATTACTTATCTGTTCTACAGAAAATTTATCGATAACTTATCTGTTCTATAGAAAAAGTTATTTATTAGTTTCATTGGAAAGTTATTCAAAAGTAATTTTTTCTAAAGAAAAGTCATCGCAAACTTTTTAATTCGACAGTTAAACAGTTATCGATAGCTTATTTGTTCTATGAAAGAATTATTTATGATTTATATTTTCTGTGTATCGATAACTTCTCTGCTGTTTAAAAAAAGTATCGATAACTTATATTTTCTATAGAAAAAATATTTAAACTTATTAGTTCTATAGTAAAAGTAACTTACTAGCTTAATAGAAAATTTACTCATGTTTTTTTCTCTTTAATTCAAAAGGACAGTTATCGATAACTATCCTATTAAAGAGTTAATATTTATTTCACGACTTGTTGTTTATTATGCTATTATATGTTACATTTTCTCTGTATTTGCAATTTGTATTGTATTTTAATGAAGAATCGTTGTGCATTTTTTTTTATTGCAAAAGATATCTTCCGATGAAACAATGCGGCTGATACAGCAAAACGGTTTGTTTTAAGTGTTCAGTGTGTTTGCTGTAGTCAATGTATGGGGAACAAAATAATATTAAATAAAAGCACAAAAAATCAGTCTTTTAAATTTCTACAAAAAAATTTTTTTTGGCATAAATGATTTTAGTCTGCTGTTGCAGGATTTCAAAATATATTTTTTTGCCATTTTTTTTGCTGCTAGAGTATTCCTTCTCACTTATGCAACTTCATGGGGGATATTTGTTAATTGTGTATGTATGAGTCTGTCAGCAGGAAAGCGAAATGTTATGCAGTTTAAGGGGTTTTGGGACTGTGTTAAGGTTGTTCTTTTTTTTTTTGTTTTTTAAAAAGTGTTTTTGTCTGTGTATTATATATTGTTAGTTTGTTGTTTAAAGCTGATGGTGGTGTTTTGATTTTAGGTTTTTTACAATTTTGTCTGTTATTATTTTTTTAAAAAACATTTTTGCAGTTGTAACATGTCTGTTGTTTAAAAATGATTACAATGTCGTAATATTTTTTCGTCTGTACGCAGTTACATATTATTTTATTTCACAGCAAAACTTCAACAACTTTTTGTGCTAAGTTTTGAAAAACAAAAAAAGAAAAAACTGTTTTAAAAATTAATCTCTTAAATATTTATAAAAATTTGCTCCGTGAAGTCATTTTGTAAAAATATTTGGCAAATGAAAAGCAAAAGATATTATAAGACTGATGGTTTTTATAAAAAGTGTTTGCAAAAATTAAAGAGGGTCTGAATTCATATTCTTCTCAGTTTGATCACAATATTAAAGGAATATCGGTATTAAAAAGATGAAAATATTTTAGCTGGAATATAATTAACTAAATTCAGCAGCAGAGAAGATAATGATAATTTGTTCAATGTACATATTTTGTAAAAAATTCATGGAAAATATTTCTTACTCTCAACGATAAATTATTTCTTATAGTAAAATGGTCAATATGTTGCATTTGTTTAGAAGTAATAACAGAAAGCTTTTGCTAGTTTGGATTTTAATTGCAACTACTTTTTATTTATTTTTATTTTACTGAATTTGGCTGTCGATAACTTGCTTGTTTTAATATAAAATTTTGTATTTACAATCTTCGTTTCATTCAAAGCAAAAGCTATCGATAACTCCAAGCCAGTTATCGATAATTTGTTTGTTCTATTGGAATATGGGAATATTGTTGATAACTAAGATGAAGTCAGTTCATATCAAAGAAAATTTATCGATAACTTTGCTCTTCTTCAATCAAAAACTTACCGTCAATTTATATAGTTAAGAAAAACTTCTACCTTAAAACGACAAACTATCGATAATATCTCTGATCTTTCAGAAATTTGCCAACATACCAAATTCGGTTTAGAGAAAAATTATAAAAAAAACTTGTAAAACCAAAAGAGGCAAGTAATATAATTAATTTTTATTCTTCGCTAGCTTGCGAATTGTTATAGAATTAAGAGAATGTTATCGATAATAATTTTTTATTCGCCGCTTCCTTGGCTGATATCAGGAAAATGGGTACAATACTTCTCGAACTAAGCAAAAAGTAATCGATCAATAAAGTTATCGTTTACTCATCGGGTTTTTGAAAAAGTACTAGACAATAAGTCCACTTTTAAAAAAATACGTTATCGTTAAAATCTCAAATACAATAGAAAGAAAACTTTTTTAGTGAAAATAAATCTTATCGATACTTAATATTTTATTCAGGACAGTTATCGATAACTTGCTTAACATAGAGAAAATATATAAAATACTTATCCAGTAAGTTATCGAAAACTACCCCAATTTTATAAAAATTATCGATAATAGTAACTGCCATAATTCAAAAGGGAATAGATCTTAAGCTAAGATCAAAAATTAGTCGAAATAAAAAAAAATTAAATTTAACAGAAAAATAATAAATAAAAATTAATAGAAAAATAATTTTTTATATTTATTGAAATGGATTTCAAGCTGAACTTATATAGGGTGTTTTTTAGAGGTATAGAATTTCGAATTGAAATAAAACACAAGAAAATCGTTTTAATGTCCATCAATTTGGCTTATTGGAAGGGTAATTTTATGCCATTAACGTTTAAATATGATATCGGGCATGTGGCCGCCGCGGCTGGCTCGAATAAAGCCAATTCTACAGGTCCAATTTTCAAGTTGATGGACAAAGCTCCAATTGCTGTGCACGGTGGCGAATCGATTCATTCGGCTCCTCTTCAACACTTTGCTCTACAGCGGCAATTGTTTCTTCGGTGCGCACTGTTCGACGTCTCTGCGGATGCGTATTATCACATAGAGTAAACGTAGTGCGAAAACGATCCATGGTTAACCGAATTAATTGCTCTGATGGACGATTATGTCGACCATAAAATGGACGGAGCTTGCGGTAAACTTCGCGAACTGAACCATTATTTTCGAAATAAATTTGCACGATTTGCAAGCGTTGTTCTTTTGTCAACCTGTTCATGATGAAATGGCAAACCAAACTAAATATTAATCACTTGACAGCTGACAAAATGGCCGCCAGTTAAAAAAGTGATGCCAACTTAAAGTTCTATACCTCAATAAAAAACACCCTATACTTATCAAAAAGTTATCGATAACTTATCTAGTCTAAAGACAAATAAAAACACTATTTCATTTCAAATAATTCTGATGCATAAAAATCTTATCGAAGCTATTGATAACTTCTCAAATGCTTAGTAAAGCTATCGATAACTTATCTCATTTGAAGAAATTATAAGACACTAGTTCATTTAGTATATATATGTCTTATCGAAGCTATCGATAACTTCTCAATTTTTATTAAAGTTATCGATAAGTCATCAAATCCATATTTGAAGTTATCGATAATGTATGTCATTTGAAGAAAGGGCAAAAAACTAGTTCGTTAATATATCAAAGTTATCGATAACTTCTCAAATTGTTATCGATGACTTCTAATTTTTTTTAAAGATATCGACAAGTCCTCAAATCCTTATAGAAGTTATCGATAACTTATCTTATTCGAAGAAAGAATAAAAAATTGGTGCAATCAATATTAAAGTTATCGATTTAAGAATTTATCGATAACTTGTTTAGCTATGGATTGGTTGCTTAATGAACCGTGACTTTTTTAGTTTTCATTGTCTTTAGCATGGAGAAAAATAAAAAAGAGCTTGTCTAGACCAAAAAAAACAAATTATCGATAGCTTTATGACAATATGCAGCTATCGATTACTTTTGCGCAGTGTAGAGAAAATAAATAAAATAATTTTTCTTTAAAAAGAAGAGTTGTCGATGACTTTTCTTATAAATAATAAAGTTACCGATAGCTTATGTTGTTAATTCAAAGATAATAGAAAATAAGCCCATGGGGCAAATTACGGCACCGGGCATCAAATTAAATTTAAAAATATATCAATGAAGTTTATAAGGAAATATTTAAAAATATCTTACGCTATCGAATGCCGTAATTAGGTTCCAGCTAAAAGCAAAGTTCTAAGACATATATTTTATATTCACGAGAGTTATCGATAACATGTTTAGATGCTAAAAAGGATATTGGCACTAGTTGGGCAACAGCTCTGATCTGTAAAAAATTCACCGATAACTGGCTTAGTTTAAGAAAATATAATAAAAATTTTGCCTATTCAAACAAAAAGTTATCGATAACTTGTCTGTACCTAAGAAAGTTATTATTTGGTAGTATTTTTGTGATACAAACTGCTGAAACTCGTCAAGTTAAAAGAAAATTTATTGAAAACTTCTCTGTCCTAATCTCTCTAAAAACTAACTAACTAACTAACTAACTAAGCTTTGCTCTTATCCCTCATATTTTCAAATTATTTAACGTTTTTTGTTCACTTGAATGCTTTCAATAAATCACATTAAATACAAAAAACCAATGAGTGATTTATAAATTTTAATAAAAATTATTTCTTGGAATTATTCCTTGAGATAAAAATAAATAAGAAAAAAATTTTCTAATGTCTTGTGCTTCGGAAATGAGATGCTACAATTTATAATTGGAAAACTGAAGCTAAGTAAGATATACAATAATTTATGCAAATTATAACTTCATAAACTTAGAGGAAAACAATAACAACAATAGGAAAATATTTAAATCATCCTACTAATAAGATTTTTGCTCAAGGAAAGTAATAAAGATAATAATGGTGGTGGCTGTAAGACATGGTGGCGTATACTTCTCAATAAATTTCTATAATATTTGCTTATGTTTGGAAACACACAATGAGTGGAGTTTGTATGTACGTACGAGTACGTACATCTGTATGCTATAGGCATGCACATTCAAGCATACACATGCATACAATACACACATGCTTAAGTATCGGTTGTATTAGAACATGTATTTATTTGTCTTACGTTGTAAACAATTACATGCCGAGTCATAAGAGAAATTGCTTGTCGATAACATAAAATTTTTGCCAACAATAAATAACGCGTTAACTACTTCACATGAGGGTAAGTGGGGAAAGGACTTTAAAATTGTTACCAATTGTGCATAAAACATTCTTATAATATGTGATACAGAAAGTCGTCCAAAGATACTGTTCGTTTTAGCTTCGTACATCGTTTAGTATGTGTGTTGTTTGCTCGTACTTGGAGCAGTTGTTGTCTTCTAATAACATGGTTGCTGTATTTGTCGTTTTCATTCATTGTTGTTGCTATTGAAGCTGTTGATTATTGTATTTGCTATTTTCTGCTTGTTTTATTATAATTTATACGAAAATAAATGGGTGTTGTTTTACTGCAAACAGTCTGTCTGAACCAGCTAAATATTGTTTAAATAAGTATTTATTTGTTTTAGCACAGTTTCGCTTGGGATAACACATTAGGGATAACTAGTACTTAATTAAAGACTAGACTAGATTAGACTAGACTAGACTAGACTCTAGACTAGACTCTAGACTAGACTAGACTCTAGACTAGACTCTAGGCTAGACTAGACGAGACTAGACTAGACTCTAGACTAGACTAGATTCTAGACTAGACTAGACTCTAGACTAGAATAGACTCTAGACTAGACTAGACTCTAGACTAGACTAGACTCTAGACTAGACTAGACTTTAGACTAGACTAGACTCTAGACTAGACTAGACTCTAGACTAGACTAGACTAGGCTAGACTCTAGACTAGACTAGACTCTAAACTAGACTAGACTCTAAACTAGACTAGACTCTAGACTAGACTAGACTCTAGACTAGACAAAATTCTAGACTAGACTAGACTCTAGACTAGATTCTAAACTAGACTCTAGACTAGACTAGATTCTAGACTAGACGAGACTCTACACTAGACTAGATTCTAGG
This sequence comes from Nowickia ferox, assembly GCA_936439885.1. NCBI lineage: Eukaryota > Metazoa > Arthropoda > Insecta > Diptera > Tachinidae > Nowickia > Nowickia ferox. The sequence continues at coordinate 7,623,592 of OW387025.1, read as the reverse complement.
CTAGACTAGACTCTAGACTAGAATAGACTCTACACTAGACTATAGACTATACTAGACTCTATACTAGACTAGACTCTATACTAGACTAGACTCTAGACTAGACTAGACTCTAGTAGACTAGACTCCAGACTAGACTAGACGAGACTAGACTAGACTCTATACTAGACTAGACTCTATACTAGACTAGACTCTAGACTAGACTAGACTCTATACTAGACTAGAGTCTAGACTAGACTAGACTCTATACTAGACTAGACTCTAGACTAGACTAGACTCTAGACTAGAATAGACTCTACACTAGACTAGACTCTAGACTAGACTAGACTCTAGACTATACTAGACTCTATACTAGACTAGAGTCTAGACTAGACTAGACTCTATACTAGACTAGACTCTAGGCTAGACTAGACTCTAGACTAGAATATACTCTTCACTAGACTAGACTCTAGACTAGACTAGACTCTATACTAGACTAGAGTCTAGACTAGACTAGACTCTATACTAGACTAGACTCTAGACTAGACTAGACTCCAGACTAGACTAGACTCTAGACTAGGCTAAACTCTAGACTATACTACACTCTAGACTAGACTCTAGACTGGTCTCTAGATTAGGCTAAACTCTAGACTAGACTAAAAACTAGACTAGATTCTAGACTAAACTCTAGGGTACATTAGACTATGGCGTAGTTTTTTCGCTATTGCGGCACCTTTGGTTAAATTTTTAAAATATAGTGTCCGCAATCTGACGTTTTTTTTCAACTAGTGCTTATTTCGTGAATGGTAACACTTAGCTCATGTCTGATTTGACAGATAATTAGTTTTATCCTTCCGCTGAACGAATATGGTTGTGTATACGCTTGAACAACGCTGGCAAATATTGCCTGCGATCGACTTACAGAAGATGCCGATTTTGCCAAAAAAATCATCTTTTCAGATGAAGCTCATTTTGATCTTGGCGGGTATGTAAACAAGCAAAATTGTCGCATTTGGGGCACAGAAAATCCGCACGCATACATTGAAAAGCCGACGCACCCAAAATGAGTCACTGTTTGGTGCGGATTTTGGTCCAGAGGCATAATTGGGCCAATTATCAAGGAGTGGCCGTTACAGTCAATGGCGATCGTTATCGGGCCATGTTGAACGAATTTTTGTTCACAAAAATTTAAGAGGAGGATATTGGCAACATTTGGTTTCAACAGGACGGCGCTACGTGCCACACAGCCGAAGCTACACTCGATGTTTTGCGCCATGTTTAAAAAAAAATAGTTATCTGGCGGACCCTATATTATCTAATTGGTCTTTAAATTTCTTTTCAAACTCGCTTAAACTTTGTTATTTTAAATTTTCAATACAACATTTGCTACGATTAATCTGTAAATACAAACACACCCACACAACCATTAAATTGTTTACTGATAACAATTTTAATCTCATTAAGGTTAAAGGATATTTGATTACCTGTAGTAGTATACGAGTGCTTTTGACTTAGTGCACACGTCAGCACATCTAATGTTAAATATCTAACTAAAAGTATATACTCGTACATAAGTGCTTAAGCACATTTTAAGGCTTATTTAATATCTCAATACTAGCATGCATCAGAGCACAAATACAGGCTGTTTATGGCCTACATATAAATACAATGATTTCCTACTTTATTACATGAGTATTATCAGTTACAAAGTGTTGTTTATCATTTCTAAATATTTATGTATGTTTGCTTCTGCATATAGAAATTAAGTGGTTTTGATTACTATTCCGGTAAAGTAGGTCAACTGAGCTGTTCTTGGGAAATCCTTTTGGTGAATATGAATCAAGTCACAAGGCGTCAAAGTGTGCATAATAGAAATTGAAGTGTGAAGATTATTTTTAGTAATTAATTGAAAAGCTTTTAGCTATAAAATTAGGTTGTGAAATCAAAGTGTATAGTGAGTGAATGGAAGTTAATTTGTTTGAAAAGGAACAAAAAATATATCAAATTAAGTCTGATTTTTATTTTATTGCTATTTAGTTGTACTGTCATTACAAATGAAAGAAAATAAAAGAAAAATCTGGGGCAATAAATTGCTTTGGGCTGGTGCGGGTGTTATATTGAAGTCTTGTGAGTATGGTAAAGACTCCTTAAAACAAATAAAAAAAACTGGTAAATCTAGATCATAACTTTGTTTTCAGTACTTAAAAACAAACAATTTAGAATGTTTGCTGCAACCATAATATGGTTGTCACTAACCATGTTACAAATCGTTGTAGTTTTCAAAAATATACTTCAACCAATAAAAATATTAAAATGTTCGCTGCAACCATAATATGGTTGTTATTAATTATCTTACAACTATTCGTTATAGTTCTCTTAAATATGCTTGTATCTAGTTTTTTATATTACATATTATGCAAACAAACAAAAATTAAAAGTGTAGTATTCATTTTCATTTTCATCAGACAACAGAAATGTTTTCCTTAAAAATCATACATTCCCCTTAGTGCTAATTAATTTTGTAAAATTAAAAAATAATTACACAACCAAACCAAACATTTATTTACCACTAACAACAACAACAAAATGTTTTGCAACTAAAACAGTAAAATCATATAAAAATCATTGCAATTTTGAAGTACACAAGATAAAACCATAATCCACATATCATTAAGAATTTTGGAAAATTTGTCAAAGGAAAAAAAAAAACATTAAGCCAACAAACATAAAACTTGTTATCTAAGATACGAGTACACAAGTTTTTAGCACACGTACAGGTGCATAACTTTACTTTTCTTTTCTCGTTATAACATTTGCACACAAAAAGCAACATAAAATGGATGTCCTTGTGTATCTCTAATACAAATTCTATACAGTTCAAAACACTTTACTATTACCCTGCAGTTTTAAAAGTAAATATTGACTCAAAATCATTTGATGTTTCACTAACGAAAAATCAACTAACTACTAGAGTTGCCACAAGTAATGCCAGAATTCGCCTTTAACCTAAAAAAAATTTTTTTGGCGAGTGGAAAAAACAGTGCTGTTATTCCAAGGAAAATCAACAAGAAAAAAATTTTTTAAGTTCGTATTTTGATTTTGTGTTGGCATCAGTTACAGTTGGAAGTTCTTGGTCAGTGAACGTGTAATTTTTAGTGAAACAAGTTAAAATGAGCAGCAGAAATCGATGAAAATGTCATATAAAAAAGAACAATTAATTGAAAAATGTATTAATAATTAAATGCTTTCTCAATAGAAAAATTAATTGTATTGATTAGCGAAATCAGTGACGAAGGGTTATGCAGATGGTGGCAATTGACTACCGTCAATGTCATCCCCATGTTAGAATCGTCAATCGTGTGGATTACTAGTAGTTAGGCTGGTAGTTAACGGTAACGATTGGTGGTAAACGAAATAGCTAGACATTCGCTAGCTACGCCGGCTGCAGGGTATTTATTTCACAAAATACTCACAAACTTGCAAAACATACACAGATACTCGTACACAGATTTATGTGTTCATATTTATGCTCTTAATAATTTTTCGGTTTCATTGTTTGCTCGTTTTTTCATCATGTCACTTGTTCATTCTCTAAAAAAAAAATAATAAAAACAAAAGCAGTATGTGTTAGTTCTTATTAATCTAAATGTGTATCTGTGTGCATTATTTGTTGTTATTATTTTCTTTTTGAGGTGTTTGTCTTGTAGGATTATTTTTGGTAACGTTTTCGTATTTACAACTGATTTATGATGTAAAATAGTGAAATCACGAAAAATGACTGGCATGGAATTCGTAGCAAATAAATTTTATATATCTGTCAGTGGAAAGAAAAATAAAAATTATTTTGTATATTTTTCATGATAATAAAATGTTTAAGAAAAATAACAATACAAGGTGAGATAAAGTTCAGAATATGATGAACAGTTTTCAGAGCCTGTCACACGACGTCGACAACGTTCGACTTGTCGCACACTTAAGGCCAGTTTCACCAACTCTATTTAAATTACAATTCATATTTAAATGCCGATTTTCATTAATTTTTGTATGGAAAAATTACATTTAAATATGAATTGTTATTAAAATTTTAAAAGTCGAACGTTGTCGATATCGTGGCACGTGTCATATTATAAAACATGTATTGGACTTTACTTTTACAAAATTATTCATAAAACAATTTTAATTCATTTTTAAATTTATCGAACGCTGTAGACATTGTGGGACAACCTTTCACGTTATTCTCCATAACGTTGATGTATTTTCTATCATAATGAACTTTCCAACCAGTATCATATAGAGATCCAAAAACAACCTTCAATACATTTCTGTATGCCCTTCCTTCTTTCCTTTAGTCAACACTCCAAATAAAACTAATGCTGCAGCTATTCAAATGGTGAAAAGTTTCATAAATTTTATCAAGAAAACGTTCTGTAAGAAAAGACTGCAGTGACTTTTCTATAAGAAAAGTTTGCTGTGACACAGTGACTTTTCCATAAGAAAAGTTTGCTGTGACACAGTGACTTTTCTATAAGAAAAGTTTGCTGTGACACAGTTACTTTTCTATAAGAAAAGTTTGCTGTGACACAGTGACTTTTCTATAAGAAAAGTTTGCTGTGACACAGTGACTTTTCTATAAGAAAAGTTTGCTGTGACACAGTAACTTTTCTATAAGAAAAGTTTGCCGTGAAACTTTAGAAATAAAATTTTTTTCAAATTCCAAACATGTGTGCATATTTTTTTAAATTTGTTTGATTAGTCAGTTTGCTTTTGATTTTTTTTTTTTAAATTTAAACTTATATTGCAATAAAATTGAGTAACATTTATAACAGAGCTAATTTTTTGTCTTTTACATTTCTTTTACACAATTTCTCATTAATTATTTTTAATTTAATTCTCGTGCTGTCAATTTTCGACCACAATGTTCTATTAGAAGCAGAAAGACACACTCAAAACCATTAATAATGGGTTTTCTTTTGCTCTCAACATCAAAATCAATACCATTTGCTAACCAATACAACATTTTCTTTCTAAAAAAAAAATTAAATAAAATAAAAGATAAAACAAATAAAAGGTTGCAACCACATTTACACGAAATATAAGGCTGCAATTTTTTTGGTTTACAGGAATGAGAAAATATAAAGTGCAAGAGTTTGCCATGTTTTCTGTTAGCCGAAAGGTGAAATTAAAATGAAATTAAAAACTTTGATAAATAAAACTTTAACCAAAAATTTGGGTTTGTGCAATATTTGTTGAAGCATTTTTGGTAAATGTTTCTCTTTACTGAGTTTTATATAATCTGTTTCAAATCTTTTTTGTCTGGTGCGTCGATGATGATGTACAATCTATTTTATATACTTGTACTTACTCATTTGCCATCACTGATGATTTGCAAATAAAACAGTTTTGAAATTTTTCTTTGTTGGAGAAATATATATGTATGTATTTTCTTGTAGCTACATAATTTACCATAAATAACAATTGACCACATCATTAAACATGATAAATTTAATATTCCTGACTCAACATAAATAAACCACAAATATTTATGCTTTAACTTAAATTTTGTCTATTAAGATGGAGTTATTAAAGAAATATTAAGTTATGATTTGTTATTATTTTGCCTTTAAGCACTTGTGAGCAGAGAAACTAAACAGATTCTTAATATGAAATACAATAATAATATAAGAAAGTCAAAGCCAAAACTTGGTGATTGGACTTGTCATGCCTAACTAGATTAGTATAATGGTACATATACTATTTTAGTTAGGGTGTAGACTCAGGATTGTAAAACCCTAGTCGTAGTTTTCTAGTCATGTTATGGCTGTAGACTGATAGAAATCTAGGCAAAGTTGAAGTCATAATCTGAATTTTAATTTCTACTCAGAATGAATGTCTACTTGTTAACTTGAAATAACTTTGATTCAACATGGTTCTTCATGTTGTTTCAGTATAGAATTCACGTTGATTCAACTTGAAATAACTTTGATTCAACATAACTCTTCATGTTATTTCATTATCAAATTCATGTTATTTCAACTTGATATAACTTTGATTCAACATGGTTCTTCACGTTATTTCATTATCAAATTCATGTTATTTCAACTTGATATAACTTTGATTCAACATGGTTCTTCACATTATTTCATTATCAAATTCATGTTATTTCAACTTGATATAACTTTGATTGGTGTTTTTTGTGGGAATTGTTACAATTTAAGTTTAAAATTTTTTAACGCACTAGTAATCCCAAATTATTATTTTACTTATTAAGTAAAATATTTTTTTAATATAAATACATTGAAATTGATTATTGAGGGGTTTAGCCGGATCCTAGGCGCATTTCACTGCTGCTAATGCAGATCATCAAGGAACCTTACCCAAATATTTCTTAGAACAACTAGAGTTAATATGTTAAACTTTCATTTAAGCAAATGAGAAACTCAACAAATAACAAAGTTGAAACAAGAACTCAATAATCAACATGTTTTGACTTTGATTCAACATAGTTCTTCACGTTATTTGATTATCAAATTCATGTTATTTCAACTTGATATAATTTTGATTCAACATGATACTTCATTTTGATTTAACAGCCGTGGAATGTTAAATCAACAAGATATAAAGTTATTCCAAAAGGTATAATTTTCTGATTTGAATTTGAATATTATTTACTATAAATCATGTTGAACTAACATGAAACATCATTGCCGAAAAATGTTAAATTAACCTTGTTTTCGTAGAATTTAATATGAAATTTTTCTGTGTGTAGTGACAGTCCAGTTCAAAGTTCCAGGCACAGTCCCAATCATAATTCAAAGTGTAGTTTAAGGAACTCACACTGCATCATGCCGAGTACACACTACACTTTGCCATATTCGAAATTTTTCATTGTGTGGCATTGCATTCCATATAAAAAATGTAATGTGAACTGCGTTGCACACATTTAAAAAATGACTCGACAAAATGAGAACATACAAATTACAGTCAGTACTCAGTCATAGTCGCAGTCCTGATCCAAGTCATAGTGTCAGTTTTAATTACGTACATAGTTCGAGTAATAGTTCCATTCGTAGTCCAAGTAAGAAATTCATGTTCATAAAGAACATGTTGTTTTTTTTAAATACTGTGTAAAAATTAAAAATATGTTGCTATCTTGCTTTTAAATAAGAAAAAAAAACGCCATTAAACTCTTACAAAACGTTATACTTTGCTTTTCTTGCCATAAATAGATTATCACTCTGCAACAATAACCCCTACAACTACTCGCATTATAAGGAAAACAAACCATTTGAATTCAATTAACAGCAATGATCAGATTATTAAGAAAATGGCCCTAAAAATAAACCTTAAAAATAAATGAAAGCATGACTAATAAAATGATGGAATGACTGGCTGGCCGCCTGGTTTATAAGTAAAAAGCAACAAGATAGCAAAAAAAGTTAATTTCTTTTCCTTTTTCTTTGCTTCCTTCTCCTTGTGAAATGGTTTTTTGTTTTTGGTCAGTTGTAGTGCCCTCCCCCCTCGTAAACACAATTCATGGGAAAAGAGGCGGCAGATGTAGTGTCCGTCCAGAAAAAAAACATACAAATGCTTGTCAATTAATAGTGGAAGCAAATTTATTTAGTTGTTCAAGCTGGTGGATAAAAATGACAAATGATAACAATAATGGAAGGTTGTGAAGATAAAAAGGACATACAACATGTATTAATAAAACTTGACAAAGTTTGAGGTTCACACAATTTAAGTTAGACATAAATTAATTACTGAGTATGTGGCCGAGGTTTAAATGATTGTCCACGCTACATTAACGATTTTTTTATATTGAATGGTTGGTTGTAGTATATTGTTGAAGCACGTTTCAAAAAAAAAAAAAACGTACCCAACTGTAAAATCTAGCAGCATGTTTAAGAATTATTACCTTAAATAATAAGATTATTTTCTAGTCCAAAGCAGTACTTGTGCGGCTGCAAAATAAAAGCAATATTTTTTGGCTGGATAATTTTTTTGCACAGGACATAACTTAAGTAATAAGAGAGGAAAGCGATTCCCGCCAATGCGGCTAGGCGGAGCAGTTATTTCTTTTTGGTATTCTGTAAGCAAAATAATAGTTGAAATAATAACAGTCCCAAATGTCCTTAAAATCCTGTATATCTTATTGGGATTTTGGTTGAATTTATTTTATACCAAAGACGAAGGAAACTCCAGCTGGGAAACTTGAAAATTACCTGCATGAAGTGAGGCAAGTTGTTTAAGATTTACGACAATTGCTTTAGTAACAAATCACTAAATGGTTTTACTCCCACCACTGCTTGTAATATTTATAGTCCTTACAGTTTATTGTTGCAGTTAAAAGTAGAACGTATATATAATATTTTTTGTGCCTGCAAAAGTATTAAAATATAAGCTAAACTTCAAAGAAAAAACTTCATTCCTAAATCCCAAAAGTATGCCAAGACTAAAATATATATACAGCACCTCTAACTATACTTAGAATTTTTTACATTATTTTTAACACGTATAAGTATGTTAAGGACTTTTTCTTCATCAATTTAAAAGGCCTCAATATTTACGTTTGTTGTGTAGAAACAGAAACATAAATTTCAATTACATTTAAACTTGAAAGCAAATAAATTTTAAATGCTCCTAAAAGTATGCCAAGTTTTTATTTGCTTTTTTTTAAATTGTTTATGCAAAAACATTAAATATACGACTTCCTTTATAGATTCTTAAACAAAACAGGTAAAAAGGACCATTTTTAAAATTGTATGCAGATGAAAAAGTTTTCAGCTTAATTTATAAAAATAATTTTAGTGTGTTATGGAAGTCAATCGATTTCAAATCGTGCCGATTTAAAAAGACAAATTTCACTACAAGGTGACTTATTGACTTATTTTTATTGTCTTTAAACTTAATTTCCATTTCGCGGTAACGTGAGATTGACAGAGCACCTGTTTGGCAATTATTAGTTCCGCGAAAACGCGCGACTGGAAATGAATCGATTTATATCATATACCAGATTATCATCAGTTTGTCAAAAGCGCACCGTCGTCACTTTCCAACTAAAGAGAAGCAGAACACCTAAATTAAATAAAAAAGAGCTGGAGAAGTATAAATGCAATATATATCTACAACTTGCCACAGATAAGTTAGTCCTTGCAAAAGCTGTGAATATGGTAAATTTTAAAAAATGCTGTGCTAAACAATAAGCTTTTGTTTTAGAAATACGGCAGATGTATTTCACTATTGCATTTCTGGGGTCGTAATTTTGATTACCAGACAGTGCCAGCATTTTGCTGAACCCAACGTAATAAACTTTGACGTCTTAGTTGTTTTTGTTTTGCCTTCAAAATCTATTTTAAACTAAAGTATGGCGGTCAGACATACACATCCAGAAGACTAAATTTTTCATATAATGACTGCTGTAGAAGTTCTCGTAACGTAGCAAAATGGGAAACAGTAGAACACCTATTCTGACACTGATCTTGCTGATAGAAAGGCAACTATAGTCGGCTTCCCATTCCTGAAGGACTGGGAAGCCTTCAGGAATGGGAAGCTAAGATACCGGAATGTGACATTAGAAGAATAAATTTATTTGTACAAGAATCAGGTTGATTTAATCCCTAGACAGTGGGATGATGAAGGAACTTGTCAGTCCTGCTCAGAACACAAATGAGCTGGTTTCTTGCGAAATTAACAGTCTGCAAAACCTAACCCAACCTAACCTAAACTAACCTAACATAAACTAACCTAACATAAACTAAGCTAACCTAACCTGACCTAACCTAAACTAACCTAACCTGACCTAACCTAACCTAAACTAACCCAACCTAACCTAACCTAACCTAACCTAACCTAACCTAAACTAACCCAACCTAACCTAACCTAAACTAACCCAACCTAACCCAACCTAACCTAACCTAACCTAACCTAACCTAAACTAACCTAATCTAACCTAAGCCAAGCGATCAGCATTCGTCCTGTGTATCATCTATTGTGTGCTGCAATATAAAACTTAAACTAAATATATTGAATTAATTTAAGATTTTATTTTAGCCAACTGCAACCAAAATACCCTGGATATCTATCCTTTGATACTCTTTTTAAAACTTAACACTCACTTGCATGTTCTGTGATGTTTTCGTTGTGCGAAAAATACACATTTCTTTATGATTTTATTTCTGCGTTATTTTGCAATATTTTATTTTGCTGATGATTGCGGTTGGTGGTTGTACAGCATTTCAAAGGCTCCGTCGATTCTCTGGCTGTAAAAAAGCTTTCTTTTAACGGAGTTTTTTTATCACTCTTTTTGCTAGATTTAATTACTTTTCTTGTTTAGGCCAAGAAATTGTGGCTAATGGTTGATTGTTGCTGCTGTGGTTTTTCTTCTTTTTGTTGTGCTTTCTCTAAAGTGTTGCTGGTGCGCTGTTAATGCTGTAAATGTTGCTTTGCCAACCCAGGCATTTCCGCTGCAAGTGTTGAACGTAGAGGTTTTAGTGTGGCTGGTGCTCTTTTTTCATTTGCTGCTTGTGCGTAAAACCAAGGAACAAAATTATTATTTTTTCTTTCATCTTAAGTTGGGTAAAAATGCTTGTATAACTAAAGCTGTTTGTTAAAGTTAAAATTTTAGAATTTGTGTTGCCAACAAATTTATTCCACATTAATCGCCTGTCTGTCAATGAGTTGTCTAGTTTATATCTTTGTTTTTCATCTGTTTATATAAATATACTAAATGCATAGTGTTTAACGTTTCGTTTTAAATATTTATTGCTTTTTTTGCTTTTACATATATTCTTTTAAATTTATTGATTAAACTTACAGTTTCCTTGTAGTCTAATCAAACGTACGGTATGGTATGGCTGAGTATTTTATTTTATTTTATTTTATTTTATTTTTCTCGCTTTGCATTTCCTTTATTCTTTGCAATATCCTGCAAAATGTTGCAAACAGTAAGAAAATATAATCACGATAATGCAGTTCATTACATGCAGACAACCATAAATCTTAAATCCGATAGCAAATGAGTTCGAAGAATGAGGGAAACAAAAACAAGCATGTTAAACTTTATAAAATATGCGCACTAAGAGATGGAACTACTCGAGGTTGGCAAAGGAGTTTAATATATTGGGGTTAGCATGCTAAAGGTAAATAAAGTTGTTCAATATATTTTTATGGCAATAAATATGAAAATGCCAGTTCTCAAAAAAAAAAAAAAAAATATAATAAAGGTGGAGCAAAAAATTGGTGTGGCAGATATTTTCTTATCGAGAATCCCGTTACCGGAAAATTAAATGTGCAGAGTGAGTATATGCAAACACCTCGAGTTTAATACTAATAACTAATATTAAAAGTAAATATTATTTATAGAGTTATGTTTGTTAAGGGAAAGTGTTCTGAAAGTTCTGGTTCGTTATTAAGTGAGAACTCCTTCCACCATTCTTTTAGATGCTGCTTGTTTGCATTCCACATTTCATTGTTAGGGGCCATGCCCATATTAGGTTACGTTATTTTTGGAGTTTTTATAACCCGCACACTCCTTCGTAACGCTTTTTTCAAAATTTCCAGTATACATTTTCTAAACCTTAAATCCTAAAATGTCACCTGATAAATTTAACTGTTGCTTTTTTGAATCTAAACTCAAGCAACATGTTGCCAAAGGCTTTTCAAACTGAATCTAAGACTCTTGACACCAGCTGGGAGGAGGTTGGGAGGAGTGTTTTAATGAAAATTTAAAAATGTTTTTGTTATATATTTTTTTTAATAATTGTTTTCGAAATCTACATTTTTTGTATACACATGTTTAGATTCGAAATGTTGCTAACTTAAAGCGCTATAAGTTTGTATATTAAAAACCTTAATCAGAAAAAAAATAATTTTGGCTTACAAACAAATAAATCTTCATACAAAATTTGTTTTGCAAACCTTTTGTAAATAAAAATTATTTTTTCTGCATACCATTAAGCGAAATTTTATTGTTTTTTTTTACAGGCAATCACCATTCATGCATTACTGCATATTTCCTACATAAAGTCCTTTTCTTTCAAAAGGCTTCTAGCAACAATTTCTTTTATTGTTAAATTAGTTCTGCTTAATCATAGTTTGCAAGTAAGTGTAGCAAAAACTTTGCAATGAAATCTGGTAGCAACATTTTTTTTTTGTCAAACTAACGCACTGAAATAAAACTTTCCTTCAGTTGTTTTTTTTTGCATTATAATTTCAAACAGTTGCAATTAAACTTTCAGCTTAGTTTTCTGCGTATTGTAAGCCTTAAAATAATCAGAATTAACAATAAAAAACTTTTCTTAGGCAACTTTTATTGCCTCTGGAAATAAACGAAAGTAAAAAGGCGAAAGCTTGTGAAAACAGCCTAGAGCCAATGAAGTGACTAAATGAATGTTTAACACAATAATTATAAAAATGTACAGAATATTAGAAGCACTCAAAGTGTTTTACGCCTTCTTATGAATCCTTCTACACATAATTATTGTAACTTTAGCTGTACCAATTGATGGCGCTTAATTTGCAAAGAAAAAAAAACCTCAAACTTTTATCCTTCTCTTGTTCAAATTCATAAACTCAGCTTTTCAATGGCAATAGCTTTAGGTTTGAAGAAAGTTTTTTAACTGAAAATACCTTAGTTTGGTGCTTAAGAAAAGTTTAGCACTTTCTAAAAACAAAACTCTCAAAAAAAAACTAAGAAATACAAAAGTCTCTTAAATTTTAAATTCAAAACTCAGCAGTTTTCTTTTTTCTTTAGAGTTAAATATGTAAACAAAAAATACAAATGCTCGAGATTATTTAGTGTGCAGAAACCAGAAAAATGTAGAATACTGTGGAATAAATAAATGGCCTTTAAACGTCATTGACGAAACAGTTTTAGTCCGGGAAAACTTTTCAAGTTGGTTGTCATTTAACTCTAATACTCACAATATTTTGTTTAAAATAAAGACAATGGAACAGTTTTAAATAGAAAAATAAATGGCAGACAAATATTATATACGCTTAACTCAAAGTCAAGTTAATAACCGTAAGACAAGAGAATGGAAAAAAGCTTAAATATCTTACAAACTATAGAAATTCAAAATACAGGGGATTTCGGTTATAACGAACACCGGTTATAGTGAAATATGGCGTTAAACGAGCTACTTCTCTGTTCTCAATAGTTTTGATTTCCTACCTTATAATAGTCTAGTCTAGTCTAGTCTAGTCTAGTCTAGTCTAGTCTAGTCTAGTCTAGTCTAGTCTAGTCTAGTCTAGTCTAGTCTAGTCTAGTCGAGTCTAGTCTAGTCCAGTCGAGTCTAGTCTAGTCTAGTCTAGTCTAGTCTACTCGAGTCTAGTCTAGTCTAGTCTAGTCTAGTCTAGTCTAGTCTAGTCTAGTCTAGTCTAGTCTAGTCTAGTTTAGTCTAGTCTAGTCTAGTCTAGTCTAGTCTAGTCTAGTCTAGTCTAGTCTAGTCTAGTCTAGTCTAGTCTAGTCTAGTCTAGTCTAGTCTAGTCTAGTCTAGTCCAGTCTAGTCCAGTCTAGTCTAGTCTAGTCTAGTCTAGTCTAGTCTAGTCTAGTGTAGTCTAGTCTAGTCTAGTCTAGTCTATTCTAAGTCTAAGTCTAAGTCTAAGTTTAAGTCTAAGTCTAAGTCTAAGTCTAAGTCTAGTCTAGTCTAGTCTAGTTTAGTCTAGTCTAGTCTAGTCTATTCGTAGCTAAAATAATGAGGGGTTTTTATATCTCTTGGGACAAGAAGTTGATTTGCAAAAGTTAACTTATGCTTCACTGTGGTTAGGAACCGGCAGATTTTCATGTAAGATGATGTTATGGAAGATTTTGTTCGTAATGCGGAAAGCAAAAACTTCTCGTATTCTATTTCTTGTCACTGATTTGTTTATAAGACGATTTAATAACATAATTTGAAAACAATCGAAATAAAACGCACACGAACTGTGCAAATTTTATTTAACTATTTCATCACTTAAGTTATGTACACCAGAGTATTAAGTATATTTATTTCCTTGCATAAACTGAGTATCAAATAATAAATAATTCATTTCATTCATTCAATGCAATAAAAAATTTCGAATACTTAAACTCTTAAGAGGATTTCTTAAATTTATCTATCCTCTTGGAAAATTATTTTCATAAATTTAATAGCATTTTCATATGAAATCAATTTAAGTCTGCTTAAGTATATACATTTCTGTTAGGAAATTTTCTTTTAAACACTAGAAAATGTTTAAAGGTTTGCCATCTTGAGACTCCTTTTAAAGTTATTTTGTTTTTACGTCTCGTTTTTTTTTGTTTTGGCAAATTTTAGTTTTATTGTTGAGTTTTTAAACACACTTGTTATTTGACTTTTATTAAAACAAATTGGTTTCGTTACTTCTTGCTTCTGCTACTCCCTCCCTTGCCTTTCACAAGTGCCAAAGTGGTGTTAAGAGCAAAAAGTATTTTCAAGTATATTTGTAAGAATTTTTTTTTTCTATTTTTAACAAACATATCAAGAAAATCAACATGACTATGGAAAAAATAAAAAAAAATATGTATAAGAAAATATTTTTTGGAGTTTAAGTAAACATTTGCGAAGGATTTAAAGGAGAGTCTTAAAGTAATGATTTTATGAAAAAGAAATTATCACACCAAGGAGATATTTTTTTTTAAGAGAAGTAACACTCAGGCAATGAATGCCTACTACTATTACTAGGTGTTACCTTCTTTAGGAAAGGGATAGTGATAGTGAAGACAGGTGGAGAAGGAAGAGATAAAATAGGTAATTTCGGTAACTACGGTTCATTAAAACCGTACAAATGTATGGGCCTGGTTTTACTCGTATAGTCTGTATTTGAAAATTTTTTATTTAAATAGCGCTTTAAATTACTTTATTTGAGTAATTTTTATTCGAAAAATTTTTTTCATCAAATAATTTTTATACAAAAATTTTTTTATTCGTATAATTTCTCAAAAAAAAAAAAAAAAATTAAAGTCTGTTCATGAAATAGCTATTTAAATTACTTTAAACGCTGAATCAATAAAAAAATATTTGAATAATTTTTTTATATTCTATACACAAAATCTTATCGAAAAATTTTTAAAGAAATAATTTTTACCTAATAATTTTTACATAATTTTTATTCGAAAAGTCTATAAGCGTACAATTTCTTTAAAAAATACACAATCTGAAAGTCCTTGTCGAATGAACTATTCAAATTACTTTAATCTAAGAATTTTTATAAAAAAAGTCGAATAAGTCGAATAAATTTTTATTAAAAAAAAAAAATTAATCGAATAATTTTTCTAATATTCTAAACAAAAATTTCTTATAGAAACAATTTTAA
Source organism: Nowickia ferox (assembly GCA_936439885.1). NCBI lineage: Eukaryota > Metazoa > Arthropoda > Insecta > Diptera > Tachinidae > Nowickia > Nowickia ferox. The sequence goes on along the minus strand of OW387025.1, from coordinate 7,608,304 downwards.
CATAAATAACTATGAAATTGAAAAATTTGTTCAATAAGTGTTTCTCAAATAATTTCAGGACAATTTTTCTTCTAATATTTCTATCAACAAATAAACAAATTCTTCAGCGATTTCTTAATCTTAGGGAATATTTTTTTTAAAGTAAATTTTGTTCAAAAAGCTCTTAAAATAGTTGGTATTCGATTATATTATTCAAGAGAATAATTTAAAAAAAAATATTCATGACGAGAGGTGTGGTGCTTAAATAATTTTAAACAACAGCTTGACCTTAAAAAGCTCAGAGCAGCAGGGATGGAAGTGTGCTATTTTATTTTATTATTTTATTACCTTTGCCCCAACAGATTAAAGATTTTTTTAAGTTTTTCATTAAACGTATAAAATTCCGATTTTTTATGCGTTTGCTTGGATTACCTTTAATTTTGTTTTGAATTTGCAAAAAAAAAAAAAAATTTTAATGTCATGTTAACCTTGTACTGAAGCTGGCTGGCACGTGTTCCAGAGTGTGCTGAGTATGGCTCCTTAAACCGCTTTCATGGTATTTTCCTCTTAACATTCGTTTACTTTGTGTTGCAAGTGAAACAATACTTGGAATAGAAAAAGTACAAGGAGAAACACACCAGCAAGAAAGTTAGAAAAAAAAACTGTGCTAGAGTATTTTGGCTTATTGTTATTGGCATATGCATACTTGTACGTATGCATATGTCTGCCACCTTCAAAACCGCTCAAGCCACTTTTTTAGTTAGTTACATGAGTACTCAATTCATGTGTGAGATGAATTGCTTGTTAACCAAAGCAAAGAGGAGGCCTAGACCACAAAATGACGTAAGAGCCAAATTAAAATTTTTTTAAGAGAAAGCTTTTCTAAACCAACGTCGCAGCAAGTGAGAGCTGTACAAGGAAGTTTCGTGGTAACTTTTAAGTTGTTATACATGAAAAAAAATTAAACATTTTGTTGCTTATTCTATTTAGGCTTTTAGGGTATGTTCACTGTCTGTGTTTATGGGGGTATATTGCATGTTTGACTTTGTTGGTAGTTGGCAGCTAGTGGAAGAGTTAAAAATAACACAAAAATGGCTTTAAAAACTTGTCTTTTGCAAGCAGGGTAAAAAAAAGTTGTCGAAAAAAACTGAAATAAAATAAAAGAACGTCGCCATTAAATAAAAAAAAATTGTAAAAGACAAATTATAGTAAACCGTAAAATTGCAAATCCATTTCTTCCAATAAATTTGCTTTCATTTAAATCGATGAGCTTAACAAAGCAATTAGGAGAGGATTATAAGGACATAAGAAACCGTGCTCGGTTTATTTTTTGGGCAGCAAAAATTCTCTAATAACAGTTGGAAATAAAGGAAAATAAAGTCCTTTGGAAAATTCTCTGGCAGTTAAACATCTACTTATTTATTAAAATTGGAGTTTGTGGTGGCTTCGATTCCCGCCAAAAATCCATATAAATTGCTACAAAATATATATGGAAAAAAATAAATATTTTTTACATGCCGATAAATTTTTGTTATCAAACGTTGCAATAAAAAAATTCTTAAATTCATTTCGTTTTAAAGCTTTTCTTTTATTTATGTATTTTTCTACAAATAGCCCGCTTATTTGTGCTCTTTTTTATCTCTTTATTCGTTTTCCATTTCTATTTCAGATTGTTTAACTTTTTGTATTGCAAGATTACTTTTTTTAGCTTGTTTTTCCAATTTTTTTTTGTTCTACTAAAAAGTCCTGTCATAAACACTAAAGTTACTTTTCTGTTTATTTTTCCTTTTTTTGTCTCCCCCCTTTTCAGTTTTAAGTTCATAAAGCGTCTTTTGTGAAAATTTTTATTCATTTTTTTTCAATATCACATTTTTTTGCAATTGAATATGGCAAAAAGTAATAATAATAAAAAAGGCAGACGAACTCATATTTGCTGCTGGTAGTGATGTTGAAAGTTTTTCTCAAACTGAAAAATTTGTTTTATAAAAAGTAGTAAAACTATTGCAAACTGCAAGTTTAAGTAGTACAAATTGTCTGTTTATTTCAATAGAATATTTTATGACAAAATTTCATTATGAAGAACAAAAAAGATTTTAGCAAAAATTTAAAAAGTGATAAATTATTGCATTAAATAACGTTTAAACGATTTAAAAGCATTGTGTAAGAGATTAGTATTGGTACTATAAGTTTTTGACAAAACTTTGCTGTTTTGTTATAATTATTGTATTAAATTTATTCTTTAGATGAGAAAGAAAATAAGTATTGCATTTTGTGTAAGAATATAATTTTATGAGAATTTAAAATGAATACATGCGTAAATAAAAATACTAAAATAAAAGTACAAGCGTTCTAAAACATCACAACAGTCAGCTGTATAGGAGCCCATTTATAAATTTTTTGTTCAAATTCGAGTAAAAGGTCCCAGTATAAGAGTTTTCAGTATATATGATTCGATTAAAACTCTAATACCCAGTATAGGAGTTCTGAAACATCACAAAAGTAAGCTGTATAAAAACTAATCTAGGAATTTATTGTTCAAATTTGGGTTTCACATCCCAGTATAAGAGTTATTAGTAAATTTAATTAGTTCAAAGCTTTAATACCCTGTATAAAAGTTCTAAAAACGCATAAAAGTCAGAAATTTTTATTATCCATTATTAATATATGTAAAATTTAAACGATTATTCACAGTATAAGAGTTCCTAGTGCAAGTTAAAATATCGTATACTTAGTATAATAGTTCATGATGCTAGTGAAAATTGGTATTTTCTACCAATTGGTATTGAAATTAAAGTTTAAAGGTTCAGTATAAGAGTTTATCATAAATGTTTAAATCTTTTTACGCATTATAGTAGATTTAATAGAAACTTAATCATTTATACTTGGCATAATAGTTTAAAAGTAATTTTAAAACTCTAATAGCCAGTATAAGAGTTCTAAAAAATATGGTTAAAAGGGCCAAGTATAAGAGTTTGATGTAAATTCAAGAATTTTTATTCTCCAGTGTTATAGTTTCAATACATATCCAAAACTCTTATACGCACTTTGGGAGTTCCTGAGCTTAAACATCATACACCTAGTATAAGAGTTCTTAGTAAAAGGAAATAATTTTTATATAATGCCAGTTCCGAAAGTTCATGCCAATATTAAAGTTTAGAGATCCAGTATAAAAGTTTTTAATATAATAGTTTTAAACTCTTATACCAAGTGTAATAGTTTTAATGTCAGCTTCCATTCTCATACTTTGTTTAATAGTTTTATTGCAACTTTATAACTATTATACCCACTGTAGCTGTTTTAAATATAATCTTTAAATTTCTTCTTTTTGGTATAAGACTTTTTAGTAAAAGTGAAAATCTTTGGTATACAGCCAATTTTGAAGTTTTTCCCCCCCCATAGATGTGAGCTTAAATGCAACGAAATGCATTTAGACGTGCTTAACCAGCAAATAGATAAGTTTTTTAAAATTAATTTTAAGTGCATATCGAATTTTTTATATTGAGTATAATAGTTTTAATATAAAGCTGAGGCGCTGTATGCAGCGCGCGATCCATAAGTACGAGTTTAATGTTCTTAAAGTTAGTGTTTTTGAATATTCAATCAGTCATAAAAACAACACTTTTTTTATTGTAGATTTTATTCAATTAAACTTGTGTTTCATTTATTTTATATTTTTAAGTGGACTGTATCTTCTCTGTGCTAAAAACCGACTGACTGCCAGCAAAAATTAAAGAGCAGGGTACAATAAAAAGTTATATGTGTGCGTGTGTTTGTTTAATATAAAGAAAGAATGTAAAATATTCACACTGATGCAATCAGGGGAATGTTCCTCAACAGTTAGTATGTTAATAGTGTAAGTTGATAATTTATAAGAGTTTCAATATACTCCGAAGATTTTATTGCTATTAATATACATAAATTCGAAATTCTTATATAAAGTATGAGAGTCGTTGGCTTAATTTAAAAAGCCTACCCAGTATAAGAAATTTTAGTATAAGAGTTATTATTAGCACAAGTTGAAAACTGTAAATATAGTTTAAGAGTTTACTGTTAGTATAAGAGCTTAATTCATTTTCACAGTAATAATAATACAGTATAAGAGTCTGTGATATAATATAAAAAAGCCTGCCTAGTATAAAATATTTTAGTATATATTTATTTCAAACGCAAAAGCATTTATAATAGCTTTGAGTTTAAAAATTCGCATAAATATTAAAATTATAGTTGAACATTTTAATTAGAAGCTTAAATTTATTAACAAAAATAATTCCTTCTATGAAAATTTATAAAATATGTTATTGAAAACACTATTTATAATTGCAATGTTGAATTTTTTTTTCGGCATTACTAGCACATAAAAGTTTATCTTTCCTTCACAAGTTTAATATCTTTTAAGAGCACTTAAAAAACTAATATCAGCAACAATAATAATTATCACTGTCACAACTACTCAAATAATTTCCCGAAATTTTTATCACTCTTTCTTTAAGTGCTAAAGTTTGCAATGCGAAAATATTAAAACATTGAACTGCTGATGTAAAGAAAATATTTTTTAATACTTGAAAAAATGTCGCTGTAAAATTTTTTTTGCAACTTTTGCAAGTGATAAAGTTTTTCCAAAAGCAACATTTGCTGTGACATACACGCAATCCTTGAGTTTTTCATAATAATTATTTTTACTAAAATATAAATTGTTGCAAACGTATTCGTATTAAGTAAACTCACTTGAATACCAATAAAAATTTACTATAGATAACTTAATTGTATGGTTCGTGCTGTATTTTAGAAATTCGAATATACTGAAGTCTCTGCCTCACAAATGTCTGTATAATGCTTTGTGCACTCAGTTAAGTATGTGACATTTCAATAGCTTGTGTCAACAGTTGCCTTTGATGCCAAATATTTAGCTTTGCACTTGCAAGCTGTTGTTGTTCGAGCAAGAAAATATTTTACTGGTAGTTGTTATATTGTTAGTGTCTTTTAATGGTTATTTTTATTTGAGAAAAAAAAATAAATAAAAATTTTTTCTCAAATAAATTAAATAAAATATTCTTAAATATTGAGAGAGAATATTGCAAGAATAAAAATATTTCACAAAAAGATCTATTTATGGTAACAGGTTTATTATTGAATTAGAAAATCTCTTTTGAAGATATAAACACATAAATACATAAGTCCTAGTATAAGAGTTTTAAAACTAATTGTTGTATAAGAGTTTTGTTATAATACAAACAAGTTTTGAATTCTCAGAAAATTTTACACTGTATTGAAATATTTTTAAAAGCTCTTATACTGAACTAAATCATACTCAAAAGTCTTATACTGAGTTCTAAAGCCCATATTCTGCTACAAAACTTGGAAGCTAATTCTTATATTATTGCTCTAGACAGGAGTTTTGGACTTTTATAATCTTATAGTTTAATGCAAGAACTCTTATACTGGTGATAATTCTTATAATTTCGTATTGAATTTTTATTTCAAAAGCAAAACCCCACCATATCTTTTTTTAGTATAATTTAAACTAATAACAAATTACACATTCAGCACTCAGCTGTAGCTTATTTTTACACATTACTCTTATACTTTGCTTTTAGGCTTTGCACGTATGCGCCTATTTGGTTTTTTTCGACATGCGTTTAAGTTTTGCAAAACAGAACATCCTACCAATCCATGCATACAAAATTGTATTGAAAATGCTTTGGGATTTGTCACTATAAGAATCTTAAAATATACATATACATAACTACCATTGAGAAAATAACTCTTTTTTTCTATTTATCTAAAGTTTCGTTGCTTACCTGCAATCACGAGTTTAAGCAATAAATAAATAATGTTGACAATAATGATACCGATGTTTTCTGTTTAGTTGAGAGCTTGACTAAACAACGTGAACGCAAAACTAATACAAATATTGTAAAATAACGAGACCAACACCAACATTAATTTGATTAAGTAAGGTTTTTTTTTCAAATAAAAAAATTAACCTTGCGTAGCACAATCATTACAAAACTAAAGTTGATTAATTTTTAATGTGATAGAGACTCGTTCGTAACAATATGCGTGAAATGGTCACCTAAGTTGAAGAAACAAATGTAGAGTTAATGTATAAGAGTTTCAAACAATTATAAATTAAAGTCCCAAGTATATTTTACAGTGGCCCATAATATAATTTTACGTGAAGTTAATCTTATAAGTGGTAATATGTAAGATTTGTAGTAGCTTAGCAATAAGAAATGTATCTAAAGTTAGAGTATAAGAGTTGCAAATGGTTATAAATTAAAGTCCTAAATAAGTTTTAGAATGCCATATTAATTAATTGTCCGTGTGGTAGGTCTTATTATTATTAGTATTAGTTTTGGAGACCCTTAATTGCAAGATGTACATCTAAAATTATAGTATAAGAGTTTCTAATAGTTATAAATTAAAGTTCAAAGTATATTTTTTAGTGGCCAATAATATAATCTTACGTTAAGTTAGTCTTATAAGTGGTAATATGTAAGATTTGGAGTAGCTTAAGCATAGGAAATGTATCTAAAGTTAGAGTATAAGAGTTGCAAATAATTATAAAATATAAATTAATTGTACGCATAGTAGGTCTTATTAGTGGTAATGCAAGTTTTAGAGTAGTTTAAGTGCCGGAACTACTACTTAAATTAGAGTATAAGAGATTTAAAAAATTATTAAGAAAAGTTCCAAGCATATTTCACGGAGACATTTAAGCTAAATCTGCATTATGTAAGTCTTATTAGTGGTAACATAATCTTTAGAGTAGCTTCAGTATTAGAAATATTACTAAAGTTAGAGTATAAGAGTTTTAAAAAAGTATAAGTTATAGTTCAAAATATATTTTACAATGGCATATCAGTTAATTTCACCTTAAGTAAGTCTTATTAGTAATAATATAAGTCTCAGATTACCTTACGTGTAAGAATTATATGTAAATTTGGAGTATACGAGTTTCCAATAATTGTAAATTAAAGTCAAAAATATATTTCAGAAAGGCTCATTAGCGAATTCTGCGTCAATAAGTGGTAAAACAAGTTATATATTAACCAAAGAGTTAAAAATATATACAAAATTAGATTATGTATAAGAGTTTTCAATAATTACAAATTAAACTACCAAAAACATTTCATTATGGCATTTAAGTTAATTCTATTGTGATTAGATTTTGTTAGCGGTAATGTAAGCTTCAGAGTAGCTTAAGTGCCAGAAATACTTATAAAGTCAGAGTATAAGAGTTTGAAATATCCATAAAATAAAGTCCCAAATCTATTTCCGAATAGAAAATTTGTTATTTTTACATTAAGTAAGACTTGCTAGGGGTAATATAAGTTTTAGAAAAGCTTAAGTGCAAGAAATACTTCCAAAGTTAGAGTATAAGAGTTGGCAATAATTATTAATTAAAGTACCAAATATGTTGCAAAAATACACGCAAGTTAATTCCACGTTCAGTAACTTCTGTTAGTGGTAATATAAGTTAACGAGTGGCTTAAGTGTAAGAAATATTTATAAGGTTAGAGTATAAGAGTTTTCTAAAGTTGTATGTTAAAGTTTAAAATATCTTTCTAAAGCTTAGTCTGCTAAAAAAAATTTATAGTCAGGGAGATTGAAAAATTTCACACTGGTATAAGAGTTGCTTGTTTTTGTTAGTATAATAGTTTAGTATGAAAATAATTTGAAATTGAAATGCTCTATTGTAGCTCGAAGCGTTAAATAAATATATAACTTTTTTTTCTAAGAAAATTATATATTTAAACGAGTAGAAGAGAGTTTTGCTCTAAAAATTTTCCATGTACTTATGGGCAAACAATTTAGATAGTTGGTGCTTCTTATTTTACTTCAAGCTATTTACCCCTATTTTTATTTTCGCTACCACATGAAAAAGGAGTTGAGTATATTTTGCTTAAATATGCCTTTGATGTTAAGAGGTCGTGGGCCAAAAATAAATAAACTTGTCTGTTATATTTTGTATTTATTTAAGTTTCTAAAGTTGACATCAATAAACTGGCAAATAAGTCAATAACAGGCCATTGAATACTGAAGAAAATAAATAGAATTGATTTCAAAATTTATATATAAAAGCAAAGCATTTGCCAGATAAGTTTTACAGCGTAAATTTAAGTCTGTTTTGACAGGCGGTTTTTTTCATACTACAGCTTGCATACATTACTTCCGCAGACTTGTGTATTTGTGTTTACGGTGGCTGAAATACGCTTTATCGAGCGCCCAAAAGTTTGCTTTATTTTCTGTTTTGTTGTTGTTGTTATTTATTTAATTGTCATCGATTCGTAACTATGGCAGACTTTTAACTAAATGTTACTGAAGGCAAAATAAATGTAATTTAAAATTTTTACATGGAATTAAGTATGATTTTATTGCAGACATTGTGTCAAGTTGATACAAATGATGTGATTGATTGCAGCCTGACAGACGGACAGACAGACAGACGCACTTTGCGAATTAGACACAAAACATTAGAAACAGTTTTAATGATTTCATAGACATTTTTAGTGTTGAGGAAATCAAATTAAAGCTGTCGGAAAATAAATTCTAAATTATTTGGTTTGAGATTTTGTCATAAAACCAGAGACAACTCGGCAGACGGAGGGAAATAGAAATGGAAATAAAGCCGTTGAAATCTATTAGCTTTAGTAGATAAAGTGAAATATTTTAGTGTGATTAAACGCTGCTTGGATGGATATTAATTCAGGACTTTTAGATATAAATTTGGTTTAATTTTTTTTGTTATCCAAACTTTACAACTCATTAGCATTTTTAAGAAATTCGGCCTAAAGTTTGTAATTTTAAAAGTGAACATTTTGAAAAAGACTATTTTAAAGGAATATTTAGCTTATCAAAAATAACTTGTAAAACACTTTAATTCAATATTAAATCTTGTCTAGTCTGGCAACAAAATCCTGCATAATATTATCTAAATTCTATTGTAATTTCTTTTATAGTATTTGCCGCCCAAAAAAAAATCTCTTCAAAATACTTAAATCTCTGATTATATTAAAATATTTGTGCTCTTTTGCTGCGCCGCCCATTGCAAGCACACATTTTAATAGATATTTATTTATGTGAATGTTTTATTTTTTAACAATATTTTTATGTAAATTTCATTTCACACTTCAATGCCCATCATAATCATTCACAAAGAATTTGTTTTATATCTTATTTCGGGTTATCTTTCAGTAACAAAAAAAAAAAAAAAAAAAATACGCAACATTATTGACCATTTTATGCAATAATAATGAAGATTAGGTTGTTGCCCGTTATGGCAATGGGAATAAAAAATAAAACCATCAAGTAGTGGTGGCCAAGAACACCAAGAAATTTATGCAATTTTAAATAGCAAAAGATAGTAGAGATAAATAGACTAGAAGATAACAAAAAAAAAAAAAAAAAAAAATTATCAAACCTAAATTGACCATAAGAAAATTATGAAAATTTTTGCTTATATTGTTGTCTTTTCTCAATGCTTGGCTTGAAAATTGTTGAGTTGCATTAACAGTGGGTGAGAAAATATCAGCTTTTTAGCTTTAATTGTAATATAAAGTATAAGTATAAAGTTTCTCACAGTAAAGGCCAGTTCAAATGACTAACTTTAAACTAAAAATTGCTTAGCACCAATTGTATAAAGAAGTATGAAATTATCCCCTAAACAGACTTTAAGTGCTGATGGTATTCAAATGTTTCAGTTCAAATAATGAAATATTATGCATATTTTTCTAGAAAATTTAAAAATGATTATTTTTTACAGAAACCATGAGGTTTTTGCATTACTTATGTTTTTTCTGATCTTTCGGGTTCGTAGGACCATAAAATATTCACGTTAGAACAGTTTTGTTTCTGCTTAGCGCTAGCCAAATACAGCATTTGGTTTCTAATTAACTAATAACAGTAATTTTTCCAAATAAAAATGTCAAATGAAAGTGGCGACTATAATTAGGCTCAAAGGACCATAAAGTATTTAAGATTGAACATTTTTGTTCCTGTTCAGCTTTTTCGAAGCAGTGCACCTGGTTTCCAATTAACCGCTGCAGGATCTTGGATAAGAAAAAGTTTGTAAAATTACATAAGCAACCCCAAATATATTCCTAGGTCTGTAAACTGGTTGTAATCGATAATTTTTGTGTTAGTTTAGCAGTACTTGAGCAGAGCATGTGTCCTCTAATTTAGCTTAAGCGGCATTTTTCAAAATAACAATTTTGTAAAATTAAGGTGGCAACTGGAATTGGGTTCAAAGGACCATAAATTATTTGCAAACCATATTTTTGGTGTCTCTGTTTAGTGTTATTTACCGCTGGCATCATTTGGTCAAAGAAAAATTTTGTAATATTACATAAACAACTATAATAGGTTCGTAGGACCAGAGAGTTTTTGTGATTAAAATTTTTTCTGTATGTTTAGCTGTATTATAATATGTTATAAGCTTTCAATTAAAATTTTTCTTCAATGAAAATGTTAGCTAGAATTAGGCTCGAAGGACCATAAAGTGGTTAAGATCGATACTTTTAGTGTCTGCTTAGCTGTACTTAAGCAAAAGATGTGGTCTTTAATTTACCGCTGACAAAATTTTGCCAAAGAAAAATATTATAAAATTAAATTTGCAACCATAAATAGGTTTGAAGGACTATAAAGTGTTTGCAATCGAAATATTGTTGTCTGTGTAAAGGTACTTAGGCAGTCTATGTGGTTTCTAGTTAGCCACAGACAGCATTTAGTCAAAGTAAAATTTCGTAAAGTTAAACTGGCGACTATAGCTGGGTGCGAAGGACCTTAAAACTGTTGTGATCAATAACTTTTCGAAAGACCAAAAATCAGTTATAATCCATAGCTTATATCTCTCCTTAGCGGTATTAAAGCAGAATATGAGCCCTCTTATTAATCGCTGACAGAAAATTGCGTAAGAAAATTATTTTAAAATTAAACTGGCAACAAGAGCTAGGTTCGAAGGACCATAAAGTGGTTGCGCTCGATAATTTGTGTGACTGCTTGTCAGTACTTGAGCAGAGCATTTGGTCTTTCATTAAACACTTCTGGAATTTTTCCAAAGAACAACTAAATTTGTAAAAATTTTTTTAAAATTAAACTGGCAACTAGTATTAGGTTCGAAGGACTATAAAGTAGCTGGAAATTAAAAGGTACTTAAGCAGATTTCATGGCTTGTAGTTAACTGATGGTAGCATTTTGACACAGAAAAATGTTGTAAAATAAAAGTGATAACTAGAATTGGGTTTGAAGGACCAAAATCCAGTTATAATAGGCTCGAAGGACCACATGGCAATTGATAATTTTTTTTTAATTATGCCTTTTGCGGCTAATTTAGCAAATCTTGTAATAAAAACATAAATTTTCTAATAGAAATTTGAAGCCATATTTCATGCGAACTAAACTTGTCTTTGAATTTTTTTAGATATTTTTTTTAATTCCTACATCTTTCCGCAACCCTATAGTAACATTAAAAGTTTCTATTGCATATTTTTAAAATTTTTTCCAGGAAGTTTTTACTGTCCTACTGTTTCCTCTGTGGAATTCAGCAATACAAATCTCTAAATACATGAATATCTATTTTGCTATTGCCATTAAAATAGCATGACGTTAAAAAACATACATAATACATACATAAATAGTCTAAATTCCTTAATAGATTTTCTAAAAGCCAATAAGCTATTGATTTTATTTTTTTTTATGGAGGCATGTGTTGTTTGTGTAAGAAAAAATATTGCTTGAACAGCTGTAAACACTTTTTTCGGGCATTAACCAAATGAAGGGAAAATAAACTCACACTTATCAAGTTTTCTTAAAATATTTAAATACTTTGTAAAATTCTGGGCCTTTAAAACCAAGTTTTTTTTATATATTTTCTTTAGTGCAAAAAAGAAAGAGAAAATGTGTATCAAAAGTTGAATGGATTATAGCCAAAGGAAAACTGAGACGCATGCAAAAATAAAAGAAAAAACATATTAAATCTAAAAGCATGTTATTTGTGTACAAGATTTGTAGCCTGAAGTAGAGTGTGGATAAGAATAATAAGAGCAAAAAACATTTTGTAGGTAACCTTGAAACTTAAGCTGCAGTAAACTTAAGAAAAATTACACGAAAAATATATTTGAGGTGTTTTGCTTCACATCGAAATTCCTTGTAAGTACTTGGATATTAATATTAATTTTGCTAATATTATTATTAATCTTTGAAACTAAAATAGAAACCCAAATAAATCAGTCTTAAACTGTCCTTAACATTTCCTTTAATAAAGACCTTTTATAACAATTATTCAAATATTTTTTAGTCCTTAATATTTTCAAATATTTTAAGTCTTTACTGAATTAGAGCTCATTATAACTTAGTGTCTGCTTTAATAAGAATACTTTCTTTAATGTTTAACAATAAATTGAAATTTTAAGCTTCAACTCCTACTCCTTTTCATACTCTTTCTAAACGCCAGTTAATCCTTTATACCAATAATTTCATTTTTCCTTTTAACCATTCACCAATATTTAAGAAAAATGTGTAAAAGAAAACTTTTTCCTCACTTTGCCTTCAACTTACTTTAGTTTCCTCTACATTACACAACTAATGACAATATTGTCTTTTACATTTCATTCTAAAAATGTTATGCAAATTTTTTATTTCCCCTTTCCTTTAACTCTCTAATTCATTGCAAAAATTAAAAATAGTTAAAGTTCTTCCACTCACCCCTGCCGACTCAAAGCTTATGGTGCGTTTAGGTTTAAAAATAAGTAAAATAAATTTTCTGTTTTAAAACAAGACAAATTTAATTATTCATAACGACAAGATGGTAAAAGAAAAACAAAAAATTTTTTACTTGCAGCAAATTACAAATGAAAAACTACAAAGAGCAAAACTTTAAATGACAAACTACTGCTCAGGGAGGAGTTTTAGCAGTAAATGGAATATGATAGAAGTGAATTAAAATAATTGCACTTCAAACAAGTCGAGCAAATGAACATGATGGTGCTTCTAATTATGATTATGATGATTTCCTTTTTTGCTTCACTTATTTCTTTTGCAAATGGTTTTCATACGATTTTTATTATCTTTTCTTTCATACTAATTTTAATATCTTAAAATCTGGGGGTCATTTGCTATGAAAGGGCACTGAACTCCTGTCTCAAGTGTTCTAAGAAAAATTGACAAAAATATTAAAAAAAAACAAACATTGTTTACCATGTGTTTGCAATTTTAATTTATCGACTTCAAAGTCATGCATAAGATTTAATTTTAGCAATTCTATTTTATCCGTAAAAATTTTATTGGTATCATATTTTTTTATTAAAAAATATATTTTTATAACAATTAATTGCTATCGAAAAATGTTATCGATAACATGTATTTTTTTTATCGATAAAGTGCTATCGCAATACGTGATATTAATCGATCAGCTTAAAGAAATTTTCGGCAATATTATGTTTTCTTTATTTTTTCCACAAATCGATATCAATAAATTGGTTTTTATCGGCAAAAATTTTATTGGTGGTAAATTTTTTTATTAAAAAAATTTATAATGACAAAAATGCTTACTATCGAAAAAATGTTATCGATAACTTAATTTTATTTACCGCAAGGGTGTTATCGATAACATTTTATGTTTATCGATGAATAAAAAAAATATTCGAAAATTATTTTCTCAGAAATATAATCTCGTTCATTTATCCATAAAAAGTCTAGTTTTAACAATAAAATTGTTTCCACAACAAAGAAATATCGATAAAAATGTTTTTCGTTAATAATTCATTGTTATCGATAACACATTTACATACGAAAGTCACATAATATCCATACAATATTTTTAAATTAAAACAAAATTTTGTCGATATCATTTTAATCGTAAATGTGTCATCGATAACGTTTGATGCTATAAGCGAAATTAAAAACAAAAAACTTTAGCAAATACATTTTTTTACAACAAACAAATAATATCGATGACAATTTTTTTTGATAAAAAATTTTTAATATCGATAACAACAGTTCAGATGAAAATCACATACAATCGTTATTAAGTTTTGGCATTAAAATAAAATTTTATCGATAATATGACATTTTAATCTGAAAAGTGTCATCGATAATATTTTATATTAATCAGAAAATGTATGAGACTTATGGAAAAAAGGAGTTATCTGCTTTTCTTCATTTCTTTTATTGGGTTCACTAAATTTTCTAAAAATTAAAATTACCGAAATTTTTTTTAAATCTTTCATAAAAAATTTGTTTTTATGAAAACAAAATTCTGTAACAAACAAATGATATCGATTAAAATCTAATGTTAACGATAACAATTTTTCTTTGTAATTTCTTTGCATTAAAATAAAATTTTATCAATAACTTTGTGTCATTACAGACTAAATATTTTCGATAACTTCCTTTTTAGCAATAAAACTTAAAATTAAATCTAACTTTCGTTTAAATTTTTAGTTAACATTCTATGAAAATCACATTTTCTTGTTAATATCTACATTCATATATCATTAAAAAAGAAATGCTATCGATAATATTTTTATCGATAAAGAAGTAATGTTATCAATAACTCCTTTTTTTTGGCAAATATCAAATAATATAAAAAAAAATAGTTTATTCGATTAGATTCTTAGGTTATCGATAAAAGATTTTTAAATAAAAAACAGACATGTTAACGATTCCATTTTTTTAAATGTTGTCGGTTCTTTTTTCTTGTCGATAACATTGGAATGATATCGATAAACAGTTATCGGTGACTTTTCTTTCACAAACATTTTCCGATGAAAATATTATGTTATAAGAAAAACAAATTTGTTTTCGTTAGTTTCTGTTATCGATTCTGTCTAGTTGCCCCTAAAGCATATATTATCGATAACAACTTTCTCAAACTGTGTAAAATTTTTTTAAAGAATTTTTTCGAATAAGTTCTAATAAAATATTAACAAGCATAAAAATAGCTGAAGCAAGTGTGTCGTAGTATATCGAAAACAGAAAATCATCAATAACTTTTCGAGTTGAAAGAAGGATTTTCTATAGGAAAAGAAAGTTATCGGTCAGTATTTATGTGATATTCGCTAAAAAAAATTGCATTTTGTTTGTTTGTTTCTCATCAGTCATTTGTTAGCTCTAACATTTTAACTTGTTATGAATTCTTTTTAACAAAACATCTTTTACTCGTACACATGTTTCTGTTTAACACTTTTGTCATTGCCAACCACATCCTTTTATGATTCATTCTACGATTTCACTCATCGCTGGAAATAAGAAATCACATTTTGTCATATAAATTTTTGTTTTGCTTATTTGCTAAAGGAAAAGTAACGCATGACTTGTTCAATAGTTAGTAGTGGAAAACATAAATAAAAATCCAAACTTCAAATACATAAACATCAAAATATTGTCATCCTTGGAGTTTATTATTGTATCCTATTTGTATTTATCCTTTATCGCTTGACAGCTTCCAAAGTAAGCAGCTACCAGGGATATGTCGTCATATATAGAGTGTGGTAATAAGAACGGGTTGGAGTTAGAATATTTTTTTCTAATACTGTTGTAACTTTAAGAAATGGCAGAGTTGCAATGAAGGCAGTCTCATAATACTTATCTTTAAGCTTTTTTAATACTTTTTATTTTATTTTTTGTTTTTAATATTCTGCCTCGACTAGGCTTTCTGGTAAAACTCTGTTTTGTAAGTAACTACAAAGTAAATAGTATTTCTATGAATGAAAAGTTGCGGTAGCTGTCAGAAAGAGTTCAAAAAAAATATTAAATTTAATCGACCAGCTAAAACTTAGTTAAGTATTTTTGACCGCTTAAAAGTAAAAATGAGAAGTCAGATTCCTTTTTTTATATTGAACTTTAAGCAATAGCAAAGAGGTGTAATATTAAAGGAAAATAAATAAAATGGATTTAATATTGGATTTTTACAAAAAACAAAAATAAATTTGAAAATATTTGAGCAAAACACTTACCCTAGAAAAATTATAAAGTTTTTCTATAATTTTCAGGCGGGCCAAAACTGAAAATTTTTCTAGAACAAAACAAGCATATATTTCGAACAAATAAAATAAATTTTTTATTCTAAGTGCTTGTTGTAAAAATTGTTTAGGCGGGCCATATACCCATAAAGATATTTTTTTTTTAAATTTTTTTGAAAAAGTCAGAATTTAACTTTTTTCTTGTTGTAAGAACAGTGATTACTTCAAAGTAATGAAATTTATCTTGATTCTGAATATTAGAGCTTGTTGCAAACATTTCTCAGGCGGGCCATATAACAAATCAAAAAATTGGTGTTTGCCAAAAAGATCTTTTTATTTTATTTTTTGTATTATATGAGTAATAACAAAAGTAATTATAGCATAATAATATCAGTACGTGTTGTGTAAAAATAAAATAAATATAAATTAAAATTTGTTTGTAGTAACCTTAAATAAATTTTGGTTGGGCCATATCGCCATAAAACTTTTGAAATTACACTCTGAGTTATTGAAACTTATAAATTGGTTATAATTTGGTTTTACTGTGAAGAAAAATTATTTTTGAAATATTTCGCCAAAAATAACAAGATAGAAAATTTAGGAAGTTTTTCTATACTTTGCAGGCGGGCCAAGTTAGAAATTTATATACTGACTTGAATAAAAAGTGCATATATTTTCAAATGAAATAAATCTTAATTCTGACTCTTAGTGCTGGTTATAAAAATTTCTCAGGCGGGCCATACTACACATAAAAAAAATAAAGTTTTTGCAAAAAGAGGCCAAAAATTTGTGTTTTGTTACTTATTTACTATTTGTGGATAAAATGAAAATTTTGGGTTGCTTGCGATCTATACAAATAAAATAAATATAAATTTAAAAGTTTTCCTAATTAAAGTAAAAATCTTTTAGGCGGGCCACATCACCATAGATATTTTTAAACAGAATTTGTGAGTGGTGCTCAAATTATTTGTTATTTATTGCACGAGTTATTGAAATTTTTCTATGAAAATAATTTAAGTTTTTACAGTGAAGAAAAATAAATTTTGAAATATTTCCTTAAAAAGCCCTGATTATTTAAAACGCGTTGAAAAATTTTATATGAAAAAAAAAATAAATTGTAACAACAAACTAGACACAAAATTTGCCAAAGCTTTATGTTGCTTTTTACAAACTAAGGTCCTAAGCAATTTTGTTATACTTTTCAGGCGGGCCAAGTTAATAATTTTAAGTTTTGGCTTACATAGAAAGAGCATATTTTTGGAATTTTATTAAATTTTAATTGTGAATGTTAGTAGTTGTTGTAGAAATTTATCAGGCGCGCCATATAATACATAAAAAATTAACTTTTAAAATATTTTTTCAAAAAGGAATTGTATTGTTTTATTGATTTGTATTATCCAAGTGAGCTGGGACAAAACTTAAATTTTTTTATTGTAGAATACGAGAATTCGATCTGCTCAAATAATAAATATATAAATTTAAAGACTTTCTAGTTACTTTAAAGAAATTTCAGGCGGGCCATATTATCACTGAAGGTACTTTTGCAAAATTTTTAGTTTGTTCCAGGCGAGCCAATCTTTAAATATTTAAGGTTGCACTCTGAATTATTGAAATTTATATTATATTTCAACATGTTTGCTTATTACAAAAATTTTTCAGGCGGGCCATATCACCAGTAAAAAATTTAGCTTTCAATCCAACCTCAAAATATTTAAGGTTGTATCCTGAATTATTAAAATTTATATTATATTTGAAAATATTTGCTCAATATAAAATATTTTCAGGCGGGCCATAGCAACAGTAAAAATTTTACCTTGCAATTCAATCTTGAAATATTTAAGGTTGCACTCAGAATTATTTAAATTTATATTATATTTCAACATATTTGCTTATTACAAAAATTTTTCAGGCGGGCCATATCACCAGTAAAAATTTTAGCTTGCAATTCAATCTTTATTATTATTTATTTTAGGCTGCACTCAGAATTATTTAAATTTATATTATATTTCAACATATTTGCTTATTACAAAAATTTTTCCAGCGGGCCATATCACCAGTAAAAATTTTCGCTTCAATCCAACCTCGAAATATTTAAGGTTGTATCCTGAATTATTTAAATTTATATTGTGCTTGGACATAGTTGCTCCTTGCAAAAAAATTTCAGGCGGGCCATAGCACCTGTAAAAAAATTTTAGCTTTCAATGCAAACTCGAAATATTTAAGGTTGCACTCTAAATTATTTAAATTTATATTATATTTTAATGTATTTGCTCATTGCAATGATTTTTCTGGCGGGCCATAGCACCAGCTTTAGGGATTCAAGGACTGCTGCAAAAAAATATATTGGCGTTATTTTTAGCCAAATTTAAAATAAAAAATTGTTGTAATAAATAGAGTATTTGTATGCTTTTAACTTATGAAAAAAATTAACTTTTAAATTTTCTCTTTGATGTAGAAATTTTTTAATTTAAAAATATCTTATCTTGGTTGCATGTAGTAACTTTTGTCCCAGCTGTGGTTACCATTACCAACCCAACAACTTGGTCTTCTACTCGAGATGTTGTATTGTTAATATTTTTTAGTTATTGAAAACTTTTTTGCAGCACAAAACTGATGTTTCCGCTGACGCAACACCATTAGTAATCAGTTAGAAAATGATATTGTTATTTTCAATAACTTGCAACAAATTTTTTTTCCAACATTATGTTACATATTTTAAAAGCAACTGTTGAACAAAACAACACCTTTAACTTACTCACGTTGCTTGGCACGCAACATTTACTTTATATGCTGCAGCAAAGTGGTGGTAAAAGTTTTATTAAAAATTGCCAGGAAAAACTTTTTTTCTATTTATTTATGAATTCTAAAGATGAACGGTCATTCCGAGTTTTCGTTTTGCAATTTTATAAAAAAAATACAATGTTGTAACAACACACCCTTTTGAAAATACTATTATTAGAAATTTGTTTGCTGTTTATACTTTTGCTGTAATGAACTATCAGGTTTCATTGTCTTTTGTTTGCATAACAAGCCAAGTTAAATTAATTCTATGAACAATAGAAATTTGTTCAGTAACACAAAAGAAAAACAACTTCGTTGGAATAAAATACTCTTGATAAAATAATATTTTTACGGGGCATTTGTAATAAACAATATTGGAAAATTAATAAAAATACTTGATACGAAAATATTAATTAGAAGCGTATTTCTAAAAAAAGTATAAAAATAAAAATTAATATTATTTTGATTTCGCAAGTGTTTTGTTAAGCCCTCTACATTTGCCATCCTTTCTTAAAAGCAAAAATCTTTACAACAAAAATCTATAAAAAAACTTATTGTTGCACTTAAACTTAAAAAGTTATTAAAGCTTTTCCCCAAAAAGAGCTTAATTATAATTAATATTAATCATACGTCACCGATCACGAATAAGCTATTGCCTCCCATCCCTGAAATAGACATAAATTTTCACATTTTTCCATAGAAACCTCCTAAGGGGGATCTAAGCTAATGAATTCCGGGATTTTTCGATTTTATTTTTGTACACGTTATTGCACAGTGGAACAAAAATGGAAAAGAACAAATTTCAAATAAAATAAAATTATATTTTTCTGAAATATGGCCCTCCAGGGAAAATTCTCATCTTAAGCCTTATACTTCCAATGAATATAAGCCTAAGTAGTATGTTGTCAGAACCTTCTATATGCAGAAATATTGTTTCTTATCTAGCCCAGAACATTAAAAACTTAAAATTTTCGATGAAATATCCTAAAATGATTTATTTTTTATTTTTTAATTTTACTGATATAAATCTTAAAGAAATTTATAACTTTAAGTTTGTATATTTTAATGCAATTAACTAGCTTTGATACGAAACTTGCTATCAGTCTATACACAAAAACGCAGTGAAATTCTAGTTAACAAAAACTATTAAATTTTTTAAAATTTTTTTATAAATTTTATTTTTGCGTTAAAGTTTCTCAAAATTATTTGTTTTTAATAATTATAAATATTTTAACTGCTGTGCTTTACAAAAAAAAAAAAAATTATGTAAAAGAAATTTGATTTTTTTTTAAAATATGGCCCGCCTAAGAGTTTTTTGCTATTAATATAAAAATTGTCAAGGATTATACATTTTCTTAGTTCTATGGCAACTCTTTGCAAGAATTTCAAAAAAATCCATTTTATGTAGACTACTGATAACTCACATCGCTTACTTTTAACATTTTGCTTAAACAATCCTAAAATGGCTGAGATTTAGATAATTTGAAACTATTGTTACTTATCTTTTTTCTAAGAATAGGGAATGATCCTTACCATTAATTTCATATTCATGCAAGAAGAAAAATTTTTATTTTTTTTTGGGCTCAGCCGAATGGCGAATGAGGTGTTCTCAATTGTTGTTATTTTGCTTTGCAAAGGTGCGGCTTTGCGTGATTACTTCCACTTAAATGGAGATAGACAAAAACACAATTTCCCATTCTTTTCTGTCTCACTCCTCTTTCTCCTTTTATTCTTTTTATATCTCGCTCTATAACTCTTCTTGTAACTTATTGAAATTAGTTTTTTATCTTTTTAGTTGTTGCTATTTTAAAAAAACAAAAAACCATTGTTTTGTAATAAACAAGTATTTAACAGGGGATCTAATGGAAATGTCAAAATATAAATGACGTGTGAAAAAAAAGAGAAAAAACAGATTACGAAAAGTGTGCATATAACAAATTAAAACGCTAAAGTCACTTTAAAAGGAAAAAAAATTAAATAAAAAAACTGTCGGACGCAGTAAAAATGTAGATATATTCTCTTAACATACTAAATTGTTTTTTAATCTAAAAAAATTTAAAAGATATAATATATATATTTTTTTTTACTTCGACTGTACAAAAATTGCAACATTGGTTTTTTAATCTATTGAAAAAACTTCGTAGTTGAGGTTGATATACGACAACCACGATAAAGGAGATTATGTTAAGTGTCAAAATTATTGAAATACAAAAACTTATATTTTCACATAATATGAGTATAAATCAGAATTTTTCAGTTAGATGCAACACAAAAACTTTTTAATATTTCTTTAACGGGCAAGACCAAATTATGTGAATTTTTTTTGGAAGATAAGGAAATTTCGCATTTAATTGGAATAGTTTTCCTGGCGGCCCAAGTGGAAAATTTTGAGATTATGAGATAAGTAAATAATCTGCTAGTTGATATATTTTTTAATTTATCATTCCCTCATATAAGAAAAATTTGCTTTGAGATATGCTTTTCGGTAAAAAAAAACTGACGCTTAAAAAAATTTAGCAATTTTCTAGGCGTAAAAA
Organism: Nowickia ferox; assembly: GCA_936439885.1. Classification (NCBI taxonomy): domain Eukaryota; kingdom Metazoa; phylum Arthropoda; class Insecta; order Diptera; family Tachinidae; genus Nowickia; species Nowickia ferox. The sequence goes on along the minus strand of OW387025.1, from coordinate 7,587,045 downwards.
TTTTGAAATATTAAATAATTTTTTACCTAATGAAAGCAGGCATTCCAAGCTATTGGAACACATATTAATTCTGCACATTTTTGCTTTTTGCAAAAATCTCACAGGCGGGCCATTTCTCGCAAAAGGATTTTTCATACAGACTTAGGTATTCTACTAGAAATTTTGTTCTAAATTAAAAATATTGATCGCCAAGTAAAACCATTTAATTTTTACTGAGGAAATATATAATAATTTGGGTACTTTCTATTTGCTGCAGAAACTTTTTCATCTTTTTCATATTAACATTTTGCAATATTTTCAATATTCTTTTCTATTAGAAAATTGTGCTGTAATGGCAAATACAACTTTGCTATGTATAAGAAAAGTATAATGTGATGACATAATTAATTTTTCTAAAAGAAATATTTTATAAAAATATAAATGTATGTATGTATATCTAATATAGAAAAATATTTTTTACAAGATTCAAAATACATATAAAATATTTCAAATCTGCAGTTGATATTCAAAAGAAACTAATAAATTTCCTTTCTTTTCAGAGCCTGCTTAATCAACTAAATTAGCCAGGTAAGTATCATTTATTTAAATTTTGGTTTGTAATTCATTTATTTCTATATTTTTTAAAATTTAAAAAAATTTAAAACTATTTAAATTAAAATCTTCAAAATGCGCTGTTTTATAATTATACTTTCCCAGCGGTTTAAGTTTTTATTTATTTTTCATAACATACGTTAGGAGTATATTCATTACTAAGCAAATTTACAATCGTTGACCATTTTCTCTCTAAAAGCTTAAAAGTCTTAGACGGGCCATATCTTCGAAAAAGTGAAATTGTGGTTTGGTACAAAAATCCAAATATTTTAATAAAAAAAAAGAAATTTTAATGTTAGAAATGTTATTTATGACTTGTAAAATAAATAATCAGCCGTGCCATAACCTCCAAAAAAGCTTAAGGGACCTAATTTTCGAACTTAATTTTTTGACCAAAATCGATTTTCTGCGATCGTAAATATTAAGATCCCAAATATGTGTCGGTTAATTTTTTTTTGTTGGAAATTATCGCTGTGCAAAGTTTTAGACTAGAGAAATTTGGTATTCATAAGGAAACCAACTGTAGAAATTTTTTCAATGTCTTGGGCTTAGACATCTAAAATAAATATTGAAGACTGGTGAATATATTAAAACAACAATTTTCCCAGGCGGGCCAAATCAAAGAAAACTTAAAGTCGATTTAATGTAAAGCTTCTAAATCTTAACAAGAGCTCACATACGCAGAGTTTAAAAAAGAACAGATACATTTTTTATTTTTTTTCGAGGTACTGAAATTTTTTTAAATAAATTTATTTAAAATTTTTTTATGCTATTAAAAAAAGTATTTAGAACAAAATAATATTGATACTGATATTGAAGTGGATAAATATATAAAAAATATTTAAGTTTTTAAGTTGTTAACCCAAAAAAAAACAGAAATAAAAAATAAAACTAGTTTTCAAGTTCTTAAAATAATTTGTAAATATGGCCCGCCTCAAAACTTTTTGATTTAAATATCAAATATAGAAAATATCAACTTTTAAGTTAATATAAAGTTAATGGTGTTATAAAATTAAATAAATTTTTTTTTAATCTAGCTTATAATGGCCCGCCTGAGAACTATATAAATTAAATGTTAGCCATAGAACTTTGTTAATTTTTAAGTAAATATAAAGTTTTATATACTTTTTTAAATTTTGCTTAAAATGGCTTTGTATCTTAAATAAAATAGAAGTAAAACGAGATATGAAATTTATTAGCTAAAATGATATTTAAAATTTTATAATTTTTTTAAAACTTTGCTTGTTATGGCCCGCTGGGAAGTATATAATTCGAAAATCACCCAGAGAAAATATGATTTTTTAATAAATATTGAAATTCACATTTTCTTAGAAGTTGACAATTCAAAAGCTATTTGCTGTGTGCGTTATTTAAATATGTATATCACAATATTTTTATACTGAGTTAAAAAAGCCAAGTTGATAAAATTTGTGAATGAAAAGTTCAGAGGAAATAAAAGTAGTTTGTTCTTTATCGACCTGATTTTGGAATTAAATTTTTTTGTTTTAATAAGTAATTAAGGTGTTAAAATTACACTAGGATTAAAATTCAATTTAAGGGATTTCATGACGTTTAAGTTGCTCTTCAATGCGATCATGTAATGCATTTGAAAAATTTCAGGCGGGCCAGATTTTTATATTAAAAATTTTAGTTTTTCAAAAGTATGAACACTAGAGTAGGCTTAAAGGCGATTCAAGGGATTCCATAACATTTTAGCTGTTTTCAAATACGATGATACATAAAATTTTAAAAATTTCAGGCGGGCCATATTTTAGAATATACAAATTTTTTGTTTTAATAAATAGTTAAAGTATTAATATTTTAGTAGGATTAAAATGCAGTTTAGGGGATTTCAAATGCGATCATATTTTAGGCGGGCCATGTCAAAATATATAGATTATTTTCTTGGCATTGGTATACTTCAATAGTGATGTATGCAAATTTATATGGCTAAGTTAGTTTTAACTTGAGATATAGAAAACTTGAGGCGGGCCAGATTTGCAAAAAAAAAAAATAAATTTTTATTTTAATTTAAAAAGATAAATTTTATTTTATAAATGTATGTTTATGTACTTAAAATAGTTTTACTGGAACATTTTAAAAACATATAACAGACATTAATTAATGAAAATTTAGCAATTTTCCTGGCGGGCCATGTTTGATATTATATAGGTATATTTTTCCACCATTTTATAGCCTTAGTGGTGATCAAATAAAATTTAAATATTTTTTATTGTTTGTAAAGCAAATGAAAAGAAACCTTAGGCGGGCCATATGAAGCTCAAAAGCAAACTCATTAAATTATATTTTCTAAGCGTTAAGATTTTATTAATTTAAAAACTTTAATGCCCCTATTGTGTCCCATTAACTGCATGTATTTCTTTTTTAATTACTATTTGATGTTTCCAATTTAACACCTGCTTTCTTACGAAGCAAAGTTTCTCATATGAAGTAAAATTTATTTTGTGAAGTTTTTGCTCTGGATATGAGACAGCTTTTAACAAATATTTAGGTTTCTTTGTTTTTTTTTTTTTTTTGCTAAAATTAAGTTACGCTAACTCCTCTAAAAAGATGCTTCGCACAAACTTGTCTTCAAAGCAATTATTTGGGGATTTTGGCAAACAAATAAAATACGAGTATATATGATTTTATTTTTTGCTTCGTGTCCTTAAAGTAAATATAGTTTGCAGTTGCCAAACTATTTGTCAGTTATTACATTTTATCTTTGCATTAAAATCTTTTAATATTCTTCGTAATTTCTTTACTTTTTCCCCCATTTATAAGGGCCAAAGAAGTATTACTTCCCCCCTTCTACTTTTCAAGTACTCATTCCTAGTAAGTGTAGTGCAAAAATGTAGTTTCTTAAGCTGAGTATAAGCGCAGAAAAAGCTGTCACTATATAGACAAAAAAGAAATTACACACGCGGTATTTAATACACACGCACACACAAGAACTTATTATCTGATGTTTCAAAACTGCGGTATAATGCACATTTTATAAGGAAAACAGGCAAGGACTTGAGCACAAGCAAAAAGCAGGACACTTGCATTTCTATAGTTATGCTATTCAAGCAATTAACACATACTCACACACACACACACACACTCACATTCACATGCATTTATGCAAGTTGGCATATTTTGTTTGTGGTAGTTATTCCATCAACACATACATACTTATGCTTTTATTTACAAGAGCACAAACTAAAAATGTTTGTGTAGGTGGAATATTTCCTTGTATTAACTCATTTACACGCTTGACCCATTTATTTAAGAGCGGGAAAGAAAGAAGCACACAAAGAATTCCATTGAATTTTTTTTTTGTAAAAATGCATTTGAAAAAAATTGTTTGGTGGAAGATTTTTTTAAGCATCATAAATATTTTAATTAATATGTATGCATTACATAAAAGAACTGAGTGCTTAAATCAGTCTATAGGCAAGTTCTAAATTTAAAATGACTTTAATTAGAAGAGTTTTTACATATCATGTCATTGCCGCCAAAAAAGTGACATAATTTTCGAGCTTGGTTTTTTTTGAACAAAACCAATTATTTATTTATTTATTAAATGTTACAAATACAATTACAAATTATATCATAACTTTAATTTAAACGAGAATAGTAACATAGCAGAGTCTATGGTGGGAATTGAACCCACAACCTCCACACTGAGAGGCACCCACAAAACCAATTATTTACGATCGTAAATAACCGATTTTGAGTTTCAGATGTATGTCAGACATATTCTTATGAATTTTAGCAACCGGACAAGTGTAGAAATTTTTCAAAAGTTGTTGGGAATTAAAAATAAAACTCTAAACGTTTTGTTTTTAGCTAGCAGAAGGAGTTTGGGAGTTTTCGAAAAGAGTTTGGGAATGCTATGTAGTACAAGATAATAAAGTAATTTTTATGGATATTTTTTTTCTAATACTGTGAAGTGTAATTGAACTTTTTCGCAACTGTGTACAATTGGGAGTTTTTAAAAAAGTTTTTGAGAATTCATTAAAACCTTTTAAACAACTAATGTTTAGCTTCAGGAAGAAAAAAACGAATAAGTGGGGAAGTCTGGGAATTTTGAAAAAGTTTTTGGGAATTTAAAGAAAAACTGAAATAAGGATCAGTAACTGCAAAAAAAAATAAATTATACAAATTCAAGAGTTTGAACCTACCACCAAGCTAAATTTTGCCTTAGCGGGCAATTAAAAAAGTAAAAGTGATAAAAATGAGATTAATGCCCTAGTAGCGTTCTTTAGCATTGAAAATATTTAAACTTAAAGCATTAACACTTACACAATTATTTGCCATAATCCATGCTCCATAGAGTATGCTTCATTCACTACAACAGCTTGCAAACTTACCTGCAAATAAAGGAAATAACAATTAATTTAAACGTTAAGAATTAATTAATTCTTTTTAGGGATAAGAAAAAATATTTTCCTAGAATTTTTCCCTTGCCGAAATTCAAAAAAAATATTTATTTGCAAATATTCGCAGTCTCCTTTGCGTCAATAAACTTTGATTTTCTTCGCTTCTCATTTGAGGATAAATTTTTTTAATTAAAATTGTTAATGCTTTTCAGTTGTTATTTACGGAATATTTTTAATTTTTTTCTTCCTCTCGATTTTAATTTTTTTCTCTTTCATTTTATGGGACTGCCAACTACTTGAGTTTACAAAACAAATGTCAATTTGTTGCAAAAGTATTTTAATAAAAGAAATCAGCACAAAAGTGTGTAAGCGAATAAAAAGTTTTTGCTGCAAATGCATGGCAATGAAGAGAAAAATGGTTGAAGTTAAGAAGCGAGAAAATAAAAATTTTATATAAAAATGGTTTTTAAATAGTCGAAAGGAAATTTCATGGGAAAAGGTTTCCACAAGAAGCATTACGACAAATTTCTTATGTGTACGATTCTAGTTTGATACTTGTATTTAATGTAAAGTTTTTTTTTCAATACAAATTAAGCTTTTTGTTTTGATTTTGAGTTGCACTTTTTTGTTTGGCTCTGGCTGTAAATTTTTTAAACTTTATATTGAATTCATATTCGGATTTTTCTATTCTCTTTCTATTTTTGCCAACTTAACAAATACTTTTCCTGGAGGCCTAATGAATTATTCATGAATATTACAATTTACATTAGGAAATTTCTTCGGTTTTTTTGTTTGCTTCATCAAGACTTTAATAATTAAGCCAAAAATATAAAATAACATTTCCCCACAGAGTCATAGTCAGCAAATAAAATTACTTTTTCATACACTTACACACATTTATTGCGCTCAGCAGACAACGTTGAATAAAGAATGTTGTATGAATTAAAGTTAATAAACTTGAAGTGTTACTCTAGAGCTTGAACACTTTTTTCGTTTGAAAAATAAAAATAAACAATTGTTTATTATCAAACACTTTTAACAGAACAAAATTAAGTAAAAGCATAATAATAGCAAGAGTCATAAAAGCAGTCATCATATTAATTACAAGGGAGTGTATTAAAAAGGTGTTTCAACTAGATACCAATAATGTTTTAAAATGAAAAGAAGGATAGCAATGGTTTTTGTGAAATGTATTTCATTATTCTGAAAATATTTTTGCGCAATAAAAATTTAGCATACAATATTCTTAAAGAAAACAAAAATCTGAAAATAGCGTTGCGCAATATCTAAATAGCCCCCCTAATGAATATTTATGAAAAAAAGTTTGCTGTTGATATTTTTGCTATTATTAAATAAAAGTAATATTTATTTGTAAATTTATTATTTATATATAGTTTATGCTAGACAACTGTGTTTCTTGCTGCATTTTTTACTACTTTTTCTATTACTATTTGAATGCGATTACTGACTTAGCGAAATTGCTCTTGATTTATAAATAATATATTAAAACCAGAAGAGAGGTGTCTTAGGACACCCGCTTATAGCTTTGCTGCTTAGCTATATAAAACAAACTTACTGTGTTAAATAATAATGCAATAAAATTATATTATATGATGATGTCATTTGAAGCGAGCAAATATTTGAAAAAGTTTCCATTTATTTTCCATTATTTTCTTTTCTAGCGGCTTACGATTAAATTAATGTATTAATGTATTAATTGTATTAATTAATTGTATTAATTTGAGTTCACAGCCGATCGGCTGTGTTCTCTGGTTTGTGCTCATGTGCAAAAACAAAATCAAAATAAATTGAGCAATCGTTCTCATTGTTTTTGCTGCTCTCACTTCAAAGAACTAAACAAAATCAAAGAATTTGTTACGTTTATTTTTCGTACTTTGCTTTTAAGTACAAAGAAATCAAAACAAAAATAAATTTATAACTGTAATAGTGTCGATTATTTTTGCTATGAAAATCACGTCCTAACTCCTGTATCGCGCAATAAATAGCATAGCTACAAAAATATTATATTTCTTGGTGTACGTTTTATTACTTTTCCTACTACTATATGTTTGATATGTTTGCTTAAAAACTTTAATAATTTGCAGTTTAATAAAACTTTGTTATGTTTTACTTTTAGTTGTTTATTTTTTATTTTATTCGAAAACAATTTTTCATTAAAAGTTTTGCGCCAAAGTCAAATACATGCCGTTATCAATATCCACAGCCAGCAACAAAGTTCAATTTGATTGTAGTATTTATTTTGTGGTAATTGATATGAAAGTTTTATTTCAAATTTCGAGTATTTTCCAACAGTTTTAATTTCGCTTAAACATTTCTGTCTCTTGTTACTGGAGTAGAATGTAGAAACTGATTTTTTTATTTTAGTTTTGTTTTGAAAACTTGTTACTTTAATTGATTGTTTTCCATTACTAAAGAAAGCAAAAAAAAAAAAAAAACGATAAGAAAAATTCTGTAGACAAAAACTTCACTTTTAGTTTAATAAATTTAATTACCAGCTAAAACCATTTGTAGAAAATTAAAAGCGGAAAATAGAACAAAAACTTTTAAATCAAATAAATCATTTTCAATTTTTAGAAAAGAATTTAAAAATAAATGAAAACATAATTCTTTGTTCAAGAGGACATGTTGAGTGGCTTCTCCCAGCCATTTGCTGTTCATTCCAAATAAAAACAAAGTCTTAATTTCATTTGAAAAAAAGAGGATGCGGAAATCATTATATGTAAGTTAGAGTATGTGTTAGTGTGTGTTGAATTATGTTGTGAACATAAAAGCAGGAATATTTTACAACTGTCTCTCTCTCTCTTTCTCCCTCTGGGTATATATGAGAGTGTGTATGTGTGTATGTGTGTGTGTGGGTGTGATTTCACAATTGTGACCATAACTGCTAAGTTGTGATAAAATTTTATGCTTTTTTGTGTTTTTTTGTTTTCAATGTTGACCAGCCATAGAAATTTTTGTGGTCTTTTGTGGTGGACCCAATACTTATTTGAAAGAGAGAAGAAAAATGAAAAATAAATTTTATTTTTATGAAACAATATTTCTCTGCCTTATTAGTGGCATTGCAAAACAAGGGTCAAACTTAAATGAAAGGAAGGTTATTATGGACCAAAAAGTGATTATTATTAGAGGGAAATTTTCAATGAAAATAAAGTTTGATTTATTTATGTAATTTTGGTTTAAAAATTTTGCCCCATAAATATTGTATTCAAAATAAATTGTAGAGCCACAGTGAGTAATTTCTTAAAAATATGTATTTCTCTTCTGCTGGAATATGTTCACAGTTGTTTAAAAAAAACCAAGTTTTTCTTGTTAAATATCATTTATAAAAAAATTAACAAATTTCAAAGAACTTTTTTTTTTTTAAGTTAATATTTGAAAGTTTCAAAAACTGCCGGCCTGTGGTTGATAAATATATTTAATTGAATTTATTTAAAATATCTTAGTCTTTATAAAAGTCGGTCATTAAATCATTAAAATTAGAAGTAGAAAAAGAAAATTTGAAAACAAATCGATAGCATGCATGTCACATCATGTCAATTTAAACTACAGGAACCAGAAAAAAAGTCCAACAAAACAGCATTAAAACCACAAACAGATTATATGCACACAAATAAACATACCTACTAGCACACTTTTTCCATACACTAGACAGCAGCAGTTCTAGCTGCACAATTTTAAATCTTGTTTCAGGTTAAAAATAAATTTTTACACAGACACTCAGAAAAAAAAATTATTAGAATAAAGAAAACAGGTGGAAAATTTATATATTTAGTTCATTAGAGATGCATTAAAGAAGAAAAAAATAAAATGAAAAAAAATAGCAGCCCTAAAGCCCCATAAATGTAGAAGTATGCATGTGTTTTTTTTTTATTATAAAAGAGTAATAACAGGACTGTTTTATTCGAATAAACCACTTGCATGTTGTAGGAGTATAAGTGTCTGAACAGCATGTATTCAGGCTTCTTTCTGTATGGCTGCATTTGTGTCTTACTAACTCGGCTATATATACTATACATACATGCCTGATATTTCATCATAATATTCACACCTTTTTTAATTAAAATTATATCTGTTTTTCACACACACACACAAACACACACATACTTGCAGTAGTACACTTAAGGGAACAAGTATGTGTGTAAGTATAGCTGATACCTACATATACATACAAACAATGACATCATTTTGTGCCGTTACTTAGGCTGAGTTTACATCTGGCATTTAATGTGCGCCATGTGCCCAAAGAAGCGTAACCACTAATTACTAATGAAAAACTGTTTGATTCACGTACATATTTATTAAGTTAAACAATTTCATACATAACTAATAGACAATTTTATAGCATCCAACACGATTGGAAACTGTTTAAATCAATAAATACTCGAACATGTATGAATCAAGCAGTTTTTCATTAGTAATTAGTGCTTACGCTTTCTTTAGGCTCAATTAGCCCACTGTAACGGAATGCAACTGCAACTTAGGAAACAGCTGATCGGATATTTTTATATGAAAAGTAGTTTACGTTACATTACATCTCTATAACCAATTTCATTACTTTTCACATAACAATATCGATCAGCTATTTCCTACTGTTGCAATTACATTCCATTACAGTCGGCTAACGGCTAACTGACCCTTTTGTCACATGGCACACAGATGTAAACCCGCCCTTACACTCGCTCATGGAGTATTTTTTATAGAAAGAGAGTAACAGAGCTTCGTGCTTAGTTGAAATTATTATAACGGTGTTATTCATACACCTGCACAAACTTGTCCATACAACTAGTGGCAAACATAAGGAACAAGGGAGATAGTAATTTTAAAAAGTATTTTTCCTGCTTGAAAGTACTTAACTTAAGCCCGATTAGGAAATTATTCCTGATTAAAAATTCATTCTAGCTCAATTAAATGTAAAATGTCTCACACAAATTTTTATTTTTATTTTAAATTCCTTTATTGGCTTAATTACTATTCTCCAGGAGTGAGTTATTTTCTTAAATAAATATTTTCTAATACAATTAAATACATAAATATATTTCAATTGTTGCTTCTCATCAGTAAACTATTATAACAAAAAAAAAATATTTTTCCTGCATTTACCCCCTTTACACTCTTAAAGGCCCCAACAATTTGCATTCCTTTACGCATAAAGAAACATGACTGCATTAAGTATTCGTGTACAAATAATTTTTCAAAATTATTTTGCTACTGTTGCAACACGCACCGGGTTATTCAGGAGAGAAAAAAAGTCTGTTTTGGAATTTTTGAAAATTAAGAAAAACAAAAACGCGAAAAAGGTGGAGAAGAGAAATCTCCAACAATGATGCAGTCAGGCATCAAGTATGTAACAAAATAATACAAATAAAGTTGCTGGTTGGTTGAACTAGGTCAAGCGAATGATTCGAATACTCGTAACTGAAAAGCTATATAATGCAAGTAACTGCGACTGGTTTTAGTGTCTGTGTTATTACAACTAAAACAAAAGAAAGCGTTTGGGGAATGAAGGAGTAAACAGGACTTCAACAAGGGCTTTTTTTGGGGCTATTGGGAAAAAGTCAAGCTGAAAACTTAAATTCTACTGATCTCATTTTTTTAATGCTTTTAACTAAGTCTGAGCTGCTTGTAGGCTTTTAATTGGCCTTGAAAAGAAGTAAAAATTATTAATAAGATTTATGAGAATTTCTAAAGAGGCCTTTCCGTAGGCTTGGTGTAAACATGTGTCTTGTATTTCGCTACTGTTAATGTTGTAACATTTCAAACACACTCAAACGTGGTCCTTTGATTGCTGTGTATGTGTTAGACTTGATATCTCTGGGGGGAGAATATGAATTCTTAAAAATACATGCGTGTCTGTTCCAAGGGATTTTAGTTTAAACAAAAGATAAAAAAAATAAATAAATTTGTGTTTTTTGCAAAAAAAAATGTTGTTTCCAAAAGAAACTAGCGCTGATAGTAATAAAAATAATTCACAGCAAGGCCAAAGAGATAAATTTAAAAAGGATTAACATATATTCGCATGTAAATATTTAAAGAAATTTAAGATTATAAGAATAAAAGCATTTGCGCAAACATTAAAATCATTTTTAATGACTTTTGCTAAAAGAAATTAAACTTTAGTTATTTGTTTAATTGATTGCTATTGATGTTGAAAATTAAATTCAATAAAAAATATTAATTAATATCAATGCTTTTAAAAAATATTATTAAATAAATTTTTTTTAAAATTCTTTTGTAAAAAATTTCCTTTCTAACGTTTAAAATTTTTATGAAAAATAAAAAAAAATCTTAAAACAAAAAAAAAATTTTTATGTATTTAAAAATCCAGCCTTAATTTTTAAAAAATATTAATAATTTAAAAAAAACTTTATTAATATCAATTTATTTTTAATAAAAAAATTATTTTGCCGAAAGTGGAAAACAATAATTGGTAAAATTTGGCTTTTTAACTGCAAGGGCAACACTTTTCCCCATCAACCAGCTGTCAGCTGACTGCTGTCAAAATTTTAACCAGCTGCGTCATTTAGTTTGTGTTTTTATCAGCTGTTGATAGCAGACTACCGCGAGATTTGGGAAGAAAATAAAAAATGGAGAATTTCATTAAGCATTTTTATTTTTTTGATTCGCAAGCGAAACGTATCATATAACTTGTTTTTTATCTCATTTCACAATTTAAAATTCATTTCATAATTTTTATTATTTATTTAATTTTTTTTTTTGAAACTTATTTATATTTATATTTGTATTACTGCTTGTCATTCACGTACATTCGCCCGTTTAGAGCACGACTCACTATCCTATACAATTGCATGTTCTACGAAAAAATACAACCCTGGGGGTGTACTCTGTATTTCGAAATGAAGGAACACGCTTTAGAATTTTTATGTTACTAATATTCGAAAGCATTTGCTTTCGTTTCGAATTACAGAGTGGACCCTCTGATCTGATGAATTGTTATTGTCTTTTGAAAATTTTCATAGACTTCATCATAGCAGTGTTGTATTTTTCAGTAAAACTTGCTATTGTGTACGACAATGTATCACGTCCTTTAGCACTAGCCTTAAATATTAAAACAAAAGATTTTTTTCTGCTATTTTTGCTAAAAAAAACTGCTATTTGTCCATTGCTTTAACAGAGTTTGTTAAAAATCATAGCAACTAAAATTAAAATTAAATAAAACAATGTTTCAAAAAAAAAAAAAAAACTCCACTAAAACTTTTGGTATACAAAGTTTTTCTCTTTATGAGCAAAGAAAGGAGAAAACCCAAAAAATAATAATAATTAAATTAAAAAGGTAAAATGCATTTAATTAAAGTCTAAAATAAAATTTATGAAAACGTGTTTATCATTTCAAATTTTATAGAAGACAAGGAATAAAATATATAAAAAACAAAACAAAGCACTCAAATTTGTTTGACAGACGAGAATACTTAATTGTCTTCTGTAAACTGGCAGTTAATCTTTATCTTCTAAACTACTCAGTCGATAAACAAAATATTGTGTGCAAAGCTTTGAGAAACTGTCTTTTCTAGGCACCCCGCTACAACACAAACTCGGACACAATGGGTTAAACTTGACAACTTCGGCTTAAAAAATAAATTCAGTAAAATATTTGACACGCACACGAAAAGTTCCGTACCTTTGTAATACTATACGAACTTTAACCTATATCGAGCCATAACCGCCAAAAAAGCGTAACGGACACATGTTTTGGACCTCGTGTTTTGAAGAAAATTGGTTAATAGTCCATTTTGGTCAAAGTATTAAGTTCAAAATTAACGTCGCTTAAGCTTTTTTTAGCGTTTATGGCACGATATAATGGCAAATCCGACCTGATGTGGACATTTTAAAAAAATTTTAAGTACCAGGTATATTTTATTTCGGTTTTTGGCGATTTGTTTAGTTTTTAGTAGCTTTAGCGCTTTTTTTCGTTTTTTAACGATTTTTGGCAATTTGTTTAAGTTTGGCGTTTTTTCATTTTGGCGATTTTTTGGATTTTAGCGATTTTTTCGTTTTGGCGATTTTTTTTATTTTGAGATTTTCAAGTTTTAGCGTTTTTGAAAATTTCAAGAGTTTGCCTTTTATGGTTTCCAAAATACAGCAAATTTTCAAAATAACATTAACTGATTGAATACCCTTTAATTTTGATTTTTTCTTAAATTTCAGCAAGTCCTTGAATTATCGGATGCGTTAAGAATGTGTGCTTATTGCGCCTAGACCCAAAAGACAATTGCCATTTTGAGCCTCGCTTTATTAGTTCTTGATTGCAAGGACTAAATTAAATTTTTTTATGCAACCCTCCGTATAGAATGTTTGGCTTCTAGACGAAAAAAAATTTTCCATATCCTTTCTACTCATTTTATATTTTTAACTTCATCAGGGGTTAATTGCCTTTAGCATGCTGAAACGAAAACTTTTCTTGTGTCGTTTTCTTTTCATTTGTGCACTCACTTTTCAAACAATCAAAATTTTTTAAATAATAGTGGCTAATATAGTAAATGAATGAATGGATAAATAAAAGAAAGAAATGTCTTTGAAAGCTGCTTGGTTAGTTAGTTTATTAGTCTGATAAATAGTTGCTATAATTTTTTTTTTCATAAAAAAACCGCATAAAGGCAAAGCATAGAGAACATATTAAACATTCTGGTTAATTATCAATACTAATACCACAAGCTGCTTTCCTTGTGAAATTCACACGCTTCAAATCAGGAGATAAGTAGATTTCCACAACACAAAGGAAGAATCAGTCAGCCCTAAGGCTTAAATTGCAAATATTCTTTTTCTCTTTTTTTTATTGCATTTTATAATTAAAAGGCACACAGAAAAATTGCATTAACAAAGGAAATTGAGGAATACGATGCTTTCAACATGTAAATTTTTGTATTCGAAGGAACAGCAATATTTTTATTTTTATTTAATTAGCCAAAAGCAAAGTTTTAATAATAAGAAAAAAAAATTAGTTAGTGTATTATTTAATACACAGAATAATTTAAAAAATGAATAAATTTTTCAGTTTTGCAATTTTGCAAAAATTTAAAATAGTTATTTTCTTAATTGAATTTTTATATGTATACATATATGTATTAAGTGCATTGATTAAAAAATTAATTAAAAAGAAATTTAAAATCAATTGACGTAATGATGAATAATGATATAGTGAATCAAATTAATAATTGAAATGTGTATACATAAGAATTTGTTTTAAATAAATTAAGCAGGTTAAAATTAAAGAAATTCATTTCAATGGTTTTGTGGTTTGTGTGTGTGCATTTGAATATTAGGCGATTTTTTTATTCCGACATTTTCATTTGTCTCATTTGCATGGTTTGTGCTTTAAGAAAAAAATCTTTAACTTGTATTTTTTTTCAATGAAAATTTTCTATTCTACTTTGTGTCTACTTAGCTTAAATATAATAGATATTTAAATCTCAAATTCAATTATTATTTTTACTTAAATATACATACATACATACATTTGTATGTGACCTTAATTATGGAAGTGGTCTAAAAAAAAATTCAAAATTTTAAATAAATCTTAAAAAAATCTTCAATAAATATTTCATAGATATTAAATAAATTTATATTAATCGAGTTTACTACAACTCTAAATTAAAATGTTGCATAATATACAAATATTTTTTTTTGATTTGTTCAAATGTAGCCTACAAAATAAGTCGACCAAAGAAATATACATGTTACTAGACCACTTTTATAATTAAGGGCACATACATATGTATGTACATATATACTTAAGAGTTCGAAATCAAAGATGGGTGCTGTGTGAATATTTTTGTCCGGCTCTGTATGTAGTTGTTTGTTGCAGTTATAAATTAATCACCAATTTTCTAAATATTTAGTAATTTAATTTAAAAAAAGTTAAAACATAAACTTGAATTTAATTTCACAGAGCAAATTTATTCACTTAGAAATTATTGAAATTTTTACTTCGCATTTTGCGTATTTTCAAGCGTCAAATTTTATTTAAAATAATAAAATAATATTTAAACACTTGCATGCATTTTAAATCACATTTGCGTTTATGTACATGCAGGCATTAAAAATGGCTGACAGTTTAAATTATTCTTTTATGCATGTATAAAACACTTAAATGCACATAAAAATTACAACACTGTTTTACAGAATTATGAATAAACGAGTGTAACAACATGTATGCACACACACTCACGCTCACACACAAGACAACCTCCCCCACCCAAATAATTATTAACATGTAAATAACAACATCGAGCCAGAGTGCCAGCAATTGCCTCTCATTACCCCCCATTTTTTATAAATTTTGTTGTTATGTTTACGTTTAGTTTTTACACTTGTACGAGTATGAGAGTGCGTTGTTTGTATGCCTTGAGTTGATTATTACAGTTGGACTTCATCATAACATGCTTCTGATTTGAATCTCTGTAGTTTACATTTTTCGGTAACATGAATTTTCCTACATAGTTGCGTACATACATATGTATGTATGTTAGCACTCGTATCTTTGCATGTATGTGTGTGTGTATAAATATTAAAACAGTTACATTTTGGTAAAATGTAGTTGTTTTTGTTACTATGTTTTTTATTTTATTTATTATTTAGTTGTTTCTGTTAGTATTGTTATTGGCCACCACACAACTTTATTTGATTTGTGGTTTAAGAGAGTCATTAGCCAGACAATGCCATAAAGGGCAGGTATTTTAACCACAAAACAACAGTGAGGTCAAATTATTAGAAGTTCGTAGTAATTTAAAAAAATCCACAAAAACTAACGTATGTACTACATTTATACAGTGGAAATCAAAGCTGAGTTTCTATTAAGATTTTTCTAATCATTAGAAAACTCTGTACTTAAGCTCGATTAGGAAATTATTAGTGATTCAAATTCTTTAGAGTTCAATTAAATTTAAATACACAGAAAAAAATTTCCTGCAATAAATAATGAAAAAAAAAACCAAAATTAAATTCAAAATGTAATTGAGTCAATTAAAATTTTGTTTAAAAATTTAATTTAATTAAAAGTTTAATTGAGTCAATAAAATTTTTAAAGGAAAATATTTTCTTTGTATATATATTTTTTTTGAAAATATAAATATATTTACACAGAAACAATTGTCCATCAATTAATATTTTCACTTAAGAATTTAATTGATTTTATTTAATTTTTAATTACTTGAAGTAAATCGAGGGGAACTATTGATATTATCAAATTGTGAAAATTAAATAAATTTTATATAACAAAATATTTATTTTTCTGTGTATGTTTAATACTTTTATCACACTTTTTTCCAAATTTAATATTTATCTAGTTCCGTATTTCATTCACTGTTGCCAATGCAGTTCATCGGGGAAACTTTTCAGAAAAATTTCTTAGAACTGCTACAGATATCACTTTAAACTTTCATATTGTAATATGCTTTATGTCTAAATTTCAGGTTTCCTCGTCATGACTGTTAACTCAAGTATCGACTTTAGTTTTAAAAATTTGTTTTTTTTTATATAAAAATATTTCTTGTTCTCGCCTTTATTTAATATGCATATCTTTTTAGTTTTGAATTAATTAATTATTATTAGTTTAAATTTACTTCTTTTAGCTTAACTATCGTTCGTGTTGCTTTCCTAAATATATATGTATATCTGCTTTTTTCTTTGTTGCCTTTTCTGCCTGCAAAACTTATTTGCAACACGTACTTGTACTCAACTTTGGGTTTCTTTTACATTTAAATGGAATTTCTAACTGCTTTGCATATAATTTTTATGCATGTATATACATATACGTATTCTGTATGAAATATAGCAACTGCAAAATTAGACTTCAAAGCAACAAAAGCACACAAAACATCTGCCGCAAACAAAAATATTTGTTTTGTTTTTCTTTCTCTAATTTTTTTGTATAATAAATAGTTTACTGGTTGGTGTGATTTTGTTATTTTTGTTGGGATTTTTAGTGGAAAAAGAAAAAGTATTATATTTGAAAATACTTGTACAATAATTTTGATACGTGACTGGATTAAATTTAAGTATTTAGTTTAACACCATTCACAAAGGTTGCTGAAGTGCCATCTCGTTCTCGTTCTCATTCTAATTATATTATATTACTTCTCAAAGTTAGGTTCTGTGAATTAAATAAAAGCCTGCCACAAACCACATATGACATTTATTTCAAATCCTTTTTTTTTTTTGATGCAAAGTTTTACAGAACATATAACAAAAAAAAAATAAAACCAAATAAATTAAAAAAGATCTCTAAATTGTCGGAAAAGGAA
This sequence comes from Nowickia ferox, assembly GCA_936439885.1. Lineage (NCBI taxonomy): Eukaryota > Metazoa > Arthropoda > Insecta > Diptera > Tachinidae > Nowickia > Nowickia ferox. The sequence continues at coordinate 7,569,809 of OW387025.1, read as the reverse complement.
GCAAATCGAAGGAGAATATGCCAGGCTAGCTTAAGCAAATTTTCTTTTAATAATATTGCAAAAGAAAATGATTGTGTACAATGCTCTTCACTACAACCAAGAGTCTGGATAACAGGATGAGTAGGCAACTTCCAAGTTTCAGTTACCTATCGAAAGTTTTTTAGGCGCCTTAGGGCAGAGCTAAAACTACAACCACAGCTGTAAGTTGAACTGCAACCACAACTGTAGATGAAACTGCAACCACAAATGTAACTTCAAACGTAACTGTAGCTACAACGACAACTGTAACTTTTTACTGCAAATTTTAGCCGTAACTACAACCACAACTTTAATTATAACTGAAATCGGCTGTTACTTTATTTTTTATTTATTTATTAAAATTAAAATTGTCTTCTATACAAACTTATCTTAACCCCGCAAAACTTAACAGCATGCCTGCAGCACTGAAACCTAAACCATAACTAGAACCTCAACTGTAAGCGAAACCGTCATTACCGTGACTGCACTCGTAGCAAATTGCAAGCACAACTTTAACTAAAACAATAGCAATTCTAATGGCAACCAGAGGTGTATTTGCAACCACAACTGTAACAGCAATTTTAACTGTAACTGAAGCCGCAACCATGACAATAACTGCACTTGGTGGCAACTGCAAACACAACCATAATTAAGATTATAATTGTAATTCTAACAGCAACCACAAACGTAACTGTAACCACAACCGTAACTGCAACCACAACCATAACTGCAACCGCAATTGTAACTACAACCACAACTGCACCTACAACCACAACCATTACTACAACCACCACCGCAACTACAACCATAACCGTAACTGTAACCACAACCGTAACTGCAACCAAAACCGCAACTGTACCTAAAATCACAACTGCAGCTATAACTGCTCGTGCACCGTAACTGTAACCACAACTTTAACTGAAACCGCAAGTGCTACTGCTTCGTCAACTATAACTGTAACTGCAACTTCTATACCCGAGGCCGCAAATTGGTGTTCTATCGTGCATATGTATTTTTATTTAACTTTTAATAAAGTCCAACTAGAAATTATACCAAAATTGATGAAGTAGTGTGTGGCGGCATGATAAATATTTTGATGATTTTAAAATTTCGTCGCACAAACACTACAAATTCTGTAAGACGAAGAAAGTTGTTATAAAAAGTGTCTTACTTAAATTTTTTGTGCAAAAAAGAAATACTTTTTTTTACAAAAACGTTATTGTCGTTTAAATATTCATGCGATGGTAGAAACAAATTTTTAACACAAAAAAAACAGCGAAAAGAGAAAAAAATGGAAAAAGGAAGTTTTGCAAGAAACTGCGATAAAAATAAAATAATATTTACACAGTTTTAAAAAACCATAAAGAGTGGCACTATATGAGCAAGAAGGATATGTGTACTCACACACACACACACACACATGGACATATGCACACATACATATTTGTAATTTTTTTTAATGTAAAAAAAAGCAAAGCATAAGCATTGTGTAACAAGAGAATATTTTTATTGCATTAAAAAAAGTAACGCTTTCGCTTACAAAGAAATTAAATCGTTATTTTTAAATTTGTTATCTGAGGCTGGTGCTGTGCAAGTGTGCTTGTAATATCAAAAGCATTTCTAGCTTGTCGCTCTTCATTATTTTAAAGGTGTTCATACAACTTCTTGAGAAAATAGAAATATTGAATTATTGTTATGTTGAGGGCGATTGCAAAGTAATTCTACGTTGTTCGCTGGGCTCATCCCTGAAAAATATGCATGACGTTGTCTGCAGATAACTTCCATCATAAATGCACAACTGCTCTTATTTTCAAATGGGCGAGTAGGTATTAAAGTTTTTTTCTTTCTTGTGCTTCATTTATCCCAACTCGTTCTTTTGGTTTAGTTCAGAAAAACCAATGAATACGATTATCAAGAGATTTATTGTTGGAAAACAAATAGATAAATGTGTGTATGTATGTATGTAGATATATATGCAGATAATGGAAAATATTGAATATTAAAAATGTATTGAATATTGCATGAGATATTATGAAAATTTAGTTGGGCAAAGACACAAGGACAAATAGGAGAATAAACAAAGAGATTTTTATTAAAATACATGTACTCGTACATGTAAAGAAACGAAAGTACAGAGTACTTCAGGTGCTTTGAAATCAGCTAAAGCTTTGGAGATAAGTCAGAGTGTTGACTACTAGTCATGTATTTAGTTTAAGTTGACTTTTTTTTCCAAGTTTTAGTCTATTTCTACTTCTGTTCTACATCAGCTTTAGATTTGTTCTTTCCCAATATTATTTCATTTCAACTTCAGTTCTAAATCAGTTAAAGTTCAGTTCCTAACAGACATGAGTTCAGTTCTACTTCAGTTTGTCTTTTGTGCTAAATCAGCTTAAGTTCAGTTCCTTCCACATATTAGTTTAGTTCTACCTCAGGCTGAATTTAGCTTTTCCAGGGTAGCTAAATTTTATTTCAGTTCCTATTCAGTTCTAGTTTACGAGTAGTTCTAAGTCATTTCCTCCTTAATTCTAATTAAGTTTGAATTCACCTCTAGTTCAGTTCTTTGCAGGTTCCAGGTTAGTTCTACTTCAATTCTAATATAACTTTAGTTCAGGTCTACTGCAGCTCAATTTCAGCTCTAGCTTAGTTTTAGTTCAATTCTATCTAGAGTGTAGTTCAGTTTTACTTCAGTTTCAATTAAATTCTGGTTCAGTTCTTTCCAGTTCAATTTTACTGTTGTACTGTTGCTCTAAATAAGCTTTAGTTCAGTTCTACTTTTGTTCTAAACTTGCTTTAGCTTAGTTGCTTCGAGATATTAGTTCAGTTATAATTCAGTTCTATATCAGCTTTAGTGCAGTTCCTTCTACATATTAGTTCAGTGCTACTTTAGCTTTTTCATGTTAGTTCAGTTTTACTTGAGTATCAATACAGCTCTAGTATAGTTCTACTTCAGTTCTACATCAGCTTTAGTTCAGTTCCTTTCACATATTAATTCATTTGTACTTCAGTTCTAATTTATATCAGTCTCAGTCTCTCACCTACTCGCAATTTCTAGTTAAGTTCCAATTCAGCTCTAGTTCAGATCTTTCAACTTCAGTTCTACTTCAGCTCTAGCTTAAACTTAGCTCTGTTTTACTTCAATTCTAACTTAGCCTTAGTTCAGTGCTATCCTGGTTTTATTTCAATTCTACTTCAGTTCTACATCAGCCTTAGTTCAGTTTGTTCCAGACATTCCACCTTATCGTAGTTGGCGTGTTCCGACTTCTACTACGACGTTTTTGTAAAAGATTAAAGAACATCGCAAAATTTTTTGTTCAATCTAGGACCAAACTGTCGTAGTCGAAGTCGAAATACGCTAACCACGATAAGGCCCATTAGTTCAGTTCTACTTCTGTTTTAAATATACTTGAGCTCAGTTCCTTCCACATATTAGTTCAGTTCTTCTTCAGTTCTAATTTAGATCTGATTTGGGCTTGGTCTAGTTTTTCGAGGTTTTAGTTTAGTTTCGGTCTAGTTAAGTTCTAACTCACTTATTTCCATATTCTAATTTAGTTTCAATTCAGTTCTATAACAGTTTAAAGTTCAGGTCTTTCAAGGTTCTAGTATAGTTCTACTTTAGTTACAATTCAACAATAGTTCAGTTCTAGCTCACTTTCTTCAAAATTATAGTTTAGTGCCTATTTAGCTCTAGTTCAGTTTTAATTCAGTTCTCTAGAGGTCCCAATTTAGATCTACATCATTTATAATTTAACTTTAGCTCAATTCTCCCCAGTTAGTAATTCAGTTCTACTGCAGTTTCGATTCAACTCTAGTTCAGTTGTAACTCATTTACTTGCTGGTTCTAGTTTAGTTCTACTTCTGTTCTAATTCAGCTTTAGCTCAGTTCGAATTCGTTTCTTTCCTGGTTCCAGTTTGGTTCTACTTCAGTTTGCTCCGTTCCGCTCTTCAGCCCAGATTCAATTCTGTTCTTTCCAGTTTCTAGTTCAGTTCTACTTTAATTCTTTTAAATTTTGCAAAACACACGTAGCAATTTTTAAAAAATTCCAAAAGCGGTTTTATGAAAAATAATGCTGTTTTAAATTACTATTTTATTTCAACAAAAGCAATAAACGAATATCTAGTATGGGTGTGTGTGTGTGTGTATGTTTAATATTAAAAAGAAATTAACCTTTCTTCACTTCCTCAGACACTCTGACTAAAAACGGTAGACGCGTATGATGAGCCATGAGAATACTGACCGAAAGGTGTGTTGCGTTGTATTGGATGATTTGCAGGGGATTGCAAAATAAATGAATGGTTAATGGTTGTATTTATTGATGGATGGAGCATTTATAAATCTATGAGGAGACTTTGAAATTTACAAGTATGAAGCAGGACTCCAGCTCTTGTCGCTGTTGTTGTTGTTGCTCCTCATACATGCTCGTATATTTTTGTTAAAGCAGAGTAATCTGGGCAATAAAAATTCAATGAATAAAATAATTTAAGTGTGTACATAGTACGTATGTGTGTTTTATTTTTATTTTTTTGTATTAATACAAATGGGGGAAGAAAACATGAATATCCGGCACTTACACACATTTTTATTGCTGTAGTAGTTGCTTTTATACACTTTTAAGATTTGATGGATTTTATGTATTTATGTATATACAGATTTATAGCCGGCCGTTTATATTGGTAGGAAGGCAATGGAAGAATAGCAGAGGCATGTCCAGTAATAAAAACCTTAATGCATCATATGAAACAGTGAAATTGCTTGCATATATCTTAAGTATTCGTCGCTCCACTTGTAAGTTCATTAAGTGCATGTGAATGTGTAAATTACTTTTGTGTACTCGTATATTTATTACCTGACAAATGTAGAATGAGTTTTTTGAATTCATTCTCCTTTTTGGACAATTTCCTTTAACAGCACGATTTCGTTCTGGATATTTTTTTGTCCGCGAAACCCTAACAATATCTCTTGAGAAAAACCCCAGCCCCTAAAGCATCAATTAGGTGAAATGCTCGTTGGGCAAATAAGTTTTCTTCAGCAGAACATATATAAGTCCTTATATACATCTGTATTTTCACAACTTGAAAATAAAAATTCAGCAAAAAAAAAAAAAAAAAGATGGGAACATTTTTAAGGAATAACATTTCCATTCACTTAAGGTGCCAATTCGGGCATATATTAAGCAACCAAACACCAGTTCCTATCGATATGTATGGGACCACGAAGGCAGGAGAGATGATGAAGTATTAAATTTATTAAGTTTAACCAGTTTCACAGCTCTGCTGTTGAGCGTTTTGTTAATTTTCTATATGAATATAAAAAAAAATCAATAATGTTGAAATAACTGGGTCTGGCCAGGGATCTTACTTGGACTCTTGAAGACCATAATTTGCTTTATAGTCAACGCTCTCACTACTTCAGCCATCAGCACTTGAAACAAGAAACATATTTCCTGCCGCATCTAGCGCTCACTCAATATACATTATAATGTCTGATAGAAGTCTCATTTGATTTATATTCAAAGTAGTATAAGTATTTCAAGTTTACAGACTGGCAGCAAATACACTGAATCCATAAAATCTCCCCTCAACAAATAAAGGAGTATGAAAACTTTTGTAATAAAAACTAAAAAAATTATAAAATTTTTCTCCATAAACAATTTTCTATTCGAAGTAATTAAAGCAACTAAAAATTTAATTGAATCAATTAAAAATTTAATTGAATCAATTAAATTATTAGTTGAAAATATTTTTGGCGATTTATTGTAGTTGAACCATTTTTTGTTTGTTTTGGCGCTGTTTTCGTTATGGCGATTTTTTCGGTTTTTGGCGATTTTTTCCGTGGTTTTTAGTTTGGCGCTTTTATCCGTTTGTTTTTTTCTCTTTTAAGTTCTATTTTTTCGGATTTTGGCGATTTATTATTATTGTTTTGGCGATTTATTTTAGTTTTTCCGCATATATTTACTTCTTTTAGCGCCTTTTTCGGTTTTTGGCGATTTACGAGTATTATAGTTTTGGAGGTTTATTTTAGCTTTGGCGCATTTTCCAGTTTTGGCATTTTTTTTAATGGTTTTTTTAGTTCTGGCTATTTTTTCGGATTTTGGCGATTTATTATAGTTTTGGCGCATTTACTATATTTGGCGCTTTTTTCGATTTTTTGTTTGTTTTTGACGTGTGTTAGTTTTGGCGACTTTTTCCCTTCTTGTCGATTTATGTTAGTTTAAGCGATATTTTGTTTTGGTTTTTTTCGGTTGTTTTTTTTTAGTTTTTGCTATTTGACGATTTATTATAGCTTTGGCGTTTTATTTTAATTTTTGCTCATTTTCTAGTTTTGGCGCTTTTTTTTAGTTTTTTTTTATTTTTTTCTTGGTTTTTGCCGTTTTTTTAGTTTTGGCGATTTCTTCGGTTTTCAGCGATTTATTTCAGTTTTAGCGTTTTTTAGCTTTGGCGCTCGTTTTCTTGTTTTGCATTTTTCGTTTTTTTTTTACTTTTGGCGCTTTTTTCGTTTCTGCAATTTATTTAAATTTGTAATTTTTTAGTTTAAGTGTTGTCAATATGACATTAAATGATAGAATGCCCTTTAATTTTGATTTTTTAAATATCAGTGTTAATTGATTTAGTCTGCATAAAAATACAGTAACTTTGAAGATTTCAATTTTTTATATGTATTTACATATATCGTGCCATAACCGCCAAAAAAAGCTTGAGCGACATAATTTTCGAATTAATTTTTTTACCAAAATTGATTATTTGCCATCATAAAAAATTATGTCCAAAAAAGTATGAAGGTTAAGCATTTTTGGCGGTTAATGCTCGATATAATTGTCTGTGGCTCGTTGCTCGCTTTAGAATACGTTTTAAATTTTTAATTGTCATATTTGTGGTTGTAGCGGCCAAAGTTTTACATATTCTGTGAAAATTTCAGATCCGTAGCTATGACGGTTCTCGAGAAGACAGACTGTGACAGACAGACAGGGGAATGTTTCTTTTTCGCCTTTAGTGTACGGAACCCTAAAAACCATATGTTTTCGTTATTATTAATCGCTAGGTCATGATCAAAAGATTATTTTAGGAGTTGTATAAATATAAAACACAATCGTCTAACAAACAGCCCATGCTATTTGGGATACATCGAATGTTATACACACAACTACAAATGTCATATAATAACTTGATTTCAACAGCATATTAATCAAAACCTTCACTCATTGTAGTTGTAGTGAGACAGAGTAGGGTAATTGTGGGGAATCGAAACCTCGTCTCTTTACACACTACCAACCAATAGCATATCATTATAATTCCCATTTGAATAATTAAACTTGATATTGATAATACTGTTTGTGTTTTTAAATAAAATCTCATGCTTATTTATTTATCACTCAACGATTGATTATCTCTGTTCATGTGAAAAATTTTCATAACGCGTGAAGTCATTAAAAATGTACAACAACATGTTGATAAAGTCACAACAAATTGTTAAGTTTTGTTAAAACAACAAAAAAGAAGGATTAAAAAAAATCAATAACAAAAGGTTCAATTATATTCCAATAAAATCCAATAATAAATAATAAAACAAATTAACGATGTAAAAACATTTAAATAACAATCAAACAAAAGGAAATAACAGCGAAATATAATGACACTTTGTAAAGCAAATCGTTTATAAAATAATGAGATTAAGGGTAATCGCAGTCGCAGCAGGCGTGCCAAGAACTAATTTGCCAGAAGCAAAGAAATCACGTTTTAGAAAATTTAATTAAATAGGTTTTTTAAGCTTATTTTAGTTTCAGTTGCCTGACCCACAACTTTTATTTGCTTGGTGACATTTTTGTCATTCACTGTTCTTGATGACCAATAAAAGGTTCTATTTATTTTATACATTCAATTTCATTAATCCTTTAATAAAATAAAATGTTTGTGTTTTAAATTGATATTTTTTTTATTAAAAATTATCAAATGAAAAAATAACATACACTGAAAGCCATTTTTAATTAAATCTTTTGAGGTTTTAAAGCTTAATATATGTTTAAAAAAAAATAATAATTAAAAAAAGCAATATCGCTTACAAATAATAAAATAGCAAATGAGAAATTAATGAGTTAAAAAAATTAAAGAAGAATGTAAAAAAAAAAATCTTCTAGCAGCTGGTTCTGGCTGGAAAGAGAGACCCAAACACCGTGTGGTTGTGTGCCGATACTTTGAAAGCTTAAATAGGAGTTTAATCCTCTTTAAATATTAAGTTAATTTTTTTTTTAATTTTTTTTTTGGAAAAAGTTTCATTCGGTTGCTCAGTTTTATATCAAATGTGCTTAAATCCTTATAATTCTCTTTCCGTAAAAAAAATTAGAAAATCCCCTTATGCCTTTATTCACTTGAGCGTTGGCCTACAACATAACAATAAAGAAAAAAAGAAAATTTCTCGTTATTTATTTATATACTAATATATTAATTTATTTAAAAACAAAATTACTTATGAACTTTTCAACATTAACACAAGGATTCATTGGAATTGTGTTCAGGCCTTATAAAACTGCCCCTGCCCTTTTTATTTGTTCCAGTGTCCTCATAGTAAACGTGCTGTGTATTTATTTGATTTTTTTTTTATGTGACGATTAAAGTGTTTAAAAAATAATAAATTTATTTATAATACTTATTTTTTCATTTGAAATATTTTGCCATTATTTAAACAATGAATATACGTTGTGGTCGGTACAGTGCAAACAATGTGCTCTTTATATCCATTTTTAGAATATATCGATCTACGATATTTAAGAGCGACAAACTTCTTATAGGGATGTACTTTTTAAAAATATAAAAATTTTTTCAAAGGAATATTTTTAATGTACCTTTTTTTCTTTTTTAAGAGAAGTAGCACTCAGGCAATGAATGCCTACTACTATTACTCTATTACTAAGTGTTACCTTCTTTAGGAAAGGGATACTGATAGAGAAGACAGGTGGTGTTGGAATATATAGAGGAAAGCTTCATTCTTTTACAACTCTGCTTTTTGCACTTTTTTTTGTAATAATGCAGTGTTGCAGCGCCTCTGGTGTTAAATGAGGCGTATTAAATTTTTTGAAGCTGTGATTAGTAGCCATTTTATTGGTTATTTTACTTCGCTGATGATTCTGCTACACAAGGAAGGAAGGCGTTCTGATGTTACATTGGGATTAGTATCTACTGAAGTCGGTATAATTCAGTGACCAGTGACTATGCCTTCATCGCATGAACTTTCCTACAACAACTGATACAAAGGGACACTAATGAATTTTTGTAAAAAAGTACTTTTTTCGTACTTTTTGTAGAAAAATACTTTTCTATGTTAATTTTTATAAACTAAGGGCCTTATATAGAAAATTATTAAGGCTTTATAAAAGCTTAATAAGAGAAATTTTATTATATTTTATTATTAATAATTTTTATAATACTTTTTGTGTTTAAAACAGTAGTTTTTCAAGCCGGTAGGAAAAGGAGCTTTTGCAATATTTGTTTTTTTTGGTGCAAGAACGACTTTAAAAATTACTCTTCTAGAATTTTCTTAAACACACTTCGAAAATGTACTTTTGGAAGCAAGCACTACTTTTTTTAGATAACTTTTTTTTAAGAGGGAACGCGGCTTAAAAAAAATCCTTTTTGTACTTTTTGTAAAAAAGTACCTTTTTAAATACCTTTTCGTAGATATTTTTTGCGAAAATATTTTTTTTTTAATTGAAAAATTTATATTTTTAAAGAGGTTCTCTCAAAAAGAGCAGTTTCTTAAAGAGTATTTTTTATTTAAAATAGTTTTTACTTATATTTAAAAATCCTGAATTTTGAAAACGTTTTCTTTTTGTTTTTTCTTTTCATTTTACAAAAGGTAATCTTAAAAAAAGCAGCTTTAAAAGTACTGGTTTAGAAACAGTGATTTTAAACAAAATTAATTTGTTTAAATAGGTACTTTTTTGAAAAGGTACTTTTTTAAAAATGTACTTTTTTCAAAAGGTATTTTTTTCATAAGATTTTTTTTTTCAAAGGGTTCTTTTTTCAAAAGTTACTGTTTTCAAAAGGTACTTTTTTAAAAGGTATTTTTTCAAAAGGTACTTTTTTCAAAAGGTGCTTTTTTCAAAAGCTATTTTTTCAAAAGTAACTGTTTTCAAAAGGTACTTTTTTTCAAAGGTACTTTTTTCAAAAGGTACTTTTTACAAAAGGTACTTTTTCCAATAGGTACTTTTTTCAATAGGTACTTTGTTCAAAAGGTACTTGTTTCAAAAAGGTACTTTTTCAAAAGGTACTTTTTTCAAAAGGTACTTTCGTCAAAAGATAATCACTCTTATCGGGAATAAAAGTTCACGTGAAATGTGTTCTCTTTCCCTAAAATTGTCATCGCCAACTTTTGCGTTGTTGCTGTGTCAGTGTACAATTTTCTAATTTTTTTGTTCACAGTTTTTTGTTCATTAGAAATATTTCACGTGAATAAAATGCTCACCATTTATTTCCGATAAAAGTGACTATTTTAAAAAATATAGTCGGAATTTTAAAAAGGTATTTTTTTCAAAAAGTACTTTCTTCAAAAGGTACTTTTTTCAAAAAGTACTAATATCAAAATGTATCTTTAAGGATAGTCGTTTACAAAAGTGCGATTTTCAAAAAGGTACTATTTCTAAACAGGTACTTTTTTTAAAAAGTACTTTTATAAGAAGGAACTTTTTAAAAAAGGGAATTTTTTAAAAAAGATAATTTTCTAAAAAGGTACTTTTTTAAAAAGGTGCTTAAAAAATTTTTTTAAATGTACTTTTTTCAAAAATTTACATAAAAATATAATTTTTCAAGCCACATGTTTTAAAAACAAGGGGGCGCTTTCAATTCGGTTGTTTTTGTATGTCTTGCTTCATAAGCCGACTTTCCTATTAAAGAAATTCTTCTTTTTCCGGAGAAGGTATAGCTTTCATTTGGTCTTGTGGACGGAACCTCACCCCCTAAACTTTTTCCTGGGATTCAATGTAATTTTACTGATACGATTTTCAGCTAATATAATTACTAAATCTCGCGCTGAAAGCAGTGGGCGGAGCCGCGTCCATTAAAGTCGAATATTTTATTTTGCATGTTTCTATTAAACCGATTTTTATGAAACTTGGTATACACCCTGAGCTCTAATAGTTGCTTGACCTTGCCTTAGAAAATTGGTTGCTTATATTTTAAGTCTGCTCAATTTTTTTTTAAGTTTTATTTAACAAAATTGTGGCGTAACAAATTTTTATTTAAACAATTTAAAGCCAAAAGCTTACTGCCCGCTTCAACTTTAATAACTAAGCTGTACTAGTTGTTTTGCAAAATGCGAGGGGCGGTTTAATATTATTGGCCTAATGAGAAATCAACTACTATAATGAAGGCATCTATAACAGAGTTGTTGCTGGTTTTTCCTTAAGCTTCATTTATTTTTTTTTATAAATTAGATGTAGTGGTCTTAATAACCTAAACAAAATTGTTGTTTAATAGTCCACCTCTCTTCTCTGCGTTACCCATCTGCGTGCTAAATTTATTTATTAGTATTTTTTTGTATTTTAATGTTTATGGTCTAGTTTAACTCTGCGGAGTATCTCTTGCTGGTTATTTTGGTGCATTATTCCCTTATCCCATTACGCTAACAAATGCCATTCATTTTCATTTCGCAAATATATATTTGTTTTTTTTTGCACTCTCTTGCCCTTTCATTTTCTGTGAAATGGTTGGTTAGTTGGCAAGTGTCAACAAGATTTACGTACATTAGTTAAACTAGATTTAAATGTTTTTAGTTTACTTTTTAGTTTTATTATATGGTTTTTGTTCTTTTGCTTTTAACTCTTCGCTTGCAATACTTTGACCCAGCAAAAGTGGTGAAAAAAATATCCATGCTAAGCCAGCCAAATAGGTGATGTGCATTTTATTCAAGTTTTACACAGAGGCGCTGGGTTTTAAAGTAAAAAATTTAGCTCTCTTAACATTTTTCGACTCATTGCACAATAGCTTCGTATCTAGGCAAAATATATATGTATATATATAAGTTCCTTTAACCCCCATTGGAGCATAGAGCGCCTAGACAAGACCCTCAACAATTACCAGTTCAAAGCGAAGAAAGCTATAGTTTCTGAGAGTGGTGATCGAAATGCAGAACTTCATGTCTCTATCTAATTTATTAAGATCTCTCTTCTTATCTCTATTGATAGCGGGAGGTACAAAAATCTGTGATCTTATTACTGCTTATTTTGTTATAAAATAGATTTTTAGATGAAGAGCTTTTTCAAATTTACTATTTATAGCCTTCTTATATCTCCAAGTGAAATATCAGCAAGGAGTCCTCATTTGAGGCAAACATGGCCTAGATTGTCTTGAGCTTCACTCTGTAAAAAATCTAACAATTATTGCCTCTAAATGCCAAACAAAACCCGGAACGCTAAGGAAGCTGCTGTCTGTCTGTCTTCTCTGATCAATCTTAAGAAAAATGCTACTCCATTTTCTTCTCTTTCAATATTAACTAATCAAGAATCATCAAGGCAAAGTGCTTATGAATTACCGAAAGTAGTGAAAAAAATTCTTAAAACTAACACATGACTGGTTTTGTTGTCCCTGTGTTCATGTTAAATACTCGTACATCCATACATACATATTGATGGCTTAATATAAGAAAGGCGTAACTCGAATTTTCGATATTTTAGAGGAGAAGGAAAAAACTGAACAAAAACTGAAGCATTTACATGCAAGAATAATTTTTTTTTTTTTTAATTTAATAAATCTTTTATTTATACTTGTTACTTACTTCATTCTTGAAGGAAGATGTAATTATACGTTGGCTACCAGAAAACGTTAAAAACGTGATATCGAAAAAAATTGAGATACGCCCTTTTTATACTAAAAGCCATCGATATGTACATTTTGACGACACATTACATTTTTACAGCCATAAAAGTTCATAAGAGCTTTCAAGCAACTTCTTTAGCATTTTATAACATTTCACTGCTGGAACATGTGTAAATTTGACACATGAATAAATGCAGCAATGGAAAAAAATTGCATACTCGTATGTTTATATCAAGTGAACCAAACCCCTTGTATTAAACTCTGGATAAATTGCAAAATAAATGCCAGCCATCATGGTTTCAATATGGCAAATATTTGTATGCAACATAAGCTGCAAGTACAATAGCAACAATAAAATAAAATATAAAAAAAAAAAACAAATTGGATTACGAACAAACCGTGTTGAACGCGCGCTCACATATCCAGGCATACATACATATACATATACACACACACACATACATATACACACATGCACACTAAAAGTCAATCAACAAAAAGTTTTACGCCTGCAATGGAAAAAATACAGTCAAGTTAACTGTAGGAAAAATAGTATATACGCCCAGACATTATATTAAATCTAAAGCGTGAAAAAAGCTAAAGGTCATGTAGTAGAAAGCACGAAGACCTTCTTACTGCAGGCCTTATCAAAGGCCTGCTGAGGCATTTTTTTATTCATTCTCTATTCTTATCTAAGAATAGCTTATAAAAGGCCTCGGCTCTTCTGTATAAAAGATAAGCTGCACATCCCACAAGAAGAGAATGCAGAATCCATTAATTGGAAGGTCTTTCAGAATCTCTAGCAAAAGCACTGAGAGTGGAGGTCTTAGCTCACAATGACCATGTGTGTAAAATATATAAATATGAGTACGAAATGAAGCAAGCAGGCTTGGGCATTTAAAAGAGGGAGTACAGAGGCCTTCTAGAAGGCATTCGTTGATTTACATGCTTTCCTGCTCCATTCTGGCATTCAAGTTGTATGTAATGATGCCTTTTTGATAGACCACTCCATCGTCGATGTCAAACCTCTTCAGGACCGTAACCAAGTAGTCGGATTCGGTGATTGGTACTAGATCCCATCCGTTGCAATCAGATATCCGATCAGGTCACTCAAACCAATCTGTGATAACTGTGTAAGGTCGTCTAGTATATGGCTGCCTAAAAACGTGTGTCCAGAACAAGACTGTCCAAACTGGCACCTGAGTGCCGAACATCAATCGGCTTCTTATACAAATGAATACACATACGCGAATACATTTCTCTCGGTGTTCTCTCAGTGGCCAGTCTTGGTCTAGAGAGATGCAAAGCTGGACATTCACAAAGAAAGCAGTAAACTGTCTTCTCCTTACTTTCTTCTCGAGAACTACCGCAGAGCTCATTATAACACGGAAATATCCTACCACCATGTCTGTCGATCTTCCAGGCATTCGTACTTCTTTTTTCCAGCAAGGACTACATGCGTATACAAAGAGAGAGAGAGAGTATAAAACAACCTAGCGGAAAACCCAGAAGGCTTCATGGCCTGCTGAAACATTTTTGTTATTCAATCACTATTATTATCCAACTGCTAAAACATGGCTCTTCTTTTTTCATTCTATAAGAAGGGAGAAAAGGAGTAAAATTTTCTTTCATTTTACCAAAGCAAAAAAAGGTTGTGAGTAAGGAATGGAGCAAGCACGCCTTGTGCAACCAAAAGAAGGAGTACAAAGGCATTTTAGAAGGCATTCGTACTGCTTCTTTTTCCCGCTGCAGCGCTGGGAATAAGTGTGAGTATTTGTCGGTTGGCCAATATAGTTTGAATATGCGTGCAAGTGTTACGGTTGAAAAAATAACGCACTTAGGGATAGCGAAGAGTTCAAGTTTCTGAATACATTTAAAAATCATTGCAATGAAAATGTTGAAACTAAAAGATACTCTCATTCGGATGTAAGCTTAAGCGATTTTTTTTGTCTTCCACACTTACTTGCTCAAAAGCTTGCGTTTTATTTAGTATAAACATTTGCCACGTCTAACCCTGCCTTCAGAACATGTCCGTTGCAGACAATTTTAATGAACAAACATTTTCCCTTTTTATTGTAAACTGCCAAACTTGCAAATAACCATTTAATTTCTTTCTATAAACTGTTTATTATTATTTATATTATTAATTATTTTTTTATGTATTTTGTGTTTCTATTGTACACTTCCATCCATCCGTCCACCCTTCTAATATATTTTAACATTAGAGTGTATTTGAAATGTGTCCATTATCAAAATTAAAAATCAACATAAAATTAATAATAAAAATTAACAGTCAAATATTATGAGTTTGTTGAAAACTTTGATTAAAATTTTCTAGAAAAATGAAAAGGGAAAACTAGTGATGAGCTTGCTTGCGAGTGACTTTTCACTACACGTCCGTAAAAGCTCTTGTTTTGCATGAATACAGGCATGAATTGTAAGAAGTTGGTAGTCCAGGCATTGCAAGTTCTATCCTGGAATTTTTAATAAAACGAAGAATTTCTCGCAATATCTTAAGAGAGGGAAAGCAAATGCAAAAAAAGTATGAATAACGCATTTCATTAAGTGCTTCATCTGTCTAAATTTAAATACAATAAATTGTAGGACTTAAGATGACGGAACATCGTTCAGGTATCTTGGAATCTATTTCTTCGTTTAAAAGGCTTGTCGATGCCATTATGAAATATAATATCGTGCGCCTTGACTAGACTGATAAATCCCGTTGTGCTGCCTAAGAAGGACGTTAAAAAAATTATTCCCTTCATCATCTTATTTTTCCGGTTCTAAACCAACTTGAAATTTTTAAAATTAAATTTGTTCTTCAAACAGAAAAATTTCATATTAAAATCTACGGAAATAAAATTACTTTAATATTTTTTTGTAGTGATTTTGTTTCATATGTGTTTCATGTTAATTCAACATGATTTACAGTAATTTTTTTAATTTTAAAATTACTTTATTTCATATTGACTTAATGAAGAATCATGTTGAGTCAAAGTTATTTCATGTTAAAACAGCATGAATTTAATACTGAAATAACAAGAAGAACTGTGTTCAATCAAAGTTTTTTTTTTATTAATTTTAAAATCACATGGGATTGGAAGTCATGTGATTTTCAGGACATGCCTGATAGTTCTGAATTTGAGAACTTTTTTTTTTTAATTTAAATTTAAAGTTGAGGCAGTTTTTTTTTACGATGTTTTAATTTCCTTAGTTTTCACTGACGTAACTCGAATGCTAGAATATTCGATATTTTTGAAAACATTTCGATACCAATACCATTGAAATACATTTAAATTTCCTTCAATATCTAGTGCCATAATTTTAACCCCGCACCATCTCTATAATAGCAACTACGCAGAAACAAAAATTCTTTATGAATAAAATTCCATTTAGTGTGGCTTATTAAGTTTGATTGTTCAACTTGTGATAATTTACTTTGGCAGCCGTCGCAAAAATATTACCACCCAAAAGTCAAATCATCAAATTTTTTATGAATTTTTGAAAGTAGGAAAAGAAATAAAAGTTTCTTCCGATCTGCTGGTTACAGCTTATTAAGTATTCAATACTAATTAATTAAGTACTTAATGAAATGTTTTGAATGGCAAGTTTGCTTGTCAAAGTTCTTAAACAACTCTGCTAATGACTTAAATCAATTAAATTTGTTGCAGTACATTAATTAGTTAAGTTAATATGGAGAAATTGAGAAGAAAAGCTTTAGCTAGAAAGCTTATAAGCTTTAGAATTTCATGCCAGCGATAAGTTAAGACAATTCAAATAAGAAAATAGAGTGTGTCTGCATAAACTCTCATATTTCCCGTTTACAATTTCAATTTCCATTAGAAAAGTGAATAAAATATGTATTTTAATGCAGAAAATATTAAGCAATACTTGCTAAATACTTTTGAGAGCTGAAAATTAATACTGATTACAAAAAAAAAAAAACAATTTGCTTTTGAATTGTATGTTAAAACAAAATTTGCATAAATTTATTTTTTTTACTAAAGCACACTTGAAATACAAACTAATTTTATTTTAGAATACGGTCGTAAATGTTTTGTTTTGAAAGTTTTAAAATACCTTAATTGACCTTGACATATTTTAAACAAAAATGTTGTTTCTCCCATTTTCATATTTGAGTGACATTTGAGTATTTCAGCAGCCTAAAGTTATGCTTCAGTGAATTATTTATCTTCAACGCCTAACTAATGTTTTACTTTTGTCGAAGTTATGGGAATTCTGTTGAAATAAATGACAACGTTTGGAGTTCTTTAGAAAGCTATTTTTTAAATTAAATAAAAATTGCTTTATAAGAAAACATTAAGAAGTCTCCTGCTTGCTTTACAAAATAAAAAACGAAAAATAAAGGAAAACTATAAAGCAAGATTCGTGTGGACTTTGATTTATATAAAACTATAGCTACATTTCTTTTGATGGCATATTTTAAACAAAAATGGCAAACTCAGCAAGAAAATTTGATAGCATTTGCTGCATAATTTTGTTGAAAACTTATGTGTATATTAAATAAGGATAATAAAGTATTGTTTTGTTAAATTTAATAAAATGTTTTATAAATAAATAGCTGAGCAAAGGTTACATTTAAAAGATTTAAATATTGTTCGTTCCTACCAGCTGTCATTTGGCATTTTAACTTTAAGACTTTTTCTATGTTTTATTTAAACTTCAAACAGACAGAAAATACGCTTCCTTTAAAGTAGAGTTACTAAAGCAAATTTCATGGGAAATTCTTGGCAACATATCGAGGCCTAACCGCCAAACTAATAATAGAATTTTGTAAAAAATATTAATTTCGGCAATTGTGTCGCGATATGTTCCCACAGGAAGGAACATAGGAAAAAGAATGTGTGCAGATAAATTTAAATTTTAGTAACAGTGACAACAACCAAAAATTTTAACTGAGCGAATTTTGTAGAAGTAAAATTAATTAAAATGATTTCGGAGGCAAAATCTAGGAATACTAAAGATATATAAATAATACAGAAACTTAATTTCAAAAAATGTAGAAAACGTGGCCATTGTGGAAAACAGGAGAATTTTACATGCATTCCACCATGTAGAAATAGTGCTCCCGATGGTTCTCTAAAGACCATTAATCTCCAGAAAATTGGCCTAAAATATTATTTTTTTTAAATTCATTTTTCGAAAGTTCCAAAATTATTTAAGAAATGCTACTAAATCTCTGCTCTTTAGAGAGCCATCAGGAGCACCATTTTTTTTTTTTTGCTGAAAATCCGACTTTTTTAAACAAATTTTTCGAAAGTTCGGAAATGATTTCAGAAATGCCACTAAAGGGCCACTCAGACTATTATACTTTGTATTTATACATGTCAAAAATTCAAATAATACGTGCAAGTGCGATATTGTGAATGCAAAATGTCATAACGAATGGTAAATAATACGATAAAAATCTAACATCCCATAATACTTGACCATTATTTGAAAATTTTCTAAACGATAATACTTTTCATCTGATCAGGGTTGCATTATTACAAAAGCCAAACTAACAAGTCGCCTGTTTCGACGCCGATGCCGTGCCGTCGTTTATGGTATATGTCTTTGTCTTAAACCCGATATAAATATTGAATATGCTTATCGTATTGAATAATTTTTCGTCTAAGGCATGCCTGAAAGTTATCAAAACTGTCGTATTTTCATTTTCTTTATCTTATTTATATCAAGTACTTTAACCGCCGTCTATTTTCAAAGGCCGGCACGACCACAGCTTGCTTGAAACTGCTCTGCCGCCGGAAGTAAACAATTAATGTAGGCATGTTAATCCACAACAGCTGTTTGCTTTCTACTTGTTTTGATGTGATGGTGTGAACACAAAATATAACTTTACGTTAGATTTTTTGACAGCCGAAACAAATGTCTTTAGATTTTTCCCTCGTAAAGTGTGATGAAAGTCTTTATACATGTATAATAGTCTGAGTGGCCCTTAAGTCAGCTTTTAAGACAGTGATTGGTGAGTATAGTCCTAGTCCCCTAGTCTTAGATTTTACCTCCCAAATAATACATACTCATTAATTTTACTAATACTGCTAAATAATTAACATTGTTCTGTTAAGTGCAAGATTCGCTCTGCTTAAATTTTTGGTTTTTGTCTCTGCTAATTAAACTTGAATTTATCTTCAAACACATGGAAAAATATAACTTATACCGAGTACACACTAGTTCATTTTGTGACATCGCAATAGTGTGTACTTGTGGCAACGTTTGTCAATTCCGATATTTTCCATTTTGTGGCATTGCTTTTCATATAAAAAACATAATGGGAACGGCGTTGCACACATTTGGAAAATGACAACACAAGAAATGCCAGATGTGTAAAAAAAAAATACAAAATTTTCTATTTTTATAAATTTGGACACGCTTTAAAATGAGCATATCAATGGTCTCAAGCAGAAGTGCCCTAACTGGCATTTTTTACGAAATGGAGTTATTTCGTGATTCCAATACATTTCACTCAAATACAACTCGTCACAAAAATTTATTGCAATAGTGTAAAAAATAACGCTTTAAAAAGAAGTTGTATGGTTTCTATTATGTTCTATTATGTTTTTACCTTCTCCTGTAAATTTATAATTACTTGAGTTAGTACCTTTGTACTACTACTGGAATTTTCGACATTGTATGTCTTATATTGAAAATTTTGTGGATGACGCCCGTCACAGTAAAAATTTCACAATTTAAATAAAATTGTACTTGATATTTTCCAAACAATAAAAATGCAAGCACATTTAATAATATAATAAAAATTTTGTGAACCTGCTTTCTTTCTTTGTTTGAAATGTTTTCATACCTGAAAAGTATCCTTTAAAAGCATTAAAATTGTCTTGCCTGCAACCTAAGGTATTATGTTGCAATTTAATAGTAATTATAATAAATATACGTAAAGGCATAATAGTTGTTCTAACATAAACCCATTACTAATGATAAATGATTGCTCAAATGTTAAGCGCCACAATAGCAACCCAGCAAAAAAAAGTGATTCTTAGGGAAGGAAATATTCATTGCTTCTAAAGTATCTCTTCAGATTTCGATTTATAAGGAAGTTATATTAAAAAACTTCAATCAGCCTATATAAAAAGCATATTTCTGACCATTTATTGCGTGCTCTGTATAGAGAGATTTCTAAATTGATACAGGTAGGGGTATTTAAAATTTTGAAATTAGATTAGGCTATAAAAAAAAGTGCATTACAAATTATTTTTTAAAATTTCTGGTTTTATTGGAAAGGTTGAACTTTGCGATTTAAGAATGGTACACAATATCATTCATATGACTATCACGACGACTGCATCGACAGTACCCCATCCGATGGGCTAAACATTGTTTAACAGGAGCTCATTTTCAGCTCGGTGGCTATATCAATAAGCAAAATTGCCGCATAAGGTGTTCAGAGAACCCACACGTCACTATTGAGAAGCAAATGCCATAAAAATGAGTCACTATTTGGTGTGAATTTTGATCTGGCGGCATCATTAAGCCATTCTTCTTCGAAAAAAAACAAACCTTCCAGAGGCAATTAAAGCGTTGAAACATGAAATCGAAGTTGCCATTGAAGAGATTCGAGTCGAAACAATCGAAAATGTAGTGAAAAATTGGGTTGATCGCCTGGGGTTTTGCTGAGCCAGTCGTGGTAGTCATATGAATGAGTGAAAAATAATTTAGATTCAGTTAAACAAAACATTTTTATATTTATGATTTGACCAGGCTTAAGTTCGTATAGCTTTTTAAGCCAAATTACATGTGATAATTATTAATGAACAAATAACGCCAAAGTTAGTTGTAAATATTCTGACAAACACGTTTTCGAAAGCCACTACACCTCCTCATCAGCGTTCTTTGCGTTTGGTTAACTATGTGTGGTGTCAGTTGATGTATTTTGTGCTTTATATACGCAACTTTTAGCAAATGGAATACGTGAATTGTTTTGATTCATCGTATTACAATTTGCTGAATTTTTGAATTTTTGTATGTGTTACCCATAATGGTATTCGAGTCTTTTACAGAGCTCAGGGTATGTGCCAAGTTTCATAAAAACCGGTTAAGTAGAAACACAGGAAATATATTATTTTATTTTAATGGGCGTGAGTCCGCCCATTTTCTCCAACTTTAAACTTATATAATTACAGGAACACAAGGTGTGTGCTAAATTTCACAGCAATCGGATCAGTAAAGGATCATAAAATCAAAAACAATGGTACAAAATGGACACTATACGCTCTTAGACAAAAAAATAATTTTTGAAATCAATCTAAAATTGATTACCTTTTCCTTTTTTGAAGTGTGTTAAGAATAGAACTACCTGCAAAATCTCAATGTTTTTTTTTGGAATATTTTTAATACAACTTTCCATTCCAATGAAAATAGAAATCAAATAATAGAATTAGTCTATATAAAAATCATTAAAAAATATTTTAATAAATTCTTCGGAAGATGCTTTTTTTTTGCTGGGAATACAAATCAACAATGACACTTACACTAACCAAATCATCATTAAAACATGTCATTGAGAAATCTTAAGGAATAAAATATGTAAACTAGTGAGAATTCCTAATGATATAACCATCACTCTCTTCTACAGCAAATACAATAGTAAATAGTAGTGTTTGTGTATGAGATAATAAATAAAAGGTGAGTGGGCGAGTGTTTATTAAGAGTGCGTGTGCGTGTGTTTGTGTGTGCGTGGGTTTGCATTTGTGTTTTATATTGTTTACATACGAAATTACTTTGTTTTGCAAGTGAGACAAATTAATTACTTTGTTTTCCCATAGTTTTTTTTTGTATTTATTTTTTTATTTGTATTGCTTAGGTATGTTATTAACAGAAATAAATATCCTCTTTATTAAGATAAATTCCATGGGGATTTTCTTGGTTTAATTGTTTTAGTAACTTGTGTTCATTAATTTAATTTGAATAGCTTAAAAATTTAAAACCAACGTATTTAAATTAAATTAATTTGAAAACAAATTAATTTAAGAATAAATCCTTCATGAAAAGAATGATTGATTTTTTTGGACTTAAGTCAAACAGCACCTTATTAAAAAGTTTTTTTTTAAGAAATTTGTATCAAAAAACCATACAAAAGCTTGAATTATCTTCAAAGAACAAAAACACACTCTTTAAGTGGGTGCATTTGTTCATGTTATTGTATTAGTTTTTCAAACAAAAACTTCCGATTTACTTCTACCAGACCTCTTAAAAAAAAAATTATATGTATGTATATTGAGTGTTTTACATTATCTTATTTTTTCTAAAAGCATTTACTTAAAGGATAAAGCAAACAACTGGCTCAAGTTTTGAAGGGAAGTATTTTATTTTCATTTGATAGAAATTAAAAAAAAAAAAAGATTATTTGATTACGAAGTTAAATTCTTAAAGCACTCAATTAAAAATTTGGCTAAAAATGATTCAAAGGAAATTGTTTAATTTTTTTTATTCCATGTAAGATTTGTTATCCTGTAAGGCCTCAAAGGCTTCAAAAAAATCCATTAGATATGGTTGACATAGAACAGCCTAAAACAAATCTATTTTATTCAAAAAAATTAGAAAAGTTATTGGAAAATTTTTTTATACATTTTGCTTATTTTTATAAAATTATTTTTTTAAGGACTTGCAGCTTAATAATAAAACTTCCCTGACGTTGACTAATGGCATTGATATATCTGTCGTTTTAAAAAAAAAATTATATTTTTTTCAGCAAACTTTTTAATTTATATTAATCATATGCCTGGGGGTGGCCAAAATAATTATGTTGCCTTCAAAAGTTTAAATTTTCTCTAATGAGTTTTTTTTTTGGTTTGTTGTTTGTTTCACATTTCATTAATTTATAAAATTTCAGTACAAACAAACACATGCTACTGCTCTCCCTGCATTTAGTGAAAGCAAAAAATTTTTATTTTAAATAAAACGCAAAGCTTGAATTTTTCACAGAATTCATAACGAATTTATAATGCGAAATTTCCTGGAATTTGTTGCATACAATTTTTTTATTTATAGAGGAGAATGGCTTAGAAAAATGGCGTAGCATAAACTTCAGAATCGTTTTTGGCAAAAAAAAATTATGTTTCATTTGCTTTTTTAAGTAATGCAACCAAAAAGATCTATGAAAACAATTTCATGAAAAATTTCATAATTTAAATGCAGTCTTAAGAAGAATTAACGTTATAAGATTTTCAATCAAATATATGCGCCAGAGAAGAGAGTAAAATTGAAAAAATGGCGTGCGATAAAACTATGATTTGTTTGATTTGTTTTTCTAACGCTTCTATTAACAAATAAAAAAGGTACCATGTAAATGATTCTATTAAAAATGTCATAATGTAAAGTCAGTCCAATGCCGGATTTAAGACATTAGAGCCAAGGAAGACATTGAAATAAGAAAATGGCGTATCATAAATTTGAAATATTTTTGCATTTTTTTTCTTTTTTTGAGAGAAATCGAATTTTGTATTGGCAAATAAAAAGAAGTTTAATGAAAATAATTTCATGAACAGTTTCATAAAGTAAAATCGAAGCCTGTAAGGTTGCAATACAATAAAAATAGTGAAATTTAATCAGAAATAATTTCTTAGTCGGGCTTAAGTTCAGTAATTTCAATTCTTGTTGAATGAAATGTTTTTATTAATTAATGTGAGTTTTTAAAGAAGAGAAGAAAAATTAAATTATTAAATTAAACTTTATAAAAATATTTTAATTTTTTTCTCAGAAAATAAGAGTAAAATATTTTAATAAATATATTAATTTTTTTTTCGTTTGAGTTTTTTATGCAAATTATTTTATGTCATTATGGTGCACTTTGCAAAGAAGCTCCAATATACTCAAGATTTATTATTTGATTTTCATAAAAATTTCAAGAGCTTTAATTTTTTATTTTCCTTATAATTTGTTTTTAGATGTTTTGTAAATGAAATTCGGTCTTAACAAAAGCTTAATGTGTGAACATAAAAGTCTCTGGATTTAAAGTATTTGAAAACAAAATATATATTTTTTATGTGAGCATAAGGCGATGCCCACCTTCTCAGCTACAAAATTGTTACTTTCCAGAGGCTTTATAACTATGAAAGCCTGCAAGGAATCACTTTTGTAGAAGTAATTGCTAAATATTATTATTATTCACCTTTACGCGAAATGTGTTCCCTTGCCTTAAAATTTTGTTGTGTCACTGTTTACTGTTTTATAATTTTGCTCATAATTTTTTGTTTATGGAAAACAAATCAACAAAATTTTCGTCTTATATTCCCTATAAGAGTGTGGGCGTGGTCTCGCCCTTCTTAAATTTTTTTTTAGAAAATAAAACAAAATATCTATATGCCAAATTTCACTTAAATCCCTTCATTCATTCTTGAGTTACTAAGCAAATGATTGATAAAATAACTCTCGTATTATTTTTGCTTAAAGTAAATATTTGATTTATTGTGTATATATTAGACCTTTATTTTACTAATTCTTAAATTTAAGTTTTATAAACAAATTGAACTCTTCTAAAGAATGCAAAATATTTTGATTTACCCCCTTATTCTGAACTTTGTGACAAATAAAAATATTGTAACAAATGACAATTTTTTTATTTTAAGCAATGTAAAAATTGTCATTTGTTATAATTTTATTTTGTCACAGAGCTTAGAATGCGGGTGTTAATTTCCTAAATTTTAAATATAAAACAGCTGCTGGTGGTAGTTTTTATATATTATTTTAGTCAAAAGTTAACTTGAAGTGAAATAAACAGATTTAGTTCTAGGTATTTAAATAGGCTAAGCAACCACCAAAACCCATTGGCGATTTCTTTATTAGATGAAACAAATGAAATTAGAAGGCTGAATAGGTTTCATGTATTAGATCTCCAATATAGAAAATGAAACACAAAATTAAGCGTTAAACACACTAAACTTTTTATTTATATTTAACAAACGTATGTATATATGTATATATAGTTTATTAACTTATTGTAGTTAATAACTCATGTGATATTTATTTTTATCGAATTTGCTAAATATTATAAAATAGATTGCAAATAAAAGTGGAATAAAAAAAAAAAAGAAAAGTTAACTGAAAATGATGTTACGTTTTGAACTCAAGTGTACAATTCTTGCCAAATCAAAAGACTTTATAGCGCAAAACTGATATTAAGTGCTTTTAAGCACACAATGTTAAGTTAATTAACTGCTAGATACCACGATGTTAACTTTCTCAAGACATTCAATACTCTCACATGTATGCTGTCGTTCACGTTTTTATTGCGTGTTTTAAAACGTAGTTTAGTTTGTGTGTATGTGCGTTGGCAATGGCACATCATTTCGGAAGCATTATAGTTGTTGTTGTTTGTATCTTATGTATTTGTGTGGTTGTATATTTCTTTTTAAACAGAATCCTTAGCATCTATAAAGCTCGTGCTTAAAGTTTCTTTCTTTTTGTAATTTTTTCCTGAATTTTAATCCTTTTTAATTTAACTTAAAAATATAGCAAATGTAATTTTTAGTTCAATTAAAATACAATAGCTTTTATACATATTATTAAAACAAAAAAAAAATATATTTATATTATTAATGAACCTTAAAAAGTTTTTTTCCCTGATACAACTAAAAGCTGTTATTATTATTATGAATGCATTTTACTATCATAATTGTCATTTTTATTAACTTGTATTTAAATAATTACTATTCAAACTATAATTCCATCAAATGTTTATTTAATTAACTGCTCTATTAAAAATATATTTACACAACACAACAATTGTCATATTTTCCTCCTGCAAAAGAAAACCAATATATTGAAACATAAAATTTTACATTTTATTTTATTTTTTTAATTGTAATGTAAAATAAAATTATTACTTATTTCAATTATTGCTGCTCAATAATGTTAAATAATTACTTATGTAAAAAAATAAATAAATTGAAAAAAAAATATTATATTTTTGTTTCGCAAACAGTGGAATAAAACCACAGGAAAATTTGCCAATTAAAAAACAATATCAATTACAAAAAGCTAAAGGCTGAAGGCTAAAACAAAAATAATTTTAAAATTATTTTTTACTAAATGGCGCTACATTTGGATTTTACCACTGAAAAATTTCACATTTTTTAAAATAATATTAAAATGTTATCTTGTGATCCACAATCCAACCACAAATATTTTCTTGTAGAGCTTTCCTGTGATTCGATTTAACCCGCACGAAAATTATTTGGCTTTAAAACATTTATTATGCTGGCTGAGAAATCTGTACAAATTCACATGTCGCTTTGGCTAATTAACATTTAAAAATTAATTTCATTTGCAAACGAAAAAATTCACTACTACCTGCACACGTTGAGTTCACATAATACAGATGTGTAGGTAAATTTTTATTTTCATTATTTATGAAAACCACTAATAATGAAATAAATTAAATAGGGGATGCAACTCTATAAATTGATTATAAATTGCATAAAGCTTAAAGCAAATTCATAACAATTTTTCACAGATAACATAATTCAATAATGGCTGCTGCAATTAATTTGAAATTTTATGAAAAAGAAGTAATCACAAATAATATTTTGCATGCAACAACCGCAGAGATTTAAATGAGGCTTGATTTCCTGGCCTCAGTAGAAGTAAATTTTCTAAAAAAAAACTTGCTTACATTATAGGTAAAACTTGCTAACAGTGTAAGCAACTTTCGTCTAGAAAATTCTTTTTACACTGTAAGCACTCTTCTGTAGAAAACTTTCTTACAGTGTTAGCAAATTTTTTCTATCATATTTTGTCTCCAAAAATGTTGCTTAAAGCCAGGGAAACTTTTCTCTAGAAAACTTGCTTTTAATTAAAGCAATTTGTCCATAGAAAACTTATAGTGTAAACAACATTTGTCTTGAAAGATTTTCTATACAGTGTTAACAAAATTTTTTTTAGAAAACTCTTTACAGTGCAGGCAACTTTTCTTTAAAGAACTTTCTTACAGTGCTACCAACTTTTCTCTAAAAAATAGTGGGTGCAATCTTTGCCAGAAACACATGCTTACAGTGTAATTAACTTTTACCAAGAAAACTTTGCTACAACTCGTCTCTAGAAAACTTCTCTAGACTGTGTATAACCTTTTAATACACAACTTGCATACTTCCCACACTTTGCTCTAGAAAACTATCTTACAGTGTGGGCAACCTTTCTCTAAAAAACTTCCTTACAGAATTCCCGCAATTTTCTCTTGAAAGCTTTCTTACAGTCCAGGCAACTTTTCTCTAGAAAAGTTTTGTATAATATAAGCAAAGTTTCTTTAAAAAAATTGCGGACACTGTGAACAACATCTTACACGAAGACTTGTTTACAGTGCCAGCAACTTTCGCCATAAAAACTTCCTTACGCAGTAAGCAATTTTTACCTAAAAAACTATGCTTTAGTGGAGGCAATTTTTCTCTAAAAAAATTGCTTACAGTGTTCCTGAACTTTTCTCTAAAAAACTTTCTTACAGTCTAGGCGACTTTTCTCTAAACAGCTTCCTTGCAATCTAAGCAACTTTACTATACAGTACAGGCAACTTTTTACAAGAAGATTTGCTTACGGTGTCAATAACTTTCATTAAGATAAATTTCTTTCAACATCAGCAACTTGTCCCGAGAAGAGTTTCCTTTAACGTGGGCAGCTTTTCTCAATAAAATTTGTTAAGAGTATTTCTACACTTTTTTCTAGGAAACTTTCCTACAGTCTAGACAAATTTAGCCTAAAAAGTTTCCCCACAGCATAAGAAAGTTTTCTTTAAACAATTTTTTTACAGTATAAGCAGATTTTGACCGGCAGACTTTATTACAGTATAAGTAATTTGCATCAAGAATAGTTCTAGAAAACTTCCTTGGAGTGCAAGAAACTTTTCTTTGAAAACTTACTTGCACTGCAGGCCACATTTTGCAGAAAGACTTGCTTAGTTTCGGCTCAGTTTTGCAATTTTTGTTGCAGCAATTCTTGAATATGCGGAGAGTGTTCAAACAGATATTTAAACATTTTGTATTTCTCTCTCATTCTTTTGCACTAAAAAAATAAAAAGTTGCTGTAACAAAAATTGCAAGCCTGGACTGCTACTTATAGGTACAGTAACCTTTACCCAGAAGACTTTCTTACAATGTAAGCAATTCGTCTTTAGAAAATGTTCTTAACATGTGGGCATTATTTCTCTGTAAAACTTGCTTACAGTATTGCTGCATTTTTTTCTTAGGAACTTTCCCTACAGTCAACACAACTTTTCTCTAGAAAAGTCTCTTATAGTTTTAGCAATTTTTCTCTAGAAAGTGTATACGACTTTTGCCAGTAAGACTTGCTTATTGTTTAAGTAGTTTTCTCCAAGAAATTTTTCTTACAACGTAAGCAACTATTCTCCAGCATATTTCCTTTAAGTGAGGGCAACTTTTCTCGAGAAAGTTTCCTTAGAGCATAAGCAAATTTTATGTAAAAAACTTGCTTGCAGTGTAGGTAACTATTATTACTAGAAAACTTGCTTGCAGTGTAGTCCACTTTTATTACTAGAAAACTTGCTTATAGTGCTTACAGCGCTTTACTCAAGAAAACTTTTTGATATTATAGCCAAGATTGCTTTAGAAAGCTTCCTTTTCTTTAAAGAAAACTTGCTCACAGTTGTAGGAAACTTTTATCAGGAAGACTTGCTTACAGTGCAAGCAGTTTTCTGAGCAGACTTTCTTCTTAAAACTTGCCTACAATCTTAGCAACTTTATATCGCTAAAAATCTAAGTATGGTTTTTTTAGAAAATGTGCTGCTAATTTAAGAAACTGTTCTCACAACGTTTGCGACAGTGTAAGCAACTTTTCTTAGGAAGAATTGCTTGCAGTGTAAGCAACTTTTTTCCAGAAAACTTATTTTTATTTTAAAAAAATTACTTATAGAATACTTGCTTAGCAGTCTAAGCATTTTTAATAATTTTTAGACAGTAATTTAGTAGAAAATAGGGTGTATGTTTGTGCCATAGTGATTATTTATAGTTGCGAAGTAGATACCAGAAAGCAGCGAGTTTTCAAACTAATTATTTAAAAGTATTAAAAAGTGTTTTAACTTTTGAAGCATGCAAACAATTAAAAATTTTTTCTAATCAAAACGTCTGTTAATACTACTCATAATTAATTTGATAATAAGTCTTTATATTTGAATGCTTGAACCCTTTTCTCTTAAAATGTTAATTGCAGACATCGTGAATAATTGTTTTGGAAAATTTTCAAAACTTTTGGTCTTAATAAACGCGTCAAACCCACTTTAAAATTAATTAACAGTGAAATCAATATCATATTCATAATAGTTTATATTCTTAAGCTATATAGATAAAACTAAATTGTAAATATTATACTAATATTAATTATCTTAAGTGGCTTTTAATAAGCAAATGTTATTCTTGCTACATACAACTTTTTGTAGATAACGTCAAAAGAAACCTAAAGCCATTGGAATGCCTGACAGTAAAGCAACCCTCAACAGAAAACCCCAACCTGACTTATTTCTTATGACAAACCCCCAAACTTAAATAATAAAATAAAAAAAATACTTTATTTATATGGCGTCTTATTTCCTTACATATGACTTGGAAAAAGGATAACAAACTAGGGAAAACAGATAAATGTGTAACACATGCGCTGCGACAGGCCAAAATATGGTGGTGCATTTAATATTATCGAGGATTTAAGGAAAAATGTTTGACTTTTAAGTGCTTTAAATCTTACAAAATGCTTTGCTTAATCCCAGTATTAAGGAAGGCAATCTAAAGATGAGAGAACCCTTTTTTGAAAGCCTGTAAAAACAACAAAAATATTACCTTAATATTATTAAATTATACTTTTGGACTATCAAAAAAAAAAAAAAAAAAAAAAGGCAAAAAATGGCTAAACAAATGTTAATCAGGCTTACTTGAGAACGAAAAAAAAAGGAAAACATAAAAAGGACAAAATAATTTCTCGTTGGATTCAATATACTTTTTCTTCTTCTCTCCCCAAACAATTAAGGAAAGAAACATTTGTTACGAAAACTTAATCGGACCTAAAGTAACAAACACACCCTGCATGCGTAACAGAGCTGGGATTTGATGTGGGTTAAATTTTTTAAGCGCGTTCATAACCATTCATAGGCCAGAGAAATGGATTATAAAAGTTTTTTTAATAATAATTAGTCATCATTTATTCACTGTGGGCAGGGTATAGACGGCTTTTAACAGTACTTGCTGAAGTAGTTATCACGTTAACTACAAAATCGAAAGTTCTGGCTTCGAGCCCAGTCTCCGACAGTCATGAAAAAATAACAACACCACACCACTCTTTTTAACAATTTTTGTCGCAAAGTTTAAGTGATGAAAGCATAGTCACTGTTTACTGAACTACACCGGCTTCTGCGGATACTAATCCTAATGTAACATCAGAGCGCCCTCCTTCCTTAAGTAGCAGAATCATCGGCGAAGTAAAATAACTAAACTCAGCTTAAAAAAAATTTAATACGCCTCATTGACACCAGAGGCGCTGCAACACTCTGCATTATTAGAAACGTGCAAAAAAAAAAGCAGAATTCTAAAAGAATGAAGGTTTCCTCTGACTCTTCCTTCACCACCTGTTTTCTCTATCACTATCGGCTTCCTAAAGCAGGTAACACCCAAAAATAGTAGTAGGCATTCTTTGTCCGAGTGTTATTTATCTTTCAAAAAAAAAAAAAGAAGAGAGATGTCTTAGGACATGTTAAATAACAATAAAATTATATTATATGATGATGTCACATTCGCTGCGCATATTTCAAAACGTTTCCGATCGGCTGTGTTCTCTGGTTTGTGCTCATGTGCAAAAACAAAACAAATATAAATTGAATAATCGTTCTCATTGTTTTTCTTTCTCTCGCTTCAAAGAACTAAACAAAACAAAATCAAACAATTTGTTCCGTTTTTTTTCGTACTTTGCTTTTAAGTACAAAGAAATCAAAACAAAAATAAATTTATAACTGTAATAGTGTCGATTATTTTTGTTACGAAAATCACGTCCTAACTTCGGTATCGCCCCATAAATAGCATAGCTACAAAAAAAAATAGTTTTATCAAAATGAGTGTAAATCTCATGGTTACCATAAACATTTCCAACGAGAGGACTATTTGCAGTGTAGTGGATAATTTAAGTCCACTGTCCAGCAGCCTCATGGTGACGAAACGCAAGATCTGCCGAAAACATTGCCGCTGTCCGAAAAATTCATTGGTTATTGCGGATTTTGGGCTGGCAGCATCATAGAATGTCGTTGGCCCGGCCAGGTGGAGCACAATAGCTACTCGTATATGAATAGCAACTGCTTTTATCCAGAATGTAATGGTATTGATACCCAAGGCATGTGATTTCAACAAGACACAAGCCCCGTGGACCTCAAAGCCAACATAACCCATAATGCCATTGAAAAGAGTTTTTATATAAACCGCTTATTTTGAAAGTGTTTTCAAAACCATAATTAATTTAAAGTATTAAACTCTAATATTGTTTTAAAGAAAAGTGTTTTTAATCATAAATACATATTCGTCTATGCCCTGGCTTCCGAATCGTTTTCACAAACTTTCTTGTGAGTCCTGTTTAAGTTGAAATTTTCGAGAGTAAAAATTAGTTACATGTGTTCTAGCATCCGATTTTAGAAGAAAAAAATTTGGAATAGACGATTTAAAATTTATTTTGATTTTATCCCTTTATTTACATGGCTTTCATAAGACTGTTTTCAAGTGAAAAAAATACGAGTTTGTTTTCTCAAGAATCCAGGAACTGCTAGTTCCGTAAAATCCCGGGATTTCAGTATTCGGAATTTTTCGTTTGGCATCCCTATTACATGCTTATGGATTCTCCAGCTCACCTTTTTGCATAAGTACCTGAGCATTGAGGTTAAATAATCTCGATCTCGATATATCACAAAAATTTTTTATTTAAATTCAAGAAGAGAATAAAAAGTTTTGCTTTCCGCTAATTCGGGTATTCACAGTAAATTTGGAAAAGAAGAAGTGTCACCTTTAAAGTAAACTCGCAACTTTGTTTGTAATCTAGTCACGTATATATGACTCACTGTAATCCCGTGTTTGACTACCATCTCTAATACATGTAAATAAAATTAGAAAAAGGAAATGTAACAAACTTTTACTCACATACTCGTACTTATATATCTATAACTTAAAGCCAACAAAAATAAACATTTACAAGAGAAAGCAAAAAAAAAAAAATTTTAAAAACAAAATTAGAAAGCATAAGTAAAGCTTAGCACGACTAATTTGTGAGGTCATTGACAGAACTTGGGCTAAGTTTATGATCTTAGTTATGTTTGCAGTACAACTTGGTATATTTTTAAGCACCTATTGTACTTCTCAACTGATTTCAATTTGGTCGCCTGAGCATCAAGCAAACTTTCGCTTTGTTTTGTGAATCAAATTTTTACTTCGAATTTGTTATGCCTTAAGCTTAAATTAGACGTGCCATAAAAATAATGCCACAACCATAACCGAACCAAAATTCAATTAGTTTCTATGGAAATGGCTGTGGCATTATGGCGAGTCACCTATAAGCAATACAGTGTTGCCCATTTGTTTGGTTCGAACAGCTGTTTTGTATGGTTACGGTTATGTCACGTCTAATTTAAGCTTAAGGCCAAAAACGAACTCAAATTTTATTTAAGTTCTGAGTGGTAATAACAATACACATGCAGCATAATATTGGTCTTCAATGATTGTAATTTTGTAATTCTCAATGATATTTTGGGAATTTTTCTATTAGCAGTCGAGCTTTGTAAGATTTTTTTTTAATTGTAGCTTAAGTCTACTAAAATGATTTGGACTTGCTTAACCAACAACAAACAAACCTTTTTAATGATTTTTATATTCAGTTTAATTGAATTTAATATAATTTAATTTAATGCTAGATTTTGTAAATACAAACGATTTTTTTGGTTGTGAAATTTATATGGAAAAATTTTTTTTTGGAAACGACGAATTTTCGTTATTTTTCAAAAACAAATATGAAATGTTTAGAAACGAAATTTTTTTTACAAAACCTGCATGTTAAGTTTTTTTTTATTTTTATTTTTTATTTTTTTTTGAAAAAGAAATAACACTCTGGCAAAAAATACCTACTACTATTTTTATGTGTTACCTTCTTTGGGAAAGGGATAGTGATAGAGAAGACAGCTGGTGAAGGAAGAGATAGAGGAAAGCTTAAGCTTCATTCTTTTACAACTCTGCTTTTTTGCACGTTTTTGTTTAAAAATGCAGTGTTGCAGCGCCTCTGGTGTTAAATGATTATTAAATGTTTGAACCTGTGATTAGTAGCCATTTAATTGGTTATTTTACTTTGCCGATGATTCTGCTGCACAACGAAGGAGGCCTCTCTGATATTACATTAGGATTAATATCTGCTGAAGTCGGTATAATTCAGTGACCAGTGACTATGCCTTCATCACATGAACTCTCCTACAACAACTGATACAAAGGGACACTAATGTACATCAGGAAAAGGCGTGGTGCTGTTATTTGATGACTGTCTGATACCGGGCTCGAACCTTCGGACTTTCGTTTTCGTAGTCAATGTGCTAACTACTTCAGCCAACGCCACCCTCTTTTATTTAGCAAAAAGAAAACTTTAATATTTTATCTTATTTTCAGTGTTGATGAAAAAAAAGTTCCACATTTCATTTTTTATATGGAAAAAGTGCTTAAGTCGAGATAAGCTGATTTTGAGTTAATAGCATTCCTGTAAGCTCCATACTTGAAAGTAGCCCTGGGAAAAATCTCAATTATTTTGTGCGATTTTTCAGGAAGTTATAGCGCAATGCTTTGCTACTTCCCTTTTTTCGACTTATAATTTGATATGGAATAATAGCTTAATGTGCTTATACTTTGCTATATTTGCTATTAAATTTTTTTCTTCTCTTAAATACTTTAACTTACCTCCACAATGATCCTTAAAATCATTACAACAATCACCCAGTTTCAAGCAGGCGTGATCACAATAACACGGTTTGTCACTTAAATCCTCAATGATGGCATTTATGGGCGCTTTTTGCACCACACACGATGAATCACGGCCATTGCAGCATAATTGAGCCTCACGGCATGAACCGGACAAAACGCTGGCAGGCTGTTGCAGCAACAGTAAAATAGCGAGAGAAATCATTTGCAATAACACATGACTGCAATTTGGATATGATGGCTGCTGACGCTGTCGCTGCTGCTGTTGCTGGTACTGCTGCCGCCGCCTACAATGATGTGCTGTTGTTAATGTAATTATTGCTGATGTTGATGATGGTGTTGCTGACATTGTTGCATGCTTATAATGTGCATTGAATACTCGAGCTGTTGCCATTTTTTTATTGTTCGTTTTATGGCAGGTTTTAATTAACAATTTATTATGCATTTCTTGATGCGTTGGATTTATTTTTATTGTTTTAATTTGTCTCCTTTTTATTTATTTGATTTTGTGTTTGCTGTGCACACTGTTTTTATTGAACAATAAGTTTTCGGTGATTTTTTTTTCTTTTTCAAGAAAATAATTGGATTAATATTTTCAGCTGAAATGAAAAAAGTACGTACGTACATACATAGAAAAATATTAAGTTATTTAATAATATTTAAGCAGATTTTTTTTACTTAATTATATCTTAATGGCCAAGGAATAAATGCATGTGAGTGTGGGAAAAATGCAGTCACAATTACATGTCGCCCATTTACTTTAACAATGTCATAACTCAAAAAATAAGATATTTAAAAGTTGTTGTTATTAATATTAAGTAAACATTTCATACAATTATCTGATTTAAGAAATTTATTATTTGCCATTTTATTATTTGTGAATTCTCAAATGGTTTTCTAAAGTTTGTGCATAAGATAAGAGGTTTGTGACTGTTCAAAATGTGTGGTTGAGGTCTACTTATGATTTGGCAAAGTACCAATCAAATGCATATAGACATGCTTAACCACCAGCAAATAAATTTCAATTGAAATTATTTGGTCTATTTAACTCTCGAGAGGAAAAATAAAAAGTTGTGTAAATCCAAAACTTTAAATTTGTTTTCTGTAAAACAAAATTTTTTGGAGTTATAACGTTGTTCAAGAGACTGAGCGTTATAAATAAAGTTCTAGAGCTCAATACCACTGACAACAGTAAGACGGCAATCAGGCTACTTGAGTAAAAAACCAGAGCAAAACGTACTCGCAAAAGTTGTAGTGGGACATAAACTCAAAAAATCATGATCGGTAATGAGAGCACAAATTATGGCTGCTGCCACTGCATAAGCACAATTCGGGGGGTCTACTCTGTAATTCGAAACGAAAGAAAATAAAAATACTTTCGAAATGTAATGTGAATAACATACAGATTGGAAAGCATTTTCGAAATACAGAGTAGATCCCTGGTGTTTAATAAGTGTAGAGTAGTGTGTGTATGAGGGTTCGGGAACAGCTTTTCAATTGAAATGATGGAGCATGTCTGAATGGGTGTATGTATGGGATATGAAATGTGTATAAGTGAATGTGTATTAGAAATATTATATTAAAATATCCAGCCCTAAATGTTAAAGAATCAGATCAGTTTGGATACCATTTATCACATCAGATATTAGATCAGGTATCACATTAGCTTTCATACAAAAAAAATCAGATATCTTAACTGATAACTTAACTAATACCTGTTATGATAGCTGAACTGATATCTGATCTGATATTTGATCAGGGTGCAGATTAAGGCATTCTGCAGCGATCGAAATTTTAGAATATTTCCATATAAACTCCATTGAACCATTTTGAAATTACGTTAAATATCTAGTGACATATTTTCCCGTAATATTTGGTATAATAGCGGATCTGGTTCTTCAACATCCAGAGAGGGACAGTTTAATTAAAAAATAGGGGTACAAGGAATAAAGAATAATAACTTCAGGGCTAAGGATAGTAATATTTTTTGTGGTTACTTTTACTAGGCCATCGCTCAGCAAGGGCAAGTGTTGTAACTAATCTCTATCACTTGAAAACCAGTCAAGTTACTAGTTTTGTGACAGTTGCTTTTCCTCTAGGAAAGTAATAAAACTGAAATTTATTTTTTGTATGAAATATTTATAAATAATACCAAAAAATAAATATAGCATACCTTTGAGAAAGACATACAAGCAGTTGCCTTAACAACATGTAGTTGTTAAATAAATATTTAAAGTGGCGCCCTAAGGTATGCGATAGTTTCATACAAAAATTTCTAGATGATAACAAGTGAAAGCAGGCAGCAAAAAACAAAACCAAAAAAAATATAAACTCTCTTCTATAAGAATATTTCATGCTTTTCCCATTTTTTTATGAAAAATTTTCCCCTTGCAAGGTGACAAA
Organism: Nowickia ferox; assembly: GCA_936439885.1. Taxonomy (NCBI): domain Eukaryota; kingdom Metazoa; phylum Arthropoda; class Insecta; order Diptera; family Tachinidae; genus Nowickia; species Nowickia ferox. Next base: position 7,533,633 of record OW387025.1, on the reverse strand, counting down.
AAAAATGATTTAAAAACACCTTCGACGAGTTAATAATAAGAATTCCATTTATGCTTGAACACTTTCCCTTCCTTAACCCTAAACACTGGCCTGGCTGTATGGCTGCCAACAAGCGGAAAAGGAAATTACAATTAAAGCAATAAACTGCGAGATGAATATGTAAAGCCAAAAATAAACACACACACACACGTGTAAGTGTTTGTGTGTGTGTGTGTGAAAGTTGTATGTGTTCGTAACAGTTGTCTTAGAGCATCATTAATCATTGCGTATGTCACTGCATGTTTAAGCGTTAAAGGAAAATAAAAGAATTCCGGCAGGGCCATCATATGGAAAGGAGAGCACATGTATGTGTATGTTGTGTGTGTGTGTGTGTTTCTTTTAATTTAAAGAATCTGTTTAAATAACAGTGTGCTTGCCATCATTGTTCTTGCTGTTGTTTATTGTTTAATCCTTCAAAAAAAAAAAAAAATTTAGTTGAAAAAGAGAAAAATGATTCACTTTTTTGTGTCATTAAATAAAAATTTTCGACTTCGCATATCAATTGTGAAAATAAAAAAATATTTAGAAAATAACTCTCTGGAGGAATAAAAATTATACAACTTAATTTATCTTGTTGTCAACAATTTTATTGGAAACGAAATTTAAGTTATATATTATTAAGTAAAATAAATGATACAAAATTTTTTTTTTTCCATAATCAAGCTTGAAAATGGCGGAGAAGATAATTTATATATCAGTAGCTAAATATGTTTTGTTACATTCTAAATAAAAAGAATCATATTTTAGAATAAGAGCGCGCTTAAAGCTGCAAGTCCACATCATGCGTAAAATCATAAAATTCAATAAAAAAAATATTTTACTATGGAACCAATTGCTTTACCCTCTCAGACAAAGAAAGAATTTTTACAATCAGTCTAAAATGTCGCGAGTTATGAAGTAACAATGTCAAAAAAAAAGTACAGACGAATTGATAATATCTCCCTTTTTTTTGAAGTGGGTTAAAAAAAAATATGAAATATCAGAATATAATGGAACATAATGAAATATCGAACTACAAATTAAAAATATATAAAAGACCTAAAGCTTTGAAAAAATTTGTTTAATTGGACATAAAAAATAACATCACTAAACATAATCTCTATATAACCAGCAGAATATCCTGCAAATTTAATACCAGAAATAAGTCTAAACTTAAATTAAGGATTTTAGGTTTTGATTTATTTTTGTTATTACGCTCAATTCCGCGCTCTATTAAATTCAAAGACATCGAGCCATAATTGTCAACACAACAACACATTTTTTGGACCTCGTTTTTTTTTGAAGAAAATCGATTACTTACGATAACAAATAATCGATTTTAGTAAAAAAAATTAAGTCCGAAAATTATGTCGCTTAAGCTCTTTTTGGCGATTATGGCATGATATAGCAGCATATTTCAACTCTAAATTTTCTGGCTTCTTTTATGAAAAGAACATAAAAATACCCATACGGAGAATAGTTAAAGGCCTAAAACAGGGGTCCTTCACCCCTTTTTATAATAGCTGCAGACAAAAATTTGCACACCCCCAATACACGAATATTTTTAATTTTTTTTTTTTTGCTCTTCCAGTTAACATTTGTATCATTTTTTTATGTTGGGTGCCCCGATAACCCCGGTGTGCTAAGGTAATAGTGATAGAGTCTTGAGGTCGATTCCCGCCAAAGACTCTGATCTGTTTTACTACAAAGAATGAGAAGGTCTTTGTTGCTATGCTTGTCTAAATAAGTTACTATATAATTTGTAATTTATAAAATTTAATGAAGTAAAAAAAATATGTTTGTTATACAGCGTAATCGAAAGTATTTTATAGGGGTGAACTTAAATACTCACTTTTTTAATTTTTTTTAAATTTGCTTAGATATTTCAATGAAATTTTTTTGGCAAACTTTTTTTTTCTTTATGTATAAATTAATAATTTTTAATAGTATTATTTTTGGAAAAGTTTACACACAAACAAAATATACAAATAGTTTTTCGATTTAAACTTCCTCTATAAATGTTTAAACTTCTTGCTGACTGCAATTTTTTTAACTATTGCCACACAATCATTTAAGTTAAATGGCCACTTGCTTTGAAGTTTAGGTTTGGTCGAGGACTTTATTTATTTTTATTTTCGTAATAGTGTTTTTTTAATATAATTAAGTGCTGTGCTATATTTTAAATACACTCAGAAATTTGTTTTGATTATCGAAAAACATGTGTTAGAAAAATCAGTTTAATACTTTAATGTGGCTAGATTAACTTTGATTTTATTTTGGTACAATTTTTTAATTTTTCTCTTTACACTCACGAAAATTTCTTATAAATTTTTGTAGAAATTTTTAAAAATATTGTGTTAATTTTTTTAATTCCTTTTATTTTGGTTTCTATTCTGAAAATGCTGATGCAATTTTCAATGCATTTTTTTACCAAAATACTAAGTACACTCAAAAAAAATTCTTTTTATTTATATTTTTTGTGTTAAAATTTTTGAAACTTACAAGGAAATCTTTTAAATTCTCTCAAGTTTTAGCGTTTGAATTGCATTTTTATTAGTATCAATAATAATTTTTAAGCAATATTTGTCAAATGCTGCTTTTTTACACTCAGAAAAATTTAAACATTGCCTTAGTATTTTTTTATTTTTATTTTATTTTTAAAGTTTGGTCTATTAAAAATTTGGATTATTCTTTTTATGTGATTGTTTAAAGAGTTTTGCTTACAATACACTGAAAGAAATTTATTGAAAATGAAAATTGTTCATGTCAGTAATTTCTGTGACAAAAAAATTTAAAAAAAATTATGGAAATTCAAAAATTTTTATTAGCTAAAAAATTCTATGAAATTATTCACTGCATTTATTTAAATTTTTTGCTTAATTTTGTTTTTTATTTTCTATTTTATTTATATTTTTTTACACTTAAAAAAATAAATACTAATACTTCATTTGTTGACTTCTCTTTTAAATAGTTTTACTAGTAAACCGAATTATTTTCATATATTTACTTTTTCATATAATGCCAAAATTATTATTAACATATGAAATTAATTTCATGCTTCGTCAAAGGAAAAGAAAAATTAACGTATTTATTATTGTATTCAACCAAATGTCTTATAGATCTTTAGCATCCTTTAATATATTTTTTTAAAAACACCCGCTCAAGAATCTTCGAAGTCATCACGCTTTAAGGCTACACGCTAAACTGTATTAAAGTGTCTTAAAGGTGGTGAATTATATACCATATTTTAACAGGTTACGAGTGTCGAGTGTCGACTCAAAAATTCACTCAAAAATTGAGTGAAATGCCAAAAAGCATGCGCTTGTTTTTGGAATATAGTAAATAAAAGCCGGCTTTTTGTAAAACAACAACAAAAATAGTAACAAAAATAGCTTAACAAAAACAAAACAAACAAAAAACAAATCCATAATATTAAAAATTCTTTGATTTCTATAAGACGTTCGTTTAATATATCCTGCAAATTTTTTACGAAATTCCTGCAAAGTACTGATAAATTTCTTTATAAAATTTATTTAAACCAAATATATAAACATATTTTTTAGACAGCTATTGCAAACCATCGAACATTCAAAGCTTTAACTTGCCAAAATATTTTATAAAGGGTGTTTTTTTATAGAGTGACACAAGTTTAAATCATAATAAAACAAGGAAATATATTTTTAATATCAATGAAACGGGCTCTATGGGAAAGAAAATTTTATGAAATTAAGCTTTAAATATAATAAGGCGCAATCTGGAACATCAATTTTCAACAACTTTTTGCAACATTTGCGGCCGTATTTCGAATGTTGATTTCCAGGTTTTCAATTGCTGTGGCTTATCGACGTAGACAAGTGACTTAGTTAATATAACCCCAAAGAAAATAATCCAATGAGGTTAAATCACACGATCTTGGTGGCCAATTAATTGGGCCATTACGTGAAATTATTTTTTCATCAAAAGTTTCTTTGAGTAAAACCAAATATCAGCAAGACTAATGCCACTTAATTGAGGCACGAAAAAATTTCGATTCATGTTCCCATACCGTTCACCATTGACACTAACATTCTGACCATCATCGTTTTTGAAGACATATGGGCCAATGACTCCGCCAGCCTATAAAGCGTGCCAAACAGTAATTTTCTCTAGATGTGATATGTTTCGACAAAAGATTGTGGATTCTCCCCACACCAAATGCGACAATTCTGCTTATTTACATACGTACCCATTCAACCAGAATTATGTACGCCATAAAATGCAAGAAGTGCACGATGAGTTTGTCGGAAATATCAATTATTTTGATTAAAAATTTCAATAATTTGCAACGCGTTCTGGTATAAGTCGATTCATAATGAAATTTCAAAGCAAACTAAACAAAAAGCAACTATCAGGTGTTAAATGGGTGCTCAACTAAAGCAGGATGCCAACACAAAGTTGTGACACTCTAAAAAAAACACGCCTTATAACTTATAAAAGAATAACACATTAATTATGACCTCTGACCTGTCTTATAAACAAATTTTTTACATAAATAACGTCAGCATTTTGTTTGTTACTGAATGAAATTCAACAATTTGATTCATATTTTGTTTGAACAAAACTCTCGCTGAGTGCTTTTCGACTGCGTCGACTCATCTCAAACAGCTTTTAAAAGAATCTTTATTTAACATGAAATATAATTATCATTGTTCAGTTTGTATTGAAAATTAATATAAACTTTTAAATTTTGTTATTGTTTTCCATAGAAATAGTAGAATCAAAATTTGTTTTCTTGAAACAAAAATTAAAAAAAAATAAATAAAATATAAATAAAATTTTAACTAAATGTGAAGTAGAATTCTCAAACTTTTTTATAATTGAATGTGTATTATACGACTGATCAGTTAAATGTATTGAAAAATAATCCCTATTCTAGCATAATACTTAAAAAAATATTTTGTTAATTGAACTTAAAATTTTTATTCGAAAGAAAATTTTTAACTACGAAAATTTAATTAATTTCAAAAAAAAATCTCGACAAATTTCAAATGCTTGGAAAATATTATTTTGAATAAAATTAGTACATAAAACATTGAAAAATATGTCAACTTAATTTTCGAACTAAAAATTGGACTTTCGAACTTGCTTAGAGCTAATAAAATATAAATATTGTCAGACTTCCCTGGCGTTACGAAATTCTTCTAACAAGAAAAAAATAATAAAATACTCCGCATAAATTTTAAATTTTTAAAACAACTTTTCTAGCGAAATAATGACTCCAGGCTTAATTCGAAATTTCGAATTTTTCGAAATTGGTTTCGAATTTTTCGAAAATGGTTTCGAAGTTTTCGAAATTGTTTTCGAGCTTTTGGAATTTTTCCTTAGAATTTTTCGAATTTTTTTTTCGAAATTTTGGAATTTTTTTTTCGAGTTTTTTGAAATTGGTTTTTAATTTTTCAAAATTGTTTTCGAACTTTTGGAATTTTTTTTCGAATTTTTAAAAATCGTTTTCGAACTTTTGAAATTTTTCTTTCGAATTTTTCGAAATTTTTTTCGAGTTTTTCGAAACTTTTTTCGAGTTTTTCGAAACTTTTTTCGAGTTTTACGAATTTTTCGAATTTTTTTTTGAGTGTTTTTAAATTGGTTTAAATTGTTTCGAAATTGTTTTCAAAGTTGCGGAATATGTTTTAGAATTTTTCAATACTTAGCCGGGATTTTTCCTTCAAATATGCATACATATGCATTTTTTTTGCAAGTTCGAATTCAACTTGTTAATTTAAAGTTTAAATTTCCAATTTTATGGAAGGCTTAAATTATTTATAGAGCGACGCGTTTTTAATAAATACTTAATTTTTGTGAAATCTAAGCTTGCGACTTAAAGTTGCGAATTTTAAAACGAAAATTCTTATAAGTTTATTAAAATTATGCAATGATACTTAATATTAAAATTTCATGTAATAATAATTTACCAGTTAAAGGGTATTCCGCATGTCGATCGATATTGTTTTAGCCAAAAGAAATTTATGAATTGTAAAGAAAAACGAAAAACTATTATACATTTGAAGCACATAAAATTGTATGTAAAACAAACATAAAAAGGAAAATTTTTGCATGGCAAATGCTAGTGCTTGTTGATACAATGTTTTCTAGATAATGGATTGCATTAAGCTTGCAGCTATAAGGGAAGTCAACGTGTGCGATTGCATATGCTAAAAACAACAATCACTAAAAACAGCCAAAGAGAGACAAATGTGAAAAAAATCCAACTATTTCAAATAGAAGATTAAGAAAGAACTTTTGTAATTCCGAAATAAAACAAAATGAACAAAAAAACCTACAACTGCTTTCACTAACTCGTGCGCCAAGAGCACAACCCAAATAAAAACACTCACACTAGCGCAAATAAAAGTAGCTTGCTCTTTTACAAGAAGTTAACTGGAAAAATTCCCTTAGCACAATAATAACAAAGTGACACGCTTACTAAAATATGGGCTTTGAAGTCAAGTGGAAATATGCAAACAATTTTTATAACTGTCTCCACTTCTTGACTTCTCTCCTTCCGCGCCGCAGCACTCTTGTTTATTATCTAGAACGGAAACTATATTATTCGTTAGTTTTGTTTAGTTTCGTTTTCGGTAAAATTATTATTATTGTTATTATTACTTTTATTGTTTGGTATGTAATTGTATGCCCCAACAAGGTAGAAATGTTTTCAAATACAAAAATTTTAAGGGCTCTCAAAAAATAAATAAATAAAACAGGAAACAGAACAGCTAAATAAAGTGTTGCCTAGTTTTAGGTAAAAAATTAACATTTTTGTATAAAATAAATTGCCAGCCCGGTCTGGCAATTGTGAGTATTTTTTTTATAAAAACACAATATGTTGTGCATACTTTGAGACAACAAGTAAAGGGGTTCAGTGAAATTAAGGGCCTGTCCCACGATGTCGACAACTTTCGACTTGTCGCACACTTATATACATTCAAAACAAAAAGAAATTTTAAAATTTTGTTGTTGTTTCAAATGTAAGTGTGCGAAAGTTGTCGACATCGTGGAACAGGCCGTAAGTTAAGATTGAAAAAAAATCTCATTGCTGTGCATTTTCTATGAAAAATGTATTCGAGAATATTTTCTAACTGCCAGTACTAATTTTCGGGTAAATTGCATTCCGTTATCCGTATAAAGAAACCCAAAATTAATGAATACATCAGCTTTTAGAATATACATATGTATTGTTCTATTTTATTTATTCTTATTTTATTTTTTATTTTTTCTTTATAACAACAGCCAACCAAAACCATAGGGCCATATCATTTGAAAAAGAAATAAAAAATATGTATTATTATTCATATTCAAATATTCGGATTAAAGTTCGAAAATTAATTTTTTTCTAAATTCATTATATTGTGTTATTACGCATAAAAGCAACTCTAAAATTTAATTATTTTTAGTTTCTAAGTGTTAAATCCTATTTTTAATAAATCATCGAAAACCTTTTAGGTACATTTTATTGCATTATGCACAACAAGAAACCAAAAATTAGTTATTAGTTCGAAAATTCGAAATTGACTTTACAAAGTGGAATTTGTTAAGATTCATAATATATGTTTCATTACGTCTAAAAAAAAAACACAGCAAATCAATTATCAAGCACTTGTTCGAAGCCATCTGAATAAGTTCGAAATATTTGTTTTTTTTTGTTCTTAAATGTATTCATAAAGTTTTCGAATATTTTGCTTTGTTATTCACATACATTTACTCTATTTTATTATTTATCTGAAAGAGATTTAAAAAAATTAAGCATTAGATTCATATTCGAAAATTCGAACTTCAGTTCGAAAATTTCGAAATTGTCGAAATTCGCTTTTTTGTGTTATTACCCATTAAAGCAACTATAAAATTTAACTATTGGCTAGATTTTCGACAATATGACCATTTGCTTAATTCGTTAAACCAAACATATATATATATGCATAGTTTATCTTTACTATAAATCCAAACCACTGATATACATAATATTATTTGCTTTAGTATCCATTTAAAGAACTCTAAAATGGACTTATGTTCAAAAATTTGGCTCTGTTCGAAGAGTTCGAACTAAACTGAAGAAAAAATTACTGAGCAAAAGTTTGAAAATTCGAAGCTTATTGTTAAAATTTGAAATTTTTCAGCTCCCGTTCGATTTTTATTATTAGTTTTTTTTTACTGCCCAAATTTTAAGTTTTTATCAATAACAAGATCTTTCGGATATGTAGTGTCTTATTATGCAAAAAAACTAATAATAATTGGACCAGTTCCGAAAATTCTAAATCAAGTTCGAAATATTCAAAATAAACTTATGTTTAAAATTTTGCTAAACTTCTTAAAAAAAAAATAAATAGGCGAAAAAATTGATATTGGTGAAAGAGATTAAAGATATAGAGCTTCAGTTCGCAAAATTAAAATAAAATTACATAAGTGCATGTTTTTTTTTTTTAAATTTAATGTATATTACTAATTTTAATTTTCTCTTTTAATTTCAGTTTTTCTTCACCATCTGGTCACCAGGTGAGTGTCTTTTACAAATCATTTAAAATCTGCATTAAAATGTTAATGAATGTATTTTATGGCATTAAAATGCATTAAAAATATTCTTGCTTCATTTGCCTTTTAACACGAAAATACATTATGAGGAAAAAATATATGTTTCTTTTTCCTCATTTTTCGTTTTGTCCTTGGAGGGAACATAAGAAACATGTCAGTGTTAATTAACTTAAATGCTGACATTTTCAACAGATGTTAAGTTAATATTTTTATACTTTTATAAAGAAAATTGCAACAAAAAATACACAATTTTAAACGGCCTTATAATTAAAAAAAAAATACAGTAATTTTAATTTGTGAAAAAATATAACTTTAGTTAACAGTCATTTTGTGTAAAGCCTCCTCGGCTGCCAGACCCATTTCATGCTCATTGGATCCGTAAGGCTCCATTTTCAATATCAGTGCACTTTCCTTTAGCAGATGCATGACCTCATTCATATTGCGATTAAATTGCTTGCGATCTATAAGTTTTTGTAACATCATATACTGTGAGATCATCATAATGGGGGCATGTAGTTCATACATAATGAGTCCTAAAGAGAAAGTTAATTTAATTTGTTCAGCAGTTAGATATTTTTGTATAAGTATGTGTTAGCTTTTTCAACCTCTCAGTCTTGTTAGTCCCGGCTCTAAAATGTCTATGACTTCCAGAAACTCTCTACAATAGCGTTGTTTCCTTCTCAAATCCTCCAAAGACATTTTGGGCAATAGATAATTCTCAATTCTGCCATAAAGTTGACAAAGAGAATACTTGGCCGAGAGCAATAAATAATGACGTGGTCCCAAAACTTCCGAGTACCTTGAGAATGAGGTTTCAAAATCATAGAGCGAAATTTATTAAATATATTAAAATCTCATCAAACCTTATTAAGAAGTTTTCCAAACCGGGCACATCATGCACATCCATTGATTCCAAGTTATTATTGATCTTGTCCAAAAGCTTAACCACTTCGGTAGCCGATAATTTCTGAGGGCAAGTGCTGCATCTAAAGAGGAAGGAGAAAAGTGAAAACATAGCAACTCTTATTGGATTTCTAAGCATACTTCCACTCTGCCCCCTGTTCTAAAGGATTTAAAGCTCTGATTAGGCCGCTTTTACATTTCAAGCATTTTATAGCACTGCAGTCACTACCCAGCTCATAGGGATCCGCACAGCGTTGACAGCAGCACCAAAAAAGTTTGCCAGCCTGCATAAAATCTCGGCGCTTAAGTGTTCCCTATTAAAAAATATTTTTTTTCCAAAACATTAAAAAATTATTTGAAAAAGAAATTCCCCTAAATAACCCTTAAAATTAAAGCTCATAGAAATACAATCAGCATGTAAAAGCTCAGGTTAAAAAGACTTCCCAATTTAAGGCTGCTTATAAAAATCATTAGCAAGTCATTAAGCATAAAGGTTCTTTCAAAATATTTAGCCCAACAGTTTTCTTAAACTCACCTGTAGTGTATAAGCATAACTTAAGGTTAAAGCTTCTCCCTTCTTCACCGCTCTAGATGTTCTTAAAATAATCTCGTAGGTCTTGGGATCGTCGGTGTGCGATGTATTCGGACAACAATCATGGGCCAATAAGAAAGCACTAGGATATAAGGTACGAGCCTTGGCAAAATTTTGACCAATTTCAAAACAATTTACATCCAAAATACCACACACAGTATGGATTTCCTCCGATGTAAATTGTGCAGCCATATGCCAAGTATCACGTAAATATGTCACTACATTACTTTCATAATGACTCCATAATTCTAAATTGCTTTTGCGTTCCTCCAAATGTGAAACCATTAACATAATGCGCTTATACAAGTCGGGCGTATGATGTTTCATAAGCAAAATGCGCACAATCAGCACCAATTCATAGAGATTTTTAATTTTAACTGGCGAGGCCGCGATATTCAAGGGCTTGGCGGTGTTTTCCTCTTTGAAAAGTTCACATTCGTAAGTAGAGTGGCCTTCTAGTTGGTGAAAACCACGGCAACCCGGACCACACAAAGGCCAATGGCAGTGAGGGCATCTGTGAAAGAATATATTATAGTTTTAAAGATTTTTTCTCAAGCTCAGTTTGTTAAAAGAATAAATTTTTAACAAAAAGTACGAGTACCATTGAAATAAAAAGTACCTTAAAACACATATTAAAAAATATAATTTTAAAAAAGTGCTTTTATGAATAAAACAATTTTTTTAAAAAAAATTAAAATATTGAAAGTTCCCCTTTCAAAATGCATAAAAAGGATATTTTTCAAATATTTTAAACAAGGACGTCCCTCCACTGCTTTGAAATAACTAATAAATAATAATAATAATAACTTAATTAATTGTTAAAAAGAAATAGTTTTTAGTGAGACGCATTCTTATAAAAAATAACTTTTCAGTAAAACCTTAATTTTTTTTAATAAAAAGTGCATTTTTTATGAAAATCATACTTTTTCGATAAAAAAAATACCTTTTTGGTTAAAAGTGTACTTTTATAATAAAAAGGTACTTTTTTAATAAAAAGGTTGTTTTTGAATAAAAAGGTACTTTTAAATAAAAAAGTACTTTTAAATAAAAAGTTTATTTTAAATAAAAAGTTACTTTTTAATAGACAGGTACTTTTTAATAAAAATGTACTTTTTTATTAAGCTATTTTTTAAAAGGTGCTTATTTAAGGGAGACTTATTTTGAAAGAACTTTTTTATTTAAAATACATTTTTATTAAAAAGTACGTTTTTATTAAAAAGTACGTTTTTATTAAAAATTAACTTTTAATTAAAGAGTACTTTTTTATTAAAAAGTACCTTTTTATTAAAAAGTACCTTTTTATTAAAAAGTACCTTTTTATTAAAAAGTACCTTTTTATTAAAAAGTATCTTTTTATTAAAAAGTACCTTTTTATTAAAAAGTACCTTTTAATTAAAACGTACCTTTTTATTAAAAAGTACATTTTTATTAAAAGGAAAATTTTTATTAAAAAGCACCTTTTTATTAAAAAGTACCTTTTTTTTAAAAAAGCACCTTTTTATTAAAAAGTACCTTTTTTTTAAAAAGTACCTTTTTATTAAAAAGTACTTTTTTATTAAGAAGTAATTTTATTAAAAATTATTTAAATACTACCTTTTTGTTAAAAAGTACCTTTTTATTAAAAGTACCTTTCCAATAAAAATTTTAATATAATAAACACTATCCTGTTCAATGAAAAAAAGTACCTTTGCAATCAAAAGTACCTTTGCTATTAAAAGTACCTTTTTTAGTATAAAATTAATTTTCAAGAAACAAGTGAATTTCTTAATAAAAATATTACCTTTGAAATCAAGAGTATATATTAAGTAAAAAGTACCTTTTTAACTCAAAGAAGTTTTTTAATTAAAAGTAGTATTCTTTTAATAAAAGCACGTTTTCATTAAAAAGTACGTTTGTAATAACAAAAACTATCTTTTGAATATTAGTTATCGTTTTTAATACTCTTTTTATGCAATAATTCGAAATGGAATTTGCTTACCTGTACTGTGTCGATTTTAGCGTCACTGGCATATAACAACCCAAACAAACAGGATCTGCTGAAACACAAGGGCCCACTGCCAAGGGTTTTTCAGTTATTAACGTTTCCCCTGGCCTTAAGTCACGTTTAGCCACCAAATAACGTCCGTATATCTCTGAAATAGCAATTGTGTAGGGCAGGGAAGACGCATCTTCTGAGTCCTCATGCAAACTGAACTGTTTGAATTCTTTTGACAAGTCCGAAATATTTGCCTTTTTCATCGAATTACTAACTTGGGCTTGATGAGGTTTTTTCTTATTTTTCTATAAGGAAAAGGTGTGTGCATTTTGTTAGCATAACTAATTAGTATTAAGGAATTAAGAAGAAAAAAACTTTTATTTAATGATTTTTTAAGAATTTCCCAAGCAAACTTATATACATATTTTTTTTATATTTTTCTGTTTTGAACACCATTAGCCAGCCAGCGTCAAGCTTAAATGATTGATTGCGGTCTTGCCTTTCTTGTGGAAGAAAAAGTTTTCCTTGACTATAAATAAACCTAACAACAATTAAAAATTAATTTTCATTTAATACATTTGCACGGCTAAAATCAACAGGTGCAAATACCCCCACCCCTCTCAATCTCTGACACTTGTGTCTTCTTTAGTGTCTGCCTAAACACTATACTTATTTACATATTTTGTATTTGCTATTCTCACCTCTTTCTCCCAAACGAAAACACATGTTTTGACTTTGATAAATCTTTTGTTAGCATTTCGCCTTAAATTGTATTTTGGCCCAAAATTATTCGTTCACGCTAATTATTTCACAAATTGTGGCTGGTAGACACGCATAAAAGTGTTTTAAATACACAAAACCCATAAATGTGTACAGAGACATGGGAATGAATATACAATTTATGCATACTTGGCACGCGTCTGCGGAATAATTTACAGCCATTAGCCAGTTAAGGGCGATGATAGTCGTTTGGCAAAACTGCCAAACAAAAGCAAGTATAGAAAATCATATGCCATCATAAATGTTACAAATAAATAAATAAATAAAATAATTATTATCAAAATATCTGTAGTAAATGAATTACATACGGTACCCAAAGGGTTAATTTCCCTTAACAAAAGTCTGTCAATAAAGCTGTGCAAGTGGCCAGCAATATGCATAGGAAAAGCTAATGCTTAATGGGCCTTTCTTTACGGCTTCCTGCCGCAAAAGAAAAAGAAACAGCAACCAACACGTATTTCTTTATTATGGCGCATAATAAATCTAATTAGAGCATTCGATTGTACGAGCACCATAGAAAATATAATAAAAAGGATCTTAAATTTGTATGTGTGTTCAAGTAATTATATTTTCAAATATATGTATGTAACATGCAATCAGAAAGACAATTTTCATAACTAGAAAAATTTTCTTGCGTAAAAAAAATCGAGTAAAAAAGCATAATAATTTTTTTATGTATTGAAATATGTTTGTATGTATGTATGTTTGTGCAGTGTCAATTTGCAATAAGATTTCATTAAAATGTTAACACACTTTTGACATAAGTGTTGAAGTGTATTGACAGTTTGTGACATGTAAATAATTTAGGCAAATATAGGGTATTTTTTTTTAAAGAGATATAAAACGTTAAGTTGGCAACAGTTTTTTAACTGGCAGCCATTTTGTAAGCTGTCAAGTGATTTGTTTTTAGTTTGGTTCGGCATTTCAACATGAATGGACTGGCGCTTGAACAACGCTTCGAGATCGTACAAATTTATTTTTAATAAAATATGTACGTATCTCATATACGGTCAACATAATCATCCTTCAGAACAATTAATTCGATTAACTATGGAACGTTTTCGCACCACATTTACTCTAAATGATAATACGCATCCACAGAGACGTCGTACAGTGCCTACAGAAGAAGTCATTGCCACTGTAGAGCGTAACATAGAGGAAGACCCGAATCAATCTATAGAGTCTTTAATCAAGCTATAGAGTTATGATTGCTGACTTTTTCGTTCATCAATTGAACAACCATGATGTACAGCAACAAGACGGCGCAACATGTCACACAGCTCGTGCCACAATTGATTTATTAAAGGAAACGTTTGGCAACCGCATAGTTTCACGTTTCGGGCCCGTGAATTGGCCTCCAAGATTATGCGACTTAACGCCGCTAGACTATTTTCTGTGGAGTTATGTGAAGTCACTAGTCGTTATTGCCAATATACCACACCACAAATGTTGGAAGAAGTCATCGAAAATTGGACCTTCAGATTAGTCATATTTAAGTTATATTGCCAGCAGATTATCTTTCGAATAAAGTAAATTTCATGTCAATTTAAAAAATTCATCTCTGTTTTATTGCATTTCAAAGCTTTATACCTCTATAAAAAACATCCTTTACATTCACATGTATGTATATATGTATTGTGTGGACATACGTAATAAGTTGACATAAGTGTGTGTTAAAGATGAGTGTAAAAAATATATAAAAATTTAAATTTATATCATTACACTAGTCTAGTCTAGTCTAGTCTAGTCTAGTCTAGTCTAGTCTAGTCTAGTCTAGTCTAGTCTTGTCTAGTCTAGTCTAGTCTAGTCTAGGCGAGTCGAGTCTAGTCTAGTCTAGTCTAATCTAGTCTAGTTTGGTGTAGTCTAGTCTCTCCTTTAATTACTTATTACTCCTATTTTGCGCATCAAAGATCACTTCTCGTATTCATACTTCTGTCTTATAACATTTAAATAAAATGTAAATGTGATACAAGTCATAAACACGCAATTTTTGTATGGCTTATTGGTTTACAGCCAAAAATTTCATTGAAAACGGTTGCACTTAACACGCCCGTTAAATTCTATTCTTTATATTTTATACTGAAATAATATTTTAAAATTTTCTCACCAAAAATATTTTTCATACAATTCTTATTATATTTCTAATATATTTAGAAATTGAAAACAAGCGTAAATAAAAATCTGAAACTGGAAACATCAAATTAGCGTTTAGTTGTGTATATTAGTTAATTTTTTTTATTTTTAATTCTAACAGAATATCAAGTCAACATTTTAGTAACTTAGACAGGAAGTGAAGTATTTTTTCGGACACATAATAATATTCGATTATGTTTGTTATTAACAATTTAAAAAACTTTACTTTTGCAATATTTTTTTTCTCTTAAATATTTTTATATATTTTACTAAATTTTTATTTACATTTTTCTTTTGTGGCATTTTGGATTTCACAAGATCTTTTATTTTAAAACTTTTCTTTAATTTTTTTTTTTTGAAAATTTTCTATATAGTATGTCTGCATATAAATATATGTGTATTTTGTTATTCGAATTATTTTTAGAATGCATAGAAAATATCACATAGACAGACTATCGCACATATTTTTAATTACACGCCCTCCGCATTCAAAAAAATACGCACACACTTTGTAGCACTCGCCAGAGTTGACTAGAAACTGAGACAATTTTTTGAACTTTCCTAAATCATTTAAACAATAAATAAAAAATTTTTGTAGTTTATTTAAATTATCAAAGGAGAGTAAATCTCTCATTTTCCCGCATACGCTCACACACTGAAAAGTCTAAGCGAAATGCAACATTTAGCTCGGGAAATAAAAAAAAATATGAAAATTTATTAACAGCGACGTATTGTTTAAGTGGGAAATATACATATTTTTTTTTACTTAAAATTCGAGGTTTTCAATAATAACCGATTAAGTCGGCTAGCATGTTTCTTTTTTCAGGCAGGCGAAATATTTTGGGAAGCACAAAAATATATAAGAAGAGTTATTTGAAATTTTTTATTTTAATTTTTTTAATACTTGACATCTACCGGATACTCCTCAAACCTCAAATTCATGAGTGTTATCTTTTTCTTACAAGCACAACCTGCGAAGCGATTACCTTGTCTGCGGAAGACACCCAGGGTCTATGGTGGGAATCGAAGCCACGAGCTCTGCACTGAGAGGCTAGAATCGCTACCACTCAATCACAGGAACATTCAATTGGCTGGTTGGTTGGTTGGTTGGTTGGTTGGTTGGTTGCCTGCTTGCTACCTACAAGCAATCCAGTAGAATTCTGATATTCCCTTTCTAATAGATACCACTGTTATTACGATAATGTCGATACGTTTATCGTAATAACAGTTAATGAATCCAGGGAGTGCTTAGAGGCAAATACAAGTTGAACTATATCTTAGGTATATTCCATTGATTTCATTCTTTGAAATATCCCACAAAACCTCAGAGGTTTGGAGCCTTACACTGTCTCCATACTTATGTAAACCTAATTGCAATCTAATTTTTATTCTTGCTTTATTTTCCTTTTAATTTTCCTGTAGTTTCCATAAGCCTTTTTCAACTAAAGTTTATTTCCTTAGCACATTTTAATTTAGCCTACATATTTTTTGTTGCTTTTTTTTATACCTGCTTTATGGATTGCATGTTTCTTACCTCATTTTTTTTATATATTTGTTTAACCATCACCATAACTTTTTTTCTCGCTCTTCTTATGTTGACATCTTTACTTTAGCACGTAGCTTAATGTTATAAAATTCTACTTACAATTTGTTTACTTGGGAACACAAAAGTTCCTCTTTGCTGCTTCTTATCCTTTTTACCTTATCAGGGGCTTTAAAATTAATTGAGCATGATGATGTACCTCTCTGTTCTGCTACATGCAATGTATGCATAAAAAGTATTAAGGACACCAGTGTAATAAAAGGTATAAAACCCCATTTTTTTCATTACTTTACAAAATAAAATACAATACATTTTGTTAATATTAATTGCTTAGGAAGTTTTAAAAGCTTTGCTCAGCTGTGTAAAGTTTTAAAATTTAAGAATTATAATAGGGTAAATATATCGGCCAAAGCATTTGAAATGATTAATTTGGTTGGAAGGAAAATTGCTGGAGAAATTGATAGAATTTAGTTTGCACCTGTTAGCCCAATGTTAAAGAAGAACAATTAATCACAAATCATGTGTTCAAGTAATTTATTGAACTTTCAAGTTAAAATTTTATTTGTAAATAAATACTTAAATTACCTTCTTAAATAGTCATATAAAAACAACATACTACAACTATTAAAAATCATCATCATCATCATCATCATCGTCCTCATCCTCATCTTCATCAACATATTCACACTCATCATCATTGTCGTCCGTACACTCCTCATCCTCATCATCGGCTTCCTCTAGTTTTTTATTAGGCCCCGCTGGTTTTAAAGTTTGAATCTGAAGATTTTTCTCATCATCCAGTTTACTAAAAGGCGAAACTAAGCTCGAAGAATTCGAGGCCTTTATTGCAGTTGCAGTTGTAGTAACACTGGCCGCAGTAGAGCTTATCACCGCCATTACATTTTTGATCGCTGACTTAACAGTTTCTGTATCATTATTTTTAATAGACGTCGATGTATCTATTCTATCCACTATTGTAGGTGTAACAAGAGTAGGTAAACTTATATAAGCCACTGTAATATTTTCAATATTCTTAACTTCATTAGAGTCCATAGCTATTTCTTTTCTTAACCCTTGACCCTCCCACAGCTCTGTGCTATTTGCTTTTGTTAGCTTGGCAATACCATCACTTGCATTCACAGTTACTGTCAAATTTTCCACTGGCAATATTTTTACCACACTGAATGTATCCAAACCTTTGATTTGTGATTGCGTTTCATTAATTGTTAACTTTGGTTTTTCTTTCAAACTGAGTGTATTTTCCAACTCATTGTTATCGCTCACGTCTGCGCTATCAGTTTCCTCCTCCTCCTCCTCACTTAAGTTCGTTAGGGGTGGCGGAGTAATGCGCGGAGCTGCTGTTGATGTCAATAGAAATTCGTCGATTATTTCACAATTTTTACCCAAAAATCCTTGTTTGCAGTGGCAGCGATAACTGCCATCCTCTTTGGTGAGCGAGATACATTTTCCATTGTTTTCACAAGTCTTGGGATGTTCAATGCAATAAGTCAGTTCTGTAAACGAATCAATGTTTGCTCAAATAATTAATTTGTTCAACCTAATCTATTGTATTTGAGTCTGATGTAGTCTAGTCTAGTCTAGTCTAGTCTAGTCTAGTCTAGTCTAGTCTAGTCTAGTCTAGTCTAGTCTAGTCTAGTCTAGTCTAGTCTAGTCTAGTCTAGTCTAGTCTAGTCTAGTCTAGTCTAGTCTAGTCTAGTCTAGTCTAGTCTAGTCTAGTCTAGTCTAGTCTAGTCTAGTCTAGTCTAGTCTAGTCTAGTCTAGTCTAGTCTAGTCTAGTCTAGTCTAGTCTAGTCTAGTCTAGTCTAGTCTAATCTAGTCTAGTCTAGTCTAGTCTAGTCTGTCTACTCCAGCATAGTCTAGTCTAATCAACTCCAGCGTAGTCTAGTCCGGTACATTCTAGTCCAGCTGAATGTAGCGTTTCTAGTCAAAATAATATATGATATTCATTTTCAACTCACTTTCATCGCACAATATACCACCCCATCCCGGCTTACAATTGCACTCCCAGGGCTTTTCGCATTCTCCATTCACGCAGCCAGGATAGGGGAAACATGTGTCACATTTGCTACCTGTCCAGCCAATTTTGCATCTTTCGTTATAAAAAAAATTTTAAAAAACTATATAAAACTTCTTTCAAAAAAGTTTATGAAAAAAAGGTCACCTGCATTCTCCTGGTTTTTTGCAATAACCATGTTGCTTATGGCAATCTTCATGGCAAATGGCTGTAACAAAAAAGCCAAAAGATATTTTTCAGTTAAAAGAAAATAATTAACATTTTTAAAAATATTTTCCAATTAACTCACGTGTCTGGCACAGCAGTCCGGTATAACCAGCTAAACATTGGCAATCCAAAGGCTTAGTACAAGTACCATGTTGACAGCCCGGCAAAACAGAACAATCACTGCAATTACGACCAGCCCAGCCAATACGACAGCGACACTCACCAGGAGCATCACAATAGCCGCGTGTGTTGTGGCATCCTTGGCGACATGTGGCTAAAGTAACGATAGTAAGCAAAAAAAAATACAAACTTTTAATTTTCGTAAGCCATAAAAGCCAACTTTGTTTGTTAGATATTTTCGGTTTTTCTTTTGTTGCCAAAATTTCTTGAGCCCTGCAGTACTTTCATATTTTAAAACTTACGTTCCGTACAAAAGAGTCCATCCCAGCCGGGACGGCAAATGCATTCAAATGGCTTTGTGCAATCACCATGTTGACATCCGGGCAAAGGAATGCACTTGTCACACAATTCCCCAGTATAACCAATGCGACAGCGACACTCACCAGGACGTTGACAATAGCCTGCAAATATTTGCATTTACGCACAAATGTGGTGATAAGTAAATAAAATTTATGCCTTAACAAATTTTCTTGTAAACTCACACAGATACTGGCTGCATTATGCAAACACTATCGTAATCTTAAGTATATGTTGAAAAAAAAGTCTTGAAGGCAAACGTTTGTTGTAGTAGAAAAGACAGGGGCATAAAGGAGTTTATTCTTTTATAAAGAAAATCGGAAAAAATAAAATTGTGAGATATTTTTAACACATCGATCCCTTAAAAAAGATCAGATTTTTTATTTTATTTTTGATTTAAGGAGTCGGTATAACAATATATCGTTCATTAAGCGGAATAACAATCTATCTGTATAAGGACTAGCCAATAGTCCAGACCACAATATGTGTGCATAAATCACTGAGCTCTTTAAATTTTAGTTGAGATTTTTTTCTAGAGTAAAGCCCAGACACCAAAGGCTCAGTTCGCCGACTGTAATGGAATGTGGCTGCAACGGTAGGAAGACTAAAGAAAATAGTTATAGAGATGTAACCGGAACGAAATAATTATATACAATATCGATCAGCTGTTTCCTACCGTTGCAGCCACATTCCATTACAGTCGCTAACTGAGCCGTAAGGGATATTAGATATCTTTCAATTATTAAATACCATCACATCATTGTGTGAAAGAATAGTAACTATATGTACATATAAGCACTTAACTGCATGACCCTAATACCAGAATGGGGTGCAACGAAAGAAGGGGGAAATAATGAAGTTTGAAGAAAATGGAAATGGGTTTCAGCCCAAAGTTTTAACGTATAGAAAAACTGCTGTTAAAGCCTAAATGAAGGAGGAAGTTAAATCCTGGAATTTTCTGCAATGTAAAAATGAGATAAACTATACGCATACTGTGCAAATCTACAGATAATAGCGATACGGGGATATCAGGGTATAACTGAAAATGAAGAGGATGATAGTCTTGCCAAAATGGAATCGTCTTTGAACAATGTCACACCGAAGAATGTCAGACTTTTTAAGAGGATCAAGCAATGGATGATTACGGAACGTGAGCTCAGCAAAAAATTAGACATTACCATCAGAACTACTGGTCATATAATAAATTACTTTTCTGATTGCAAAATTTCATTACTCACTTACACATCACATTACATAAAATTAAAAAAAAAATATGTAGAAGTTGATTGGTGAGAAGAATGATTCTTTAGATTACGTGATGTTACCAAATAAACAAAGTTTCAAAGAATCGATTATTTTAGTCCCACGCCTTGTTAAAACCATTAAGTTGGTAATACAGCTTCCCTACTGTATTATCAACTTAATGATCCCCCAAAAATTCTTAATTCCAAACCAGATTACCTATTTTGAAATTTGTTTTGCTGGGTAGGGTAATCCTAATTAAGAAAATTCAAAAGAGATTCTGAGATTGAATAGGCCATCCTTTAGGAGACTGATTAGCATAATAACCATCCACACTAAGATGAGGTCTCATCTAGCTTGAATGAAACTGATCGAGAGCATGCAAGGAGGAAGACAAAACATTGGAATACTAACTGAAAAATTTTCCATAGGGACAAGATACTGGTCTTTTAATGTCTTAGGAAGTCTGAGTAAATAAAATAAATGTTCCTAGTTTTAGCAAATGCGTTTAATCATACTTGTAAAGCCGATTCCAACATACGAGAGCATCTCTACTTCGTTTATGCAAAAACCTAAAATACGCTACTAAAAATAAAAAATCACATGGGTATCAAACGTATTGACTCTTTCTGGCCATGGACAAAAAACCCTGATTCTCGGGATATTTATTAATCATTCGCTACCGTATACACACATTTGTGTATATAAAATGGAATGGAAAATGTTTGTGTGTAAATAAAATATCCCTGTTTAGAAGTATGAGTAGTCAATTAATAGTCAGAGTATTTTCATATTCAGTCTGTAAATTTTAGTTGCTGTCGTTTGTGCTGCGTAATTTATAAAATGTGTATAAACATAGTTGTTGGTTGTTTATAGTTGTACGTATTCGGCTTAAAATAAATGCGAGTGTTTGAGTTTTGCGTGTTTTTTGTTTTCATCTGGAAGCATTCATAGTTATTTGACCGGCCAATTTTCAAAGAGTACTTAAAACGGTGCTTTTCTCATTCTCTAGTGTATACCATAATTCTTTTCGTAGATTGGATAACGAATGTAAATTCATATTTCAATTCCTTTAGTTCCCTGTTTTTTTTTGCGATAATAAATCTAAAATGGTTTACAATTAACGTATAATTGAGCTGCACACCCTTCTCTTCAGCCGGCCGGACAAATATTGTTTGAGCTCCTTTAATATGCCTGTTTATTACTGTTTAAGTTCATACATATATTTGCCTGCTCCATTACTCACCATTCATGGGATCACAACCTCTACGACACATGGGCACTTGACATAAATCTCCTTGCCAACCTGGCAAACACTTAACATCACCCTTATCGTCACAGATATAATGAGAATTGGCCTTATATTTCTGGGCTTTTTCACAGGCCTGTATGTAATACATGAAAATGAAAATGAAAATATTCATTATGTGGATTTCCATTTTGCTACAACATGTTGGTAGTGCTAAAACATACTTTCTTGGTATCTTGGCATGGTTGTTTGATGGATGGATGAATGAATTTGTGTGGTTTTAGGAGTTCAAAATGTTAAATATATGGGAAGTGTAGGGGTGGGTATGCTCGTTTGAACAGGTTGTTTCAGCAGAGTTTATGTGTTAGGTTTACTTACCCTTTGCTTCCATAGTGGCACATTTGCATTGGTATATTTAGCCTCATAATTTCGCTTGTATGATGAAATTTTAGCAATTTGTAGCAACAGTATTAAAGCCGAAAGCATCAGCTGCATTTTGAAATGTTGTCGGCTCATTATAAAGTTTCGTTTAGAGCATTAAATCTGTTTCAAAATATAAAAGAGAAAAATCTAATGAATCTTTTTTAATAATATACACATTTATATTTATTGTTTAATTTTATATAAAATCCCCCAAGCGTTTGGTTGGTTTTTAAGGTCTCCTGACCCATTTTTAGCAATTTGTTTATTGGGTTGTTTTGCTAGAAATCGTGATTGCTTTCATGCTTTTATGCAGCTGTTGTATCTGCAACGACATCTTCATGTTGTCGATTGAATATTGCTGCTGCTTGATTGTCTTCCGGTAAACAGACTTTGTCATTATTATCAATAGAGACTTTACAAAAAATTGCGCTATTCACAAAAAGCAGGGTAATCCGTCCAATAAAATAAAGATTTTTGCATATGGAACGATTAAAGCCAAAATTTGATAGTACTGCAGAAGCGTTATTTTATTGAGGAAATTAAAGCATTGATAGAATAAAGACAACAATTTTAATAACACAGTCTAGCCTAGATTAGATTAGACTATCCTAAATAATAATAGAGTAGGTTAGTGTAGTGTAGACTAGGTTAGACTAGACTAGACTAGACTAGACTAGACTAGACTAGACTAGACTAGACTAGACTAGACTAGACTAGACTAGACTAGACTAGACTAGACTAGACTAGACTAGACTAGACTAGACTAGACTAGACTAGACTAGACTAGACTAGACTAGACTAGACTAGACTCGACTAGACTAGACTAGACTAAACCAATCAGTCCACACTATAGAAAGTACCGGTGTTTATACAAAATTGTGTATTTTGTTTTGTTTTTCTTTCTTGCGGCTCCCCCTACTTAGTGCAAGCATGTGCATGTTATTGAAAGTTCGCTTATGTGATGTACACTTCCTATTTCACTCTTTCCTTTTGTTTTTTCACTGAGTGTATTCAATTTATGTTTTCTTAAAGCACAGTCATTGTGTCAAATGCAAAAGAAAAAAGAAAAATATGACTGTTTATTTGAAATTTTCATGCCAACAGCATTAAGTATCAACAAAGAAGTGACAAATCATTTCAATAAAATGTAAAAAGTTCGAAATAAGAGATAAAATTGTTAACAGTTTTCAATAATGCTTTTGACATCAAACAAATAAAAAACAAAGCAGAGTTTAAATATTGGAAGCAAAAGAAGGATTTATTACTGGTTTACTACAAGTATTATAAATATGAGCACTAGTTAGTAAAGTTATATACTCGTATGTACGAGTATGTATGGAAATCATAATTTTTTCCTGGAAATTATATAAATTTCAGGACCTTTTAAAAGTTCTTAAGTGAGCACTGGTTTGATAATATTTTAAGAGTTTGCGGGAATTTTTTTATATCATGAATGACAATTTTGTTAAACTTTTTCGCCATTGTTTTGTAAATTTTTTCCAGTTTTAAAAATTGGGTCAATATTAGAGCAACTGCTGGCCACAATTAGCACTTTTGTGTTAATTTGTGGTTTTTTTAAGCAGTAATAGTAATTGTTTTCATAAAAAGTTGTTTACTTTTCTTCTTCAACGAAAATTTACAAATTCTATTTTGATATTTTTTGTATAGTTGTAACAATTGTCTGCCTTTTTCCATTAAAAATTTCACTTTTATTTGTAAATATATCACCAATGAATGTGTTTCGAATTTATAATTTATATGTAAAGTTTTTTTAACGCTTAAACAAACAATCACCTTTCTCAAAACAAATTTTTTTATGGCTTACAAAAAAAGAACTTTATTTGTGCGTTTTAATGGACTTGACTTTAAGTTGGTTGTATATGAACTGCAGCTTTTGTAAGCCCGGTTTTTTAGCATAACCTTCAAGTCTTATCATTCATTTTAACAATTAAGAGAATTTGCCGCCTCTTTCTCTTTTCAAACTGGTGAAAGAAATTAGGTCATGATGTTGTTGTCATTGTTTTGTTTTGTTTTTCTTTTTTTTGGGAGAAAGAAAGCCAAGAAAGTTGCACGAAAGAGAGAAAACGTGAACTGATTTGACCGGTTCGTTTTTGTTCTTGAAACAATTTATGAGCATGCGTAAGCGATCAGCAAACCAGCAAACATTTTGTAAGAAAAAGTTAAGTGAAGAAGTAAAGTTAATAATATTTGGTGTTGAAAATTTATTTATTTTTTCTTAATTAATGGAAAAATAATTTTTATGAAGTTTTTGCACAATATGAACAATTATATGAGGATTAATTCAGCATTATTATTTCAATAAAATGCAATTTTTGAGTTATGACATTATTGAAGTAAATGAGCGAGCGCTGATGTCGACAACGTTCGACTTGTAGCACACTTACATTCAAAACAAAAACAAATTTTCATATTTTGTTTTTTTTCAAATGTAAGTGTGCGACAAGTCGAACGTTGTCAACGTCGTGAAATTGGCCCTCTGGTTCCACATCCCTTGAGGAGAAAATTTATATGAAAACCACTCATTTATTTGAGTAATTTTCATAACATTTTTTTAAACGAGTTATAAAAAATTTCCAAGAAGCACAAAATCCGAATTTTTCTTTTATTTCTTAAAAACAATACCTGTACAAAATAAAAATCATTTACTTGCATCTAAAATTCCCTTTAAAATATTTATTTCTTTGATTCCCAAAATTAAGTCTACGTAGCCCACAATCCCGCTTATATTCCTAATAAAACTTTAAAATCTCTAGATTTCTCCCTAAATATTAAATTAGGTTTTTTGATCCAAAAGCACTAAAAATTGATTTCCGCGATATTTATGAAAAAAATTCAAAATGCCCAAAATTCCTGCATTGAATAAAATCAACTCCATAGTTCCAAACACTATCTTAAAATACAATATTAGGTTTTTTTCGTATTAAATTGTGGGACTCCAAAAAAAAGCAATCTAAAATCTCCACAATCCACTAAAAATTTCTAATGAAAAATGTCAAATTCCCGAATTTCTCCAAAAAATTATTACAAATTTTGGATTAAAAAAGTTCAGTTTTAAGATTAAAAAAATCAAATGCCCAAAATCCCCGCAACAAATAATATAGAGTTGTTAATTCCAAATACTATGTTAAAATGTTTTTCAGCTCAAAATTTTATTTTCAATTTTCCCTTGTTTGATATTTAAAAAAATGTTATATGTACATCCAAGAAATAAATTCAAATTGTTAATTTGAAAAACTATGCAAAAATAAATTTTTTTGGTTATTTGTTCGGATTTAATTCGTATTGAATTCTGTGACTCCCTAGAAA
This sequence comes from Nowickia ferox, assembly GCA_936439885.1. Taxonomy (NCBI): domain Eukaryota; kingdom Metazoa; phylum Arthropoda; class Insecta; order Diptera; family Tachinidae; genus Nowickia; species Nowickia ferox. The sequence goes on along the minus strand of OW387025.1, from coordinate 7,508,167 downwards.
AAAAAACAATCTAAAATCGCCACAATCCAACATTGCCAATAAAAATTTTAAAATCCCCAAATTCCCTCAAAAAAAATTATGAGAATTTTTTGTTTCAAAAATTAATAAAAAATTATTTTTAAGATTTCAAAAAAAAATTCAAATGACCGCAACAAATAAAATAAAGTTTCTAGTTTCAAAAACTATGGAAAAATACTATTCCACGTTTTTTCTTAGGCCAATAGTCAATTCAAACTATTTATTCCTGCGACTCCCAAAAAAGCAACATAAAATCTCCACAATCGTCTTAACATTGCTAATAAAAATTTTAAATTCACCAAATTCCATCAAAAAATTATATGAAGTTTTTTTTCAAAAATGATTTTTTAGATTTCCAAAAAAAAAATAAAATAAAGTTGTTAATTCCAAAAACTATGCAAAAATGTAATTTTAGGTTTTTTTTCGTAGACCAATAATCAATTCAAACCATGAATTTCTTTGCATACCAAAACAATCTAAAACCCCCACAATCCTCTTAGCATTCCTAATAAAAATTTAAAAACTCCCAAATTCCCTCAATAAATTATATGAAGTTTTTGTTTCAAAAATTAATACAAAATTAGTTTTAAGATTTAAAATAAAATTCAAATTATCCAAAAAACCCCCACAATCCTCTTAGCATCCCTAATAAAAATTTAAAAACCCCCAAATTCCCTCAATAAATTGTATGAAGTTTTTGTTTAAAAAATTGCTGCACAGAAAAATATCGGTATTTCCTCCAGCTTATAGTCTAATTTAATTTTTCTTTTCTTCTTTAGAAACTCACATTAATTAATAAAAAATATTTCATTCAATAAGAATTGAAATTACTGAACTTAAGTCCGAATAAGAAATTATTTCTGATTAAAATTCACTATAGTTCAACTAAACATTTAAAATTGTTTCAAGTAATAAAATTTTTTTTTAAGATTTCTCAAAAAAAAATAGAGTTAATTCCATATACACTATGAAAAAAAATTTTCAGCTCAAAATTCTATTTTCAATTCAAACCCTCTGCCTATTTTTTCTGGCAGATAATGAATACCTCGAAATAAAATCAAGCTCTTCATTTAAAAAGTATTAAAAAATTATTTTTTTAAATTTCAAAAAAAAATTAAATACCCAAAATCCTTGCAACAAATAAAATGGAGTTGTTAATTATAAAATATATTTAAAAAAATTTTATTTTTTTATCAGACATTCTTCAGTGATAAATTCAAAATTCTATTGTACAATTAAAAAAAATTATTGAAAACCCTGTTTACATTTTTTCCTTACTGATTATGAAATTATGAAAATAATAAATTAACGTAATTATTTTACAAAAGTAAACTAAAGCCTAACTTGCAATAAAAAAGATTATAAATCAAAACTACGTGGAGTTTTCTGTCTTAAGCTTTAAGTCCGCTGCATCCTTTTCCATGTAGTATGATGAGCCATCGGGATTTTTACACTTATACACCAGCTTACAGCACTCTGGATAGGGTTTGTCAAGGGCCACACGTTCACCACGATTACAATTTTGTATCCAAAGTTTACCGCATCTGTAAACGAAAATGTATTAAACAAAATGTAATTAGAAACTTTTTGTGTTGCATAGTGTAATTAGTTGTTATTATATTTTTGAATGTTATTAAGTTTAAAATTATGTACATATATTTTAGTACATATATACCCTGTAGTCAGACTGGGGCCAAGTGTCCTTATGTCAACACTCAAATTCTAGTGACAATTGTAGTAGTTAAATTGTCTACAAGTATTCTTTTATCCGTCAGTATAACAGAAAGAGAGAAAACAGATGTGGTGTACAAGTAAATGTCTGGTTGGTATGTCTCCATGTTCCCAAAAAAGCTACGTAGTCACTAGATAGTCAATTGTTTTAGTTTTACTAGTAGATTTTCAATGGCAAGCACATGCTACTCGTAAATGTCTATAGCATAAAGTATTGTATGGGAATTAATTAGAGAGTAGTACTGGTGACAAAGTCAAAAGTGTCTCAGAACACTTACACCATCCACATTTCCTTCAGGGTATGTACATACTTATGTATGTATTATATAGACATTGTGTTTAGTTTGAGCTGATAACAAATGAACTTTTTTTTTCAAATTGAAAATAAAAGCATTTATTATTGTTAGTAAACTTTTAAATAATGCATTTGTGCTAATTAAAATTAAAATGAAATTGTTGACATAGAAATTTTATAGAAATTGAAATTAAAATAAAATTTAATATTCACACATACATACATATGTACATATGTATATAAGTATGTATGTATGTGTATATGTATGCACATACAACCAATAATGATCGATTTTGAAATAACAATATTAATTTAATTCTCAATAGTTTTGTAATATTGTATATACATACATATTTGTTAAATTGCGTCATGTTTTGTTGGCAATTGATTTTGGAAATATGTTTTCATTTAAATAGTTTCAGTTTAAAATAGTTGCGGCTTTTGCTTAAAATTATTATATTATTATGTCATAGAAAAGCACTGGGCCCTGCAACAGGGCAATTGCTTAAATCGATGTTTTCATTGAAGGAATCTTTAATTCACCAACTGCATGAGCATTTTAGTAAACACCCCGAGACTTTTCGAGCACAAGGTTGGATAGCGATGCTTTTCACTAAACTTTTGTTATAGATATTTCTATATATAGATTTCTTTGGGAACTTAAGTTCAAAATTGCTTTCTTTATAATAATAATAATAAAATATTCGTACATACTCACAAAATTAGTTGATGATTACGAAAGTAAAAATTAAAATTATTTTAAGTAAAAAGGAACATTGAAATTATAAAATTTCACTATAAAAGTGGCGAAAATTTCGCACCTTCCCGGCCAGCAATTGTGAAACTGGTGGAAAAATTTGAACCGTTGGGACAAGTCAGTAATATAAAGCATCGAACTCGTTCACTTGCCTCAATTACAACTGAGCATATTGCTGCTGTACACAAAAGTAGGCAACTTAAAAACCACTTACCCCTCAACTAACACTGTACCATTCTCCTGACAGGTAACACTTTGACAGGGTGCGGAGCCAGTATGTTGGCCCACTTCTAATTTGTCACCATGATAGAAGCACTTGCCATCTTCACCTGGTAATGGAAGACAACAAAAAAATAGCAACATCCTTTGCTTAATTATATATGTTTCAAAAGTTAATCAATTTTTAATTTTACCTGGTTGCAAAAGAGCCCGATAAGCCTCAGTATTTCTCACAAATATATTAAAAATACTTAAAATTATGAAAATAGTAAAAGTTATGTTTCTTTTCAGTGGCATATTGTTTTAAAAATTAAAACATAAATAAAGTAAAAAAATTTAAAATACCACTGACTATTTTATGCTAAAGGCTTAAGCTACAAAATTGTACTAAATTTTGAAATTGAATTCAGTGTTTCCAACCACACAAGCCACACAAACGGAGAGATACGCGCTCAGACATGCAAGTACTTGTAGATCTCTTTTTATTAAACTGCTCGGCTGGTGTACACACTTATTGTAACTGAGTGCAAAAGAGAAAGAGTGAGAAAGAGATGCATTGCACTGATATGGAATGTGATGACCTGCTGTGCTGTGAGAGTCGTCAACTGATTAGGAAGTTTTTCATTTGGTATCATTACATTTAGTAAAGTAAATTATGTAAATTATTTTACCGGTATGTTATTATTTATTACTAAGCGATTTCAGTGAACTTCAATGTTAAAACAGATATTACTTAAAGAATGATAGCTATATTTTAAGGGAAGAATATACCTGAAAGGGAGAGCTAATTTAAAACAGTGAGAGGGAGAAACCATGATGTGTGTTTATGTTCAACTCATGAAAGAAAAAAGTACATAAACATGCAATAGATTAGTGCAGCCAGAAAGAATAAACCGAGGCCCGCTATAACATAAATATTTAATTAGTATCCCTGACAAAAAATAAATTCAATAAAGTGCGACTTTGACCAACACACGAAGGGAAAATTATTATTATTTTTTTGTTTTTTTCAGTTTTGGCTATTTTTCTTAGTTTTGGCACTTAGTATAGTTTTAGATTTTTCGGTTTTTTTCATCGATTTATTTTAATTTTGGCGACTTTTTTTCGGTTTTTGGCGATTTATTTTAGCTTTAGCCACTATTTTTCGGTTTTTGTTGAATTTTTTTATTGTTTATTACTTTTAGGGCTTTTTTCGTTTAGTTTTTTTAATTTTGTTTTTTTTTTTGCTTTTAGCCAATTTTTTTTGATGATTTAATTTAGTCTAAGCGATTGTTTTTTTTTTGGTTAGGGAACTTTTTTTGTTTTCACGATTTTTTTTTGCGCTTTATAGTTTTTGCGATTTTTTTTTTTACTTTTTCCGTTTTCGGAGATTTTTTTGGTTTTTTGCGATTTATTAAAGTTTTAGCGCTGTTTTAGTTTTGGCGTTTTTTTTGGGGTTTACTTTCGATTGCTTATTACTTTTAGGGCTTTTTTTTCGTTTTGGGATTTTTTTTTAATTTTGGGATTTTTTGGTTTTGGCAGTTTTGGCGATTTTTTTTTTGCTTGTTGGTGAATTATTTTAGTTTTAGCGATTTTTTTAAATTTTGCGTTTTTTCGTTTTGGCGACTTTTCCGTTTTTGGTGTGTTTTCTTTTTAGCAATCTTTTTAATTTTGAGATTTTTTAGTTTTAGCGTTTTTGAAAATTTCAGGAGTTTGCTTCTTACGGTTTCCAGGATGCAGCAAGTTGTCAAAATTACGTAGTCAAAATTACATTAACTGATACAATACCCTTTAATATAAATGATTAAATTTCAGTGTTAATTACCGTGTTCGGTATAAAAATACACCAACTTTGAAAATTTCAACTATCTACGAGTATATATGATTGTCTGTATAAAACATAAGGATATCAACATTTTTCGTTGCTCGCTTTGAAGCGCCCTTTAGTATTTAACTGTCATATATTTGTTGTTGCACAGAAAAAAGTATTCACCAATTAATGTTTTCAATTAATAATTTAATTGATTCAATTAAATTTTTAATTGTATTAATTAATTTGAGTGGAAAAACTTAATTGATATTATCAAATTGTTTATAGGTGAAAATTTAATTAATTTTTTAATTAATATTACAAATATTTTAATTAATATTACAAACTCATTCATATTACTTTTTTGTGTGTGTAGTGGCAAAAGTTTTGCATATTTTGTGTAAATTTCAGTTCCTTAGCTCTTACGGTTCTCGAGAAAACAGCCTGTGATGGAGAGACGGGCATCGTAGCGAAAACAGTAGGGGACCTTTTCACCTCTGGTGTACGGAACCCTAAAAAATAGGAAGAAAAAAGCCATAACATAAGCAAATAAATACCTCCCTAATATTGATGTATTAAGTACAAATTTTATGTCAAATATTTTGCTAAAAATTTTAACATCTTATACACCCATTTAAGGATATATTTGACTAATTTCAGAGAAGAGCTAAAAGAACGTCCATACGGAGAAGAGTTGGATGATTAAAGTGTTCCACAAAAATATTCCTCATGTAACTTACAGTTGCCTTCCGAATACATCCTGTAACTCAAATGGAATTTTTAATAAATGCGAAATTAATACTTAATTTCGGCAGCGATACTATCCTCTCAGTCCAGAGGTCGTGGGTTCGATTCCTTCCTGGATGTTTTCTGCAGACAACTTAATCGCTTCGCGTGTTTTGTTTGTTATAAAAAAAAGAAATATTGAACAAAATATATATTTCATGTTTTTTGTCTTTACAAAATTTTGGACTTTTCTGTTCTCTTTGGTTTGAGTCATTAATAAAAATGCCTTTTGCTCATCTGTCTGACGGCATAGAAGAGCTGGGACATTCTTGACTGCTCATAATACTTCAGGCATTTTTATTTGCAATCAATTTATTCCATCTTTAAAGTCTACAACAAACTTGCTCTTTGTTGTGTGTAGTTTTTTCCAAAGAAATTCTCTAATAATTTCATTCAATTTATTCAGTTTTTTTTCATACTTGTTTTTCTGCCTGATGTCTTTTTTAATTTGTTGCCGTTTATTAATTTATTTATTTGATAAGCAAATCTACTCAATGAAATTGTTCTAGAAAACACTAATTATGGGCATATTTTTTGTTACAAATATTAATTTATTGCTTCAGTTCAGAGGGTCTGGCATAAAAATTAATAATTCTTATTTGCTGTTGCATAAATGTAGAAGCAAAAAGTAATTTAATTTAAAGCTAGAGTAAATTAGTTGTTTAAAATCTTAGAAAACTCGCAGTCATAAAAAATTGTTTTTAAACATTTTAAAGTTATTCTTAAATTAATTCATTTATTTATTTTTATATTTGTTTCTGTTTTTAATCACTTTCGGCCATATTCCATAAAACTTTATTCGTATTTCAAGAGTATTTTAGTTAAAAGTGTGTGGAAATTGTATTTCAAACAAATCTTTTTTTTACAATACAGCAGTTTAATTTTAAAAGAAATAATGCTTTTTAAATACTTTACAAACCAAATTCATTAATCAACAAATTGATGGTCTCTATAACTTGTTGACTCGACAAATGCAGCAGCTTGCGATCGTCCGTGCTTATCAAGCGATCCAGAAGAAGCTTCATATTGCAATAGACGGAACAGCAATCCGGAAATGGCTTTGACATCAGTTCCATCTCATCGCTTTGCTTGCAGTGGTCAGACAAAATATCCATGCAGGTGCTGGTTGAATTGCAACAAATTTTCAAAAGCAAAAAAGAAACAACATAAATAAAAATGAAAAGAGAATCGGATAAGAAGTCTACTATAAAAATAGACTTTGAATAATTTGATTATTTTCACAAAATAAATTTTGGCACAAGGCGCGTATTTATCTAGTTTTATTTTGGGGAGTCATCAGATCTAAACGATCTCAGAGAATTTGTCGTGCCGACTAAAAATTGGCCATCTCTATGTAATTCAATACTTTCATTAGAAAAGTCTCAATCCCATCAATATTAAGGTTAGTAAAGGTGGTGCTGTCATACACCTCCACTCGGAGTCCCAGTTGGGTCCATTGTGATAAAAAAAAAATTAATATTAGAGCGGAGATATATTGTACTGTGCAGCAGTCTACTCTGTCGCTTACGACTATAAAACATTGGGTGGCAGAGTTATAAAAAGAGCGTACGAGCTGCCAAGACCAACACGGCTAGAAACGGTTAAGAAAACCCACAAACTGGTATTAGATGACTGTCGGTTGAAGGTGCGTGATTAGCTAAATCTAAAAAGATAGGAATTAAAAAAAATTCTATGCCTCACATATTGAAGGAAAGTTTGAAGATGAGAACAAAAAACAGCGTCGTGAAGATGTTGCAATAGAGCAAAAGAAAACCGATCTTCTGCGTCGATTCGTAACCACGACTGAGACATGAGTCCGTACCACTTCACATCTAAGACAAAGGAACAGTCAAAGCAGTGGACTAGAATGGGAACATTTTGTCTAAAGAAGGCGAGGGAACTTCCCACTGCAGGCAAAGTCATTGGGCAGGATGGGAAGTAAACTACTTGATAATGATTTAATCAACTTGGCAATCACTTACCTCTCAACCAACACTGTACCACTCTCCTGGCAGGTAACACTTTGACATGGTTTGGAGCGAAAATGTTTGCCCACTTCTAATTTGTCACCGTGATAGAAGCACTTGCCATCTTCACCTGATAATTGAGGACCACAAAAATTAGCAACAGCATTTGCTTTCATTATATACATATATTTTTATATTTTTTTTTTTTACTTTGTTGCAAAGTGCTCCGATAAGCCTTAGTATTTCTCACAAAAATATTCAATAATACAAAAACCGTAAATGCAATATTTGGTTTCAGCAGCATTTCTTATCAAAAACAAAAGATAGATAAAGTTTAAAAAATTAAAGTACAAATGGCAGTTTTATGTTAAAGGCTTAAGCTACAAAATTGCACTAAATTTGTAAATTGCATTCAGTGTTTCCAACAGCCACTCCAAACGGAGAGATATATGGACAGATATGCGAGTAGTTGCAGACCTCTTTTTATTAAGCTGCTGAGCTGGTTTGGTACGCAGTTTGTGTAGCTGAGTGCAAAAGAGAAAGAGATGCATTGCACTGATATGGAATGTGATGACCTGCTGTACTGTGAGAGTCGTCAACTGATTAGGAAGTTTTTCATTTAGTAAATGTAAAGTAAATTATTTAAATTATTTTACTGATATGGCATTATTTATTATTAAGCGATTTCAATGAAGTTCAATGCTGAAACAAATATTATTTAAAGAATGATATATTCATATATCTTAAGGGAAGAAGATACCTGAAAGGGTGAGCTACATTTAAGACAGTGAGAGGGAGAGAGAGAAACCATGATGATGTTGAACTCATGAAGGGAAAAAGAACATAAGCATGCACTAAATTAGTGCAGTCAGAAAGAGTAAACCAAGGCCCGCTATAACATAAATTTTTAATTAGTATCCCTGACAAAAAATAGATTCAGTAAAGTGCATCTTTGACCAGCACACGAAGGATTTTCCGTACGGACTTTACATATGTAATACTATGCGACCTGTAGCCAATATAAACGAATATCTTACTTTATTTACACCTTTTTTTATATTTAAGTACAGGGTAATTTTTTTTAGCTTTGGCACTTTTTATTAGTCTTGCCGCTTACTTTCGTTTTGAGATTTCTTTTCGGTTTTTTTACTTTTCTTTACTTATGATGAATTTTTTAATTTTTTCGGTTTTTTCGGTTTGGCGATTTTCTTTTGTTTTAACTATTGTTTTCGGTTTTTGCCGATATTTTTGGGTTTTGAACGATTTTTTCGTGTTGGCAATTTTTCTCAGCTTTGGCGCTACCTTTGGTTTTTTAAATTTTTTGTAGCTTTTGGCGTATTTTTTTTTTTTTTTTGCTTTGAAGTCTTTTCGTTTTTGGCGAATTTTCCGGTTTATGGCGATTTTCTTTAGTTTTAACTATTGTTTTCGGTTTTTGCCGATATTTTTGGGTTTTGAACGATTTTTTCGTGTTGGCAATTTTTCTCAGTGTTGGCGCTATCTCTCGTTTTTAGACATTTTTCAGGTTTTGGAGTGTTTTTTTTTTTGCTTTGGCGTTTTTTAATTTTTCGCGAATTTTCCGGTTTATGGCGATTTGTTTAGTTTTAGCGATTTTCTATTTTTTCTGTTTTTGGCGATTTTTCGTTTTGAAGATTTTTTCTATTTTGAGATTTTTCAGTTTTAGCGTTTTTGAAAATTTCAAGAGTTTGCCTTTTACTGTTTCCAAGCTTTAGCAAGTTGTCAAAATTACCTTAATTTTAATTTTTTAATTTCAGTGTTAATTACCGTAGTCGGTATAAAAATAAATACACAAACTTTGAAAATTTCTAGTGTCTATATGTATGTATATAATTGTTTGTACATATGTATGTAACATTAGGATTTCAACATTTTTCATTGCTCGCTTTAGAGCACCCTTTAATCTTTAATGACAGTTCTAAATATATTTGTTATATTTGTTGTTGTAGCGGCCAAAGTTTTATATATTCTGTGAAAATTTCAGCTCCATAGCTTTTACGGTTCTCGAGAAAACAGCCATAACATAAACAAATAAATACCTCCCTAATATTGATGTATTAAATAGAATTTTATGTAAAATATTTCGCTAAAAAGTTCAGCCTGTTATACACCCATTTAAGGGTGCATGTTTGACGTATTCCAGGCAAGAGCTAAAAAGCATCAAGCAGAAGAAGAGTAAGAGGACTAAAGTATTTCACAACAAAATTCCTCATGTGACTTAGACTTATTTGTCTTCCTAATACATCCTGTATCTCAAATGGAATTTTTAATAAATAAGAAATTAAATATTAAACACATATAAGGTTTTATGTTTTTACAAATTGTTGGACTTTTCTGTTATCTTTGCTTTGAGCCGTAAGCCTGATGGCCCAGAAGAGCTGGGACATTCGTGACTGCTCCCTGGTTGGGTTGATTGGTTGGTTTCGTATGATACCCGTTCATAATACTTGAGGCTTTTCATTTCCAATCAATTAATTCCATCTTTAAGTCTACAACAAACTTGCTCTTTGTTGTGTGTAGTTTATTCCAAAGAAATTCTCTAATAATTTCATTCAATTTATTCAGTTTTTTTCATACTTGTTTTGTTTTGTGTTTAATGTGGTTTTTCTGCCTGATGTCTCTTTTAATTTGTTGCTGTTTATTAATTTATTTATTTGATAAGCAAATCAACAAAACAAAAAACAAGAGTGATCATCTACTCAATGAAATTGTTCTAGAAAATACTTATTATAGGCATATTTTTTATTACAAATATTAATTTATTGCTTCAGTTCAGAGGGTCTGGCATAAAAATTAATAATTCTTATTTGCTGTTGCATAAATGTAGAAGCAAAAAGTAATTTAATTTAAAGCTAGAGTAAATTAGTTGTTTAAAATCTTAAAAAATTTTCACTCTAAAGACTAGATCCCACTATCGGCACATTGTACATATTTTCGTCGGCTCACTGAAATAAATTTATAGGTAATAAGCTAAATTGGCATTATTTTTCAACTGGTTGCCCCACACTGCATTGGTAATAGAGTCGTATAGACTTATTCCGCAATTAATTGAGAAATAAGACAGTTTTGGCTTATTACTTATGACTGTATTGCAGTGAGCCGACGAAAATCGGTACATTGTGCCGATAGTGGGATCCCTTTTTAATAAAAAGTTGTTTTTAAAAATTCCAAAGTTATTCTTTGATGAATTAATCTATTTGTTTTCTTTTTTTATCAAAAATATTTATTTCTGTTTTTAATCACTTTAACTTTAAAACAAATGATACTTTTTTTAAATACTATCCAAACCATATTCATTAAGCAACAAATTGGTGGCACCTGCAGCTTGTTGACGCGATAAATTCAGCAGCATGCGATGGCGAAAGTGCATGTTCTTCAAGCGATTCATGCGACGCTTCAAATTACAATAGACGGGACAACAAGCCGGAAATGGCTTGTACATCAGTTCCTCCTCATCGCCCTGCTTGCACTGGTCGGGCAAGATATCCAAGCAGCTGGTGTTTTTTTAAATGCAACAAATTTTCGAAAGCAAAAAAGAAACAACACGTATAAAAAATTAAAGAAAAAGGAAATTAAAAAAGAAAAAAAAACAAAAAATCGAATAAGTACTCGTTGGGTCTAGCAATTTTTTCCATTACAAAAATAGACCTGGAACGTGCAACGACTTGATTATTTTCACAAAATAAATTTTGGCACAAACTCAGCAACACCAAGCGGCGGGGCAAAGATTTCGACTGCTCCCACAAACATCGTCTATAAGTTCCTAAAACAGCAAAACATACACATAAAAAGTAAAAGAAAAACTATTAACACAAACTAAGTAATAAAACTTACGCAAAACACTATTATCCTCTTCGCTAGAATCCAAGCGGGGCGTGTATTTTTTCATATGAAATTCACCAAAACCCCAGCAGCATCCTAATGTCATGACCACTAAAATTAAATATTTCAACATTTTCCAACAAGTCACGCAAACTATACCGATGACAGTGACCAAAAAAAAAATGAATTAATAATAAAAATACGCTTGGCAAAAATTGTCCGAGTTAGGTTCTGTAAAAACTGCTTGTATAAAACTAATGTCAAGACATCAATTTTCCAACTGAATTCCACAGATTTGCTGAAACACTTTATTTAAGGCGCACAATAATTCATATGCCGTACACTCGAAAAATAGCAACAGTTGTATTTACAAACAACTCATTGTACACAAAAATTCATTTGGAATAATTTTTTAGCATATTTCTCTTTGGCTGTAGGCGTCTAATTCTAAAATGTTTGTACATACGAGCAGAATTATTGTATTATTGTTTTGTTCTCACCATTGATTAAGGTAAATTACAAAAATAAAACGCTAAAAAACACAAATAAACAAAAACAAAATTTTGCACCGATACATTTTTAGGAAAAAAGCTCGATTTGCAGTTATGAAAAGCTTTGATTGCGCGGAGGCGTAAAACAGAAGGATGAACCGTAAGGGAGGCGCCAGCACAGCTCTTCAAAATGTAGTAAATATAAAAAATAATGGCGCATATTCATAGTTCAAACAAAATATATTTTAAGAGTTTAGAACCAACACAGGTCTTAAATTCTTAAAGTAGACTTTATTTTGACTATGAATATGCATCAATTTGTTTTGAATTGAAAAAGATAAAAGTTGTATTAATTGCCAGTTTATTGATGAATAGTTGTGCCCGCGTAAGAGTAAAAGTAATAAGTTCAGTAAAGTGCGACTTTTACTCGCACACGAAGGCTTCCGTACGGACATTATGTATCGTCGGCTTAGGGCTAATAAATCAGTCAAAGCTTAAACGCTGGTTTAGTTAAACTAAACTCAAATTTATATGTAGTTCAAACTCAACAGGAGTGAATGAGGGAACCATACCTTATGTGTAGTTTAAAAAATAATATTGCGGCAGCACTAGAATAAATGTCAAAAAAACAGCTGTTTTGCAGCAGGCTATCAACTCTTTCCACAATCAAAAATGCGTAATAGTTAAAAAATTTTAATTAAATGTCACCAAATTTTAATGAGAAAGGAATTATATTTATGCTTGGCGAAGTGGAATAGTATAAAAGAATAATAGAGTGTAAGAAAACAGGTCGAACAAGATGTGAAGAAAAAGTAGAAACTTGGCAAAAAGTTGAGTGCAAAACATATGGTCTGTAAGTAACAAAACCACATGGCCTATATTGGTAGTTTAAACGCCCAATTTTAAGCGTTTACAAATGGTTTAAATACTGTATTGATTTATAGGTTTGCTAGCTTAAACATATTTTAAAGCCCTTAGAGTGTAAACCTGCTAAATCCACTTTTTATAACAAATGACATTTTAATGCCATTCGAGAGAGTATGAGGCGCCGCATCGACTGGCTAAAATATATATTTTAATTTACAACTCTACAGGTCGAAAATACTTAACATATTAGGTAAATTTCTTAAGGTACTCGTATGTGTAGAAAATTTTAACAGTATTTTGTCTCTCCTGTAAAATTTGGTTGGAGCGAGTTAGCAGGTTTACACTCTAAGCCGACGATATACATATATATAATATTATACGGACCTTAACCGTATATATTCGAATATCTTACCTGATGTCGATATTTTTTTTTTAAATTTAAGTAATTTAAGTATTAAACTTTTTTTCGGTTTTTGACGATTTTTAGTTTTAGCGCTTTTTCTTAGTTTTGGCCCTATTTTCGGTTTATGGGGTTTTGGCGATTTAGTTTAGTTTTAGCAAGTTTTTAGTTTTGGGTTTTTTTAACTAAGCACAGACAATAAAAAAATCTGGATATAAGGTTTTCAATTTAATAAACAAACGACGTTATTTGCCTGTCTTCTATAAATAGGCGGTCAATTTGTTGAATTACATTAAACAAATTTTTAAGCTCTCCTCATTATTTTAAACAGTAGAAATTTTAAAGTTCATAACAAAAGTAAAATTTTTGTTTTAATTATTATTTCAAATCATTGCTTCAGCTTTAAATAAAAACTCAAAATTTTTAGTTCAATAATGCTTTTTTTTTTTGATTCAGTGTAGTTTTAAGGCGAAATCATATTAGCTGGTATCAACTGCTCAGCTGACTATTTTCGCCGCTTACAATTTTAATATCCCTTAATAATATATTTGGAACTTATTTCATATTTTTGGGTCGTATTTCGTCTCTCCGCCTGCGAGTTATTTTATTATGAATATATTTTGGGACTTATTTTATTCTAAGATTTGGGACTATTTTGGTTTTGTGAACTTATTTCATAACATTTTTTTGGGACTTGTCACTGTTTCTTAGATCCCACTTCGTAAGGAATTATTTCATTGGAACATCCTTCATTATGAAATGTGTCTCAAATATTGAAACATATTTCATTTAGAGATTTGGGTTTGTTTTAATTTGTTTTCAAATCTATTTCATTAAATTTGCTTAGTCCTAGTTTACACTATGCAAGTCTTATTGCTAAGCTGATTAGTTTGAGGGAGAGAGAGACGAGGAGAACAGAAATGTTTCTTTTCCCCTCGTTTCTCTCTCCTATCAAACTAATCAGCTAAGCAATAAGAATTGCATAGTGTAAACTAGGACTTAGGTGCCATTTGATTGAAATCTATTTTATTGTGTGTTATTTCATTTAGTCTATGGCTCAAGCCATTAATTTAGCACACCACCCTCTAACTCTAACGTTTCTTTGTTTTGTTTATGTTTTTAGTGTTATTTGTTTATTCATTTGTAATTTGTTTTTGTTTATTTATTCACTTTGCAAATCATGTGTGTCCATTATTTCCATATAAAAACACAAATTTATCATTTGATTTAAGTTTAACATTCAAAAAAGAAAAAAAATTGTACTACTACGTATCAGGAAAATTTCACTGCTATTGTCGTTTGGGTGTTAAATTTGATTAAGCGAAAACTAGAAAACATGTAAAGCAACTGCGTTAAAAATAATAAATAATTGAAATAATTTGAATTTTTTTTTTATTTTTAAGTGAAATAGTAAAATTGACTTTAAGGTCATTTGCTTGCTCTGCGTTTGCTGTGAAAGACTTTAAAAATAAAAATAATTTCGTAACCTAATCATTAAACTCACTTGTATATTTACATTTTTTGTGTTATATAGATTGAAATCTTTGAATAAATTCTAGTTGTTTGTATGGCTTTTTAAGTATGTAATTTGTAAACGTGTGGAATATTTTCTTAGGAACCCAGAACTGCAGAAAATGGTTTTTCAATAAATTTTAACGACGATAAATAGAGTATGTTAAGAATTTAAATAATTTGCTAAGAAATTTTTTTGGCAAAATTTCAGTATATGTAGTTACAGGTAATTCTGTAAATTTATGTTATTTAAGAAAAAATAATTTTTTTTATATTGAAATGCATGTTGTTTTTGCTCTTTGCACGTTCATTGACTTGCAGTGACATTCCGTCAATTTGTGAAAGAAAGATAAATAAATGGTGCTCAATTAATCTGTTTTATGTTCTTCTTGCTGTTGAGTTGTTGTGTCTATTGTACAACGCACAATTTTCTACAGCCCTCTCCCTCGCAAGTTGCAATTAGTTGTCGTTGCCGTAAAACTGCACAGCAACAGTTGTCATCGGTTTTAACTACATTGTTGCATTTCAATTTGATTGCTAAATATTTTTGAAGAAGAAATAAAAATAAAAGAAAAGCACTCAGTAAGTAGGTGAATTGGGGAATATTTTTTATCACATATACATTCATACGTATGCAAAAGTCCGTCTGTATTACAGTTTATAATAGAAAAGTTCGACTGTGTCACAGCACAATTTTCTTATAGAAAAGTCCGACTGCGTCACAGCACACTTTTCTTATAGAAAAGTCCGACTGCGTCACAGCACACTTTTCTTATAGAAAAGTCCGACTGCGTCACAGCACACTTTTCTTATAGAAAAGTCCGACTGTGTCACAGCACACTTTTCTTATAGAAAAGTCCGACTGTGTCACAGCACACTTTTCTTATAGAAAAGTCCGACTGTGTCACGGCACACTTTTCTTATAGAAAAGCTCGACTGTGTCACAGCACATTTTCTTAGGGAAAGGATTTTTAACGGTTTTTGGTAGCCAATGTGTAATTACTTCGTTTTGATTCAGTTTTTTTTCCTTTTCTTACGACTTTCTTATATTAAGCCGTCGGTATTGTGTATGTAATACTGTAGACTATAAAAATGGAAATATTCAGTAAAGTCTTTGTTATATTAAGACTATAGTTTAGTATTTAAGCTAATATTAATTTGTAAATGTTAGTGGAATTTTTTCCATTAAAATTATCTCTCTTCCACCATAAAACTTTCTTACGAAATTTAGTTTTCATTAAAACACAGAATTTCAAATGTCACTTTTAATATACGGCTTATGAAAATTCTTTAAAATTATGATCGTAAATTTTAAAATATGCATTCAAAGTGTCATTTAATTTTCTGTGTCAGTTAATTAAAATGAACTGAATTTTCATTTAAATACCAGGTTTGTAGAGATTTAAGTGCAGTATAGTAAAAAAATTATCATCATATTTAAACAATCTTTCAGCAGTCTTAATTTAAAATGAAATGGAGCCTAGCAGTTGCGGCCATAATGTCGTGTTGTGCTTTAAATAAGGCGCAGATGGGTAAATTTTTGGTATTTAAAATAAAAACTAAACTATTAACTAATTTTATAATCTTTTTTAGACACCTCGCATAAACCCCATAAAATATTTATTTCATAATAAATTACACTAGCACGAAAAAAATAATTAATTTTTTATTTGGAATTTCGGCCCTACACCAGATAATGTTACATTTGTGTGTTTATGTATATATTTCTTTTTTAAGGTGATATTTGGTGTTAAAGACCGGTTCGATTAAAACAGATTACATATTGAATTGCGAGCCGAATAATTGATTAGTTTAAGCACTTATTATCCTTATCAAATCAAGCAAAACTGTTTGAAATCAGAAAGTATTCCTTAATTAGCTAAAAAAATACTATATATTGCAAGTTGGCACCAAGCAGAAGCTCTTTTTTTACAAATTGAATTGTCTGGGATTTTGGGGATTTTCTAAAAATTATTAGGAATTCAATATAATTGCACAAAAATTTGCCATAGAATAAGTAAGTATATACATATTTAGAAGCTTTTATTTTACTAATTAAGTTGTCTGGGATTTTGGAGATTTTCTAAAAATATTTAGAAGTTCAATATAATTGCATAAAAATTTGTCTGAGAATAAATATATATTTAGAAGCTCTTATTTCACTAATTTAGTCGTCTGGGATTTTGGGGATTATTTTGAAAATATTTAGGAATTCAATATAATTGCTCAAAAAGTTGCCATGAAATAGATATATAACATATTTTTAATTCTTATACAATAATACCACATATTTTCTTATAGACTTTAGGATATGTTTGCTATAATTTCTGGGAATATATCCTAAACTTATTTTATCTCATAAATACATATGTATGTATTTATATACTTATGTTGAAATAATAACACCCATATACTAAAGAGGAAGTTTTCTTTTTTAGTTTTAAATTTCATGCACTTAAATTAAAAATGCTCTTAATCTAAATAAGTTTCTGCAATCTGTTGTAAACTTTTAAATTATTTTCCGTTGCTTTATTAGCAGGTTCCTATGAAGTAAAATCTATTTTCTGTGACAAACTGAACGATCCTGGTGAGTTTTCTTTAATGTTAAAGAAACCATATCAAGTGAGAAATTTAATTGATATTTTGTCTGCAGACAATCCAAAGATTTGTGTCAATAGCAAATTTTTCTTTTATAACGAATTGTGCTCTTATTCGTGCGATGAGTACGGAGGATTGAGGTACTCTGCAAATTTATGTTTTAATTCTAACTTTAATAAATTTTAACTTTAGTCATGTCTTAAATTTTTTTCTATCAACTAAAGCCTCCACCAATGTCACCGCGGTTTTGGTTGTGTAAAGGAGTATCATAGATGCCAGCAATTATATTGTAATTAAAATATTAATAAATTGGTAAGAAATTATGCAGCGCATAGTTACACTTTTAAATTGATTTTTGTAATATTTTTTCCGTCTACATGCAACTTAAAATGAATGAAAATAAAATTGAAAAATTGAAAATCCTAATCCTAATCAATAGATAAACAGCATCTGTTTTTCTTTTCTTTCTTTAAACTGTTGTTATCTAGTTCCTACGTTCTCTATAGTAATATACATTTTTTAAATAAATAAATAATTTAGTCAATTAATAATTTAATTAAAATTTAAGAATGAAACCAAAAATATATATTTTGTAATAAATCATGTACTTCTTTGTAGCCTTGATTAGAAGAAGACTGGACTATACTTTATTAGAATAGACTAGACTAGACTAAAGTAGAGTAGACTGTACCAAACTATTTTGCTTAATTGAGGAATATCAGAGGATATACGTAGAACAAGCAAAGTAAATAATTTTTACCCCAAAGAATTGGGAAGCTTCGTCATGGCAAAACCACAAGGAAATGCCTGGATTCTGTTTGTTGATTTCATACAACCTCCCGTGCATAAGTAAAATATGCTGAAGATAATCCTTTGTTATATTCAATAATTTTTCTGCATTTCCAAATCTTTTATCATGATTTTTCTTTGTTATTTTTTAAACAACAATTATTTTAATATTACGAGTAAATATAGTTTATCAAAGAAACTGACACTCACTCAAATTGAAGAATTGATTTTATTAGAATAAAAAGAAAAATAATGCAAATGGAAGCGATTCAACATGAATAATAAAAATCCACTAAGGAAAGTGAGAGCAGTGTGTGCAAGAACTAAAAATAAATAAATCAAAAGCAAATATAAAATGCCCTATATTCAAGGGCCTTAAGATACAATGGTTCTAAAGGGGCGGGAGTGAGAGGGGGGGGGGGGATAATACATTTACGCATATAAGAGGAAAAGAGCTGGATTATAGATAAAACGCATTAAAGCTCAATTTAAATGCCTATGACAGACAAGGAATTATACGGTCTGTCCCACGATGTCACCAGAAATCATGCGATCGACAAATTGTATTGCAAACAACAATAACATTAGAAAATATGTTGTTGTTTTCAGTATAAGTATTCGATCGAACGATTTCTAGTGACGTTGATAATTTTTCACACCAAATGTCCAAATTCAAATATTATAACAAAAATTTTGAGTTAAATATCAAATCTGGCAACCATTATCAGGCTCGAAGGACCATAATTAAGTATTTAAATGCAAATTGCAATTACTCAGCCCTATTGTGAATAAAGTGTGAAATATTTGCTACCATAAAATGTTCATTCCCCATGAAGGGAAATTTACTATTGCGAATTTCATGGGAACGTTTGTTCCCGCTATCAATGAGTAGTGAATGTAAAAAACGGGAAGAAGATTTGTAAAGCTAAAAAATTAATTGAAAAAAATTACACAAATTTAAATTTGATAGTGGAGGAATTACACAAATGTTGGGTTCAAATGGAATGTTTTTAAGTGTTTTTAATTATTTTAGATGCAGTGAAAAAAATTCTTTAGTATATCATCGCCATAAAATTTACTGCATGTGAACCCAAGAGGTACATATTCAATCAAAAAAGGTGTTTCAGGGAATTATTAATATTATTATTTACTGATCTTGTGCAAAAAATAATTATATATAAATTTTATATTTAATTGGAAGGTTAATGTTGAAATTACGCGATGTATTAATTCAGTTCGCCTGCTAAAGTAAAGTGAACAAAACCAGGGGAAAAGTGAAAAAATCCATGTGAAAAATATTATTCAAAAAGGGAAAAGATTTCTAGGGAAAAATTATTCACGATTGCAATTTGAGAAAAGGGAAAATATTTCGAGGGGAAAACTATTCACGATAGGGGTGACTAAACGAATGATAGCTTCAAATTATTAAATATTATTTAACAGAAAGAGCATCAAAAATTTCTTATAAAAATTTAAATTTAGTGCTTTTTATATTTTTACGTGATATATGTAAGTACATTTTAAATAAGTAATCCTATATATTTAAGAATGGGAAATGTTTGAAAGTGGCGCCACTGAAATATGTATTTATACATGAATACCAGCTGTTTTTGATGTCGCTGCCGCTTTTAAAATAATTAAGTAGCTGCCTACAGGACGACTACAGGAAGTCGTGCAGCTTGCTGTGGTCATGTGTTTTTTTTTAATAGGACCATTACTCAGGGGATGATCGCTAGTCATGCAATTGGTTTGTGATCGAGGGAGAATAAAGGAATCATTCTCTGTCGCATTTGCTTTGAACTGTTTCACATTGAAAGTGCCAGGAAAGATCTCTGCAAGTAGTTTGATCCACATATGAATAGTGCGGCTAAAAACCGAATTTTCTCTGGTAGTGCACACCCATTTGGCCAATCGATCACAAATGGGTGTGCTGTTAATAAAGCACGTGTTGTTGTGTGTAAAAACAGGCGGGTTTTCGGAGCAAGCTCCCTCATTTCATTAGAATACATTTCATTGTAGTAGGGACAGAATAATAATACTGCGTTTATGCTTCAGTGAGTAAATAGAGTTGTATACCCTACTGTCACAGATGAGCTTCCTTGAGCATTCCTGCACGCGTTCGGGTAGCCCTTAAATAGATTGAAGTGCCGGCCCATACTAGTACATGGCTTCAATTCCATTTTCGGACGGATATAGGTGGTATAAATAGTCAGGAGATCAGATGGAGTGAAGTATCCTTACATCGTTTCAACTAAAGCCAGACACTTGAATGCTTCCTTGGAGACTGGATAAATGTTATCAATTCATCGAGCATTACAATAAAGTTTCATAAACTAAAAAAAAAACATTTACACATTGAAGGCGAAATGATATCATATCACACTCATTTACTTGTGTAGGGCATCTGTTTTGAAAGTGCTTAGGGATTCACATACAAACAGACAAAACAATTTTTTTTTTTTTCAAAGGTGTCAAGATTTAATCTGCCAGAGAGCTGAGTATTTCAAGCACAATAGCAACGTTTATTTTTTTTTTTTTTTTGCTTTTCATCTCTGAAACGAAAAACGCACAAAAAAAGCATTGTAATCGCATTAAAGCTAAATTTGAGTACAATTATTATCAATTGAAGACAATTTTCAGCAAAAGTAAAATAAATCAGATGAAAAGATGGGTTGAGATAACGAGGGTGGTTGAATGTGGTCAAGATAAGGTATTTAAAAATTAAAAATATCAATTTTTTGAATAGAGTTAACTAAGCTTTCGTAAAGCTTACAGGCAAGAATCGCTACATGCATAACTTGTTGCATGGTGACTTTACATAAATTATATGAACTATAGAGTAGATCAGAGTCATCAATTTCAGCTAATATTTTTTCTTTATTTTTTTTGTCATTGATTAAAAGGAGAGTGTGCGATAAAATCTGTGATTTAATTTATTTTATGCTTTAATATCGTGAATTTTCTCTATGAATTTTTTTCGCTTGCAGTTACAGCCATCAACTTTTCAGAAGCGGTAGTGTTCGGTAATTTTACCTAGAAAAACAAATTAAAAGAAACGTTAAGTTAAAAAAGTACATACTTTTGAAATCAAAAGATTGTGAAAAATTGTGAAATATTCTTGACACAAATGCTATGAGAAAACGAAAATGGAAAATTTGTGGGAAAAATCTTTGTGGAAAATCTTATTTGTAATAATTCTTTTTATATTATTTTTAAGTAATTTAAGCGAGGCAGGTAGGTAAAGAGCTGGAATATGTTTTCAGTTTAAAATTAACGTTTTACATTGGAACGAATACTTGAGAAATAATCGGAAAATTTAAGTCATTTTCTTTTCTAAAAAAAGTGCAAAACTTTAAATTCTTGAGTAATCCTTTAATTAACCGCAAATTTACTTCCTTCTCTGTGAAAGGGCTTACAATTTTGAAAGATGTTGTTCGCAAACTAATCGAATACGTAATAGTAAATAATAATAAAAGACTACTCAATGCGGTAAAAAGAAAACAAAAACAAACAAATAATTAAAAAAAAAAATTGCATATACGAGTATTATTTAATTGAATATTTTTACAGGATCTCACAATTCTTGGGCATCAAAATTAATAACGTAATTAATTTTTATTACATATAAAAGTGTTAATTTAAGTCAAATAAAATTTTTATCTCACAAATTTGAAGATTTTGAATTTTCATATTATTCGGTTACTCGTTTAAAAAATAACTTACGTTTTTAAAACCAACGGACGTGTAGTCTGCTCTAAACTTATGTAAACATAAAAATAAATTGTTTAGCAATTATTCGAATAATTTCTGGACGAAATTTAATTTGAATATGTAGTTTAACAAAAATATTTTTTTTATAATTTTTATTTAAATAAGTTTTTTCCGATTAATCTTTAACCAATATAAAATATTTCATCAAAGAGTTTGTTTATTCATATTACTCTTAATTTATTGGCTTGACGAATTTATTCAAATAATTACACTCGATTAAGTTTTTAATCGACTAAAAATTAATCGAGTATTTTTTTTTCGAATAGCTTTTGAATAAACTTCTTTTAACAAAACTATAGTAATTTTTATTTGAATAATATTTTTTCGATTATTTGTCAACCAATTAAATAGTTTTTATTTTCATTTTATTCGGTTGCTCGTTTGAAAAACAACTTATTTTTTATTTTCAATTATATGACTGCCCTTTAAAGAATGTATTATATTAAGTTCTAATTGTTTGGAGTGACGAAATTATGCGAATAATTATACTCGATTAATTTTTAATCGGTTCAAAATTAGTTTTTCAATGGGCTTTTTGCAGCATAGTTTTTTGCTAAAAATATCTATAATAATTTTTATTTTTATGACTTCCGATTAACTTGTAAACAATAAAAAATATTTTAGCATAGAGTTAGTGTGTTTACATTAAATACATAATAACATAACATAAATTACTTCTTTTATATCTGTCTTACACTTAAACATACGTTTTCATTTTATGCGATTGATGTGTCTAAGTTATTGAAATAATTATACTAGATTAATTTTTAATTGATTAATATATGACTAAAAATAAATCGAGTAATTCTTATTCGAATAATCTTTGGATGCAGCTTTTTGAAGTAGTCTTAAAAAAATATTTTTTTAATAATTTTTTTAATAATTAACTTTTTTGCGATAGTTTTTTATATTTTCATATTACACGGTTACTCATTTAAAAAATATCTTAAGTTTTTATGTGCAATTAAACGTGTAACTTACATTTAAACCTAATTCTTTATCATTATTTGTTTAGAGTGATGCAATTATTTGAATACTGATACGCGAATAGTTTTTAATCGATTAAATATTAATTTGAGTAATTCTTATGCAAATAATTTTTGGCTGAACTTTTTTGGAATATTTTTTTACAGTTTTTTAGGATAGAAAATTATTCCGATTAATTTGTCACCAATAAAAAATATTTGCTTAAAAAGTTTATATATTCGATTAATCGTTTAAAAAGTTATTCAGTTTTTTATTTCCAATCGAATAAATTTTTAATAAAGTTTTTTTTTTTGAAACAACTCCCGCGCTTATGTATTTGATATTTAAGGCCTATTTCACCAATTCTGTTTACATATCAATTCATATATAAAAGTTGTTTTTCATATATTTTTTATATTATTTTTTTAAATGTTTCAATATTTAAATAGAGTTGCTGAAATTGGCTCTGAGTCCTTAATGTATTATGAAATTTTGCTATATTTTTTTTTGTTAATGATCATCTATATGCATTCTATTTCTGCTTAAAAAACTCATCAGTAGATTTCAAAAACTTTTGGGTAGAAGTCTACTAATGAGTTTCTTAAGCAGGAACGAAATGCATATAGATGATCCTTAACAAAAAAAAGTAGCAAAATTTCCTAATACATTAAGGACTCAGAGCCAACGTTGACACTAAAAAAAAACAAGCAAAAACTCCTAAAAATAATTTTTAATAATTTTTATTTGGATGACTTTTTTCCGATTCATTTTTAACCAATCAAAATGTTTTTATTAAATTTAATTGTAAATATAGCAAAGGTGCACCCAAGTAACTTCGTTCCAAATGCTTAATAACGTTTATCACTAACATTAAATAAAGACAATATTATTCATACATATTTTCCTTACTGCCTCTATTTCTCCTTATTGCTTTGATGTGCTCCGTTTTGATGCTTTGGCTATAATTTCATTTTACACACAAAACGTGCCGTTATTAATATTGCATAATTTATATGCATTGACTGCCTGCTACTCCTGCTATCGCTCTATGATGGTAATACTCTTACAACAATTGGTATCAATTTTTGGCTTTTGGTATTGTAACTACCACTACCACTAACACAAACTCTACTGTACACTACTCTACTCGTGCGAGCACATTACCAACAACAACTCTTCATGAACATCTACATCAATTTCAATCACTTCATCTCACGAATACTTTATCAATAACAACAAAATGAAAACAAAAACAAAAACAAGGATGGAGTTCGCAATGCTGGAAAAAGCATAATTCCGGTTCAATACAAACGCCTGATGGTGAATTTCGACGCCCGTTTGGTATTTTATGTACATATCAGTGTTTTTTGTGGTTTCATCCAGTGTAAGTTATAAAAATGTTTGTATGTATGTACGAGTATGTTTAAAGTTTTTTGTGTGGTATAGAATATTGCAAAATATTTCAAAAGTAAGCGCACGAAATAAGTTTTAGATTTTTTTAAAAACTTTATTTTATTACAATTAAAACATGAGACAAACAGTGAATCTTAAATGTTTAATCGATTAATTTCATTTTATTGTTAAAGCGATTCATTTTGGTTTGTTTTTAGTACGAGTATTTACTTAAAATCCGACGCATACTACCTTCATTCATATCATTCACATTTTTGCTTCGAAATATTAAATAAATCTTGAAAAAACTTTAATAAATGTTTAATAAATATTCTATAGATTTATATTAAAGTAGACTAGAAGCACTCAAAATTAAAATCTTCCATAATATAAAATGGTTTTTTGATTTGTTGAAATATAATCCCCGAAATATCTCGACAAAAGAAAAATATGGCTTAGACCACTTTCATAATTAAGGGCACATATGTATACCTTTCACTCCAATAATGCTATTCATCTGAATAATTTTATGGTAATAGTTTTTGTTAAAATATAATTTTTCTCTTATTGTTATTCGAATAACATGATTTTTAAAAATATATGTGTTGGAATTTCTAGTTTTTTTATGTTAGAAATATTTCGAAAATTGTGAGATGAATAATTTTATTCGATTTATCCTGTTCGATTTTTTTAGAGTATTTGTTTCTTATTCAAATAATTTTTTATTCGAATTTATTTTACTCGAAATATTTATATTCGAATGAATTATTTTTTATTCGAATTGATTTATTCGAATGATTTCTGTTGGCATAAATAATTTTTTATTAGAATTTATTTTACTTGAATTATTTTTAATCGAATAAATTTTATATTCGAATTTATTTTATTAGATGAATACATATTTTTATTCGATTTATTTTAGTCGATTTTCTGAAAGTAATTTTTTTATTGAGACTTTTTAAATTTAATTAAACTATAATTATTTAATTTTATTCCTGATTAAAAATAATTTTTTTATTCAAATATTTTTTTCATTCTAATTTATTTTATTCGAACTTTTTATGTGTATTATAATTATAAACTAATTTTTCATTCGAATTATTTATTTATTTTATTTATTTCATAAATACTTTACAAAGTTAATTTGCAAAGTGTTGTTGCACAAATATGGACTTGGTAACTAGACCATATGCCCAAGATGGTATTAAGAGTATGTATTTTAAAAAAGTTTTTGTGACTGACTATACATTACCTATGCCTTCACATAGGAAGTACCAGTGCGATCGAGAAGCAAAACTCTCGAAGGCCAATAAACAACAGTGGCCTGGTTGCACTTAAGAGATCATTGCCAACGACGCCTGATGTTGACTCGCCCAGAGCTGCTTTACGACTGTCGAATTATTTATATTCGAATAAATAAATAATTTATTCGAATTCATTTTATACGAATTAAATAATTTTTTTATTCAGTTTGATTTTATTCAATTTATTTATATACAAATAAATAATTTTTTATTCAAATTAATTTTATTCGAGTTGCTTATATTCGAATTCATAACTTTTTATTCGAGTTCATTTAACTCGAATTTTTTATATTCGAATAAACAATTTTTTATTTAAATTATTTATATATATAAGAATTAATTTCATTTAAATTAATTTTGTTCGAATTATGTATATACATATATTCGAATAAATAATTTATTTATTTTTTATATTATTTATTTTTTTTATTTTTATTTATTTTCCTCGTAATTTTTATATTCGGAAGAATAATTTTTTATTTGAATTCATTTTGCTCGGATTATTTATTTTCGAATATACAATTTATTTATTTGAATTAATTTTATTCGTGGAATAAAGTGTCACATGAATGATGCCTCTACGCTCTGATCTAAGGACCCGATTCTTTTTTATTAACATTTCGTGAGATGCCACTGCAATCTTTGCTTTAAAAACTTTTTACACATTTAAGCATGTAAATGGTTTAAATTTCTAGTATCTCATATTAAGATAAATTTTAAGAAAAATTATTCCGTGTTGCTACTTTTTCAACCAAATGCATGTGAATGCATATTGTCTATGTGTACTAAGTGTAGAAATACTATTTTAGAATTTATTTATTCCATGTTTTTTTTATAAATTTTTTTTTTTTTTTTGCAAAGGGCATTTGGTTTGTTGCTATTGTTGTTGGTTAGCTTAACTGCTTTTCATAGCTAACTTTTCAATTATATTGTTAAAAAAAAAATGTGCAAGTGCTACAAAAAGAAAAGCCAAACAAAACATTTTTATTATTCCTGTAGTAGTAGTTTTTTAAATCCAGTTTTATCAAACGTTTTGTTTGGTTGCTTGTTACGAGTACAACAACTGATGAATCGTTTAACAAAGAACAATTTAGTGCATTTATTTCTTATGCAAACGTGCCGACTTTTGGCAAACAAAAATGAAATAAATAATAATATCTGTTTTTTTTTTTCATAGCGATTCACTGATTGATAATTCAATGATGTTTGAATTTGAAATAAAATAGTTTTACAAAATGAAAATTTTAATCACCAAAGGATTTTGTTGGGAAGGAAATAAAAAATAAGTTTTCTGCAAAAAATACATTGCAGCCTTTTTTTCGAATTAGATTTGTTTAACATTTCGATTTAAAGCACATTTTTTAATATTAAAATTTTAAAATTGCTCAATTTACAAACTTTTTTTTTATAATTGTAAGTAATATTTTATTTATATTTACTTTAACATTTATTTATATAAAATTTATTCCTTTTAGCTTTCCCTATTGCGAATTTATTTTCGATCTAAGAATGTCCCGCCATTTCACAACCTTGCCAGATTGCTACGAAATCCATTGCAATGAAACGTTTACGTTTTTCAATAATCCCAAGTAACAAAAAAAAAATAAATAAGTAAATAAAACACCATAAAATTTCATGTTTAATGCAAACGAAAGTACATACATATATTAAACTATATAATCGTCATATAAATTTTAGCTTTTAAATTAAATAAACAAATAAATATTAAATAAAATTTAATTAAAAATATTGCGTATATTTTCACAGAACGAGTGGAGCCAGCCACGTTAAAGCAGAATTTTAAATGAACCTTAAAATTGCCTTTTTTTTTTTTGTTCTTTCTCACTCTCTTGCTCTGTCGCTTGGTGTCAATTTCACACTGAATGGTTAAGCTCACTCAGGTCATGTTTGCTTTAAAAAAAAAGCTTAAAGCAAAAACAAACAAAGAAAAAACTAATGACCTGATTTTGCCAATTTTAGTAGAAATTAATTTTAAAATGAAAAGCAGAATTCCAAAGTGAATTTTTTTCTTTGTTGTTAAATTAAACTCAAATGGCCTTCAATGATCAATGTCATTTGATTCAAAATGCCAGGGGAAAAACTGCCATACCTACACACATATACATGCCTAAAATATAAAAAAATTGTAATATTAATTCAAATAATGTGCAAAAAAAACAGCCACAAAATTTAGGGGCCGGGGACTCTATATATTAGAGTTGTGCTTATCAGCTCTTTTGAGGGACCGCTTTTTTTAGCTCAGCTCTGTTTACTGAAGTAGTTCATTCAGTTGGCTCAGTAAATCAGTTCATTTGTAGTGAAACAAATTGTCGAGCATAAAGAAAGAGCGAAAACAGAAGCATAAAAAGTGGCAGATTTATACAGTGTGTGTGTGTGTGCGTGTGTGCTCATACATTACAAAACAGGGCAGATGGAGAATAAAAAAAAATAAAACTAAAATAGTTTAATGAGCGGAATTTGTTAATAAAAAAATTTAAATTATTTAGTACTTCAGATATTTTAATACTATCAATTATTTTTTTAATGTACTTCTGCAACACAACACAACACAACACTTGTGTGGAACTCTTTCATTATGTCGTTTTAGACACAAACCTTTAACCAATTTAAATTACAAGCGTTTGATTAAAGGTTTGTGTCTAAAACGAGCTGCTGAAACAGTTTGATAAGAGTCTACATGTAATTTAGATGGGTTTCATTACAGGTTTGTGTCTAAAGCGAGCTACTGAAAGAGTTCGAAACAATTCTAGAAACCACTCAGTACTGAGCTGAAAGCGCTCAGTGGATTGAACGCCTTACAGCGCTCAGTGAAGTGAATCGTTCAATTGAACTAGTTCGTTCACGAGCTGCACAACTCTACTACATATTTCATTATTTCATTCACAGTTTTAAAAGCAAAAGTGTTTGAAAAAATTCATCATGTCTTTTTTTTTGTCTTTCATTCTTTTTCATTCCATATCAATTTGATTACTTTTGTTGAAAAAAAAACAGAAATATAAATGCTTTCGATGACAATGCAAGTTGGAAACTGTTGCGATTTTTCATTTGCTGGCCAAGCAAAATGCAGAAATAGTTGCTTCGTGAAGCAGACCAAAAGTTTGTGAGGTTTTAAGAATTTAAGAAAAGCGATTAATTTCTTTTAAAAATAATTTATTGAATATAAAAGCCAAGAAACTTTATACACGTACATACATATCGCTCCTTTATTGCAAACAGAGCCATAACTCAAACAAGCTAGTTTTGCAGCAAATAAGTTTTAAGTTTTCAATTTACATACAACTTAATTAAGATATAAAAATATTTGCGCGAACAAACCTTTTATCTCAAATTTTTACACAAGATGGAATATGACATAATGCTTGTTTCTGCATTATTAACTCCAAAAACACTTTTATTTTTAGAGATATGTCTATGTTGCAATAAGGGTTCGATTTGTCTGTTAATTAAAATTTTGATATGTAAATAAAATGTGATGTGTAAGAGCTGTATAAGAAAGAGTTCACTTTAAAGTTTAAAATATAATAACAAAAGAGATGGTAGGATGACTCCTGCAAACCTTTATGGATATCTTCAAAAATGTGATGTCTAAGAACTGTATCTAAGCAGAAACAAATTTCATATTTAAATCAACGCAAGCAGGGTTAATTTAACATATATCGGTAGTGATTTTGCTTCATATGTGATTCATGTTAATTCAACATGATTTATAGTAACCTTAAAAGCAAATTTTCGCGTGTGAGATAATTTTATTTAATGTTGATTTAATATCCCATCACTGTTAACTCAAAATGAAAAATCATGTTGAATCAAAAGTATCTCAAGTTGAAACAACATGAATTTTTATTTATTAAACTGATATAAAATACAAGTCAATAAGGCATGAATCTTCAAGAACGCGGAATCGTGTTTTAAATTTTTTTTCTTAATAATTCCACGTAAGCAGAATTATCGCTTCTGGGGCACGCGAACAGCCATTACACCCGCTCAAAGTTGCTGTATGGTGTAGGGTTTACGCTGAAAGCTTCATCGGCCCATTTTTCCCCCCGAAAACACCGCTGGCCGAAGGACTACTAGAAACGACTTTCTTCTTCCTCAACTGAACAAATAGGAACTCAAGAAAGAGATGTGGCTCCAACAGGATGAATCAATGGCACATACTGCACGATTTACAAGCGATTTACTTTACAACAATTTAATTTTAAATAAAACAACATACAGTGACCCTCACCCAAATAAAAGTGATGATGATAATGATTCGAACAAAACATTCTCATATGTGATGATACCAGGTATAAAACCAAAACACAAATGATAAAAATAAATACATTATTTTTATGTATTTTGCTTCTGTTTAATTAAACTGAATGAGCAGCAATGACTGACATTCGCACAAAAATGCTTTTTACAAGTTAAATACAAGAGAGTACAAGTGATCATATGCTGCTGCTGATGGTGATATTATCATTTGCTTTCGAGCGGAGAGTGTAAATGATAGTTCATATTTAAAAAAAAAAAGGAAGGTGTTCAAAGCTTAAAACAAAGAACGAAAAAAAACCAAATCCACAGTATCAAGTTTAAAACATAAAAAAAGCCAATTCAAACAAAATTATCATCGTCCCAACAAAGATGATCGTAATGATAATAATGATGGTGATATAAAAAAAAACTGCTCTCAGCTTTTTAAACTGTATTTGTTGTTTTTTTTCGGAATTCCATACAATTTCATTAGTTTTATAATGTATTCAGTATGGAGACATCAATCGTTGTGCTTAAACATTTTAACGTTACGTGAAATTGTTCTTCGTGAAAAAAATTATTATTTATTTATTTTTTATTTCCAAAGAAATTTAATGATTTAGGAGTGCTTTTTATTTACATATTTGATTGAAAATTTTGAAGAAAAAAAATAACAATTAAAATTTTCAAAATCAGTAACTTGTAGTTTTTAGTTCGGATGCAAAAATGGCCAAATTGCTGACGTTTATTTTTATTGGCTGTTGTTTCATCTTGTGGTACTTCCAGTTGTTTGGCAGCGGGGGTGATAAAGTAGGTGGCAGTGAGGGTGGCGGTGGTGGTGGTGGTGCTGGGGGTGCTGGAACTATAATGGGTGTAGCGGCCACTAATGGTCACGGAAATCCATTGGAAGGTCGCGATTATCATCATATGGAAAGAGCTGGTCATATAAAAAGTGAGTGTTGTTGGTTGTTTAATGATGTTACGAAATCCAACAGGAAGTGTAATGAGTGCAATTTTGAACAAATAAAATACAATTATACAATTTATTCACCAAATGCATTTGATTTAGTTTTTAAAAATATTTTCACTTTTTACTTCGAATTATTAAATAAATAAAAAATTCTATTTCGTGATATATACAAACTTATCATGAATAAAATTTCACATGGAAATTTCCGAACGTGTGAACAAATGGTATCAAAAAACTTCATAAGAATGCGAAATATTTTGGAAATTTATGAAGAAAATTATTCACAAGGTTTTGTCTGTCGGAAAAAGTGGAAATATGTAAGTTTTTAATTTTATTGGAATTGATGACACGAAACTAAAATTCATGTGAACGAAAAATTTGATTCGGAAATTTTCACATGTGGAATTCATGATAAGGCTGTATCAGCCTAAAATTTATATATGATTACGTGAAATTATAAATGTACATATCGTTCGTTACCTTAATAAAGCAAGACCCTAACTCTTTTTTTTTTTGATTTCGAGATTTTTGCATATTTCAATACATTAAATGTTCTTCTATCGAAATTTACAAAGAACTTGAATTCAAATAAATAATGACTTGGGGCCTTTCTATATTAAGGTAACGATATGTATGTAAGCAGAATGCCACAGTTTTGTGTGAGTGTAGATTAAATAAACATAAATTTGTGTTATGCATGTAAAAGTGTATAAAATAAAAGTTTTCATAAAAGGTCAAGTATGTAACAAGATAAAAATTAAAAAAAAGTCCACTCATCGAACGCGAGTATATCACCCTTATTCCAGTTGTCGTCGTCAATATCTGCGCGATAAATTCATATTTGTTGTGTTCAGAGACTTATAGCAAATACTTTTGTAAAACATTTTGATCCTTTTTTCTCAAAGGAAGTCAACTCAAAGTATACAAATTCTGTTTTTAAATACATATATGTACTCTGTCACAAGAAGAGATATAACCAGTGTTTTGAAATCTTAAGTCGAAATAGCAAAAGTCATAAAAATTGTTTACTCTTCGCTGCAACGGCTTTTTGCAACTGTTTAAAATTAAGCAATGCTTTTGCTTGTGCTTGTGAAAATCAACAACAGTCGCAGTCGAAGCAGAAGCAGCAGACCATTTATGAACAATTGCGCAGTACTTTCAACCGTCGACGATTTCAAATCAAATTCAAACTTTTCAAATCGTCGACTGCTGAAAGTACTGCGCAATTGGTCATACATCGTTTTGAAATGAAAATCATTACAGTTTCTTAAACGCTGGATATAACTAAATTTTTTTTTGGCGAAAGTTTAGGTAAAATTATTTAAGATTTTTACAGTGTGCATATGTGAGTTTTCTTGCAAATAGTGAAAAATTCAAAGCTTTATTTTGATGCCCTTTAGAGGAATATGTGTGATATCTCCATTTTGAGTGTACTTTTTAACCTCCGAAACTTTGGCTAAAACACGTTACGCGAATGCATTTGACTCTTGATTGATGTTGTATGCAGCCGGTGTATTTTATTTAAATGTCAACATTTTTATTGTCCTTTGTTCTACAGGAGATTTAAATCACTGCTGGCGCCGTTATGACGGCTACAATTTACAAAATACTTTAGTCAATAAAAAGGAACAGCTTAAAAAGCCTTATGGCATTTTATGTAATTTTAAGTGCACCTGGTTTTTTACAATAACGTAAATATGCTGCTGCTATAGAAAATTGTGAATTAATTAATATTTAAAAAAAACTAAATCTCTTATACTTTTCTTATACAGATTTCCCACATGTGAATTTATTTATGATTACAAACTATCCTGTTACTTATTTACATCACTGCCTGATTGTACAACAGTGAAGTGTACGCTGCTAAATTATTTTACATAAATAATTTATTTTACATACATACATAAGTATTTGTTTTTTTATTATACGAGTATTAAGTGTATTTAAAAATTCTCGATTTGCTGCTAATTTAAGAGTTCTACTATTTATTTCTAAAATTTTATGATTATAAATTTATTTATTTTTTTTTTTGAGCTGAGTACAATTTTTTATTTTGTAAATAAAGATTAAAATTTTAATAAAAATTAAGAAAGAAATATTAAGGGGTTTGTGGAAATCATATTTTAAGGGGTTTGTGGAAATCATAATTAAAGTTACAAACTCAAGACTTTGCAAGCTAAACTTTGTGTTTGAAGAGGCCGTCTTAGGATGTCGTTGAACAGATAAATATTTTAAAGTATAATGTTTCACAACGCCGCAGTGCAATACGTTGACAAGGCACGTGATCATGAAATATCGAATAGAATCCAGCAAACAACATCAGCGCTTCGGCTTCAAAGTGGATGCTTTGTTTCTAACAAACAAACCAAAACAGGAGGAAATATTTTCAATATTGGCTTTTATACGAGCATGAAAAAATTATCGGCTTCTACCACGATGTCACTAGAAATCGTTCGGTCGAATACTTATATTGAAAACAACAACAAATTTTCTAATGTTATTGTTGTTTGCAATACAAGTTGTCGATCGAACGATTTCGAGTGACATCGTGGGACAGGCCGTATTGGATATGCTTGAATAATATTTAATTTGTAAGTTTATTTTCTCTTTTTCTTATTGTTACTTTGAGTGTTTCTGTGCCATTTAATTTACACGCTGCAGAACTTTATCGGTGGTATTTTATATGTATTATAGGATAATTTAACAAATTTCCCACAGAAAAATATCAAATAAGCTCCTAATAAACCTAAAATATTTCTTTTATAAATAAAGTAATTTATATTTTATATTCCCTACTGCAAGATATTATTTTATATAAAAGTTTAAAAGTTCTGGCGCATACAAATACTTTAAAAATTTCAAACCTGTATTACCGTACAAAATACTGGTTTTAAACTCTTAAAGTGTACTTTGTTTTGATTATGAATATGAGCCTCTGATTTTAGTTTTCCATGTGCATACATTTATATATTTTTTTCAACTTTTTGTGGCTTATTTAATAAAGTTATATTTTTGTATATTCAACAACCACTCTCTCTCTCTCTCCTCTTTTGTCAAGTATCTCTCTAGTGAACTTGCAAAAATAAATTTAGAAAATGCTTCTGCCAACTTCCTGGTTGTAGTATATAGACTTTGCAACCGTAACTGGCAAAAATTAGTTGTTCGTTTGCCAAAAATAAAATCTGTTTCTACTTTCATTTACTCTAGTTAAATGTTGTATTTGAACAACAACATGTACATAAATATAAAATATTTTACTAAATAAAACACAGGGAGGGTTATCATCAACTTTTGTCTTTATTCCATATTGTATTACATAAAATTGTTTAGTATTTGAATTTTGTTACTAGTTTCTTTGTTTGGCTGAAAGAAGGTATAGTGTTGCGATTTCAAGACAGATTTGTGGGTGTATTTTTTTTTTTTTTTTCTTATTTAATTCTAAAACATATACCGGGTCTCCTAAACATACATTTGAAAACTCTTGCTCAACTCGTACAAAAATATTTATATTTTAGAAATTATAAAATATATATCACAAATTTATATTTTGTGTAGGAAATTCGTAATCACGCCCAATTCATCGCAACCACATAAACTTTACCCGTTTCTAGTTTATTTTAACGAAGGCACAAACAAAACTTTATGAAAGAAATGGAAGCTAACAAAATATTTTGTTTGTAAGTTGGAAAAGTTTTTGTATTTTTATATGTAAAAACAGAAAGAAATTTTAGTTGTTTCGTGAAAGATTTAAAAAAGTTTGTAACAAAAATATTGTTTAGAAAAATTTAAAAATTTAGAAATATGATTATTTTTGTGTGGGTGAATGTAAACTTACATAGACATTTTTGCAAATAATTGTATGATACATCCCGTGTAATGCATCAATTGTAATGAAAAAAGCAAAGACACGAACCTTCAGGAAACATCTGTAATTCTGGTGCATGAAATAATTTAAAATAATATTGCCTACTTTTCGGGATATGGTTGTATTCTCGGTAAGTTATTGAGCAGGACTCTTCTAATGATTCCTAATTGTTCCAATTGAAAAAGAAACAGCACTAAACATGCTTCTCATTCAAATTTTTATTAAATTTTCATTATTTTTATATATCTGCAACATGTTATATGATTTGCAATTGAGGAATTAAATATACATATGTTCAATATATTGTTTATGCATGGTCATATTTGTCGCTTCAGGCATACAGTCCTATTTGAGTAGGTATCACTTCTCTATTCAAAACCTGACCATTGGCCAAAGTGCAAAGGAAATTCATTTTACAGCAATCAGGGTAAGGCTTGTGCAAGTTAACGGGATCCATGACAAGGCAGTCACGCAGGTCAAAGTGGCCGCAGCTAATTTTTAATTTTTATATTTAAATTAAGACCAGGAAAATTTATTTAAAAGAGAAAAGCTTACCCCTGCACCAGTATAGAGCCGTCATCATTACAATGCATATTTTGACAGGCAGAGGGTATATTATTATCACCGCGTTGCAGTATTATGCCATTAAACATGCAAACACCAGGCAAGCGAATGTCTGTATAAAAAATATATGATTTTATTTTTAATTTTTTATAGCTTAAATACTCTTCAGTATGAAACTTACTAGCTGGTATTACAAAACTATAGCTGGAACAGCTACAAGCCAGGGATATCAAAACCACTAAACAACTTGTAAATTTCATTGTCTTATTTAAATTCAGTTGAATGCCAACAAAACCTTGAATAAAATTAAAGAAATTGCTGTTTTTGCATTGCCTTTTATGAGAAATGGTCCATTTCTTATCAACTTTGAGACGAAATTTAATATAATATTTAAAAATGTGTCTAATAAAAACCACAGATAAAGCTTAAAAATAATTCACTGAACTTGAATAGATTTCAGAGAGTAAACAAATGACTCAATAAATAAATAATGGCAAATTTTAAATATGATGTGTATGTATGTATACATCGAGCCCTATTTTCGATTAAATCGTAAGCGGTATGTAGTCAAAAATACACTTTTTTATTGAAATCAAAATTTTATTAGACTACCCAGAGTTTGGAATTATCAAAATGCCATAATTGTTTATAACTTTTAAGATACTGTCTGTAAAATTGTATCGTAAGCGACAAATTTTCCACTATAGATGAAATTGAACTCCTTAACGGCTGAACCGATTTAAATGTGTTTAAGTGATTCGATGTGTATATATTAAAGGTGGCTTACATATATATATTTTATGGGCGGTCAAGTTTTTTTCTTTCCAACTCCTAAATATGAATATCAAGTGAAAGAGTTCGCTGAAAAAACATTAAAAAGTAGTTTGAAAATAATTCAAAAATTAAATTTATTTATATATTTATTTCTTATTTACTTATTAATTTCTTATAAAAACTCATGATATGTATATTAACTGAAAATTTTTGTTTAGAAAAATCATAAACCTCTTACTAAATCCCATATGCCAACTGCCCTAAGGGAAAAGTCAACATACGCACAGAACAATATATGTATGTATGTATGTATTTTGAAATTAAATATGTAACATAATAATAATAAATACCTTTTTACCACAAACAGCATTGAAGCAAAAAAAGCATTGAATTTAAGTAAACGCTTCTTATTTGCAAATAAAAAATAGTACAAATTGGAAAAATAACTCCATCAACTGTAAATTAATTACTTCATTTCAAATAACTAAATAAATCACGGAAACACTAACACTATAATAAGGGGTAAAATATTGTCGCAAATTATAGCTTTATAGTACCTACAGTTATGTAAAATACTTCCTTCACGTTTGATAATTTGGCAGCCCTTATTTTTTATCTGCTGTTGGCAAAATTCACCACGATAACATTCTTATTTATGACAATCACCATGTTTAAGGGTGCCACACTACACACTGTCTCAAGCTGTTACTTTTAAATTAATTCCACTGGCAACACTACAATAAGTGATAAGAGCACCCTGTTAATAACAATGCATTGATCAACCCTGTTTTAATAAACGAATAACATTTTAAATTGGCTGCACTGCCTTTAATTTTTTTGACAATCAGGTGATAAATTTTAGAGTTTAATTTGAGTAATTTTTGTGGTCGGAAAAATTCTTTTTCATAGAAGTGAGTGCTTAAATTATAATAAATGTAACACATTTTAATAGTTCCATGTATATAAATTAAACGGGGACATGAACATAAATGATTACACATGAAACAAGCCTTGCTAATATTTTTCCTTAACTAAAAAATATTTTACTATTGGAAAATAAATTTAGACGTTTGTGATGTAACACCAAAAATTGTTAATTTCTATCATATTATTGCCAGCCTTTTATTAACAAATTTCATTTTTTCCTCTGTGTAAGGATGACTGCCGTACTCAGGGTTGGCTTAATACGCGTTTGCTCACGCAACGCTCCCGTTGCAGCGGCCAGCATGAATCAACAACGTTTCATTTCGGGCAAGACCATGCGCGGTGGTCCACGTATCATTACCCATAAACCCTTCCCTTACAAAGAAAAAGAATATACTCTTTTCCAGTCCTTGCTGGACAAGACGACAAAACGTTTGCACGAAAACTCTAAAATCATATGCGTTGAGGGACCCATAGCAGCGGGCAAAAGCAAATTTGCCAAAGAATTAGCTGATGAATTGGAAATGCTTTATGTACCCGAGGCCAATTTGGACTTAATATATATCAATTCGTATGGCTATGATTTGCGTAAATTGGATCCGCAATTGCCTGAAAGCTGCCGCTCATATGATGTAACAAATTTCTGCAGAGAACCGAACAATCCTTTGGCTGCCAGCTTCCAAATACGCATGTATATGTTGCGTTTCGAACAGTATGTTGATGCTATTGTCCACTTGATGTCTACCGGCCAAGGTGTTGTCTTAGATCGCTGCTGTTACTCTGATTTTGTGTTCTTGGAAGCTATGCATAACCATGGCTATGTTTCTAAGGGTGCACGTTCTGTGTATCATGAGGTGAAACAGAACACCATCAATGAATTGCTGAAACCACATTTGGTAATATATTTGGATTTGCCAGTAGACGCAGTTAAGGTGAGAGCAAATTTTGTAATTCTCTTTAATAAAATTAGTTTTTCTATTTTATGTGGATTTGATTTGAAATCTAATTCAAAGACATTTTGCAAACAAATTTATAAAAGTACTGAAATGTAGCAGCAATCTGTAATACAGTTTGGGTATTAGTAATTCTAGAAATGGAAACATCTGCCTAAGAATGGTTGAAATCCGAAACCCTTTTTATACCAGTCCAACTCGCATTCCAGCCATTGTAATGGATGTAGAGCTGTTGATAGTTAGGCAATGAAATCTAAGGAAGCCATGAAGGCATTCAAATACGCCAACCGTAATCAGGCTGATTGTATTTGGTCTAATAAGCTTTCAATTCTATAATAATTAATACTATTTTTTTTTTTGGGAAACAAGGCACATAACATATTACGTATTTCTCGAACGCTTCCTTTAGCAGCCAAATCAGCATGTGAATCAGCTAGTGTGCCTGTATGAAAAGCTGACCATTTTAAAATTACTTGCTAAGTTATAAGACTTTTTTTGATTTTGATAGTTTATTAAATATTCTCAAAATTCAATAACTCCTGCCTAATTGTTGTGAAAACTGAAATGAAGTGGTACCATCTTAAAATATTAATTTAATATATAATATATTAAAGAAATAGCTTTTTTATCAGGCTATCGATAAAAGTAGAAGAATTTTTACTTAACATTAACAAGAGAACAAATTATCTTCACTTGGCAATTACTGCCTGTCAAATACTTTTAACTCTGATACGAAGAGCAACGAAAAAAAATAAAACAACTGGGTTGAAGTTCAGTACACAAAAAGCATTGTCTCTTTATTTTCTACTTTCTTAAATACTATTATTTTGTTTATTGCTGCATTTTTGTTATTGGAAATGCAGCTATAAACATAAAAATTAATTGATTAAAATAAACATAATAATTCTTAAGAAATTGGTTTGGTGCATTTTTGTTAGTGGAAATGCACCTGAACAAATTGTAACGATTCTTTGGAAAAAAAATACAATTAATAAAGTTATAAATAAATTATTGCTGCATTTTTGTTATTGGAAATGCAGCTATACAAATTAATTGGTTAAAAATAATAATTCTTAAGAAATTTGTTTGGTGCATTTTGTCAATTGTTGCATTTTGGTTAGCGGAAATGCACCTGAACAAATTGTAACAATTCTTTGGAAAAATACAAAATATATATATTAAAATTAAATTTCTTTGCAGCGAATAAAGTATTAAAAATAATTATTAAAATTCTTAAGAAGTTAAAACAACATATGTGTATGTGTATGATCAAAAATAATGTTAAGGGAATAGTGGGAGACACTATAACACCCCCACCGTTTGTTTGAGGCTCCGACGAAATTATATTATTTTTATTGGGTTATTTATAGTGGTTTCATTTTTTAATTGTAAGTTTGGAATATATGTTGTTTGTCTGTTCTTAAAGAAGTATATAAAAATGTCTAAGATACATATTGATGTGATAATTGAGATATCTATGCTATAACTAATTATTTTTGAATTTTTATCTGTATGCAGTACTTGTTGCAGTGTTTTTTCGTACTCTATTTGTTTTAGATATAAAGATTCAATTTTTATGTCTGCTAGTGTTGTATTAGTAGTGTCTTTAATTTTTGTTATAAAATTAGGTAGGACGATTTTATCGTACAACTTTATTTTAACATTGCTAAAAGTTTTATTCAGTATGTTTATTTCACAATTTTCAAATTTGATTAAACAATTTCCTGTAATTCTTAATTTAGATTTGTTGCAATTATGGGATATTGTACTGTTGAAGTGCTTAAGAACTAATATTCCAGGAATTATTTCGATTATTTCTTGTGTATTTAATGTTTGCATTTTGCAATTAGCTTCTTCAAAGTTCAGTATATTATTTAAACAATTATCATTAATTTTTATAAGATTTCTTTTTAGATTATCCTTAATATAGGTACTAAAAATATTGTTTTCCAAATCTATGAGAACATCAGAATGGTTGAGCTTTATGGATTTATTATTTTTGTCAGGAATGGGTACGAATGTCACCATGGATAGTGAATCTTGCGAATATTGTGGTATAGAGAGAATTATTATAATGTTACCTTCGTGAAGTGCTATGGCTACTTTAATGTTGGTGTAACTGTCAAAGTCTGTGATTAGTTCAAGTTCGGTTTGGGTTAGAATGTCCGTGGGGATGGTTCCCAGTTTGCCGGAGAAAATAATCTGTCCGATGTCGTCTATATGATGCCGTAAGAGTGAGATGTCGTTGTTAATCTGGTATATGTGTTCTATAAATGTTATCTCGTCTTCTATGGTTGAAATTTTATTTCCTATACTATTCTTGAATTTAGTTAAGTAATGCCCGATAGTGTTTTGCTGATAGTTTATATGATCAGTTATGTTCTGAATTTGGGAGTTCATGACATTGTTTATATAAGTTAGTTTGTTCATTTTGTTTGTTAAATTTTCATCGCTTGTATGTAGCAACTCAAGAGCTTTACTTATTTGTTCTCATCGTCGCTGTCCATTGTACCTGCAATTGTTTTAAGGCCTTTACCTATAATGTTTAAGAGAGCCCGTTTCTTTCGGAAATGAGGGTTAAGATTTTCTATTTTTGCCCTTAGTAGTATAAAGTTCTTGTTTACTGTATTTATTAATTTTGTTGATTCGCTACTGGATGTCTTTAGGATGTCGATGTTAGTTTTGATTATTTCCATAGTTCGTTCGTATTCTGTGGTGTTTATTATGTGCAGTACCTTTATATAGCGTTCTATAACTTTGGTTTCCCCTGTTTTTATTGGTATGTATCCGTTACTGTTCGATAGGTCCTGTACGTCGATAGTTTGAGCCATGAATGTTGGAACAATTGTTACCATTATTACGATCCATTTAATCATCTAAAACAAATGTATATATTTATTTAGTTTTTACCCGGATTTTTGGATTATTTTTATCTTGGTATTTCTTTTGCGGTCTTATGTGTGTTTTGTAATATTTATGCCCTGTCTTTGTATTCTCTATATGATCCTCGTCAATTTTCCTGGATTCTATCTTTCTATACTTCCTATGATTTTTGCCCCCTCGAATTTCTTTTATGTAGTTAGTACCTTCATCTATCTCCATATCAGTCCTATTTTTGTTAAGCTTGTTTATACAACTCTGTTTTTTCTTTAATATTAAATCATGTATCTCCTCATATTTTCCTTCATTTACTTTGCCGTTGACGAAATCTATTGGTTTAATATGTGTAGTACTATGAATAGTGTTGTTGTAAAATCCTATGATACGAGATATTTTCTCCTCTGTCGTTTCGTTTTTCGACTGTTCGTCGTGACGTAGTAGTCTTAAGTGTTCATTTAGTGTATTATGGAGTCGTTCGATGTCCGCATTTGATGTATGATTACTACTTGAAGTGTAATGTATATTAATCGTCTCTTTCTTTAAATATTCCTGCATCGGAATGGCTTTAAATCCTAACTCATTGTCAACAACGATTCTTTCTATTTTCCCAAATGTGCTAGTATATTGAATCAATTTAGTTTTAAAATCTACCCACGATCTTCCATTAATTTTGTATGCTATTGCATGCTTTGTAAACTTGTCGATCATGGTTAGATATAACTGTTTCTCCAATGTATAGAATACGTCTAAGTGTAATATTTCTCTGGGTCTTGTGGGTGTTTCCGTTAGTTTGTAAGGTAGTCTAGGTGGTCTTCTGTCGTATTTTTCTAGAGTACATACTTCACAGTTGTTAACAAATTGGGTTATTCTTATTTTAAGTTTGGGATTATAAATTTTTGTTTTTAGTTCTTCAAACACTGATTGAATACCTCTGTGGTTTTTGCTTAGATGTTCTTTTTCAATTATTTTTGTAAGTTCAAGTTCATCTTCTATGTCGTCTAGTTTTTTAAAACACCTAACTAATTTGAATCCGTTATTACTTGAGAAGAATTCTTTATAGGTATCCCTGAAAGTATTATAAAATTCGTTTTCTATTAAGACGGCATTTACTTGAGTTGGGTGACAGTGGTTTTTTAAGATCATAATCGCTTATTCTTTATCTAATCCTTTAATTGCTATTGTTTTCCTAATGTTTCTAAAAATCGTTTCAGTTTTTATCCGCGCTGATCCGGAAGGGATTTTTTTTATGATGACTTGGTTTTTAAACAGATTTATAGGCGAAGTACTTTCTGTTAAATTTGGTTGGGTGACTTCCAGTGAGTTAATATTGGCAGATTCTTTTTCAATTCTGGATAATGCGTCCGCATTGCTGTTCTTCGTTCCCTTTTTGTATTTAATCTCGTAGTCAAATTCTGACAGTTTTAACCTCCATCTGACTA
This sequence comes from Nowickia ferox, assembly GCA_936439885.1. Classification (NCBI taxonomy): domain Eukaryota; kingdom Metazoa; phylum Arthropoda; class Insecta; order Diptera; family Tachinidae; genus Nowickia; species Nowickia ferox. The sequence continues at coordinate 7,466,052 of OW387025.1, read as the reverse complement.
ATTTCGAGTTTGGTTCCTTAATTGAGAAGAGCCAGGTTAATGGTTTATGGTCAGTTTCTATGATGAATTTGCGCCCAAAAATGTATGGTCTAAAATATTTGGTGGCCCATATAATAGCCAAAAGCTCCTTTTCAATTGTACTATAATTGCATTCGTGTTCGTTGAGTGTACGACTCGCAAAACAGATTGGGTGGTTATCTTGGGACAAAACAGCGCCTAAGGCGAAATTGCTTGCATCTGTAGTGACTGTGAACGTTTTTGAGAAATCGGGGTACGCAAGAATAGGTTCATTTATTAAAAGAGTTTTAATGGTGTTAAAGCTTTCTTGATATTCGGGGTCGGACATTTTTATTTTAGCATCTTTCTTCAGATATTTAGTCATTGGTTTTGCAATCATAGAATAGTCTTTTATGAATTTCCTATAGTATCCAGTTAAACCTAGGAATTGTTTTATCTGCTTTGGTGTCTTGGGGATGGGGAAATTCTTTACACATTCTGTTTTCTTTGGGTTTGGTTTTATTCCGTTTTGAGTTACAATATGCCCTAAAAATTCCGTTTCTCTCTTGAGAAATTCGGACTTGTCTAATTGTACTCTTAAATTAGCTTCTTTTAGTTTGTTAAAAATTAGGTTAATTGAATTTAAATGTTCTTGCAGTGACGTAGAGAAAATGATGATGTCGTCTAAATAGACTAGACATATCTTGTTTATGTAATCGCTTAAGACTGTGTTCATTAGTCTTTGAAATGTCGCTGGGGCTGTCTTCAACCCAAACGGCATTCTTAGAAACTCATAGTGACCATTCTCTACACTGAAAGCGGTTTTATGAATATCCTCTTCCGCGATCTCTATTTGATGAAATCCCTTGGCTAAATCAAGGGTAGTGAAGTACTGGCATCTTCCCAGTTTGTCCAATATATCATCAATGTTTGGTATGGGGTACTTGTCATCTACCGTTACTTCATTTAATTTACGGTAGTCGATGACAAGTCTCCACTTGGTTTTGTTGCTAGCATCGGCTTTCTTAGGCACGATCCATATGGGTGCAGAGTAAGGTGAACTACTGTGTCTGATTATTTTATCTGCAAGCATTTGTTGGATTTGTTTCTTTACCTCATCCTTATGAATATAAGGATAGCGGTAAGATTTCGTGAATATCGGAATATTATTGACAGTGCGTATATTGTGTTTTACGGCAGAAGTGAAAGTCAGTTTTGTATTTTCCTGATAGAAAATATCTGAGTAGTTTTTTACCAATCTTAGAAGTCCACTTTTTTCCTCGTCATTGAGATGTTCTATTCGGACTTGATCTTTCAATGGTTTGAATTCATTATTTTCGATTATGCTGAAATTTTCGTGATCTACCTTCTGCGTAGTCAAACGATTAGTTTCAGATAATAAATTTATCTCTACTTCTCCATTTTCCACATTCAAAATGCCTTCCCTCAAAATATTTCCGCTGTTTTCTTCCTTATAATATATTAAATCGGAGTTGTCTGGTGCTATTATCCTTTTTTCATTTTCGAAGTGCATTGGTAGTTTCCTGCTACCAATGGTTATTTCTTTTTTTTTATAGTCGATACAGGCATTTAGTGGTCTCAATATGTCGTTACCTATTAGACCATCGTAAAAATTATGAAATTTTATTATATAAAATTCCAGTGTTCTATTTGTTCTAATGTCGCTAAATTCTTCAAAAATAGGTACTATGGCTTTTTCATTAACGTAAATTTGATGTTGAAGAGTTTTAATTAAAAGTGGGTTTGTTGAATGAATTCTTTTTGGGTCACATATCCCCGGATTTAAAATTGAGTTTGTTGCGCCTGTGTCTATTATGAGTTCTATAAAACCTATCTTTGTTTTTATTTTTATAAATGGTAATTTATTTTTGAGGCTGATTCCTGAAAATTTTCAGCTACTTCTACTTTTCCTATGTCCATTGGTTCAGGTTGGTTTCTAAAATTTGGTCTATGAAATGGAGGAATTTGAGGATTGGGGTTTTGTGGGTTTGCTTGCTGATATGAGCGGGGTTGTTGGAATGGTTGTTGGTGGTCTCTTCCGTTATTCTGGAACATTGGTTGGAAGTTCCTTCTGTGGTTTTGGAATGGTTGTTGGAAGCCTCTTTCGTTATTTTGGAACATTGGTTGGGGATTCCTTCTGTAGTTTTGAGATTGTTGTTGGGGGTTCCTGTACTGTATGCTATTCCTATTTCGACTACTATCCTTTCTATTGTATTGTGTGTTACTTCCATATTGATTGCTATTCCCATTATTCGAATGGGTTTTAAATTCTGGGCCGTTTCTATTATTGTTCCCAGTATATGCGTATCCGGCTTGGAACAGTATGTCCATAGCATGTTCCAAGTCTTCTGGGTTCCTACAGAATAGGATGGATTTCATTGGTTCAGGGATCTTGTTTTTAAAGATGTTGAGGGCAGTGCGTTTGTTGTTTATCGCACTCTGTCTAGTTGCTTCGGTTTCTCCTAAAATAACTACCAATTTATTATTTAGTCTGTGTAACCTGTCTTTCGTGTCGTTGTAGAAATCTAAGGTGTTTGTTCTAAAGGTCACGCTTCGTAATTCGTCAAAGAGTTCTTCGCAGGAACGTCTATCTCCAAAATTATTCTGTAGTATGGTTTTAATCTCTGTCCATGAGGTCGCGTGGCAGTTTATTTCTATTGCCTGTCTTGCCTTTCCTTTAAGTTTTGATTTTATTACGTCTGAAAAAAGTAGTTGGGATAGTTCGTCATACGTTTGTAGGTGTGGATGTATTCGGTCAATAAGTGTGGTGAACGTCTGTAGGTCTCTTGAGTCGCCACAGAATTCAGGTAAGTTGTTTAGGTATTTCAAAGGGTCTATAACTAATCTGTTCAATGGGTTTTCAACCTGTACTGCCATTTTTTTTTTGTTTTAATTGATTTGGGAAAGGAAGAGAGAAATTCTCTCTTATACACGAATGCGTTTTTCTCTTTTATTTTTATGTTTTAAATAATTTTTCTTTGCTTTGCTTTTTATCAGCAATTTTATTTTATGTAGCAATTCCTGTAACTTTTTAATTTCTTGTTCTCTAGACGTATACAGTAATTTTCTTTCAATTTCTGTCTCTATGCTTATCTTTTCAGTTACAAACATGTAATAATATTAATAAATTAAATTAAATTCTTACTTTGTGATACTGTTGTTTGCTGGTGTTGAAGATTATATTGTTGCCGTTGTCCGATGGATCGTTGTTGGATGTTGAAAATTCTCTTTATGTTGCTATGGGTCTTCCTTCTGGTGAATTTGCTGTTGTTGTCCGATGGATTTGATTGAAGATTTTCTTTATGTTGTTATGGGTCTTCCTTCTGGTGAATTTTCTGTTGTCCAATGGATTTGATTGAAGATTTTCTTTATGTTTCTCTCCTCAGGATTTAGTTACCTTAGCAGCTTTTTATTATTTCTGATTTGATTTTTATTGGAGTTCAAAAAAAAAAATTTTTATTGCGTGCACAGTTTTAAATGTCTTTTCGATTTTTCAAAAAATTTTCTTTTTCAGTTCTTATAGGTAGATATATCTTTGTATCTGCCCTTTTTGTGAGTTATAAAAATATATTCTTTATTTATTTTCACTAACTTGGGTTTATAAGGATATATCTTTATATCCTGGCTTTTGTGTGAATATATCTTTATATTCCTTTTCTACTTCTGTGTTTTTAGTGTTGATAAGGATAAATCTTTTTATCCTTTTTTTCACTTTTTTTTTTCGTTGTGTTTTTTTCTTTAAGGATATATTTATCCTTTTCCTGTCACTTGATATTGATATATCAGATATCCACTTTTTACTTTATTAAAAAACTTCACTAGGATACCCGGGAATCCCACCGACTGCGCCACTTTTAACTCTGATACGAAGAGCAACGAAAAAAAATAAAACAACTGGGTTGAAGTTCAGTACACAAAAAGCATTGTCTCTTTATTTTCTACTTTCTTAAATACTATTATTTTGTTTATTGCTGCATTTTTGTTATTGGAAATGCAGCTATAAACATAAAAATTAATTGATTAAAATAAACATAATAATTCTTAAGAAATTTGTTTGGTGCATTTTGTCAATTGTTGCATTTTGGTTAGCGGAAATGCACCTGAACAAAATGTAACAATTCTTTGGAAAAATACAAAATATATATATTAAAATTAAATTTCTTTGCAGCGAATAAAGTATTAAAAATAATTATTAAAATTCTTAAGAAGTTAAAACAACATATGTGTATGTGTATGATCAAAAATAATGTTAAGGGAATAGTGGGAGACCCTATAACATCAAATCTCGATGATATTAAATCTTGAATCTACTTTTTTTCAAGACTAACAGAATTCTTCTCTTTCTAGCAACGTATTAAGGCCCGCAACCTTGACTACGAAGTCAACTCGAAAGTATTCAGTGATGCCTATTTACACGACATAGAGCGGATCTACAAACAACAATACTTAAAAGATATTGCTACCCATGCTGAGCTTTTGATCTATGATTGGACTGCTGGTGGTGAGACTGAAGTAGTCGTTGAAGATATTGAACGTATTGACTTCGATCGTTTCGACGAAGATCCTATGGAAAAGAAAATGAAAGATTGGCGCTTTCCCAATGAGGGCGAATGGTGTGAGGCCCGTATAAAATACTGCCGCGACAAGCCGGATTTAATGAATTATTTCAATGTGCCACGTTACGATGTACCCGAATTGTTGCGTGATGCTGACAGTGGCAAGGTGTGGCGTGACGTCTGGTGCAATGTAAGTATTTATTTATTTATATGCTGTGAAAGAAAATTTTGTTAATGATTTTCCTACTCTCCAGGCTCCTGGCCAAAAATATCGTCCTGGCTATAACGAAGATATGGGTGATACTGGTTTGCTTACCAAAACCAAAACTAGTTTCATTCATAATGCTGTTTAAAATAATCAAAGATATTTAACTAAATCTGTGTTAAACACTCGTAAAATATGCAAAAGTAATTTGTAAAATACATATAGAAGGCAATAATGAATAAAATTCCGAGAGAAAATTTTCTCGGGGAACAATTCCAACTAATAGCAAGTAATAGGGAAAACAAAAAATTCTAATTGGAAAAGGGGGAAATTTATCGCGGAATTTTATTCATAATTGCCCTGATAATTAAAACGAAGGTCTTATGTAACAAATGTAAACAATAAAAAAACAAAAACATAATGTTTTCTGATATGTATTTTCTTCTTATAAATTGGGTGGAATTGCTACACATGTATAGGTTTTCCTGCCCGTTTTCACCCACGGGTTCATGATATAAATGCAAAAAAAACGAAAAATCCATTGCATACACCACATACTTATCAAATACATTAAAAATATAAGTGCATGCAATTAATGCATTTTTGAAAAATTCATGTTTTTTGCGTTTATCTCTGAAATGCGCGGCCGAAAACGGCTGGAAAACGCTATACGTACGGAATGCACCAGCTGAATCCGAAAATCACCATTAGAATTGGATTCGAGCGAATTTTCACATTTTTGGTGCATGTGTCTTAAGTCTTTTGGGATATCTGAGAACAAAATTTAGCAAAAGACTTAGGGCACGAACCTAACTTACAAGTTGGGAAACATTCGAGTTCGTGTCTCAAGTCTTTTTTCCAAAGACTTAAGACACGAACTTTAATTTTTTCCCAATATAAAGGTCAAGTTCGTGTCTTAAGTCTTTTTTCCAAAGACTTAAGACACGAACTTTAATTTTTTCCCAATATAAATGTCAAGTTCGTGTCTTAAGTCTTTTTTCCAAAGACTTAAGACACGAACTTTAATTTTTTTCCAATATAAAGGTCAAGTTCGTGTCTTAAGTCTTTTTTCCAAAGACTTAAGACACGAACTTTAATTTTTTCCCAATATAAATGTCAAGTTCGTGTCTTAAGTCTTTTTTCCAAAGACTTAAGACACGAACTTTAATTTTTTTCCAATATAAAGGTCAAGTTCGTGTCTTAAGTCTTTTTTCAAAAGACTTAAGACACGAACTTTAATTTTTTTTCCAATATAAAGGTCAAGTTCGTGTCTTAAGTCTTTTTTCCAAAGACTTAAGACACGAACTTTAATTTTTTTCCAATATAAAGGTCAAGTTCGTGTCTTAAGTCTTTTTAAAAAAGACTGAAGACACGAACTTTAATTTTTTTTCCAATATAAAGGTCAAGTTCGCGTCTTAAGTCTTTTTTCAAAAGACTTAAGACACGAACTTTAATTTTTCCCAATATAAAGGTCAAGTTCGCGTCTTAAGTCTTTTTACAAAAGACTTAAGACACGAACTTTAATTTTTTCCCAATATAAAGGCCAAGTTCGTGTCTTAAGTCTTTTGATTTTTTAATTTTTCCCAATATAAAGGTCAAGTTCGTGTCTTAAGTCTTTTTTCCAAAGACTTAAGACACGAACTTTAATTTTTTTTCCAATATAAAGGTCAAGTTCGCGTCTTAAGTCTTTTTTCAAAAGACTTAAGACACGAACTTTAATTTTTTTCCAATATAAAGGTCAAGTTTGTGTCTTAAGTCTTTTTAAAAAAGACTTAAGACACGAACTTTAATTTTTCCCAATATAAAGGTCAAGTTCGCGTCTTAAGTCTTTTTACAAAAGACTTAAGACACGAACTTTAATTTTTTCCAATATAAAGTTCAAGTTCGCGTCTTAAGTCTTTTTTAAAAGACTTAAGACACGAACTTTAATTTTTCCCAATATAAAGGTCAAGTTCGCGTCTTAAGTCTTTTTACAAAAGACTTAAGACACGAACTTTAATTTTTTTCAATATAAAGGCCAAGTTCGTGTCTTAAGTCTTTTGAAAAAAGACTGAAGACACGAACTTTAATTTTTTTCCAATATAAAGGTCAAGTTCGCGTCTTAAGTCTTTTTTCAAAAGACTTAAGACACGAACTTTAATTTTTTCCAATATAAAGGTCAAGTTCGCGTCTTAAGTCTTTTTACAAAAGACTTAAGACACGAACTTTAATTTTTCCCAATATAAAGGTCAAGTTCGTGTCTTAAGTCTTTTTTCAAAAGACTTGAGACACGAACTCGAATGTTTTCCAACTTGTAAGTTAGGTTCGTGCCCTAAGTCTTTTGCTAAATTTTGTTCTCAGATATCCCAAAAGACTTAAGACACATGCACCAAAAATGTGAAAATTCGCTCGAATCTAATTCTAATGGTGATTTTTGGATTCAGCTGGTGCATTCCGTACGTATAGCGTTTTCCAGCCGTTTTCGGCCGCGCATTTCCGAGATAAACGCAAAAAACATGAATTTTTCAAAAATTCATTAATTGGCTGCTGCTGCGCTAAGTCTTTAGGTATCATCACTATGGGATTTTTGGTGAAAGATTTAAGAGACATGCCGTCATTTCAAGAATTTGTACATTCATTTTTGCCAACTTGAAAGTCTAGGAAATGGAAAACCTGAAAGTATGCAATGATATTTTCTTTGTGTATAATAATAAGGTGGTGCCTGTGGACTTTTTAATGAAGTGGTAAATCCGTTATTTATGATTCGTTTAAATTGAAATTTCGCACGCATATACCTTGGGAGCTCTTCTTTGGATCTGGGTAAGGACTATTTGAATTTGTTGCGGTTTGGAAAAGATTTTTATGGTGAAGGACAAATTCTTTGATTTCATTTAAAAAAATGGTACTTTATATATAACTTGTTCAAACAAGTGTGCATTGAAAATATTTTAAATTTTTAGTGATCTAAGGGAAATGTTTGTTTATTTTAATGACGTTGTATTACATTTTCGTTGTTAATATAAGAAAGTTCTCTTAAGTTGTTCCAAGTATATATTTTCTTTGTTCGTAATTTACAATAAAATTTGTTTTATGAATAGTGATACATAATTAATATATTTTTTTTATATCTATATTCATATTTAGTATTAAATACTTGCTTTTTTAGCCTGTATTGAGAAAAAACAAAATTTTTCTGTTGTTGTTTTGAATTATTTATTTATTTAACATTATTTATTATATCTATACAATTGTAACTTGATATTTAAATATATTTTTAATTTATTTGATTTATTGATGTAAATTCATTGAAAAGTTGTAATAAAACAAATAATAGCGTGTAAATGTAATATATTAAAAGAAATTAAAATAACTAAACAAATAATTTACAAATATTCACAAAGTATTTTGTATATGTTAATGTATGTACTATAAAAAAGTCTAACAAATTCTTAAAAGAAAATTAAATACTTATACATTTTTATTATTATATTTTCTTAAATAAAATAAAACAATAAAAGACCAGTACCTTAAAGGGCTAAATTAAACACAAAAGAAAAATATTAAAATTTAATAAACATATACATATATATATATATTTTTTTTTTGCTATTTAACAACTCAGAATCGTTTTACAATTTATAATTTACAAAGAAGAATTTACATTACATGTTTTAACAAATTTAAATTAGTTTGTGACCTCAAAATTTTGCTGTAATTGTACAAAATAAAAATATATCTTTGAAAAAAAAATACACAAAACAAATCAATTAAGTTAAATTTAAGCTAAAATGCAAAAATATGGTTTAAAACCAAGTATACACTAGATTTAGGAATTGTAATAAAAACAATTGGAATTTCTTTTAGATAGATATCTTGCAATACATCCTGCCCCTCCTCTTTTAACCAAGACAAAATTCTATCAAACTTCATTTAAAAATTTTATTGTTTAAAAAATGGCAGCAATGAAACTTTGCTTCTCCAAAATCTAAAATTTCTCTTTGTAATAAATACTATAATTATTGCACAAAGCTCGTTACAGCTTTGATAAAACATTATTTTGTGTGAAAAGCTTATTAATTTACTTACGCGCTTTAAGCTTTCTTCAAAGCTTCTTTATTAAAATTACGTATAGCTGTCAGCAATTCATCCCGGGGATCATCCGAACTTGTGGGTGTGCGTAGTTCTGTCACCGGCTTCAACTGTATGCTCTGGGCCGGTGCGGGTGGAGGCGGGGGTGACGGGTTCACTGTTTGCTTATGCAGCAAAAAAGTGTTAGTGTTTGTTAAGATTGGTGCCGTTTGTAAGGTGATGGGTTTGGATTTTAAAGCTGATGTTTCTCCAGCGATGGACATCGGGGAGCTAGAGGGCGAACAAGAAGAGGGTGGTGCGGCTTGGCTGGTTATTGTGGTTACTGTTGTGTTGGTGTTTTTTAAATTTAAATGTAATTTGGCACTTGCTAGCGAGTTATTGAATTTTTGGTTTGTCTGCTTTAGATCGCCATTAGGTAAGAGCTGTTGTTTGTGTTGCTGCGGCATCTGTAGATGTGCCGACATTTGTGTTTCTTGCTCTTCTTTGGCTAACATTTTCTCTTTGAAGCCAGTACGCCTTAAGGTATTTTGGCCAAACGGCGCCTGGTTTATTTGTGCGCAAGTCGCCGAAGACTTTTCCATATCCTGCTGTTTTATGGAAGAAGAACGCAGTATTTGAGGTCCTGGTAAGGCAACATGACTGCTGGCGGCTTTATCGGTTTCCTGTGACTGTTTTATTGACGACGAGCGTAGAAGCTGAGGTCCTGCTACTGCTACAGGTGGTGTGGAATATCTTTGCTTCGTAGCCCTGGGCAGCGTAAAAGTATTTACTTGAGTGTGCGTTTGCGATCTGAGTACAGCGTCCACTGAGGACCTTTGTGTACTGTTTGGCAGAGTGTTTACAATAATTTGTGTTTGAGGTCGAAGCACACTTTCCACGGTGGGTCTTTGAGTGTGATATTGCGTTCTTTGCACTATTTTTACTTCTCCATTCACTTGCAGTTTGTTGGTGAAAGTTTCAGGTTTTTTAAATACTTCCTTTTGCGGTGTTGCTGTTACCCTATCAATAACCACATCTTTCAAAGGCTTCACCAAAATCGGTAGCTTATAATCTTTTTCTGGTATGCCCATTCTCTGTATGGTGCCTGGCTTAGGTGCCACCGGTGGAGGTATATTTACGGAAACTGGCGTCGAAAGGCGGTAGTTGTTGTTGTCTTTGTTGCTTTTCGTTCCACCAAAAATGTAGTCACCCTCATTTTTAATGGCCACTTGACTTTTCGGTCTTTCATTCCATGTGGAAAAGTTTATGCTGGGTGGCCCCGAATAACGATAGAGTTTAGGTAATTCTTTGGATTGTACTTCCTCTACTTCAGGTTTGGTTTCTTCCTGCTGTTTCTGCTCCTTCTGCTCTCTTTTCCTTTCGCTCTCCCTCTCTGCTATAGTTTCTTCAAAGCTCTTGGAAGTTTTCAATTCCAAACTGGCAAATTTCAATTCTTTTGAGGGTCTACGAGCGTTCACTTCTATCTCTTTATCTTCCTCTTCACTACTGTTGGCCAGGCTGTTTTTACGTGAATTTAAAATGGTCTTAATAATCTCCAGGCTCTGCAGGGAAGGCGACTCCGCTATGCTCAACTCACTGGCGGACTTACGCCTATTTAAATTGCCCGCTATTTGGTCCAGCGATAGCTGAGAAGAGGTACGTTTACTTAAGCTGCTACTTTCATTAAGATTAGCTGTGCTGTGAAAAGAATCCGAACGCGTTATGGATCTGCGCTGTTTCAGACTTGTAACACTGCTGCGTTTGCGATATAATTTATCTTCATCGATTGTCGAGGCTGATGAGCTTGGGGGAGATGGAGCTGTAGCAAAATCCGTTATGGTTTTTTTATCTTCTGCTTCAAAATTTTCTGTTAGAACTTCTTTGGGTTTTGTGTTATTTGTTGGGTGAATTGCAGTAATGCTGAAGTTGCTTAAGGTATTGGGTTTAGCAGCCTCAATTTCGGCAGGTTCTTCGGATTTTTTGATCAAGGAATCTATGCCCTTTTCCTGTATGACATTAGATAATTCCTGCACTATATCTCCTAAAGGCGTCTTCGGAGTTGATATGGGTTTTTCTTTAATCTCCTGTTGTTGCTTTGCATGTTCTTGTTTGAAAACCTCAAAGTTCAAGACAGGTCTTTCCGTTATTTTCGGTGTTATAGGGGCATCCGGTTGAGGCTCCTTTGGCAAACTATCTGCAAATTTATTATCGGCAAAATTGGGAGGTGGAGAAATGGGTATGGCAAAGTTCCAGGAAGAAGTTTCAGTTAAATGATTGGGTGTGCTTTCGTGTGCCAAATTCGAGGGTGTATTCAGTTCGCTATCAGTTTCTTCTTGCACATTATTCATAATGGTTAGTTCCTCCAAGGTCTTGGTTTCGCTTGCAGGTTTAAGCAAAGTTTTGCCCAATTTAAAATTATACACTTTAACCATATCATCGTCATCCGAGGAGGACTCAAAATTATTTATTTTTACATCTAAGTTAGAAACTTCGGAGGGCAGACTATCGGGCAAGGGAGAGGGCACTGGTTCGCCTATGCCTGAATCGGCCTGTTTGGAAACGCAATCTTCTTCTGTGCTCTGCTGTTTGAATTGCTCCAGCTGGCTTTCATAGCAGTGATCAACTTCGGATGGTTCACAGGAGAGAGAACGCGGTTCCGGAGTGGGTGTGCGGTTCAACAGCACTTTGGAAACATTTGGTTTATCCTTAGACTCCTCCGAGTTGTTGGTGATTTGCTTTAAATCTTGCTCTATATCCGTGGCGTTTAGCAGTGTTGTGCTGGTGGTGGTTATTCGCGGCAGTGGTGTGGGATGATTGCTGTTGGTCACCTTCGTTTCGGATTCCTGTGTTTGTTTATGGTGCTGGAAATTGTTTGGTGGGGATTTTTTGGGAGTCTGTTCTACAGGGGATGTGGGTGCAGAGTTACAAGACACACTAGCGGATGATATTGACACTGCATCTTCTTGGTATAAAGAGTTACGTGGCGGTGGTGCCGGTGGTGCCGCAGTTTTCTTTTTAACTATAACAATTCGTTTGCGCGGAGAGGGTTCAGGCAAATTGTCATTTATTTCCGTATCTGCCTGTTCCACTTCCAGTTCATTTTGACTATTCAGGGCATTTTTCTTTTGTACTTGAGCATACAAAACCGTATCCTCACAATAACCGTGGGAGTTTAGGGAACCATTGCCACTACTCACATCATTGAAGTCTTCCAAATTGCCATTGCAATCGTTGCCATTTATATCACTGTGCAATATGGTGGAAGAAGCTAAATTGGGCGTGGATATGGAAAAGTCTTTGGCAGCCAAGGGACTTGCTTGCTTTGGCTTAAGCTCTTCTGAATGTTTAGCAGGCTCCGTAGAGAGGGGAGATTTCTCAGGTATGGCTGTTTGACTGGGTGGTCGTGGAGCTGCACGTTTTTTGCGTGGCGGTGCTGATATTTTTGGTTGGCATTTAGCTGGACGACCGCAACTAACAGCCGAAGAATCCATAGAATTCAAAGAATTTGTTGAACTATAGGGACTAGTGGTTTTCGTTGTATGTTTTGAATTGCGACTGCTAAACTCGGAAGAAGACAATGATTCCCTAATCAAAGATGTACGATGCATTTTAATGATTTCATCGCTATTGAAACTATCGTATGACTCGGATTTGTGACATAAACGTATTTCTGAAAGACCCACAGCACCAATAGTTAAATCGCAACTGTAGACTTGACTAGGATCAACTAAAGTAAAAGTAAAACAAAAAAATGTTTTCATTAAACATATACTCGTAATTAATTTTTTTATAGAAAGCAAGTACTCACCCGGATTGCGAAATTCATATTTTTCCTCATCCAACAGTTTGTTGTCGCACACCAGCTCCAATAGTTTGCTAAGAGGCACTCTCGCCCCCAAACGTGTTACATAGAGTTGGTCTTTGGGCAGCAGCACTGTTATGCGAAATGTTTGCTCGAAGGGGGCATTTGTGGTGGCGGCCGGTAAAGGTGTTATACGATTATATTCCAGCTGACTAGTTTCATTGATGTTTGTGGAAGATATGGAAAGATTTGTGCTCGATTTTGATAATTTTCCATTAACCATGGATTTATCTAATTAAGTAAAATTAAAAACAAAATATATATATAAAATATTGTGCTGTCTTAAGCTGAACGGACGGGCTCACCTTTATTTTTACGTCCCAGCCAGCGATGGAGGGTAGAAAAACCGGATTTACTCATGTTGGCGGGCAGCTAAAAAAAATCTCCGCTCTCTCAATTTAACAAGTTTTTTTAACAAAAATTTTACTAAGATTATAAAATTTTAAATTTCGCTTTAAGTCAGCCAACATTTAAACAAGCCTTTTTTAATAACATTTACATCGATTAGCTGGTACAATTTGAAAAGTTTTTGCGTTTAAATGGCAGAGTTTCCTTGCGACACTTCAGTTCAACTAAAAAGAGAATTTGAAAAATAGAAAAAAAACTGCTTTAGAATATTATTTATTATGCTCGTATATGAAATCTTATCTCTAAGGAATCAAGTCGATAAAGCTGATATATGGCTGATATTTATTCAAAATATGAGCATAAATCGTTTATAGGTGTTCTGTGCGCAATTTTTAATCAAGGTCTATGAATACGAGTATATACTTTTGACCATTTTGCTCTAGAGATTAATTCAGTAAAAAACACTTATCAATTATAAGAGTTTTCAGATACTTTAACGGGCGATTGTTTTATTTAAAAATAAGATGGCCTGTCAATATACAAACACAATAATTTTTAAGGCCTCAAACAAAAATCTTCACAAAGCAAGCAACTTCATTTGATTTTGCATAAATTTTAATTTTCTATTATATTTGTAAACATTTTTTTTTTGAGGCTTTAAAAATTATTAAGTGTGTATGTTGTGATTCTCAATGACATATTAAGAGTCTTACTATAATTTTTGGGTTAAAGTCTACTGATGAGTTCCGTAAGCAGTGCTTAACAAAAAAAAAAAAAAAAAAAAAAAAAAATTCCTAAATTCGTAATAATTTTGATTATTGTAGCTATGCTATTTATTGCGTGATACAGGAGTTAGGACGTGATTTTCGTAACAAAAATAATCGACACTATTACAGTTATAAATTTATTTTTGTTTTGATTTATTTGTACTTAAAAGCAAAGTACGAAAATACACGAAACAAATTGTTTGATTTTGTTTGGTTTAGTTCTTTGAAATGAGAAAAACAAAAACAATGAAAACTATTGCTCAATTTAGTTTTGTTTTGTTTTTGCACATGAGCACAAACTAGAAAACACAGCCGATCGGCTGTAAACTGGCAAATAGCCGCCGCCGAGGACAAACAATACATTAACTTAATCGTACGCCGCTAGAAAAGAAAATAATGGGAAATAAATGGAAACGTTTTGAAATATTTGCAGAAAATTTGACATCATCATATAATATAATTTTATTGCATTGTTATTTAACACATTAAAGTCTCTTTGCACAATGTGTGATTAAGAGTTAACGTGAATTTTAACTGCAGGTTCTTCATAGAAAAGTTGTGGTTAAAGTCCCTGTTAGCTTTTAATTGTACATTGTGGAAAGGGCCGTAAGTTTGTTTTATATAACCAAACACCATAGCTACAACCGAGTGTCCTAAGACACCTCTCTTCTTTTTTTTTTAATATCATTTTGGTGTGTTGTTTTATACTATTAGGCCTCTAATTGAATTTTTTTCCAGTAATTAGTTTTTTTGTTGTAACAGATTGATTGATTTACTACGCTACATTTTTCGAAAAGTAAAGAAGAGTCCGCTAGGAAGAACTAATATTGAATATAATTAATTCTTGATAAATTTTGTGTAATTTTTAACAACATTTTGCAATATTTTAAACATAATTTATTACATTCTTTCAATATTCGCTTACTGTTGAAAAGCCAAATGTCAATCAATTATTGAATTATTGGCAAATTTCAAAGTTATGTATAAACATACATATATATCTATATTTTTTCCTTGCGGCGATTCTTTTTTTTTCTTCTTAGCAGCGTAAAAAAATATATAAATTTTAAAATATTTTAATAATAGTATTTATGGCTTTTTGTCATAAAACTAAACGTGACTAAATGTTTTTATTTTTTGTTTGTTTTACACACATCTATTAAAACATAAATGCTGTTATTATCTTATAATTAAAATTAAGCATTAATAATTATGAGTGAAACAAACTTGCACTTTGAAATGAATAAGGAAAAAATAAATAAAATTTTTTTTTTTAATTTTAATATATTTTTCCTAAAATGTTTTAAAATAGTTTAGATGATGATGTAATTCTTTGTTAACAATTCAGGGGCTGTTTTATATATTAGTTGTAACACTAAGCAAGAGTAAAAATTACGCCCAATTTGGTTAATTAACCGCAAAGTGGCAACACTGGCTTAGGAGCCTTACTGTTGTATAATCAAGCGAATTTTTTTTTATTTCGTTGTTTTCTTAAACTTATTTTCACAATTTCATTTATTTATATTTAATCTTTTGTCACCTTTTTTATGTAAATACTTCAAATTGTCTGTGCAATTAAATAAATACTCTTGTAAATGGAAAATTTAGTACAATTGAAAAACGTACTTCAAAAGCAGAGATTGTAAAAATTATAAGAAATATTTTTAAAATAAATAAACAAATTTAAAGTTTATTATTTTTAAAGCACTTTTACCCAAAAATTAATATTTTTCTTATTTAGTATAAATATTAAAGTACTTAAGTCATATTTTACCGTTTTGTAGCAAAGCAGTTTTCAACTTTCAAGTCGAAATTTATTACTTTTATTTTATTTAAAAAAAAAACTTAATTTTACACACTGTAACTTATATATTAATTTTTAATTATAACAAAATTTAAGCTAAATTAAGCGTTTATTCTATATGAGAATTATAAGTCGGAAAAAGATAAGTAGCAAGTCTTTGGGCTATAACTTGCTGACAAATTGCACAACATACTTGAGATTTTGCCCAGAAGCACTTTTCAATAACTCAAAATTAGCTTATCTCGACTAAAGCACTTTTTCTGCACTGAATTTTTTCTCTTAAAAATACATTAAAATTGATTATTGGCGAAAAGTGCGATAAAAGTATTAAAATTTAATTTAAAAATTCTCAAAAAAAATCAAATAAAAATTTTACAGATTTGCTTTAAAATTCAATAATACTCGTACAAAAATATTTTATAAGCGATGTCAAGCTACGCGTAACCAAATCACTGAATCAATACTTAATGATTAACTAATGAAAAAATAATCTCCAGGCTGATAGAAAAAAGCAAATATTTTAAATACTTTAGTTAAAGTTAAGGTCCCACTAAACAAATATTTGACGCAATAAAATTCTCGGCAAATGTTTATAAATCAAACATACATACGAGTATATTATTTTGAAATATCAGTAACTAACCATTATTTAGCAATTTCCTTAATTTCTTTGAATATTTGCCTAATCTGACCTTAACTTAATTAACAAACAATTTATAACATCTAACAGCTTGCGTTTCATCTTTCTACTACAAATTAGAAGCATGAAGAAAAAGCTTTTGAGTAAAGCTCTTTCTTCTTAATGCACGCACACACACACACGCACACTTTGTAAAATGAGTAATAATTATTTTTAAAATTTTGAATATATTTTTATATAAAAAAAAATTAATATGATTTAATCGTTGATTATTTTCATAGAAATTTAAGTAAAAAAATCACGTAAAACGTAACTCAGGAATCCCATAAATTTTATTGATTTGTGATATTATTTTTTCCACAAACAATTAAAAAAAAAAAAAAAAATACTGATGGTTGGTTGCATTATGAATGGAATGTTAATTAATTAAATAAATTTGTATATTCAGGGAATTTACTAGCAAGTTTAAGGTTAGAATTCAAATAATCATTTTTAGAATTTAAATCATCGTTTTGATGATTTACGATATTTTTCCAAAATCAAGGAAGTTTCAATGAGAACGTATTAAGTAAATTTTTTTTTTAATAAAATACTCGTGCCAAGATTGTTACGAACTATAAAATATTAATAATATTAAAAATTTAAAGCAATTATAATTGCAAAAATAAGCTTGTTTAAACCTTTCTTTTACTAAATTTTTCTTAATTTTTAAGTTTTGGTATTAAAAATTTTGCATTGAGCAAAAATATTATGGCTCTTATTATGAGCAACTTTCGATCTTCGACTGTAGTCGAAGGTACTAAGCGAATGAATTTTCATTCGGTATTATGACGAAGAACTTTAACTAAAAATAAAAAGCAATCGTTTATAATAATTTTTTATACTAAAATACTTCATGGAAAGCTAAATTATCGGCCTGGCCCACGATGTCGACAAGAAAGTTTCTTTCGCTTACTTATATTGAAAACGAAAACAAAATAAGAGAAAACGAAAACAAAATAAGAGAATTTGTTTTTGTTTTCAATATAAAAAAGTGATAGACAGTTTCTTGCCGACATCGTGGGCCAGGCCCAATGTTCGATAGAAAATTCGTTGCTGAACGAAATTTTCGATGCTCATAATATTGAATTGTTTGATAGCCAGAGAAGATCATACTAAGGGCCTATATTTTTTTTGAGGCTCAAAAGAACTTATGAAAGGGTTAACTGTCATACGAACTATCATGCTACACGCTCACTTTATAACATTTATACACTGGCAACTCTTCATTAATAGATTGATGCTTGGTTAAGCATGACTTACACGACATGTTTTTTACATCTGAAATGTAAAACTTCCTACTGCAAAATATGTATGTATGTACATGTCGTACTCTACCTTTGAAACATTGCTTCTGTGAAAGTCAGACGCAAAGTTGTCTGACAAAATTTCTATTAGAGCCTGCTATATTTTCTTCTGACAAACCTACTGACATCAGCTGTTTTTATTATGAAAAAAATATGTCGTCAGAAATCTATGCCTTGAAGAAAGAGACAGCGGCGGTCGAGTATTGACGGAAAAATTAGCCGGCTGAAGTTGATGTATTACAACACCGATAAATGAATGTTTGGTTTAACTTTACTTTAAGCCTAGTACTTTGTTCGAAGTTGTGAAAAATTTTCAGCAACATTGATTATTTCGCGTGAAAAATTTGACACACAGGAAGTGATGTCCATATTACTTTTTCCAAAAAATAATCGCTTTTATTGGTTAAAAGTATGCAACATTGATCAACTTTTGTAAACAAAAACATCAGCTGTAAATATTTCATGCGAAATAAATGACAGTCACATTATTTCGCAGATTGCAAGATAATGTTGCCAGATACATTTCATACATTTTTCACGAGTTGAACAGAGTACAAGTTTTGCAACATTTTCTTCATGAATATTTCATGTGAAACTTTTTTGTATGGATGGCTTTAAGTAAAAAAATTTACATTTAGTACAAAAAAAAATTTAAAGTTCTAAAATGTTGTAGCCAAAAATTTAGTACAAAATAGTTAACAAACATACTTGAAGATTTACGGCCGAATCCAAAAAAATAATAATAATTTGAACTTCAAAATTTGTATGGAAATTTTATTTTAATGTGCACTTCAAGTTCAAATTATTATTATTATTTTTTTTTGGACACGGCCGCTTGAATTTAAGTTCTTTGTATAAATTTATTTTTTTAATCAACTGAAATAACACATTTTCTAAACATGCATTTTATTTAATTTTTTATTTTTTTTTGGCAAACGAAAATTTGTCATTATGGGGTTCTGTTTGCGTGTTGCTTTTAAAATTTCTCCATAAAAGCGAAACAGATATTTACATGAATGGCAAGTTTATCAGAAAACTAAATTACAATTACTGACCTTGGACTTAATTTTTTAATTAATTTTTTTCGTTAAATCGTTTTTCGTTAAGGCATTGTGGCAACCCTGGTGCTATCAACCATAATAGTTGAAAAAAATTTCAGTGTCATTACCTTTTATATTATTGTGTGTAATTGTTGTTGCAATCTTTTTTTTTGTAGGTATTTTTTAAATCATTTACAATGTATATTTATCATACACTTATTGTCATTTAAAATTTTACGTGTTGCTAAAAATAAATTGCACGATTTTTTTTAATATTTAGAAAAAAATATATATTTTCTAGTCAGTTACTCGCATGTCATTAAACACGTTCAGAAGAATATTTTACATAAAAAAATTAATAAATAAATTTTAATATTTAAAATACAGCATATTTTAAGAAATATTTATGAAGATAATTGTTAAAAAAAAATTGTTGCCGAGTTTTTAAGACTACAAGTCACTTGAAAAATATATTAAAACGGGGAGGACGGTGGGGGTGTCAAATAAATTTCGTATGCCGCTTGTCAGCTTAAGATGTTTAAAAGGAAATAAGTTTTGTCTAAATTCGGCAAATTCGTTACGTTATTCTTTAGTACTAAAGTAGGTAATTAAAGTTCATTAACTTATCTGTTTTTGGCTGGAAAGACATTAATATGTATGTGGTATATGTACATACATACATACATAAATACATACATCTGTAAGTACAATCAATATGCATGATAATTATTTTTAACTATTTATGAAATAAACGTTTTGTTTATTTTTTTTTTTATTAGACTAAAAAATTTTTTCTTTATTTCCCTTCAGGCCTTTATTTAATTATTTTTGTGTTTTTTTATTAATTTAATTCCATTTGAAGGTGGTTTTGTCGCCTTTAGAAATTTTTATTGTGTCAAATATTTTTAAAATTATTTTTGATTTGTTTACACCTTTTTTTTCTACTAAAGAAACAGTTAATTAACCGTAAAGAGGAGAAATAGGAACTATAAAATTTACACTTAAATAAATAATTTGTGTTTATAAAAAAAAAAGTTACACTGTGGAAAATTTAGTGACAAGTGATACGCTTCATAGGAAGTGTTAGAACTCGTACTGGTCTCTACACTCAGGGAAAAGCTGCAACTTAAACATTAATTCAATAATTTTCAATATAATAGAAAATATATATTGAGGTACTTAAAAATAAATAAAATTAATAAATTAATACAGTAAATTAATATTTTTCCATATTGAAATAAGAAATTTCAACATGACTAGAATTTTCGTTAATGTTTCTTATTAATTCGATATGGTTTTTATTGATTTTAAGCTGTTTTTTTCTCTGGGTGTAGTATTTGGAAACCGGTCACATATCTTGTGGCAGTTTCATTTACCGCAAGTGCTAAAGTGTTGCCAATGTTTTTTAAGAAAAAGTGCCACAAAGTTTATGTAAATAAAAAGTATACAAAGTTTGCAAATCATTCAAATCGCTCAAATTGTGGTGAACAAATAGTTTTTTGCCATAACAATTTATATCACAGCTCTTTCATATGCTTATGTATATACATTAAACAACTTGTTTGTTTTGATCATCAAGGACGAGGCATATAGAATGGAACGGAAAAGTCCAATTGGTAGGGTCCTTCCTAATTCACAGCCTTTGAATCGTTAAGATTGCCGAACAGAAGAAGTTATGGACTGGGGCGCCAGTAAGCTAAAGTGCCTCATAAAGCCTTCCCTTACTTCAGACAGAACAAATACTTCAATATCAGGTGTTTATGTCATTGTCAATATAATAAAATACCTGAATCTACACGGAGACGGTAGCAGTCAATAACATTTGCAGTAGTGTCGTTGCGTAGCCTGCTGTAATCGATGTGTTTAATGCATAACTTTGATTTTCTTTGGTATTTCCTATTTAAGTGGCGCAAATTTTGTAGACATTCTTATCAATTATATTATCAGAAGTATGTATAATAAAAAAATAAGTGCTAATATCAAATTAATTTATTGCATAATGCTTTAAGAATTAAATAAGCTTTAAAAAACCGAAAAATTCTTTAGCAAATATTTATGTAGGCTCTGGTAATTGATAGATAGCGGAAGGTATATTAAGCTAGAAACTAAACTAATTTTCTTTTATGCGTGATAAGTGTTTTCAGGCAGATAAAAAGACAAACAAAAATTCCAAAAAAAAACGCGGTTTTGTATTCTCAATGGATGACAATTCTGAAAATATTTTTACATAAAATAATTATTTCTCATTTAAGCATTTACGTTTTGCGGTTAAATAGTGATGCCACAAATTTTATGTCACTGACTCATATTAAATTATTAGTTATCTATAAAATTTAATCGTATCTTGAATAATATATAAAACAATACAAATAAGTATAAAATTATTATTTTTTTATATAAATACAATGAAATTTATATTTATGGGCACGTGTTCTTAAAATTATTTATTTCTCTATATTTATGATTTGATCAAGCTAAAGTTCGTATCACTTTGTAAGCCAAATTATTTATTTCTCATTTTTTGCTTTTTCGTTTTGTTAAAAAAAAAAGTCAACCAAGTGTGAAAGAATTGCCATGAAAAACATTTAAAGAGTTTGCCAATTAGAGCCAGTTTATATTCAAAGTCTAAAAATACAGTGATAGCAAATGGTCAGGGCATATTAACACGACTGATCAGCTGATAGAACTGTATTATTGTAATTAAAGTACTTTACAATTAGTACAGTACAGTAGGAAAAATGCTGCAGAGTAATCAGATGATGCAGCACTATTTGTCATCACATCTGCGTTGCATTTTTGAAAATTTCGTGTAACCGACTACAGATGCAGTGAAAAAATTTCAAAATCTCATATAAAAAAAATACATGGAATTTCTATAATACGAGTACCTCATGACCGGCTTGTCTCATTTCATTAATTTTCACAACGACCCGCTCTCATTGGGAAACCCTTTAAATATTGCTTATCGAGTTATGGAATTCCGCACGGTTTAACAGATTAAAGCACTTGAAAATTCTGACATTGGTCATTTTTTTTCCATCAACTTTCAAGTTTTTTGCCTTAGTTCTTTAACAAAAGTAAATTAAGTTGAAAAACTCACAAACCGTTAAATAAAACCTTACAAATGAGTGTAAGTAAAAATTCGAAGGCTAAGTGGCTTTTACCATTTAAGAAGATCGACTCAAAACTAGTGCAAATACAGATAATTTCCTATGATTTTTACATAAATACACAGAGGCTTTGAATGGTGCTTTTTTTATTGGATTGACAGTCATGGAAAGTTTATTCCAATGATGCTCAATTTCAATTTTTATTAGAAATACATTGAAATATATTATTGAGGGGTTAGCTGGATACTATGCTCATTTCACTGTAACTAATGCAGATCATCTGGGAACCTTTACCTTTAATGATGATTTGCATTAGCAACAGTGAAATGCGCACAGGATCCAACTAACCCCCCAATAATAAATTTCAATGTATTTTTAATAAAAAGTTTTTACTAATTTAGGATTATTAGTACGTTAATAAATGTCAAACTTAAATTGTAACAGTTCCCAAAAAAACACGAATTTTTTATTTATTTTTTTTTAAATATTTATTTTTGCTAATTTTTATAATAAAGCATAAACTACTTTGTATTATATTAGAAACTGTTTTGATAAAGTCAGTGCATCCAACATCCAACTTCCTGTTAACTTGAAACACTTATGATAATTTTAATATGAAGTAAGGGAGAAGTCTATAGCAAGTGCAGCGCACAGCAGCGAACACATTTCGTGTTTCTTGGGGTTGCATTGAAAGGCATAGATGGCAATTTAAGAATTAGAAGGTACCTTCACTTTTTTTTTGGTACATCGAAAGCCATTTAAACATGTCTGAAATTCTAATAATAATTTCTAGAAAACGAGAGTGTTGCTGCAGCCAATAGTTAGGGAATAAGATAAATAATTATAATGGTTCAAAGTAGAGATGGGCGCGTGTCGTGTTTTTTTTCCGTGACACGAACACACACGACTCAACACGAAGTGTTCGTGACAGAAAATATGATTTCGTGCATGTTCGGGTCGTATCGTGTTGAGCAAAATTGACACGATAAACAAGAAACGATTTTTGGTGTTAAAATATGTACGCATGCATTTCCAGTAAAGAAAAAATTTAATATTTTGTATCCTCAAACACGTAAAACCATCAAATTTGTTGATAGTGTAGGGGTCTCTTAAGCTTAAAGTTCTGAAATTAAACAAAAATATGTATATATTTGAATATAAAAAATGCTTTTTTGTTATTCAATTTGATTTCGTGCGTGTTGTGTATTTTCGTGTTTTGAAAAACAGTTTGCGTGCGTGTTTCGTACGTGTTGGACATCTTGGCATTCGTGTTCGTGTCGTATCGTGTTGGAAAAATTCAACACGCGCTCATCTCTAGTTCAAAGTGCAAAAAATCGTATTGATAAGAGATAGCCATACGTATTGTGTATGTCGAGTCGAAAATTCTTCTAGCAGAATTTTGTCCTACATTAAAGAAAACTTGTACACGTTTCCTCCAATCTAGTACAAAATTCTCGTAGACTAATACTCGACTCGACATACGCAAGACGGGTGAGTGAAGAGAGGACCGCAGATGGCGAGGTTTTAAGTTATTTGCCTTAACTCGTTTTACCACTCTGCTATTGTTAATTTTGGTAGAATCGTTGCAGCGCCTCTGGTGTTAAGTGGGCGAAGTACTTTTAGTTGTGCTAAAGTTTACTTTGCAAAGTTTTAATTCAGCTGGGAGAAAGACAGAAAGAGATAGTATTCCTCCCTCTGTTTTTCACTCAGCTGAATTAAGATTTTGCAAAGTAAACTTTGCGTGTCTAAAAGGGGTATAAGCCATTTTATTGGTTAATTTATTTCGCCGACGATTCATTGCTAAAAATATCTACGAAAGAGTGAGATTTGACACATCTCGTTTATTTCCTGTGGGTCGACGTGAAGTCACTGGGTCCTGCTGGTAAACTGGCAAGAATTGAGGCCAACATTGCTCGTGTTATTCCAGCAATGCTCGAAAAAGTGGCCCAAAACTGGAAGCTTTATTAAGAACAGCGGCAGTTGTTATATGCTCAAAATTATTTTCAAATTTCAACACCATGTATTAATCTTTCGAATGAAAATTTAAAAAAAAAATTTTTTTTTACAAATATTTAATTTGTGTTATTATTTACTATTTAAAGTTCTATAAGACTTAAAAAAGCATCAAGTATCTTAAATATTTACTGTCGTTTACAAAAGGTTTACAAAACAAATTTTGTATGGAAATTTGTTTGTTAAACGTTTTTAAACGAAAATTATTTTTTTCTGAATAATGTCTTTAATAAATTACCTCAAATTTTAAAAATGTTCAACGCTTAAGGTTTTTAGTCCAAGTTTGTCAGTTGAGAGCTAAAATATCTTTTTAAGGAGAAGTTTCCCAATTTGTTTGTGTTTTTTATGTATATTTTTAATGAAAGTACAAATTTTTGCCTTTGACACGATTTTTCACTTTAAAGAAGGTGAAAAATATTTCTTACAACACATAAAATTTTTTTAGGCTCGTTTGTGTTTTTATCAGTTTTATAGATAATTATATATTTACGTGTATCTTCAATCTATTTTTGTATTTTAATTCACAAAACATGTATCTGTGTTTATCTTTATTTTTTGCGTATTTGTTTTTAAGCAGATAATTTTTTAAAATTATTTTCAAGCACTGCAATATGAAAAACGAGTAGAATATATTTATTTTTTTTAACAGATAATTAAAATTAAGCCAGTTATCAAGAATTAAAGTGAAACTTGGCCAAATGACACGTTACAACTGAAAATATTTGCGAAATGAAACATTCAGAGAACCGCATAACGCAGCACACAACGCAGTCACTACGATAGAAAAGCAACAACAATAATTTAAGTTATTTTTTTTTCTTCTCAGTTTATAGTACTTCAAAAAAGGTAGACGTTATTTGTGAACGAAACTGATAAGAACACCACAATTTTTATAGACCTTAAACATATACGAGTATGTATGGGTGGGTAAAACTAACAAATTTTTTAAAGAAAAACATAAAGAAACTTTAATTATTTTTATTTGTCTTTCTGGGTGTGTGTGTGTGTGTGTGTTAATGTGCGTGTAGGATTAAGAAAATTTTATTTTAATATTTTTTTTTATAACAAAACTACCCCCAAGAATTCAATTGTTTTCCAATCAAAGCAACAACAAATAAACAGGGATAATAATTAGGCTACAAAAACAAGCCGCAATCAATTAGTTTGTCAAGGAAAGTCAGCTGAAGGTGGGTAAAGTGATAAGATCACACGCAAGTATGCATTACATCATTGTTATAGTTTTTGTTACGAAATCAAACTCTTATTTATCTAATGGAAGCATTAGGGAAAGAAGGTACCTAGAAAAGTAGGTAGGAAAAAATGGTATGAGATAATTCTTTAGATAAAAAAACATTAAGCAAATTGTTAGTTTAAGCTAACTACCGGCAAATTAAATACATATATATATAAAATAATATAAAATTTCCTGAAATAAGTCACTGAGTAAATGCCGTACAAATTTAATTTAACTACAAAAATCAAAGTTTGCAAAGTTGAATTTATTTTTAATTTTATTCAGATCAATATTTTCAATATAACTCAATTAAATATTTAATTAAATCAATTAAATATTTAACTAAAGCAATTAAATATTTAATAAATGAAGATTTTAATCAATTAATTAAATTTTTAATTAATAATTTTTTTATTGAAACCAATTAATGAAATATTTAAATATTGAAGCAATTGAACTTTTTTTAACAAATGAAGATTTTAATCAATTCATAAAATTTTTAATTAATCCATTGAATTATTAATGGAATCAATTAATTTTTTTTAATTAATTAAATATTTAAATATTTAATAATAATTAATTAATTTACTTAAATATTTATTTGGTTTCTTAAAAATTTTAATCGATTTCTTCAATAATTAAATTTTTTAATTAAAAACTTAATTGATTGTTAAAGAAATTCATTTATTTAAAAAAAATAATTCAATTGCTTCAATGGAAAATTTAATTCATTCAATTAAAAATTTAATTGATTCAATCAAATATTTAATTGAATCCACAAAAAGTTTAATTAATTATTAAAAGTTTAATTAACTAATTAAACATTTTTTAATTTTGATTAAAACTTAAATTGCTTCAATTTAACATTTAATTCATTCAATTAATTATTTACTGAATTTAGAATTTTATTTAATTCATTCAATTAAAAAGTTAATTGATTTAGTTAAATATTTAATTGATTTATAAAGGCCACGACTCACTATCCTACACAATAGCACAGTCTGCGAAAAAATACAACCCTGATCTGATGAATTGTTATTGTCTTTTGATTATTTTCATAAACTCCATCATCTTAAAAATCAAACGACTGTATATGACAGTGCGTCACGGCCTTAAGAAATATCGAAGTATATTTTCAATTGCGAGAGGAAGATTTGGAAACCACTGCAATCGATAACTTGATTTATTTGAAGAAACATTTTTTATAAATTTGTTGTTATTTTTATGAAAGAACCCTTATAAATAACATTGATAATATCGGTTTAATTCATAAAAAATATTTTAGGTTTATTAAAGGTTTATTTGACAAATTTCAAATAGAAATATGTCAAATAAGCGCTTAATAAACCTGAAATATTTTTAAACAAGAATTTGGGTAAAAGTTACTTTTTAATTGAAAAATTTACCATAACTTTTGTTAAAACCTTTTTATAATCGAGTTTTGCTGAATGTACTAAGAAACTACTTTTCTTAAAAATGCCATTAAAAGTGCTGAAATTGTATATTATTCGACGATAAGCAAATTAATGACGTGCAATGTTTCAGTTTTAATATTTCTTTTAAAAACAATTTATCTTATCATGGCGTCAACAATTCTTTCTTATCTTATATCTTAAGAGATTGTCACTTGAAAATTTACTTTCCCCTCTGCTCACTTAACATTTTACTATGCCTTAAATATTTTTATATATTTTATTATTTAAGTGTAACATTTTCACTCACTTTTTTTGTCAGTGTTTTTATTTGTGTGATGCAAACTATTTTCGTTTCGACACATTCGTATGTGTTTTAGTTGCTGTCTTAATCGATACTGAATTACAGATTTGTTTCAAGTTCTGCATATATTTTTATACAATTTATGCTTTGGTTATGTTTTGCTCTGAACACCCTCTAGTTTTAGTCACTAGATAAATATTAGTGTGTTGTTGTTTTTTTCTTTCTATCTTACTACACCTGTCGTATTGGGGGTATGTAAATTTACAAATAGTGGGTTGTAGCATGAAATTAAAAATTAATTTAGGTGTTAAACACAAATAAATGAGAAACATCTTTGCATTGTAATTATTTTGTTACCCTACATTATGCACCAAAAATATATTATTTATTGGAAGCATATGACTTTGAAAAATTATAAGCAAATTTTCCTGTACATTACTTTGGACACTTTCTGTCTTCTAAAATATTGCTCGTAGAAAAGGATCTTAGTTTATTTTGTCCCACTTGAAATAAATCGCGAAGAGATTTTTTTAACTTTTTAGGAAACTCGAACAAATAAAGAGAAACCTTATATTCCTTTTTTGGTACTTTTTTTTAATAAATAATCCAAAAAAACATAAAAATCAAGAATAGTCAAATTTTTTCGATCTTCATAATGGAAAAAACTCGTCTAAATAGAAAAATAATTCCAAACCGAAAAAATCGCTACACAAAAAACGCTGAAACAAAAAATCGGTAAAACAAAAATTCGCTAAAATAAAAAGTCGCTAAAACAAAAAATAGCAAAAACAAAAATTCGCTAGAACAAAAAATCGCAACAAAAAAAAATAAAAAATCGCCAATACGAAAATATAATTAATGGGCAAAAATAAAAGCTTTATAAAAAAAAATGGCAGTTCGAAAAACATCGCTAA
Organism: Nowickia ferox; assembly: GCA_936439885.1. Lineage (NCBI taxonomy): Eukaryota > Metazoa > Arthropoda > Insecta > Diptera > Tachinidae > Nowickia > Nowickia ferox. Next base: position 7,438,432 of record OW387025.1, on the reverse strand, counting down.
CAAGTAAAAAATCAATGAACACAAACATAAAATTACAAAGAAGCATTAGGCGCCAAAACGCCAAAAATCGCCAAAAAAAAAATAGATAGAAAAGTACCTTTTGAAAATTTATATTTTGGGTTTTAAGTTATTAAGAACAAAATCCTAAATGGATCCTTAAAAAAAGTTTTAGAAAAAAAAGAATTTAGAAAAATTTTTTTATTAAATTGTTTCTTTATTTAGAAGTTTTATAATCTAATTTTAATATTTTTTTTTTAATTTCGCCTTTTTAATGTTTATTTTTAAGTTATTTTTAGTTAAACTAATTTTCATTGAAATAGTGTGGCAACACTGGTGATATCTATAAAAGTACATACGGCAGCTTTTTTATAAAAAATTTCTAACATCAAGACCCTAATATACAAGTATAAAAGCCAAATTTCGTAGGAATCGGTTATACAGAGTTAAATACAATATGCAAAGCTTTAATGGGCGTGGTTTTGTCCACTCTAGTTAACACAAGATCGTGGCATTACCAGAATTCAGGGTGTGGTTAAACTTTTGCAGAAATCGGTTGAGAAATTTGTGAAATATTAGGTTTACTTTTGGTGGGTGTGGCCTTGAAATAAATTTTCTACCTTTTAGTTGCTTTTAAAGTCGTTGAGACTTTCTTCAATGAATTGCTTTCATGTATGTGATGTATTACAAATCAGATTTCTTGCATTTTTATAAATTTTAAGGGAGTGTTATTTCGTTAATGTTATTGATTTATATTAATTTTTTTTCTTCACCTTCTTTTTTAATATTTTCTTACCAAATTTGTAGTTATTTAAACTCATCATAAACATTTATTAAAATAATAATTTTTGCCGGAAACCTAACCTAAATAGTAATTTATCAAAATGAATAGAATAGAAGCCAACACATAAAATAATAATTAGCGATAATATAAGAAATATTTAAAGAATTTATTAACTTTAAGCAAAGTGAAGTCATTAACTATTTATATGGTCACCAGCCACAATCTACTAATAACCATAAATTATAGGCTTAATATGTGTCAATGCATAATTAAGCTTTTTGCCGGTTTAATTCTACACTCAAGACCATAATGGAACGACTTTTGTAACTTGGCTAATAATGCAAAAAAAAAGAACAAAAAAAACAAGCTGCAGGTGTTAGGAAATATGCTTTTACTCATTACTTTCACCATAAGCAGTATTCCTTGAAGTTTTCTGCAGAAATAGAGCAAATATGTAAATAGCCTTATCAGTTTTACGCACACTGTTGTATATTTGCCACCTTCAGCGGTATCAGCTACTTGGGTAAAAATTGTACATAAATAATTGTTTATTAGTTACAAATAGGCAGCATTAAATGGTCAATAACGTAAACACATTATTTGTTTGAACTCACACCCAACTCTTTTTTAACGGCTTTAAAATGAAATTGAATTTATTTCATGCGAAACCTATTTATTTATAATATTTGCCCGTAAAAAGTGTGAATTGTGTATGTGTATTTTTAAGTACCTTTATTTATTTTTGTTTATCATTATTGTTTTCATTTATTACTGTTTAGATTTCATGTTATTGACTATACGCCAAGTTTTTCTTTTTTTTTGCAAATAAGTACATTTGTTTTATAGATAACAAGTCATAAAACTAAATAACAATGAAGTCATTAACACTTTTATATTCATCGCCAAACTGGCAAGTAATATACAAAAATTTCCTTTTAAGGGAAATTTAAGTTTTACGTTAAGTATCCTTCAACATAACTCTTTTAATTAAAAGTTATTTTTAGTAAAATGCAATAATTTAAAAAATTTCCCTTCAGGGGAAATTGGAGCTTATATCGCACATTTAAGAAAAATTCTTATTTTTTACATAAGTGAAGATAAACCACAGCAAATAATATAGCTCCCTTCACAAAACTTACGTATTTTAGGATATTTTTAAAAAAATTCCCCTTTAGAAAATATTGAAAATTTTTAGTTTTTTTTTTTCAATAGATATTACATATTTCTCTAAATTTTATTTAAACATTAACAAATAAAAAATTAGCTCTGAAAAATAAATAATCTTGTGTTTGAAAGGTTAGTATTAAATTTATTTTATTGAACTGAATCTAAATTATTTTTGACTTTTTAGTGCTTATTTAATTTAAGTTTTATTTAAAGATATTATCAACAAATTTAAAAACCGAACATGGTTTTGCCATAATTTGAAAAAAAATCAACAAGTTTCTAACTCAAGGGAAATTTTACTACGAGGCAAAAATTCGGTATTTCTGAATTAAAATTTTTTGCTGTATTAAAAATGTGTAAGAAATTTTGCTACAAATCAAATATATTATCTTATATGTATACATACATGCATATATGAATATTAACCAATATTTGTTGAAAAAATTTCTCTTTAATACTTAATTAGCAGGATTGCTTTTTAGGGAAATTTTGTTTAATGAATGATTTTTCCTTTTTTTTTTTGCTTAATTAGCTTAATGGAAAATTTAGCATATTTGGGTAGAGCTGGAAAAAATTTCCCTTCAAGGGAAATTTTAGGGAAATTTTTTCCATTTAAATATTTTAAAGCATTTTTCAAATACACTGTGTACAAATATCATTATAGCCAAAATACTAAGTTTTTTGAGATTTTCTTTAAGTAATTATTTTCAAAAATATAAAAAAACTGCCCAATTCATATTTTTACTGAGGACAACATTATCGTAATATGACGAATAAAATACTAACTTTAATTTTTTTTTTTTTTTGAATTTTGAATTTATTTTAATATAAATTTCACAATTTATTTATTTTTTTTTAATGTGCATTCCACTGTCTTGTCAAATATGTTATAACTTGCTAAAAGTTACCCAACAAGAAAGCCAATTTATTTATTTTAAATTAGTACAATGCTTTAAAAATATTCAAATAATAATAGTAAAATTTTTATTTTAAACACAGTTGACACCTTTTTGCTTGATAAAAATTCATTCATGAATTGTAATAGACATGCATGAATTTTAAAAACCGTTTTTTTGTGACTGTCGCTTGTCTGCCTGAGGAAAAAAAACTGGCAAAGAAAATTATACAATGGGAGCTCACGAGCCAATATGAATTTTTAGGGAGATTGAAATGAACAAACCAGCACTTTTACGAATGATTGTAAATAATAACAAGCTTAAGCAGTCGTTCAAAAGAGTCAATTCATAAATGTTTTTTTGTTCAAATATATACATGCATGTATTTTGTGCATACGTACATGTGTAATAAAAAATTTTTTAGATCATGATTTCATTTATTAAAACTTAGTTTTTATATTTAAGTAAATTCACGAATTAAAATCAAATTTCAGATAATGATCTAACGTATCATTTTTGCTGAGGAGAAGAAGATGATGATATATTGTATAATCCCCTTCCTCTCAACTTTACTTATTGACACATTTATATAAAAAAAAATAAATAAATATTAAAATACTTCTGATGAATTCACTCCTTTTGACGTCATTTCATAAAATAATATGTAAATTTTATTTTTATGTTAACCTGCATAATAAATATTTTCATCATAATGATGTTGATTACAAATGTCATTATCATGCTGCGTGCTAATCATTGATGTATTTAGAAACTCACGTACATTATAAGTACGAGTACAAATATACGTACTTTGTACTCGCACGCTGCGGCGCCTGTCTTGGATACCGTCTGTATAACTTTGGGAGCAGCTTAGAAAAAAGTAACGCATTTCATTAAATGCTTTTTTTTATTAGTTTTATTCGTGGAGGTGTTAATTATGCTTGAATGTTTTCATTTGCATTTAGGAAAGATGGGGGGATATTTTTGTTTGAATAAAAACTTATTTAAATCGTTAATAATACAGCCAAGAAAAAATGTGTTTGCATACAAATAAGTACATATATTTGAAATTCACGGACGTTGCTTTAAAAAATAATTTAAAAGGCTTTTTTTGAATTAAAAAAAAACTTGATAAAATATTAAGGGCTTGATGCATTCTCAAGTAGTTTTTTGAAGTGTTGTTTATAGTAAGAAAAACATACCTTCACAAAAAATTTACTAGGATTTCTGTCTATGTACATACATATGTACATGTATACATTTTTTAAATTCTCCTTTTATGTTAATTTGAAAAGTAAAATAAATACTTCTTTGATTTGTAATAACTTCCGGCTGCTAAAGAGTTTGTGACATAATTTCTTTATTTTAAAGCCAATTGAATTTTTATTCACACCACACTTCATTAATGAATAGGAAATTTAGTTAACTTAGATGTAAAAAAAAACGTTGCCTGTTAGCTTTACATAGCCCGCTCCTTCTAACTGGTCGGCTATTGCACGTAGGTGATATTGAAAATGTTCTTGTTATGGATAAAAGTACGTCGGATTTTGACGAATTTTTCGATTTACCGAATCGGTTTGATATAATATCGTTCGTTAAATTTGTTCTTCGGTAGTGTACTTTTGAATTTTAAATTTTCCAAGACTTCTGTACAACAATATCAAAAAGTAAAGAAAATCTTGTTACAATAATGAAATTATAGACCTTTTCTTTTGGGCTAATCTGCATTTTCATTAGTTTGCCTCTGGCTCATTGCTCCATATACATATGTACATACATAAATACAGCTACTTATGAACATAAAAATGTACGTATGTACATACATACATATGTATATACGAGTATGTAAGTGTTTCTTACCTTTGAAAGTAATTAAAATGCTATTGCTTTACTTTTTATCTATACCTATCACCACAAATACATATGTATAAAATAAGAATATTATGGTAGAACGTCTAAAAATAACTTTTACCTTTCATTCTAGTTTCCAAATGTCAGTCAATCATTCAAACTTACATTTGCTTTGATTTGAAATTCTTTCATGTAACACTCTTTTTTCTTTAAAAATGCTTCTTCTTATTTGGTAAAATTCCAAAAACAAAATAATTTTACTTTAATAACAACAATAAATTTAAAGCATTTTACTGTTAAACAAATAAAAACAATAACAAAAAACCAACAACTATTAATGCCAGGTAATGCTCAAGGTGAAGGTAAAAATTAAGTTTCAAAAGTAAATACAATTCAAAAACAGAACGAAAAGCAAAGAAACAACACCAAGAAAAGCATAATAGATCCAAGACTTAGTAAACAGAAGGAAAAAAAAACCGATAGCATCGCTATTACATTGACATTACAGCAAAATATGTAAACGTAAGTGTTACTTTTGAACAACAAATCCAATTTCGTGCCTTTAACGTTCAACGGTAATAATTACAATGATAATAGCAACAATCAGAGCCAGTGTGCCCGCTTGCTTATAAAATTTTTTTTGCATGAAAAATTAACGATGTATAGTCCATTTAATTTTTTGCATTAAAAATAGACGATGTACAGTTCATTTGATTTTTTGCATAAAAAACATACGATATACAGTCCATTAAATTTTTTTCATAAAAATTTTCTTGCTTTAAAAATGGACAATGTATAGTCCATTTAATTTTTTTCATAAACATTTTTTTTGCTTGAAAAATGGACGATGTATAGTTTATTTAATTTTTTGTATCAAAAAGAGACGATGTACACTCCATTAAATTTTTTTCATAAAAAGTTTTTTGCATGAAAAATGGACAATGTATAGTCCATTTAATTTTTTTAATAAAAATTGTTTTCACTTGAAAAATGGACGATGTATTATAGTCCATTTGATTTTTTGCATAAAAAACATACGATATACAGTCCATTATATTTTTTTCATAAAAAATTTTTTCCATGAAAAATTAACGATGTATAGTCCATTAAATTTTTTTCATTAAAATTTTTTCTTCTCGAAAAATGGACGATGTACAGTCCATTTGATTTTTTGCATAAAAACACACAATATATAGTCCTTTAAATTTTTTCATAAAAATTTTTTTCCATGAAAAATGGACGATGTATATATAGCCCATTAAATTTTTTTCATAAAAAATAAACGATATACAGTCCATTAAATTTTTTTCATTAAAATTTTTTGTGCTTGAAAATGGGACGTATAGCCCATTAAATTTTTTTCATAAAAAGTTTTTTGTGCTTGAAAAATGGACGATGTATAGCCCATTAAATTTTTTTCATAAAAATTTTTTTGTTTGAAAAATGGACGATGTATAGTCCATTTAATTTTTTGCATTAAAAATAGACGATGTACAGTTCATTTGATTTTTTGCATAAAAAACATACGATTACAGTCCATTATATTTTTTACATAAAAAATTTTTTCCATGAAAAATTAACGATTTTTTGCATAAAATACATGCGATATACAGTCCATTAAATTTTTTCATAAAAAATTTTTTCCATGAAAAATGGACGATGTAAGCCCATTAAATTTTGTTCATAAAAAGTTTTTTTGCTTGAAAAATGGACGATGTATAGTCCATTTAATTTTTTGCATGAAAAAAAGACGATGTACAGTCCATTTGATTTTTTGCATAAAAAACACACGATATACAGTCCTTTAAATTTTTTCACAAAAAATTTTTTCTATGAAAAATGGACGATGTATAGCCCATTAAATTTTTTTCATAAAAAATAAACGATATACAGTCCATTTAATTTTTTCCATAAAAAATAGACGATGTACAGTCCATTTAATTTTTTGCATAAAAAACACACGATATACAGTCCTTTAAATTTTTTCACAAAAAATTTTTTCTATGAAAAATGGACGATGTATAGCCCAATAAATTTTTTTCATAAAAATTTTTTTTGTTTGAAAAATGGACGATGTATAGTCCATTTAATTTCTTGCATAAAAACACACGATATACAGTCCATTATATTTTTTTCATAAAAAATTTTTTGCATGAAAAATTAACGATGTATAGTTCATTAAATTTTTTTCATAAAAATTTTTTTTGCTTGAAAAATGGACGATGTATAGTCCATTTAATTTTTTGCATAAAAAATAGACGATGTACAGTCTATTTGATTTTTTTCATAAGAAACATACGATATACAGTCCATTAAATTTTTTTCATTCAAATTTTTTGTGCTTGAAAAATGGACGATGTATAGCCCACTAAACTTTTCATAAAAATTTTTTTGTTTGAAAAATGGACGATGTATAGTCCATTTAATTTTTTGCATGAAAAATAGACGATGTACAGCCCATTAAATTTTTTTCATAAAAATTTTTTTTTTGAAATATGGACGATGTTTATTCATTTATTTTTTTTCATAAAAATTTTTTTTCTTCAAAAATGGTCGATGTACAGTCCATTTGATTTTTTGCATGAAAACTAGACGATGTACAGTCCATTTAATTTTTTTCATAAAAATTTTTTTTGTTTGAAAAATGGACGATAGTCCATTTAATTTTTTGCATAAAAAATAGACGATGTACAGTCCATTTAATTTTTTGCATAAAAAACACACGATATACAGTGCTTTAAATTTTTTTCATAAAAAATTTTTTCCATGAAAAATGGACGATGTATAGTCCATTAAATTTTTTTCATTCAAATGACGATGTATACTCCATTAAATTTTTTTCATAAAATTTTTTTTCTTCAAAAATTGACGATGTATAGTGCATTAAATTTTTTGCATAAAATACATACGATATACAGTCCATTAAATTTTTTCATAAAAATTTTTTTTCCATCAGAAATGGACGATGTATAATAGCCCATTAAATTTTGTTCATAAAAATTTTTTTTGCTTGAAAAATGGACGATGTATAGTCCATTTAATTTCTTGCATGAAAAATAGACGATCCATTTAATTTTTTGCATACGATGTACAGTTCATTATATTTTTTGCATTAAAAACACACGATGTACAGTCCATTAAATTTTGTTCATAAAAATTTTTTTTGCTTGAAAAATGGACGATGTATAGTCCATTTAATTTCTTGCATGAAAAATAGACGATCCATTTAATTTTTTGCATACGATGTATAGTCCATTATATTTTTTGCATTAAAAACACACGATGTACAGTCCATTAAATTTTTTTCATAAAAATTTTTTTTGTTTCAAAAATGGACGATGTATATTTTTTGCATGAAAAAAAGACAATGTACAGTCCATTTGATTTTTTGCATAAAATACATACGATATACAGTCCATTAAATTTTTTCATTAAAATTTTTTGTGCTTGAAAAATGGACGATGTATATATAGCCCATTTAATTTTTTTCATAAAAATTTTTTTTCTTTAAAAATGGACGATGTACAGTCCATTTGATTTTTTGCATAAAACCACACGATATACAGTCCTTTAAATTTTTTTACAAAAAATTTTTTCCATGAAAAATGGACGATGTATAGCCCATTAAATTTTTTTCATAAAATTTTTTTTTGCTTGAAAAATGAACGATGTATAGTCCATTTAATTTTTTGCATAAAAAATAGACGATGTACAGTCCATTTAATTGTTTGCATAAAATACATACGATATACAGTCCATTAAATTTTTTTCATTAAAATTTTTTTTGCTTGAAAAATGGACGATGTATAGCCCACTAAATTTTTTTCATTAAAATTTTTTTTGCTTGAAAAATGGACGATGTATAGCCCACTAAATTTTTTTCATAAAAATTTTTTTTTTTGAAAAATGGACGATGTATAGTCCATTTAATTTTTTGCATGAAAAATAGACGATGTACAGACCTTTAAAATTTTTTCATAAACATTTTTTTTTTTTAAATGTACCATGTATAGCCCATTAAATTTTTTTCATAAAATTTTTTTTTGCTTGAAAAATGAACGATGTATAGTCCATTTAATTTTTTGCATAAAAAATAGACGATGTATAGTCCATTTAATTTTTTGCATAAAAAATAGACGATGTACAGTCCATTTAATTTTTTGCATAAAAAACACACGATATACAGTCCTTTAAATTTTTTTCATAAAAAATTTTTTCCATGAAAAATGGACGATGTATAGTCCATTTAATTTTTTCCATAAAAAATAGACGATGTACAGTCTATTTGATTTTTTTCATAAAAAACATACGGTAAACAGTCCATTATATTTTTTTCATAAAAAATTTTTTGCATGAAAAATTAAAGATTGTATAGTCCATTAAATTTTTTTCATTAAAATTTTTTGTTCTCGAAAAATGGACGATGTACAGTCCATTTGATTTTTTGCATAAAAACACACGATATGCAGTCCTTTAAATTTTTTTCATAAAAATTTTTTTTGTTTGAAAAATGGACGATGTATAGTCCATTTAATTTTTTGCATTAAAAATAGACGATGTACAGTTCATTTGATTTTTTGCATAAAAAACATGCGATATACAGTCCATTATATTTTTTTCATAAAAAATTTTTTTCATGAAATATTAACGATGTATAGTCCATTAAATTTTTTTCATTAAAATGACGATGTATAGTCCATTAAATTTTTTTCATAAAATTTTTTTTCTTCAAAAATGGACGATGTATAGTCCATTTAATTTTTTGCATTAAAAATAGACGATGTACAGTTCATTTGATTTTTTGCATAAAAAACATACGATATACAGTCCATTATATTTTTTTCATAAAAAATTTTTATCATGAAAAATTAACGATGTATAGTCCATTAAATTTTTTTCATTAAAATGACGATGTATAGTCCATTAAATTTTTTTCATAAAATTTTTTTTCTTCAAAAATGGACGATGTATAGTCCATTTAATTTTTTGCATTAAAAATAGACGATGTACAGTTCATTTGATTTTTTGCATAAAATACATACGATATACAGTCCATTAAATTTTTTCATAAAAATTTTTTTCCATGAGAAATGGACGATGTATAGCCCATTAAATTTTTTCATAAAAATTTTTTTCCATGAGAAATGGACGATGTATAGCCCATTAAATTTTGTTCATAAAAACTTTTTTTGCTTGAAAAATGGACGATGTATAGTCCATTTAATTTCTTGCATGAAAAATAGACGATCCATTTAATTTTTTGCATACGATGTACAGTCCATTATATTTTTTGCATTAAAAACACACGATGTACAGTCCATTAAATTTTTTTCATAAAAATTTTTTTTGTTTCAAAAATGGACGATGTATAGCCCACTAAATTTTTTTCATAAAAATTTTTTTGTTTGCAAAATGGACGATCTATAGTCCATTTAATTTTTTGCATACGATGTACAGTCCATTATATTTTTTGCATAAAAAACACACGATATATAGTCCTTTAAATTTTTTTACAAAAAATTTTTTCCATGAAAAATGGCCCATGAAATTTTTTTCGTTAAAATTTTTTTTGCTTGAAAAATGGACGATATTTAGTCCATTTAATTTTTTGCATGAAAAAAAGACGATGTACAGTCCATTTAATTTTTTGCATTAAAAACACACGATATACAGTCCATTTAATTTTTTTTATTAAAATTTTTTGTGCTTGAAAAATGGACGATGTATAGCCCACTAAATTTTTTTCATAAAAATTTTTTGGTTTGAAAAATGGACGATCTATAGTCCATTTAATTTTTTGCATGAAAAATAGACGATGTACAGTCCATTAAATTTTTTTCATAAAAATTTTTTTTTTTTTGAAAAATGGACAATGTAAAGTCCATTTAATTTTTTCCATGAAAAATAGACGATGTACATACAGTCCATTAAATTTTTTTCATAAAAATTTTTTTTTTTTTTTGAAAAATGGACGATGTATAGTCCATTTAATTTTTTGCATAAAAAATAGACGATGTACAGTCCATTTAATTTTTTGCATAAAAAACACACGATATACAGTCCTTTAAATTTCCATTCCATTTAATTTTTTGCATGAAAAATAGCCGATGTACAGTCCATTTGATTTTTTGCATAAAAAACATACGATATACAGTCCACTAAATTTTTTTCATAAAAATTTTTTTGTTTGAAAAATGGACGATCTATAGTCCATTTAATTTTTTGCATGAAAAATAGACGATGTACAGTCCATTAAATTTTTTTCATTAAAATTTTTTTTTTAAAAAATGGACGATGTACAGTCCATTTGATTTTTTGCAGAAAAAACATACGATATACAGTCCATTAAATTTTTTTCATAAAAATTTTTTTTGTTTCAAAAATGGACGATGTATAGTCCATTTAATTTTTTCCATGAAAAAAAGACGATGTACAGTCCATTTGATTTTTTGCATAAAATACATACAGTCCATTAAATTTTTTCATTAAAATTTTTTGTGCTTGAAAAATGGACGATGTACAGCCCATTTAATTTTTTTCATAAAAATTTTTTTTCTTTAAAAATGGACGATGTATAGTCCATTTAATTTTTTGCATAAAAAATAGACGATGTACAGTCTATTTGATTTTTTTCATAAAAAAACATACGATATACAGTCCATTATATTTTTTTCATATAAAATTTTTTGCATGAAAAATTAACGATGTATAGTCCATTAAATTTTTTTCATTAAAATTTTTTGTTCTCGAAAAATGGACGATGTACAGTCCATTTGATTTTTTGCATAAAAACACACGATATACAGTCCTTTAAATTTTTTCATAAAAAATTTTTTCCATGAAAAATGGACGATGTATATATAGCCCATGAAATTTTTTTCATAAAAATTTTTTTTGCTTGAAAAATGGACGATGTATAGTCCATTTAATTTTTTGCATAAAAATAGACGATGTACAGTCCATTTAATTTAATTTAATTTTCATAAAAAAATTTTTCCATGAAAAATGGACGATGTATAGCCCATTAAATTTTCTTCATAAAAATTTTTTTTGTTTTAAAAATGGATGATGTACAGCCCATTTGATTTTTTACATAAAAACACACGATATACAGTTCTTTAAATTTTTTTATAAAAAATTTTTTCCATGAAAAATGGCCCATTAAATTTTTTTATAAAAAATTTTTTCCATGAAAAATGGACGATGTATAGCCCATTAAATTTTTTTTCATAAAAAATAAACGATATACAGTTCTTTAAATACTTTTATAAAAAATTTTTTCCATGAAAAATGGACGATGTATAGCCCATTAAATTTTTTTTCATAAAAAATAAACGATATACAGTCCATTATTTTTTTTTCATAAAAAATTTTTTGCGTGAAAAATTAACGATGTATAGTCCATTAAATTTTTTTCATTAAAATGACGATGTATAGTCTATTAAATTTTTTTCATAAAATTTTTTTTCTTCAAAAATGGACGATGTATAGTGCATTAAATTTTTTGCATAAAATACATACGATATACAGTCCATTAAATTTTTTCATAAAAATTTTTTTCCATGAGAAATGGACGATGTATAGCCCATTAAATTTTGTTCATAAAAATTTTTTTTGCTTGAAAAATGGACGATGTATAGTCCATTTAATTTCTTGCATGAAAAATAGACGATCCATTTAATTTTTTGCATACGATGTACAGTCCATTATATTTTTTGCATTAAAAACACACGATATACAGTCCATTAAATTTTTTTCATAAAAATTTTTTTTGTTTCAAAAATGGACGATGTATAGTCCATTATATTTTTTGCATTAAAAACACACGATATACAGTCCATTAAATTTTTTTCATACAAATTTTTTTTGTTTCAAAAATGGACGATGTATAGTCCATTATATTTTTTGCATTAAAAACACACGATATACAGTCCATTAAATTTTTTTCATAAAAATTTTTTTTGTTTCAAAAATGGACGATGTATAGTCCATTTAATTTTTTGCATGAAAAAAAGACGATGTACAGTCCATTTGATTTTTTGCATAAAATACATACGATATACAGTCCATTAAACTTTTTCATTAAAATTTTTTGTGCTTGAAAAATGGACGATGTATAGCCCATTTAATTTTTTTCATAAAAATTTTTTTTCTTTAAAAATGGACGATGTACAGTCCATTTGATTTTTTGCATAAAACCACACGATATACAGTCCTTTAAATTTTTTTACAAAAAATTTTTTCCATGAAAAATGGACGATGTATAGCCCATGAAATTTTTTTCATTAAAATTTTTTTTGCTTCAAAAATCCCATTTAATTTTTTGCATAAAAAATAGACGATGTACAGTCCATTTAATTTTTTGCATAAAAAACACACGATATACAGTCCTTTAAATTTTTTTTTATAAAAAATTTTTTCCATGAAAAATGGACGATGTATAGCCCATTAAATTTTTTTCATAAAAATTTTTTTTGTTTGAAAAATGGACGATGTATAGTCCATTTAAATTTTTGCATGAAAAAAAGACGATGTACAGTCCATTTGATTTTTTGCATAAAATACATACGATATACAGTCCATTAAACTTTTTCATTAAAATTTTTTGTGCTTGAAAAATGGACGATGTATAGCCCATTTAATTTTTTTCATACAAATTTTTTGTTCTCGAAAAATGGACGATGTACAGTCCATTTGATTTTTTGCATAAAAACACACGATATACAGTCCTTTAAATTTTTTCATAAAAAATTTTTTCCATGAAAAATGGACGATGTATATATAGCCCATGAAATTTTTTTCATAAAAATTTTTTTTGCTTGAAAAATGGACGATGTATAGTCCATTTAATTTTTTGCATAAAAATAGACGATGTACAGTCCATTTAATTTAATTTAATTTTCATAAAAAAATTTTTCCATGAAAAATGGACGATGTATAGCCCATTAAATTTTCTTCATAAAAATTTTTTTTGTTTTAAAAATGGATGATGTACAGTCCATTTGATTTTTTGCATAAAAACACACGATATACAGTTCTTTAAATTTTTTTATAAAAAATTTTTTCCATGAAAAATGGCCCATTAAATTTTTTTATAAAAAATTTTTTCCATGAAAAATGGACGATGTATAGCCCATTAAATTTTTTTTCATAAAAAATAAACGATATACAGTTCTTTAAATTCTTTTATAAAAAATTTTTTCCATGAAAAATGGACGATGTATAGCCCATTAAATTTTTTTTCATAAAAAATAAACGATATACAGTCCATTATTTTTTTTTCATAAAAAATTTTTTGCGTGAAAAATTAACGATGTATAGTCCATTAAATTTTTTTCATTAAAATGACGATGTATAGTCTATTAAATTTTTTTCATAAAATTTTTTTTCTTCAAAAATGGACGATGTATAGTGCATTAAATTTTTTGCATAAAATACATACGATATACAGTCCATTAAATTTTTTCATAAAAATTTTTTTCCATGAGAAATGGACGATGTATAGCCCATTAAATTTTGTTCATAAAAATTTTTTTTGCTTGAAAAATGGACGATGTATAGTCCTTTTAATTTTTTGCATTAAAAATAGACGATGTACAGTTCATTTGATTTTTTGCATAAAAAACATACGATATACAGTCCATTATATTTTTTTCATAAAAAATTTTTTCCATGAAAAATTAACGATGTATAGTCCATTAAATTTTTTTCATTAAAATGACGATGTATAGTCCATTAAATTTTTTTTCATAAAAATTTGTTTTCTTTAAAAATGGACGATGTACAGTCCATTTGATTTTTTGCATAAAACCACACGATATACAGTCCTTTAAATTTTTTACAAAAATTTTTTTTTTTTTTTTGAAAAATGGACGATGTATAGCCCATGAAATTTTGTTCATAAAAATTTTTTTTGTTTGAAAAATGGATGATGTACAGTCCATTTGATTTTTTGCATAAAACCACACGATATACAGTCCATTAAATTTTTTTCATTAAAATTTTTTTTGTTTCAAAAATGGACGATGTATAGTCCATTTAATAATTTTTTTTTGCTTGAAAAATGAACGATGTATATTCCATTTAATTTTTTGCATAAAAAATAGACGATGTACAGTCTATTTAATTTTTTGCATAAAAAACACACGATATACAGTACTTTTACTTTTTTTAATAAAAAGTTTTTTCCATGAAAAATGGGCGATGTATAAGCCCATTAAATTTTTTTCATAAAAATTTTTTTTGTTTGAAAAATGGACGATGTATAGTCCATTTAATTTTTTGCATTAAAAATAGACGATGTACAGTTCATTTGATTTTTTTCATAAAAAACATACGATATACAGTCCTTTAAATTTTTTCATAAAAAATTTTTTCCATGAAAAATTAACGATGTATAGTCCATTAAATTTTTTTCATTAAAATGACGATGTATAGTCCATTAAATTTTTTTCATAAAATTTTTTTTCTTCAAAAATGGACGATGTATAGTGCATTAAATTTTTTGCATAAAATACATACGATATACAGTCCATTAAATTTTTTCATAAAAATTTTTTTCCATGAAAAATGGACGATGTATAGCCCATTAAATTTTTTTCATTAAAATTTTTTGTTCTCGAAAAATGGACGATGTACAGTCCATTTGATTTTTTGCATAAAAACACACGATATACAGTCCTTTAAATTTTTTCATAAAAAATTTTTTCCATGAAAAATGGACGATGTATAGCCCATTAAATTTTTTTCATAAAAAATAAACGATATACAAGTCCATTTAATTTTTTCATAAAAAATTTTTTGGGTGAAAAATTAACGATGTATAGTTCATTAAATTTTTTTCATTAAATTTTTTTGTGCTTGAAAAATGAACGATGTATAGTCCATTTAATTTTTTGCATAAAAAATAGACGATGTATAGTCCATTTAATTTTTTGCATTAAAAATAGACGATGTAGAGTTCATTTGATTTTTTGCATAAAAAACATACGATATACAGTCCATTATATTTTTTCATAAAAATTTTTTTCCATGAAAAATTAACGATGTATAGTCCATTAAATTTTTTTCATTAAAATGACGATGTATAGTCCAAAAATTTTTTTCATAAAATTTTCTTTTCTTCAAAAATGGACGATGTATAGTGCATTAAATTTTTTGCATAAAATACATACGATATACAGTCCATTAAATTTTTTTTCATAAAAATTTTTTTTCATGAAAAATGGACGATGTACAGTCCATTAAATTTTTTTCATTAAAATTTTTTGTTCTCGAAAAATGGACGATGTACAGTCCATTTGATTTTTTTCATAAAAAATAAACGATATACAGTCCATTATATTTTTTTCATAAAAAATTTTTTCCATGAAAAATTAACGGTGTATAGTCCATTAAATTTTTTTCGTTAAAATGACGATGTATAGTCCATTAAATTTTTTTCATAAAATTTTTTCTTCTTCAAAAATGGACGATGTATAGCCCATTAAATTTTTTTCATAAAAATTTTTTTTGCTTGAAAAATGGACGATGTATAGTCCAATTAATTTTTTGCATGAAAAAAAGACGATGTACAGTCCATTTGATTTTTTGCATAAAAAATTTTTTGCATGAAAAATTAACGATGTATAGCCTATTAAATTTTTTGCATAAAAATTTTTTTGCTTCAAAAATGGACGATGTATAGTCCATTTAATTTTTTCCATGAAAAATAGACGATTACAGTTAATTTGATTTATTGCATAAAAAATAAACGATATTACAGTCCATTAAATTTTTTTCATAAAAAATTTTTTCCATGAAAAATTAACGATGTATAGCCCATTAAATTTTTTTCATAAAAATTTTTTTTGTTTGAAAAATGGACGATGTATAGTCCATTTAATTTTTTGCATAAAAAATAGACGATGTACAGTCTATTTGATTTTTTTCATAAAAAACATACGATATACAGTCCATTATATTTTTCTCATAAAAAATTTTTTGCATGAAAAATTAACGATGATATAGTCCATTAAATTTTTTTCATTAAAATTTTTTGTTCTCGAAAAATGGACGATGTACAGTCCATTTGATTTTTTGCATAAAAACACACGATATACAGTCCTTAAAATTTTTTCATAAAAAATTTTTTCCATGAAAAATGGACGATGTATATATAGCCCATTAAATTTTTTCATAAAAAATAAACGATATACAGTTGATTTAATTTTTTTCATAAAAAATTTTTTGGATGAAATAGTAACGAATAGCCCATTAAATTTTTTGCATAAAATTTTTTTGTTTGAAAAATGGACGATGTATATATAGTCCATTTAATTTTTTGCATGAAAAATAGACGATGTACAGTCTATTTGATTTTTTTCATAAAAAACATACGATATACAGTCCATTAAATTTTTTTCATAAAAATTTTTTTTTTTGGAAAAATGGACGATGTATTATAGTCCATTTGATTTTTTGCATAAAACCACACGATATACAGTCCTTTAAATTTTTTCACAAAAAATTTTTTTTTGGAAAAATGGACGATGTATAGCCCATGAAATATTTTTCATAAAAATTTTTTTTGCTTGAAAAATGAACGATGTATAGTCCATTTAATTTTTTGCATAAAAAATAAACGATGTACAGTCCATTTAATTTTTTGCATAAAAAACACACGATAAACAGTCCTTTAAATTTTTTCATAAAAAATTTTTTCCATGAAAAATGGACGATGTATAGCCCATTAAATTTTTTTCATAAAAATTTTTTTTTTTGGAAAAATGGACGATGTATAGCCCATTTAATTTTTTTTCATAAAAATTTTTTTGTTTGAAAAATGGACGATCTATAGTCTATTTAATTTTTTGCATAAAAAATAGACGATGTACAGTCTATTTGATTTTTTTCATAAAAACATACGATATACAGTCCATTATATTTTTTTCATAAAAAATTTTTTGCATGAAAAATTAACGATGTATAGTCCATTAAATTTTTTTCATTAAAATTTTTTGTTCTCGAAAAATGGACGATTTACAGTCGAATAACGAATAGCCCATTAAATTTTTTGCATAAAATTTTTTTGTTTGAAAAATGGACGATGTATATATAGTCCATTTAATTTTTTGCATGAAAAATAGACGATGTACAGTCTATTTGATTTATTTCATAAAAAACATACGATATACAGTCCATTATATTTTTCTCATAAAAAATTTTTTGCATGAAAAATTAACGATGATATAGTCCATTAAATTTTTTTCATTAAAATTTTTTGTTCTCGAAAAATGGACGATGTACAGTCCATTTGATTTTTTTCATAAAAAATAAACGATATACAGTCCATTATATTTTTTTCATAAAAAATTTTTTCCATGAAAAATTAACGGTGTATAGTCCATTAAATTTTTTTCGTTAAAATGACGATGTATAGTCCATTAAATTTTTTTCATAAAATTTTTTCTTCTTCAAAAATGGATGATGTATAGCCCATTAAATTTTTTTCATAAAAATTTTTTTTGCTTGAAAAATGGACGATGTATAGTCCAATTAATTTTTTGCATGAAAAAAAGACGATGTACAGTCCATTTGATTTTTTGCATAAAAAATTTTTTGCATGAAAAATTAACGATGTATAGCCTATTAAATTTTTTCCATAAAAATTTTTTTGCTTCAAAAATGGACGATGTATAGTCCATTTAATTTTTTCCATGAAAAATATACGATTACAGTTAATTTGATTTATTGCATAAAAAATAAACGATATTACAGTCCATTAAATTTTTTTCATAAAAAATTTTTTCCATGAAAAATTAACGATGTATATATAGCCCATTAAATTTTTTTCATAAAAATTTTTTTTGTTTGAAAAATGGACGATGTATAGTCCATTTAATTTTTTGCATAAAAAATAGACGATGTACAGTCTATTTGATTTTTTTCATAAAAAACATACGATATACAGTCCATTATATTTTTCTCATAAAAAATTTTTTGCATGAAAAATTAACGATGATATAGTCCATTAAATTTTTTTCATTAAAATTTTTTGTTCTCGAAAAATGGACGATGTACAGTCCATTTGATTTTTTGCATAAAAACACACGATATACAGTCCTTAAAATTTTTTCATAAAAAATTTTTTCCATGAAAAATGGACGATGTATAGCCCATTAAATTTTTTCAGAAAAAATAAACGATATACAGTTGATTTAATTTTTTTCATAAAAAATTTTTTGGATGAAATAGTAACGAATAGCCCATTAAATTTTTTGCATAAAATTTTTTTGTTTGAAAAATGGACGATGTATATATAGTCCATTTAATTTTTTGCATGAAAAATAGACGATGTACAGTCTATTTGATTTTTTTCATAAAAAACATACGATATACAGTCCATTAAATTTTTTTCATAAAAATTTTTTTTTTTGGAAAAATGGACGATGTATTATAGCCCATGAAATATTTTTCATAAAAATTTTTTTTGCTTGAAAAATGAACGATGTATAGTCCATTTAATTTTTTGCATAAAAAACACACGATAAACAGTCCTTTAAATTTTTTCATAAAAAATTTTTTCTATGAAAAATGGACGATGTATATATAGCCCATTAAATTTTTTTCATAAAAATTTTTTTTTTTGGAAAAATGGACGATGTATAGCCCATTTAATTTTTTTTCATAAAAATTTTTTTGTTTGAAAAATGGACGATCTATAGTCCATTTAATTTTTTGCATAAAAAATAGACGATGTACAGTCTATTTGATTTTTTTCATAAAAAACATACGATATACAGTCCATTATATTTTTTTCATAAAAAATTTTTTCCATGAAAAATTAACGATGTAAAAAATTAAAATTTTTTGTTCTCGAAAAATGGACGATGTACAGTCCATTTGATTTTTTTCCATGAAAAATTAACGATGTATAGTCCATTAAATTTTTTTCGTTAAAATGACGATGTATAGTCCATTAAATTTTTTTCATAAAATTTTTTTTTCTTCAAAAATGGACGATGTATAGCCCATTAAATTTTTTTCATAAAAATTTTTTTTGTTTGAAAAATGGACGATGTATAGTCCATTTAATTTTTTGCATAAAAAATAGACGATGTACATACAGTCCATTTGATTTTTTGCATAAAAAATTTTTTGCATGAAAAATTAACGATGTATAGCCTATTAAATTTTTTGCATAAAAATTTTTTTGCTTCAAAAATGGACGATGTATAGTCCATTTAATTTTTTCCATGAAAAATAGACGATTACAGTTAATTTGATTTATTGCATAAAAAATAAACGATATTACAGTCCATTAAATTTTTTTCATAAAAAATTTTTTGCATGAAAAATTAACGATGTATAAGCCCATTAAATTTTTTTCATAAAAATTTTTTTTGTTTGAAAAATGGACGATGTATAGTCCATTTAATTTTTTGCATAAAAAATAGACGATGTACAGTCTATTTGATTTTTTTCATAAAAAACATACGATATACAGTCCATTATATTTTTCTCATAAAAAATTTTTTGCATGAAAAATTAACGATGATATAGTCCATTAAATTTTTTTCATTAAAATTTTTTGTTCTCGAAAAATGGACGATGTACAGTCCATTTGATTTTTTGCATAAAAACACACGATATACAGTCCTTAAAATTTTTTCATAAAAAATTTTTTCCATGAAAAATGGACGATGTATAGCCGATTAAATTTTTTCATAAAAAATAAACGATATACAGTTGATTTAATTTTTTTCATAAAAAATTTTTTGGATGAAATAGTAACGAATAGCCCATTAAATTTTTTGCATAAAATTTTTTTGTTTGAAAAATGGACGATGTATATATAGTCCATTTAATTTTTTGCATGAAAAATAGACGATGTACAGTCTATTTGATTTTTTTCATAAAAAACATACGATGTACAGTCCATTAAATTTTTTTCATAAAAATTTTTTTTTTTGGAAAAATGGACGATGTATAGTCCATTTGATTTTTTGCATAAAACCACACGATATACAGTCCTTTAAATTTTTTCACAAAAAATTTTTTCCATGAAAAATGGACGATGTATTATAGCCCATGAAATATTTTTCATAAAAATTTTTTTTGCTTGAAAAATGAACGATGTATAGTCCATTTAATTTTTTGCATAAAAAATAAACGATGTACAGTCCATTTAATTTTTTGCATAAAAAACACACGATAAACAGTCCTTTAAATTTATTCATAAAAAATTTTTTCCATGAAAAATGGACGATGTATATATAGCCCATTAAATTTTTTTCATAAAAATTTTTTTTTTGGAAAAATGGACGATGTATAGCCCATTTAATTTTTTTTCATAAAAATTTTTTTGTTTGAAAAATGGACGATCTATAGTCCATTTAATTTTTTGCATAAAAAATAGACGATGTACAGTCTATTTGATTTTTTTCATAAAAAACATACGATATACAGTCCATTATATTTTTTTCATAAAAAATTTTTTGCATGAAAAATTAACGATTAAATTAAATTTTTTCCATTAAATTTTTTTCATTAAAATTTTTTGTTCTCGAAAAATGGACGATGTACAGTCCATTTGATTTTTTTCCATGAAAAATTAACGATGTATAGTCCATTAAATTTTTTTCGTTAAAATGACGATGTATAGTCCATTAAATTTTTTTCATAAAATTTTTTTTTCTTCAAAAATGGACGATGTATAGCCAATTAAATTTTTTTCATAAAAATTTTTTTTGCTTGAAAAATGGACGTTGTATAGTCCAATTAATTTTTTGCATGGAAAAAAGACGATGTACAGTCCATTTGATTTTTTGCATAAAAAATTTTTTGCATGAAAAATTAACGATGTATAGTCCATTAAATTTTTTTCATTAAAATGACGATGTATAGTCCATTAAATTTTTTTCATAAAAATTTTTTTTGCTTGAAAAATGAACGATGTATAGTCCATTTAATTTTTTGCATAAAAAATGGACGATGTACAGTCTATTTGATTTTTTTCATAAGAAACATACGATATACAGTCCATTAAATTTTTTTCATTAAAATTTTTTGTGCTTGAAAAATGGACGATGTATAGTCCAATTAATTTTTTGCATGAAAAAAAGACGATGTACAGTCCATTTGATTTTTTACATAAAAAACATACATTAAATTTTTTTTATTAAAATTTTTTGAGCTTGAAAAATGGACGATGTATAGCCCACTAAATTTTTTTCATAAAAATTTTTTTGTTTGAAAAATGGACGATGTATAGTCCATTTAATTTTTTGCATGAAAAATAGACGATGTACAACAGTCCATTTGATTTTTTGCATAAAAAACATACGATATACAGTCCATTATATTTTTTTCATAAAAATTTTTTTTTTTGAAAAATGGACGATGTATGCCCATTTAATTTTTTTCATAAAAATTTTTTTGTTTGAAAAATGGACGATCTATAGTCCATTTAATTTTTTGCATAAAAAATAGACGATGTACAGTCTATTTGATTTTTTTCATAAAAAACATACGATATACAGTCCATTATATTTTTTTCATAAAAAATTTTTTGCATGAAAAATTAACGATGTATAGTCCATTAAATTTTTTTCATTAAAATTTTTTGTTCTCGAAAAATGGACGATGTACAGTCCATTTGATTTTTTTCATAAAAAATAAACGATATACAGTCCATTATATTTTTTTCATAAAAAATTTTTTCCATGAAAAATTAACGATGTGTAGTCCATTAAATTTTTTTCGTTAAAATGACGATGTATAGTCCATTAAATTTTTTTCATAAAATTTTTTCTTCTTCAAAAATGGACGATGTATAGCCCATTAAATTTTTTTCATAAAAATTTTTTTTGCTTGAAAAATGGACGATGTATAGTCCAATTAATTTTTTGCATGAAAAAAAGACGATGTACAGTCCATTTGATTTTTTGCATAAAAAATTTTTTGCATGAAAAATTAACGATGTATAGCCTATTAAATTTTTTGCATAAAAATTTTTTTGCTTCAAAAATGGACGATGTATAGTCCATTTAATTTTTTGCATGAAAAATAGACGATTACAGTTCATTTGATTTATTGCATAAAAAATAAACGATATTACAGTCCATTAAATTTTTTCATAAAAAATTTTTTGCATGAAAAATTAACGATGATATAGTCCATTAAATTTTTTTCATTAAAATTTTTTGTTCTCGAAAAATGGACGATGTACAGTCCATTTGATTTTTTGCATAAAAACACACGATATACAGTCCTTAAAATTTTTTCATAAAAAATTTTTTCCATGAAAAATGGACGATGTATAGCCCATTAAATTTTTTCATAAAAAATAAACGATATACAGTTGATTTAATTTTTTTCATAAAAAATTTTTTGGATGAAATAGTAACGAATAGCCCATTAAATTTTTTGCATAAAATTTTTTTGTTTGAAAAATGGACGATGTATATATAGTCCATTTAATTTTTTGCATGAAAAATAGACGATTTACAGTTCATTTGATTTTTTGCATAAAAAATAAACGATATAAACGATGGACGATGTATAGCTCATGAAATTTTTTTCATAAAAATTTTTTTTGCTTGAAAAATGAACGATGTATATTCCATTTAATTTTTTGCATAAAAAATAGACGATGTACAGTCTATTTAATTTTTTGCATAAAAAACACACGATATACAGTACTTTTAATTTTTTTAATAAAAAGTTTTTTCCATAAAAATGGACGATGTATAGCCCATTAAATTTTTTCATAAAAAATAAACGATATACAGTTGATTTAATTTTTTTCATAAAAAATTTTTTGGATGAAATAGTAACGAATAGCCCATTAAATTTTTTTCATAAAAATTTTTTTTGTTTGAAAAATGGACGATGTATAGTCCATTTAATTTTTTGCATTAAAAATAGACGATGTACAGTTCATTTGATTTTTTTCATAAAAAACATACGATATACAGTCCATTATATTTTTTTCATAAAAAATTTTTTCCATGAAAAATTAACGATGTATAGTCCATTAAATTTTTTTCATTAAAATGACGATGTATAGTCCATTAAATTTTTTTCATAAAATTTTTTTTCTTCAAAAATGGACGATGTATAGTGCATTAAATTTTTTGCATAAAATACATACGATATACAGTCCATTAAATTTTTTCATAAAAATTTTTTTCCATGAAAAATGGACGATGTATAGCCCATTAAATTTTTTTCATAAAAATTTTTTTTCCTTGAAAAATGGACGATGTATAGTCCATTTAATTTCTTGCATGAAAAATAGACGATCCATTTAATTTTTTGCATACGACTTACAGTCCATTATATTTTTTGCATTAAAAACACACGATGTACAGTCCATTAAATTTTTTTCATAAAAATTTTTTTTGTTTGAAAAATGGACGATGTATAGCCCATTAAAT
Organism: Nowickia ferox; assembly: GCA_936439885.1. Taxonomy (NCBI): domain Eukaryota; kingdom Metazoa; phylum Arthropoda; class Insecta; order Diptera; family Tachinidae; genus Nowickia; species Nowickia ferox. Next base: position 7,414,316 of record OW387025.1, on the reverse strand, counting down.
TTTTTTCATAAAAATATTTTTTCCATGAAAAATTAACGATGTATAGTTCATTAAATTTTTTTCATTAAAATTTTTTGTTCTCGAAAAATGGACGATGTACAGTCCATTTGATTTTTTGCATAAAAACACACGATATACAGTCCTTTAAATTTTTTCATAAAAATTTTTTCCATGAAAAATGGACGATGTATAGCCCATTAAATTTTTTTCATAAAAAATAAACGATATACAGTCCATTTAATTTTTTTATAAAAAATTTTTTGGATGAAAAATTAACGATGTATAGTCCATTAAATTTTTTTCATTAAAATTTTTTGTGCTTGAAAAATGGACGATGTATAGCGCATTAAATTTTTTGCATAAAAATTCTTTTTGCTTGAAAAATGAACGATGTAAATTCCATTTAATTTTTTGCATAAAAAATAGACGATGTACAGTCTATTTAATTTTTTGCATAAAAAACACACGATATACAGTACTTTAAATTTTTTTCATAAAAAATTTTTTCCATGAAAAATGGACGATGTATAGCCCATTTAATTTTTTTCATAAAATTTTTTTTTTTTTTTAAATGGACGATGTATAGCCCATTTAATTTTTTTTCATAAAAATTTTTTTTTTGAAAAATGGACGATCTATAGTCCATTTAATTTTTTGCATAAAAAATAGACGATGTGCAGTCTATTTGATTTTTTTCATAAAAAACATACGATATACAGTCCATTATATTTTTTTCATAAAAAATTTTTTCCATGAAAAATGGACGATGTATAGCGCATTAAATTTTTTGCATAAAAATTCTTTTGCTTGAAAAATGGACGATGTATAGTCCATTTAATTTTTTGCATAAAAAATAGACGATTACAGTTCATTTGATTTTTTGCATAAAAAATAAACGATATACAGTCCATAAACTTTTTTTCATAAAAATTTTTTTTTTTTGAAAAATGTACGATGTATAGCCCATTAAATTTTTTTCATAAAAAATTTTTTGTATGAAAAATTTACGTATAGCCCATTAAATTTTTTTCATAAAAAATAAACGATATACAGCCCATTTAATTTTTTTTATAAAAAATTTTTTGGATGAAAAATTAACGATGTATATATAGTCCACTAAATTTTTTTCATAAAAATTTTTTTTCATCAAAAATGGACGATTTATAGCCCATTAAATTTTTTTCATAGAAATTTTTTTGTTTGAAAAATGGACGATGTATAGTCCATTTAATTTTTTGCATAAAAAATAGACGATGTACAGTTCATTTGATTTTTTGATTAAAAAATTAACGATATACCGGTCCATTAAATTTTTTTCATTAAAATTTTTTGTGCTTGAAAAATGGACGATAATTAATCCAATTAATTTTTTGCATGAAAAAAAGACGATGTACAGTTCATTTGATTTTTTGATTAAAAAATAAACGATATATTTTTCATTATATTATTATTACATTATATTTTTTTTATAAAAAATTTTTTGCATGAAAAATTAACGATGTAAGTCTATAAAATTTTTTTCATAAAATTTTTTTCTTCAAAAATGGACGATGTACAGTACATTTGATTTTTTGCATAAAACCACACGATATACAGTCCTTTAAATGAAAAATGGATGATGTATTATAGTCCATTTAATTTTTTGCATAAAAAATAGACGATGTACAGTCCATTTGATTTTTTGCATAAAAAACACACGATATAGTCCTTTAAATTTTTTTCATAAAAAATTTTTTGCATGAAAAATTGACGATGTACAGTCCATTTGATTTTTTGCATAAAAAACACACGATATAGCCCATTAAATTTTTTTCATAAAAAATTAACGATGTATAGTCCATTAAATTTTTTTCATTAAAATGACGATGTATAGTCCATTAAATTTTTTTCATAAATTTTTTTTTCTTCAAAAATGGACGATGTATAGCCCATTAAATTTTTTTGATAAAAATTTTTTTTGCTTGAAAAATGGATGATGTATAGTCCATTTAATTTTTTGCATAAAAAATAGACGATGTACAGTTCATTTGATTTTTACATAAAAAACATACGATATACAGTCTATTATATTTTTTTCATAAAAAATTTTTTCCATTAAAAATTAACGATGTTTTTTTTTCATAAAAATTTTCTTTGTTTGAAAAATGGAGGATGTATAGTCCATTTAATTTTTTGCATAAAAAATAGACGATGTACAGTTCATTTGATTTTTTGCATAAAAAACATACGATATACAGTCCATTATATTTTTTTCATAAAAAATTTTTTCTATAAAAAATTAACGATGTATAGTCCATTAAATTTTTTTCATTAAAATGACGATGTATAGTCCATTAAATTTTTTTCATAAAATTTTTTTTTCTTCAAAAATGGAAGATGTATAGTCCATTAAATTTTTTGCATAAAATACATACGATATACAGTCCATTTAATTTTTTCATAAAAATTTTTTTCCATGAAAAATGGACGATGTATAGCCCATTAAATTTTTTTAATAAAAAATTTTTTTTGCTTGAAAAATGGACGATGTGTAGTCCATTTAATTTCTTGCATGAAAAATAGACGATCCATTTAATTTTTTGCATACGATGTACAGTCCATTATATTTTTTGCATTAAAAACACACGATGTACAGTCCATTAAATTTTTTTCATAAACATTTTTTTTTTTTGAAAAATGGACGATGTATAGTCCATTTAATTTTTTGCATGAAAAAAAGACGATGTACAGTCCATTTGATTTTTTCCATAAAAAATATACGATATACAGTCCATTAAATTTTTTTCATAAAAATTTTTTTTGTTTGAAAAATGGACGATGTATACTAATTAATTTTTTGCATGAAAAATAGACGATTACAGTTCATTTGATTTTTTGCATAAAAAAATAAACGATATACCGTTCATTATATTTTTTTTATAAAAAATTTTTTGCATGAAAAATTAACGATGTATAGTCCATTAAATTTTTTTCATAAAAATTTTTTTTCTTCAAAAATGGAGGATGTACAGTACATTTGATTTTTTGCATAAAACCACACGATATACAGTCCTTTAAATTTTTTCATAAAAAATTTTTTCCATGAAAAAATGGACAATGTATAGGCCATTTAATTTTTTTCATTAAAATTGTTTTCGCTGAAAAATGGACGATGTATTATAGTCCATTTAATTTTTTCATGAAAAAAAAGACGATGTACAGTCCATAATATTTTTTGCATTAAAAACACACGATGTACAGTCCATTAAATTTTTTTCATAAAAATTTTTTTTTTTTGAAAAATGGACGATTTATAGTCCATTTAATTTTTTGCATGAAAAAAAGACGATGTACAGTCCATTATATTTTTTGCATTAAAAACACACAATGTACAGTCCATTAAATTTTTTTCATAAAAATTTTTTCCATGAAAAATAGACGATTACAGTTCATTTGATTTTTTGCATAAAAAATAAACGATATACAGTCCATTAAATTTTTTTCATAAAAAATTTTTTGCATGAAAAATTAACGATGTATATATAGCCCATGAAATTTTTTTCATACAAATTTTTTTTGCTTGAAAAATGGACGATGTACAGTCTATTTGATTATTTTCATAAAAAACATACGATATACAGTCCATTAAATTTTTTTCATTAAAATTTTTTGTTCTCGAAAAATGGACGATGTACAGTCCATTTGATTTTTTGCATAAAAACACACGATATACAGTCCTTTAAATTTTTTCATAAAAAATTTTTTCCATGAAAAATGGACGATGTATAGCCCATTAAATTTTTTTCATAAAAAATAAACGATATACAATCCATTTAATTTTTTCATAAAAAATTTTTTGGATGAAAAAGTAACGATGTATAGCACATTAAATTTTTTGCATAAAAATTTTTTTGCTTGAAAAATGGACGATGTATAAGTCCATTTAATTTTATGCATGAAAAATAGACGATTGCAGTTCATTTGATATTTTGCATAAAAAATAAGCGATATACAGTCCATTAAATTTTTTTTATAAAAAATTTTTTGCATGAAAAATTAACGATTATCCATAAATAACGATCCATTAAATTTGTTTCATTAAAATTTTTTGTGCTTGAAAAATGGACGATGTATAGTCCATTTAATTTGTTCCATAAAAAATAGACGATGTACAGTTCATTTGATTTTTTGATTAAAAAATAAACGATATACCGTTCATTATAAGTTTTTTATAAAAAATTTTTTGCTCGAAAAATTAACGATGTATGTATAGTCCATTAAATTTTTTTCATAAAAATTTTTTTTCTTCAAAAACGGACGATGTACATTCCATTTGATTTTTTGCATAAAACCACAGGATATACAGTCCTTTAAATTTTTTTATAAAAAATTTTTTCCATGAAAAATGGACGATGTATAGCCCATGAAATTTTTTTCATAAAAACTTTTTTTGCTTGAAAAATGGACGATGTATAGTCCATTTAATTTTTTGCATGAAAAATAGACGACGTACAGTCCATTAATTTTTTGCATAAAAACACAAGAAATACAGTATATTAAATTTTTTCACAAAAAATTTTTTACATAAAAAACATACGATATACAGTCCATTAAATTTTTTTCATAAAAAGTTTTTTGCATGAAAAATTAACGATGTATATATAGTCCATTAAATTTTTTTCATTAAAATTTTTTGTTCTCGAAAAATTGACGATGTACAGTCCATTTGATTTTTTGCATAAAACCACACGATATACAGTCCTTTAAATTTTTTCATAAAAAATTTTTTCCATGAAAAATGGACGATGTATAGTCCATTAAATTTTTTTCATAAAATTTTTTTTTGTTTGAAAAATGGACGATGTATAGTCCATTTAATTTTTTGCATATAAAAAATACGATATACAGTCCATTAATTTTTTTTCATAAAAAATTTTTTCCATGAAAAATGTACGATGTATTATAGCCCATTTAATTTTTTTCATAAAAATTGTTTTCGCTTGAAAAATGGACGATGTATTATAGTCCATTTAATTTTTTGCATAAAAAATAGACGATGTACAGTCCATTTGATTTTTTGCATAAAAAACATACGATATATGAAAAATTAACGATGTATAGCCCATTAAATTTTTTTCATTAAAATTTTTTGTTCTCGAAAAATGGACGATGTACAGTCCATTTGATTTTTTGCATAAAAACACACGATATACAGTCCTTTAAATTTTTTCATAAAAAATTTTTTCCATGAAAAATGGACGATGTATAGCCCATTAAATTTTTTTCATAAATATTTTTTGCATAAAAAACACGATATACAATCCATTAAATTTTTTTCATAAAATTTTTTTTCCATATAAAATGAACGATGTATAGTCCATTAAATTTTTTTAAAAAAAAATTTTTCCATGAAAAATGGACGACGTACACTCCATTTGATTTTTTGCAGAAAAAATAAACGATATACAATCCATTTAATTTTTTTCATAAAAAATTTTTTGGATGAAAAATTAACGAGGTACAGTCCATTAATTTTTTGCATAAAAACACAAGAAATACAGTCTATTAAATTTTTTCACAAAAAAATTTTTGCATGAAAAATGGACGATATACAGTCCATTATATTTTTTTCATAAACAATTTTTTGCATGAAAAATTAACGATTTATAGTCCATTAAATTTTTTTCATTAAAATTTTTTGTTCTCGAAAAATGGACGATGTACAGTCCATTTGATTTTTTGCATAAAAACACACGATATAAAGTCCTTTAAATTTTTTCATAAAAAATTTTTTCCATGAAAAATGGACGATGTATAGACCATTAAATTTTTTTCATAAAAAATAAACGATATACAGTCCATTTAATTTTTTTCATAAACAATTTTTTGGATGAAAAATTAACGATGTATAGCCCATTAAATTTTTTGCATAAAAATTTTTTTTGCTTGAAAAATGGACGATGTATAGTCCATTTAATTTTTTCCATGAAAAATAGACGATTACAGTTTATTTGATTTTTTCCATAAAAAACACACGATATACAGTCCTTTAAATTTTTTTCATAAAAAATTTTGTCCATGAAAAATTAACGATGTATAGTCTATTAAATTTTTTTCATTAAAATTTTTTGTGCTTGAAAAATGGACGATGTATAGCAAATTAAATTTTTTTCATAAAAAATAAACGATATACAGTCCATTTAATTTTTTTCATAAACAATTTTTTGGATGAAAAATTAACGATGTATAGCCCATTAAATTTTTTGCATAAAAATTTTTGTGCTTGAAAAATGGACGATGTATAGTCCATTTAATTTTTTGCATAAAAAACATACGATATACAGTCTATTAAATTTTTTTCATAAAAATTTTTTCATTAAAATTGTTTGTGCTTGAAAAATGGACGATGTATAGTCCATTTGATTTTGAACGATGTATAGTCCATTAAAATTATTTCATAAATTTTTTTTTGCTTGGAAAATGGACGATGTATATGTGCATTTATTTTTTGCATGAAAAATTGACGACGTACAGTCCATTTGATTTTTTTGCATAAAAAATAAACGATATACAGTATATTAAACTTTTTTTATAAAAAATTTTTTCATGAAAAATTAACGATTTATAGTCCATTAAATTTTTTTCATAAAAATTTTCTTGCTTTAAAAATTAACGATGCATAGTCCATTTAATTTTTTCCATGAAAAATAGACGATGCACAGTCCATTTGATTTTTTGCATAAAAAACACTCGTCCATTAAACTTTTTTCATAAAAAAATTTTTGCCATGAAAAATGAACGATGTATATATATGCCATTTAATTTTTTGCATGAAAAATGGACGATGTATAAAAATCTGATTAGGCAAAATTTGTTTAGGAGTAAAATTTCCCTTAAAGGGAAATTTTGGGATATTATGGATATTTTTATAGTTTTGCAAAAGATGTTGCCAAAAGTTCTTAAAAACTAAAGCAATTTGTTTAAATTTTGTTTAATTAGTAAGATGAAATCTTTAAAATTCAAATTTCCCTTGATGGGAAATTTTAATTTTTTTTATTAACTTTTATATTTCTAAGGAAATGTGGTAATACAGGTGTTTTTTTAGCTTTCGAAACGATATTGACAACAACAACTTTAATTTTTCCTGCATAAATAGAAAAAAAGTATAAATACTCAAATTTCGCTTCATGGGAAATTTTACAAGTTATATTTTATTGAGAATTTTTTTTTAAAACTCAAGCAATTAATTTAAATTTTGCTTAATTAGTAAGATGAAACCTTTTAAATTCAAATTTCCCTTGATCGGAAATTTTTTAACTAGTTAAAACTTTTATATTTTTCAGAAAATTTTCCAAGTTTTTTTTAAGATCTGACGAAATTTTTGTGGAATAAACAAAACAAAACATTTGAGGATTAAATTTCTTTTCATGGGAAATTTCCGAAATATTGAAAACTTTTATATTTTTGTAGAAATTTTGAATTTTCTTTTTCAAATGTAGTACGAATACTTTAAATTTTTCTGGTAAAGAAGATAATGTGGAAATTTCCCTTAAAGGGAAAATTTAAAAACATTGGATTTGGTACGAAATTAACTTAGATTTTTTGATATTATTAAAATCCTGTATAGCTGAAAATTTCCCTATCAGAGATATGTTTTTCTCTGGCGAAAATCAAAGCCAGAATATCTTTAGTTACTATTATATTATTTTATAGGGAATTGCTGTCTTACCTTTTTAGCAAAATTATGTTATATAACACATATCCGATACATTTGGAAAGGGACCTGAAATTAGAGAAAAATAAGCAATACTTTGTTAATATAAATTAATAAATAGAATCAAACAATACATAGAAAAATAAATAAATTGCAATAAAAAGTAACCGTAATCAAATGCACCTTTCACTTTAATTATGATTAAAATAAATTAAACAGACGTTACGTAAATAATAATTCCTTTGCAGAAAAAGCAAGTAATCATTTAGTAAAAACTTTAAAGAGATAAAAATAGCAATGAAACTCGAAAAGGCTTTAAAAGTAATAAAAGTACTTTAAAACTTTCAGTAAAATTGTGAAAACTTGAAAAATTAAAAAAAAATATCAAAAAAAAAATTGTGATAAAAATTCCTTTTTTTTAATATTTTTCAAAAAGATCGTTGAAATAAAATTAATAAAAAAAGAACACTTCCACCTGTTTTTGGTATTTGATTTTTTTTAATAAATTTTTAATTTTATATGTTTGTATGTGTACGTAATGTTTTTTTTTTTAAGAAAAAGAAAACGCTTACAATTTTGCATGCCAACCGCAACAAAAAGAAAAAGAAAACACCATTTGCAATATAAAACCTCTACTACATGGTTTTTGACTTTAAATCATAATAATCATTTACATTTTACAAAACAACATTCCATGCAACATTTTGTGGCACATTTCACTTTCTTTTTTTTTCTCTCTTTTTGGTTATTTTTTGTTTGTTTTGTATTTTTTTGTACAATTGCAAATTGCAATCAACATTCCCATACATGGATGATAATAAAAATATCTCAAAGAAAAAAAAACAATTGTATAGAGATGGAGGGTTTTTAAATACGAAGACAGATAAAATATTTCAGAGATACAAAATTATTTATTTTAGTGTATTTATTTTTTTTTTTCTCTTTTTGCATTGCCTTTACTTTTTTTATGGCAGTATTATACAAGCCGCTTTGAAACACTTGCACTTGTTTGCTTTTGAAATTGTATCAATCACAATAAATTTTGTTGTGTTGTAGTTTTGCAATTTTTCGCAATTAACTAATAAACTGGTATCTGCAAGCTAACAGTGGAAGCTCTAAAAAATGAGTTTATCAGCCCAATTTTAAATATTTCCCGGGAGATAATTCCCAGGGAATAATTTTTTTTTGAGAATAAAATCCTCCTATTGTAAACAGAAGCCAGAGTGATATATAAATTGAGAGAAAGTGAGAGAGTTTAGAATTTTTTAGATAACTGTTTGTTGCTTTATTTTAGAAGAAAAAAACTCCCGGGCTGCATGTTTTTGAAACATTGTAAAACATTGAAAATTCTGCTACATATCTAACAGCTTGTGGCTATCAGCTTTATTTTAAATGTGCACTTAAATTTATAAATTTTTCTCATCTTTAATTTAATAATGTAAGTCTCTATTATGAAGACTTTACTGTTTATTATCTGCCTTTATTTGTTTAACACTACAGTTCACTAGTTTTTTCCATTTTTCAAAATAATATTCGCAATTTTAATTATGGTTTTTCATTTTCATTACTATTTTTTTTTTTTTTTTTTTTTTTCTTTAAGGAAATTGAATATGTGGGGAATGTGTTCAAAAAATATTTAAGGCTGTTGTTACTGGCTTGTAGATTTTAAGTACCGCCAGCCAGTACATGAGAGCACATGTCTACGTTTATGTGCATACACACACATGTGTTTGTGTGTCTGTCATAAATTAAGACAAATATGTTGACTTGAAAGAAAAATTGGTTCATTAGGTAAGAAAAATCTTTGAAAAAGTTTAACACACAACAAGCCAAGAAGGTGGAGAGAGGAGTGTGTGTGTGTGTGTGTAGGCAAAAATAATATAAATCAGTTGATAATTACAGTGAAGCAGTATAGATATTTATTGACTTCAACTAATATGGTTAAGATTTTTGTGAAAAACATACAAATATGGAGGGTGAGACAATATTTTCTTGCAGCACGCACACACACAAATATATCTACTTGTACATATTTTTGAGACCAGGGGTATTTAGAAATATTTCCAAAAATAAACGACTATAAATTAAAAGCAAAAAAAATTTATACATATACATGTTGCAACTCTTGACACATACGACTATTAAAAATTTTTAAATTGCAACAGCAGAACAGCTTTTGGATTTTTTTTTTTTTTTTTGCAACTATTTTCGAATTAATTTTCAACAAACCAATTACAAATTTTAGCCGTTGTGTGAAAAACTATAAAAACTTTTATAGAAACCGGAACTTTCATATTCATAAGTAAACTGCCTTACCCACTGCATTATCCCCTGCCTTACCAAAAGCATGCATCCTTTGCTAAAGCGGTCCATCTATTATGCAGTATTATGCTGACTGAGTACACATCTGTCTTTTCTTGTGTTGCCATTTTGTGGTGGCATTTGGTGCAACGCCGTTTACATTCAGGACAAAAATAATTTCTCGTGTAATTTTATTCATGATTTTCTTATTTACGTTAATTATACGGAAAGTAATGGCAGACAACGAAAAATATCGGAAGTGACAATTGTTGCCACGAGTACACAGTACTGCAATATCACAAAATGCCATATTGTGTACTCGGCATTACTGTAAATGTTATTCGGCATATTGACTATGTATGTACTCGTAATTTTGACAACTGGCTGCATCTTGGAAACCCTAAGAGGCAAACTCTTGAAATTTTCAAAAATTTTAATACTAAAAAATTCAAAAATAATCACCAAAAACGAAAAAGTCGCAAAAAAAATTAAAAATCGCTAAAACGAAAATAAAAGCGCCAGAACTAACACAAATCGCTAAATTAAAATAAATCGCCAAAATCGAAAAAAATCGCCAAATAAAATAAGCGTCAAAAACCGAAAAAAAATCCCAAAAACTAAAAAATAAGCTCCCAGACTAAAAAACATCGTCAAAACTAAATTAAATCGCCAAAAACCGAAAAAATTGCCAAAAACGAATAAAAAAACGTCAAAAGTAAAATAAATCGCCAAAAAGCGAAAAATCGCAAAAAACTAGCAAAAAACGCCAAACACAGAAAAAAATGTAAAGAAATTCCAAAAACACAAAATAAGCGCCAAAAGTAAAAAAATCTTCAAAGCTAAAAAATCGTGAAAAACGAATTTGAACTCGGGAAGAGTATTGCGATTTGCAGAACATGCCTCTTGCGAGTTCAAGCCACAATCGCAAATATTATGCGATATGAGAGTGTCAGAACATGCCAGAACTAGTCTGACATCCCCCAGGTCTCTGAATATTTTTTCAAAAGTAGAACATCAACTATTGGTTTTTTTTTAGCTAGATCTAGTGGCGCTCATTATACCAGTGTGTTAAAGTAAATTCACACAGATGCTGCTGCGTCCTGACCAGGAACCACAAATAAACCCAAGAGCCAGAAATTTATTTTATACTCTTGTAAAAATTTTTGTTTGTAAATAAGCATCAGACCGTTAAATGATGCCAAGCAGTGTTGCCAATTGGAAGCTCTCAATTTCTTAAGCTAAATCCCCTAACACTACATTTTATATGATTTATTTTTCCTTTCACTAAGTCTTATATTTCATGTCAGAATTATGTAATAAATATTTTTTATGATGAACATCATCCCACCACTCTAATGACTACTTGAACAGGCTTTTTAATTGAATTTACACACAAATTGCACTCAAATTACAGCAGCAACCAACACAGCAGCGGCAGCAGATGCACCACAACAACAACAACAACAGCTTCCCAGCGACAATTAACGAAAACACTCGAATTGAATTGATGTAACTTGTTGTTAAACATAACAAATAATTATAGTGAATTATGCAAATTTTTAACTCTAATCAACAGTCACTTAAACAATGAAAATTTTATATACATATATTTTTTTATTTATCAAGATTTTGTTTAAATGAAACTCAATTTAAAAACCATTGAAAATGTTTATAACGTTTTTTCCCCTCTCTTTTTCTATTATAAACAGATACTTGTAACTGGCAGTTATTTGTACATGAATGTAAAGTAAAAAAATATATATTAAAATTCATTGGATGCATTCAGACTTTTAGGCAAAAATCATAGTTAACCGGGAGATACAGACAATTAAGCAGAAAAACCTCCCAAGTGAATGAATGATTTAACGAAAGAAACACTTGTCTAAATACACAACGATTAAGAAATGAATGAATGAATCTGAACTCATAGTGATCGTTTTCAATTAAGGTTGTTTTTTTCTCGCTATTTATTTTTTAAAAAAGATCAAAAGATTGTTTATAATGATGAGCCATCAAGGGCAAGTAAATAAGTAATTAATGATTTGAAAAAAAAAATTAAAAAAAATTCAGTTGTAAGAAAAGAAAATAAAGTGTGCGGAATGGCTGTGATTTTTTTTAACTAAATTAAGCAAGCTAAAAAAATTAAGGTCTCTCAGTAGCTTAAACGAAATCAGCAGAGTGTGCCAACGTAAGCGCTGTCAGACAAAGGCTGTGCACAGCCTGTCGAAAAACCGTAAGCAATATTCGAAGGACCACAAACAAATTTAAGTTCGCAATGAAATGGAAACAAACACTTGCAAACCTAATAGGATATTTTTTCTTGCTAGCGCTTTTAGTTTCTTGAAAAATCAATTCCATCTCGTGCTAAATTAAACAAAATATATTTTAAATCTTATTTTGCTTCACTGCCTGCCTGTTCTCTTTACTTTTTCTATTTAAAAAAAATAAAACAAACAATGTAGTTAGACTATGACTGGTGTTTAGGTCAAGGTTATATTTAATGTTCAAAAAAAAACAAACATGAAAACATGAACTAACTAACTAACTAATGCAACAAAATTCCAACTACAAACTTTTAATTAATTTTTTTTTAATAAAACATAATTAGTTAACCAACCTCAAGTCGTTACGAATGATTTTCTTTTGATCTTTTAACTACAATTACAATATTTTTTACTGTATTCTATAAATTAAAAATTTACGTTAATTCGTGAAAAATAACACCCATTTGCATAAGTTACGTGTAATAAAAGGTGTCTTTTTAGGGTTCCGTACACTAAACGTGTGTTTTGTTGCTTTCGCTACGATGTCCGTCTGTCCGTCACAGGCTGTTTTTTCGAGAACCGTAAGAGGTACGGTCTCATATACATGCATGTTTTCACAAAATATGAAAACTTTGGCAGCTATAACAACAGATATATGACAGTTAAAACAGGGTGTTCTAAAGAGCGCAATGAAACATGCGGAATGTACAAGCAATTATTTATAACGATACTTGAAATTTTCAAAGTTAGTGTATTTTTATGCAGACTTCAACAATGAACACTAAAATTTAAGAGGATCTTGAAATTTCCAAAAAGCCAAAACTAAAAAATCCAAAAATAAAAAAACCGCCAGAACTAAAAATATCGTCGAAAAACGATAAAAACGCTAAAACTAAAGAAACGCGAAGGACCGCAAAAAACTCCAAAAACGAAAATGAGCGCCAAAACTAAGAAGTGCCAAAATAAAATAGAAAACGCCAAGAACGAAAAATCGCAAAAAACCGGAAAATCGTCATAAAACGAAAAATCGCCAAAAAGCGAAAAAAACCGCCAAAGACGGATAAAAATTCCAAAAACAAAAATAGGCACCAAAACTAAGAAAAAGCGCCAAAATAAAAGAAATCGCCAAAACAAAAAAATCGCCAAAAACCGAAAAATCCCCAGAAACGAAAAAACACCAAAACTAAAAAATAAACGCCAAAGACCAAAAAAAAAATCAAAAACAAAAAAAAAGCACCAAAACTAAGAAAAAGTGCCAAAATAAAATAAAACGCCAAGAACGAAAAAATCGCCAAAAACAAAAAAAAAATCCAAAAAATAAGCGCCGAAAATAAAAAAATCGACAAAACGAAAAAAGTCGCCAAAAACCGAAAAAATTTCAAAACTTGAAAAACACCAACGATCCAAAAACGAAAATATGCATTGAAGTAAGAAAAAGCGCCAAAATAAAAAAGGCTCCAGAGCTAAAAATAATCGCTAAAAGTTAAATAAATCACCAAAACCGATAACGAAAAAAGCGGCACAACTAAAAAAAATTGCTAAAAATAAACAAAATCGCCAAAAACCGAAAGAAATAAAAAAACACCAAAAGTAAACAAAACCGCATAAAACTGAAAAAATTCCAAAAACAAAAATAAGCGCCAAAATTACAATGAACGTCAAGAACAGAAAAAAATTAAAAAAAAAGCTCCAAAATAAAAAAATCGTCAAAAACCGAAAAAAGTCGCCAAAAACCGAAAAAATGCCAAAACTTCAAAAACACCAAAGACCGAAAAAATTCCAAAAATTAAAATGAGCACCAAAAATAAGAAAAACCGCCAAAAGAAGAAAAACGCCTGAATAAAAAAATCGTCAAAACGAAACAAATTAATAAACGCCAAAAACTGAAAAAAAAATCGCCAAAAACCGAAAAAAATTTACCGGATACTTAAAATGTTTTAAACAATTTCTACATCAGGTAAGATATTCGATTATATAGGCTAAAGTTCGTATAGTATTACATAAGTCGCACTTTACTGAATTTATTAAGCTTCACATATCTTGTTCCCATTTTTTACATTCACTGAGAACTGCCAGAAAGAAAAAATTCAGTTTTGCTTTATTTCTTTTGAGGATTCACAAAAATGTTTTTCATTGTACTTCACATAAAACTAAAAAAATATTTTAAACGTAAAATGCAAGTATGAAAAAGAACGAAATTAACCCTTAAAGGGTTTTTTAAATTTAGATTTCACTCCTTGCTGTATTCAAACACTTGTAATAAAATTGTATGGCAAATATTTTTGTTTTGTTGTGTTTTTGTATTTGACCTTGTTAGTGAGAGTTGCAACGAATTTACTGATTAAGCGGCCTTATCTCCCTTTCTTTTTTCTGCTTACACCATAATACAATACACTCGAGTATTGTACATTAAACAGCCAAGTTTAAAAATAAGTTCCGTTCCATTTTCTTAATAGAAACTTTTCTTACCTTAGCTGCCACATTAAATGCGGTTTAATTTCCGTTTTTAAATTTAATTAAAATTGTTGAACAGAAATAAAAAAACAGATATTCTTCTAAACTATAATCATGAATTTTGTAGTGATGGCGAATTGTTAATCCGCAAAAGAAATACATAATTCGGAAACAAAAGTAACAACAAATAACAGTTATTTGGTTGAAATTATGGGACTTCTGCAACAATGAGAAGAGAAAAAAACAACAGCCTGAGGTTAAAAAATTCTTTGAAACCTTTTGAAAGATTCTGTGGCCAAGAAGCTGCAAAAAGAAAAAAAGCATTTTCAGCTGTTGCTGTATTTAACAATTTAACAATTCAATAGATTCGAAGAGGAAGATGTTTTTTTACAAAAAAAAATAAATAAAATAAAATAAAAATTTATTACTAAAATTAATGGGAGACATTTCAAATGGAAAAATAGTAAGAAATAAACCGAAACTATTTTGTGGATAACCAGAGGCTATTTGCAGCTTGAAAAAGAAATCTAATAATGTTTTTTACTAGATGCATGCTTATAAACAAAATTAAAGCGCGAGTTCAAGTGATAAGGTTGCTCACTTTTTTTACTCAAGAAAAATTAACATTGAATTTAAAACTGAAAAAATCACATGCTTACTCGTATATTTTTCTATTAACCACATTAAAGAGTTTAAATATTTTACAAACTTTTATCTCACTCTTAAGTAACCGACCTTATCACTTTGTCGCACATTATTATTAGACAAAAACCATGCCAGCTACAAAGGCTTATAAAATTACAACTAAATTATAAAATAATAATAATTTATAATGCAAAAAAATATATATCTTAACAGATCTAGCAGTTTAAAACATTTTGTGATATTTTTTGCAAAACAAAACAAAAACAACAACAACAAAAATGATATCACGAATGCAATGCAAAAAATGTCTAACAGCTAAGAAAATGAAATTAAAAATTTAAAAAAATAAGATAAAGAAATAGTAAATGGCTGACAACTGCAAGCTATAAAAAGCTAATCAAATTCCATAATAAAGGAGCTTAAATTATTTAAGGCAGCCATCTTGAAGCGTCTTGGCCAAACGCCATTCACAAGGAATGTCATATTTTTTCTGTTTAAGTTTTTCAAAAATTTTGTAATTAATCATTTAATTAAAATAAGATTTCTTTTCTTTTTTGCGAAGAAAAATATAATAAACTTGTTTCGTTTTGTAAAGCAAAATGTTTCAAAGTTTATTCAACTTTTGAAATTAGTGAAAAAAAGAAGCAAAGTGAATAATAATAATAATAATCCCATGAATTAATACACACACACACACACACACATCAAACAGCATTAATAGCAACATTGAAAAAGTTAACATCTTAACCAAACACACTGTCAATGACATTTTGGACTTTCGTTTTCGCAGGTTTTTTTACCCAGATGACCGGCAAATAGACACAGGGATGGACAGCAAGCCAAGAAAGAAAGCAAAGAAAAAATCCAAGCAAATGCGTGAGTGCCAGCAAAAAAAAATTAACTTAAATAACTTGCACGCACGTACATTTGTTATTGATTTTGCAGAAAAGAAATATTTGTTCACATAAACGACTTTTTGATTTATGTTAATAATTTTATTTGCATACATTTTTTCATAATTAACTAATGTACGAGTATAATAATTAAAATAATTTTACAAAGCTCAGATATTTTGCATTGTATTATATTCAATAAATTTGTTTCTTTATAATTTAATAATTTTATCTGCAAGCATTAAATAACTGCAGTAAAGTGCGACTTTGACTCGCACACGAAGGTTTCCCTACTGATACTGCATATGTAATAATATACCAACTTTAGCCTATGTTATAGAATATCTTACCCGATGTACACATTTTTAACAAAAAATGTAAACACCCGGTACACTTTTAAGAGTTTTTTTTGGCGATTTTTTGTTTCGGCGCCTTTTCTTTGTTTCTGCGCTTTATTTTGTTTTTAGGATTTTTCTCGGTTTTTTATTTTTTGCGATTTTTTCGGTTTGGCGATTTTTATCGGGTTTTTGCGATTTTTTTGGTTTTGGCGGTTTATTTAAGTTTTAGCGTTTTTTAGTTTTTGGAGATTTATTTCAGCTTAACGATTTTCTAGTTTTGGCGTTTTTCTAGTTTGGCGTTTTTTTCTTTTTGGCTTTTTTTAGTTTTACGTTTTTTTAGTTTGGGGTTTTTTTTAGTTTTTGAGATTATTTTTGGTTTTCGGCTTTTTTTAGTTTTAGCGTTTTTTTAGTTTGGGCAAAATTTTTTGGGGGTTTTCTCCATTTTTTGAAATTTTTGCGATTTATTTTTGTGTAGAAATTTTTTTATTTTAGCGTTTTTAAATTTTTTCCCCGTTTTTTGCTTTTGCGATTTTTCCGGTTTTTGATGTTTTTTAGTTTTATGGCGACCCTTTTTTTTTGTATTTTCGCGATTTATTTTAATTTTGGCCATATTTCTCATTCAATCGCTTTTTAGTTTGGCGATTTCTTTATTTTGGAATTTTTTAGTTTTGTCGTTTTTGAACATTTCAAGAGTTTCTTAAAGAAAAGTGTTATAGAAAAGTTCGACACTTTTCTTATAGAAAAGTTCGGCACTGTTCTTATAGAAAAGTTCGACACTTTTCTTGTAGAAAAGTTCGACACTTTTCTTGTAGAAAAGTTCGACACTTTTCTTAAAGAAAATTCTTATAGAAAAGTCCGACACTTTTCTTAAAGAAAAGTCCGACACTTTCTTTATAGAAAATTCCAAAACTTTTTTTACAGAAAAGTTTGACACTTTTCTTATATAAAAGTTCGACACTTTTCTTAAAGAAAAGTCCGACACTTTCCTTATAGAAAATTCCAACCCTTTTTTTACAGAAAAGTTTGACACTTTTCTTATAGAAAGTTCGACACTTTTCTTATAGAAAAGTCCGACACTTTTCTTAAAGAAAAGTCCGACACTTTCCTTATAGAAAATTCCAACCCTTTTTTTACAGAAAAGTTTGACACTTTTCTTATAGAAAGTTCGACACTTTTCTTATAGAAAAGTCCGACACTTTTCTTAAAGAAAAGTCCGACACTTTCCTTATAGAAAATTCCAACAATTTTTTTACAGAAAAGTTCGACACTTTTCTTATAGAAAAGTTGGACACTTTTTTTATAGAAAAGTTCGACACTTTTTTATAGAAAAGTTCGACACTTTTTTTATAGAAAAGTTCGACACTTTTCTTATAGAAAAATTCGACAATTTTCTTATAGAAAAGTTCGATACTTTTCTTATAGTAAACTCCAAATGGGTCACAGCAAACTTTTACGGCACTATGAAATAAGGCCCAAGGAAATAATGCCCAAATAAAAAAATTAAATAAGACCCAATAAAAAACCCAATAAAAATAAGGAATTTTTAATTGGGTTTTATTATTTTATTTTTTTAGGCTTTTTATTATTTGATTGGGCTTTTTTAATTGGGCTTTAATTAATTTTTATTTTTGTTTTTTCACAAATTTTCTCTTGAACTTTATTTAATTTTGTTTGGGTTTTATTTCGTTAGGACTTATTTCATTTTTAATTTGGACATTATTTTCTTGGGCCTCATTTCATAGCACTACTTTTATTATAAAATTCCGACTGTATCACAGCACACTTGCCTCATGAAAAACAACTACTGTGTCACAGCACACTTTTTTTTTGAGAAGTGGCTGACTGTTTTACAGCCCAGTGATTTCATAGAAAATATAGCTGACAGTGTTAGAGCACACTTTTTTATGGAAAAGATGTAAGAAATATGGCTGAATGTATTCTAGCGAATAGTCCTTATATAAAAGATGCCTGAAAATTTTGTAATACAATCTTCTCATAGAAACAATGGCTGAGTGTGTTATAGACCACTGTTCTTATAGAAAAGATGGCAGACTTTGTCACAGCAAACTCTTCTTATGGAAAAGTATTTTAGTTAAGGCAAGCTGAACATAATTTTATTTGCTTTGTATTCAAAAAAATAAAATTTTTAAAATTAAGAAGCTGCGCTGGGCAACTTCGAAACCTTGTAGTTCAGCTTGAGTTGTAACTGGGCTATCGAGAAATATGGCTTCTCCACGCTTTAGTCTTCCACTATTTTTCTTGAATACAACATTTTCTTAGCGATTCAGTAGTTCAAAAGTTGGGAATTATTAACATTATTTTTGTTCATCTGCGCCATTGTGCAGTGGTTACATCACTAACTTTGAACTAAGAAACTAATGAAAGCAAGGAAAGCTTTTCATGCTGCTCCGTGGTACATGAACTAGGAGTGGTTTAATTGCATATTTTTTTTTTATTTTATTCATTACCCCAAATTTGGGTCACTTAAAACAAAAAGACTTTACGCAAAGAGGTCATCATAATAATTTTTCACATCGCATATCGTATATAAAAATTTCACTTTCTGCAGTTTAATAAAAATAAAAAATTTAAATAAAAAGCAGTTTCACTTGTACCAAAAGTAAAAAAAAAAATTTCTTTAATACAAAACAATTATTGGTTCATCATGGTAATCAATGCAATGACGATGCTGCACAGTGCAGCATGCAACTCATAGGCTTTTAATGTAGCAAAACACATGGCCAACAACAATTATTGCAAATATAAAAAAAATTGTTTGCTGAATATGAAAATATTTTCATTTTGTTAAATAAAAATATAAAAATATTTTTGTGCAAAAAAAATTTTAATCATAAATTTACTTTTTCTCTTAAGATTGCCACACACGGCAACAGCGCAGCGCAACAGCATTAAATGAATGAAAAATATAAGACAAACGGAAAAACAAGTTTCCATTAAAATGTTTAAAACATTAAATAAATAAATAACTTTGCTTAGTATTGTTTATAATACAGCATCTTTTTTTATTTATTTTTTATTTTTTTATAAATTTTTTTTTGTGACTCCAATAAACTTATTTATGTATGAGCCAAACATGCAACAAGTTGCGTTTTATTTTTGTCAGTCTCAAATCTCTTTTATAGGCTTAGATGGGAACCAAACTGACAACTTGGAAAATTTAAGCAGCCAAACAACCCGCCAAGCAACATTTAACAAAAAAATTTCATTTATTTTTTTTTTTTTTAAATTAACAGTCAGGTGAGTTTGGCAATTTGGCAAGTGACTAGACAAACGTAGGTTATTTATTTCGCAAATTTTCCCCTCCCCAAAAAAAAGTCTACTTAAAAATTATAAAAGAAGCTTGTTGCAAATCTGAACAAACAATTGCACGAAATAAGTAAGACACCAGTAACATACTTTAATGTTAAAAACTAATCCTCAAGCAAAATGGAATTGCAACAATGCAGATGTAACTTCATATCATTTCGTAAAACATAATGAACACAAAAAATAGAATGGCAAGAGAAAACTAAGAAGCTTCAATTACAAAAAAAAAAAGTTTACATTCAATTTAAACCTAAAATGGTTTTTATTTAAACCCCGGTTTATTTCAGAGAGATCGCAGGTATGGCAGATTAAATTATATAAAGCAACAACACTGGAAAAACATTTAATCGATTTTTGTTACCCTACACTATTACGAATTTCTAGCGATTATGGCTCTAAGAACCATCCACAAACTTGCATGATATCCGTCCATAGCACATTCCGGTGATATGTTCGAAATACGTTGTGAAGGTTGGAGTTGCAACACACCTCCACTCGTAGACTCAATTGAGGCCATTGTGAATATGTTCGGAGTACTTGAGAAACCATTAGATTTTTTCCGGCATACAAAAGCTCTCACCATGACATCAGTTACTGAACAAAACTCTTTCAAATTATTTTTTTCTTTTAACATTTTGCATGTTCATTCATGCCTCCGCCAGCGTTTTGTTGCTAAATGAGGTTGCACACTATAAACAAATTGGTTTCACTTTTATATTTAATATTTTGTTTAGTCTTAAATTTTTAATTTATAGTTTTTATTATCTTATTTATGAAAATGAGTTATGAAAGATGACTCTTTAGATATTTTCTTTTCATTATTCCTCAAAAAAATAAAAATAAAAAATTATTGAAAATATTAAACACGAACTAATAAAAATAACCAAGCAAATATTTCATACATTTATCTCTCAAAGCATCTAAAAGCCAACAGCTTCCTTGAGAAGTTGTAAAGCAAGTTTGCGAATTATTTTTTCATATTTTTTTTTGGCAAACATGTGAATTTGCAATTGTCTAAAACAAAAGGTGTTGTTTGGTGTCGTTCACACGATTAGAGGGACCGCCAACTGAAATACACAATTGTCACAACAACAAAAAAAAACAATTTTTAAAGTGTTTAACAATTTGAGACATTTGTTTTTGACATGAAACTTTCACACCTTCCACATAAACAATAACACACAAGCTTTAAGTTAAACCATGTTTAATCTAAGTTTAAGTTAAACAAATATCTGTAATGATGTCAAGAAACAGATTCATGGAAATAATTTTTTTTTTAATTTTAGTAACGTATAATTTTTTTTAAACCCTACAACTATAATAAGGGCATGAGCAGAGTTGATCCATCTGGCCAGTCAGTTGCTGTTAGGCGTCTCCATATACTAACTGTGGAAGATAGAACTTTAATTTAGCCGCAGTATCGCTCGATATTACTTGAGCTGCGTTGGAGCAGAAAGACCAGATGGTAGACATCGTAAACCTTCATCAGTGGTGCCAGGTTTTAGTGGAGATAATGTTGGGCATTTCCCACAGAAGATATTAAGTCAACTCCGATGCTTTGTATGCCATATGAGATGTAGAAAGTGCAATAATGTTGTTTTGAAATATACCACACATGAGCCCATTATCCCTATTTGAGGACGGCAGATTTTTTCCCACAAACTGAATTTTTTTTTGTACTATTCTTAATTACCTTGTAAAAGTTAAGTAAATAAAAAAAATTTTAACAGTTTTTCTTCTCGTTTAAATTTGGGCCCAAATGGGTTGAAAATTTTATTAAAAAAAAATTACTAAACTCACTTTAACTTAAACTTATTTTGACTGAAACTTATTTTCAGCTAAGCCATGTTTAAATTAAAACTAACTAAAGCTTAATTTTGTTTGCTTTAAGCTTAGTTTAAGTTAAGCCCAGTTTGGGTATTAATTAATTAGTTTAAGTTACACTTAGTTTGAGTTAAACCTGGTTTAAGTTACATCTACTTTTAACTTAGCTTAGTTTCAGTTAAAAGGGATGGAATTAAACCTAGTTTAAGTTGAATTGAGTTTACATATACATGTATATATGTAAATATAGCCAACCTAGGTTGAGTTAAGCTAAGTTGAATCTAGTTTAAGTTAAACTTATCTTTATCTTTTCGAGAGAAAGTGGAAAACTGTTTAGCTTTTTATTTCGAAAAATGTAATTTAGCGTTCGTTTAAAGCAAAAACTGGCGCTCGTAAAGGACGCTACAATAATTTCTAATAAACTCTCTATTAAAAAAAATGTATTGCCAATTTTCATTGAAGAGTTCAATAAATTTATAATTTTTTTCTAGAAAATAAAATCTAAAGGTAGTTTCAGTTAAGCGTAGTTTAGGTTATGCCTAGTTTAAGTTTGACTTTGTTTAACTTAAGTCTAGTTTAAGTTAAGCCCAATTTAAGTTAATTACAGTAAAATTTAGTTTAAGTATAATAAGTGTTTTATTTAAGCCCTTAACTATCGATATTTCGCTGAAGAAGCTACAACAAAACTTAAATAAAATTTACATATAATAAAGGTCCTCGTGAAAACGTTCAAAAGTCTCGCAAACTGTGCATTTGCAAATAAACTGTCAAAATTTAGTTCCTTTAATCCACGTTTCGACTCACCTTTTCGAATAACTGAAGAAATTGTTGGTTTGAAAAAACTGTGTGTGGTGTGTTTACCCAAAACAAAACCTGTAATTAAAAAAAATTGCTATTTCTAGCTGTGTCTATAGATGCTGCCTCAAATACTTCTTCTTCTTCGTTGCCCCAAAGTATGTGGTATATGTGCGAGTTTACATTGATTTAACCTGTATGATATGAAGGTAGTTTAGTTAGTTTTTTTTTTGCTTTTCTTTTTGATGTTTATTATGCCTCTTGGTAGCTTTACTTAATATACCGTTACGTACTTGGTTGTGTAGAAACAGCCGCCATACATTTGTAAAGGAATCTTCTTTCTAGTTTTGAAGTATTAAATGGAACTTGTTTTTTTTTTTGCGTGTCACTAAAGAGTGCATTACTTGGGCAATATTTAACAAAAAAAAATTAACAAAGTTTTTTTAATATTTAATGCAGATGACTTTCACAGGCCTTAAATTCCACATGTTCGTATAAATTGTTTTCATTTCAATGGGTTTTTTTTCTTTTGCTCTCCCAAACTAGATCTGCCTCTGTGTGAGTGTGTGTATGTGTGAAAAAGATTTTTTGCAACATGATAAACTTGTCAACATGGAAATGGTTAAAAAGAAATTTAGCAAAAAAAAAAAACAGAATATGGTAATGGGAAACGTGATGGCAGTAACAATAACAGTGATGATAATGCAGTTCTTTTACAGAATGTGTGGAGATGGCTATTAAAAACGAAACGTGTGGTGAAGCTTTTCTAACCGTTATTTAAATTTGATGCAGGTCAAAGAACTAGTAGGGAGATGCCAGATCATTTTAGATAATATTCTAAACAAGTTAAGTATTAATTTTAGGCAAAAGTGCGATAAAAATATTAAAACTTAATACAAAACAATTTCCATTTGAAAGTAAGGACTAATTATAAAAATTTCAAGGGGTTTATTAAAAAAATAAAAAATTAAGTCGGAAAATATTTGCATACAAATAAGTGATTCTCATAAACTTACAAAATTATTGGAAAACGTTAAAATATGTTCAGAGATAACTGAGCATGCCTTCTGGTGTTTACAGGTCTTGAAAAAAAAATTTCTAAATTACAACTTTATTGATAAAAATTACCTTAACGAATATAGAGACTACATTGCTTTTGATTAAATTAAAAAATGAATATATGCTGTTCCCAAAATTTTTATGTTCACCATCTTACGAAATATTGCGACTTGGCATCAATAATTCAAAAGCGACACACAGTGGGGAATTTTGTTTAAAAGAAATGGGAATAATTCTGCAGTTTCTAATCGCGCCGTCCGATTGCTATGCAATTTCATTCAGCATTTGAATAGTTGTCATAGAGCTTAATTTTGGCATTTAGTGCATATATCTTTAAAGGCGGCTTAGCCACAAAACCACAAAGTTGGCCACCTCGGATTAATGAAAAATTCAAGCCGATAACAAGCTGATGTTTTTAACCTGATAAAAAAATTTTGCAAGTATATTTTTCTATCCAAGAGCTAAAAAGATTCCTACATTTATGGGCTTTCGCTTACAGTTTAGGAATTATTCCAGAAAAAAATTAAAATTTTGGCTTTTTTTATCAAACTTGGGCCACTGTTCTGCTAATGGAGAACGATTTGGAGAAGGAAACTTATTATGGATTAAAAACAAATATAAAATATAAATATAATATAATATAAAAAAATTGGTATTAAAAACACAATTAAGTCTAAATTTATAAGTAATTTAAATTAAAGTTTTGAAAAAAGTCAATTTTTCGACGCTTTTGGAAAAAAGTGTGTTAATTATTTCGCTGCTATCAAAAAATTTTGCAAAAATACCAACTTTATATTTATACTAATTTAAAAGATAATATAAGAAATATTAAAAAGAAATTCTTAGCTGAAAATTTTAATTTTTGATTGTTTCGAAATAGGTCCATTTTTGTTATAAATATCAAATTTAAGGCCTTTTCTCAAATTTCAAAGTAGGAACCAAAAAATTGCCACCTTAAGACATGATATGTTTTTCAATATTTCCAAAAATATTATCTGCGCCCCGCGAAAAATAAGAAGAATACAGCAAAAATACTGAAAAAATCCCATTTTTGGGATTTTGCGTAATATTTTTGGGAATTGCCGGGAACTCAAAAGAAAATTCTATTTGCATCACTTTCCACCTCAGAGAGAATTTTCAGCGAACTGTATAGCATTCCTTTGTGTAGGACTTCTTCTGTCTTCTCGGAAAACTTCATAATATTGTAAGCAGATGCAGGTAATACATGTTTATTTTTATCAGAAAATAAATACATATTTATTTTTTTATTATTATTAGAAACTGCAGAATTATTTCCATTTTTTTTTTAACAAAACCCCCCACTGTGCGACATAAAACGATTTACGCTGTTATTCATTTAAACACAGATGTATTTCCCATTTTAAGCTCATAACAATTAATCCATTAATGCAAATATAAATTTGTTTAATACACATGAAAGAGTTTTCTTGTAACATTCCCGCCATTCTTACGTCATTCATTTTCATCTGAACCAGAAGTCGGTTTAATATTTTAAGCATGATTTCTATAATTTGTGGCAATTGAAAAAATTTTTATTACAGTGAACCAATTTTAAAATAACAACCAACACCAGCAAGCAGCAGCAGCAGCAGCAACAACAACAATAAACAAAATCTTAAAGACAAAATACTTAAATAACGTGCAATATCACAGTATTTATTGTCACATGTCACGTCAGATACACATTTTGTGTCATTGTTGTTTCTCCGCCGACTATTTCACGTAACAATTAAAATAAAAACAAACAACAACTGCCAGACAACAAAAACTTAAAAAGACTTTAAGCAACATTGTTTTGTTGGTTACAAAACAACAAAAAACATTAATGCAGCACTCATGAACAGTTAGATGCTGCAAATGCTGGGCCGTTGCACATGCGCAACAAAACTCCGTATATTAACTAGTCTAATGCAAGAGTTAAAATAAATTTCTGATTACGGAGCTGAGCTCCACCAGCACCAACGACTGAGACCACCACTAACTAAAGCTTGTTGGCTCCATAGCATTTTTGTTTTTTTTTTTTTTTGTTATCTAATGCATTCAATCGATCATTGAACTTAAAGAATTCTACTGCAGTGCAGAGAGATAGAGAGAAAAAAGACTCCGTTTCGCGGATAAATGTTGTTCACCTTGAATGGGGTGCAAACCAAATGGAAATAAACAAATTAACAATAGACCAAAACTGGCAGTCAAAGGGGCGGACGCATAATTGCACGTACTGCTGCTTAACAGCACTTAAATTAAAAACAATTCAATTTAAATGGAAAATAATTAAAGCAACGTATTAAAATTTTTGTTAGATTTGTTGAACCAAAAAAAAAACATGAAACCAGTTGCCTTAAAAAACACACACTGCAAATTTCTCAATATAATCGTATTTCTTAAGCTGCATTTTTTTTTAAGAAAAGCATCCAGCCGATAATTTAATTTTCTATAGACACAAAAAAAATTATCGGAAAGTTTTCTTTCTATACATTTGAAATCACCCAGACGTTTAATTGTCAACGAAAATAAATCGATAACTTCACTATTTAAGATAAAAATAATCGATAAATTTAATATTCTAAGTAAAAAAAAGTTATCGATAACATTTCTGTCTTAAAAAAAGTTAAGCATAACTTTAGTTTTCTATAATAAAAGAATCGATAATTTTACGTTTATTGTCTATAGATAATACTTATGACTTTTTCGATTTCCAAGTAGTATCGATAACTTTACTAACTAACACTAAACTTTTATAAAAAATTATCGATAGCTTTAGTCTTATATCGATAAATACAATTTTTAACCGATAAGTTATCGTTTGAAAATTTATCGATAGCTTAGCTTGTATATAGAAAAATTATCGATATAAATTAATTGATTTTCTGTAGAAAATTCATGTATATAATTTTTCCCATTTCCCAAAAATTATCAATACTTAACTTTTATAACGAACAGCTATCGAAAATAAAAATTTTTTATGAAAAAGTTATCGATAACTTTATTTTATATCGCTAACTATAATTTCCTACCATAATTTAGGAGCTATAGACTAATCGAACGTTTGTCGATAGCTTAACTTTTATATAAAAAAATTATCGATATAAAGTTATCGATTGTCTATAGAAAATATATACATATAATTTTCTCGATTTCCAAAAATTATCAATATTTAAGTTTTATAAAAAGCAGTTATCGAAAACACACATTTTGTTAAAAAAAATTATCCATAACTTAACTTTTATATCGATAACTATCATTTTGCACAGATAACTTATTTCTAATTTTACTTTTCTATAGAAAATTTATCGATAACTTTAAGTGCCTAAGAGAAAGTTTTAATTTTACTTTTAAATAGAAAAGTTGTCTGTAACTTTACTTTAAAACAGAAAATTTATATTTTCAGTATTCTACAGATATATTATCGAAATCCGATATATTATTGGTAACTGCAATTTTCTAAGAATGACTTATCGATAGTAGCCCGTTTTCTACAAAAAAAAAATTCGATAAGTTTAGTTTTTTAAAGAAAAGTAATCAACAACTTTACTTTTCTATAGTAAAATAATCGATAATTTTAAGTATAAAAACATTGGAAAAATCGATTTCCAAATATTATCAATAAATTTACTTCTATAATCGATAACATAGTTGTGTATCGGTATAGAAAAGTGATAGGTTTAAAAAATTTATCTATAACTTTAGCTTTATATCGGTAGTTTATTGATTTTTATTTTTCTATAGAACAGTGAAAGCTATCGATAACTTAACGTTTGTATAGAAAAGTTATCAATAAATTTCCTTTTAATTGAAATTTATCGATAACGTTGCTTTTTGTAAATCAAAAGTAGTTGAAAAGTTATCGATAACTTTACTTTTGTATAGAAAAAGCTGTCTTACATTTTAGAAGTTATCGAAATTGAATTAAATGAAAAATTAAGGAATATTTTGTAGTTAAAAAAATATATTGATAATTTATATTTTCTATACAAATAAAATAATCGATAACTTAAAGACAAACTCAAATAAAACATAATCGATTATAACTGAACAAGTAAGAAGTTAATAATCAACTAAATAGAAAAAAATTACAATTATTACAGTTTTTTTTATATGAGGGGAGGTTGGGGACATTTTCTTTTCTAGAAAAAAATTTACATTCATTGCACTTTTCAATGAAATTGTTTTTTGAATTAGAGAGTTTATTAGAAATTCTTGTATCCTCCCTTACGAGCGTAAATTTTTGCTTTAAAACGAAGCCTTAATAATTACATCTTTTTTTTTTTTTAATAAAAAGTTAAAAAATTTTCACTTTTTCTAGAAAAGAAAACGTTATTAGTTTTTTAATTTACATTGAGTTAATTAAAATTTAACATTTTTTATAAGATAATTGCAAGGAATTTTCGTTAGATCGACAATGAATTACTTTTGGTTTAAATTTCCAAAGTTTTAAGATGACCCTCGCATATTAATGCTTTATTTAAGAAAACTGAGGCAGTTGTCAATTCGTTTCGCTTAAAACCGAATACAATAATAAATAATTACACAACCAAACAACCAAAAAAGTGTTAAATCAAAGTATTTTAAATTTGAGAATATTTGTGACAGTGTGACAAACATTCATGATTTCGAAAACAAGTGAGTGACAGCCAAAACTGAATACAATTTCGACTGCGTAATGTAAAAATTTTCTAAAATACTCGTTTAGCATTTAAGCCAAGGATAATACTATAATAAATCTCTACAATTTTATTGTTACTACTTTTGGATTGCTTTAAAATAAAAAATTCCATTTACTTGAGTTTTCTAGAGACTCCTTTTTGGAAGAGCTCAACTTGGAATTTGTTTTGTTGCCTTTTATCATGTCTCTCTCTCTCTTGTTTTGATAAATATTTTAATTCTATTTTGTTTCAAAAAATGTTGTTTTCGCTTAAATTGGGAAATTGGGAACCTTCAATTTGAGGTTGCTTAGATTTTTTGTTTTTTGTCAGAGATGAGTTTAATTTATTATTCTCACACTTTGCATCGATTTGTTTCTTGATGAATTCATGATCCGGTTTTTTGTTGAATTAATTACCAATTATTTTTATTTGTTACTAAGAAGAGATTAAAAATCAATCTCTAATTAAAAAATCAATGACAAATTTGTTTTTGTTCAAATTTTTAAGCCAAGTGGACAGACTAGACTACATTTTCTAAGCAATTTCAAAAAAATATATTTTATTTTGATTTATAATTTATATTTAACGATCATTCTGTTGCAATAAGGAAAAAGTGCTTAAGTCATATTTTACTGTTTTGCAGAAGAGCACTTTTAAACTTGCAAGTCGATTTACAGAAATCTATTTCTTTTACAGTTAAATTAGGAAATTCGGCATTCACTTAAATTTTTTTCAGACAATTTCGTTCTTGTCACTATAAATTATACATTTGATTTGAAATATACCAAAATATAAGTTAAATTAAGCTATTATTCCATATAAGATAATAAAACGAAAAAAGATAAGAAGCAAGTCATGGCGCTATAACTTCCTGAAGGAACGCACAAAATAAATGAAATTTTGCCCAGGGGTACTTTTGAATATGGAGATTACAGGGGTGCCATTAACTCAAAAACAGCTTATCTCGACTTAAGCACTTTTTCCTTTTTGCCATAGAATTATTCATATCTTTTGTGTTAACATTTTGTGTTGAAATTAGTAATTATTAGCAACTTTTGTCTTAAACTTAATAATTAATATGCAGTATACAAAAATTTTGCTTCCTTGATTGTTTGAAGTTTTACGAGTAAAAATTGCATTAAATGAAAATATTTACAGGTTTCAAAGAAAAATTATAATGCCTCGTCTCTAATAAATCAATAATGCCATGTAAGCATGTGTACCTTATTTTGTTTACCGCTTTCACGCATGTCGCCTTCATTGTGGTTCCACAGTTTTCATGCCGTATGCAAATTCATATTAATTTCATAAGTTGAACTGCAACTTTGTGGTTAATAACAAATATTTTACGGTTCTTTTTTCATACCACCATCAGCATCAGCTGCTGCACAACAGTAACAATAGTCAAGACAAGTACGTCTATCGTTCGATCTCACTATTCATTCAGTCAGTCTTGGAAGCAACATACCATACACATGTACAAAAAAAATACATACGAGTATGCACAACAGAATTTAACTAGTGATACAGTGAGCAAATGTATTTGTCTGCTGCACTGCACTGCAGTAGCTGTTTATTGCCACAGGGTCATACTCCACATCCATACGTCTGCGTGTAATCTGTATCTGCAATCATTTGTTTGCAGTATGCATGTCGTTTGAAAATTTCATTCGTTATAAAATAGAATTGGTTTTTATAATGTGGTTTGCGGTATAAATCATTAACAAGACTTTATAAAGATTTCAAGAGTTAGATTTACTAAAGAGTTCATATCATTATCTTCTTAACGCTAATAACAAACTGCATTTAAATAAATGATCATTAATTTGTGGCCATACAAAAAAAGATTTTATGAAATTATGTTAAGAAAATACACATAAAAATTAAAATTTTATTTTGCGGTTTATTTTAAGTAATTAGCTTAAGGCGAGTGAATATAAATATAAAAAAAATAATAAAAACGTAATTTTCATACAAAAATGCAACGAAAGCAAGAGATTATATGTAGACAAAATTAACAATGACTTCCTCCTTTTATTGATAATATTTCTATAGAAAATTTATAGATAAGTTAAATTCTAAGTAAAAGAATTATCGACAACTTTCAGCCACAAAATTTATCTATAAAAAGCCTATATAACAAATGTTATATAGAAAAACAAAGCTATGGATAAATTCTCTATAGGCAAACCAATTTTTCCATAACTTTTCTGTAAAAAAGCCAAATTTTTATTAATTTCGGAAAGAAAACTTAAAGCAATCCCAAATAAATGAAAGTTATCGATAAATTCTAAATGTACAAAATTAGCGATAACTTTATTTTCCTATAGAAAATTTTCGATAACGTTGCTTTGCTACAAAAAAATTATTAAAAATCAAGCTTTATGCTATAAGCGCTATCGATAACTTTAGTTCTTTACCTAACTTTATTTTTCTTTACCAAGTTTACCGATAACTTTATTTTTATACAGGAAAATTAGCGATAACTTTGCATGTCTACAAAAAACTTATCGATATCTTTGATATTTTTGCTTTTCTACAGAAAAATTATCAATAACTTCGCTTTTTTCTATAAAAGCTATCCATAAATTTGCTTTTTGTAGAAAAGGAGCCAATAACTTTGATTTTCTACAGAAAAGTTATCGAAATGTTTGCTTTTCTTTACATATGTTATCAATTATTTTTTTTTTCTATACAAAACATTATAATTGCTATGCTTTTTTTGAAGAAAAATTTATCGATAACTTTGCTTTTCTAAAGAAAAAGTATCAATAACTTCACTTTATTCTATAATCGATATCGATAACTTTGGTTTGTTTTAAAGAAAAGTTATGGTTAACTTTCCTTTTCTCTGGCAAAGTTATCGATAGCTTTATTTATTTTAAAAAAATTTATTGACAACTTTATTTTTCTACATAAAAGTTATCGAAAACTTTGGTTTTCTACAGAATATATATCGATAACTTTGTTTTTCTATACCATTTATACCGATAACTTTGTTTTTTATAGAAAAATTAATGATAACCTTAAATGTATATAGACAAATTATCGATAATTATGATTTTCTATGCAAAATGACAAAAATAGTTTTGCTTTTTTGAAGAAAAATTATCTATAACTATTCTATGAGTTATCGATTAATTTGCTTTTTTATAGCAAATGTACAGATAACTTTAACTTTCTATAGAAAAGTTATCATGTCTATTAATATTTTATCGATTATTATGTTTTTTCTCTAGAAAAATTTTAGTAGCTTTACTTTTTCAAAGAAAAATTATCGATAACTGTGCTTTCTATAGAAAATTTATCGATAAATTTTGTTTTCTGTAAAAAACTCAACGATACTTTTGTTTTTCTGTAAAAAAATATCGATAGCTTTGCTTGTCTACAGAAAAGTTATCGATAACTTTGATTTTTAATACAAATTGACTAAAAATTTTGCTTTTCTATCGAAAAATTATCAATAAATTTGCTTTTTTTTTAAGTTATCGATGACTTTCCTTTTTTATAGAAAAGTATGGATATTTTTGCTTTTTATAGAAAATTGTTCTATACCTTTGCTTTTCCATCAATATGTTATGGATTATTTTGCTTCATTGCTTTCTAAAAAAAAAAATTATCGAAGCAAAGTGGCTATTTTCTATAGAAAAATCATCGATAGCTTTGCTTGCCTATGGAAAAGTTATCGATAGTTTTGATTTTCAATTCAACAGAAAAAAATTAACAATAACTTTGCTTTTTATTAGAAAATGTACGGACATTCCTGCTTTTCATAGAAAAGTTATCGATAACTTTGCTCTTTTATCAATATGCTATCAATTATTTTTTTAATGAAAAATTATCGATTACCTTAATTTTTGTGGAAAAGTTATCGATAACTTTCTTTTTCTATAGACAAGTTATCGATCATTTAATTTTTTTATAAACAAGTTAACGATAAAAAATATTCTATAGAAAAGATATCGATGACTTTATTTTGATATAGAAAAACAATCCATAACTTTATTTTTCTATAGAAAAGCTATCGATAGCTTTCACTTTCTATAGAAAAGTTAGCGTTAACTTTGGTTTTATATGGAAATGTCGTTAATAGCTGCGGTTTTCATTTAACTTTCCTTTTCCATAGAGAAATTATCGATTACTCTTTTCATAAAAAAAAGATTTGCTTTTCTATAGAATACTTATCGATAACTTTGTTTTTCTATAGATGAGTTATGGATATCTGTGTGTTGTTTTTGTAAAAAATATAATAGATAACTATGATTTTTTATATAAATGTTATCGATAACATTTCTTTAAGGTTTATTTTTTATTGAGTTAGATGTTCGGGCTGCAACACCGATAGACCAGAAATAATCTGTAACGTAAGTCGGCTGTTATGACTGTTATGTTATATCTTTATTCCAGTTGTCAACATCGACGTCACGTCAATACAATACCAAAAAAAAATTGGGGCTTGTCCAGCCATTGTGGAAAACAACTGACTGGCTCATGCTATTTTCTAGACCCTAGGGAACAGAAATAGACTATCAATCGCACAAAATTGTTCTTGAGAGAAAGTAGATAACCTCCTTTTTTTGGAACTGGAATAAGGGTGATTAAGTTTTAAAATTTTTTTTCGGTATGATCAAAGTTGTTTCGTAATACATAATTATTTTTAACTTAATAGATGAAGTTTGCAAAAGTATCTTTTTATATTTATTTATTTATCTTAAGTAATTATTGCATTTATTGTATGTTATTCAATATAATTACATCATAATTTTTCCTGTTTGTGTAATCTGCTTTTAATATATTTTTAACAATACTCTTTTTTTTAAATTAAAAATCGGTGTGCCATCATGCAGCCAGCCAATATTAATGAGAAATTATTACTAGAGAAAAAAATCATAATCATCACAGTTTTTCCTTGTTAACAAGTGTTAAAAGACCATGTGATTGTCATCATCATCATCATGATCATCATCATTATTATCATCATAATTTGCAGTAAGTGAAGATGATGTCGTTTGATCAGGAAGTA
This sequence comes from Nowickia ferox, assembly GCA_936439885.1. Lineage (NCBI taxonomy): Eukaryota > Metazoa > Arthropoda > Insecta > Diptera > Tachinidae > Nowickia > Nowickia ferox. The sequence continues at coordinate 7,381,036 of OW387025.1, read as the reverse complement.
TTTGAAAAATTCAATAAAAAAAACACGTTTTTCACATTTTGATATTTGTTTGTACGAGTATTTTCATTGCTTTCATAATGCAGCAGGAAAACTTCTGAGCAAGAGAAAAAGAAAATTTCAAAAACCGGTATCAGTAAACAGTAAAAGAGTAAAAGAAAATTGTAATATTTTTCCGCTGACCTTAAGTCAGTGAGTGAGAAAGATATGAAGCCTAATAAGTTTGGTAACAGGTTTTGTTGGTTTAATTTTTTTTTTTTGCATTTTATTATGATGTTTTTGCCATAAATTAATTTCAATTAAAAATGTAAAAATATAAAGTTTAAAAATGCCATAATTGCATGACTTTGGTTTGAGGAAAAGTTAACACAAACAAAAATATTTCTTTTCAATGCGGAAGTTTAATGCCAGAGCAAAAATAAAAATATTTACATATTTAAGTAAACAAATAAAGCTTTGAGAGCAAAGCTTTCGTTCGTGTCACTTTCGTGTTGTCTTCCATAAAGGATTAGTTAAGCTTTTCCTGAAACCTATTTTTCATTTCTTTTAACTAAAAACAAAACTGATTGCAAATGTTCGTCTTTGTTTTAATGGCAAAAGAAATGAATGCAACAAGTTGCAATATGTGCTTTCTAAGCAAAGAAACTTAAAGTGGTAAAGAAGGAAAACAAGTTAAGGCCATTAGCTGACCAAATATGTATTGGAACACATAAAAAGCACCAGGAAATTGTTGCTTTAATAAATAAATACTTTTTTTATTTCTTTAGTGTTTTAATTTAAAGAAGAAAGTGTTTTATGATTTTTTTTTATGGGGTCTATAAAAAAGCAGTCCAAATATGAAAATAGTTTTAAATTATTTACTTAAAGTAAAAAAATGTTGATACTCAAAACAACAGCAAGATAAATAAAACTATTTGGGGAGAGTTTTAAAACGTGCTGAAAGGCAATAAAAATTCATATAAAAAAATTTGGGTCAAATTTGTGGAAATTCGATCAAAAGGTGTGCCATATAATTTATAGGGAAACGAAAAGAAAATCACTGCTGTCTTTCGAAAAGAATTCGCGTGCCTGGCTTAAGAAGCTTTTAGATTTCTTAAAGAAAATGTTAGCATATCCTAAGGCGCCACTTTGAACAGTTTTTAGGGCACAAAATTAGTGAATTATATGTTTATAATGCGCTCCTAAAAATAAAAAGTTTTTTTTATATCTCTGCCTCAAATCACTAAAGCATTAAAGAAATAAAATGTTTTTAATTAATTTAATTGCAAAACATAAAGTAGGGATATCCCTAAATTGATTTGAGTCCTTTTTAGTAATTAAAAGAAAATGTTATGGGTTTAAAAAGTTAAAATATAAACTTACTTACCGTTGAATGAGCAGCAGTAAAACTTTATCTGCAAGTAATAAAATTAAATATTAAAATTTACATATTAAAAAAAATAACAAGTATTTTAAAAATACAACTTTCAATAACAAAAAAAATGCTTAACACGTTTTAAAAATTTTAAATTTTTACGTTGCAAAAATTTTTAATTTTTTTATTACTTTTTGTAAAAAAAAAAGAAACTTTATTATTTCACTTGTTATTTAATTTTTTGCGAATGGTTGACAATTATATAAAAAAAACTCTCTTTATGAAATGTTTTTTTTTTTTTTTTTTTGTAATAAAACCTGTGAAATTTCTTGTTTGGAATATTAATGTGATGTGCGAAATTGTTTTGAAGTACATTTAATAAACAGCAGCAAAAAATTTTGTTAGTGTTAACAAACAGATTATTAGAGTAATCCGATATTTCAAGGTGAATTAATAATTATTTAAAATAAATGCATACAACAACAACAACAACAACAAACTGGAAAGTGCTGACCAGCATGCTGATGCAAACAGGAGTTACCATTTCAATAGCAGTGACAAAGTATAATAAATCAAAAAATGAAACATATTATTTCATTATTACTTCAGAGTATTTAAGTTTTATAAAAATATGTAATCGGTAATTCGAATCAGAGTTACTCGATTTTATACATCAAATCGAATAATTTTACAACCGACTATTAGCGCAGTGCATACGAATTCATTTCAAGGCATAAGTATTAAAAATTCTTAATATATAAAATGAAAATTAATCGGTTACCCGAACCATTTTTGTTTCAAGTTGCTGGGTTAACCAAATACTTGCACAATTAAATACTTTCACAGTGAGAGAAGGCCTTTATAGTTATTAATAAATTTATTATTTAAAATTTTTTCAAAATTATTACATTTAAAAAATTATATGTAATCGGTAACTCGAATAATTTTTTTCCTCTATATTATTCGATTAAACGCTAGCACGAATATTTTTAAAATTGAATGCTTTGCTAGCAAGTAAGGAACTTATTTAATGACATCTTAGTTCAATATTTAAGTTTTATAAAAATATATTACCGGTTACTCGAATAATATTTAGTATAAGTCAATCGATTACTAGATCAAATCGCAAAATTGCACAGCTCACTACTTGTACAGAGAACAAGATATTCATTTCGTCGCATAAGTGTTTAAAGTTTTATATAAATTAAATGAAAATTAATCGATTACTCGAATCATTTTTGTTCTAAATTGCTCTATTAATCGGTAAATAGAATATTTGCACTATTCATATAATGGACTTTTTGAAAATTTTCAATGTTTAAATTTAAAAAAAATATTAATCGGTTACTCGAATCGTTTTTATTCTATATTAACATTAATTTTTAAGTTTTGTGCATTTATTTCTAAAGTAGAATTTTTGAAATGTCTAGTTGTTTTTAGTTTATGTGATTTTTTAAAATTGCTTGGTTATTCGGTTATCATTTTTTTCGGTTACTCAAATCACTTTTGCTCTAATATTTTCAGAATTCAATACTTTCAGTGACATCTCTATAGCATTTGTAAAAATTTTCAATGTTTTAATTTTATAAAAAAAAATAACCGTTTACTCGAATCATTGATTTTTTTAGATATAAAATTTTTTTTTTATATTTTTTTGTGATTCCCGAAATTGTTATTCGGTTACTCGGCTATAATTTTTAATGCATATTATGTCTAGTTGCTTTCAAAATTAAGCTTAACTTAACAAAAAAAAACACAAATGTTATTCGGGTCTGAATATTTTAGTGGTTTTAGCTGAAAATTTTTATTTACTCGAAAACAGCAAAAATAATCGATTGTTAATTTTTTGGCTATTGTTTTCAGAACTCTGCGCAAAACCATAGAAAAAATTTTATAGTTTTGCAAATTATTCGGATATTTGACAGAAATTCAGTTGAAAAAAAATTTTGGAATATTAAAGAGAAAAAATTTAAAATCAATCAATTGAAAACTGTTATTATTAATTCCACAAAAAAAATACTTGCACGATTCATAGTTTGCTTTTTTTGGTTCTAAACTCTACTTAAAGCTATAAAAAAATATGAAACAGATTTTTCTTATATATAAATTTCTTATTCGAATATTTTACAAAAATTCGACGAATATTTTTCTAGTCTCAATTGAAAGTTTTTATTTATTCCGGAGGAAAAAAACTTTGACGATTCATTGCTTGGTTATTCGGTTCTGAATTACTGTCTAAAACCATAAAAGCATTTAAAAGATTTTTGTTAAATGTAAATAAGAAATTACTGGAATATTTGACAAAAATTCAACGCATAATTATTTTGTCTCAATTGAAACATTTTATTTATTCGAGAATAAATAATTTCGAGGATGCATTATTTGGTTATTCGGTGCTGAACTTTGCTATAAACCGCAGAAAATATTTCATAGATTTTTCTTAAATGAAAATACTCGAATATCTGACAAAAATTCAACGAATATTTTTCTAGACTAAATTGAAAATATTTATTGAGTATTTTATTTTTTTTAAATTTATTTATTTATTTGGTTATTCGGTTCTGCACTCTGCTTAAAACCATAGAAAATATTTAATAGATTTTTTTAAATGTAAATAAGAAATTATTCGAATATTTGACGGAATTTCAAAAAATATTATTCTAGTCTCAATTGAAAATTTTTATTTATTCCAGAGAAAAAATCTTAGGGGCTTCATTCTTCGGTTATTCGGTTCTGAACTCTGCTACATCTCATAGATGTTTCTTACATATATGTAAATAAGAAATTATTGGAATATTTGATGGAACTTATGTTTTTCTAATCTAAATTTAAACATTTTATATATTCCAGAAAAAAAAATTTCCTCGATTCATTGTTTGATTATTTGATGCCGAGCCCTGTCTAAAATCGCTGGAAATACTTAATAGATTTTTCTGAAATCTTCATAAGAAATTATTCGAATATTGTACGAGTATTGTTCTAGTACAATTGAATTTTTTTTTCTTTATTCAAAAACAAAAATTTTCTTTATTCGAATAGAATTTATTCTCATTGGCAATACTCATGTTTAACGTATAATACACTCTACTTTCTTTGTAGGCTAACACTAACATTTTTATTCCATTCAGCTGCTAATTGCAATTTTCTACATCACTAGCAGCTTTTTAAGTCTTTGTATAATATTAAACAATTTCTCACAAATTCCTGTTACATGCTTCTAAATTGTTTTATCATGTATGAGGAATAACTTTAAAATAGATGATAATAGTACTAGGATTTTTCCCTTTAAAGTCATTTCAAATACAAAAAAAATGAGAAGAAGTTGAAATTTAAGGGGAAGGTATGCCCATGAAAGGTAGTGCAAAGTCCGTTTGGGAAAATCAAGCTCAAGTAAAAAATTTTTGGGTATAACTTCTCCCAACAGAATTCTATGGCGTATGATGATAACGATGATGATGATGATGATGATATTACTATGTGGCATGCAACATCTTAGAATTGTCGGCCACTCGAATGCTGCTTATTTTTCTATGTAAAAGTATGTTTAGAATGTCGTTTATGTAGACAACTGTAGTAAGTATGTTTTAAGTGTGTTTCTCACTGCTTATGGAAGGTTGTTGAAAAAAATCTACTTGTTCTTTTATATTATTTTTATTTTTTTCTTAATTTCATTTCCACTTGACTGCAAATAAAACAATAACTAATAAATCGTCCATACGAGTGCAGTAGCAAATAAAATCTCAGCCATAAAAATTAAAACTTAAACATTTCTAAACAAGTTGCTGTGGTTCGCTGATTGCGTTGGATTGTCTTTAAATTATGTGCAGTTGTTGGTTGCTGCGAGTTTAGGGTTGGCGTGGCAACGAGCGGGCGACCGAGCGAGCGACTGTGTTGAAAGGGCAAAAAGAGAAGAACAAAGCGAAATAAATGCATTTAATTAAGATTTGTTGGCATCTGCCAGCAAGTGGTGGCAAATGCTTTAAAAACTATATAAGATATAACAAACGACAACATGTTACTTGTTGTACGAGTGTAGGCTGTTCTACAACACTTTGACTTTTGCCAATGTCTGTCTGATTTGTTTTCTTGGTGCAACTCCACCAGCAACTAAATAATAATTTTTTATTTAAGTTTTTTACACTTATGAAATCAAGAAAAGACCTTGTCAAGGCTATTTTAAGCTAAAAATTTTGTTTTTTTTTCGCTGTTTCCATAAAAAAAAAAAAAAAAAACTTTAAAAAACGCTGCTAAGTTGATAAGGCAACAATAATTTAAACAACTTGGGAATAGAAGAAAAAATGCAAGACATCAAAACTATTGTGAAATATACAAAAATATTTCAACAACAAATTAACAAATATTTGACATCAATTGCTGCTGGTCCTTCTGCACAGAAGTAGAATGTAGTTGCCGCAGCTGCAACATTGGCAACGTTAAGCACATAACATGAAAAACTTTCAAAATAATAATAATAATAAAAAACAATTAACGAACTTCAAAAAGTCACTAAAAAGCGAAAAATTAATTTTAGATTAGTTAAAGTGTATCATTTTAAATTTCCACTGCGTATGCCTCGGTTTCCTAAGAAGCCATTGAAAAAATGTACTCGAAATCATAAATTTTATTTTAAGCGCCGTGGCTCTGCGCACTTCTTCAATCACGAAATTGTGGCATTACAAGTGACGAGCTGTAGGAAAAAAATTCGAAAGAATCGACTGCATAGAAGCACTTGAAATCATATACTAGATTCTAAGGGGCATGTCCCCGCCCACTTTTTTAAACCTGCAATTGTGTTATTTTAAATACCCTAAGGTTTTTACAAAGTTGAGTAGCAATCGTTTAAGTAAAAGTACGTGAGAGCTAATATCAAACTTTAAGGGCGTGGCCCGCCCACTTTTTCAAATTGCTTGTCATGCTTGTAATTATCGAAAATGTCAGCTAAATTTCATAACAAAAATTCATGAGAATAAGAATTTTCATATATTCGCTGTCATATCTTTTAAGGGGCGCGGTTACGCCTACCTTTTTAAACCTGATATTGTGTCATTTTAAGTGCAGCAAAGTTTTTGCAAAACTTTTACAAAGTTTCGTAGAACCGGTTAAGAATAGTACGTGAGATGTAATATTAAATTTTAAGGGCATGGTGCCGCCCACTTTCTTAAACACAAAATTGCGTCATTACAAACACCAAAAATGTGTACCAAGTTTTCTAACAATCTATAGCATGAAAGCGTGATAAATCAAATATATATATTTGAGGGGTGTGGTTACGCCTGCTTGTTTATACGTGGGCTTGTGTGGTTTAAAGGGACCAAATTGTGCACAAAGTTTCCTAAGAGTCGTGTGAGTAAAAGTACATGAAAATTAATTATTAAATTTAAAGGGCGTAGCTCCGCCCACTTTTGGAAACACAAAGTAAAGGGATGTGCCTAATTTCATAAAAATCAGTGGAAGAAAAGTATGCTAAATAATTTACTACATATTAAAGATGCGTGTACCGCTCACTTTTTAAAACTGAAGATTGTGTGTCGCAAGGTGTTTGCTAAGTTCCATATCAATTGCTTTAACAGAAGTATGTACATCAAATTAAAGATTCAGTTTTAATGGAGCCGCCCATTTTACCGGAAATTCCAACTACATATGTATCTTTAAACTCTCGAATACACAAAAAGAACAAGGTAAGTGACATATGATGGCATTATGGAGTAAAAAGCATAAAGATAAAAAACACTTCAACAGTCAGTTAAAAAAATTTCTTTTTCCAAAGTTCGAAGGACTATATACTAACATATAAATTTCGAGTTCAGTTTCTGGTAAAAAAATCATGTTCAATGAGAGCGATATTGGATTTTTTCCAAGGTTCGAAGGACTATATACTAACATATAAATATCGAGTTCAGTTTCTGGTAAAACGAAAATCATGTTCAATGAGAGCGCCATGAATTTGAGAGATTTATAGAAGTATGGGACCTATTCCTCGATGAATTGAATTTTAGGCCCTCAAACTTGCCAACAGATGCATGTCTTCCCCGTCAAATTTGGAATTAAGCTAAATGAAATTATTTTTTCTAACTGAAATTTGAGAGATAAGATTGTCTTGCATACAGTCCAGTATGCAATCTAGTCTATAGTCGAAAGCGTTTTTAAGTATTTTTAGTGGCTGGAAAATATGCTAATTCGAATTCATAGAAATCTCAAACTACAAAACTTTTTCGTATTTTATTTTACAAATTTAAGCATTTATAAATTTTCATTCGCAGCACAACACACCTTAGATTTATGAAATACTCGTATGTATGCTGCGTTTTAATATCTATTTCTTAACTAAGTTGGCAAATTCCCTACAACTCATGTCAGCTAGTCAATCAATCAAGATACGAATAGTAAATAATTTGATTGCTTTACAGATACGAAATATGTTTGAATGTATAAAAAAAAAAAAGAAAATCCATAATGAGCTGGCATATGTTAAGCTACTGTTGGAGTAGATTTTGTGCGGCTTAAATGTCAATCAAAGAAAGCAATAAAGCAATTTTTTGTTTAATAATACAAGTGTTTAAAATTTAGCAGCTAGTGTAACTTTATTAAGATAAAATGGTCCTTCGAGCCTGTTAGAGCATAAGTTTGCTTACTTCTTAGAAATTAAAAATTTCTATTCATTAAAACTATTTGTTTTTTTTTATTTATACTACTGGAACGCGTTCATTGAACTCTTTTGAATATGTTTAAAAAAATTTAACTTTAGACGCGACACGTTCGTTTTCCATTTAAAACAATTTTTTTTTCTTTGTTTTTCTTTTTTTTTATAATTTTTATCGTGGCCGTTAGTTTTAACACCAAAATAAGACGTTAATAAATTTTAATGAATTTAAAGTAAAAACATTGCCCATTTTTCTTTTCTCTTCTTTTCTTTTCCAGTTATAAAGGAATGTGTATTTTGTGGCTTGTCTTTGGTGTTTTTCGTTTTTCTTTTCATTTATTTATTTATAAATTTTGCAGCAGTAACTTGTACGTGTTTAAGGTTGAAAGCAAAAATGGAAGCAGAAAACCAAGAGCTACTTTTATTTTATAGGCGGTCATAAGAAAAGAAAAACAAAACACCAAAAAAAAAGAAAAATATAAAAATTGCAAAACAAGTATAATTGATCGTTTATAACTGCTGGGTGAAACCCTCTCTGGCCTTAAGGTAACTAAACTTAAAAAAAATTAAACATACATACATTATGAAACTGAGTACAAGCCAAATGAGCAAGAAACAGTCCACAGTGTTGTGTAATATATCATGGAATTTAGCTTATGGAAGCTGGATATACCGAAATAGAGTGGTAAATTTATGCTGACATCATCTCTTATACTTAAAGCCTGAGTGTGCTTATACTCTGGCTATGGATATTTAATCGGACAAAAAAATTATACGCATAATACTCGGGATATTTATGTATCATTCACCACCTTTTTATGCATACATTTGTGTATATAAAATGGAACGAGAAATGTGTGGACGAGTGTGTGGCTGTTTGAAAACATGCTTTATGAGTGTGTGTGTGTATGTAAATAAAATAGCCCTGTATATGCGCATGTGTAGCCGATTAATAGTTACGAGTATTTTTATACTCATACGTATGAATACAGGAATACAGGGTACAGGGCAAAAGACCTTCCAAAATGTCTTTCGTCTTTTAGTACATTTCCTTGCATCCAAGTTCTGATTTTGGTTAGTCTTTTTTTTTTTTTTTTTGTCTTAAGTAAAGCCTTTTTACAAACTGTTCGGCTGGACTATTTATTTTAATGAGCTATGCTTTATATTCAGTCCATCATTGGCTGAATGCAAGCTTATTGCCAACACTATTATCTAAAATATTATTATTCTATTACCTTTGCATTCCCTTTCGTAATGATGAACACAAGGGATCGTATTAGAAGTTGCTGCTATGGCTGCTTAAAAGTTTTCAAATCTTATGCAATCATCTTGTGTTTGTTGTTTAACTTAATTATTTATGAATTTAGTTTGCTTATAGAATTTAAACGAAATGTTGTGTACTTTTCTGCTTTTATTCTTTTAGAATTCATTGTTGTATGCCAGAGGAATTTTAATTTCAGCCAGTGAAATAAACGAGACTTGGACTTTTATGGCCAAAGTAAAATTGTAATTATGGCTCCAACTTTGGCGAGAATCTTGATTAATGTGTATTGTGGTTTAAATGAACACTAAACAAAAAAAGGGAAAAATAAACTTTTTTTATAAAGAGAATTTTTTTCTAGATTTTGTTTAAAAAAAAATTTGCATTTAAAGATCCGCTTAAAGCACAACTAAGTTAATATGACAAGGCCGGGAAGAGTGACAAGTTTAGGGTGAGGTTTAGCTTTTATCTGTAACATATTATAAGGCAGTTTAAGAGTTAATTTTGTATACATACCGATCAAGGTAGAATCATCTTCAGTTAATTTTCATTACAAACATTTAAAAAAAAAATTTACATTTTTTAACAATTATAATATTTTTAATTTTTTTTTTTATTTTTTTTTTCATAAAACAATGAAACAAAACAAAAAACTGTTAATAAATTATTTATAGCCGCATTAAAAATTACAGGTTTATCGAATAAATTTGTTTAAACAAAAATCGAATTATTAAGCTAAAATACTCGTACACTGATGACACTCAAGTATAAAAACTTTAAAAATACTTAAAAGATGATGATGGCAACAACAACAAAAAATTCAATCATAATTATTTTTAATATTTCAATAATGCAACGGCAAGAACGCAATAAGCTTCAACGAAAAACGTGTTAAAAAAAAAACTGTGGAATTTCCAATTCAAAGCCGTAGAAAGAAAACTGCCAACATTAGTTAGTTTGTTGTTTATGTGATGGGGCTGCTACGCTCGTTAAATTAAATTGCATTTTTTTCAACTTTGTAATTAGTTGTTAAACAATTCTATACTAATAATCGATATGAGAAAGCTTTAACCCTTAAAGCCTTCTCGGAATGGGTATTTTTTGCTCATTCGGTAAAAAGGGGTCAATTGCACACAGCCAACATTGCATTGTTGGATTGTAATTATTATTATTTTTTTTTTTTGTCAAGTGTATTCTGAGAAAACTTTTTCCCACATGCGGATTTCCTAAGCAATCAGCAAGTCCACATTAAGAGGCGGTGCAGTGAAGTATAAAATATAAGTTGATATGTACAAAATTAAAGTTTTCGCTGAACTAATGAATAACACTTTTTTCTTACCCCCAATCAGTCCTCACCAAAGATTTTACAGATCGTGATATGCCTGACCTTCTTTAATAATAATGATATGTATTCACATTACCTTTTATTATTTAAGTTTGTAAAAATTTTATAAATATTTTTGTTATTCGCATGAGTAAAAGTAATAGTCAATTGTATAACTCAAACAATTAGAAAAATTATAAAAAATTTAATTAGTTTTTGGCTTTTAACCTTTTTTCTATTACAATTTGGTATTAGAAATATAATTTTAAATTGTAGTTTAAACAGACGAATTGCGAATTAAGCAATAATGAACATATAAACAAGTGTAATTATCCAAAATAATTTTGTAGTAAAGTTGGAAAATAATCTACATCATTGAATTTAAAAAAAAAAATTTCTTGAAAATTATTTTCCAAGCTTTTATTCATGATAATTGTAAAAATTAATTCAAAACTTACCTTAGAAAAGGGAATTTTATCATTTAACCAGAATATGAGAGAAAGAAAGAGAGCCAGAAATCCGTATTTAACTGAAATAAATTAAGAGGTAATGCTTAGTTTTAATTTCCATTTTATTTAATTTTTTAAATTCTAAATTTGAAACTATTATATTTCGCAATCTATATTTTTAAACAGGAATTAGAAAAATTCAGCATGACATTCCATTTTCAAAACTTTCAAGGAACATTTATTAGCATAATACTATTCGAATAAAATTTAATCGTATAAATTTTATTGCTTAAATTTTAATTAAACAAACTTATTCCAGAATATTTTATGGAATCAAGTTATTCGAATTCGAGTACATGATAATAATACATAGTTGAAATATATTTATGGCAATTTAAAAAAATTATTCGTTAAAAAATTATTCTTTTTAAATTATTCGAATATTTTTCTTTTTGATTCAATATTTAAATACATTTTTTTGTGGAATTAAAATATAAGTATTTACATATATTTATGTCATATTATTATCATAAAAATTTTTATTTTAATCGAATAAAATTATTTGTGTTTTTTTTTTAATTTTTAATCAAATAAAATTACTCAAGTAACGGATACAAAAAACAAAATCATTGAATTAGTTTTATTAAAAAAAAATTATTCGATTAAAAATTGAAAAAAAATATTTAAAATTGTATACATATAGGGTGTTTTTTTAACCTAGATAGAACTTTAAATTGTAAAAAGTAACACAAAAAATTAAATTTTGATAAAACATTTTTTTTTATTTGTTTCAGTATACTCTGACAAATCATCATGAATAGACTCACGCTTGAAATTATCCAAATTTACTTTGAAAATCAGTCGTCGATTCGCGCAACTTATAGACGACTTCGTCATTTTTATGGCGTAAATAATCGTCCATCTGAACAAGCCATTCGTCGAACTGTGGATAGATTTCGTACCACATACTCTCTAGAGGATGCAATAACACCAACACGTCGAAGGAATGTGCGTAGTGAAGAGAATATCGCCGCTGTAAACGAAAGTGTGGAAGAAGATCCAATTGTTCGTGTTATTCGTGACATACGGCCAGCAGTGCTCGAAGAAGTGGCCTTAAATTGGACGTCCAGAATGCGCTTCGTCAAGAACAGCCGCGGTGCCCATATGCCCGAAATCATTTTCAAATGTTAATGTCACGTATTGATCTTTCGAATAAAAAAAAAATTTTGATTACAATTTAATTTTTTGTGTTATTTTTTACAATTTCAATTTATATCGGGCTTAAAAAAACACCCTATATATGTATGTAAATGTTTTTTTTGTATTTTATTTCAAATACACATGCAGAAAAATAAATTTATTTGTTTGTTTGTTTGATTTTATTCGATTAAATTCGATTATTAAAAATTTTAAATAAATATATTTTTCTTTTGGTTTTAATTTTTAATAGCTGGTAAATGTTTGTCAAATAGTTTATTTTAAGCTTTTGCATAAAAAAAATATAACAAAATTATTTCAAAAAAATTACTGAAACAGAAATCTTAAATTAATGTAGAGACGACAAACTTTTTGGTCTAATAAATTTATAAGCAATTCCATTCGAAAAATCGAAAGTTCGAGCAAAATATTTCAATAAAATTACCGATACAGAAAACCATCCAAAATTATTCGAATAAAAAAGCGATGACAGACATCCATCCATTTTAGTTATTGCAATAAACATTATACTAATAATTTTTAATCGAATAAATTTATTCGATTACATATTTTTATCGAATGATGTAAATGCATAATTTTTAATGAAATAAAACTATGCAAGCCCGCATACAAAAAAAAAAATTAAAAATATATATTGAAATAGTTTTATGTGAGAAAAATATTAAACAAATTATACGATTAAAAATTTAAGAAAAATATTGACAATTTTTAACATATATTTTTTTGTTGTTGTGTTGTGTGAAATCTAACTTTTTATTCGAATTAATTTGCTATACCATAAAAATTACTTGAAGCAAAAATATTTCCATAAAATTATCGATGCAGACATCTATCCAATTTAGTTATTAAAATAATTCTAATCATTTTTAATCGTATAGAATTAATCGATTATTTCCATCGAATAGAGTTAAAGCATAATTTTGAATCGAATAAAACTACTCCAGTTCGCCTACTAAATATTATATTACGTATTGAAATAGTTTTATGTGAAAAAATTATCAAACAAAAGTTATTCGATTAAAAATTTAAGAAAAGTATTGAAAATTTTCAATAATTACTTTTTTTATTTTATTCGATTTTTCATGGCAAGTAAATGTTGAAACAAAAAATTGATTTTATATTTTTGCACAAAAGTTTTAATTTTTATTCGAATAAAATTAAGCTAAAAAAATTATATACATATGTATATAAATTTATTGAAATACAAATCTTTCTGCATTGAGTATTCAACTAAAAGTTTTTCAAATAATTTTTAATCGAGTAAAATTATTCGAATAAAAATATTCAAATAAATTATTCTAGCTAAATTATAAGAAAACATAATTTATTAATTTGTACAATATTTCTTTGTTTATTTTTTATTATATTACAGGCATTTGACTGTTCCAGAAAAAACCGTTCCAGATGTCTTCCCTTAAAACTTTTTTATTTTTTATTTGGCGTAAAGCATAAAATATTTGGAACCTTGAGTTATGAACTCTTTTTTTTTTTTTTTGTTATTAATAAAAATAAAATTTCTTTTCATAAATTTTAATTTAATTTTCTTGTCCCCAATTAAACACTCAATAACACAGACTAGACGGCCCTTAATATTATCACAACCAAATAAAAATTTCAAATCAAATTAATAAATCACACCCAAATCAATTTATAAATTAGACGCACAAACAAACACAAAGAATGTGTTATAATTTTTATGGAAGTCTGATTATTTTGACTATCAAACTCTAAGCACAAAAACATAATGATGTTGTTTATTCGAAACTATTAAATTCCATTAAATTTAAATTAATTTTAACAACAAACAAATAAATTTCAAACAAAAAATAAACCAGAAAACTAGATTTTGTAAACAAAACTAAATAAAAAATTATTTTAAATGTAAAAAAAAACAATCGTAAATTAAATGACAAAATAATATTGTTTATTTAAATTATGGCATGATAAAAAGCGATTAATGTTAAATAAAAGATTTTATTTTAAAAACTAAAATATGTACATTCACATGATTTGAAAGCAAATGTAAGAAAGTTTAAGCAGGAAGACAATAAAATTAAGATAAAAGACATCACATCACTATCGCTGTAAAGTATAATAAGAAGGCATGAGAAGATTTAAGTGGTTTTATTTACAACTTCAAAATTATATAAAAATTAAGGAAGTATAAAAGAAAAATATTTATTTTTAATGATTACAAAAGTTAAGAAGTCAAAATTTTACGATTAACGATCGTGCAACATGAGACTATACAGAAAACTAAACCTAACCCCATCATTAAGCAAGTGACAATATTATTGAAAGAAAAAACTTAAATTTAAATTCTAATAACCATTCACATTCTCTAACAGACATTTTAGAGCAATAAAATATAACAAAAAGTGTGAAAAACCGTATTAAAATTTAGTTTTTAAAACTAAAGTTGCGATAAAAAAATTATTTAATCGATTAAAAATTATTCGAGTAATTTTATTTCAAAAAGATTTTTGTTTAAATAATTTTAATCGTTATTTCGAATATTTTTATTTGAGTAATTTTATTCGATTAAAAAAATTTTGAAATATTGTTATGCGCAAAGATTTTCAAAAATATGTGTGCATACAAAAATTTAGTTTTTAAAACCAAAATTGTGATACAAAAATTAATTTTAATTTTTTTCCTCGAAAAATTCTTAATAGATTAAAAATTACTCGAATAATTTTATATTAATAACTAGTTTAAAAGGATTTCTGTTTGAATAATTGCATTCGTTAGTTCAAATATTTTATTCGAATAATTTTATACGATCAAAAAATTTTTCGAATATTTTCGTATGCAAACATTTTTGTTTGAATAATTTATTTCGTGTAATTTTGCTTATCGAATAATTTTATTCAATCAAAAAAATTTCCGAATATTTTTATGCATCGAATAAAGTTGGTAGAATAATAAATGTTTTACAACAAAGATTTAATTTTTTATTCACTTATGTTTAATAAAAAGTGTGATAACAATCAATAGTACCCAGAAAAAATAAAAAATAAAATTTTATTCGAATAATTTTAACGATTAAAACTTTTTTTGAATATTTGAATGTATAAAGATTTTCGTTTTAACCATTTTATTCGCATAAATTTGCTTATATTGCTTTATTCGAAAGGAATTAATCGAATAATAGTTTCGCTTTTTTATGCATTTGATAACAATTATGAAGCAAGTGGAAAATATAAAAATAGTTGAAAAAATTTTGTTCGAATAATTTTATTCGAATACAAATTTTTTTGGTATATTTTTATGCGCAAATGTTTTGTTTATTATTTTATTTAAGCACAAATTTGCTCGTATTACCATATTCGAATAAAATAAAGCTGCCAATAGGAATCAGTGTCAACTGGAAATGAGGAGAAAAAACGAATAATTTTATTCGACTATAATTTTTTTATATATTTTATTAGCAAAGATTTTCGCTTTGATAATTTTATTCGTAAAAATTTTCTTAACTTATTTTATTCGAATAGAATTATTCGACTATGTTGCCCCAGTAGACTTTATATTCAATCCAAGGATGCTGATTATTTCATTCTTATTGAAATAACATAAATAATTTTAAACTATTTTTTGTGGGAAGAAATTCTTCTATTTAGTTAGCAAATGGCTTAAAAAGTATTTTCTTATTATTTTTTAAACAATTTGCAGTTCCTTATCTTTTAGAGACACATACATATTTAAAAAATCTAAAGACGATGAAGAAACAAAGTTGCTGCAAGTAAAAGTAACATTTACTTGCTAAAATGTTTTTCAAAGAAATAATAGCAGGAAAATATTATAGATTTAGATTAACTTTCAAATTATTAAATTTTTTATGGATTTGCATTAACTTAAAAAGGGATTGCGTTAAACATTTGCATATATTTTTTTTTTGTATCTCGAAACTAACGGTTCAATAAAAAGTTGCTAAAAGATTTACGATGGAAAAAGTACACACAAGTTGGGTTTTTTTTTTTGTTTATTTCACAACATTATTTCTGTTTCATATTTCCTATTTCTTTTTGTTTTGTCATACATACATACATAAGTAAAAATGATTTTTATTGCCTTTAAATTATCATCATATTTAAGTTGTTTATTGGAATAATTAGTCATGAGTTCAGTAGAAAAAATATAACAAATAAATATGAATACTAAAGCAAAAGTATCATTCATTATAGCAGGAGCTTTTTTGGAAGATGGCATTAAACTATCATAAGCTTGTCCGAACTGGTAACTCTATTATAAATTGTTCTCAAATTATTTACTGGGAATGGACTTATGCCAGAATAAGGCTGAGCGAACTACAGATACATTGTTTTTTATTTTAGTATCTGAATATTGAATAATTTCAAAAACAAGCGATCTCCATATCGTTACCATAATATAGAAATGCCCTAACTCATTATTTTCTTGAAATCGAAATTTTTGCATTTTTTCAAAACATTAGCTGTTCTATCGAAATATAAAAAAACACTCCATGGAAAAAAATAGTGGGTTGGGGCCTTTCTATATTACGGTGTTGATATGTAGGTTTGCCTGGAGCTCGTTAAAGGTCCAAGGCCTTTAGGAGCCAGATCTAGAGACATGGATGGCCTGTCCACATCGCCCTTTTTGACATCAAACATCCAGCGAGTTTGTAACTGGAGTGACTGATTGGCATGGACATGTTGGCCATGAAATCCTAAATGTACATAAAAAAATTAAAAAAAAAATATTTAAAGTTTTTGCTAAAAAAATTAAGTGGGTCAGTTTATTAAACTTTATAATAAAAATCCAATTAATAATGTTTTTCTATTTAGCTTTTAATTAAATTGTCTATTAAAATTAAAGCGTCGTTTGAATGTTGAAACTTAAAAATTTGTTTTATAGATTGTGGTTTCTGTTGCTCTGTAGTAAATCTGCCCGGTTTTGCAAGAGCAACAAAAAAATAAAAATAATAAATAAATAAATAAATAAAACAACTTGAATTTCATTCATTGCTATATAACAAATAACTATATAATAATAACAAAAAAAGAACAGAAAAACTTCAATCAAATTCTTTATGTCGATGTTGAGTAGTTTAAGAACTCAAAGCTTTTACACAAAATCTTAGAAGTTGGGTTTGAATGAAAAAAAAACAAAAACAAATAATAATTGGCTGGGAAATAGAATAACAGTAGAAGCTCTTTAAAAAAATAAAGCTTGAAAGAATTTTAAGCTCACACATTTTAGGATACACACAACAGAAAGCTTTTCAGATGATATATCAACCAAAAAAAGCTTTGTTTAAAGCAAGAAAAAAAATTTATGTTCCACTGTATTCTTAAAACCATATTTTTAAAACTTTTTTACATTAAAAGTATATTAAAATCTACGAGAACCAGGTTAATTTAATATTTTTCGGCTATGATTTTGCTTCATATGTGTTTTATGCTAATTCAAAATGATTCACAGTAATCTTCAAAGCAAAATGTTTCACCTTTTGAAATAACTTTATTTCATGTTGATTTAACATTGCCGTAGTGTTAAATCAAAATGAAGAATCATATTGTAACAAAATTATTTAAAGTTGAAACAATGTGAATTTGATACTGAAATAACACGAAGAGCCATGTTAATTTAAACCTAATTCAACTTGAAATAATATGAATTTAATTTAATACAGTCGGCGCTATGAAATAAGGAACAAGGAAAACGGCCAAATGAGAAAATGAAAAAAAAATTATGATGAAATTATTTTTATTATTATTTTTTGTTTTTTTAATTATTTTTTTTTTATTATTTTAAATTTTTTTTTAATTTCTTTTTAATTTTTTTTTATTTTTTTTTAATATTTTTTAAATTTTTTTTACTTTTTTTTGATTTTACATATTTTTAATTTTTTTTTAATTTTATTTTTAATTTTTTTTTTTTAATTTTTTTTTTTTTTAATTTTTTTTTTTTAATTTTTTTTTCTGCAAATGCTTTTATTCAAATCCATCGACAATTGGTTTGACTTTTTTCAGTTGAATTTCTGTTTGTATTTTACAACAAACAAACCCAAAAAGGTTTCTGTGTAATTTTTGATTTCATACACAGAATCCAAAAGCAAATTTTAGAAAGTGAGTTTGGCCTTAATTTTTCTACTCTCAACAAAAAAAAAACAAACATTAAACAAATAGAATCAATCGTATTATGAAAGTTCAAATTAAAAGAAAAGAAATGTATGCAAAATTTAACACAAGCAGATAGTACGAGTGCCATAGATGGGAGTTATTATAATTATTTAAATCACTTATTTTGCAAACAGTATTATTAACCATATAGACACCAATTTTGTAAACCGAAATTTTCTGTGGAGATTTATCGTAATTTATATTATAACAAAAAAAAATCAAACTTTAAACAACAAATATTCTCCTCATTGGTGAACAGTAATGCAAAAAATCTATTACTGTAATTTTGAAAACCTCATAAAAGTCATGTTAACAAAACTCTTTTTTCAAAAGTGTTAATTCATATTTTTTATTTCTTGTATGTATTTTTTTCAAGTTTGGCCTGCACCTGCAAACTTAATGATCAACTCAGCTACCGAAAACACACAATACACTCACACACTGTTGGTTCTAAACGTTTGAAAGCCAAAACTAGAAAACTATGTACATATGTATCTTTCAGTTTAAAAGTATGAGAAACAATAATCGTATTATTATTTGAGTGATTGTTAATTGTAATTAAAAACCAGAGGGAAGTGCTGATCTACACTTATTTGAAGCAAAAAGAAGATGAAAAATATAATAAGAACAAGAACACAATACCTGGGAGCTGCCAAGCAAACAAACAAAAAAAAAACGTTCGAAAACTTGAGTATTACAAAGATCATCATCATCATCACAATCATCGTTAACTTTATGAAGAGGATGAGGCTGGTGTGGTCGTTCACTGTTGTTTCTGCAAAAAAATATTTTAGATGAACACATTCATATGTACGTAAAATAATGATTACACGTTTGGAATGTGAAAGGGATTTTTCTTGGCTTAGATAATAATTAACAATTACGAGATTTAAGTTTAAAATTAACAGAAACAAGCAATCTAATATTTTTAAGCCATGACTAAAAGAAATAATCATGGATATTGGACCAATACAAAACTAAATTACTATAATTTTTTAACTAAGTGAGTGACCAGACTATTGTTACACCACGACTAAACAACGACCAAACTATGAATACGTTGCACACAGAAATTCCATATTAAAATCTACGAGAGCAAGCTTAATTTAATATTTTTCGGCAATAATTTTTCTTCATATGTGTTGCATGTTAATTCAAAATGATTTACCAGTAATATTCAAATAAAATTTTTTTCATTATGAAAAAACTTTATATCATGTTGATTTAACATTACTGTACTGTTTATTTAATGCAGTCATCTTATTTTATTAACTACACTAGTTATGCAACAAATTAAGACTTTTGGAAAAACACACGGACTGGACAAAATACTCGTAGTTCGGATAGTACTACCAAAGGGTAGGAAAACCCTATACTCAGTTTGGCGATTTTGCCCTCTAAAGATTTCGAAAATCATTGCGCCTTTAAAAAAATGGTGTTATCAATTTTTTGGTAACAGCTCGTTCAGACTTTGCGATAGCGCTTTACTATATTTGCCAATAATGTAGCTAAGAGTACAATACATAAATCTCATTAACATTTTACGCAAAAAAATAGCTATGACAAACCAAGCCTCGTCCCATAGTGTTCTATATGCACAACATACTTTGCTGTCTTTTCCCACAATATGGGCAATATGACTCTTAAATGATAAACGGCTATCTATCAACAGTTGTGTCTAGATTTATTTTATTAAAAATACTTTGGCAATACTTTTTTCTTACCCCAATCCAAATAACGTTCAACCACTTCTTCAGTCACTGCTTAACACAAAATTATAAAAGTTCCACTCACTTATTTTTATTATATTTGTGCTTACGAGTTCATATACACATTTTTCATTACAAGACAGTGGGTCTTAAAAATATTTATGTATCAACTTTAAATTCTTCATAATGTAAAAAAAATTATTCGATTCACGCAAAGATTTGTAAAAACTTGAAAGTTTCAAAGATATCCCAGCAAGTAAGATGTGGTGATGTTTTAATATATGTCGACTTCACAATAGAAAGTTCCAATATTTATATAAGAGCTTCTGCAAGAAACACAACGTTGCATCTTGTCTTAGCAAAAACTGTTGCTTCGCCATTGGAGCTTCCAACCAAAGAAATAAGTCGATGGGCTCGAAGCCGACGGCGCGACGCCGCCGGTTATTGTTCGGTTTATCCCGCCACTACCGATTTTATCGGCTCGCATCGACTCAAAACCTGCCGAAATTTGATCTGGTCAAAGAGACAAATTTCCGAGAAAAATTATGAAAATCGATTTTCAAATTCAATTTTTAATTTTCTCTTTAAATTTGCCGCGACTTGTTTCTCTGTTCCAAACCTGCTTACGTATTGCATGCTATTCGTTTGCGATATCTCAATTTATATCATTTAGTTTGACTTCCAAAATGTATCAAGACAAATATTCCGATGCTGTATATGTCAAAATTTATTTATTCATGGGAGGGCACAACGGGCTTATATTGGCTTAAAGTATATTCATTTAAATACCATGCAAAATATCTGCTGCTTTAGAAATCTCAACTATATTTGCTGAGATATGATATGATTCTCATTTAGTTAATGTTAAAATTATAATTATGTACATATGTTGTAAATGTAATAGACTTGGATCGAACTAATTCAGTAGCTCGTTTTTGACATGTAATTTAAATGGGTTTGATCATTGGTTTGTGTTAAAAACGAGCTACTGATATAGTTCGATACAAGTATATATTCACTATGACACTAAGTGCAATTGTAATTTTTTTTAGTATTTTTTTTTTTCCTTTCTCCCACTGTGGTTTATTTGTCTTTGTCTGGTTGAATCGTAGGTAAACAACATCTCTATTCTTTGTGATACCGCATGACTTACTTCTCATCTGTATTCACATAAATATTTTTCTAAGCTTTCGCTTCGTTCTTTATTTTTTACATTAGAGTGCAGCGACCCTAGTTTAAAAAATGTTTTTTTTATTCTATTTTTTGTTTTTTTTTCTAAGATCTTTAAACAAAAAGCTAAGCTTTTAGTATTTCATTCTAGTCTTTATTTATAAGTTTAAGTATCTAACATAAACTATATTGGAGTTTGAATAATAGAAAAACCTCATCTGACACAAGCAACAAAAATGTTTAAGATGGCCGCTGGCTTTTGGATTTTTGCCTTCTAACTATTTTATTTACATAAATACATACGAATGTAAATACATACATATGTATATACATAAATATGTAGATATGTATGTACATATGTTTGCCTCAGTGTGCTTTTGTGAGATTTGTGTAAAAGAGCGTGTGTAATTAATTTTGTTCTTCAGGTTTCTTCTTTTGAATTATGTATTTTGTTTTTAATTTTATTTCTTTTTTTTTTTGCTTTAAATTTTAAAACATGATTACAGACAGGCTGTCAAAAACAATAGATACAAGTTATATGTATCTATGTCCATACATACATACATATGTACATGTGTACATGCAAATATGTATGTGATTTCTTAAATACTTGTCGTTGTGTATATTTTTCTTTTGTTGTTGTTGTTCTAACAAGAGGTCAAAAGAGGCAGACCCCACTCATGCTTAAGCAACAAGTGCTTTTCTCTGTTTACATTTATTTGCCCATATTGCAAGTGGTTGCCAGATGGCATATGATTTATTATCATTTTCATTATTTTTTTTTTTCCTTTTTTTGAGTAATCAATGTTAATGGACCATATTGCCGTTTTCAAAATTTTTTGCTTATTGAAATGTCCAATACCAAAAAAAAAATTTGAAACTTAAGAGTTAACTTTTAATTCAAGCGATAATTTTTATTCTCTATTTAGTTAAGGCCGTGATACACTATCATACAAAGTCGTGCGATCTACGAAAAAATACACCCCTGGTATGATGGAGTTTATGAAAATTTTCAAAAGACAATAACAATTCATCACACCAGGGTTGTACTTTTCCGTAGATCGCACGACTTTGTATGATAGTGAGTCATGGCCTTTAGCAAGTATTTTTCACGTCGATGGCTCAATATTTGCATGCCTGTAGCAACTATTCCTTTCAGGTTGTGTCAAAGTGACTTTGTTTTTGTCGGCACAGTCTTTGCCAAAGACTAAAAATTTTTTTCGGTATTTGTCGTTACGTTAGATTTGTCAGGTTGCTGACTGAGAATAGTGAGTATTTTTTATGTTGGTAATGAAAAATATAAAAAAATAGTTTTTTTTACAGTTTTAAGCACATACATATATATTATAAAAAAAATGGTTTCATGAACTCATAAAAAAAAAATTCGCAGTGCCTTCTAAACCGCCAGGTTTAGCAAAATGTTCAAACATAATTTTGTGGGGCAAATATCATCAATCTGGCAACTCTGATTGGAAGTACTTTTTATTGTGTTGGTATAAACATTACTGTATAATTTGTAGAAGAATTTTTATTAGATAAAATATACAGTTATGCTCTCTATGAATTTCTGTAACCACTGAAGCTGCCAGAGTGTATGATTTATCATCAGGCAGAAATGGGCAGTTGATGATAGAATTTTTTTGCTTAGAACTTACCGTTTTTAACATTTTTAGAGGATATCGTTCCATTTTTCTGAATATGTATAAGTAGTTTTGGAAATTCACGCAAGATATTGGAACTGAGAGGCCAAAAAACGACCAGAAAAACATCACAGGAGTACCAAAAGACAAAAAAATTTTTCCAAAGACATTTGGGAGGAATTAAAAGATGCAAGCAAGCCTCGTGAAGGTTATTATAATAAAGCAAAGACCAATTTTCGAACTTTCGAACATTGGACAAAAAGTATATTTTATAGTAAAATATGTTTCGCAAAAAAAATAATACGTAAATACAACAAAATTTTTATTTTTTACTAAAAGGCATTAAATTTCGAAAACTAAAAATGCGCTAAAATAGCAATTGCGAAAGTTTTTGACATCTGATTTGATTTTAGACTTTAAATAGTATCTTGTAGACTTCAAAAAAACATTCGAACTTGTTTTCGAATTTTCGAACATTGAACAAAAAGCACATTTTATAGTCTACGTTTCGGCAAAACAAAATATAAAATATATGTACACACATATAGAAAATAAAATTGAAATTTTTACTAAAATCCAATGAATTTCGAAAACCAAAAATGACCGAAAACAGCAATTGCGAAAGTTGTCGACACCTGATTTCATTTTAGACTGAAAATAGTATCTTGTAGACTTAAAAAAAAATATGTTTCGCCAAAAAAAAATATAAAGCGTGAATACAATAAAATTTAGTTTTTTACTAAAATGCAATGAATTTCGAAAGTTTTCTTTATCTCCTTTGATTTCAGACTACTAAATAGTATCTTGTAAGCTTCAAAAAATAATTTCGAACTTGTCTTCGAATTTTCGAACATTGGACAAAAAGTATATTTTATAGTACAATATGTATGTTTCGCAAGAAAAAAATATAAAACTTAAAAAAAGTAAAATTTTAATTTACTAAGATGCCCAAAAATGCTCGAAAATAGCAATATCGAACGTTTTTGACATCTCCTTTGATTTCAATACTCTAAATAGTATATTGAAGGCTTTAAAAAACTTGTCTACAAAATTTCGAACAGAGGTGAAAAATTATATTTTATAGTAAAATATGAAGCAATAAAGTTTAATTTTTTATTACTAGAAGGTATTGAATTTCGAAAACCCAAAATGCGAGAAAAATTGTACTTTCGAACGTTTTTAGTATCTCCTTTGGTTTTAGACTATAAATAGTACCTTGTAGGCTTCCAAAAAATTTTCGAAATTATCTTCGAATTTTCGAACATTGAAAAAAGGATATTATAGTATGTATATGTTTTGCCAAAAAAGAATATAAGTCTTAGAAGCAATAAAATTAAAATTTTTACTAGCAAAATGCAGGAAAAATTGTAGTTTCGAAAATTTTTAATATCTTTTTTGTTTTAGACTCTAATTTAGTACCTTGTATGCTTCAAAAAAAAATCGAACTTGTGTTTGAATAAACCATGGTTTATTACTTTATTAATAAAATAATATCTCTATGACGTTTCGCACGTGGAATATGTTGGAAGATTAAGCAGATTGTATATACCTGCAGCAAAATTTTGACAATCAAGACATTTTTATTATTTTTTTTTATTGTTTGTCATATTTTTTTTTAAAAGCTTTAAAACAAAAACACAAAAATTTTATTATCACCTTTTACTCTTTCTCTCGAAACTAAATCTTAATAGGCCATTATTTACAAGATTAAAATATGAAATAAAAGATCAAGGTCAAATGATCTAAATTATTTGAGAAGAAATATAAACAACTTTTTTTTCATATTAACCCCTTTTCATACACGAGTGTGATTGTTTAAGTTTTTATTTATTTGAAAAAAAGACCAGCTGTTTTGTTTACCTTTTCAAAAACTCATTCAATTACATACAAAACTTTTTCTATGTATGTACATAATATAAAATGAAGGAAAAAACCAACCGAGCGGGCAAACTTAATTTTAAGAGCGCAAAAGAATTTTTAATTCATCAACTGGTTTTTTATCGTATAATTCTTTTTTTAAGTACGATAATAGCAATATAATGTGCGTTTTATTTAAATAAAACTATAAGACGTCAGAAAAAAATGACTTAGTATAAAACGAGTTACCCTACTTATCTGCATATTTGAGATTAGACATTTTGAAAGAAGATACATACGAGTACAGTGTAGGTATTAGACAGTTTTTTGCCATTAATTAAACTTAATTTAAGAGATGAGAACAAGTAAAATTCTAGCACTTAGAAGTACATACTAGATTTTTTTCCAAGCTTTATCTTATTTAGAAAATAAATTCAGGTCTTGGCTATAAGAAAATATACATAATTAAAGTTACAGTAAAAAGCAAAAGTCATAAACAAGTGGATTACTGTAATGAAAATAGTTCTTCCCATTAAAGACTTTTTATATGTAGAACATTAAAAGTTTATGAATGCTTAGCTCATTTTCTTGTACAAGGAAGTTTTGTTGTTAAGGAAAAAATTTAAGTTTGAAACATGCACATTGAGCCTTTGCTGCAATGGAGTAATAAATATACAAGTTCGAAAAATTTTCGGGTTTCGAAAATGGAAAGATGTTTTCTTTTTCATTATTAAGTTGACCTTAAAAACATTGCTTGTGGTTGTGACAAAAAAAATTAAGCTTAGGTTCAGAAATAAAGAAAATCTAACAAATTTCTAATTTGGAAAAAAAAATTATATATATTATTACAAGCCGATGGCCTTGGCAGCCAGTGCTATCAATGTATACATTATTGTTATATTTTATATAATTTTAATATCAAGTAAATAAATAAATAAATATTATTACAAAAATAAATACAAAATTTGGCTTTGTGTTGGAAAATATAAATTTTTAAGTGTATTTATTATTCGAAATTTACTTATTTTTCGAAAAATCAACACATAATTCTAAAATGATAGAAATTTTCAATTTCAAAAGACAAATTTATTCAGAGCAATTATGAATAAAATTCTACGTGAGATTTATCTCGGGGAACAATTGCAAGCAATAGCAAGTAATAGGAAAAACAAAAAATTCTAATTGGATAAGTGAGAAATATCACGCGGAATTTTATTCATAATTGCCCTGATTATCAATTTTTTTACAATTCGAAATTGAATTTATGTTCGAAATATTTAAATGTTATTCAAAACATATCGAACCATAAACGCCAAAAAAAAACTCAAGCGACATATTTTTGAACTTTGTTCTTTGGCGAAAATCGACTACCTACGATCGTAAATAATCGATTGTCGTAAAAAAAACTGAAGCTCGAAAATTATTTCGCTTAAGCTTTTTTGGTGGTTATGGCACAATATTAAATTAAGAAGAAAAATTTATACAAATTACTTTTAATGATTCACATATTAATGACTATTAAACTTACTTTTAACAAAAAATTTAATTAAAAAATTAAAACATAAAGTTACCGAAAAGGTAAAACCGGAATATGAAATCGCCTAAATCTTTTCACTTCATTAGTGGCGTCTTGTAGAGAGATCGCCAATGGGTTACAAAGATAACTTGAACGATTGAGATAATTAAAATCTTAGTAGCAATGAATATGTGCAATTTTTTCCACTGGTTGGAGCAAAATTTTCGAAAATCGAAAATATAGATGAACCATTAAAAAAATTAATTAAAAATCATTTGTGGCATGAAATACAAATTTAACACAAATGCAACCTTAAATTTATTTCGAACAATTCAATTTATTTTCCAAAATTCTAATTCTCCACTGAAAAGCTTTTAAAACATGTTCAGAGAGAGCTTTTGGAGCTAGACAATAATGAAATCAATAAATTTCAATTTAAATATGACCACCTGTCCCACCATTTAGATCATGAAGCATTGTTGGTGGTATTTGAAATTGCGAAGTTGTGTTCGAAAAAAGTATTTTTCCCCTCAATGTAATTAAATGATTTAGGTGAGATTTGAAATTTCGAAGTTGTGTTCGAAAAAAATATATGTTTCCCTTTAATGTAATTAAGTGCTTTAGGACATCGTATATACAAATATGAAGTAGATTTTTCTTCCAACATCTTAAAAATTTTTATTTTAAAACTGTTATATCTCTTCAAATATAGTTGTAAATTGAAAAAAATAATTTAAATGTCCATTATTTTGTTTAATTTTATAATGAAACTAAAAAGTTAAGCATTTCGAGTGATGTTCGAAATTTCGAACTTAATTTCGAAAAAATTATTTTTACTCCAAAATGTTCTGGAATGCTTTAAATTACCGAATATGTAAATATTTTTGCGGTTATTTTACAATTTATATTAGAATTAGGAAAATTAGCGTTTCCACTGTTTATCTATACGCTGTTTTTCAAGTGTTATTGTTAATGTGTATGTACATATTTCTATTCAGAATATTTACTATAAAAAAAACAGAAAAAAACTAACGTGTCATGTTGCTGTTAAAATTGTAGATTGTATTGTGATTTTTTTCAAAATGTTTGAAAAGCTTCTTCTACACGCTATGATAATTATCGTGGGTATTTTACTTTTTTCCATAATTTATCTCAATTTAGTTATTTCTTTTTTGTATGCAAGTATAGTGTTTTTTTTTAGAATTTGTGATGCATTTTCAGTAATTAATGAAAGTATGCATTCATGGCAACTTTTTCGATAAAGTATGTAATTATACAATTTTTTTTAGAAAAAAAAGCCTGGCCGCACTAAAGCAATAATTCTTTGTTTAAAAAAAGTTTTTTCTTAATAAAGAAATTTATATTTTAAAAGTTCTTTTGTATTAAATTGATTAATTTCTTTTAAATTAAGCTTGAAAGTATTTTAAGCTTGATTTGAAATATTTCATCTGCAGCCAATAACCTGCAAATACGAGCACAATAACAACGAGCTACAAATTCTTGTTTCTGTTTCTTTTCATTTCAATTTATTACACCAGCCGGGCTGGAAAAATAAATTTATAAACACAATTAAATCTACATGTCTGTAACAACCATATTTTGAATGCCAAAGTTAGCCTGGCTAAATACGAGTACAATTCAATCTACCAAGTGGTCATTCAAAAGCCACCATTTAATGAACTCAAGCATGTATAAAATATTTCATATATCGGTTGAAACACTTGCCATGTATTCGTATCTGTGTAAATGTATCAATGCACCTCATTTTGTTTCAACATAAAAACTTGTTAAATAAATACAAAAAATTTAGAAAAAAACGTGTATATACATAAAATATTTTAAAGCATTTTTTCTTTGAATTTTGAGTGACTAAACGAAAAATAAACTCAATTGAAAATTATTCTTATTGGATTTAAATTACGAAAAAAAAATATAAATAAATTTGCATTCCTTTAACTTTAAACCATTTAAGATCTAGTTGGCCTTGTGAAAAATTTAAATAATGCAGTTTCAAAGTAAAATATTAAATGTTAAGTATTAAATTCGAAAATTAATAAAATACATAAATATACATATAAACGAATTTTTGTTTACTATTTATTAAACAAAATATTTTTAGCAGCTGAATCGTGTTTGAAAAACAAGTAGATAAGATCTCAAGTAGATCGGATTTCAGTTCGAAGACGCATTCTGGAAATTTTAAAATATTCCAAATGTCATGAAAAATCAAAACAAAATACAAAATGTTAGAATAAAACATTGTGCTCAATGTCGTTAAAAAGCTGTAAGTTGTTAATTAGTTTTGAAGGTTAAGCACAAACCTGAATAAACCAACCTAATCTTTAAGGCGAATGGAAAGCTATAACTTAATCTCCTTTAATTCGAATATACACATGCATGCATTTATATGTACATATGTATAAATGTCCTAATAATGTTTATTCCAGTAATTTGAATCCTACAATATAATTTTTTAAATTCGAAATAATAAAAACATGTTATAGAAGAATATTTTGAATTGCTTCTAATATAAGGAATTTTCGAATTTCGAACTTAATATTTCTTAAACAAACGCTTAAATTCCAAGCAATATTATATTTTCACGCCATGTTCGAAAGTTCGAATTTAAGCTCGAAAATGCGAAATTATACTCGAAAATAAAAATATACTATTTTTAACATATAGAGGAGCACTAATTAATAAATATTCAGATATATTTTGGAATTTCGAAATTATTTTTTTACACTTTGTAAGGACTTTTCGAATTTCGTAGATAACAGTTTATAAATAAATTAAAAAATTTTATGTAATACGATTTTATTTTACAAGTAAATTACAAAAATTAATATTTTGCACCATGTTGGAAAATTCGAAGATAAGTTCGAAAAATCAGATTTATATAAAAATTCATATAAAAAGCATAATATAATATGTACTGCAGAGTAAGTTTCACATATTTCAAATATTCCAAAAATTTTATACATGAAACATAAATTTTTTTACACTTTGTAAGGTCTTTTCGAATTTCGAAAATAATAATTTGTTATAAAATTTAAAACTTTCATGTCATTTGATTTCATTTTACAAGTAAATTGCAAAAATAAATTGTTTGCACTATGTTCGAAAATTCGAAGATAAGTTCGAAAATTCGTTTTTATATAGAAATTCATATAAAAACGCATAATTTAATATTTCTGACATCTTATTCATCAATAAATGCAAAAAAGTTCGAATTTTTAACACATTATTGAGAAATACCTGTCTCTAGGTATGTACATACGAGTACATAAGTATATTTCTTAACGTTATTAAAACTTCCAAAAGATTTCAAGAAAAAAAATTCAAATATGTAGTTTGTAAATAACTTCACAATTTAGTGCTTTCACCAAATTACGTACATGTTTATGCACAAGTATATTTTAATGTAGTTTTTTAGCACATTTTTATGTTTTTTGTCATTTGAGAAATTCCTGTAAGATTTCAGCTTTTGTTTTGCTGCTTGATTTTTTTTTGTAGCCATATAATGAATGACCCTTTAAAATTACTCTTTGGAAGGCAAAAAAAAAATACTTTTAACTTTAACATGACCTAAAAACCACAACAAACCAGCAAAAGTAGTCAGAAGAAGTATGCCAAACGAAACCTGTCAAACTTGTTGATGTCTTTGTTGTTGTAAAAGTACCACAATCTTTGATCAA
This sequence comes from Nowickia ferox, assembly GCA_936439885.1. Lineage (NCBI taxonomy): Eukaryota > Metazoa > Arthropoda > Insecta > Diptera > Tachinidae > Nowickia > Nowickia ferox. Next base: position 7,351,060 of record OW387025.1, on the reverse strand, counting down.
GTCGGTGAAACCAACAACAACAACAAGAACAAAAATTCTGTGTAGTTTCCTTGTTCCATTCAAAGCCAGCCTAAAATCATATGCACTGCAAATATGTGATTTTTATGACCCTCATAAAAAGGCACGTTCTTTTAATGGCTTGAAAGCTGCTGTTTCGTTCTCACTGATTTTTCTGGCTTAGGTTCCCATTTATTTGCATTTCGAATACATTTTGTTTAAGCTGTCTGCTTGCTGTGGTGCCTTTGGTACGATCCAGCATACAAAAACTATGTTTATTCATGTCTTTCGTTTTAAACAGGTGGTCAAAAAGGAATTTTATGACTTTAAATGGTTTTTATGCATTTGAATTGCTCTATTGCAATTGATTTTTTCGTTCAATTTAATGTTTGAGTAAAAAGTTTTCAAAGCAATTGGCAATTTTACGTTGTATAACTGTGAAATGTTTTATTACAACTCGAACAAAAGATTGAACTTAAAACTAAACATTAGCCAGGCATACATACATGTCAATAAGTTCCTTAATGCAGCATTAAAGCAAATAAATTTTTAATTTTTACTAAAATATACATACATATGTACATACATATGTACATATCTGATTTTGTAACTAGAAGATTAAAAATTATTTTTATTATTCTCACTAATTAATATTATTTAAAACTACATTGTTTTGAGTAACAACATAATTAAAAAAAAAACTTGTTATTTAAATATTTTTAAGTTCGCCAGCCTAAAATATTAGAAAGTGGTACAAAGTTTAAAAAAATTTAATAAATAAATAAATTTTGAGCTCTAACTAATATTTTGCACTTAAATTATTTTTTCGAAATTATCTGCGAATTTTCGAACATTAACCAAATAGTCTATTTTCTTGTTTAAAAAGAGATATAAAACGTAAAACAACGAAATTTTAATTTTGTATAAAAAAATATTGAATTTCGAAAGCCAAAAATGCGAGAAAAATTATAATTTCGAAAGTTTTTGATATCTCCTGTGGTCAAGGACTCTAAATTGTGTCTTGTAGGCTTAAAAAATTGTTCGAACTAATCTTCGAATTTTCGAACATTAACGAAATAGTGTATTTTCTTTTAAGAAAAGATATAGAACGTAAATACAAAAAAAATTTAATTTTGTACTAAAATTTATTGAATTTCGAAAGCCTGAAATGCGAAAAAAAAATTAATTTCGAAAGTTTATAATATCTCCTGTAGTCTTAAACTCCAAATAGTATATTTTAGGCTTCAAAAAAATTTTGGAACTTATCTTCGAATATTCGAACATTAACCAAATAGCCTATGTATATTTCGTAATAAAAATATAAAATGTGAAAAAAATAATGAAATTTAAATTTTATACTAAAAGTTATTGAATTTCGAAATCCAAAAGAGCGAAAAAAATTTTAATTTCTAATCTTTTTGATACCTCTTGTAATTTTAAACTCTAAATAGTGTATTGTAGGCTTCAAAAAAATTCGAACTTATCTTCGAATTTTCGAACATTAACCAAATACTTTATTTTTTCATTAAAAAAATATATAAAATGTAAATATAATGAACTTTTAATTTTTTACTAAAAGTTATTGAATTTCGAAATCCAAAAGAGCGAGAAAAATTTTAATTTTTAATCTTTTTGAAACCTCTTATAATTTTAAACTCTAAATAGTGTATTGTAGGCTTCAAAAAAAATTCGAACTTATCTTCGAATTTTCGAACATTAACCAAATACTTTATTTTTTCATTAAAAAAAGATATAAAATGCAAATATAATGAACTTTTAATTTTTTACTAAAACTTATTGAATTCGAAAGTTTTTAATATCTCCTGTGATTTTAAACTCTAAAAAGTATATTGTAGGCTAAAAAAAATTCGAAGTTATTTTCGAATTTTCGAACATTGGACGAAAAGTATATTTTGCTAATTTCTTTTAAAATTAAGTATAAACATAAGAAAATTGCAAGTTTCGAACCAGTTTTAATAGTTAGTAGCAGTAGTTACCTGCTTCAGTTTGCACAAAATTTTTTTTTACTCCTATGTAGATAATTTGTTAATAATTTTATTATGTTTTCATGCTAGAGTTTAATTTTCGAATGCTCGAAAATATGTTTATAGCCTTGCGCTTGCCCCAGTGTGCCGGTTACCTAATAGTTTTACTTTTTCATTAATCAAAAAATCGCGTGCTTTTTAACCTTTTTCGAATAATCCATGGTTAATTACTTTATTGTGTATTTGGCTTTCAATAATTAAATACAAATATTACATAAAAAGTAAAAGAAAATCACTAGCGGAAAAATTTGCCAAAAATATAAATATATACGAGTATATTTTTTTTTACTTTACAATAAATAAAAAATGTACAAAAGCGGAAATACTTTTTCAACTTACCTGGTTACTTTTGCTGGTTATTACTTTAGCTGCTGTTAATTTTGTGCGCTGCTCTGGCTTTTGTAAAAGTCTTTATGCAAGTATGTATGTATGTTTGTGAGTAACCATATACAAGTTACAACGATAACTATTACAATTCAGTGCAATAGCAAAATTGTTGTACTTTTGGGCGAGTGTATGTAGTTCGGTTTTATTTTTCTATCTTCAACTATATACCTACATACATCTACGCAAATGTAAATAAATAAATATGTACATACATATGTGTATTTGTAACGAATAGTATGAAGAAAATTTTAAATGTTTGTTTGTTATTCCGAAACGTAGAAATATAAAAAAAAATTATATGATAAACTCTTAATTTAATTTTTTTTTAGCAATTTAACACATACGAGTATGTATGTCTCGTATATCACCGCGAGTGTTGTCAACTGAGATTTAACGCTTGGCGATGTTTGCAGGAAGATGATAAAGAGATGTTGGTGTTATAAAACTGAAAAGAGAAAAAAAACAATAATAAAAAATTTATAAATATTGAAATCTGAGTCTGAAATAAAATAATAACAAAGAAAAGTATTTCATTTATTGAATATATTCACGGATTCGTAGCCAAGCGAAGAAATAGGTTGTATAATGAGCTCGAATAACAACGTAAAATAGCCTAATAAAATTGTAAAGGAATTTATACATATTTTGTATGTATATAAAAATCGCCCGAAAAACTAGTCATGCGTCAATCAGGTAATAAAATCAAACTTTATCACATATCAGCTTAATTGAATCAATTTTCTGTGTTAGTAAAACATACTTATATCACTTTCAATAAAAGACAATAGATATCAAGTCAGATGATAGTAAAATATTACGACAAATTTTATAGTAACAAGACTAAAAATATACAATAACCTTATGGTTGCCATTTAATAAATACAAATTGTGCTATTTTAAAACCCACATCTGTGTTGATGGTACCATAAATCATATAAGATTAAGGAGACTTTCTGGAATCATGTAAAAAAAACCTCCCTCAACTGTTAAAATTCTTCAGTCTAAATCATGCAAGCCAACAACCCGAGAAAAACTAAACAACTTAGGGCCTGCCCCACTATGTCGATAATGTTCGACTAGTCGCACACTTACATTGAAAACAAAAACAAATGTTAACATTTTGTTTTTGTTTCAAATGTAAGTGTGCCACAGACAAGTCCAACGTTGTCCACATCGTGGGACAGGCTCTTAAATTTTATGTTAAATAAATGCATATTAATTATTATAATAAAGAAGGTGAATTTAAAAAATCTTTTCTTAAGCATATATAACTCCTTTTAAAGTCGTCCGACAAATATTTATCACACTATTGTCGGACGACTTGAAAAAAATATTTAAATACCCAAACAATATTTTATTTTTAGCATTATTAAAAAAATTCACATACTTCACTGTCATCCGACAAATATTTACATCACTATTGTCGGACGACTTGACAATAGTGAATAGCCAAACTTGACCATGACATTAGTAAAAAAAATTTTTATTTTAGTTTTAGCTTTATGGAAAATATAAAAAAACCTTATGTTGTCCGACAGATATGTATATCACTATTGTCGGCTGACTAGACAAAAAAATTTGTACGGCCATACTTAACCTTAAAATCGGCTTAAAATAAATTTTATAAATAGTTCTTTAGAAACGTAACCCTCAATCGACAAATATTTACATATAATACTTTTGTCGGACGACTAGTACAAAATTTTTGTATGGACATACTTGATCCGAAAATTCGCTTAAACTTTACCGAAACTTTTTTAAAATTCAACCATCCGACAAATATTCAGATGTCAAAATGTGAAAAAATCGAGCCAATAAAATCAGCAGGCAAATGAAAAATTATTGTTTTGAGATTAACAAAAATATTGCCCTATTATTTTGAAGGATTGAATTAACATCATCCGACAAAAAAATGCGAAGGATAAGACAAACAAGAAACAATTATAGAAAATAAATTGTGAGAACAAAATTTTAACTTTATTTAAATAAAACGGGGCTTTTATTTTTGCAGTTTGTTTTTGTTTTGTTTTTTTCAGTTTTATTTTTAATTTTTAGTGTCAATTTTATATTTTTAGGGGCATGGTCGAGCCCAATTTGGCAAATATTAGTATCCGCCCATTTTTTAAATTCAACGTCGCGTCACATTTTCTGAGCTCAAGAAGTGTGTCAAGTTTCATAAAAATTATGCACGTGAAATGAAATATTAATCTTTAATGGGCATGGCCCAGCCCACTTCTTTAAGCACAAAATTATGTCATTGTAAAAGCCGAAACTCTGCAAAAATTTGTGTTAATCGGATAAGTAGAAGTACATATAATTGAATTCTAAATGTTCATGACCCCGCCCACTTTTTAAAACTCCAGCTTGAGTATTTTTCCGAGCTCAAGGTGTGTATCAAGTGAAGCACGTGAAATATACATGATATGAAGTTTTAAAGGGCGTAGCTCCGCCCATTTTTACAACTTCGAAATTGTGTTTTTAATAGAGCCCAAGCTGTGGGCTGAGTTCCGCAACAATCGGGTAAGTAAAATACAAAATCAAAGAAAAAAATTGTTTTTTTTTTTAAATAAAACCATATGGAAACTATACCTTCTCCTCTATGAAGTAACACACAAATAAAAAGTAAGAACGAATTGATAACGAATGTTTGAAGTCGGTTAAAAAATCGGAAGGGAATTTTATGCGACAATCATACAGCTATTTAATTTTTAATACGACAAGAACTATTTATATAAATTATTTGCTTATCTATCTAAATAGTTTTATTACATCAAAAATAGGGAAATAAAATTAAAAAACAACTGTCAATCCAGATACCGAAAGTCTTATTGAGAAAATTTGTGTAAAAAAGTTATCCAATAATCAGAAAATTCGAAAGCACTTACTCTTAATGAAATCAAAAATACGATCGTGCAACAGAAAGTAAATTGTAGTGACATTAGCCGAAGGTTGTGGCTAAGAGCTCTGGTGCAAAATTTTGTTCACATCGTAAGCACGTTTCCTATTTTTGTACAAAAATACCCCACGTTGTTACATTATGCCATGCAAGCAAAGTGTTGATTTGGTTAAGTTTCTTGCGCGCAAGTAAAATTAATAAAAATTAAGTAAAATTTTTCTCTAAGGCTCATCAATTGCTCATAATATCAAATCAACAATGGTGACGATGGCGCAACCCACATTAACATTCTCGAGCTGAGGCGCTTCTTAAATGTTTAATTTTTCCATGCTTGTATAATTTTCAGGGTAGAAAAATTAAAAGTTTACAGTCAAAGCTCTTTAGAAAACCAATTATTTGAACATTTTTTTTGCCAACAACTTCTATTCTATTTTTTTTTTTTTTTTTTTCATTGTATTTTTATATTTTTTTAATAATTTTTCTGGTGTTTAATACGAATTAATTTCATGTTGATTTTACAAATTTGTTTATTTTTTTTTTATTGTTTATCTTTAATTAATTTTTTTTTTTTTTGCTTTCATTATAAAAGAAAGAAATTATTTTCTCTAAGCAAACAGCACCATTGAATACACTTCGTATTTGTTTTGTTAAGATTATTTTTATTTGTTTTTTTTCAATTACTAACAATATAAATTTTTTGTTTCCTTTATTACCTGATGATAGCAGAGTACGAATATTGGCTTATTTCTTTAAATAAATTATATGATTTCTGGCATTTTTTATTTCTGCAGCTCATTGTTATGAACAATTTTATTGTATTTTAATTTCGGGGCAAAGCAGTGGCAGGCAGCATGAAGTATTAAATTTTCTTTTTATTTATGTTTATGGATGGTTTACTTGATGAGGTTTTTCCACTTAATCATAAAAAATTTTTCTTTAGGGGCGTTGGTAAAAAAAATCATTTTGGGACTGCCAGACTTCACTTAAAGCTAAATATTTAAATCTTAAAAGCTGCAAGGATCTAAAGAATTTCAAAACGAGTACGAGTCTTGCAGCTGCCTGCCCATTTTTAAATGCTTTTTCTACGCCTTTGCTATAGATAAATAAATTATTGTTGTGTGTTGATGTTTAAACAACTTATTACTGAGTCTGCAAATATTAATTCACAAATTTGTGTCATGTTTGCTGTTGTCGTTTAAGCAAAACAACAATAAATAAAATTAAATCAACAATTTTAACTTCATTAGTTCGCTTTAAATTGAGGTCTTTTTCTATTCATATTATTATTTTTTTTCTTTTTATTTCTTTTTACTTTAAATATAAAAAAATAAGCACTCGCTCCGATCGCCTCAGAAATTAAAATAATTTTTGAAGGTCTTTTGTGAGATAAAATTCTTTTACATTCATTGTCCAAGTTTGCAAGTTTTTCATATTGTATTCACACTTATGTAGTGTGTGTTGTAATTTCGTATACCTACATTTTTGATTGACACATTTTCTGTGAATTTTCGTAGTAGCATTTGACGTTACGAGAGAATTGATAGATTTTGTTTGACATTTACCCAACGCCAAGTCATGTAAGATTAATGTAACGCGGCTAAAGGGGTGTGTAGTTTAGAACGTGTGAAAAGAACGGCGCCACTAGAAAATTATAGTGATGGAATTCATTCCTAATATTAAGATACAATTTATTAAGGGATTTCTTCAATACTTAAGAGCATTTCAAAATATCTCATTTGGATACTTGCTATGATCAGACGCAAAAAAAAATAAAATTTTTTATTAAAAAAATTAAGTCATGAAATAATTGAGAAGTGTCCAATCGCCCGATTTGGGAAGCCAATTTACAGATCTTTTTTTCGAAATCAATTTATCGGCAAATTTTGATTTCAATAAGGCACGTACGTAGTGACATCGTGTGAAAACTACATCTCTCTCGGATCAATGTTACTCATATTTTCAAACAAAATATCACTGATCATGATGCGATCTCCATTTGTATAGAAGAAAAAAATTTTTTTAAGGCTCCTTACACCAAAGGTGAAAAGGAACCCAATTGTTTTCGCTACGATGTCCGTCACAAGCAGAAAAAACTCTTCTTGCGATAAACGCGTTTAATTGAAAAAAAAAAAAAAAATAATTAAAAATTTTATTGAGTCAATTAAACTCTTGTTTAAAAATATTTAATTGACTCAATAAAATTTTTAATTTTTAATTTTTGATTTTTTTTTCAATTAAACGTGTTTATTGCAGCAAAATTTTTTTCTGTCTGGCTGTTTTCTCGAAAACCGTAAGAGCTACGGACCTAATATTTTCCAAGAATATGTAAAACTTTGGCCGCTACCACAACAGTTAAAAATTACAGGGTGTTCTCAAGCGAGTAACGAAACATGTGGAAATCTTAATGTTATATACAGAAAATTATGTACAGACACTTGAAAGTTAATGTAGTTTTATGCAAACTACATCAATTAACACTGAAATTTAAAAATCAAAATAAAAGGGCATTTTAGCAGTTAATGTTATTTTGACTACGTACTCGTAATTTTAAAATGTTCAAAAACGCTAAAAGTAAAAAATTCCAAAACGAAAAAATCGGCAAAACGAAAAAAAGCGCCAAACTCGAAAAAACGCCAAAACTAAAACAACGCCAAATAAAGAAAACCCACCAAAAACGAAATAAAAACTCCAAAACCAAGAAAATGTGGCAAAACTAAAAAAAATCTCAGATAACCGAAAAAAATCGCCAAAAACCGAAAAAAGACGCCAAAACTAAAAAAAAACCTAAACCAAAAAAAATTCTAAAAAACAAGAAAACAAGCGCCAAAACTAAAAAAATCGCCAAAAATTGGGTACTCAATTTTTTTTTTTAATGTCTACATCAGGTAAGATATTTGATTATTTAGACTAAAGTTCGTATAATATTACATACTCGTGTGTAGTGTCCGTACCGAACACTTCATGTGCGAGGCAAAAGTCGCCCTTACTGAATTTTTTAAAAGAAGAGAGATTTTGGAAAGTTTTGCAAAACGCTATATTTGATGCCATCAGAATGATCGTGACTTACATTTTCTGCTGCGATTGATTCGTAAACCCATTATTCTGCCCTCAAAATAATAATTTACTTTGTATACATTATACATATCGCACACTAAATTATAAACAGTCAGAACTCAAAATTATCAAAAGGGTTTTTGTGTTTTCATAAACAGGTTCACTGAACAAAATCTCTAACTACCTCTAAAATTTCTTTTGGAACACAGTTTTGCGTCATTTTTACAGTATTAAAACTTTTTTGCCCCTCCTGCTCATCTGGGATTTTATGATATGTTTATACTTTTTCACACTATTTTTGCGATTGAGCCCACTGTGCAGCATTTCAGCATTGTTAGCTGAAATATAAAATCCTCCAAATTTTCTAAATTTTTAGAGGAGAAAGAAAAAATCAAATCAAAATCAAAAATTATTCAAATAAACTGAAGTAAAGTTTCTTCATTTTCATTTTTAATTCGGCTTATTTTTAGGATAAAGATTAAAAAAATTTTAGGAACATCTGTTTCGATGTAATAATTAATTAAAATTGTGGCTTTGAATTTTTTGTTTGTTAAGTGGTTTTGCATTTCAGCTGACGATATAAAATATTAGCAAAAGCTTATTATGGTTTTTACGAATAACAGCATATGTGTTAAAATCACTTTTTCCAGAAAAGCAAGAGTTAACTATTTACTAAAAGTAATGGATTAGGTGTGAATTGAGCTTGAACTTTAACTACAGCGTGACGATATTGGTAGTAAAAAAAACTTTATATACATAAATAGGTACAATAAGATTTTCAGGTGAACTTCCGAAAAGAATAACAACATCCTACTACGGTCGATTAAAAAACTCGAGCAGCAAAAAACATTTATGTATGTATATTTAAATATGTATGTCGCTGTCTTATTTAGTCGAGAATGATTAAAAAAAAAGGAATAAAATGTATGGAGACATGCACATTCTCCTGTTCGAGAGCTAAAAAATTTTTTTTCGAGAATTATACATCTTTAACAAAAATCTAAAAAAAGGGAAGAATGTAAGTTAAGCGGTTCTTAATAAAAAAAACTATTTCGTAATTATCCACGAATCATAAGCGTTTCTAAAGCACTTTGCGAACTGCCTGCAATACAAATATAATAAAAATAAAACTGACTACATATTGCAATTTAACGGTTAAATGCACCAAAAACATAACAATGACAACAACAACTACCACCTCTGTTTAAGAAATATTAAAGATCAGCAAAATTATTTACTTGAAACGCAAGAACAAAACGAAGCAAAATTATACCAGAGCTTTACAAACAATAACAAATTAGCAAAGCATAAAAAGCAAAAACTTTGTATGAAAACAAACTCAAATTGCACATTGTTTTTGTTGTCGTAGTTAAAGAACATGTTTTATTATAATTGTTTAATCAGCTGTTCTATATATTTTTTTATACATGTACATACATACACACATGCATACACACATGCATGTACAAACAATTACTTTTACCTACTTTTAGCACAAAAGTTTCAACTTTAAAGCGTCAGCGTCGCAACTGACCATTGGATTACTTAAATTACTGCAAAAATAAATTTTAAATAAAATCCACAACTTGAAACATACATACTTATTAAACATACATACATACATACGTACATCGCTTATTTACTAAAACAACTTCGTAACTCAAAAAAAAACTAATTTGCCAGAAAACGTGTTCAAAGTTTTAAATTTACACACAACTTAATGGAAAACTAAAATTTTTTTTTTTTTTCTTAAGACTAGAGTAAATAATCACCTGTATTACGTATGTCGAGTCGAATATTCGTCTACGAGAATTTTGTTCTAGATTAAAGAAATATGTACAAGTTTTCTTTAATATAGGAATAAACTGTTGTAGACGAAAATTTGACTCCACAAACGCAATACGGGTGAATATATTTCTATGAAATTTGTACATGATATGAAGAACGATATGAGAATGAATTATGCATGAATGAGTTATGACCAGGGAAATCGCAAATATGCAATTGCATGTTTTTTCTGGTGTAACGTATTAATGCGGAGATACGATATTTATCCGTTTCGCAACTTTTTATGAATTTTGGCATCAATTTGTTAGTGCATATTTTTGCATATTTTATGCTATAAAACATTTTTTTGCATATTTCAGTCTTACGCGCATATTTTTAGCATTTTTTTTTCATTTTTAGAATTTTAAGCCATCTTCTGTTGGTCGCATTTTCAATGTTCTATGAATGAAGTGGATGTATTTTTCTTATTTATTACGGAGTTAGTTTCAATAAAAATTTGGTTTTGCTATTTCTGACGGACTCTAACCCGATTACATCAGCAGACGTTGAAGGAACATTTTCAATGTATAAAAGTGTATTTAGATGATACAGGCAACGATTTTTATTTGACAATCCAGGGTAATATTTTGTTGCTTATTGCAATAAAAATTATAAATAAAAAGGTTGTCTGATTTATACAAAATACAGTTCCAAAGTCTTAATTCTGATATCGAGATCTCCTTTGAAATTGAACTTAAATTTTTACGGCCGTATCCCAAAAAAAATTAATTTGTATTATCTGCTCTAGTCAAAATTTGTATGGCAATTATGTTTTAACGTTTACTTCAAACTCAAATTATTATTTTTAATACGTTGTTCTTAATTTTTTTTTATTGTTTCCGTTTTTTTTATGTTATTGAGTTGTTGCATTAAAAATATATTTTCATTTACAAATAAGCTAAATTATTTTATATTTAAAAGCATATTTTTTTAGTTTTTAGTGCATATTTTCAAGTTTTTAGTGCATATTGAATGCGCATAAAACACTTTTTTTAGAGCATATTTCTGGTTTTCCTGGTTATGACCTTGTTTCAATAAAATAACACACAATTTATAAAATTAGGCAAGAAATTTAAATCTTTTAGAGCATCTTATCCAAAACGCCAATATGAAAATCGACTACAGTAACCTCCGCTTAACAGTTTAACGACGGAAAACCGTGTAAATCCGCCAAGGCGGATACATACACAAATGACAGACACACTTAAGAAAATCTATATAATTTAGTCATTAAAAAAATTGCTAAATTAGGGCGGCTCAATAAGTGCTTTACTTTTCTAAATTAAAAAAGCAATACTGCTCCTGCCAATAGACCTAACCTGACCTGCCAACATTTAAACAAGCTGAGTTGTTTAGTTTGTGTTTGACATCCACTAATAACGGACTAGGGAAACAAGTGAGTTTCGTGTCCTTATTAAAAGGCTACTCAGTCTATTATAAAATTATAAGAACTCTCATCACATTTTACTAGAAATAAATCCAACGACATTTGCTTTGACGAACAAAAGATTTTAACGTAAAATTTAATTTTTTTGTGGAACACTATCAGACCTCAAATATATAGAATTCGATATAGAATGTTCTATTGTCTTCGATAAACTGGGACTGTTTCCATAATCCAGACGAAGGTCGATGTGAGTAGAAATTTTATATGAAAAGTCCTGGTTTTTTTCAGAGATTTTCATAAAAATCGATAAAATGGCAATTAATTTATATAATTTTCCAATATTTTTAATACTTTATACAAGTTTTTTTTTTCTTTAATACTCTTTTAAGAACGACAAATGTAAATGAAAAAAATTTTAAGACAGGAAATGTTAAATTTACACGAGATGAAATTATGCATTTATTTAATTATGCCAGTAATTAAACAGCTGCAATTTATTCACACAACTATTGAAATAAATAATTGTCACTGGTTACAGGCAGCAGCTTGCAGAGAGGGTGTGTGGGAGAACACTCTCCTCCTCCAAAAGGTTGTTCTGCCAGCCTCTAGAACAACTGATGTAATTGCAAATATTTTTCCAATTGAAAGAAAGTTTTAATTTATTAATTTACTTTTTTTAAGAAAAATTAAAAACAACTTGATTAACATTCCAATAATTCAAGGTAAACACAAAGGAAATTTGTTAAGGTCTATTAATTATCGCTAGAAAAAATCACCTTTGTTGTGCAACCAATTTTTGAATATTATTCCTTCTTTTGTGGTGTTTAGCGGGTTCACAATTTCATTATTTTTTCTTTCTTCTTCAAGAGAAAACACTAAATCTTATTTATATTGCAAATAAATTTGTTATTTTTCTTTGTACTTTTTCTTATTTACAGTAAAATTTAATTTAATTTTTTTTTTTTTTGCTCAATAAAATTTTTCAATCATGTATTTTCTTCTTTCTCCAACAATTGGTAAAACTGATAAATTTTTGCTTTCAAAAGGTAGTGATTGCGGTTTTTCTAAAACTTCATTCGTATATTACACCAGCATTATAAAATATCTTTAATAAATTTGTGTAAATTTTGAAAAACAATTTCTTTTCTATTTTCCTTTCTTTTCCCCGCTCGCTTTGTAAAGAAAAACAACAACAACAACAACAACAATACACACACTCAAGCCCTAAAACGTAGCGCAAATTGCATTTACCGTAGCTAACTTTGAAAATTCAGAGCGATAGAACAGATACTTTTCACCGAACCGTACGTTTTGAAACTCGTTTTAAAACTAAAATTCACTTATTGCTTATTAAGCAACACGTTGTTTAATTACAGGGCAAACTAACTGGCTTTTGTTAACAGCAACTTTAAAGCTTTAAAATTAGTTAACAGTAACAGAAGTTAGTTAACAGAGGTAAGCAGCTGTTAACATTTCCTAGATGCCAGATTGCTTTGTTTATCGCCATTTAGCAGAGATTTTAAAATTAATTTTAATTAAAAAGCAATAATTCATAAACAAATTTTGTATAGTAATTGGTTATATAAAGATAACAATAAGATAAATAAAAGTAATGCTTGTTTTTGAATTAAATATGGGAGGTGAATCATTTTTTCTATTTTTAGGATAAAAGTTGTTATCTTTCAAAAAAAAAATTATCAACAACTAAACTATTTTTTAAGCTTTAGGTTTGCTTATATTTTTATTTTTTATTTCTTATTTTCAGAATATTTTTTATTTTTTGTTTTTTTTATATTTAATTTTTTCTTTTGGAAGGAAGGAAAAAGTCCTTTCAATCATAAAAAATATTTTTTGTAATTTATAAAAATTTTCCTTTTTTTTTTTTGATATTTAATTTTTTCATTTGACTTTTTTCCTTTCAATCATAAAAAATTTGTATATTTTTTTTTTTTTTGATTGATGACATATTTTTTTTGGCATTGAAAGGCACAATGACATTAAAAAAAATTAGATATAAAAAAAACAACAAAAAATAACAAGTATCCTGAGAAGTTAGCCGAAGTTTAACGAAACATCGAACAAAAAATAAATAAAAATATAAACAGATCTAAAGCTTGAAAATATAGTTCAATTGAACATATAAAAAAGGTCGAAAAATTAGACAAAATTTTGTTATTATAAACAACGATATTTTTTTCTTTTCCAATGAGTTATATATTTTTTTTACATGGTTTTATTTATTTATTGTATATCCAAAAATTAACTAACAATAAGTACATAATACATAATACATGTACAATTACATATGTATATCCAAACACATTCCTTCATCTAGTTTTAGCTTTCGTTGCTGAAGTCGTTGAAAGAAGATTTACTGCCTCTTCCACTATGTCGAAAAAATGTCTTAAGGCGATTCTAAGCGAAAGAAAACTGATTTTCATTTCCTTATCTTACTTCGGTATGAGTTTTGACCCGAACGACAAGTCGCAAGAAGACGTAAGTGTGTTCATACAAATGTCCGAATGAGTTGTTAACAAAGCGAATGCAATTTCAAAACAAAGCACTTGCTATATTACTATCTACTAGTAAAATTTATTTGCAAACAATCCAATAAAGATTGTAGAAATACTATTTTATCACTTCATTATTTTTTTCACATTTTTTTAATTTATTTTTATTTATAGACAAGAGTCATAAAATATTGATCAAAATATTATTGAACACTTTTTAACATTTAATCCAGGAAATTTTTTAAAATCTAAAAATATATTATTTATAAAAGCACACTTTAAATTAACAACAGTAAACAAAGTCTTTGCAAAGACATCCAGATTATGCTTAGTTCCTGTTATGAAAGCACTTGACGATTTTATTTCCAACTCATCTGGCAACACAGGCTATTAAGTTCACTTACCCACCACTAACATTAACAACTTAACATTGAGAGCTTTACAAATTCGTTGTACGGAGATGGGAAGCAGTGTATGAATATAAATGTTTTAAGACGCATCGCTCATTTAATAAAACAACGTCACAACTCAAAAAATCAGATTTTTGAGTTAATGATGTAAAAATGTTATGTAAATTGAAAAGTTTAAACTTATTTTCTGGCACATTCATTGTTTTGAGTTCTGGCGTCATTTATTAAACCGAACATGAACAATATTTTTCTTAAGAGCGATTTTTTGAAACTGCTGAAATAACAAAAATATAAAACAATAATAAAGATTTACTGCCTCATCCATAAAAAAAATATTTTGTCTAACATAAGGCTTATAAAACAAATTTTGTATCAAAACTTTTTTTATAAACTTCTTATAAATCAAAAATATTTTTTTTTTTTTTTTTTTTTGAATAAGGCCTATAGTTTTTAACAAAAACTATAATGGCTAAATTGATTTTTTTGAAATCGGACTTAATGTTCAAACATATTTCTTATAATTTTTTTCCTTTCGCGATTTTATAAATTTATTTTGAATTTTAGTTATTTTAATTTAATTGTTAAGAAAGATTCATATTTCATTGGAACTGTCTCTCTGATCAGTGTGACCATATTTTAATATAATAGGTATGAACCTAAATCACTTTTTTAACTTTTGTTTGCTTTCTATTACATTTTTTTAATTACTGCGAATACTTATTATATTTATTTGAACTGTAATGCATTTTTAATAAATTAATAAGTTCTAAATGAAGCACAAGTTCAGTTTTTTTTTAATTAATTTTATAGAATGAAATATTTTATTTATCAACGTGATTTTCCAAAGAAGGGAAGAAAATTAATATTAGAACTTTTGTCTGATTAATATTTTATTCCTTGATTAATTCTGTTTTCGCTTGGTTATATGTTCACAATCACACGTATGTCTGTACGTAAAAATATTCATATTTTTTTTTTTTTTTAAATAAACTATTAAGTCAGCAACAAAATAAAATTATGTAATGAACGAAGAAAACTCGTTGCAAGAGCATAAAATTTATTTTATTATAAGAAAAAACAAAACATATAAACAAAAAATGTTTAACTGATGCAATTTGCTAGAAAAAATTAATTTTTTTCAACTTTTTATGAAGAAAAATTAAATTTATCATTAGTCTAAAGTTAAAATTTGCGCTCGTTAGAGGTGATACAAAAGTTTCTAATGAAACCTCTATTTTAAAAAAACATTTCATTGCGAATGTTAATTGTAAAGTTCAAAAAATTTAACATCTCTTGATAAAAAAGAAAACGCCATAAGCTAAAATTAATAGAAAAATTTATTTTCAAAAGCTTTTTCTGTTAATACATTCATATGAGCTTTAAGTCCGCTTGAATCTTAGAAAATCGTTTATTTTGCTTGTAATAATTTTTTAACATGAAGAATTTTTGTTTGTTGTTGTTCAATCACTGCTATATGCATTTCGTTTCTGCTTAAGAAACCTATGAGTAGACCCAAACCAAAAAACTCTTCAAAGAAGCTAAAAAATTAGATAGACATGGCTGCTGATGTAGTGCGTGACTGCAACGAAAAATGCCGGTATTTCCTCCTGTCAACAAGTCTAGTTTCATTTTTCTTCTCTTCTTTAGAAAATCACATGAATTCATTCAATAAGAATTCAAAATACTGAACTTAAGCCCGATTGAGTTCAGTTAAAATTTAATAACTATCACTTGAAGCTAAAAAAAAACTTTTAAATTTACAATAAACTTTTGTATTTGATTTTGGGCCGGAAGAATTTTTTTTGTCTATTAAGCATACATATGTACATATATATAGTATACTAACTAACCAGGCAAACAATGTTTTGCCATATAAATTATTTTCAGGGAATTTCTAGGGTAGAAAATAATAACTAAGTCATTGTAAGTATGTGAGGATGTGGTATATGGGTGACGGAGGCATGAAGTGCTGTGAACGATGACGGAATATAAAAATAACAAAGCTCCAAACATTTATTGCTTTTTATTTATTATAATTTATACTTATGTTAATTGTTCTCAAATAAACTCATACCAAACTTGAAGAGTCCAGCTTTTATATTATAGATTAGGAGGTTCCCTTCTACCAATATATTTAGTATTACTTCGCACCACGCTCTCAAAAGAGTCCGCACCAAATTTGAAGACTCTTGCTATTATAGTTTTCAAGATATAAGACTATTTATGATTAATTATTTTGTATGGGGGGAGCCCTTTCCCACGGTCCTATTCTACGAATATTTTATATTACTTCGCACCCCGCTCTCAAGACAAATTTGAATACTTTTACTCTTATAGTTTTCAGGATATAAGATATTTCATTCGCAGGGGCGTGGCACTCCCTCTTAGGGGTATGAAAAATACACTAAAATCGTTCAAGCCGTTTTGGAGGAGTTCAATTACCAACACCGTGACACGAGAATTTTATGTATATATAGATTTAAAAATTAATTAAAAAATTTGTATTTAAACAAACCGACATAAAACTAAATTTGAGTAGCTTCAAAAAAGATAATATGGTCACACTACACTTTACAAATAAATTCATTTTAATTTAACATATTTTCCTCCTACATTCTTTTGTATACGATACCTAAATATAAGAGAAATAAGAAAGAGTATAATAAGAATTAAGTATATTTCTCTTTTGTGTTTGCCCAACGATTAAACAGACACAACAACATCATCGGCCTTGGCAATGAAAATATAAAAACACAAATTGTAAACAAAAACACCATGTGGCGGTAGCCGAAAGCAGGATTCATAAAAAACAGTTGTTCTATCTTCTTTATTAAGGGCTTGCTTGCTGGCGCTCATTTTTTAATTATGTATGTGTGTACATATCCATATGTATGTAATTATGTACACCAAAGAATTTTGGTATACAAACAACAACAACAACAAGACACTTTTATGCACGCACACAACTTTTTTGGCAACCCAAAACAGAGTGTTATAACCATAGTACATACATACATGTTCTTAGGTACACACATCCGCACACATATTCCGCGGAGCCATATTGTTTTTTTTACTGACCTGAAATTTTTTATCGGCTTCGGTTGAATAAAAATCTTTAAACATTAATAACTTTTCTCACACACCATCTGTCGATTTAATTCTTTCACTATTTAATTCACTTTTTTATTGGCTTTAATTTAAAACAAATTATATTTTATTATATCATTTTATATTATTCAACATTTTTTCTTCAAATTACCGGGAACACGCCATTGACCGAACTCCATTAAAACAAATTACAAACTGAAGAATGTTTCATTAAATTAAGTACTTTTCTTAACATTCCTGGTGGTGAGTATTTGCATATCGAAGGTCAGTTTTCTCTCAAGAGTAAAGCTATGATATACAGCGTTACCATACGTAAAGATTCATCCCATTTATGGAGTTTTTCGGGATATTAAATATAGTATTATATATCTAATGTAAATTTTTAAAAACGGCATATTTTATACTTTTATTTTATTATAATATTTATTTTATTAATAAAATAAATATTATTATGAAATTTACAGTTTGAATGAATTGCTTGCATATTTTGAAAAGAAATTACACATTGCAACACTATTTCTTTATTACCAATAATTTTCAACGATGTTTCCTTAATACCCACACAAGCAGATTTGACGACTTATCATTATTTTGACAATCTTGCGTACCAACTATAGAATTTTACCTAAATTTGGACGATTTTTAAATATTTGTAAGTTTATACAATTTTTAAAACCCTAAAACAATTTTGAACTTGATCAAGAACTTGGAAGATTTTGTTGGAATATGTAACAAAAGTGAGGAGTAAAAGGGATATATGTATATCTATACATTTATCAATATTAAATATTCTTGTATTAATATTTTTGGTGTTACAAGTTTTTACACTTTTTTATTGTAAATATTTTATGAACTTAAAAAACAGATATAAGAAATTTATTTGGTCAAATGACAGGACTAATGGTAACAGTTATGAGTACTTTTTGAATAAAATATTTTTCATTTGGTTTATTATAAATATAAGAATAATTGTTTATACATCAATAAAATTTAAAAAAGAATACATTTTAGAGGTTAACATATTTGTTATCATCAGCAATTATAAACACTTTATTAATGAACACTTTTTGTTAAATAACTCATAATTTCAAAATTTTTTTTTTACGTGAGAATTTTTTTATTATTGTGTATTTTATGCATTTCTTATGTTTGTATATTATATGTATGTTTGTATATTATATTACGAAAAATTTTAAATAATTACAGTGTTTTTAATATAACATATGATTATTTTATTAGTAAGAATATAATTTCTGCTACACATGCAAAAACTAAAAATTTTTTGCTGTGGTATGTCGTCGTAAAATAAAATTAAAATATTGATATCTGTTATATATTTACGATTTTGTGTATGTATTTAGACTTCTTGGTGATTTTTAGGTCGTAATATGATGAATTAATTCACTTCTATTTCATCTGGCAGCCTTGCACACAAACAGACCGAAAAGAGTAAAATCAAACAGGGCTGCCAGATAAATTTATCTAAAAATCGTCGAATACCGATATATAAAAAAATCGTTATTGCATACTAGAAAAATTGTAGAAAATATGGGATGTCAAAATATAGTTTTTTCACATGTATACATATTTTGTATTTTATTTATTTATAAGAAAACAAAAAAATTAAAATTTCCATTTATACATGCACTTCATCTAGGCACAATGTAGCTCCTCAGGGTCTAGTTAAGGCCTATGAACAAAGTGTATATGCTTACACGAAATCATTCGTCCTGTTTTGATCCACTCATAATTTTGTTCAGTGATAAAGTAATGAAAAATATTGCCAAATTAGCAGGTTGTCCAGAAGTGAGATGACAACCTGACGATGACATATTTTTAAAATGGATAGCACGTTGTTGTAGTAGATATTGTACCATACAGAACTTGGTACAAGATTTGTTCCTATTACTTTTGTCTGCCGAAAATGTTGATAGCAACTTGGCCTTTTTTCACATCTATGTTGTTGTGAGGATATAAATGTTTATGGTATACATAAAATTTCTTTTAATTGAAACCATATACAAACATATATATAAGTATGTTGGTATGTATATTCATTTATCGCACTTGTGCAGCAATAGAATATTAACTCAAAATTTTAAAATTGTTAGTAAACGGAAAAGCTTTTTATTTTATATTGAACGTACATACGAGTATGTTTATGAGAGGATATATTTAAAAAATAAATTTTTTGGAGAAAGACAGGGTAAAGCTTCGCCAGCATATGAATTTCCAATTGTAAATTAATCTTAAGAATTTCTCATATTTAGAATATTATAAAATCGTCGACTTTAAGGAAAAAATCGTTCAATCATCTCTTGTCATATTCGGCTTCAAAAATCGTTTAAATTGTGATAAATCGTGCTATCTGGCAGCCCTAAAAAGCAAACATAACTGTAAACCATTTCTACTGATCACTCCAGTCCTGCATTGTTGCCATTTTCGCATTTTCACTGCCAGATCTGGCATTTTCATTTGTTAAAAAGCATTCAACTTTCAACAAATTCTGCTAGATGCTTTCTGGCAAAATGCTCATGGGATCCAGCTAACCCGTCAATAATCAATTTCAATGTATTTGTAATTAAAAAAAATATTTTACTGAATAAGTAAAATAATATTTTGGAATTATTTTGTAAAAAAAAACTTTAAACGTAATTGTAACATTTCCAAAAACACCAATTATTAACTATTTTATATTTGTATGTGCTCTACAAATACCTGCAAATTCTGTATAAACATGAAATTCAAAGCCATTTCAATAATTTTTTCAACATTTAAATCTGGCATTATACTTTTCTTCTGTAGAACATTTTAGCAGAATTTTTTGACCGATTTAGCATTCTCTCATCATCATTTTCTGGCAACACTGCAGTCCTGCCATCTTCCAATAAAGATTTTTTAAATAGTGATAAATGTTAGTTTAACACTTTGTTGAATTATTTGGCATATCTTGCACATTTTTATATTACTAGATGTATAAATATTCCATAGATAATACATTAAGAAAAATAAAAAAAAAAATGCGAGCCAATTAATATAATATGCAAATATGTACATATGTATGTATAAAAAAGTTATTTATCTTCGGACGTGTGTATTATATTAGAGAAGTTATTTACTTATCAAATTGAAGTGCCCTAGGATACTTAAACAGGTATCGAAGATATTTAAGTGCATCAATTGAAATAATTAATTAACGACACCGATTCCGTAAAATCAAGATAAAATAATATACTCTGAGTAAAATCGCAAGCAAATTTTAGGTCTATTTGAAATTTTTGGAAACAAGGTATAGCATCACTACTTGTACTATATGTACTATTAAAAAAGTCTTGCTTTTGAAAAAAATTTATTTCCAAATGTTGCCATGACAACTATAGAAGAAGCTTCATGGCTACCCAAAAAGGTTTAATTTTGCGAACTGCGACCGCAAAATTTTCACAATTTTTGAGCTGAATTTTAATATGTAACTTCAATGCATTGTTAAATCGTATAACATTCCACCTTTTATATACTCAGCCATTTCCCCTTTCTGCTACTCTTTTGAAAATACAACGGTAACCCTGAAGTGAGCAACAATTAAAATTGGAGTCGAAGAAGGCACTCTTTATAAATAATTGTCAATGCTGTCAACTTATAAAACTCAAAAAGCACTGAAACGAAAAATGCGTAATTTAAGAAATTTACTGAAAACAAGTAGATGCGAAAAGAATAAGTATTTTAATTTGGAAATGAGTTGAACTCTACTGATGAAATCCATAAGCTAGAATGAAATGCATGTAGACATTGCTAAAAAAAATTGCTTTCATATAAATACATACTACCAAAAATAAAAAGAAAACAAACAAAAAATTTTCATTACATATGCATAATCGCCCTGATTCTGTACGATATCAAAGATGATTAAAAATAAAGCTAATGAAAAAAATTTTATATTATTTAACATAAAAAATAACAAACCAATATTATTAACTAAGCTTGTATTTCAGAAAAAAATACATGTTTCTTTATTTCTTTATGTATTCTTGAGAAGCGTGAGTAGTTCTACCCTTGCTTAATTAATTGGTCATCGTACAACGTACGTGACATTCTGTGGAACTGCTCATAGATTTATGTATTTATGTAACTTAGATATTAATAAGATTAAAATAATAATATTTATTCGTCTGTCTAAAATGTGAGCGCTTTTATAATTTAGTAGTTGCGCTTATACATATCCATGGCATTTCGATAGGCTGTACCTTACTCAATACATGGATTTATAATCTTTCAGTTATAAATTTTCAAGAAAAAAATTATTTTCTAAGCTGAGAGATTCAAAGTTTTAATTCGTATGTAACTGAAAAGATGTTTTAATTTAAAATTTAAAAAAAAATTGTTAAAATTTTATTTTACTCTGTATTTCGAAACAAAAGAAAATGCTTTCGAACTTGTATGTTATTAACATTACAATTCGAAAGCATTGGTTTTCATTTCGAATTATAGAGTAAAACCCCTGAGCTTTTCTTGTGTATAATACTTTCAAAAATTAATTTAAAAAAATTATTCAGCACTAACTTCATACCATGTTCACACTTACGTGTTTAACGCCTCATGTTAAGCACGAAAAGTTTGAGATGTTTTACCATACATTGACTTGGTTTGTTAAATATCTCAAATTAAATGTTTACGTTTTAAACACTTCCTAAAACACGCAAATAGAGTATTTTCAGTTTTTTGATAACTCTGGCAATTTTGTGTTGTTATAAAATGGCGGCGCGTGAAAATTTATTTGGTAAACAGGTTTTTAGCATAAAAAAATCAATTATTTACAAAAGCATTTGTAGTCTAGATGCAATAAACCAAATAAAAAACATAATTGTTCGTAATTTTTAGCAAATACAATAATTTATTGACAAAACGTCAACCTTGAACATCTCAAATGTAATATAGACGCTTGTGCTTAGTTTTTTAAAACACTTGCCTTAAACACGCTTAAGACCATAAGTGTGAACACCTTATTAGCATATATCACTTTGAATATTTCAACGCTCAAAACGTTTGTGAAAAGCACTAAGTTGACAACGCTGATTATTGCCCTTCCATACAGGGATGGACAACTTGGTACAATTGTACTTTTGCTTACACTATTTTAAAGATAAAAGCACCATAACAACCCAATGACTAATTTAGGGGCTGTTCACACATTCCGAAACAGTCCAGTGGAGGGGGGCGGGTGCGGATGTTGAAGAATTTCTTACGGTTTGGAAAATTTATACTAAAAATTTTGTAAAAACGATACCAATGGCATAGTGGCATAAAAACTCAGAAAATGGCGTTACCTATTTAGCACAAATAAACTATAGTTCACCAAATTTGAGAAAATGGATAAGAATATTATTAAGTTTTTAAGATATGTCACTTATGTGAACATTGTTCGAGAGTATTAGAAATGAAAAATTAAATAAATGAAGCAGTATTTTTCGATATTTCCAGAATTGCTAAGCGAATATTATTTCTTCCACATTCATCTGCAAACGTGCAAAGGCTACTTTCATACCAATGTAATATCTAATAAGAACCAATTAGACTGTTTGCTTAGACACAAAATAGAGAATGAAAAAGTATATCCTACTTTTATATTCAGAACTCAGCAACTAATAGTCTTTTGTGCACTTTCTGATATTAAACATTAATATTCATTAACTAATAAATTAATACTAGTTAAAAATGAATATATATTAATATTATTAATTCAAAATTAATAATAGTGCTAGTAATTCAATATTCATTAATATTATTGTAATAAATGAGCTTCTAATACAAAAAAAAAAATTAAAAATAAATAATTTGGTAGAATCGTACTAATAAAGAAAAATTTTCTTGAAAGTTAGTACAATTTGCAAATCTGATTTCACATCCCTGCTTGCATATGCAAATACTCACCACGACCTTATAATAATGAAGGGAATGTGCGTAAGTAAATGGAGCATCTCTTCAGTTTGTAATGTGCTTTAATATTGTGTGGTCGTGGTTACGCTTGTCGGTATGTCGGTTAATTATATGTAATAGTAAAAGTTAAAATAATGAAATAAAAATTGTGTCAAATTAAAGCCAATCAAAAATATAAATAAATAGTGAAAGAATTAAATCGATAGGTGGTGTGTGAAGAAAGTTATTGATGTTTAAAAATTGCCAAAGAAAAAATTTCTACATAAATCAAGATGGCTCCAGAAATTACACACTGCACTTGCTTACCATAGCGTGTTTGTGTGGGTGTGTATATGGGTTCGTGCATACATGACAATACCGAGTAAGTTCTTTTTTTTTGTAATTATTAAAGAACAAGCAGTAGCAAGCAAACGATTGATTGTGATAATACAAGTGAATTTTGTGAATGTGTTTTTTTGTTTGGGTGTTTTGAAATGATGTTGGTGTTTTTGTTTACACTTTGCTTGTTAATGTATTCATTGTCAAGGGCCATGTTTTTATTACACTATTTCTGCAAACACAAATAAAGAGAGACACAAAAGAGATATTGCTTTTGTTTTTTATCAGATACTGTAACCACGGTTGCCAGATTTGACGATTTATTGTCATTTCGACGACTTATCGTCATTTTGACGATTTTGGCTGCCAAAAATAGCATTTTGACTACTGGACGATTTTCGCCTTCAATTTGACGATTTTAAATAATTATAAATGGACACCTTTTTTTCAGAACTAAAAAACAATTTTCAACTTGATCAAGAACTTGGCAGCTTTTGCTAGAATATGCAAATAAAATGAGGAGTAAAATTCAACCAATCTTATTTTTTGTATTAATAATTTTGGAACTAAATGGTTTTTAAACATATTCTTGAACTTAATTTATCAACAAAATTTATATGGTCAAATGCAACAACTACTTGAACAAGTTGTGAATAATTTGTTAAAAACAGATTTGCTTGAGTCTGATAATTTTTATTTGGTGGATTATAAATATGATAATAATTATTAAGACATTGAAGAAATTTACTGGGGAATATATGCCAGGGATGTATTTGCGAATGTTAAAGTTAATTAAATTTAAAAATGCGAGATAAGATTTTAATAACATTTCACTTCGAAGATGAATTCCAAGTCTTAAGCTCAATTGATCCCTACAATATTATTATAGAAAATATAAGTTCTTTCGATATTCCAAGAGTTTTTTCACTTGGTTGAAGAATGTTAAAGACATGAAATTGAATCTGAATTCAGATAATTACAGTTATTAAAATTCCCTGATACACTTGAAACTTTTGAAGAAAAAAAATTAGAAATGGAAAAAATTCAACACGCGCCAATCTGTACTTTGAAGGTTTTCTTAAATTCTTTAATGTAAACACTTACCCCCTGATAATCCGATAGTAAGAAGAAAGCACTTTTATTTTTTATTTATTTTATACTTTTCTTAATTTCTTCTGTTATTTTTTTTTGTTATTATTTATTAATAAAATTTTTAAAGTTGTTCAGTTTATCTGTATTTTGTTGTAGTTTACTTAAATAAGTAATTAAATATGTTTGTTGTGTGTTAAATATTTATAATTTTAAATGATTTATTACTAAAATATTCTCATAGAGATAATTGCAAATTCTTTTAATTTTTTTTTTGGTTTTGACTTTGTTTTTTATTTCTCAAAGCTTAAAGATGAAAATTTTCGTTTTGTTAAAATTTGTTTAAATTTAATTTTTTTTGTAATGAAAAAAATATTTTTCGTTTATTTGATATAGTATGCGTGTATGTATGTATATGTATATTTTTTTAATTATTACAATAATTTTTTTAAGTTAATTTATTTATAAATTACTAACAAACTAATTAGTGAAAAAGAAATAAAAAGAATTACAATTACTGAAAGGTGTTTTTAATTGCAAATTATTTTATTTATGACTTTTAGAAGTGACTAAAATTATTTACTTTTTTAAATACCTATTAATTATTTAAAAAATTTCACATTTAAAATTTTTGCCTTATATTTTTTTATTGATTTTTTTTTGGTTTTGTAAAGTAAATTATTGTTTATTGTTTTAAAGTTCGAGTTGAGTTCTTGGTTTTAGTGATGCTAAACATTGAATTTGATTAATTTTGGTTTGGACAATTTCTTTTTTTTTTAATATACCTACATACATTATTTTTAATTTTTTTATTATCTAAGGCCTTTTTTTTAATAATATAATAAGTTTTTTTTAGGTTTGAGGCTAATTTTGCAAAAATTTCGTTTAAAATAATTTCTTTAAACTAATTTTTGATTTTCGTTTGAAAATAAACTAGAGGCTGGCTTTTGTGTGTGTTCAAAGAAAGAAATCGCTTGGCAGGAAAGTTTGTTTTATTTAAGTCTTTTTTTTAAGTGCAAAAAAATCTCTTTAAGGAAAAATAGTTTCCAAATTAAATGATGAAATGGTATAAAACCGTTTGTTTAACCGATTATTATCGATATGGGAGCAAAAATTATTTTAGTAGAAATTGCTTGCGTAGCCTTATTCAATTTAGGCTTTTTTTTTTGTTAAATAATAAAATCTAAAAATAACAGTAAATCTTATCATGAACCTCATTATTTTATACAAACATGCGCGAATATTGACAAGGTTTATTTTTTAATTTTCTGTTAAGGCAGAAATTGTTAATTTCTAGTTTTAGCTTTTGTCCCACCCCCACCCCGTCCCACCTCTCCCATACTTAAAAAAAAATTGTGGTAACATTGGCCTGATTATCCTAAATTATATCTTTATTATAGAAGACAGCTATCGCACTCACAAAATTGTTACAGTAACGGACGGTAGTTTATTCAAGAAGTATTCTGAAATTTTTAAGTAATTAAATTTTTAAGCCATTTTTTTAGCTGATTCTAACAATCATTTAAAAAACTAAGTATACATTAAAACGAATTTTCGATTGTATTCAATATTGCCCGTTGCTTATCTTATAAAAACTAAGTCTTTTCTTATAGCCTTAACCTTGTTTTGTATATTTTGAATGTGAATTTATAGCCGAAGTGAATATATTCACCAAAAACGTTTGTTTGCAAAAGAATTGACGTAATACAAAAATATGACAACTTTTCTATGACAATAAGAGAGAGAGAGAGAGAGAGAAAGGGACAGCCTACATTTAAATCGTTTCAAATATACAATAACTAAATATGCCCTCGGCCATGTCCTCTCGGAATTACTTTATGACTAACTATTTTCTGTGC
Source organism: Nowickia ferox (assembly GCA_936439885.1). Classification (NCBI taxonomy): domain Eukaryota; kingdom Metazoa; phylum Arthropoda; class Insecta; order Diptera; family Tachinidae; genus Nowickia; species Nowickia ferox. Next base: position 7,324,242 of record OW387025.1, on the reverse strand, counting down.
TTAATAAATTCGTCACGGTATTGGCAATCGTATTCGCGCACAGATGGTTCTGGACCACTATTTAAAGACGCGGTAGGACAGTTTCGGGGAGGCAGAAGTTGCCTTCTTCTCTTAATAAAGTATTAACTATATTTTTATATTAAATCTTTTCTGTTTTGCAAGGGAAAATTTTTCAGTGAAAAAACACTTTCCCGGGCAATTGTTTTCTTCCCGCATTTTTTAAAAAAGGGGATAACAAATAGTTTGCCCACGTGTAATTTTATTTTTTTTATACAAAAAACCAAACAAACTGTTCGCCTGTTATTTCCAATGAGGGCCAATAAAAGAAAAGGGGAAAGTGAAAAAACTTCCCCGGGAAAGTGTTTTTTTTTACTAAAAAATTTTCCCTGACAAAACAGAAAAGGTTTTAAATAAAAATATGTAAACTTGGTATGACAGATTTTTGCCAATATTCTTGCCAGGCAGGGATCCAAAAATATCAATAGTTTTTTTCTGAGGGTGGCATAAAAACATGAAAAGAGGTTCTGCCGTCACCGTTTTCGTTTTCATTATAAACATTTTTTTTTCATAACGATTTTCGATTGAGAATAAAAGTTGTTTTTTGTATTGAGCTCTAAATATGCAGTCGTAGGAATAGGCCTGCTTGCAACTGTTTCATAATATCGTGCCATAACCGCCAAAAACACTTAAGCGACATAATTTTCGAACTTAATTTTTTGGTCAAAATCGATTATTTGCGATCGTAAATAATTGATTTTCGTAAAAAAAACGAGGTCCAAAAAAGTCGTTGGTTAAGCTTTTTGGCGGTCATGGCTCGATATGATTAACTACGTATTACTACTGCAGGGTTGCATTTTCTATCATTTAACAGCTTAAGTGTTGCCACCTTTTGCATACATAATATGCTACGCAGTGATGCATTTAAGAACAGCCCAATATCGTTATGGCTACCGAATTTCAAGTCCGAAGTATTCAAAGTGGTATTGAAATAAGTTTTTGCTTTATTAAGCTTTAATTGTTTTCAATATTTATAATTGTGCTAAAATTAAAAAAAAAAAAATAAAAAAATTTTGCTTTTCGTTCCCTTAATTGACAGCTACTATTAATTTTTAAAGATATATTTGTATTTTATATCTTAAAGCTTTAGAGGACGTTATTGTGTGTGTTCATTTTGTTTTTTGCTGGCTAAACTTAAGAAGAGCCACCAACAACCACTTAAATTCTAATACAAAAATCAGTTCAATTTAGCAACAATTTCTAATGTCGAATTTTCTTTTAGCTAGAGTTAAAACTGGGTTACTAACTACACAAAAACTACTGCAAAAATTTTTGACTAGCTAGAGAAAATGTGTTGAATATATTAAAACTAATGGATCACATACATACGTAGAAAAAACAAGACAAGACGGTGCATAAATTTGTTGCATGACTTTTTGAACCGGACATCTCTTAAGAGGCTGCAAGTTCTGACACAGAATTGGAGCGGCGACGTTTGGTTATTTGTTTCCATAAACGGCGATTAAGAGAGGGTTTGTCCTGCAGAAAATGTTTGCTTTTGTATAAATTTTATATTTGTGCAAGTTGTAAAAACCTTAAACTTACATTATCTTTGCGTGGTGACATGGGTATTTGCTTGTGCTGCGGCGTGCTACTGGCATTTGAATCATTAAGCGAGGTTTGTGAGTTATTGGCGGTTGAGGGATATTCCGAATTGCGACGTTTAATAAAGTTTAAGCTAAAATTTAAATTTTAATTTTGTTCCTTTTGCAATTATCTATTGTGAATACCTACAGTTTATTAGCTTTTCCCATTTCCATAAGGGCGGTTTCATCACGCCCTATTTTGCGCTGCCTTTTGGCCATTTGGGGAGTTACTAAATGCTCCTCATTCACAGCGCCCATCGAAGTAATACTCGTCGTCCTCGTCAGAGGATTGTCGCTGTGGTAGAAAGTGCTGCTGTTCGTTGTCGTTATCGTTGTTGTTGTTGTCGTCTTCATCATCTTCGTCCCCATCTTGACTCGTGAGCCACTCCTCAATTGAGACATGCAGTATATCTTCTCTCGTTTCGCTAAGATCTCTAGATCGCTTAATTTGCTGTCGTCTGTGTTGCAGTTGATATTTTTGTTGCTGTTTGCGACGCTGACGCTCCCGTCTCTGTTTTGTTCCACAGATGCAGAACTGCTCCATGTATTTCGATTTGGCTGCAGGTGTTGTGGAACGCCGCCGACACGTGCCGAACCAACGAAAGGCATTGACGAGGCCAGACTGCTGCTGTTGGCCATCAGTATGTTGCCGCTGCTGTTGACTAGAGGTCGTGGCCGTCGATTCACTGTGGGTGTATCCATCTTGGAGTTTCGCTGTTGAGAGAACGATATGACAGCCTCTTTTGGCTGCACACGATTCATGGCTGATAGATTCAATAAATCGCGTCCCGTCCGTCGCTGAAAAGTGGAGAGGTCGTGCCTGTTTAGGAAAAAAATTCCACATAATTTTAATTTAATTAAATGAAGCATTTTCATTAGATTGTCTTTAAATATTAATCTTTGGTAATGTAGTTTTTTATTTTTTAGTTAGTAATTTGAAATTGAAGAAACTTTCTTAATAAAATTTAACTCCTTTAAGACTTTGACGCTTACCCCAGAATAGATGTTAGATCTGGTCCAGGATCGTAGCTTATCAAATCCTCGTCGCCCAGAATATCGTGATTCAGTGCTAAACGCATTTCCAGGCGAGGACTTAAGCCCGAGCCAGCTAGTGCGGGCTGTGCACAAGCCGATTTTGAATCTTTGCCTGTAGCGACCTCTTCCTGTTCGCATTTCATCTCGTTGGGTGCTTTGTCCCTGTTCTTCTCTTGCTGTTGCTGCTGTTGTTGATCTTTGTTCGTCATTAAGGTGGTTGTTATTTGTTTCCCCTTCATCGTCAAAGCTGTTGTTGATAAGTTGTAAAGCGGGCTTTGCTTGCTGCCGGCTTCCTCCGAGCCCAGCAGCGAGGTCTCTATTATTGTTGACGATGGTCGTGGTTTCGTTGAGGGTGACACAGTTTCGGCTTTGCAGGCGTTTGTTGCTGAATACTTTTTGATATTGTAAACATCCTCTGTTGCTTGAGGAAGCCTCGTTGGCTTCGTCGTTGTGGTCGCTGTCGCTGTCGTCGTCATTGTCATCTTCGTCGTTGCTGTGCAAGGAGGTAAGCTGGTATTTGTCATGTGAGTAGCGTTGCTGACGGCGCAAACGTCGCTGCCTACTTTGGCACCCACTGATAAGCCAACGTCAGCAAAAGCGCCAAAATTTTGTTGAAGCGGAGGCTATTTGAAGGAAAGGAAAGAATTTTGTACTATTATTAAGGTTTTATTTTAATTCGAACTCACCATTTTTGAGGGCTTTTGGGCCTCTCCAGTCGTCTTTAGATTTGTTTGAGTCAATAAGAGACGGCGTGGCGGCGGTGGAGGTGGTATAAATTTCGCTGGTCGTGGCAATGTTTTGACTGTCCTCTTCTCCTGTTCTCTGCTGCTGCTGCAAACGCCTTTGGCGCTCTTGGTAGTGGCGCTCTCTTTGTTGGTTGTTGTAAATGCCGACAAGGGAACCGGATTCGGTGTTGTCTGTGCTAGGGTTGAGTCCATCGTAAAACAGTTCGTTGTCTGGCTCGTCGCAGCCATGCTCTGGCTGGTAGTTGCCACTGCTGTCACCATTATTGTTGTCGAGGCTGAGATTATTACCACTGCCTTGGAGCAGGTGTGCAAACTCGTTGCTGTTGCTGAGGGGGTAGTACTTGTTGCCAAAGAACTTGTGGCTGTCGTGCTTGTTGTTGCTGCTGTAACTGGCCGTTCCAGTAGGTACTCGCAAGATGATGCCTTCAGAATGGCTGGCGGTAGTGTGGGATGACTTAGCGGTCTGGGACCCAGGGAGGAGGTTTGTAAATTCGGTTGCAACCTCTCCTCCGTTGAGGTCAGTTCCTCGTCCTCCTCGTCGTAATCCGCTGTATTCACCAGGTCCTCCTCCTCCACATACTCTTCCTCCTCCGCCTCTTCTTCCACCCTCTCCTCCCCGCTGGAACTTCCAGCTTCCGAATCCTCTAAATAGTGGCCATTTGTCGTTGTTTCCCCCTACCAATTGTTGGGAATAGAATTCAACTAATCAATTCTGGTTTATAGCAAACTATATGAGTTTGTTAAGGTGGCCACGTTTGGTTACATTGTTAAGGTTTTATTTTTTTATTCATTTTTTGGTAAAGTTAAAGTTAGTTGTTTTAATTGGTTTATTAATGTGTGATGAATTTGAGTCATTAAAAGGGCGCTTAAGCCAAGCAAACGTAAAGGCAAAAGCTTTGGCATCAAAGTAATATAAATGGTCAATTGCTTTTGATTTGTATAAGTTTGCAATATTGAACGTTTTGCTAGAGTTTAACTAATTTCACTATAACTTTCTAATGGCCACGATGATAATGTTGATGATGGTGATGTGATAATGACAGTAAAAGTGGTGAATTGTATTTACAGTACACACACATACATACACAGTACAGAGAAAAAAAATTAAAAATATTTTAAAATACCATAACGTTTAATTAATGTGAGAAAAGAAAACAAAGACATACAGCGAGATGAGAAAAAAAATTAATATATGTATATGCATGAAGAAGATATAAAGTTAATTGGTTAATGAGAGCTTTCATTCAAAGTAAGTGATAATTTGAACGAATGAATGTGTTTCTTTCATGCAGTTTGGATTTTTTTTTTGGTTAAAGATGACCCACCTTTTTCAATTCTTCACTTTCCTGTTGTGTCTTTTCCTCATCGCTCTCCGTTTCCTCCTCGAACAAGGGCTCTAGACGTCGTCTATTTTGTTATTTTTAAATTTTTGTGTTTTAATAGTGTTTGTAAAAAAAATTTTCCCAATATATTTTTAAAGTTTTCCGTTATGTAGTTCATATTCGCAAGTTGGATTTATGTTTTTTTTTTTAGTTGTCGAGTTGATTGATGAAAATGATGTTTACATGATGTTTTGATGAAATTTACATAAGAAAATATATTATGGAAAGATTACTTAAACTACTGTTGTATGGCTTTTGAGTAAAAGTAAATGTTTATATGTTTGTATATATGTATATGCATAGATGGGCCTAGGTAATGTAACATTCTAGGATATTTAAAATTCTAAGGTCTAGCTAATTTATTTGTAATGTTGGAACTAAATTTGCTGTCTAAATGTTTTACAGTTATGAATTTTTATTTAGTAATTTGACATGGCAGTAAGGAAGGGAAATCTTAGATTTTTTAGCTTCAATTCAAATTTATCTGAAAAACTTTTGGGTAACTAATACCTGTTTTTTCTTCAAATGAAATAATTTCTTAAATTAAGCGATTGTGTGTATAGAAACTCACTCCCTTTTGCTCGAAGTAACTTCTCAATAATTTAAACAAAGTCCTTACGCTCCTCATGTTTTTTTTTTTTTTTTTTTTTGTTTTTTTTTTGTAAGAGAAGTAACACTCAGGCTACTGTTACTAGGTTTTACCTTCTTTAGGAAAGTGATAGTGGTGTAGAGAAGGCAGTTGGTGAAATAAGAGATAAAGGAAAGCTTCATTCTTTTACAACTCTGCTTTTTGCTCGTTTTTTAATAATGCAGTGTTGCAGCGCCTCTGGTGTCAATGAGGCGTATTAAATGTTCATAGCTGTTCTTAGTAGCAATTTTATTTATTATTTTACTTCCCCAATGATTCTGCTTAACAATAACGACAAAGGAGGGTGCTCTGAATTTACATTAGAATTAGTATCTGCTGAATCCGGTGTAGTTCCGTCATCACTTGAATTCTCCTACAACAACTTATACAAAGGAATAGTGATGCACATCAGAAAAATGCGTGTTGTGGTTATTTTTTATTGGCTGTCGGTGACTGGGCTCTTCGGTTTTGTAGTTAACGTGCTAACAACTTCAGCCAACGTCTGATACCTCTATTTGCTAATGAATTTTTTTAAGGAAGTATGCCTATCGTTAGGTAACTTTTGGCCAATCACTGCTTGGCCTTAAGCTTAAAGAGTCAGAAAAAGATGAAGATGAGCCTGGACTTAGATATCTAGCAAATCACTCCATTGAAGACGTGGTTGGAACTAAAGGTGCTCAGCAGTAGTAATTTTCTGAACTTTATAACAAAAAGTGGGGCATAACAATTGTACTAAAGACGTTCCAGGGTAGGTCTTATGTGCAAGCACAGTTTCTATTGCCTTAGGGGCTTATTAAATTTATTCAACCAGAAAGAATCCTAATTAAAGAATTATCAGGAATGAGGAAGAAGGAAGAAAAATCAAAATGAAAAATGTTGGCTTCAGGGATATTTTGAGAGAAGCTTTCCTCGTTGGCCTGTTAACTTAAAATGAGATCAGAAAATAGAAACAACACTTCCTTTCAAATAATAAGAGAGAAGAATTACTAAGTATGTGAAGAAGAAGAAGGAAGTGTCATTAAATTACATGCCATGTCATCTGAACTATTCACTATTCACTATTCACAACTATTTTTTTTTTGTATAACATTTACTATATTCGAGTATTACTCTCATACTTGTAAGTCTAAAGCTACTCGTAGTACAATGATGATTAGAATTGAAATGTTCAAAATATTGCGATTGTAACTAAAAATGAAAAAATTAATATTAACCTGTAAAAACTACATAAAAAATATGGAGAGAAAAAGAAAAATATTTACGAAATTTTACCATTACTATTTTTATAATATTAACGAATTAATGTAGTATTGCTTAGAAAATCTAACAACGAATAACTATTTATAGTTTATAATATGATTAAGATTAATAAATATAAAAAGGCAAATTTTCTAAGACATACAATTTACTTTAAAATAATGTATATGTTGCTCTCACAAACTTACCGTGGCAATAAACCGCGTATTGTGCTGGCCGACATGGGAGGTGCCATCAACAATTCATCCATCATAAGTTCCGTGTCATCGTCATCATTTAAAGAGTTACTGGATTTGGTAGGCGACTGCAGCAAAAGAAGAAAGTAAGAATAAATAAAAAGAAAAATAATTATAAGGCAAATATAAAAGTACTAACGGATTGCGTATTTTCCGAATTGGCCAAATGCATGTCATCGTTATCTCCTCCACTGGTTGGAGTGCCCCATACCTCTTCTCCCGAAGTAGCACCCGAGGTGCACTCATCCATTTGTTCTTCGGGATCTGAGGTTATGCCATTACTAACACTAATGTTTCCCTGGTCCTGATTCCATCTACCTAGATATTTGTCTATGAAAGCGCGAGACTCTTCAAAGAATGACATTTTGCCCGAAACAAAAGTTGAAGCACGACTTGTCCAGGCACTGCCATTAATATTATTGGATGAGCCTGCCTGATCAGAATTCTCATATATGGCCTTAGTTACCACTCTAATCTCATTGTCCAATTCTATATTATCGGCTCTAGCCTTATCCATCAACTCTTCATCTTCTTCATCCACTTCCTCTTCATCATCATCATCATCGTCATAGTCTTCTAGATTATCTTCCAAGTGATCCTCGGAGGGCAATCTTTCTAAACTGGACATGGTGCCAAAACGTCTGAGACTGCTAGACATGGGCCTATAAGGCGGTTCTTCATCCAAAGGCGATTCATCACATGAATCTTCGGCTATATTTTCTATGACCGCTTGCCTGGGACCCTGGCTGATTAATAAATTGGTTGTGGCTGTGCTGGTGATAACATGCGAAGTATTATCCCAAACATTTGTAGAGGTTTTGGTCAGCACCGAGTCTGGTGTGGCGGGCATTATGGCTATGGTAGGGACAAATCCCTCTTCCCTGTAGGAAGCAAAATTCTGAGTGGGTGTAGGCAAAGGAGCCGTCGGTGTCTGCATATTTAATAGCTTGGCGGCTGGAGTCAACTGAGCTAAGCCTATTAACATCAGCGACAAGTCATCATCTTCTTTATTTTGTGCAGTATTTAAATTCTCCTGCAACGTTTTATCACAAGTGCATTTACAATATTTGTGAGGATCTTGGGAGGTGGTTATATTGCTATCCTTGAGCTCCTCTTGATTTCGTGGCAATTTGGGAGATTGTTTGGGTGATTCTAGTATTTTACAAGTCTGCAACTCCAGCTCTTCGGGACTGAGGGTGGTGTTGGAAAAGTCTTCGGGCAAAAATTTGCAAGTGCAAGGCACAAATTGATTGGATTTTGTGCTGCTGGTAGCCGGTCTTGCCGATTTGGGTGTTAAAGGAGTTTTGGGTGATTTGGGCGATTTGGGAGACTTGGGAGAATGGGGGGATTTGGGTGTTTGGTTTGATGTTGTTGCTTTACTATCCCCGACTATAACAATTTTAGCCGTTTCTGTTATGGTAACGCTCATCTTTACCATTTCCTTGGCCATTTCTTCTTCTTCAATTTCTTTGGCATTTTGCGGTTGTATATTTGAGAATACTCTAGGTGCTGGTTCCGGTTTAAATATTTCTTTTTCCTCATGTTCGGTACCCGATAAACTGGCTGCTAGACTAACTGTTGTGTGAGGTGAAGTAGGCCTTGTTGTGGTCGGAGAACAGTGGCCATTCATCAATATCTTTGCCTCATGTTGTTCATCTAAAATTCGTAATTTATGGATGCTGTCGGTGATTCTTCGTCGTGCCTCTTCCACTCCGCAACTACTGATGCTGCTGCTGGTGTTGCCGCCCGTATTGCCATCATCCGTGGCCTCTGATTGATAAACATCATCTGATATTAGTTGAGCCACATCACTTTCTGTGTCGCCTACTTCACATTTGCTACTACTAGCGGCTTGCTTATCACTAGGCTTGTCACCCGTTACCGTGCCCGATGATATGCTAGTTACACTACTGGCCCGACTAGTACTACTACCGCCACCACCACCTGCACCGCCATTGATTTTGCAACAGCGTTGTGGTGAGGATTGACTATGCTGTACCTTAAGTGAGTGACAAATGAGAGCTGACGCTGAGGCTGAGCGCATTTGTGTTGTGGGCGAGAGAGGACATTTCGTTGTGTCCTCTGTGTTGATGGTATGGTGGGTCTTGGATTGATGTGACAATGTTGGACTGGTATTTTGTTGTTGACAATTTTTATGACAATGACGACAAACCGCTAGTTTGTCTAATACAATGGGACTAGAGCGTACGGTGATCTGTTGTAATGTGATATAGAAAATGTATGTACATATTTATGTATTAAGCAGGTGGAGCTTAAACTAAAGTTCTAGCGTATAATAAGCTTTTAAAAAACTTTAACGTTAAGAAATATTTGGCTTAAAATTCTAAAGAAGTGATGTATGTGTTCTGTTGTTTTGCTTGAGGTTCATATTCTGTACAAACTCTTTCTTACCTGACTGTCCGAAGTTGTACTATGCGATTGGCTGATCTGACTAACGCCCTCCGAAAACGATACATCACTCATACTTAACTCATCTACACCACTCAAACGTTTACCACCAAAATTCGCTTTCACCGAGAAGCTGCCATTCTCCTTTGCCAAGTTCAATTCCTTGGTTCTCTTCTCCAATTGCTGGCGCGTCCAGTAAGTAATGCGCTCATCTTGCTCATTTTCCGGGTAAATGATCGCATCTTCTGTATTTATACGGCATGTGGGGGGAGAAGGTGGACCCGTTAGGGATTGAGCGACAGCTAAGCGCGCTTGTTCTTGTTGCTTATCCAATTGGCCCTTCATCCAATTTGCCAAATGCAAAGCACTTGATTTGGGTGTGCCAGTCTTGTTGAGAATGCGACATTTTTCATCGATTAGCTTTTCGATTTGATGCGAAACGTTGCTAGAAAGGTGATTGTTCTAAGAAATATAAAAATAGTTAAAGAGAAAATTAATTGCTGGCTGGTATTGGGCAAAATATTAAAGAATTAAGTCACAATTCAGGGCAAATAAATCAATTTTGTGTTTCGATTATAAAAGAAAATTGTGATGGGCTCATATAATAAATTTTTTTTAATGTATATGTAGGAGAAAAGTATTTCCATACATCGACTTTTTTATGCTGCTTTTTGGCTATTTTGATTTTTTATTATAAAACTGAAAAAATTCTTTGCTTAAAAACGCTTGTGGTTACATTTACTCAATATTTTTTTTTTTTTTAATAGAAAAATTTCCATAGTTTTTTTTTTAATTATTTTTGAGAACAAAAAAACTGAGTCCATCACTTAATTTTCTAGTTTGATAAAAATATTTCTTATTAAACGATTTGTGACTTAATTTTTTTTTTATATTTTTTCTTATTAAAACAAGAAATGGGAGCTTACGTTTTTTTTTGGGTTCTTACAAGAAATAATAAACTTACAAGCGTTTTTAGTCAAAGAATTTTTTATTTATTTATTTTTAAATTAATTTTGTTTTCGGTTTTTCATGTATTTGGATTTAATGCAATGATTTTTTGTTTTAGCAAATTTTTTTCTGCTGAATGATTTTTAACATAAATTTTAGCGTTTTTTTTCGGTTGTTAAAATTATTGGTGTTTATTTAATCAGTTAATTGGTAAACTGGAAATTTGTAGGTTACTTTAAGGAATTTTCTAAGCCAAATTATTGCAGTTGTCGATATCGACGTCACTTTTACACAATACCAAGAAATTGGGGCTTGTTTACTCGCTCTCGAGAACAATTTTGTGCTACTGACAATATATTTCCGTTCCTTAAGGTCTAGAAAATAGCATAAACATGCCAACAGGAGCCAGTTGCTTTCTACAGCGGATGCACAAGCCCCAATTTTTTGGTATTGTGCTAAAGTGACGTCGATATCGACAACTGGAATAAGGTCGAATATCTCTCAAAGAACAAACTAATTGAAGCAAAACTTCTACGAAAGCGTTGCTTCCAACTAAATTTGTATTCTTTTCTCTAAGGCATGGCTTAAAGTTTTCTATGTAGACATAATCAAAACAGTCATCAATAATTATGGCATTATGCACCGACGATGGTCGATAAAAAATCAAAAAAGCTTTACACACGATAAAAATGCTTAACAAGTACGTTTATAGTATGATGGACGCTTGAAAGAAAATTAAAAAATTTGATTTTTGACATGTCACATGTTCACCCATCATCAAGCTTAACAAAAATTTTCCATAAAATTATATTTTCACTGCGAACATTTTTAAATTTTTTTTACCAAACGAACAGCACAAAATAAAACTAAAAATTAATGCTTGATGGATCATCAAGCACATGTACGCGAATTTGACAGCAAGAATTTTAATTGTGTGTAAAGCTTTAAAAAAATTTGGTTTTTGGTATGCTGATGTGTTTCTCGTAATTGTTCATCAAGCGCGAATAAATTTTAAATGAGATTTCAAGATAAAAAAAAGAAATATATGATTAACATAATTTTTTTTTTATTTTTTAATTTATACTTTCATCCACAAACGATTTTGGCTTTCATTATTTTTATTTGCTTTTTTCAAACCAACAGCCATAAATTGCTACTAAATTTTCTTTGATAGCACAAAATTTAAATCAAAATAAATTCTCCGCTTTTGACCTTCATTTGATGTTGACAGCACACAATCAAACTGAAAATGAATGCTTGATGGATCATCCAGCATGTGCACATCATCACATTCAGCACACATACACAAAACTGTCATCAATCACTTTGATCGTGTGTAACAGAACGCACCAGTCATTTTAGAACAAATTGAAAGAAAAAATTATGCCAAAAATTGCCAAATTCTGGAAAAAGTGAACAAAAGTTTGAGCGCTATGTCCGGTCCTCAAAAGCGCAATTATATTCAAACGCTACGGCCATTAATTTGTCTTTCTGAGAAAGACAATTTTCTGCTTATTTTTCTTCTGAGAAACAGTTTAATTTGTCATCATTTATCATTATCATCCAGCTAACACTGAAATGATATTATGAAAAGGTAAATTGCATTAAATGCAATTGACGAAAAATTTCACTACTGTGCATTTGCATTTGCTTTTATTTGCAAAAAGCAACAACTTTACAGCCAAATAATTTAAACATTAAAATGACATCATAGTTTAAAGATAACGACATCAAATGGCTGTCGTTGTAATGGTTTGTCTCTTAGCAGTGAGACAAACTGGTGATAAGCTAGACAAAAAGGAAAAAAAGATGTCATCATAAAGTTAGAAAAAAATAATGACAAATTACATTTATATTTAGTCATATGTATGTATATGCTAACCATGTCAAAGATATTTTCTAAATGCTCTATAACTAGAGAAAAAAGAAAATTAAATTGCATGTCAGACATGCAACAGAACTAAGAAGGAATTTCTTGAGAAGTTCTATTAACAATATGCAGTTGCTTAAATAGAAAATTTAGTTTATTTATAAGTTTCACACAGTTTGTGTGCTAATGTCTGTTGTAATTCTCATTGAGTTAATATTAAAAATATTATAAGGAGTGAGAGTTTGCCATCAGCTGGCCCACAACTGCTATAAAACTAGAAGTTGAGACCTAAATAGATTCCAATAAGTCTTTTTTTTTTAAATAAAAATCTTAGTCATAGTTGCATGCTTAACATAGTTTGTTTGCTAATGTATAATATAATTCTCCTTTAGTTGATATTAAACAGAGTATAAGGAGTTTAAGTTTGCCATCAGCTATTTTATGACTGCTATAACACTTGAAGTTAGCACGTGAGTTCATTTAAATTAGTCCTTTGTTTTGGAAACATCTCGAATTCTTTTATTTTATTTTTGTATCAAGTACTGTTTCTTCGAATTCGTTCTCCTATAATCATTTCCTAGTTTTTGTTTATGTTTTTCTAAATTATCTTGTTTTGTTTTGAAGTCCATAAGTCGTTTTACTTTTTAAAAAGATACAACAACTTCTAAGAAAATCATATCAATTTAAATGCGAAGAAAAAAAATTGTAAAAACTACTGCAGCAATAATGTTTTGTTGCAAATATGTTTCATAATTATTACTTTGACCTTCATACCCCTCGACAGATGTGTCAAAAGATATAGCAGAGTTGAGACAAATTATTATAATACAGCAAATAAAAAAAAATTTAAGGGATTTAAAAACAGTTTTTAGTAACAAAAAAAAAACAAAAAAAATAAATAAAAAAAGTAAAAAAATTAAAATAAAAAAATTTATAGAAAAAAAATATACAGAAGTGTTATAAAATTATTCATCCGTATTACCGGACGAGAATTTTGTACTAGATTAGAGGAAACGTGTGCAAGTTTCCTTTAATATGGGACAAAATTCTTGTAGACGAGAATATTCGACTCCACATGCCCAATATGGGTGATTAAAAAAATTAAAAATAATTAAATTTCTTAAAAAAAAATTTAATAAAAAGCATTGTTGTAAAGAAAACTCGATGGACTTTTTCTTATTGTTCAGCTGCGTGCTCTCTTTTTGCCCTCAACTGCTTGTCATTCATTGACGGATCTTTCATTCAAAGAATACTCTCGAGTATTTAGTTGTAAATAAACATTTGCTAAGATGGCATCAAAAATTTTGCTATTATTAAGTCTTATGGCTTGCAAGGAACATGTGCTTGCAACAAGAAAATCTAACGAAGTTATTACGAGCGAACAAAATATTTTAGTTGATTTAAGCAACGACTCCTGTGCTACGTTTAATCTTTACAAAAATTTATTCGAAGAAATGAACAGTCCAAATCATCCCAGAATACAAGTCTACTACAATCGTATGGTTCAAAAATTATACGATGTCCTGCCGCCAAATGTGTTATTTCAACAGCTGTGGCTGATCTATAAAAAATGTGATCCCTCAACATTTATTGCCATGGTGAGGGCCCAGCTGAGCCTATTTTGGCTACACAATATGCACGAGTATCCCGATCACGACTATTTGCTGATGGTGGCCAATGGTTTTTATAGAATAAAAAATTATGTTCTATATCCCAGCCTAAATAAGCGTACACAATTGCTGTTTCAGAGAGCCTTGAAAAGCTTACCAAATTCCTTGCATTACTTATTTGGCCATAGAAAATTTTGCTTAATGAATCGCAAGCATGAGGAAATTTTGTATCAAACAAAAAGTGATGAGTTTGCTAGGAATCAGGATATGCGTTTTGCTTTCACCTGGCATTTCACCAAGGGCTACTATGAGGGTAGTAATGAAATTACACCAATTTTTGAGGACTTTAATATGAACGAAGACGAGGAGGAGGAGCAGCAGCAGTTGCAGCAACTGCCATTTATAATCGAAGATTTAGACAGCGTACCTTGGCAGCTAAATATTGCCTTGTTCAGCAAACATTTCAATAACTTTTATTCTCGCTGGCCTGCGTATAATCACAAAATTGGTGGCAACAAAACAGAGTTATTTGAGAACTTTTGGCAACGGGATTTCAATGTGTGGACTGTGCAGTTGGTTGAAGATGATCAATTGGTTTTCTCCCAACAGCAGTTTAAAATGTGTGCAACTTTATTTTATGATAACAAGCGAAGATTTGTGTTTGGTTTGAAAAATCGCACCGCCTTAGATACGGATTGCCAGTGGAGTGCCAGCAAGTGTAATAGTAGATAAGATATTTTTAAAGTGTAAAAATTATAGAATTTTATGTTCTTTTGTAAATATGTTTGAAAAAAGTTCTAAAGCGAAATTAAAAAAGAAATTAAATAGTGCCATTTTAACAAAGTCATTTAATTTTTATTAATGTAATAAAAGGAGTTTAAATGGAAATTACTAACCCCCTGTTTCTACAAGCCGGACGGTCGGCTTCAGTATAAAATTTATATGGAAAGCACTCATTTTTTTGCATGACTTGTGGAAACTGCACATAAGTGTGTGTGATAGAGTATAGAAGTGAAAAAATTGCTGTTTGGGTATCGAGAAAAATAAAAAAACGACTCCATGAAAAATTGCCCAAAACCAAATAACCCAAAAATAAAAGTTAAAAATCGCCCAAAATTTCAAAATGATAAATCGCAAAAAAAAAAAATTAAATAAAATTAAACAGTTTTTAGAAAAGTATCAAAACACTACTCTGAATAAAATTGATAAATTTTAAAATATTCCTGTCACGTAAATGCCACTTTTTCAAAAAGTATTAAAATTCTACTATTTAGAAGTGAAATACTACATTTGAGAAAAGTACTAAAATACTAATTTTTAAAAAGGTATTAAAATAATACGTTTTATAAAAGTAGTAAAATACTACTTTTAAGAAAAGTAATAAAATACTACTTTTAAGAAAAGTAGTAAAATACTACTTTTTGAAAAAGTACCTAGTAAAATACTATTTGTATAAAAAGTAGTAAAATACACCTTCTTATAAAAGTAGTAAAATACAACTTTTTAGAAAAAGTAGTGAAATACATACTACTTTTAAAAAAAGTAATATGTACTACTTTTTGTGAAAAGTATTAAAATACTTTTTAGAAAAGTAGTAAAATACTACTTTTTGAAAAAGTACAGAAATACTACTTTTTGAAAAAGTAGTAAAATACTACTTTTTGAAAAAGTACAGAAATACTACTTTTTGAAAAAGTAGTAAAATACTACTTTTTAAAAAAGTACAGAAATACTACTTTTTGAAAAAGTAGTAAAATAAAACTTTTTAGAAAAGTACCTAGTAAAATACTATTTTTAAAAAAAGTAGTAAAGTATACCTTTTAAGAAAAGTAGTAAAATACTACTTTTTAGAAAAAGTAGTGAAATACATACTACTTTTTAAAAAAGTATTAAAATGTGTACTACTTTTTAGAAAAAGTAGTGAAATACATACTACTTTTTAAAAAAGTATTAAAATATGTACTACTTTTTGTGAAAAGTATTAAAATACTTTTTCGAAAAGTAGTAAAACAATATTCTCATGAAAAGTAGTCAACTTGAACTTTTAAGAAATGTACAATTGTAAAGTTTTATCTTTAAGTTAAGGAGTAAAATAAATACTATTTTAAAGAAAAGTAAACTATTACTTTAAGATGAGAAGTTAAATTCTACAATATCTTGTAGAAAAGTGTTGAGAAACTATTCTTAAGAAAGGCAACAAAGCAATCCTTCTCAAAAAGTAGTAAAAGTGAAGTTTTTTAAATAAACAATACCTTAAAAAATATCACAATAATTTTTTTTTTTAGAATTTGTAGTATTTGCAAACTACTACAATGGCAGTAGAATACTACTATTTCAAACCTTCAAGCCCCTACAAATTTCCATCATTTTTATATTTTTTAATTTAATGTAGTATCTTTAATAGCAAATTTCATTGGAATTAATAAAATAGCTAAAAATTAACAAAACTTTTTTATCAAATGCTATTTGCTAAGCATGTGGTGTGAGCAAATCGTATCTACATTCTGTTTTAACTTAAACTATTAACTTAGTTAATTTTGGCTAGATATGGTTGAAATTAATTTTAAAAATTTTCACTAATAATTTATAAAAAAGAATTTCTAAATTGTCATATATATTGCCTTGTATATTTACTAAAATCTACTTAATACTACAACAAAAGAGAGTAACAAATTTTATATAACATGTTTTTATACAAATTGAGATGAAAAATTTTTTTTTGGAACAAAACAAATATTTTAAATTTTGCAATAACAAATCTGCTGGGAGATAGAAAATTTTGGGTGAAAAATATTGGGGAAAAAATTAAAAGAAGTTTAAAAATTGTTTGTAGAAAAAGTAGTAAAAGGTAATAAAAATAAAATTTTAGAAGCAGTAATCAAATAGAAGTATGACAAATATTTTCTTTCCAAAAACTATTATTTTGAAAAATAGAATTAAGAGCAACTATTTTGAAAAAAAGTAGAAAACTAATAAATTTGAAAAAAAGTAGCAATAGCAACAGTTTTTTAAAGTAGCAAAAACTTCTACTCATTTTGAAAATATTGCTATTATATAATAGCAATAAAAGATTGTACATTTTTTTTAGAAAAACTATAATTTTTTTCGGCTTTTAGTAGGAAAATAGTAGTACGAACTAGAAATTAGCAATAGCAATTAGTTTTTGAAATACAAAAATAGGGTCTTCCATTTAAAAGTTTAATTTTCGGCATTTAATTAGTC
Source organism: Nowickia ferox (assembly GCA_936439885.1). Taxonomy (NCBI): domain Eukaryota; kingdom Metazoa; phylum Arthropoda; class Insecta; order Diptera; family Tachinidae; genus Nowickia; species Nowickia ferox. Next base: position 7,307,256 of record OW387025.1, on the reverse strand, counting down.
TGACAGATGATAAGTGAAAACTACACCGGTAATTATAATTCAATGATTAAAATTCACTACAAAAATTACGCTACGTGCGTGACAAGATTCGTGAGCGTGTAATTTATCGAAGAGAACAATGGCTAGTACATATAAAAATGCTTAATTCAATTAAAGTAAGCTATTTTTAAATTTATTATGTTAGTGTTAATTTTTGAAGTTAGTTAAATGTTATTAAAAAACTTTAATTCTTAGCTTTTTAATGCAAACATTTTCCGGGGTCGTGATCACGCCTCCTTTTGCGAATATTAGTGCCCGCACCCACTTATATTAATGCAAGATCGTGTCTCTTACAGAGCTTAAGCTGCGTGTGAAGTTTCGTTAGAATTGCTTTAGCAAAAGCACGTTAAATGTTAAATTGTAATGGGCGTGGTTGCGCCCACTTTTTTAAGCTCAAGGTTGTGTTGCTACGAGACCCTAAGGTGTGTGACAAATCTTATTGCAGTCGGATAAGTAATTGTACATAAATTCAGAGTAAGAAATTAATGAGTGGTCTGGCTCACTTTCTTTTATTTTGGAAAAGGCAAAAAAAAAGAATTTTTAAACTCCATCTAAAAATGTCGAAGATATGCTGTAACTCAAATAAAAATAGTATATACAAACGAGAACCTCCCTCTTTGAAGTTGATTAAAAAGGTTTTTGGAATCATATTAAACTGGCGCCGCTAAAAGCAGCCAAAGTATTGGCGGGCCTTAACTGCTTCTGCTTAAAGTTATTTTAATCACTTTGCTACTACTTCAATAAAATAAATAAATTAGTTTAAAAGTAAGAAAAATTTTCAATAAATCAGGTTAAACATATTTGTGAAATGAACAAAAATTCTTCATTTGATTTTTCTAGGAACTTATGATTATTATTTTTTTTTAGTTTAAGGATATTCAAGGAATTTTTTATTGCTTGTATTTGTTCGTATGTTTAGATAAGCATGTTTCGAATGAATTAATTTCAATATATGTATATGTATATCTGGTTTTTTTTCATTCAATAAATAACAACTAAGTAATGCTTAGAAAATATGTTTATTTTTTACAATTAATATTTAATGATTTCTTTTTTAATTTTAATTTTGTAAATACACTTAATCGCTAATAAATAAGCTAAGCAACAACCATAAATATGTATGTTTATTAAATTATTATATAATAATGAATATGTTATTAATATTCATATTGAAAACTACTTCAAAATTTGTATTATTCCTTGCGATTATAAGTAAATATAAAATATTGAAAATCGCATTATTTTTCTTCTTGTTAAATAAACAAAAACCTCTGAGCTGAAAAATATTTCAAAATTATTTCTTAAATTTGAAGGAAAATAAATGTATAGTATAATGCGCCGTACGAATGGCAATGAAGAACTTTATGAAGTCGCAATATTGTGAATTTGCACGCCAAATCATATTGGGTATAAAAATTTTTTACAGCAGTATTTTTTTTATTTGATAAATATACGAAATAACTTTATTACATTATATAATATTAAAAGCAAATCCCGGGGGATTGTTAAATATTTGCTTAGTAGAACTGTTTTCCCATAGAGCTTTCTATTTAACACCGATAGAAGTCTCATATATTATTTCCATATTGCCATCGGTTGCTTGCACTGTGTAATTTTGAAAAGTATGAGTTTTGAAATATTTTTGCATATCTAAGTGTTCAAAAACAACCATTTCACTACGTCAGTTAATTCTGCTTATAATTCAATTGTAAAATAAATTAACTATTGACAAAAAGATAATTGTAATGTATTATTAAAAAACAAAAACTACTGAAAATGGTCATTCATATGAGCACATCGTTTTCTGTATATATTTTCATATATAAAAATATTTATATGAGCGAATAAATAACTTGACTTAATTTACAAGTGAAAATGTTACACAAAACTTGTAATACAGCAAAGAAAGGAAAACATTAAAAATCAACAAAGACTAACCTTAAAAAAAGAAATGAAAAAAAATTTAACTTTTGCTGTATTACTCATACTTTTTGCATTAAAAATAATAATGTTAATAAATCAATTATTTATCATTTTATTCGAAAATACATAAAAATATCATAGAAATATCCCACTGTTAGACACACACACACACACACACACACACACACACATACATACATACATACATAGACACTGATAACATCAATAACAAACAGAAATCTTTAAACTTTATGATATTTTATATATGTGTGTAATTAGTAAAAAGTGTTATTCTAAACTAATTTATTTTTTTTTATGGTTGATGTTGTTACTGCAACACTTCTTTAATTATTAATTGAACAATTCTTACTACCTTGAGTTCGCCTTTTTCGTTTGTAATTCGAAAAGCTTTCTCTTTAATAGCTTTTTTTTAGATTTAAGGCTAATTTCATTTGCTTATGAATTTTAAAGGGCTGTAAAAGAGTCTTTGATTATTCGTTTGAATACTTATGAATACAAAGCTTTTACAACAAACATCAATATGTGCCAAAAGTTAAGAGTGTATGAATATATAAAAATAAGCTTTAAGGTGCTTCATACATGTGTTTTTTTTTAAAGTGGGCATCTGTGTAGCAAAGTGTTGATAAGAAATTGTTAATTTAAAATTTAAAATTCTTAAGTTTCCAAAAAGCTTAAAATTCAATATTATTTTATGGATATTAAAGCTTGCATGTATGTTGGTATGTAGTCCCCAAAAGTGTCATAAAGCTTTTAAAATTCTAAAATTCCCTAAAAGCTTAAAAGCTTTAAAGTCTTTCTAAGCAAAAGCTTTTCTTATTCGAATAAGAACTCAAATTCCTTAAATAAAAAAATTTAAAAGCTCAACCTAAGCTTCTGCTTAGCTTTTGAAAGTTTTAGTAAAAATTTTTTTTATATCTTGTATATTCCTGCACACTATGACACTCAAAATAAAATTATTAACAATGCTTTTAAAGCTTTTATGCAAGTTCCTCAAGCTTGAAATATTTGAAAGCTTTTAAAAGCTAAACACAATTCTAGTACACTATAGAGCTCAATAGAAAACTATTAATAATGTTTTTTTAAAGCAACTACGACCAAGCACAATGTACGAGCTTTTACAAAAAAGTTTTGTGCTTTCACACACACGAAAGTACCACAACAACGCTTTCTACTTACTTTGCAAAGAAATAAGAACAAATTGTAAGAGCTTTCAAAGCTGTTTACCTCAAATGCAAATATCAGTATATGTGTGTTTGGACGTAGCTGTTTTAAAGCTTTTGTACAAATACCTCAAGCTTGAATTATTTGGCAGCCTTTAAAAACAAAGCGCTAAGAAAAGTTTGCTTTTCATTTCATTATAAATTTCCTTGTTCTATTGGCTTTAAAGTTTAAGCTTACTAACATGTACAAATTACTTTTCAAGGATCTGTACTTCCGAGGAAGATATCAAAGTTTTTTTAAAGCTGCAAAGCTTTTTAGGCTTCTTGCTTAAAAAGGAAACTTGTTATTACTTGCTAGATAGCCTCAGATTTACTTAAAGCTTGTAAATTTATAAAGAACGCTGCAACTACTCAGAGTTGGGAAGCCAGAAGCTTTAAAGAAAGCTCATTCTTGAAGCTCATATCAGCTTTGTTTTACTTTCTGATCTATAAAGCTTTTTTCTCCAACCCCCGAAAGCTTTTATACGCCTAAAACGCAGCAAACCCTAAAGCCAAAAATCAAATCACAGATCTAATGAATCCGGTGGTGTCGGCTTCATGGGCAATACTCCAAAAGGATCATCGACCATGTGATGGGCCTGTTCAATATCAAAAGCTAACACTTCTTCATCATCATCCTCATCGCCTAACAATTCTTTTTCATCGCCATGAAATATATATTCCTCAACATCGGTATCATAGCAAGTGTCCAAATTGACCTCATGCAAATTCAAGTCCAGTTCCAGCAAGTCCCAGGACCCCCCAAAGTGAGCTAGAGGTATGGCATCTTTAGATTCTTGCTGGTTATTGGCTTGGCTAGTGTTTTGATTTGTGGGCACGAAATCATTGGAAAACGCATCGAGATCTCGTGTCGGATTCGAGTGCATCGGGGGTGACAAATTAGGGGTGGGCGTGTCCGGAGTATTAAGTGAATTAATGACAGAATCAGCAGGTGGCACAATATTACTTTCATCTATAAATGAACGACCTACAGAGCTCAAAGAGAACTCCCGCAACTTGGATTTTTTACTAGCTGCTTCATTCGTTAAGTTATCGTTTAATTTAGGCTTTGATGAGGTATCTGGTACTATATTGCCATTTTCTGGTAAAATGTTAACCAAAGCAGATGTGGCAACACAGTACCTGCCCTCAGCATCAATGAGCAAATATCTTCCCTCTGCAGCATTGCTGCAATTTTGCCTCAACATTAAAGCCTTGTAATCATTGCCACCACCCTCATTATTGGCCGTCTCCGTAGCATGCTCCGGTATCGCTGTCAAGCACTTACAACCGGGCAAATGATCATTGGAACAAACTGTTTGGGTATTTAAACTGCTGCCACTGCTGCAAGTCAATACCGTGGAGGAATTATTATTACTGGCATTGTAGGCTCTACAGGCTGACAAGGGCCGGCCGTCTATTAAGTTCCTGCGGCCGCCCAATGCCAAAGATCTTAACGAAGTTACACTATCACCTGGGGGCCCTAAGGCATTCATGCAACCGCTGAGAGTGCGTCTACAGGTGGCCGGTGAATTTGTTTGCGATGAACAGGAAACGGAATTGTGGGTTGTTTGTGTCATGCGTGTGCTACAGCGTGATTGTATTAGAGTGCTGGCTAGGCGCTGCAAATTCTCGAAAGAACCACCAGCGCTCTCGCCACTATCTACGCCACCACCACTCAGAGCCTTAGAGCGCATTAAACGAACCTGTTGTTGGTGATCATGTTGCTGATTCTTCAAATTGATGCTGTCCATGGATAAAAGTTTAATGGAACCAATAGAGGCCGATGCAATGCCAATATCACTTAATGGCACCAGTGTATTGAGTACATCGGGTGAGTCTAGGGGACTGGATAGTGGTGTTGAGCCCAAAGCGGCATTCACTAGGAATCTGGAAAAGGAAATTACAAATATTTTAATACTCTTTCATAAACTTTGTTATTTTTCTTAAAAAAGTAATCTGTTACATTTGTCTTTGCAATAAGCTCTGCCACACGGCCTTTAGCTCCAGCGAAGGAGCTCTTAAAACCAAACTTTTACGTCGGGCCCCCTTCTTGGGGGTCTTTGTCAAATCAGGCGCACAATAACCGGTGGGACTTTCAGCTAAACGTCCATTTGGATCTACAGTAAGGCGAAACTCTGTAGCTAAAGCAGGCATAAAAAAACAACAATTAGTTTTGCTTCTCTACGTACAAATTCTCTCTCCAGACTTACTCTTTTTTCTCATATGAAAACACGAATCCACAATATTCGCTATGGGTATGGGCTCTTCGGTAATGAATAAAACACGATCTCTGCTTACTTTGGCAAATACAATAATATCACTAAACAACAAAGTCCAATAGGGTTTAACAGAACGTCCCTCTACACGCGACAAATCGCCACCAAATATCCATTGTCTACCCTGGACGGCGAGAGTAAATGGTTTGCATTTGGTGAAAACCATGCGAGATTCCAAATCCTGTAATGTGAGCAAAGGTCGACCCTCACCCAACGGCTCCATGAGACCACTGGTGACGGTAATTTCACGATAAGCCGCTTGCAATTCGTTGATAACGCTGGTAAAGTTTTTATGCTCTTCCGTGTCCACTTGACAATTGGAGGCCAACAGTTGCATAAGTTTTAAAATTTCACGAAAATGCTGCAGAGGACGGTGTATAAGCATTGTTAAGTCGGGACGTTTACGAGGCACTGGCGGTTCGGTTATGAAGTGTACAAATTCAGAACCAGTTTGACGGGATTTGTTGACCTGCAAAGAATAATAAATAGATATTACAAACTTGATGCCCAACTGAAAGTTCTAAGAGTGTAAATTACCAAAACACAATCCGCTCTTTTAATACCATTGCAATATTTTTTGTAGGCCGCACATATGGCTGTTGTCTTTGACAGATAGACTCGGGAGGCGAAATTCATTTGCGGCTCTTTATCATCGTGACATAATTGCTCTAAAACATCTTCGGATATGCGCAACAGCTCGTCTATGTTTTGAAACAAGGTGCGATGATCGTTGGGCGTTATGAGATCTTTGCGCTCTTGTAGGGGCTGTACGAAACGTTGCATGCCAAAGTGTATGGCGGACATGAAATTTTGCTCTCTGCTAATGAGTTGCAGCAGAAAACGTCTGCGGTTGTCGGTGATGGGGACTATGCTCTAAACGGGTAAAGAGAAGATAGAATAGCTATTTTAAAACATACCTTGGGTATTTGCAAATATTGCTCTTAATCTGTATTTGCAAATTGATATTATTGGTTTAAATGCCTGCATTCGCCGTTCTCGAATTTCGAACTTTTAATTTTTAATAGGTCGCTGAAAATTGAATCCAAAAACCGGAATTTAAACTAATTTCGAGTTAAAGTTCGAAAATTCGAAAATGAATTCGAAATCGTTTCTGAAGACTCGAAGTTGAAATCGAAATTAAACTTTAAACTAGGAAATTGTATTTAAAATTTAATTTGAATTCAAAATTGATTTCGAAAGCTCAAAGTTTTAAATATATGAAAACCAGAATAATTCGAATTAGACAATTCAAAATTTAATAGGAACATTCGAAATAAAGTTTGAAATTGAATTCGATGTCTTGACTTTGAATTATAAAATTCGAAATCGAACTCAGAGTTGAATTGGAAATTTCGAAATTGAGTCCGAAAATTCGAAAGTGAGTTCGCAAATTCGAAATCTAATTTAGAATTCAAAGCTGCAAATTCAATTCGAAATTTGTACTATAAGTTTCTGAAGCTTTTTCCATTACTATCAGCTTTAGGGGTAGTTTTAGACTGTTGCAGACTTATACTGGGTTTTAAAGAAATTTCAAGTATAAATATATTTCAGTATAAAAACTTTTCGAACAGACATTATTTAAGACTCTTCTTAAAGTTGTAGCGCAATGAAAAAAAAACGTTTTGTTTTTGTAATTGTTTCAAAGTTTATTGTCATTTTTAAGGCAGAATAAAACAAAGATTTTAAAGAAAATATCTACAAAATAAAGAAAATTCATAAAAAAATTTACAATTACATAATTGAAAAGAAAACTTAATAATTAAAGTACAAACAGCATTGAAAAAAATTAAGCTTAAGCAATAAATAAATAAATAAAAATATTTTTAAATCAGAAAAAAAGTAATGACGTATACATAAATTAAATTAACTGAGGGATATTTGGCATGACTTGTTAAATAAAAAAAATATATATGTATGTATTTTTAGTAAGTCTAAAATCACTTGGGCGTAGCATGTCTTATTTCATTCTATAATGGAATAATCAGTGATAATAAAATGTAATGAAAAAAATTAAAATCTGGAAAACTAAATTTACTGCTTACTGTATGAATTCGATTTTGTTTGCATATTTTTAGGCGCTCGAGGTTAACGAAAATATTTAAATAAACAGAAATATGTGTTTGATAAAAAAAGACAATAATTCAAAACAAGTTTTAAGAATTGCAGCTTTATTCTCAAAAAAAAAAATCATAACGACAACAAACAAACAGCAAATTAAAAACAGGCACATTCTATTACGTGTAAATCTTTGGCCTTAATAATTTGCTGCTCCAAATCATTAAATATATTATTATTTCAAATTTAACTAATGGACATTTTTCTTTCAACTTGAGTGAAGAAATAGAACAAAATAAAAGATATTAACAATTATAGCATAAAAATAATAAATTCGTAATGTTTAACTGAAATTATAGCATACGTTAAGTAGCATTTAAATGAATTTAAACTAGAATAAGAACAAAAATAAAAGTGATTTATAACACGATAATTAAAGAATTTCACTTGGTGTATTTTCCATAGTTTATTTGGGAATTCAAATTATATTCCATTTTATCTAAACAGTTATCAGCGTCTTATACTCGTATTAAATTAAATCTTGCATTTCTACCCCTCACATTCATAAAATTTAAAATGAGTTTGAAATGTATTTTATTTCCAGGTGTTAATAAAAAATTTCTTAAAATACATTTCAAATACATTTTATTTTTTTTATGAATATTGTGATATATGCATTTGGGAATTATCAATTTGTGGCTTCTTTTGAAAACAAAAAAAAAAAAATTTCACTTGGGGTATTTTTCAAAGTTAATTTGGGAATTCAAAATATTAAAATTTATCTAAACATGAATCGTCTTAGATTAAATAAAATTTTGGATTTTTTAAATTTTATTGTTTTATATTGAATAAAATCCAAAATTTTTAAATTTCCTTTTCGAGGGATTATGATATATAAATTTGGGAACTATCAATTTGTGGCTTCTTTTACATTTAAAAACGTTTTATAAACGAAATAATCAGCCCAATTATAAATATGAACCGGGAAATAACTGCCAGGGAATTCATTCCCAATCTAAACAGATGGTGAGAAAAAGAAACAAATTGAGAGAGAACACCAGTTTTTCTATTTTACCTGATAGCTTGCAAATTATTGTTTACAATATGGGAACAAGGAATAGGAGAAAAAAACTCTCGTTTAATCGTATTCAGAATAGTACTGAACGTATTTTTGGGTTATACATACATACATAAAAATTAAAATCTGGAAAGGTTTTCGACTTAGAGTTTGGGAATTTATTGACTTAACGACAATTTTTAGATTTTGTATTCTAAGCAAATCAAAGTGAGTGGATTTTTAGATGTGAAATCCGGAATTCGATTTTTTATAAAGCCTTTTGAAAAACATAATTTTTCTTTGGTGCAAATACAAAAATTTAATCTTTATAGTCTTTTAAAGGAATATCTTCCAGGAGATTCTTAACAAAAATTTTGGGAATTCGAAATAACTATAATCTGGGTGAAAAACTTGTGATTTGCGATTGTGAGTTGATTTTTTAATCGCCACTAGACTAGAAATTGAAATTTTTCGGGAAATTCATTCAAAATTTGCTTTAATATGGCACAAGTAAAAACTTTAACTTCCCTTGAAATCTCAGTATAGAGATTTTTATGTAAGTTTATGGGAATTTTAAATAACTGAAATTTTCGGCTTAATTAAGTTTTTTGTTGTATATATTTTATTTTGATATAATTTATTGGTTATTTTCGTATGAATTTAATAAATCCCATTTGGTAGATTTATGACTATGAAATTAGGAATTCAAGTCTTTCCCAAAAATCTAGTAGAAACCCAAATTTGTTGTACCACAAGGAGAAAATATGAAATTTTTTAGCCTTTTTAAAGAATTTCACTCAGGAGATTTTCAAAAAGGAATTTGGGTACTAATTTATTAATTTATTTTACTATTTTTACATTCTCAATAAATGCAAAAAGTAAATATCTGCTTATGTATTTTGGAATTCAAATCGTTTGACAAAATCTTTTATCAAATTTTCCTCAGATAAAAAACATAAGATTTTTATAAAAACTTTGGGTGTTTCGAAAACAGATTTTACTCGTAGTCCATCATTTTTGTTTATACTTGTTATTAGGCAAAATAAATCAATAATATTTGCTTTTAAGAAAAGAAAAAATTTTCAAGCCCAAATTTGGTCTTGTATTTTAGTCACCAATCAGATTTGACGCTATACTATTATAAACTAAATCTCACTTGGGGATTTCAAGTGAAAACTTAGATTTAGGGGTATTAAATCTGAAACAAAGCTTTAGCATTAAAATATAATTTTTCTTTAGACAATCACCCCCTTACCCACCTCTTTACTAAATGTAACCTGAGGTAAGTTTAATCTTCTTTTGGCCGCTTCTAATGATGAAGTCGTATTCCCTGAACACGCTGTCAAAGGGCGATTTTGATTCGCCAATCCTTGCTGTCTCGTGTCAGCCGTTGTCACTGTAACGCTCATTATCTCATCAACTGGATTATTAATGCTGGTGCCGCTGGCAGTCACACGCGAGGTTTTGCCATTCATGGGCAAAGTGGTGGCCAGCGAACGATGTGTAACTGTTGTATTTGTGTTAACACTGCTGCCAGCCGCACCAGCATTGGTGCCAGAACCTGATCTTCTGAAAATCTCCAAAGTGAGTGTAGCACCTTGGGAACGTATAAGATTTAGAACATCAGCCTCGGGCATAGTGACCACATTATGTTTGTCCACAAAAATAACGTAATCACCGGGGAAGATGCCACAACGATCGGCCGATAGGCCCGGCTCTACCTTCTCCACTCGGGGTGGATGGGTCCAAACTATGGAAAAACCAAAACCTCTTTCAGCTGTTCGTGTTAGTTTTTTGGTCATGGTAAAGGGTGTACGTCCTAGAGGTTTCGCATTTGAAAGTCTTCTTCCGGCCACAGGTGTACTTTGGCTGACAGCTACTTCTGTGGAGGGTGGATCTAGTTCCAAAAATCTCAAGAAAAGATTTTCATCGGCATCACGTTGATGTAGCGCTTTTTTGCTTAAAATCATTGGCTGCTGTTCACCACCCAACTGACCCGTGGCCATGCTATCAATACTGACAGCATCATCTGTGTTACGCATTTGGGTTACGGTGGTGGCCATTGCTGTGGAAAGAGAGTTGGGCGATGTTAAGTGGTTACTTGTTGGCTGTAGCTGACAAAAATGGTTTATATGAGTTGCTTCAGCTGCAAATGATGGGATTCTTAAAGGTGGCTGCTGCTGCTGCACAGTTAAGAGTGGCTGTGGCTTATTTAGGCATTGTTGGGCTTGCAATTTGTAAGAGCCATTGATTTCCCATTGCTGGAGTAGAGTGGTTAATGGAAATGTAATACAACCTAGAAATTCACTGCGTCTGCAAAGAGAAGAGCATGAAATATTAAATTAATAACTTTTGTTTTTTCTTAAGTTTTCAGTAAAGGATATTATTACATTATTGAGAATTGGGGAATTAATTTTTTTCGTCACGTCTCTGAGAATAACATAGCACTATTAAAATAAGGAAAGTTGAAATCGTAAGCATGTTATAATTTTCCCATTTGTGGGGATTTTTCAAACTAAATTTAGGAATTCAAAAACTGATAATGCCCTTAATTGTAATAACAGTAAGATATAATTAAACATAAGGTTTTATTAAAGGAATAAAAGAATTAGCATGAGTTCACTTTCCCCAGGTGGGGATTTTTCAAATTAAATCTAGGAATTCAAAAACTTGTAATGATTTAATTGTAATAACATTTAGAAATAATTAAATATCAGATTTAAGTAGCAATTAAATTGAGAATTGGGAATTTTTCGTCAATAGGTTAGGAATGAAATAAAGAAGCGAAAAATATTTTTTTTATTTCCTAGGACCAAACTCAAATATAAAACATTTGAATATAAACAAGGCTTAAACCCAGGTAGTTTTTTTACCTTCCACTTTTCGGGTATTTTGCTCACTAAAATTAGGAATTCTAAAAATTTTGTTTTTTTTACTGAAAAACGTATCAAAACTTATTACTGGTGAAAAGTTTCAGTATTTTCTTAAAAAAATATATGTATATATAGTTATCTTCAGTAGTTTTTCCCCGTATCTTGGACTCTCTCTTATCTTTAATTTTTCTCACAATCTGTTAAGGATAGGGGTATTTAAATTAAAAAAAAAAAATCCTTTAAATTATTTCCCGAGTAATATTTAGAACTGGACTGAGCAACTAACTTAGGAGTAACAAATTAAAAAGAAAGTCGTTAGAGAAAGAATTATTTTTTGGATTAAACACAAATGCCATAGTTTGTAGGAATATTTGTCAGCATAAATTTTTTGCTCTAATGGGGAGATTTTTCCTAGTAAATTTAGGAATTTAAAAAGGACAGTGTTCTTACTTGACATTTCCAATGATTTCCTTAAAAAACTTTTTTGTGATAAATTATTTCCCCGGGGGATTTTCGTAAATAGCTTAGGAATTAAATATCAAAGATGAGAAATTCAACTTTTTATTTGTCATTGTACTGACCTATAAAGCATTTAAGGTTGAAAAAGAACTTAATATATGCTCATGTTTTACTTCCCTTTTTTTGGAGATTTTTCTTATGAAAATTAGGAATTTAAAAATTTTGGTTGGTATTTTTAGAGTAATACCTATTGTTATGGAAAATTCAATGATTTTCGAGAAAAATTAATTTTTTTGGGAATTTCCAAATCAAAATAAGGATTTGCAAAATATTGGTTGGTTTTTAGAGGACTTTTTATTTAAAATGATTATTATGGGAATTTACTTGAATTTCCAAAAGAATTATTGTTTTTAGAAAATTGAAATTTGTTTGGTAAGTTTGCATTAAAATTCTCAGCCACACATATTTTCCCCCAATTTGTATTAAAAAGCTAACACTGCGAAAATACTTTTCCCCACTTTGGGAATTGTTGCCCACCCACCTCCTGACATGGTTTTTATTTTCTTTTACGAGAATCAGGATTTTGTTGCACGTTTTGTGTATGCCTATAGGAGATTTCTGGAATGAAATTTAAGAATCTTAAAGCTTTATAAATTTTCTTATAAATTTATTAAAGAAAATAATTTTGGAATAACCTTTGAAACTGACCTTTTTGAAGACTTCTTTCTTTTATTTGTATGGGTAAAATAATATTTTCTTGTTTATGGTATGGCTTAACTGGTTTAATGGTTTCTTCTTACAGCAGAAATTAAGATTATCAATTTCCTGTCTTCTGCTTGAAAAGTAAATTGAATTACTAAATTCTTATATTTTATATTTCCTACAAAATTTGTTATAAAAAAGTCCAATTAATTCAGTATAATAAAACAGACGAAAAACCTATTTTATAGCAGGCTCCTTATGTCTACATAAAGTTGATTTTTATATTAAAAATGCAAATGCTTAAGAAAAAATAATTTAAACAAAAGTCATCCTCCCCTATTTTTCGTACCTTTAGCCAAAGACATCTTTAAGTAATTTTTATGTTTTGCAACCACAAGTCAATTTTGTTACTATTGTTTCAATTTAACACTGAAAAATAGTTTTCATTTCGTAGTAACACTTTGATTGATTACAATTATTGTACAAATATTTGTTCAACCACTTATTGCTTTCTATTTTTCTGTACATATTTTGTTTCAACTCATTTTTATTTTATTTTTTCTTCTTACATTTATTTGTAAATATATTTGTCTTTGGTCATGTTTATTTTTGCAAAGCTCTTCTCTGATCCTTCTGCTCTTAAAACGATGCACATAAATCTAGCATCATCAATCAAACAGTAAATAATTGTTAAAGTGTTGCAAAACAATAGAAAGTGGAAAAATGAAGGCAAACAAACGAGCTGGGATAATGACAATGTTAAAATTGAAGGGTGTAAAATTGTGCAAAGGGAATAAAGGGGATTATATAAGTAAAGCAATCAAAGGGCAATAACTGATGTGGCAAGATAAATAAAAACTTTAAAAGTACTCGTATCTTAATATCTTGTGTTGTGTAAACTTTTGCATTATTCGCACTTTCTGTACTTCCCCCATTTTAAGGGGATTTTTTGACATGCTTAATGGCACATATTTCATTCCATATTTTTATAAAAATTTTAAAAATTGGTTCTTTTCTCTAGCTTTTGTTAGGAAAATTTGATTTTATAGCTGAGAACTATTGGGGGATTTTCAAACTTATTTTGGGAATTCAAAATTTTTATCAAAATTGGGTTTGACACATAAAATATTAAAATTATTTTGGATATTCATACGTAATTTTGCAAAATTACTGTCTTTTATCATCTAAAGCAGATCTATCTTATTTTTTGTAAACTTTTCTCGACTCGTAGGTTTTACTTTTTTAATTCGTTATTTCTATTAATTTTTTTTATCATGATAGTTTTTAGAATGAAATTCAGACATATTTGAGCATCTTTAGTTTTTATGGAAACCTTTTTTAATTAGAGTTTGGGAATTCTGCTTTTTCATGACCCATTAAGTGGGATATGTTTCTGGGTTAGTGTTTTTGGGTTTTCAGTTATAAATTCTTTGTTATTTAGCCTTTGGGGATTTTGGGAGTTTTCGTATCTTACTTTGGGAATCAATATTTTTTGGAAATAACATACATGCAATATAGAAAAGCATTCCCGATTAAATTTTGCTAAATTTCAGCCTGCGCATGCTGTGTTATCCAGCAATTAGAGATATGTATTTGGTGTTTTAATTTTAATTTTGGGAACTAACCCTTTAAGTTTAGGAGTTCAACTTTTACGTGATGCAATGAAGGAATTTCTAATAAAATTATTCGCACTTATTTTAGAGCAATTCAAGCTATATGATTTGTGTTTGCAAGCCATCGCTGATTTTGGGATTATTAATATATATTTTGGGAATCAAAATTTCTTGGTGTGCTTGCTATATTTATAAGGAACAAATAATAATTTCGTGAGGGCATGCCTAATTAAATTATTTTAAAGCAACTAGATATATACATATATTCGCCGTTATTCGTGATTTGGGGATTTTTTTGTGTTCATTTTGGTAAATTTTAATAAAATTTGTCTAATAAAATTATTCGTGCTTATTTTAAAGAAATTCTAGTCTAGCTATATTTATAAAAAAAAATAATAATTTCGTGAAGGCATGTCGAATTAAATTGTTTGGATTTATTTTAACGCAATTCTATCTTTAGAATCCGTGCTATTCCGCAACTTTGGGATTTTTAATGTTCATTTTCGGAATTAAAGTTTTTTGGTTTGCTTTCTAAATTTATAAAAAAATAATCTCATTGAGGCACGTTTAATAAAATTATTCGTACTCCCGAGATTTTGGGATTTTTTGTGTCCATTTTGGGAATTAAAATTTTTTGGTTTGCTTGCTATTTTGATGAAAAAAAAAATAATTTCATTAAGCCTGTTCAATAAAATTATTATCATTACCGAGATTTCGGGATTTTTTGTGTTCAATTTGGGAATTAAACTTTTTTGGTTTGCTTGCTATATTTATTTACAAAAAATAGTTTCTTGAATTTATGTCTAATAAAATTATTTGGACTCATTTTAAAGCATTTCTTGCTACAGATTCTGAGTTACCAGGCCATCGGAATTTTGCAATTTTTTATGTTAATTTTGGGAATTAAAACTTTTTGGCATGCTTGCTGTATATATAAAAAAAAATTTTTAAATGAGTTGGCTGGATTGATTTTACTCTTTTACAGTTTATGTTGAATTTTTATTTTCTATTTCTATTGCCATTTAATTTTTTTTTACAGAATATTTAAGACCTCAGAGTAATTTAATTGCAATCCTGATTCTAGAATCTTGAATTGACAAATATTGAGAACATGGGGATTTTGTACATAATTTTGGGAATTTATATATCCAACTTTTTATTTGCTATTGAAAAAGTAAATTTCAATAGAAATTTTTTTGCATATTTTTTGAATGTACTCAGCTATGAATGAATGAGTTGTGTGCAATCCCACTTTTAAAATCTAGAGTGATTAAATTCGAGCGACTTTCAGGATTTTTCTGTGCCATTTTGATGTTTTGGGATTTTTCATTTTTATTTTGGGAATTTATTTTGTTTGCTTTTTCTTGCTTATTAGTTATTATTATTTGAGTAAAAATTTGTATTTATATTTAAATTTGTTGTAAAACTAATTTTTTTTTATGTTGTGTAACAATGTAGTCTTTTGCAATGTTTTTATTTACACAATTGACATCATAATACTTGTTAAACAAAACGAATTACATGTGTAATTTGTCAAAGACTTCCTTAAAAATTTTACAAAGTTATAGGAAGGAGTAAAACAGAAACAATTGCAATTTATATGAAACTTAAATCAATAATGTTGGGAAAAAATGTGTGTTGTAATAAATTTTTTGCTGGTGTGAAAACTAAAAAAAGTTGAAAAATTGTTTTTAAATAATTTTCAATTTATAGTTTTTTTGTATTAAAAATATGCAAACATATTTATGATATAAAAAAAAAGTTTCAGGAATGCAGAACCTAGAGAAATCTTTCAAAGAATACTTTATGCTTCAGAATTTAATTGTAATTTTTGTTTGTCATTATTAACTATTTGTTTATGTTGTCGACATAAAGATATTTCATTCGAATAACTCTAGTTTGTATATTTATGACATTTCGTTTATATGTATTATACATAGTCCATAAATATATTGTGCTTTAATAACCAAATTATTTGATATGAAGAACCACTTGCAAAAACACTCCTTTTAGCTAAGTTTTCTTCTAACTATAGAGGAAATATGGTAATAAAATGTAATTAAACAGGATTTGCAATATCCATCGAACAAAGTAAGTAACACGTTTGTTTAATGAAAATTTCATTACAAATTAACTTTCTATTTATTTATAGGCATTATAAGAAAAAATTAGCTCTTAAAATTCTTTAGAACACGCAAAGGTTGTGAGTTTTAGAAGAAAGTTGGTTAGAAATTAACTGAAACATTTTCATAATTCCAAAACAGAAGGCACGTGTTACAAAATGTTCATATACATACATACATACCAGTACATTGACAATTGTAGTTGAGTTATTAAAACAAAACACTTTAAAATTTGAACATGTTTAATTTAAGGCTTTTACTCACTTCTATTTAATTTTTTTGCCAACATATTTTTAATTTGTTAGTGATTATTTTAGTAGCCGCTGCAACTTTTTTAAGTTCAATCTTTTAACTTTTTAATACCAATGTCAAATTTTAAATGGAGTTATCTTTGCCCTTATTGGCTTAATGTTCGTTAGCCCGCCTACTTTTCTAATTGTAAGATCGTGTCACTTTCAGAGCTCAAGATGTAAGCCAGGTTTCGTAAGAATGCTTAGTTGGGGAAGCACATGAAATATAAGTTTAAAGGGGCGTGACCGTGTCCACTTTTTTTAGCACAACATTGGCGCATAACCATAGTCAAAACAAAGTACACTTTAAGAACTTAAGACCAGTATTTTGTATGGTAATACTGGTTTTAAATACTTAAAAGTACACTTTGTTTTGACTATGGTTATGCGCCATTATGTATGCAAGTTCAAGAGCCCAAATTGTTTGCCAAGTTTCTTAAGAATCGCATGAGTAGAAGCATATAGATAAAATATAATACTAGCATTAAATGGGCGTGGCCCTGACCACTTTTCTATAAGAAAACCCATGTTATTTTAAGAGATCAGGACGTGCAACAAGTTTCATTAGAATGGCATAGCAAATTAAAATATAATATAAAATCTTAATGGGCGTGACACCACCCACATTTTTTAAAGCTCAACATTGTGTCATTACGAGAGCCCAAAGTATTTGCCAAGTTTCGCAGGAATCGAACGAGTAGAAATTCATATAATGTAATATTAATATTTAATGGGTGTGACTCCGCCCACTTTTTAAAAAACAAGATCCTGTCAATTTCGGAGCTCAAGGTGTGTAACAAGTCTCGTTAGAATCGGATAAGTAGAAGCACGTGAAATATAATATTAAATTTTAATGGGCGTAACCATGCCCACTTTTTTAAGCTTGACATTACGTCATAATAGAGAGGCCAAGGCGTGTGCTCGATTTCAGAGCAATCGGATAAGTAAAAGTACATAAAAGCAAAAGAAAAAATATAAGAGGCGTGCTACCGCCCATTTTTTTTTGCAATGGCGCCAAATCTAATCTACACTTTCTCAGATAAAAAAAAAATAAAAAATTTTAAAATCGGGTTTAAAAATTACGGGGATGAGAAGTAGCACACGGAAAAAAATACAAACTTTATTTTATTATTTTAAGAAAACAAGATATTTTTCTAAACAAAACCAAACCACTTGGCTAATTTCTTTTAATATTAAAAAACAATCACCCTTATTCTAGTAGTCGACATCGACGTCACTTTAACGCAATAGTAAAAATATGGGACTTGTGTACCCACAACAACTGACTACTGTTGGCAGGTTTATGCTACGAGTATTTTCTACACCTTAGAGAACGGAAATAGATTGTCAGTACCACAAAATTGTTCTCGAGAGCGAGTAAATAAGCTCCCATTTTTTGGTATTGTGTTAAAGTGACGTGGATGTCGACTACTGGAATAACTTTTTTGTTAGTTTACGGGGGTGTATGAGCAATATAATACAATATCTCTAATTAATATTAATCATACGTCTCTATTGTATTTATATATTCCTCTCTGCATCAAAATATTGAAAAACAAAAACCATGTCATTAAAAAAATTACTTCTACCCACAAACATAAGAAAAACATCTCTTGCATTTGCTACCAAATCCTCTACATGAACTCATTTGTACTTACAATTTCTTTCATCTAGCTTTGCCACAAAATGAAGGGAGAGAAATATACATACATAAATAAAATTGTTTCTAACCTTGAGCTATAAATTGCAAAACAAAAAATATAAATAAATAAAAATAAAATCCAGCACAAAGAACTCTTATTTCGCACAGAGGCAAACAACCTTGAGAGCTAAAGTGCCATAAAACTAAACTAAACAACATACATATACAGACAAACATTTTAATTTACATAAAAAGCTTTAAGCTTGTAAAACTCCTTTAAGTTTTACTTTAAAAAAAAAGCAAGTACTGTTTATAACATCCGGGGTCATAGCATGTCAATATAAAATTACTTTTACTCTCAGCCCAGTGAAGTGTTAATGAGTCTATGAATAATTCACTTCATTTGCATTTACATATTTTAATAAATTAAAAATATAACAAACTTTCCAAACTTAAAGAATTTTTCTTTTAAGTAAACAATTCTATTACTATTCTTATCATTCGCACGGAAGTGAAAGACAAATTGTGTGTTTGAAACAATGACAACGAAAGTAAAGTTTTTGCAATATTTTTTTTTTATGTAAGGCAAAAGTATGCATGTGTGTGTAGAGCAATAGCTTGTTTAGACAAAGCTTAAAAAGAAAAATATAATAAAAAAAAGGAAATAAGTAATAATAAAAATAAAACTACTATTTATATGAGGAAACTATAAAACGCCATAAAAGTTTATTGCGCTAGTTCTTTAGAAGTTGTTAGAAAATGCAATAAGATAACGCAGTAAATTCACTTAACCCTTTAAGTTTCTCAAATATTCTCAAATATGCCATCATAAAATCATTCATTAAATGAAAAATTCTGATGTCAGAAAGAAGTTGCCTTGCAAAATAATTTGTTTATAAAAAATCTGTTATAAAACACATAAACTCATTTAAAATGAAAATAATTAAAATTTTTTTCCCAAAAGCTTTAAAATGTTTTTCTAAAAAGCTTTATTGAAGAAAAAGCATTAATCTTCTCAACTCTAAAATTTCTTTTTTTTTACTTTTTACAAACAAAGCTTAAGAAAAAGCTTCGAAACAAAAAAACTTTCCAAAGCTTTTATTTATTTAACTTTATGCAAAAAAGCTCGTATTAGCACATTTTGTTATGAATTATGTATTTATATAAAAATTTTTAGTAGAAAGCTTTAGAAAGATTTCGAAAATAACTTATTTTTGAAGGGTTTTTTTTTCAATTTAAAATTTTTATAAAAAGCCATATTTATAAGTAAAATGTATTTGCTGGTGGTTAAGCGATGTCTATAATTATGACAACATGTCGAATAATAAATTTCTTGAAAGCCATATTTATTTAAAAAAAAAATCTTTAATTCAAATGCTTCACTATAAAAGCTTTAAAAAGCTTTTAATCTTTGAATTTTTCCTTTAGTATTTTAAATATATTTTAATAATTGTTTTTCCTTTTATAAATTTTATTTAAAATTATTTGGCAGAAAGTGTCTATCATCAGCTAACGTTATAAAGCTTTTTTAAATTGAAACTAAAAAGCTCCTGTTGACAAATTTTATTATTTATATGAAAATATTTTCTAGAATATAAAATTCAGCTCAGTAAGTTTTTTCCCAAAAAGCTTCTACCTATTTGAAAATATTTTTATAAAAGTATTTTAGATAAAAAGTTTTTGTAAGGAACTTTTCTAAAGAAAAAGTACGTCTACAATTAAATATGTGAAAGTCATAATATGTCAAAAAGCTTGGAAATTTTTTCATAACAAGCAATACTATTATCTAGGCTTTTGTTAAAAAATCTATCTAAAAGCTGAACAATTTTATTTTGTAACAGATATTATATCAGAAAGCTTTTCTGGCTGAAGATTATATTTAAAAACTTTCAAACTTTGTAGTTATTTTTAGAAAAAGCTTTTTTGCTTTGTTAGACATTTTTAAATTTAAGCTTTAAAAAAGCTTTTTCAAAGCTTTTATGTTAAATGCCTTACCTAGATATTCTTTGTTTCCAATTTTTGAACTATTAAAAAGGATAATTTTCAAAAGAAACTATTTTTACTGAAAAGCTTTTGTAAAGATTTTTTTTGGGAAGCTTTGAAATAATAAAGCTTAGCATGTATATGATGTAAAACAATTTTGGTGTCAAAATAAAAAGCTTGATCTGCAAAGCTTTTTCCTTGTGCTTGTTTTGTTTTTTGTTTCTTATTTTTGTATTTCATGGGTTAAAGATTACCACTCAGCTAAACCAACTCAAATTAGAAATTATCGATTTATTTTCTCTACACAATTTCTTACTCATAAATATTTCTAATTTAATTTCTTTCAAACTTGAACTCCTACACATTTCTTCAAATTTATTTGTTTTACTTTAATTATTTACTTATATATTTTTTGTTGTTGTTCTTTGAGCGGTTTATTACCGTTTTAATTGAAACTGGAAGCATTTGCAAGAAAGGAATACACAAACCTTCTCTTATTTATTTTTGTTTTTATTTATTTATTTTTTCTAAAACTTGCTGCATTATGACAAATGGCTTGATGTTTCTGAAAAAGTTTTTTTGTGCTGTTTTTTTTTTAATAGGAAGAAAAATCTGAGGGTAAATTTAATTATATTTCAATTGGGTGAGTTGTCTGTCGTTGAGTTTGTAGAGAGATGAAACTTAGTTTTTTTTCTATAGAGAGGGTTTTGACTGCAATAGTAAACATTTTTCTTTTTTGAGTGATAAATGATAAAATAAAATCGATATCTAGTTGTTTGTTTGCTGTTGAATAAATGAATTCAGTTTCGATTGCCATTAAAATTTTCCTTATATTTCTAGTTATTTTTTTTCTTTGCTTAAGAAAGTTTCTATTATACGTAAATAACTACTTAAAGTTTTTGGCTTTTATGATGTCACTTGGTAAAATGTTTTTAATATTTTTATTTATATAGAATTTGATATAACAGAATTTTATATGTGGTTCGGTTTAATATAATTTATATATTTTCTAAAGAACATCATCTAAAAACAAAGCACTATTTTTTGAGGATAAAAGTATCTAGAACCTGCCTTTCACCCCTTATTAGAGAAATACCTCTTCAACATAATATCTCCAATTGCAGCATTAAATTCTCTACTTCCCGTTCTCTTTACATAAACTATTTAATTCTCTGATTAATGATAGCAGTTCCTACCCAGTGCATCTTTTTCATTAGCATTTCCGCATTTTCACCCACACTACCCATTAGCCGTTGCCGTCTTCATTTCTTTATCGACACAAAACCCACATACGGGGCTTAAAATTCAATTTCATTTACTTAATGTTGTTATTGCATGTTGAACCACTGCAGGTTGCATAGAGTTTGTTTATCAAATTATTTATAAGTAAATTTATTTTGAAATAAATGAAAAGGTTCATACGTGAACTGTATGTGTGTCATTCAGTTTGAGGGTGAACTAAATTTTTATTTTATTAAGAAACGTAAAGGGGCAAGCTCCTCGTCATCCCTTGACTCCTATAACCCATTTAATCTCTCCCTTATTCTGCCTTTCCAAAATCCAACACTCATGCAAATACACAATATCCAAAAGGACTCAAGAACTAACTAAAGCATACACAAGCTAATGTAGGATGAGTAAGAAGAGTAGGAGGCACACAAAAAAAGAGAATGCAGCTTTATTTGTTTTTTGTAGGGCTATAAAAAAATATGTAGAATATAAACTGAAAGCTAATAAAAGTTAATAAATTGGAGAAAGAAAGAAGGCTGAATTAAATGTGCACAGCAAACAAAAACTGTGGCAAATATGTTTATTACAAACAGGAAAAGGAAGTCAAGCATCTGTCATACAGAAAAAGCAAATTTATTGTGCTGTAAAAGTCGTGATAATATAAACCGTTGAATTTGAGTTAAAAACTATATATTTTTAGTAGAAAAGAAATTATTAAAAACAATCAGTGATTAAACAATTTTTCTTTAGCTCTTAACATTAGGGAAAAAAATTTTAGTACACGTACTACTTACAGAATTTCAAGAAGTTTATTAAGTCAGCAATATAATAAATATAAGCAGATTAAGTTCTTGGTGCAACATAAAAATGTACTAAAAATTTAGTACCATAAAGTTGTACTAAAAATTTACTCCTGAAATTTTATCACAAACAAATTGCTTACAAATATTTCATATATAAAATTTTAATTCAAAAATTTTAGTACCAAACAGAATTTAGTTAATATTTTTTTATATAATTGTATGATTACACATAAAAATTGAATAATTGATTTAAATTTTTCAAGTTTAGTAAATATGTATACTAAATTTTTAGTACTCGCAAACTAAGTTGTAAGTCTTAAGTACCTAAGATACTTATAATATTTTATGATTGAAATATTATATAAAAACTTCAGTACCATAAAAACTAATATTGATAAATCATAAAATAGAAGATAGCTAGTGCCTTACATTCGAGCAAAAGTTTTAGTACATACTTATAGGATTAAAGCTACTTTAAAATTAGGAAACTTCATCAATTGGACAATGTGCAACTTCGAAAACTGTACAAAAATCTTAGTACTAAAATATTTATATAGTTGTAAAATTGTATCACAAAATATTTTACACTAAAATTTGGTACATTTTTTTTTAAATTAATATCAAACTTCTTTCTAATTAACTTCTGACACAAAAATGTACTAAGTTTTAAACTCTATCAATCCTTAGTTTTTGTTTTGTAATAATGTTCTTAGTATTTTAGTTTAAGTATTACAAAAAATAGTTTAAAAAATTTTAGTACTTAAATTTAGTACGAAAGTTTTGTGCTAGGATTTATTACCAATTTAAATTTATTTTAATATAATTAAAATTTTATTTGTTATCCCAAAATTTTTATAAATTTTAGTAAAGAAAATTTAGTACCAAATAGTTAACACTAATCACTAGTATAAGCTTTATACATACACATGTATGTATGTACATATTACTTAATTTTCAGTACGAAATATTTACTACCAAAATTAAGAATAATTTTCGCTATAACTACCAAATAACTACTGACACAAAGATATACTCTATATTTTAGTACCAAGTTTGAACTATGTATATATATGTACATATATAAACTCTTAGTTGTTTTTAAATAGAGTTTTGGTATTTTAGCATGAGTACTAAAAAAATAGTACTAAAACTTTAGTACTAAAAATTGAGCACTAATTTTTAAAAGAATTGTGTACTAAATTAAAATGTTTTTAAATATAACCACTATTTCCACGATAAAGTACACTTTTTTTGTCGCGTGCGACAGCAAGCAATTAAGCTTCTTTTTCAGAACAAGATAACTCAATTTTTCTTAAAATATTACCTAATGTAGAGCTGCTGAGGGCCTACACAAATATATAAAGAATTAAAAAAGTTATGTTTTCTTTAAAAAAAACAAGCATATTCGTTTGGTGTTGCACGCTACAAAAAGTTGACATTGCGTTGGAAATGCCTATATACATACATATACAGGGGTGTTCTGCAAACCGCGCGATTTGAAATCGTGCGATTTCAAAAATGAAAAACAGTGATCTGCTGATCGGACGACTTAGCGCATTCGCAGGTCAGTTCGTATAAAATATCTTAAACATCTAAAATATTAAAACCAATTAAAAAGCTGCAACAAGTCACCTTTTTAATAAAGTTCTTTCCTGGAAATTAGGCGATTTCAAAACGTGCGGTTTACAGAACACCCCTGATATATACATATATGTATATTATTTACAAAATGTTTATATAAATCTTGGTAATGAAAATTTAGTACCAAGTGATTAACACCAGTTTTATATTAAATAATTTTACCTTAAGCTTAACAAAAACTTCTAAAGAGTAGGAGGAACACCCCACTTTACACAAATTTATTCTGAAACTAAAAATCTATAGTTCAGTTTGTTTTTTTCTAACTTGAAGGAAGTCAGGTAATTTAAATTGTTCTTTTTATCTGCAAGACCTACTTAGAAACTGTGTGTAAGAAGTTTGCTTTACTGTTTGGATTTTATATTCTTGCTTTGTAATTACCATAATAACTTATATATTTTTTATATTTTTGCCTTCATTTCACTTCATGGCAAATACAATAAGGTCATATTAACAGTTAACCTCCATTGGCGTTTAAGCCCAACAGCATGAAACAAATAAAGTGGAATACTGAACATTTTACACCCGGAAGGATGCGTTAAATGCCACAAGCCAATGAAAACAAAAAAATTAAAAAGAGAAAAACAAACTGTCACGCAGATATAACGTCATTTTTTGTAAGTGGGTTAAAATGGTATGGAATTACCATAACTCATTACTGTGATGACTGACTGTGAGTACACACTTGTACATACATATATTTGAACTCAGCAAGTGTGTTTTTTGCCAATAGGGATGTTCAACGAAAAGGGATGAACTCTTGCTAAAGTATTTCAAGCGTATAAAACCCACAAAGAAATTTTAAAACTTTGTATTGCATAACAATTTTTAGAATTGTTGTTAAGTACCCTGCTTTTTTAATTTTATGTTGTTTAGTTTCTTATTTCCCTTGAGTTCATATTAAATAAGTTGACGCACTAACGCTTCTTTTTTATTTATACATGTACTACACATTGTTTTTGTAAGTTTAAAATCTAAAAACCAATTTCATTTACATATTTTACTATAGACGAAACAAAAAAAAGAAGGACGTGGGAAAATATTTTGCATGTCACCACGTTTTGCTTTTCTATTCCCACATCAACCGCGTCAAATTAAATTGTTTTAGAGGCAAACGTGTAATTAAAATTTTCAATGCAAAATATATTTATTTCATTTTATAAAAATATAAAATGTCGAGTAATTTATGGAACAACTGATTTGAAAAGGCTTGCAAATGATTTTAAATTATAGCATAATAATGTCAAGAGATTTGGGAAATTTAGTTAGACAAAACACTGATTGCGGCAAATGAATTAAATGCATAAATTAAAAGAAAAATAATTAATTTTATTTATCTCGAAAATTCAATGTGTTTGCACAAGCCAATCATTCGACTCTTCTAGGAAATTTGTATGAAAATCATTCACAAAAATTAGTGATTTTCATATAAAATTTCAACTCAATTCGACCTTCTGGGTTGTGGAAACACAACGTTACGCACTTTTTTGGAAAAAATTTACGAAAAATCTTCGAGAATTTTTTTTAAAATAAAACCAAAAATTCCTTAATGTGTTTGCTTTTATAGAAATATAGCAAAAATAGAAGTACTGCTTCGAAACTAGTATGATTTTTAAAGTTTCACTTATTTCTGATGATTAAGTTCAATTTCGAAATGCAGAAACTCACCCCCTGTTTTCATAACCCAGACGGTCGACTGGAGTAGAAAACTTATATGGAAAAGAACTATTTTTGAATGATTTTCATAAAAATCTTCTAGACGAGTAAAAAAGTAGTAAAATTTTATGATAAATATTTTTGTAGAAAATTTTAACCCCTTTCAGTGTATTTATTTGATTTTTTTTTAAACGGGCTCCTGAAGGACCAACAAAGAGATCTTCTCCTTAGGGGGTTAAAATATTTTACAAAAAAGTTCAAAGTAAGATTTTACACCAAATTGCGACTCAGTCCGACTTTTCTATAAGAAAAGTTTGCTGTGACACAGTCCGACTTTTCTATAAGAAAAGTTTGCTGTGACACAGTCCGACTTTTCTATAAGAAAAGTTTGCTGTGACAAAGTACGACTTTTCTATGAGAAAAGTTTGCTGTGACACAGTCCGACTTTTCTATAAGAAAAGTTTGCAGTGACACAGTCCGACTTTTCTATAAGAAAAGTTTGCTGTGACACAGTCCGACTTTTCTATAAGAAAAGTTTGCTGTGACACAGTCCGACTTTTCTATAAGAAAAGTTTGCTGTGACAAAGTACGACTTTTCTATGAGAAAAGTTTGCTGTGAAACAGTCCGACTTTTCTATAAGAAAAGTTCGCTGTGACGAAGTATAACTTTTCTATAAGAAAAGTTTGCTGTGACACAGTCCGACTTTTCTATAAAAAAAAGTTTGCTGTAACACAGTCCGACTTTTCTATAGAAAAAGTGAGTTGTCATAAAGTCGATTTTTCTATAAGAAATGCGTAATGTAAGTCATACAGTCAACTTTTCTTCAAACAAAAAAAAGAGTGACACAGTCGATTTATTTATAAGAAAAGTGTGCTGTCGATTTTTCTATAATAAAAAACTTCTGTGAATGAAACAGTCGAATTTTCTTTAAGGAAACTGTGCTGTGAGTCATACAGTTGACTTATCTATGGGAAAAGTGTGCGGTGAGTGACACAGTCGTCTTTTCTATAAGAAAAGTGTAAAGTGAGTGGCTGTGAGTGAGAGTTATCTATAAGAAAATTGTGTTGTAAGAGTTGTATTTTGAAAAAGTTTGATTTTGTTGGTCAGTGCGGTTCAAAATATTGTTAGAAAAAAATTTTTTTTTAATATTTTGTACGTTTTGAGTGCAAATCTAATAAATAACCCATCGTAGGAATATTAAAAATTCCAAACCTTGTAAACTTTTAATTTCCGTTTAATTCAAATGATTTTTGGGTGTTTTTTTTTTGTATGTTCTCTGCTGCTCTGCTTTACGCACTAGAGATCCTTACAGCAAATTTTTAAACCGTAATTGTTTGTATGTAATTTATCTCGCTCTCTTTTCTCCTCGTTGATGGCTAAATGTCATTTACTAGTTTGTAAAGAGCTTTGTAAACACTTTTAGTGTTAGTTTTGCTGCCACTTTTTTTTTGTTTCCTTTAACGCTATTTGCATTTTAATTTCATTTGTTTGCAGCTTAAAAGCGTAAATAGGTTAACAGTCCCATTTCAGTTGGCTCTTTGTAGCGCTGGTGCTCCTTGTACATTTATGTATAAAAAATTTTTTTTTGGCTCTTCATTTTTCTCGTTAAATGTCTATTTCAAAATGAGTGTGACTGGGGCTATTCAAAGCAAAAATGTAATTATGTATGCATGTCTTCACACATTTCATATGGGCGTAATAGAATTTTTTTTTGCAATTTTTTTTATGTGAATATTTAATTTCGGTGTTAGAAATTTAAAGCTCAAGAGTTGCTTGAGTTGAAATGTTATTTTAGCGTTAAATATTGTGTAGAAAAGTTATTTAAATTTTAAATAAAGAAAATATTTAAATAGAAAAGAAATCTGGCAAAAATTTTTTTATGTAACAAGGACTTACTAGAATAGCTTAAAATTAGTATTTTAAAAGAAATGCTCTGGAAAACAATGAAAAGGATTATCATTTACTTAAAAAATATATTTTCTATTCTTGCTTTATAATTTTTTATAGCATATGCTTAGGAGTTTTTTTCTCTTTTCAATCTGAACCTTATAAAGTTCTTATGGTGGTCTCAATATCTTTTTCGTTTACCTTTTTTAATATCAGCAAAAATATATTTATTTTTCAGTTGGACTTTGTCATGTCTATTAACCATCAATCTCTCTCTCTCCACTGTGCACACACAGTAACTCTAGATAAATGAAAAATAAAAACTAATTTATTTTCTAAGTCAGTCCGAAAAGAGATGGCTTGAATGGCTTTTGCTGGTGGTTAATAGACTTCAGAAGAAAATATACCAGGCAACAAAAAGCATTTAAAGGATGTGCCTTGCTTTACTTTAAAATTTCTTTGGTTTTCATTTAAAATTCTTCTGGAACGGTTCCCCCTTATTTTGTTTGCTAGCCATTTTGTATAAATATTTATATTCATGTGTAATTTTATTTTGTAGTTGTAGTATGCAGGTTGGTTGTTGGGCTCTCAGGGACATGCAATGTTGAGTAAAATAAAACAATTCATGATTTCGCATGTAAGTACATAGTTTGCTAGTAACCACAAATAGGATTTTTTCTTTCCTTCTTTCTTGCATTAAGCTGACTGACACAGTTTATTTTCTGTTAAGCAATTATTTCTTTGTCAACAACCGGTCGTATGGTTAATTTAAAATTACTCGTAAACTTTCTTCCTGGCACAAAATTTATTTATTTAAACTGAATAATAAACAACTCAAAGGAGTAGTGTAGTATTAAGTTAACAAATAATCGTATGTTTAATAATTATAAGAAATAATCCAATATTGAATATTTTAAAAGTATTATTGGCAAAAATTTAAAATATTTTAAAAAATTTTAAAAATATTTCATACTTTTTTTTTTAATTAAACAACGCTTTACAGTTTTTGGCTTTAAGCAAATTTTTTAAAATTTATTGAAAACCATACTTAAAAAAATTAATAAAATTTTTAATTTATTTTTTAAGTTATTAACAAATTTACCAAAAAAGGTCTTAATTACATTTAAAAATTAGAAAATTTCATTGCCCAAAATGAGGATATTTTTTTAAATATATTTGAAAATACTTTCACTCGCATAGTAAAATGCTAGAATAGGGATTTTAGATACCCAAATTAGGAATCTCCATTTAAGTGTGTTTTAGGCTTTTTCGACTGTCTTCTATCGGGTATCTGATTTAGTTACTCATTTTATTTGATTATTGGTTTCTTTTTAATAATTTTATTATATCAAAGTCTTGCGAGCTTTAATTAAATTTAAAATTTACAAATTTTTATTGGCCAAAGTGGGCATCTGGAAGAAGAAGACTTCAGCAAGGATCAAAATCAGTTTTAATGTATTAAATACGCCTTAACATATTTTCCTTAGAATAAGGTAGTCAAATTTTAGGTTTAACTAGAATTCCCAAAATGGCGATTTTTTATACCCAAACTAGGAATCTTCATTTAATCGTGTTTCAGGCTTTTCCGGTTCTTATAACTTGCTTAGCTACTTATTTTATTTGATTGTCGTTTTCTTTGTAATATTTTTTTTAATAACATTCTACAATTGGAGATTTTTGTTGGTCAAAATAGACATTTTTTATACTAAGCTTTTAAGCCTGCTGCAAATTATTTTTTGCCAAGTTATTTTCAAAATCTTTCTAGAAGCATCAGGTTATCATATTTTATGTTTAATTGTGTTTAAGGTTATGTTGGATTGTAAAATCGATTAATTCAAATAAGTAAGTAACTTTTGTGTTATTTGATCATAAAATTTTAAAATTCAGTTGCACCCTAAAAAAATGTTTTTAATAACCATAAATGGCGGCATAAAATTTTTTATTTTTAAAAGGTTACACATGTTGAAGAAACCCTAATCTTACGAATTTTAATGAAATTGGGGATTTTTATTGCTTAAAATGGGGTTTCTTGAAAAAGACGATTTGAGCCTGCTTAAAAAATTTTTTTTTTACTAGTCGTGTGTGTAATATTTCCTCAAGCATCTGGTAATCAAATTTCGGCCTAAAGCAGAATTTTCAAAGTGGGGATTTTTGCTACTTAAATAGGAATCTTTTTTTAAATGAGTTTAAATCTTTTTTAGCTTCTATAATATTATTTACAATATTATATTTTGACAAGAACATTCCCCCAAGATCTTAAAGAAATTTTTTAAATAGGAGATTTTTATTATTAATAAAAATGGGAATTTTTTAAATTAAGATGTTAAATGGTTAAAGGAAACCTGTTTTTTAAATAATATTTTTCAAAATGTTTCCACAAACATCCTTTTTTTTATCAAATATTTGGCTTAAGGTGAATTCCCAAAGTGGTCATTTTCGATACCCAAAATGGTAATGCCTTTAAAAAAAATTACAGCACGGTGCTCTTTAGCTGAATTTTCAAAAGGTTGGGATTTTCGCTACTAAAAATAGGAATCTTCTTTTAAATGTTTTAAAGGTTTTTCTTATCCCTTATAATTTTATTTGCCGTACCGAAATAAAATACAGTATTATATTTTGACGTGTCAATTCTCCCAAGATTTTAAGAGTTTTAACTAATTTTTAAACTGGGAAATTTTTATTAGTAAAAATGAGAATTTTAAAATTCAGATTTGAGCATATTTCAAAAAACTGTTGACTAATCTTTTGCAAAATATTTTTACATGCATTTGTGGATCAAATATTTGGCCTAAACTGAATTCCCAAAGTGGGAATTTTCAATACCCAAAATGGTAATATTCATTTAAATGAGTTTTTAATATTCTGCATTTATTCGATTTTATTTAATATGAGGTAAAGAGGTGTATTTCAAAATAAGACTTAGAGAATGTTAAAAAATAGCAGATATGCTGATTTAAAAAAAAAATATTAAAAGTATAATTTTAAAATATTTTACTAGGTTGTATAAAAGCTCAATTTTTAATTGATTGTTCAATGTTATTTTATACATTATCCTTGAATTTAAATAGCTTTGCTTTTATTTTAATTATCTTTTATATTCCTTTGGCTTATTTCGTTCTAAAAAAAATTAATTAAGTAATAAAGTGCTGAAGCAATAAAGAATAATTAAAAAGAAAAACGTTGTTAAATTGAATATAAAATCTTGCACAACACTTTGTATTTATGATTTAATATTTTCTTTTAGCAAAATATTTTATTTTCTTTTCTGTTGATATGAACTGGAATATGAATTCCTAGACACAAGGGAAAACCACGCTGAAAAAGCCCAAAGAGATTTCTATTAAAGTTCATTCTTTTGTACACAACAAGCCGTCACTTACAATTTTTCTTTGGCTTTAAGTGGATTATTTTTAATAAAAAAATTTATTACATATTTCAAACACTAAGAAAAAAAAAACAAACAATATGCTAGAAAAAATTGCCGCAACATAATTGGCAATTGGTAGATCTCTAAAGGAATTTTATGTGCAGTTTTCTTCCTGAAATAAAAATGTGTTAAAAATAACAATTTTTACAAAGTATTAACTATGACTATAAGATTATTAACACCCCAATAAGTTTTTCTTAGCGTGTAGTCATTGTGCGACGTTAAATGATATAATCCAAGAGAAAAACAATAAAAGAATAATTGCCATAATAAAAATCAATAAAATTTTATAAGTATGACACCAACATTACCCAGAAATTCTATTATTAGAAAAATAAAAATAACTAAAGCAACTACAACAACTGCTTGAAAAGCGCATATAATAAAAAATCCAAACAAAAGCCATTCTTTTGTAAGCTTTTCACTCAGTTTATTGCTGTGTGTCACTTTGAAATCAGTTTGAAAATCACAAGATACACACACACATACACATCCTTATTTTTTTATTTTATTTTCGAGTATTTGACAAGGAAAGAAAATATGTATTGAAATGTGTGTTGCTGCATTTTTAAGTCGTTTCTTTTTAGGTTGACGTGTGTCATAGTGATTCATATTTAATGCGATTTTCTCTATGCTCTATCAGCTTTATTTGCAATTTAAGAGATTTTCTTAAAAAAAAATACAAAAAAGGAGTAGATACTCGTATATATATAAAAGTAGCTAAATGATAAAAGGCTTTAGGCTAAACATTTTCCTGAATTTAATTAAATAAGCACTCCGGCCTGCTTAGAAATAAAATTCCATAAATAATATCTCATCGAAAATGTTTTCGCAAGCATCGCATAGTCAAATTTTCGATGCAACCTAAATTCCCAAAATGGTGATTTTTCATGCTCAAAATGGGAATATTTTAAGGCATTTGTAGTGTGCCTAAAAATAAATTTCTATAAATAAAATCTCTTCGAGAATATTTTCGCAACCATCACTTAATCAAATTTTCGATTTAAGATGAATTCCTAAATTGGGGATATTTAATACACAAAATGGGAATATTTTAAGGCATTTGTAGTGTGCCTAAAAATAAATTTCTATAAATAAAATCTCTTCGAGAATATTTTCGCAACCATCACTTAATCAAATTTTCGATTTAAGATGAATTCCTAAATTGGGGATATTTAATACACAAAATGGGAATATTTTAAGGCATTTGTAGTCTGCCTAAAAATAAATTTCCATAAATAATATTCATTCAAGAATATTTTCGCAAGCATCAAATAATAGATTTCTTCTCAAATTGGGGATTTTTCATACAGAGAATGGGAGTATTCATTTAAATGTTTTTACGTCATAGTCATAGTCACCTTAAAAATAAATTTGTTTAAATAAGATCTCTTTTAGAATATTTTCGCTAGCATCCAATAATTAAATTTTCGATTTAATCTGAATTCCCAGTTGGGGAATTTTTTATAGTCAAAATGGGAATATTGATTTAAATGCATTTGCAGCGAGGCTAATTTTATAAAATGATTGATCTTATGTACATAATTACTAATAATTTGTGTTGTGATATTTAAGGTCCCATATGGGAATTTCTTACTAGATGCTGCTTTAGCTCTGAAATCTGTTGTAAATAATTTTTGTTTTCAAATAGTATAATATATATAATATATATACTTAAAGCTCTAGAGACCGAAATCTATAAGCTATAAGTTTTGACTAAATTCTAAAAATTTGAAAAATTTTATGCAAATGTGAGCCCTGTTTAAAAATGAAGACCTTATCATGCTTTAAAACTATATTATATGCATAATATTGTTTTCAAAATAGTTCTAACAGCCTAAGCTGATAAAATTTTTCACTTAAACTTAATTCCCAAATTGGGGATTTTGAATACCCAAAATGGGAATTTAAGTTTTAACGTGCTTAAAGTGCTCTTAGACTTAGACTCTTATTTGATACTATAATTCAAGCTTTGCAACAATGTCTATTGAAAATCTTATTAACTGTGTGAAACTGGCGATTTTCGCTATTCCAAATGGGAATCTTACAAATTTGAAAACCATAACACATGCTTTTAAGCGTTCTAAAATGTTGCTATTTTAAAATGTTCATTATATAACTATAAAAAAATAGTTTTTTTAAAATTCCTAAAATGTCA
Source organism: Nowickia ferox (assembly GCA_936439885.1). NCBI lineage: Eukaryota > Metazoa > Arthropoda > Insecta > Diptera > Tachinidae > Nowickia > Nowickia ferox. Next base: position 7,274,198 of record OW387025.1, on the reverse strand, counting down.
ACTGTAATTCCTAAAATGTCAACAAAAAATCCCTGCTGAAGATTTCAAAATGCTTTGAAAAAACTTTTGAAACTAGAATGTGTTATCGGTCGTGCTTCCATAAGCCTTAAATTAAATAAATAACTCCTTAAAATAAATTCCCGAATTTGGGGATTCTTAAAGCCCAAAATAGGAACTTAAAAAAATAAAAACTTTAAAATTAAAAAAATTAAAAACAATCGGGCAATAAGTGTCGAATTCGATCTTTTATTTTTTATAGAGAAACAATTTGTGTTATATAGGCAACCCTGATTGCGGTATTTATAATTTTTTTTATGAAATATTAAAAGGATATTTAACGTTTTATTTGGGAATTTAATTAAATTTTTAAAAAATTTTTGAAAGTTATAGTCAAACAAAGTTGTAGTTTAGCAAAATTTTTAAATTATTTTTGCCTCTCAGCTTGATTTTTAAGGCTAGTGGTTGGTGAAATTTAAAAGTTTTCAGAAGATTTGTTTCTTCCAATTTAGCAAAAAGAATAACATTTTTTTCCTAATATTTTAAATTTTAATTTCGTTATCAAAAAATCTCACGTTATCAATGTAAAACAATAAGTTTTTCAGCACAAAGCTTGTATATTTATATTCATCGTATTTCAATAAATTGTAATTCTATATTCTGTTGCCATTTCTGTTTCTGTTATTTTTCTTTTTTTTTTGTAATTTTCCCATTACCCACACCGCAAAGTTATGGCCGTTTAAGGAATTGCATTAAATTTTCACTAAGACCTTCTTATTTCTTTTCTAACATACGTTTCCATTATATGTTGATCACCTGTAATATATAGAGCAAACTCCTGAAAGCATGCAATATTTATTTTTGTTCTACTTTGTAGTGAATTTTTATTTCTCACGTACCATTTTGTGGCGTATTTTTTTAATAGAGAACTGTTTGTGCTGGCATTTTATTTTTATTATTTAGCAAATAACAAATTTATACACAATTTGCTTTTAAGAGGTTTCTTCCTGTTATTTAACTTATTTTCACAGTTTGTGCTTTGTAATATTTTTAATACATTTTAAGAAAGATTAAAATGCACTATAGGTTGCAACAAGACACGCAAATGTTGGGATGGTTTGCTTTTGAGAGCAAAAAAAAAACTAAAAATATAAAAGAAAGCAGAACGTTGTATGCATACTTAATAGATTTTTAGAGATAAATACAAATAAACATTTCAATGCATTTATTATTTTCTATAGTTCTTAGCTTTGTTTAGTCATAATTATGAATTCCTGAATTGGGCATTTTTATGTTACAAAATAGGAATTTGTTCAAAAACATCAAGAAAATGGTAAAGTTGAGTTCTTAGCAAACCTGAGTGATTAGCATGATAAAAATAGATTTTAAGTGCTAAAATCGCGAACTCTAGAGAAGGAATATAAAAATCCCATTTTGGGAATTTTTCTTTCATTGTGTACTTACTTACTTGTGCTGTATGAGTAGCAGCACCCAAATTTGTGTTAATTTAAGCAGAAAACTTGTCCTGAAAATTTTTATGTCTCCAAAAAAGTTCCTAAAACTAGATTTGAAAATCTACTTAACAAAAATTAAAATAATAAATGAGAGCAAGAAGTCAAAATAATTTAAATCCTAGATGGCACTATGCAAAATCCCTTGGAAACGGGTTTTTAGAACTGGTAACGTTTTTCGGGTTATATTTTTAATATTTTTATATGTTTGAAAGTTTGCCAGACACTTAAAGATTCCTAAAAGTGGTTTTTAATATTCCATTATTGTTAGTTTAAAATTTTTCTTAAAATAAATGCATTCCTAAATTCGGACTTTAAATGCCTATTATGGAAATTTTGAAAGGCAGTTTTTGTTTTTTTAATAAACGATTATAAACTTCAATCTTTTCGTGGTCCTTCATTTAAACATTTTCTTAAAGTCAGTGAATTGCTAAAATGGGAGTTTTTCAATCTCCATTTGGGGAAGTTTAGAGAATCTTTAATATCAAAGCAAACGTTACCAAGCGATTATAGATTGCAGGTCTATTTTTACTTGTTTTTTATTTACAATTCAGTGAATTAAAAAAAAAATGGGATTTTTTTTATGACTTGCAAATTTTCCCTTTTTAATTTAAAAAATTGTTAAATCTGCAAATCTCTTAAATGGAATTTTAAATACCGAAGTGCATAACTACTCGTATCAAGATTTTGAAATTAAGTAATTTCTTTGTTTTTGATTTAAAAATTTGTTTCAAATCAGTGAGTTAATAAAGTGGGATTTTTAAATCCCCATAGTGGGAATTTAGGAAAAGCCTGCATTTCAAGGCACAAAATATGTTTTCAATTATGGATTTGAGGTATTTACTTATTTTTTTATCTAAAGCTCAGTGTAAGTCTAAAATGGGATTGGGATTGAAAGTTCTCATTTTGGGAATTTAAAAAAAAAGTTAATATCAAAGAAGTAAAACTAATAATATAATATGCTTAAAGATTAACTGGCGTGTTCTAAACAAATAAATACCAATAAATATAATTTTTTTAAACGTACGTATAAATATTAACCAATTCGTTGGTTAGAAAAAAAGTAAAAATCTGTGAATTTAAAAAATGGGATTTGGAAATCCCCAAGTCGGGCCTTTTTAAAAAGACTTTATTTCAGGGCCAAAACAAGTTTTGCTTTTAAAATAATTTTTTTTGAGCATATTCTTTGGTTTTAATCTGAAAATAACTTACGCCCAAAATGGGGATTTGAATTTCCCTTACTGGGATTTGTTAAAAAGTAGTATGTTTTTCAGCGATTAAGTTATATTTAACTTACTGGCTTTGAATTCTGAGAATTTCCTTGCTTTTAGTTTGAAAATTTTCTAATAATCAGTGAATTCCTAAAATGGGATTTTTAAATCCCCATTTTGGGAATTTGCGAAAAGCTTTAATTTTAAGTCAAAAATTGTTTAACACTTAAAGATCATGAATTTTAAGCAGTTTTCTGTTATTTAAACACTTAATGCAGTTTCCTAAGAGTCTTTACTTGTAGGTACACACGTGTATAAAATATATTCATAAACCTTCATATATAAATATAAACATAAAATGCACCTTCTAGTATATTATTAATAACTTGGTGTTAGTTTATTTCTTGGTATGGCTGTTGTTGTTATGAGTACTTTAAATTTATTTACAATATGGGGAAAATATATGTATGCATATGTACAATTTATGTTTATGGCAAAAAATTGCCTTAAAATATATCAATAGTTTTTTTTGTTGTTGCTTTTATTTTCTATTTGTTGTAACCTCACTTGCACGTTTTTAGTTTATTTCCTTGCTCAAATTGAAAGGAATATGCCTAAAGGTAGACTACTCAACAGCTTAAGGAAATCATATCAGTGCATAACACGTATAGAATTATTATTATGCATAAAGTAAAATTAATTAAACTGCACAAAAAGGCAGAACAAATATAAAAATAATGGAAAAAATAAATAGAAATATTTTTAGCACAGATAAAATTTTTAATTTTAATAAAGCTTACATTAATTTGAGCATAAAATTTTGTATGCATTTAGGCAAAAAGTTTCCATTTTATAAATTGTTTTCAACGATTCGCATGCAATTTGAGTAAATTGGGTAAATAAGGTAAATGGTAAAAAGGTGTATTTTGCAGCACTCTAAAAATTTTACTACCCATTAAGCCTGCTATACTAGAGCAGCGCCCGCCTCTTGCTTTTGTATTTCATAAACAGGCTGTTGGCTGACTTTGGCTTAAAATGTCCTTGTGTGTTTTTACTATAGCAGACTTGTTAAATGAATTTTTGTGTGTGTTTGTGTGCTTTTGCTAGGAGTTGAGTCTTACAGTTTCAAATTTTAATTATACTCATAAAATCATATCATGTTTAATTATTTATATTGTTTTTGTAACACAGTACGTACAAGCACGATTGCTTCGTAAGTGCGCGACGTCGGTTCGTTTTGTAAAATGTTTCAACATTTTTGTTGTCATATTTAATTGAAACAAGAGTATCATTACGTTAATAAAATGTTGACTTTGAATAAACATATTATTTTCATTATGTTTTTAAGCAATTTATTAATGCCACTCTTAATTTTGCAAAATAATAATTGAAAAGACAAAATAAAAAAACAGCTTAAAGTTGATGTGGCGTCTTTCAGCTTTCATAAATCATATAAATATTTATTTTAACTCTTTTTTATTAACATTCACTTGATGTATTAAATACAAGCATTAAAAAGTAACATTGAGCAAAGGATTAGGAGCTTAATAATTCATATTAAAGTAAACTTTCAGAAAGAAACGCCATTTTGGCATAAGTACAAAATTAACCCTTAAACACTTTAAGTTTTGACTTATTGAAACTTTGAGCTTATATATTGTATTCAAAGACTTCTAATAGAATTTCAGGGCAAAAATTTTTGTAGAATATTTTAACACTTTACATGACCGTTTAGGGGTGCATATTCGAGCCCCATTGCAAGAAGAAAAATACCCCTACGGAGAAGAGTTATAGGGGATTAAAATGTTCGTAAAAAATGTTCCTTATAAGATTCTGGATAAGACTACAAAGCGCATTCCTTGCTGAAAACGCAACTGTAAATAATTACAAAAATTAACCCTAAAACGTATGTTACGTTTTTGCTTGTATTTGGGTTTTAGGTTGAATTTAGGTTTCAAAGAATTCAGAGACTTATAGTAGAATTTTATAGCGCATATTTTTGTAGTATATTTTAATCCCTTATGCACCCTCTGAAAGGTAATTTTTTGAAAGTGATATAAAAGACCCCTAGGAAGAACAGTTAGAGGGTCAAAATGTTAGAAAAAATACTACTCACAGGATTTTATATAAATTTACAAAGCATTTTCCTTCTCTACAATGCAAATGTAAATATTTTTTGAAAATTAACCCTAAAACGTATATTAAGTTTGTACTTATATTTGGTGTTTAAGTTGAATGTACAGTTTTAAAGTATTCAGAGACTTATGGTAGAATTTTATAGGCCGTATTTTTATAGAATATTGTAATACATTATGTAGCCGCTTAAGGCCATGATTCACTATCCTACACAATCGCGCGATCTACGAAAAAATGCAACCCTGATCTAATGAATTGTTTTTGTCTTTTGAAAATGTTCATAGACTCCATCATACCAGGGTTGTATTTTCTTAAAAATCGCACGATCGTGTAGGCTAGTGTATCACGGCCTTTAAGGGTACTTTTTGGTCCCGTTTTTCAAAAGGGGATAAAAAAGACCCCTAGGGAGAATAGTTAGAGGGTTAAAATGTTCCACAAAAATGTTCCTCATAAGATTTTCTACAAAACTACAAAGCACATTTCTTATCTAAGAGCAAGTGTAAATATTAAGAAAAATTAACCCTAAAACGTTTGTACTTTTTTTTTGGTTTTAGAGTTTCATTGTATTTAGAGAATTATAATAGAATTTTATAGAGCACAATTTTGTAGAATATTTTAATCTTTTGTGCACCCGCTTAAAGGTACTTTTTGTCCCGTTTTTCTAAAGGGGTGAAATAGACGTTTTTTGCTTATATTTGGTGTTAAAGTTGAATTTAGAGTTTCAAAGTATTCAGAGACTTATAGTAGAATTTTTCAGGGCATATTTTTGTTGAATATTTTAATCCTTTAGGCACCCGCTTAAAATACTTTTATGTACCGTTTTTCGAAAGAGGTAAAAAAGGCCTATAAGGAGAACAGTTGGAGGGTTAAAATGTTTCACAAAATTGTTCCTCATAGGATGCTACATAAAACTGTTGAATACTTGAAATGCCTAAAATGTAAGTGTGAATAAGTCTAAATTATTTCAACTCGTTATATGCTCATTAAGAGGTACTTTCAGTTCCCTGCTTTGAAGGGGAAATGTCTTGTTTAGAAAGAAATTAGAGCATACATTTAGGCTTAATAATTTCATATAAATGATAATATGCACGCATGTTATATGTTTCTTGAAGGCTTTTTTTCTTTATGCATGAAAGTAGAAGAACACTAAAACAACTTTTGTCAGCCAGGACAAGGCAAGCAAGGAAATATTTGCTGCTCACGATGTTTTACATAAAAGTGGTGCATTTGAAAATGTTTTTCTTTCTTGCTGAGAGTTACATAAGTATATACAATCTTATTAATTTTTTTTCCCTATTCATAAGCCATTTACTTTGTAAAACAAACATTTGGGGAATTCAAAAGAATTCATTTTGCTGGAACACTGCCTAGATGTATGCTTTAGATATTTATTTTGTATGTATTTTTGTTACAGGCTCTTTTGTGTTGTCATGTAAGACAAAATCTTTTTGTGTGAATAAGCAAATACATTTTAGAGTACAAATAATTATATGTATACATACACACATACACTTAAATACACGACGATTACATACAGTGAGATATAACAGACACACATCGAGTACATATGTATGTTATTAAAAAACTGAGTAAATAAATGATGACGTCTTGCTGTCTACTGCTGTTATTATACCATCAAGTTTTTCACATATATTTTTTTAATGCTCAGACTAGTTTTTCCTTTTATTGGAAATTTTATATATGAAAAAAAAAATACATATATGATAAGCAAACATACAACACACGTGGAAAAGTTTGCCTGGAGACAAATTACGGCACTCCATATCGAACGAAATTGTGAAATATTTCAATAGAGTTTATATGGTAATATTTAAAAATTTTTATGAGTATCGATTACCGTTATTTGGCTCCTGGCATTTTTATAGAGAAAACCAAGGTTTTTAAAAAATTTGCGCATAAAACCAAAGTCTACTTTAAGGTGTTTGAAAAAAATTTTGTATACAAGTTTTTAAAACTTTCTATATTTTCTTTCACTAATTTTTAGTTAATATTTTATTTTCGTTTAGAATGCAAAATGGATCTTTTTAACATATTTTTCTTTTTTATTTCAGCTGCTTGGTCGGTTTTTGTAAAACATGTAAGTGTATTATAGTTGTATTGTATCGTATAATACAGGAAATGTTGCATTTCTGGTAGCACCATTTGGTACAATTTCCGTTTTACATATTTTCTAGTTGTTATTCATTTTTTTTTTTTTTTGCTCCATGAAAAGGCTTTTCTCAATCAACCGTAAATGACTGTGATTTACAGGGCGGGGTATAGAAAAATCGTAAGCACAATGTGTATGGCAAGCAAGAATTTAAGCAACCGAATAAATGAATGAAAAAAATTACATACGAAATGAAAAATTGCATGCAAAAAAGAAAATGCTAAATTGACAAAAAATAAAAAAAAATACTACATATGTACGTAAACAAGTTTTCTCAAGTAGATTTATTTGCAGTGATAAATTGAAATTTGGTTAACAAAAAAAAAAAAAAATCATCGCAACTCCCACATGTATAAATTTGCTTTAGGACCCTTAAAAGTGTGCAACAATATGGGAATATCAATAGTAGTGAATATATTTTAGCAAACAGTAACATAAAGCTTAAATATTTTTAATATTAATTAAATGTTCCAGCTGTTATTGCTAAATAAAAATACTAAAATTCTGTTAGGAAATATACGCAAATTCCGCTAGACTCCTAAAAGTAGGCAACGGAGTAGAAAATCCCTTCAAATATCATTCTAATATTTTTTCTAAATTCTGTAACCACCTCTTTTATTCACTTATATATTTAATGCTTACTGCTAAGTTTGTTTATATTTATTTTTATTAAATTTCTCTACATGTTAAATATGCTTTTCAAGCAAACATAAAAACTATTAAGTTTCATTATATTAGAAGCGTATATTTTTCTAGTAGACATACAAATATTACAGCAATAATGTGTATTTAAAATATTTCTTTGGCAATCGCTGTTGTGGAAAATATGTTAGGCGCCTAAAAGTATAACCTGTAATAATGGTATCATTGCGCTTGGGACTAAATAGGCAGCAACACCTTGAGACTTATGCTTACGGTAAAGATGTTTGCTTCTTTGTTGCTGTTTGTTTTCTTTTAACGGTATATATGCTGTTGGCTGAATGTTTTCTGGTCCGTTTGTCTGCCAGACAGACGTTGCGGGCTTTAGCTATTTATTGCTGTGCCTTTCTTAGCTCGCCATTCGTTGCTTTTCTTGTATTTTTTTTTTTGTCTTGCTTGCTTAATTGTCTGCCTTTTGTGTAGTTATATGCTATATTTTTTTTTTGTCAGGGCTTAATGGATTATATTGTCATTTGTTTCAGTTGAATGTCCATTATTTATAATAAAATAGCTTCCGCCTAAGAATTTGTCTAAGTTTGTGCAACAGCAACAACGACAACATTAAGAAAAATACATAAAAAAATTACATATATATGTCAGCATTTGATAACTTGTAGAAAAATGCAAGGCTTACAAGATTTTCTATGCCGATTCATCATAACAGTGTACAAAGGAAAAGAATTTCTACAAATTTTTTTCAGTATTTGAAAAAAAAATTTATAGGAATTATTATCCTTTGTACACTGTTATGATGAATTGGCATAGAAAACCTTGTAACCCTTGCATTTTTCTACAAGACATGTTAAGCATTATTAAGTAAAATATAACGAGAAACATTTTTGTGGAACATTTTAACCCTGCAAACCTTCTCCATATGGGTCGTTTTTGCCCCTTTTCTTGAAAGGGAGTAGAAAAGTATCCTTAAGCGGGTACATAAGGGGCTAAAATGTTGAATTTGGTTTGCCATAAAATTTGACTATTAGTCTCTGAATACTTTAAAGCAGCTACGTTTAAAGTAATATGCACAATGTGCAATTTTTTATAAAGAGCTTTTTGTGCTTTCACACCGACGAGAGCACAACAGCCAATCAGATCTTGGCGACAACAATGCTTGCTCTTATTTTGCAAAGAAAGAAGAACAAATTTAAGAGCTTTTAAAGCTGTTTGCCTCAAATGCAAATATCAGATGTAGACGTGTGTTTGAACGTAGAGCTGCCTTAAAGTTCTAAATACAACTTTGACTTTCGAAATCGGTCCAAATTTAAAATACTTCTAAAGTTAATTTCTTACTCGTGGATATTTCCATTTAAGGTATGAAAGGTGCAAAGCAGTCTTGTGCCAAATGCTGCGAGGAAATTTTTTTTTTTGGTATTTTTTAACCCTGGGTATGGGTATTTTTTGTCCTTTTCCTTGGAAGGAGCACAAAAATACCTTAAACGGGTGTTTAAAGGGTTAAAATGATTTACAAAAATATTTGCCATTAAATTTTACTATAAGTCTCTGAATACTTTAAAGTTCTAAATATAACTTTGACCTTAGAAATAAGTACAAACTTAAAATACGTTTTAGGGTTAATTTGGTAATTATTGACAACTGAATTTTAGGTATAAGATGTGTTCAGTAATTTCATTAAAAATATTACCAGGAATATTTTTGTGGAACATTTGAACCCCTTGGGTCTTTTTTATACCTTTCATCAAAAGTGGTAAAATAAGTACGCTTAAATGGGGCCTATAATGGGTTAAAATGTTTTACAACATTATTCCTTGCCGCAATATTCTATCTGTATACAACAAAGCAAGAAATCGATCTTAAAGCCCAGTAATAACTTAAAACTTACAATGCTTTTTAAGGTTTATGGCATACATAATGAAAATTGGTGCTTAGGAGTGCAATGAAAAAGGATTTCTTTTGGCATTAGTTTCTATGAAGAAAATGCTTTGCTTGCTAGTGTGATATATCAGACTATAAAGCAATCGGTATTGTGCCCAGCTTAACCTCAGTTTCCACAACACGGAAGGTCAACTAGAGTAGAAAATTTATATGAAAAGCATTTTGTAGTGATTTTCACAACCATTTTCCAGACGAGTCGCCTGCCTGACTTATAAAAATACATAAAAATTTTTAAAAATTTAGATTTCGTTTCTGTTTAAGAAATAAGACATCAACAAAAAAAAAACTGAATCAAAATCATAAAAATCAAAATCTTTGCTATAAATTACAAATTTTGATGATTGAGACTTATTATATTATTATAATTCTATTGCTGAACAGCCTAATTCTAATTGTAGGCTTTTTTTGTCTAATAATTTTATATTCAATTAATTTTCTTTTTAGAGAGTAATAAAAAATATTTCATTTAGTATTAATTTTCTTTATGCTTTGCTAACACAAAATAGCCAATATCCAATATCTATTGAATTGTAATATTTTTTGGAAGATTGCCTACTTTTGGGATGAGGAAAAACAGAAACTCAACGAGTGAAATAAAATAACAGACTGTTCAATAAATACAGCACTTGCAAAAACAAATAATAAAAAAAAAACAATGAAAATAGCTATCAAATAATATTATCATAGAAAATTTGGCTCTTAACACGAAATAATAAAAATAATAAAAATTTATGCTAATATTGCTAATTGAAAAAAGGTGTATACTTTTGGGCTAATAAATATTTCCAATAAATTGTTTTGTATATTTTTTTTACTCTAACTCAACCCTTAATATTGCAGCTTTAATTACAATAAAATGACATTGCAAAAACTGTAGCCTACTTTTCGGAGTTACATACCATTAATTATACATAAAAGCAATAAAAATGTTGCAGGAAACAACACAAAAATGTGTTTTTATTAATTCCATAATAGCACGAGTGGAATAATAAAAAGTCATTAAACGCAAAATTTTTATTGGAAAAAATATTGCATACATTTAGGCAAGAATTTTTTGTTATTACTATTTTTTTTTTTTTTTTGCAAACTAAACTATTCACAGCATTTCACCTGAATGACAGGCCGCTCCTGTTTCGATGATAATATATATTTTTTGATTGGCTTCAATTTAAATATTGGGGGCTATTCTGGAATACGCGTCGAGTTGGTGAAAGTTACATGCAAAACAAAAACAAAACTGTGTAAATGTAAAAAAAATTGTTTTTGTTTCGCATACAAAATTAACCGTTTTTAAAAGAAAGAGAAACGCGTTGAAATTCTCACGTTTATTTCATTTTAGAAATGTATTAAAAAAAAACAATTTTTGAAAATTTGTTTTTATTTTAATGTAAAGTTTCTTTTTTTCGACGCGTTTTCCAGAATAGCCCCCATTGTAAAGCTTTCAATTGACAATTCGCTTGCAACTAAATGACCTCATTGTTTCATTTCTTAAAAAATCGTTGCATATTTTATAGCTTTACACAAACACATTAAATATACAAATATATATAAAAAGAAAATAATAAAATTTGTTTCTTATCTAGTTTACAACACGAGCAAATAAATGTCATGTTTATATTTTCTTACAAAAAAAAAAAATTTAAATTTTAAATTAGATAAATTGTCATTTATGCATGAAATGTCATGCAATACAAACAACAACAAATACAAACAAATTAGTTCAATTAATTTTGGCTCTATGTTTGTTTTTTAGTTCATTAATTCGTTAGCAAATGTTTAGCTGTAATGCAAGCCAAGGATTTGTTGGCTGAGTTTTAAGCGGCTTAAGGAACTTGTGTTTGATGAACTTTAACATCTGTGGTTTCCATAAATAATAAAGTGTGTTTTAAAAAAAAATGTTATGTTTTTTTTTGGAAAAAGCCAAAGAAAAAAAGTAAAGCATAATTTTAAGGGGCATTAGAGGAAAGTTTTCTTGCAATAGAAAGCATAGTTTTAGGGGCAGTAAATAATGATTTTTTTTAATAGAGATTTTTAATTTAAAAAATTGTTAAAGCTTTGTTTAATATTTGTGCCCGAGTGCTAAAAGAGTAAACATCAAGAAAGTGATGGGACAAAAAATACGATTTTGTTAAAAGTCTCTTTATTAAAAATATTGTTGTTTAAGCAAAGTTTTGTCTAATTTTTACACCTTTTATGTGCAATTAAAACAATTTTTTCAAGCTTTAGGTCTGTTTATATTTTTATTTTTTAGTTCGATATTTCGTTAACAGACAACTTCATCAGCATATTTCTTGTTTTTTGTATTTTTTTTTTTTATATTAAATTTTTCTTTTGTCTTTTTAGCCCCCGACCAAAAAAAAGGTGTGTTTTAAGTTTGTATTGTGTGTATCCGAATCCACGTACAGACCAAGCGGGTGGACCGATTTTGATTTAGTTCTGTTTGAAAGGTGACTTGATCGAGAGTGTTCTTAGCTATGCTTGAAGAAAATCGATCCAGCCGTTAGGAAAATACCACATTTTTTCTTGTTTTAAAATTGTTAATTTTTCAAGAAATTTATTAATTTTTGTTATTTCCTTTCAAGCACAACAAAATTTTTTTTTATAATTCTTGTTTTATAATTTTTTTCGCAGCAATTCTTGGGTTTATTGGTGAGGTAGGTGAGAAGATTGGGAAGGAATACACAGTTTCATGTGCTCTGCAATTCTCTTTTGTTTTGAAATTCGCACTTATTAATTTAAATGTATTTGATGTGAAAATTTTGCTTGTTTTTATGGTTAAGCGATTGTCTATATGCATTTCGTTCCCGCTTTTTGGAACTCATCAGTAGACTTCAACCCAAAACATTTTTGATGATGAGTTCCAAAAAGCGGAAACGAAATGCATATAGACAATCGCTTAACCATAAAAACAAGCAAAATTTTCAAATTAAATAAATAAAGACTTTATGTTAAATAAATATACTTCGGTATTTCATGTATTTGATGTTTTATTTTATTTTCTTTCTTCAGTTGTATGAAAAACACAAAATATATTAAAAAGCAAATAGAATTGCTAATTTTTCAAGGGAATTTGTAGTGTAATGGAATTTTTTAAAACATGATTGCAAAACTAGAATTTCATAATGTGGTCACTTGTGCAATTCCAAAGCAGAATTATAAAAAATTGCAGCAAAAAAAAAATTGCAAGTCTGCACTAAGGGCTAAGTAACAAAATTTTTTTTTTTTTGCTTTAGAAAATATTAAATAAGTAAATTTCCATAAAAAATTTATTGGCTAAAATTTTATTTTGAGTCAAAAAATTCTTCACTACCCAATTTTCTTTAATGTTTGGCTAAATTTCCTTAAAAAATTTGCTGAATTTTTTTTGCGTTACTGAGTAAAAAGTATTTAAATATCGAAAAAGGATTCGTGGAGAATGTAATCTACGCAGTATTACTCATATTATTGTATGCTTCAAATTCCCTGCACAATTTTCTTATATTGTTTAACATTTTTTTTCTCTATTTCTTAATGTTCTTTTTTTGTCCTTTTTGGTGTGTGTAATTTTGTTGGGAATATTTCAAGATTTTTATTCTTTCATATCTGTGAATGTATTTTTCCTAAAAAATATTTTTCTTCTGCCTAAAAGCAGACTGTTAAAATGAAAGGGTAAATAACTGACCAAAAATGTTAAAAAAAACTTTCTCAAGAGAAAAGAAAACTGAAGATAAAAGCAAAAAAATAAAAAATATATAAAGACTAATTCGTAGAAAAAAAATAGTTCAGAATTTTACCAAATGCTTCAATGTTAAGGAAGAATTCTTACTAAATTTTGTAAAGCATATAAACAGGGAGGTGTATAATTTCTTTATAAAGCCCAGTGCGGAGTTCATACGGTATTTCAGGTTCTCATACAAACTGTATGGTAAATTTCATAAAGAAATTTCCATTCGCTAGTACGGATTTTCAAAAGAAAAGTACACGGAATTTTTCAAATTTATTGCCTATCTTAGGGATGTTCTAAATATAAGTGGAGACTTTTTCAGTCAACTGAAAATAAAATTAATGTTCAAACAATTGTTTGATCACGGAAATTTTGACATTTCTAATTTTCATCAAGTTGTAATTAATTTTTAGTGTTTTTGTGTGTTTTTAATTCAAATATAAATAAATTTGTGTGTATGCAAACGTGAAATCGATTATTTTTCCGTGTAGAAATAAATGTAAATTTAACTAATAAATATTAATTAAAATTGGCTGTAAAAAGGAACTTACTTGTTTTTAATTTCCTGAAGTCTTTTAAGCAATTGCTGATGTGTTGCATATTCAAAATTAAATTGCAGATAATTTATTGCATACTTTTAGGTAAATTAATTATATTATTCATATAAGTATTTCCGTTATTATAAATTTTACAATATTAATTATTAATAATATTTATGCTGCATTTTGGACTCTAAAACCGATGCACGTACAACAAAAGAATAGTAATAATTAATTAAGGTTTCATTTTAACACTTAACACGCGCACTTGAGTAATTAAAACAACAATGATGATTGTGGTGGTCGTCTGCACTCCAGCAAAATATATATATAATACAATTTCATACTGTCTGTTTATGTGGTCAAATATTATCCTTGATAATAATAATAATTTCTGTATCCCTATCTGCGCTACACACCTAACTTTAAAAAAAAAAAAAACAAAAAAAGAGGAAATCCAACAACAGCAAAAATCAAACAAAGCAACAGCAGCCACAGCCAACAGCCAGTAGCGAGGATAAAACAATAAACATGTTTTTTTGGTTTTGCTGGAAAAGGTGGAAAACAAAGTGCTTGTTCTAGCTAAACTGTGCACTTCAAAGTAAAATATGAATTTAAGTGCAATGAAAGCAGCAAGCAAGCAATTGCTTGTTTTCTTTTTTAACAGGGTGTGAGTGTGAAAAAGGAAATGATTGTTTTTGTACATGTATAGCTAAAGTATACTTGGCTGCGTGTGTGTGTGTGTGTGTGTATAAGTGTGAGTGATTTCTTGTAATACTATGCTTTCATGTAACAATACTATAACAAGCTGTGTTAGCTGCGGTGGCTGGCTGTGGTAGTAATAGTGAATTTGTTTGCTATTATCCTTGCGATGCTTACGTATCGTTTCGTATGTTGTATTCTATACACGACTGAGCATAAAAATCGCTCAAAATCGCACAATAACTCACGACTATGTAATGGCAAAAAACAAATTGAAACACGAATTTGAAACTCTGCAGAATATATAGACACAAAACTTTAAGGGGGACCCACAAAAGATATATTTTTTTTTTAAATATTGTAAATTCAGCCACACAATATTTTAGGAAATTTAAATTTTTTTTAGCATCTTTACTATTTTTTTAAGAACAAGTACTAAAACTAATTTTTTTAAGCATTTAACTACTTTTTAAGAAGAAAAAGTACTGAATTATTTTAGATCTTTAACTTTTTAGTACGACTTACTTTTGCCTCATTTTCTGCTTCTATTTCCAAAAAAAAAAAAAATATTAAATTCAATTTAATATTTTAATTCCATTTAAAAGCATTTTTTAATATACCTTATTAATTGTAAAAAGAAAAGCAGTAAAAGAGGAACAAGTAAATCGTAGCAAAAAGGCACTTTTTAAGTAGTAAACAAAATTTCAGCAGTTTATCTTCTTAAAAAGTAGTTAAAGGCTGAAAAATTATTTTTAGCACTTCCTCTTTTTCTTCTTAAAAAGTAGTGAAAATGCTGATGAAAATTAAAACGAAGTTTTTGTTAAAAATAGCATTCGTTTTCTAATAAATAGTAAAAATTTACTTTTTTAAAATATTATGGGAAAAGATGCTAGGAAAGTACATTCTTGGCAAATAATAATAAAAACGTACTTTATAAAAAAAAGGATTTTTTACTAAATGCTTAATCTTGCTAAAAAAAATAGCAAAATTATCGGGTAATATTAAAAAATTAATGAAATAGCAAAAATAGCAAAAAATTAATGAAATAGCAAAAATAGCAGAAAATAGCAACACAAAATATAACATAAAAAAACCTATATAATGCTTTAAACAACTCTTTAAATCTAATTTTTCGCAAAATAGCAAAAATAAAGCACTTTTTTAAAAAAATAGCAAAAAAGTTCCAAAATTTATTTTATGCTAAAAACTATTTAATTTAATGAACGAAAAAATGTACGCTTTAAAAATTAATACATCAAACAGTGAATATAGGCAAACAAAATTTCCTTTATAAAAAACTCAAATAGGGTCATAAAACACGCTTTAATATGTCAATTTGGAAAAATAGCAAACAGATAGCACTTAAAAAAAAAATATATAACAAATGCTTAAATTCATTTATTTACTTTTTTTAATAAAGAAAATAAGGCATTATTAATTAATAAAATAAATAGCAAAAAAAATATTTTGATTTCATAAAAAAAAGATTTAAAAACTATTTAGAATGCATTTTTTGAAAAAATAGTATATATATATATATACATGCCTAGTAATTTTTACAAAATAGCAAAAAATAGCTTATAATATTTATTTTATGCCAAAATTTATGTTTATACTTTTGAAAAGACAAAAGTACGGATATGTGCTTAAAAACTATTTAGAATGCAAAATTAGCAAAAATTTAGCACTTAAAAATATAGCAAAAAAATGTGTAAAATGCTAAAATTTAATAAAAAATAATTAAATTAATTAAATAGCAAAAAAAGTTACCATAAAAACAAGTATGGGCTTAAAAACGATTTTTCGAAAAATTAGCAAAAATTTAGCACTTAAAAAAATAGCAAAAAGAGAATAACATCCATTCTATTTTCTGCTAAACTTTATTTATTTTACGAAATGAGAAACTTACAATTAAATAAATAAATAAATCGATTAAATAGCAAAAATAGCAACAAAAAAATTATTCCATTAATTGAATAATTAGCAAAAAAAAAAACAAATTTTGTTACCATAAAAAGTAAATAAAAACTGCAAATAATTTTTCGAAAAATTAGCAACAATTTTCTGAATATGGCCTTAGAAAGCTTTAAAGAAAATATTTTTCGAAAATAGTAAAGGAAATTTTTTTTTCAAAATAGTAAAAAATAGTAAAAATACCACAAATAATTTGTGTTCTAATTTTCGTGCTAAGAATAGCGATTTAATTAAAAATTCTATCATAAATGTAAAAAATCTTAAAAGACCTTCCTTCAGTCAGTGACTTCTAAATACGCTTAAAAAATACTGCTACTGAATAGTATTAAAAAAATTTTTGCTCATATAAAATAGCAAGTAAATTTTAAAATGTGTTAATTTGCCTTAAAATTTCTAAATATGACTTCGAGTAACATAATAGTTTTTAAAAAAATTTTGCAAAATATAGCAAAATAAAAATAGCAAAAAAAAATTATAAATGGTCTAAATTTTTTTTTTGCCTCAAACTAAATCATTGAAAATGTGCTAAGAAAAAGCTTTTCAAAAAATATTAAAAATATATTCTTTGGAAAAAATAGCAAATAAATTATTTTTTATTAAATTTTTTATATAAAAAGCCCTAAACATTGTTTATTTAATTATTAATTTAATTATAAATTTTTTTCACTAAATTTTTAAAAAGTAGTTAAATTTTTTGGTGTAATTAGTTATTGTAACAAAAATTCCTTAAAAGTTAATTTTTTTGCTAAAAAAAATATTCTTATACTGGAGCAAACAATTGTCTAGAACTCACTAAATTTTTGCGGGCCACCCTCAAGCAAATACACACACAAACTCATACATAAACCCACACACACACACACACACGCACTCGCTCTTGCACACCACGTTTTCCTAGACATTTTCTGTTATAGAACTCTTTTTTTTCTACAATTATATTTTCGAGAACAAAATTTCTGCAGCATAAAAATTTTTCCATCAATATTTTTCAGCTGCTTATTTTTTATATTTATATTATTTTCTTTATAAAGCAAAAATATTTATTTCATTTATTAATTTGTTAAATTTTATATGAACTTTTTCTGACTTAAAATCAAACTTATTGATTTTTTTTAAACTAAAAAACGTTTCTTTTTTAAGCATTTGCAGCAGCATAAAATTATATAATTATTGCACATAATAATGATATAAATATTTATTCCTTTTCAACCGTAACTCTCACTTTTATGCAATTACAAAATTTTCAGCAATTCGTTTTGCATTGTCTTAAAGAGCTTTAAAAATTTTCACAATACATATTTCCTATCATACACATACATATATATATATATTTTTTTGCTTGTTAAAACTTTTTTTTTTTTTTGGTTTAATTAAAACTAAGTTTCCGTTGATGAAATTTTTAAACCACAATGTTAATAAAATCACTTCAAAAAACTAACTGAGCTGCAACACATTGCAAAAGTCTAAATTTACCCAGTAAAAATATATAGTTTTAGGCTTTTTAAGGGTTAGATGCGCATAAAGTGTGGAATGTAAGCTTTAGAGCGTAAGCTCTCTCTCTCTCCCTCCCACCTACTCGCTCTTTTATGCCTTTTGACATGAACTCTCATTCCATAGAATCTTAAATAAACGTGCTATTGTCTCACACATGTGATGTTATTTTTATCTTGTCATTTTCTTTTGTGTTATTTGCCGGTATTTCTTTGAAGCTTTTTCCTCACCCTTCTGCACTGCTCACGCTTCCATTGTGTCAACAAGCCATGTGCTTGTTTAGTTTTGTTTACATTTTGTTTTAAGGGTTGCTAATGATTTGCAAAGGGTGCAAGAAAGTTTCTATACTTGGAAAGGAAATAGAAAGTGTTCAAGGAAAAGAGAAGTCACGTAGTCGAATTTAAGCTTTACATTCGTACTTTAAACTAGAACAAATATTAATAACAAAATCCTGGGGCTGTTAGAAAAATGTGCGCTCTAGACAAAGATCTTCAAAAACTTTTCCATAAATCTACTAAAATAAAGTTTTAGAGGAAGAATCATTAAAGTAATTTTTTCATCGAAAACTCCAGTGGCTTTCTGCAACTAAACAATAAATTTTGGTTTACAAAAGCTTTGACAAACCAATTTTTATAGAAAATTTGTTTTGTAAATCCAAAAGGTTGACCAAAATTATTGTTTATGAATACCAAGAGCTTTTTTGAAAGCTTAATGCACTCAACTCTTGCCAAGCTTTAAAACAAGAGCTTGCTATAGCAAAAAAAATAAATTTAAGTTTAATTCAGGCTTGAAAAGCTTGGTTTAAAGCTTTTCTAAAAACAAAAGCTTTTACAATTCTTGAGCTTTAATAAAAGCATAAACCAAGCTTTTTTTTATAAAATCTTAATTTTTTCAAGTACTTTTGCAGACAAATTTTGTGTAATATGAATGCTAAGCTAAAGCTTTTGTTATGTTACCTGTTGAGCTTTAATAAAAACCTAAAACAAGCTTTTATTAAAAAAAGCTTAAATAAAGTTTTTCAAGCCTGAATTAATCTTAAATTTATTTATTTTTTTGCTATAGCAAGCTCTTGTTTTAAAGCTTGACAAAAGATGAGTGCATTAAGCTTTCAAAAAAGCTCTTGGTGATCTAGAAAAAATAAGTAATTACAATTTTAAATATTTCGCTAAAATTAAGGCAAACGCTAAATGTTTTAAAATTCGATGAAAATGCTTAATAAGCTTTTTATTTAAAAGCTTGTATAAAATGATTTTCAGGCCTATATAAATCTGAATTTCATTTGCCTCAAGCTATTACCTTAAAATAAAGATTAATTTTTCCACTAAGCTTTTGAAAATGCTTCTGTTGAAATTTTTTTTAATAATTTTATCTAAAAATTTTTATAGCGGAAAATTGAAGTTAAGCTTTGCTTAGATGTTCTACTTAACTTTAATAAAAGCTTAAGTTAAGTTTTGCGATGAAAGCTTAATAAATTTATTGAGCTTTCTAAGCACAAATTAGTCTCAAATACACACATACACATGCACACAATTTATTAGAGCTCTTGCTTTAAAACTCAAGCAAATAATTTTTCTTTTGAGTTTTTATTTGAAAAGCTCCCATCGTTTGCTTTAATTTGTCATACAAACCTTTTTTACTGCCAGTTTATAGAAGACAAGTAAAAATTCTCGTTTGTCTGTTTATATTGAAAAAAAAGGAAAAAAGGAAGCAATCAAATTTGTAATTCAAAGTACCTGTAAAAGCTTTTAAGGCAAGTCTTCATATAGATTTTTTTTGCTTATCAAGTTTAGTTTATAGAAATTTGTCCAATAGAAAATTAAATAGACACTTTCTTAAGCCATCTAACTCAATTTTTAATTTAAAAACATTTCAAAGCTTTTTATAAATTTTCTTTGAAGAAACGTAAAATTAGCTCAATATTTTTTCTTCTAATGCTTTTTAATCAAAATAAAATTTTTGTTAAGAAAAAAGGGTTTTCACAGCTTTTATTAAGGAAAGCTTATAAATAAATGAAGAGAAAAGATCTTAAGGATTTTTTTTTATAAAAGCTTTCACTTTTTCGAAAAGCTTTGCTTAGAATTTTTTTCACTTAAAGCTTTTTTTATAAAGTAGTATAAGCTTTTTCAAAACTGAAATTTTAACTTTTTATTTGAAACTTGTAAGCTTTTTTAAAATTCAAAAGATTTTTATGTAAATATTTTTAGTTCTTTTTTTAATTTTCTCGGCATTTCGTTTAATTAAAGGGAAAAAAGAACTCATTAAGCTTTTGACACATATTTTGGAAGCTTTATTTTTTTTTTGCGTGACAGGTCAATTTTTTTTTTTACTTTTTCAACAATGAAAATCTTATGGTTTTCATGTGAGAAACTAGAAATAACAACATGTGGAACATGAGTTTGTTGAGAATGGCGCAGTTAATTTTGAGAAGATATATAGAGAGAGAAAGAGTGACGAGGATTGTTAACCTTACGTTCTCTCTTTTGCCTTGTCATATGTGTTATTTTTCCTTGTATAAGATATTTTTTTGTAATAAACTTGTGAAGGGATAAAAAAACTTCATTAACAAATTTTATTTGAATTCCCTCAAACCTGGAGTGACGTTGTTGCTTCACATTGCTTGGCACGAATACGTGAAATATTTTTTGGTATACTTTAAATATAAATGACCTCATATGTTTTAGGAAAAGGGAATGCTGTCTCAGGAATAATATAGTATGTAATAAATAAAAAATTGTTCAGGTAAATGTTGTACAAACCGGTAGTTTATGTTGAATAGATAGATGGGAAGAAATTTTGTTGGCTTGTGTGAGTAAGTGGAAAGCAGTTTAATGAAAAGGTTCAAGCCAAAGTGCAAATAGACAGTGAACTATTAAACGCGAAGAGACAATAATGCAACAATAAGAAAATTACCTAAAGGCAAAGTTAAATTGAAATGGTCGCAACAACGGAGAAAAAGATTAATTTATGGAGCTAAAAATTTTTAGGGTTTCAGAATTAAGGAAATACAAATCATTTTTTTATTATTAAAAATTGTAAAATTGCAAGCTTAATTTGAAAACTTTCGTTGCGTAATATCAAAAATTCTCAAAACTACGATCGTACTCACTTAAGTTGTCTATCACGATGCCAAACAGCCATTTGTAGGAGATGCTGCTCATCCAGTTCATCCAGTTCTTGCGTAAAATCACTTATATCGAACTTAAAGCAATGATCAAAATAAGGACGACTGGAATGGCTGTGAACGGCGGTGCGTTGAAATCTGGGAGCTTCCGTTTCAGTGTTTCTTAACAAATTTACCTTGACATAAGCATTAAGGTTGGTGGAGCCGCTGCTGAGCTGTAAGTCACGGCAGCGTATAACTGTAAAATGTAGATAAAATATAAAAATTATGGTTACCTTGGTTTTGCTTACATGTACTTCCAACCGAAGTTGGAACTCACCGTGTACATTTAATTGATTGTGGTCTCGGTATATGGCCACGTCTAAGGAACCTCTCACCGCATGGGCTGGCAGTGATGTAGAACTGCCACTTAATTGCTCTTGTGTGTAGCTGGCTATGCTAGAGGCCACCGAACTGCGTTTGTGACTGTGCTGCTGATAGTCTTCGTCCTCCTCTTCGCTGTTGCAGGAAAAACTCAAGCATCTTTTAATGGAGGGTATCTGCTCCAACGAGGGTGTACTGCATCTTTGCATATCATTTTGCACCTCAAAAGTTAGATGTTGGGGTGGAGTTTCCATATTCAATAAAGCGTTATGTGTGTGGAAGTTTTTGAACAAAGGAGTCTCTGGACTAGGTATGCCATTGGGCAAAGTCAAGCCTATCATTTCCCTCATTTGCTTCGGACTTTTAGTTTTCTCTTTCTCCGTTGACTTTAAGTCTTCTGATTTTCCTCGTTTATTTTTCTTTTCGGTATTTTTAGGATTTTTTCTTCTCACCACTTTTTGCCTTTTCAAGTGCTGTGGTGTGCGCACTTCCATTTCATGTATGCTTTCTTCTTCAGTGGGAGTCATGTTTTGCTTTGAATCCCCTTCCAAACGCTTGTGCTTGCACTTGGGCTTCACTTCTTTGCGGGCACTTTCAATAATGGCATCTAACATACGATCCAAAGTAACGTCACCCATTCTGGAGGAAGACAATGATTCCTCCGGCACTTTGTTTCTAAATTTCAGTCTTGACAAGGGGGTTACATCGTTCTCCTCGGCAAATTCATCCGAAAATCGTGACCTCAGCTCTCCATTATTGGCTGTGGGCATTTCCATAGAAGTTACCGCGGCTGTATTGAGTCTCTTTATGTTCAAAGCCAAGGGAGGAGGTGTGTGATCTGTCGAACGACGCGGACTTTTGCCATTGCTGAGGTCATGCAGAGCCGTTAGACTAGTGTTGCCAAAGGAGCTGCGCATAAAGTGTATGCCAAAGTTTTCCTTATTATGATTGCCCGTCAAAGAATGTCGTGCTCTACCACTACGCTGACGTTCATTTATGACTGTGTCCAAATGGTTGTCTAGCGAGCGGCGGTGTAAACGTCTTTCCAAAGTGTGCGTCATAGTGGGCATTTTGTGCTGATTTGCATAAGAACTGCCGGTAGTATAACGTTTTCTAAGAGGTTTACTATCGGCTGCAGAATTTGGAAAATTTGTGAGCAAATTGGCATGAGTGTGAGCAGCGTTTTGAAGATGTTGTAGATGTTGTTGGTGTTTCGTCCACTTAAGCATTGAATATTATTGGGTGTAGAAATCTGCTGCAGACTGGTGGGAATATAGCAAGAATCTTTAACTAATATTGGGTGGTAACTCGTAAAAAATACGAAATAATTGTTGGCATTTTTAAGGCGAATCTTCAGCCATTTCAGCGGCCTTTTGAAAGGTGAATGTGTATGAGGTAAACTTCCTTTGCTTATTTGGGGCGAATTCACCCTTTTGAGGTGAATGTGTATGAGTTAGGTTTCGTTTATTTATTAGAGGTGAATTTAGCTATTGAGTTGAGTTGTGTATGCTATAGGTAAGTTGGGTTTGCTTACTTGGTTTGGATTTAGTAAAGAGTTGAGTTTCTATGCGAGGTGTGTGTCTATGCTAAAAATGATACAAGTGAATTGTTGCCACTGTAATTCAACTTTTCGTTAAACAACACTGCAAGAAAAAGGTGAAAAGTAAATTGTATAATAATTAGGTTACGATACAAGTGTTGCCGTTAACTTCAAGTTGGTTTTGCAAAATTCCTTTACTTTGTAGTTAAAAAATACGTATATTGGAAGTGAAAGGAGTTAAGTTTTATCTGACGTTTTTGTTAATATAAGCAATTTTGATTTTAAAATTTTTATATTTTTTAAGGCCGTTTTTTATGAAGTTGTATGGTAACGTTTTTGTAAATTTTAAAATGTTTTAAATTTTAATTGTTTGGCAATTATTTTTTATTTTTCAAAAAAACTAATCCATTTTATAATTTATTAATTAATCCATAATATCATCAATTAATTTATTATATCACAACCGAATAAAAAAGGAATATATATAAAATAATTTCTAAATACGGGTAGATATATGTATTTATTAAATAAAATATTAAATTATAATAAAACATAAAATTATTAAATTATCATATTAGAAAATTATAATTTTTTATTATATTTCACGGTGCGGTAAAGGCCGTGATACACTATCCTACAAAATCGTGCTATTTTTTTTTAGAAAATATAGCCCTGCTATGATGGTTTTTTATGAGAATTTTCAAAAGACAATAACTGTTTATCAGACCAGGGTTGTGTTTTTTCGTAGGTATTCCAATTGTGTAGGATAGTGAGTCATGGCCTCAAATATGGATCGAAAAAGAAAAGTATTTTGAAATTTTTCTCTACCATTGTCGGTAATGTAACTTATAATCGTATATCCTTTTGCAGATTTTTTTTAAGTTTGTCATATTGGGTTCAACTAACGGTCGACAAAATTTTAAAACTTGTTTGACAAGTCGTCGAACGTTGTCGACATCGATAAACGGCCCTTAATTTTTTTTTATTTTAAATATTGTTTTTTTTTCATATTTTTAAATTTCCTAGTTTTTCATATAGCCCTTTCCTGCATCCTTTTTATCTTAAAATTGCCCATTATAATAAAAATTCGTTTACTTATTTTCTTTATTAAAACATTGTTTTTTAAACATCCTTTTTGTTGTTTTGTTGTAAGATTATAATTATTGTTGTTGCTTTATTTTTCTTTTCTTTTGCTTTAATATGCATCCTAAATGAGAAGGGATATAATCATTTTGCATGCCTGCAATTAAATAAAGAGCAGAGACCATACAAAGTACTTAAACGGTGCTTATTAAGAGGGTCCTTGACATTGTACTTAAGCATGTGCATTTTTTTGCAAAAAAAAAAAAAAAAATTAAATAAAAATATAACAACAATAATTTTTGTTGTGCTGCATGTTTTAAGGAAATTTAAAGAAACCCTTTTTTAAAATTTTATATTATCAAGAGTGGCTAAAAATAAAATGTTTAAGGACAATTACTTTAAGAAAAAGCTGTAATAAAATAAATGATTTATAGCGCTTAAAGTTGATCATGATAAATTATTTGAATTCATTTTTTTTGTCGTACTTTAATTAATAAGGTAAAAGCTAAAGTTAACTTGCAAGCAAGAGCAGTTGTGCACGATGCATGTCGATGTTTGGCCATGTTACTAAGCAAAATTGTCGAATGTGCAGTGACTCTAATCCACAAATTCTTCGGGAGGGCAAGTGCACCCAGCTCGTGTCACAGTGTGATGTGCAGTTTCATTAAGCAGCCGGTCGCACTGTAACGGTCACTGGTGATGGTTATTTAAAAATTTTACAGTTGCAGTAGGCTACTTAAATAAATCTAAACTTTCTTTTGAGACACCTTGTACTTAGCGTGTCGCATTCACACACAAATATTTATCAGAACGGCAGTGCAAAGTAAATAAATAAAGAAGTCTGTGTGCAATAATATT
The DNA here is from genome assembly GCA_936439885.1 of Nowickia ferox. Taxonomy (NCBI): domain Eukaryota; kingdom Metazoa; phylum Arthropoda; class Insecta; order Diptera; family Tachinidae; genus Nowickia; species Nowickia ferox. The sequence goes on along the minus strand of OW387025.1, from coordinate 7,249,207 downwards.
TGAGTAAATGAACTGCAATTTTCATCGAGATATAGTCTTTAAAATAAAATTTCCTAATCGAACACTTGGTATGCAATGGAAAAGTAGAAAAGTAAAGATACTCGTTTGTAACTGTTTGTACCACAAGTAGTTTTGAGTAGCTAGTGGATACAACGAGTATAAATGAGAGTATGCAAAAATATCTTAATGAAATAAATTAAATAAGTTTTCTTGTTGTTAAGACTATAGTGTGTCTGTTTGTGTGGCTGTGTGTGTGTGTGTGTCTGTGTGTGTGTGTGTCTGTTTGTGTGCTTATGCGTGTCTGTATATAATAATATTTAAATAAAATTGATTAAAAGCAAAATTTCGAATTCATTTGTCTTCTAAACTACAATTGTCATCGAGAGATAGTTTTTAAAAGAAAACTTCCTAATCGAAAACCTTCTCAAATTGAACTATTTAAAGAAATAGGTTCGCCAAACCTATATAATTTTATCTATTTTCTTTAATCAATTGGTAAATCATTTCGGAAAGACAGTGATTTTCTGCTCAATGATGGATTAGTTGTTTCTTTAACTTACAATTTAAGTATATATGTATGTATGTATGTATAGTATATAAGTAACTATGCAAATAAGGATTAATTTGGCTGGTTTACAGAAACACCTTGTCCTTAATTTTGAGCATAAATTATAAGGGTTTGTGTTGCGAAACACTCTAGACAAGCGCACTAGTAAAAGAAAAATTTTAAAATTTATTTAACAGCTAACGCAGCTGTATGTTGCAAAAAAAAAAAAAAGCATGTACAATGAGGAAATTTAAGATGTCCTTGCTGCAACAACAAAGGCAAGCAACAATTAAATGAATGCACGGACAGACAAGGGATAGACTAGAAAATTATACTGGAAGTGTGTTTAAAGTTTTATTCAAACAATGTTGTTAACTACTTTGCTATTGTTTGTAATGGTTAATTAGTTCTTAAAGGAAATTTTATTTAATTTTCGACGTTTTAAAAAAAAAATTTTTTTTTTTATATTTTATAAAATTTTATTTTTGATCAGGAATAATTTCTTGATCAGGCTTAAGTCCAGTATTTGCAATTCTTGTTGAATGAAGTAGTTTTTATTCAAAATTAAACTAGGCTTTTTTAGCTGGGAGCACCCCCATTTTCAATAGGAATTACAAATACTGAACTTAAGCCCGCTTAAGAAATTATTCCTGATTAAAATTCACTATAGTTCAATTAAATTTAATATTTATCAAATTTAATTTTTTATATTTTTTTTCGTAACATAATCCACCTTATCGAGAAAAAAAATAAATAAAAAAAAAATTAAGGCCAGAAAAAAACTCGGCCTGGAAGAAGATCAAAATTTTTCCCCATAACTCAAAATTGTTTATAAATACAGGCAAGTCCCGGTATAACGAACCGGGATTTGCCGAAAAAAACTCGTTAAAACGCACAGTTTTTTTCAAGTGTTATATTTATTGTTCTTTATATCGGATTTTGGTTAAAGCGAGATTCGTTGTAACGAGATTTGCCTCTATTTAAATTTCCAAAACTGCTTAAGGTTTTGTAAGAAAACGCTTCCCAGTCGCTGGCAGCACTTTTGTTTTCTATACTTATATTTTTTTTGCCCTGAGGAACATTCAAATTTTTTACAAATAATTGAGTGATGCTATCGTTAGGCAATTCCCTGACATAATTGTTTAAAAACCTGTATATCTCTAAATACATCTATCTGTCCATCTATCTGCCTTTTCTTAACAAACAAAAGAACTAATTTTACAACATATATTTGGCACAAATTGTCTTTCTTTTACAAAAAAGAGACAAAAAATTAAAAAAAATAAAAAATAATTGTGAAATGCTACTTTGAGTTTTTTTGCACAAAAATTCATACAATAAAAAATAATCTGTTATACTTGAATCCTTTCAAGCTAAAGGCTGAAGAAAAGGAACCTAAACATTTTTTTTTGCTTGATTTATTTGTTTAAGCAAATTATTTAAATGCAAAAAAAAAAACACAAAAATCCGTTTTACAAAACTCCAAAGATCCTTTAACTTTTATTCTTGTTTTATTGAAGTTGTATATTTTTTTCAATTCTTTAAGTTCCAAATAAAAACCCGTTTTGTGCAAAAAAAAAAAAGGTCTGTTTTCTTTTGTTGCAGATTTTGCAATTCTCTCAAACATTCAAAATTCCTGCTTTTGCTTTTAAGTGTTCCCCCTCTGGTTTGTATATGTAGACTTATTATTGGTTTGTTTTCGCGGCTATTTTTGGGTATTTGAAAAGCATACATTTAATTTAAACTGTGAAACTCACTGCTTGACCGGGCAGACTGGCTGCCCTTGCTCATGCATAAGTATTGAGCTGCTGGTGTCTGCAGCAACTAAATGAAAGAGGCTGGTTTTTTTTCTTATATGCGTACAAATTGTCTTAAGAGCCTTAAATTAATTTAAAATTTGTTTTTCTTTTTCTTTTTAATAGCAGAAATGAAAATAAAACAACAGAAAAAACCTTTCAAACGAAAAGTTGATAAGTTTGTTTCTTACTTTACTTTTGAAAGTTCCACAACTTTGAAATATAAATATAATAATTATAAATTATAATAATATAATTTATAAATTATAATTTATAACAATTGTAAATTATAAGGCTCTAGAAATTATTGTGAACGCACCACACTAGTTCAGTCGTACTGATACTTTAATTTGTCGTGAGATTGTAAAAACTCCAAAATCCAAAAAAAAAATTAAATTTGCGATATTTATACAAAGATAAAGCTAAAAAAAAGTACAGACTAGGCTTCCAAAAAATACAAATATTACAAAAAGTACCTAAAGACCTGAAAATAGTATCAAAATTTAGTACAAAAAAATTTAAAATTTTTCTACAATTTTCAAAAAGTACCAAAGTTCAAAAAAGTACTAAACATGCAAAAAAAAAACAAGTTTCAAAAAGGAAAATACTATCAAAAATAAGTACTAAAAATGCAAAAATGCACCATAATTTTCAAAAAGTAGCACAAATGCGCTCTAAAAAGTACTGAAATAAAAAAAAAAAAATTCACGATATTCAGAAAAAAGTACCAAAATCGTATCAAAGTTTTAAAAAGCGATGAACGAGTAAACTGTAATATGTTTGTTAGTGTGTAGTACCTAAGTTGTAAAGAGAACCGAAACTTAAAAACATACCAAGATTTGCAAAATGCAATAAAATCGTCCTAAAAGGTATCAACATTTTTAAAAAGTACCGAAATTAAAAAAGTACCAGAAGTGTAAAATTATCAAAAACCCAGAAAGTATCGAATTATCTCGAATAAAAATGTAAAGTAAAGTGCCAGAATTATGACAAGTAAAAAGATTTCTCCAAAAAAAAAAGAAAAAAAAGTACCAAAAGTACCAGAATAGCAAAAAGTGCGAAAAACCAAAAAACTCCCGAAATATTTAAAATTAAGATCCATAAAGATTTTTAAAAAAGTACTAAAATTTTAAAAGTACAAAAAAAAATTAAATAAAAGAGTATCGAAATATCTTAAAGAAACTTTTTTTAAAGTACCAAAATTTCAAAATGTGGTACCAAAATTAAAAAAGTACCAACTGGCAAAAAGTATTAAAAGTATGGAAATTACTAAAAAGTACAATAGTATTAATATATCTAATATACAAAAAAAAAAAAATAATCAGTACTAAATTTGCAAAAAGAACCAAATTCGGAATTCAGGTGCTTAAAAGTGCCGAACTCGCAAAATATGCTCAGATCTGCAACAACAACAAACAAGAGTTGGCAGAAGTAAAAGTACCAAAGATTTTAAAAAAGTATTAAAATTTTAAATATAACGAAAATGAAGAAAAGACGCAAATGGAAAGAAAGTATTGTAACTGCAAACAATACTGCAAATGCAAAAATTGGCAAAAAGTACCAAAACCAGAAACAGCATTTAGGTGCTAAAATGTACCAACAATAATACTGAACTCAAGCCCGACTAAGAAATTATTTCTGATTAAAAATTCACTATAGTTCAACTAAAAATTTAAAATTGTCTCACTTAATGTACCAACAATTTTAAAAAAGTACTCAAATGTCTAAAAGTAGAGAATTTATAAACATTACCAAAATTTTAAAAAGTACCAAAAATCAAAAATTGTTTTTTTTTTTTGGTAATTCAGACAAAAGGCACGATGCTGTCAAAAGCACCAAACCATGTAATGTATCTTACAAAAGTAACGGAGACATTTTTATATCAAAAAAAAAAAAAAAACTAAAAATAAAAAGGTACCAAAATGTCTAAAAGCTCTAAATTTTGTAGAAGTTGCCATAATTGTAAAAAGGACATACCAAACCTAAAAACTTAAACAAAAAAGTGGCAGAATATCTAGAAGCCTGACATATGCAAAAAAAGTTACTTAAATTGTCAAAATTAAAAAAGTACTTGAATGTCTAAAAGTACCATATACGAGTGCTTTAAAATGTACCGAATTACCAAAGTAGCAAAAATCTAGCGAAATTATGAGAAGTCTCCGAATTTCAAAAGGTACCAAAATTATTTGGAATTATTAAAAATTAAAGAAGTACTTTCTGCTCTTTTTTTTTAAGCAATATCAAGTGAATTTTCTATGCAAAAAAAAATAGCAATAACTTAGAAAGTAAAAGTATTATTTTCTTTTAGCGAACTGAGGCTAATTTTTGTTGAGAATATTAAAAATAAAGAAATAAACTATGTAAAATACTTTAAATATGATCATTTAAAAAAGTACCAAAAAAGTACCTTTTTTTAAATTGAAGTTAAATTGATCATTTTTTAAGTAGAAATTTCTAAAATATTCAATGTAGAAGAAAGGTAGAAATGGTAAGGCTATTTAAAATACTTGAAATTTGAGAGTAGAAAGTACCAAAAAAAGTACTTTTTTTTTGCCATTTAACGAATTGAGGCTAAATTTGTAAATTTTTAAATAGAAATGCTTAGAATATTTAAAATAATTAAAGTTTGGCATTAGAAAGTATGTAAAATACTTTAATATAAAAATTTAAAAAAAGTACCAAAAAAGTACTTTTTTGCTTTTAAGCGAATTTTTTATATAAATGCGAGAAATTGTTTCAAGAAATTTTTAGATTCTTTTTACAAAATTTTTTATTTTTTTTTTGATGTATGAAGAAAAGTGATTAAATATCAAAAAAGGAGTTTTAAGTCTTTGAAGCGATTTGGTTCTAATTGTTTAAGGATCTTATGGCTGATAAATTTTCTAGGGAAAAAATATAAATTACAAAAACAAAACAAAATTGGGAAGTGCTTAGCGTTGAGTTTTTAAAGAAAAGGGCCTTGCTGCCATATTTATAAAAAATAATATTGTTTTATAAAAGGTTGTATAAAACAAATATTGTATGGAAATCTATTTTATAAACTTATTTATAAATCAAATTTTTATTTGTGAACATGATCTTTAAAGTTTTAGGGTAGAAAATATGGAGAGCGTCTTAAATTTTAAAAATTAAAAAAAGTGCAAAAAAGTACCTAAGGATACCAAATGTGTTCGTTCATCTTTTATGTATTTATGAAACATTTGTGAAACATTTCCGAATGGTAATAACTCTCTGTGTTGGTCTTTTTTGCCCCTTTCCTTACACAAAAGCTCCAAATTCAATTTAAATAAGAGAAATAACTCAAAACATAAAATGCGTTTGAGTGTTCATTTCGTAAATATTTAAAATTTGTTATAAAGGTGCCAGAAAGTCGTTCAGGAGGCGTTTAGTTTGTTTGTATCGAATATTTATAAAAAGAGCAGAGCAAACAAAAAGTACCAAAAAAGTACTTGCTAATTTTTGAAGAGAAATTGTCACATTTAGGAAAATTTTCATTTTTACATTTGTCACTTTTTTAAAAGAATTTCAGTGTTGATTGGCCTTATAAAAATAATAACGCAACTTTGAATAATAAATCAATTCCCTTTTTTTGAAAAGAGGGCAACACGAGAGGGTGAAAATTGGTGCATTTTTTCTCAGAGCATAATATTTTTTCTAAAGAAAGCGCTTGAATTTATCCTCTAATAACAGAGAAAAATCTAAATTGTTTTAAAAAACAAAATATTGCACAATATTTTGCTGGAAAAAAATATTGCACAATATTTTGCTAAAAAATATTGCACAATATTTTGCTAAAAAATATTGCTTAATATTTTGCTAAAAAATATTGCCCAATATTTTGCTAAAAAATATTGCCCAATAATATTTTGCTAAAAAAAATAGCCCAATCTTTTGCTAAAAAATATTGCCCAATATTTTGCTGAAGGAATATTGTGTTTTGCCCTTTTAGTGAATTTATTACAAAAGAAGCTGTGTTTCTTTCTAAAAAAGGCAAATATGTTCCATATACCGCAACACCGCGTGATCCTAGCACATTCTAGTTTTGACAAAACATAATCATATTAATACTTCTTTTTTATGTGGCAACAAAAGAAAACTATGATTTTGATTGAGCGGTTTTTTGTGCAAAAAAAAGAGAGAAAAAAACTCAAGGTGTTCCTAAAGATCTTGGCTGACATTTATAGATCAGTTTTGTTTTTCTGGGTGAAATCATTTATGCCTTAGGCTTAACAGCTAACAATAATGCTGCATACAAAAAGGATTCAATACTCGCTAAATGTAGTCTAAAAACGTCACCCTGAAGTTACAAAGAGTAGAAGAAAAAAAGAAGGAATTATTTTTTTTTTTTTTGTATATGGGTGAGCTCAAGCTGAAGCCCAAGGTGTTTCTTAGTGTTGCTTTTGCTTGGTACCTTTTGCATTTGCAGCCTTTTTAAATAATATTAAAAGCAGACAATGAGCCTTGTCATGTCTTTGGAAAAATCAGGGAGGTTTTTTGCTGTTTGGGATTGTAACATTTTTAATTAAGCAAAAATTCTTAAGTAGAGCATTTGGCGGTTGAGCAAAAGCATTAAAATTTCAAGGTTGCTTAAAATCTTAACAGAACTTTATTATTCTTAGGATCAAAGACATAATGTCTTAGAGAGCTGGAATTGGTTGAGGAAATCAGCAAAGGGAAAAACAAAATGTTTTCCTTTTTAATTTAAAATAACAAAAAGAAAGGGAAAGAAAGTGTGATGGTAAGTGGAAAAAGGGGAGGAGATTAAAAGGATTTTTCGTTTACGTTCTTAACACGCGTTACAAAAAATAAAACTTAAATAAAAGGGCGTGTTTGTAAATTAAATGGAAAAGTTTATGTAGTTTTTTCCCATTAAGCAAAAAATTCTTAAATAAATATTTAACTAAAATTTTGTTTGTTTGTTACTCACCTTGAAAAAAGAAAATCCAAAAAAATTTTTTTTAAATTTTGCCAACTCTGCTAGAAAAAACTAATTTATCTAACGTTTAAAAATCATTTCTTTTCATTTAACACATTTTAAATTTTGCTATATTTTTAACAAGAAATTAAAAAAAAACTTAACTGAAACAATAACAAATATTTAAACAGTTCTTATGTGTTTCCTTTAACTCATGAGCAAAAATTTGTTTTACTTTTCACTTTTTCTTTTATTAACACAAACTGCCGTAAGATTGCATCACCAAAACAATAGTCTTCCGCAGATCTTTGGCTTGCGAATGCAGAAACGCGAATGTTTTGCTAAGGACTTTTATCATAAATCAAGAATTTTTCCGCTCCTACCAGTCACTTTGCCAAAACAACCGGTTGCATATTTGCTCGTATGTACATATATGATCGTTGCTTACTTCGTATTAAAACTTAAACACCCCATTAAACGAACAATTAGTTTTGAGGAGCAGACAGGAACAACACACACACACACACACGCAGAGTTACTCTGAAAGAGCGTGAGTTAAAGAGCGCTGAAAAACAAACTCCTTGCTTGCTGAGATTTTTTTAACTCTTAAAAAAATTACACAGATTTATTGGGTAAAGAAAATTAATGAATAATGCCAGCAGAGGTCGCTTTAGATATTTAAAATTTGTAGAAATTAAAATAATAGTTTTTACAGAAATTTTAAAATTTTTTGTTCAAGGTTTCGAAATTGCCTGAGTTTAAGTTAAAATACTTTATAATTTTTCTTATGGCATCCTTGAATATATGTTTTACTATATTGCAATTTTTTATTTATTTATTTTCAGAAAGAACGTGCATGAGTTATGAGATCCCGTCAATTACTTAATTAATGCATTAATGTTGCCACAAAATTTCGCTTCGTGATTGAACGTGACTTATGGCGTGATTATGAATAAATAAATTACATTACAACATTTTCTACATGAGTGTTGAGTGAAAACTATTTTAATAAACATGGAATTTCGTGATCTATATTTTGTTCGAACTTAAGTCTTCGTTAGCGTGCCCAATCGTGAGCGTGTCCAATCCTTAACGTGAGTGTTGTGTGAGAAAAACTTTTTGTGACCGCGAAAGTGTAATATTTTGTAATCGTGATTTTGCCTAGCGTGAGTCCTCGTGAGGCCTCGTGAGCGTGACTAACCGTGGACATGAATTTAAGTTATGACAGCTATATATGGGTTTAAAAAATTTCGTCTTAAGAGCTATTTTTAAACGAACGTGAACTCTTGTCATCGTTTTAATTACATGAATTAGATTTATTTTGGACTTCAGTTTCTGTGAGCCTGAAAACTGCTTGAGAGAAATTTTTAGTGAGGCTGAGTGTTTGCACTCGTCTTGCTTCCTTCAGCTAGATGCGCGAGAAATTATACGCAGGCGTGAGTGCTAACTGAGAGCAATTATTTGTGAGCGTGAGTTTTTGTGAGCTTTTATTTTTGCGATTTAAATTTATTCCAAACTTGCCGTTTCCCTGATTGTGATTATTCATAAGCGTGAGTGCTGCGTGAGAGCAGTTTTTAATGAACGTGAACTGGCGTGAGCCTGAATTTCCTTTAATTCGAAGTTATATTTTTAATAGCATGATGATTCGTAAGCGTGAAAGGGTTTTTTCGTGAGTATATTTTTTCGCTGCTTATTTTTACGTGACCAAAAAAATTTCGTCTTGAGAGTGATTTTAAATCATTTTGAGTTTTTGTTAGCGTGTTTTTGCATTAGTTTGATTTATAACGAACTTTAAATTCTATGAGCGTGATTATGCGTGAGCGTGTTCGCTGCGTGAGAGGGTTTTTTTTTGTCAGTGGACGCGTCGTTACTAATTTTTCCAGACTATTTTGTCCCAAAGGCGCTCTTGAAAGTTAGTAAAAATATAAATTTTTGTCGCGAGTGAATATGCATAAAAATAATTTCCACTTAAATAAGGCGTGATTGAAAAATTCGAAAATAAAAATTTATTAAAATATATAAAAAAAATATTCCAGTAAAATCTTTCGTGATTGTTTCCTGAGCGTGAATCTTACGCATAGTGATTAATTTTTTTTAAATCGTGCAACCCTAAAATATATAAAAATGTATGCACGTGCGCCAACAAAATACTCACGTGTTTGTGTAATTAATAAAAGTCTTCCAAGTGTAAAAAAAATATACAACATTAAGAAAAATGTCAACTTTAGTCGCCGCAATTCAAGACTTCTTGATGAAGTGAAGATGACTCGTTTAAATCATTTCCGCATCTATAATGTTCACGGGTAAGTGCTTTAGCTCTCTTTGTTATTATTATTTTAATTTTTATTTTTTGGATATAACTGATTTAGAACAGGAATTTTATGGAAAAATCCTTAATTAATTCAGTTTTATGTTGCGCATGCGCCGCGGCTCATTAATTTTGTATTAAATTTTCTTTATAAGATTTCGCTTAAATTTTTCCTCTTAAAGATAAATCATATCGCTTTTCTCATAGAGAGAAAAATATGTTTTAAAGTCAAAATTTGATTGATTAAATTTTTAATTGTTTTAACAACATTTTTAATTATATTAACTAAATTTTTAATTGCTTCAATGAAATGTTTATCTGGTTTATTTAACACAAGTGTAAAAACTTAATTATTTGTCTTAATATTTTTACAGCCACAAATTCAATTATTTTTTTTAACTGATATAACAAAATTTTAATCAAAAATTTAATTAATTTCTTCCTGAGCTAGTTGTGCTTCTGATGCTGATGCTTTAATTAAATATTTTATTATAGAAATAAATAACAAAATTTTTAGTTTGCAAAGCAATATTAATTTAAAACAGAAAATTTTCTTTAGTTTTTTTAGAGCAAAAGTTGAAAATTTCATACTTTAAGTTGAAACGATTTGTTTGATAATTTAATTTTACAAAAGAGGGCGCTCTTTGGTAAACTTTTCTCAAATCTCTTTTTCCATTTTTCAATTTTCTCTTATTATTTCTTATATCTCTTTAATAGAGATCCTTAGAGGCAGTTTCTGAAAGTGTCAACTAGTGTCAATTATATTCATATTTTATAAGTATTTCTCCCTTTTTTGTTATACTACCTACCCGGCAAAGACTTCTATCTGTGAGAGCTCATCATTATGCTCTCTTTAAAATAAAAAAGTGTTCCTATTGTTACAATTGTTGACAACATCTTCCTGCTTAAGAAAATTATTTAGAGCCAAAGGCAACAACAAATTCTTTACCGAGTTGATGGTTTAGTTGAAGACGAACAAAAAGCAAAGAATAAAATTGATAAAGCAACAAACCACGTGTTTGCTCACCTTTAGGTGAAAGAGGAAAATATCAGGAGGAAAAAAGACAAAGATATATAGCCATCTTGTTCTTGCCAAATCAATTGTGTTTAAAAGGAATAAAATCTATTTTGTTTTACTTAAAGGACAGCTGTCTTAGAGCTACTGGCAAAGATTTGCTTATAACTACATAAATAGTTTACAGTTGGGACAGGACTTTGTTTTTTTTAACAAAAAATAAAAACAGCAAAACTGGCTTTAATACATATTATTTTGTTTTTTTTTTTTGTTTTTATTAGCAGTTTAGTTTGGCAAGGTGTCACTACGGTAGCAAAATATGCGTTAAATAGCAACTATAATCAGATCTTTTTGGCTTTGTAACCTTCAGAGGCAAAAACAAACGCAGAGCAGCACGCATAGCAAGATAAAATTGTTGTTGCTAGATTTTAAAGGACGTCATAAATTTTTTCTTTTTTTTTTGCAAATATTTAAACAGATGTTGTAATGTGTGTGGGACTTTTCGCTAGATTTCTATAGTACAAATTTGTTGTCTGTTTTTAGTTGGTCTACGCTCTAATTTGTAGGTTTTAGTCAATTATGTTTGATTTCTTAATATCATCTTAGCCAAAGATCTCAGCTCTTTGCACCTTTCATTTACAAAAATTATGTGACATGTGTCAAATAATTTAATAAAATTTCTTTCTTTTTTTAGTGTAAAGCAAGATTTAAAAGATTTGTTACAAATATAATTCTATTGAAAATTTCATATTGTCACATACATATATATTTTATTATTAGAAAAAATCTTTAATAAATTAATGAATGAAAATCCCAAATAATATTTTTTTGTAAATAATGCTCAAGCGAACAGTAAAAATAGTCCTTAAAATATAATGTAGCTTTGTAGCAATTTAATTTGTGTTTTGCAGCATTATTTGCTTAATGTGAGTTTATTACAACATGTATCCTAAGTGCCTTTATAATCCTATGAAATTTTAGCTTTCTACTTGGCCAATTGTTCGAGTTGGCCATATATCCTTTTTGAACTAAAATTAAAGTTACTATATAAAAATTGCACGGTATAAGCATTGAAGTACTTATGATTATAGTTTAAACTTCAAGACTCTGGAATCTTTGAAATTTTTTGTTTTAACAACATGGCCTTTTGTGAAAAGTTAGCTAATATGTAAACATTTAAGAAAAAAAATCCAAGAAGCTTTATCTGTGCATTCTTCAATAATTTTAATCCTTATACATATGTATAATATATACATACATATGTATATATGTACATATATTTTATTCAATAAAAAAAATTATGTGTGCATATCCCTAGTGTAAGGCACATTTTTGCTTAACTTGGTACATCACAACACGTATTCTAAGTAGCCCTAGAACCTCACAAAATTTCAGCATTTTACTTGCTCAATTTTCGGAGTTGGCCATATATCCTTTTTTAACCAGATATCAATAATTAATTATTGTATACACAAATATTCAAATTGAACGTTTTTATTATTGAAATAATAATAATTTTTTCAAATTTAAGTTATGTGTGCACATTCCTAGTTTAGAACAAGTTTTTGCTTGACTTATTACATCACAACACGTATCCTAAGCGGCTTTTGAAGCTCACAAAATTTCAGCATTTTACTTCCTCAATTTTCAGAGTTGGCCATATATCCTTTTTTTATTTTTATTGTTTTAAATAAATATATTAATAGCAAAAATATTTCTGAATTATTCAAGTTCTATAATTCTTTTAAGAAACAGTTATGCAACAACTTGTGCCTTGTCGTCCTTTATTTTTGTACTTAATTTTAGCAGTGTAAATATTTCCTTAAATGAATTTTTTCACAACTAATCATTATTTTAGTTTGGAAACAAGACATAGTGCATAATACAGCATTTGTTGAATCATTTCTTATCTCAAATTTAATAATTTTAATCAATATTGGTGCTATTTTTTATATAAATAATGAGGCCACAACTTGTGGCTTGGTGTCCTCTATTTGTCTATTATTTTTTTTATCGGTGTGACTATTACCAATTGGAATCTACTCATATATCCTTTTTTAGTGAATAATTATTTTTATAACAAATCAATATTTCAGCATAAATACAAAGGATCTAGTGGGATCAGCACAGCACTTGTTGGATAGTTATTTATATAATATATATTTTTTGTAATTATTTCCCAAGTTTTATGATATGTTTTGTTAATATGTAATTATGCCACAACATGTGAATTGGTGCCCTCTATTCGTTTAGCTATGTGAGTATTTTCTTTTGGGTGCTACCCATATATCCTTTTTTTGGTGAAATAAATATTTTTTTATAAAAAATCATTATTTTTGCATGGATAGTAAATATAAGTGAATTATAAAATTCCTTTTTGCATATTTTTTTTAATGTATTTTAATGATATATTTGATAAAAATTATGTCACAACTTGTTGCTTGCTGTTCTATATTTGTCTACTTTTTTTTAGCTGTACTGCTTTTTCCTTTTAGATGCTGCCCATATGTCCTTTTTCAGCGAAATAAATACTTTTGTAACAAATCATTATTTTGACATGGGAAGTGGAGATTGTATAGCGAATTATTTTACATATCTTTGAATTGTGTGCGCAAATTAGTCGTATATGTCTCATTAAGAAAATATTAAACAAGTTGACTCCCTAGAGATCCAGATTATGAAACAATACTTTTGCAAATCATACTATCAATAAATTTACATAATTCTTAAGTTATTACCAAATTTTGTTGGTAAAATGTCAAAACATTTTTACAAAGCTATGCAAATTTTATATCAAAAGCATTTGGAAAGAAACAAATTGTCACATTTCTTTGAATAAGCTAATGTATCAGAAACAACATAACTTAATGATCTACATGCCTGAGAATTAGATTTTTTTTCGCTCGGCAAAAAGTATATCTTGCTTGCAAGAATACAAAATTAATTGCATGAATATTAATTAAGATTTTGTTAATGAAACCTTTTCACAGCACTTAGTTTTTCTTAAAGCTGCATGACTGCCTGTAGTCTTTGAGATAATGTTTGCATATTTAATTAATATTTTCGCGTTAATTTGTTATTTTGCGTTTAATTTGCCAAATCCTTTAATACCCCATTTGGTCCTTTTTTAAGTATTTGAAATAAATTGCAAACAATTTATAAGTGTTACACTTTGTTAAGAGATAGAAGCCGCCGCAACCCCTTCTTACATGGACATATTTTTACTTAAGATGATTATGGTTTTCTAGCCTTCGAAAGGGTAGAGAAAATACTTACATTGGTGTTAATAATTTGTATATATTTTTGTAATTATATGCATATTTTATGCCAGATCATTCTCATTGTCAATGTTCCTGCTGCAATAAAATTTTATAGGAAAGGATTGGAAGATATTTTCTTTAAATATTCCTTATATATTCCATGACTAATGTAAGTTGTCTACAGTTTGAAGGGAAAAGAAAAATATCTGTGATTTGTATTTTTTTTTCTTTGGGAAATACTTTTAATGATTTTTCAATTTAATTCTTGTAAAAAAGTAAGCCCATGACTGATTTGTTTTGTTTGAAGAAATTATTAATATATTCATCGTCATGTCTGTCAGGGCAGCTAAAGGGTAAAAAAATAATATATTATATCACGCTTATTAGAAATTTATTACTAAAACTGTACAAAATTAAGAAGTTTCTTTTTTTTTTTTTTGCTTACTGCTCGCAGTTTTAGGCCTAGAATGCTTTTTAGGAAGTTTCATTAACGTAAAACACGTGATTTCTGGGCTTTACTTATATCCTTTATTTTTTGAGAGCTAAAACATTTATATTTTGCTTTTATTTTTTTTTTAAATACATATCTAGAATACTTTTTGTCTAGTTTCAAAATGTACATGATCCTAAAAAAAAAAATTTAATTTTGCTTTAGAAAAGGTGGTATTTTTCTGGTAACATATATATATGTATATATATTCAATACCAAATATTCAAAATAAAAATTTTATTCTAGTACGATACACGGTTTTGTGTCTAGTAGATGTACAAAAATTTTTATGGAACTAGTGCCTTTAGTTCAAAACTTTTCTATATATCCTTTTTTTTTTGCAAATTATAATTTTTTGCTTATTATAAAATATTGAAAACATATCTTATTTTTAGCCAGGAAAGTCTTATAATTTTGGGCTTAGTATTAATTTGGCTTCATATAGTTACTGTAGAGATTGAAATTTTGCATTTTTTTTTTCATTGGCAGGATGTCCTTTTTCGGTAACCATTTCTCTTGCTTCTATGGAACTGCTTCTTTTGAATTTTCGCTCCATACCTTTCTTTGCAGTTTTAAGTTTTTAATGAGGGTCTCTTGAAGAAATGTCTTTCTGATTTTTGTTTAATAAATTTTTCAACTGCTTCACGTTAATTAACCTATGCTTGCAAATTTTTATACACGCAAAATTGTTTACTGTCAACGAGGGTCGTTTTGGAAAAAATTTTTGCTTCAAATCTTATAAAAATATTTCCACCACTTTTTCTTATGAAACTGTGAGTTCATATGATAATTTGAGGCTTTTAACGAGGGTCGCTTTAAAAATTATTTTTTATTGTTTTACTTTAGCATGTTAACTTGTCAACGAGGGCCGTTTGGTCCCGATTTCTTTCTGCTGGGTCCTTTAATAATTCTTTTAATTGCTTCATATAAATCTATACTTGCGAATTTTCTCATATACGTTAATATTTTCTGTTAACGAGGGTCGCTTAGAAAAAAAATTTTGCTTAAAAACTTATAAAATTGTTTCCACTACTTCCGTTAAACTCTTTCTTATGAAACTGTAAGCTCATACAATATTTTAAGGCTGTTAACGAGGGTCGTTTTAAAAATGTCTTGTTATTGTTTTGTTTTACAATGCACATTTGTAATGAGGGTCGCTACATAGACCTATACTTGCGAATATTCTCATACACACTAAAGAAATTGTCTGCTAACGAGGATCGTTTGGGACACAATCTTTTTTTCAAATCTCATAAAAATTTTTCGCCTGCTTTTAATTAACTCTTATGAAACTTTAAGTCCATTTGATAATTTAAAGTTGTAAACGAGGTTCTCCTTCTAAGACAACAAAATTTGTCAACCATTTCAAATCCACCAATTTTTCTGAGTTAACGAGGGTTATTTGGATAAGCTTGTTTACTTAATTTAGAAGTTTTGTGAATATATTTTCCATCCACTTGTTCTGAAAATTTAACAGTAGGACATTTTCAGCTTGGTAACGAGGGTCGTTTTGATATTTTCTTTTTTCTTTGAAATCTGGCGTCGTAGGCGCGTTCGTTTACTTTTAATAAATCGATTCTTAAGCGAAAACCGCACACAAGGGATAATTTTGTTTTGCTAACGAGGGTCGTTTCGAAATTTGTGTTCGCTTCAACTTCCATTTGTAACAGTTTTTACCAGCAGTGCTAAATAAATTCTTCTTAAACCTTACGCTCGCAGTAAGTCAACAACAACACGGCGAATTCAATGTCATAACGAGGGTCGATTTGAAAAATTTCTGTTGATTTAAATCTTGCTTCAAGAGAGGAACTTTGCATTGCAACAATGTTCTCTCTTTTCATACTTATTGGATAACATCCAAATCATTGCTTACGATGGATGGTGCTTCCAAAAAAATTTTAAGTATTTAAAAAAATAAAATTCCAAAACTTCAGTTGATGTGGTAAATTTCGAAGAAGTTTTATTTTTTGGAGTTTTCGTCACGTTTTTTCGTTATTTCAAACTTCAAGCTTAAGTCAAATATACATATATTTTATTTGATGTAAAAGTAAAATTTTTTTTGCTGTTACTCTTTTTGCAAATCACTGAACCAAACTAATGAAATTAACTTTAAATGGGAGTGCACTTTTTGACACTTTAGCACATACAACATGACTTAACTGTAACTAACATACAAATGTCAAAAAATTGACATTCATTTGACAGACATGCGCTTAAGAACTGAAGAGGGCTCTCATATTTCCCTCGCAAATGTAAGCGAAAGCAATGGAAAAGCTATGAAATTGTAAAGCCACATTAAGTGGATGATAGTGATGATGTTGCAGATAATGGCGGCGAATAAGAGACTTTTTCAATTCAATGTGTTTAAATAAAAAAATATTTCGATAATTAATCAATATTTGATAATAAAGCATTTGAAAAAATGGACTTTCTTGGTTAAACCAAAAAACCATATGACTGTGCAAAAGAAAAATACAAAAAAATATATTTTTAATACGGTTTTAAAAAATGATTTTCATGTGCAAACACTCAATAGGGTTTCATGTTTTTGAATGGGGTAGTAAAATGTTTTTCTTCTCTTTTGTTACTGCATGATGTTGACAAATTTTGTCTATGATCATGATAATGACTTCTGCTTGGCACAACAAGAGTTTTTGCTTTATTGCTTTTGTTTTAAGTATGTTTCTTTGATATTAGCCTGTCAATCAAATAAATAAATTTTGCTCTCATTTCAGTTTCTATGTTATTGAAAACCTTTTAAAATATATGCTTTGGTGTATTTTTTTTGTACATATTTTAAGTTTCATGCATTTATGTTTCTTTTCAAATTCTAGTGCAAATAACATAGATCTTGTTACAATATTTGCACAACTGCGTTTGGCCGAAAAATCGCCTGAATTCAATTGCGTAGCGAAATGTTTATTAAAGATGCAAAACAAAAGATTTTTTGCTAGCTTATTAATTGTAGGTCATTAATATTAGTCTCTATGTAAAATAAGAACATCTTCAATAAACAATCATCTACGTTATGCTTGTTTCTGGAATAACAATTACTTCTTTAAGTAAAATTTTTTTTCCAAAAGAGTATGATATATTGGCATAAGATCGTATAACGTTGTAAGAGTCAAACTTAGTAGTTTTATGAAGAATTAAAAACTAAGAGTTGGGAGACAGCCAATTTTGAGGGAATATTTTCAATGTCTACAAAAAAGGATATATGAGCCACTCCTGGAATAGCAGACTGGCGAATGAAAAAACTTTGCAGGTATAGAAAACTATTACTTTTATGTACCGTAGATTATTTATTTTATTTTATTTATTTTTAAAAATATTTTTAAAAGCTTCAGAAATTTTTTTTCTTTCAATATTTTGTTTTCCGCATATATGTATTTTCCAGCCATTAAAAGTAAAAGTTGTATTGATTTATAATATAAAAATGTAAAAAATAAAAATTATGAGGAAAACATGGAAATTTAAAAAAAGGATATATGAGCAGCTGAAAAACTAGCTGAGATAAATCGCTCAAAAGTCAATTTCTCAAAAGAGTACAGCATATTACATGTCGTAGTATAAGTTTTAATAAATATTTTCAATAAAAAAATGTGTATTTATATATCATAATAAAAACGTTAAAATGAATTTTCTTGATTTAAAATTATATATTCAGGTTTATTGAAACTAAACTTTTTAAAAATATAATAAAAACTCCTTTAAAATAATAAAAATGTATAAAAAAGAATATTTGAAAAAAAGGATATATGGACAGCTCAAAACCAAGTCGATGTAATTGAATAAAACCTCGATTTCTTCAAAAAGAATTTTATTTCTCATATTGTAGTAGACTTTAAAGAAACTATTTAGAGGAAAACTTACATTAAACTATGAAAATGTTTAAGAGAAATTTCGTTCTATTTAATATAATTGTTTCTCATTTTTCTTAAGTGAAAAATTCTGTGAAAATAGCTATGTATATTGAAACAGAATCGAAAGAAATATAAAAATATTAATTAGAAAGATTTTTTTCTGAAAAGTATATATGGTCAGCTCGAAAACAAGGCTTTATAAGAAAACAAGATATCCAGTTTTTAAAAGTGCACTGCAAACTACGTAACATTTCCAGCAGGAAAATCTTATATGTACATACATATGTACGCATGTTTGTGGGTATTTCCGCAGAAATGTTTGGGATATTGGTTTAGAACGCAGTTAGCTCCAAATTTAGTAAAAGATAGGAACAAATGTAACAGCATGGCTCTAAATTATAAGCTTAATTACTTGGTGGAGTAACGTAACAATTACGTAAAGTGACTGGAAATGCCTATACCAGCTGTTCTCTTGAAAACTCAGAAATTTCTCTAGAAAATAACTACTAAATTATAATTCAAAAATAAAAAACTAAAAAAAGAATTTAAAATCGATATTTTTATAAAAAGGATATATGGGCACCTCGACAACCAATTATGTTAAGCTATTAAAAATAAGTTTTCTTCAAAAAGCATACAATATGCCATGTTGTGGCATAAATATTTAGATAAAAAATTATTTTCATAGAAAAAAATTTTTAAAAGAAATTTGCTTTATTTTATTTTGCTCTATTAAATTTAAAAATAAAAAAAAAAAATAAAAAAAAATACTGGCTTATAGTGAGCAAAAACAATGCAATAATTTAAATCAGTGTTAAAAACTGAAATTCATAAAAAGGATATATGGACATCTCCTGAAAGGAATCAGACAGGTAGTTTTAACTGTGATTTCTGATAAACGTATTGCATATTACATATCGTAGTGGACTTTTTAATAATTATTTATGAAGAAAAAAAAATTTCAAAGAAAAATATTTTGCAAAAATCATATTTTAATTAATAAGGACTTAATTTTTTGTCAGATATTTATGTAGGTAGATTTCTTTTTTTTTTTTTTGTTTATAAATAACATACCATTAGGTTTTTTATTTCACACTTATTAGGTCGTATGGCAATATTTTTCATAATATGATGTTTATCTGTCAAAATGTTTCAATATCAATTACAAACTTATTACTTACATTTACAAGGCTAAAAACAACACCTTTTTAGGATTTCAGATATGTGTGCATTAATGGCAGACATCTCTGTTAAGACAGACAAACAGACATGTGAGTCATGTTGGAAAAAAACAAGTCCTTTAGTTTATGCTTGGCCTAACAATTATTTTGTGCAACTTAAAATTACATAGACTTATGTACATACATATATGTAAATTCTTGAGATAATGAAAACTTAGACATATAAAAAAAATCAGTTTAAAATATTCATTTTCGAAGCTGAAGTATTCGAAGAAATTCACTGTTCGTGTAAAAAATACCCCTAAATAACTCATAGTCTGCTAAGTTCCTCAACATTCTTTTACACCGGGATGGATGTGTGTGAATGGCAGGGAGCAATATATACAAAAAAACTGAGCACCCAGACAAACAAATTTCTTTAAAAAAAAAGTATGTTTGACCCTTTTTCCACTGCGTCATTTGTAGCCTCTTGCATGTGTGCATTAAATTAGTTTAGGCTACACAAAATTCATACACCCTAAAATTGCACCGTCAAAAAGACAAGTTTTTTCCATCATCATTATTTCTTTTGTAGAATTCATTATCCTTTAGCCTCATCCTCCGTTATCTGTCTCATTTGTATGGTTAAGTTTTAATTGAAAAAAAAACTGATATTGAATTGAAAATAATTTGCATTTTTTTGGGTAAATTTTTTTTACATATTTTTGGTCCTTATTTTTAAGGATTGTGTTGTATGTACTTTTAAGGCAAGAAATACATATTCTTTATTAATTTTTCAAGAATACAAAAATACAACAATCTCTGATTTTTTATTTATTAAATTTTTTTTCTGGTAGACTGATTAAGGTTCAACATGTCACAGCAAGAATTTTTGTGCATTTAGCCGCTCAATGCATTTCAGGTTTTCTTATTCCTTACAATTTCCGAAAATTATGCATATGTATTATTTATGAAAAAAAAAATTAATAAAGAAAAAGATTCTCACCAAAAATTTTGCTTGTCTGATGAAGGATTTATTTACACTGACAATTATGGTTGCAGTGCAACAAAATGGAAGAAAAACAAGTTTTGTTGCATTAAAATGACAATTTGATATGATTTGAAAATAATTTAAAAAAACGTATAACTTGTATTTGTACCTCGCGGTAATTTATTGTTATTGGTCCCTGGAGAAAAGTAAATTTTACAATTGGAAACAATTTAAAAAAGTTGTAAGAACCCAACATAATTTTTATGAATATTTTTTATAAAAAATTTACTTACATTTATATTATGTTTTGTGCACAATGAGAAAACCATTTGCAATAGAAAAAAGAAAATATTTATATTCCCACTTGATTATTAAAAACTAAAGCTCACACTATTTTAAATTTTCTTAGACTTTTTATGTAAAAATAAAAATAAAAGCATAGAAAATAAAATATAAAATTTCCAAACCGCTTTGCATACATATGTAAAGAATAACATTTTTCTTCAAATAAACATAAAAAAAAAATAACTGCCTCACAACTCGTAGTTTCAAGTGCCCTATATTCTTTTGTGCTTCAGTTTAATGTCACGGTTTAAGTTAATGAGCTGTTCATATATCCTTTTTTTAAATATTGAAATTAGTTTTAATTTAAAATAAAAAAATCATTAAAGCCCTGAACAAATTATTTTACATATGGTATTATTGAAAAATTTTTGTTAAAAAAAAACGGAATGTAAAATGAAATTATATTAATCAAGAAGCTACATATAATAAAAAAAATGTTTGACTACAACTTGTAGCACGACCTCCTGCACAACATTTTTTATTAACTTTTTCTGGAACTGGAATACCTTGAAAGAGTAGCATATATCCTTTTCTTGAGATTTTAAATATCCTTAAAAAAATCATTTCTTGATATTTAGATTATGTAGCTGTATTAGAAAAAGGAAAACGTTATCGTTTTGGATTTATTAAGCAGCTTGCTATACAAAAATTAATAGGTTTTACAACTAAGAAATTCAAAAATGTATGTGCTTGCTAAGCAACTAAATAAATGTTGGAAATTTTTAGCCTACAACTTGTAGTTTTAGATGCTTTATAAAATTATTCATTCAACTTGTAGAAAACCCATGATATTTTTTAGAGCACCATATATCCTTTTTTGGGAAATTCTAAATTATGTTGCTTTACAAACACAATTTTTTCAGAATCTGTTTGCGCTACAACTTGAAGTTCAAAGTGCTTCATATTAAATTGCTTCCATTTTAAAAATAAATCTTTAAATATCAGGGAGGCCCATATATCCTTTTTTTACATTTTATAAAATCCCAAACATAATAATAAATGAACTTATGTTTAATGAAAGTCATTTCTTTTTATTTATTATTTATATTCTGCTTTGTTTTAAAATTATTTATATTGTCTTTTAAATCTGCCTGTTAAAATATTTTTCCGATGGTTAAAAATTATTTTTATTAATGTCAACTTTTCTATAAAAAAAATGTGTCAAATTAACACGTCCATTCCTTTTGTGACATAATTTTTTTTAAGTCTAAATATCAGAATGATCTTGTTACACATTTTCATAGTTGCAATTTGAGGCTTGTTTGAATTTTTTTAAACAAAAATATTTCATTAATAAATGTCACATCATATGTATTGTATAGATAAGGACAAAAACATAAATTCTTAATGTTATAAGCAACAGAGCAATTTTATATAAATTATGAGACAATGGCCCAATATTTAGAGCACATTTGATAAGGTTTTTTTTCTTCATCTATGACACATAAAAAACTTAAATCTTATTATAAAAAAGAGCATAAAAATTGCCTAAAATCTCATTAATTTTGAAAAACGGACACAAGGTAAGACATCAAAGCAATCTTTTCCACCCTATAAAAGAATATTGTAAAGCGGTCCATTTCTAACACCTCATAAATATCAAAGTTAATGATATTTCAAAATTTCATAAATTTCATTTTAATAATGTGAAGTTTCAAGAAATTAAAAAAAAAACTGGTCATTATATTTGTGAACTTATATATTTGTCTTGTGGTCAGTTAACAGTTAATATAAGCAGGAGCAAAAAGGTCCTGAGTATTCTCATCGAGAAAAACCCCAATATTTAATTATATTTTTCCACTTGGCTGAATTTATATTTCCTACTTTATCGTATTACCCATTAATAACATTGAACGAAATCGGAATGAGATTTTATCTTTTGCTATTTAAAATTGTTTTGTCTAATAACTTCATTAAAATGTATTTTATGAGATCCTTTGTGTCATTTGTACAATTGAATATAAAGATTTTCCTTTGAATAGAAATACAAAACGTGGGAATTTATGTTAATTTTTCTCTTACTCACTTACATTTGGTTGTCACCTTTTGTGTCTGCAGGGTGGCGTGTCCTTAGTTAATTAAATATTAGTTTTTTCTTTGATATAGTATCACATAACATTTCAAGATCTTATCAACTTGGTATATTAGTAGAATGTAATAGAGTTGTTGGGCAGGTGAATCAAAGGTTTAGTTTATTTTTTATTATTTAAGGATACGCTTGAAGTGTTAATTATATGTTGTCGCTTTAACATTTCACTAATTAGGTTTTAAACTGAAGTGACATAAAAATTTGAAGGGAAATATATAACTGTTAAATTGAATAAGAGAAATACTTAAAAAGTTTTTTCTAACTAAAACTACTTTATTCAACAAGAATTTCATATACATATATTGAAAAAAATTACAAATTAAAAAAAGGATATATGGAGGGAACTCAAACTATATAAGCTAGAATAAAAATATACAGCTCATTGTTAAAAGGAACTTAAACTTCAACTTGTGGCTTACTTTTTCTTTAAAGCATGGCAAAAAAATTATTAATTAAAAATTTAATAACTAAAAAAAATTTCATTTGAAAATTAAATTTTTCCCGATTCATATATTTCGTCTTGTGTATTCGGTTTTTGCAATTTTTATCAAAGGCCTTTCTTTATACTCCGAAAATTATGCAGTGCCTCTTCATACAATAACAACATTTTTGCTCAACACAACCATTTTGTACAAGTATGTATCGTGCTTAAAAAAAGGATATATGAGTGGATTCTTAATGACGAGAGATAGTTAGAGCATTTGTCTTCACTTGCAAAATATACTACAAAACACGAGTTGTAGTGCACAAATTTCTTCTTCTTTTATTATATAAAAAAGGATATATGAGTATCTTTTTAGTAGCAAGAAATATATGCGAAATTTGTTTTCAATTGCAATAATAACTTCAAAGCACGAGTTGTAGTGCATGAATTTTTGCTTCAGTCACGTGAACGGTCACGAGCGTGAGTAAAAAAATTTTAAGAGCATGAGTAAAATGTTTTAAATGTATATTCAAGGTAGAAGGAACGAAACTTAACTTGAATTTATTATGTAAAAAAGGATATACGAGTGGCTCTTTAGTAGCAAGATACACATACATACATACATAGAAATTCCTTCACAGTTGCAATAAAGTCTTCAAAGCCGAAGCTTAGAGCTTCAGCCTCGAAAATGTGCGTGAATGTGAATAGAAAAACTCGTAGTCTTTTCAGTTCTTAAATTTTTTTTAATTACTAAACCCTTTATTAATGAACTTTTGTACAATTATGAAAAATGGATATATGGGACAATTCTTGGTTAAGGGTAATATATTAAATTTGAGAGTGTGACTTGATAGCCCATATTACTATGCAAGTTGTAATGATATTATTTTTAAAATATTTTGTTACTGCAGCTTAAACAAAAACATTTTTATGGAAATTGCACTTGAATATGAATTTTTCTTTGATATTAAGTTAATACGGGGTAATTATAGATTAAAAATATGTTTGCAAAAATTTATTTAAACATGAATCGAACAATATTTACTCAATTATAATGAGCAAGCATTTGACTGGAATGGCTGTAAAATGTGTACTTACCATCTTGTATTGTTTATTTATGCATTTGACTAGAATGTCTGTAAAATACGCTATTAACATCTTATGTTTTTTATTGACAACAAAGTCATAAAATATTTAACAACTTTTTAATGTGACACGCAAAAAAAGCAAACCGACTAATGAACCATTTCAAAGATATAAAAAAAGAGATCTGTAAATATAAAAACGGCATAAAGCAACATAATTAAAACTATTATTTGCAAAAATTATTGTATATCAAATCAAGACCAATAATACAAAAAAAACTTTATATGCATGAAGAATGCTAGAGAGAAAAAGAAACATGAAACGTAGACCACAAAGGACATTAAAAAATATAAAAAAGTCATAAAACTACAAGCAAGCCATCAGGTAAGGAAGCAAAGTGATGTTCTTATAGATTGCCTTGAAGGGTTGTCATGACATAAACGTGGTCAATTTAAGCAGAAAAAGAAGACAATAAAAAAAAATACAAAGAAAAGTGGCAGGCTCATAAAAATGTAAAAATATGAGCTGAGCGAATCCTTAGGAGAAAAGATTTCAGACAAGATTAAATATATATTAACGAGGTGGTTTAATTGTAATAAAAAAATGGTTTGCATTACTATTTATAAAAATTCCTTAAAAGAATTTTTGTGATTTTCTTAACATAGTTTACGCAAATTCTTTCAATTTCCTTTATTATCCCAACAAACCGCTGTTTGTTGCATATTTCTATTATTTAAAATATATTTTCTTACATCCTTTAAACATATTTTTAAAACATATTTTCTTACATCCTTTAAGGCTTGTTGCTAATCAGGCATAACAAATCTTTCCTAAAATTGGAAAAATATATTTTGGAGTATTAAAAATAATACAAAAATTTTTTATTAAAAGCCAGAAATCTTTAAAATTTTTCTTACATCCTTTCAATATTTTGATTAGCATGCAATTTTGACATTCATATATTTTTGTTAAATTACTTTTCATGTGCGCTCATTCATGTGCTGTGAGTGCATATTTTGTTATGAATTGTATAATAAAATTCATATACAATAACTGACCAAATATCAATTATTTTTGGGCAGCTGCATCATTAAGTACGTATTTCGTAGGGTATATGTATGTACGTGTTTTGTGTGTGTGTGTATGGATTTTGACCGTTTAAATACATTATTCTTTCAACTGTTATGAAAATATTATTTGATTAGATTTTAGCAAAGTAATTGCAATGACTTCTTATGTAGCAAATAGCACTGATGCTATGATACATATTTTACTTGTAAAAAATATTGAAATGCCATAAAATAATAATTTTCTTAAAATAAAGCTAATAATTAGATGATTACTTCTTATAAATCAGAAATAATTACATAAAAACTTGTGGATTGAGAAGATGAGTATGACAAGGTCAAATTCTTATAAGTAGAATTGTTTTTCATGATGTCCTTCATATATCCTTTTTTTTAAATGTAGAATTTTTATATAAATAAGTATAGAATTTATGCCAGAAATCCAAATTAAACTGACTTTGATGGTTAATGTAACATTCAGACATCAAAAATGGCTTCAAATAAACCACATACAATCGAAAAAAAAATGAAGCTATTGCATAAATTTATATTGAACAACTTGTAAAACTATCAGTTAAGCACAATCGTTAAAGAAAATCTTGTATATATTTTCTATATCTAATTGCTGTCATATATCCTTTATTTAAATTTATTTTTTTTTCGAAAAAATACTATAAAGCCAAAAAATGTTTTAATTTAGCTATAGTATCAAGAGTATAATAATGTTTCAAATCCTAACCGTAACCTCCAAACATAAATAAAAACTAATTTTGAAGAAATTTTGTAATATTTTTTTGAAAACTGGAAGAACTAAGAAAATGAGCCTAGAAGACTAACTTAGTTTCTTAAAAAAATTAATCAATTGATGTCCTTAAGCGCTTATGCAATAACAAATAATAGTTCTTACCATTAATTTTTTTTAATATTGCAAAAGTTAAAAATTTACTTAAAATAAATTTTTTAATATCCTTATGTTGCGGTGTCATATTTATTTTAAAGAGCAGTTTCCACAAACAAACTCTGAAACTTTCGGAATTCCGCTGCGAGCCACAACAGGATTTTACTAGAAACCAGAGTACATATGTACATACATATATTAAATTCAGAAATTTTTTTTTAAATTTTTTCATAAAAAATTTAAATAAATGATATTACAACTTGCATTTTTAAGTATTGGATGGCAACCGTACTAAATTTTTTTGATATTGCTTTTATCTTTACATCTCCTCATATATCCTTTTTTGAAAATATAAAATTTTCGTAGAAAAGTTTATTTTTTTTAGTAGAATTGCATAGTTAAGCATGTATTTTATAATTTAGTGAAAAATGTATATCCAGTTTATAAAATTTTTATACATTAATTAAAACAATAAAAAATAAAAGTAAAAATTATTTATATAAAAACTTGTATTTTTAAGTGTTGAACATAACACGCGTTGAAAATTTTCGTTATCTCTTAATTATAAGGTTCTCGCCATATATCCTTTTTTTGAAATGTTAAATTTTAGCATTTAAAAGCAGCTTTTTTGTTTTTTGTTTAAAGAGAAGTAGCTAACACTCAAGCGCAATGAATGCCTACTACTATTACTAGGTTTTACCTTCTTTTAAGAAAGGGATAGTGATAGAGAATAAAGGCGGTATAGGAAAAGATTGGGGAAACTCCAAGTTAAGTATATAGGTACTATTTACTGATTTCAGGTATATGTGTTGGGTATAGTTTTATATTAAAAATTATAAAAATAAAACAAAGCTATAAAAATAGATATTTATTACATTAAAACTTGTATTTTTAAGTACTGAATACTAAATGTGCCGAAATTTTCGATTATATCTTTTAGATCAGAACCTTGCCATGTATCCTTTTTTCGCAAATAAAAAAAAATTTATCTAAAAGTACATATTTTGCTTTGCGCATAAGCCTTTTGTCCGATACGTGTTCATTTGTTGGGAAAATTTAAATTTTTCATTTACTCAAAGTAAATTTTTTATTTACTATAAAAACTTGTATTTTTAAGAGCGCAATACCACCAGTACAAATTTTTTTTATATATTCCTTTGCTTGGGTTCTTTTCATATATCCTTTTTTTCAAAAATTTAAATTTGTCATTTCAAATTTAAATTTTTTTCATGAAACACTTAAGAAAATATACTTTTTTTAATATTAAACGAAAATAATTAATTTTTTTTAGAAGGAAATGAGAATTTTCAAACATAAGATTACTTTAAATTGAAGCTTGTGGTATTTAAAGCAAAGCTTATTTATGTATTTCCATTTATCGATTGATGAAATGTGTTATTCAAAAATATAAAATTACAAAATTTAAATGCATAAATATTTATCGCAAGCGGAAGTCTTTATAAAATATCCTTTATCCTTTATATATTGCCCGCATACTAAATTGGTAATTTCCCAGCCGCCTCTATAATTAAAATTAGAGCAAATATTATTTTGTTATAATAAGTGGTCTGCAAATTTTATTAATCTTAGCTTTTGTTGTAAATCGGCAGTAAGTCCTTATAATTATTAATTTTCTAACACCCATATATTTTTACAATAGAACTGCTCTAGCTTAAATGGCCAGTATAAAAACATTTTTTTCTGGAATAATTGTGGTCATGCTTGTAAATTATTTGGCAAAAATATGACACCTTTCTATTGTAAAAAATACCACTTTTGAAAAAGATATCATAGTGGTCAGCAGTGGAACCTCCAGTCAAGCCAGCACACTTTTCATTCTAATTTGCATTAATTACAATAATTGCAGTACACATACATTGTGCTTAAAACCAGACGCACGACCACTAATAAAATAATTTCCTCTGTATGAAAATTAATGATTGTAGAGGGAGTTAATTTCAGTTTTTATTTTTATTTTTTTGCAATTCATTACAAATAAACCCCTTATACGTGCCTTTCAAATGTTGAGAGAGAGTTTGTTAATGGTCATTTCATAGCCACCCCTTGAGTGTTTTATGAAAATTTACATAAAGTTAATAAATTTTTATTGTTTCTTTTTTATTTTTTTTTGCTCAACTGTTTCTAGTTTTACAAATGTTACGTCAATATTTTTTTTAGCAGGAGAAGAACATGGAATTTTCTATATATTAATTTTGCCACGTGTGTTTTTGTAGCAAGAAAATGTTTATGGTTGTGTGGTTTTTCTTGATCTTAAAGGATAAGAGGATGGACTGTGGGCCTGTTTCAGCGAGCGTGTAATTTATTCATAGTTTTCCCAAACCCAACAATATAAAATGTCATATAGTTGAGATAAAATTTATGAAGCTTATGACCATATGGTCGTTTAGTATAGGGCAAATTTAAAATCAAATGAACTCGTTCAGTGTAAGAGCTTCTTTAAACTAAATTCATTTTGATTTTCAATTGATAGAAAGAAATTTGTAAGGCGGCCCTGTACCACGAAAAGGACTTTTAATTTTTTTAAAGCAAGAACTTTTCAATGCAAAACTTATGGTAATGGAAAAGCTGAGGCGGGCCATTTTAGAGGGGAAATCTTCAAACATTCAGCAGCGTATGTTGAGCCGCTCTTCTAACTATTTTAGAATTTTGTAGAAAAATTTTATACTTTTGAAGCGGGCAGTTTTTGAACCATAAAAAGCCCAAGAACATTATTTTTTATCAATTATACTTAGAAGTTGTGCACTTTTTACGAGGGCCACTTTCTTTTAAAGTGATAAATTGGCTCTAATATTGCATATCTCCGGCGAGCCATTTGATATATTCCAAGATAACTCTATATTCCGGTAGCTTGAAGAGGATTTTTAAACTTTTGTAAGGCAAGAATGAGAAATTATAGAAAGAACTAGATCTGAGGCGGGCCATTTTATAGAGCTGAAAGCAAAGCCATTGCTAAAATTCACCAGCGTATGTTAAGCTTATCTAACTACTCTATCAATTATTTAGGCCTACGTATAGTGTACTTCTGAGGCGTGCCATTTTTTTAGCCATAAAAATTCCCATAACTCCATCCATTCAATTGTTCTATCAATTATACTTGGAAATTACACACTTCTTAGGCGGGCCATTTTTTTAAATAGAATATTTCTTTTGATTCAAAATTTGAGGTTTAAAAAGCACATTTTCTGTTCAAAAAGTGCGAGTACTAAAATCATTGGCGGGGAAATTTTTGGTGAGTTAAAAAATTAAAGAAAATTTAATTTTTTATGATAGAAAATTTCTTTTGATTCAAAATTTAAAGTTTAAAAAGCACATTTTCTGTTCAAAAAGTACGAGTACTAAAATTTTTGATCAGTTAAAAAATTAAGGAATTTTTCCAAGGTTTAAATTTTTTACTTCTCTGTTGCTTTGTATTACTGTTTGTACAGAACTTTGAGGACTAACAACTATTTTTTGATTTAAAAATTAATTTTACGCTGCAAAATTATAAATTCCGTGAGGGGAAAAATCTTTGAGGCGGGCCAAAATTAGACAATCGAAATTTTAGACTGTTTTGCAATTTTTAAGGCCAATCAATATCTTTAAATGATGTTACAAATGTTTTCTATTACAAATATTTTGCGAATTGCTTAATTTTTAAGCTGCACAACATATTTTTGTTGATTCAAAGAATGTTCGTCCATCTGTTTTATGTGTCCGTTTGCCCGTCCGTCCGTCCGTATATTTGCTATCTGTCAAGTGTTCAACAAGTACATATTTATTTTGGGCGCGCATTCTTAGCATAAACATGATGTGATACTTGAGAGTTATTTCAAACACATGCCAGTATGACTATTCGTTTTTAAGGATTATAATTTATATTTAAGGATAAGGCACTTAAGCACATCATAACAAAACAAATAAGAAAAGAAAGTATCATTGCTAAAGCGAGCATTTTATCTCGATTGGAATTTGCTTCAAATTTCATGAAGTCCTTTTGCATTTACGAGAACGTCCTCTTACCTTGTTTAAGCACTTGAACAAATTACTAAAAAAAATTAAAATTAATAAATTTTCTAATTTTCAAGTAGAATTTTAAAACGATTAAGTGGAATCCTTTGACTTCAAAACCAAATATAACAATCAAATTTAAAACGAATCTTCAGGCGTCTATTTTAAAAAATTCGTTACACCATTTATGATTTTTCTTTTAAATATAAATGATTAATAGTTAATGTTGCATAGAAACTTTCACACCATTAATTTGCTTGTATGTAATTTAAATAAGCCTGCTTCGATTTTAAGAATACATTTATGTAGAAGAAATGGTTTTATGGGTTAGTTTTAGCTGTTAAAAAATAAATTCTATGAAAATATTTTATTTGTTGTTTTTGTTTAATACTGTGAATACTAAAATTTTTTTTGTTTGCCCCTTCAAGTTTTTTTTCCTAAGCGGGCCATTTACTTAATACATAATTTCTTAATTTAAATATTATTTTTGGATTTTTTCTTGTGATTTTGAAAAGTTTTCAGCCGGGCCAAATTACACAACCTCTAAAACGTTCATTAAAAGTTTTATTTAATTTTGCACTGACACAAAGCATTATGCTTGTATTGACAGCTGCTTAGCTAGCTTCTCAATTTAACTTTTTTCCAGGCGGGCCATTTTATTAATACATAATGTTTTGATTTGGATTCATTTGGTTGTGGTGTTTATATGCAGAAAATATTTGTGGCGGGCCAAATTACACAATTTCAAAAGTTTAAAATTTTCTAGAAATGCATAAAGGATTGTGCCATTAACTCGCAACATCTTTGATCACCAAAGATTTTCATTTAAATGCGTCACTCAATACTTTGTTATTTAATCAATTTGCATTTTTCTCAGGCGGGCCACTTTCTTAATACATAATAAATTGATTTTGATGCATTTTGTTATATTGTTGATATTCTGAAAATATTTTAGGCGGGCCAAGTTTCACAAACTCAATTAAGTCAAGTTTATTATTTATAAATTCTTAAAACATGATTATATTACATTTCATAGGGTTTTAATTATCCAACACGCTTTGTTAAAATGTGTCGCTCAATACTCATTTATTAATTTTAAATTTTTCCCAGGCGGGCCACTTTTCTAATACAAAATTCTTCACTTACAGCTAAATGATGAGTTTATTGATTGTGTACAGATATTTATCGCGGGTCAAGTTACATTAGCATAAGATATTTAGAGTTTTATGCTGAAACTTCTTTTTATTAAATTTGAATTATAGTTGGAGATAAGTTAATTTCAATCAATCATCAATGCTTTGCTATCTTTGCAGTTTAATTTTTTTTTTCATGAGGGCCATTTTATTAATACTAAATTATATAAATTAAGGTGAATTAGCGAATTTGTTGATATTCCGAAAAATTTTGAGGCGGGCAAATAATGAAAACCGCAAAATGTTAAAGCTTTTCGCTTATGAAGTTTCTATTATTATTAAATAAACTAATTGATTTGTTTGATTCATTTAGATTTACATTAAAAAAATAATAAACTAAAAAGTACAAAAATCTTTTTTTTATGGGAAACCAATAGTCTGTCTCTTTTGCGGGCCAATATAGAAATTCATAATAAACTGAACTTTCTTATATGTTAACTCCAGTTTTTTTTTGGCATTACTACCGTTCCGCTTCAATCATATTTGATACTTAAATACTTCACATTCACCTTTCTTGTTTTAATTGTTCTAAATAAAACTAACTATTCAAACGTTTAAAAAAGAAGAGTGTTCATTCAAAATAAATAGCCAAGAAATAAATGCATTATAAATCTAAGCAAGCGTAACATAATTTTATTGTTAAGCTACCTCTTTCACTCTCCCCCTCTCTCACTCTATCTTCATATCTCTCTCTCTCTGTTTCTCTGTCGTCCAAAGAGAAAAAGAACAGAAACTATAAATATTTGTCAAATAACCTGATGACAGCACGCGTATTGGTGGCTATATAAATAAACATATGCTACTATTTTTATTCTTTAGCCGATTACGCGATAACAAGAAAAACAATAAATATGCAAATTATTTGAAAATAAAAAATAATACAGCCAAGCATAAAATATAAAAAAACGTGTGTACGTGAGTGTCAGCACCTACGCTTCGAACTAAACCACCACCATAAAAGCAGCCGTAATTGAGAATTTTCCAAAAGAAAAACCGACAACCCTTTTTAGAGAATTCTTGGAATTTCGTACACGCATGACTTTACAGTTTTTTTTTCAAAGTACTTCATTCTTTTCTAAGTAAATTTAAAACTATAACAAAATAGCTTAAACTTTAGTTAAGCGTCTAGCTATTAAACCTCTAGTCAGATTTACAATTAAAGCTGTTATCAGGTCTGTGTTCTCTATCAAAAGCTAAACTTTGGACTAAAAATGTTTAAAGCTAATTTAACATATTCTAATCTCATTCATCTTTTAAAGATTCTGGACACATTTTCAGCAAGTTTAAACTCTAGTTAACCTTAACCTTGAAAAAATGTGTCGGCAAGCTTTGAACTGGAACCTTCAAACCAAAAACTACCGAAAAAGAACCGAAGCTATATAAAAAAGCGAAGGGAGAGTTGAAAACAAATAAAAAAACGTTAACAAATGTTAGAATATCTTGGAGAAAGATAGAATTAAGTAGAAAAGAAGGAGGAGAGGGTTTATTATTCTGCCGATAGCACGACAAATAGAGTTCACAAGCAACCAATACCTGTGCGTGGACGATAAGCAAAACCTACCGAATACATCATGAAAACATGGAAATTTCAGTTAAACAGCTTTTTTTAAAGAATAGATAGGAGAAGATAATTAAGAGGGCTGCCATAAATTTTTTTTCATTTTTTTTTTCAACTGAAATCGCTGTGTGTGAACCAAGTCTTATCAGTTTTACGCATAATGGGAAGCAGTCTATTTTAGTAGATTTTTAGTTCACAAGAATTTTGCTCTTTCGCAGACTAAAACTTGGCGAATCTTCCATTGTGGCTTTTACCTGCATCTGTATAATTGACCCAGAAGCTGAAAGTAAGCGACCATAGACAGCGACATGGTGCCTAGATCAGTTGAAAACTGTTCCTAATTTACATGGAAAAATCATCTTGATGAATGAAAAATTTTAAATTTAGGATGATACTAATCTGACGGCGCGCCGTCATTGGTCCATGTCAATGTGCTTGCTAAGCCAGCGCTATAGGTCTATGATTAGAAACTTCTTTTGGCCAGAATTGCATGATATAGTTAACAACAGTATGTGGTTTTAACGGGATGGCGCTACGTGTCGCACAGTTTATAACACATTGGACATTCTGCACGAGCAATTCGAGAACTTGGTCAACTGACGTGGCGATGATGTGAATTGGGCATTTCGGATGCACTTCATCCACAAAAACCGCAGCAATCATTTACATAATCCCTCTTATCAGGAGAAAAATGTGAAGAGTTTTTTGCATATGAATCAAAGGTTTTTTTCATACGAAACGCAATGATTCCGTATTATACATAATGGCATCAATAGGGGTTTTGAAAAGAATACAAATTCTTAATGATATCTCACACACACTTTGCTTTATCTAAATTAAAAATAAGCAAGCGCAGAATAAATTTTTTTTGGATAAGCCCAGCTGGAAGTACCAGTCATTTTGGGTCATTTGGTTCGAAGGACCATTCACAACTGTACCTACCATCGCTCATCGTAGCTGTTATTTGTGCCTGTTAGAATTGAAATAAATAACTTCCTATTCTTCTTATTGTTATTCACTGATTATGCTTTGTTAAACAATTTATATTTTACGACCAAATAATGAAGTTGTTTGAGTTATTATGCTGAAAGACTTTCTTCAAAATTAAAAACACGATCAGCTAATAAAATCGCCCATGAAAGTTATAAAGTAATTATTGGCTGAACAAAGCAAAGTTCTTTCATAACTATGCAGCAAATTAAGAATCAATCAAGCCAAGCAGTCTTTGTCAAAGAAAGGCAATGATTTGCCAAATTTTATGACACTTCAAAACTAACAATTTTCAATCAAGTTTGTGAATGTCAATATGACAATTAAACATAGAAGATAATTGAAGAAAAAGGAAACTAATAAAAGCCAATTGTTAAATATAATTTATAGGCATGTTTATGGAGCAAAAACAAAAAACAAAAAGAAATAGAGAGAGAGAGAGAGGATCAAAAATGCTAAACTCAACAAAACTGCCACGGTTGAGGGCACAATGCTCCCATAAAATATATTAGAAATTGATAGACAAAAATCACATAAATTTATAAGAAAATGTTATAAAAACTCGTATACATACATGTATGTACATAACTTAAAGAGATTTGTTGTGAGGAAAAATGTTAAGGATATTGCTTAGGGTTTAAGCAAGGCATTGCTAATGTAAGAAATCCTCCCCTTTAAGGGATTTAATTTTTATTTTTTTTCATAGAAATTTGCTAAACTGCAAGGACTTGTGAAAATTAAAATTTCTTTTTTATTGTGCAAGATTTTTAATTAGCTTCACACAACTATTTGTAATATTTTGCATTTGGGCAAATAAATTTTAAATTTCCATATTTCATTTTGAGATTTTGTTTAGGATTTTCTAAGGATTATATTCAGACATTTTAATGCGAGAATTTTAGCAAAAAATTTCGAAAAGACATATAGAAAAGATTTATTTTTACAAGTTAAGACCTTAATGGACAATGTCCTGGTATGTCTCCTAAAATCCCATAAATCACGTGAATTGTAAATAATGCTTTGTTACACTTTTTAGTATATAAAAAAAACCAAGTCATAAATATTGTTATAAAAAACCCACAATATTATTGAACTTCGATAAAAAAATTAGTGTACAATGAGAGTTTGATTTTCTGTTGTGGGAAACTGTTGCAAGGGTCGTTAAATACAAAAGCACAGTGTTAGAATAAAAAAAATTTGCTTTGCGCTTTTGAAAACTAATTCTATTGATTTTTATTATCCAAAGGCTTTGATCCGCTGAGGTAAAAACATTTGGCCACGGTGACCGTTTTTGTGCAAAAAGACTGAAAATAATCAGTTGGACCCCATCTACAATAATTATTATTTATTATTCTAATTAAATCACGAGTTCTTCTGACTGAGGTGATCGTATAAACATTATGTTGTGTAAGAAAAGTATGCTGTGACTAACATAGTCAACTTTTCTTTTTAAGAAAGCATCAAAAAATGTTATATTAACTTTGTTTTATTCAAATTTAAAGTTAGGAAGCGCTAAACATTCAAAACAGACGATAACAACAATACAAATCTCTGTAGGATGCTTTGAGTTAAGTGTCTCCAAGTCACCACTTTTGTCGGCTATTTTGGTGACATTTTGGCGACATTGTCAACGAAGCGTCTACATGTTAATACCTATGTATATGCTTTTGATAAGTAGAAAGTATTTTGTTCGCACACACTCTTGACGCCGGCATAATATTATTTTATTTCTAGAATATTTTATTTTCCAAAAGAACTACCAACTCAATGTCAGTAGTAGGTTTTAAATGTCATACCTTCTGCTGTTTAAGAAATATACAACCACACAACCACATAATCCCATGCAGACGTCAAACACAAACAACAATAATTATCATGCTTCTACATGCTCTATTGTGAACAACATACAAAAAACCGACAGAGAGAATTGTAACACGAATAAACTGCAACTTTCGTGAAGTTGCTTTATGTTAAGTATAAAAAGGTGCGAAGCGTCAGATAAATGTACAGTCTTATGTAAAGAACACCGAAGTTAACATTGTGGCATTTCAGCAGTGAAAAATTTAACATTGTGTGTTTAAAAGCTTTTAGTATCCGTGTTGAGTAAATAAAGTGTTCTGCTTTGACAAGAATTGTTCACTGGAGTGTTATTATGTAATCCGAATCGAACGCAAATGTGTTCGAATTGTAATGTTAATAACATACAAATTCGAACGGTTTTCTTTTCGAATCGAAATACATAATAACCCCCCAGGTGTCACTTTTTGTTTGATTGCAAATATACGAACGTTAAAAAAAGTTTTAAGAAAGTAAAAACGTAACAATGTGTGTGAGGAAAATTTATATCGTATGCGATGTTTCTTTAAATGTATTTAACTTTCTTTTTTTTACTTAAATAAAAATAAATAGGAATTTAAAAAATTAATTTTTTGTGGTTAAGCACATTTACATGAGTTGCTTGAGCAGCAAAAAAATGCATTTAGATGTGCGTAACCACAACAAATAAATGTATTTTGTTGCTGCTCAAGCAACGCATCTAGATGTACTTAACCACAACAACAGATTATTTTTAAATCTGTATTTAAATTAACGTATTTATCTTCACACTCATGGCTTTGGAGAGCAATATATTTAATTTATAACACTCGCCGTAAAACAACTGTTATAATTGACAATCAGCTGGGTAAATCATATGGATAAAATAAACAAAATTTGGCAGTGACAAGGTGTTTGCCAAGAACAAACTCTCTTTTATGAAGTTTAATTTTTGTTGTAATTTTTTTTATCAAGACTAGAAGACATCCCTTGATAGAATTGATTACATTTGTTTGTTGCTTACAACAAAAGTAAAATGTTTAAAGGGCGTAATTTCTTGACGCACTGTTTAATTTAATTTATTTTTTTTTTAGAAATACACCTTTTAAGATTGTGGTGGTTTTTTTTTTTCATATACAATAATTATTTGCGGTCATAGCCTGAAGGCCTAAAGGGTGTTTGTTGCAAGAGTTTAAATTGTGAAACTAAACCAGTTGCTGATTTTAAATTTTTTTCTATACCTCCTTTTTTTTGCACAAACTATTCGCATTGCTAGTTTTTAGGTTATTCATGTATCTGCTAGTACTTATTTTCTTTCCTTATAAGTATGCATACCCAAAAGAAAAGTTGTTTGTCTTCCTTTAAGTTTTTTTTTTAAGGATACTCGTATGTACTTCCTTTTCTTCTTCTTTTCAAATTGAAATACTTTACGTTTCGCTGGAAGAGGGGAACTATGTCGTAACTATTTATTTAGGACTTTTTTACTTTCCTTGCCTGCATAATTTATGGTTGTACATGTGTTCCTTTCTATTGGGAAATTATTTTGTATGTAAGGACACCAATAACTTTTAAAGCCTTTTTAAAGCAATTTAAACAGCAATAAAATGCTTCAATAAAAAATTTTTCAAGAAAGTCTCAAAACTAAAATTATATTTTTAATCAAAGCCAGTACTGGAATATTAAATCAACATGAAATAAAGTTATTTCAAAGGGAAAAATTATTTTCCGTAAATGTTACTGTAAATCATGTTGAATTAACATGAAGCCCATATGAAGCAAAATCAGTAGCGAAAATGTTAAATTAACCTTGTTCTCGTAGATTTTAATATGAAATTTTTCTGTGTCTAGGGTAGTTCGGAAACGAACGCACGATTAAAAATGTACTCAATTACTCAAGAAGGATTAACCAAGCTGCACTTACTAATGCTTTTATTGTTGTTTAGATTCACTTGACAAACCTGTCAGTAGATCACATTTTGCCACAGCTCGCACGACTTTTTAAATCTCTAATGCCTTATTAAAATTTAAATGTTTTTGTGGCTAATTTTACACAGTTTCAAGCGTTATCAATAAAACATATTACGCCCTAAGTTGCGTGATTTTTTATCTCCAGTATCTTATTAATATTTAAGCGTTTTGAAATATGTTTTATGATCATGTAAAATAATTTTCAAACTAGTTTTCAAACCATCTGTTATTTGTAGTCTTAACATCCCATGAACTTGTAATGAATTGGTATTTTAAAATTACCACTCTAAATTCTCATAAGCAGAAATTATTATCATATATTAAAAATATTTAAATATTCAAATTTGCCTTCTAATCCTTACAACGAAAACGTAACAAATATAAAAACTAAATATAAGCCTGCTCTCATCACAGAAAATCGGCTTAAAATATCACAGCTATCAACAAACATTTAAGCGCTTTAACCTCTCGCTATTCCTTATAATAGCGTAACGCACAAAATATAAACAAAAACTGCTATAAAGGATACTATAAGGACATTCGTGAAAAATAACAACCACAAAAATTATATTTGTTTAGAATATTAAGAACGAAAAAAATAATATCTAACCCCTTTTTTATACATAAAGGCTGGAGAGAAATGAAATGTTATGAACAACTAAATGAAAATGTAATGCCGCAAGGCTATGGAATTTTTGTTAGAAGATAAAAGCCAAGTGGGGAAAAATATCTAAAATTAGATCATCATATGTGCTCGCAGTAGCAAAAAAAAATATTTCCATAAGAAAAAAGCTCAAAGCCGTAACTGCCCCAAAAAAGCTTAAACGACACTTTTGACTAAAATCGTCAAAATATTAAGTTCGAAAATTATGTCCCTCAAGTTTTTTTTGGCGGTTGTGGCACGATATTTCTAAGCATCTATTATGTGACATGCAATTTTAACTAAAAACTCTGGATGTACAAAGCCATGTACTAGTGCAGGGATTTTTTTGAAAGGCATTCTAGCTTTCTACTCCCCTTTATAAATTGATAGAAATTCCTATAATCACATCACTATATTTGCTTTCATTATCTTTGAATTTAATTTAAAAAAAAATCTTAAAAATTTTAAAATTCCCAAAATTTTACTTACAATCAATAATTTGGGAATTTTAGACATACATGTCTAATGTGAAATAGTATTTTGCATAAAGTGTAGATTTTCTGCAAGAGATATAAAAAATTTAATCATTCCCCGATACCCAAAAATCGGATCCTAATATCCCCTATTTGGAAATTTTTATTTGATTTCATGTCAAAAATGGTTTTTTTCATAAACTGAAACTATTTTCCACAAGTTATAAAAATATATATCATAATCCTAGAATTCCTAAAACAGGAAATAAAAATCCCCAATTAGGGGATTTAGATACATAAAGCTATTTAGATCGTTGTAGTTTTTTATTTGCTTTAATAAAACTTAAAAATGAAAAAATTGTAATAGTTAGCACATTTGATATGCAGTCATTATCTTTTAATTTAGCACAAAATATTAAAATTTTCTCAAAATTCCTAAAATTTTTATTAAAAATCTCGAATTTAGGAATCTTTGACATGTGCCTATTTAACATATGTAAAATAGTGTTTTTTATATGCCTGTAGATTTTCTGCAAAAGGTATAAAAAATTTCATTAACCCCGATTCATAAAATATCATTAAAATATATCCTATTAGAAAAATTGTTCATGAATTTTAGCTGAAAAATATTTTTTTGCACAAATTGAAAAATTTTTTTGTAAGTCATAATAATATCATGAAACGGGAACTAAAAATCCCCAATTAGTGGTTTTGGGTACATGAACCTTTTAAAGCTAAAAATAGGTCTTTTGACACATTAAAATTTTTATTTGCATAAAATTCGAAAATAAGTAATGATCCCGGAATTCCCAAAACAAGAGTTCATAACACCCACCTTCGGAATTTTTATTTTTTATAACTGTAATGTTGAGTAAATTGAATTTTATTCATAATTTGAAGTGTTTTTTTAGATAATTTATGAAAACGTGCGATTATCCCGGTATTCCCAAAACGGTCATTGATAATCGCTTATTCGTAAAAGTTTAATTTTATAACTATAATGCTAATAAGAATTATTTCCATTCATCTATCATTAAGCAAAATGTTTTAAATTCTATTTTTAAGACTTTTTAGTTAGCTTTTTACTAATTTAGGGATTCCCATTTTAGGAGTTCTAAAAGTTTTCCTTCAAAATCAAATAATTGCAAAATTTCCTGTACCCAAAAAGGAAAAGTGAAAATTCCAAATAAAAAAATTTTAGATGAAATAGGCAAAACATTCTCTAATGCTTAAGGTTCTTAAACTAATATATTCCAACCATTTTACTCATTCCCAAAACGGGATTTGAAATCTCCAGTTCTCGTTTTTGAATATGTTTAAAATTTTTTACATTATCTTCTCAATTTACTAGTGTTCTGTTTTAATATTAATTGCTATTCTTTAATTTGTACTGATGGTCTAATTCCCAAAAAGGGGCTAGAAATCCGCAAATTACGTGTTAGAAATAGGAATATATTTTAAAATCTTTTGAGTTTTTTTAATTATCTTTTTAATTTGCTAGTTTTCTGTTTCAAAATTATTCGCCATTTTTGTAAGTTACATATAAATATTTTCATATAAGAAAATACCCAGCCATTACAAAGCTTTTGCATATTATGTACTTTCTTCATATGAACCATAATAATTAATTTATTATTATTCATGTTACAATACACTCCCCTAAGTTGAGCTAAAAATATACTAGTTAATGTTAAAACAAAAAACAAAGTATCAAAACTCTGCAGAAAAAAATACCAAATCGAGACTGGGAGAGCATTAGAGGTGGCACCGATGTACAAATAAAGCAGCCCGCTGAGTAAAATCTTGCAAGCTATTTGCATAAGCATAAGCAAAAATAAACAATGCACATACATATGTATGTAAAGAGAAGCCTTACAACCACCATCAGCTTAGAGAAAAGGATTAAATTTCTATTTCAAATGAAGATCCTTTTTACAATTTTATGTGGCTTGATTTGTTTGTTGACTTTGATTAATAAAATTTTTGCCATTTTGTCTAATGTAAAAATGGAATGTTTTTGCACTTCATTGTTGTTATAGGTTTTTTAATTTTTACTATATTGTGTTTGTTTTATGTTTAGTGTGATATGGGGTTCTTTGTGGTGGATTTAACTTAGGAGGATTCCGTTAAAGGTCTTTATTGTAAAAATATTCTCGAAACGGATTAATTATGCTGCATTACTAAAACATTTTTTGTTATTATTTAAGGACATTTTTTGGAGTGATTTGTTCCTATTTTGTTATTGAAACTATTTTCTTTTTTAAAAAATTAAGTAAACCATAGCAAAAATATTGCATTCAAATAATAGATATATCATTGGAATTTCCAATCCCGGTTTGGGAATAATTAATTTTTTTAATTTTTAAATGGTCATAAAATTATTCAAAAGACATATTTTTTTATTAAAACAAAAAAAAAACAGTTACATATTTTTTATTAAAGAAAAAAAAAACAAACACATATGTAAAAATTTTAAGGTGGGGATTTTTGAATCTCACTAGGAATTCCAAAGTTTATCAGTACGTTTCTTAGAAAAACCATAAAAAATTGCGATTAAATTTTGCTAAAAAAGCAAACAAATTTCTAAAGTAAAGCTGTGGAAGAAATATTGCATTGCAAGTAGTAAATATGTATAAAATTGGGATTTGAAATCCCGTTTTGGGAATAATTTTATTTTATTAAATTTATTTAAATTTATCATAAATTGATTTAGAAATCATAAGATTGTTGGAAAATGTATATAGTTATAAATTCCCATTTTGGGATTATTAATTCCCACTCTAGAGGAATTCAAAAACTTATTAGCAAAAAAAAAACTTGAATTTTTTATGCTTTTTTTAAATGAAAATATGAAAACAAATATAATGTATTCATTTATTCTTTTATTTTAGAATTATTTTCTCATATTACAAAAACTTTTTTCCCAAAAAAAAAATGCAAGAACAAAATAATTTTTGTTATACAAATTTAAATACAATAGAATCATTTAGAGCGCACACTTCAGTTATTAAAGGATTTTTATTTTTCAAAAACAAAACTCATTTCGTAATGACGCATAAATTTACATCTGTAACTGACACACCATACCGTCTAAACAAACAAATATGAGTACGCACCTTGTTGTTAAGGGATGCTGATCTAAATAATTTAGAACAGCGTTCAAACTAAAAGATTGTATCTGGTGTAAAAGTGTCACACAAATAACAAGAAAAAATAACAATAGAAATGTAAAACATTAAAACAAAACACTTTTTGTATTTGTATAACTTTTCCTATAACATTTGAAACCAAAAACTAAAAAATATTTACCATTTCAAATGAAAAAGCAGAGAGTCCAAATTAAATATTTTTAAAATTTATTCCTTAATTTTTTAAAGTCTGCCAATGGAAAATATTTAAAACCTTGGAGTTAAAGCTATATTGCTTTAAATTTTTGCAGCCCAAATTTTTCAAAAAACTGCACAAAAGATTTTTTTAGGCGGGCCACTTATTTGCTTCAGAATTCTTAACTTTTTTAAGCAATTGCAAAAATCTAAAAAAAAAATTAATTAAAAAAACTTGCTAAAGTCTTGTATGGCTTTAACTTAAAAATATAAAAGCATCGTAGGAGGGCCATTTATAAGCACAAAGGCAAAGGAAATTTTAAAATTTTTGCATTATGTATACCCAAACCAATTTCTTTACTAAAAAAAAAGTACATATGAAAAAATTACGCTCTTTTTATATTAAATAATTTCTTTAAAAAAATATTTTCAAGTTTGTTTCTTCTGAGGCGGGCCTTATGCAGATACGAAGTTTTTTCTTGAATGTGCCTAATAAAAATTTTGCTTAAAAAATTAATTAAACGTTAGATCACTAAAACATGCACTAGACTTCTAACTAAACTAGTCTTTGCTAGCGGGCCAAAATTACGTGCAGAAATTTTTCTTACTTGCGAATGTAAAAGAATAATAGATTGAAAAATGATTTGTGCCAAATCTTGCAGGATACGCTACTTTTCTGGCGGGCCATATTTAACTAAATTTTGCATGCTTAGTTTTTTTATTAAAACTTTGCTAAGCATTTCTTTAACCACTGCAGATTAATTATTGTTGCCAAAAGTTGCCGGATACGCTCCCTTTGTGGCGCGCCATATTAATTTAAACCTTGCATCCATAAATTTGGTTTATCAAAGCTTTGCTAAACATTTCTTTGAGCACTGCACATTAATTATTGTTGCCAAATATGGCAGGCTACCATACTTTTGTGACCAGCCTTGCAAACGGACTTGCAAGAAAACAAGAAATTTTTAGGCGGGCCATTTTAACAAAATTGTTTGTCATCTTAAAAATTTTGCGGGAATAAAATTTTGTTTGTAAATGTTCAAAAATGGTCGATTTCTGGGGCGGGCCAAACCATGCTCAATTGTGTTTCTTACATTCACTTTAACACGCTCTATATAAAAATAAAATATTAAATAATTAATTTATGTAAAAAAATTTAATTCTTATGAGGGCCATAATGAAAATAATTTTCAAAATTTGATAGCGATTTTAAATAAGTTATAAAAAAACGTAAATATACAAACTGTTTTTAGAAAATGAAATAGAAAATTCAAAAATAAAAATTTATATGGAAAATATGATAGATATACTGCTCGATTTGGCAATTTCAAAGTGGCCCGCCTGCAACTCTAGCTTCCTAGCTAGTTTATTTAACGACAATATATTTAGCTTAAATCTTCGTAACTTGTGTTTGAAAATTAAAATATTTTAAAATAATTTTAAAGTGGCCCGCCACAAAGTCTAGCTATCTTTAATGGTCTGACAGAAAAATTACCTGTTTTTCAATCTTACTATTCCCAGTGAACTAGAAAATAAACATTGAAAAAATCGGCTTTTAAAATACGTAATATTTTCTAATATAAGCAATTTATTTCATATGGCCCGCCTCAAAACTATGTTCTTTTAAGGCTTAGCACATGTTGAATCGGTAAAAATGTATTATATATTATTTTTATGTTCTTAAAAAAAATATATAAATGCTCCTGGTAAATATTTTTAATAGTCAAACATTTGGCCCGCCACAAAAATAAATTATTATTGTCAAATATTTAGTGGAAATGCTGTGAAAAATAAGCATTATATAACAAATAATACATGAATAATTCTACAAAGAATAAAATAACTATGACAATTTTATGAAACATTTTCAGCATGTTTTGTTTGAAATTATAAACTAAAATTAATTTTATGAATAACTTCTAAACACTTTTGACAGTTACATATATTTGAATACAAACGCATATACATGTATGTATATTTAGACATATGAAAGTGCATTTAATCATAACGTGTGCTTAATGATTTCAGCGCGTGACTTCATTAGAGCCGTAAGGCAACAAATCGCTAATTATATACACACGCCAGCAGTTTGA
Organism: Nowickia ferox; assembly: GCA_936439885.1. Taxonomy (NCBI): domain Eukaryota; kingdom Metazoa; phylum Arthropoda; class Insecta; order Diptera; family Tachinidae; genus Nowickia; species Nowickia ferox. Next base: position 7,204,889 of record OW387025.1, on the reverse strand, counting down.
TGACATTCAAAAGCTGCTGTTGTTGTTGTCGCTTTAACAACTAAAGTCAAAAAGTTATTTTTCACTAAATATATTTGCAACACATGTGTTCGAAAAGAAACTTATATGCAGGACATTTGCTAAATCCTTTCATGTGTGTGGGGTTGGAATTACAACCCTATTTGCGCACATAAAGCACACATCCATGCATATGAGTATGACAAAAGAATCCTTTGAACACAGGTGGGAATTATGCGTATAAAGAGTGTTGCACATATGCAAATTTCACTTTTGTAAATGCAACAAAATTTATGCACAATTTAAGACCGGAGGCTACAAAAACCTTATTAATGAGTTTATTAATAGACTTGTCGTAAAAGGACAGGACCATAAAAGATTAGAAAAGTAGCAGTAGTTAATCAAATTTACATTTATGTCGAATAAAAGAGAAAAACAAACTCAAACTTTAAACACTGCAGCAAACTCAAACTTAAAAATCGCCAGTAATATGGTCACTGTAACTTTATAGCGAACAACAGCCACATCAATATTGTTATTCCATATGAAATGATTTTTTCACTCCACCCTATTTCTCTCATTAAGTTATTCATAAAGTAACCCTCTTCGCATTGAATTGCTCTAATAATACAAATTCTTTACGAATGCCTAAATTCTATTTAATATGACAAATATTTATTTCCAAACGATTACACTTCATTTAAATGATTTCTAGTGAAATTTTTTGCTTTTCTAAGCTTTTCTATTTTTTTATAAAAACAAAACTTCTTTGGCAACCGCGGGCATGTTTTTAGAAGGTGTTTACGCTTGTCTGTGTCAACTTTGAGCTGGCTGACAGCAGCATCTCTTTTCATAATTTCTATGGTAAGTTTAATTGTGCTTGGCTTGGTTAAGGTTTGTTAAGGATTCTCAAATAGAAGTTCCCAAAACTAGCAAGCCTTTTTTTTGGCAAATCGTCTTATAAGTGTGTGCCCTAGCAATCTTCAAACTTGCTCAAACTATTTATGATTTACATTGTTTCTTAAAATAACATAAAAATTTATTTTTTAATGTGATAACGTGCTTACTTTTATTCTCTTATACATGTACATATATGTATTTGTTAACCCAAAATTAGCTTAAAAGTAGTAATATTATGTAACAACCATAATATCACGTAAATTTAAAAATTTAGAAATTTTTGCGGCCGGCCTCATTTGTATCCATATATAAAAGTGAACGTCTGGCTGTCTTTATCTCTGAAATCTATGGAGTCCCAAACCAGTGAACCAATCTTGCAACAATACAGTATATAACTGATAGTCTGGCTTTATATATTTTTAGACTTAAGAGTCCGTTAAAATAAACAAGTTTTTATGTTATGAATTGTTTCTGTCCTCATCAACAAGGAGATTCATATGAGTGACTTTTTCATTTAATAAAATTATACATCCAATCAACAACAAAACGCCTTCTGTTGCTGTTTTTTCTCGATGTCCTTGAATAGCACAATGTAATCATCAATAATGAATACATATTAAGTCTCGGGAGGCTCTTCAAATCAAAATGACAAAGAGGTTCATGATGATCACTATGATGATGATTATAACAACAATCAGCTATTCATGCAGTAATTTACTCTTATAAAATTTATTATTTGCTCATTTTAGGTTTAAGTGAAAATATCTAAAGTTTGACTTTTTTTTGTTTGTTTTTCTTTTAAGAGTTTTTTGTTTTGCTTATTTTTCTCCATCAAATTCTGTTTCAGGTTGTTAGGAAAGAGAAAAAATCTGACAGATGTTTGTGTCATATTTAATTATTTTGCCTGAGTGACTGACATGTATTGTCTGTCTTAAGAAGGCGTTGGTGTGGTTGAATTTCTACTTGGTGTGTGTTGGTTTGGCGGTTTTTTCTTTAGGCAAAAGTACGTGTCATCATTTTAATTGTTATATAAACAGTAGCAGCAGCCAAAAGCAAAGCCAGCAGTTGCTTATGATGACACGTGACATGACTTAAGCAGATTTTCAGAAGCATAGTATAACAAAATTGCGCCAAAATTTTTATATATTTATTTTATTTATTCTTTTTTTTATTAAAAAGAGAGAGGTTTTATTAATATTTTCTAATCTTACAAAAAACTATAAATATTGTTTCTGTACTAAATTGCTAAAAAAAATTATAATAGAATAAAAAGTTGAATCTCTTTAAAATTAATATGGCCCGCCATAAAAATTCTTTACATGAACAGCTTTGTAAAAAGTTTTTGCAGAAATATTATTCCCATTTTACACTTTCCTATATGTTATAGATTTTATTACTCCATTGTAATGGCCCGCCTAAAAGCTTGTATAAATAAATTTAACGGTTTTTACTCTAAAAATGTTTTTAGTGCAGGTAGCCTGGAGATTTGTTTCTACGAAATGTTAAATTCATAGCCTTTTTAACAAGTCATATACATACATGTTGGCCCGCCAGAAAAGTCCTTACTTTCCCAAGCATTTCAAAATTTATCTAGTTAGATTATAGTGTCATTTATCGGGTATAAAAGGGGAAGAGATTTTTAATGCTGAACTTTGCTTTTAACTTAATTACTTTATTTATATTGATAAAATGGCCCGCCAGAAAATTTAAATAGAAGATAATTTATATACAATCACACGCCTTAAAATTGTAAGCAGACGTCATTAGCCAAATGAAAAAAATATTGTTAAATGTAAAAATATTGTTGAATATAAAAAAATTTAAAAATTGTATGGACTCTCCAAATATAATCACTAAAAATCTAAATTATTTTTTATTCTAAATTTAACAAATATTTTGCTCATATAGGAACATGGCCCGCATCACATATATCCTGTTACTAGATATTTTTAATCTCAATTAAATTCAGCATAAAACTAAGGTTATGAATGATTTTAAAACCATTTGCTGGTTCGTTTAATATGGCCCGCCTCAAATGTCCGTTAAATATTTTTATTAAGCTAAAGCAATAAGGGTTTTAATATATCATACAAATGCGTTTACTAAAATTAGAAAAAAATTTTTTTCTCAAAATGGCCCGCCTGAAATTTTTTTTATTTCTAAGCGTAATGAAAAAAATACGTATGCCATATGTCTAATGTATTTATACAATATGTATAATTGCAAAAAAACTACTTTAAAAACTAAAATATCCTAACTTTTACTTTTCATCAAGTTAAAGCTGCTTAAAGTAAAATCGTTTCAAAACTGAATTTATGAAGCACAAATGTATGTAACATTCTCAAATAGATTGTTAGCTTATTAAAAAAATTATTTCTTATGCAATTATATTTGTATCTTTTATTTTACCTGCATTTGTTGTAGCTCTTAATAAGCATGTGTGATGGTTTTTCCCCAAGCACTCTGTTATCTGAAAATGGAAAACGTTATTTACAATTTTTGGCAGCGTTTCATAAATGAAATTTATGCTAAAAACTCGAAATTTGTGTTCATCAAAAATCTAAAATGATTAAAAAATTCTTTAAAAAAGAAAATTATGAAAATAAATTTTTTTTTTCAAAAAATCGCCACAAAAGTCATCGTTAGGGGATCTTAATCCAAAGTTTTTTTTATCACATACGAAAAAAAACTTTTTTCTATATTAATTTTACGATTAAACTTCTTGTTCTTGAATTTTTTTCAGTGTATCATTAGTTATAACAGATGAATAAAATATCTAAGTTTCTTACACCGTTAATCATCGATTAGTATGATTGAGATGACCTTTCCCACTTTCTAACAAAATAAATTTTTTATTTTTATTGCATATTTAAATTATGGCCCGCCTCAAAACTACGTTGTATTTTAATTTTACGCTTAAAAGTTTATGTATAAATATAGACAATTTATTGATTATAATTAATAAATATTAAAGCATTAATGCCAGCGCATTCGAAGACGGCCCCTTTCAAAAATACAAAAATATATGAATACATATTTCAAATTGATGATTTCTACTTTATTTGTATATTTCAGTTTACATACATAGATAATGCAGCTTAAAAAGAAGTGCATTTCCAATCAAAACAGATTCAAAAGAACTGCAGACATTAACAACCTACGCCAAATATTACTGGCTGTCAACAGTCGACTGACTGACTGCACGTGTTAATCCCGTCATAAATAATAGAAAATAATACCAAATCATTCTCAGAGATATATTTATTTTATTAAATATTTTTATTTTGTGCAACAAATGATTGCAACAACAACTGCGTGCATATAATACATTGGATTTATTCTAGGCACCCTCTAACAAACATCATGCATCACATTAGAACAACAATTTTTCCTCTAATTGTGCATCAGTGTGTCAGTCAGGTTAATATATTGATGAGTTCTTTTGTTAATGCTGTTAGAAGGGCTGTATTACGGGTGTGTTATTTATGAAAGTCTGTCAAATTTGAATTTTGATCGTAGACCATTTTGCAAATATTAGAATAAGAATAAATTAACTATAATCTGGTATTAAATATCCGTGTTTATAGTTTTGTGTTTTTTATGGCCTGAAAATCTCTTCCCAATATATTCAAATGGTATTTGTTCGTATAAAAAAATTAATATGGCACAATGGGTCATATGCGTGGTATATACTACGTTTATACGCACGGCTTATTTGCAAATAAAATTGTAAGTTGTTGCCATATTGTTGTTTTTATTGCTACTTACTCATTCAGAAAACTATTCACGATTAACGCACTATTTGCAAATAAAATGCTAGAGGTTGCCACACATGTGCAAGTTTCCTAATAAAAAAAAACAATAAATTGATAAATATTGCACAAAAAAACATTGACGGAAGAAAATAATGACAATAAAACCAAATTATTATTTGTTATTTTATACATTTACACAATTTTTTTGTAAGCATAAATAACATTTTAATAGAAGTGCTACCAAGTTTCTATACATTTACAATGCCGTATAAGCAGTGAGTTAATTTATTTGCAAATAGTGCGCGTATAAACGTAGTAATAGATAGATAGCTGAAGATGAAGTGATTAAAATAAAATTCATCGATTAAAGTTTTATTTGAATAAAATTATTCGCATAAAATTACTTGCATACATTATACATTGTAATATAGTTAAATGAAAAAAGGGAAATATTTAATAAAAATATTGGAAAAATATTAAAGTGAAAATGATTCGAATAAAACAACCCAAATAAAATTATTCATGCATTTAATTTTTAAATAAGGCATCATTCGATTTGTTTACCTTACACACATGTGCACAATTAGTAAAACAGTTAAAATAAACTGGCAGGACACCAAAATAGTCGTAAATATGCTGAAAAGACATATTTAAGATAACAAAGCACCTGTAGATCTGTAGATAAAAGGCTGGCTTAAGGATTCTTTTCATTTTATTTTCTAGTCTGTAATGCAATTTTTTCATTGATATTCAAATGCTTGCGTGTGTTCTAAAATAAACTGAGTTGTGCACACAATTGTTTAAGGGTAAAACAAAATATTACTTAATGAAAACTTTTAAATCCTTTAAACAAATATGGCAAATTTACGGTTTACATTTGGGTGTTTTATTTGCTTTAGACTAATTGCACACCTTTCTAGAATAATAAAAAATATTTTTTTAAATGTCCTTTCTTTACTTTTCATAGAAACAAATCTGTAAAACCTCGAATGTTTATTTTAATAATTTTATTTGTTTAAGGAAAATTTTTGCTTAGCACAACAAAACAACCCTTTTAATAAAGAATTATCCAAAATGAAAAACTAAAAAATTTAAAACAACAATTTTTGTGCTACATCTAAACCAATGGAAAAGTAACAACAATGAAAATATGAAAATTGGCTCGTGCTGTTTAACTGCAGGGTCAGTTTATTTATCTTCTGTAATGATGATGGCGAGCGTTACAAAAATCCTAGAAAAACAGGTTTCTGCTCACGTGCGGTGCTGTCTTATTTAAAACAATAATTTACAACAATTTTTATATGCGCATGATAAAGATCATTTTGCAGTGGTTGCTGTCAGTTGCCGCTTTTGACATTCAGATCTTTGTTACTTTTGGTCTTTTGCTAAATTTATATAAATATTTATGTGGTTTTTATCGAAATTTCATAAGTAAGTTCGTTTTTTTTTTTGAAAAAAATTACCCTTTTATTTCCAAAAGCTTTTGAGTTTGCTATCGGAATATGTACATATATTAAGCTGAGGTAATTCGATTAAATATTTATGTCTTCAAATGAGTTTTTAAAAGTTAAACTCGACAGTAGTAATGGGAAGTAATTAATGGTAAAATATAAAATTGAAAGACATTTGCATTAAATGAAGAAAAATGAAATGTTTAAACGAAAAGGGTGTGGAGTTAGCAAAACTGAAATTTAAGGTTTCGAATAAAAATCATTCGAATAACAAGTGTTTAAACAAAAGTTATAAGAACAAGATTTATTCAAATAAAAATTATTAAAATAAAATTATTAGAAGAGAAGTTCAAATAACTTCAAATCAATAACGAATAACTATTATTCGAAAAAAAATATTCGAATAAAAAAATTAATTTTATAAAAATTATTTTAATGAAAATAATTTAAATAATCATAGCCCGGTAAAAATTATTTTGATTAAATTTATTCGAATAAAAATTATTCGAAAAAAAATTTTCATACAAAAATTATGCGCATAAAATTTAAATGAGAACTTTTGTAAGTCCTAGTTTACACTAAGCTGATTAGTTTGTTAGGAGAGAGAGACGAGGGAAAAAGAAACGTTTCTGTTCCCCTCGTCTATCTTTTTCAAACTAATCAGCTTAGCAATAAGACTTGCATAGTGTAAATTCGGACTAATGAAACTTAAATTATTTGAATTTATGTTATTGGCACAAAAGATATTCGAATAAACTGAAGCAGTTTCCCTTTGATCAATTTGTCTCGAATAGTTTTTATTAATGGTCTTCGTCCACTTTTTATTCCTCTAACTTGAGCGAAGCAGTTTTATTCAAATAATTTTTATTGCAAGACCATTATTTAAACATTTGAAAAACTATGTGGTTGTGTGGTCAAAAAATCGGTTAAATACTATCAAACAAATACTTTGGTAGTGAAAGAAAATATCAAGTCTTGTGTTTTCTAATCAACAATGACTTCAAATTTTTCAAATTTAGAAAAATCACAAGAAAAAAGAAAGAAACCCCATAAACATTTTTAAATAAATTCAAATAAAAAATGGGTTGAATAAAACCAAAGGAATTTTTCCTCAAACAAACCCTAAACAAACTTAAATAAAATTACTTCTGTGAAAATAAAAGTTAAAGCAAAGAGAAAAGAAGAGAACACACACAAAACAATTTGAATTTTTTTTATTCCTTTAGGGGATAGAAATAATTTAAGTCTCATTATATTCTAATAAAGTACAAATGTTTATAATATTTGCCCCCTTCTTTTGTTCATAAAAGAAAGATAATTAAAAAAAAAAACATTTAATAAAAAAGACTTAAAAGATTTTTCTCTCTAGTTTAAAGGTTGATAGCGATGAATAATTTTGTTTGTGTGTGTGTGATTTTTTGTTTTTTCTTATAAAAAGACGGTCATATTTTAACGTTTTTTTTTTTAGTGAAACAAAATCGGCATTAATGTTAAAAAAAATCTCTTTGAAAAAAGATTTCATTGTCTGTCGATTTTCAATGCAATTTATTTCGTATTGTTGTTGTTAGATGTTGGGTTTTTGTTAAATTTTTATGAACTTTGAAAAATGTTCATGTTTTTTTTTTTTTTTGTTTTTGAGGAAAAATTTATTGCGGTTGATAGATTATTTCAATAGTTGTTTGTTTAAAGAAAATTTTTATTTAGCCATTCTCTTGTTTGCGCAATGAAATGTTTGATAAATGTTCTTTTGTGCTACGCAAAGTTATAAATGATTAGAAATTATCAATGGATTTAGGAATTCGCAAAGGTTAGAAAAAATCGATTTTTTCCTTATTTTTAATATGAAAAATAAATATTTCTGTATGTGGTGTTCCAGAAAGCTAAAAATTGAAGAATGTATATCCTTCGTATGTAATTTTTCACAAAACAGTAATAAAAATTTTGTATAAACATAAAAATGGGAAATTGCCCAATGCTATGCTATGCCAAATGAGTTTTCTGAACACCTTCCGTACCATCGAGATAAAAGTTTAGGATTGAAGTCTATTGATGAGTTCCCTAAGCAGAAACAAAAAAAGCATATAGATTTTGCTTAAAAAAAATATTTAAGCTTTTCATTTAAGATTCAATAGTTTTATTAAAAATACGAAATTTTTATTTTAGACTGCAGCTTTTAATTTACATTTATTTTTTGTCTTTTAATATTCTTTCAGCTTCAAGAGAAAGCAAGCAGCCAGTAAAATGTCACCTAAACTTATTATCGTTTAAGGTAAGTCAAAGCCTTTATTTTTATAAATTATTTTTGGAAGATTATACAAAAACTGCAGGTAGTTGCAATAAAACTACAAAGACCCAAAATTCACTCCTTTAAAACGAGCAGAATACCAAAAAATAAAAATCCAGCTGTTGTCATAAGACTACTTAGACGACGCTTCAAATCAACAGCTTGAAATCAATTAGAGACCCAAAAAAGAAAAATAGAAAACACTTGTTAACACCTCAACACCGTCTTTCGGTGGCATACAAAACAGAAATTTTTCATTCAAAGGCCTTTATAAGGCTTAAAGACCAACATATTTTCCACATGAAGGGTTTAAAGAGAGAGTGTGTGTGTGTATGTGTGTGTTCATTTGTGCTGGCTTATATGAGGGTGTCAGCGTCATTGTCTGCTTGGGTTTTCAAAACTAATTTAATCCCATTTAACAAAACAACAGGTTGTTTGCCAGGGAGGAAATTTTTCCATCTTTAGCAGAAATAAAGGTTGGTTTTGGCTGAGTTTTCCCAAAACTCTTGTTACCTTAAAACGTTCAACCGTCATATTTGCTAACCGGCCATTAGCACGTGCTTTAAATTTAAAGATTAATTTGTGGTTGAGACAAGTAAAATTTAAAACTTTTTTGGTCTTGTCAAAAGTATGAGCTAAAGTCTCCCTGCATGAGTTGAATTTCAGAAGCGTATTTGTGGTTGAAAAAAAAAACTGCAAAACATAAGTTAGCTAAACTAAAAGATGGTCTTAATTAAAAGTGTAGCAATATGATAAATAAATGACAGCAAGCAGTCTTACGTATAAAGGGAAAATTTCTAAAAGATCAAATTTATTATGTCGCTCTTAATGTAATTTTTTTTAACAAACACAAGCGCGATTAGCTTGTCTGTGTTAAACACCCTGGGTCTATGGCGGGAATACAACCCGCAACTTCTAGACTGACAGGCTAGCATCGCTACCACTCAGCCACAGGGACACTTTGTGAAACATTTTAAGCAATAAAAAGTCACATGAATTTTCTTTTGTTATATCTTTTGTTTATATTATTTTTGTGTTTTGTTTTTTCTTCTTTAAAAATTCCCAGTCATTCCATAAAATTATTCAAATGATCTGTAACTTCCTGTTATTTTAATTGATTAAATTTCTAATTTCCTTTTTCAGTGTGAGTAAAGAAATTTTCTTGGCCAACAGGTTATTTATTACCACAAAAAAAAATAGTTCAAAGAACATCAACTCTTTTTTTCTTCAAGAAACGTCCTACACAACAGCTGTAAAATCGATATAGAAAATCTTCGCTTGAAAATATAAATTTTTAATTTATAAGCATACAATTAAACAAACGGCTCTCCTTTCTGTTTAAAAAACAAACCAAAATTTTCCCACTTTAAACGCAAAACAAAAATTAAAAAAAAATTTAATAAAATTGTAATAAAGTTTCGAAGATGTACTGGTTTTACTACGTATTTATGTGAGCTCCTTTTACAGGATTAATCACCCCCATTAAATTTTTAATATTTTCACACAATAACGTGTGTGGCTTAAAAATCTGTTGCTGGACAAATGATTATGAACAATTTTGAGGCTTCAAGCTGTTTTTTTTTTTCTTTTTTTTTTTAAAGAGAAGTAACACTCAGGCAATGAATGCCTACTACTATTACTAGGTGTTACCTTCTTTAGGAACGGGATAGTGATAGAGAAGACAGGTCAGGTGGTGAAAGAAGAAATAGAGGAAAGCTTCATTCTTTTTACAACTCTGTTTTTTGCACGTTTTTCTTAATAATGCAGTGTTGCAGCGCCTCTGGTGTTAAATGAGGCGTATTAAATTTTTTGAAGCTGTGATTAGTAGCTACACAACGAAGGAGGGCGCTCTGATGTTACATTAGGATTAGTATCTGCTGAAGTCGGTATAATTGAGTGACCAGTGACTATGCCTTCATCACATGAACTTTCCTACAACAACTGATACAAAGGGACTAATGTACATCAGACAAATGCGTGGTGTTGTTATTTGATGACTGTCTGATACCGGGCTCGAACTCAGGACCTTCATTTTCGTAGTCAACGTGCTAACTACTTCAGCCAAAACCTCATGTTCAAAATGAATATGGGTAGTTGCGCAGGAGGCCCAATTCTTAAATAACACTGCACAACAAAATTAAACTATTTCCTAAACAACAAGGTTTTCATAATTGATTTTATCACATGGGGCTAAAAAATATATGCGTATTTATATCAGCAGGTGGAAAGTTTTCGTTTCAGCCTCATAAAAGGGGCTCAAGTTCCCCTCCCTCAAAACCATGAATTTCTGGCATTTTAGCTATAACATGTGTTCAGTGCTGCTAAGTAAAATTTACGGAGAACATTTTTGTTGAATATATTAACCCTCTAACTCTGCTGTGTAAAAAGTTTTTTACAAAATACCCACCATACAATTTTACTATAGGCCACTAAATATACTAAGGCATGAAATTCAATTTAATTACCTGAAACTAGTCAAAACTTGAAAGGTGTTTAAGGGTTGATTTTTTTAACTTACATTTCTGGATAGTTTTAAGTGAAATATTACGGGAGACTGAAATTTATTTGCTGGTGGTTAAGCGATGTCTATATGCATTTCATTGTTGCTTTAACAAATCGTCAGTAGTCTTAAACCACACATTTTGAACGATTTGTTAAAGCAACAATGGAATGCATATAGACATCGCAAGTAAATTTCACTTACAATGTAATTATGACAATATGTCGAATAATAAATTTCTTGAATTAAGGGAGACTGTTTTGTGGAATATTTTAAGCCTCTTACTCCTCCATGTATGGGTCTTTTTGAGCCCTTCGTTAAAAAGCGAAAGAAAACCTTTAAACGGGGATATAAAGGGTTAAAACGTTATACAAAAATATTCACCATAAAATTCTTGTATGAGTTATTGAATACATTAAAACTTGAAGTTCAGTTTAAGCACCAGAAATTAGTCAAAACTCGAAAGGTGTTTAAGGGTTAATTTTTTACTTTTTTCAACTTATGTTTAAGGCCTAGAATGTGTTTCATAAATTTATGTAAAATATTGCGGGAAACAATTTCCTGCAATATTTTAACCCTCTAACTCCTCTCCGTAGAGGAATTTTTTTTACTCGTTCGTAAAAAGCGCAACAATTACTGGCTTCGGCTATGGGCCATATTTTGTGTTTTTGATTCCAAACTAAAGCAAACCCATCAGAAGAAAAGTACATCAGTTGGAATAAAGTGCCCTTAAAAAGGATACAACGGGTTAAAAATGCTCTATAAAAACATTTTTCACAAAATTCTGCTTCAAGTCTCTGAATACTTCAAAGCTTTAAATTTCACATAAACACGGGTAACAAGTCAAAACTTACAATGCCTGTAAGGGTTAATTTTATTAAACTTTTATTTATTATACAAATAATATAACTATCTTAAAAATCGGTTCTTATTTTAAAGAGTAATTTTTAAATGTTTTCATAGCTCGAGATGCTTCACTTTGATGTCCGAGTTATAGGACCACAACAAAGTGCCAATAAAATAGCACAAATAATAGAAATAGATCCTCTTACAAATTTCTTTTTGTATACAATATTTTTTAACCGCATCAGTATTTCAGAAGATACGGATTTATTATTTGTCATGTTATCCTTAGCTAAAAGCTTTAGACACCAAGCTGTCGTATTAGTTACTTCTTGACGATACTTCTAATTAGCTTTTAGCAATCATCCGACCCCTGTTATTCCCCTCAAATAAAAAAATAATATATTTGGTTTATTTTTAAATTTATTAAAGAAAAAATTTAGTAACCAAAAGATTTTTTAAAACCTAAAAAATCGAACATAAATAAATAGTCAAACATTTAACTAATATTAAACCAAATATAAACATACACACACATGCATACAACTAAAATTTAACACTTAAATTATTTGCCAAAAAAAATAACTTACATTTTTATAAAAAAAAAAAAATAAATTTTCGCTAAAATTTATAAAAACTAAACTTAAAACTAAAAGCGTAATAGAGAAGCGTTTCCCCTGGTTTGTCAACAAATAGTTAAATTTTTAATTTTTAACAAGTTTGGCATTTACAATTACAATAAACAAAAAAAAAAAAAGAAAACTAATGATAATAAATCCGGATTTGCTTTCTAAAAGTTGTCCATTGTACAAATTATTTAAACATAAACCGAAGGTAAAGCCACGCCAATTTCAAAATAATTGCCCGAGTCCACTTTGTACTTTTTGGCTCTCGAATCTGTACGGGCATTAGACTCAGATCTTCTTTTGAGTTTTGAACGCACAGGAGTGGCCAAAGAAAATGAGTCCTTGCGCTCCGCAGGGGTGGGCAGTTGTAGCAAAAGCTGACGGGTGCGGGGAGTATGAGGAGGTGGTATAGCAGGCTGTGGGGTGGCTGGTATGGGGCTGTTTATGGACTCACAATTAAGAAAACTCACATCACTACAGGGATCATCGCCGGCCGTATAAGAAGGTGATAGCGTAAGGTCTTGTTGCTGCTCGGCTTGATTTTTTAGTAAAGTACGGCGTCTCAAGTTGAAAGACTTGCGTGGCTTCTTTTTCTTCTCCTCCTTGCGGGCTGAGTCCAATATGGCATCTATTAGATTATCCAAAGTTTGATCACCCATTTTGTTGGACGTTAAGGCGGTATGATTTAATTGTTTTTTGTTGTCTGAGACTCCCTGCTCTTCGGCCTTGGCTATGGCCACAAATTCCTGCTCCAACTTGCGCTTTTTGGGTAGAGAGCAACTCTTTGTGCTTATGTTTTGTTTCTGCTCTAAGGCTGCTACTGGCGTATTGAAATATCTAGGATTTTCCATAAAAGCATCGGGCAATAGACCTCTTAAGGCCAATTGCTGTCCTGTGGGTAAAATTGTGCTGGGTGAGTACTCTTCTTCATATTTGGGCAGTGTGGCAGCGTATTGCGCTACTGGCGGGGCAGTAAAACCCACAGAGGAATGTCTTCTGTTGGTGGAAGCATTTGTGTGGCGGAATGCATGAATGGAAACCCGTCTTGTTTCAAGAGTTCTGTTGTGTATGGTTTCTGGTGTTACATTTAAAATGTCTGCCAAGGGACCAAGCACCAACGGACTGTTGCGCGTTCGTTCCGCCATAGGTGTAGAGGTTAAGATGGGCACATTTTCCTTGTTGGCTATCGTAGCTCGCCGTTTTCGTCTCTTTTTTTCAATGACATGTGGCGTTGTTGTTATCGCACTATTTGATGTATGTAAAGTTGCTGATGTTTCTGATTGCAGCTTTTGTGCCGAAGCTGTCCACTTCAACATGGTATTTAAATGTGCTTTGCTTTGTAAAGAAACGCTTTAAAAATCTTTTATTATAATTCAAATATTCTTGAACAGTGTGTATGTCCATAAGTGCAATTGCTGACAAACTGACGCAGTTCTAGACTAACATACACTATTTTATACTTGAGAACTCCTTTTAGTTAATATTGTATAATATTGTGCTCACATGTTTAGTGACTCTCTCTCTATGTCTCTCTAACTTCCTTCTGCGTGAGTCAAGGGTTGTTTTAACGTTACCGTAATACATTAAACACATTGAACGCAGCAGGCTACACGACTACACCAATGCAATTGTCGCCCATCTCTTTGATTATTAGCACCTGGCATTCAGTGTTGCTTCATTTGAAATATTTCACATTTATAAAAATAAAATTATTTAGTTAAGCTATACATACTTCTACCGTTATCGTTATTATCTCATTTTGGTTTACATTGGCAGCACTGGGTTTGTTCGTTGTCGCCAATAAAAATAGGTTTAATTTGGCGTCAGTGACAAAAAATACCCCACCACTTTAGTCGCTGTCGCCAAATTACATTAATTTTTTTTTGCTGTGTGTTTTATTTTTGATGGGTTGTAGTCGGTAGCCTGCTGTCGTGAATGTGTTTAATGCATAGTTCTATAACTCTGTGTCTAATTACTCTATATATTTAATGTGAAATTTAAACTCTTACCTTGACTCTCTTTGGCTAGCGGCAAATGTTACTGAAATTATACCCAACATACATATAATAGTTGTATTTGTGTTTTACTCATCCTTCCGCTTTTTCTTCCCTTTTTCCTTTTGTCCTTCCTGTTGCTTAGACAAATTGTGCAAACACCCTTATAAACGATTATATATGTACGTTACGTGTGCATGTTGCTTCAGCTTAACGGCTTATTGTCTCGTGCTGTTGTAAATGGTGCTGCTCTCTCAGCTACACTGTAAGAAATTTTGATGAAGTAACGCAGTACTTCATTAAAATTACTTCTTCTAAGTTACAGTGTAAATATTAATATTTCAAAGTTATTCTGTTACAAATATTAATAGCAAAATGAAAATAAATAGCAAACAGAAAGAGATTGCTACATATTTAAAAATAACTAAAAATTTAATTTTATACAACACATAAGCGTAAATGTATTTATTGTGCATATAAACATCAAGAAAATTAAAAAAGCTGATTTGGAAAATAGTAGTAGAAATACTACTTTTTTTTAATGCGCTTTAGGGTGAAATTCTAAACATATAGAATGCTTAACATGCTTTAAAATATAATTATGAAGCTAAATCCATTAAAAATAGCCTAATTTTAATGAAGTTGAAAAAAGGCATTAAAAAATACTACTTGTTTTATTTGTGAAAAAATTTGTATAAAAGAAATCAAATTTAAATCATACAATTATTTTTAATAGAATTCTTATAAAATTTTGTTTATTTTTTGTCAAAATCTATTTTCCAAAAAAGTAGCAAAACTACTACTTTTTTAATTATTGCAAAATTCGTATAAGATAAGTTAAATTTAAATTATACAATTGTTTTTAATAGAATTCTGATCAAATTTTGTTTATTTTTTATGAAAATCTATTTTCCAAAAAAAGGAGCAAAAATACTACTTTTTTAATTATCGACAAATTCGTATAAAATAAGTCAAATTTTAATAATACAATTGTTTTCAATAGAATTTTAATCAAATTTTTTGCGAAAATCTATTTTCAAAAAAAGTAGCAAAAATACTACTTTTTTAATTATCGAATAATTCGTATAAAATAAGTCAAATTTGAATAATATAACTGTTTTCAATATAATTTTAATAAAATTTTCATAATTTTTTGCGAAAATCTATTTTCAAAAAAAGTAGCAAAAATAATACTTTTTTAATTATCAATAATTCGTATAAAGTAATTTAAATTTAAATAATACAATTGTTTTTGAGAGAACTCTAATCAAACATTGATTATTTCTTTGTCAAACTCCATTTTAAAAATAGGAAGCAAAAATACTACTTTTTTAATTATAGACATATTTGTATAAAGTTAGTCGAATTTGAATAATAGAATTGTTTTTATAGAATTCCTATCAAATTGTGTTTATTTTTTGTCAAAATTAATTTTCCTACTTTTTTGGAAAAAATACTACTTTTTTTATTATCGGAAAATTCTATTAAAATAAATCAAATTTCAATAAGAATGGCAAATGCACTACTGTGTTTGCTAAGAAAAAACGTTTTTCAAAAAATAGTACTATTTTATTTGAACTGAAAAGCTGTTGAAAATAAGTTGAATTAGCACAAAACTGCTTTATATAATTAGATATAATGTAAAAGTAATTGTTGAAATATTTTAGTAATATGGCTCATTATTTCGTAACAATTTGTCGATACAATACAATATAAAAAAATGGCGCTTGCCTACTTTTTGTCCTCAACAATTGATTGTACTCGATGGCCCATTACTATTGTTTTAAGTGTAGAAAGAAGCAAGAGACTGGCAATAGTTATCAATAAATAGCAAAATGGAAATCGATAACTACTTCAAACAGCTTTTGTGATATTAAAAAAAATCATTATTTGAGTTAAATAATTCGCGAACTTCAATTTAAAATTTTGTGGCTAAAAATTCAAAATTTTCTAAATATGCCAAAAATATTAAAAAATTTGTTCTCACAGTGTATTAAAAAATAAAAAAAATATTTTTTTACTTTGTATGCCTTTGAAGGAATTTTTACTCTCTTTTTTGCAGCATAGAAACTAGTTACTCTCTTTCTCTCCCTCCCTGTCTAAAGCTGTCCTTAAAACTTGTCTCATCATTGCATTCCCTCTAGTCAAAAAGGACTTAATTTTTTTTTGTGCTCTGCTACATTTCGTTGCACAAGAGTGCATGTGAAAAAATTCCTTGTCACTACTTGTATCGAGAGCTAAAAGAGCGGAGGACCTTTTATTAATTGTAAGAGACAATGTTTTTCTTGGTAGAGTAACTGAAATCGTTTAGATGTTTGTAAAAGATAAAAATCTGGGCATTTGCGCTTTTTCTTGTTGGTTTCGTATATTTGAATACCATTTGCTTACATTGAGCAAATTTCTAGCATTTACTTTTTTTTATAATTAGATTATATCACTTTTTATGAAAGTATTTTTTATGTTTTTATTTTTTTAAATTGGCTGTTATTAAGCAAAACAAACGGAAGTGGTTTTATTTCTTTTAGTTAAGGATTTATTGCAGTGTTACTGTTGCAGCCAAAAGGGAAGGGGAGTTGTTTCTTTTTTTATAAAAAAAAATTTGAGTAAGTAATTTTTTATAGGAGTAAAAGCAACAGGATAAATGTTGCAGCTATTTACGTTCATGAAATAGTGTTCTTATTAAAATAATTATGGGTATTTTAGGTGACAAGTGCATATCAAATATTGCATACTCGCATGTTAGTTATAAAATTAAGATTTGAGCTGTTGTGAATACAAATGTGAGGCACAATAAAAAAATCAACTACAAAAGTACTAGTTTTTTTTTAAATTGCAAGAAGCCTTCTTTAAAAAAGATAGTAAAATAGTATTAAAAATACTACTTTTTTTTAAACTAAAAATTCATAAAAAATAAGTTAAATTTTACTAAGAATGCTTTATTTGACGGTTTTTATTGTACGAAACCTGTTTGGAAAAAAGTAGTAAAAATACTACTGTTTTACTGGACTTAAAAATTTTGAAATTAAAAAAAATTAACTATAAAAATTAACTATAAAAAATGCTATGTACTATTTTGTTTGACTAAAATTTTTTTCAATTTAAAAAAATTACTTAACTTTAAAAAAAAGTAGAAAAAAAAACAACTTACAACTCACTCACTTGTGTTGAAATGTAGTTGCTATTAAGGATTATGAAAAAATTCTTAAAAGAAAAATCTTTTATTATGTTTTATTTTTTATAACCTTAACAACGGGGGGTTCAACAAGGACAATAAATAATTGTAAAAATATGTGTGTGTCCTGGGTATTATTTGAGTATTAAAGCGATTGTTTTCTTGTGGTCATGTATGTAAAACAATTTTTTTTTTATTTTTTTCAAATCTTTAACACAAATGAACTTGTTACACTTCAGCACTGTTGTAAGCCAAAGAGCCAAACAAATATCTGTTTATTTTTTTTTATTATTTAAAAAGGACATAAGTAAAGAAAAAAAATTTACATAATAAGTGGCTTGGAAGTAATGAAAACATTTAGAAAATACTTTAGTGTCTTAAGCGAGACCAATTGAGTGTTTAAAAGGTCCTGTAGAGATATTTGTAATAAAAATTGTATTTCTTGTAAAATATAGTATGACATTTTTCTTCCTCTTTACGACTTATTAAAATTCAATTTATCTTATCGTCTTAAGTGATAATAGAAATTTTCAACACGTAATTAAAACAAATACTTTTGCTAAGGATTTTAAAAATTTTCTCTTATGAATAAATCATTCATTGATCAAGGCTTAGTTTTACAATTGTAACCTTTCTTTTGTAAAAAAAATTAAAAAATTTTGCTTAAATCCTGAAGGATTAAGGAGAATATAGTATTTATTTTTGCTTAAAAAAATAAAGATTACAGCCCTTTTTTCTACTCACTGACAAGTCTTTCAAATGAGTTCATTATTTATTATTATTTTTTTCAAATCTATTGTTCCACTAGATGACTAAAGAAATATTTATTTTACCCCGTTTTTTTGTAAAGAAAACCATTAAAAATACTTGAAACAAAAACCTCAAAAAGCGTGCAAAAATGTTACAACTTTTAGATTTGTAATTTTTATAAAAAATTTTTTACACTACAGCACTTTCTCCTTAAAAAAAACTTTGCTTTTAAATAACTAAAGTAACCCTTTTTTTGTAGCAAATAAACAAGATTCAACGAATTTGATGTATCAAAAAGATATTTAACTAATTTTCAACGCTTTCTTTCAAAAGGGATAAACGGATTTTTTTCAAAATCTCTTGTTCTCAGCCTTGGCAAATTCAAGCTCTAAATGTCATATATGTATAAAACAATTAAATCTTCAGAAAAAAAACTCCAAAAATAGTTATCAAAGACAAAGTTCAAAAATAGTAACAAACATACTATCTTTTGAAAATAGTTGCAAGTACAATCCTTTCAGATTTTAAAAGGTGTAAGAAATATGTTTAACTTGAAGTCTTAGAATTAAGTATTAAAAAGAAATAGTAGCAGAAATAATACTCTTTAATTTTTAGAAACTATTTATTTTTTTACAAAGTAATTCAGAATTTTATAATTTGCCAATTTGTATAAATGATTAAGGCAGTGGAAATACTACCTACTAGTTTTCTGTATAAAAGGATTATTTTTAAAGCTTTAAAGCGTTTACGAAACTATATAAATCTATTCCATAGCAACAAATATATCTTTAAAAAATAGTAGTAGAAATACTACTTTTGTATATCTAGCGAAATATATTGAAATGTTTGCGCTGCATATATTAAATTGATAGCGTATGTTTCACAGCTTTTTTTAAGCTACCTATTTGTGCATATGAAAAAGGTAGTAGAAATACTACCTTTTTTAGCAGCTTGAAATGTTTAGTTTCCTATATCAAAGGATTATTTTTAAAGCCTTAAAGCGTTTAAAAACTATGTAAATCTATTCCATAGCAATAAATACATATCCTTAAAAAATAGTAGTAAAAATTCTACTTTTTTATTTTTGAAGAAATATCTAGAAAATTTTGCATTAAATATATTAAATTGGTAGGATATGTTACACACATTTTTTTTAAATACGAGTACTCCGTTGCTATATAAAAAAGGAGTCGAAATGCTAATTTTTATAGTAGCTTTCAATTTAAAAAAAATGGTAGTAGAAATACTACTTTTTTATTTGTAGCCGAAAACCTTAAATTTTTTGCTCTAAATGTATTAAATTCATAGAATATTTTACACAACGCCTTTTTAAATTGTTATGTTGTACATATGAAAAAAAGTAGTAGAAATGCTACCTTTTCAAAAAGCTTGATATTTTTAGTTTTCTATAGTAGTTGGTTATTTTTACACCTCTGACATACATATTTCAGCAATAATATCGTTTTTATATTAATAAATATGTCTTTTAAAAATAGCAGTAAAAATACTAACCTTTTTTAGTTAGATCAAAAATTTATAAAATTTCAGCTTTACATTAAATTTTTAAAATATATAAAACATAGTTTCATATGCACTTAAATAGAGCACATATTAAAAAGATGAAAAAATACTACCTTTTGAAAACTTTTTAAAATTTTGTTTAATATTTGATGATAATAATTAAATTATTTTTTTAAGTTTTAAATAAGGACTTACATATTTATGTACATATAGAGATCGAAAAATTAGATAAAAATAATTTGAATAAAAAAATCTGTAAGAAAATATTCTTTTAAATTTATATACTATTTAAAACAAATAGTAGCAAAAATACTACTATTTTTGCAACTACAAAAATCTTGAATTAAATGTATTATTATTATGTATGCCAAAAAAAGTAGCAAAAATACATTGCAAAGGCTATATAAATATATATTTAAAAATATCGAAATAGTTATTTGAAAAAAGGAGTAAAAATACTACTTTTTTAATCCCAATATAAATTTTTTATAATCTTACCTCGAATTAAATTAGCAGAAATACTACGTAAAAATGTTTTGTAGAGCTCAAATTATGTAAATGTTTATTTAAAAATATCAAAATAGTCCTTTTAAAAAAATAGTAGTAAATACACTACTTTTTTACTTTCAGTAAAATTTTTAGAATTTTTCATTAAAGTAAATTAGCAAAACTAATACGTAAAAAGGTGTTGTAGAGCTCAGGTTATATTGAAGTTTAAAATATCCGGTTTTTGAAGAAATAGTAGTAAAAATACTACTTTTTTTTACTTTTAACAAAATGTTTATAAATTTTCCTCTTAAATTAAATTAGCAAAAATACTTCGTGAAAAGGTTTTGTTGAGCTCAAGTTATATAAACGTTAATTTAAAAAAATCCAAATAGTCTTTTAAGAAATAGTAGTAAAAATACTACTTTTTTACTTTCAGTAAAATTTTTTATTATTTTGCTACAAATTAAATTAATCTTATTTTGAACTATTTTTGTAACAAAAAAATTCCTTTGGAGTTTACACTTTGTATATTATTTTCTTCTTTTAAACGAAAGTTTGCAGGTTATTAAATTGTACTTTTAGAATCCTTGATGGTATTTCATTAATGTAAACCGCCTGCTAGACAATTGACTACAAGGGTGTCAAAGATTTATTAGCATTAATTATTATTTGTATACTTGCTATTTTAAATGTAAATTGTTTGCAGAGAAAGGGTTCTTTTATCATTATCCTTTACATGCAATAGTAGTGGCGGGCTATATAACGTTATTTCAGGATCTCTGCAAAAATGATTAATTGCCTTTTTTATGTTTTGTGGTATTGTACTCGTATGTCATTTGCATTTGTGTTTTTAAGAGGTATTGTACGGTTTAATTTGGCTGCAGTTATTATGATCGTAAATCTATTGTATTTGAGCTGTATTTGATTATCTATATTGTTTTGCGGTTAATAAACTAGAGATGTATCTAAATATATTTGCTGCTTTGAAACGTTTTGTATTTGTTTTTTGCTTGTGATTTATGTTTATTTAAATGAAGATAAAAAATAAACAGAAAGTGAATGAGAGTTGCAGTGAGAGTTAAAATAATTATGCAACCACCAGGCAAAGCTTCAAGAACTAAAACTCTTAACCGGAAGCTAATAACTATTGTACTCGTATATTATTCCTTTATAGCAAATAAAATATTCTCAAGAAAGTCTTTTTTCTTACCATCATAAATTGTCAGTTTATGTTTATGCTCATAATTTATAAAGTAAATACTTTAGCTCTCTGTTTTAAAGTCAAAAACAATAACTATCAATATTGCATATTGTTTAAATTGTAGAAGACAAGAAAAAGGACAAAAATAAATTATAAACTGTATAAAACAATATAAAAGGATATTTTTAAGAAAACAGGAAATAAAACTTCACACTTACCATCACCATCCTGCAAAAATAAGCATCTAAAACAATTAATAGCAGTCTAGTTTTGCAAAAAGAAATTGAATGTTTGCGAACGTAAATCAATATTCAAGACACTTAAACAATAGTTGCAATAATAAGAGCAGCAGTCGCAAGTAAATGCCACTCTAGACACAACAACCAGTCAAGACAATTTGCTAACATTTGCTACAAAGAAAAGGTGGTTTAAATGTAGTGCAAAGGATTCACTAAATTAGACATTGTTGTAATAATGATTATAAAAGTTATGAAAAAAAATATATAACAAGCCAGAGGACAAGACAAGCAAATAAGGATCCTGATCGCTGGCAAACAACCACCATCCTTTTTCAAAAATTCTTTATAATTAATGAGGAATTTAGAAATTAAAATTTCTTGTCTTTTTCTTAATTTATGGCTGACAGTTTACTTTACTTGCTTTGCAAACATTTTTTGCAATTGCAACTTAAAAATTTTCCTTAAGGCGATATTGCCAAATTTTATAATTGATGGGAGGGTTTGTGCACTTCAACTGGTTTGTTTCTGTTACATATGTATTTTTCCAAAGGATTTTAAAATATGTACCATAAAAAGTGTGTAGATAACAATTTAATTTAAAAAAAAAAAACAAAAACAATCTAGCATTGAAAGTCATTCATATGAAAACACTTCGAAACAAAATTTTTTTAGAGAGTCAATCAGGATATTAAAAGAATAAAAGTATAATTTAAATCAAATGGAGAAAGTCAGCAGCTTACACTTGAAATTTCTTCGTTTCTATATTGAAAAAATTAAGTTAGTAAATTTTCGAACTTGAGTTGAAATTTAAACAAAAATTAAAACGAAATCGAAATTTTCGTTCTTCCAATTGCAGCCTTGATTTTCTAAAATGCTATGGAATTCAATTCTTAATAATACTTCGAATTTTCGAAGACTTTCTAAAATATAAGTTGTCAGAAAATTTGTTATTTATGCTAAATCTTTCGAGCTTGAATTTCGAAAAATTTTAATATTTTCGAAATTAAGTTATGAGTTTTCGAAAATCGAAAAAAAATGCAGCCAGTTAGTATTTCACTGTTCTAGCAACAAATCCTCATCACAACTCTATATAATACATAATAAAAGGATTTTCGAACTCAAGTTATAGTTTTCGAAAACAAACAAAATTATATTATTAAAGTTAAATTTAAGTTTTTTAAAATTAAAAAAAAAACAATGAATATTGACATCTGACTATTTTAGCAATAAATTTAAATACGTTGCAAAATTTTTTCGAAATTTTTTCGAAAACAGAACATCGAAAATAAAGCAGTCGACTAACATTTTGCTGCTCTAGCAACATGTTTTCATTACATTTCTATATAATACATCCTAAAAGGGCTTTCGAAATTGAGTCATAGAAAAAAATTTTCGAATTAAGATTTGAATATTCGAAAATTTCAAAAAGTAGCTGATTATTAAAATTTTACTATTTATTATTTTAATTGTAGATTTGAAAAATACGGTTCGATTTTGTTTTTATTTCTTAAAAAAAAATTCTAATTTTCGAAAACAAAAAGTGAAATATTTATTATTTTGTAATTTTATTTTTTTGCACTATAAAAAATTGCTAATTCAAAGAATATTTTTTCTTATTCAAAGGCTTAAATAATCTTTTCTTTTCTATTTACGAATGAAAAAAAAACATCCCAAAAAATCGACTTTTCGAAAACAAAAAAAGTTTAAATTTTTATTATTTATTAAATTTATTTGAACTTTTATTAACTCTTACTAACATTTAGTTTAAAACAATGATTTTTGAACTTATTTTGAAATATGAATTTTCGAAAATTGAGAAAAATTTTGCTTGTTTCAATTTTACTATTTTAATAATACGTATATGTACATATCTTTACCTTAATATAGAAAGGCCCTAAGTCATTATTTTTTTGAAATCGAAATTTTTGTATTTTGCGATATATCGGATGTTCTTCTATCGAAATATATATAAAAAATCGATTTCAAAAAAATAATTAGTTAGGGCCTTTCTATATTAAGGTAACGATATATTTATATTATTTACGCACTAAAAATATGAAAAAAAATTTTCGTCCTCAGGTTTGAATTTTCGAAAGAATAAGCTAACACTGATATGCCTCTGTTTTTATCAAAAAAAATTTATACATCCATGTTAAAAATGATTAAGAAATAAAATACATATACTTGGAAAATTTTGATTTTTGGAATTTCACTATTTTAACAAAGCGATTATATTAAGTTTAAATGTTCGAAAAATTGCTGCCGCTTAAGTCCCACTATTTAAGCAAAAGATTTCTCATTTACGTACGTTAAAAATTGCACAAAAAGAGTTTTTCGAATTTAATTTCGAATTTTCGAAAATGTTGCAGCTTCTTAAAATATCACTAGTTTAATAAAGTACTTAAGTACTTAAGTTTCGAACTTAATTTCGAATATTCGAACAGAGTAGAAATTACTTTTACTTCTTAAAATTCTTTTTATTTTGATTTTCAGCGAAATTTAGAATTATTTTTAGTATGTCTCACGGTGTAAATATTTAAATTGGGAGAAGAATAAGTGTTGCCACTCTAATTGAAGGCCTAGATCTTGAATTACTTGTTGCCAGAGCATTTTTGGATTTTTTAAATCTTTTTTTTTTCTTTAAATTTTATTAATTCTGTATACTTACCATCCATAATTGCTGCAGTAAATCTGAAAAAATTTTCTTCTTATAAATTATTTTATCGTCGTGCAATTTAAATTTAACATCGTGGAATAATTCCTAAATGGTTGGCAAAAGTCGGTATGATTTTCAGTTAAGATTTTGATATCCCATCAAAAGCAAATGCACATTATTTTTAATTGAAAAATCTTGTTAGCCTCAAGCAATATGCAAATCGAGCTTCACTCTGCGATTTTTCCGTATCCTGTATACTTTTTGCCTGTCACCAGCGCAATCAAATTTTAAAATGCAAACAAACTTGTTCTCTCTTCTTAACCTTTTGTTTATACTGAATCACTTGTAGCAGCAGGACAAACAAATTTAACCTTTTTATATACGAGTATGACAAATATTTTGACATATTTTCTTGTTGTTTGTTCCCATTGTTAATTTCTTGTAACTTTTTAATTAAAACGTCACGATGACAAGACAAATGCAGCATAACATTTGGTCTTAAACGTATGACAAGCAGTATCCCGTTCTAGTATAACAAGATAAGCTGGCCAATTGTTTTTATTTACAAAAAACAAGGATTTTAAACGCCAAAACATGTAGCAAACCCTTTTGCCCTAAAATATTTCTGTGTGACCACAGGCACACATTAAAAGCATTTGTTACAATTCTTTGTGCGCAATTGCCACTTAATCCTTTTTAAATTGACAAACAACAAGAAAAAAACACAATGTAATCCTTTAAATGTAAAATAAGGTTTTTTTGTTTTTTTTTTTTGAAGACAGTTTTCAATTTAATAATTTTATATGTGAATGTTTTTTTTATAAGCATTAAGAATTCTTTCTCAAAAGATCAATTTCTCATGAGCAAAATTATTGACAGCTGTCAGAATTTGTTCAGCAAGACTTCTTACATTTTTTCGCTGTAAACATCAAGTTTTGTTTAAAGTCATAATTTTCTAGGGGTGGTTTTTTTGCTTTGTAATCAAAAGATTTCATTTTGTGCGATCGCTTAGTTAAACTTAATTTCTTGATAAGAATGTTTATTTGGCCTCTTTTTATCTATCTATTAATTTGTGTTCGCCTGATTGGCTTTGAAGGAACTTTGTATCTTAAACACAATTTTCGACAAAATTTTGGGGGTGCTCAGGCTACAACATTGAGCCTGAGATAAGAAATGAAATAAAGACAATATTTTTTTCCACTCCTAATCAAAGTAACAGCTGTAATTAAATAAAATAAAGCAAGCGTGGGCACCTAGTACTCGTATGTAAAGTAGAGTGTGTAAAATTAACTCTTTAGACACAGTCTAGTCTGTTTACGTCTAGTCTAGTCTGCTATCCAGATTATAGTTCAGACTACATTTTAACGTTTAATTAGGCCTTCTTCCTAAACCATTATCAACATTAGAGAATACTCTAAATCCAAAATTGTGCCCCAATTTTTATGCATGCAATGGAATACCGAACCAATAAAAGAAATGTAGCGAAACGAATCCACAAGACAGACAATCAATTTAATTTATATAGAACGCGGCATTCCAAAGCACGTTCCCATTAGCTGCGGACTAACTAGCTAATAACATAAAGGAAATATCAAAAATGCCAATAAACTGGTAGTTTATGGAGATGAGCATGAAATGCAAGAAAATTATATGAGAAATTATGCGACAGAAAAGAATTATTTGCACACTTAATTTCAAGCGATACAATAAAGCACAGATAAAAGGCATACAAAATTTCAAATTGAGTTGAAATAATAATAAAAAAGAAGAGCAAACGGAACAACAACTGACCGACCAGAGCAAGAAAACACAAGCTACAATTCAAGAAATTTTTTGAAGTAATTTTTCTAAATGTTACTCGTAACATCTGTTCGAAATTCTAATCGCAATGAAATTGAAAGTGATAAAAGAAAAAGAAAATAGATTGCAGTAGTAGAGAATGAGGAAGAAAAATTAAATAAGCCAAACCGCTGCTCCGCAGGATACTTGTGCGTGTGTTTGTAATGATCTCAATGGCCAGCCCTTAAAGGACAAAAGAGCAGCGTGTTTTATACAACAGGGTGCAAAAGCAAAACTTTAAGGATAGACATTTTTCTCGAATTATGTTAATGTTTGCATTTAAAGATTTCAGTTATATATTGTTGCAAAGTTTGCTCGTCTGCATTGATTAGACTAATAAAATATTTGTTTCCGAAATTTATATATTTTTCTAAAACATTTTCATTTAAAAAAAGTTGGTTTGCTGTTGGTTAAGCACGTGCAGACGCATTTTTGTAACGCGCGTGAAGATGCATACGAATTTTAAGGAAGTTTGTTTGCCGTTTGTTAAGCATGTCTAAATGCATTTCGCTGCTGCTTAAGCAACTCATCCGTAGACTTCAATCACAATACAAAAAAGCTTGCAAAACACCCATGCTTATAAGCAAACTATCAATAAATTATTGAGAATTATAAAACTATATACGAAAACTTTATTTAAAAAAAACAACAACAACTAACAATATTATGCAGCATATGTAAAAGTTTTGTAAACTATTTTAAAGATTAAAATTTACGAAGTAATAAATATATAGTGAAACCAAATACATAGGGCTTTAGAGCTCGGTTTTTTGAATAAGAATGAATAAATTAAATTAAATTTTGGTTAAAGTCTGAGTCTGATGTGTTGCCTAAGCGGCAACGAAATGCATCTAGACGTGCTGAAACAACAACAAACGAACTTTGTTAAATTCGTATTCATTTCGATACGCGTTAAACAGAAATTGCAACAAGTAGATATTTTTGAGTTTTTTTTAGTGAGAGTGTCTTATAACAAAATACTACGTTTTAATTAAAAGAAGTAGAAAAGTACTTTATTTTAAATTCTGTTATAAATTATAAAATATATATATATACATATATATATATATACGAATAAGTACCAAATAAATTATCTAAGAATAGCAAAATAGTATTTCTTCGCTGAAAACAGTAAAAATACTACTTTTTTAGTAGTAAAAATACTACTTTTTTTTAAATTATGATATATTGAAGTTACATATTTGCAAAAAAATTATTTACTTTAATGATTTGGGTAACTAAATTTAGCCAATTATCGTAGAATAAAAAATACTACTTTTTTTGAATATTAATAGAAATACTACTTTTTTAAATTATGATATGAAATGTAACATACACATTCAGGAAGTGTGGGTCTTAAATACATAAATAGGTATATAATAATATAATATAAGACGTTTTTGCAAAAAGTAGTAGAAATACTACTTTTTTTAAATTACGATATTTCGTTATAACTTGTAAATAATGTGTAATTTTGACAAATTATTATTACCAAATTAGGCCAATTGTCTTAGAATACTAAAATACTACTTTTTCTGTGAAAGTAGTAAAAATACTACTTTTTTCAAAATCTTGATATGTTGAAAATTTTTTCCAAAAATTTATCTTTTAATGATTTTTGTAGCTAAATTGGGCAAATTCTCTTTGAATATAATATACTACGCATTTGCTAAAAGTAGTAAAAATACTACTTTTTTAAATATGATATATTAAAGATTTTTTTTAATAAAAAATGTTTTTTTTGGACGATTTGTAAAGCCTTATACTCGTAATTAAATAATTTTCGAAAACCCAAAAAGTAGCAGAAATACTTCTTTTAAAATTATGATCTTTAACATATCATATAATATTTATAAAACATTTACATTTATGCAGATTTGTTAAGAAACTAGTTTTAGAATAAAAAAAATTATATTAAAATAATAAAGTACTACGTTTTCGGTATAAAGCAGTAGAAATACTACTATTTCTTAAATTATGATTTATTAAATATTTAGGCGGAATATGTTTTTTTAAAATACTTTTTGTGCTTCATTTCTCAAATAGTCTTTAAATTTTACGGTTTCGCTGAAAATAGTGAAATACTACTTTTTTTTATTACGAAATGCTAAAGAGTTTTGCAGAATATATTTGTATTGTTTGGTGATTGTAGTTGATTTTTTTTTTGTAGAACATGAATCTTTTTGCTGCGTAATATTATCTGGTAAATAAAACATTCTTGTAAAGCAAAATGTTACATTTTTGCAAAAAGTACTAAACCTACTACTTTTTTTAAATTATGATATGTGAAGAAATTTTGTAGAATATATAAGTTTTAGATGATTTTTGGAGCATAATTAAGCAAGTATTATAAGAATAGTAAAATACTACGTTTTCGCAAAAAGTAGTAAAAATACTACTTTTTTTAAATTATGATATGTGAAGAACTTTTGTAAAATATATAAGTTTTAGATGATTTATGGAGCATAATTAACCAAGTATTATAAGAATAGCAAAATACTACGTTTTCGCAAAAAGTAGTAAAAATACTACTTTTTTTAAATTATGATATGTGAAGAACTTTTGTAGAATATATAAGTTTTAGATGATTTCTGGAGCATAATTAACCAAGTATTATAAGAATAGCAAAATACTACGTTTTCGCAAAAAGTAGTAAAAATACTACTTTTTTTAAATTATGATATGTGAAGAACTTTTGTAGAATATATAAGTTTTAGATGATTTCTGGAGCATAATTAACCAAGTATTATAAGAATAGCAAAATACTACGTTTTCGCAAAAAGTAGTAAAAATACTACTTTTTTTAAATTATGATATGTGAAGAACTTTTGTAGAATATATAAGTTTTAGATGATTTCTGGAGCATAATTAACCAAGTATTATAAGAATAGCAAAATACTACATTTTCGCAAAAAGTAGTAAAAATACTACTTTTTTTAAATTATGATATGTGAAGAACTTTTGTAGAATATATAAGTTTTAGATGATTTCTGGAGCATAATTAACCAAGTATTATAAGAATAGCAAAATACTACGTTTTCGCAAAAAGTAGTAAAAATACTACTTTTTTTAAATTATGATATGTGAAGAACTTTTGTAGAATATATAAGTTTTAGATGATTTCTGGAGCATAATTAACCAAGTATTATAAGAATAGCAAAATACTACGTTTTCGCAAAAAGTAGTAAAAATACTACTTTTTTTAAATTATGATATGTGAAGAACTTTTGTAGAATATATAAGTTTTAGATGATTTCTGAAGCATTATTAAGCAAATATTACTAGAATAGCAAAATACTACAGTTTCGCGGAAAGTAGTAAAAATACTACTTTTTTAAAAATCTTATCATAATTTTATCAAAAATTGTTTTTGTAATAGTTGTAAAATAACAAAATAATGTCCCTGTCAGTTTGACCAAAATTCGTTACACCTAATTGATATGATGTAATCCGTTTTAATTTCTTCATTAGCAATCCATCAAATGTAATTTATTTTCATATTCATTGATTACTTAATGTGTTTTTAATGGAAAAATTACTTAATTTTTGATCGTTATTGTTGAAACAAATTTCATCTGTGTTCAGTGATTATTTTACCCATCAAAAGCGAGCAGGAAAAATATATATTGCTTTCCAATTTAGATGGTTAAAAAACTAAAATGTTTTAATGAAACATTTAAGATAAAATGAATATAAATTTTAATAAAACTGTTATAGTTTTATATTTAAGCCCAAGGAGTAGCAGCATATGGCCACAATCAAACAACCCCCTCTTGACTGAATACAAAAATACGAGTATTTTACAATTTAATGCAATTATATAGCGTGCTGGATGGCTAAAATAATTTTGTAAAAAAAATTTACCTTGTAAACAACAACTGCAACACTCGGGCCTACAATTGTGGGTGCACTAATTGTCAAGCTTGCAATGCAATGCTCATCCTTTTTACCCCTCGATATGTACAAACAAACAAAAAAACAACACCAAAACACATGACACATTTATTGTTACTTTATTGTCGTTTCAAACTAACTCTTTGTATTTTCACTTTTACTCTTCATACTTCATAATTGCATTTTGCTCTCTAATTTAAATTGTTTTCATAAAGTCCTGTAACCGTTGTGAGTGCATACGAAAATGTGTCACAATTTGTTTGCGTTTGTAACTGATCCTGTTGTGCGTTGTTTTAAATATTTAAAACATTGTTGTAATCATGTAATTATAGTTTTTAAAATGATTATAATAATTACACTAGAAATTTTTTTAAAATTAAGAACAAAATATTATATATATTCTTTTTACTGTCATATAGCTGTCAGTCAAATACTTTTTTAGGCAGGCATGTAAACAGTGTGCAAAATCAATTGAAGCGGTGGATACTGCTTGAGTTAGAAAGAGAAGAATATTAAGAAACTTCGAAGTACGATTTAAAAAATAACATAACAAATGAATTTAATTAAAACTCGACATAGCACATATTTTACATATTGTTTACATAACGTAAACAATTTGAATTTCTCTTTTTCCATATTAATAATGAAGTATGCGTTGGCAATTTTACAGATTTGTGATGATTTCGCCTTTTTTACATAAAATTTACCTCATGTAAACAACTAAATTTTATACTTTAAAAGAACAATATCAGGTTTTTACAAAGCATTTGGCCTTTAAATATATTCCAAATACAAGTTTAACTATATACATATGTATTGCCCATTCTTTACATAAAGTAAACAGCAACAAATTAATTTATACATTATTTACACAATGTAAACAATTTAAATAGAGCTTTCTCCCAAATTTAAATGCTTACTAGGGATATATATGTACATACATATATTCTTTACACAGAGTAAACAATTAATATTCAATTGATACATTCTTTACACAATGTAAACAATTTAAATTAAAATAATTATATATAGATTTATTTATTAAAAGAATTATTTGTTTACCGATTTTAAATTTTTTACATAATGTCAAAAATACAATTTGATGGCTTAAAAAAATCCTCCCAGGTTACTAAATAAATTTGTACATAAATTTTATATATACTTTACATGGTTTAAGCCATTAAACTTCATTTTACGCATTATTTACATAATGTAAACAACTTAATCTTAGTCTTCGTCTCCTTGTAGTTAAAATAAATGTTTGAAAATTTATAAATTTGAACTATTTTTGCATATTTACACATAGTTTACTTAATGTAAAAAATTAATTTGGAATGCGGAAATAATTTTTGTGGTTTTTAAAATATTTTTTGACACTTGTACACACTATTAGATATATTTTACGCACTGTTTACATGATGTAAACAATTAAAATTTGCGCAATTTTCTAAGTTTAGCAATGAACTTGCTATTTCTTTATGTGAATTAAATTATTTACTAGGGTAATTTTTTACATGGTGTAAATAATAAAGAAATTTACTAAATTTTGACTAAATTCGAGTAAAATTTTTGTTTTTTTTTTAATAACAAACTTTACACTTGGAAACAATTACTCTTCAACTTGATCATTAATATAAAGTTAAATTTCAAGACTGTACACAGTTTTCATATTTATTTTGTGTAAAAAACAAATTTCAAGATAATACCTAGTTTTTGCTTATTTTTAAAATTTTTTACATGTGTTACGTAATGTAAGTAATACAAATCAATTAACTAGTTCATTTTAACAATATTTTTCTGCTTATTTTTGTGAATTAGTGCTAATATATATTCTATTTTAATTGTTTACATGATGTAAATATAAGGCGAAATACATTTAACTGGTCATTGTTATTTTCATATCCATACAAATAATTGAAATTATTAGTTATTGTTTTCAATTTAACTATATCTAAGAAAAATGTATGCTTTTGGGATATATTTAGAATATTTTACACTTGCTTTACACGATGTAAACAAGCCATTGTTTAAGCCTGTTAATTAATTTGCGTTCTATATAAGTGTCTGCTTTAACCAAAAATTTTTTATTTTACATACAGTAAAAAATTGATTTCCAATATTATATACATTTCAAGAAGTTGGACCTATTTTTAATTTTTACATATTTTACACAATGGTCAAGAATAATAATTTCTTTATTCTTTAATACAATGAATATTAAAATTAAATAAAGTTTCTTATGCTTATTTTTACAAATTTCTAATATCTTTAATTGTTTACCTATTGTTTACATAAGGTCAAGAAATATAAATGAATGTTTTAAACGAATTTAGTAAATAAAAAGTTGTATAAATTTTTCACTGTCAACAATATATCTTGTGATATATATAGTAATTTTACATTATTTGCATGAGCTTGACAGTGGAATTAAATTAAAATATTTTTAAAAAGCTGAAATAATTTTGCTCCAGAATGCATAAAGCGCTATTGGAGAAACCATTGCCTTATAATATTTTCTTTAAGATAATAATAAATTTTAAACAATCTTCAAAAAAAAGATCAAAATTATATTTTGTGACATTTTACCTTCAGCGTGTTTTATTTTGTTTTTTTTGTTAAACAAAAAAAAACTTCAAATGCTCATCAACAATTACAGAAGAGTTTGGAAACAATAAACTTATATCCTTTTCTTTCCAAAGGCATATTACAAGCATCATTTAAAATTTACAAGCTGGTAAAACATGTCTATGACAAACAATATGAAATGTATATGACAAAAACTTGAACCCTTTACACCCAGTAAAATATATTTACCAGAACTAACAAGCATCGAGTAACAAAACAATGACACTGAGAAAAGATTTCTGATTGATAACACTGACATAATTCCATCACACGACGGAAAAATACAAGAAACAATTTAAAAAAAAGAAACTTCCTTCAAAAATACAAAAAAAAGGAAGAGTTAAGTCGGCCACCCCTTAAGTTGACACACACAATGGAGAGATAAAAAAAATGCTAATGTCACAGTAACAGCATGTATAATTCAATTTTAATCCTGAAAAAGAAAAAATTAAACTAATTCTAATTTTACTGAAATTTATTATATATTTAAAGAATAACGTGTAAACTTATATTTTGTTTCTGAGTGTGTCATAATATTTCTTTCAAAAATATTTGATGATTTAAATATGCAAATTTTCAAAAATTTGTGTAAAAGATTAAAGGATTGTAAAATTTTTATAATTTTTATAGGTAGTGAAAAATGAAAAATGACTCATAGAAATTTAACACCATGTCATAACAAATTGTTTTGGCAATTGGCAATGACAATGTTGTCGTTAAAAGTTACAAAAAAAAATTACAAATTGGAAAGTATATTATAGTGTAATAAATTACAAAATTATTTAAAGAGTTAAAAAATCCTCAGCTAAAGGGTTAAAATTTAAATATTTTATATGATGTAAAATGCTGAATTCACTATGCCAAGCTGCCCCCCCCCCTCCCAAGATCCTTATGAAAAGAATTTTTAAACACCAGAATGCGTTAATTAATTACCAAGTGAATAATAATTTTTTTTGCCAATTAGATTCTTTGATATATTGTTTACATTAAGTAAAAAATTAATGCCCTATGTGCCGCTTATTAACTACGGGAATATATATATGTATATAAGTAAAAAGTTTCTAGTCACATTTAAGGGAAAGTTTCTCAGCTTATTAACATTTATGCGAAAAGCTAAGGCATTTAACATTTTTTACATATTGTTTACATCGTGTAAACAATTGATTTTTCATATTCCAAATAAAATTTTAACCACAGTGTTAGACGATTTTTGAAAGTTTATCAACGTTTATTCACATATACTTACAAATCTTTACATATTTAACATTTTTACACATTTTTTACATAATGTCAACAATTGAATTTTCGTGGCTGACAATTTCTAAAAATTTTCTTACAAAGGTTTTGCTTTTTTATCGGATTCAATAGCTTAATTGGTTTTTTTTTAAATAATTACATATTTAAAATTTTTTGCATATATTTTACATCATGTAAATTAATTAATTAAATAAATTTTTGGTGGCTGAAAATTTTCTAAAAACTTCTTAGCCAAGATTTTGCTTTTTTATCAGCTTCAATAGTTTGATTGATTTTTCCAACAAAGCTAAAATATTTAACATTCTTTACACATATTTTACATTATGTAAACAAATTAATTTTTGGCTGCTGAAAAATTTCTAAACATTTTCTTACAAGAGCTTTTCTTTTTTTTTATTTTATTCAATATCTTAATTGATTTTTTTTTTAATTTTTACATGTACAAATTTTTTTACACATATTTTACATAATGTAAAAAACTTATTTTTAGTGGCTGTAAAATTTTGAAAGACTTTCTTATAAAGATTTTCACTCTTTTGTCAGCTTCCATAGTTAAATTGATTTTTTGCAAATCTAAAATATTTAACATTCTTTATCCATATTTTACATCGTGTAAACAGTTTCTAAACACTTTAACAATAGTTTTGCTCTGTTATCAGCTTCAAAAGCTTAATTGATTTTTTTTGGCACAATTATGACATATTTAAAATTGTTTACACATTTTTACATCATGTAAACAATTTATTTTTGGTGGCTGACAAAGGTTTCTTTCTACTCTTTTATGAGCTTCAATACTCTAATTATTATTACTTAAAAAATTTACATATACATATGAAATATTTACACATATTTTACATTATGTAAACAATTTATTTTTTTGTGGCTGAAAATTTTCAAAAGTCTTTTTAACAAAGATTTTTACTCTTTTATCGTCTTTTACGTATTGAAATATATATTTGACATAATGTAAAAAATTTATATTTAGAGTTAACTTGCTTTTTTTGTATAAACAAACTTATATTTTAATGGACTTTGTTTAAATTTGGACCATTTTACATTCTTTACACATTGTCTACATCATGTAAAGAATTGATTTTTGGTATTTAAAGCAACAATAAAGACTTAAAAAATAATTGTTTGCTCTTTTATCATTTGTTACATGCTGACAATATAGTTTACATGATGTAAAAGTGCATAGTTTGCATGTAAATGAAATTTTTAAGTCAACTTTATAAATTTATGAGATAAAATTGGTGATTTGATTGGGATATGCTAGTATTGCGCTACTTTTAATTGATGTAAACAATGATAATATTTGCTTATTTCCATCAAGAAACTAATGAAAATTACTTGGTTTATGAAAAGATAATTTGAGAGATTTTAAATATTTTACTTTAGGCTATTTTTAATGAAACTCATATGTATGTGTTTATATGTTATTAGGTAAGGAATTTTGTTTTACTAACAAAATATGTTACATTGAACTTTTAACCTCTGCTAATTACATTATTTTAAATCATTATTATGGAATATAGACGAAAATAACGCTTTCGAGTGTAAATAATCCTTGAATGGTTTTACTTTTCCAAATTAATCTCTTCAAAATATTACAACTTAGAGATTGACAGCATACGAAATAATGGCGGGTGTTTACAACGGTCCAGCAAAAAAAATAAATTATATAGAAAAAATTAGTTAAAATCCAAAAAGAGAGAATGTGTTTGGTTGTTTGAGGTATTCTAATCCTTAAAAAAACTACAGGAATTCTAATTGATTTTGTAGTTTTTTTTTTTTGTAATATAAACACCCCACTAATGCAACATAAATCTGTTGCTACTGCAACAACCCCCATTTCCTTGTTGTGTTTAAAAATTTTTGGAAAATACATCATATTTTTCTTAAATGTATTTTAAGTAAAACATCACCAATAAACTTGATGTGTTTCCATCAAAAATTTAGCCATGCATTAAATGAAGAAAATTCCCAAGGAATTATTGACAGAGGATTTTTTTTTTTTTTTTTTTTTTTAAGAAAATTTTATTTTTTTTTTCTGTAAAGATTTTTACCGCAGAAAAGCATTAGAGGAAGAAAAATGTATGCATCTTAATAAAGCGACCACAAATTTTATTAACTACGAAATTAAATTTTAAATACAGCCTGCGAAAAAGATGATGGACTGCCAATCGAGAATTCCTGTGAATATATACAGCGATTTATATTGCCAAAAATAGTAAATTAAACACACTGTGCAACAAAAAAAAAATTATAATTATTTCTATTTCAATACCCTACACGAATAGTATCAGTCAATTGACCGGTCATTTGATCGGAAGTCATGCAGGATATATTCATCATTGCGTAGAACAAAGTTTCTATCACATTATTAAGGGCAAAATGCAAAATGTAATGGAAACTTTTGTATACTTGTGATGTTGCATCTCACTCTAACGACTATATAGTCGCACTGCTCACTCTACTGTTTTTTACTTATTAATGATAGCATAAATATTAGTAAAGTTTGAATGATTATAATGTCAAAAAATAAATAGGTAGAATCTGATACAATAAAAAATTTCATAAAAGCCCATAATTGTGAAAGTGTTTTAAGTCATTTTTATAATAAACAAAATTTTAATTTAGAGTTTTACTAGTTTCGATTAACATAAATTTGTTTATTATATACTAAATATTTATTAAAGTTTTTTAAGATTTATTTAATATTTCGAAGCAAAAATGCATATGGACACTTCTAAAGGCGTTTTTAAGGGGTTTGGAGTACTCGCTAAACCCCAATTGCCTGTGACTATAGAAGAATAAATTAAAAAACTTTTTAGAACCAAACAAACTTGAAGGAAAAAATTTCCATCTATAATTCCTTCCATAATAAACAAAATCTTCCTAAAGCCTGAGCAGAATTTTCCCACACTTTTTTTTAATAGTACTTATTAACAAAAATTATCTTACGAGTAGCAAACCGCAATCATTCATAAAAATCTTTAAATAAAATTCACTACCCTCGATTTCCTGCAAAAACATAAAAACTTCTTAACTTCTTGCTTTCTTTTTCTTTCTTTGCCATCCTTCACACAAAACATTATAAAAAACTCAACAACTCCAAAAGGAGAAAATCATTAAGCTTGTCTTAAAAATTGTCATTTCCTTGGCAACAGAACGTTAAGTGTTTCAAGCAACATTCAAACTGGTCATGGTTGGCTTAGAATTGTAAAGACTTTTAAAGGAAATTTGTCTTCCTTGCGCTTCCTTCCCGAAAAATAATTAACAACATAAACTAATGTTTATTTGTTTTAAAACTGGTAATTATTAGAAGTATTTTTTTAAGTTAAATGTCAGTGACACCTTTTGCTATAAACATTTATGGGTTTTAAAGATATTCTTTGGATGATAACAGTGTAATTAGGAAATTTAGAAAAAATAATATTTGACACTCTTCGTAACGATTGTCCTGCATGTGAAATGAAACGTTTAATGATGAAACAGAATAAAGTCTGCAACTTTAGGAAAATCGCTCCCAAATTAATAAAGCCCATAATGACATCGTCGGCAGTAACTTCAAATGCTCTCTGATTTTTGTTTTATTTTCTTTTGTGCTTATTTTTCTTTGTAGTTTTGTTTACAAAATGTATGAAATTTATTGAAAGTATGGTAACATTTTTGAGAGAATGAGTACTTGTATGTGGGAGCATAAGAAAAAACGCTTTGAAAATAAAATAGATTCTATCTCACGACTGCTTTCTGCGGCTGCTTTTTTGTGCCAATTTGTATGAAATATGTGTTTATGCCGGTATTCTGTTTAATCATTTACTCACAAAGAGCTTCTCATACGTTTTTCTTCAAAACGAAGTTGATAAGAGAGCAGTTCTTAATTTATCGTATAATATTTAATAATTTTTCGCTTTTCAACAATTTAGCTGGATTCACCCATTGTTTCGGAACAAAATTTTTGGCTGGACAAAAACTTTTTTATATGTAGCTTGACGTCTTTCTTCTTGAGAGAGAGAAAATATTTTTTAAAAACAACTCTCAGCTTGATTTGCTTTGTCTGGACAAAATCGAACTGAGATGCCAACTATTTTAATTTTCAGCCAAACTTGAACTGAGCTGCCACATCATGTTTTATGAATAATAAAAGCACAGAGTATACTTGTATTTATTAGAATAAAAATAAAGAAAATTTTAAAAATAAAACATATTAATATGGAGTTGAACGAAAGAATTGCACTAAACAATTAAAACGATGTGTGTGACACAGCAAATTGTAATCATTACCGCTGTGCTGCCACTTGTAAAATTAATATGCATCGTTTATACAAGTATTTCATATTTCCAGACAAAATGTTCGAAATGGATGGAAATCGTGCTGCAGAAAAGTCTCAGTAAAAAAATTTCTGTTTGGACAAAATTTTGGTTCGGAAACAATGGGTGAATCCAGCTTTAAGCTGTTCTATAACATACTTAAATAAATAAAATTATAATATAAATTATTATATACATTTTTTCTGACTAAGAATTTTTTGTTTTATCGAATTTGTTTTATCGGGTAATTTTACTTTATATGAAGTTTAATTTTAAATTTTGCTGGTGGCAACACTGGTGATTGCAGAGGATGTCAACTTAGCAGCCTTACCATATCTTTTTTTTAACTTCTTATATTTAGAAAAGGAATTTATTTAAAAAAAAATTTCTAAAAAAATATATTTGGAATCCTTTTGGCTTAAAAATATAAAAAAAAATTAAAACAAAACATTATTTTCTTTTTAAGCTCTCAAAGATCAGCATTTTCTGATCTTCGACTGTGGTCAAAGGAATAAAATTGTATTTGCTATTAAAATTTTTCTAACTCATGAAACTTATACCCTTTGCTACAGTCTCTTAACACTTGAATGACTTTTAACTATTGGCAAATATTATTTTTGTTAAGCCTCTTAAATATTTTAATTTCCAAAAATAAGTAAATATTATCATTTTACTGTTCAAAAAAAAAACTGCTTCTCATGGCATTGATAAAAATTATGGGGCGTTTTCGAGAGGTTGTCATGACAAAATTTTGACATTTATGCAAGTTTATGAGGTGTGTGGAAATAAAAATCACACATAAAAAGGCCAAGAAAAAAAAAAAGAAAGACTGCATCACAACTCATAATGAAATCCTGCTCCCTTTAACGTAGACAGAGAAGTTATCAAACATTTGATGTGCTTTAGCCGACTGACAAGTCTATCAATATTTTCACACACGCTCTCTCTCTCTCTCTCTATCTCTCTCAGTGGGTTGGCAGCTAAACGATCGATCGATAGCAATCACTAACTTTTCATTATACTCGTATATGTATGTTTTGTCTTAGGGGTTAATTTTTCATTTGGAAAAATTTATGTTAAAGGATGTTTTCTTTTTAGGCATGCCAGCTAGACAAGTTTGTTATTTACACCATTGAGTATTTATGAGATTTTGAATGAATGGTTTCAAAAAAAATCCTTCCTTTGAAAATTGTATCTTAAATTACAAGATTTCTTTGTTCTCGTTGATATTGATCATAATTTTTATATATTTATGGGCTGAGTAATGCAGGGAAAAACTCCAATTATTTGTTCATGACATTAATTTATTTATATGCTTATTTTTTATCTTCAATAATATTCGTTTATGTAATAAAATATTCTAAATAATGATTACAACTGATTGTAATTTTGTTTTTGCGAGACATTTTGTTAACTTGATGACATTTTGCCGGAACAATTCATTTGTCTTGATGTTTATCTCTTTTATGTAAATTTGTAAAACCATTTTGTAGTTGATAGTGTCAGCTAATAAAATAGCAAATGATACTAATTTCTAATTTTGATGCATCTCAGCTAATTTTGCACGCTTATCTTTGTTATTGCTTAAAAATAATTATATTTTCTTAAATTTTCTTAAATTTTTTGTGTGACAGAAATTAATATTGCCTGAATATTTAAAAAAATAACTGTAGAGTTTATGTACACCTTTACTATACTTATTTCTAATTTTGATGCATCTCAGCTAATTGTGCACGCTTCTCTTTGTTATTCCTTAAAAATTATTATATTTTCTTAAATTTTCTTCAATTTTTTGTGTGACAGAAATTAATATTGCCTGGATATTTAAAAAAATAACTGTAGAGCGTATGTGCACAAGTTTACTAAAATATATAATAATTTCTATTATTGATTGTATGTGTTTTATGGTCCTTCGAACTAAGCCAGCAGTTACCAGCTCTGCATAATCTTTTACTTAATACAGATAATGTTTGCATTAATTTAACGAACATTTCTTAAATGATTTCCATTGGCTTAGGAAAATATAAATTGTGTGCTAAGTTTTTATAATCTTTGCCTTAGTTTCAACATATTTTGTAGCTGATTTAAATTTGTTACTAAAGCGTGAAATCCCCTAAACCTCTTAGCAAACGTTTAAAATAAATTTAAATCCTTTTAGAAATACCGATGTAATACATCTTCCTTTAATAATAAATGTAAAGTAACACATAAATAAGTATGTCTGATACTGGTCGCTGTTACTGTTCTAGTTTTAAGAAAATTGCTGCCTAAAGACTTTTGCAATTATCTGGACTATTGTTTTCTTAGCGCACACAAGCATATGTAAAATACTTAAGACACTCTCTGTGAGTTGGAAGCGAAATTAAACAAAACAAAATCCTGTCATAGAAATGTCCTACAGACACAGCCACATAATAAATTCTAGCCAAAAAGATAAACACATAAAACTCAAGGTGTGAAATCCAGAATGTCATACTACGAGACATTATTACTATTTTAGTCCACAATTGCATATTTAAATGTGATTTAATGATCAAAAAGGAAAAAAGAAAAACACTTGAAATTTTTTATGACTTTCCTTGTCATTCATTTTGCTATTTCCATTGATTGTATTGTCACTATATTTCATTCTAAGGGAATTTTTACGACCAGGACACGTGCTTGTTTTGTATTGATTCTACTCACAATATTTTGGGCAGAAATTTATTTTGTGCAAAGGTTTTTTTTTCTTAAATATACATACATACATACATAAGAAATAAAAAAATAATAAATTATATTTGAAACAATAATCCAGCAAATATTTTAAAAGGTAATGGCTTATATTCATGGTCCAAACAAAGTATAATTTAAAACTTAAAACCAGTATTTCCATAAAAAATAATTACAGCCTTATTTATGAAAACTATAAAATTGCGGCACTCGTTATGGAACAAAATTACGAAATATTTCAATAGAGTTTATATGGATATATTTTTAAATTTCGAATCGCATCGAATGCCATAATTTGCCCCCAGATTTCCATACAAAAATTTTCTATAAAGCCTCAATAATTTTTATCAATAAGTCAGTTAATTTGTTTTGACTATGAATATGGGCCAATATTTTTTTATGTCTTAAATAAAGAAATAGAGCCTTGCAGGTCTTATTCATAATAAATACATAATTTTGGTTTACAAAATTCGTTTTGTTAACCTTTTATATCATAATCAAAATTATATTTTATGAATACGAAATTTAATGTATAATAAAAAACTTTCAGTTTTAAAACATTAAAAAAAAAACATTAAAATTTTAAAGATTTCCTTTAAACCAGTATTATTACTGGGAATGTTTGAAAGTTATTTACCCAATTAGATTTGCTCTAAATTTGAATCAGAGTAAAATACAGGTGCTTGTCTTGACTAAGTAAAATTCATAAAATAGATAAAACAGTTTGGCGGCGAAAAAAATACCAAAAGTTAATGCAGTGTGTACGTCCGGCTTAGAGTGCAAACCTGCTAAATCCACTTTTTATAGCATATGACATTTTAATGCCGTTTGAAAGAGAAAGCGGCGCCTCATCGATTTGCTGAAATATTTATTTTGATTTGAAGCTCTATATGTCGAAAAAACTTAATGTACTAGGCTAATTTCTTAAGCTTTGTATAGAAACCGTTAACAGTATCTTGTCTCTACTGTAAAATTTGCTGGAAATGAGTTAGCAGGTTTACACTCTAAGCCGAAGATATGCTACATTATGCCGGCTATTTTGCATTGGACCGCAAATAATCCCCCTTATCATTATTGGCGTATTTCGACTTCGACTGGGACGATTTTGTAATAGATTAATCTATTACAAAAAACGTCGAAGTCGAAAAACGCCAACCGCGATAAGGGGGAATGATTTCTTTCCAAATTTAAACTAAAAGATCAAAGTAATAGAGAAATGCTGCACCAAGATACTCTTTGTTAGGCCGGTTTTACATCTGTGTGCCATGTGCCACACATGCGTAAAAAAAAGCGTAACCACTAATTACTAATGAAAAACTGTTTGATTCAGACACGTATTTATTAAGTTAAACAGTTTCATACATAACTAATAGACAATTTTATAGAATCCAACATGATTGGAAACAGTTTAAATCAATAAATACATGTCTGAATCAAACAGTTTTTCATTAGTAATCAGTGGTTACGCTTTTTTGGGCACATGGCACACAAGAAATCCCAGATGTAAACTTAGCCTTACTTGGACTACCTTTAGATGTCTTAATTATTTGTTTAATTTTTATTAAGAAACTCATGTTTAACTTTATTTATTCCTTCGGAAATAAAAAGTTATATTTTGAGTTTTATTTTATTCCTCCGGAAATAAAAAGTTTTATTTTGAGTTTTATTTTTTACTTAGAAAATAACTCAAGAAATAATGATTAAAAAGTAGTTTTGCAAAATAAAACTTAAAACCGTTACGGTCCCAGGATCATTATATTATTAAAATCCTTCAAGTTGTAATAAATCACTAAATCTGGCAACATTTAGGGCTTCATATACTTATGTGTGAGTAATTTCCTGTTAAAATGCTTGTATAACAGTTTTTAAACAAAATACACAAACACAATTACCGGCGATAAACCACAATATATATATGTATGTGAGTTCCTATCGAATAAAGCTGGTACTCTGTTCAAATTTGTGAAAATTTTTGAACAACATTGATTATTTCATGCGAAAAATTTGACATGTAAACAATATTAACCAGCCCTGAAACTATGCTACAATTTCTTATGATTTTTAAAAACGCCCCATGTGTTTGTTGTAAATTCCATGCGACATAAGTGCCACCTATGTATCTTATTTCGCATGAAAACTTAAAATGTTGAAGATACATTTCATATGTTTTCCCCAAGATAAACAGAGTATGTTATATTTCTGCAAAATTTGTTCATGAACAATTCGTGCCATTTTTTTTATATGTATTTTGACAGCATTTCGCGTGAAATGTTGAATAGAGCAGCAGGCTTAAAGGACTACAACAAAGCAATTTCATACAAGGTATACTCTCAGCTCAATTCGCTTTGAGAAATTTATACTTCAAATGTTAAACAAATTTACTGAAAAATGTGTGATGACATCCAACGTATATTCAAATTACAAGCGGCGAAAATAGGCAACTGATTTTATGCGATTCGCCTTGGACTAAAGAATAAAATAATAAAAAAAAATTAAAAGTAATTTATTCTATCGATAGTATTATTTATGCTAAAATAAAATATGAAATGGTTTGATCAGATATTTGGATATTTTTGCAAAACTGAGCTACCGGCGGCATTTTCAATAGATATTTATATTCGAGGCGAATTCATACCAGGTTTCCTTGCAAGCCCACGAGATTGTTTTTGCCGCTGGTTATTTGAATCTCGCCCAGTTGTCGAGCACACACATGCATACATAGTTCAAAGCGAATTGTGGCGAGTCTACCTTGTCTGAATAAGCCTTGATTGGAGCTTTCTGGCAACCACCAAATTTTATGTGGGGCCTTTTGGCAACCGAGAATTTTTGTTTGCTAAACGGCAGACGAACTGAATTTTTTTTAAATCCAAAATAAAACCGAAAGAGTCTCAGTAAACCTTTGGGCAATGCAAGCTCATCTCCAGCGATTTTTGTGTGATGTTGATG
The DNA here is from genome assembly GCA_936439885.1 of Nowickia ferox. Classification (NCBI taxonomy): domain Eukaryota; kingdom Metazoa; phylum Arthropoda; class Insecta; order Diptera; family Tachinidae; genus Nowickia; species Nowickia ferox. The sequence continues at coordinate 7,160,924 of OW387025.1, read as the reverse complement.
ACTAAGGTCCTGTCCCACGATGTCGACATACTTACAATTGAAACAACAACAAAATCTTAAAATTTGTTTTCTCTTTTAAATGTAAGTGTGCGACAATAAATAAACTTACTAGAACATGTTGCTATTAGCAAGTCCTCCCAGCAACATTTGCTTATAAACATTTCATGTTTCCAAAAGCAGCCGCATTCTCTTCTTCGTAATGAATACTAATTAAATTATTTGCAAGCAATTTGCTCGTAATTAACAACACCTGATGGCATGCAAAAATCACGAATTTTTTGATGACATTCAATAAGGGTTAAGTTAGCAGTTAATTTTGTTCTTTATTTTTTTCCTAATCAAGACAAGGTTATTGCTGGTTATCCTTTAATTAGTTTCGAACTAAATAAACGTTTTATTACAAACAAACAAAATGAACACATTTTTAATATGCATGTGGCATATAAGAATAAATTATCTCTGAAAAATATGTACATATATAAAAAAAAAAGTATTTAGAAATAATCTTTTTCGTGTGTACAGACATTAATAATGACAAAAAAAAAAGAGTGAAGTGAAGTAAATAGCATAAATTTAAATAAAATTATCATACTTTTGGGTTGTAAAAAAATATATATAGATTGTTTAAGCCCCTTAAAACTTAAAAATTATAAAAAATAAAATAAAAAATCAAATTTTATTTAAAAACTTTTTTTATTCGAAATTAAATTTGAAATTGAATTCTGTGGCATAGAAAAGGACTCGTAAATTTTCAAGTCGATTTTCAGGCATTTTTTCTCTTACAGCTAAAGAGAAGGCTTAAAAATTCTACCTAATAATCAAACTGAATCCAGAGCACAGCCTTGATTAAGGTCAGCAGGCTTACTTAACAATATTGTTGATAATATAGACTATTTTATGGGCCTTTTTATAATTTTTATTTTCGCCTGTCCTCCCTACTCCTCTAATTTAAGTTCATAAACACTTGTTTTATATGAGATTATAAGTAGTTGTTTCTAACAATTTTTTATGGCTTGTTAAATATGATACGCTGTGAAGCTTTTACAAGCTGCCAAATAAATGTGCTTTATTTTATGTCCTCCCCCCTTAAATATGCTACAATACATTAAAAAATATATAAACTAGATCTTATTACAACTATCATGGCTTTTGCCATTTGAAATTTCCTCCATATGCACGCTTGAATTTAATTTCCTTTGCTCTCTTGTATGGCAGAAATTCATTATTGATGTTTTCATTTTGTTATGGCACATGGTAAATGTAGTCTCTGGTAGTGGAGCAATTTCAACTATAAAAATTTAATAACTTTTTGCATTTCTTGTGCAAGTATGAGAGCCGCAAAAACGTCTCTAAATTAAATTGGGTAAATACTTTTCTTATTCACAAAAACAAAAGTGTACAACATATTTTTTAATTTAAAGCTAATAAAATAAATTTTTGTGGGCACATTTTATGTGTTGTGTGTTTGTTTTTTTTTTAATTGCACAGTTCAACTTTATGATTTATATTATGTACGTCGTGCCTTTTTGTGTATGCGATGGTTTCTTAGCATACTTTTAGGTGTGTGTTTTTTTTTAATATAAAGCATAAATTAGGCAGTTACTAAAAGCTTAATGTCTAATGTCTTGCTTAGAGCTGCAAAAATTTATTTTCTTTTTTAATATACTCATAATGAATTATTAAATTATGTTTCTCAATTTCTTGTTCTGTACTTTTAAGCTAAATTAAAAATTCCTTTTATAGTTAAAAGAATTGTTTTGAGGAAAAAATTTAAAAAGGTAAAAGTAGAAGGTTATTCATTTTTCGATTTCAAAAGGAAAGTTAAATAAACTTGAAGTCTGTTGATTTTCAAATGCTCTAACGTTATAAAATTATTTGCGTAGACACAGTCCTTGGCGTGTTATTTAAGCTGAATGTTCATATTTTCTTCTCAGCAACAAACAGAGTCCTTAGACTCCACGCATGCAATTCCTTCATAAGCTACCAAAAAATATATCAGCTTTTACAGACCAGTTAACCTCAAAAGAAATACAATGGCGCATAACCATAGTCAAAACAAAGTATACTTTAAGAATTTAAAACCAGTATTTTGTATGGTAATACTGCTTTTAAATACTTAAACATACACTTTGTTTTGACTATGGTTATGCCCCAATCACTATAAATAAGTGAATTATTAAACCCCTGAAATTAAGCTGTAAATTTAATAATTAATTCTAAATATGCTTAAGGCAATAATTGTGTATTAAATTAAACTTCTAGCTAAATTATAAATAATTGTTTTTTTTTTTTTTGAAGTATGATTATAGAATAAATTATGAAAAAAATTCTTAAGAAAAACTTTTGTCGGGGAATTCACTAAAGAATTGGAAAACAAATAAGGTTCAAGTAAAAAATTAAAGCAACAAGCTGTCTTGTGCGTCAGCACGTAAAACTGTCCAAAATATGCTTTCGAAAAAAATTGTTGAAATTTCTTTCACTTGGAACGCAAATGCTCTAAAATCGTATTAATTTACATTATTTGTAACATAAGTACAGCTTCAGTTCAGTATCTTAATAAGCACAAGAAAAACAATATGTAGAGACTTTTTATGGTTTCTTGAATATGAAAGTACTAAAACATTTAATAAATAAATAATTCGTTTTAGGGATTTTCTTAGATTTTGGGCGTTTTTTTCGGTTTTTCGCAAGGGATTTTTTTGTCTTGGCGCTTTTTCAGGTTTTTGCCGATTTTTTAGTTTTGGCGCTTGTTCTCAATTTTGGCGCTTTTTTTCGTTTGAGGGATTTCTTTAGATTTTCGGCGTTTTTTTTTCGTTTAAGCATTTTTTTTTAATTTGGCGCTTTTTCGGTTTGGCGATTTTTTTACTTGGCACTTTTTTCGTTTTAGCGATTTTTTACTCTTGGCGCTTTTTTAGCTTAGCTATTTTTTTTAGTTTTGGCGCTTTTTTCGTTTTATGGATTTCCTTCGTTTTTGGACGTTTTTTTTCGTTTTGGCTTTTTTCAGTTTTTCGCAATTTATATTAGTTTTAGGAATTTATTTTGTCTTGGCGCTTTTTTCCGTTTTTGCCGATTTTTTTAGTTTTGGCGCTTGTTCTCATTTTTTGCGATTTTTTTTCGTTTGAGGGATTTCTTTCGATTTTTGCATTTTTTTTTCGTTTTGGAGACTTTTTTTAATTTGGCCCTTTTTTCGGTTTGGCGATTACTTTACTTTTGGTGTTTTTTTTTCGTTTTATAGGGCATTTACACCTGCACAAAATCTAGCAGATTTTAATTACAACCTTCATGAAAATCTACATCGCTTAAACCAATTTTTTTTTTTTACATTTATGAAGATTTTTTATCCAAAACAAAACCCATTAACTGAAAATTTTCGAAAACTACAACCAAACAACTGCAATGTAACCAATTCACACACCTTTTTAAGCAGACCGTAGCTAATTTACTCATCTTTTTTATAAATATGTTGTACAGGGTAGGAAAAATAAATAAAAGTATTAGATTTTGATTAGATTTCGTACTGAGAAAATAGACTTTGCTTTGTATGGGAAATCTAGTAAAAAGCAGCAAGATTTAGCTCGAAATCTCGTAAGTACTAGATTTTGAGATAGTTTTAATGCCCTATTAGGGATTTCCTTCGATTTTCGGAGCTGTTTTCGATTTGGCGATTTTTAGGTCTTTGGCAATTTATTTAAGTTATAGCGTTTTTTTTTGGCACTTTTTCCCATTTCTATCGATTTGTTTTTAGTTTTAGCGGTTTTATTAGTTTAGCGATTTTTTATTTGTGGCACTTTACTTTTTTCGTTAAGGCGATGTTTTTTGGTTTTCGGCAATTTTCTTAGTTTTTTGGCAACTTTTTTGCTTTTGCTGATTTTTTCACATTTTAGCGTTTATTTTTACTTTGGGTGCTACTTTTCATTTTAGTGTTTTTTTCACTTTGGCAATTGTTCCTTTCGGCATTTTTTAATCTTGGGATTTCAGCATTTTTGAACATTTCAAGAGTTTACCTCTTACGGCTTGCAAGATACAACAAGTAGTCAAAATTATATAGTCAAAATTACATTAAATGTTAGAATACTCTTTGAGTTTGGTTTTCTTTTTTAAATTTCGGTGTTAATTGGTGTAGTCGGCTTAAAAATTTACTAACTTTGAAAATGTCAAATGTCTATATATATCAATTTGTTTCATTGCTTGCTTCAGAACATCCAATAATTTTTAACTGTCATATATTTGCTGTCTGTGGAAATTTCAGGTCGGTAGCTCTTACTGCTCTCGAGAAAACAGAATGTGATAGACAGACAGACGGAAGGACAGACAACGTAGCGAAAACAATAGGATTCCTTTTCACCTTTAAAATAAAATGATTTGTGTCCTTCCGTCCGTCAAAGAACAATAACTTTTCATTTGTGTTTCACACTTGACATTCTTACAGAGTGTGGATTTTTTTGGGTCGGTATAGTTACAAGTAATAAAATAAAGATTAGCTTAACTCTTTCTGTATATCCGCAACCGGCCACAGGGCTGAATTTTTTTTAGAGGGTGTCTTTCTATGGCCTTTTAAATGCAGTGTCAGTTTCCCCTTAAGGCTGTTTGTCTGTCTGCCAAATAATTTTAACTCGCTGAAAATAACAACATATTTAACGTTGTTAAGTAACATTTCATTCGTCGCCCTAAAGCTTCTTAATTTTTTCAAAGAAAACACTATTTGCTTGATTAATTTTTTTCAATTTTAATCTACAGCATGAAACAAAGTTGACAGTTTTCTTTTTCAAACAAATGACCAGTAAGTTTGAAAGTTTTTTTTTTGTTGAATCAACTTTGCTGTTGAGATTAAATAAAATTTATTTCTTAATTTTACAATTTTTTGTTTCTTTTTATAATCATATGAAATAATATTTAAGTGTGTGTGTACATAATAAATTATTATTGTTATTTTAAGTTTTATATTCATTTCATTGCACATTGTACAGCTTTCGTTAAGTTTACTATTGCTTTAAATTTAATATTTTATAATAATATAATTATAATTATTATAGATAACAAACTTAATGCTTATTAAATTTAAAATTAAAAATTAACAAAAATTTGTAAACTAAAAACTAAAATAATTTTTTTTAAATTAAATTTAAAATGAGCTTTAAAATCTTCTTTTTCATTTAATTAAGTTTGTAGGTATATTAAAATATTTGCCTTATGCCCTTGGTTTTTTATTTTATTTCTTTTTAAATTATATTACATATACTTTTTAGTTATAAACAATTATCATCATACTTATTTTGTTAATGATTTTAAATTATAGTTTAAAGCTTTTTTTATATGAGCTATTGCTTTTATTTGTAGGCTTTTATTTTCTTGGTTGTAAGTTTCTAATTTAACTTAAAAGTTTTGAACCTCCTTCAAAGTTAATTAATTATATTTAAATGGCTTATGCAGCTTTTTTAACTTAATTAATGTTTTCCTTTTATTTTCTTTAGCTAAATATGAGTATTATATTTTGTGTGTTACTGGTTTTTTATATTAATGTTTATAATTGTTTTTTATTTTTCTTAATGTTTTTACTTTTTAAATAAAGTATTCACAGCCAATTTATTTTTTTTATAAAATTATACATATTTTGTTTGCTTAGGATGTTGTTTTTTCCCTTGAACATAAACAAATTAATAGATAGATAACAATTTAAATTAGTAGCAAAATAAATTCAAAAAAACTGTTCCAAATATATTTCTTTTAAAATTATTTTTTTTAGGAAAAAATTAATCGAATAAAAAATTTACGTATAAAAATTTTTCGAATAAATACTCGAATAAAATTAATTGAATAAAAATTATTCTAAGAAAATAATTCTAACATGATTCATTTATAATTTAAATAAAATTAGTCGAAAACAACGTCTGCATTAAATTATTCGAATAAAATTTGTTCGAGTAAATTTATTGGAATAATTTATTTTTGTAATATTTGAATAAAATCATTCGAAAAACAGCGTATGCATAATAGTATTCGTATTAAATTATTTGAATAAATATTATTCAAATAATATTATCCATACAAATAATAAATAATAAAATTACATAAATAAAGATGTTCCAATAAAAAATTATTCGAATAATAATTATTCTTCTACATATTGTTCCAATTAAAACTATTCAAATAAAATTATTCCATACCACTAGAATAAAATTATTTAAGAGTTACTCGAATTAAATAATGTACTTAATCGTACAATCAAATAATTTTATACGAACATGTGCATTATTATCCTAAAATTATTAAAAAAAACTGTAGTAAATTGAATCGAATAAAAACCGTCTGCCAAAGTTTATGTAAATAAGTTTTATTCGAAAAAGTTTTGAAGTATTTTTCTACCAACAATTTAATTTGCACTAGTGCAATTTTTTACGAATAATTTAACTGGAAAAAAAATTTAATTCTCATTTTGACAATTTACTCTTTTCTTAAGATAAAAATTATTCGAAAAAGAATATTCAAATAAAGTTATTAAAATAAACTTTATTCTGAGAAAATTTTTCGAATAATACTTGTATTACGATTTTGTTTTTGAAATAATAATATTTGAATAAAATTATTTAACAAAATTATTTCAATTAAACCATTCAATTAGATAAAATTATTAACATAAATCCATCTGAACAAAAATTATTCGATTGAAAATATTCAAATGAAATTATTCGAATAATATTACAACTTAGTTGTTGGATATATATTAGTTAAACTAATTTATTTCATCAAAATTATTTCAATAAGTTTATTTCAAAAGAGTTATTCGATTAAAAATTATTCCATTAAAATACATATTTAAATTTACTGATTCCAATAATAGTATTTCAATGAAATTAGTTAACAAGATTGTTTCAATTAAAATATTCAATTAAAATTATTTTAATATAACCATTCGAACGAAATTTATTCGAATGAAATTATGCGAACAAAATTATTCGCATAATATTTAAATTTTATACTATTCGAATAAATTATTATTTGAATAAAATTATTATGCATTACTAAAAATATTTCAATAAATTTATTCGAACAAAATTTTAAATTATTCAAGCAGAATTGTTCGAATAAAAATTTCTTGAGTGGACTTAGTCGTATAAAGTTATTAAAATACAATCATTCAAAGACAATTGTCTGAATAAAAATATTTGAATAAAAATTATTCGACTAAAATTTTTGTAAAAAAATTATTAGAATAAAATTTTTGTAAAAAAATATTATTTAATTAAAATTTTTCTTGAAAAATTATTCGAATAAATTTTTGTAAAAACTCTTGCAATATTATACAGTATTTCTTGTTGTATTTCGACTAAAATTAAAAAAAATATATATTCGAAGAAAATTTTAAATTTTATTAAGTATTTCTTTCCATTCGAATTAAATTTGTGTAAAAATTATTCGAATTGAATTTTTGTGAAAAAAATTTATTAAAATTAATTCAACTCTGTGTAAATATTTTATTTGAATTAGTTCAACTCTTTTGCAATATTATAAAGTATTTGTTTTTTTTTTTGGTAATTGGAGTAAACTTTCTTTTGTAAAAGAATTATTCGAATTAAATTTTTTTTTAAATTATTCGAATTAGTTCGACTCTTTTGCAATGCTATATTTTTATTCGAAAAATTTTTAAAAGAATTATTTGAATAAATTTTTTTTAAATTATTCGAATGAAGTTTTTGTAAATAAAATTATTCGAATAATTCAACTGATTCGCAATATTATACAGTATTTCTTTTATTCGTAGAAATAGATGTAGTTCTATTTGTATTCGACTTCAATCCTCCTCCTCTTCTTCTGGTTTTTAGCAGCAAGATTTCAAAATTGTTTTCTTAAATCTTTTAACAGAAAATCTAGTTCTCGAAAAATCAATTTTTTGTTTCAATTATTATTATTTCTTTAGATTATACACTAAGAAATTGTAAAGAAAGCTTAGAAGATCAGAAGCTTAGACAATAAGAATTTCTGCAGGTTAGGTGTTGTTAGGGCTGATGAATTTAAAAAAGTATTTTGAGTAGAAAAACTATTCAATGACCAGTTGAACAGGTTTTTCTGTAACAAAAATTTTTTTTTGATGAGGTCTGAACTTCAAAGCCAAGAAATTACTAATAAAATCATCAAATGTATTTAGTGACAAATCATTGTCATAAACTATCATCTGACCTGGATGATAATCGAGGACAATGATATGTTGCAAGTGAATTTTAAGGACTTAGGAAATACCACAGAACATCCTCAGGTACAGATTATTTTCGTGAGCTACCCAGCAGGCCTATCCTGTTATCATTAGCTTAACACGAATATTAACTTTAAAAAGGAATGCAGAAATATTTCCTTGGGATCCCATAACATTTTAATAAAACCCAATCCATACAATTCAATGACCAGTTGAACTGTACTCTTCCTTCTAAAATATTTGATCTTCCCATTAAAAACTGTAAAAATATATTTCCCTTAATTATTACAGCAATGACCAGTTGCGTAAATATTTCGAAATATATTTTAAGAGGAGGAGACTCCTAAGAAATCCTAAGAAAATATTTCAGATTTAAGAAAATCTCAGAATTTTTTGCTTTACCTTACAAATGGCGGAATCAATAAATTCCATTAAAAAAATAATATTGCCAACAACAGCTTCTTGTTAATCCAAAAGTTGTTTGCTGTAAATTTAGCTCTTTAGAGTCCTAATATACAAAGATCATTGTTTACGTGCTTATTTCTCTTTAAAAATTTTTTGTTTGCTTACATTGAAATCATTGCTTTTATTAAAATTACAACAACAAACTTAACCCTGATATATTTTTATTAATCTAAAAAACAATTTAGTAATTATTTTAGAAATATGCATCAAAATCTTGCTGCTCTACACTGAAACAAAATACACATACAAGATAATTAAAAAAAGTCAAACATATGTCTTACTTTAATTTTCAAATGATATTAAACTATTTATATTTACGTTATTTTCTTCTAGATTTCATTATTAATATCATTTAATTGTTTAAAATTAATGGTATTTATTATTCTATTATCCTTCTTCTTCAACTGTCTAAACCACTAGATGGTTTGCTAAATCGCTCAGTTATATATCTTTCAATTTCCGTTTATTATTTTGCTTTTAAATTATTGTATGATTAATTATATTTATATGTATGTATGTGTGTGTATAATTTTTATCTTGTTTTTAAAACTTAGGCACATTAACACCCTAATAATATAATTTTTTTATTATTATTTAATTTAATTTATTTACGAGTACCAATAATTGAGTTCATTACTTTTCATTTAAAGTTACTTGGAAGCAAAACAATTTCAGATAAAGAAATTTAAATCTTCAAAGAAATCTCAACGTAGAACATTTGCAATAATATGTGAGCAATTATAAAATGTGATAAAATAATATAATAATTTCGAAACATCTATTCTCAATAAAAAAAATTCGACATAATAATTTTTATCTACAAAATTTCTCAATATGGATGCTAAAAATTGTCTATAAAAATTTTATCGGTAAAAAATTGTTATCGATAAGAAGTTTTGATGAAAAAGTTTTTATAAAAAATTTTCGATCAAAAACTTTGAATAAAAAATTGTTATCGATAAAAAAATTTCTTTAAATATTGTTATCGATAAAAAATTTCTATACAAATTATTATCGATAACAAAAACTTTCTATAAAAAAAATATATATAAAAAATTCTTATCATTGTGCTTTTTCTATAAATACTATTATCGATAACAAATTAAGTAAAACAAATTATTATTGATAAAAAAAACTTTCTATAAAAAATTGCTATCGATCAAAATTGTTCTGTAAAAATTTGTTATCGATATCGAAAAATTTCTATTAAAAGTTTTTAATAAAAAATTGCTATCGATAAGCACCATTGCTATAAAAAATTGCTATCGATGAAAATTGTTCTGTTAAAACTTGTTATCGATATATAAAAAAATGTTTCATAAAAATTTTTATGCATCAAAAATTTTTCTACAAATTATTATCGGTACAAAAATATGTATCAATAAAAAAAATTTACCGTTACACAATTTTCTGTAAAAGATTTTGTTCGCTTAAAAGATTTTTATAACAAGTTTTTTTCGTCAAAAATTTTTCATCAGTATAAAAAATTCAACAAAAAAATGTTATCAATAAAAAAATTTCTTTAAAAAATTTTGATCATTAAAAAATTGAAAAGAAAAATAAAAAAAAATTTATCGATAAAAAATTTATATAAAAATTGCTATAGACGGTAAAATATTTCAATAGACGTTTGCTATCGATAAGAAATTTCGTATAAAAAATTATTACTGTTAAAAAATTTGCTATAAAAATTATAATCAGTAAAAAGACCAACTACAAAAAATTTTTAGCGATAAAAATTTCTTAACAAAGACTATCGATAAACTTTTTTTTAAATTGTAATATATAATAAAAATTATTATCGATAAAAATTTTGCTACAAAATTGTTATCGATAAAATAAATTTATATAAAAAATTGATATCGATAAAAATTTTGCTATAGCAAATTGTTATCGATAAAAAGTTTTCTCTTAAAAGTTGCTATCGATAGAAATTTGCTACATAAATTTTAATCGTTAATAACTTTGCTTTAAAAATTGCTATTGATAAAAATTGTTCTATTAAAAATTATTATCGAAAAAAAAGTTTGTCGAAAATTTGTTATAAAAAGTTTTCAATAAAAAATTGTTATCATTGACAAAGAATTTTCGGTAAAAAAAATTGTTATCGATAAAAATTTTTGCATAGAAAATTGTTGTTGCTAAACAAGTTTTCAATAAAAGTTTCTAACGATAAAAAAATTGCTCTCGATAAAAAATTTTGTAAGAATTGTTATCGATGAAATATTTGCTATACAATGCATTCAACAAAAAGCTTTCCACAAAACGTTTTTATAGCTAAAAATTTTTTGTAAAAAGTAGCTATCGATAAAAACTTTGCTGTAAAAATAGCTATCGATACAAATTTTTCTTCAAAATTTAATTAAAACTGTTTTGCCTCGGGGGGAACCTTTCTCTCTTTCAAATGTTTGTTGTCTTCTATCAAATAACCTGTAATTTTGTTTATATGTTTCTACTTAATTTAGGTTCGGATTTTCTTGGTTATGTTGTTGCTGTTGTAGGTTCTTACAACATTGAGCTACTTTGTTAATATTTAAATTTGTTGTTGTTGTTTTTGTTTGTTTTCTTACTCTCAGTGTATAATGTATAAATAATCATGTAAAAATTACATGGGAGTTTTGGATTTTTGTCAGTTACGAGTACTTTGCTTAATTTTGATTTCATAAATATATTTTTAAATATTGTAAGTATATAATTATATATGGTATATATAGTTATATATTTATATATGTATATATAAATAGTAACTAATTGGTTTTTGTTGCTTTTCTTTAATTTGTATTACTTATTTTTAAAACTACTATTGTCTCTTTACTATCTTTTAGGTTTTTATTTATTTTTTTATTTTTTTTAATTAATTGTTTCATTTAAATACAGAGTTTGACTTGTGAGTTTGCGAAGCAATTATATTTCCGGTTTGAGCAATAAAAGTTTGGTTGCGTTTATGGAAATTAGTAAGAAAGCAGAAAGAAAGTAAGAGTGATTTTTTGCAGTATTAACGCTTCTAGCTTAGGACGCAAAGTATTGAAAGAAATAGTTAAATGATTAAGAGACTTTTTAAAGTCTGTTAAGCGTTTGCAATAAAAAAAATTTTTGTAAATCATCAAACTCTGTGGGAAATGCTCTCGTTTTCAACGTTTCTTTAAGTTTCATAAACAAATTTTATTTTGTTGCAGTTTTAGTAACCTTTTTATGCTATTTTTATTTTATTATTTTGCGTTTTATATTAAGCTGTTTTTAACATAATGTTCAAACCATTTAATTCCTTTGTTTAATATTTTTTTTTTTAATTTTCCTTGCTAGTTTTGTTATTTAATTTCTTTTCTTTTTTAATGTAAAGGAACCATTTGTTTAAAATCTAAAGAGCTGTAATTAATATCTGATTTCATTTTAGTTTTTTATTTTAATTTTATTTAAATATAAAGCACCAATATAATAAATTATGATTTTTTTTAAGATTATGTTTAATCAATGGCCGCCGGAGTTTGTTTTAACACTAGTTTGCTAATAATTTTTTTTTTCATATTATCTTCTCAATATAAAAATCTATTTTTAATTGTATATTATATAAACGGGCATATCTTAAATATAATGTCTAGCGTTTTTCATTTATTTTATATATAAATTGCAGTTCTAGTTTTTTTTAATTTTTCAAATTTTTGTCATTATTGGTTCTTTAAATTGTACATTTTTGCATAATAGTTGTATTATTTTTCAATAATTCATCGTTTGAGCCTTAAGTTGTTCATGGGTTTTTTTTTGTCAATTAAAGCCTCTTGTTTGTATATAATTTTTTTTTCTTTTAAAGAAAAAAAGAAGGCTTTTTTGTTCACTATTTTTGTTATTCACTACTACTTACTAGTTACTTTCTCTTTATAGTTTATGGTTTTAAAATAAAAAGAATAAATAATAATTATTAATAATATAATATTTATAGTTAAGTAAGTTCAAACTATTATTTGTTTTAAATGTTTCTTACAATTTTTAGTTGAAGTTTTCTTAATTGAAATTTATTGCAGTTCTAGTAGGGCCGGTAAAATGTTTGTGGCATTTATAATCATGTAACATAATCACGACTGGTTACATATTCATCACTGTAGCGACCAGCTGAAATAGCACAAAATAAATACATAAATAAAATATCCTGCAAGGTGAGGTTAAGTTGAGAGGGAGGGTTAACTCAAACAATCTGGCATTTTGTAGTATCTATCCGACAATGCGGGGGTACAGCCAATATACCTACTCAAAAAACAAAAATTATTTCTATTCCAAAACTGGTCATGCCAATAAACCAGTCTTTTCTACCCAATCTCTGAGGTGTCTCCGATTGGAGTCCCTCAAACTTTCCAAGTCGGGTACTTTGTCCCTATGGAAAATGAGTCCTCTAACTAACTAACTAAACGCTGGACAATGATACAGCTAGTATTCTTATGTTTCGGCCTCCGCCTCACTTGCTCTGCGTGTGATATTCTTTAACGGTTGCCGAGTGACTGGTTATTTTGCTAACCGGTGTCCTGAGTATAGGCCTACTCAAACACCATAGCATTCTGGTTAATCTTCTTAAAGTAATATTTTTCCAAAATTTCTCATGTTCTCCAATCTTAAAAACGGGGTGATAAGTACCCTTAAGTGGGCAAGTAGCGGTTTAAAATATTCCACTAGAATATTCGTGATTAAATGCTACAAAGCCCAAAATTGAGGTCATGTGCGGCACTTCCCCCCAATATCTCTTTTTAAGAGCGAAACTGAGTCTATTCCTTTTCTCTTTTAATTTAGTTTCCTCAAAATTTCCTTTCTAACTTCTCCTTTTTTAATTATTTTCAAGATCATTCTCATGCCATCACTTTTTTCCAGCCCATTTCCCATTTCATTTATCTTATACATTTCCATTATACTCACAATCTTCCATTAAAATAACGGGTGTGGCCTCAGGATTTGTGCTCGTTAATGTGTGGCCCATCATATTAAAATCATCTTCCATAGAAAGAAACGAGGGATTCCAACGTGAGCGGGGTGTTGTGCGATGTGACGAAACGCCCGATGACGAGGAATATAAACTTAAATTTGTGGGACTAATGACACCGGACATGGTTGTATAGCCCAGCAGCTGAAATACAAAAAAAAATTACATACATTACTTTCAAATGTTCAAAATGTTTAGAAGCAGTTAAAACCAGCCGCTCACCGGTGTGCTTTGCGTATGGAAATGGTTAAAGTACTCTCGTCCATTTGTTTGCGGATATGGCTGAGCCGCTATGCGTGTTAGGGCCGATGTAGGAGTGGACACTGCTATGGCTGAGGAAGACGAAGTGGGTGAGGATTTGCAGCGTGCTACATCAATGATATGAGATTGTGGGCTTTGTGTTGGGGCTGGTGGTGGCGACGCGGAAGATGTTGAGGCCACAACCAAGTCGGAAGAGTTTGTACTACTGGCCACACTGATGCTGTTGTTGGCGGCTTCTTGCCTGCTACTAGAGGCTGTAGTGTTAGTCAGTTTCGATGACATTGAACTCAAGCCGGTGCTGGTGCTGTGATCTATGGTGGTGTGCTGCTGCTGTTGTTGTTGATGATGGCCATGCTGCTGATGATGGTGGTGGTGATGGTGGTGATGGCCGTGGTGCTGCTGCAGCTGTTGGTGGCTGTGGTGATGATGACGTGGTGAGTCTCCTGCCGAGCTAACGCTGGTCAAAGGCGGCGGCGTTATGCTGGAGGGAGCGGGAGGTGAAGCCACCATTGTAAGATCACCAGTGGAACGTATTATGGCTACCGGACGCGCCATTGGGGGTAAAGGAGGCGGAGGCAACATGGTGCTGTATTGCTGGTAATGAGCAGCAGCTGCTGCTGCTGAGACAGCCGATAATTTGGGACTGCGAGCTACAGCAGCAGCAGCGGCAGCATGTTGCAGTTGAAAGTGGGAAGACGTTTGATGATGATGAGCATGTATATCTGCCTCAGTGGGGTTTAGCCCGGAAGTATCTTGACACACGTAGGCCACAAATTCTGACATATCCTGGCCATGATTAATGACCTCTGTCGCATATTTGGGAGTGGAAGAAGTTTGAGAATGATGCAAGTGTTGTTGGTGGTGATGCTGCTGTTGATGCTGCTGGTGCTGTTGTTGCTGTTGTTGGTGTTGCTGCTGTTGTTGATGCTGCTGTTGCTGGTGTTGAGCTTCTTCGGTGTTGTCTGCAGGATTGGCGGAAGGACTGTTGTGTTGCGGATAGTACAAAGCCGGACTAACGGCATTTGGCACCAAAGAGGAACTCACATTGTGTTGCATCAGCACTGAAAGTAAAATTAATGCAATTTATAAATTTATCTGTAAAGTCTAAATATGAAACTCACCTTCTCCTGGTCGCATTTGTCCCATACTTAGTAACACTCTATTGCTGGTAGGGGTATATCTTTGTAAGGCCACGTCTTCATGGTTGGAGCCACCATTGTTGCTGCCATTGTCTTCATTTTGCCTCAATATCACAGAAAAACTGCTGGGTCCACTAACAGTATCTTGGGGCGAACCATTAGGATCAGTTTTACAAGAAGCAACAGCGGCGGCACGCAATAAGGAGGAATTGGAAAGATGCATGCTGCTGCGGGGATCCACGAAATCAACTGAAATTTCAATTAATCATATAGAGATGATCATTGTGAATTATGAAACTCTAATACTTACTGCTGTAACCAGATGGTAAAACCATGGAAGCACTAACCGATGATCTGCCATCTCCACCTGTTACCATCGGCCCACCAGATGAAGAACTCAAACTATTCACTCCGCCCACCACCGAACCCAGAGGAGCCGAAGACGCGCTCATTTGATATGTCTGGCATTCATAGGCCGCTTGTGGATGCTCCAGTTTTATGGAGCTGGCCTGTATGAGATCATTGGCCGTTTCTTCCAGTATGGAAGCTAAAACGAAAGAATTTTTTGGTTCTTCATTACCACAATGAACCATTCAAAAAGGCTGACACAGTATGGCTTTATTTATAAATTACCTTTCGATAACTTCCACAGTTCCTTGGAAGAGAACACCCCAGTGGCCAAAATTATATCATTGCAAACAACACCATTGTAGGGATTATGGCTATAGCCAGCAAATGGTGTGCTATCTGCATCTGTTAAGCAGTTTCGTTGCGGGCACAAGCACATGTTGTGTTCAATGTTAGACTTGGTACAAAAAGAATATTGCAATTCATTTTCCTCATACATACCTTTCGATTTGCGCTCATCATCGGAGTGTTTTTTATTGTCGGCTGGATTGTTATTATTGGCATTATGTTCATTACTGTACATCATAAGTGAGGGTGTGGGAGGCGAGCCCGGATGCGGCGAAGACGGTGTAGGACTGCTCAGAGGATCGTGTGTGTTTATGAAATTGGCCAAGTATAGGTCTAGTTCTCTTACCGACACATTGATGTGATAAGGATTGACACACAAGGCTGGATGTATACATTCGGGAGATTTCTCTAGCCTCTCACCATCTGTGCTCTCCAAAGGTATGGCTTTGAATAGTATGACCATGACTAAATCCAAACGCCATACCTTGTCCGCCTGCCGCAGACAATCAATGCGTCGCATTTTGCCTTTTTGATCAGGGTTGGAGAGTACACATATCGACTTGCGTTTGCCCGTTATCGATTGTACAAAATCTTCGCGACATTCTTGTGTTATGTCTTTTCGAAGTTTGCCCAAGAGGCGAGAAGCCCATTTCTGTTTGACTTCGGCTTTTTCGTTCTAGCGGGAGGAATAAGAAGTTTTAGTTTAATGGATATTCTTTTATGTGAAAGTCTATGCTGTAGTTTTTAGCCTAGTCCCTTCTGTCTTTACTTTTTTTGGTCTCTCCCAATACTGAATTGGTTGGTACGTAACCTGCCCGCTTTACGCTGGTATTCAAGTAGAATCTAAATGATTCCTTTTTGAAATTTTTTAGTATACCTAAAGGTCATGACTCATTATCCCTTTGAATCCCACGACTAACAAAAAAATGCTACCCTGATTTTATGAATTGTTATTGTCTTTTGAAAATTTTCATTAACTCCATCATACCAGGGTTGTATTTTCTCAAAAGTCGTACTATTGTGTAAACTAGTGAATCGCAGCTTTAAGAGTTTATGCTGCACTTTGGGGAAGCCTACTTTCTTTATAACCCCGCCCGGTTACCACTGGCAACAGGTCCATATATTTTGGAACTATTTTCCTTCATCACGTTATCCCGCGTCAAATTTGGTTAATAAACATACCGGTTTATGTTTATAAAACAAATTTGACTCGGGATGACGAAAAATCGTTCTAAATTAAAGAAAACCTCGTCGAAGGAAAAATACATCACTCAGATCCTTAAGTTTTATATATCCCGGTTCTTGGATTCGAAGATACTTCATTATGCAAACAGTGAAACTTATACTTTATTACCACGTTCTTTTAATCTCTATATTTTTCAACAACTACATTCTCTCTTTCAGAGACTTTCTCCGATAATTTAATTTGACTTCGTTTCCATATATTTATATCTTTGCATATATCTTATATCTTAGTGAGTCCCAACATCCTCAGGCATTATGGATATCTGTAAATAAATCAGATGAGCTTAAGTCTCTCGACTGACCAGCGTAGTGTCTAACGTTTTCGAATCTATTGATTTTTTTTTTATAACTTCCAAATTACTAAGGAGCTAAAATCTTTTGTACAAATAATTTCTATTGCCTAAGCTCCTTGTAGCGCCCCCTGGGTGTAAAACGATTGGTGATGATGTTGTTGGTTTCAATTTCCTTATATTAGAGCTTGCTAGTATTATAAACAAGTACGCTCTTTAGTAGCAAGATCTCAAAGAAGGTTCTTGTTGAGAGTATCCTCATTAACCTTCGGAAGATCCTTTAAACCACAATCGGAATTATCCTACGGAGAATCCTCAACAAGAAATTTCTTTGAGCTCTTGATACTAAAGAGAGTGTGCTCTGAGTAAATCTCCTATTTCGGGTACTTTGAAGTACAACTAACGTCTGGAGGATCCTAAACAAGAACCTTCTTTGAGATCTTGATACGAAAGAGCGTGGACTCTGAGTAAATCTCCTATTTTTGGTATTTTTAAGTATAACTAACCTCCGGAGGATCCTCGGAAATACCTTCTTTGAGATCTTGATGCTAAAGAGTGTGGACTCGGAGTAAATTTCCTATTTCGGGTATTTTGAAGTACAACTAACCTTCCAAGGATCCTCAGGAAGAACCTTTAAAGTATTTATTTACAGCACTAACATGCACTAATATTAAGAAGTTTAAAGCCATAAATATCATCATTAATTGTCTTACAACCAGGAGACGCTACAATAACCTTCTTTGAGCTCCTGAGATCAGACCAGACTGTCTGGACTCGGAGTAAAGCTCAAATTTCAAGTTCTCTGAAGTATTTATTAGTAGCACCAGCATGTATTAGTGGTAGTGGCAAAGTTTTTTTAGAACGAATATATTTAAGCTGCTTCGAAAAGCTGTATCCGTCTGTATCTCAAGAAGGCTCTGACGTAGAGGCATATAAAATAGTTTTCACTTGCGTTTCGAATTTGCTTATAGTGAAAACATTTTATTAGCCCGCTTTCTATAAATAATCGGTTAAATCTGAACATAGAGTTTTAATCCATTCTAGTACGTGAGTTCTAAAATGAACTCTACTGGATAGCACATACTCCCGTGCTAGATTGCATCCTTAGATTAATGTTATAATGTTAAAATGTTCAGTTCTAGCTTATGGTCTTAATTGATTTGAGATAAATTATATGCTCTCTCTCATTAACTCACCTGTAGCTCATCTTTGCAATGTCTCTCCTCCTCCAGTGACATGCGTTTCTCATTTTTCTTGTAATATTTTCGCTTGGCTGCTTGTAAATTAAACCAGGAATACGAAAATGATTTGACATACGGTAGTAGGGCTTCAATGAACGGATGAAACTCATCCTAATTAAATATATGTACACATATACACACACACACGCACGCACATTAACACATGTACGACAGCAGTAAAATAAATAAAAGAGAGCAAAAGAAAGAGAGTAAAAGAGAAATGTGTAAAGAAAAAAAATGTATAAAGAAAGTACAAAGTCGCGATTCACACACGTAAACTTTCGTTGATCAACTCGTAATTCAAATGTAAGAAAGACGGAGAAAGAAATACAAATATGTATTTTTTTCTACCACTGCTGAATTAAAAGTTAAATCAACAAAAGTTGACGTGTGTTGAACCGGGACAAAGAGTAAAAAAATTACAGTTATAAAAGAGCATAAATAGTATATTAATAAAGAGAGAAACACTAAATATTATAGACACATATAAATTTAAAAGTAAATGCAGTTGATTAGTTGGTTATTTTGGTAGTATTTTTTTGGGTTTAAGTCTCTACTATACATTTATTTGACTTTTTTTATGATTTGATTTTAATTTGTTTGATGGTTTTTAAGTATAAAACATTTAAACATTTATATTAAATATGTTTAATTAAATATTAAAAAAATAATATACAGACATTATTTTTGTTAGAAAAATGGCGCGTACAACATTCAGTTAAAAAAAGAGAATAAAAAACTGAAGGAAAAGAAAAATCATACAAAATGAAATGGCATGTAGAATTTGAAAAAAGAAAGAGTAGTTAAGTAGTACAAAAGTGCACAGAGAGAAAAAGTGTTTGGTTTCGAAACAACTTTAAACAAAATGATTAATGCTTTCAGTTGAATTTATTTTTTCATTTTATATTGAAATTTCTAGCTTTTACCTAAAACCAAGTTTCTTTTCGAGCTCAAATAAATTTTCTTCAAACGTCCATTGACCCAAACATTTTGTATGCACAAGACAATTTTTTAATTTATAAATATATGTATTTATACTCGTATTTATATATTTTTTTCTTCTGTTCTTCTCTTTTTGATTGCAGTCATTTCGCGTAGTCACGTCTATTTCGTACGCAGTTCGCATACAAATTAGTTTTGATTAGCTGCAAAAATTCTTTTGGTAGGTCAGTTTAAAACAAATCAAATCGCAATTCATTTTAAAGCTAGATATTTTCTAAGTATGTATACTGTTTTATTTTTTTATTTAATTTTTTTTTTTGCTGTTTTACAAAAGTAGGTGAATCAGCGTATAACATAAAATTGATTTTTAAAAAATGTGTCTTTTAAAGTAATAATAGCAAGACAAATTTTTCTTTATATTTTAGGTCTATTTCATCACAATAAAATCTAAAGTATGACCTGAGAACGTGTAAAAGGGTGAGTTCAAATCTTAATTATACTATTCTAGTTGTAAGTTTAAAGGATATTTAGGAATTAAGTATAAGTGTCCTGCTAGAGCTGTGCTCACAGTCTAAGTTGGAACTTGATGTAAATAATGTCTGCAAGCTTATATTAAGAAATAAAATTTAAATCCTTATATTTTTAACTCAATTGAACCGAACAAATACTTCTTCTTTTCTCGGATAATACATCCTTAGGACTATACAACAGATTGTGGCAAATGATTTAGTTGATGTAGCAGCATATGTTATGGGCTTTTAAGTGACTGAGATGAGACATTGTAAAACTGTTTTCTGGCTCTCTTTCAATTCAAAATTAGGGCACGTTGAAAACTGAAGTTCCGAGCCCTATCTCCGACAGTCATTAAATAAGAACACCACGTATTTTTCTGATATGCATTAGTGTCCCTTTGTATCAGTTGTGGTGGGAAAGTTCAAGTGATGAAGGCATAGACACTGCAATTAGAACTACACTGGCTTCAGCGGTAACATCAGGGCGTCTTCCTTCGTCTGTATTGTGTAGCGGAATCATCGGCGAAGTAAAATAACTAATTAAATGGCTACTTTCAAAATTTAATGCGCTTCATTGGCACCAGAGGCGCTGTAACACTGCATTATTAAAAACGTGCGAAAAGCAGAGTTGTAAAAGAATGAAGCTTTCCCCTAACTCTTCCTTCACCACCTGTCTTCTCTATCACTATCCCTTTACTAAAGAAGGTAACACCTGGTAATTGTAGTAGGCATGCCTGAGTGTTACTTCTCTATAAAAATAATAAATAAACCTGAAGCCAGGATTAGGATGACAAATTTTGCTCTAGATTAAAGCCCCTGGGTGCCCCTATGGCTGAGTGGTAGCGATGCTAGCCTGTCAGTCCAGAGGTCGTAGGTTTGATTCCCGCCATGGACCCTGGGTGTTTTTGCGGGCTGTGTTTGTTAAAACAAAACAAAAAAAAATACAAAAACCGTCAGCTAGTCCCATCTAGAAAATGAAAACTATCTCTCAATAAATAAAAAAGTTCAAATTGCCAGTATTCTAGAGTTTATAACTCAAACCATAATTTTTTCCAACTGTTATTAAATCTTTTCTAATGGATATGAATAGATAATATGAACGACATCAAGGGGAATTCATACAAAAAATGCACATACATAAATTATATTCATATCAATGAAGTAAAACGAAAATTTTTATTTCAAATGCATACAACAAAAATATCAGTATGTAAGATAAAGTTCCATGAATTTATAACAAGGTAATAAAATACGAAAATAATACATGATAAAATTTGCAAACTAGAAAGCAGAAGAAAAAAAACAATAACAAAATGTGTCTACTCCATACCATTCTATAAGACCATTTCATTTAAAAAAAATAAGTTTATAAAGGTGTAACGAGTTTTATAAAAGGAAACGGAAATTGAATAAAAAACCAACAAAAATAAAAAAAAACTCAAAATAAATGACACAAACAGCTAGAAAAAACGTTAAGAGGAAAAAAATGGAAAGACATGAGAGGCAGGATTGCAAAGAGGGATTTATAATAAAGGCGACAAGCCACAATCCGCATTCAACTATATTTAACGAACGAACGAAAAATCTCAACACAAAAATAAAACAAAATTGTGCTTGTTTTGTAGATAAAGATTTCGCAATATTATTGTATTGATATTGTACAATAAAATTGCATGTGTTCATATATTGGATAAAATCAAAAATCTTTGTGCAACAAGAAATATTTTGTAATTTCCAAGTACATCACTAAATATTAATTTTCTATTTTTTAAATTACTTAATTAAAAATTTTTCTAATATACTTAGATTTTGTATGTATTTAGTATGTGTCAGGAAAAATTTCTTAAACGCACACGTGTGTGTAGCTTTTGTTTACTTTTACATATCGGGCCATAACCACCAAAAAAAAAGCCACGAAATGTTTGCCTTACTAAAGTGCTTCACAGAACACATTAACAAATTTTTTTTTTACTTTTTTCCACTTTGTTGCTTTTCAGAAGCATTTTTCGAAGCTTTTGTTATCAAGTAAGCAATAGATTGCTTCCCTCAGTTGTTAGTGCTTCCAAATCAGAATTTTTTTGTTGAGATATTTTTCTAACTTCGCTTTTTACGAAAATCTGTTACTTCCGATCGTACATAATCTACTTTCATCAAAAAATTAAGTTTGAAAATTTTGTCGCTTAAGCTTTTTTGGCGGTTATAGCACGATATATTCAGGGGTGTTCTGTAAACCGCACGTTTTGAAATCGCCTAATTTCCAGGAAAGAACTTAATTAAAAAGGTGACTTGTTGCAGCTTTTTAATTGGTTTTAATATTTTAGATGCTTAAGATATTTTATACGAACTGACCTTCGAATGCGCTAAGTCGTCCGATCAGCAGATCACTGTTTTTCGTTTTTTAAATCGCACGGTTTCAAATCGCGCGGTTTGCAGAACACCCCTGATTGTAAGAAAAATTGCGCCATATATATTTTTAGTATTGTGCAATTAATTGAATAGTGTGAATTAAAACGACAATAATAATAGCAATAAATTTCTCAATAATATTGCATAGTCTATGGGTACCTTAAACGTTAAAAAAACATAAAGCTGCAGCAGCTTGTTGCCTGTCGCCTGTGTTATAAATTCCCTCTTTTTCTTTTTCAAATGTGAGCACAATAATTATAAGAGGGGGTCACATTACAAAAAAAATAAAATAAAATTAACGTTACAAATATAACGGGGATATCACACACTCACATACAGACATTTGCATATGGATATATTCACAAGAAGAAGAAGAATAAAAATCATAACAAAAAACGCGACAACAACAACAACAATGTATGTAATAAGGACACTTAATATGAATGGGAAACATATACCATGAAGTAGATTACAAAAAGTGTAACAAAAGAGCAAAAAAATAAAAATTTAAAAAGGATAAAGAAAAACAAATTACGTTTAATAAACAAAACTTAAAACACACGAGACAAATAGTATATAATTACACCGAAAACAAACTTTGTTAAAAAAAATAACACACACAGACAGAGACAGAGATTGAGAATGGTTTTAGTAACTTTTGTAATTACTTAGTTAACGAGAGAGAGAGAGAGACAGACAGAGAGAGTTATTTATGATTAATTTGTATTTATTTCTTTTGTTGCTTTTTCGCTCTGTTTGTTTTTGTTGTTAAAACGAAGGCAATTTTCTAAACGTAAAAAAGCTGTGATCCTTGCCATATGCATTTATTAATTAAACTTTTTTTTTGTTTGTTTTTGTAACTGAGAGAGAGGGGTTCGATGATGTTAGACAAATTAATTTAAATGAGCCTTTCTTTTTGATGCTGTTAGTATCATTTAGCTGGTCTTTTTTTATAATACTTGTTTTGCTTGTTTATAATTCAATTGTTATGGTTTTTATTTAATTGCTTAAAAACTGATACCACGTATAAATTCAGCACCTGTCCTGAGGATGATGTTTGTAGATAAGAATTAACGTCCGTCTCGATCATACAGCTACGTAAAGAATCAGGTATAAACATGCCTTGTTAAAAAGGCCTTGGTTTATTTTCTCGTTTTGCTTATTGACTTAATGAATTTAAGCTTTCAGTTTCAGTTTGTTTTTCTTGTTTTAAATGTTGCTGCAGTGTGTTTATTCTTTATTAAAACTTTAAGCTTTGGAAGACTTTGGGAGTATAATTTTTTTGAGCTTTTCTTGTAGGAGCTTATGTAAACCATTGATGAAGTAATTGAAAGTCTGTAAATAGAAGAAAAAAATATATAAATTACTTTAACTAACTGAAAGACTTAAACTAATTCCTTGATGAAAAAAAATTTAAAATTTCTTATTAAAAAATACTTGATAAATATATTAAAGCTTTAAAGCTGCCGTATTTCCAAAAAAATTATTTTGATTTGAAATGTACGTTAAAACAAAATTTCCATACAAATTTTGACTAAAGCACACTCGAAGTAAAATTTAATTTTATTTTTTGATACGGCCATAAATCTTTGTAAAACTTTTTCCAGATTTTGAATTTTAAAAATTTAACCTATATACGAGTACATACATACATATACATAAATCCTGTCAAAAAGCTTAGAAAAAAATGCAAAAAACGTTAAAGAATTTTATTTATTGTAGGCTAAGCCCATCTAACTGCATTTAATGTGTGCTTGAGCAACTCATCGGTAGATTTCAACCAAAGAATTCTGGTTTAATTAATTTAAATTAATTGCATCACTATAAAATATTTTTAAAAATCTCACCTCAAATGGAAAATATTTTTAGAAAACAAGAAGTTGTTAGGAAAACATAATTCAGCAATCGATAAAATGGAAAACAGGATATCGAAGAGAGAGTCTTTTGTTGAGTATTTGTTTTGCTTGTAGTTGTGTTTCGCCTTTATGTGCTGATGTTGTATATTTTTTTTTTGCTGTTAACGGTTGTTTTTCAGGCTCGTCGTTTCATCATCAATAATTGTTTGTTAGTGCCAGTGTTGTTGCTGTTGTTAAAGATGCTGTTAGTAAAAGTTGTTGTTGTAGTAGTAGAGGTTGTTGCTGCTGCTGATGTTTGTTTATATGCTGGCAACATCATGTTTATCATCAGTAGCGTCATCATTTATTTTGTGAATTAGAGAGTATTTGTGTGTGTGTGTGTGTGTGTGAGTGTGTGTGTTTGTGAGTGAGAGTGTATGGGTGCGTGTGTGAAAATTGTTCCTTCTATTTTGTTATTTAAAAAAATGAATTTTTTTCTAGTTGTTTTTATTACATTTATGGTTGTGTTATTTGTGTAGGGTTTTTGTCGTTTTAGCCGTGCATTATAGGAACTCAACGAATATCGAACATGTTTGTTGCTTTTGTTGTTGTTTTATTATTAAAATTTATTATTGTCTTTTATGATGTTTTTATTTTTACTTAAATCTTTATACATGATTTCTGATTTGTGCATTTATTTCTTTTACATATTGACATCTGATTTCGTTGTTTAAAAAGTGTTTAACAAAAACTGTGTAGATATACGAGTATAAATAAATTGACGTTGAGAGTAGCACCAAGAGGCGATGTAGAAGAATTGATGAAAATATTTAAATTAACTTGAGAGTTTTCGTTTTTATTTTTGATTTTTTCTTAAATAAATTTTACACACTTTCCGCTGTAGGTTTTTAAATAAAATTTTGTGAACAAAATTATAAAAGTTGAAGAGTCACTGTAAGAAAAAAGGGATAAAATAGGTGGTCAACAAGATCACTTTAAAAATGCCGAAAATAACAGCCTCAAAATTGTTTAAATGTAGCGAATGATAATGAAGAACGTAAATAAGCTACATATAATATTAATTTTGTACAGAAGGGTTTGTGTTATATGTATGTTAAACTATTTGTTACGCTGACTCCAAATATTGATTAGAATTAAATTTAAATTAATTTTGAATTCTAGTCTAAGGTGGAGGCTGTATTTTATCGCTTAAATCAAAATTATAATTTAGTGTTTTATCCAGAGATTTATAATTAGGCAACTCAAAATCTGTTCTAATTTGTAAAGATTTTAATAATTTCCTTATAAACATGTTTCTAAGCAAATGCTTATATACAAATTTAGTGACTTGTTTTTAAGGGTTAATTTCCTACTAATTTGACCTTGCATTTTAAATATCTGATATGTGCAAAACTTTGGGTAAAACATTACGGGAAACATTTTTGTTCAATATTTTAACCCTCTAACTCTTCTACGTGTGAGTCTTTTTGGTCATTCAAAGGGGTCAAACAAGTACCATTAAATGACGGTATAACAGGTTAAAATGTTGTATAAAAATATCTGACATGAAATTCCAGTAAAAGATTCTTAATTCAGCAAAGGTCGAAATAAAACTTAAATACGAGAAATAACTTATAACCTAAAATCCTTTTAGGGTTAATTTCTTACTTATATATATAACGGGTTAAAAGGTTTATTTAGGTGCGTCATAAAATTTTTGTAAATGTTTCCTAATACAGCAAGGCTGGAAATTCAACTTAAATACCAGAAATTGGTCAAAAATTAAAATCCGTTTTAGGGTTAATTTCGTACTTATGCACACTTGCATTTTAGGTATAACATATGTTCAGATATTTTTGGTATAATATTTTAACTAGGGATGTAACGATACGCCATTTCGCCGATCCGATACCGATACCGATACTCAAAAATAAATATCGCCGATACCGATTCCGATACCGATCGCATATTTAAATTGAGATCAAGTAAAAATTAACAAAACTCAAGTAGAATAATTCTTCTATTATACAAAATAACAGTGTTTATTAATGAGCCATTCAAATCATCAAAATTTTCAGTACATTTCAGTTTCTAAAATTCAAATTTTCATACTACAAAACGTCTGCAATATTTATGATTTTACAAAATAAACGTTGGCATTCAGTTTAGATTAGCTCAGGATTTAAAATTGATATAAATAAGACTTAAAAAAAAAGAATTGAATTTCAATTCATGTTAACAAAAAATTAATTATTGTTTTTCACAAAATAACAGTGTAAGATTGAATGAGTCAATTCAAACTGAATGTCATACTGTTTATTTTCTAAAATCATCAAAATTGTCAATACATTTCAGTTTCAGTTGTTCAAAAAACTCTAAAGAAAATTATAAGAAGTATCGGCGTATCGACAGTAAAATATCGCCGATATCGATATATCGGAAAACCAGCAGTATCGCCGATATATCGGTATCGGTATCGGTTGCATCCCTAATTTTAACCTTCTAACTCTTGTCTGTGTAGGTCTTTTTTGTCCTTTACCTAAAACGTGGTCATATGAGCATTCTTAAACCGAGACATAATGGGTTAAAATGTTCTACAAAGTTATTCGTCGTAAAATTCTTGAAATCTAGTTCATTTAAGATTTGGTTTATCGCTGGTGCTTAGACTGGATTAAGAGCTTTGCTACATTTAGAGATTTCGAGCAGAATTTTGTGGCGAATATTTTTGTAGACAATTTTAACCCTCTATAGCACTGTTTTGGGAAACTTATTTGACTCCTTAAGAGAAAGGATCAGAAATGATCCATAAGGAGAAGAGTTAGGGTCTTGAATTACTCTATTAAAATTTTGCTCGTAGGATTCTCTGTAGAGTTATTAACGAATCTGGATTTTTTTTTATTTTTTTTTTGTCTCCTCAAATCCTACGGCAACAACTAGCAGAAATATGTATGTCGATACATTTCAGCCTAAATAATTGAAATTAAGGGTAATTTTCTCCATACAAATATCTTTCGATTTAAATAAAATAAATTTCCATTAGTTTTATTAAACAAAACAAAAAAAATACAACTCCTCCGGCCACATTTCTGCTGTCGGTGTGCATCGTAAAACCTGCCATGGTTACACCTCATTTTGTTGCTGGTTTATTAAACTGACATGTCTGACACTGTATATGACAGACGATTTGAATGTGTGCGGATTTCTTTGATTCTTCTTTCTTTTTAAGGTGGTGTAGGGTGGTAAGAGAGGGATTTTGTGATACATTTTGAATATTAATTTGTCTAATGGAAGGGGGAAAGTCTGGGTGAAACTTTATTTTTGTTTTTATTTTTTTTATGCATAAGTATAGTCATTTGAACATTATCTACATATGTATAATATATAGATATGTAAGTATGTATGCAATTTAGCTGATGACGTTTTTGTAAAATTGACAGTTGAAATTTTCATTTCTATTATTTTTCTTTAAATATTATTTTATTATTTCGTTTAAGAAAATTTTCAATCGATTTGTGTCTTTCTTTTTTTTATAGAAACCAGACGCATTAATCACTTGACTTGGAATATGTATTGTAATTATTCTTAAACTTCAATTTAAAAAAAGATTTACTTTTCTTTTATAAATTATTGAAATTTATTTTTCGTTTAAGATTTTTTTACTCTTTTTCACTAAATTTATTTTTAATATATAAACTTTTGTTACACAATTTTCTATGAATTTCTTTTTGAGATTTTTTCTTTGTACTTTTATTATATTTTTTCTTGATTCCTTCCCGTTTATATTTTTATTACATGTATTTTTATTTCATTTGCCACCATAGAGTAGAATATTTTTTTTTTTAAATAATTTTTAGCAATTTTTTCAACATTTCCTCTACATTATATAAAAATAACTTTGCTGAACAACGTAGAAAACGTAAGAGTGTATATTTTTGTGGGCACTTTTGCTCAAAAGCCCATTTTTTCCTGTTCACTTTTCCTATACTTCGTCTGTCATTGTGTATTTGAATGAGACATTTTTTTTACACACAAGTAAAAAAAAATTCTTAAAATTTAAAAATTTTCTTCATTTTTATATGGATTTATTTCATAAAAATAATTTTCTTTCTACCTCCACACGCGTAACTGAAAATTTATTTAGATTTTTCTATTTTAAATCAACAAAAAAGAATAGTTTTTTTTCTGCTGCTGTTCATTCTGTGTTGGCCAGACGAGACGTTTTTCCTCACTCACCATTTAATGTGTTATGCCCTGTGTTTTTGCTCAAGTTTTCTTTTAGTGGGCTGTTCTAGTCGTTTCATTTTAGTTAAATTTCTCAAATTGCTGTTGTTGTAATTGCTGCAAAAATGGAAAATACCACAATGCTGCGTTTTTTACACGGTTTTGACGGTTTTTCTAATTGTTTATTAGATTTTCATGTAAAAGTAGTGCCAAGTTGGCGTTTTCTTCTTAACAAAAAAAAAATAAAAATATAAAATATATTAGTGTTGCTATTATGTTCTTCAGTTTTTTCGACATTATCTTTTAAATTTTAATAAAAGCAGTCCAATAAGATTTTTAAATTAATTCATTTATTCGCAATTGATTTCGAACTTTTGGAAAATGATTGAGTACATCAAGATTTTAATGCACCAAAAGGTCAAACTTATTTTGAAAATTCGTTTTTGGCAATGATGAATGTTACAATGTCGACTTTAACTCCTTGTTTACACAAACCAAGCTGTGGAATGATCTAGAAAATTTGTGTGGAACTCACTCAAAACTGTGAGTGCTTTTCTAGTCGAGTCGGCCGTCCACAGGCGGTGGAACTTTCTCATATTCGTCATGAAAGTTAACCCTGCCAAATCAGTTTACTCGCAGCTTCTTTTTTATATATAATTTTTTTTTTTAATTTTAAATTACTCATATAAAAATTATTTGAATAAAAATTACTCGAATAAAAATTATTCGATTAAAAATTATTCGAACAAAATTTAACTGAAAAAAATTTGTTTGAATCAATTAAAGAAAAATCATTCAAAAAACCATTATAATGTGCTTAAAAATTATTCGAATAAAAATTATTCAAATAAATACAATAAATATTAAACGAATAAAAATTGTTCAAAGAAAAACTTGTACAGATTAGAACTACATATAAATAAATAGTACATATTCGTAAAATTTATTCGAACTATAAATAAATAAAAAAAAAATTAATAAAAAGTATTCGAATAAAAGTGATTTGCATAAATGCAATTCAGATATATAAATACAATAAAAAGGATCTAAGGATTTAATTATGAGAATAAGACAAACCTAAATAATCTTATCTAAACTAAATTATCTTTTCAAAAATATTATTGGAGTAAAAGTTACATAACCAAACAAAAGTTATTGGAAAAAAATTTCGAAAGATATTCTAAGTATGTATTTCGAATAAAAATTATTCGAATGAAAATTTTTATTGCGATTGTGTGTACAAACTCAGTGGCTAAAAAAAATTATTCTAATAAGTATTTCGAATGCAAATGAGTCGAATAAAAATTATTCGTATAAAAATTATTCTTATAAGTATTTAGAACAAAAATTATTGCAATGAAAAATTTTCGAATACAAATTATTCGAATAAAAGTTTTCGATTAAAAGTTTTCTAAGTAAACATTTTCTATACAAACTTAGTTATTAAAAAGAATTATTGCGATAAGTATTTCGAATGCAAATTACTCGAATAAATTAAATTATCGATTAGAAATTATCTAAATAAATATTTGGTCAATTCAGATAAAGTTGTATGTGAAATGACAATTCCAAACAAAATGTAAAAAAAAACAAATATAAAATGGTTTTTTGGAAGATATTTCGATTGAAATTTTCTTTTCAAATAAAACTTTAAGCAATACAACAAGACTTGTGGCAAATATGTATGTCTAAAAACCATATGCGAGGAAAAATTATTCGATTAAATATTATGCAAGTTATAATTAATCGAATATACATACATATGTAATTGCGTACTCTCGGAAATTATAGTCTCCGATATAAAAAAATGTGTCTGGTTCTAATTAATAATGTCGGATCATGTGCATATGCACTTATTTACGTACATATGTATGTAAATACATGTATTCAAAATTATATTTGAAATTTCATAATTGCCGAAATTTTGCGTGCTTTAAACGCTTTTCGTTTGCTCCTCCAATCAACATTATTTACATTACTTGAAACAGTGTGCATTATAAAAAAAGAGGCAAAAATAAAAATTTTATTTTCGTAACACATGCACAAATGTGCTATCCAACAAAGTGTGTCTGTGTGTGTTATTATGTTGCCTATTTTCCATTTGCCTATTTTCCGTCTACTCGTCGTACCATTTTTATTGCCCGACCATCATCATCGTCATCATTATGATGTATTGCACGTTTATGGCAAAAATATTATCATCAACGCAATGTGTTTGTTGTTTTCTTTTATTAGTTTTCTTCAGGTTGTTTTGAATTGTTGCCGTTGCGATTAAGTTTTCTTTCTTCTCAGCTTTTTCATATGCTTGCTTTCAAAGGGACTGACAGCCACTTTTCAAAATTAAAAAAAGAAAAACAAATCATACATATCCAAGCAGTAAAAAGTTTACGTTTCATTACTGTTTAATTATAAATGCTGCGCGCGCAACATTTGTTGTGGACTTGCATACAAGAAATGAATAATGAAACAATGAAAGCAATAAAATTTAAATTTGGAAAAACCGTTGTAATGAGGGAGTATTAGTTAGTGTGTGTGCGTGTGTGTGTGTGCTTTTTTATATATAGTGGAGCAACAAAAAAGACAAACAAAAATAGCGGTAATGCAATGAAAATGACTTGCGACAAAAAAAAACTATTTTTAATGATGCCAGATCAATTCTTATAAAATTTCTTATTAAACACTTAAAGAAAATTGTAGTTTTTATGACTACTTATGAGCGCATTCAATTTTTTTTAACTAAATCTGGAGCTTCTTATTTGCATCACTAACACATATGTAAGTACAGATGTGTATATATGTATGTATATTTTACCCACCATAAATTTTTCTTCATGAATATCATTTTTTATTATTCAGCTGGTAGTTTTTTTAATTCAGCTAAAAAATTTTGAATTTTTAATATACTATTTGCATGCATAAAACTTATACGGGTAGTAAAATATTTTATTCAACTAAGGTTTTGAAGCAGCAAAAAGAGAGAGAGATAGAGAGAGAGTTCTAGATAAATAACGTTTTGAGCAGCTGGTCGGTGTTTTTAATCAATTATAAATGATTCAAATTTTTATTTTATCAGTTAAGGTTTCGGCTGCAAACAGATGCAACTATAAAAACTAATGGTTATTTTGCTTAATCATCTTATTTTAATTAATAATTAAGATATTCAGCTGATTTTTAAATTGTTTAAAAATGTTCAAATATTTTTTGGAATTTTATTTTTTAACGCGTTGATATAGAATATAAAAGCTTAGTTTTTAGCTAATGATGAGCGTTTATTATGTTTTTTTAGTTTACTTTAGAGCTCTTTTCAGAATTCAGCTAGAGTTTAAGTTTTAATCTTATTTCCCTAACGATAGATTCTTATTCAGCTATAAACTTACATTTAAATTTTAGAGCTCTTTTCCGCATTCAGCTTGAATTAAGGTTTTAATTTTATTTTCCTCACGAAAGATTGAAAAATCTTAAGAGAAAAATATAGTTTCAAACAAGGTTTTTATTTGATTTTCAAAATATCCACAAATACTTCTAAATTTTTTCTGTTTTGTTTATTTTTTATTAATTTTCTTAAAATTTCCATATTTTTCTATTTTGTTTATTTTTTACTTGTAGTTTCTTATTTGTTTATTTTTTTAATTTTTTTTTTAATTTATTTGCGAGATTCTCATAATTATTTTTGAATCTTTTCTATTTTGCTTATTTTCTTAAATAAAAAATATTTTCTTAAATAAAAAATAAGAAAAATAAGCAAAATATAAAAGATTCAAAAATAATTATGAGAATTTCGAAAATAAAATAAAAAATAAATAATAAAAAAATAAACAAAAAAGAAACTGTATGTGAGTACTTTGAAAATAAATTCACCCTTATCCTAAAGTTGTGACCGCTAATGCTTGCGTTGTTGTTGTGTCAGTATACTACATTTTTTCTAATTTTGTTCACCATTTTTTTCACGGGCGATATTTCACGTGAACCAAATTTTCGCCTTTTATTCCCAAAAAGGGTGATTAAAAACCATGTTTGAAACTGAATTTATTTATAAAAAAATTGTTAAAGAATCAATATTCCTCGTGGTTCTATAGAAAACAGTCAACAACAAAAAAAAAATAAGACTATGTCAATGTTTTTTTTTGTTTATTTTCACATTTCTTTTTTTTATTTTGTTAGATTTTCAAAATATAAAATTATTTTTGATTGCGTGAAAACAGGATCCTATATTATTTGAAATATTTTTCAATATTTCTTTTATGTAAAAACTCTTGAATTATTAATTACACTTCACTATTTTGGAACGGATTAAAAACGCAACTCCTTTTGTTGAGAAGGTAAATTTGGTTTCTGTGACCCATCGGGGAATAGCACTTCCCTTTTTAAAATAAAATTGAAGTGGGAATGGACAAATGGCCAAAATTTAAAATATCTTAATATAAATAATAATAATATAATAAATCAAAATATAAACAGACCTACAGCTCCAAAAAACAGTTTAATTAAATTAATATATTAAAAAAGGTCGAAAAATTAGATAAAAGAATTTAATGCTTTATTTATAAATTTGCAAATTAGGAATGCATATTTAAAAATTTCCTCATTCCTTTATCTAAGTGATGGTGGCAATTCTATTGTAATTGAAAAATAACTGTAGGAATTTTAAATTTACTCAAGCCGCTTTGAATTTGCTTCATTTAGACATGCTTAGCAAATACTTTAACCCAGTTTTCTGCTTATACTCTTGAAATTCTCCAACATGATGATAATGCCGTTACTCACCACAACAATGTATAACAGTTTGCTTATTCGCTTTAAATTTGCTTATACAAATACATATAATTTCATGGGCGGTTTGTTAATTCAACATGTTGCTTAGAAATGTTCTCCAACAACCTTTTTTTTGTTATTACAGCATCCAGTATCTTATAACAAAGCAGTCAGTCGAATGATGCTTTTGCATAATTTCTTAATTCACTCGGTTCCAGCGAGTCTAACAAGGCACTACGCGAAACGGATTAATTGATATATAGTAAAAGAAAGAAAAAACTAATTCCAAATTTGCGGCTTCAAACGTTTTGAATAAAACAAAATAAATTGGCGCGTAAATATAATAATGTTTAAATAGCACTTAATGGTCACCGGAAGTGGGAGAAAATAAACACAATATAGGAGTAGATATATTTAAAAAAAAGTAAATGAAATTTAAATTTTTTCTAAATTGTAACAACAAAGAAGGGAATGTATCAGGTGCTTATGTACATACTCGTATGTATATGAAGAGTTAAAAGCATTTTTTATTCTATTTCCGTTTTTAAAAATTAACTTGAGTAGTTGTGTCTGTGTGGGTACTTTTGTTCATACGATTTTGGTCACAATAGTTTTTAAAACATGAGAGTTGTTTTTAAGTGTAAAAGTATTGTACTGTGTGTAAGTGTTTGTTTAGGAATGTATGCATATAAGTGTCAATACTTAAATGCCTGATATTTCCTCTTTTAAGTTTAAAATACGAGTGAAAAGGACCGTTTACTTATATTGCAGACACTATTAACACATCAGTGGGGTCAAGAATATAAACAAAAAAACCTTAACTTCAGAATATATTAGCAATGAATAAGAACAAAAAAATTGAAATAAAACAAGTATATATAAGAAAAAAATTTGTATAAAAAATACATTTTATCTGTGATTGTTGACACAACGTTGATGGATTGATTACACCTAAAAAATAAGGAACTGCTTTAAGTCACAATATATGCAACAACAAAAACTACACATTAATTGATTTTGTTTTGTGTATTATATAGTTTAAAAAATTCCACAACCGAATTGAAAAGTGTAGTTCTAAAATATATGCAGTTAAAATAAAGTAATACGGTACAACTGTGGAGCCACCCATAATATTTTAACTTAGCTGAATTCTCCTGGCTCTTATTTTTTTAAATGATTTTCTAACTGAATTTAATTTCTACAAAAAATAGATGCTAACAATATTTAGCTGAATAAGTTTGAAATTTATGAGAATGAATTTAATTTAAAAGTTTTATTAAACCAAAAATTTTATCCGAATCAAATTATTAAAAAAAATATTAGCTGAATTAGCATATAATGGCACATCAAACCAAACTTTTGCTGAATTGGCTAAATTAAAAAGGGTTTTTTCAGCTGAAATGGCATTAAATTTTTTCTGAACAAGAAAAATAAGCAGAATTCAGTTTTATGAAACTTTTCTCAGTCAATAAGCTGTAGCTGAGTAAAAGTAAAACTTGCTGAATTATGAATAAAATTTAAATCAAATTTAACTTTAATTTATTTATTATGAGAAAAGCATAAGCTGAATTATTATTTAAATGGCTTAATGAGCTTAATGCTTTGTTTAAAGATAGCTCAGTCTAGAAACTATAATTAAATCAACATAAAGCTTTAGCTGAATATGACTACTAAAGACAACTCATTCGCTGAATTGTTAAGAAGTGCTAAATTAAATTTAACATTAGCTGCATAATAGCATGGAGGAAATCGTTAGCTGAATTAGTATTTAATTTTTTCTGAATTGGCTAAATATGCTATATGCTGAATATGAGTTCTAAAGAAAACTCATTCGGTGAATTATTGAAAATGTTTAAATAAATATAACATTAGCTGAATTAACTTATTTGAAAGAAATTATTAGCTGAATTGGTATGAAATTGGGCTGAATTGGAGAAATTTTTTAATTTCGGAAAGACAACCTGTTCGCTTAGTTATGAGAAAAGGCTGAATTTAATTTAACAAATGCTGAATTAAGTTATATGGAAAAAATCATTAGCTGAATTAGTATTAAATATAGCTGAATAGGATAAATTTGCTATTTGTAGTATAAATATACAGAACTACTAAAGAAAACGCATTCGCGGAATTATAAGAAAATATTAAACTTCTTTTAAAATTAGCTGAATAAACTTATTTGGAGAAAAAAATTGGCTGAATTGGCTTAGTTTGCTTATTTGAATTATTAGAAAAAGCTAAATTAAATTTAACATAAGCTGAATCAACTTATGCGAAAGAAAACTATTTCCTGAATTAGTATTAAGTTTAACTGAATTGACTAAATTTGCTATTTGTTAAATATAACTACTAAATAAAAGACATTCGCTAAAAAAGCAGGCTAAATAAAATTTAACATTAGCTGAATTAACTTATGTACAAACAAATCATCAGCTGAATTAGTATTAAATATAGCTGAATTAGCTGAATTGGCTATTTGCTGAATAAATATAACTACTAAAGTTAATAAAAAAAGGCTAAATAAAATTTAATATAACCTGAATCAGCTGATGTGTGAAAAATCATCAGCTGAATAAGTATTAAACTGGGTTATTAAATTAACCAAAACTAAATTTGGTTAAGTTAGCCATAACTAGCTGAATAAATTTTTTTTCCAAAAAATAATTAGCTGAATTAAAGTGATATATTATGTGAATTGGCTAAACTTGCTGTTTGAACAAATTCCTCGGTTCGCAAATTATAGCTGACTCAAAATTAATTTTTGGCTAACTGTAACTACTACAGAAACTTCAACTAATCGTAGTTATAAAAAAATCATTAGCTGAATTGAATATTTTAAATTTGCTATTAAATTGTTTCCTATCACCCAAGTGTTTAGCTTAGACAAACAATTTGAACTAAACATTAAATACTAGTACAACTATTTATTATTTTCCGTTGGCTCTGTTTAATATTCTATTAGTTGCAATACTTTTTCATAAATTCATAATTCTATGTATATTCATAAATACACAGATACAATTTCCATGTCAGTGGTTTTATTCTCAGTATTGAAAAATGCAAAATTAATGCACACACAGTTTATAAAATTTTAAATACGAGTAAATAAAACCAAAATGGTTTTAACAATGAAACATCATCAATTACAATTTATTATCTTGAAGGCAAATGAATTGTGGGTGCTGAAGGAGACAAGCCATGCGTACATACAATGTACATCTGCGGTAGTAAACAGCTTTTAAATTTTCAAAGAATATAACATACAATTAAATGAAAGAAAGAAAATTTAAATTATAAGCAAGAGTGTGTTTTCATCTAATTGAATATGATTAAGTACAGTGGGCTGCCCATGTCTTGAGCATTTCATTATGACCAAGCAAGAATTTGAATATTTTTTTTCTATTATTAGTTTAGTTTATTATTATTAGTTTTTCCAATACTGAAAATAGTTGATAATCCCTTGTCAGCTTATGGTTAGACCATGAGTAGACTATGACTTGACTCTGATTAGTCTATGACTAAATTATGACAATTTCTAGACCATGATTTGACTTTGACTGGACTATGATTTCTCAAAGACACATGACTTTTAACATTAACAATCTTAGAGCACAAACCGTAAGAAAGTTCTTCCTTGAAATATATTTTACCCTTTTTCCATTGAATGCTTTTAGTTTACTATTACACAAGAATTTACACATCTGTGACATGCATTTTTTTTTTATTTTATTACTTTTATTGAAAAAATAAACTGTCAAAGATACAAAACATGTACACGAAAACTCTCTGCTACATTTAAAATGTAGAAAAATAGAGTAGCCCTTGGAATGTGTTTGCTTTCTTTCGCAAATGCTAACAATAACAAGGAAAATTTAAAAACACATTCACTTTTTGGCAGATATTTTTTTCCTTCTTTTTTGGGCAAACTTGTATTAAATATCTTTGCATGTGAATAGATTTCTAAGATGGGGCGGCTTATCTTAACTGGAAAAATA
Source organism: Nowickia ferox (assembly GCA_936439885.1). Lineage (NCBI taxonomy): Eukaryota > Metazoa > Arthropoda > Insecta > Diptera > Tachinidae > Nowickia > Nowickia ferox. Next base: position 7,123,776 of record OW387025.1, on the reverse strand, counting down.
TTGAGTGGTTATTATGTTTCTGCCACGTAATTGTGAATTGTTATATTTTTATTATGTTCTCCTTAGATATTCAAAGGATTTGCTGAATGTTTGTCAATACTCGTATGTAGATTACTTAAAAATTGTTATAAATAATTTATAAAATTTTTATGATATAGAATATCAAAATTTGACAAGTATGCATGTTGGGCATAATGAAATCTGTTGATAAGTATTCGTGGCTGAGTAACTGAGAAACGAGATTTAGAAAGCACATTTGGGAATTTTGCTTTAGTTGCAGTATGTTTAATATTTTGTTTGAAATAGACAAGAAATTTAGGCAAATGCCTTAGGAACTAATAGAGAGTAATAAAAGAAAATAAATCAAATCGAATCAAGTATAAAATTAAAAATAAAGCTTTTTTATTGCTTCAAAAGTAAAATTTCTTATTTGTGTGACTTTATTTTTTAGACATAAAGTACGTACATCTTTGGCTTGAAGAATTTAATCAAATTAAGCAAAGTAAAGTAAAGTATGTATTTAAATGTTATTTAGATGTTTGCTCTAAAACGTTGTATACTTTTAAATTTAATTTTAATTTTACTTTTTCCTCTCCAAAAAAAAATTTTATATTTGATCAAAAATTCAATTTGGCGGACCACAGTAAATATGAAAAAAATAAAAGTAGGCGAACTATATCAAAAGGAGTATCATTCGACAGGTATTTGAAAATCATCTTTAGATTTCTCTTCTGATTTTTTATTTCGATTGACCATTTAAGATCATGAACGGTTTAAAGTTGGTCGCCGTCGGGTTTTTGTTTTTTTTTTTAATTTTTACTAGTTTTGTTATACGGTAAATATTAATAAGGTATTTTTGCAATTAGTAGTATATTTACTACTATTTTAAAATAATTATTTGCTCAAATTTATGGATTTCTCTGCTAATAAATATAGAAATGTACAATCCATCATAATGATAAAAGTATTTTCAGGAATTTTTTCAATCACTTAAAAAAGTAGTATTTGTTTTATATTTCACTGCTAAAAAAATTATAAGTTATACGAATAAATTACTTATTATAAAATTAAGCAAAAAGTTGTTGATATATTTGCTATTATTTTCAAACATTTTTTTATATATTTTTATTTTCTTGCCAACCCAAAGATCATAATTTGCAGCTATGAATTAGCTTTTATATAATTAAGAAAAAAGTAGTATATTTACTACTATTTTTGTGGAATTATTTAAAAAAAATTTAGCATCTTGCCAATAAATAAAAAAATAATAATAATTTGCAACTTTAAATGAGCTAGTTAATGCAAAAGAAAAAAGTAGTATATTTACTACTATATTTATATACTAATTTAAAAAAAAAATTATCTCCCTGACAATAAATCCCAAAAATTATAATGTTTTAACTATGAATTAGCTGTATTTAATAATAAAGAAAAAAAAGTAGTATAGTCACTACTATTTTTTCAATCTTTTAAAATAGTACTATTTTTACTACTGCAGTTGAAAATGCAAAATAAATTTTGTTTTATATTCCACTGCTAAGATATAAAAATTTATAAGCATAAATTGGTTATTTAAAATCATGGAAAAAGTAGTATATTTACTACTATTTTTAAATACTTATTTATGTATATGTATGTATATAATATTGTTTGGTTCTCCTGCAAATAAACGAAAAGTTATAATTTACAACTGCAAATGAGCAATTAAATAATTTAAAAAAATAGTAGTATATTGACTACTATTTTTTCAATCACTTAAAATAGTATTATTTTTACTACTATTTTTAACTGCAAAATATTTTTATTTTATATTCCACTACTAAGATATAAAAATTTATAAGTATAAATTGGTTCTATAAAATCATGGAAAAAGTAGTATATTTACTACTATTTTTAAATAATTACATTTTTACATTTTTTTTTTTTTTGCTCTATTCCCAATAAACCAAAAAATTGTGAAAAAAAATAACGACTACAAATATTAAATAATTTGGAAAACAATAGTGTATTTACTACTATAGTAGTTGTAGTATTATACTTACTACTATTTTTATACACTTAATTCTTTAAAAAAAAATTAAATTTTCCTTCTAATAAATCCAAAAAAAATATATATAATTTTAAGACTGCACTAAATATTTATTGATCAAGAAAAAGTAGTATATTTACTACTACTTCTTTTTTATTTTCCTGCCAAAAATTTAATAATTAAAAGCAGTAGGTAACTATACTCCTTTATTTACTACTACTTGTATGTACTTATTTAGAAATTTCGTATTCTCCTGCTCAAAAAAAGAAAAATACATTATAAATAATAAATCCAAGCCACCATAACTTCTTACTTTAAATAAACTATTCATCAATTAAGAAAAAAAGTAGTAGATTTAGTACTATTATTCAATACTTGATTTCTTAATTTTTTTTATTCCCGAAAATAAAAATAATGAACAGCTTTGAATTAACTTTTAATAATTAAGAAAAAAAAGTAGTAGATTTACTACTATTTTTTTATTAAATATTTTCAATTTTTTTTTATTCCCTGCTAAAAAACCCCAATCATAATCATAATCAAAAGCTTTGAATAAGAAAAAAAGTAGTATAAAAAGTAGTCAAAAAAGTAGTCAAAAAAAAAGTAGTAAGTAGTAAAAAAATAACAGAATTCAAACAAGATGCAAAATGAAACACAACTTGCTTTCATTTTTATTAAAATTGTAATTATTTTTTTTTGATATTTATTAACTTCTATTTATTTTAAATACATTAAAGTTAAAAAATTTCAACATTTTAGTTTAAAAAAAATTTTTTTTTTCTTCATTGCTTTCATGTTATTGCTATAGTGAAGAGATAACTAATACTTGTTGACTTTGCTTGCAAATGAAATTTTATTTTTAATTTATTGTAACTTTTGTGTGCATGAAACAACAATTTTTTTTAGTGAGTGCGAGGTGGTAATTTGGGCAGGCAAATATTTAGCTGTGTGTCAAATGCAGTGTACAGCCAGCCCTTGATTTTTTCATTTGAAATCTCTATAAATAATTTGCCTTGCATTGTACAAATAAATAGAATTTTAATTTAACAAAATGGACAAACAAGCAAGTGCAATCAGTAATATTTTGAGCAAAAAAAAATTCAGTAATAAATATATCACTTTATTGAAAAAAAAATACAAAAACTTTAAAATCTAGTTTTTATTTGACCAAATATTCCAAAGCTTTAACTTGCAGAAATTAGTGAACAACTTGTAGTCCAGTTTATTTTTTTAGTGCTTTAGCCACCCCAAACCATTAGCAAAATTGTGTGTCTTATTTCTTATTTTTTTTTTTGTTGACTGCACGACTTAGACTGAGAGTATACACTGTCATTCACAACTGTGCGTGCTAAGACCCCCAAATGTATGCCATGAAAAGCAGCATTAACAAAAAAAAATCATTTGAGCAGGATAATGATTATTTTTTTATTATCTTTTTTTTTATTAAATAGTAAGAACGTGTTGCATTTAGGCACGTTGTTGTTGTAAATGTATGTTAGCGTTTTTAATATGCTGAAACTTCATATGCCATCAGTCAAGTCAAGCCAGCCCAGCCCAGCCCCAGCCCAGACCGCCTTCTTTAACGTGCTATGAAAAATGGCCAGCATTCCAAAGCAACCTCAATACGCATATTTTGTATTCTTTTTTAAATTTTAATAGTTTTTCTGTTGTAATTTATGGCTATTCACAAATTAGCAAGTTTAACAAGAAGATAATGAAAAATAGTTTGAAAGTCCGCCTTAAACTATGCCAATATTTTGAGGATGAAAGACTAAAATATTTAAATTACTTTCTATATTTTAAAGGAAAAGCTTTTTCAGGAGGGTGGGTATAAAAGTTAGTTAGTCCATAAAAGTGGTATTTTAAGTACTTTTTTTTATAAGTTACAGAAATCCTTAATTTAGTATTATAAATCATAAATTTTGCAGAAAATTCCACTTTAAAAATGATTTGAAAACAGTTTCATTGCCTCATGAAGCTAATGAAAAAAGTAGTATTTTTAATACTTTTTTATAAGTTGCAAAAATTCCAAAGTTTTTTTATAAATCATACATTTCTTCTTCAAAAATTATGTTAGTTTTAGTGCTTTATGAAATTAATTTTAAAAAAGTAGTATTTTTACTACGTTTTTATAAGTTACCGAAATCCCGAATTTTTTATTCTAAATCATAAATATGAAGAAAATTTTTCTTTAAAATGATTTGAAACTAATTTTATTGCTTTATGCAATTTGTGAAAAAAGTAGTATTTTTAGTACTTTTTTTTAAGTTACATTTAGTATTATTAATAATAAATTTGCAGAAAATTCCACTTTAAAAATGATTTGAAAACCGTTTTATTGCCTCATGAAGCTAATAAAAAATGTAGTATTTTTAATACTTTTTTATAAGTTGCAAAAATTCCTAAAAAAATCAATTTGAAAAAATCATGCATATCTTCTTCAATAATGCTTTCAAACTAGGTATAGAGCTTTATGAAATTAATTTTTAAAAAAAGTAGTATTTTTAGTACGTTTTTATGTTACCGAAATCCCGAATTTTTTGTTATAAATCATAAATTTGAAGAAAATTTTTCTTTTAAAAATAATTTCAACCTAGTTTTATTGATTTAGAAAACTAATGAAAAAAGTAGTATTTTTAGTACTATTTTGAAGAAAGTAGTATTTTTGCTACTATTTTTATAAGTTACAGAAATCAATTATTTTCTATTATAAATCATAAATTTGAACAAAATTCCATTTTAAAAATCACTTCAAAAAGTAGTATTTTTAGTAATTCTTTAAATTTATTATAGTAAATCGTAAATTTTAAAAAAATTGCTCTTGAAGAATGATTTGAAACCAATTTTTTAAAAGTTACAGAAATCCCAAATTTTGCATAATAAATCGTATTTTGAAGAAAACTTTTCTTCAAAAATTATTTTAAACTAGTTTCATAGCTTTATAAAATCAATCAAAAAAAAGTAGTGTTTTTAGTACTCTTTATGAATTTTGTTAAAATTTAATTTTTTTTAATATGTGACAAATTTTAAGAGAAACCTTCTTTAAAATTTAATTTAAATTAATTTTTATGCTTTGAAAAAAAGTAGTATTTTTAATACTTTTTTTTAATCAACAAATAAATATCTTAAAATTAGATTTTTAATATTCAATAGGTTGACATAAGAGTTTCTGTTAAAAAAAAGTATAAGTTTAAATTTGTGCTGAAAAAAATTTCTTTACAATGTTTTTGACTTATGTTCCTTTTTAAAAAAAAGTAGTAGGTACATATATCTACACACGATAACTTATGTATATATGGCGAAAAAAAAAATATTTAACATAAATTTTATATTTGGGTTCATTAAATATAAATTTTAGCTTTTATATTGTGTTAGATTTCAAATAGTAGTATTTCTACTACTTTTTTTTAAAACTCGAAAATTCATAAAAATTTATTTTATGAATTTTAGTACACTTATTAGAAAAAGCAGAATTTTTAGTGCTTTTTAGAACTTGCACCTTAGAACTGCTTTTGAAACAAATATAATATAATAGATTTTATTTGAGTTTAAAATACTTGATAAAGTAGTAGTAAAAGTCGTAGTAGAGACTTTTTTTAATTGTAAATTTTTACTTTTTGATAAAGCATTTATTTTGTATTGCTATTTGCTAATTTCAAAAAAAAAAATTTAATATTCTTGCAAATATGATGGAAATTAATAAGGTGGTTTTTAATTGTTGCTTATTCTTTAGTACTTTTTACAAAAAAGTTTTTTTTGACACACTGTTCAATATTTATGAAGTAAAATTTATTTATTTTGTTCAACAAGAACTTAAAAAATTCATTTAAACTTAAATGAAAAAAGTAGTATTTCTACTACTAAAGTAGTATTTCTACTACTCTTTTTGCAAAAGTAGTAAAATTAAAGTACTTTTAAAAACTTTATAGTTCTTAAATAGATTTCGTAAATATATGATAAAAAAACTAATAAATATCCTAGAAATTAATAAAATTAAGTTATATGTATGTAAGTCTTGCGTACTTTTTAGTACTTTTTCCAACAAAAAAAAAAAGTAGTTTTTTTTCCACATACTGTGCCATATTTATAAAGTCCAATTTACTTAGTTTGTTAAACAGGAAATAAAAAAATTTATTTCAGCTTAAAATAAAAAAGTAGTATTTTTACTACCTTTTTGCTACTAATTTTACTACTTTGGAAAACTGAGAATTTTTTATATATTCAGCAAAAATATGCTATAAACATGACTTAATATGGAAATTTTGGTTTTTTTTATCTTATAAAAAAGTAGTAAGTATTTCTACTACTATTTTAACAACAGGGAGTTTTGTTCCAATTAAATTTTTCTAGCTTATAGAAGAAAAAAGTTTTAATTATGATTCTTTTAAAAGTGCCATAAATGCAATTGACTTTATTGCTCAATGACTGACTGTACTCGTAAGTCGACATCATATTTCAAACGCACACATAATCTGACACTTCCCTCCCTTACACTGGCACTTCATTATCTGCATCAGATCACAATAACATATATTTTCACACACCAACAAATCTTGTATAGATAAATTTTGTAACACTTGTTTCCTCTCAGGCTGTCTGAGGTTTTCTTCTACTGTTCCTTCTAATTTTGCGCAACAATTTTAATGTGTGTATTTTTTTTGGTTTTTTTTTAAAGGAAAGCTGCTAATAAAATATGTGTATAAATTAAAATTTTATTTAGTATGTATTTAGATTAAAATTTATATGCCACAAATGATTAAACCTGTTAACAGCCACCAGCATTTTAAGTGGTTTTCCATTTCAAAAAAGTGTATAAAAACGATGCAGGAAAAACATTCAAAATGGCATCAACAAAAAAAAATTATTTATTTTGATTTTATTTGCGAATATTTATTGTATTTATCTTTTTTCTATGATAGGTATTTTATATTGAAAGGCTCGTTCTTTTTCAGTTGATGGCACTCATGGCATTTCATAAGCCTTGACAGGTGTCAAAGAAACTTGTACGTATGATTACGCTTTCTTGCGATATTTATCATACGCACTTGTAACCAATTGAGAACTCTTAAAAGCTGTTTAATTATAAATCCGTGTATTATGAGTGAATTAATTTTCCTTTTTCTTCAATCTTAAAACAAAGTTCTACGAAACAATTTTTAAGCCACCAACTGTCAAAACTTAAATCTATTCGGCCAGCAACTTAGATTTAGAACAAACAAAAAACTCTCAGCACAACATAAAGCAAAATATTTTCTAGTTGAAAATCATTAACAATTTTAGTTGGAATAATAAGTGGCTCTTGCCATTTGCCATTACAAAAATGCAATTAGTTTTCTTTTTTCCTTTTAATTAAAATTGTTTATTTTTGCAAGCTTCACTTGCTATTTCCTTACAAATTGCAAGATAAATTTATATTAATATACATACACGTATTTTCTATTATTATAATTCAATAAATTATTTGTTTATGCATTAGTAAATTTAATTTAATAACTTATTAAGGCATTACAAGAACTAATTTACTCTCTTGCTGGCAGCTAATGAGTAAATTTTTTTTCTGCCTCTGCAGCAAGCAGTGACTGACATTACTTTCAATTAATTTTATTTATTACCTTTTAAGTCTTAAAAATGTTACCTATCATTACCAGCATGTGTACAGTTGGAACACACAATAGCACAAAATATTATACAGTAGCAATCCGGTAATATGTCAAAGCATCATTTGACAGGAAAATGTTTCTAGGCCATGAATTACAACATGTTTGCTATGGATGTGCCATAGAGAAAGGAAGTTAATAGAAATTGATACCTTACATTGGGTCACATACCTCAAGCATTAGAAATAGCAATTTTAGTAAGTTTGAAAAAAAAAATAGCAAACAAAATCTACTAATTTACTACTCTTTAAGAATATTTAAAATTAAACAATTGGCAACATATATTTTCAAATTAAAAAAATTAGACCCTAAAAATCCAAAAAATTATTTGAGGTCACAATTCCCTAAATAGCAAAACAGTGCTATTTTGCTATTTAAATTTAAAGTTGTAAAATTTTAAATCAAACATGTTTAAAAATCTAATTTTAATTCGAAATAAGCAAAAAAGCGAAAAAAAATTACAAATTTGCTACTTACAAAAAGTGAAAACATGCAATTTAAAATCATATAAACTAAGTACAAAAATATGAAAAAATTAAAACCTTACTTTAAAACTAAACAAATAGCAAAACATGTAATATATTTGCTATTTCTATAAAACAGTTTAAAAATTCTTCACAATCTTAAATTACATAACTAACATTGAAAAATTTCATTTTTATACGGATAAAAAAAGGAAATAGCAAAAAAGTATTACACTGCTATTTTATTAAAGCTTTTATAAAATGCAACAATTGATGATATATAAGAACGAATGGCAGTAATTATAAACTAAATAAATTAAAAAAACGTTGATCTTTGTACGAATCAAAAAAAAATAGCAAACGAGGACTTTAATGCTTTTTAATAAAATAGCAATAAAGAAAGCTATTGATGACATACATACTTTAAATAAAATTAATATTAAACTTAATATGTTTAAATGGTTGATTTGAGCACAAATTTAACAAATAGCAAAAAATTACTTTATTGCTATTTTTTAAAATCATTATAAAATAAAACAATTAATGACATATACTCAAGAAAAACGAAACTTTAAGCTTAATACATTAAAATAGTTGATTTGAGCACAAATTTAACAAATAGCAAAAAATTACTTTATTGCTATTTTTATTTTTTAATCATTATAAAATATATAGTTAAGATAAAAGAAACTTTAAGCTTAATACATTAAAACAGTTCATTTGAGCACAAATTTAACAAATAGCAGAAAAATAATTTATTGCTATTTTATTAAAACAATTACTTAAGAAGAAATTTTCTACTAACAATATTGAAATAATGATTTTGAGCTCAAATTCAACAAATAGCAAAAAATTACTATATTGCTATTTTATTCAAATGCTTATAAAGTTAAGCACTTGATGATGATAAATGTTTTCAAATAGAATACACTTTTACTAAAAATATTGAAAAAATGGACTTTAGCACAAATTCAATAAATAGCAAAAAATTTAAATGGAAGATTTACAGACAAATAGAAGAAATTTTAAGCTAAATACAGTGAAATAGATAATTTTAGCATAAATATAACCAATAGCAAAAAATTACTTTATTGCTATTTTATTTTATTTATTATAAAATAAAACAGTTGACGATATATAACCTCCAAATGGAGGTTAATTTGAGCACAAATTCAACAGATAGCAAATTATTTAGGACTATTAAAAAAGAAGCCATAATTTAAAATATAAAGGCTGAAACATTTAGCAATTTTTTTTTAAGAAATAAATATACTACACAATTTTCTTATAGGGCATTTACATTGTCTCAAAATCTAGTACTTCGAGATTCCGAGCTTATACTACATTTACATTATCTCAAAATCTAGTATATTTGATTAGAAATCTTTAACGAAATCTATATCGTTTACACTAAGCTTTTTTGACAAAGTCCAAGACTTTGTAACTGAGACAAAATTCTTTGCTTAAATTTAGTCTTGAATATTAACGAAAAAAATGCCGACTTAGCTCATTCACACACCTTCAACAAAAGGTTGTGAAGAGCGTAGCTAATTCGCTCACCTTCTATATAAATTATGATATACAGGGTAGTAAAATATATTAGATTTTTAGTAGATTTCCTACAAATCTATTGAAAAATTTAAAATATATTAAATTTTTAGTAGATTTCCTACAAATCTATTGAAAAATTTGATTTTGTTTTGTATGGGGAATCTAGCAAAAAGGAACTAGATTTAGCTCAGAATATCGAAAGTACAACTAGATTTTGAGACAATGTAAATGCCCTATTAATCTAGTTTCTTTTTACTAGATTCCCCATACAAAACAAAATCTAATTTTTCAATAGATTTGTAGGAAATCTACTAAAAATCTAATATCTTTATTTATTTTTTACTACATCATAATACATATAGAAGGTGAGTGAATTAGCTACGCTCTACACAATTTTCTATTGAAGGTGTGTGAATGAGCTAAGTCGGCATTTTTTTTTTCGTTAAAAATTAAGACTACATTCCAGACAAAAGATTTTGTCTCGGATACAAAATCTTGCGAAATGTCAAAAAAGCTTAGTGTAAACGATATAGATTTCGTTAAAGATTTCTAATCAAATATACTAGATTTCGAGACAATATTAATACATTTTTTTATAAAGTATTTTAAGTGATATTTAGTTTGATTAATGACCGTGTTTTTTTATCTTGTTGCTGCTTAAAACATACAATTCTTGTCTTATATTCCTTTAACATATTTTCCAGTTTATTAATTCTATTTACTACATACTATGTGCTTTAATTATAACTCTCTCTCATACTTCTTATTATTCTATGTTTGTAATTAGTCGTGTACAATTTATCAATACATATTTATGCATATCCTGGTAAACCAACTCCTCTTGCAGCCTTTAAATTTACACATACATATATACGAGTATCTATGTGCATAAAAACATAATTAATGCTCATACTTTTTATTTTAATTGTGATTGCCAAGAAAGAAAGAAAGCAGAGTAAGTACATTTGTATTGAGAAAAATTGTAGCAGCAGCAACGATAAAATTTCTTATGAAATTGCATTTAATTAATGTCATCGTCAGACGAAAGCAACTGATACAATTAAATTGCCAACAGCATTCCATATGCAAATAAGGACTAGGGAATAAATTTAAATGTGGTTGCTGTTGTTGTTTTCGTAAGATTCCTCAGTTTCGATTTAATTAACTTATCCGGAAGAATAGGAAAATTAGTTGAATTCATAGAAGAAAAGAAAAATGGAATAAAAATTGTAGTAGAAACTATTGGTTTTTGGGACTGTGGGTTCAATTCCCTATTAAGACCCGAAATCTTTAATCATAATACAATATAAACACACAATATTCTGCTTTAAAGCATGAGATTCCAATATAATGACTTATGACTTTATGAAAAAATAATGTAAGACACAATAAATAAAAGTCACATTATACGAAAATCGATCAAATAAATTGGGCAGAGCATATGTATACGACCAATCAATCTCTGTTACCCCCTTTCCCTTCTCTGACTCGCACCATTATAAGCGTGATTCCTTTCCTCAGCCCTACGCTTTTACCTTTTTAACCAAAATAATAACCCTTCAAAGAAATTCCCCCCTTCCCACCGCCCCCTTCTTTTAGTTAATAAATTCCAGCAATAACTTAAATAAATATCAAAACGTCAACTTTGGACATATCTAGTCTTTAATTTGTTTTTATTTTCTTAGAAATATTTCTCTCCTGTCGGCATACGACACGACATTGAATTATAATTGAAGAGCGACTGCAGCATACACAGTAGTTGTGGCTGGCTCCCTTTACTTTTATGGCTCTTACTTACCCCAATTTGTTTTGACATGAAATTTTTATTGGTTTGGTTTTTTGGTAAAATGGCAAAACAATAACAACTGGCATAAAAATAGATAACGATTTCATAATGATGGCATAAGGAAGTAAATGTTTGGTTTACATTTTCATATTCATTGCGAAAATTTTCGTTAATGTTTACATTATTTCGAAAAAAAAATTCTTTAATTCAAAACAAATTGATTTAATTAATATTTTTTTTTATTATATGTTGAGTTAGAAAAATTTCATCAATAATTTTATGTAAAGAATTATTTATTTTTTATTTTTTTTTCTGCTTTTTTTCTTTATACGAGAATGTTAAACATAATTTACATCAAGGCCTATTTATTAGGTCTATGCAACTCTACAAAAACACAGCAATACAAAAAACAACTTCATGTTTAAGTTGTCAGAAACACACCCACACACACACACACACACAAACATGAACTAAAGTACAAGATGGGCCAAAAGAAATCACCCTATTGGAAGCTGCTCTTAGTTTTGCAAATGGCGGCCAATGACAAATCTGTTTTGACATTTGTGCACTAGACAGATGTAGAATACAAATGAACAAGCCATGGAGCGATAGACTTTCCAAGAACGCGTAATAATCGTGTCGTGGCGTTTCCCGGTCGCCTCATCTCTCGTTTTGGCGATTTACACTGGCCCGCAAGATCGCCCGATTTAACCGTTCCAGACTCTTTTTTGTGGGGTTTTTTGAAGTCCCGTGCTTAGTCCTAGTTTACACTATGCAAGTCTTATTGCTAAGCTGATTAGTTTGAGGGAGAGAGAGATGAGGGGAACATCAACGTTTCTTTTCCCCTCGTCTCTCCCTCCTAACAAACTAATCAGCTTAGCATTAAGACTTGCATAGTATAAATTAGGACTTACGTGAATAAGCCCGAGACTCTAGGAGCCCTCAAGGACAACATTCGACACGAGTGCGAGAATCTGTCGCCTGAAGTTCTCGCCGAAGTGATGAAAAATGCCATAAAACGAATAATCAATTGTGACCATTTGGCCCATTTGGCCGATATCATATTCTCGACTTGACCACTAAAATTCTAAAGGTTCAAATAAACATAATCAAAAAACAGAATCGAAGTTTTTCATTTACATAGGAAAAAAATGGGAGCCCACCTTTTATATAATGCAAACAACTTTTGACAGATCAAACACGAAAACACAGAATATCATCAGGACGATTATTGACCTGATAAATAGGCCTGCAGAAAATTTGCTGACAATTGAACCAAAAGTACTCGTCCTATGACTTGAGACTGTTGAAAATAAGACATATCGTGCAAATGGTTGTATATTCATCATTTTCGATACTGCTGCCTAAAGCGGGATGTCTGGTCAGATTACCCATAACTGAATTCCGTAGCACCCATAAAGGTTTCAGAATTATATTAAAAGTTTACAATCTAGACTGAGGATTGAATTTCTACCAATCAGCCAATGTACGAGTATCTGAGTTAATTTAAGTTTCATTTGTGTTTGCTTAGAGGCAATGTGGTGTTTCCATGTAAGCCGTTGATCAAGGTATACGTACATATGTTGAGGAACAATTTGATTGTTAATTCGAATGGAGGAACCAGTATTTCTTCTACCTGGACACATTTTTGTTCGTTTGCTTTTATTCTCCATTAGTTCATCCGTAGTTCAATAGTGTACTATTACGAATATTACCGGTGTATTATGTATTACGAATATTTTTTTTTTTTGTTGTTGTAGTATGTATGTATATATAAGAAAGACTCCGCTGGAACTCCGGTAAGTCTATTACGAATATTGCGGGTGTAGTATGTATTACGAATATTTTTGTTTGTTTAGTATGCATATATAAGAAAGACTCTGCTGGGACCTCTGTTCACTGTGAAGGTATGAAGGTTCAACGGCGAATCGATATAAATAGACCGCCAAGTCACTATGGAACCAGTCCCGTAATTATACTTAGATATTAACCTAAGCTTAACTTGTACATATTTATACTTTTGAAATGTGAGTGCCCCTGTGGTCGAGTGGTTAATACGCAAGCCTGTCATGCCGGAGGTTGATAGTTCGAATATAAAAAAAAATTACTGTAAAATTAAATACAATTGCATTTGTAACAACAACAAAACTTCAAGTTTTCGTCGTTACAGTTACATAAATGTCGGCATGACATATACATATAATTTATATTATTCTACACGGCATAAATCCCTATAAGATGGTTCAGTGTTAAGTGACAAGGTGCATACAAAATATCAATTAACGCCATGTAAAAGTGACTGTTCCACTTCATAGGAAGTGTTAGAACTCGGACTGGTCCCTATCACTTGGGGACCGGTCACGTGACCAGTCTTGTGTCAGTTCCATTTCCTAAATTTAACTTAAGAGATTTTTAAGCTAGATTTTGGGAATCTTAAAGTATTGCCTTTTAGAAATTTTTTTTATTTAAACATAAGAATCACAAATCCTTTGCTTATTATTCACAAGAACTCTGCACTTTGATTGTTTTTTATGTAAGTTAAACTTAAATTGTAACAATTCCACAAAAAAAAAAAATACCGAAAACATTAAATTCATTAGGCGCATGTTGGAAATCCCAAAAGATTTCTCAAATAATTTTGTGAATTGTAAAACAAGTAAAATTTTGCAAATATATTTTGATTATTTTCATTGTTATTTTTTATATGTTTTTTTTTTGGTCTTTAACTTCTTGAACAAATCCCACTAGGGTAGATTTTTAAGTATGACATTGGGAAAACAAGTTACTTGACCGAACTTCCAGGGAAATCTGGATTGCTATAAGCCGCAAAAAGTTTACTTGAAATTTCCGGGTTCACTTAAGAAATTCCTTTAAAGTTTCGCTTTCGAAAATCGCCATGAATGGATTTTTATGTGAGAAATTAGGAATTGTTATATTTTAGCAAACAAATTTGCAATTCCGACCCTTTATATATAAAGCAGTTAAATATATATATTATTATTATTATTATATTTTATTATTATTTTAAAAACTCCCAGCAAGCAGATTTTTGAATATGAGAATAGGAATTTAACGGCCTGTCCCACGATGTCGCTAGCAATCGTTCGATCGAATACATATATTGAAAACAGCAACAAATTTTCTAATGTTATTGTTGTTTGCAATACAAGTTGTCGATCGAACGATTTCGAGTGACATCGTGGGACAGGCCGTAAGTTTTTTTTCATAAAAACCTCTTTCAGCTTTTTATAAGCCACAAGAAACTGACTTGAAATTTTTAAGGCGATTCAAGGAAAAGCTTTAAAGTTTCCTTTTCCCTTTTCTCTTTCAATGGGTAGATTTTTATGTGAGAAATTAGGAATTAATTTTTTTTTAGAAAATCTTTTGCAAAATTGGTCCTTGATAGATTGCAGTTAAATAATTGAAATTTGTTGATATTATTTTTATTTTATTTATATTTATTAAATATTATTTAAACAATTTCTAGCAGGTAGATTTTTAGATATAAGATTGGGAATTCAAGTTTTTGGCAAAATCTCTAGCAAAATTCTGCTTTTTATAAGCCTCAAAAAGCCAACTTGAAATTTCTGGCTTCATTTAAGAAAATTCCATTAAGTTTTCCTTTCGAAAATCCCAATGGGTAGATTTTTATGTTAGAAATTAGGAATTATTTTTTTTTACCAAAAACTGATCCTTTATAGATTGCAGTTAAATAACTGAAACTTGGTGACTGATTGTTTTTAAACTCTCTAATTTATTGATATTTTTATAATTACCAGCCTGTAGATATTTTAGTGTGAGATTAAGAATTCAATTTTTTTTTTAGAAAAACCTCTTGCATAATCAAGCTTTTTATAAGCCATAAGAAACTGACTTGAAATTTCTAAATCGAAACAAGGAAATCCTTTAAAGTTTCCCTTTCAAAAATCCCGATGGGTAGATTTTTATGTTAGAAATTAGGAATTAAAATTTTTAAGCAAAAACTTGTGTAAAATTTTCCCTTTGAAGATAACACTTGAAAGACATCAGTTTTTTCTTTAATTTTTAGTATGAAACCTTTTTTTTGGAGATTTTTAAAATAAAATTGGGAATCTAAAAAAACTTTATATTGCGGTTATTTTTTATTTGTTATTCATCATATATAGTTTTCATTGGTTTTTTTAATTTTCTGAACAAATCCCATTGGGTAGATTTTTAAGTTTGAAATTAGGAATTCCATATTTTATGCTAAATACTGAAAAAAAAAATTGTAACGTAATGTGTGTGCAAAGTTTCATAAGTCCATATTTACACTATGCAAGTCTTATTGCTAAGCTGATTAGTTTGATGGAGAGAAAGACGAGGGGAACAGTAACGTTTCTTTTCCCCTCGTCTCTCTTTCCTAAGAAACTAATCAGCTTAGCAATAAGACTTGAATAGTGTAAACTAGGACTAAGCATGTGTTAAATAGCAGCAATGTAATACTTGGATTTATTTTGTGTGGGCGTGGCTTTAATCCTTTTCCATACAATTAAATTGTATTGTCACTACTACTTACCCTAGTTTTAAAATTTCATATCATTTTTCTCTGTGGAATATTATGCAGGAGTTTTTAACTGTTTTCTTAATGAAAATAAAATTGTTCGGTTGAGAATATAAAAATAGTTTTGAGTATATTTTTTTTGCTTCAATTATATTGAAAATTATATGAAAATTTTTATTTAAATTTTTTTTTTTAATTTTTATTTTATTTAATCGATCGTTGTTGAAATCTTTTTTTCTTTGCCTGTGAAAGTTTGGTTTTGGGTATTTTTTTTTTTAAAATTGCGTAAATTTATTTTTTTTTATTTGATTTCTCTGGCATATTGCTTCTTTAGGTGACTTACTATAATATGTTTCTAAGTCTGTTGGTCTTAGGGAAAAAGCTTTTACTTTTATTATGTTTGGCGTAGTTTTTTTTGTGGAAGTTTCTTTAGAATATTTAGTTACGTATATTTAAATGTGTAACCTCACAGGCTTACATTTTCTTTAAAGAAACGTGATTTACAATTTTTTTTTTATTACAATTGTTAAGACTTTTATTTACACTGATAAGTTTGTTTGTTTGTTTATTTTCTTTGTTAAGAAAATATGAAAAGTATGCTTCGTTTTGTGCTTGACTTCTATAAGTATGTTTTGATTTTTTTTCTACTGATATTTCTATGCCCTAAAGTATGGATTGTGCATTTGGATTTTTGCTAACTTTTAAACTAAATAAATGCAAAGTATTAATAAAAATTTCCATTATTGGCTAATCGCTTTTAAATCTCATTAGGCTAATGCAATTATTTTGCAAATGGCAAAAAAAACCAACTAAAACGAAATCAAAAAATGCTTCCTTTTTATTTAGAAATATCTGTCATAAACATAAAGCCTATTTTTAGGCGCTGTTATTGTAACAAACCAACGAAGCAGGCAAACCGTATGGCCATTGTAGTACATACATCATAAATAATTGAATGGACAGACGGAGTGGCAGTGAGCAGCAACTGAAATACTACGATAAACAGCAAAGGGCATTAGTAGATAGCAAGCAGCAAAAGCCTCTATAATTTCCTCTTCAAATACAAGAAAAAAAGTTTGCCTCTGTCCAGCTTACAATGGAAAACTGTTTACTACAAGTATTGATAGATGATTAGATGTCAAGTGGTTGGCGTTGTTGAGTGAGGATTTTTGAAATTGTTAAAAATTTTGTTCACTATATGGAATACAAAATATGGTGTCTATCTTTGGGGGCGGGGATATTTGAAAAAAAAATATATCTTAAGCTAACATTGTTTGCACTTATAATTTAAAAAAGATAAAGAAGAAAAATTATCAATTAAACTTTAAACAAACTTTTTTCCAAGTAAATCCTTATTGGAGGTGAATTTAAATTTTTGTCATGTTTTGTCATTCATTCCACTAACCAAGTTAGCAATAATAGAAGATATAAAGTAAATTATTTGTTCACAATATATTTTATTCCAAGTCCTCAAAATATTGCTTCATTTTATTTTCCATTTGCATATTAATAACGTATAGATTATTATTATTATTTGTTTATTTATTATTTGTGCAGATATCCGTGAACATGCATATAAAAAAATTACGTGACTTTTTTTAAATTTCATTTATGAAGTTTCTTTTAGCGAAATTATTATTTCTTTACTTAAGCTGCCTTGGATGATGTTACATATATAATAAATAATCTTATGCATTGTTTTGTTTGTATTTATTCAAAAATAATGAATTCTTTAAGCATAAGTTAGTTAGTTTCATATCTTTATTTATTTTTGTGCATTATACGAAACAACAAAATCCAATTTTTTAAATAACAAATAGGAGTTCAAAAAATAATTTTATTTTTTGAGAGTTTAAGCACATTTATTTGCTGAATCGGTATAAAAACCATGAAACTAGTACTTTCGAGATTCTGAGCTAAGTCTAGTTCCTTTTTACTAGATTCCCCATACAAAATAAAATCAAATTTTTCAATAGATTTGTAGGAAATCTACTAAAAATCTAATATTTTTATTTATTTTTTTACTACCCTGTGTATCATAATTTATATGGAAGGTGAGTGAATTAGCTACGCTTTTCACAACTTTTTGTTGAAGGTGTGTGAATGAGCTAAGTCGGCATTTTTCGCTAAAATTCAAAGGCAAAGGATACAAAATCTTGGACACTGTCAAAAAAGCTTAATGTAAACGATATAGATTTCGTTAAAGATTTCTAATCAAATATACTAGATTTTGAGACAATATAAATGCAGTATTATAGTTTCAGACAAATTTTAGATAAAGCATTTTGTCTTGGATACGAAATCTTGCAAAATGTCAAATGAGGGTGGCGTTGGCTGAAGTAGTTGGCGCATTGACTACGAAAATGAAGGTCCTGGTTTCGAGCCCGGTATCAGACAGTCATCAAATAGCAACACCTCGTATTTTTCTGATGTACATTAGTCCCTTTGTATCAGTTGTTGTAGGAAAGTTCATGTGATGAAGGCATAGTCACTGGTCACTGAATTATACCGACTTCAGCAGATACTAATCCTAATGTAACATCAGAGCGCCCTCCTTCGTTGTGTAGCAGAATCATCGGCGAAGTAAAATAACTAATAAAATGGCTACTAATCACAGCTTCAAAAAATTTAATACGCCTCATTTAACACCAGAGGCGCTGCAACACTGCATTATTAAGAAAAACGTGCAAAAAACAGAGTTGTAAAAAGAATGAAGCTTTCCTCTATTTCTTCTTTCACCACCTGTCTTCTCTATCACTATCTCTTTCCTAAAGAAGGTAACACCTAGTAATAGTAGTAGGCATTCATTGCCTGAGTGTTACTTCTCTTTAAAAAATAAAAAAAATAAAAAAACTTAGTGTAAACGGTATAGATTTCGATAAAGATATCAAATCAAATCCACTAGATGTCGAGATAAGGTAAATGCAGTATAATAATAATATTATTATTTTTCATTATCAAAGACAAAAACCATTTTTTGAAGAAAATTATTGATAAGGCACTTTCAGCTTTACGTAATCTAGTAGATTTTAATTAAAATCTATAACATTTACACCAACTTTTTTTTTTTAATTTTATCAAGGTTTTTTTATCTTAAACAAAATCTGTTAATTGAAATTTTTCCAAAACTACAACCAAACAACAGCAATGTAGCCAATTCACACACTTTTTTAAGTATACAGACTGACTTTTTAGTACAAATCTGAATAAAACCATAGTTGCCTCACTTAGTTCTACAAGGTTTTAATTAGATTTCGACAAAGTATATTTTGTTTTGTATAAGAAATCTGCTAGATTTTGGCCGAAATCTCGTATCTATGTCCTAGATTTAGCTCAAATATAAATCAAGCTGTTATATGCCTGTTTAAGGATTCTTACTTCAACCCATTTTTGGAAAGGGATTAAAAAGACCCATGCGGAGAAATGTTAGAGGTTTAAAATGTTAAAAAAAAATTGGTTCTGGTACAGTATTACATAAAAGTGCTGAACACTTGTTATAACTAAAATGCAAGGCTTCAATTTTTGTCCATGTCCTTTTAGTAACAAGCGCCACCATTTATAGTCCCATTAAGACAATCTAGTTTACCGGATTTAGGTAAAATTTTGAAGTAGCACAATAATTAAACAACAGTTGAAGCGTATTTTGTTATCTTAAAGTCACAACATTTGCAAACTTCGCTTAAGTGTAAAATTATATCATTAAAAGAAAATATCATCTTACTCTTGCGTTCTAGAGGCATTTTAAGCACATAAAAAAGTTTTTGTAATAAAATAAGCGGCATGAAAATTATAAAATTATTTGTATACAAATCCTTATGGAAATATTAAGAAAATTTTTAAATAAAACATACTTCAAGGAGCCTTGAAATAGTTCACCATTACGGTGAAAATAACTCATAGAAATGTTATAAAAGTTTCTCTGTTCTACACTGATTTTCAAAAAGGGTTTCCTAATAAATATCTGCAGATAAAAATACAACTACAAAGCTATTGCTGTTACACCTGGAAATAGAGTAATGCAAATATGGGGTGAATGATAAAAAAACTTGGACTTTATATGACACTTCAGTTCTAAGAATGATCTAAGCATAATTTAGAGGGCGTTATCGTGGTTTTCGTATATCGATTATATTATAATGGGGACTCCCCCCTTTAGGAGGTGATAAAGTTTGGTCACCAAGATCTGGCAGCTTTCACTTAGCAGACTATTTCTTGTGGGTCTTAGATAATTATATGACAGAGTTATATCTCTGAGCCAACGCATCTAGTTCTGCTAGCCGTGGAAAGAGCTTCAGTTGTTGGAGTAGAAAGCCTTAAATTTCACTCTTTCGAATGCAATAGAAGTTTCAAACCGCCGGATGTCCTCAAAGTCAAACTGTTAAGCCTCAAATTTAGACGTTTATACTTTGTAGAAAAATTATTGAAACTTTAGCTTCTTATATAGTCACCATGATACCATATTCGTTATCTTTAGTCTTACATTTCCTTTTAAAATAAGAAGCGAATTAAGTTTAAATCTCTTGCTCTAACTGTAAAACTCTTTATTACCTTGCCAATTGTTAAAATGGTTTTATAATATTTTTCTTTCATTTTCTTTTTTTATATCTTAAGGCTAAGAAATTGCATTAAATGTAAAGCAAACAATAAACCTGTTTATTTTTATTTATTAAAATAAGACGTGCCACTTTCTTGCAGCCTTAACTAAGGATAATTAGCTTAAAAGCAGTAAAAAAATAGATTATATTATAGAGATTTATTTATTTATTTAAGAAATACTTTACAAAGTAAATTTGCAAAGTATTGTTGCACAAATATGGGCGGGGTAGCTAGACCATATGCCCAAGATGTTATTAACAGTTTTTTAAAGAGGCTTTGTGACTGACTGTACATAAATTATAAAAGAAAATCGATTTTTCTGATTAAAGCCCAGTACGGAGTTCTTAAGGAATTTCACTTTTGTAAACTTACATTTATTTCCACACGGAAAAGTAATGGTGTAGCCTTTTTTTTTGCAGAATTATGTTTGCATACACACAAATTCATTTATTTTCGATATACAACACTCAAAAACATAAAAATTAATTACAATTTGATGAAAATTAGAAATGTCAAAAATTCCTTCACCAAACAATTGTTTGAACGTTAATTTTTGTTTCAGTTGACTGAAAAAAGTCTCCACTAATATATTTATAACATCCCTAAGGCAATAAATTTGACAAATTCCGTGTACTTTTCTTTTGAAAGTCCATACTAGCGAATGGAAATCTAATATATAAAAATAAGTCGGGTTTTCCTTCCTGACGCTATAACTCTATAACGCACGAACCGATTTCCACGGTTTTGCATTCGTTGGAAAGGTATCGGGCTCCGTGAGGTTTATAGCAAAGAAAATTCAGGGAAAATTTCAAAAGAAAAGCAGGAAAACAGTGAAAATCATTTTTTTTTTTACATACAGCGCCATCTCTGATACATAACATGTACTACAACGGCGCAAGTACGTGGTGTGTGAGTATATTTCACGAAAATAAGTACGTTTCATTTTGTTTCATTTTAAATAGATGGCGCCGGTGCGTGATACATTGTTTGAAAGTTTGTAATACAAAAATTCAAGTATGTTGCATATTTTAAGGCGCTAGATTATATATCTTCTATATATATAAAATCGCAGTGTGTGTTTGTTATTAACGCATGATTTGTGGAACTATAAGACCTGTGAAGCTGAAATTTTCAACACAGATTCGGGTCAATACCGGGTAGGTTTTCGTTTTGTTTTTTTAACCAACAAGTGACTACTGTATAAAAAAAATTTGAGGGTAAGACAACGTTTGCCGGGCTCATCTAGTTTCTTTATGAAATTTACCAACCTGTATTTTCGTATTTTTTTTTACATACAATTTGTATGAGAACCTGACAGCTAATTTTAGGCTCCACCATTAATTAAACTTGCATTCACCATTAATTAAATTTTTCCTTGGCTTGACATAATGAAACAAGCAAAAAAAATTACTCCTTCAAAATCATTAAACAATTAGTTGTTTTCTTCTAATAAATATGCTCAGAAAGCTTAAATAAAATGTCCAGTGCCTAATTTGAGGCTTCTGCATCAAATGCTACAAACAAGTGGCCTGAAAATATAAAAAGAAAATTCAATTAAATTGTTTCTCTTACGAATTTACTTCATGGCAACTCTTCAATTATTTTTCTTAAACTAAAGCATAATTTTGGGCGACTGTAAACATGCTCGCACATGCTCGCTAAGGAAGCAACTTTCCTAAAAGGATTTCACAACTAAAAATTACATTAACATCTTAATTATCATAATTGAAATCTGTCTAAGAAATTTATAATTATGGAAGCATACTTAAAGGCGGCTGAGAAGGAAACTTTCTAAACACAAACCAGATTATGTAACTTATTAACAACTTTAAGCAATTCTTTAAGAAAAAAATTTACACAAAACTTTGATATTAATATTTAAAGTCTTCTCTTCTACTGTTACCTTAAGCACTTAAGCAAGCACATTTTCCGTTGTCTAGCTGAGCAGCCTTGAACATTTTTTTTTTGTTTTTAAATGGTCACTGTATTTTGCAAGGCTTAGGGAATTTTTGTTTTACAACAAACTCAGCATGTTACTAAAGGCTGTGGTGGCAAAAAACACATTGCTAAGCAAAGCATACCCTAAGGCTGTAATAAACATAATAGTGCAATGGAGAATAGTAAGGGAAGCGAAGCAAGCAATTGTTTTGTTGGAAAAAGGTGGTGGGAAAATTAACACTCAAGAATGCTTATTAGCCAGCCCGTGGCTAATCATGAGTACCTCTTACTGGTTTTCAAATATTAAATATTTATTTTCTATTAGTGCTTAACATTAACAAACTTGTTTTATGCCATTCATTCGCTCTGTGGTAATTTGGCAAAAGCTTTAGCAAAGCAAATCCAAATATAGTTAAACGAATTAAATTAAAATAAATCACCATAACAAAAACAATTTAAAAGTTTGAATGATTTTAACAACCAACTTACTTAAAAACACAATTAATACTTAAGAAATCCGTAATTGGCCATAAATGAAAGTTTGCAGTAAAAAATTATTGTAAAAAAGAAAAGTTAAGCCATAATTCGTATAGTTATTTCTTTGTGTAAAGGATTCAGTGTTTTCTTCTTTTAATCCATTAATAACGAAGACCATTAAATCTAATATATATTCTTTTTATTATTTACTTTTTCGAATCACAAAGGCCTCACAAAATGTCCTTATTTTTTGGACAACCCCATCCCAGGGATGGAGACAAACATTTAAGAGAATTCCTATCGCATTTGTTCATGGAATGTATGATACGCTATAAAAATGAAACAGTAAATGACAACCAAACAGAAACCAGCAGCCTATCCAGCAACCCAGCAGGTACATCTTCTTTATCACAAGCAAATTAAATTAAACTCAGACTCAGTCATTTATTACACAAATGACAACCGGCAAATATCATTAAATGTATTTCTATTAAGCAAATGCAAACGTTTCTCATTTCTTTGTTCTACCCACCAGATTATCCCACCGCCATACCACGTTATCTGGAAGATGCTGTGCTCTACGAGGGATCAATTGATATGCAAAATGTTGATGAGTTGGAGGCGTCAAATAAAGAATTGTATGCTACTATTAATACAATAACACTCCCACCTGAAGACGAGCTCAGCAGTCACTATGATACAGATGAGGTCAACTACAGCTACACAACCATCAGCAGTGCCAGCGCCAGCACCAGCACCAGCACCAACACCATCTCAATCACAAACATGACCGGCAACAATTTTTTGGGAAAATCGGAAATCTTGAAAAATGTATTATCAAAATCCTACTCCTCCATATCTTTGTATTGTCCAGTGCGCTTTGATGGTTATTTATGTTGGCCTCGAACACCAGCTGGCACGGTGTTAAGTCAATATTGTCCGGATTTTGTGGAGGGTTTTAATAGTAAATTTTTGGCGCACAAAACGTAAGTAAAATTAAAAGCTAGAAAATTAAATTTGGCACTATTGCATAAAACATAACAAATTTCGCCAAACCAAATAAAACAACAACTTTTAGGGGCCATTAAAGGGAAAGTACCTTTTTAAAAAGTACCAAACGGGAAAATTTAAAATATGAACACAACAAGTGCTTTAAAGAATAATTTCTTTTCCAGTACATATTAAAAAATAAATAAAACTCTGTATCCGAATTATGTAATCGAATAAATTAATTCGAATAAATTTACTCGAATAAAAATTATTCTAGTAAATATGATTCAAATAAAAAATTATTTAAATAAAAAATATTCGAACATAAATTATTCGGACAAAAGTTATTCGAACTAAAATTAATCGAATAATTTTTGCTCGAAATATTTTTTCGCTACAATTTACTGCTATACTTCGACTAATTGAGTATAAAATTATAAAAAATTTTCCAATAAAAATTATTCGAATGAAAATTATTTCAAGAAGAATTATTCTAAACTTTTACGAATTAAAATTAATAAAATAAAAAATTGTTCGAATATAAGTTATTTAAATAAAAGTTATTGGAATATAAATTATTTGAAAAAAAGTTATTCGAATTAAAATTAATCGAATAATTTTTGTTCAAATATGTTTTCGCCATAATCCACTGCTGTACTTCGGCTACTTGAGAATAAAATCATAAAAATTGTTCGAATGAAAGTTAGTCGAATGAAAATTGTTCCAATAAAAGTTATTCTAAGCTTATGCGAATTAAAATTATTGAAATAAAAAATTACTTTATTAAAAATTGTACGCCTAAAAATTATTAAAAAAAATTGGTCGAATATAAATTATTCGAATATAAAATATTTGAATGTAAATTGCTCGAATGAAAGTTATTCGAATTAAAATTAATCGTATAATTTTTTTGAAATACTTTTTCGCTTAAATTCATTGCTATACTTTGACTAATTGAGTATAAAATTATAAAAATTGTTCGAATAAAATTTATTCGAATCAAAATTATTCAAATAATTTTTTCCGAGCAAAGAAATTTTTTATCAAATAATTTTTCTGTTGAATTTATTTCTACTTTTTTACCGAATACTCTTATTCGAATAATCATTATAATATTGAGACATATCAAATTTCTACACGATCACAAAATTTTTGCTTAAAGATCTTATTATCGCACAATTTGATTGCTATGCGATATGAATTCAATAAAATAACTCGAGCAAAGAAATATTTTTTCAAATACTTATTCAGAAACCATATATTTGCTTACTCGTATAAAATTATTCGAATAGTTTTTATTCGAAATATTTTTTCGCTAAAATTCACAGCTAATTAAACATAAACAGGGCAATCATGAATAAAATGCCGCGTGAAATTTCTTCCTTTTCCATTTAGAATTTTTTGTTTTTCCTATTACTTGCTATTAGTTGGAATTGTTCCCCGAGAAAAATTTCACGCGGAATTTTATTCATGATTGCCCTGAAAATTATAAAAATTGCTCGAATGAAAGTCACTCGAAGGAAAATTATTCCAATAAAAATTATTCTAATAAAAAATTATTTGAATATAAATTATTTGAATATAAGTTATTCGAATGAAAATTACTCGAATATAAATTATTCGAATAAATTTTTTTTAGTAATGATTATATATATAAATTTTGTCGAGTAATAATTTTTATTCGAATAACTTTTCTTTGTAAAGTCTATTTTTTCGCAAGGATTCGAGTAGAAGCTGTAATAATATTCGAATAATAAAAGTTATTCGAATCAAAATTATTTGAATTAAGTCTTTGAGTAAAATTATTCGAATAAAGTTTTCTCATAAAAATTATTCGAATAAAATTCTTCTATTGAAATTATTCGAATAAAATATGTAAAAGGAATAAAATTTTGTGGAAAAACAAAAAAAATGTTTAAGAATAAATAGAGTAAAAGCATTGCATGCGATACGTTTCACTGTTCTTCTGAACAAAATTCTCCATTTTTGAAAAAGCAAAAATAAAATGTTGCCTTATTATATGTGTACATATGTACATACGAGTACAGACATATGTATGTAGTTAAAGAAAAAAAAATTTTGTACAAAAACAACAAAAAAACTAACAAAATAATCAATAATATGTACATATTTGTAATAGAATAAAAAAATGTCCACTCTTCTTTCCCTCTTTTTCGATTAATTTCAAGTATAAGTAATTTTTTATACAAACAAAAGATTCTTGTGCAAATTATTTTTGGTGTTCATAAAAGTATTTTTTTTTCTTTTTTGGCCTTAAGTCATGGTCAGATAGATCGGACCAATTATTTGGCAAAATAAGTCCAGCCATTCGTTCGCTCGCTCGCTCCTTTGTGAACTTTATAGAAAATCATTCGTGATTCCAGTCACGTTTTACTTATTATCTTATAATTTAAGAAACTTTAATGCGACATATTGAGTATTTTAGTATTTGGAATTTTCTATTTATGTTAAATATTTGTCTCGTCTGAATTTGCCTTTCGCTAAGAAACTTATTCATTCCCTGCCAAATATTTACAAATTATCTATTTTTTCTGCTCAGTTGTTTTAGAACTTCTTTTTTTTCTCGTTTCAATTGTTGTTGCTGACTAGCGTAAAACCATTAAAGAAAAATATTGTTGGTCGGCACTTTGTGGTTATATCTCAATTAAGAGTTGGATTCACTTATACTTTATTGTCTTCCAGTTATTGTTAACCAAACAACAAGCAACTTCAAGCAAAATATTTTACTTTTGTGGGCAAAAGTTGAAAAAGCAGTTAAAATTTTTTTAGTGAATGTGCTGAAAGTTAAACTGTTTAAACACAATCATAAACAAAGATAATTTCA
Organism: Nowickia ferox; assembly: GCA_936439885.1. Lineage (NCBI taxonomy): Eukaryota > Metazoa > Arthropoda > Insecta > Diptera > Tachinidae > Nowickia > Nowickia ferox. The sequence goes on along the minus strand of OW387025.1, from coordinate 7,096,921 downwards.
TCAGGTGTTAAGGGATGCAAGTCAAAAAAGGAATCTAGATAAAGTTACGAAATTTATTATTTTCAAAAGCTTGTAAAGATAATAAATTTTCAACAGCTACTAAACCAATAAACATTTTGTAAGGTAAACTCCTTCTCTTGATAATTTTTTTTTAATAATAATAAATTTTATAGTAGAAAAAAAAACACCTTAATTGATGTTTAATATTTTAATGGGCCTTTAAAAAACATTGAGTTTCCTTAGAGTTAAATCAAGGAGAAAACGTCAAGTGAAATTAAGAGTCGCGGTGATGATAAATGGCATACTTTTCTCAAGCAATATTGTAACTTTAATTGTAGTTTTCAAATTAAGCTTAAGACCAGCACAAAGATCTCTTATAATTTATTTAAAAAAAACATCATATAAAAAAATTATATTATATCTACAAAGCAAGACACATTTTAAGAAAATCTTAATCTTTAATAATTTTCTTTTTAGTTGCTTGGAAAATGGTTCCTGGTATCAACATCCTGAAAGTGGCCAGGAGTGGTCCAATTACACCAACTGCATAGACTACGAAGACTTGGAGGTAACATTTAACTCAAGAAAAACACTAAAATCGTTTTACTAAATGAAAATGTATATTTTGCAGTTTCGCTCATTTGTCAATGAGTTGTATGTCAAGGGCTATGGCGTTTCCTGTGTGGCTTTAATATTCTCTCTAATCATTTTCTTGGGTTTTAAGTGAGTATATTAGACATTTTCCTAATTGAATTTTTCAAAAAAAAAAAAAATATATACATATATATACTATCTATTCTATTGATACATTTGAAAAGGTCTCTGCGTTGCACCAGGATACGTATACATGTGCATTTGTTTGCCTCTTTGGCGTTTACTTGTATCACTTGGATTTTGTGGTATAAACTGGTTGTAGAACAACCTGAAATAATACGCAATAATACTGTAAGTTATTATTTTTTGCCTTTTTTTATAGTTTGTCTTTTTTATTCTCTTTGTATTATTTTTGCAGTACTGGTGTATTGGTCTGCATTTAATCATACATTATTTTATGCTGGTCAACTACTTTTGGATGTTTTGTGAGGGCTTACACTTGCATCTGGTGTTAGTTGTGGCAAGTAGCATAATTAATTGCACAAATACTTTATAAACTTGGAGTTTATATTTCAGTTTTTAAGGGATTTTTATTAAGACCTTTAGTACACATCGTTATCTTAATACAGAAAGGCCATAACTCATTATTTTTTTGATAGCGAGATTTTTGCAGTTTGCGATACATTTTAGATACTATTCGATCGAAATATATGAAAATATACGAAAATTATGAGTTAAGGACCTTCTATATTAAGGTATCGATATGAATACATACATATGCATTTAGTTAAAATTCCAGTTTGAGATTTAGCTTAAAAAAGTATGTAGTATTAGAAAAAAGTACCTTTTACTAAAAAGTACCTTTTAGAAAAAAGTACCTTTTAGAAAAAAGTACCTTTTAGAAAAAAGTACCTTTTAGAAAAAAGTACATTTTAGAAAAAAGTACCTTTTAGAAAAAAGTACCTCTTAGAAAAAAGTACCTCTTAGAAAAAAGTACCTCTTAGAAAAAAGTACCTTTTGGAAAAAAGTACCTTTTAGAAAAAAGTACCCTTTAGAAAAAAGTATTTTTTTTTTAAAAAGTACCTCTTAGAAAAAGTACCTTTTAGAAAAAAGTACCTCTTAGAAAAAAGTACCTCTTAGAAAAAAGTACCTCTTAGAAAAAAGTACCTTTTGGAAAAAAGTACCCTTTAGAAAAAAGTATTTTTTTTTAAAAAGTACCTCTTAGAAAAAGTACCTTTTAGAAAAAAGTACCTCTTAGAAAAAATTACCTCTTAGAAAAAAGTACATTTTAGAAAATAGTACCTTTTAGTAAAAAGTATATTTTTTCCAGGTTTTCGTCAAAGACACCATCGTAATGCGATGGTTTAAAATCTTTTCCTGGCTGTCACCATTCACCTTTTTAATAGCTTATGGCGTGGCTAGATTTTTGCATGCTGAAGATAATGCGCAGTAAGTTTAGCTTTTAAAAATATATACATACATATTTATTTATTTATAATTTTTTGCAGCTGTTGGATGGATGATAGTCTCCTGCTGTGGATATTTTCAGTGCCTATATGCATTTCGCTGGTGGCCAGTTTCTGTAAGTACTTTGTAATTATTTTGTTGACATGATGAAAAATCTAAAATAACAAAAATTTTGTTTTTTTTGCAATTTATTTAACAATTATTATTAATTATTTTTTTTTGTTTTCACTCAACGATTTGTTAATAATTTCTTTGGTTGGTGTTTTCATTTTCTCGTGTGTTTTTTTTTTTGCTTTGCTTTGTTTCATATGATTTGCTCTTTCGTTATCTGAATAACTTGTAGTCTTTCTCATCAATGTTCTGCGTGTTATAGTGCGCAAACTTCATCCTCAGTCAGCCCAGCCAGCACCATTGGCCATACGCAAAGCTGTTAGAGCAACAATTATTCTGGTAGGTGTGTTTCAGCTTATTTCACTAAATTGAATTATTTGGAATATTTTCTTTTACATCGCTTAGGTGCCGTTGTTTGGCTTGCAGCATTTTCTTTTGCCCTATCGTCCCGACACGGGCACTCCTTTGGAACGTTTTTATCAATTGTTGTCAGTTATTTTAGTTAGCTTGCAGGGTTTTGTGGTATCGTTTCTTTTTTGCTTTGCCAATCATGATGTTACCTTTGCGGTACGCAGTCTTTTAAATCGCTTGGCGCCCAGTATTATATCACCACCGCCGCCCTCCAGTCACACCGGACAAATGGCCACTACAACGCCCAGCCGGGAATTGGGAGTGTAAAACTACGCAATTCATGTTATCTTTAAGGCAGTTGGATTTTATTTTTCTTTGAGAAAGAAAAAAAAATTAATAAACTCAAGTGTCCATGTTTGAATATGTATAGTCATAAAATTATTGGTGTTTGCGTTCCACGTATGTATATGACTCAATTTATTCCAGTTTTATTAAGAGTTCTTTTTTTATTTGGTTTACGAAAGCTTAGGGCCTGATTTTGTAAAATGCAGCACGTTTAGTTGACAAATTTTGTAGAAAAAAACTGTGAATTAAAAAAACTAAATGCATACAAAATTTGTCAACGCTTTGCTTTGCGTTTTACCAAATTAGAGCCCTGATTTTTTTTTTTTTTTTTTTTTTTTTTGTGAAAACATTGAAATAAACATTTTGTTTAGCAAAACAACCAAAACGAAAGTATTTGAGATAAGTCCCACCCAGTGTTGTAAAGGGATATATATATATATATATATATTATTTCCTCTGCAAAATTAGGGCACTGATTTTGTTTTTGTGAAATAAACATTCCGTTAAATAACTTAATAAACAACAACCAAAACGACAGTATATGAAAAATCTTACCCAGTGTTGTAAAGGGATATTTATTTTATTTCCTCTGCATCAACAGTTTGGGAGTCATTCAAATGGCGTGTTAGTTAAGACAACAACCAATGAAACAAAAATTTCTTTAATTGTAAGTGAAAATAGCAACCATTAACCTGACTAAAGGAGGTAGTAAGTAAAATTATATAAACCAAGTAAAACATTTTTAATCTTTTCACCTTGGAATTACTAATTGAAAATTTAGCTAACAAATTGAGCACAACAGACTCACATTTTACCCCCGTAATCCTATGAATCCTTACAAAAGTAATTAGAAATAAGTATGTACTTAAAAAATTTTTAAAATTTTTTGCTAAAATTTTTCGAAAATAAATATAATTTTCACAAATCCCCTAAGTCAATATATGTATGTATGTATATATGTATGTACATGCATATATATGCATATGCTTTTACAATTACATATTCCTATCGAATTTCCCACCCATCTATAAATTTCCCTCTTTGTTGTCTTCAATAAAACTACAGTTATGCAAATTTTTTTTTTTTTTGGTTCACATTGTGTTGTTTTTTTCCTATTTATTTTTATGAAAGAGCAAAAGAGAGTTTTGAACGAAAACTAATACATAAAATACAAATACAATAATAATAATTATAATTACACATACACATTTTTGTTTATATTAATTATATTTCATTATAATAGAATTTGTTTCTTCTTAGGAGGGGATATTTATCTCGTTATGGTTGTTCTCTTGTGGAATTTAAAATTTTATATGTACTTTACTTTTTTATGTCATTTACTCAAAAACGGTCTTTATTTGGAATGTTTTGCATTCCTACTTCTTGTTCTTGTTATTTGCATAATGTGATGCTTGAGGGGAAATGAAACAAAATGTTAGAAAGTGTGTTGTTTGCTGGTCTTCTTTTTGTATGTTTGCATGTATGTATGTACATATGTATGCGTGTCTTGTGTGTATGGGAGTTCTAAGTTTTTGTTAATTGAGAATATAATTAAGGTTTTTCATATAAACTTTAGACATTTAATATTTTTATATGAAAAAAAAAATATTAATATTGCAATTTTTCATTGTTTTTGTTGTTTTCTTTTTAATTATTTTTTTACTGTTATAGGAAATTTTTATTTGTTGTTGTTTGTATTTTGCAAAAACGTTAGGTTGGTTATTTGCCATATTGCACAGTTGTTTTATGTTGTAGTATTTTTCTTTTGTCATGTAGGTATGTATGCAAATTTGTTTTTATTTATTATAACCTTTTCTTAATAAGTTTTTTATCATATAGGTATTTTTGACTAAAGAATTGATACTTACTAAGTTCCATATTAAAATAATGAAGAAAAAAATTACTTTGTGTGTTAAGAAAATTAATTTGTTAATTAATATATTATTAATATAGACACTTAAATAGGTATGTATGTATGTATGTAAGTATGTATGTATATGGAAACAAACAAACATTATTACTTTCAATTGATTTAAAATAATATTAACTAGGTTGTGTAAATTGAAATAGTTTAACTGCCTTATTGATAAAAAATATTTTAGATTTATTACAGCTTTATTTGACAAATGTCCCATAGAAATATGTCAAATAATCGCTTAATAAAACTGAAATAATTTTTATGAATACGACGGTAATAATTTATTTTAAATATATTTTATTAAAATGATTTATTTATTTGCTATCGAAAAAAATAAAGAAGTTATAGGAAACAAAACTTGTTTGTTATATAAAAATACATACATACATATGTTAAAAAAAATATTAAAAATGTTGTACACAGACAGTCAGGCGTGTCACAGAAACCATTAGCTTCTCTAGAAAATGTAAAATTTAAAAATATTGCGTTTTAAATCCGTTTAAGAATTGTAAAGTGAAATTGTATTTGTAAAGAATGAACAATAGATTTTTTTTATCAGAGCTGCTGAAGCACTGAGCACAAGGCGAATTCATATCAGGTGATCTCGTTTCAGCCAATGATGATCAGCTGTTAAATTATCTGGTGTCAAATCAAGCAAAACGTACAAAATTTTCTTGGCAGCAGGAAATTTTACACTAACATTTCATTTCAAAACAAGTTCACCTGGTGCGAACAAGTTTTTTAGTTTATTTTCCAAATACTCACAACTATTTCTATACATTTTCTGTTTTGTTTTTTTACTTTTTATTCGAGATACCACATTTTATACAAAATTCTTTGAATTTCTTGGACTTATGAAAACCTACATATGAAAACCTAAAATTTGAAAGTTTGTACATTCGCATAAATTATCTGGCACAGCTGAATTTAACTTCTTTATTTTTATTTAGATAGCTTTTGTGTTTCCAAATTATTCCAATGTTATCAAAAAATAAAAATAAAATCAAACATATGTTGTAATTGTAATTGTAATTTTTTGAGGTTTTAAAACCTTTTTTATGTAAATAGTATGTATGTATGTATATATAAATCGACTACTACCAGTGTCTAAAAAAACTACTACAGTTCTATATAATCATAATTTTCACATAATTCATTTCAATTTTCTCTATTCCTTTATTATTTTTATGTTTTATTTGCACCTGGCATTTGAGTTTTCCATAATTTTATGCTATATATTTTCTTTTTTTTCAATTTGCGCGTATAAATTTTCTATGAAAAATTCTTTTTAACTTATAAATTTTAATAAATTACGTTTGTTCTAAAATATTTCATTAAACACTTATTCAACTACATACATGTAAATGATTATTTAAAAAATTTTCTTCAATATGATTTGTTTTTTTTTTCTTGTAATAAATTTAGTTTATAATATATTTTTTTAAATATTTTTTATGGAAGCTGCTTTTAAAAAAATTCACTTGATATATATTTATATATGTATGCATGTATGTATGTAGTTTTGAGTGTTAATACAGGGCGGGAGCGTTATTCTTCAATAATATCATAATATGTAGAAGGATTTCTGAAATAAACTAAACTACAGTGTAACAAAATATTTTCAAAATGATTTTTTTTTGTGCTATACATGTGTTATTGATCCATATACATATTTGACAAAATTTAATTTTATAGAAAAGCAAAACATGTAGTAAAAGATACCATTCGAAAGTACATATTTACTCTGGCTCTCTTGATCTATAATTTCCAAAGAGAAACATAAATACAGAAATTACCGTTAACTCTCACATTAAACAAATGCAGCGGCATTAATTCACAACCGTTAGAATAAATATGAAATTATTAAAATATCCCTAAGGAAATTTATACTGGTTGTCATATGAACAGTGTTACCATTGAGAAAGCTAAGAGATGGCTCAAACGAAAGAATATTTCTTAGAAGAAAAAAAAAAAAAATATTTTTATATTATTTTAACCATATTATATCTAATGGCGATTTCTTTCGCTATAAGTTAAACAAATAAAAGCATGGAATTCCTAAAATTTCCTAGCACACTTTGAACAATACTGGTTCTGTTCGTTACGTATGAATGTGTATCATGTGAAACAGTCTTGCAGCTTCATATATTTTATTAAAAAAAGTTTATACTACTTTTTCTTCTGTCACTGAAAGAATTTTTTTTTTTGTATAAAATTTTTGCTGAAATTATTAAGTATGTTAATTTCATTTGAATCATTGTATATCACTTCATGTTTTTACTATTTGTTTGAATAGAATCGTTGAGCTTCTTAATATCATTTTTATAAACTTTTCTTGACAATTTAAAAAATCCCACATTCAGTACTAAAAACTATGGTTTCATTTTTTTTTTTAATATATGTATCTTTTTTTAGTTTAATTTTAGTGTATATATAGCACGTCTATATATAAATATTTATATATAAATTTCAATAGAATTATGTGCATGTATGTATCTATAGTTTACAGACACATCCATTTATCATGTATAACTTATATTTTTGTAATATTAAATATTGTATGTTTATTGCATTATAAATTTCGTTATATTTTATTTTTTATTTTATGCACCTAAATCATGAGGTTTTTTTTTATTTAAAAGAAGTTTATTTTAATACATTGATAGAAAATTTTTAGAGAGTCTTTTAAGACTCTGTATAGGATTTGTTCAACATGTGGTTGGTTGATTTTTCTTTAAGAGACTTCAAGTTTTGAATGATTTCGTTTGCTTTGTAGCTTATTTGTTTTCAATTTAAAGAAAATGTTTCTTGTAATAAAACTTTTGAAGATATTTTTATGTTACAAAGCCGTGCTTGAATCCGTTAACCTTCAAAAATATTGCCCTTTGTTTTCTTGAATATTTTTTTTTTATATTTTCATTAAACTTTTGATGAGAAATTACACTAATCATTACATATATGTATATAAAATTATATATAACTTTTTTGTATAATCTTTGTGTTTTTCTAGGCTTAAGCCTTAGTTTTTTTAAACCTTTAATTTTTTGAGAAATTTTCTTTTAACTCATGTTCTTCAAGTAGACACAGAATTTTTGAATACTAAAAATATAGAAAAAATTTATTACTGTATACAAAACAGCAAAGTGAGTGGAAAACAGTGTTGTCAGAAAATGATGATGGGAAAATGCTAAATCAGTTCAAATGTTCTACATAACAAGAAATAAAATGCTAGATTTTAAATTTGTAAAGGTTCTGTTAGCAGTTTTTTTTTTAAGAAACTTGAATGATTTGTATGAAGCAATATGCTAAATCTGGCAATGCATATGCTAAAATTAAAATTATTTATTCTTCTTCTTATTGATCATATATCGTTAGTTGTTAAAAGCAAAACAGTAACAAGGCCATTGTAAAAAAAAGTATTCAAAATCATTTTGATTTGAAAAATATTAACAAAATATTTTTTTACATGATAATTTTGACATTTTTGCCATATAATTTATTTCTCTACAACGAATTTATCGCTAGAACTCATTTCTGTTATCTAAAGTATGCTGCTTTTAATCGACATCTTTAATGAATTATGACATTAAAAATAATTTCAACAAAAACTGCTTGCAGAGTAATTTGGAAGCTTTGTTTACATTTAGGTTTTAACATTTTGAAAATATGTATGTATGTATATGTTGGTAGAGGCCATGACTCACTGTCCTTCACAATCGCACGACTTACGAAAAACTACAACCCTGATGTGATGAATTGTTATTGTCTTTTGAACACTTTCATAGACTCCATCATGCCAGGATTGTATTTTCACAAAAACCACACAATTGTGTAGAATAATGAATTTTATACAAAACTCAAATAAATATCTATGTATATAATAAATAAAACTTTGCGGTAATGTATGTATGTACATACCCTTAATTTCAAACCTTATAGGAATTCAAATATATAAAGTTAAATATCTCTTTAAATCAAACACATTTCTTTAAATTAAGTTTTATTTTATTAAAAATTTTCAGCTATATAAATATTATCGGTTGAATAAAAGAAAAATAATAAATAGAATTTGCATTAATTAGCAATGCAATGCTAAATATATTAAGCACATACTTATTTAAACTTAAGAATCATTTTTAAATGGAAAATTCAAACATTTCATTAACCTGTAGTAATACATATGTATGTATGTATATGTATTTTCAAAACTTGATAATTCTTTTACATACATACAAATTATCTTATAAATTTTATGCAAACTGGCAATGCGAATTATACCTTATATTTATCAGTTAAGCTTTTTCTAGCTGATGCCTAAGATATTACAAATTAATGTGTATTATGTAATAATTCGCTAAATGCTCATAATTTTTTTGGAGCCTTACAGAAGTTTTAAGTTTTCAACGAAGGGTTATAAATGGCCATAATACAATGCTGAAGAGAAGTGATGAGTAGCAGTGAAGAAAAGGCTCAGTGCGTCGTCTACTTACAGCTGTCAAACTCCCATATGGTTACTGTGAGTGATAAATTAAAGTAGCTAAAAATTTTGCGATTTATAAATAGCGCATTTTTAGATTCAGAAAACACAATATCGAATTAAACAATCAATTTGGGCATAGTCAATTAAATGGAATCAACGTTTCTTTTTGTCTTAACCTCTCGACTTTCTCAGCTTTTGTATATTTCTATAAGAATAGTTTCATGTATAAAAAATTTATAACTGACATGAAATATTATTAGATGTAGTAACACTGATATTTTCTCAATGATTATCGTCTGTTATTATCTAAACTGTCAAATGCACTGTCTGTCTTTCATTTAACAAAGGTGCATCTATCAGGCGGTAACAATACATCAGGTGACTATTGTTTTCACACCCAGCCAATTGTCAAATTTATTGTTTACAAGACTCATACTTTTTACTTTCTGTTCTGTTACAAATCAGCTGACTCTTTTTTGTTTAAAGAAGTCGTATGCAAGTCATTAGTTTTTCTGTTCCGTTCTGTTCTGTTTCGGTTCAATCCGTGAAAATCAAAAACATTTTAATGTTGTAGAACTTCGGGTACCTGATTGATCTACCCTACGACCCTTTATTTTTATGTATTTTTTTTTATTTAAATACTTAATGAATTCACCACTACCGGGTGTTCGGTAAAATTTTTAAAACAATAAAATGCGAGTTTGTTTTTTGTTTTATTTTATCGATCTGTTGTTTTTTCATTATTTTCTATTTTTCTTCTTTTTTTTTGTATGATGGCATTAAACAAATTAAATTATATTTAAAAAGTTAAATTAAATTACACACATTTATTTTAAATATATAATATAGGGTTTAATATAATAAGTTTAATTTTAATCATAATAATAAGAATAATATTGTATATTTGTTTTTAAATATTTTTAAAAATTAATTCAAAAGTTGTATGTATGCATTAAGTTTTTCACTGGTTTTTGTTTCATATTTATTTTTATTTTCTTTAGAGCGGGAATAAAATATTTTTGGTTTTTAGTTATGTATTTGAATGAATTAAGTTAGTAATGCAAATTTTAAATTGAAATAAATTATGGTTAATTAAGAAGTAAGTAATTTATATAATATAAATATAAGTTAATAAACATAAATATATCTAAAAAATATTATTACACACAGTTACAAATATATATTTTTTAATAAGGTTATGTTTCTTATGAGATTTTTTTTAAGTAAATATTTAATTTTTTTATTTGGTTTTTGCAATTTTCTTTGTAGTAATAAACATTTATTAGAATAAAGTTATGGTTAATTAATATATTTTTTTAAAGAGTTTTTGGTTTTATTTAATATTTTGCTTTTATGGTTTTTAAGTAGAGTAAGTTAGAGATAAATAATTATAAAATATAACTTAAGTAAAATTTTATTTAAAAAAAATTTATAATTAAATTAAATTAACTTTTTGCGCTACATAATGTGCTAATTTTTTTTTTTTGAGAACTTAGTTTTGTTAGATGTTAAATTTTGTGTCACTAGCTTTTAAAGACGCATAATGTCTGTATTATTTGGTTTTAAATAATTCATTTCTTTTCTGGTTTAAGTTTATGTTTGTGTTTGTTTTCATAGGAGGTTTATTTGGTTTTATCGCTTGTTTTTAAATGGCTTATGGGGTTTTGTGTCAGTTTTGCTGTAATGGTTCCTTTTGTGTGATATTTTGCAGTTTGTTATTTCTTTAGATTTTGTCTAATTTTTCTTTAGTTTAATTTTTTTAGATAATTTGTTTAAAAATAAGAGAGAAAAATTTTTTTAAAGAAATTTGACTAGTATTTTTTTTTTTTTGTTAAAAAAGTATGCAAACAATTTTTTTTAAATAACTGTAAAGTTATTTTCACAAAACAAAAATTTTATTGAGTGAACTTATTTAAGATGTTTTGGTTTTGTTGGTCTTAAAACTAACTTGCAAAACACGATTGCCTAGAGTGTAACCATTTAATGATTGTATAGCCACAACCGCTTCATCGTAGTTGGTCATGGTAACGAAACCGAAACCTTTGCATTTACTAGTCTGTAGGTCACGTATAACCTTAACCGATTGGACGGCACCAAATGGTCCAAACAATTGCCATAAAACATTCTCCTCCGTCTCTGGTGCCAGATTATAAACAAATATGCACCAGCCCGAGCCAGTCATAGCATTGCCTGGCAATATAGAATTGGCCAATAAGTCACCGGCCAAGGGCGAGTATCTATTTCAAACGAAAATAAAATAAAATAAATCAAAAAGAATTAAATATATGTATTTTTCACCATAAATTTCTACAGTAAAACTAACTAAAATTAATTATACCCACAAGCAAAACTAATAATAACTTGTTTGCTGACTGTTTTGCTAATTTCACAACTCAACTTCACGCTCATTTCTTGTTAATTGTTCTCTTCTTACTTTCACACTCATTTGTTGACATTTTTCAGTAGGAAAAATTAGTGGGCGCAATAATTTTAATTATTTTCAAGTCCGATGCATTTTTTTAGTTTTATTAAAAGTTTTGCTTGCTTGGTGTTAATTTATTTGAAAAATAATGGTTCTATAAATAATTTATTGGTCAAATTGCATGCTTGTGTTGTTTATTATGTAAAATTAAAAAAAAAATGAAAGTTTTTGGTGAAAATGTATGGCCGTAGATCAGTTTTTGAGAAGTGTCTCCAAAACACACTGGTGGTGCATAGCCAAATGAAAATGCATCTTGTATGCAGGAAAATTGCACATATGTACATATTTATGTGTGTAAATATGTTTATACAAAAGAATTATTATTATCAATATGAGTTCTCAGTTTAACAAAAGCCGACCCTGCTACATTTGTACAAGAACAAACCTGCCGGTTGGCGTGTTACATAGGTAAGCAAATTTTTTCTTATTTACTTTTGCAAAGAATAAAAAAAAGTGCTGGACTTTGCACATTTTTGTTCATCTTGCCCGGGTGCATCTTGGCATTCAATTTAAGGTAGTGTTGACCATACTTTTTACACAAAAATTGCAACAGTTTTTACTAGGGTAACAAGAAATATATGTACATATGTATGCATGTCCATACTGCAGATTGTATAACCAGAGTGTACGACCTCAGAAATTTATCTGGGGTTGGATAAGTATATTTCGTTTTTTAATCACTTCGCGTCCTTTGTGCCATGTAAGTTAGTATATTGTTAAAGGCTGCTAACAGTGTACACTGCAAAAAAATAATGTTCTAACTAGGTATGTACATATATGTATGTATGTAGATTCTTGCAGAGAAGACCAAAGTGGTCTTAACGAAGTGTCTAGTGCCTAGACACGACTACTTTGCTACATTTTGCCAAATATTGTTAACAAAAAATTAGGGATCGCTGTAAGTTCATCAGAAAAAAATATTGTTCCTTTACTTTCGCAAAAAAAGTACACTTAGATATTATTTTTTGGTGCAAAATGTTAATATGATTTGTGTGGTGGACTCTTAGCTACTTTATTGCCATATATCCATAAGTAGTTAATCGCTATCACCAAGTCTGAATTAACTGCTATCCAAAAACTGATGACACAATTTTTTTAGGGCGCACATATTTTCGAAACATTTGGAGGCCCATTAATTAATAAGTTGCCAAAATCGCCAAATTTATTATATAACGAAAGAAAGAAAGAGAAAGTTGCCATACATAATACTAATTTTAATTCAGCTGCTTTGCCATTAGACAAGGCAACTGGAGTTCGGTTGCCATCCAAAATGGAGACATTATTAGTAATTCTCAATAATATTTTTGGTTTTTTATTTTTATATGTGTATCAGCATATGAAGTTAGCCAAGTTTTTCAAGAGTTTTTTTTTGTCTGTAGTCATTAACGAAATGCAGTTACATAAATTTTACCAATAACAAACAAAATTCTTCCTAATACCTAAAAGTATTTAAAAACTTGTCAAATTAAACTACAAAAATTTATTTTTTATTTAAATTTTCTTTGCAACTACTTATGCCGAATTAAAAAAAATTTAATTGTGCCACTGAACTCTAAATAAGAAAATTTCAACATAAATTATTAACAAATTTTTGTTTTTAAAAAATTTCAATTTTTGCTCCGCCCTTTCTTTTTGAAATCTAAGAAAAAATGAGTACATGTACAGAAAAATTCTATAAATATCGTAAATTCGCCAAAAACACAAATTCGTCAAAAATCTAAAATTTCACAGATTAAAATTCTACAAATTCCTTTGATTGTATAGTTCATCCTTTTGGTGAATGAAGTATTTTTTCTTAAGTTGAAAATTATAAAACAAACATATTTTTTGATTTTTTAAACTTATGCTTTTTCTCTCCTAAAAGCACCAAATACTCGTATATTTTTTATCATTAATATCTCTCAGGAAAAAAGCAATATAATCATCAATAATAAATTATTATATAATCAATATGATGTTTCACTATTCCTCCGTCCTTTCATCGCTATCACTTTCCTAGTTGGTAATAGTGTCATAGCTCAAAATTTGATTTTTTTTTTAATTTCATATAAATAGCTTGTACTATCACCTTCTGAGAGGAGAATATTTTTTGTGAATTGAAAACTTTAAACACGTGTTCTGTAAAATTAGGTTTTTTTTTAGTTTGTGACACTATTGAAGTAAATGAGCGATATGTATCTTAGTAGGCATAAAAATAATAAATAATAATTTGCTTTGCTTCGTTTAAAACTTTCATTTCGTGCAATGTATGGCGGAATATTGAATTGTTTTCAAATTCTTAGCGCCTAATTATTGAAAAAATTTTTAATTTTTATTTTGTGCGAATTAGTTAAACATTTTGCCACCTTTTTGACCCGTACTTTAAAGACAAATAAAAATAATTGTATTGTTTACTTTTATAGAAAAAGAAAAAACACAAAAGCAAAGATAATAAAACCGAAATAAACTTTGACATTTAGAACACAAATAAAAAGAAAACTTAGGTAAATGCGAAATTATTTAATAATTCGAATAAAAAATTTAATTTAAAAACTCAAATTTCAAACATAACTTAAAATAAAATACTACAAACTATAGTGTATCCAAAAACAATATGGTTTAAGCCAAAACAAAAAACTTTAATTCTTATTACAACAGTTTTTGGTTTTTAGATTTTCTTTTAGATAAACAAATAAAATAATAAGAAAAATAATTCACCTTTGTAAACCCTTGTTAATCGCTAACATCGGGCTTTTTCCAATGCTAAACAAATTAATTTGCCATAAAATGAAATGAAATAAAAAAGAAAAATAATAAAAATTTTATAGAAAAAATATATAGTAAATAAAATATGTTTTTATATTATTCTTTAGACAGTAAAAAAAATTGTTGAAAATTAAGAGTTTTTTTAGTTTTAGTTTTTATGCTACATATTTTTTAATAAACTAAAAACGGGGAAAAAAATTATGCAATAATAAGGAATAAATTTTTAAAAACATTAAAACAAGAAAATTTTAATATATTGTTCAGAAAAAAGTAAAAACAAAATTAAAATCAGGTGAAGAAACATTTTTTTCTTTTGCAGGAGATTTTTGCTAACTAATGCATGCATTTTTTTAAGTATTTAAAGTTTTCTTAAGAAAAAACTTTTCCCTTTAAGAAATTTTTGGGGTGAAATTTTTAAACTCACCTTATACGACCGGCAGATGGCAGGGCTCCAGCGGCTAAGCGTCGTGTAGCGGCAGCGGCTTGTGGTGTTAAATAAGCGGCCAAAGGTGGTGGAATTTGGGCTTTAGCACTATTGCTCGGATTATTGGCAAATTTAACAGTAATAGGTTCAGTATAACCCTTAGGAGTTTTACCATTCAGTTCTTGTATTGCACGTTCGGCTTCGTTGCGTTGATCAAAACGTATAAAACCAACACCCTTTGAAAGACCTGCAAGCAAATAAATATAAACATTTTGAGTTTATATTTTCTTTCTGTTATTGACGAATTCAGATATACACATTAACTAACAAACTTAAACAAAACGTACCAAATTCTTTTTGTAATTTAGCTTGTAAAACATCTTGAACTAAAATTAAAAATGAAACAAGTAAAATGAAATAAAAAAGAAAATTATAAATTAACTAATTAAAAACAAAATATGGGATATTCAGTAAGGCAGGGAAGATGTTGGAGATATGTGGCGTCGATGTCAATTGAGCATCGTTTTTAATGTGAAGGGTTTATTGCTAAAGTGAATATTTTTCAGAGTTGCAATGATGCTCGTTTTAACATATGGACGCTTATATGTCGTTCAGAAGAGTTGCCATATATGGCATAGCGTCCAGTCTCAAAGTTCACTAGATGTCATTGTATCCATAGAACGTTAAGGAGTGTAAATTTCACTCTATTTCACATTACTGGAGGGTAGTTACATAATTGAAAGATATAATAATCAATTTGTTTTGGGTGTCATGAAATAATCAACTTTATTCCAGTTGCCGACATCGACGTCACTTTAACAGAATACTAAAAAAATTGGGGCTTGTTTACTCGCTCTCGAGAACAATTTTGTGCTACTGACAACCTATTTCCGTTCCCTAAGGTCTAGAAAATAGCATAAACCTGCCAACAGGAGTCAGTTGTTTTCGACAACGGGTACACAAGCCCCAACTTTTTAGTATTGTGTTAAACTGACATCGATGTCGACAACTGGAATAAGGGTGAATATATGTATGCTACTTAGTGCACCAAATAATTAACTTTTTGCTTAAGAAATCATCGTTTCTCTTGCAAGCGGCGTGCATTAATGACCAAAATCGACCGGTTTTCTGAAGTCATAACTCCGTCACAATGAGAAGCAATATATCGGTACTCTTCAAGTCGACACAACTCATGACATCTCTTAAATTAAGCGAATCTAAGCAACAGTTATTTGAAATTGACCTCTTGACCATCGCTCTTAAACAACAACCTCACCTTATTGGAAACTACCACATAAGACTTGAAGGCCTGAGAACCAAAGTGCTACAAGTGCCAAAACTAACAAAATTTAATTATGTAGACGCAGCAAGCAATATTTGATACAAAACTTTGGACCGGTATTGTCTTCTATTGACCAAGGCTTTCATTTACTATAAACAGTACCAAAAAAAAGTTAATAATAATTTTATTATTTGCACTTGTAGGCGTTTGACTTTCAACACCTCAATTGTCAATAAAAAAATTTAATTTTCTTAAAATACGAGTATGTTAAATACGTTGAATTATAGTTCATTTTATAAACTCACCCGATATATTATCACAGAGTATGCGAGATGTTATTATTTTGCCATATGGTGCAAACAACGATTCCAAGTCTGGTTGTGATAGATTTTTGGGAAGACCCGATACATATAAATTAGCACCCTTGATTGATTCCGAACTTGGACGGGCGTATGATACCTTAATAACTTTATTTTGCAAACGCAAACCATTCAATGTATTTACCGCCTTTTCAGCATCCTCGGGCCGTACATAGTTAACGAAACCATAGCCCAAACTTTGACCTAAACAAAAAAGGAATAGTTATGTAAATTGTTAAGTCTTTTATGTTACGAATTGATTAATTAGTTACCTTGCTGTAAAGCTGGATTTAAAGCTGTCAGGGATGCTGGCAAAACTAAAGAAGATATAGAGAAATATTTCAATAAATGTCAATTCTATAACACAAAATCAAAAACAATAAAGGAAAATAAGTAAAAAAGTAATTCTTGCAGTACTGCTAGATTATATCCTTGTTCCAAGTAGGAAGATATAAATATAATGATTTGCAAAAATCGTAATTTCGAAGCCTTCACAATCAAAGATGGTATGTATGTATAATTATGTTCCACATCTCGCTACGAGGGTAATTTTGAAATATTTCTTAAAACCTTGCGAAAACAGTCACAAAACAATTTTAACTAAAATAGTTCTTAGGAAACATTTATCACATATTCAGTTCTTACTTCACTATAACACTCTAATAATATTATTCTAGTAACGAGGGTGGATTTTGAATATTTTGTCGTAGTTTCAACTTTTGAAATCTGTTTTTTCTGAAAACTTTGCAATTACATTTCGTTGCCGTGTTAATACAACATTATTATAATTCTATTGCTGTAACGAGGGTCGCCCTATATGAAACATTTTTACGCGCTTCGTTTTTTTTAAATAGAGTTTCTGTTTACTAAAGAAAGTTTGCATAATAAAATTTTGCGATAATGCAACTCTATGATAAATTAGTACATACTTGTAACGAGGGTTGATTTGATGTATGTATGTACATTTCCTTCTCTTCAACTCTTGGAATATTTTTGCCTCACTAGCGAAACTTTGCACGTACATTAAATATCCTGCACCAATGAAACATTATGATAAAATATTTGATCTGAAAAACGAGGGTGGATTGAAATATTTTTTCTTTGTATCAACTCTTGATAAAGGTGTTTTAAACTTCTTAAATTTCGAAAGCTTATTGAGTGAGTTTGTGCTGCAAAATATGTGACATTATATTATAATCTTATCTTAGCAACGAGGGTCGGCTTGAAGCACTTTTTTCTTTTCATTTATTGAAATATGTAGTTTCTCCTAACTAGTGAAACTTGTCAAGTATATTAACGTTATTATAATACATTTTGACGAGGGTGGATTAAATAAAATATTTTTTCTTTATATAAACTCTTCACTTAAGTTCTTTTTAACTTCCTAAATCTGCAAAATATATTGAGTATAAATGTAATTTTGTTTTGAAACACGTTTTCTTCTATTCAGCTCTTGAAATAGTTTTTCCTAATTAGTGAAACTTTGCACGTGGATTGATTTCCCGTGATATTGCAACATTATACAAATTCATGCTTGGTATCACCTCTTGTGTTGGTTTTGTTAACTTCTTAAATTTTGAAAGGACATTGAGTGATTTAATCCAACAAAATAACATTACATATCAATTTGATTTTTCTAAAGAGGGTCGCTTTTAAATATGGCTTTTTTAATTTTAATCCCTTCCACAGCTGTTTCAGGGCTAGTTTTTTACTAACAAGTTAAACTTAGTTTAACATACTTTTGAGTTAACCAAGAAACAAATTTAAACGGGGTATAACCGCCTATGCTGTTTTTCAGTGACACTACAAAGATAAAACCAAAAAAGATAACCAAATTTAAAATCCAACGAAATATAATTTCTCTGCAACTATTTCTAAAATCATCATCCACAGATTCCTTTGTTAAACGAAATCTTTGCAAGAATTGCACTTCATAATTGATTTGGACGTGTTTTTATCTCTCTTATTTGTCTCGCAATTGTCCTATCCAAGTTATTCTGGCTTAATAATCACTAAAATCTTCGTCGTGATAAGAAACATCCATTTTATTTATGTATGAATGTACTTATTTATTAAACTTTTCAGCAAAACTGTTTTTATAGTTATAAAACTTTGTACATACATCGGTCGGTCCTCGTAGATAGATACTTGTTAACGAGGGTCGATTTTAAGTATATACATATGTATGTATACATTTTGTGTTCGACTTCAAACACTGTTTAATCAGCTGAGTCTTCTTGGAACTCTAGTTTACCAAAAAATCCAATTAATAAAATCGAATTTAAAGTAACTGCAGACCTTGGGAGCATTGCATTTTTTTTTTAAATATTTTTCATCATTATTATTTTGAAAAAAAATAATAAAAGTATAGTTTTATTGTAAATGTATTGAAAAATATACTAAATATATATTTACCCAAATTACCTGAGACTTTATCGCGCACCAATTTGCAACTTTCCAGCTCACCAATGCTCGAGAAAAGCGAACGCATTTCCTCTTGTGTCATTGTTTGTGGCAGATAGTTGACAATCAAATTGGTGCGCGACTCATCTGAGTTGCCATCGACAGACCCGTTGGTGCTGCCATTCTTGACGATATCCATGGCATTGGTCATTTTCAGTTGTTGGGCTGGGGTTTGTTGTTGATGTCTTTGCTGTTGGAGAGTAATTTTGAAGCTTTTTTTCCTTAACGTGGGCTTGGGTTAAGCAACAAACTGGTGTAGAGCTAACAAGGAGCTGCAGTTGTGGTGAGTCCTATGAGAGTCGCGTAATTTTTTTATTTGTTTTTAATTTGTAACAAAAAGCCTTGATTGCGCTTAGCACAAGTTTGAGAAGTTTTTTTTATGAATTTGATGTTTCTGTTTTTAATTTAAAAGCGTAGTTTTGTTTTAAGAGTTTTCTTTGTGTGTTTGCTTTTTTGGAGTTTTAGATCTAGCATTTAAGATCATAAATTAATAATTAAAATTTTTTTGTTTTTCTTTTTAAAGTTTTATTTTTAATAAAAGTTAAAAGAGTAAATTTTACTAATGTTTTGGTTGTTAATGAGTATTTTTTTTTTGAATTTTGAATTTTTTTTCTTTTTGGTTTATTTTATATAAAATTGCAAAAAATGCAAAAGTTTTTTTTTGTTTTAATTTTGTTTTTGGTTTTAGCATAAATTATTTGACTAAATATTAAATTTTATAAATTTATTTGTTGTTGTATCTTAATATGGAACATTTGGTTTATATATATTTTTTTATAACCTCAAATAAAAGTTGTTTGCTTCTTCTGTTTTTAATTCAATATTGAGGTTAGGTGTAAAAATGATTATTCTTTATAACTTTTTTTTAATAATTCGTTATTTTTTTAGCTCTATAGTAGTTGGTTTTCTTTGGTGGTGTTGATTTGCAAGATTTTCTCAATATACTTGATTTTTTGGAAATTTTTTTTCATGTAATAAATTTAAATACGAAATATTTTTTACTTGGTGTACAATAATAGCTGCTCGATTGCTTACTCAATACATATTTTATCTTAGATTTTATCAAAGCTGAAAAAGATAAATAAAGAAAAAGAATATGTTATTAAAAAAAGTCATTAAAGTGTGTTATCAGCTTAAATTATACTAGAAGTCATGTGAAAACAACCCTAAGTGCACATGGAAAGAAATCCTCCCTGCTTTTCTATGACATAGTCTTCAAATGTCTGTTGCGTAGGATTAATGACGCTGCAAATTAGTGTTGCTTAACATTTCTGCTTTAAGTAAAAACTGAAAAGCTTTCAAAAAAAGAAATATATTGCTTTTTTAATCCCTTTAATTGCAAATCCTTTGAAATTTCAAAATATCATGTAAATACTTTTTGTTTCATTTAAGAATATTGAATCAGTTTTTATCACAACAAATGGGGCAGATAAAGTTTTGTAGGTATTTTCTAAAAAAAAAAGAAGAAATATACCAAAAGGAAAACAACTACAAGTCGTGTAGTAATGCCGTGTTTATGCTCACAAAATATGAATAGAAAAAGAAATATGAATTATATATATCTGCTTGGGTCTAGAAGTTGTTCATATATAATTTCATTAAAGCCTTAAATGGCTTTCAGATTTATTTGTTTATATCAAGCAACTTTAAATGGAATGTATTTTCTTTTTATAATAATTTTCTTTAAAGATTTTCTGAATGCTTTGCTATTTTGTCGTAAAATCTTAAGTAAAACAAAATGACTTCTAACATAACATAAATATTTACCTTTAAATAACTAGGATCAGTAAAAAAGGACATATGAAGTATTACTTATGGTTTATATAAGCGGTTCGGTTATTGTAATTCATGCATTTTATACAACTATGTATTCCTATGTCCTTTTTTTGTTTGTAAGAAAACCTTTTTTGCAACTACATAGACTATTTTTATATGAAGTGAATTTTTTTCAAAAACTTCATAAATTTTTTTATATTTTTCTTATTCATTTAGGCCAAATTTTAAAGCAATATCTATACAAGTCGTTTTCAGAAGCCCTGTTTTTAATAATGAAATTTTGTTGTGTATATATTGTTAAACAAAGAAGGTGTTCATATATCCTTTTTTACGATATTTTTTTATGTGAATTTTTCGTTTTGAGTTACCTCAGAAAAGTCTTCATTAAAATAAATAAACTTTTACAATAATTTTTTTTGTGGAAAAAAATAAGAAAAAATAAATTTTTTTTTGTAATATATTTATTTTTAATTTTGAAAAAACTTCAAAATAAAAGCACTACAGGTCGTAGATTAAATCCCTTTATGCAATCGCTTAGTTTTGTTACTCTATCTCTTTAAATATATAAGTTGTTCATATATCCTTTTTTGTGAATGAACTAGATCATGGTGAGTTTTTGTTGATTGATTTCTATTTTACAGGTAAAACGAAAAGATATTGACAAATTTTTTAAAGTATTACCACTTCAAGTCGTTTCTATGAGTGCTCTATGCCCTCATAAAACTTGTTTGGTAATATCTTTTTTACTTAAGATGCAGTTCGTATATACTTTTTTTTTTTTGAAAACAAACCATATTCGCTAAATGTTTATTTTTTAAGAAATTAAGTTTTTTTACTAAGTTATTTTTGACAAAACAAAAAAATACTAATACTACAAGTCGTTTATGGAAGTCCTTTTTGCCACCAGTTAATTTTATTATGGTAACTTCTGGAGTTTAAAAGCTGTTCGTATATCCTTTTTGGTAAATGAATGCATGAAAGCTCTGATTTAATTCCAAGTTAACTTTTAAAAGCAAATATAGTTTGTTAAAAAGCGTAAATTTTTAAAAATGTCACAACTATTGAACTGCTTGATGATATTTTTTTAATCCAGATCATATGCATGTGTATCATTTTTATGAAAAACTATAAATTGTTTTTCTATAATCATGCTTTCGTTCAACATTTTTATAAAGAAATAAAAAACAAATTCCGTTAAAACATCATAAGTTTCATTTATATGCCCATAAAATTTTATGTTAATATCTGCTTTGTATAAGCATGTTTTTTCTCGATATAAACTAATTAAATATTAATATACTTTTGTTTTTGATGTTGCTAAAGACATATTTGGAAATTTATTTCCCAAAGTACAAAAAGAAAAACAATTTCAATTTCCTAGAACTAATAAAAAATAAGTTTTTGTATAACGACAAAACTTGGTTGCTTGGTTGACATCTGTTTCGCATAATAAGTTGTACATATTTATTTTTTGTTTTCTATACGTCCACTTTGAAATAATTATCATAAAAATATATTTATGTATAAAAATTAAAAAAAAAAACCAAAAGGTTTCTTCTACAAAAAGAATTCTAAGATTTTCATATAGATATGGCTAGCTATTTGATATTTTTGTGTTTATGTGAATTACCACCAAGTATTTTCGAAATGTCTACTTCAACTTTGCAGCTTGTCGTGTATCCTTCATTTGCAAAAATTTATTTAATTATATGCAGCAATGTAATTTTTTGCTCTAAAGTTTAAATTTTGTTGACCATTCGTCGCCCTCCTGTCATTTAAAATTCTCTATTTGGTAGAATATAAAAAACTGCTCTTTATTTAATTAACCCCCTGTGTATTAAAAGGTTTTTCCAAAAAGAAACAATACCAAACAGCAAATGAAGTTCAATGACACTGCGTTTTCATTTATATATGTATGTATGTACATATGTATGTGTATGTTCAAGAGCATAGACATTATTCGCTTCCCTTCACATTTATGTATCATACATATATAAGGTTTTTAAATCTCCTGTTTTTATTGCTCTGCAGTTATTGCTGTTTTTGACAGCACCTTAATAAATTAATGTTTAAAAAAAATAGGAATTCCTTATCTTTGCTATGCATAAGCTATTATTCCAACTGGACTTGATATGCTGTTTGTTTTCCTGAATTCAGATTTTGAGTTTCTCTACAACCCTTATAGAGTTAGATTTTTCTGTCTTTTTCCAGTTGGGGCTCATTTTTTATCAGCATCATTATTTATGTTGTGGTTTATGTTATTGCAAGTGATTGTATATATTTTAAAGAAATTTAGTAAATGTTTTTGAAGTCTTTAATTAAGATTTATTTAAAAATAATTATAAGATTATAGATGTGTGCATGAACAAATTAAAATAAAATTTTTCAAAAGAACAATTTGTTCAAAATATTAATGCCACATGTCGTGCCTAAGTATCCTTTGCATTTGCTAAAAATTTTGAGGAATTACTACTATTGATTAAAAAGTTCGTCATATATCCTTTTTTTAAATTTTCAAATTTTTATTTTTGAGCAAAAATTGTTGGTAGATTTAGCTTTTGCAGTTATTTTATTTTAAAAATTATAATATTTGTTTTAATAAGATGTTTATATTTCCGCCTTCTCTTAGATTACTCCCTTGAAGACCTTTCGGCTAAAACTAAGAAGTGTGTTTCAGATTCTTGAAAGGTGGTAAAGTGCTAGTAATGTGTATAAAAAAATCATGGCCCAAAATTTTTTTTTTTTGACAAAAACATATGTATGTATAACTGGTTTTAATTGTTTTAAAACTCGTGCTTTATTGCTATTTACATGTCTGGGAAATTGTTATTGAAAAATCTTAATTGTGTTGAGCTTGCGTCATATATCCTTTTTTAGGTTTCGCTATCTCAGCTTTTTTAACAATTTATAGAATCTATGAAACAATTTTTATAAAAAAATATAAATTTTATGGATTTATTTTACCACTAGGATTAATAAGATTGTAGATGCATGAAAAAATAAAAAAAACTATGCAAAAGAAAAATTTGTTGAAAATATTAATGCCACAAGTCGTGTTTAAGTATCCTTTATATCTACAAAAAATTTAGAGGAATTATCGCTGTTGGTTAAAAAGTTTGTCACATATCCTTTTTTTAAGATTTAGACATTTTTATTTTTTTAACATATTTTTTATTTTTTAACAATTTTTCATTTCCACTAATAGCTTAAATAATTTTTAAATTGTCAATTCAGGTTATTCATATGCCTGTACTTCTCAAACCTGCCTCGTTATCCTGTTTTGTCTGCGGTTAAATTTTTGTCCTTATGACAAAAAAAAGAAACTTTTTAACGGCGCGCCGCATGAAGAATCATCTCTGAAGTGATTCTTAACAAAGACACACATTTGGAACAATTACAAACATTCAAACTCACAATTTCACACACATTGTCAAAGTTCAAACCGAGTGCTAAAAGGACAGAAAAAAGAAAACATTGAGTTCAATGAACATAAAAAATGCCGGTTGGTCGCATAAACATAAAATAAATAAGACACATTTTCATGAATAGAAAACATAAGACACAATTTCTTCTTTTGTTCTACACATTTTGCGTCGACAGAAAGAAAGCAAAGTCTAAAAACAAAAAAATTTTTTAAGGACATAAAGGAGATGTTTAAAGAGTCTAAAAAAAGTGGCTTACACCAAAAACGAAACACACCCAGAGATATACACACAACTTATATAATAAACACATTCATATAAAACATTTACTCTTCGCATGTCATACACAGAGTTGAGAATGTGTAAAAATGAAAAATACACACCAAGGTATATATGTATATGTATGTATGTAATCTGTAAGTATTTTATTTTAATTATAAGACATGTTTTCTGTAAAAAATCGTTTTCAAACACACAAACAAACATATTCTTTGCAAAGTGTGACTTACACTCATACTGTTGCAAAATGTAATTGACACTTTTTCATTCCCAAGTGTATGTATGTACCTGTGTGTATGCATATTTGTTTTTGTTTCCTTGCTTTATGCACTTATACACACATAAGCATTCATTTGACCTCATTTTTTCTATACACAAAGTCTTTTTTACCACAGTTTTTTCGAGTCTCAAAAGGGTATGGGGTGCAATCAAAATAGGTGTCTGTCTGTCTGCCTGTATTACAGGCTTTTCGATGGGTTGTGTGTCGGCCTTTTTAAGGTGTTGGTTGTTCAATTTTTGTTGCATGTACATGCAACATGCTGAAGAAAAAAACAAAACATTTAAGTATTTAAGTGCATTTTTTTGAAGGGTTTTATTTAAATTTATGCAGAAAAAAATCGAAAACAAAAAGGAAAAAAGGCATAAACAGGCTAATTAAAGCAAAAACACGTGACATAATTTAATATTGTTGGTTTTTAAGAATTTTTTTATTATGAAAAATAAGCGCACAAGAAGGAAAAATGCAAATTTTTGGAAAAAAATTTTTTTCAATAGTTTTAGATAAAAAAATAAATAGTTTATTTTCATTTCATATTGAATATATAATTTTTTTTAAATAAAAATGAGTCCTTTGAACAGGGTTAATGGTTTCGACAAACGCTAAAGGCTGTCTTTAATGGTTTTTAATTTTTTTTATTAAAAAATGAGCTCACAAAAAGGAAAAATTCAAATATTAAGGCAAATTTGTACGAATAATTCTAGAATTAAAAAAATTATAATTTCAAAAAATAAATAATTTTGTTTTATTTCGCTAGAAGCTGTCTTTGGATAGAGTAACTGCAAATTTGTGTTACAATGGCAGAAAGAGGGTGTTATCATATTACGAGGGCAGTTTGACAATTCCGTGACTTTTTGTATATGTCCAGATCAGTAACATTACCAACTAAATTTTTATTTATATTTTCATATTTGCCTCTCTGTTTTCTCTAGCCATCAGCAAACGTTTACGTAATTCGTCTGGTTAGCATTTTTCAATTTATTCTTTCTTTTTAACCGACTTCAGAAAAAGGACGAGGTTATCAATTCGTCTCAATTTTTTTATTTGGCGGTGTTACTTCATAAATCGGTTCATATTAGACCGGTTGTAAAACAATTTTTACACAAATTTTTTTTATTTGATTTTATGCTATTCTACTTATTTGATTGCTGCGAAACCTAGCAAACACGTTTGGTTCTTGTAATTACACAATTTCAAAGTTGAGAAAATGGGCGGGGCTACG
This sequence comes from Nowickia ferox, assembly GCA_936439885.1. Lineage (NCBI taxonomy): Eukaryota > Metazoa > Arthropoda > Insecta > Diptera > Tachinidae > Nowickia > Nowickia ferox. The sequence goes on along the minus strand of OW387025.1, from coordinate 7,070,924 downwards.
CCTATTAAAATCTATTATTATATATAACGTGGTTCTATTTAACCGATTTTTACGAAACTTACCGCACACCTTGAGCTCAAAAATAGACACAATCTACCATTTGAAAAAATGGGCGGAGTCACGCCCATTAAAATTTAATATTTTATTTTAAGTGATTCTCCTGTTTACAAAACTTAACACACACTCTGAGCTGTGAAAAACACATAATCTTGCATTTAAAAAATGGGCGGAGGCACGCCCATTAAAATTTAATTTTATATCCCATAAGTTTTTTTCGGAAATGTTTTATCAGATCTTTGCATTGCAGTCGTTTTTTTTTGGCAGAGTTATTCTATTACATGCTTAGTTTTTAGCCATTATTGTGAGAAGATACTTCAATATCGAGTTACCAACTATATTTTTAATTATATTTTTGCATATGGACTTTTTAAAGTTATTATTCGTTATTAGTTAGAAAAATCAATTTAAGTTGTTTGCTATCGAAATTGCTTACTTCCCTAACTGGCGTTACCAACTAAAATCCTACTTCAGTTTCGACATTAGCTCTCTTTTTTATTTGACCCAGGCGATGCAGGTTATTGTTTTCTCTTTTTTTTTTCAAAATATTCAAAACCAGTGTTGCCAATTAAGCGCAGCTTTAGTATACTTTCGAGAAGAACAATATGTTTCATAATTTTTAATAATTTTTTTATGTCAAGCCAATAATTTTTTTCATATTGATCCTGTTAGGCCTTTTTTAGAGACCGCATGGCCAGTTATATTTCTTTGTTTAGATTTGAAAATTAACTATTTGTTAACCAAATTTATTTTAATTCAGTACTAAAACTTCGCTTTACCAATTGAATTAAATTTTTTAAATTTCACCTTTTAACTCCCTAATATTTATTTGTTTCTTGCTGTTTTTAAATAGCAACAAAAACTATCATAATTTATTATTCTTATGAGTTGGTTAACAATCGTTTCAAAATTATGCTTTTACAGCTGTTGCTTAGTTGGACTAGAAAACAATGAGAAATAAATTCATTCATTTGTTATGGTATGCCATTGCAAATGCCTGACAGCAGGATATCGTTAAGGATATATACATATTTTGTTTAATAAGTTATGCTTATGTTGTAATTAAATGCTACTTTAAGGTTATATTTGTATGCATGGGACTGTTACAACTAAATTTAAAACTTTAAATGAATACAGTTTCGTTGTCAACACAAAAATAAATCAATAACTAATGAATTATTAAATACGTATTTAAACTAATTTACAAGGAATGTAAGATTTTGTAATGAAGCTATGAAAAGGTATTTTACGGTGAAAGAGGAAACAATTGCTTCAAATAAAGAACATTATCTCAACCACTTATTTCTGCTAAAATAACTAAAAATAAAACTGCATGCAGTGGTAGAATAAAAAAATTATAATTATTTCAATTTTCTTTGCTTGGTCCATGAAATTTCAATTCTTAATTCCATATTTATTGGCTATTTTAAATATTGGAAAATCTTGAAATTGTGTTTAACCCTTATGTTACCATATAAAAAATTCAATATTCAATTTATATTGAGATTAGCAATTTTTGCAAAAACTCTTAATACATTGAAGATTAAATGTCAAATAAATATAATTCGGCATTTCTTATATTAAGTACTTTAACCTCAACAATAAATAATAGATTTAAGGTAGCAAATAATAAACTTATTTAACATACAGTGCTGAGTCAGCCAAAGCAGAAGGTGAAAAAGTATTTGCTATAAAAAACAACTTGTTCCGTTATTGGGCCCATAATATGACTAGAGTTCAGCTCCATTCATTTATAAGTTTGCTGTTTGATTCCTTTATAATATTTTTTGCATTTAAATTTTGTTTACCAACCAACAACAATGGAATTAACACTTCCATACAAAAGGAAAATATTATATGTACATACTCCTATGTCCATGTTCAGTCGCACTAACCAAAAGATTTTACTCGTCGTTAACCTCCTCCCGCTACTAGCGAAAATAAGAAGAAAAAAACAAACAAGAGTTCTATAATTCAATCGCTATTTAAGAGAGTTAACATGCATGTAAATATGCAATATCTAGTTTTTTTTTCATGTGTATATAGGAAGCTGGACTTGTTCTATTTACACTCCCCTTTTTCCACACACACTGCTTTACATGGTTGTCGTTTTTCCCTGTTTCGTTTGTGGTAGTATGTTTGACGCCGGCTTTTTGTTATTGTAGTAGCCAAAAATAAACCGTAATAATAGAGCTCCAAAAAATACGCATAATTGCAGAGAGTAGTTGAGCTAGAGCGAGAGCACATTACTGTTATTTTTTCTTTCTAATTTATTGTTGTTTCTGTAAGTGTTGTTGTTATGGAGCATATTGATTATTTTTGTTTAAAGTGTGTATAAGTAAATAGCGTTTTGCTTTTTTTGGGGTTATTTTTTTGGGGATGGTTGCTTAGCTGCTTTAAAACTAAATGTTTATTAAAAAAATGCGATTTGTCTTAAAGTTTGTTTCATTCCAATTAATTTCTCAAATATACTAATATCAGAAATAAGTAAAGTTTGTATGTTTATAATCGCCGGAACCAACGGCCCGATTGCTAAAATTCTTTCAGCAAAAAGTTGAATAAAGCATTCCAATAGCCATAGAATATTTTTTGTCCCGTTAAAATGTTTAAGATAGGCTCGTGGTTCGGTAAACCCTATATAACTACCCAGAAAATATTTATTATTATTGTTTTAGCACCGATCTATTAAAGATAGAGCATTTAGGGAATCGTAGTTAAAAGAAAAACAGAACCCTATAAACCTGCGTATGCGGTTCGCTCTCCAAAAAGTCGGTCTGCCCTTCAGTGCATCTGTCCGCTCATACGTCCTCTGTCCTAATGAAAAAATAAATTTGTTTGTTTCGCTTTATCGGCTAAGTGATTCAATCGATTTTGATGAAATTTAAAAGAAAGATATCTGCTTCTCAAAGAACACATATGCTATACTCGTATATGTATATTTTTTTGAAGTAGGATCAAAAGGAAGACAGGGGAAAATGTCTGCCATCCGAAACGACAATCTGCGTATAAAAGAGCACACAGGGTTCATATATTTTTAAGATCTAAAAGGTAGATATGCATTTAAAAGAACACACAGAAATATAACTCTTATAGAAATAGAAAAAGAAGCTATCAACATTTCAAAATAGAAATTTTTTAAATTATTTTTGCTTCTTATTTAAATGTGTTATGTTTAATTAAATCAAAGAATTTGAAAATAAACTGTTTCATACCGTTTGGTCCTCAGTTTTTGTTTTTTTATGTTACATTGAAATATCTAAAACTATGTGCCATTTCACAACGTCACTTAAAGTAAAATATTTTACTCTTTCATGTTTTTTTCGATTTTGTAAATAAATAGTTTCTCTAAATCGTCATAACTTTTATTTAATTTTCGTTAATTTCTACTAACAAATCCATACATAAAACAGTTTGTTTGCTTGATTCCCCTTAAGGCTCAAATATTTTTTACACAAAATCTAAAGTAGAAGAAAATTTGATCTTTAAAACAAAATTTGTTAATATTTCATTCCATTTGTTCCTGTTAAAATTTCGAAGTTATTTTTAAAATTCATATATCTTAGCTTTGCTACCTAAATTTTCCATTCAAAGATGTTTCATTGCAATTCGTCCCTTAAGAAATTTAAAAGAAGTTTTCACATTTTTATACCCTAACACTTTCCATGTCATGCATCATTAAACACTAGTGAAAAATCTTAATTTTTTTTTAAAAGCTTTTCATGTTTCATTCCATTTTGTTTCTTTATGAAATTCGAAAAAAATTTTTTATTGACAAAAATTTCTTAATTCCATTCCATTTCATTTCACTCATTATTGAAGTTTTCTAATTTTTAAGCTTGCTGTGAAATAAATAGTTTGAAAAATTATATATTTTATAATTATAATTTTGGATTTGTTTTAATTTATTTTTTCCCACTTCCATCGTAGGAATTACATGTTTCTCCAAATCATAACTTTGTTAAAGAGCTTAAGAATTATATGTATTTAAGGAAAGATTTTTCGTATTCAACTACAATGTTTATTTTAATTTTATATTAGTTTTTAACTTATAGAATTTGTTATTTAAGAATTTAGTTATTTTACAAAAATGCCAATTAAAATTTTTATTCATATTCCTCTTGTTTCGTTCCATGATGTTTCTTTACGTTTTGTTTTCGATAAGCTTAGAATTATTTAACAAAATCTGTTAAATGTTTAGAAAATTAAAAAAAAATTCCCTTCCAGTTTGTTCCGTATGAGATATTTAAATTTTTTAATATATTTTTCCTTAGACTTGTTTCATACTTACATCTTTTGCTTCCTCGCTTTGTATAGTTTTGCTTTTTTGGAAATTATAACCGTTTGAATTAAAATCCCAATTGAAAAAGTAATTGCTTTTAATCAAAAGTTATTTTTTTTTTGTAAATTTTAAAAAAATATTTTTTTCTTAAGTGGAAAATATTTTATTAACTAAGCAAAATATTTTACTAATGGCGACAATACAGTTTTAATTTCACAATTTTGTTTAATTTTTCTTGTTTTACGTTTAACTAATTTCTCAATATTTTTTTAATTTGGCTGTTATTCTTAACAATTTTCTTGGTTTAAATTGCTACGTATCTTTCAAAACAGAGTTTAATATTATAAAAGGAAACAATATTGCAAATTGCCCGTTGAAATTATTGTGTTAAAAAACTTTTTCCTTCTAGCGGAATTTTCAAAAAAACTTCTTTTGAAAAAAAGCTGTTGTAGTTTTCCAATACACTTACATATATGTATTTTTTATTTTATTTTATTTTGTAATAAATTATGGTTTAAAAAATTACAAATATATTGAACTTGAAACTTAATTCAAAATCACACACATACACATTTAAACAAACGATGAATTTAAAGAAAATGCAGTGCAGAGGAGTCCAAAAAACTAAAGGTTACAACTGAATGTTCTCGAAAAATTAACGAACAAAAGTAACAAACGAACACATACGATTGAGGACAACGATCCTTATGGTTTGCCGATTTATAACGATATGTGACTAGATGAAAACTGTAAAAGCAAGTTGACTTGAAAATTTTTTCACAAATATCCTTTCAACGCACACATGCAAATGCTGTACTAACTAAAGCATAAATCAAATTGGAAAATTGGAAGCCAAGAGAGCATTTGAAAGAGGAAAAGAAAAACATCCCTTTTGTATCTTTAACACACCCTTTTTATCTTCACGAAACTCTTTATTTGAAGCTCAAAGAGAAATTTGTTGCACAATTTAAGAGTATTTTTTTGTACACATGCGTTAATTCTTTATTTTATTTTGTGAAATACTATAGTTTTTATAATGAAACTATTTGATGGTTCTTCTTTTTTTTAAGAAATTAAAAAAAAATATGGAAAATTTCTGGTTTATTTTTTTTATCGCGTGTTCTTATCTCTCCTTTTGTTGTTGTCTTGTTGTCTATGGGTTTTTTAAATAGTTTTCTATTGCCATTGTTGCCTCTCTACCAGTGCTTTGTGGATCTATTGTTACTGCTTTACCATTTCTGGTTCACCACCTGAGTTGCGTGTCTGTTGTCATGTTAACGCGTGTGCCTTGTGTCCTTAGCATCCTCATCCATAGAATACGACACGCGTAATAATTACAACACTGCGAGAATTAAAGCAGCTGAAGCTAGGAATAGTTGTTCAACTCTTTGGTTTTAAAGTTCGAGTCTTAAGGAAACGTTTAGTGAAACAATATAACGCAGTTTGTGCAAATGTTTTGTTGAAATAATAACTGAAAATTTTAGCGCACCGACAAAATACATGAAAAAATTTTTAAATGTTATATCATTTAAATTTGTGTAATATTTATATAATATATAAAATTAATGCTATCAATTAAGGATTTTTCACTTGAATTAATTGAAGCAATTAAAAATTTCATTGAAAATTTTAATTAAGAATATGCAGCAGTTAACAAATAAATGGGCATTTGCATGATGTCGCACGTGACCGTCGAAAACATTTAAAGTGAAAAAAGTCAAAATAATACTGATTTCTATTTTACCAATAAGCGTAACTTATAGCTCTAAATTAGCCCTATAATTGATGCTAAGATTACTAATTTTGAGCAATACTCCGTTTTCTAGATAATTGCAGAAAACCAAGACATTCGCGTGTTACAAAATCAGAAGTTGTTTTGCTTCCAATAATTAAAACGCTGATTTCAGCGAAACCTGAAGCAATTTTTTTACGAATTCATAAATAAACAAGTTTAAGAAAAATGTATTCAAGTTAACAGAAGCTTTAACGTAACGTGTTCATTTTAACATAATAACAATAAAAAAATTTTTTTTTTATATTTTTTTTCAATCGAATTTTTCTTTCAGCAACTTTCGCCTTTTTTGCTCATCTAATTTGAAAGAATTTAAAAGTATATAAAATTTTGTTTGTGCAATTTTTTTTTCGTAATTTTCACTTTCGATGATTCACGTGACCAGCTTTATATAAATACCACGATTACAAATTCTTATATTTTTCAGCAACGTTTGTTTTTTATTTTAATTGCATTAAATATTAATAGTATATACCGATATTTTGATAAGCTTTCTGCATATACTTTGGGCGCACCTATAACAAATGTTGTTTTTCAATGTCGCACGTGACATAGAAATATGCGAAATTACAAAGAAAATAGTTAAAAATCAATAAATTAAGGTTCGAGTTACCTCAACACGCACCCTATTCGCCAGATTTAGCTCTTTCGAAAAAAATGGCTCGGTGGTAAAAGATTTTCCCTTAGCGATGCCTGTGGAGTCTGTGGTTTATGGCGATTTTAAGGAGCTAGAGAGTACTTACTATGAACAGGGTATTGAAGTTATTGAATATCGTTTGGAAATAGATTTAGAGATAAAAAGAGATTAAAGCTGTTCTCAACTCATCTAAGTTCGGTTGTCTGAGAGTCAACACAACTTACGCATTTAAATAATGGTTCACGTAAATATTACTTGTGATTCACAATACTAAAAAATAATTGGTTTCTGGAAAAGTTGTGTTGAATGTCAGACAACCAACCTGAATTGAATTGAAAACGTCAATGGGAGTGTATTGGGAGAAATAAAGGGAACTCTTCCCCAATTTGCTCTGTTTACCTCACGTTACCAACTTTATGTAGTTACAAAGATCACAAATCATTATATTTTTCAGAAAGATTTTTCTTTATATTTTGTAATTGCATAAAATATCTATATATACTGATATATCGACGCACCTACAACAAATGCTGTTTTTCGATGTCGTACGTGACATCGAAATATCTGATATTGCAACTCAATTGAATTGCAATTAATTGAAATTAATTGGTGGTCCCATAATAAAAATTGCGAAAATATTATTACCACAGTTCTTGCAAATTTTAACACTTTTCATTTTAAAATTTTCTCAGTGTTTTTTTTATGCATTCCAATCTGAGTATTAAAAAGCAATCATGTGTGTGTGCTTTTTTTATAAAATTCTACTATTTTTTTATCCCTTTCCTATTTAATCCAACAAGCTGCTTTCACATCGTCATCTACTGCCGCTGCCAAGTGAAAATATAGAATGTGTGCTTTTGTGTCCTGTGCGACTGCTTGCCACCCACCACCACCACCAGCACCAACATGCTCAAAAGAAAATCTAGCAATTGTTGTTGTATGATGATTTTTCCCTGTGTTCTATATCCCAGTTCTTTGCCCTGTTCTGCCCTGCTTTTGTAGGTATATATTTTTGGGGAAATGCAATTTAAAAATTCACAATGCAAAGCTTATGACTTCGTATGTGTGTGTGTGTGAGTGTGCTTATGCAAAATAAACAATGAAAAGAATAACAGTATACATACTAATAAAGCAACAACAAAAAAGAAAGATTCTAGTTATAGAATTTAAAAGAAAGAGTTATGCAGCGAAGTGAAGTAAGTGGTGGAAAAAACTTAATATTTTTGGTTATTATCAAACAATAATTGTTTTAGAGTTTTGTACTTATTCTTATTATTATTAGAGAAGAACGAAAGACTCTTTTCAATTTATATTTCTAAGCTTTCCAACAATGTAGAATATATGTTTTTTATAAGAATGTTTTGAAAAAAGTTTTGCATTCAATCTTTATTTAAAGAGAGCGTCGTTTCGCTAGAAGAAACCAAAAAAGTACCTTTGAGAGGGGATATAATGAGCTGAAATATTCTAGAAAAATATTTAAGTTGCAACTATACCATAATCCTTTGAATTCGCCAAAACTCGAAATTTAACCCAGACACCGAAAATCAGAATTATAGAATGAGAGAGGGCCGAACTTGCATACAACGGATTAAACTTTTATTTCGATTTTCTATTTGATGAACCTATCATCATCCAAGTAGCCTTCTTATTCTTCTGCCGTTGTGAATGCTCCTGCAGGAGGTCCACGTGTGGTCGTTTATGCAGAATACGAAGCTTCAAGTTTTAACTTAAGAGTATTAGATTTTATGGCGAAATATAATCTCTGGGCTTTTCTTTTATTTTTCCTTTTAAGGCTTTTAAAGCACTTTTATATTTTAAAGTTGTTTTTCATGCATTCCACATACTACGCTGGAATTAATGGGTTTGTTCTTGCAAACCACCCTTATTTTTTATCCTGCTTATAATCAGAGTTTTATCATGCAATCATATCACATATATTTGTATGTACGAGTATGTATATGTGCATGTGTATACGTCAGTAAAACTGTCATCTAATACTAATTTACGACGCGATATCATAAATTTATTTACGCGTAAACACAAATCCTTTGTACCTACTTCCTAAAAGCGAAATGAATACTTGTGCATAAAGGAGACGACGTTTCATTAAATTTAAAAAATTTTGTAGTGACAGAAAAAACTTTGTTAATTAAAGGATTTCGTTAATCTAATTAATTATTACTCTACTGATACATGTTTCAATTCATTTATTTTTTGTGTGTGGTTAGTGTTACTAAAGAGTTTTCTTGTAATTAACATAATTATAGATGCTGATATTTGGGTTTTGTTAAGGGATTCATTTCATTCCATAACATTTTTGTAATGTCTTTACTACACAAACCGAAAAGTTCGTCATCTATGAACGAAGCTTACCGCAGGGGTATCTCTTTGAGATAACGGGTGTGACAATCCCGCGGACCCCAGTCTGGGTAATTCGCCTTTTTTAAGGATTACCTTTGCCTGCTAAGCCATAAAACTTGTGTATTATTAACCAATCTCTGTAATATTTATTTAAAGGAAGTGTCTGCTAAAGGTGCAGCGCAAAGAACGAAACCGATACTGATTTTTAGGCAGAGGCAGCTGACCAAAAATATCTACGACGACTTGCCTTGCGCTTAAGAATCGTCGGCGGTAGCTGCCGACAAATAAATTCGTCGGCGGCTAGTGTAGGTTGGCTAAAAGTCGACTACACAACAAAATCTCTTAGCTACCATTAATGTCATACTTTTTCGTTGATTAAAAAATAGAAGTTTTAAAAAAAGGCGGCTAAGCCGAATCCGAAAATTAGCAACAGAGGTCGGCGGCGCCTGAGAATATTCAAACATTTCCGGCGGAGGCTGTTAACCGCAGCGTCTACTTGAATTGAATGTGAAGTTACATTGAGATGATAAAAGGGACGACTTTCGGAGCGCAGCTTTGCAGTCTGACTAGTTGCTCAGTACTGGTACTACGGACACTAGTGCTCCAACAGCTGATCTGTTTTTTGATGTTAATCCGATGAAAGACTTTTTTATAATAAAGGTTTAATCAGTCGTGTCATAGCCATAACCATGATTAGTTTATTCATTTCAAAAGTGCAACAACAAATATGTCTAACCAGCAAACAGCTGGTTGTGGTTATGGCGAAACATCAAAATTCAATTGGCTATGGCGTTATGGCGAGTCACCTGTAACTAAAAACAGTGTTGCCCATAAGTATAATTCGAACAGCTGTTTTGCATGGTTATGGTTATGGCACGTTTAATTGAACCTTAAACGATGCTTACTATGGCAATTATGTATTGAAAAGATATATGTGGCGGGCATTGATGCAATTGTGCAAGAGGATTAACACTGTATCCGGTGATTGGTTAGGTCTTCTCTAGGAAGTAGAGATAGGCGCGTGTCGAATTTTTCCAACATGACACGACACGAACACGAATACCAAGACGCTCAACACGTATGAAACATGCACGCGAAAAATTTTATCAACACGATACTGCTCAGCACGCACGAAATATTACTGGTATAGTATTGAAGATAAGAAAATTTTTTTTTTTTCAAGAGTCGCTTTTCAAAATATGGCACTGAGTTGGCACTGCCAGCTGATACACTGATACACTCTGCCACCACAGCTGATACTATCTGCTTACGTACAGAACTTTAAGCTTCAGATGCCCATACAATATCAAGAAATATGCTGGTGTTGTGTATTTGACGATACAAAATATTAAATTTTTTCTCTACCGGAAACTCATTCATACATATTTTACATCTAAAATCGTTTCATGTTTTTCATGTCAATTTTGATCAACACGAAACGACCCAAACACGCACGAAACCTGATTTTTTGTCACAAACACCTCGTGTTGAGGCGTGCGTGTTCGTCACGAAGAAAAACACGACACGCGCCCTACTTGGAAGACACTATAGTTCCTATGTGCTATCACGAAGAATTAGCAAATTCACTAGTTCTTGTATGTCTATTGGTCACCTGTTATTCTAGATGCAGTTGCTTTTTTGTCTATCTCCCGCACTAAGGCTGTCTCTCGCAGACTTCTTAAGCAGTGCGAGATTAGATAAATCGAAGCAGCTCAGTAATGTGATTGCTCATACTCAGGGATAACTACGAGTGCGGTTCCAAAACTAGCCGACCTGACGTGTAGTTGTTGGCAGTAGTTTGAAAACAACTACTTTGCGATAAAGTGGGCACTTCATAAAACATGTGTTTTTAGATTTCAAGGCGCCACATGTTTTAAAATCCTCTTTTTGCAGCCATATTTAAAGCAACCAATACTAAAGCCGAGGTCCTGTACTCCTTCGTTTACGACTATAAAATATCGGATGGCAGAGTTTAAACGGAGGTCCAATGCTCCGCAAAAAGTTAAGCGGACAGAAGAAGCAGAGTTTAAACGAAACCGCACAAACTGTCAAGACGAATACCATAGTTGTCGACCATTTGAACTGACCACGCCAGAAGTGGTTAAAAAAATCCGTAAAATGGTATTGGATGCAGGTCGGCTGAAGGTGCCGAAAATGATAGGCATTTTAAAAAGTGCTAGACATTGAATACTGATGGAAAATTTGAGGATGAAAAAGCTGTGCGAAATATGGTTGCCGCGTTTGCTCTTAATAGAACAAAAAAATTGTCGTAAAGATGTTTTATTAGACTGTTTGGATGTTGTTTCCCCTGAACAAAGCTGACTTAAACGAGCAGTCGAAAATTGTGTCCACTTTGCACCGGAGTCAAAGGAATAGTCAACTAGTAGACTGGAATGGTGAAAAAGGGTTATAAAATGTCAAAAACCTTGTGACACAATTTTTGCAATACCTTACATTGAAATAATTTGCCTTGCATTCATTATTGAAGTCAGAAACAGTTGACACCAAGCAATTGTAAGCATTTGCAAAGGTGTCATGTCATTGTATTCTAAACTACTCGCGGCGTATGTTTTTTTATCTAAGTATATCATATTTCGTCCCAAGATAAATACAGTGTCGCATAACGAACACATTTTCCGTTCATCAAAATATTTTCATTGCAGGCGTGTCAAATGTGCTTGTGTGTTCTTTTGTAAGAGTTTTCTTTTCACAGCAAAAAAAGAAATTTGTTAAGCGGTACTTATGAGAGTTAGAAAATTTTAAACGAGTCAATTTTAAATTATCAAATAAATAACACAAGCAGGCTGGCAGGGAGGGTTTTCAGGATATAGTCCCTGCGGTAAACAGTTGCTGTTGTAGCGCTTTGTTATCAGATTTTTTTTTTTTGGAAAATAAATTATTGTTGTGTATAGAAAGCGCAAAAATTTAAATTATAAACACTTACACACACATACATGCAATAATTATTCACTTTCATGTGCAAAATAATAAGTCACTGTGCGTTTCTTTTACAAAATTAAAAAATGTTGGAACAAACAATAATTCTAATTGGATTTTCTGCTTCCATTCTTTAGACGACTCTTTATTTTTGTTTTTACCTTTTCAGTACGCTGAAACGATTATAACGAAAATTTCGCTCCACTCAAGTGTCAGTAAAATGTTCGTTTAAAAATTATTAATTGAATATATGCTCGATTAGACATGAGTTTGTAATTTGATTTTGCTAAATATTCAATAGAAAATTTTGAGTGACAGCAACAACAAAAAAGTATGTGCAAAATGGGATAAAAAATATATATTTACAGTATAAACGCTTAAACACTTGGTTGGACATAAAAAAAGTCATGTGCAAAGACTCAGTAAATTTAAAAAAAAATCTTCTTCGGTCCATAACCAAAATCATTTCAATTAGACTTAAAAGTAATATACAAAAAATTCGCTAAAAAATAAAATAAAAAAAATGTGGAAAACTGTAAAATTAAAAACTTCTCAGAAGGTTTATGTTCAAAATACAAATTATTGTGTTTGATATACATAGTTCTTATTAAAATACTTTAAACAATGAATTATGTTCTGTAAATTTTAGAACTTCAAAATTATCATATTGAATTTATATTCTCACACAACCCTAAAAAATTCTCTTAAGGCGTTTTTACTATAAATTTGTGCACTTCCATTTTTTTCCATTTAAAATATTTCAATTAAAATATTTTTACTACATGCTTTTGTACTAAAAGCTGATGTGAATACCAGGCTGCAATGAATTGTATTTACAACATTTTTTTTTAATTTCTATTTAACCAAACAACTATTTCTTGAATAATTTCTTGTGCAAAAATTTAGTACTTACTAAATAATTTATTTCCATACAAAACTAAAAAAGTCTATATACAAAATCTGGCATTTCAAATATCTGTTTTAAATGTTGCTAAAACAAAAAATTATAAGTTTGTTATAAAATTGTTTTGTGTATCATAAAAAATGCTAAAAATTGTTTAAAAAAAAGTTATCCAAAAAAAGTTTAAATCGAATAATTATTTTTAACAAATTTATATGCCAAAATTTTGTTTTAGTACAAAACTAAATATTTTTATTCTTATGGTTTTTTATTTCAAATATTTTTTATATACAATCTAAATGTGAATGCAAAAAAAAAGTTCTGTACTCAAATTAATATTAATATTAATTTAACACTACAGAGTCACATATTTTGCACATAAGAAAAAATATCTTGTACTAAAACTTAAATTTTTATGCAAAAATTCTTAAATTTTGAAATTTGAAAAATGTAATCTTATTGTTATTGTTTTTTTGTGGCAATTTCTGTACTAAATATTTTGTATGAAAATTTTTCGTGACTATAGCCTTGAAACTGAAACTTATAATAATATAGTGTGTGTACTAAAATTTTTATTTCCATATAAGTCTAACACGTTTAGAATATTAAATAAAAAAAACTGTTCGAAAAATGTTCATGTGCAAAAATTTGTGTACTAAAATTTCTCATAAATATAATAATGACGTGGTGTACTAAAAAATCTTTTAGCAAAATTATAAAATAAAATAAGCATGTTGTCAAAAAGTTGTGTACTAAAATTTATAATAAAATACTTTGTGCTAAAAAAATCTGTGTATTTAAATTAATAATAAAATATTTTGTGTTCTTTTAAATATTAAATGTTGTAAAACTAAAACAAATTTCCCTTTAAAAATCAAAAATTTTACTAAAAAAATATGCTGTGCAAATTTGAGTACAAGAAACAGAGTAAAAACTATAAACTTAAATAATACATGTTGTCAAAAAGTTGTGTACTAAAATATCTAGTTACAGATTTTGCGTTAAAAGACTTTGTACTAAAACTTGTAAAAGAAATAGTTTATGTTCTTTTAAATGTTAACTGTACTAAACGTTGCAAAACCAGCAAAATTTGTTTTAAAAATAAAAAATTGTACTAAAATTTTGCTGTAGAAGTTTGAGTGAAATAAACAATGTAAAATGTATGTATGTACTAAAATTTTTTCAAAAAGTTTTTTTTTAATAAATGTCTTCTGACATTTTCCTAAAACACGGAAAATTTAGTTACACAATAAAAATATAAGAAAGCAGATTTTCTATAAAAAAAATTTTAAAACTTACTAGTATTATTTTGTACTAAATATATTTATGTATTTATTTTATTCTACTTTATTAATTTGCATTTTAATTCGACGCTTGCTGGTGTCATTCTTACAAAAATATGATTTTATTCTTTGTTACTTTTCAACTGAAAATGTTGATATATAAACAAACAAGATAAGGTAGGGAATAAATATGCATATGTATATACTATAGTATACACATACATGCATACATATTAATATTTATGTATTAATATCCAGAAAATATAACAAAATATTTGTTTTACAATATCACATCGTGTATCCAGTCGTGTAAAATTTCAAATGTTTTCTTTTTTCAAAACTTTCACTGCATTAATTTGCTGCCATTGTTTCAAAATTGCACTCTTTTCAATTTCCATCCCAAAGGATTTGATTAAAAAAACAAACGTTGTTTAAACACTTCAAGCTAATTATGCAAAACAAAAAATGAAAAACATTAAAATATCCTTAAATAAGGGGTTCATATAGGAAAGGACCTTAAAAAAACAAAAACAAAAAACGTATTTAAACACCGACATATGTCTTAATTTCTTAATTCTTCTGTTTCTCCTTTTCGCTTTATGGGTATGAGTGAGTACTCGCATGTGCTTTTTGTGTATGTGTAATTTACCAAACAAATGTCAAAAATTGATGCTAGAATGCTTCCGCAAATATACTTTAGTGAAATATAATGATGCTTTGAAGGACCTGTGTGGTAATAAATTAAAAACACACATACTCTCACAAGAGAAAAGAACTGCAAACCACTCCCAGCGGTTAAAGAGTTCAATAAAAATGCCTCCCAGAAGGCCTTATTTAACAGACACTGTTACCTGCCGTTACTAAGGTCCTTGATGTGACCAGTTCCCCTTTGTTACTGCCTCATTATAAGGGGAAATGCTACTTAAGTGCAGTCTGCTCACAGAAACCATTGCTTTCCTTGAAAAATATATTGCAATGAAAATCTCATTTCGCTGAGTGCCCAAGCGGGCCTACTGATTGAATGCCTTGTGATATATACAGCTTTTCTCACCTCAGGTACGCAGGTATACGTATGGTTGACATGTTAAAGCTCCGGGCTTTAATATGTCTAAAACTTAGTTTAAGAACACAAATCAAATAGTTGCTAAAAGAAACTTTCATATGATAAAAAGCACTGGGGGATAAATGGAAGAAATAATTGATTGTGACAAATACATAAATTCAAATGTTGTGAGCAAAATGTACTAAAATTAAATAAACCTTTATGATGGTTTTAAAGAAAGCCTTAATTTAATAATAAACTAAACGTATCGTAAAAGATGCTCAGGAGAAATAACACCATGTGTATTATAATTATCTTAAAATATTTCAGGCTCAGTTTATAATGGAATTATAATTTTTAAGTTAAATTTATTTGTACACAAACCTGTAAGACTTTGTATATAAATTTGGAGGATTCAAACGGTAATCATAAAGGTAATTTTATGATGTTTTAAATTATTCTAATATACATTTCAAATATGTCTTAAATTCTTGCAAAAATGTTTTCATAACTTATAATAAATATACATACATACCAGAGATCTGCATGATTACGAATCAATTTTGCATTTTCTAAAACGAATATTGAGCTAGCACTTAACGTTAAAAAAACTAAAGATGCTATTGCATGATTCATATCTATGAGACTGTTTGTTAATAAATGCATGCCACTGCTTGCAATTGCTATTCATTCATATGATTCAATAAAGCAATGAACAGTATGATTGTTTTGAAAACTTTTTACAACGTTAATACTACAAAATAAAATAGATAGGCTCATTTTATTTTATAAATTATTTTAATACGAGAAAAACTATTAATTAATACGCAATGTTTTATTAACTTAAGACTTCATCTAGTCAACGTGCTTTTGTGAGTTATTTGATTACTATACAAAACAATCAAACAACAGTAAGAATATTTTATTTATTTTTACTAACAGCACTCAAAAAAAGAGAGTGAGTTAATGACAGTCAGTTGTTAGAGAGGTAACTCTGCAAGCAATATTATTAGTACATATTGATGTTAAAGAACAAAGCAAAAGCATTGTAAAAGTGAGTGGAGAGCGAAAGTGAATCAACTCATACAGATCTCTGATACATACATATAAAGTATTTAAAGTTCTGTACTTTTAGAATAAAAACATGTTTTATAATATTTTTGTTACCATGAAAAATTTTAGTACATAGTTATATAATTTTTGTAAAAAAAAATTTTGGTACTAAAAATAAAATAAAAAATTTGTGTTAATATTTTTTAAACCATTTTTAAAATTTTTTTAAACAATATACATACTCGTATCTGTCCTGGATTAGTATTGTCATAGCTACAGGCAGGTAATATTTACGTTGTTACTACTTTATTTGATTTCAAAATCACTTATACCAACAATTCCTTTATTTGGAAAATAAAATTAAACTAGAAAAAACAAAAAACTTCAAAGTTACAAAATCAAAACTTCCTTAATATCAATGGTTTTTGGCTATGGCATCTAAATTTCCAGCCTATGATCATGATGATATCTAAACAATTTTTTTGCAAAAATTTTTTATTCTAAAGTAAACTAGGATATAGTAAAAAAAAATTATTTAAACATATATTGCTATAAATTTTAAGTGTACTAAGTTTTTAGCACAATAATGTATTGTTCTAAATATTTGATACAAAAATTTATTGTTCTAAATTTTTAGCACACAAATTTATTGCTCCAAACTTTTAGTACAAAAATTTATTGTTCTAAATTTTTAGTACACACTTTTATGGCACGTGAAATATAATGTAAAATTTTAAGTGTTACTAAATATAAGAACCTTAGCTGTGTGCAGCAAAGTTAGTGAGCCTGTCCAGTTTTTCGCACCCCGTCAGACAAGAAAATAAACAGTATTTTACAATTCCGTTAACAAATAACGAAGAAACAAAATTAAAAAATTATACCAAATTGTCCCACTGTTCTTGGCACTCTACATATTTATTTCATTATTGTATTTCAGTAATAATATTTTTCTAGTTGATAATCTATTTCTTTAGCTAAATAAAATCTCCTAAATATTTGCCAGAGCATTTATTATAAATCCATTTTGTAGACACAAGGTTTTGGGTGTGCCGTTTGCTTGTTTGTGTTTCTAACCGAGCCGGCATTGAGAGAAATGTATAACAAATAGTCTGCTGAAAAAAACATTGCAATTTGAGTAGTGCAACAGAAAGAAGGAAAACAGAGTAAATAAGGAAGAATATTTTCTAGTAAAAATAGCATAAATAAAACTTTAAAGAGTCGCTCAAAAGAGCTTAAATTATGAATGAAAACAAAAAGGAAAATTTTCCAGGACATGCGCTGCTGTTAGGACGATAAAAAATTCTTATACATTTTGCATGTTTAAAGAATTGGAAAGCTTTAGCTGTATTAAGTGGAAAAAAACTGGTTAGAAAATGTAATGCAATTTTTTTTAGTAAATACAAATATGTATGTACGAGTATATGTAAAAGAAAATGGATTTTATTGAGCTAAGTCGAATATAAATGGTTTTCTTTATTACTTGTTTTTTTTTTGTTTTCTTTTTGGTTTTTTGCTTGTTTGTTAACGTGCTTTAGTTGCAAATGTAGCCACTAAAGACATTAAGCAAAGGTAAAATTTTTTAGTTGAAAAATAAAACTAAGCAAAAGTTCAATATCCTTAAAGGAGTTTTTTCGTTCTTGTAAGCATACAGAACACCGGTACACTGTGTAAATAAATAACAAGGTGATTTTTGAAAATATAATTTATTCTCTTAAATATGAAAACTTCTTTGTTAAGGTTTGTAAGTGTGTGTAATTGGTTGTCAGATGGCAGGCATGAGGGTGAGGACATGTAGTGCAATAGTTGTGTAATACAGTATACATCACATTATGTAGTACAGTATGTATTATTCGCCGAAATTGGGTGTATTATAGTAAAGCTTTGAGAAGCTTTATAACTTACTATCATTCCCGGTCTAAGAAGTCGTGCAGAGAGTGAACAGAAAAACTATAAAATTTAAAAGGACCCATTGAAAGTTCTCCACTTTTTAAATTATTTCATTGACATGGTGACATCAAATTAAACTTTTCTTTGAATTCAGAATTTCGAGGTTTTTGTTTTAAAATAAATTGTTTGCAATTAAAATATTTTTTCAGCAGTAAAATTGTGTTAAAAAGATTCCATATATTTGAAAATTAGAAAAATTTAACCACATTATTTCTTCTAATAAAAATCAAACTACAAAAATACATAGAAACTCCCTTTTAACAGGAGGTTTGCTTTGTTTACATGCTTCAGATTTAATAGTTGCATCTTATAAATAACTTCTGGCACTTTCTTAACAATTCTTCTTTCAAACTAATTGTACCCAGGGGCGATATCTATTGTATGTTTATTTGTCGTCAAAAAAGTATTTCATAACTTAACTAACGCTTCATGTATTTGGCTCATACATAATCACTCACTCCCACTCTGTGCTACCGTGGGCTTTAGAAAAGAGAAGAAGGCAAAATAATAAGAAAAGCATTTACTCCTCTTTGTAATAATTTATGAGTTTTCAATACTTGTCATATTTATGAACATGTTTTCTTGCTTTTTTTTTGTAATAAAAAGTATTTATAAGGTCTTCCAATAAGAGGTTTCATTTTTATTTGTAAAAAAAAAAATAAATTTGTAACGACCATTTTTAAGCGAAATCATCGGATGTTTATTTAATGGAGCACAATATAATCCAAATGGCTGCCAGTAGGTTTTCGAAAAAATTTAAACATATGCATAAGATTTATTGTAGAACTGAAAATTATTGAAACAATTGTAAAAACAAATTTAGTACTATTTGAAAAAAGTACTTTTCTGCTACTATACAACATTATAAAATAGTTTTCTTTAATACTCCAAACAATTAATTTTCATTATGAAAATAAAAACTACCAATAGTAGTCAAAAAGTACTTTTCTGCTACTATACAACATTATATTTAATACTCCAAACAATTAATTTTCATTATGAAAATAAAAACTACCAATATTAGTCAAAAAGTACTTTTCTACTAATATTTTCTAAAATGATTAAATAATCTTTAAATTCGGAAATATAAAAACGTATAGATACATACATATATTCACATATAGCATACGATTTATTATAAAACAAAATTATCAAAAAAAAAAATTAATTATTTTCTACTACTATTTTTAAAAGATAATTTTCTGCTAATATTATCAAAAAGTATGTTAAATTATAATTTATTTTCCTTCAATACTCTAAGCAATTAATTTTCATTATGAAAATAAAAGTTACCGATAGTATTTAAAAACTAAAGTTATTATAAAAAAAGTCTTTAATTTGGTAGATTTTCAAAAAAATAAAAATATATACATATGTACATAATTATATACATATAGTATAAAATTTTTTTTAAACTAAAAATTTTCGAAAAAAACTTTAAGAATAGTTTTCTACTATTAATTTTCATTAAAAAAAAATAGTCATACTTAAAAAGTACTTTGCTACTACTGTTTTCGAAAATTATCAAAAATCGATAAAAAATTATGGAATAAACTTTAAAAATTGTTTTTTACAACTATTTTCAAAAACTACTTTTCCGCTATTATATTCGAAAAGCGTGTGAAATGATAATGGTGGCTATTCTGGAAAACGCGTCGAAGAAGTGAAACTTTGCACTAAAACAAAACAAATTTGCAAAAATTGTTTTTGTTTGCCATATACATTTCTAAAATGAAATAAACGTGAAAATTTCAACGCGTTTCTCTCTGTATGAGAAACAAAAACAAATTTTATACATTTACACAGGTTTGCTTTTGTTTTTAATGTAACTTTCACCAAGTAGACGCGTATTCCAGAATAGACACCATTATTATCTTTTCCTTTAAGGCTCCAAAAAAATTAGAAACACATATACATATATCTATATAACTTTTATTATAAATATAAAAGCTAATAATAGTATTTAAAAAGTACTTTTCTGCTATTATTTTTGCAAAATAAAAAATTTTTTATAGTAGAATAAAATCTATCAAAACTTTTCAAAATGTACTTTTCTACTACTTTTTTCCAAAATGATTCAAATAAGCTAAATTAAAATATTAAACTAAAAAAAAATCAATTTGTAGCCCTTGCTAAGAATATAAATTTAATTTTATTAAATTTTTTTTTTACAATTGAGCTTGATAAAGAAAAAACAAAAAGTAATTTTCTACTACTATTTTTTCAAACTATTAAAAATTATTAAACTAATATACTACATTCCTTCACGTTCTTTGTTGGAAACAAAAATATATGTTTATTTAAATTTTGTTGCGAAAAAATATAATTTTATCTAGTATTACTTTCGAAAAATTATTAAAGCTCTTTAAATGAATATATTGTTCTTAGAATATATACACAAAAATAAAATTTTTTTAAATGTTTATATTTTGTTGTAAAATTAAAGTTAT
The DNA here is from genome assembly GCA_936439885.1 of Nowickia ferox. Lineage (NCBI taxonomy): Eukaryota > Metazoa > Arthropoda > Insecta > Diptera > Tachinidae > Nowickia > Nowickia ferox. The sequence goes on along the minus strand of OW387025.1, from coordinate 7,050,185 downwards.
GAAACATATACGAGAAGTACTTTTCTACTACTATTTTTTAAAATTATGCAAATATGTGTGTTAAAATACAAATTAAAATTTAAAAAAATTAGGAATACAAATCTATAATATACATATATACATATATATACATATATATATAAATGGAACGGTCCATGTATGGTATCGCATCACCTGAGAACGGCTGGGGCGATTTGGCACAGTTTTTTATACGATTCGAAATTTTCAGAAAATGGTTTGTAAGGAAAAAAAAAATTACAAAATTCCTTTGAAAACTCGGAAAACTTAATTTTTTAATATACTGCCTACTATTCACTTCTCATATTTTCTATGTAACAACTAACAAAGGGAAACGTAATATTTCCAGGCAGTTTCTCATTTTTCTAAGTATGAGTTTTTTTGGTATTAATTTTACTTTGTAATGAAAATTTTGTGTTTTAATTCTTTATGAAATACTAATCATTAATAAAAAGCTTCCGAGCAAAGCCGGGATGGCCAGCTAGTATAGTATAGTACTTTTCTACTACTATTTTTCAAAGGCATGTAAAATGTTTAAATTAATATAATTTCCATTACTTTTTTCACCCGAAATATATGTGTGCATGCATACATACATATATGTATAATTTTTGCTACGAATTAAAAAGTGTACCTACTACTATTTTCTAAAAATATTAAAAATTATTAAATTTAAACATTTTTCTAAGCGGCCTCCATACAATATTACTATTTGTATACTGTGTTTAATTGTTATTGTAAAATAAAAAAATCAAATATTTCTTCAAAAAAAGTGATTTTCTGCTTATATTTTCCTGATTTAATGAAAATTATTAAAAAAAATAATATAATGGCTTTTGTGCAAATTGTAGTTTAGTAATTTGAAACCAATTTTGTACTGTTGTCTTTTATTGCAGCATTGAAAGTCGTTTTCTTACACAGACAATGACTTTAACTAAATTACCGTAATATTCCTTTAAGGCATTTTGCTAACAAATACGAGTATTGTATTATCAGTATTTTTGTAGCCGTGTTCTTTTTTTTATTCTTTTTACGACTTGCCTGTTTTTTGTTGTCAAAATTAACTTGTGTTAAAATATGATTTTTCTCGTAAGCAAAAATTTTGCAAACCTTTTCTTTTTCATCTGTTTCGAAGACATCATTTGCTTTTATTTTTCCCATTAAACTTAAGAAATAGTTCATCGAAGCAAATAAAACAAGCTAAATGAGAAAAATTACTCGTTGGAATACAAATACAAGCAGAAAAGTATACACCCTACTCTCATGGCTAAACACGAAAAGTACATGAACACAAAAATTTATTTCCTATACAACAATAAACTTTTGCTCTATTGTCACCCACCACCACATAGAAACAGGCACACAATTACATTAAACACTGTGGGAAAAGTTGCACTAAAAGCTAAGTCGAAGGATAAAAGCGGTTGCGAAGGATTGCATTGAAAGTATGTATACATATACAGTTTATATCAGAGAGATGGAGAAACGAACGTATGGACAGCTGAACTGGAATGGGTTTATTTTAGACTAATGACTTTTCAATATAGCTGCCAGTCTGAGAAAACTCTAGTGTAATTTTTATTGTTATAGCAGGTATGGTAGTATGTATTAATTTTTTTCCTGAAACGATAAACTTTCCAGGATTGTAGGACCATTTTTAGTTCGAAAAACCATTAAGTAAAAAATTTAATTTCAACATCTTTTCTTTATTTCCTCCCGTATTGCCCCATAGTCACAAAAACCACATACATTTGTGTGTATATGTATGAAAGTTCTATGTTGCGTGCTTAATTCAAACAGGAAAACCGGCTAAAATAGCAATTGGCAATGTATTTTCACAGACACAACCGCACAACCTTAAAAAAAACAACAAGCCTACAAACGCATTCATACGATACATATTAAATTCATAAAGCGGCTTGTTTTTTTTTTTGCCCCAAAAAGTAGGAATTTATGTGGAAAAATTACCGAATTTCTTTTTTTGGGAAAATGAGAAAACATTTACAAAGTTTCCATACAAAATAAAAAACAACGTATTGCGAGAAAAATCAATACAGAGCATGCGCTTTGGAGAATCTGGTATAAAATGTACCAAAAAAAAATATACGAAACTTTTTAAGAAATAAATATTTTACAGCAGCGTAAAATAGATCAGAACGTATCAAAAATAAATCCAAATAATTTATTTAAATCTAAAATAGTTCCAAATCGGGCTAATACTGCTATGGGTCCTTTCATAATTCCCTTATGAGTGTCATACCATCAACAGGGTTATTTTTTTCAAAGCTTCCTTTATGAAATGCCGGCAATTTTGGTCCAATGATGTATAAGATTTCCTGGTCCCCTAACTATTTATTGCTATGAGTACATTTTTCGCTGTCCTGCTGAGGGAATTCTTAAGGTATTGATCCATATAAAAATTTTTGTTTTCTGTTCCCTAATAAAATTCTGGCTCTAGTCCATAAAACGTCGCAGCAAATGGACTAAATACATTCACGGTTCTCTTCTTTATATCCGTATTATTATTTTTTTAAGTACTTTTTGAAGAACTTTTTCTGTCAGTTTTAAGGAGTTTACGAAATATTTCTCAAAAGTACTTTTCTAAACTATTTTTAAGTACTTTTAATTAATATGCCAAAGCAATTTTTATGTATATACGTTTTGAAAGTATTTTTTAAGATTTTTAATGTATTTTCAGGCAATTTTTTATAGTTATTTTTAAGGCACATTTTTAATTACTTTTCTAAGATACTTTTTTAAGTTCTTCCTAAATTTTTTTTTTAAATGTTTGTAAAATACTTCTTAAGTACATTTATCAAGTAACTTTTAAGTATTTTTTTAACACTTTTTTGAAGTACTTTTTTGAGTACATATCAAAATACTTTTTAAAGTGCTTTTCTAAAGTACTTTTTAAGTAGTTTCCTAATGTAAATTTTAAGTACTTTTCTAAAGTACTTTTTAAATAGTTATTTAAATTACTTTTTAAAGTACCTTTTAAGTACTCTTTCAGCCTACTTTTTAAGTAGTTTTCTAAACTACTTATAAGAAGTAACTTTTAAGTACGTGTCTAAAGTACTTTTCAAGTAGTTTTCTATAGTACCTTTGCGAGTACTTTTTAAGTACTTTTCTAAAGAACTTTTAAAGAATTAGTTTTTAGGTACTTTTTAAGTACTTTTTCAAGCAGTTTTCTAAAGTACTTTTTAAGTAATTTCCTAACGTATTTTTAAGTACTTTTCTAAAGTACCTTTTGAGTAATTTTTAAGTACTTTTTAAACTACTTTTTAAGTTCTTTTCTTTAAGTACTTTTTATATACTTTTTTTAAAGCATCTCCTTAAATTTTCTAAAAAGAGAAAAGTACTTTTGTAATTGTTTTCTACTCTCGTTAAGTTTGTCAAAATACAATAATTTCTAAAAAAAATTTTTATATTTTTTTATAGTTAAGAAATTTATTATTCGACATATTGTCATAAGTTTATTTTAATTTGAAATTTATTTGCTGGAGGTCAAGCATTGACCAATATATAGACAATGCTTGACCTCCAGCAAATAAATTTCAAATTAAAATATATTTTTTTATGTACACACAAAAAAGTAACTTAATAATTTTGTAATATCAATTAAAAAATTAATTAAATTTTCACCTATAAACAATTTAATAATATGAATTAAGTTTTTTCACTCAAATTAATTAATACAATTAAAAATTTAATTTAAGCAATTAAATTCTTAATTCAAAAGATTAATTAGTAAATAACTTTTTTTGTGTATATCTGAAATGTTCAGGGCACTTTTCAATACTTTTCGAAAGCATCTTTGTAGCAATTTTTTTATACTTTCTTAATTAAGTACATAAAACCTTTCTAATGTATTTCGCTAAGTAATTTTTAAAAGTGTTTTGTTTGGTACCAAGGTACTTTTTAAAGCCATTTCCCGAGATTTAATTTTAATTAAATTTTAAATTTTTGTTCAAGTACTTTTTATGATGTACTTTACTTTTTTTATTTCAATTCCAAAATTTTTCCTTCGACTGTCGAAAATTTTGCTTACTTATTAATAATTTTCTGCAGTACCATTTGAATACTTTTCCGTTGTTTGTTTTTCTAAAAAAAAGTACTTTTAGAACTGTTTTTCTAATTTCGTCAAAATTTTCAGAACATAATAATTTTTGAACATTTTTTTATTATTTCAATACAATTGTTTTAAAGGGCACTTCTAGTAAAATATTCCCCACAAAAAGCGAAAAAAAACAGTTTCTAAAAATGCAATTTAAACAAAACTTTATGAAAAATTAAAAAAAAAAATTATTTGTAAATACACATACATACGTATTTTCAAAATAAAAGCTACCTCCCTTAAATAATGAAGAAATTGAAGATACACAGATACTAAGCAATACATTTTTTGCCAACAACTACAAAAACAAAACCATATTGTAGCCAGACGAGAAACAACAAGAACAACAATGACGACAGCAAGCAAGATTTTTTAATTAATGCATGGCAAAGTGCACTTGAAATCGAAGCCAAAAACAGCCCAATGGCCAAATAACATCCAAACCCACCATACTCATTCGCAAAACAAAATTTACCCCTCGCTGTCATTAAACTAAAAATCCAAGGATTATTGCAACAAGAGCCAGTATTTTCTGCAGCACAAATATCCAACGATTCATAACTCACACTTCTTATATACTGTTTTCTATTAAATTTGAAAGCTTAAAAAGCAACATCTTTCCTAAAAACATGGCTTAACAACGTTTTGTTTTTAGTCAAAATTTAAAATAAACATCAACATCCTTCACTCGTTTATTTAGTTTTGCTGTTATTTCTCCCTTTTTATAGCGAATAAAAAATTTAATTCAAAATTCAAGTACTAAAAGGTACGTTTTAATTGAAATGGACAGCTTCCGTTTGTGGCAGCCAGCAGTACACTCACTGGGCTTTAGCGAGCTGTGGCAGCGGGTCTGAGAGAATAGCAGATTAATAATGTTACCTCAGTTATATCCTCAAACCCATTTAACGACCATCCATTCAAATGTCCATGTTAAACGTCACAATTTTTGTTCCTCTTTGTTGTGTTTTGTGATGCTGTTGTTTTATCTCGTTTACTTCTCAATGGTGTGAGAGTAGAGTTATAGCAGAGATCTCGCAACTTTATTTTAGACAAACAATCATAATCTGATAGGATTGCTAACAAAGTAAGCACAGCCATTTTCTTTCCAGGACCTTTTAACAAGCTTTCTTCTTTTCACAACACTTGTCAGAAACAGCAAATGTCCTGAAAAGAAAATGGCTGTGTTAGGGGGGTCAATCCACAGTTTATATAGATCAAAAACAGGCAACAGGCTTAGGAACCCTACACCAATACCTAAAGCTTCCTCTGCTAGTATTGCAATTGCAGTAAAAAAACTCCTTGAAAAGGATTTTGCTGAAATATACGATATTTGTAAAAGTATAAGAGAAAAGGGTGGGAGGGGGGGTGCTGCTGGCTGAAGTAGTTGTCTTGGTCCTGCCAGACTCAGTTACTATATCAACATCATGGAATTTCCTAATATGCATTAGGATGCAGCTGATACACATCGCAACGCTCTCCTTCGTCGTTACTTAAAAGTAATGCGCCTATTTCACACCAGAGGCGCTGCAAAGATAGCAGAGTGCTAAAACCCAAAATAAAAAATAAATTAATCTTCTCTTCACTTTATCTATCTGTCACTTCGCCAACTCTCAGCTAACAAAATGGGACTTTTATTTCGATCCAACTGAACTGAAATACTGCTTCCTCTTCTCAGCAAGATGTCATTCTAACCTAACCTAAAGCGTTATAAGAGTTTAAATTCTTTGAATTAATGGAGATGATGTACAAGGCACGATGGCCAAAATATAAGATAGTTGTTAACATCAAAGAGTTCTATATTATTAGTATAAGAGTTTAATTTTGTCGATAAAAATGAAAGAAGAAAAAAACTGCGGATCAATTGCAAAGCAAATGTATATATATAAAAGTATAAGAGTTTAATAGTCTTTTGAATTTTTAAGGACACGAAGCTGATGTTCATGAGTTTAAAGACTAAATATGAAAATTGTGTCCAAAGTATAAGAGTTTTCTATCAGTATAAAAGTTTAATTTGTCCAGGTGTGAGAAATTTTAATCAGAAATCATGGCTTGAATGTAAATTTTCAGAATATAAGAGTTTATATAGTGAATTCGCAAAAGTTTCCAGTGTATAAGAGCTGGTTGAATAAAAAAATTTACATATTTTCACCCCAGTGTAATTTGATTATAAAATATTTGTAATATAATATAATTTTTCGAATACGCTTTAGTTTTCATTTGCATGTAACTAGAATAGAAAAGCAAAGTATAGCAATTTTATTTAAAATTAAAAATAAAAAATTTTCAGCATATGTGTTTAATATAAGTGCATATGTATAAGAGATTGAAATTTTTGTAAAATTTGGTAATACTCGTAAATAAATTAAATTATTTTTTTTTTATTAATTTTTATTTGTTTGTGTAAAATCTATGGCCGTATTGCTTTTTATTACAAATAATTTTTGAGTATAAGAGTTTTGTATAACTGCATGCGTATATACAAAAAATTTTTGATACATTTTTGTATAGTTCTCCTAAAAAAAAGTATTGGGATTGCATTCCAAAGCAATTCTCAAAATGAATTTTAAATTTTGCACCTTCTTTTACCATTTGGGAACCACTGCTTAGTGCGGCGTTTGCTGGCGATTGCCAGTAAAAATTTATGCAATTTGCATATTCACGATTCAGTTCTTTTTTAAGTTTTATTTTTCTCTATATATTTGCAATTTTTTAAACCTTGTGATTCAGCATGAAAAATTTTTTTTATGACAAATTGAATTGATTTTGTCATAGCAGACCCAGGATATTTCTAGAAAGCAGGTAAAAAGAAAAACAATGGAAAAAGTTATAAAAAAAAACTAAAACAAAATTGATTAATTTCTTTTTATCTTAAAACTATTCAGAATATTTAGTTCTTTTAAAACCAGATTTAATTTTAAGCCTTCAAATTATAGAAATATTTTCATTATTAGAATTACGCCAGAATTGCCATAAAACCCTTTTTAAAAATTATCGATTTTTTACGACGTTTTCTTCTTCATCCGGTCATTTTTTCAGCAGATCCTTTTTTAGTGCTACATTAAGTTTTATTACTTTTTTTCATATCATTCGGCTGTAACAACAATATTTTCTTTATTTTTAATATGTTTTTATTTATTTTTTTACAGAATTTTGTGCTTTTAAAAGCAGGAAACCGGAAAATAATGATTATGATAAAAGAAATTACATAATAACATAAAAGTCCAGGAATGTGAAAAGAAAATGACGAAGGAAATGTTGTCGGAAAAATGCAGTAATAACGTAAGTTAAATTTTCTTTTAACAATAATTACTTTGGTTTTTATTTGTTTAATATTTTGCTTTTATTGGCAAATGTTTTATATAATTAATGATACTCGTATTCACTCAATTTATAAATTGTAACATCAATTTATGAAAGCCAACATATGGGAAGATTTTTATTGTAAATATAACATTTAACAAAAAATTCATACATTCGCTATAACTTCTGCCCTCACTTTAAATAAATCCCATTACGGACTCCCACACTCGCACATTCATTGTGACAAGCATACTTAAAAGGCATCCACCTTCCTCCCATCCCATAACATTTGCCGTTGTGGGTATTGTGGCTTTATGCTTATAATAGCCAAGGATGCTGAATAAAAATTTGAATTACATAAAAAAAACTTTAGCTTAAATTTGTCTTCAAAGTTTGTGACTGCAAATGGAAACATGATGGGCTTAGCGCTGTTTATTTTTTTTTGTTTGTTGTTTGTCTAAAAATTTGAGATAGTAACGTGAGTAACTTTTCACTCTAAATACACCGTCTCATATGTGACTTTTTTATGGTTCACATTCATTGAGGGTGAGCTTAAGCTGTCTATAAATTTAATAGAAATATCAAGTTCATGCTAAGCCAGCCATATTTATAAATACATATGCATTTTCCAAAAAAGGATATATGGTTGACTTCTAAGCGATTGTAGTGAGAACCACCAAGTTCGGTGTATATATAAAAGTGATTTAAGTGCAAATTGTGGCAAACCAATTTCACGGTCAAATGAACATATATACTTCATTGAAAAACAGGATATATGGTGGACATCTAAACGATACCAGTTAGAAACGCCAAATTTGGTGTATAGATGAAGGTCATTTAACTGTAAGTTGTGGTAAACCAATTTCATGCTAAAACGGTCATATAAAAATTAAAACATATGAATTCCAAAAAAAGATATATAATATAGTTTTAAACAATATTTGTCAGAAGCACAAAATTTCATGTGTAGATAAAGACCATTTAACTGCAAGTTGTGATAAGCCAATTTCAAAGTAAAATGACTATATAGGTATGAATGCATCTAAATTTAAAAAAAGGATATATGGTGGACTTCTAAACGATAGTACTTAGAGGCACAACATTTGTTGTGTCAATAAAAGTCATTTAACTGCAAATTGTGCTAAACTAATTTCCAGGTAAAACGGTCATATAAATATGAATTCATATAAACTCCCAACAAAAGGATGATGATATGATGGACTTCTAAGCGATAGTAGTCGGAAGAACAAAATTCGATGTGTATATAAAGGTCATTTAACTTTAAGTTGTGTTAAACCAATTTCATGACACATACATAAATATAAAAAAAGGATATATGGTGAACTACTAAACGATAGTAGTTAGAGGCACAATATTTTGTGTGTAGATAGAGGTCACACAACGGCGTGTCGTGCTTAGGCTATTATTGATATTTACTTGATATTTCTTAATACTTCAAACAAGCATATAAGTTTATATTATCTTATAAATAATATTATTTAAGTTTCTTAAACATTAACGGCCGTATCAAAAAAAAAATTAATTTATTTTTTCAAAGTGTACTTCAGTAAAAATTTTTATGGAAATTAACGTACATTTCAAACCCAAATAATTTTCTTTTGGATATATCTTTAAACTGTTCAGCGAAACCTCTTCAAGAAAAGCAGCGCGCGGCTGCCAAAATGTTTCCCATCCTTCTTGGTTGTTACAATAAAACTTTTTTAATTGCATTGTTATAGCAAAAGCAAACACAAACATACAATTTTCTTTTAACTTTTATGGCAAGAAAAGTTTTATAAATCACTTTTTTTAAATGTAAGTATGTAATTGAACGAAGGGTTAAAACTTTAATTGTTTTATTTTTGGGTGGAGAAAATAAATTGCAGAGTTCTTATTACCTTAAAAGTTTGTATTTTGCTGTTAGCAGAAGTGAAAAACATACTTAATTGCTTTTACATTTTTTACCTTTACTTCTCAATCACTTTACGCTGAAGTTAGTGACCTCTAAGCGCCAAAATTTAGCGATTTAATAAAAAGGACATATCGCCAACATTTAAATTTGATGGCTTAGAAAGATGAAACTTGCTGTATCCTTGAAGAAAATAAAACTGCGTGCCGTGGTAAAGTGTTTTTTAAAATTTAGTCAAAAACTAAATGTGTTGAGAATTCATAGAATATAACTTGCTGAATAGATATAGCAATTTAAAGATTTCTAAACTCTTACATAAGGAAGTTTGTCATATATCCATTTTGCGATAAATTTTTCAGAAAAATTTATAGGATTCACTTTGAAAACTCATTTGAAAAAATAAAAAATTTTTGACATGAACGTAAAAAATATGTATACCGAATCTGTCGTGCAATAATAAAGAAAAGGATATATGTCGGGCACCTTAAAAAGAAAGCGTAGAAACTTGAAACTTTGTATTTCTATGAAGTACGTAAAACTACAAAAAGGATACATGGCCGACTTTTGAATTCAGTCGCCTAGAAATATGAAACTTGCTGTGTCCATGATGTTAACAATACTGCATATTGTAGTAAAGTGATTTTTGAAATTGACGTTAAAACTAGGAAGAAATTTTTATCAAAGTAAAATAAGTTTACTACAACTCGCAGTACTTTTTGCTGAGCAGGTACACCAAGTTACAAGTGTTTAAGAGCTTAAATTAAGAAACCTGCCATATATCCTTTTCAAAACATTTTTTTAATTATTTTTTTATTTATTTTTTATTTATTTTTATTTTAGGTGAGACAATTTTAAATTTGTAGTTGAACTATAGTGAATTGTAATCAGAGATAATTTCTTAGTCGGCCTTAAGTTCAGTAATTTCAATTCTTATTGAATGAAATATTTTTATTTATTTTTATTTAGTATATTTTAAAGTTTATGTACGAAAAGATAAGTAAAAAATGTACATCAAAACTTTCTAGTGTTATTTTTAATATGAAAACTTGCAAACATTATCAATTCTTTATTTGAGAATAATTTATTGTAGAGCCATTTACTTTTAAAATATGCCAATAGAATCAGCTTGGACTTTTCACATTATATGTATGCCCAAAAATAAAACCCTAAATTTTAAAATTTTATTTTATTCATGTGTGGTCCATGAATCAAATAAATGTTCGGGTTTTTTCAACTACAATTCGACTGTTCCTCTTTCTACCCTTTTAAAGATATTCCTGTATTTTCCTGTTGTTGCTTGTGTAGTCAATATGTTGCTGCTAGTTGTAGGTTGAGGCAGACATTTGCATAATAAAAAAATTCTTTTATTTCTGTATAAATTTATATTGCATTTTTGTTCATTGTTATTGTTTGATAACGAAAAATTTCAAAAGACGAAAAAAACTTTACCATAAAATATTACAGTATTTAATTTTTTATGCACATATGCGTACGAACTCGTACATATGCATATGTACTCGTATTAATGCATGTGTGCATTTGCTACATGCTAGAGAAGAGACATATTTCAAACACCCTCTTGCATTTAACTTTGAACTTTTGACCAGCTTTAAAAAGCATATAAAATAATAGAAATTCCCCTTTGCACAACCACATTCATAGAGACATACATACATATGTATGTATGTATGTATGTATATGGATGTATACCACCCACACTAGCAAAAATGTAAAACCAGTTACTAACAATAAATACTGCCATTTTTAAACTATACTTCCTGCGCAGCCTTTACTACATAGATTTGTATCTTTACATTTGTATCATACGTTGTAAACATATTTGTTTCTGTATATTTCAAATAACATTTCTAAACCAGCTCTTTTTCTACCTTGCGTTGCAAGATGTGTGCTGTGTGTATGTGTTTCTGCATATAAATACAATTTGTCTGTCTATCTATATAAATGAAGCTGCTGACAAAGAGTTTCAGAGGTTTTGTATATGCTGACCCATTAAAACAGGAAATTAAATGTATTGAAACACAAAAAAATTGTCACTTCTGGGCAATAAAACGACATGAAAATTTATGATAAGTGTGTTGGTGTAATGATATTTGAAAAATAATGATTACTTTCTTAAGAAAAAGAGTCGTACGGATGGACTCTCTCTCTCTCTATATATATTTCCCATCGATCTTATTACGTTGGTTGACAGAAAAGTATATTTGGTGAAAATTATACGTGTCTACAAATACAGGTTCAAAAGATACACTTTTTTGGCACGAGCATATAAAAAGGATATGTGACTAACTTCTGAACTCTAAAAGATAAAAATTTAAAATTTTCCAAAAATGCTACGTACATAAAACTACAAGTTGTAGTGCAAACATTTTTACTCATGAAAAAAAGTTTTACTTGTGAAAAAAACTAGAAAATTAAAAAAATTTTCAAAAATACCAAATCATTTTTATCTTAAGGAAAATAACTTTTAAATTGCGAATTAATAAAAATAAAAAATAAAAAAGTCGTTACATGTAAGAAAATCAAAAAATTTTCAAAAAAGGATATATAGCCAGCACCTAAAGTATAAAACTTCTAACGGCCAAACTTGCCAATTGTATTAATAACTTCAAATTACAAATTGTGGCATTATTTTTCTTTTTAATTTAAATGTAAAATAAAAAATTCAGCAAACATGAAATATAAGAAAACTAAGTAACTCAAAAGTTTTATTATATTTTACATAATAAGATTTAAAAAATACAAATGCAGAGCTATAATTGTTCCATATGTTCCAGCCGGTCTTGAGTTATAAATTCCGCTTTCTGTCTCTCCCTCTTCGTTTTCATAAAAAACATAATAAATGCGAAAAAATTTTGGAAAAAATTCCAAATAAATAAATAAGTTTTTATCTTAAAGAAAATAGATTTTTAATTGAAAATAAAATACAGAAAAATTAAAAAAAGTCCTCATTTATAAGAAAATAAAAAAAAAAATTAAAAAAGGATATGTCAGCGGCACCTAAAATATACAACTTATAGTCGTCAAACTTGCCAATTATATTAATAACTGCAAAAGACAAGTTGTAGCATTATTTTTGTTTAAATTTAAATGTAAAATAATATTTGAGTTATAAGTTCCGCTTTCTATCTCTCCCACTTCGTTTTCATAGAAACATAAGAAAAACGAACTCACTCCTTCATAGATTTGCCCAGAGGTAACTTTTTCATTTTGAGTGTATGAGTATGAGTGTTAACTAACTCCCGGCTTTATTTTTATCATGTTATGTAGTATTTGACTTATTGCTATAAATATTGCATAATTTTAAGGATTATTTAAGACCCTTTTTTTATAGGAAAACAACAATTTTTATTCAGCTAAGTAAACAAATAAATTTTGAATCAAATATTTTTGTTTATGTGAATTTAAGTTACGTATACATACTTAAATATAAGAACTTGATTTAGTAGAAGTTTGAATATTCTTAATGATCGTAAAATTCATTATTTCAAAGTCGAATAATAAATATAAGTTATACATATATGTACACATTTAACTAAATATTAGCATAAAGCAGTGATATTTTATTTTTTTTTTTAATTAAAAGCCGAAATACCTTTTTATATAAACAATAAGGAACAAAATTAACTAAAAAAAGTGAATTAAATTTTTTTGTAAAGATTCAAAACATGAAATTTTATTAAATGTTTCATTAGAGTTGAAATGTTAAAAATTTTCAAGATTTTCAAAAAGGATATTCTGCTGACTAGGAAACTAAACAAGTGAGAACATTGATCTTAAATACATCTATTCAGTACGTAAAACTACAAATTGTAGTAAAATTATTTTTTCAATATTACAACAAATAGCCAAGCTAAAGCCTAAGAATATTTTAATAATATCAGTGCAATCAATTTTTAATCAATGATTTAATGATTACGGCTGTAAATATACCTTAATGTAAAAATTTTCAAATAATCATAAAAAAGGATATTAGGCTGACCAACAAAATAAACAATTTCGATTTGCAATTTTAAGTGGGTTTGAAAAAAGAAAAAAAACTGCAAGTTGTGGTGAAAATACTTATGTAATATAATAAAAACTAGCGAAATTATAGTCAGTGCTGACGGTTGATAATTTTTCTTACCTTAAAAATTTTTCTTGGCAAGAAAAAGGACATAGGACTGTCTAAGAAACTAAGCAAACTAAAACTTTAATTTTTGGGTACATATACAGCCTTATCATGAATTCCACATGTGAAAATTTCCGAATCAAATTTTTCGTTCACATGGATCCACTTTTTCCAACAGACAACTCTTTGAATGATAATATTCATAAATTGTCAAAATATTTCGCAGACGTATGAAGTTTTTTGATACGAATTGTTCACACGTTCGGAAATGTCCATGTGAAATTTTATTTATGCTAAGCCTGATAAAAAGAACTTAAATCTGCGAGTTGTAGTAAAATAGTTTTTCAATATTTTCAAAAGTAGCCAAATTATGTTTAAAGTATTTTTGTACCATGATTTTTTTCTTTTTTACAGTTAAAGAATTTTTATTTTCCACCCTTGGCTATTCTATGTGTGCATTTTTCATAAAACTATTAAAAAAAAGGACATGATAAAGGACTATAAATTCAAGCAGATAATTTAAGAAAAGTTTAGTTTCTGTAAAATACGGGCTGATGCATGTCTTTCATTAAAGTTTTGCTAAACATGCACTTATACTTTGTCTGCTAAATTTAAATTTGTTTGGTTAAACACTTAATTAAAAAAAAAGTATTTAACTTTCAAAACAAGTTTTCCGGTATATCTTTTAGCAACGCACACAAAATTTCTGCTTATCTTTCGAAAAAGTAATTAATTACATTCTGACGTAAAAAAAATGCCAAGTAAAATATCAATATGAAAAATGTTTCTTTAATGCTCAAACAACAAGTTTGTGAACTGTTGTGTTCTTTGAACTTTTGAAGAATTAATGCTTGGCATATTGCCAATGAATGCACAAAATAAAATCCATTAAAAATTAAAATGTATGATGGTTTCTTCATACATAACTGAACATATCTACATGCACATCTTTAAAATAGAAAAATTAATTTATGTATTTGCTTTTCTGTACTTCAAATATTTTTAAAGTGTTTCAATTTTGCTTAAAATATAAAGTTGCTAAAAAAGGATATATGTAGAGCTTGTAAACGGGTGTTAATACTATAATGAAACTTAGTGTATATGCTTAGAACTCCTCTACACAACTTGTGTTATGGTTATTTTTATAATATCTGAGGTTTTTTTTTGTTTTTGCTTGGGACTGAAAGTGCTGAAAGATTTTTTTATTTTGCTGAGAATTGTGGCTCATTAACTCTGAATAATTACAATAATTAACTATGTTTAGTGCACAAAATCTTAAATATAAGCAAATCAAATTACTTAAAAAAAGGATATAGTACGAAACGGAAACAGATATTCTCATTATATGAAAGACTGGTGGCATAGTTATTTTTATAATTTTGGAAATTATTATGAAGAAAATTTAGTTTAGTATAATTGCAAATGCAGATTTAAATGAAAAATATATAAGCAGCTTTCAAGCGAAAACATGATATGTTTCACATGTAATGAAAAATGCAACTGCAAACTGTTGAATTATAGAAAAATATTTTTTTTTATAGTTTTCTTACCTTTTTAAAAAAGATTTCCGGTTGATATATTTTATTCTTTTTTAAAAATCTATTTTTATTTTAAGACGATATTTTTGTATTTCTCTGCTTAAAATGTTGGAAACTTCTTCGTTTTCTTATAAAAATTGTTTTCTTGTTTATTAGTTAGTAAAATCAGTTTTTTGACGGTTTTAAAAAATTTATTATTATTGAATTCACAAACCCTTTTTTTATATTGCAGTGCTTAAGTTTCTTGTTGGTTTTACTTATTTTTTTACTGTTTATTTTCTTTTGAATAAATTTGGCCTTTTTGTGTTAACCGTTGTAAGTATTTTGATACTTATTACATTGTTTTTAGCGAAATCAATGAATATCCTTTAAAACCAGATTTTCATTAAATATATAAATTTTCGTCGTCTTTTGCTAAAATCGTTGGAAGTCCTTTTTCGTACAATATTTGGTGTGTTTCTTCTTATATTTTCCTTAAGTCTCCCTTTTGTTAGTGCTTAATATGCAATATCCTTAAAGTCTTTGTGTATTTTTTGCTTTGTATATTTCGGTATAAAACACTTATATTCTGTTTTTGTAAAAAGTAGTTGGTTTTTACACACTAAAATTTATATTCTATATATAAAATGCATGCACACCATTTATGAAAAATTGCTTATCATTTTAAATATTCTTTAGTTTATATATTAGACTTTGTTCAACTAGTTCTTAAAAATATTCACTCTTTAATTTATCAGACCACAACTTTTATTTTATTTTATTTCATTTAAGGATGTTTAATATCTTTCCTCGTCTCTTATAGTTTTTTTTCCAATTGTTTTGTTCAATACTGTACTGTTTGCTAGTTTGAGTTTAATAGTTTTATTGTTTTCAAGTTTTTTTTTCCTTTTGTGTTTGCTTGATTTTTTTTGTAGTTTGTTTTTATTAAATTCGTTCTTTTCTCCTTCTTTTTGTTGTTGTTGAGAAATAAAGTTTTCGTAAGAACGTAATTGTTTGCTGTAGAGAATTTTGAAAACACTGCAAAAAAGAACAAAAAAATAAAAGAAATTATTTGATTATTATAAAAACTTACTTAAAAGTAGATCCCTTGAAAAGAAAATCCCTGCTGATATGTGTATTTTTTTCTCTAAAGCAAAGACTCAAAGCTCAAAGCTTTTCCCTTTATTTTAGAGTTAATACTGTATGAACTCCTTAACATAAGTTTTTTAATGAATTTGTAAAAAAATGATATACATGTATGTGTTACTTCGAAACGTAACTTGCTATCATGATCAAATTCGGTGTACATTCATTTATTGAAGAATTGTTGTGTTATTACTTTTAGATTCCCTTGATTTATATAAATATATAAAAAAGGACATAAGAGCAGCTTCTAAATGGTTAGAGATATATAATTGAAATTTTCAGTAGATAAAGTGCACATCAATCTACGACATGTGATGTAAATATTTATTAATTACTTTTTTATTTAAAAAAAATCGTTATTAATTTTTGATATTGTACAAAATAAAAATTATAAAAAGCAAGATCTCTTTTCTAGGAAAACATTTTACATTTCTTGCACTTTTTAGTGAAAGTTCGCCATAAAAAGCTCGTTTTGAAATAGAGATTTTATTAGACATTTTTGCATCACCCCTTACAAGCATAAATTTATTACGCTAAATTTAATTTTTCTTAATTGTAAAAAAATGTTGCTATTTTTCGAGTAACGCATAAGTCTTACATTCATAATAAAATGTTTTTGAAATCTATTTTGCATGAACTTTTTTAAATAAAATATGTACATTTTAAACTTATTTTGAAATTTATGCATACATATGTGGGTTAAAATGAAACTCTTGTGTTGATCAGATAGGCATTTAAGAACGATTTTCCAAAAAGCTTTTTTAAAGCTTTTCTCAAGAAAGCTTTAAAATTTAGAAATTTAGAAAATTACAAAATGATCACTCTTGAATTAAACAACAAAACATTTGAAAAAGCTTTTTCAAAAAGCTTTAATAATTTTTTTTAACAAGTTTCTAAATTAAAAAATATATTTGTTGCTAATTAAACACGTCTATATGCTTTTCGTTGCTGCTCAAGCAGCACATCAACAAAAAAAGCTCTAAATCTTAAGTATGTATAAAGAAAAAGCTTTTAATGTTGGGGCTTCAGTTCTAAAAAAAATAAATAAAAAAAATATGTTTATAAAATTCATTAAAAGCTTCATGAAAAGTTTAAGCTGTTTATAAAATATTTAAAGTTTATAGAAAATTTCTTTGAATTAAAAAAAGCTTTTTAATATTTAATATCAGTCAAAAGCATTATAATATTTTTCTCAAATATCGTAAATCTCTTTTCCTTAAAAAAGCTCGAAACTACTCTTAAGGTGCGTTCGAAAGAGAAAAATGTAGTCGTATTAAACAAATACATAGTTATTTCTGTTAAAGAACGTGTTTTTTTAATAGTGTTTTCGTTTATTTTTTTAAAACAATTTCTCAAAAACTTTAACAAACATTTCTCATTTTTTATTTATTTTGTAAAGGTTGTGATTTATTTCAAATTAAAAAAAAAACTTTACAATACAATTTTAATTATCTTAGAAGTGCTTTTAAATTTTAGCAAATAGCTAAAATTTGTACTGCAGTAATACTGTAGAAAGCTTTTAAAGCTTGCTCAATTAAACAACTTAAACTTAAAGCTTTTGCATGCAACATTCAAATGCACATTTTTTTTTTATTTAAATCGTCCATAATATTTGAATTCGAAAGAAAAGTTGGACAATCCAATTATTCAATTGAATTTTTATTTTTGTTTTCTTCTCAACCAATCACTTGTATTCCTGCCTGCCTTCCTGCGTGCGTGCATTTGAAAACAATGAACCGGCAGTAATAAAAACAACGAAGAAACGACAGGCTGTCTATCGGGTTTTGGACAAGTCCGTTTGTAGAAAAAAATAATATAATAAGGCAAACCCGAATCACACAGAAGTTTTGGGCGTGGTATTTTGTCAGTATACCAGGTGCGCAAAAACGGAACGCAACGCAACGCAGGCAAAAAGACACGTACAAATGCACACATGAACAAAAAACTAGGTCAAATTGCACTGGTAATTTTTAGGGAAACTTACAACCAAGCTGCAGTTTCATTGCTCTTTGCGTATAAATGCGGGTGTGGATGGGTGTGTGTGCATGTGTGTGTGTGCTAATGTATATGTGTGCTTGTGCAAGGAGCTGGTCTTTGCTAAGAAATACTTGAAAACTTTTCTTGTTTTTTAGAAAAATAACTTACCGAAAATTTAAATGAATTCGACAAGGAAATTTCTTCTTAATTGCTTAAAGATGACTGAACTCAGATTTGTTCAAATTTGAGCTTAAGAGATTATTGAATCCAAAATTACTGAATCGAACACTGAAACAAATTGTTATTAAAAACTGCACAAATTTGCTGTTTATTTTACAATGAGAAAAATCTTTTAAGTTATTTTTAATTAAATTAAAGATTTTCTTTTTCGAACTTTGTAGCTTCCTTCAAACAACCGATTTTATCTATACGTATATGTATGTATCTCTTGTTTGATTTTTGTTTGTTTGACACCCTTTTGCAAAAGTGCAAAACCAGAGATCCTTTTAACAGCGTCCACTAGAGAAATCGGTGCATACGTAAGTATTAAGAATACCTGCGGATATTTCTAGTTTTTATAAACCGTCTTTGCTTTGTATCAAATTTGATTGCTTAAATATTTGTTTAAATTTTTGTTTAATCTACGAAACAAGGAGAAATTATATAGCGACGCAAATTATAAATTATATGAGTAGAATTTAATAAAAACGCGCTTAAAAAGAACCGCGTTCTTTGCTGGATACTTTGAAGACCGCTTGACTAGTACTGAATGCAAAAATATTTCATAAAAACGTCTTAACATAGTAAATGTTGAGCTATCCCAACAACGAAAAGAAGAAATATAAAACACACACACACACACACATAATCGCAGTCATATTATGCATTCAAACCTACACACAGTATATAAAAAATGCAATCCTTTTTGGCCTGGGAAATGTATCATAGAACCTACAGCAACAAAATAGGAGCAAACTTTTGAAAGCTTTTACTTTGCAATGTTATAATATACCGGCTTTGAGAAGTAAAGTGCAGAGAAAAAGTCTACACTTCAGCAATGCAGTCGCCCCTTTCTCTCGCTCTCTCTTTCAGAGGTTCTCTCTTTAAATAATTTATTATTGTGTGTATATATTTTTTATTTGGTCTTATATGTGCCTTTTATATGGTGAATGAACCTAGGAAATGCACTTTTTGTTTATCCTTGTACCCTACATTTTTAAGCTTAATTAAAGCATGTATATTAAATTAAGCTAACGTTTTGGCCAAGTAAGTTTTACTTTTAAATCTGGTAAATGAATAGCTTTTAACCTAGATTAGCACACAGGCCGTGCCCATGATCATGCGAAGCTTAATATTATTTTTCCATCACTTATGCTCAACTGGTTGTGAAACTTCACGGATATATTAACCAGTCAGTATTGTGAAACTATGAAACAATAAAAGTGGACAGTAAAATAGATTTTGATCATATCTATTCAATTGCTACAATCGCATAAGGGCTTTAAGGCAACATAATTTTATATTTAGAAAGCTTATATTACATATGATCGATTTTCATTAAATTTTGCCATTTATTGGACTTCTGGTTTGCCAAGAAACTTTTATGTAAATACTAAGCTCTTGCCCTCATAAAATTTCATTATGAAAGAAGTGGGTTGCCCACACCCATATAAACTTAATATTGTATATAGAATGTAGTTCTAGCAAATGCATTCAGTTCTACGAGTTAATGACGCTAAGCGAGCACAAATCACAAGAACTTTCAAATTTTCAAATACTTGTGATCTGTGCGATGTTTTAGTGGGATCGTGCGTGAACATTTGATATTCTTTTCTATTTTACTATTTAAAAAAGAAACTTGACTGGTACGGCCAAGTCTCTACCCCTCTTCATTCTCTTTTCCTATCTCTCCTAAAAACTTAAGACTTGACGAGTCAGACCTGACATGTGTGAATCAGGACTAAGTAATAATATACACTACAGTATCAAATACACTATATTTTTATCTTTTTTCCACGAATTTTAAAAACCTAATTGGATCTTTTTTACCTGTAGACGAACTTTAGCCTATATAAGAGAATATCTTACCTGATGTAGACTGGTTTTTAACAATTTTAAGTACTCGGTAAATTTTTTTCGATTTTTGGATGCTTTCTGCTGCTTTCGTCGTTTCGGCATTTTTTAGTTTTTAGTATTTTTTTTTTGGTTTCGGCGATTTATTTTAATTTTAGAGATTTTTGTTTCCATTTGACAATTTATTTTTAGTTTTAGGGGCTGTTCACATTACGTAACGCTTCAAGGGGGCGGGCGGGATGGGGGTTATGGTTTAGAAAATGTATACTGAAAGTGTTGTAAAAAGCTGTACTAAGGGGGGAGGAGGTTGTAAAAATTACGAAAATAGCGTTACGAAATACATATACACCTTTCTCCCATGCTATATATTTGTTTCTATTGCTTAAATTTATAGCCCAAAGTGAAGCCTTTCCGTCTTTACTCACTAAACTAGCGGCTAGGAACTTAAAATCGTACCTGCAAGCTTTTAAAAATAAGAAACAAACATTTGCAAACTCTTATCTCCCATGCAATATAAACATAAATTCATTCATTTATTACTAAAATTTATAGCCTAGAAAATATCCAATTTCTCAAATTGAAAGCCTTTTATCCACTGAACTTGATCCTTAAGTCGTTTTTTACTTAAGTTTGCCATTTTCTGTTGAAAGAAGAGCGCGGGGGAGGGATGATTTTTAATAGTATTGCCCTGTTGTTATTAAGGTTGTTATTGCTGTTCTTATTTTTTCTTTTTTTTTTTTCTTTTTTTAAATTATTTTTATTTGTGCTGCTGCTACTTGGGGCTGCGGCAACAGCAGTAAAAATTGTTACACAAACTATTGAACTATTTTCTGAGTCCTTTCGTGAGTGTGACTGGATCTGTGTGTGTGTGTGTGTGTGTGGGACAAGTTGAATAGAGGTTTTCGATTGTTTGCTAAAAACTTGCTTGCAGAAAAAGGTAGTAAACAATCAAACACATATACATATGTACATATGTACGAGTATATATGTGTATGTGCATACAAGTGTATGTGGCAACATTTTATAATGCCACAGGGTATTTATACAAATGTTGTAAGTATGTACATACTCGTACTACGTGCTGTTGTTGAATGTATATACAAGAGATAATTTGTTAAAGTTTTATGTATATTTACATTGTTTTTTTGGTATGTTTGTGTAAGTGTAAGAGTATGTGATTCTTTATTAGTGTGTGTGTTTGTGTGCGTATGTGTTTATAATTTTTTCTTTCTTATTTACCTATAAATGATTGAAAATTATTGCTTTCAGTCGTTTTCATTATTTATGCAAATAAACTCTAAATCAAAAAAAAAAAAAAAAAGAATGGAATGTTTGGTATGATGAGTTTGCTATTGATATTAGCATAAAGCAAAATTTATTGATATGTATTTTTTTTTATTTGATTTTTGTGTAATTAACGAAAAAAAATATGTAAATGAAATTAATGGCAGACTATGTTGCACGTATTAGGGGAATTTAAGCAGAAATAGAGTGTGAGAAAGAGAGAGAGTGAGTGGGAGGGAAAATTGATATTGCAGAGAGAGGTAAGCTGAAATTTGAATGAAATGTTAATTTTTAACTTAAAGCTGTTAATTGCACAAAAAAAAATATAAAAGAATATTCTATGAAAGTTTAATTGTTACTAAAGGCATAAAATAAGTGTAAATAACCAGTAAAAAAAATTGGAAATCATTCTGAAGGTACTACTTTTTCATTGCTTCCAAAAAATTAGAAAATACTCAGTAGAATTTAAAAAAAAAATTGATTTTTTTTTAAAGAAATTTATGAATTAATTTTGGTCTAAAATTTATAAGTTATTTACTTAAATGTACATGAAAACACTGTTTCGCGTTTAAATTCGTATAAAAAAAACGAATTGTTAAAATAGGTAACTTTACCAGATGAAAATATTATCATAGAACACAAAAAAGGAAATTTTTCTTAAAATCGCTTCCAATTCGGTGACAAGGCATCGAAAAAGAGAACTTCTTGCAATGACAACCCTATGTAAAAATCATTAGAACTCATCGAAATTCTCACTACTCCCAGATCGCAAACTCTACATTTTAATGACTTCTTTGGAGTGTCTGTTTTTACTGGGTAGTTGATGCGCTATTTTAGTATAACGAAATTTCCTTAATGTTATATATACATAAGTCTAAATTTCACACCACAAGAAAGTTAAAAATACATATAATGCTATATAACACTGTGCAACACCAAAAATTACACTGTTCTAACGACTGCTACTAACATACTTTTCATCTGACTTCAAAAAAAGGAGGAGGTTATCAATTCGTCTGTATTTTTCTTAGAAACAGTTATCGCTAACTTGACTTTTATATAGAAAAGTCATCGATACCTTAGCTTTTCTTCGCAAATGTTATCGATAAATTGATTATTCTATAGAAAAGCTATACATAACTTTTTTGTAGAAAAGTAACCCATAACTTGGCTTTTCTGTAGAAAATTTATCGATGACACTTGACTTTTCTATAAAAAAAATGTTAACGATAACTTGATTTCGATAACTTAGCTTATCAATAAAAAATATCGATAGCTTCACTTTTATATACAAAAGATATCGATAACGTGACTTTATTTTATAGAAAAGTATATGACTTCTATGCAAAAGCTATCAAAAACTTGACTTATTTACAAAAAAGTTATCGATAACTTGACATTCCTATGGAAAATTGATCGATGACTTGATTTTCCTACAGAAAATTTGTCGATAACTTGACTTTCCTATAGAAAAGTTATAAATAAGTTGACTCTTCTGTAGAAAAGTTATTGAAAACTTGAGTTTTTATAAAAAATTTATTGAAAACTTGACTTTTTATAGAAAAGTTATTAAAAACTTGACTTTTTATAGAAAAATTATTAAAAACTTGACTTTTTATAGAAAAGTTATAACTAACTTGACTTTTCTGTTTAAAAGTTATTGAAAACTTGACTTTTTATAGAAACGGATAACGGCCTTTGTATGCAACTTATCGATAGCTTGACTTTTATTGAGAAGTCATCGATAATTTTCTATACGAAAGAAACTGGAGATTTCTGTAGAAAAGGTATTGATTGAAAGAAATAAAATTTAAAAAAAAAAATTATAAATATATGACTGTATATTTTGAACCTTAGAAAGTATATGTTTGAAATGTTGGCATGTTAATTACGAATTATAAAAATAAAATAAACTTAAGTATGTCTGTCTGTCCCAGGGTTAGGTAGTGATGTTAGAGTATTTCAAAATCAGTCTTGCTATGGGAGTGGACACTGAATTTGTGCACTCTAAGTAGACTTAATGGATATTATTGACTTCGAGCTCGATATGAATTCTACTTTAAATAACTTTTGAACTATATAAATATATTAAATTTAAAGATTTTCAATTTTGTTATACAAATATTTTCCCTACAAAGTATGTATGCATGTATGTATAATATGTTTGAATAAATTTTTTTGTGGAAGCACAATAAATAGAAGATAATTATATTTAATAAATATTTGTATAGAAACGTAGTTGTAAATACCATTAAATCTGAAACCACTCAACACACAGCAAAAGTACATAAGTACATACATATTCATATTTACATATGTTCGTATGTATGTATATACATACGTTTATCATTTATATGCAAACACAGATATATCAACTATACACATTTATCATTCCTAAATACTTTTAGTGCATATAACAAAATGTTCTATATACAACGAGTTGTCATTAAAAAAAAAATTCAACTACTCTCATGTTTATATACTCACATACGACTCACCCACCAAGCCCACTTTGAAAATCTTAAAATCTACAAACGAACCAAATTCAAATACAAAAACAAACACCAGAACTGTAAATGCAAAACAGAAGAGATGCAACCCTTGATGTTATCGATTTTTCTCCTACAACAATTATAAACAACAAAATCAACAACAACAACAGCAGCAGCAACAAATAACACGAATCAGTTAGACCATCAGTAGAAGATATGCCACAAAATTCTTCTTGTGCAAGCAAGTTAAAGCTTTCAAAAAAGCTTTATCCACTACCCCTACATTACTCCCTGTGTCATTTTTGTTTGTTTGTTTTGTCTCTGGTTCATTCTGTCTCTTTTTCTTTAGTTAAACTCCTAAAAGTGTAGACTTTTTAATTTATTGTCCTTTTGGGAGTTGCCTGATGTAAACAAATTTACAAATCTATAATATCCTATATAACAAACTTTTCCATATACAAACATATCTACATAAAATGCTTGCCGCTCTTTAAATACGAGTAACTATAGTACGCGAGCTATTTGGGAAAAATGGAGCACAAATTAAAAATGTGTGTTGTTTTCGTTGTTGCTGTAACTATTTTAAATAAGTAGGATGCAGGATGTAACACAAAGTCAACAACAATTTGCCGTTATTTAAATAAAATTTTTGTAATGTTTGCTCTTCTTCTTTCCATTCGCCATATATGGTGAACAAAAGAAGAAGAGCTTGGAAAATTAAATTTATGGATAATGGCCATTAGATGGTTAACGTTAACTGACCTAAAACTTAATTAAATTTGATTGAAGTGAAAGAAAAAATATGAAAAATTAATAGTTAAATATAATGAAAGTGCTGCACTTGGCCATTTGTTCTACTGACAACTGCATACAGTGTGGGGACAGTACTAAAGCAACCTATCGGTATCAATTTGGAGTAAGCCCTTCGCAGTCCTCTTGCGGGCACTGGTTGAACTGAATTTGCTTTTCTAGTCTTTGTGAAAACTTCGTTACAGCCCAAAATTTTACTTCCGTGGGCCTTTGTTGTTAGGTCGCTTCGGGTATTGAATGCTGAATGAGAGGGGGGGGGGGGGGTCGGGGAGAGGTGGTAGCTGTTAGTAAAACATAAATATGCACGGGAAATGGGAATTGTTCATCTAAAGCGAACATGGCCTCATGCGCTGTGGCATAGCAAAATAAAGTCAGATTTTTAGGTGGGCATTATACTTGTCAGCAAGTGTTTATCTAGCGGGTATGACTTATATGGCTAAGTTGCCTACTATACATATGTGCCTCAGAGCGTCGTTAACGCACGTTCGAGCCAATCCTTTCGGTGTTGAGGCTTATCATGGCAGGTACTACATACCGAGATGATGATGTAACACACTAATCGTTTAATCTCTGCACTGCTCCAAAAAATATACCTGCGGATGGCAGTTTTCAAGGTAACGAAAGGTCTCATTACTGTGCAAGAGCTGCCTAGCTAAAAATGGATATTCTTAAGTTACTTACGGGAAATATTTGGTCACACCTGTCACATCATAGCTTAAGTGCTATTTTTTCAATGGAAGCAAAAATATTAAACGTGAACGAAAAAAATTTAAATAAAGAAAAATGTGAACTTCATTTAGCTTTAGAGAGAGATAGAGAGAGAAGGGAGTAGTACAAAGATTCATTGGAAGAAGTCGGTGCAAATCAGATTAGCAAACAGCAGCATCACATAAAAAAATATTTATTTAACTGAATCTAAATCATTTTTAACCTTTTAGTGCTTATTTTTTAAGACGATTTGATTTTATTTTTGAAGTTTTATTTTTAAATTTCTAGTGACAATATTATATTTTTGGAGGCGTGATCACGCCCAATTGTGCAAATATTAGTGTCCGCCCACATTTTTAAATTCAACAGCGAGTCAAGGTGTGTGCCAAGTTTCGTAAAAATCGGTGAAGTAGAATAGCTTGAAATATAATATTAAACTTAAATGGGCGTGCTCCCGCCCACTATTTTTAATGCAAGATTGTGTCTTTTTAAAAGCTCAAATTATGTGCCAAGTTTCGTGAAAATCTTTGAAATATAATTTAACAATTTAATGGCTGTAGCCCGCCCACTTTTTTCAATAAAATATTGGTTCTATTTTTGGGTTCATGGAGTGTGCCAAGTTTCGCAAAAAATCGATCAAGTGAAATATAATATTAAGTTTTATTGGGAGTGGCTCCGCTCATTTGTTCAACTTCAAAATTGTGTCGTTAAGAGGGCCCAATGCGTTGGGTAAGTTTTGTAGCAATCGATTAAGTAAAATATCATAAAATCAAAGCTAGAAATGTATTGAGCGTGGCCCAACCCACTCTTTTCCAGGGGACCATTTGGAAGCTATACCCTATTAGACAAAACAGAATTTTTACAATCGGCTTAAATATGGCGAGTTATGAAGAAAGAATGTCAAAAAAAAATACAAACGAATTGATAACCTCCTGTTTTTTTTTTGAAGGCGTTTGAGAAGACAAAATGATCGAGAAAGAAAACGAAAGAGCAGGCAACGGAAACAAATAATGCAAGTCAAATTGATTGATTATTGATGTATTCAATAATAACCAATAAAAAATTTTGTTTCTTCAAACTTTTCGAGTTTAGTTGCTCGTCACACCCGTTGCATAAAAGGTCACACCCGACTGATTTTCAGAATATGTTTCCATTGAATAAATAATCGACATGTTTTTTTTTATTTTCTTACTTTACCATAAACTTTCATGGAATAATTTTTGCAAAGCACTTAAAGTGATTTGCAAATAATGGCAGCATTAAATATTTTTCCTAAAATACTAATTTTTATTTTATGCACCATCATATCCATAAAACCTTTTAAATATACGGACAATATTTTATGTATCAAACTCATTGCCTCTCCTAAACTTTTTTAATTTTTTTTTTGTTTGTTTTTGCCTTCCGCATCATCGTACTTAACTGATAAATTTATTCAAATGCTAAGAAATATTTATCGAGTTGTATTTATTCAATGTGCTCTTAAAAAAAGAAACTCAAATATCCTGTTTAAAGGGCTCAACTTAAGTGAATTGATTTTCTTCGTCTATTTGTTTTTTTTTTCATATTACTTAAAAGAAGAACTACAAATGAAAATAGATACAGCATTCTTATAGCGAAATAAAGAAAAAAGTGGTTGCCTTGTTTGGTAGGCCAATATTAAGTTTTGTGTACAAAATTTGAAGTAAAATGTTTAAAAGAAATTTTTATAGCTTCTCAATTATCTAATTTCCAGCTTTTTTAGGTTTCTTTTAAAGTTATTTTTTTTTTTCTTCTAAATAAATTCATAAATTCCAGTATATATATTTTTTAAATAAAAATTAATAAAAAAAAATTGTCATTGCAGTAATGAACAAGTCTCTGAAGGGTTCTGGAGACGATCAAATTAAAGCGTCAATCAGTGAATGTGTGTTAAGGCTGGTACTCACTATACTACACCATCGCACGACTTACGAAAAAATACAAGCCTGATCTAATGTTGTTATTGTCTTCGAAAAATTTCATAAGCTCCATCGTATTGTATAGGGTCCGCCATCCAACGTTTTTTTCAACTAGCGCTTATTTCGTGAATCGTAAAGAAGATGCCGATTTTGCCAAAAAAATCTTCTTTTCAGATGAAGCTCATTTTGATCTTGGCGGGTATGTAAACAAGCAAAGTTGTGGCATTTGGGGCACAGAAAACCCACACGCATACATTGAAAAGCCGACGCACCCAAAACGAGTCACTGTTTGGTGCGGATTTTGTTCCAGAGGCATAATTGGGCCAATGAGCAAGGAGTGGTCGTTACAGTCAATGGCGATCGTTATCGGGCCATGTTGAACGAGTTTTTGTTCACAAAAATTGAAGAGGAGGATATTGGCAACATTTGGTTTCAACAGGACGGCGCTACGTACCACACAGCCGAAGCTGAGTGCCAGTCTTTAGTGTCGTTTAGTTTACGCTTTTTCGCAGAAGATCAAATAAAATCGTCAATCAGCATTATAATTTTGTGTTCTTTGTGTGCGGTTGCAAGTATGTCTTCGTTGGGGCGCCATGAAATAAAGCTCAAGGAAATAAGGCCCAAATAAGAAAATGAAATAAGCCCCAATAAAATTAAGGCATTTTTAATTGAGCTTTATTTAATTTTTTTTTTTTGGAGTTTGAGTTTGGTTGGGTCTTATTTCACTTTATTGGGTGTTTTTTTCATAAATTTTTTCTTGGTCTTATTTAATATTTTTGGATTTTATTTCATTGGGGCTTATTTCACTCTTATTTGGGCGTTATTGCATTAGGCCTTATTTCTTAGCGGCTTCTTCGGATGATGATTTTTTAACAAAAAAAAAATAAAAAATTCTATGAACTCTTGGTATAAAAAAGAAACAGTTTGATATTAAACAAATATTATACATTTTTAAATTATAATTTTTTATCTCTCACTCAAATTGTTCTTCTTCTGCGAGATATTGATAATAAATAATAATAAATCTACTTGTAGACTTTTGCAAAGAAAAATGGCGAATTTCCATAAAATGCAAAATAAATTTTTTCATCCGCGAACTTCTCCATATCTTCACAAAGCAAATTATATTTTTTTCCTCAATCAGAGTTGGAGCCGATCAAATAATCTGCCGTCAAATAAAAATATCAAAATTGTTCGATTCTCATCAATCACTGAGGACAAAGCGTACGTGTAGCCGAAAAAAAGACGACAGCATGCACACAACTATGTGCTTGATCGGTTTATTTTATCGTCTGCGGGGAGCACTTTAAATTTTTTTAAGCAAATTATTTACAGCCATGAATAAACAAAAGCGGCAAGCGTTTTTTAGATGTCAAAAATTCTCATGCCCATATATTTACATAATTTGTATGAAGCAAACCCGAACAACGCGGTGGCAACGCTTTACAATTGCGAAATATAATTTTGGCAGGTGCTAAAAAACTGGTTTTGTTATTGTTACTTTTACAAAGTAATAACGCTTATTTTATATTAAAACCGCTAGTTTAATATTTTATTTCTTTTTTGTGGGATTTATTAGACAAGAAAAGTTGACATTACTGTTCATGACATATCGTTGACGGGTTGACTAAGCGCCACAAAACACAACGCTGTTTGTTGCCGCCTTAATCATAAAAAATAATTTTGTTTTATAAAGAATTTCTTAAACAAATTTTGTATGGTAATCTGTTTTATAAAACATTTTTTTTTTATAAATAAAGCCTTTAAACTTTAACTCACTTCAACATACATACATAGATACATAATAATTTTTATAGCAACAATTCTTAAATGTCACTACAAACTTCTAGACATTGTGTTTTGTTTTTAATTAAAGAAAATAACGATTTATTTTCCAAAAGGGGAAAACTGCATCATCACCTTAGGCAACAGCATACAAATTTGACACAAGCAGAAATAATGAAAACCCATACAAACACAGAGAGTAATACGAGTATTTTGCATTTTATTGAAAAGGACTACAAAAAGGGAAGGCATCAGTTTAAGACAAAAGAATATAGAGGTTATTAAACCACCCACATTTACTGGAGTCGCGACAGAAAATAAAAACATTATTTAAAGAAGTAAATTTTTGTTTGTTTCTAAATTCATCTTTATTTGCATCTCAAACTCAGCATATAAATTTACAACTTCAAGATTTTTATCTATACATACTAGTGTTGAGCGAAACTGTGATTTTTTAATAATGTTGCTCCTTGTGAACGTGATTTCTAAATCGCTGTTCTTTTAAACTGTGATTGTGATCACAGTTTAGCAGTATTTTGTTTGTAGCAGTTCTGTTATTATGACAAAATCTAATAAGAAGAGCAGTTGTGAAGTTAAACAGTGACTGTGATCACGGTTTAACACATTTCAGCTCTTCTGCTTTAAAAGTATGTATTAGTATTGATATTTTCATAAATGCTAATAAGAAGAGCGACAAGAACAAACAATTAGCATCAACCCCAACCAAATATTGCAAATACAAAAATGTGAGGGCTATACATAGTTGCCAGAAAAGATGATTTGACGATTTTTTCTCGACAAACGGTGAACGTATACAAATAAATTCATGTGGTAGCTTTATTTACTGTAAAGTAAGCATGCAAGAGCATGCACAGTTTGAATGAAAGAACTACATTTGCAAAACCTGTTACTTGATAAATTCAGTCACATTTGTGATTAGTGATTTTTCAATCGCTGTGAAAAAGTAACAGGTTTCGAAAAATAGCTCATCAATAATAGATACTGCAGCGAATAACTATTCAAATGCATTTCGTAAAGTTGTCATATTTTTTTCATATCCAAGTAGCAGTTTTCGAAGGCCGCCACAACTTCATCATCAGCGTTCTTGTGTTTAGTCCGCTGTGTGTAGTGACAGTTAATGCAAATTTCATCTTATTACAATTTGCTGAAAGCTTTTTTGTAATGAAAACTGAATTTTACCATCTCTACGTGTTTGAATCAAACAGTTTTCACTAGTAATTAGCGGTTACGCTTTTTTGGGCACATGTGTGCCAGATGTTTACTCGGCATTAGTTTTCATGCGAGTACACACCTCTTAAATTTTAAGTTTTAGTTTGTGAACATTTTGCCAGGCCTTTAAGCTTAATTGAAAACACCTTGTGGTAAATTAAAATCTAAGTTGCTTAGCATACTAAAGCCTTTATTTCTTTGTAAACAGTGAATGAAATGTAAAAAAAGAAACAAAGTTGTTGCATGCATTAAAGGAAAAAAATTTACAAAATATAAGGCAAATTATAATGAAAAAATAACATATGTCTCATATGCCAAGCACACAAAGAATAAATTTACATACAGACCCAAAAATAGACAAATGAAGAAAAAATAAATGAAAAAAGAAAAACACACATGCAAAGAAAAGTGCTCCCTTATAATAAACCAGGCGCATACAAACAAAAACTAAAGAACCCCTGTGTACTTAAACCACCTTCTTTAGCGCCGCAAACAAAAATAGGCTAAAACGAAAAAAGCATCCTGGTTAAATGTCTACCCACCCCTTGTGCGTGTATATATTAGCCTTAGATTAATAAAGGCAAGCTGCAGCAAGCATAAAAAGCTCACTGCTTTTACGAGTACATGCTCTTACCACCTCATGCTTCTCCTCCTTCTGCTGCCCCCTAATCCAGTTCTTGCCTTTTGTTATTCTTACTCGACAGTACATTAACACTCTTCTAACCTTCTCTTGCTGTGCTTGTATTCTCTGTATTTTTTTTTTTTTTTTTTGCTTTTATAATTTGAATGGAAAAACACACACATACACACACATTCATATTCGACTTTCATTTTACTGTCAAGGATTACTGAGAGCCTGTTAATTTTCGTAATTTGAATAATTTACCGCACACAAGTAAAAATGAAATATATACGGTATTTTGCCACTAAATTGTTTGTTGGCTGCCTGCCATACACAAACTTAAGTTGGAAGGAAGCGAGAAGATTAATCAATTTTAAAAAGCAGCCGGTTTTTAATTTTGCTTACGTATATTGGCTTACTGGGCACCTGTTAAAATTCGTAATTTGAATAATTTACAAAGTAAAAACTTAAAATAATTTGTTTAAGGAAGTTTTAAAGAGAGTGTTTTAACACTAGCAAAAAGTTTTATTCTAGATACAATATTATTTGTTTTTAAATAAAGAAAACAAAGATACTACAACTTGTAGTTTTGGCAACTTTATATGTATAGAAAAAATCATGTCTCTAACTACTGTAATTTAAAGGCCACCCATATATCCTTTTTTGGAAAATTGGTTTTTCTGCTTAAAAAAAACGAAATTTTCTATCTAATTTATAGCTTGAAACGAATATTTTTCCATTTGCTTATAGAAGCGTTACCGAAGAGAGTGACGTAGAAAAAACAGCGTAGCATGAATGTATGAAGTTTTTTTTTTCTTGGTCGGATTGAAAAATACAAAATGTAGATTTATATATGTAGAAAAAACTGCCAAAGTGTTAGTGCTGGTCATATATCCTCTTTTTAGCATTACTTTTTTACCAAATTATATTCAATAATTTCCTAACATTTTTTTTAATTTTCGTTTTTAAACTTAAGCGACATCATTTTCGAACTTAATTTTTTCACCAAAATCTACTAAAAAAGGAGATTCAAAAAATGTGTGGGTTAAGATTTTTTTGGCGGCTATGGCACGATATATGTATATAATTGCTAAAAAATTAATTTTTTCGAAATTTTATTTGCCATAAAATTTTTATTTTAGGTAAATTAAAAATAAAAATTATACTACAACTTGCCGTTTTAGTAGATTTATATGTAAAAAAAAATTCGTGTCCTTAGCTGTTGTAATTTAAATGCCACTCATATATCCTTTTTTTTATATGTTTTCTTCTTTTGGGAAATTAATTATTTAGCTAGAAAATGTTTTTCGGTATATAAATTTTAGTTTATTTGCAATAAAATATTTCATTTTGTAACCTGCCTTATATTATTTCCAATAAAATTTTTATTTCGCTCTTATATAAGAAAAGGAAGATACTACATTTTGTAGCTTTTATAACTTTGTGTGCACAGAGAAATTCATATTCCTAATTGCTATAATTTTAGTGCCCGTTATATATCCTTTTTTTTCAAATTAGTTTATCTGTTAAATAATATGTGTATTTTTTTTAAATAAATAATATTATTATCAACGTTTTGTTTCATCAACAATAACATTTATATTTTATCCTAATTAATGTTGTAGTTTTGAGAAGTTTACACACACAGACAATTTTATGCTTCTAATTAATGTAATTTTAAAGCGAATCATTTATTTTTTATTTTTTGAAATACGTTTGTATTTTTCTGGAAGAATTTACATATATGAGCATGTATTATTTTATATTATGTAGAATTAATATTTTCCTTGATCCTATTTAAAGAAGAAAAGAATACTACAACTTGTAGTTTTTGCATCTCTATGTATACAAAAAAATATCATGCTTGTTAATGATGTAGTTTGAGTGCCTTTCATATATCCTTTTTTTCATTTCATTTTCATTTATTTTTTAGGAAGTAGATTTTCATAGTTTTTTTGCAAAAAAAAATATACATACTTACATACATATGTATATCGCTCATTTATTAAAACAATGTCATAAGTCAAAAAATCAAATTTTTTAGTTAATGATGAAAAATTAATACTCATACCATTATTCATATTGTTTAAAAATGTCACACTAATATTTTGTTTACTCTTGACAGAAAAATAAAATATTCTTTTTCCATTAAGTTGAGTGTTTTCTGACAAACTAGTTTTTTTTTTTTTTTTGAATTATGGCGTTCTTTTAGTAAATTAGCAATATATCGTTAGCTAAAATGCTGATTGATTATTATTAATGCCATTAAACTACATGTTTTTAATTTTTTAATTTAATACTTCTGCGATCAAGAATTTCGCTTTTATTAAAAAAAAAACAAGGGGACTTAACTATAAGTTTGTTTAGTTTTTTGCTTCTGCTGTAAAATTATATTTTTGTTAGTTACGTCTTTTTGCATTTTAGCTAACGTTATGTACATATGTATAGAAGTTTCTAAGGAGTCAGGCGTGTGTTTTTTTTTTAATTTTAAATTAATTTAAAAAATTTAACAAAGTAATAATATGCTCTTCAAATTTTTAATATCTGCTTCTGACTTAGGAACTACTTTACATGTACATATATCCTTGCATCTCCTGTTAACTCAGTTAATTCAACAAATTCCAATTCTTAATTGTTGTGTAAGCTCTTTTTATTTTTCTCTTTTCCCACGTATATACATTTTACTTTACCCATTGAGTGTTTAAGTTAAAAAGTAAATTTCTCTATTCAACTATGTACACTCAAAATATTTCGTAGGTAAAATAAATGAAAAATGTGGTTTATTTTACGAAAATATTCGTTGTTTTTACTGTACGAAATGCTTCGTAAATAGTAGAAATAGTATTTGTTTATTTTACGAAATACTTTTTGTCTGCAAATAACAAAATTTTGTATTTTTACAATTTTTTTTTTCCTAAATTTACGCAAAACAATGTTTATATTACAAAATAAATTCGTGAATCATGAAAAGCAATCTTGTGTTATATACGAAATTTTGTGTAGAGCTAAAATCTTTAAAAATCTGCCTAAAATATTTTATATTTTTCTCACATTTGAAAATTCATTTTGTTGAATAATTTGTAAATATTTTCCAATTTTATAAAAATGTTTTATTTTCTCTTAAATTCAATAAAATAAACGATAAATATGGTACTATATACGAAAATAATTGCACGAAATAATTTTTGTAACTTAACAAAATTCGTAAAATTATGAAATCTGTTTTCCTGCACAAGCTGCAAATATTTCGTAAAATGTACAAAATTTTTAGTTTATTATTGCACAAAAATCAAATTAAGAAAAAGTTTTTCGTATTTTTAAGCATGAAATATTTTGAGTGTATGTACGAGTATATTTACTCAAGGCTTCAGCTAGAATTCTATAAGAGTTTATTTTTTGGCAAGCAGTTAAGGCTTTTCTTATCGAGTATTTATGTGTAGCTGTGTGCGTGCGTTTGTGTGGTATAGGGGTGCAATGCAAATACTTTAAATTACTTTGAAGTTGTTTTTATTTAACTTTATTAAATGTCTAATTTTTTGCAAAGTATGTAATACTTTTTTCAGCTGGAGAAATTCAGCTGTCAAATTAACGCGTTTTTTGTTTCTTTTAATTTACGAATTTAAGAAAAAATAATATTTGGAGAGAAAATAGAAGAATAACGCATAATTTTCATGTAAATCATTTACTTGCTTTTAATATTTTTTTTTTCTTTAAATTTGAGTTTCCGTGTATTTTACTTACACTCAGTTGATTATTATCTTAACAATTCCCGACAGCTTAATATAGTTTAATTGGGGATTAAGGGAGACTCTAGTGGAAACACTATAAAAGAGTAACGGCTCAGTTAGCCGACTGTAATGAAATGCAACTGCAACGGTAGAAAAATGGTTATAGAGATGTAATGTAACATAAACTCCTTTTCATATAAAAATATCGATCAGCTGTTTCCTACATTACAGTTACATTGCATTACAGTCGGCTAACTGAGCCTTAATTAACTCTTCCATAAGTGCACGTGCTAAGAAATTTAATCTTACATTAAATGACTTCTGAAGAAGAAGAAAGAAACTGTTAAGAAGAATCTCTGTCATTGCTCCTTTTTAGGGCGAAAGATGGTTTCTATGGGCCGTCTTTAATCGGAATAGTGCACCTCTATAATCAAATGGTGAGGCATAGATACATTTTTCCTCCCAAGTTACACAAAGAGACCAAAAATAGAATTCTAGTAAGACAATTCTGCGCTAACTAAAAGTATAACTTGACTTAACATTCATGTAACACTTGAATGCATATTACTTTACATTAAGGGTTGCATTGATCAGCTGATTACCACTGAAGCTTGAAAACTAAATATGTAATACGTTACAAAGAAAAACATAACTCTGGAGATAATAAATGCACGTGTTTGCCAACATTATCAGTAATTACCCAAACAGTGGGACATATATATAAGGCGAAATACGAAACAAGTTACGCAGGCGCTTATTCAGCCTGTTTCAACTTAAAAAAAGCTTAAGGGTGTGTTTATGTTTTATTGACAAAACATCTTTTGTGTGTGTTTCTGTGTGTTTTCTTCGCCGAACGTTTCTAATTAAAAGGATTTTGTTGCCAGCGTGCATGATGTGCCGCTTTCAAACATGTGAGTGTGTCAAATCATTTACATACGAGATACAATCCTTTTTTGTCAGTCTGCCTTTTTAGACTATTGTCTTTTGTATTCTATTATGCTATAAATAGATAAAAAAAATAAATTCTATTAATAGGAAAATTCAAAACTGTTTGCATTTAAGTACACGTGATGTATAAATAAAATTAAATACAGCAAACAGCTAAATTTTAAATTTAAGTTGAGAAAACTCGGTTTCGTAATGAAATACAGTGTGACCACGCTCATCACAGAAAATATACTTAAATCCTATGGACAAATTAAGTCATCCACAACTTTTCCACAGAGAGCCAAGTTATTGATGAGCTTTCTATAGAAAAACTTGACTTTTCGAAAAAAAATCTACATAAAAACAAGTTAGCGGTAATTTTTTTATATAAAATTTAAGTTATCGAAAATGTTGATAACTTTTCTATAGAAAAGTCAAGTCATCGATATCTTTTTCTATATCGATATCTTTTTTTTATAAAAAAGCTAGCTATCGATAACTTTTTTATAGAAAGGTCAAATTATCGATAACTTTTATATAGAAAATTCAAGTTATCGACAACTTTTCAATAGATAAATTAAGTCATCGATAACTTTTCTATAGAAAAGTCGTTATTTGATAACTCTTCTATGGGAAAAAACAAGTCATTAGTAACTTTTCTATTGAGAAGTCAAGTCATCGATAGCATTTCTGTAGAGAAGTCAAGTTATCGATAACTTTGTCAAGTCATTTATAACTTTTCTATAGAAAAGTCCAGTCATCCAGTTTTCAATAGAAAAATGAAGTCATCCATAACTTTTCTTCAGAAAAGTCAATTTATCGCTAACTTTTCTATAGAAAAGTCAAGTAAAAAAAGAACATATCGAGCCTTATTTTCGATTTATCGTAAGCGACAAAAGTTAAATTTTTCAGAAGGTTTTTTTTTTAAATATTTAAATATGTTATGTGTTTTACAGCTGATAGCTTAAAAGTTATCAACAATTTTGGCATTTGATAATTTTTTTGATAAACTATGGGCCCATAAACGTTTAATTTAAATAAAAGTCTATTTTCGGTAACAGGTCGCTACGATCAAATCAAAAAAAATTCTCGATATGTATATTTCATATATAATTTTCCCATTTTTTTATTTATTTAGTGCTTGGAACGCACCATCATTAAAACAAACTTTAAAGAATAATTCATGTCATGCCAAAGATCCCAAGTAATACCTTTTTCACCCTTTTCGGAAACAGGTTTTTCCAGATATGGACCATTTAGGTGACTGAAAAAATTTATTTTTTTTTTTTTGTAATTTGCATGATTTTCAATTTAACTGTATTTAATTTAATTACCCACCTCTGGTGACAGAAACCAAACCACCAAGCACCTTGCCATAGTTTGGCACAGTTATGCAATTTAGAATCATCATTATCTCGATCTAAAGTGGTAAATTTTTTGCCCACCTGTTCTCTAAGAGCATCGCCTGCTGTACCTGTGTAAGCACCCAACTGTTTGAGCTCATAAAAATCCTCTGCTGAAGCTAAAACAAAATTATCATATTTGGCATAAACCATTTCCTTATCATGGTCTCCCAATATGATTAGCAATTCTTGAGCTCCATTTCCTTTGATCAATTGGTACAAGGGTTCTAAACCGAAAAAGAATTCTCTGTTTTTATCACCAAAACCTTGTTGGTATTGTGACCAATTGCGATAGAAATTCTCCGAACCATCTAAACGTCTTTGTATGGCAGTCCAGTCTTGAAAGATATAAGAAGGAACTCTGGGGCATTTTGCGTTCTGGTCTTTGTCCTCATACCAGCTTTGCAGGACTTCCAATTGCCAAATTAATTTTTCATTTTCATATTTTCCTGTTACCTCATCGTTAATGTTTTTTAGTTGACTTTTTATAGAATCTACTTTTTCCACTAAATCACTTGTTGTTTCCTCGCCACTGATGTTTTTCGCGTTCAGCTCTTGAAAAGCCAATAACAAAAATATTAATGTCGTTATATTTTTTAATTGCATTGTGTTAAGATTAAATGATTTGTTGCAGTGAGTTTTGTTTTATAAATGACAGACACATCGTTTGCTATTGATTATCAATTTTATTTTCCAAAGAAGCGCTTTAAATTCCACAGCTTCATCGCTATTATCTCTGGAGTTCAGAGGTGTCAGCTAAACCCAAATATAGCTGGTTTTCTCAGGAAAAGGCCATATATACTTCCTACTTAACATACATAGTACATTTGAATGTTTGTATGTGCGTACATACTTCTCTAATATGTATAATAAAAATATTCTAAAGAAACAATAGAAAATCTCTTATTAAAATTTGCTATTAAAAGAGTTATCGACAACCTTTTTCTAAAAAAAATTATATATCTAAATAAAATTCAAGTCAAAGAAAACTTTTGTATAGAAAAGTTAGTTGATAATTGTCAAATTATCGATAACTCTTGTATAGAAATGAAATTATTAATAACTTTCGGACCTGTTCTGAAAATCATAGTGATTTCAAATCATGTGATTTCAAAAACAAACTTAATTGCTGACTTGTTAGTGGAGGTTTTTATTGTATTTTACGTTCTTGTCATTTATAATTTAATATTTTATTCCAACTTCCAACGCTATAAATTGTGCAATTTACAAAAGCACTGATTTAGCTTTAATTAATGTAATTTTTGTGTAGTAAAGTCAGATTATTAATAAATTTTGTGTAGAAAATTCAAGTTATCATTAACTTTTTATAGAAAAATTAGTTTGACGATAATCATAGCTAACCTTGCTGTAGAAAACTAAAGTCATCGATAAATTGTCTAGAAAATGGTCAACGCATCGATAACTTTTCTATGGAAGTGTCAAATTGTCGATAACATTTCTATAGAAAAGTCAACGCACCCATAACTTTTCTATAGAAAATTCAAGTCATCGAGATAACTTTTCTATAGGAAGGTCAAGTTATCGATAAATTGTTTATAAAAAGTCAAGTTATCGATAACTTTTCCATAGTAAAGCCAAGTTATCGATAACTTTTCTATAGAAAAGTAAATTTATCGATAACTGATCTATAGAAAAGTCAAGTTATCGATTACTTTTCTATTGAAAAGTCAAGTTATCGATAACTATTCTTTAGAAAAGTCAAGTTATCGATAACTATTCTATAAAAAAAGGCAAGTTATCGGTAACTTTTCTATAGAAAAGTCAAGTTATCGATAATTTTTTTATAGAAAAGTTAGGTTATCGATAACTTTTCTCTAGAAAAGTCAAGTTATCAATAACTTTTCTATAGAAAAGTCAAGTTATCGATAACTATTCTATAGGAAAGTCAAGTTATCGATAACTTTTATATAGAAAAGTTAGGTTATCGATAAATTTTTTATAGAAAAGTCAGGTTATCGATAACTTTTTTCTATAAAAGTCAAGTTATCGATAACTTTTTTATAGAAAAGTCAAGTTATCGATAACATTTTTATAGAAAAGTCAAGTTATCAATGACTGCTATGTTGAAGTCAAGTTATAAAGAGAACAAATCTTGATTTGTCGTATTATTTTTGCTGTCTTGTATTCTTAATTAATGTTGAGTTTTTAAATGTGAAATGCTATTTGGCAACGACATACATGTGTATGTGTAAAAAAATGTTTTCAAATCCAATTTTGTTGTGTTAATTTGGTGGCCATATAGCTTTATTTTGGTATTTGCGACTTTACGAACTATGCTAAGTCTGTGACAACCGCCTTACTTACATTCTTTAACAGTCATCAATTAACTACAACACACAAGACTAATAAAGAACATGCAATGTAGTCAAATTTTTATCACCGAAATTATTAAAAATTTCTTTAAATCATTTCGGTTTTTATTTGAATGATAAAAGTGTAACATTACCGATTTTT
The DNA here is from genome assembly GCA_936439885.1 of Nowickia ferox. Classification (NCBI taxonomy): domain Eukaryota; kingdom Metazoa; phylum Arthropoda; class Insecta; order Diptera; family Tachinidae; genus Nowickia; species Nowickia ferox. The sequence continues at coordinate 7,010,598 of OW387025.1, read as the reverse complement.
AATTTAAATAGTAAAATAGTGCCTATTCAATGCCAATTTTTATAAAACAAACAGTAAATTTTAAAGAAAAATAAACAATTTATATTACAAAACTGATTTTTATTATACATCAAATACTGAAAAGCTTTTTGCCACGAGCATTTAATTCTTATGTTCAATTAATGTTTTGATGTAATTAATATTTAGTAAAAGTAATTTTATTTTATTAATTTTAATACTCTCTTAAACTTTAAAATTTAAATTAAGAAAAACACACAAAAAGACTTCTTTAAACTTTAGTTTCCTTTATATTTCCAATTAGAGCCTTGGCCGTTGTAACCACAACGTGTTTAACTACATTAACGACCTGCTGCTCTGTTGGCTTTGAAATAGGGGCCGAATTACTACTGCTGGGTACATGGAAGAAACACAGCATAAAACCAGCTGCCAATAGGAAATGTGCACCCAAGATGCCGATAATTAAGAATAAAGAAATTTTAGAGTTTCTTAAGGCCGGTGTTAAAACTGCAACTAAAACCGAGCCGGATAATAAAGCACCAGTAACAACCAAGAGCCATTGTAATATGGAAAGCTGAAAAAACAGGTAAGTTTCAATCAAAGAAATTAAATGAAATCAATTACTCACTTGAATAACCCACAAAATTGAGACAGGAATGTAAATAGCCAGGGAATAGCCATAAATGCACATTAAGGCTAAAAGTGAAGGTGTATAATCTGCCTAAAAATATGAAACAGAAATAATCATTATGTTTTAGTGTTATTTCGCTTTATTCCATAGAAAGCGAATAATTAAATAATAATAATTAAATTGCAATACTATGTTTTAACAATTTTGCATTTATCATTCATGTGTTAATTTTAAATTCCTTTACAAAACATAACTTCAACATTTTTTTTATCGATAAGATTAACTTTTTTAATGGTCGAAAAATTTACTTTTTTGTATGAAAATTTTCGAGAATTTTCTTTTTCAATAGAAGTTGTTGATAATATAATTATTAGTAATATTTATACATATCTTAATCTTAGTGCTCTGATCGTCCAGACTATAAAATATTTGCTAGAGAAAGAATAATAGAAAAGGATAATTTGTTTGATGCACATGCAGTTCTTATTGAATTTGTCAAAAATAAAAAATAAATAGAAGTATGAAGGTACAAGTGTACTTAAAATGTAAAAGAAAAATTTACAGTATTCGTGGCCAAGCAGTTTCATAAAAGAATTTCAGAAAGTTTTGCAGCAAATGTTTCATAGTGCGGACAATTAAAAAAAAAAAATACTGGATTTGGTGAAATTTTTCCAAGTTATAAAATTGTCAACTCACATTTTCCGTTTCCAAGCCCTCTTGTATTGGTTTCAAACTATATTTAAATAATCCCCATAAAGCGGCTGGCAGCAAATTAGCATAAATAAATATACATGTGGCCGCCACAGACACCAAGTGAAAATTGTAACGCCACTTGTAGTGGTCATCGGCCTCTTGAAGATAACTGGCAATGTTGCCACTGATGGCTATACTAAAAATCTGCATAAAATTTTTTGATTAAATTCTCGCTTGCACATTATGTAAATATACTTGCCAGGGTGGTGGTGATCCAGAACGGTCCATACAAATCTGGATTTTGACCAATAATAGATTTCAAATAGTTGGGCGGAGCCCTTTTTGGTATCATGGAGTTGGCCATACGATCCAACACCATTAAAGTATCAACATTGAAAAACTGCTGATAGTATTCTAAAGTTAAGAAAGACACTTTATTTGTGGCTGCAGTGGCTGGTTCAGGCAACCCATTCAATCCATTGTCAACTCCACCGCCACCAGAAGAACCATCAACTGAACCACTTAATATATTGGTAGAATTACTCATGTCATAGATTAGATCTTGCAAAGCATCTCCTCTTTGCCTTCCGCTGGTTGCACTTGAACTATTAGAATGTGTTGGAGAATTGACATTTATTTGTGCCGGAGGACTGCTTGGGTTGGATGTGTTTGAAAAATCTTTAAATTGCAAGAGATCATCGGTTTGCATATTGTTTTCAATGTTATCACTATTCCTGCAGCAAAATCTATTTCGTTCTTTCTGTTTAAAATTGCAAGCAAATTGTTTAGAATTTCTTTACACGTCGTTAAATTTTGCTCTTGGTCTTGTTCGCAGTCAGCTGTCAACTTTTTTATTTGTTGACATTTGCTATGTTTTTGTTGGATGAAGGCGATGTTTTCTGATAAGAACAAGGGTTTCCGTAGTGTTTTTACCAACTGAAGCAGGGTTGCATTAAGATGGAATGATATGAACAGAAACAGTGGAGGTCAATTATCTTGTATAATTTTTTGCAAAATAATTTTACGGAATCGTTGATATTGATCTAGAGCTGGCAAACTATCGATAGTCACGCCATTCGATATTTTCGATATTTTGTTGGAAAACTATCGATACTATCGATAGTATCGAGTTATTTTATTATTTTTATAATTTTGTTCACACGGTCACAGAATACACAGAAGTGAAGAAAGTGACAGGTAAAAAAGCTTCTATCAGGTTTTTTAAAATTCGTGGAAAAAAGAGAAAAATATAGTGTATTTGATATTGTACTGTATTACTACTTACCAATTAACACAGCTACTAAAAAGCGTTGTAGTTCTATTACACTAGAAAGAAGAATCAGAACAAAATCGCCGACAAAATTCGAGGGAAAACGAGACAAACAGAAAAATACCCTTCCGTCTCGTGACACTTCTGTATATTTTGTGACCACTTTGTTCGGTCTCTGAATCACGATAGCAAATCGTGCCGTTCACACGGCGCATTCGTGATTTGTTTTGATAATTCTTTTTGATTCATACAGATGGATAAAAAAATTAGGTTAAAATTATAAATATTTAATTTTATGTTTAATTTTATTCTAATTTTTAAATTTTAACACGCATCTATTTTTTGTTTTGTTTTATGTTTACAACTGCATATTTATGTATGTAATATTTTTGTTTTGATAGCCAATTCAGATAAATTAGCTGCAATTTGTTATCAAAAGATTCAGCAAGATTCAGAATGAAACAAAATTGTTTATAGTTCAAACAATATTCATGCGAATGAGAGAGCAAACCTCGACATGTGCTATCTGTGTGAACATGCTATATGAATGTTAAATTCCATTTTTTAATACATATCGTCGGTTGGTTACTGGTTTGCCGCATCAATAATGTATTCTCAATATGGCTCATTTATTTAAACAACGTTACAACTCAAAAAACTAGTTTTGAAAAAAATGAGTTTAGTTTTCAATTTACATACAACTCAGTGGAGTTACTAATTGAGCGATATGTACTTACATGGACTTTCAATAAAAGAAAATTAATATGTTAAATTTTATCGAGTTTACTGCCGATTTGGTAATAATTTTTTTCAACGATAGTATCGCTATCGAGAAAAAACTATCGATAGTCTAATAGAAACCAAACTATCGGTACTATCGATAGTACTATCGATAGTTTGCCAGCTCTAGATTGATCCGAAATAGTGAATAGTTCATCGTTTTTTATTTATTCTGAGCAGTGATTGAACGAAAGATAAAGATAATTTGATTTTTTTTTATTTCTTTTGCCTGTGCTATGAAGTAAACGACGAACAATTCTGATTTTTTAGTTTTCATCATGCGTGATCTTGTTGACCAATGTGTGTCAGACTTTGTACTTAAATCGTATTAATATGGATTCGACATTTTCATGCCATATAGGTAATACTTTTTTTAGTGGGAACTTTGAAACGTCGACAGCGACTTAGGAGAGAGCCACAATTCAGTAACTTGAAATAACCATACCTTCCAATGTGGAATGATCATTCTGGTGTTGCTTTGGTCATATTTGCGATTTGCTTTTTAAAGTTTTTTCGTCATTTATCATTTTCTGAAAGCACTTTTTCGGCATAAAAAAAATGCTTTAGATAACAAGATCATAATAATCGTCAATGCTGAGTGCTTTTTACAAAAATATTTCTTCCTGTCTTTAGTAGTGGAAATAAAAGTAGCATCCATCAGCTTCAACAATGTTAAACTTTGTTTGAATCATCAAATAAAACTTTAAATTTTCAGACATTTGTACATAATCAAATTGAAATTACTTACCATTTTTTTAATTGTAATTAAAATAGTTTTCTTATTTTCTCTCAGTATACATAAATATTTTGTATTCTATTGATTTTTATTATTATTTTTTATGTATATAACAATCTCAGAGCTCAAATTAGGGCATTATAAAACCGTCGGTTGGTTATTGGTTTGCGGCACAGTATATTCAAAATACATTATGACTGCAGCAAACCAACCGACGATACGTCGAGCTAAATTTCTGTTTAATTTTTTTTTAGAAATTATCCAATAACCCATTCGCTCTCTATTTTAAATTCTTTGCAAATGTTCTTTTTTATTTTAAATTATTTAGCTGTGTTGATTTTTCCAATTTATTATTTTTTATATAAATTTTAAAATATTACAATAATTGGCGTAGGATAAAAGAAGGAAGAATTTCAAAATGTTCAAGTTTTAAATCGTTTTATTTTTTCTTTTAACAAATACGTACATAACTAACTTTATTTTATACCACGAATTATTCTGTAAATGGAGCATTTTGCTTAAAAATTGCAAATTAAATACAAAAAAGAAAAATCAAATTTAATAAAAAAAAATTTGATTTAACAAACAAAAAACTAATTCGCAAAACTCAAAGATGTACTCAAAAAATCGAAACAACTAAAACCTGAAGCTGTGATTCTAGCAAAAATAAAAAAATAATTCATTAGAACCGAAAGTTCACAGTTAAAAATCGAAATTTAAAAAAAGAATAGCCAAAGCCAACAAAATCAAAAATTCTAAAATATTTCAATATAAAACTAGAAAATGTCTCAAAACTCAGGGTTTATTCAAAAACCCAAAATTCAATAAAAAGTGCTTCAAATAAAACAATAAGTGGCACTTCCGAGGCACATAAAGTGGGTGGCGAATCCATTGTTATTATGTTATAAGAATAATTAACTTTTTCCAAAAGAAATAACACATTCTTTGTAAAAAAAATATTAAAATGATCCAAAAAAAACAAGGTTTAATAAGTGAGCAAGCATAGCAGACTCAAAACAACCAATCCCACATTTATAAATAGTTTTCAAAAATTAACCCGAAAATAATATTGGAAAAATAAACACAATTTAATATTTTTTAATGCAAACATTTATTTATAATAGGCAGTAGTAGTAATAGTAGCTCTTTAACAACCGTATTCACTTCGGTAATATCCTAAAACTCCATTAAAAAAAGCGTTTATTGTTTCTTAAATGTTTTTCTTCCTTTCATTTTATCCTAAATAAGTAATATATATAAATATTTATGTAACAATATTTATTAATAGTTTTTCGTTTTTTGTTAATTTAAATTTTGATTACAATAACATTATAATTATGTTTATAACACTACATCTATTTCATTTATTTATATATGTATATAACTTGTTTACAATTTTGTTTTATATATCTCAATCCATATTAAAGCCAAACTATTTTTCTTTTACTTTAATAAACAGCGCATCCTGTCGGTGTATGAGAAATAATCCTTACTGGTATATCATCTAACAACTTCAAAATTCTCACTCTTAAACTGTTTTAACGTTGCTGGAATGTTGACTGAATTCTCCCTTGTGGCAATTTCTAATATGCGTAATATACTATTTAATAATTTTATGTGTCTTTAATATTAAATACATATTATAAAATATATTTTTAAAATGACAAATTATTAATATCTATACATTTATATCGATTAATCAGTAACAGTAAAAGCGATAACTTGTATTATTATTATTTTTCTTATATGTAAAATAACTACTATAATTTGTAGGTGTTTAATTTGATTATTTTTTATTTTACTCCTTGAAGGAAGTATTGTTTTTTATATTTCATATTAAATATTTATGTATGTATGTATGCAAAACATGCAGGTTTATCTCGTTGATTAAGGTTATTGTAAAAAATTATAGTATATATATATACATACATCATGGCCGCATACATTGTATATGCAGAAAATTTTAAATAAATTTGTATTTATATTTTAAAAACAATAAAGATTGTGTGAAACGTGCAAAAAAACCTAATTCTGTTCTTATTTTTGTATAAAATGACGTACGTTCAGTTACAAGCACGCCTTATAATGATATTAACCATTGTCACATTGCCGACTTCTAGGCGCTATATTTTGTAGAGCTGCCAGAGTCAGAAAAAAATCTTCAGAATTTCCTAAAATAAAAGGTTTTTTTCAGAAAAAGATGTTGATTTTCGGATCGGGCGTGTGGAATTATGGTTAGTAGGGTCCCCGGGCGAAATCCGCCCAGCCGTTTCCGAGATAATCGCAAAAAACTAAAAATCGAAGAAATTATTCTAGCATCGACACTGAATGCTACTAAGAAGTAATAAGTACAGACATCAACCAACACTTAAAATGGGCACATTTATTTTGTTCTTCAAAACTCACTTTGCTAAGAAAATTTCTTCGATTTTTAGTTTTTTGCGATTATCTCGGAAACGGCTCGGCGAATTTCGCCCGGGGACCCTACTAACCATAATTCCACACGCCCGATCCGAAAATCAACATTTTTTTCCGAAAAAAACCTTTTATTTTTGGAAATTCTGAAGATTTTTTTCTGACTCTGGCAACTCCACAAAATATAGCGCCTTGAAGATAGGCAATGTAAGTAAATCATATTCTTTTTTAGTGCATAGAGTGTAGAACAATCAACTCAAAGAAGAATTCAAACAATAAAAATAAGTAAAGAAAACATTAAAGTTTATTTTTTTAATCATTTATTAATTTTTTCTCTCTATATCTCTCTTAAAAATTACAGTAAATTTTTAATAAAATAAAAAAGTAAAATAAAACATAATTTTAAAGGGTTACATGTAATTGAAACAATAATTATAAAAAAAATATACGGAAATGTATAAAAAACAAAATATTTTTTAAGTTGAAAGCATTTCTTTATGTGGCTAAATATTTAAAATTAATAAAAATAATATAAAATTTGTTTTCAAGGAAACGTGTTTACTACATAATAATTTAATCAGAGGTCTCACGAATACACATACATATTTCTTTTTTTTTTTAATTTTAAAACAAAATACAATAAAATGAAAATTATTAGCTTAATGTCACATACATGAAACTAAGGAAGGGGACAGGGGGATTAGAGAGAGAAAATTAAAGCATAAAACAAATTCTACACAAAATTACAACAAATTCGAGATTTTTCTCTTTTGATTTAACAAAGAAAACTAAATATTTTTCAAAACATATTTTCAAATATATCACAATTAAGAACAAAATATTAAGAGTCATAATGACAATTCTAATAATAAACATAAAAGTATTAAAGAATTTAAAAAAGACCTTAAAAATTGGGTTTTTTTATATCAAACTACTTGCTACTTTTGGTTATAAAACAAAATTTAAAAAAAATTAAGCTGAATAAAAGTACAAACATTTTTAAATAATAAGGACATGTTTTTCAGAATATGACAATACAAGTCTACAAATAATAAAGTTAAAAAAATATATATTTAATATTAGTTTAGGTTTTGACAATTTCTAAAGAAATACTAAGAAACAATTAAGGTTGATAACAAAAAGGGAATTTTTTTAAAATTCGCACTCGCTTCTTTGTAAGACAACAACAACGGCACTGAAGCAAGAATTAAAAAAATACGAGCACATACAAATAAAGATTTTTTTTTCTTAATTATTAAATATTCTAAGCAAAAGGGGGCGGGCGGGATTTAAGATACATTCTTGATAATTTTTTTTGCTTTTGAAACATTATAAATCAAAATTTAGAAAGAGTGAAAAAATCATTTTAGAATTTTAACTGTCATGATTTACGCGGCGGTGTGGGAGGAGGCAATGCGTAATGATGCCTCATCATGTCTTGGGGAATGTTTTCGTAGGCTGAAAAATTACGGGAGTAAACAATTTGAACAAACCGGGCCGGGAGGATGAGACCTGCTTACCTGTCTGTGGCTGTTGCTGCTGCTGCTGTTGGTGGTGCTGCTGTTGTTGTTGGTGGGAGGGGTTAATGGATTGTTGCTGTTCGTTGTGTTTTGGCGTTGTTGTTGTTGTTGTGGGGTTGGTGGTGCTACTATTTTGAAATAAATCGTTGCTATACAATTGTTGCTGTTGCTGTTGTTGTATTGATGTTATTGCAGCTGCATGCTGTTGCAGCTTTTGCCGGCTACTTGGATTTGTTGGTGAGGGTAATGGCATTTTAGAAAAAAGTGGTTTCGATGATTGATTCATGTTGTCGTTACAACTATTAATGCTGCTACTACTGCTACTGGAACAATTTGCAACAGTTTGGTTACACTGTTGCTGTTGAAGTTGTTTACTAGCTAAACTTAAATTAGTTGGTAAAGGAGATCTTTGTGTATCATTGCCGATTTCGCCTGTATATCTGGATAGAGAAAATAAATAAAGAATAAACTTTAATTTAACTTTAAGACAAATTATGTTTTAGTCTTTTTCTGCATAACAAATCATCACACAAAAGAATGTTAAACAATACAAATAGGAAAAGTTTTACAAAGCTTGGCACAACGATGGCATCTTGATAATTTTTAGGATTTGGAAATTTCTTAAATTTTTCGTTGCAGAGATTTCATAATTCTGTTATTATCTAAATTTTATCTTATATCGACTCAAGCAGTTATTGCTTATTGGCACAGAATCAATTATAGAAACTTACTTTATATTTGTGTATTCACGTCCGACTTGTAGACTTTGCTCTTCGGCTCGCTTACGCTGTATGAGTGTTTGTATGTAATGTTGAACAGCGTAATAAACAAATTTATATTGTGCTTCCGTTTGTACTAAGCCAGAACGTTGAGAACGTACCATTTGTATTGTGCGTTGTATATCAATTTCAGTATCTAAACCTACAACAAAAAGACAAAATATTAAATAATAAATAAATTTAAAATAAATTGAGAGAAAATTATAAAATTGTTGTTTAATGTGTATTTAAACAAAAATTGCTATTTTATGCGGTCAATGTGGTGGTTTAATATTTTATACACTTCAACTGGCATATTACACATTTTTAACGTGAACATATATTGAAAAATATTATGAACGAAAAATATTTTTACTTTTTTAAATTTTATGTGTTCCAAATGGAACAAAAAATGGCAAAGGCACGTATCCAAAGAGCCAGGTTATCCCACGTTAAAAAGCTTCCTTCGGTTGCTGCGAACGACCTATACATTCGTATAGGAAATAGGAGTTTCCAAGATCCACTCCTACAGTTTTTTGTGGTATTCAACAGTTAAATGTTATTAAAAACGTTTGCAGTTGATAATAGAAAATACCACAAAATAATTAACTGTAAGCGATACAGTTAGTTGCCATTAACAATAGCGAGTGATACGCAAAACTCTCGAAGGCCAAAAAACAAATTAGCACAACTTCTCTAGAAAAACATTCACCTATTTTGATAACATTTTCCCATTTGGATAGAAAAGGTTACCATATTGTGTTTTTCAGTATAGCAATAACAGAAGTTTGAAAATACCGCTAAAATCATTTGGAACTTTGTACAGTGCCTTGGTGACGATTAAATAAGCTCATCCATCACATAGTTATGTACGTACGTGCAGTCGTGTTTTTAGTTATTTTACTTTTTTATTTAGCGACTGATTATTTGATCGTCTCCAACTCTGATTGATAAAACATAATCAGATTCTTGTTGACTCTTGTTAATGATGGAGAAGTTGGCGGATGAACAAATGTTGATATTGCGTTTTTTAAAAACTTCCACTTAAGCCATTATTATGAAACTTTGCACACACATTGAGCCAAAGCGTTTAAAATATCCGTTTGAATAATTTTACTCACCATGTCTATCGATTTGATCTAAAATCATATCAATCACAATGAAGGTACCCGTACGGCCGATGCCCGCAGAACAATGTACACAAATTGGACCCTGTAGAGGTATGAGAAATTCTTTAGAAAATCAAATTAAATATTAATTATGAAACTTTTTTGCTTACCGGTTTATCGCCAGCTTGAGTCAATTGGCCCTGTTTGGTATTGACATCTTGCAGGAAATTTAAAACACAGCCGGGATCAGCTGGCACACCATGATCCGGCCAGACTTGAAAATGATAATGGAATATACGTCTTTCGGGCTGATCACGCCAAGAAAAAAGAAATTCTCTTAAGGTGTAGTCATTTGTAGAATTCTCTGAGATACATTGAATTTTGGAGGGTCCAAACTGTTTGCATTGTCCCTCATCTGGCCAATATTTGGCACACTTGTTCTTGCCCCTTTCAAATTCTTTGGTAGTCATAACAATGACACGGGTATTTTCTTGCCATATCATATTCCAAAAATCGGTAATAGTATTGGCTAAACAACCTTGGGTGGCCAAATAAGTTTTAAACATTTCCCTTTCCGTTAAGTCACTGCTATTCTTTTTGTTAAGGGGTCTAGAGTTAGCAGAAGAATTGCTCCCACTATTCGGGTTACATGGACGTGGTGGTGGTTGCTGATGTGACAAACAACTGCTGCTGTTACTCATCAACGCTGAATTGGTTAAGGATTCACTGCGTTTGTGTTGCTGCTGTTGTTTACTAAGATTATCAGTTTTCTTGTTGCAGGTGGTGCAATTGCTGTAGGGCAATGTGGCCGTTTTAACGGCACATTGAACGCAGGTCTTGTTTAGTATTTGACAATTGGGACAATTCTTTTGTATTTGAGCCGCCGTACAGGCAGGACACGAAGAGACCATAACATTTAGACTCTCTTGAGAGGCATTCATATTATTCTGTTCACCATCGGTGGGTAATCGTATATAATTGGCGTTGATGTATTCAGCGCCGGGTATAGAATGATCCACATCATTGAGTTTTACACGAGTGTGGTCGTCTTTAAGGTAGATTATTTGAAAAATAGGGTTAGATAGAGTAAAATCAAGAAAACAAGGAAAATAATTGTACTTACAAGGTAAGATATTTCTATAACGATTTTTATTACGATTTTCCAATTTATAGCCCTCATTGCGAGAGAATATATCACGACTGTCTTGCTGTAATGCCTCAAACTCTTCCCAAAAACCACCCTTTAATAAAAAAAAAAAAAATTAAATTAAAATAATGTTTTATTAACGGAATTGCTCTCAAAAATTTTAATTACGACTTAATAATAAAAAATTAGTTTTTAATAAGATCACCAATTTTTAACCGCATTTATCAATTATTATTAATAATGTATAAATGATTAGAAGAAAACTTTTAATTACATATGTATGTACTTCTGTCTCAACTTTTTAAAGCACGTTCGTTTTTTAAGAAATAATAAATAGTTTTTTGTTGCTTTCAATTTTAAATTATAAGAATTATAAATCTCTGATTTCAAACATAATTTAAACAATAGAATTTAAAATAAGTTTTCAGATGACCGTTTGCCTGAGGTCTGGCTAGCGGACGCTCACTAGTGTTTGAGCAAAAATAAAAGTAAATAAATAATAAACTTGAGTTAAAAGCCTTAAAAGGTTAAAACAAGTTACATTTGCAAGCAAACGTCTATTGAAATCGAGTTAAGTGACAGTCATTAAAAAAAAGCAATTACTTTTTTTTTATAATAGTGTTAATGTTTGAAAATAGATTTTATTTGTTAGGATAATCTTTTAAAATTGTTTTGTTGCTTACCTTAACCAATTGTTCCACTCTGGCATTAATGCCAGCCGCCGTAATGCGTGTGGCATTGAAGGGTTGTCGCAAGTGCACCACAGTGCCGCATGTTTCCACCATGGGATTGCGTTTGTAATGTTCTATTAATTCCGATAAAGTGTTGAAAGGTTCACCACCACCAACATCGTATTTGTTATCCTACAAGTAAAGAAATATAGATATTTATATGTATGTACATAGATAAAAATTAGTTTTCATTTAAATCTTAAAACATATGTATGTTAATTGGAAATTCAATTATACGAGTATAAAATTTGTATAATGTGAGATTAGTTAATTATCTGCAATTAATTTCCTTGCAAATCAATTAAATTAAATGCTCCGATATTTAACAGCAAAATATGGCAACATTTTGTTTACAAATGTCACAATGTTATCAAAACAACTGAATGTTTTCTAAAGGAGAAAGAGAACGTCGTAAAGCACATAAGAGTTGCCAATAACTGTACGTATATTACCGTTAGCTTAAACGACTAAACCATGTAACTAGCGTGGATTTTCTTTTAACACTAACGATATATACATACATATGTATATAAAAGTTCTCGATTGCATAAAAATGCTTTAAATCTCTTTTCGATATTGTTAATGTTTCAGTTGACATTTCGATGACATTAAATAAACACTGTAATCTAAATACAGAGTGCAGTATTGAAAAACTCGCTAACGGATAAAACAATGGATTACTTATCATATATTTTTGATATCTAACAAAATTCAAATTTCCAATTACTCATAAAATTGTTGGGTAAAATACAGAATGAAAATCTTTTTTTTTTTTTTTTGTTTCAATTATACGTAATCGATTAAAGAATATACCTACTTTTCTATAAATAGGAATAAGTTAATGAAATTTAACATGAGTTATTGGGGGCATTCTGGGGATTTTTTTATTCAATTTCCCAGCACTTTTGTATTCAGAAATTCGTTTACCATAATTTGCTGTTTATAAGTTGAATTATTTAAATTGTTTTGCTCACACATTTCCAACAGTGAAAACAAAACAATTTTTTTAATATTAATTAATTTTTGTATTTGTAGCTACGACCATTACGTTGTCATATTTGTAAACGAATTGAAAATTATTTCAACGTTAGAAGTGTAAATATGGAAATAAAATAAATAAAATGTATTTGTAAAAAATATCATTATTATTTTTATTTGTTATTTTTCAAGGTTAATAGTCAATAAGGAAAAACTTTATTTTTTTTCGCAACAACAATACATTATTTGAACTTGAAATATTGTTTTTGTGTTACAAACATTTCTATCGATTTTTTTTTTCAAATACATTTAATACATTGTTGGTTGAATGTCTGTGTGTGTGTGGGGAGTTTGGAAGAATGAGAAAGAAAAAAGAAATCTTACCTGCCAACGTATCATGACATGAGTTACTTTATCATCGGTTCGAACGGATAAAACAAAATCGCCTGGTTTTGATTGCGATTCACGTACCAGAAATGAACCATTCTTTCCACGCTCCAGTAACAATTTTTCACCTTCTTTGCCAGAAAGATTGCCGTGAAACCATCTAAAAAGCAAAGTAATATTTATAATGTAAGTTATTTTTAAGTATAAAATTTTACGTTTTAATTTATTATGTATTTCTAAATTGAGTTTCAATTAATAAATTTTTAAGTTGTTTTCAGATCCTTTTCTGTGGCCTAACAAATTTATACTAATTGCTTTTTAAATACTTATACATTGTCTCAAAAGCTTTTGGGTATGAAATAGTTTTTATTAACTGCAAATGCATTCTGTACGTTAAACGGCTGGCTACAAATTGTATTGGATATATTACAATGAAAGAAAATATATCATATTAATTATATACTTTATTCACGAATCGAAAATTTTGAGTTTTTTAATGCATCGTTTTTTGTTAATTATTTTTAAAACAAAAATGTTTTTTTTTGTGTTAAACTTTAAAATTCTTATGTATGAAATGAGGCAATAAAACGTGTGTGTTTAACACTATTTTTTGCATGCAAATTTTAATGTTATACTTTAGAAAAGGAAAACTCAGCTGGTTTGCAGCATGTCGCATTCATTGCATTTTCTGTAAGTTTGAGTTGCACTACTCTCTCATTTTACTCTCTATTAAGTGCACTTAATAGAGAGTTTATAATTGAAAAGCTATTAATATTTGCAAACAAACAAAAAGCTTAAAAAGCAAAATTTCTTTGCTGGTATGAGTTAAGTACTTTATTCATACAGATCAGTGTTGCCAAATTGGAAACTTTCATGTTTTTCGCAATTTTATCGAACGATTGAAAAGTTTTCCTTTTTTCTCTGCAAAAAATATATCTGTTAATCTGTTAATTTTTATAAAACTTTTTTACTCAGTACAGTTTCTAAACGAGGTTGTGTCTAATGGATTAATTTTATCTCAAGTCAATTTTATTTGAACTTGAAACTAAAACAATGTAATCATATAAAATTTATGGTCTTTATCATAGCTTTTTTAAGTTTTTCGTAATCGAAAAAAATCGTTTCTTTGTACAAATACATGTACCTATGTATTTTAATTTAACTTTTTTAAATTATTAAATGTTTTGCTTTTAAAAGTTTTATAAAAAAAATACATTCACTCTAATCGTTTCTTACTTTCTACTGAACTAAACAGATAATTGATTAATTACATTAACTCTAATATGAGTTATTTTTATTTTTTATAAAATCTTTTTTAAGATTTTCTCATTTTGTTATAAAATTTCTATTCATAAAATTATTTTTCATTGAGCAATCAAAGGAAATTAAAACAATTTGAATTATTATTGTTTATAGACAGACATTCTTCAGCCTAGGTATTTGCTTAAAAAAATTCGTCTGGCAGCGCTCGAAATATAGAGCCAATAATAATCACCTGTTTGTTGTTTAACCAGCACGTGTTGCTTTAAGTATTACTGTTATTTTGTCTTATTGATTTCATTAAGAGAAATATGTAAGAAGATTGCAAAAAAAGATTCAGAGAAAGAGAGCACAAAGGGAAAGTCAAATACTCTTTATACGTGGAACATTTTTTGTATGTAAATTAAATTTAAAACAAATAAACATTTTTATTATACTATTAAATTTATAATAAAATTTATATAATAAAGTATGTTTTCAGCATTGAGATTTGAAGCAATTCTTTGTAATGGAAAATTTGGCTAAGAAAATTCTTCAGTAATTCACTATAGATAAAAACACAATTACAGTAGAATCTCGAAAATCGAGAATCCTAACAGATCGTAAGAAACTATTGGTACCTTGAAAAGAAAAAATCGCTTTAAATCGCAATAATTCCATATTCATATTCTTATTTTTTAAATACAAAGTCTGTTTAACCTCTTTTAAATCGTAATTTGGGTGATGAGAAAGTCTTACAATTTGTAATGCAACACAAAAAATAATGTGCATATGTACATAGTTATAGTAGAAAGTAAAGCTGGATTTACCATAACTTTTTTGATGGATTTTGATTAAATTGTTTTGTGGTCAGGTTGTTATTTGATTTATAAAATATAATGAGCAATAAAGTTATGCATAAAATAAATAGAAACAGCCCTTAAATCATATATTTATTACTTTAACACAGTTAAACCGAAAATTCGGTTAAATCGAAAGACCCTGTAAACCTTGCAATTGCGAATTATCCGGATTCCACTGTATATGGAATTATGACAGCTAGAACGAACCGGCTTCAGATAAAATAATAAGTATAAAATGAGTATAAACAAAATAAAATAATAAATATAAACAAAAATAATTGTTAAAGTTTAATTTACATACATTTTTTAATCTAGCTTGCAAATATACAAGTTTTTAGAAAATACTAATTTATTGCCGCCGGTATTCAAATGGCACGTTGTAGACACATGCGGCGACTGACATATTTATTATGCAATAATTTAGAAGGAAATTTATTAAAACACATTAGTATATCCGGGATAACTATGTATTCAAATAACAAACTTGAAGGTCGGACTCATTTTTACAAAGTCAAAAATTCATTGTGAGTTAAAAAAATATCTAGTACACGTACATGTCTACATACATGTATTTTTCTACAATTAAGTTTGTTTAATACCTACATACATACATATATACATACATATATGTAACAAAAATAATGTAAATCTTGGCAATTAATTTATTTGAGTTGGGTAAGTATAAAGAATAGTAATTTGGTAAATATGTATATAAAACTTATTGAGCAACATTGATCAAAATTCACAGTGTGAAAAATTTAACTAAAATTTTTTTATTTCAGGGAATTAACCATAATTCCTAATTTAAGTGGTTAATAGAATTATGTGCAATAGTTTCCGCTGAAACAAATATACATGCATACATGTACATAAGCGAAAAAGGAATATTAAATTAAATTAAATTAAATTTTACTTCTTTCAGCACTCAAAAAATATTTCACTTGTACGCCTGTAGCACAATTTCTTCTTCTTTTTTGCAAACAAAAATCTACCTGTTTTGATAACATGAACTCGTCAGCGAGTATGGCAATACTTATGGAAGTAAAAATGTAAACTACCACTTAAACCTTCTAACTAAATTAATATTGCATTAAATAAAGTTAGAGAATGAAACTAAATTAAACTCGCGAAATTGCAATAACATAAATTTGTCGAAATAGTTTTTAATTATTAACTCGCATAAATTATTGTATATATTTTAAATATTCGATAACTTTCATAGGAAAGAATTCTTCTAACTATTTGTTCTATTGAACATTTGTCTGTTTTAACAACAATTTCATCATGCATTTTATTTGTCCTTAAGCTAGATAAAAATGAAACAAAAACTCAACTAAGTGAAATAAATTAAATGTCATTTTAGCTAGAGCAATTAATAAATGTAATATAAAATTTAATTTTCACACTCTTTCTAAATAATGAACATGTATGAACTCAATTACAAAACAAAATAATAGAAAACAATTAAAATATTATTTTCTTCCTGTTCGTTATTTAGTGAAAAAAAAAATATAAAATAATCCGTTGACAAGATCAACAACTTTTTCCAACAATAAACGTTATTTAGTTAATGGTGATGCAAGTTAGCGATTAAAAGTGTGACAAAATATTTAAAAAATATCAATCATATGTATGCATAGATAAAACTTTTTTTTCGGATAAAATAATGCAATCGCACAATCAAATTTGAAAAGTAGCAAAAAAAAATATGTTAGAAATTTCGTTAAATATAAACTTTATTAAAAAAAAATCAAACAATTATATGGAAAATAGTTTATTATTAAAAATATTTTGAAGTAAAAAGTGGAGTTGTGAGATAAAACAAAAGAAAATATTAATAAATAAGATTTGACCCATAATTTTTTTTTGAATTCTATTTTCATAATTTATCGGAGTTTTATTTGAACGCAACAAATAAATCAGATTTTGTTATACTGTGTAATATTTAACATTAGCAAATTAGTAGAAATGATATTTGTACTTTGTACAAATTAGCACATTTTTTAAATATGTACATACTACGAGCAGAAATAAATAAATTATAGTTTTTATTTATTGAAAATAAAAAAATTAAGCTCACTAACGAAAATTAAATGTTATTCAGTCAACGTTGAAAAATGTGATAAAAACCGTTTGCAATTTTTTTGACTTTAGAAGTTGTGTTACACATGTATGTGCGTATGAATGTATGTATGTATATTTAATTAAATATCTAGTTTATTAACTGAAGACTTTTTTTTTAATTTTTCATTAAAAATTATTAAAATTTTAAATTACAAATATTTTGTTAACGTACTTGAGCAAATGAAATCAAGATATTTTAAAGATGTTGGCATTGACATTTCCATATTTTATGTTGTTTTTTTTTTTAAATCAATAAATTTATATTTTTACTTCAAGCATTTTTAAATAAGTGGGGGGAGGTTTGGGCAAATCAAATAACAACTTATTAAAAACATTACTTAAAAATTATTAGTACCAAAATCAATGTTTGGCAGACAAATGGCAGAATAGAAATCATTTTCTGTGCAGCTATAGATTTCGCTATAGATTTTCGTAGAAATCTAAACCATATTTTTCATTATTTTAATGTCATAGATCTAAGTAAGTATGTATGTTTAATCTCGAAACCCTTAACTCCTAATTCAGTTTTTCGGATTTTTTCGACTGCGCCTAGAATATTTAAAAACACAAGTTTACACTGAAACACATTTCATTTGAAATCCAATATTTGTGTATTTCTCATTATTAAACTTTAATTTCTTTGAATTTCAATTAATTTTTAGGCTTTACAAACATTTTTCCAGTTTATTTTCATTCACAGAGAACTGACAGCCGGAAAAAAATTTCACGGGAGATTAATGAATAAATTAAATTAAATTAATTATTTTCATTTTGTGTTGAGTAATGAAATTGCTTAACCGCAATTTTCCTAATAACATTGGTTAAATGTTGACGCAAATACGCCAACCGCTTTAAGATAATTATTTTGTAAATATTTTTTATTTTGGCTTCAGGCTATCAGCAGTCGAATGTAAGCAAATTTAAATACGGTAAAATTGATTAACACCTAAAAACAAGTATATATAATATTATAAACAAGAACAGTTATCTTGTAATAAGCAAATTGACGTCTATTTACCATTAAAAAGTAATTTTAAGCGGAAAATTAAAAAAATAAAGAAATGTTTAAGCAAATATAACAAATATATAGGTATAATATTTTATTTTCATCAATTCGATCACAATTACTCACTCACGATAATTACAACTTAATGTTGCGAATGACCTTTAATCAAGAATATGATAAGCTAAATGCACAATAGCAATAAAATTCGATTAACTGTAAAAATAACTTACAAAACAACAAAAAAACAATTTAAAAAAAAACATTAAGGCGTTCTGAATAGTATCTTAAAATATGTCCTAATATTAAGACGTTTCAAGTTCAAAATTATTTGTTGTTTTTTCTGGTGTAAATGAAATTTAAAAGTCTAAAAAGAATTTTCATTCAATACGGCTATATTCCCACTGACGAAAAAGCATCTTTACAAGAATTTGAAAAGAAAATAAGGAAATGGAAGGCAACTTCTTGTTACTTGTAAATTGTTCCATTTAAATTAGTTTTAAAAAAAGAATTGCTTATTCATAAAAAAATTATACACAAAAGCAAAAGACATTTTAATACATATTTTAACAATAATTTTAGGGAATTCACAATGAGTATCTTAATATTTTAATGTGGCAACATTGTGCCATCTTACAACTTTCACTCCGAGCAAGCAAACGATATAAAACCAGTATTTGAAAAACTTCCAGCAAAACAGTTAAACACTAAAAAATCTGCTGTTGCTGTAAAGGCGAATTCACATCAGGTAATCTCAATTCACCAGCTGACTATCAACGTATAATTTCTCTGCTGTCAAATCGAAGCAAAACTTTCGGAAATATTCTGATATTCGCCTTGGTTGCTGTTCTGCGAAAAATTATTTTATTTTTTTAAACTGTTGTTGGTGTGTTTTGCTGCACACATGTCTGCAGTTAAGTCACAGCACAGCTATATTTCGCGTTGCTGATGATGTCAAAGCATAGTCTCAGTTATCGTGGCCCTTTGTATAATTTAACTGCCGAAGCTATGAATTTTTTTTTTTAACTTAAATTTGTTTTTTTTATTAGCCAAATGTCAATAATATATACTTTAAATATAAAATTCATATTCTTGTACCTATTTTTTAAGAAGTTTAGCTTAGCTAAAATCAAGCGACAGCAAAAGCAACAGTCGAATTTCGTGTGCTGTTGCTGTTGCTTTGGCTTTAGCTGCACAGATCTTCACAGCACAACGACAGTTGTTATTTTTTAAAACTTTTCTTACTAACAGCACAGTCAAAGCCATTGAAATAAAAAACTTTAAGCACTTTCAAACGCTGTATTGTATTGAAGTATTAAAATAACAAAAAAAATTAATATTTAATATTTTTTTTATTTTTATTTTTCATCAACTACAGCTATGCTGACAGCTTTAATTTGTTTAGGTTAACATTACCATTTTGCCATATTGAAAATGATATGCTTTCCAGAGTTTTAAGTTTGAAACTTGGTATTAAATTAGATTTACACACAAAAAAAAAGAACAAACTTGCCAACTCATATTAAGGAATTAAAAAGCAAGTGTTGCAATATATTTTAAAACGCTATTGTGAACTCCCTAACTTTGATTTTTTTATGTATATCTTAGCTCACAATGGAAATTTTAAGATGTCTTTATATTGTCATATACAATGTACATAGTATAAGATGCCTATATTTAATTATTTTACTTTGTAATTGTTATTGTTTACTTTGCTTTTATTTTTTAATATATTGCGCTAAAAAAATTATTTATTTAAAAAATGTATACACACTCTTCAAATATTTAGAAAAGGAAACATATTTAATGTAAAAATTAGCAAAATTTATCACACAATTCTTAAAAACGTATCGTATCTGTCCTTTGTGCCCACTATGAACAATGAAGTTGACAAATTTCGTTAGCCAAATAAATATCAAATATACATGTGACTTATTAAGTTTTATCAACAAATTATAAATTACCAAAAAAAAAGTATATAAAAATACAAAAAAGCGAGGGGGTAATTTATTGGTTTTCAATATTCAACTCGGCACACAAAATCATGAGTGATGAAGTAGTTTTAATTTATTCTATATTATATATATTTAAAGCTATATGGCGTTGAATAGTTTAAAGACTTCGATTAAAAGTAGGATGCCCATAAACTCAACATTTTAATTAACACTTTTAAAAACGAAAATTAATAAAATCAATAATATACAAATAGCATTTGCGTTTACATATACATATCACTTATTTACTTGAACAATGTCATAACTCAAAATTGAAATTTAATGGAAAAAAGAAAATTTTATTTTTATCTCAATAGTTGAGTATGAAATGAGAATAACAACCACCCTTATTGTGACATTTTTACCTTCGAAATATTTTCCCGTTTACGAAAATTGCAACCGTGAATAAGTTTACCCTAGAAATGTCTTCCTTTTTTTAATTGAATTGAATAATTTTACTCGTGGGGATTTTTTCACTTTTCCCTCGGGTTTCTTCACTTTATTTTTGCAGGCAAATAATGATTTTCAACTACAAAACTTCCCGTTTTTTTTGCATTCACTGAGAACTGACAGAGGGAATAAATTTAACGGGAGATTCATGTTAGAATTTTTTCTTAGAGGAGAATAAAAATTTCACTTGCATTTGAGAATTAATTCTGCATTTTTGCTTAAAAAATCTTTTTTTTTGAGTTATGACGTTGTTTAAGTAAATGAAAGATATGAAAGATACATGACTATTTGAAATTTTAACAGTTGGTTTGAAAATAAATAAATATAAATTGATGTATAAGGAATATATGTATGGTTACACGTAAAAATAGTTCAACAGTATTTTAAAAAACCGCGGTTAATAAATATTATATAAATAAATAAATAAATATAATAAATTGCTTTTAATTTTTAAACTAAAATTTCTAATTTTCTTTTGGAAAAATACTGAGGCACTTCAACAAAGTACAGGCAATTTATTAATTAAATTGAAAAAGAACACTAAAAGTTTAATCTAATATTATGAATAAAATGCAAAAAAAATTTTTTTTTTTAAAATTTTGCAATATAATTTTTTTGAAATATGCCGCAAATTTTTTGAATTCTTAACAATACGCGGTGGCATGCAATGGTGTCAATTACAAAAAACGCAATAGTGATTTTTTAAAGTAAAATATTGATAAAGTTTTCAAATAATATCAATAATTAAAAAAATACCCACGGATAGATCCACATTCTTATGCGCAGCAACGCCAGTTCATATGAGATCTGCAACGAGACTCCCGACAACGGCCAAGCAGGATTACCACCATAAGGTAACGATGTGGGTGTCGAGACATTGGATGAATACGGTGTGCTGCCATTTTCAGAAGAGTTCAAAGATTCCGTCGATGAACATGAGCGTGATGAGGAGGGCGCCTGCAACGATGTAGGAGTAGAAGCGTGTGAGGAACCCCCCTCGTACGAGTATACGCCCGATGAGGGTGATGTTGAAAGATTGAGCGTGAGAGAAGTTTTCCTTTCTCTTAAAGGAGGTACCATATCCTTATATGTCGTATTCTCTTGTAGTGTATGACGTTTCGTTTTATTGTTATTCGGTCCTCCTTTTATGATAATGGCCAGTTCATCGGTGGTAAGGCAAGTTTTTGTATTGTTGGTATTGTGTACATTAATTTTGGGTTTTTTCTTTTTGGGAATTAAATGCGAATGAGAAGTGTGATGCTGTATCAGACCGTGGTGATGATTACGATGATCATTCTGAGCATAAGAGGCTGCAATGGCACGTTCATATTCAAAATTGCGGGCTGCAGCATTATTGTTATTGCTATGAACAGTTGTTATATCCATGGAATTACATGTGTTGGAGGAATCATGTTGACCTTTGGTTATTGTATTGTTCTTAAGATTTTCCTTATTATTTTTATGTTGCACAACATTCGAAATTTTAACTAAATATTTGTTAAAAATCATGATGAATTTTTAAAACGATGTTTTTTTAATGGAATGACTAGTTTTTGGTTTTTAGTTTAGCTGAGTGTTTTTTTTTTTTTTTTGTAATTTTGTACAGGTTTCGTATTTGAATTTCGTTTTGAAAAAATTCTTTCTTTCTTGTTAAGACTTTTGTTGCAAGTGCTTTGAGTTTCGTTGTTCGTTTTTAATTGATATTCTCCAATTTTTCCCTCTAAACTTTCTTATTTCCCTATCAGTTTTATTTAAAAAATTTGGGCGTTTTAAAAACTGTTTCGAGATCCTTAGAAACCTTATTTATAAGTCAATTTTTCGTAGTTTTTTTTTCTATTTATTTTAATGTGTTGTATTTTTATTCACAAATTTTATTTATGTTGAAGTTGTGCTGTTTTTGTTTAAACAGTTTGTTTCCAAATGTTATTATTTTTTTTCACTTTTAGAGCGATGAAATGAAAATTGTGTGATGTCTACTAACTTCTTTTTATTCTATATTCTTTTAACTTAAATTGTTATTAACTTCATTTGTTCAATACTTTTTAATTAGCCTTTTCTTTAAAACTTTTGTTTTTTTTATGTTTTAATTTATGTTTATTTAAGTTTTTCTTGGAAAAATTTGTTAAAATATTTTTTAACACTTTTGCAATTTTTTCGTTTTATTTATGGCACTAACTTCTTTTAAAGCTTTTAATACTTGATTACAAAATGTTAAAGATTTTTCTTTAGTTTGCAAATGCTGTTTTTCAGATTGTTGCAGCTGTTGATGTTGCACTTGTTGTTCAGCAATATTTAATTGGGCATTAATCAAATGCTCAAACATATAAGATGAGTGCATTATGACAAAATTTACAATATTTTTTACGATTTCATACGCATACGACGAAGTACATGTTGTTGAATGTTGTAATATAATATTTACACACAAACACACACACAATTATAAAACACAATTTTCAATCGATTTGGAAACTTGTTCAACTTCAATTACAAATCAATATTTTTTTCTAAGTTTATTTTTTAACAAATGTACATTAAAAAAAGTTCGTTCCTTGTACAGATTTACTTGATTTTTTTATTTTTTATTTTTTTGCTTCACTGTATTTTCAAGCTTACGAACAGTTTTTTGTTTGGTTTTAATATATTTGATTTTTAATTTTACTTAAATAAGATTAACAAAAAATTTGGCTTTTTATACGCATTTTTATGTGAAACACGTTTGTAAATAATTTCTCATAAGTTTGTTTATTTAAAAATAAGACGACGTCGTTTTTTCTTTCAATTTCAACGCAACACGATTTTTTGTTTCTTAAAGTTAAGAACACTTCTCAACACTTCGACTGTATGAACGTAAATGAATCGAATTCGAAATGTGACATTAGTTTATAAATTAAATTTTACAAGTGTGAAAAAATTAGCTAAAGCACAACAATCATACATAATAAAGGAAATAAAAACAACAAAGTGCTTGCAAAAATAACTATAAAACTTAAACCAGAATATACAATTCTCTTTAATTTTGAAAGCTCTCTTTCAAATCATGCTCGCTCTCGGTAAATAAAATAAATAAAGTGCTGACACCTTCAACATATAAGTAAAACCACTTAAAGATAAAACTCACGTTTTGTGTTATAAATCATAAAATTTTGGATCCGTTAAAAATTCGTTCTAAAAAAACTTAAAATAATTTTATGAATTTTATTTAAAAAAAAAGAAGCAAATTTTTTAATTTAATTTAAAGCATATTTATTTCAATGCGCTTATAGAGCACCAACAAAGCCAACGTGAGTAGTGTTGCCCTAGAAATATTATCCCCTTTTTGAAAAATATATTTCACGGAGATTCTTTTTACTTTTCTCTTGGTTTTGTTCATTTTATTTCTCCAGGCGAACTGAATTAATTCATCGCGTAATTTCCATATTTTCTATCCAATTAAATATTAAAAATTATACGATTGTTCCCTGCAACACCTTTTTGCATAGAGTATGAACCTCTTTGGTTCACAAACTAACAATTTTTTTTTACTACAGCCAGAATATTGTGTTTTACAACCGTACACTTAAAACTATTTCATTTGAAACACAAAATGTGTGCATTTCTTATTATTAAGATTAAATTTTTTTGATTTTTAAATAATTTTTAAGCATTACAAACCTTCCCGTTTTTTTTAATTTATTACGCATTGATAGCAGCAAAAAACAATCCCATGAAATTCGGGATAGCAAATTTCCCTTCTTGGGGAAAGAAAATTTCAGGGGAACAAAAATTTCACATTTTATTCACAATATATGATGATTGTGCTACATACATAGTGTTGCCACTTTTATTTTGGTATGCCCTTTCAGCGTTAGTGCTAAACAGTGAAGGTAATAAAAAACGCTAACATGACTTCAATAAAGAGTAAATTATATTTTAATAAAAATTAAGAGCTCAATAAATCAAATTTATTGTAAAAAGTAAACAACAACAATAATTACGTGCGTGAGTTTTCATTTAAAGACAAGCCGATTGACGTTATCAAGTAATGTGTTTTTTTTTTTGCTAATGCGTACTTGCATTAGTTCTGCTCTGGGAGACGATATCGCACATATAAATTGGAATATACATATTTTTTATGATGGTTTTTAATAATTGTGTTGTTATGTCATCTTGTTGAGCTTTAGGAAAAGGAAGAAGGAGGAAGTTGTTTCTACAAGCAAATACACAAATACACACATTCCCTCTTCCAGTCTGAATTTCATGGAAAACTTTTTTATTAACTAATTTTATCATCTTCTTTAAAAAGAAGAGATATAAAGCACGTGTAGTATATTTTTTATTAGTTTAAGTCTCTCTGAGACATGTTTTTTAAAACCCAAATACACATATACTATACTCGTATCATACATGTGTATGTATGTAGTTGATAACGATCGGAGGATGACCCAAAAAAGTTAAATTTGTTCGTCAGAAACACGAAATAAAATCTCATACCGTGACTTCGAGCAAAAGCAAGGAATATTCCAAACAAGTGACGACATGCCCTTGGCTATAAATGAAATGTTATTACGTTCGCTTCACAGCACTCTTTCCTCTCTTAGATTATTGGGCGAGCCCTGAAGTAGCTTAAATATTCACACAACAAAATAATGCTCATTTGAAAAGCATTTTATATTGAACAGCTGTGCAATTTTAATGGGTTCACTAATACTAATAATAACAATAATAATAAGTAATAATAAATAATAAGTTCACTACAGCAGCTTTCATACGGCCACTATTTTACATCTGACATGTCAAATTTTCCACTGCAAAATACATGCATGTCGTGTGAAAGCATTAAAACTTTACATGTATACAGATTAGGCGGCAATTCCAGATGACAAAATTTCAATTAGAGCGAGTTTCATTTTGATCTGACAGATGTGTTGGTATAACAACAGTGTGTGTGATGGAAAAAAATAAAAAAACGGTTATGTCACATGTAACTAAACATGTACGTTTGAAAGCAAAAATTATAAGTTGCCTGTATATTTGTGATTTTGATAGACATACAAAATTACATATGAGTCGTATAGCTGAAAAATCGGATGTAAAATACAGGCCATATGAAAGCAGCTTAATGTCGCCATTGATTTCAGCAACTATTTTTGGCTTTGTTTGGTAGTTATTCTCGGTGTAAGGAGAGAGAAAAGACTTAGAAAACATACGCCATCCTTATTTCCATATCGTTAGGTTTGTGTCTTAAGTCTTTTGTTTTTCAACTAATTTATGAAATGTATGAACAGAAAATATGCCCCATATTCATATAAGAGGGGATAAACAATTTTAAAATATTTGTTTTAAAAATAAACAAAAAAATTTTTTCGTGTATTTTTTGTTTGTTTCCCGTAAATTTTTTAAATTATTTGACTATTTTAGGCTATTTCCGCGGTTTGTATGTACGTACAACATGTATATTTTTTAATTAAATTTTGTTTTCAATTTTAGTACAATAGAAAAACAAGTTAACATGCCTACTTTTTATTTTTTGTTTACCTTTCTAGCTATAAAAGGCTTAAGATATTTTAACAACAACAGCAACAAGAAATTATTAGCTCAGCTTTAATTCATGAGAATTTCTGTGTTAGTAATCAACAACTTACCACTCAATTTTATGAAACATCATCCCACCTACAACAATATGAAATACTATAAAATCGTGAATTTGTTATGGTTTAATATAACGAATATACAACGTAATTAATTATTATAGCCAGCTGAAAAATCTCGTGGCAGAAATTCTAAAAAAAATCACATTACGAATTAAGGTGTCATTAATAATTCTGTGATAAATAAATTTCAGTTGATGTTTAATTAAATGGGTTACGCAAAATTAAAATCAAAGCTTAGTTCAACTGACTACGCAAAAAAGAAGCATATATTTACATATGTACATACATATGTATATATATATGTATGTATGTATTTACGTATGTATGTATGTATGTATATTTGAATGTATGCGTGTATAACTATTCAAATTATAAAACTGTTTACAGTACAAAAGTTTTAAAAACAATTATTAAAAAATTAAAGAATTAAAAAAATAGACCTTTGAATTACAGGAGAGGAAAAAATGGTTTAAAAGCTTGTCTTAGAAAAAAAAAACGACAAACTAAACGAAATTTACGTACATATTGAGATCTGATGAGTTTACATTTATTTAACATGAACTAGTTAAAACATTTCAGGTGCGAAATGCTCGAGGGAGAAAATTTAGGGCCCTATTTTGACAAATTTTATAAGGAAAAAATTTAAATTACAAAACCAAAACAGATAAAAAATTTGCCAACGTTGAGTTTTACAAAATAAAGCTTTTAGTTTCACGGCAGATTCATTTCTATTTGTACGAAATAATTAACACAAATCACTTGGCAAACTACACGGCTGTGCTGTGTGCATAATTGGGCTACTCAACTGATCAAGTAGATTTTAGCTAATATGAAACAGCTTTTTCAAAATTTAAGCAAAAAATTGTTTAGAAATCCCAAAACTGTAGAATCTCGGAATTTCTTTCCAGCTTACCAGCTGTCTGTTTTTTTCTTCTTTCCATCACATTTTTTCATATTTTCATTATTTCTTGCTGATAAATTTTTCATTTACATACTCGTACAAATGCCCTTAATTTAATTTATTAAATTTATTATTATTTATTTACTGTTATTTTATTTTATTAAATATTTTATACAGTGTAACTAACTCCTATGATACTTTTCTTCCTTTTATTATTAATAATAAATTTACATATGCACTTTGAATTGATAGCAATTTGTGCCATTTGTTAAAACTGCCAGACTGACAAAAAAATATATGGTAACATTGTATGTGGCAAAACTAAATAGTTTGAGCTACGAATAAAAAACGTCACATAGAATTAAAGCGAGATTCGATTTACTTTATTTTTAGATTGCTAATGTAATTATTAAACGTCATTGAATCTCCAAGTCACATACTGGTCTCAGGTAAATAACTGTTGTTATAAAATAATAAACAACTAGATACTCGTACTATTGTAAAAAGGTTGAAAACACACACTCATCCAGAATACCGAAAAAAATTCTTTAGTCATTTTGAGAAGCTTTTCATATGTTGGTAAAGAAACATTTGATGAATCATTTTTTATAATAAACATACATATGTACAAACGTATGTATATGATTCTAAACAAGCGCGTACATAACATAAGTTATCAGAAGTGGAGTAAAAGACCAGAGGAATATTTTTAATATTTCCTTAACAAACAAAAAAAAAAGTGAAAATTTATGCACAGCAGTTTTTTTTCCAATAAGTTGTAAAATTATTTTTAAAATGAAGCTAATGGTGGTACATTATTAAGACTTCCTGCATTTTAAAATGGAATTTTTTCTTCCAATCTACCCAATAAAGTATTAACAGAATACATATTAAAATTTTAACGATTATTAAATTAAAAATAAAAAAAAATACATGCCTTCAGTTTAGCAGCGATTCAAGATCATGGTTACGTTATGAAAGACTTTCTTTGTTTCGTTATACTCAGTTTGAATAAAAATTAAAAGGAATAATACATGGTTGGGTGAAGGAACTAACTGGGTGTGTACCTTCCTTTTTTAGGATAACCATAAAAAGTCGTCAACATTTTAAATTGACGCAGTTGTTTGATTTAAAAATGTAATCCTCAGCTTTCGATTTGCTGAGCTTCATGGCGACTGTAATTATTGGCAAGTTTTTGTTTAAATGTTTTCTCTTATTTTTGAACGTGTTGTTGTTTGTAGTGGTTGCTAAATTTGTGTTTATACCGGCTTTTTTTACGCAAGCTGACTGTTTTTTTTTTTGAGAATGGCACCTTATCCTTTAGACGTGTCCATATAAATATTTAATATTTATTAACAAACAACCACTCAAAGCAAAATGAAAAGAAAAAATGTTAATATGATATGTATTATTTTTTAACTTAGCAAACCGTGAGTTTTAAAAAGAGTCTCTTGTTTTAATTTCAAGCCTTTCGTGAGATTTGTGATTTCATTAAATTTAATGACTCAGTTTGTCAGGCAATTTTTCAATTTGTCATCGTTGGCGTTTGTTTGTTTATAAAACACTTAAACATTTTGTGAATAATTAGTAACATGCTTAATGATAAAATACAATTTGAGGAAATCATGTTTTATGTTAAAATATCTGCAATAAGCCAAAATAGGTTTAGCTAAAAGCGAAAAGGAGACATCCTGTACTGATTAAGAATAATAATTCGAGTATTTACTAAAAATTACTTTATTTATTTACCGCTTTCAACGAAACGGTTTTTGCTAAGAAACCGCAAAACGAATATTTTAACTACGAAAAATTAATTTTAAACAATTTTTTAATTTTAATTTTTTTTTTAACTTGATGTCATTACGGAAATTCAATATGTGTAACAGTGTGGAAGTAGTTTAAAAATATATATATAAGTCGAAAATTGAATTAAGTAGAAGTAGTTAAAAATTATAATATATATAATTTATATGTATGTATAGGCGTTATACGTCTCACTTTTCTAATCATAAAACCATATTTGTCACAGAGTGAAAAAAAATTTCTTGCAAATTGGGAATTGTTTTTACTAATTGTTCTCAATTTGAATGATTTGAACGTAAAATTGAAGGCAGCTTCATCAGGTACCACCAATTAGATCTAAAAAAAAATTACGACACCAAAAAATACACACAGAATAGTGGCAACACACTTTATGCAATATTTTACATTTTTCTATCTTGTAAACATTAAACAGCTGAGCTTGTGGTGGTACCTGATTGAGCTGACTTGGTAAAATGTGAGACCATCAGATCGTGAGATGTTTTGGAGATGCCTGATTTAAATTTAATGTTATCATATTTTCTGCTCTATGAGAATGCATACAATTTGAACTGATGCATTGTTTTTTATTTTTTATTATCTTTTATGTACAGCCAAAAGCTAATAATTTTTTATTTTATTTGTTTATTTTCAGTAAACAAATAAATAAAAGCATATCGTTTGACAAAAATAAACTGCCATATTTTCAAAGAGGTTAGTTTTAGTTTATGAGAAACAAATTTAGTCCCAGCTTAGGCAATGAAATAAAAGTTCTTTCCCCAGTACAATAGCACATAAACATTAATAAACATCACTTTTTTCTTAACAAAAACTAATTGAAATTAGTAGTGAACTCTCTGATATTTATGGAGTTTTTTCTTGTAATTTTTTTTCGCCCATTTTGAGATCAGCTTCCACTTACACTCGTTCTACAGCCCCCATTTTTTGCATGTTTTTTTTTAGTCGTGCACTATCACATACCTAATATACATACACACACATATTTACATGATATGTATGTATTTCTATTTTTACTTTCATTTTCTTTGCAACAGAAAGTGTTACTGCGTGTCCAGCGCAATCAATCATTTCAAATTGACAATAAATTTTCAACTTTCCATACACACACATACAAATTTCTTTCAATGATATTCAGCTGCATATGCAATTAGCGTACAAAACTAATTAATTTGTAAATTAGAAATTAATTAAAATGCTATTTGGTGAATGTGGTTATAAGAAATTATAGTTTTAATTTATGGATGTTTATTAAAATTCAATATATAATAAAATTAATTTAAAGTAAAAGTTTAATTTTGATTTAATCTTTTTAAATCCTGATTTGAATATGACAACGAATGATTGTAGATTGAAAGTAAAAGAAATTTCTGCTTTGTGATTCGAAATGAAATTTTTTGACGGATGTAAAAAATTCAATATGTAAGAGAATAACGGGCAGGCAGGCGGCAAGTGATAAAAATATTTACTGGCAGCACTAAAATGTGAAGCATTACCATTGCCCATTATATAACAAATTTTGGCAAATGCCTTTTCATGTCATCTGGCAGCTCTTTTAGCACGCGTCCTATCGCAAATTGCCTTCTATCGATTTTAGCGTTTTGAACAAGTCTTTGTTTGACAGCCATTATTACTATTTTCTCTTTATGGTTTTCAAATTCTATTTTATGCTTGAATTTAAAATTTAAACAAAAAACTTGTTTTAATAAAAAAATATAAAAAAAAGGTTTATGCAAATAATAATCATATTGTTAAAAATTTTGTAAATAACAATAAATAAAAATTTTGTAAAATGAATCCACAACAATTTTGCAAGAAACACGTGACTGGCTCCCAGAGTTTAGGTAACAACACATCAATTGAATAATCTTGCTGTGTGGATTAGTCATAAATTAAAGATAAATTACGTACAGTAGCGTTAGTGAAAAATATTAATAGTTTTCAGGATTTAAAAGTGTTTAGGGAATTTTTGTTATTTAAAAACACTCTTAACTTGCAAAAAAAAAAAGAAAACTTAACTATCGCACTCATAGAAAATACATAATTTTGTTATACAAAAGGTTTACAAAACAAATTTCGTATGGAAGTAATGAGGGAATAATTTCCCTACCACTTGTTTTCATTGATAAGGTAACTCATCAATCGCAGGTATCTTTTCGATTTGGCAACAATAACTGAAGGGAATAAAATATATTTTTTTAACTTTGGCAATGACAGATTATTGAATACGGCGGAAGTTGTTTATCATCAGCCTACCGTTAATACCGGTATTCATAAGCTATTGTTAAATTTTAAGGATTTTTTAAACCGGTTATTTCATGCAAAATTCGTTCGTTCCTCCAGAAGGACTCTGGGGATAGTTTTATAAAAAACAATATTTTCTATGTGAGTCCCCTTAAGGAGCGCAGCTTTGGAGTTAGTACGTGTTCGTAAGTCATTTCGAGGATTTTGACTTCGATGAATGAATGAGGAGCCATTTACCACCATCCCACACCCATAATTTTTTGGCTCCTGAACTTTTTTCTAAACTTTACAAAATTAGATGTTCTAGCGTACACAAATCTTGTTGCTAAGGATTTCTATATAATACTAACCCGCCACTAATCTACATAAATATCCAGTCCCATTTTCGATTTAATCGTAAGCGACAAAAATTAACGTTTTCAGGAGAAGGTTTTTTTTTTTGTAATATTCAAATATGTTTTACATACGCAAATTGTCGCTTACGATAAAAGTTATCAACAATTTAGCCGTTTCGGTAATTCTAAACTAAATTTCAATAAAAAAATTTAATTTCTTTTACTACATTTCGCTTACGATTACATTGAAAATAGGGCTCGATATGTATTCCACTAATTCCACTTGACGTTTTTTCTATCAAATTAAATTTTCAACTATTGCTATTAAAATAGTTTGCAATAATATTTACGAAGACGTATACATATTTCAAATATTTGCTTACGATTTTCAGGTGTTATTTTCAAACTCATTAAATAGCTGCTTTGAACAGAAATACATACATATATGTATGTGAATAAACATGCACATACATACATACATATGTACATATGCATGTATGTAATTGGTATAACTCCCAAGTAATAAAAATTATTTTTAACAAAATATATAATTAGCTTTCTTTTTTTTAGTGGTAAAAATAAATGGTATGTACGAGTACAAATATGAATCTTTTTTTAGAACAAAGATTCTGTAAGCACACAAGTGACAACAAATATTTTGAATAAAAATATTTTTGCATAAATTATGGAAAATAGCACATTTGTACAAACTTAATACACATTTCTTAGTTTCTTAAAATTTCGTTTTGATAATCTGCTTACATAATACGATATTCTAAGAGAAAACTTTAGTTAAATTAGCAGTGAAACAAATTTGATAGCTTGGCACTGGCAGAAACCAATTGTCAATATTTCATTTAATTAGCATTTGAAATCAATGTATAATAATAATAATAATAACACCATAATGTTTTTACTTATATGCTGGCTCTTTTCACTAAATCAAATAGATTGACTAGTTGTTTATGGATAGTTCATGAGATGGGAGGCCAATAGAATAAGAAAGTTTTTTTTTCTAAAACACACCGGTTTCACTTTATATAAAATCATATTATTGTGAAGTTCTTTAAACGGCACACACAAGATCAATATGCATGTCATGTGCATAAGAATGGATTTTAAAAATACATTTGTATGTGTCACACCAAAAAAATCAAAAATTTTGATTTTACTTCTGGATGTGACACGTGCCATCATACTGCATTCAGAGTAGGCACAGCCGATTTTTTCCAGAAGCCGAGTCGGCGCAGAAGCACTCTTCTAATTGGCGGCTTAATAATTAGTTAACTTTTTTTATCTACTTTTATTTTTATACTAGGTAATATACAAAACTTTTTAAATAATTTTTGATATTGGGAACACTAAAAAAAACAATTAACAAAACATGTGTAATTACTATTAATTATTAATATTTTAACATTATTATATTTTTATGAATACTTTTACAATTTTTATAGCGAGTGTAATTTGACAAGCTGGTAACAATTGCAATGTAATTTTTTCCAATAATAATTCGAGTAGCTTGCACAAATATGCCTTGATTTTACACAGAAACAATTTTTTAAATACTTAAAAAAAATTCACCGTTAAACCGTTCAGCCGCTGTAGGCATAAAACCACCGCCGAAATTTTTTAAGCATAGAACAAATAATATAGACTTTCAGCTTTAGTCAGACTTGCTACTCTGACTGCATGCCATTTATTTTCATGATGTAAACAGCGGTTTACATATTCACCCCTACCGTGAATAACAAGTGGAATTTTTGTTTACGAGAAATTTTAATTCCCCTAGAAGGGAAAAATGCTATCGTGAATCTCCCGTGAAATTTTTTTCCGCTATCAGTCCCAGTGAATGTAAAACCAGAAAGAAGATTTGTAAAACTTAAAAATTAATTGAAAATCAAATACATTTAAGTTAAGTTAATAATAACAAATACGAAAAATTGTAAGTTCTAAATGAATTTTTTTTGTAACTTTAAAGTTGTGTTTTGAAATATTCTAGGTTCAGTGGAAAGAGTTCTTTAGTATATCAATGCTTTACATTTCATGGAAAAAAGTATTGCAGGAAATTATTGTTAACAATCGTGATTTATTTAGTTTACACTATGCAAGTCTTACTGCTAAGCTGATTAGTTTGATGGAGAGAGAGAGAGAGAGAGAGAGAGAGAGCGAGGGAGACGAGGGGAACTAAGCAGCTAAAAAACTAAGCAGCTTAGCAATAAGACTTGCATAGTGTAAACTAGGACTGACTAATCTTGTCCTAAAAAATATATATTTATAGCTTTTAATATTTAATTCAAAGGAAAATATAGAAATTATATTAAATATATAAAGTGAACAAAAAAACCAAGTGAAAAGTGAAAATATCCACGTGAGAAATATTCACCCTTATCGGGAATAAAAGTTCATGTGAAATGTCTTCCCTTTCTCTAAAATTTTGATGGCCAATGTTTGCGTTGTTGTTGTGTGTTGTGTGTACTATTTTCTAATTTTGTTCACCATTTTTGTTAACGGGAATTGTTTAATGTGAACAAAATGTTCGCATTTTATTCCTGATAAGGATGATTATTCTTGATAAGGGAAATCAATAAAAGGGAAAACATTTATAGGGAAAAATTATTCACAACTACAATTTGGTGAAAAGGGGAAATATAAAATTTTTCCTTTTGAACGAGACAAATAGTGTTACCAACTTAAAAAAAATGCTGCCAGCTTAAAAAAATAGCAATAATAATTATAAGTGCTACCAACATTATCGTTCAAATCGCTAACAAAGTTTAACGGCCTGTCCCACGATGTCACCAGAACTCGTTCGATCGAATATTTATATTGAAAACAACAAAAATTTTCTAATATTATTGTTGTTTGCAATACAAGTTGTCGATCGAACGATTTCTGGTGACATCGTGAGACAGGCCGTAATAGTTAAAATTTTTATCAATCTTGCTTGCTTTAAAAATAAATTTTTTCGCGTGGAAAGTTATGTTGTTTAAAAAACCAAAACAAATTTTATAAGACAAAAGAAACTAGCGAATCGTTACAAATATACGGACGAAATGTAAGTCCGTATATTGGTAATGATTCGCACAATAATGTCCTTCAATTCAACCAAAGCAGCAGGTTTGTTCGGATAAACGAACAACTTTTCGTAGCCCCTGGTGGACAGTTGACTGAACCATTTCAAGAAGTGACGCTTTCCTCATATCGAGCTTTATTTTTCGATTTAATCGTAAGCGACAAAAATTAAAGTTTTCAGGAGAAGTTTATCTTAAAAGTTATCAACAATTTTGGCATTTTCATAATTCTAAACTATGTGTAGGCCCATAAAATTTTAATTTCCATAAAAAAAAGTCTACTTTTGACTACATGTCGTTTACTAATAAATCGAAAATAGGGCTCGATATTTTCCCTTTCAAAAGTCGTTTGTTTGTTAAATTTCAGAAAATTGCTACTTTGGCTTATCTGCAGCAACACCCAGAGAGGAATCGAACCTGCGACCCTCCGACTACTAGACTGGTATACTGCCAGAGCGAACTCTTTCTTATAAAAATTTTTAAAACTCAACCATTTATATTATGTTCTTGAATGTCAATCAATTACTTGTGCTAAGAACCAATTGTTGTTCCTTATCATTACTCTCTTTCTTATGTCAAAATACATGTAGCAATAAATTTCGGGCAGGACAAAAATTTTCTCTGAATTAAATCAGTGAATTAAGGTTAAATCAGAATTTACATATATTTCTTAACAAATAAGTTGTGTTAAATATTCTCTGGGAACAATATAATTTTTTTTATTTCGCTAAAATTTCTTTGAGCAAGTGACTCATTACTTTATACATAATACTTAATAAAATAAAAATTTTGTAAATAAGTTTGAAACACCGGAAATTTGAAGTATAAAAAAATCCATTACCACTAAATACTATTTTTAAATCGACAAAATCAAATGCTTCATTTAAGGCTAGGGGAAATATTTTTCAAATATACAAACGCAAATACATACAAAAACCGCCCATATTTATATGTATGTATGTATATAAAAAAAAATAAAAATGAAATAAAACTAATCAAGAAAATAATATTTTCGTCATCATCATTGTCACAAAAATTCTAAACAGTTTCACAAAAATACATACAAATAAAAAGCATGAAACGCAACTCATTCACAAAATGAAAGTGACAAGAATTTTAATTAGATTAAAATAATAATAATAATAAAGTTTTTGTAGAAGCAACTTTAAACGATTAACATTTAACAAAGTAAAACAAACAAAAATAATTACAATAAAACTAAAGTCAAGTTTTCAAAATTTTTATTTCGAAAGATATACTAAAATATTTATATACATATGTTACTAAATATAATTAAGTGCAAAAAATAATAATTGTTTGCTCTTGTCATTTGCATTTTAAAATTAGAAACTTTTGAGAAATTAACCCACTAAAATATTGAAGAAAAGTTAATTAATATTTATTGACTGCCCAACGACCCTTAAACTTTACAATGATTTATATTTTAATCACAAAAGCAGCAGGATTTATTGTGTATTTTTCGGCTTATATCAAAAATAATTTTATTGGCTAAATTTTATTCCCAAATTTTTTACGATAAAATTCCAATAACTTGCGCTTTTTTATAGAGAGGATAAAGACGGCTTGGATTTATAGAGAACTTGGCGATAAAGAAAGTATAATATACAAAATGTATCGACAACTGGACTTATGGATAAATTATCCATAGTTTTACTTCTCTACAAAAAAATTTACCGATAACCTGACTTTTGCGATATCTTGACTTTTCTACAAAAAAATTGTCAATAACCTGGGGTCGAATCGTCACATCCGTGAACGTGCAAGTCGTCACGTAAAAATAAAATTTTCGGATTATGACACACGCGAACGTACTGAAGTCCCATTCACCTTATACGATTGATTGATTAATTGTCGATACGATCACGGATGTGACGATTTAAGCTTTGACTTATTTAGAAAATTTTGCGAGAATTTAACTTTTATATAAAAAATTTTCTCTGAGAAATTGATTTCACTTTCCTATAGAAAAACTTTACTTGACTTTTCTACAAAAAGTTTGCTAGAACTTTATATACAAAAGTTTGCGAAAACTTGACTTTTCTATAGAAAATTTTGCAAAAACTTGACTTTGCTATAAAAAAGTTTGCGAGAACTTGACTTTTCTACAAAAAAGTTTGCGAGAATTTGACTTTTCTATAGAAAAAATTGCGAAAACTTGACTTTTAGAAAAATTTGCGAGAATTTGAATTTTCTATAGAAAACTTTTCCTAAAGTTTACTTTTTCTACAGAAAAGTTTTCCTGAAGTTGACTTTTCTATAGAAAAGTTTGCGATAACTTGACCTTTCTATGGAAAAACTTGCGAGAGCTTGACTTTTAGAAAAATTTGCGAGAATTTGAATTTTCTATAGAAAACTTTTCCTGAACTTGAAGACTTTTCTACAGAAAAAATCCCTGAATTAGACTTTTCTATAGAAAAGTTTGCGAAAGCTTGACTTTCTTAGAGAAAAGTTTTGCTTGAACTTGACTTTTTTAGAGAAAAGTTTGCCAGAACTTGACTTTTCTATAGAAAAGTTTGAGACAACTTGACTTTTCTATAGAAAAGTTTGAGACAACTTGACTTTTCTAAAGAAAAATTTGCGACAACTCCACTTTTCTATAGAAAAGTTTTCCTGAACTTGATCTTTCTATAGAAAAGTTTAGGAAAACTTGATTTCTCTGTAGTAAAGCTTGCGAAAACTTGACTTTTCTATCGAAAAGTATGCGAGAACTTGGTTTTTTTTGTAGAAAAGTTTTTCGAGAACATGACCTTTTTTATAGAAAAGCATGCAAGAACTTGTCTTTGTTAAAGAAAAGTTTGCCTTACTTGATTTTTGCACATAAAAATTTGGCAGAATTTTACTTTTTTATAGAAAAGATTCCGGGAACTTAACTTTTCTACAGAAAGGTTTGCAAAAACTTGACTTTTTTATAGAAAGAGATATTTTTTCTTCTAAATTATAGATATATTGAATTTTTTCTAAGAAAATTATAGGTGAATTTATTTTCCTCTGGGAGTGTTAATGATAAAATGTAAAACAAAATCCAGTTTTTGAAACATATTGGTTGTTCAGTTTTAATATTTTATTTAGAGTAAAACAACATTAAACAATTAGTCGATAAATAAATAATAAAAAAAAAATACTCTTGTTGTTGGTTTAGCTAGTCTATATGCCACATTTCGTTGGTACTAAGTTTTAAACTTGTCTAATAAAAAAAAATAAACGGCATCTTTAAACAAACTAATTTATTACATACAAATACAACAACAACACAGACAACTGCAACAGCAAAAAATCCGCAGTGTTATGATGCTCCACAAGCTCATAAAACTAAAAAAGTATTGAGAAAAGTTAACTTAACAATAAACTTTAAAATGAATTATTTTTTTCGAATTTAATCAGTATGTCAAGTCACTTGCTTCTACCGGTAACATTTAACTAAAATAGAATAGAACTATTTGAGAATATTTTGAGGTTTGTTTAAGGAACTTAACAAAAAAAAAAAAAAAGCTAAAAATATAATAATAAAACGATTCAATGTCAGTAACAATTATAAATTCATAAATCAACAGACTGATCAAATAAAAGTTTTACGAATATAGCGTAAAAATATTAAAAAAAATTGCTCTTATTTTAAAACAAATTCAGCAAAAAAGAAGAAAAAATCAAGTTTAAACAGAAGTCGTTAATAAAAGAAAAAGCATTCATTATTGAGTTTCGGACAGAAAAATAATAATAATAAAGACAAATTAGTATTTGCTGTAGAATATTTTTCGATATTTTGGTTTTTTTCTAGAGAAAATTAATGGATCATTTGATTGTTTTTAGAAATATTTTTGATAAATTCATTTACCTATAGAAATTTATCAATAATTTGACTTGACTTTTCTATAAAACAAAATTAAACATAGCAAGTTATCGATAAATTAATTTCTTTATATCGGTAAACTTTTCTGTAAATTCAAGTTATCGATAATTTTTCTATAAGAAAACTAAGTTATCGATAATTTTTCTTTAGAATAATCAAGTTCTTGATAACTTCCATACAGAAGTAAAGTAATCGATAACTTTGCTACAGAATTATACAGTGCCCTGCAGACGATCAAATAAACTCATCAATCACATAGTTGTGGGAGGGCAGTCCTACTTTTTTAGGCTGCAACAGCTACGTCCAAGACATATGAACAATGTGCAAACTTTTATAAAAAAGAGTTTTTGTGTTTGTTTTTATATAAAATAAAAATATACATTTGTCTTCTCTAAAACTCTTCGTATTATTTATAAAAATGTTTATATATGCCATATATAAATTATATATAATTATATAGATCACATATAAATTATATATATAAAACATATAAATTATTTATAAATAATATTTTTTATTATTTGCAAGTGAAACGAATTCATACGAATGATATTCTATTTTATGGCAGAAATCAAAATTGATTTAAGTTTTTTTTTCGAATCCTAAATATTTCTAAAGCTAAACTAGATAAACATTACAAAACACCAGCCTAATGAAAGCACTTTTCATATAATCGTTAAATAATTGCATTAATTTATTGCATTTCTTTATAATATTTTGTTATAATTTACTATAATGATGGATCATTTGTTATATAAGACAGTAAATGGTTGGAAAACTAAGGAGTGGCTATTGAAAACTAATGAATGATACAATCAAGATCATCGTAAAAATTATAATTTGAAAAAAATAAAAAATAAAAATAAATCCAATATTAATAAGGAATTTTAATTGTTACTTGTACTGCACAATTGTTACTAATCATTCGATTTTGTAGAACGAACACAAGCTTAAAATTTTTTCTAACAAACAAACAAAAAATCTTAAAACTCTAGAAACAACAAACTTAACAAAAATTTGTTGCAATTTTATGTAAACATTGCACGTTTTATAAATTTCAAATGACGCTTCAAAAAACCACATTTTAAATCATTAAATTGTGTAAAAAAAAAACTCAATTGTTGTTAGATATCAGAAAATATGTATAAGACATGCAAATTAATCGCATGTAAATCGTGCTGAAAGTCACATACGCCGGCGTACGGTAGCTGGAGATAGTGTTCCTTTCTTATTTCACTTTGTACGCTTTTTTATTCTGGCTCGAATTCTTTTCTTTTTTTTTTTTTTGTTGAAAAATTCATTTCAATTTGAGTTAGTAAAAAACATAGGCTCACATTTTATTGCCCACAGCCCATCTGGTATTTAAGTATGGTAAAAGTTATAAAATGTTTACGTGCCCGTAAGAAACAGAACTGTTCCATTGCATGACATTTGTAAATATCCGCTTCACATCACGGTTCTTTTTTTAGAATTTACATTTTGTTAGAACGTAATTTTTCAATAACTTCAACAAATAAAGTCAAGTTATCGATGATGTTATTAAAGATTTTTCTTACTGAAAAATTGAGCTTCCGATTTTTTCCCCCAAATTAAACATAACTTTTCTCCACAAGTTTTCAGAAATTA
Organism: Nowickia ferox; assembly: GCA_936439885.1. Lineage (NCBI taxonomy): Eukaryota > Metazoa > Arthropoda > Insecta > Diptera > Tachinidae > Nowickia > Nowickia ferox. The sequence goes on along the minus strand of OW387025.1, from coordinate 6,970,274 downwards.
TTTTAAGCATCCAAGAAACTATAAAAAGTTAACAATTAAGAAGTCTTCGTTCATGTGATTAAAAACGCAAAATTTGTAAATCACTTGTGTGTTAAAATGGCAAATCTCATTTTATTCATATGCTGTAGATAGCGCGTTTTGCATAATGCAAACATGTGTAAAGTCTGGTAATAGTTGTATTTCGTTTGGGAATAAAAACAGATGTGCTCTGGCAATCCCATGAAAATTGCTGTAAACACTGAGTCTGGTAATACTTGTTTTTTTTTATGAGACTAAAAACATCAGGGCACTCTTAAAGGAACAAATTTAAGGTAAGCAAATATTTTATTAAAAGTGATCAAAATAACAGCCTAATTCACAATCTTGTGCAAATGGTCTTGCATCGTAGCATGTGCAAAATGGCATAGTATACTGATACACACCACTTAACAATTGTTAGAAAAGTGAAGTTATTCACTTCGAAAAAAAAAATTAAAATTTTAAATTATTAATTCAAGCTAAGGATAACTCGATTTTTCAATAGACAAGTTATCGATAAAATAAAAATATTATTGATATGTTTTTATAGAAAATTAGAGTTATTGATATCTTTATTTTGTATTAAACAGTCAAGTTATTCAAAACTTTTCTATTCAAAAGTCCAGTTAAGAATATTTTTTTAAGTTAAATTTAGCAGTATTCTTTCTGCCAAAAAATTTAAATTATTAATAGCTGTTTCTTAGAGCAGTAAAGTTACCGATAGAAAGTTAAGGTTTTCTATTGAAAAAAAGCCCAGTTATCGAGAGAATTTCTTGAAAGTCATCGATAACTTTTGCACAGAAAACTTAAGTTATCGATAACTTTTCTATTGAAGTCAAGCTATCGATAATTTTTGTATTAGTATCTAAGTTATCGATTACATTTCTATTGCAATTGTAAATAAATAAATAAAGAAAGTCAAGTTATCGATCAATTTTCTATTGAAGTCAGTTATCGATTACTTTTATATTGAACCAAGTTATGTATAATTTTTTTTAATAGAAAAGTTAAATTATCAAGAATTTGTCTATAGAAAAGTTAAGTTTTCGAGACATTTTCTATAGACTATACAGCTATCGGTAAATTTTCTATAAGAAAGTGTAATTTTTTTTTTATATTACTTAGTGAGATAAATTTAGTACGGGAAAAAAAGCTATATTATTAATAGAACCCCATTTTTTATCAATTTAACACAGTAGTAAATTAAATTTTTTTAATAAATTGCCGTAGTAAAAATTTTAACTGATTTTAAAATTAATTTCAATGTAAAATGTCTTCCAATAGGAACTTTTAAATGATTTGTGAGCCTAATCATTTGACGTAAAACTGAGGTGAACTAAACATTTCGGATGCGCAGCACCCAGCGGAGCCACTTCGGACATTTCAAATTAATAAAAAATTTCGCATATATCGCACACAAACTTCGTATTATTTAATTTTACTGACAAACCCTTTAAGTACATTGTATGAAAATGGGGTTTTTTCTTGTCTCATTACTAATAGAATTTTTTCGTTCAACGTGATGAACTTATATGAATACGATTAGATATAAATCATTCACATGTTGTCGATATTACCCAGTACCCAATTTCCAATGACAGCAAAGCATGAATTAGAAATGAACGATTTTATTACTATTTTTTTTTAAATAAGTGACGATTTTCATAGATAATTGGCCACTTTTTAATGGTATTTCCCTCTTTCTTAGAATAAAAGAAAATTAAAAACGCAATTGCTATAATAATAATAAAGTTTTGCAAACGACAACACATTTCAATTACGCAAAGTGTAAAGTAGAAAAGACAGCAAAGAAGTTAAAAAAAAGTCAACACTTGTTATTGGCATTTATGCATTCTCTAATTGATTTCCTGAAGAATTAAGTTATAGGTTTAGTTTTAAATTGAATATTTATCAATACACTTAACTACAAATATGTAAAAGAAAATCGTATAAATTAAGAAAGCGATTTAAATGTTATTTTAACGGAAACCTACCAAGTATGAACAAGGTGACGCAAAAGTAAGAAAAAAGAGATCTTTTTTCATAAAAAGTTTATTTGAAAGTGTAAAATTGTAAAAAGCAGAATTCTGCTGCTGTTAGATCTGGCAATCTGGAAGACCAGTTCAAATCTCCAATCGACCTAGAAATTTGTGTCTCAAAACCTCCCATCTTCATATTTGAGTGTAAGACAATGTTTGCCGGGCTCAGTTAGTATTTAATATATTTTTTTCAACTTCAAATTATACACATAAATCATTGAGTGAATCAAGAACGTCATCAACTATGTACGTTTAAACTTTTTCTTTGAATCCAAATAAATTTGCACAAAATTATGAGCACTTTATGAGGCATAAGCACGAATTGAATTATTTCATTATTAATCTATGGAGTCGTACAGTCAGTCTGCCACGTGACAAGATTTTTAAATATATATACATATGTATTTTATGTATATATATTTGAAAAGAAGTGCTTAATATTCATATTTTGCTCATAAAATATTATTTTTTAAGAAAAAGAAAAAAAAAATAATCATTTAGTAACAAAAAGTTGGAATTGTTTTAAAGCTTTTTTTTCACTTAAATGTTTTACAAAATAAGATTTTGTAAAGATAAGTAAATTATTTTAAACGAATTTTAAGTGAAATTAAAGCCAAGGTCGCATTAAACAAACAAGCCTTTATTAACGTAAACAGTGAGTAACAAAAGCAATGATATTTTAATGCAGATATAAAAGTTGACAGATTTTGGGCCAATTTTTGGGTTTGAGATTAAACTTTTCTTTCTTCTTTTGTTTCTTTAATTAGCTAATCCGAAATTTAACTTAATTTCACATTAATTAACTTTGATGTTTTTCAGTGGTGGTTTGAATATGTGGCAACATATTCTATGCAAAAGTCATAATGTTGTCAACACACTTTGATTTTTTGTGGAAAGAAGAAGAAACCGTCTAATTTTATTATTTACAAGTAAAATATTGTACATGTTAAAGGTAGATTTTAAATGAAATATTTAATTCGAACTGTAAAGCTGGATTAACCCATCGTTTTCAAAGAGTTTTTGTGCGAACAAATTCACGGACTATAAGGTCGTTAAAATTGATTTTTTGCAGAACGCCCTCACTGGTGATTCCGGATAGGGACTATTGGGTCAAAAATCTGATAAGCTATATAAGGGTAGTGCGGTCTTTACAGGCTGGTTAAAAACTGGCAGTTGTCTATATATTGGGAACCAACATTTTTAGTTCTTTCAGACTGCCGTTTGAATGCAGCATTTTAAAAGCTGATATCTTGGCCATGGAACTAGTGGCCAGATATGTAGCTGAAGGCGACAGCCAGGCAGCGGCAAAAGCCTTGAAGGGACACAATGTCAAATCGAAGCTTGTTAGTGACTGTAGGAGATCCCTTAACTTGCTTATGGACAAATATAGTGTCAGACTATGTTGGGTTCGTGGCCACAGCAATGTTGAGGGAAATGAAATTTCCGATGAACTGGCAAGAATAGGGTCGGCGTTAGATGAGGGAATGTGTGGCACGCATGTTCTATATTATGTACTCTACTTAATATTATGGAAAGCTTTCCAGACAACAGCTGTTTTACATAAATAAGAAAGTTGATTTATCTAGTGAACGCATTTTTATTATTTATTTTTTCTCTCATGTCATTAAACTATTCTATGTGTCATATATTTCAGGAAATTAAAAGAAATTCTTTTTAATACGACCACATGATGTTCATATACATAAATACATGATTTCAATAAACACAAGCGCAAAATCATATGGTATGTTTGTAAAACTTGATTTAATTCAAGAAAAAAAAATTATACTATTAAAAATTACACTGTGTACTTGATATGTTTACCAAAAAGTCTATACTCTGCTGTAATTAGTAATTAATGTAAAATAAATTATATTTTTTATGCAACCATTAAATTATTTGGTAGTGAAAATGGAATAAAATCAAGCAGATCATAAGATAAAATTGAATTTCTCATTTAAAAACTACCGGTTACTTTATTAAATTAGCTTTGTGTGTTTTTGTTAGTGTTTTAATTTTTATTTTTTTAGCAATAAATTTTGTATGTAAGTTACCTAAAACTAATTAAAAAGAAAATAATTGCTTTGTTTATTGTTTAAACCAGTTTTATACTTAGGCGTTTTAAGTTGTAAATAAAAGTGTCTTGCGAGTACAAAGAAAAACAAATTGGGATTTAGACTAAAAAAATTTATAGTTTAATGCAACTTTAGGGGGTATAGACTTGTTAGATCGAATTTATGTAGATTTTTTTACACATTCTCACACAATGAACAAACATGATACTGATCAGCAGTAAAAAATAAATAAAAATTTATAAACATAATATTGGCACAACGTCGTTGTTGTGCTGTTATAAATAGTAAATTGTTAAAACGTGATAAATTAACAGAACTGTTAAAATTTTAAAAGTTGATTTAGAGTTTGTTGTGCACTTTTTTATTACGATTATTTTTTTTTTTTTGCTGTCAAGATCAAAGTATATAATTAAAGTGTAAAAAAAAACTTCAGGTAAAAACTGTTGAAGCACTTGTACTTGCATTTCACATTTCAATTTTTTGTTCTAAATTAAATTGTTTTTTTTTAATAAACCTATAAAGTAATCCATTTGAAAACTTATTTAAAGAGGGGGATTTCTCTTTAAGAAATTCTGAGAAATGTTTAAAGAATTGACATGTGTTTAGAATAAATTATGCTTAATGTTGGAATTCAATCAAAGCTAAGTTAATACTTTGTTTGAGCAAAATTAGAAAAGTTGTAAAAAAATGTCACATTAATTCAATAATTTTCAACATAATAGAAAATGTTTATAAAAATACTTAAAAATAAATAAAATTAATAAATAAGTACTGTAAATTAATATTTTTCCATATTGAAATAAGAAATTTCAACATTACTAGACTTTCGTTAATGTTTCTTATTAATTCAATATGGTTTTTATTAATTTTAAGCTGTTTTTCCTCTGGGTGTATATTTGTACGAAATTATTATTATTTTTTAATTTTACAAATATGTAGTCGGATAAAAATTTAAATAAATTCCTATAATCATATTGAATAGACAGACAAAAACATTGTTCTAAACTTTTAACCAAATTCGATTTTTTTTAAGTTTCTTTAGTTCGCATGTTCATCAGTTAGTTTTAATAGTTTTTATAATCGATTCAAAAATTAATAAATGCGATTTTTGAGATACTTTTATCCATAATTTTAAATCTTAATTAAGAATATAGTTAGTATCACTGGATTCAGCGTACTCGAACTAAGTTCACCCACCGTATCCCCCGCTTGTTAGAAAAAAGTTTGCAGTTCGAGCACAGAGTAATTAGAAATACACAAATTTGTATAACGATTGTTTTCAATTAGCCATTTTATTTCATTTTATTTATTTCAAACAGCCATTTTATGCCAAAAAATTAGTTCTTTACGAAAATTAAGGATACATTTTTTCTCACTTTTTTTAGAATAACTTCCAGGAACTCCTAATTTGTTGCTAACAATATATGGCAAAGTTGTAACTACGATAAAGCTGAACAATTTTGGTAGGCATATCAATACAATCTGAACGTGTCTAGGCGCCCTAATAGCTCACACAGACCACTTGAACCTTAAAAACTTGCGTTAGTTAATAATTAATAATTAGGCAGTTTCTTCTTCTTAGCACAAAAAAATCAAAGAGTGTTAATAACATTATGACTTTTCCACAGCAAATGTTGCCACTATTTTGTTCCTCAGTATGGTAATACTACATAAAAGAAGAAGTTTAAACTGCCACTAAAAAACATCAGTTATTTCCGGCCTACAATATCTATATTTAATATGCATGCAAATTAATGTTTTATTCTAATTAATTTTATTTTAATTTTAAAATTGAAAAGCGTCATCAGAACAAAAATTATATTTAATTCAATAATTCGCACAAATCCATTGACTTAATTCAACCAATCATAAATTTAATTTAAGAGTAGTGACGCTTAACAATATTTTACATCAAGTGACTTATAAAGATAAAGCACAATTTGGGTGCGTTTATTTATAAAACACCTGAAATAATATCAGAAAAAACCAGATAATATTTTCCCCTAATTTTAATTTCACATTTATATTATTATTCTTCTGGTAAGAAAAAATATTATTAAAACGATTTTTAGTGGTTGCTTTAAAAATTCTTTATGAAGCAGAAAACGTTTAATGAATGTTAAGATTTAAGATATTTTATTGACGCACTTTCTCAAAAGAGAAAAACCAACGACCAGGAAGTAGGCAAATCAGCATTCGATATAAAACGATATTTTCATTTAAACTCTATTGAAATGTTTTGAAAATTAGTTCGAGGTCGGATGCCGTTATTTGCTTCCAAACTTAAAAAAAAATTTAAGAATATTTAAGAGAGGGAATTTTTTCTTAAGAGCAAAAAGTTGCTTTATTTTAAATGAAGCAAAAGTATGTATACAAATTACAATACATACATATGTACATATGTATGTACATATATTGAAAACGGAAGCTATTATTTGATTTCTTTAAAGTTAAATATCAGTTTATTTGTGCTTGTAATTTAATAAAAATAATTTATATGTATAAATTTTTTTTCTCATTGTTAAAATGTTGTAAAATAGTTTAAGATTAAATATTGCATTAATAAAATTATTTTAAGTTCAAAAAATGACCTCGTTGCAGGTTCTTTCAGTTTAATAACCTTTTCGTAGTCAAATAAAGAAATACATATCTGTCATAGTTTCGAGCTTGTTTTACAAACAAACCGTTTGTTCCGCTCTTAAAAAAAATGTTATGGATGTACAAATGTACAGCGACTAAAGTGATTATAAAACATATTTAATTTTATGCACATAAATTTAAAAAAAAATAAATATTTTTATGATTGTGATTTTAAATCACACACATGCTAAAAATGTCATTATTTCATTGTTTGTATTTCCAATTAATTATTCATTTAATTATTACTCTTAACAACAAAAGAAAGAAGAAATTCAATCAAATCAGCTTTCAGCAACTTTCATCTTTCAGCTAAATGTCTCTTAAGACAAGGTCACAATTGTAGTATGTAAAAAAAAGAGAAACTTCCCTTGTATGTACATATGCAAGTAAATTTGGTAGAAATTTAAGGTAAAAGTATAAAAACGCATCAAGAACTTTTAAACTTTTTAAATAAAATAAATGAAATAAAATTGAATATATGAAAAGGATTTGCTATAATCGGTTACGGTACCATTTTCGCTTTCACATTCGCAAATTATTAGCCAACTTTTGCTATTTGCATTCGCTAAAATTTATGCGAATATTTAAAGCGACTACTAAGCATGTAAGTATTTAGAAATATTTCCAAAATGTGCTTGAAAAATACCTTAAGTAAACATATCAGATTAAACAAAAAATCATGTAATCATAATGTACTCGTATATTTGTTAAGAACGGACAAAATAAAATTATACTTTATGTGCTTTCAAAATTCTTTGATGTGTTGCAAATGCCTAATAGATTCTTTTGTTTAAGAATTCTTTTGAGTCTTTTGTACAATTTACTATTCAATAATTTATTACAAATTAATTTTTTATGTAACCCACTTAACAAATGAATAATTGTCTTTGATTTAAAAAAAAAATAATATTTAGTTCAATAAGTTCATTGAGTTTAATTTTTATTTATTTGTTAAAAATCTGTATTGTTTTTAAACAATGACAATGCTATAGTATACGAGTATATTAAAATCTCGCTGAAATACTCTCTGCCTTAAAACAGACAGAGCGTCAAGCAATTTGTTTTAACCGTCAGTTAGACAACGAACGGGCGAGTCAATTGATGGTGGGATGAACAAATTAAAAAAATTTACTCATGCGAGTAAGTGTAAATAATTATGACAGCGAAGAAAATAAGATGACTTTTTTTGTTAACAAAAAAATCGACGACGCAATTTAATGTAGGCATACTGTTGCTGACAAAAAACATTTACAAATGCTTCAATGAATGGGATTGTGTTGACACGTATTTACTTTTGTTATACGAGTATAGTATAGAGCAGTTCTTTCTTTGGATAACTCTACTAATGCTTGCTTTTTTGTAATTGAAATCTCTTCAAAGATGTATAGAACAATTTCTCTTTTTTAAAGTTGAGTGAAGTGTAAGTGTTTTTGCATTCACTGTACTCTTTTCCACTTGCATTGTAACTTTGTTTTTTTTAATTCTTAATTTTATATCATTTGTCGTTAGTTTTTTCTTTTCTTTTGTTCATTGTTTTTTAAATTTGGCATAATTCGTGTATTTTTTTGCCACGCTTTTGCTATAATGCTCATCCCACACCTCTTCGCATAATTTAAAATTAAAATATTTTAAATAATTAGAATTTCCATTTTATTTTGCTGGAAAGTATAAAAAAGTGAAATGTATTTACATAGTATGTATATATGTACAGATATGTTTATTATTGATATGATATACAATATCATTTTATACGAGTATAATATTGACATTTTTTCTTTTCTTCAACCAATTCGGTTTGAAGCTGTTTTTTATTATTTGTCAAACTTTCACAGTTTTTCCTATAACTTTAATATAAATTTAAAAATTATTGATGGTTTTAGCATGTTCGAAAACTCGAAATTGTATTTACAGCAGACTATTGATTATAGGATGTATTACACATGTTTATATTAAAACGATTTTTTTGACAACAAAAAGGCAACTCGGCGGCAGGTTGTTGTCGATGCTACTTTTACCGTTGTAGTCAAATTAAACTAATTTCTTTTTTTTTGTTGGCAACAATGAGCAAATCAGTGCTGCCAATATAATAAAAAATGTAGATTGAATGGTAGCTTAAAATTAATGCATGTTATTCAACAGAAAGAAAATTCCGAAAGAGTAATTTTATTTATATATATATATATATAAATATATGAAATATTTGAAAGTGGTGCCACTGAAATATGCCAAAATAATTGAGTAGCTGGCTACAAGGCGGCATTTGCAGCAGCTAGTGTTCGTGTAGTGAACAAGTTCGACAATATTATTGACAATTCAAAAACTACAAATAAAAATTAAAGTTAATTTATTCAACTCTAATCTTGAACTCAAAAAGTGGCGCTAAAAGTATTAATGAAACTATGAACATAAATTCAATGGAATTTCCACACTCAAAAATATACTTTCATATACTTTTTGTGCACATGGTCTAGTTACCCGGCACATTTTTTGTATGTATATTTTACAAATTTATTTGTAAAATATAATTGAAATAAATAAATAAATAAATACTTTCATATAGTGTTTTCATAGTGCTTTATATCTTATACATTATTTGTTTGAGCACCAATTTTTTAGGTCACATTATTATTATATTTAGACATTTCAGTCTTTAAACTATTTAAATTTAACAACTTTCAAATTCATTATAATTGATTTGAACTTTTTTTGTTCAAACAAACTCACTGCCTACTAACTAGACTTCTAAAAAAAATCTATTTATTTTGAAAGTTAGTAAAAGTAAATTAAATGTTAATTATGTTTGAAGTGTGACAGTTATAAACATTGTGGGGGTTAGTTTTTAAATTTGTTTTTGAACATATTGAGTTCATGCCAACACATTTGTGCAATTCACAAGTTCAGTCGTATGGTTTAAACGACATTTGTGCCCATAATTATGAAAGATTAGATTACATTGGAACAAATCAAAAAATATTTTTATATTATACAATTTTTCTTTCATTATTTTATTTTCTCTTTTTTTCAAACACACTGTCATTATTGCTGTTTAATTTTCTTTGAATATTCACATTCAGCACAAGATTTCGAATTTGACATCAAGCATTTTGATCTTGTCGCGGACGCTTAAGAGGTGATATATTTACTAAAATGTAGTGATATCAGTAAAATAAAGTTGTAAGTTATCTAACTACCTCACTAAATGCCCAAAACAGAGCAGAAAAAGCGCTTGGATTCATTATTTTTTTCCTGCTAAATCAATTGTGACGAAAGCTCTCATTAAGCACAATTGATATGTGCAAAATTTAAGCGAACAATTTTTTAATTCATTTAAGAAACTTTTTCAACTTTCAGCATAAGTCGAAACAAAAAATAATTAACCACAAAGAATGTGGGAAAACTTTCTAATACAGAAATACCATATAACAATATTTCCAGTTGTAAAATAACGTAAAAAGGTCATTAAAAACCTTGAAATTCTTAAAATAATTGCAATCAACAGAAATGTGTAATTGTATATAAATACTTTCATTAACAGAAAATTTACTGAAATCAATGTATGAGAAAAAAATAGACAAACGGACTTTCCAACAAATAAACAAAAGGTTATTTATACTTGTACTTATAATCTAGATTTTTAGCTGTCACCTGCTTTTCTTTGTTAGATTTTATATTTTAATTATTTTTTTTATGTACAAAAGAATATAAAAGATTTTCTCTTATGTACTTGATGTTTGGTTTCTCTACTGTTTGTGTTGTAAACAAAAATAATTTAAATTCTTACTTACCTTTCCGTTGTTGGTTCGGCGCATATGAGAGGTTGTTTTAGTTCTATTACTTGACCATTTTTTTCTTTCAATTCACCATTTTCCATATAGTATTGTACCAACTCAGGTAAAGTAGCAAATTTTTCACCTGCAAACAAATAATATTTTGTTTTTTTTTTTGAATATATTTAAATTTATAGTAATTTAATTTATAAAATTTACCGCCGTAGAGATCGAAGAAATCGCCATTATTTTGTATTTTAATATGTGTTACTTCCTGGCCCCGTCTTACAGACAATGTAAATGCACCCGGATTTGAAGAAGAGAGACGTGCTAGAAAAGAACCATCAAAGCCTTGTTCTAATAAAAGTTTTTCAGCTTCGATGCCAGATATGGTGGGATGAAACCATCTAAAATAAATAATAAAAAATAGATATTAGTTGAAAAGATTAAAATTTTTTTTAAAAGAAAATTTTCAAAAATGTGGAGTGCAGTTGATAAAAAAATAACTGAGTTAAACAATTTAAAAAAAAAATTGGAAATCTATCAATTGCAAAAAGATCCGTAATTTACGAACTAGTGCTAGTTGAAGTTCTACAACTTTGTCCCTGACACATGAGGCAAGCCAAAACTGGAGAGAATTAATTCTTCTTTTTAATTTAAACTCAGCTGAAATTTTTCTGAGCTGGATTGCATTAAGCTGAATCCAAAACTTCTTTAGCTGAACAGCAATTTTTCGGAAAGCAAAGATCTCTGTCAATTTGCAAAAACTAATATTTTTGTAAAAAAAAGAATTTTGATTAAGAAAATTGTGACATACTGTGGTAGTGCTAATGAGGGCTACCTACCTGATAAATGTATGTGTTATTTTTATTGCTGCATACACATCATACATACACGCATACATACATTTATTACTACATTAGGGTCTCAAATAAATATGGATAAAAAAAGTTAGCATATACATATACATATAATGATAAAAATTACACTCGCATTAAGACCAAATATGAAATATACAGAGAATTCTAATAAAGTTTTCCCATAAAACCATAGACATAAAATCAAAATAAAATTTTAACCCGCCTTAATACATATGTATATTTGTACATATATACAATAGTTTATACAAATGTTTTGGTTGTGTTTTTCAAATTGCTTATAGTATGCGTGCAACAGAAAATTTTGTACGAAATGGTTTGGGGCTGAATACAACTAAAATAAATAAATAACTATGGGAACGCTGCTGCTTGCTAATGGACGGCTTAGCAACGATCTTTTTGCTCTTGTTGTTTGCTGGCTGGCTGGTTGTTAAAAATAAAAGTAAAGAAATAATAAAAAAAAAACAGAAAGAATATAAAAAATAAATAAAAAGGTAATGAAATAAAAACAATAGAATTACAACGAATTTCAAACAATGTTTTATTTTAATGTATTTCTGCACGAGTAGAGTAAAAAGGAGTACCACCACATCGCATGTAGTAAATAAAAATAAAAAAATAAAAAGAGGGGGCAAAAAATCACACGAGTTTATTAGTTCGGGTGCCAAGCACTGTTGCCACAAAAATAAATTTAAATTGTGCATAAATCATTTTTAAAATATGCATGTATTTATTTTGTTTACTGAATTCTTCTTTTAAAGACTATTATTCTCTATCCAACATAATCGTACGACTTTTGTTAAAATACAATCCTATTTTAATAACTTGTTATTGTCTTTTAAACCTTTTTTTTATAATAGTTTATAAAAATTTTAATAAGATAAAAATTAATAGCCGACCCGATAGACACGCATTCTTAAAAAAAAAAATGTGGAATGCGGCGGTCCAAAAGCTTTCGTATATCAAGTGAACTTTGTATCTTTAAATTAACCGAATGGATTTGTTTGCCTTCAAAAAATATAAAAGGAAAAAAACTGGTGCAGCTATTGCCCTTTATTTATGTTCAAAAAATATTTAATCTATTTAATAACAACGAAATAAATTTGTTATAACAATGATCTTGTTGTTTATGCTTCTCTTAAGAGTTGAGTCTACAAGATGCCTGCATGAAATTTTTAAAAAATATGAAAAACGATATGACGATCTATTCTGCATTCAAAAATTACATTTCTTTAACAGTGCATAAAACAAAAAATTTTGCCACCAATCGTCCAAAGCGGCAACACTTACTAGAAGGCGGAATAAAGTCATGTACATGTTTGCCAACCAGCTGAGTTTATTGGTTTTGGGTGGCGAAGTGCGGGAAAGGGTCGCTATTATACAAAAAAAAAAAATATTACGTAGAAGATATTATTTTCGCACACAAGCACAGGAATATGAATAAACTAAAATGAGTAAAAATAAGAAAAAGGTTGCCAAGAGGTTGTGTTATAGCGATTTTACTTCACCCAAAATATGTATTTTCATTACCGTGTTAATTCATAATACAATAGAAATCACGATGTTTAATTTTAGTTTTGGTTATTATTGATGACATGCTATTCGCATTCGGTAAAATGAATTCGAATATTTAAAGCGAATTCTAAGCACACAAAAGAAGTTTTAAAAAAATTAGTTTACGATTAACAAACGTCAAAAATACGAAAATGATTATGCAAGTAAGCATTTTAAACAAAGCTTTAAAATTTTAGCGGAAAACTTTGAAATGAAAAATTAAAAATAAAAAATATATGAAAAACGACTTTTAAATATGAATTGATATTTAAATAAAATGGGTGAAATTGGACCTTAGTGCCAAAGTACTAGTGGGTTGATTGCCAAATATTTTGTGAATTTATTTTTAACTATGATTTATACTTATTTTAATATTATTTCATATCCATACATATCTTTCTGTTTTAAGAATTAATAACCTTACTAATATTATAAGTGTGAAGAAGAGTTTGTTTGTTTTAATGTTTTTTTTTTTAACAGATCAATGCGAGCGGAGCTGCGGTTAAAAGCTAGTTTGTAATAAATGAATAAATGTTTGCTCAATTCAAGATTCAATTTAAATAAAATGCTGTCTGTATGTAGTAGACAAGAATCCTAGTGTTACTATATTTGCACCACTCTAATTTCTAATTAATTGTTTTCTAAAATTATTAATCATAAAATTGGTTTACAAAATTGTAAGTTACTTTTTCCGTCATAACTGCCCAAGAGTTTTTGCAACTTTGCAATTTGTTGAAACATAACAATATTTGTTATCATTAATTCGGCAATATAAACGAGATAAGTGCAAAATATACAAAAAGTTATATGCATAGTAACAAGCTAATTTAAAGGCAAAAGCTAGTAATAAAAATTATAAATATTTATAAGACCAACACATACTGACAAATTTGCAATGATCTTGTTGACTTATATTGCTTTCAAACCATATAAAAATTTTGATAATCATAATCTCTTAGGAAATATACACACATACATAGGTACACACACATTTGTTTTGGCCTTATTAGCAGGCTTGACATAAAATTTTTAGGAAGAGCCATGGAAACATGATTCCAATCTTTAGGGTGAAAGTGTACGCAAGACCTTAACTCAATGGTGTTTCCCAACACGGCGCAGCCTAATAAAGATTTTCTACATCATAAAATTTTCTTGCCTAATAAAGATTTTCTGCATGGCCGACCAAGAGTGCATTTTACCATTTCATAAAAGGTAACAACGTATAATTACAATATTGTACTAGAATTTCAGAGACCGATAACTCGGAAACTGAGCCTCGCCGCCAATTTTTTATTTAATTTGTTTTTTCTTATTTTTAAATTTTTGAGAGGTGCCCCTAGACTTGATTTGTTCCATTGGACCTTCATGATTTTGAAAGATGAAGAACTAAGCGAATTTGAATTACTCGTACGAAAAATTTCATTCCAAATCAAGCGTTCACGGGATATTTTTTGCTTAACCGTATATCGTCTTCATATATTGTGATGATCCTCTGATCTATAAGATTGTATGTATATCTGTACATGTTTGTATCTTGAATGACTCGTCCTCTATCACAGTACTTTTAAATCGTTAGTTTGCAGGATGAGCAATCTGCGGGATTATCTTACTTATAACATAACATATTTATAAAACATATAGGTTCTGTTCCATCTTTTACACTTGGGAACGATAATAATAATTGCATGTCTTCTTTTTCTATAGCCAAAGAGATTTCTTTTAATAATATAAGGAAATCACAAAATCTGGCCACCACATGTGCACAAGAAAACAGCCGTTTAAAACATACGGGACAAAACGGCAGACAAAAAATATGCACAAAAATTTTACAAAAAAAAAAAAATTCTGGAATAATACATAAAATCAAAGGTGTATGTATGGTATACACTTATTAAAAAAAATAATTGAACTAAATGTGTTTGATCGCACAACTATTAATTTCAAATGCAAATATGAATCAAACAAACTCGGCCAATCCAGAAGACACAATGCAGGAATCACGCTTTGGGAAAACAAAATGATCACGTTTATTATTATTTTCTATTATTTTAATTTTAGTTTCACTTTTTCATCAATTTTATAGTTGTTTTATTCTGTAGCCCCCTACAATCAAAAAAGGGGAGCACCTTTTTTCTGTTTTTCATTTCATTTACCAACCACACACACATTTTTTTGCATTTTTCGTATTGGCTTTCATGCTTCAAAAAATTTTCTTCCTTCACTTTTTCATTAAGATATTTTCTTGTTAAAATTACCTTCGCGAAGACATTTTTCTTGTTACAAAAATATATAATTAAAGAATTAATTTATTCTTATAATTTTTTTAATAATTTTTGTAGAAGCAACCTCCTTTTCACGTCTTTACTTCTTTGGCACTTTTCTTCTTCTCCATGTTTCGTAGGGAGCACTATGGTTGCCAGATGAAAAGTTTAGCAAATCGTTTATATTGATAGAATATATTCCTAGAAATTTACAAAAATATCATTCAATCGCTAAACAGTGCAGACAAACTTATTTGTTCCAATTGCCCGTCATCTTTTACATTATTTTTTACCGAAATGAAAGTATTGTTGTTCTCTACGTTGCAGTAGTTTTTTAGAGTTCCATATATGTACTTGAGTTATAGTTTACTTTTGTTTATTGTACATATTAGATAGATATAGATTAATCTTTCATTAATCACATCGACGCGAAATAATTTTAAAAAGCCTATTTATGAATCAATTTCACTGACACAAAAGTTTGTGTAGAGTTCTTTCATTGATGATGGCATATGAAACACGGCTTAGCTATCAAGTTACGGCCATCCTTTAAGTTTGGACAAGGAGTGAGACCAAGTTTAAATAATATAAAGTTCCAAAAAGATAGCATATTTACTAACTTATTGTATCGTGACAAACAATTTGATACATAATTTTTTAAAAAAATTTCTCTAAAACAATAATTTTTACTTTAAGCCCATTTTACGCAATAGAATAGAGAAAAAATGCTTTCGTATTTGCGTCAAAAGAATTTCCTTAGACTTAAATTATAGAGCATTTATATTTGATTTTGTGAAGAACATTTCAAGTACGCAGCACGAAAAAATTGCCCTATTTAAGAAAAAAATCGCTATTTTATTGCTGAAAGGTTAGTCTGGCATCAGCGTTATAAAGTTGAGAGCAGAGTATTCTGGCAATCATGGAATTCAATATTAAAAAAATGTTGTGGCAACTATTATTTGGTGACCTTGAATTTTTTTATAACGGGTGTCGTTTTGAAAACATCCAACTAAAATTCACCACATTTTAAATTCACAATTTTTTCAGTATAAACACCTTTGCAGCTCAATACTTTTCAAATGCAGTTTTTGTAAATCATTTACTTTCATAATAATTTTCGAAATTGTTCGTTCTGCATGTTATTTGAAAACTGCAAATTTTAATAATTTTTTGTTTAAGAAATTTATATTCAACACACTTCCCAACAGCCTTGCCAGCTTAGTTTGTTTTGAGTTTATAGAAAAATTGCTTTTTTCGTGGTTTGTTTTGATTCCTCATTTCTATTACTTTTTGCATTAGTCAGCTGTTTGTTTAATAAAATAATATTGTGTAAATTCACGTGGGACCATAATACTTCAGACCACAGAGCATAACTCTGTGCTGCAAACATCATCATATATATAAATTTATGTATGTACATTAGAAATAGTCCAAGTAGAAACTAAACCTTGTGAAATTACTCCTTGTTCAAAGATAAATTAAACGCGAATGTTGCTGACAGTTTTACGAAGGGCATTGCATGGCAAAACAAAAGAACTCCTTAAAGGCTTATTAATAAATAATAATAATAAAACAACTCTTCAGAAATCCGGCAAAATGGCCAATACTTCCGCTGAGCCCAGTCGGACGGAGCAACAAACGGAAAGTAATAAACCAACTCTTAGAAAGGAAAAGCAACAACAGGCCAATAGAAAGAAAACAACACCATACATACCAGGCACTGTTACATTACAAGTCTTAGGTGCCGGCTCGAATGGTGCTCCGGCAGCGGTGTATTTATTTACTGATCAATCACGTTATTTATTCAATTGTGGTGAAGGCACTCAGCGTTTGGCGCATGAGCATAAAACCAAATTAGCTAGACTAGAGCAGATTTTTGTCACTCGCAACACTTGGCCGGCCATAGGGGGATTTCCGGGTTTGGCATTGACTGTTCAAGATGCAGGTGTTAAGGAATTGGCCTTGCATGGTCCCCCTTATTTAGATAATATTTTGTTTTCCATGAAACGGTTTGTCGTATTAAAGAATTTGCAGGTATGAAAACACATTTTTAAAATGTTTTTTTTTAATAAAAAACTTTTAATATTTTTTAGCTTAAAACGGTCGATTGTACTCAAGTACAAGAGTTCGAAGATGCTGTCATGTCAGTCAGAGCTGTGCCTTTATATCGTACTAATGGTGCTAACAAGGAAACTGAAAATTGTATTCCAATCGCTAGCAGCGAAGAGCAAATAGCCATTACGTACATATGTAAACTGAAACCTAGACCGGGAACTTTAAATTTGGAGAAGTGTGTGGAACGTAATGTGCCACCCGGGCCCTTATTGGGTCTTCTTAAAAATGGCATTGATGTGACCTTAGATGATGGCAGTGTAGTAAAATCTGAAGATGTTAGTGAACCCAATGAAAATCCCCTGGCATTTATGTTTTTGGATATACCTTCGATCGAATTTCTGGGAAATCTAACAAAACATGATGAAGTCTTATTAAATTCCAAAATATATCCAGATAATACTCCCGAAATGCCTTTGGTCATACACTTCTCACCACAAGAAGTAGTTGATAACAATTTATATCAAACGTTTGTGGAACAGTTTCCATCTAAAACTCAGCATATTTATTTAAATTGTAAACAAAATACATTTTCGGGTTACATAGCAGCACATCGTATACAATACCAATTGAATCTATTAAACCCAACTGTATTTCCTTTGCTCACAGAAGCCTCCAGTTTAACTGCGAATTTAAGTAATAAATTGAAAAAGACAAAATTAGAGGACGAGCACATAAATGGTAATGAAAAGCAAGAGCTTAATAAGAATTCAAAACATTTGGAAAATGATAGACATATAACGGACTTAAATGCCATGACTTATTATCATTTAAGGCCCAAAAAAGGTAAGAAGATACACATATAATAAGAAACTTAACTTAATATCTGCAATTTTTGTCTTCTAAGGCTTGGATCGCACTTTGGAGGCTAAACTCTCTCCCAGTGAGTACATACAAGAAACTCAAGTGCTAGCAGACTTTCCAGCATTGCTGAAAAATCTTAAAGAGGATTTGAAAAATAAAGAAAATTCTTTCGATTCAAGCTTGAAATATCCAGTGATGACATTTTTGGGCACAGGCTCTTGCATACCCAATAAAACGCGCAATGTAAGCTCTATATTAATACAGCCTCGTATGGACTCTTACGTTTTGCTAGACTGCGGTGAAGGTACTTTGGGTCAAATACAAAGATTTTTTGGTTGCGAAAAAGCCCAGCATGTAATAAAAAATCTCAAGTGCATTTATATATCACATTTGCATGCGGATCATCATATAGGATTGATAGGCTTACTCACAGAAAGACTTAAACTTTTGGATTCTATGAAAGACATTAAAAAGATTCTCTTGCTGGCACCTAAACAAATTGAACCTTGGCTAAATTTTTATCATGAACGCATTTTTAATATTAACAATTCTTATGAATTAATAGGCAATGCTGAATTGTTGGAAGAAGCTTTAAACTTAAAGGCTTATCATAGCGATTTTGGCATAGAGTCTATAAAAACTTGTTTGGTTAAGCATTGTGCACATTCGTTTGGTGTTAGTTTATATATTTCGCGGCAAGAGGAACAAAGTGAGCCTGTGAAATTAACTTATAGTGGGGATACAATGCCTTGCCAAGACTTAATCGATTTAGGTTTAAATTCCACCGTTCTAATACATGAGGCCACCATGGAGGATGATTTAATAGAAGAGGCCAAAATCAAAACTCACAGCACTATATCACAGGCCATACAACAGGGACAGCTTATGAATGCCCAACATACTATACTAACACACTTTTCACAGCGCTATGCCAAATTACCAAGACTGCAGTTTAATAATTCAGTTAAAAGTTTTTCGAATTCTCCAAACGGACAAGAAGAATCTTTAGCGCTTAAATCTAAATTAATGGAAAATGTTGCTATAGCTTTTGACAATATGCAAGTGTCTTTGAAAGATCTTGAGCATTTCCATTTAATGTATCCCGTCATGCGTTCATTATTTGCCGAACATGCTGAGGAATTGGAACAGAAGGCCTTAAAACGTGAACTTAAGCTGGAAAGAAAACGAAAACTACTATCGTCTTAGGTATTTTTAAGGTAAATTGTTGGCTAACGACTATTTTTAAGTTATAAACAATTTGTTTGTATGTACTATTTATTAAATTAATAGCTTGGCCCACGATATGAAAAAACATTATCAATATTTTAAAAATTTATTTTTAATTTCAAAATAAATTGTAGAAATAACGTTTTCTCACGAAATCGCAGACCGCCTGGCTGTAAAGTAAAATAAATTTACTGGAAAATATAAACTGAAATTTAAATCATTCCCATTTAATTTTAATAACATTGCCGGTGGTGTATATTCGACCACTTGACACAAATGAAAAATCCATAAACTTTTGGAGTAATATAGTTAGCTGAAATGCAAAGTCACGCAAAACTCGTAGCCATTAAACATTTTTTTTTCAAAACTGCAAACCTACTGGAGACCACGAAAAAATTACAAAAATCCGTAAATATTTTATTAAAACTGCCGTTTTTTAATTTTATTAATTTCCTTGTCATTTATTTACAAAATTTGTTTATTAAACACATACGAAAAACAACTGACCTCTTTTTCGATAGCGTCTTTAAAATTAATTTTTTTTTAATTTTCCGCCACATTAGGTTTTTGTTTTCGAATTACCTTCAAAGACAATAACTTTTGAAAATGTTGTGGAAAATTATCTGCACGTACACGCTTAATGATAGAAACCATGGCCATGATAGGGATAGTAGCCATGTCCATGACCAATCACAGGTGCAGCATGAACAGCAGCATAACCATAGGATGGATAAGCATGACCGATTCCATGGCCGCCATAAAAGCCGCCATAACCACCAATACCGCCAATACCATGGCCATAACCAAAATCATAAATACCACGCTTTTCGGGACTCTTTGCAGCTAGCGAGGATTCAGCGCCCTCCAATTCAGCTGCTGAGGCATAGCTGGCAGCGAAGACAAAGATAACAAATATACACAAAACATTCTAAAAGAAAAAAAATTAAAAAAAAAAATTCAGCGTTTTGTTTGCAAACATCATAAAGGATATGAGCGATTTAAAAATTATGTTTTAACTGTAACGATAAAAATTTTGAATTTATTTTTTGTTGTTTTCAGTTTCTTCTCAATTAAATGCAAACAACTTTCCAATGCAAAATTTTTAAATCCTTAAATCCTTGGTAATTTCACACACTTACAAAGTATTTCATTTTTTTTTATTATTATTTTCTTAAGATGCCGATCTTATTTGTTTGAATGCTTAATTGTTTTTGATGTTTAATTCATCTAAAGCTGCATTATTTATACTATAAAAATAAAGTACAATGGGTGCAGCAGCAGCATGCATATGTATAGTATATTGCATATTTTGATATGCAATATGCAACAACTTAAGTTAAATTCTATCAACCATCATCCGTAATACCGTCAACCAACAAATAAAAGAAAAAATCTAAAAACAGAATGAAATCGACCAACGAAAAATGTTTAATGGCGTGGAATTTTATTGAAGTTTCGTATTCAATTTGTACATAGAAGAGACATTTCATTATGTTTGCAACAGATTTTATACGAAAATATAAAAAGTGCAAATTTTCTTCATTCCTAACGTTTTTGCTTTGTTCTTCAGCATTCATGCCAAAAAAAACATGTACTTTAGAATTTGGTAAAAGTTTGCATAATAAATCTAAATACGAATAAATATTTAATATTATTTGTTTTACAGCTTTTCGTCGCTGTTGTAATTTAAAACGTCTAATAAATAATTGGCGAAAATCAAAAGTACTCATAATTCCAAACCAACCGGCATCTGATTTTGCAAGCAAAATATGTCTGCAATACATACATACAAACACACATATCTACATACATACATATGTATTTAAAGATTCAATTACATTGTTCAAAATGTAATACATACATTATTTTTTAATGTAATAACTACAGATACGTTTGTATGTATGTATGTGCATAACTATGTATAGTGGTATGTACTTATTTACAAACACATACTCTATTGTTTTTGCAGAAATAACTGTAATGTTATAGTTTTTAAATAACGGTGGATTTTATTTCAATGTAGTAACTAACATCAATTTAAATTTACCTTCCATAATTTCAAACCTAAACGCGGTGAGTTTTTTTATTTATTTTATTGTTGATCGGCTGTTCAAAGCAAAGGCTACAAATGTGCCGCATTTGCTTTTCAGCGGAAGTGTTATACTAACATATAACAGATTTTTTTCTCCACTATATTTCTTCAAAAGCGTCATCCATCATACTTCATAATTCATCATTTATTAAAAAAATTATTAATAAATTGTTTGACCAGAATATCTATACAACGACATAACTCAAAAAAGTTGGATTCTTGTGTTAACAATGCAAAATTAATAGCAGATTTTTTAATTTTTTTTGATTTTTTGTTGATTTTTTTGAATAATCATCAAACAAATTTTTTACTGAAATTGAAAAGCAAATCAAAGCGAATAACACTGTTATTCATTCAAAACGAATAATACTGTTATGTGACATGGGAAAGGTCGCCCGCCGTTAATACATAGGAGTAGTTATGTAAATATGTTGCTTGAGTCTTTAGAATTTACTTTTTCTAACGGTGCCTGGTGCAAAAAAGTACTTGCCTTAAGTCTTTTGTATTGTATGTGTGAAAACAACAAGAACAGTGCATTGTTGTTGTTGTATAAAGCTCCTCGTTATTACTTTTATTTAAAATTTTGAATTAACAAATCAGTTGGACAAACAACTGATCTGCCATAAGTTTAGCTTCAATCCATTAATTAATTATGTATCAAAGATACATAATTGAATAATTAAAATAATAAGCACTTGAGCAGGGAAATGACAAGAAAAGGGGCATATGTTACAACAAAGGTAACTTAAACATATGTATAAACTTTTATTTCTGTCATTTATCAACTATCGCATTGAGTGCAATTGATGTGGTGTGGATATCCAGTTAAGTGGTAAATTATATAAAGTATAATTACTTAACTTTTTTAGTTTACCTAGTTTCTTCTACAGTCATTTGATACTTTTTCTTTGGTTTTCATCATTAAATGTACGTATACTATTCCAATATTTTGTGTTAACAATTACATTAAAAATGTGGCTTCGAGTTTTGAATTTATTGTGATAAGTTTTGTTTAAAAACATATAAAAATGTTCCAGCATAAAAACATTTTCACAAGGAAACCTTAGGTTATCTTGACAGATTGCCAAAGGAGAGGAAAGTGTGTCAGATCACTTGTGTTTAGTAAATTACGTCGTTTTGTGTTACCTGCAGTAAAAGGGGAAACAAAAGTAAGAAAGAAAGAGAGGACTTTACAGAAAGACAGTGATTTGCTTAATATCAAGCGAAAGTCCACCGAAAACCTCCCTTTGTAAAACGCGTATCCTTTGGTTTAAAGTGCGGGGCAGTTATATAAGATATGAATTATTCTCTTCTCATCTTCCTCATCTAGACATCCTGAATAGTAGTAGTAGTAGTAGTTGTTATATGGAAGTTCCATGCTTTTAGCATTTGTGCAGAAAGGACTTTATTACGTGATGGCTGCCACTATGTCCTTTTCTGATTTCGCGGGAAACTAAGTAGCATACTTTCGGAGTATAGGTTTGTAATATGTTTACTTCAAGATGGCCTTCTTACGAGCTGGCTATCATATCGTGTAGAAGAATCGAAATATTAAGAAAAAAATTAATTGCTTATAATTGTTCTATCAATTGGCCTTCAAACAAAGTGGGTGTTAACAAAATTTTTTCTTATTCTATAATGAATATCTTTATGGCTTATTGCAAATTTTCATACAAAATAATTTAACATTTTTGATCTTATAGTAAATAAAAATAAAAAAACAATCTATAATTACAATTGATAAGTAGTAGTAAAACACAACAACTATTGTTTTGTAAACTTGACTTGAATGGTTTTCGAAAACTTTAACAATAGTTTATTAATATTATTTTAAAAGAAGTTCTTCCAATTTATAAATCAAACATCAACAAAATAACAATGTCTGCAACAGCAACAAAGTTGAAAGAGTCTCAAAATTTTACACAAAACCATATTTTTTGTTGTTGGTAGAAATATTCTTGTTTGTATATATTTATTTAATATTTATTTATTAAACAAAGGGCATCAAACGCTAGCGGCTTTCAGACTTAACTGATTGGTTTCATTTAAGTGGATTCTATTATTTAAAACTATTGTATTACAGCATTCGTATTGAAGTAACTATTTCAGCACTAGTAGCACATTTACACGGTATTAAAATTTGATATTACAACAATAATTCATAACACAACAACCCCCCCCCCCCTCCCCCACAAATGTATGTATTGTCATAGTTGTTTATAACATTAAACCATGTAATAGGTATCAGAGAAGCGAAAATAAGACTGTATTGTTTTCATGTTAAGATGAATGTTTTACATTTTTATCTTCTTCTCCCACTTCTCTTGCTAATCAGTTACTAAGTAGACTTTAAGACGTCTCACAGTGCAACTATTTGAATGGCTTGAATTTTCTAGTTCACCTCTACATTAAAACTACACAGATTTGGGCAGTAATGATTACATTTTGTAAATGATTTCAAATCACAATTTAATTTTGTTGTTATTGATAACTAAAAAATTAAATTACATTTCAAAGTAATTGTGTTGAAAACAATCTCAATTACAATTACGTGTAATTGTTATGGGAAAAAATCAATTGCAAAATTAAACATGTAATTGCAAAACAAACAATTTAGTAAAAAGAAGTATTTTTTGCCTTTTTAGAGAGTCATTTATGAAGGGAGTTTTTAGCCAGTTTCGAGCTTATTTATTTATATTTTATAAGCTAAGCTTAGTTATTGTATCAAGACTAAACCACTGTGTGAGTAAAATTGAATTTATTAAGACACATTTTTATATTCCCATTGTCAGTTACTTATGTCTTTTTTTGCTGAAAGTGTTTTCAGTTACAAAATAATTTCAATCAATTTCCAAATGTTTTGTGGCCATCACGTTTTTAACATTATACATAGATATTAATTGCTTATTAATTTTATAACTTAAGGTTTGTTCTAGTGTTATCACATAGTTTTACTCCTACTTTATTCTCAGTTATTTATTAAAATGGTATTTATTAATATTTATCTTTATCTCATATTAAAATCGAAAGAAAAAAATTTAGTTTAGCTAGAAATTTCTCACAAACAGAACGTGTTACAAGTTTTATGAGATAAATTATTATACAAGGTGACGCAAAAGTAAGTCCATAATTTGAACTGGCTGAAATTTTGTTATAAATGCTGTATAATTGTAATAAATGTCTGTTTAGCGATGCCCAATTGTGTACATCGTAGTCTCGTTGATGTTTGTGGCTTCTATCGCACGTGGTGGTATCTAGTCAGCCAAATGCATAATTGTTCGAGCACATGAAACAAGACAACGAGGAAATCGACGAAATTCACGCTGCGTTCAAACAACAAACTGAAAATGTATCTAATAAGCAGTAACATGGGTTGTTGACAATTAATTCCCTATACGAGTATAATTCAAATTATGACATTACTTTTGCTCCACCTTGTAAATTCGTTCAAACAGTTTATGCTGAAAATACACAAAATAACAACAACAAAAATTTAATTACTAACTCCAATTCCAAAAGCAGTCTGAAGAACGGAATAATCGCACTTAAGTACAAACATATCGCTCATTTACTCAAAAAATTTCATAACTCAAAAAAACCAGTTTGCCAGAAAAAGCTTTTGAAGTTTTCAATTTAGACACATCTTAATAGAAAAAGAAAATTTTATATTTCTCCCACAGGCAAGCAGAAAAGACACAGTGTAAATTGCGTCTTATTACAAAAATTTTTTTGACTTCTTTTTAGACTTAGGTCAATTTTATTTTTATATTTTAATGCTAATTTAAGTTAGAAGCATGGGGACTTAACGTAAATATGAAGTTTCGTTTGTATAATTTGCAACATATATAACTCGATGTTGTCTTAAGTCGACTTATGCTGTTATCGCTTTTAAGAACATATATGCATATCTATGTGTTGAATTTTCCTGTCTTATAAACCATAAAATTTTCCCGCGTTAGAGCTAGAAGTAGTAAGTCTCAATTCGGCTATCAGATCGTATCATTGAAAAATATTATTGAATACTGTCATTGCAGAAATAGAAGGTGTCTAACATGGGTCCACTATTCTTTAATCTAATACAAAAACGTCGTAGTCAAAGTAAAAAAAATGCTAACCAGGATAAGAGGGATTATTATAGTTCCCAGTACAATTTTATCGTAATTTTAATGAAGATCATAAGAGAAATCTTAATTATTCTCACATGTGGATAAAAAGTACATTCTTGTGCACAAGTGCATAAACAAATCTGCATAGATACATAGGTACTTACATATTTTTATTTCTTTATTTTCTAAATTCATGTATACTTGCATGTGAAGGACATACGTACATACAGACGTATGTACATATGTATGTATTTATGTACTTACATATGTATACATATATATAAACCAGCCTAGCTCCTTTCCAAATTCTGTAATAGTTTGAGTAATTGCTTGGAAGCGTTCCCCACATTTAATATATGAAAATTTAAAATTTAATGAAATCCATTCACTTTTTCTTAAAACTTCATGTTATCTTGTTTCCTTTTTCAAGTTTTCACTTTTTCTGAATTAATTTTTCACAACTTATTTGGATATTAAATAACTGCACATTTTACAACTTTTCAGGACAATTTATTTTAAAACTCTTTTATCATTCAGTTTGAATTGATAACCTTGTGTATTTTGCGAGGGAACTTTCTTCTTAGTTTTGCGTTGCCACATATTCCTGAAAAAAATACACATTAAATTACCATAGCATTACTGGTTGTTATATGTAAATATATGCATATATGTATGTACATATTATATAAAAATACATTTTAGAGCCAATAGCATTACAACCTACCTAGATTTATTACATTGTATATGACATATTTTGCTTAAACCTGTAAACGATTTTTTTTCTGATATAAAATATGGAGAAACAAACATACATTCCCAAAAATCGTCGGTACTGTTCCTGTGCTTTAATATGGCAACGCTGATTTAACTAGACTTCGCGCGTTTCAATGTTTTGTGGTGGTTTCAATTAGTTATGTAAAAAGAAAAAAGAAAGTGTAATTATTTGTGCAAAAGTGTAACGAGCCATTAAAAGCTAAAATTCGAAATATTTTTAACAGTATTTAATAGTAAATACCTCAGATATACACAGGTACGTTAAAAATTTCACGAGTTACATTATCCAAACATAGAATATGTACACAGTATGTAAGTTGCCCATCTGAAAATTTTTCGCATTTCCCAGTTTCTTTTCCATCAAGTCTAAAAATTTCACAATTTGCCACCTTCCATGTTGTTTACTCAGCTAGTATCACTAATCCCTCAACGGTGACTAATTTTCGTTGTCTTTTATCGTTTCTGATCATCGGTTTCTTGGACGTTATCGTAGTGAAAGGTATTTCTTCATAATTTAAATGTTTGCTTGACTTCAACCATGATCTTCCTGATTGTAATAGATAAAACTTAAAGTTTTAGTGCACATTTAATTCCCGTCAACAAAATAATTGAGTTGACAAAGTATGTATGTTAGTGGATAAATAATGTTAATAAATTTTCTCGTTCGTTCCTTAAGTGCGGTCAAACTTATTACTTATTTGGAGGTCTTCTTCGAAAGTTTTGCGTCTAACTCGTACTCTAATCGAATGTAAATGCAAGCTTTTGCGGATCTTTTGTTCATGGGCATATGGCCTTATCTACTCCGCCCATTTTTGTGCAGCCACAGTTTCGCGAACTTACCTTGTAAAAACGTTTTCAATACACTTCATTTAAAAGACACTTTTTCTTAGTGAAGTGGAAGTATAAAATTTATTTTTTTTTAGATAATACATTTTCTGAATTACTCTTCTAAATAAAGGTAGTAAACTTCCCCCACTCCTCCCTTTTTGACTTTGTATTTCTATTTTTCGTCTTAATACACAAATGTAATTAATATTAAAGTTATAAAAACAGCACAAAATTTATCTTTAAAAAATTAATTTGTTGGCAAATATGTTAGTTTTTCATTCAGTTGCAATTGTGTTTTAATCAAGTTGGATAAAGTGATGACCATCAATAGATCGCGTACATTGGCATTAAACATTTGGGTGAATTGTTCATGCGCCATATGTGGCACCGAATGTATAAGATCCAAAAGTTGGCGTCCTACTGCATTATCTGGTGGCTGTTTGTGAGCAATAACATCTTCAACATATTTAAGAATCAAGTCCAAGAGGCTCTGCAATTTGGTGGAGGCTTCAGAAATTTGAGCCAAGTCCAACATGGGCGAGACGGTTTTGGGACGTTCAGGAGCAGACACACCAATGGTCTTTTGCAAAAGTTTAATGCCCACAGTTTCCGGTTCATAGCAAGTCATTTCTACCGGTATGGGGGTAAACATGCAACCAGTTTTGCCACCCGGTACACCTAAAGGTATGCAAACGTAAGCTTTTAATCCCATACGACCTCCCTGCAAGGATGTGTCTACAGTCAAGTGCACAGGGTTGTTACATTCGCGCGCGTAGTATTCGTGAATAACCGAACTGTGATTGGTGACTTCATTGCCAGTAGCCCACCATCCTGATGCAAATGTTAATATATTAAAAAAATGAGGTTATGTTTCTTTTCAATAAGCAAAACTCACCAACAACGTTTTCATTGGGATTAACTTTACGATTTAAATCGTACAAGTCCAAGGCGTAACTCAATTCAGCTTCCACTTGATCATCGTGTTCTTTATGGGGTACACAAAAACAGTTGGTGACTTCAACGACACCTTTGTCGACGGAACCTGCACAAAAATAATAGAGAAGCGTGTTTCTTAGAATTTGAAATATGTTTTTTCTTGCATTTATTTACCCAACAAAGTACCAATAACACGATGAGAATCGGCATTGCGTCTCTCGTAAGCATCTACTACTTGGAAAAGCACGACAGGATGCACTTTTACAGTTAAATTTAGTCCCGACATTGCGTGGCGATGCAAAAATATTCTTAGCAAACTTGCAAAAGAAAGAAAATGACAATTTATTGCTAACAACAAGGTATAATGAAAACGATAAATGTCAAAGTAAAGAAAAAAGGAAGACTGATAACATAACGTAGTTAAACAACTGTATACAAAGTGGCCGCACACCAACAGCTAGTTAAATATTAATAGTGATTAAAGAAATGCAAGAAATTATAATTTGAAGGATATAAAATAGTTGAACTCGTGCAACTACAAACTGCTATTGCATAATTTTTCAACCTCCATTCATAAAACGTATACTAATTTAAATGTCAACAAACTAATAAATATAAAATTAAAAGTTGTTTCATAGTTATAGTAGTGAAAATGCATAATAATGGAATTTCCTATCGTCTAAACTAGTCTAATTGCCATTATAACAATTGGGCATTAGTTAAAGGTAGGATTTTGTCAGACAAATATAGTTTTTTTCATTGTTACAATTTTAATTTAACGTAAAGTGAGCGAAAATTTATGTTGCAATCATACAAAGTCGTGCGATCTGCAAAAAAGAACAACCCTGGTGTGATGAATTGTTACTGTCTTTTGAAAAAAAATTTTCATAAACTCTCCTACAAGAATAGTATCAGTCAATTGACAGCTAATTTGATCAGAAGTCATGCAGGATATACTTATCATTACGTAGAACAAAGTTTTGTATACGTGTGATGTTGTATTTCACTCTAACGACTATATAGTCACACTGCTCACTCTACTGATTTTTACTAATCAATGATAGCATAAATATTAGTCAAGTTTGACTAATCATAATGGAATAATATACCCCCACAATTGAGCAATCATACATGATTGATATATTGGCAATAAATACAATTTTTATTAATTTAATTGTATTTTTTATTATAAAAAGCCACTTAAAAATATAAAAAAAGGCGGTATCTAGCCCTCTTCAAACCTTTTCACCACCAACGCATCTTGCTTTTTACAAATATTTAAAATTTTGAAAAGAAATATATGTATATTAAATTAAATTTAGTAAATTTCTTTTATTCACTATTGTTTTTACTTATCTTTTTTAATACTTATAAATTTTTACTTTCACAGACGCAATGAAATGTATTTAAAAAAAATAAAACTCGATGTTTTAAAAGTTTTGGCATATGTACATTAGATCTTTCATTATAACATATATGCTGGAGTGGAAGAAATGTAATAAAAAAATAAATCCATCATCACTTCTGATCAAATGACTAGACAATTGACTGTCACTATTGAATGTAAAATTGTTAAAAATGTGTTTGGGAAGAAATTTTGTTTGTGTTAGTTTCAGTCATTTATTTCTTGTAGGGTCCATTATACCAGGGTTGTACTTTTTCGTAGATCGCACGGCTTCGTATTAGACTTGTGCCATTTAGTTCATTTCAGTGATCGGTCATTTTAGTTCATTATTTATAAAAGAACTAGTTCGTTCATTTAGTTCAATCGCTCTTTTAGTTCAATGAACTAGTTAGTCTTTTTAGTTCAATGATTTTACAATTCTACATGCATATGTATGTTGATATGTTGCGGTTTTTGATTAAAAACTTTATGAAAACTAAAATTAATTAATTAATAAATTTGCTTTATAAAGGGTTTATAAAACAAATTAAGTTGAAAATCTTTTTCAAAAATCTCACAAATCCAAAATATTTTTTGTGAGTATGGTAGTATAAGTTTTTACTTGTGTTTTCTTGTTTATTGCATTTGTGACAGTAGCCAGCGATGAACAAGAACTAAATATACATACATACATATGAATGAGCATAGAAGCAAAGCACACAAAAAGTAAAAAGTAAAGCAAAACGTTGAAAACATTTAGTTCATGGCGTCTGTATTAGTTCATTTTGTGCCTTAGTTCTTAGTTCAAAAATTGAACTAGTGATCGTAAAACAATTGAACTAGTTCATTTAGTTCAAAGTACTGAATCCTTCATTTGAACTAGTTCGTTCATGAACTACACAAGACTACTTCGTATGATAGTGTATCACGGCCTTAATGAAAAACTTAAACGTTCGATAAAATTTTACCCCTAACTAATGACAAGTTGTAATAATGTCCCTATGGCTTAATTTTCTTTGAATTTTTGTTTACCATTCGCCGTGAATGAACCGAATAATAAAGATTGGAATTTCAGCAAACTAAAACATAAATCACAGATGGTTATAAAACCGCAAAACATAATTCAACATATTTGATAATTACTATAAAAACAAAATAAAATGCAAAAGAAACGTTTGAGAACGAATACTATGTTGGACAAGTTGCACCGTGGTACCGTCTACGCTTGCCTAGGTGTGACTTTATATGGCACTTTCCTGATGGGCATGAGGGCTTATCGCTATTTCACAGTGGTCAAGCCACAACGTGAAAAGGAAGAATTGCGAATGATTACAGAAGGTGCCCACGATGAAACCAAAGAATTAAAATTTTAAAACACAGTGCTTTTTTATGTATTATGTGTATCTTGTTTTATTTATTTGAAAAATGAACAGAATTCGAAATAAAATAATGGAGTCATGTAAAAAATATGCAGAGTTAAGAGTATCTAATGTAATACAAATAAAATTAAATACATATTTAAACTAGGAATAACTTGACTTACATACATATGTGCTTAAATTTAAATAATTTGCTTTAAATTAATTTAAAGATAATACGAGAATCGTTGTTGGAGTACTTTAATATGAAGTACCACTTAACTGAAAATTTGTTTAAATTTTGCTAAAATGGTTTGGATAAATCTTTAGTTTCCGACTTTAAGTACGGCTGCAAAATATTCCTAAGCTCAGAGGCAGCTTCAGGATCTATATTATATCTGTTTAACCAAAGTTCAACTTTTACATGTAAATTTTCTGGCGAACTAGTAATGTCTTCATTGATGGGAACATGTAGCGCTGTGTCTAGAAAAGTTTTAACTTCAGGTTCTTCGATGTTGTTGTGGTTTTCTTCTTTCTGCTGGTTTTCTGACTGGTTTGGAGCTTGACTATCGGCGCAAATGGTTTGTAAATAAAACTGTTGGGGGGTTAGCAATTCTGGCTTAACATCTACATCATTATAAATAATGTCATCATTGCTTCTCACATCATGCATTTGATTGTTGTAAGCACAATCTATTTCTTCTTTTATCGCAGCATCTGTTATTTCGTTATGTTGTTGTTCATACAGGGAATCAGATTGCTCTGGTGGCGCTTTACTATTTTGAAATTCCTCATGAGTTGGTATATAAGGGGGAACTTTTCGTTCTAGTTTCTGATGTTCATTAAAATCTAAATTCATTCTTGCTTTCCATTTTTGAAGCCATCCTTCAGAGGCTTTAAAGTCAATATTTAATCGTTCAGCTATTTTTTTAGCTCGGTTTTTTATATCATTACGTGTTAGACTTTCACCATTTTTCATTTTTTCTCGCACCCAAGTATTTAATTCGGATTCACCGTCTTTGAATTTACCACCTCTTATGCGCATCATTAGCAAGTTTTGACCTCCAGCTGCCACTTTAAGTATCCTTTTCTTATCTGTGATTATTTGGCACATGGCCGACTGACTAAGATTGTACTCTACAATAAGATCATTCTTACTTTCACCATTTTTTAAACGCTGTATAATTTCATACTTTTGTAATAGTGTCAGTAAAGTTCTTTCTTTTCTACTTCTGCCTTTAAGGTTCATTCGGTTAACGTAATTTCGCTTAGGACGCGTTTTCTTTTTACTATCAACCACATTATCTGATGAGCATTGATTACCTACAGTTGGGTTATTAGGCATGTTTTTATCAGGATTTGATTTTTTTTTTTTGGTATTTCTATCATGTACTCTTTGGAGCAATTCACTTTTTTCTTTTTCAACTAAGAACAGTTTCAAAACTTCCTCTGGATCTTTTTTCCGCTTGGCAAACTGTATATTTTCTCTTTCCTTCCATTTGTACAACCAGGCAGTTGAAGGTGTCAGATTGTGACCCATTGCTGAAGCCAACTCTGCAGCTTTTTCTTTAGCCATAGTGGCAGTGATAATGACACCAGAATTTTTCATTTCATTAGCCCATCGGCTCAAAGATATATTTAATTCTTTAAAACATAAAAATTCTCTCTTTTTTGTGGTGAGGAAGCCAGGC
This sequence comes from Nowickia ferox, assembly GCA_936439885.1. NCBI lineage: Eukaryota > Metazoa > Arthropoda > Insecta > Diptera > Tachinidae > Nowickia > Nowickia ferox. Next base: position 6,937,730 of record OW387025.1, on the reverse strand, counting down.
TGTAAGGAAAGTTGTTTAATTATGTCAACCTAAGTGAAAAAAATCCATGTTACCTGAAATGGAGTCATAATTTTAAAAAATTCGGTATTTAAGAATAATTTCTATGTAAACAAAACAACAGCTGTATACTAGATTCTGCTTTTTCTTAGAATTGGTGACTCACTGGAAACTGTTAAATTGTAGGGCAAAGATTTCCATTACAATCGTTACCAGACCAAGCCACGCAACAAACAAATGTTAACGGAATTAAGCGATGGCTTTTCCCCTGAGTTTTTCTTTAATTCTCTGTTGCGATTCTACCACTCTATACCCCTGCATTTCACTTTTATTTTAAAATCAAAGTTATTTATATATTTATTCAGTACAGTCGTAAAGCGTTACCCTGTGGTATAGCAGCTCTGGGCGAGTCAACATCAAGTGTCGTTGGCAATTATATCTTAAGTGCAACCAGGCCACTGTTGTTTATTGGCCTTCGAGAGTTTTGCGTCTCGCTCGCACTGGGTGGCTGATCTGCCACGGATAACCGTATAATCTTGCTTCTTCTCTGTTTAATTTCTTTAACAACCACGTTGCTACTTCCTATGTGAAAGCATAGGTCGTGTACAGTCAGTCACAAAACCTTTTTAAAATACTGTTAATAACATCGTGGGCATATGGTCTAGTTACTCCGCCCAAATTTGTGCAACCATATACAAATTTACTTTGCATAATATGTATTAATAAATAAATAAATATTTATTCAGTAGTTTCAATACATATGAAGCCTGTTTGGCCAATAATATATCGTCGGGTGGTTACTGGTTTGCAGTAATAATAATGTATTCTTTATATTCTGTACGGCAAACCACCCGACGATATGTATTGATAGCTTAAATTCATGTCTATATAGTCTAATAATTGTTCATATAAATGTTATCTGAACAAAATTTACAATTTTGCATTAGTTTATGAAGTTATTTTCTTTATTTTTTTGCTATTTACATTGCATGCCATATGGATGCATGTACATATGTAAATAAAAGAATACATATGATACATACATATGTAAATGTGTGCATAGTGTTATATTAAAAAAAGATGGTTGAAATCAGTTTCAACCATTTTTTGGTTAGTCATTAGTCTTCTTTCTTCCGCCGATTTTCTGATTAAGAATCCTTAAATCGTCTTGAAGGTTGACTATAAGCGTGATTGGCTTGTAAATGTAATTATTGCGGAGTTAGCAATCCAAGTTTAACATCCGATTTATCATTATAAATAAATTCTTCACTGCTTTCTACATCTCCCATATCATCAGAACTATCATTTTCTATTTGTTCTTCTTTTATCTCATATTCTGGCAGTTCGATATACTGTTGGACATATAGTGAATTCGTTTGTTCGATTAGTTCTTTATTCTTTTCCAATTCCTTATCATTTTGCATATAAGTGGGAACTTTTCGCACTAATGTCTCATTTTCATTAAAATATAAATTCATCCTTGCTTTCCATCTTCGAAGCCATCCTTCGGAAGCTTTAAAGTCAATATTTAATCGTTTAGCTATTTCTTTAGCTCGCTGTTTTATATCAATCGGTGTTAGACTTTCACCGTTTTCCATTTTTTCCCGCACCCAAGTATTTAAATCAGCTTCACCGTCTTTTAATATGCCACTTCTTGCAAAACGCATTTGCAAATTTCGACCATCAGATGCCATTTTAAGAATATTTGTTTTATCTTTAGCTATTTGCCACATGGTCGATGTACCAAGATTGTACTCCTTAGCAAGATCAGATCTACGTTCACCATTTTGCATACGCTGTATAATTTCAAACTTTTGCAATAGTGTCAGAAAAGTTTTTTCTTTTTTCTCTCGTCTAACATAATCTGGTTTAGCAAGAGTTTTCTTTTTACTCTTAGTAGAAATATTTGTTGAGCCCTGATTCTGAAGTCGAATTTGCAACAATTCATTCTTTTCGTCTGCATTTAAGAACAGATTCAAAATTTTCTCTGGATCATATGTGCGTTTGGCAAATTGTATATTTGCTCTCTCTTTCCATCTGTACAACCAGCCAGAGGAAGGTGTCAGATTAAGACCCATTGCTAAAGATAACTCTGTAGCCTTTTCTTTAGCCATAGTTGCCGTGATTATGGAATCAGATTCGTTGACTTGCTTAGCCCATCGGCTCAAGGCTTTTTCTAATTTTTTATAAAATATAGGATCGGGCCTCCTAGGTATACCACTTTCAGCCTCCAGCAATATATCCTCTTTTGATGAAACTATCCGACAAATTGTGGATTGAGAACATTTGAACATGAGTTCAACATCACGTCGGGAAGCGCCAGCTTCCACTTGTTTTAATATTGCCAACTTTACCTGCAAAGTTATGATTTTTTTTGTGGTCGAAAGTTGAGACTGTAAATAAGTTTATTTAATTAATTTCAACAAAAGTAAAAAAAATTAATTTTACCTTAAAAGTGTTCATATTTTAAAATTTTTGTATAGGCATTTAAGAACTATTTATTTATTTATTAGAACTATTATGAATTTGGAATATAATTTTGCCAGGTTCCAAAAAACATATGTTAGGTTGTCCGCAGCAGGGATGGAAATGTTGATACGATACAACTTGTGCAGAGTACAGACTTTACTATATATGGTACGATAAGTATAAGTTAGTAGAGTGCATCATGCTGTCGTACTAATAAAGTTTATTTTGTAGTACGAAAATCGAAAAGATTTTGATTTTCTATTGCGTAGCCTCGATAAGTACGATAACAAGTATTGTTTATCATGCTGTTGTACAGCAAAATTTGTGTTCTGAACAGCTGATTTACAAAACGCACTTTTTCTGCGACTCATTTCTCAAGTTCGCTTTATGTAGCATATATTTTCAGCTGGGTGAAAAACAGCAGCTGAATTAAGGCTTTGCAAAGTAAACTTTGCGTGTCTAAAAGGGGTGACACGAAAACTTAAATTTTGAGTTATAACTTTGTGGGTGTACGCCCTTAAAATAAGTTTTAACACAACATTTTTGTGACGTCATTCTGCCGTTAAAATACAAAAATGTATATACTGCAGCAATAAAACTGTTTTACCGCTAAATTACATATGAACATATAATTCATATATTCGTATGTTGATTATTTTATTTTTAAATTATATTGAACAAAACACATTTATAAATATAAATACATATGTATATGTAGGAATGTATATAATACTGTTTAATTTTATTTTTATATATATACGTCTATATTATTAAAGAATGTGTGAATTTTTTGGTATAAAATGCTTTAAAAAAATGGTTACATTAAAAACCAAAACTGCATTAGTATATAAATAATTATTTTTTGATTTAGCTGCTTTAATAAAATAAAATTATTGTCGTTAATCTAGCACAAATTATATATATATAATACATCGGTTCTTAAATTCTAACGTTTTTACGTTTTACGTTATACATATAAAATAGTAACACTATAGATAAATTTGGAACTGTTTATTAACAAAAATAAAATTTAATACTCAGGAAAATATTCTAAAGTATTCGCATAAATGGCTCAGAACAAATTTTAGCTCTAGAATTTATTGTAGTAACTTATACAACAATTGTAATTTAATGTGAGGGGACTCTACTTTTAATATAGGCTGACCAAATTCATCCACATATTTGTTATAGTACTGTTCCATAAGTACCTCAAAGCCACTAGATTTCAAAATCTTTTGTGAGAATATGCCCGTAGCATCAGCTGTCATGAGCTAAGCATAAATGATTATATTATGGAAAAAATATGCCTCAAGTATATTAAACTTGCCTTGAATTCATGTTGCTTGGCTACATCCTCGCTGTGTTTAACCAATTCCTTGGCTATGCCTTGCCCTCTATACGCACTGTCCACAGATAGTATGCGCACATCAAAAGCTTTATCCACATAGAAGTGTTCAAATATATTCCCTTTTAAGTTTAATGAATGCAAAAGTTTAAAAATTTTTTTAAATTTCTCATCATCATTCAATTCCAATTTCTTTTGGGAGCTTTCTATATCGCCCGGATGTAAAATGCCATTTAAAATTACGCCAGCAATCTTAAAAAATATTATTTCTTATTTATAAAAGAAACATGGTTTCGATTTATTAAAATAAACCTCATTGTTGGAATTAACTGCCATTAAGCTCAAATTATCCTCTAAAGTTTCAAGACTATGATGTTCCAAATCACGGTGACCCATACCACGGCAGCATAGGCCAGCAGCTTTATTGAGCGGCTCGTCTGCGAAAAAGTTAGCCCTTAGATGTCTTATAACGTCGTCGTAACGGTCTTCAGTTATTAGTTTATACTCCATGCTTTTGGCTGGTAAAAGAAAAAATTATTAAGTTCAATCTTAACTAAAATTGTGATTCTAAACCAGCTACGTCCAAGCCATATGCACAATGTGCGAGCTATTACAAAAGAGTTTTGAGCTTTTACAACTACGAAAGCACAACAGCCAATCAAATCTCAGCGACAACAATGCTTGCTGCTTACTTTACAAAGAAGCAAGAATAAATTGCAAGAGCTTTCAAAGTTATTTATCTCAAATGCAAATATCACAGGATGTGCTTTTCGACGTACACAAACAGCTGTTCTAAAATTGAGTAGCAGGAAATCAGTAGAATCGCTATCATGTGCTGCAGCGGAAGCTGTTTTCCTTCACTTTATAAGAAATTTGCGTAAAGATCTCAGCATCATACGACCTTAAAGTCGTATACTCGTATAGGCAATAGCCTATATGCACTGGAAAAACGCATATTAGTTCCAAAATTTTCTCATTACTTAATTTCCTACATAGTCAAACGGCTTTTAGAAAATGATATCCTGATCTAATGGAGCTTGTGAAAATTTCGAAGAGACAATAATAATTCATTAGATCAGGGTTGCATTTGCTAAAAAGTCAAACTTTTATTTAAAATAGAGGTCCAGCGACCACAAAATGCATCAAAAAATTTATGGTCCTGTAGTATCATCATTGGTCCGTAGTTTTTTCAAAATTGACAAAGGTGGCTAATTTCACTTATAGTCTTTAGCGGTTCATTGAACAAGAGATTGAACACGTCACATTCGCGGCACAGAAGTATGTACGTATACGCCTTTTCTATTAAATTGTGTAACTTCAGAAGCATTATTGGCAGATCTTTGGATCCAATCAAGAATTATTGATAAAGATGTTGAATTCATTGAAATCGGTGGAATGCTGTACTAGTTTCGAACAACAAAATTTAGATCTTATTAACGTTTCTTTCATTGAGATATAACAACGAAATTTTAATTCCAAATACACGAGTTAATTTTTATTTTTGATATAATAAAATAACTGATAGGCAGATTTTGCAAACAAAATTCGTTTCTAAACTTTTCAAATTTGTATGAAAAATAAGGAAAATTTGTTTCAAAAAATATTCTTTCTACTCGTATACAAATTTCAAAACGTAAAATTCGTTTGTATTTAAAATTATGGAAAACCCTGAACCAGTGTGCAGCCACACCTCCACATCAACTTATTTTATCTATTGTTGTTGTCATCATCAACAACAACAATCAGCCAATTAACCACCTGTAGTAGTGCTTAAAAGCTTTCCAAATGAAATATTTCATAAAAGTTTTTTTTTGTTATCTAGTGCTTAAATCTTCATAACATAATCCTCACTCAATTGCCTTTAAAGTTGTTCGATTACACGCACATATTTACAAGCATACATACACATTATACACGCATGTTTGTAAATACATCCATCAATAAGTATGTACTATGTACGAGTATATAACTGTAAACCATAAGGATGGGCAAAGCGTGCTCAAGTGTTTAAAGGACAATTACTTCAACAAACAAACAAGACATATTGTAGGTAATGTTTACTGTTTTGATTAAATTCTCACTTTAATTTGTTGAAAAATTTTTAGGTTTATTTTTTTTTTAAATATTTCCAGTCCTTTATTATATTTAATATAAATATGTATGTTTTATCTAAAAATTTTGTTTCGTAATAAAACTCTATTCTAACCGCTTCACTTGAATTTTGTCAGTATACTAAACCAAACGAAATGAAAAGTATATGGAAAATATTTATCATAAAAAAATCCTTAGATACTGGCAGACTGCTGACTATGTTTTCATACAAACAAATAAATAAATGTGTTCTGTTGAGCATGTGCCAGCGAAAATTGCCTGTCGGAAATACTTCTAAATAACAATTTGTAAACAGTTCTTTTGTTTTGTGACATACAGGACTATTTTTGTTTTTTATTCTAGAAAAAGTGCAAAATTTTTAACGGTTTTTTAAGAAAAATTAAATTTAGCTTTCGTTTAAAGTAAAAATTTACACTCGTAAGGGGTGTCACAATAATTTGTAATAAACTCTCTATTTCAAAAAACCATTTTATTGCGAATTTTCGTTGAAAAGTGCAATAAATGTAAAATTTGTTCCTAGAAAAGAAAAAGCCACGTGTTGAGAGTTCAGCAATGAGTTCCATGAACCCACTGAATAATTTAAAAGTTAACGAGTGCATGTTGACTCATAAAACTCAATAGCGGGTCCAGTGCTTATGAAACTGGTACAGAGGCATTAAAAAATGTAACATTGCGCAATTTAGAACCAGCAGTATGAAATATAATACATCTGCTGTCAAAATGATTGTTAATTAAGAAAGCAGTTCACCGTGTTCGAGCCACAGCTGACAAAACTTCAGGGCTTACAGGGAGGACATTGAAACAATGGCCAGCTTACACCCAGTCTTACCAGACATTACCCACCTTAGTGCTATTGACTGGAAAAGATTGAGGTACCACGTTAACGATACTGAGTTTCTTGAATTGAGCAAAAGGTTTTCATAAAAATTAATAATATAGGTTTACTTTGTTATATTTGTGTAGATTTCCTAAAAGGACAACGAACGCCATTTAGAGTATAACGGCTTGACAGCCTGACTTTTGCATACACACTTATGTATGTATTACACATGCATACATACCCTGCAGGAAATGTCAATAGTAAAATTATACTGATTATCTATTTACGTTGTCACCAGTACTACTGACAAATTATACCCCAACTAATGCTATCTACTATTGACATTTAACACAGACTGCGTCAATACTGACTAGGTAGTTCTTGTGGGACCATATGGCGAAAATAGTAAGATTGTAGTAACTTACTATTGACGATATTACCACACTGTGGGAAATGTCCGTAGTGAAACTGTACTGATTCACCATAGACGCTGCCACCACCTGCAGGAAATTGTTTGTCATTTCTATTAAATACTTATGTATATGTAAATCAAAAATTGTATTTTTCGCTGAATTGGTAAAGTCAAACACTTACGTATGGATCTGAAAATGTGACAAATATTTACCTGATGGCACAAAATCTTCCACAGAATCAAACAAAAAAAAAAGCACCTTTCACTTAAAATTGTTTACTTTTCAAATTTTCTAATTTTATACAATATGTATTGCTATTTTATTTGTTTATTTTTAAATTTTTTTTTGTGTATATTGACCTTTTAATATTATTTCTTAGAATAATTTTTATAAACACTTAAATATTGCTTGACGTCACGTTTATTTTCAACAAACCAATAAAACATTAAGAAGAAGCATATTTGTGTGTATCTGAAAAAAATGTTTTCTACGCATTAAAAACAATATTAATAGCCGCTCTGTTGACAATGTCACCAACATATTTGACAAAAGTGGTGGCTTGGGGACACTTAACCCCACGTTTCCTTCAGGGTATATATATATATATATATATATGTATATGTGTTTGAATTATGCCGTCTGTGTGTGCTTACCAAAATGGAGGCATTATAGTATAATAATGATTACACATACACACATACATATGTAATCACATTGTGAGAATTTGATAAAGCCATGTTTGTGCTTTCTATTCAGTTGAGTTCTTCATTTATTGTAAATTATGGCATTTTATTGGATTTTGATTGGATTTTGTTGTAAACTATGCGTGGTTACCAGACTTGATTTTAGTTTGGTAATAATAGAACTATACAATAGGAAAATATCTAAAAATATACACATACATATATAACAAAACACATGAATCTCTGAAGCATTTTTGTCAACTTTGTTGTTATCTGATTTGCTTCTCCAGGCATCTTATTTACAAGTCAAAAATGTTCATGAATGTTATTTCATGACAAAAATGCATAATGTAATGCTATTAATACTAACCCGTCGTCTATACCTGATATATTTTTATCATGACAAAAGTCAAACTTTATATTGAAAAAATAATTTTTGTATGTAATTTAAATTATTTTATAATTTTTATGTAAGGTGTTTTTCGTATATGGAATTTGACATTTTTCATGATAAAAATATATCAGGTATAGACGTGGGGTAACGATGCGTAAATTTTACGTACAGACTTTTAGAGTAGTACCCCTAAAAAAAGTAAGTGCTAAAAAATAATTGTTTTTCATTTAAGTGTGTACAAAAACATTCATGGGATGCACTTGTGCAACCTGATTAGGAAAAAGAAAGCAACACGTAAAATTTATTTGCAGTAGTATTCCAGAATAAAACTGAAATCTACTATTAACCATGTATTTTTATTACTTCCCAACTACTACAACATTTATTTTAATTCCAGAAAGTTATAATTCGTACATTCAGTATACAACCGGTGAAGAAAAACTACTTTATAACAAGGAAGAATTTAATCATTACATGCAGATTAAATAAACTCCACATTTAGTCAATGTGAACTACTTGTCTAAGCAGACTTAAAAAAAACAAGAAACTGAGGTTGTCATAAACATTCCATCTGGCAAGTAGGGACTTAGGGCAAAAACAATAACACTTCTTTATAAATATAAGTGTGTATGTAATTTGGTGAAGGGCAAAGGAGACATAATATAATTCCATCATGCTTTACAAAAATTTTTAATGGATTTTTCAAGAGTTCTATAGTTTTACAGGTTGAAAGTTGTTGGTATTACAATTTTAGAATAAACAAAGGATTTTTAAAAGTGGTTTACCAAAATAATTGTAAAACGAATTTTAAACTGAAAAAAATAGTTAAAAAGAACTAACCTTGAAGTTACACTCTAGTTCTCTTTATGGCTTATGAAGCATGACAGGATGTTGAAAAGTCATTTCCCTTTCAATTTGTTGTTTTCTTTTGTAAATATTTATAAGCGTGTTAGCAGATATGCAAATACATCCATATACATACATATGTATATGTATGTAACTACACACATATGTATATGTATGTAACTACACACATATGTACATACCTACTGCACTCGTACATGACTTTTTGAGGCCAACTGTTGCTTTCACATTGTTTTGTAGAAGCATGTATAGCTTTTATTAATATTTATGTGTACATGCATATAAATTGTGAATATGTGTCTGAATACACATGTTCTAGGCATGGGTATGTATGTAAGTTACCTACAAACAGGCCCCTTAAAATAGGCATGTATTTATTATCATTTACTCTTTAGTTTTAGGTGCGTATCATTGATGCGAAATTCAGTGAGGATCTGTGTTGCCATATTTTTTTTCTTTCAAAAAACATTTTTTTTTTCATAAAAAATCTTTTTTTAATTAATTTTTTGATTTTACTGAATTTTAATTCAGTTAAAACTAATTTTCTTTCAAGTGACCTAACAAACATAAAGATAAATACTCAAAATATTTACTGCTTCAAATATGTATAAGATGAAGCAATCAAGAAAATATGTTAAGCTACTTACAAAAGGAATCTCAACTAATATACTAAAAATACTAAATATCATATACATATTTAAAATTCTTAGTTTTTTAGCTAAGAAATATGTGAAGATTTATTTATATATTTATTACGGTAACGCTGGTGCGGATATACCACTACACATAAAAAATTCACACATACATACATGCATATGTACATACATATAAAGACGTACACACTAAAGTTATAGTCAAATTAAAACTATGAATATAATTTCAAGCATTTGTCTATAAATTTTACATACTCGTACGTGTTTCGAAAAATAAGTTTTTCCAGGTCTAATAGAGGAAATAAGATGAATAGTATAAACTATTCTAAAGCGATCCCTGCGCAACATTTCATCATCAATCCAGTTCGGTTTTGTCGCCAGCTTGCTACTCAAAAACAAGACATAAGCAAGGTAAGTCATTTTATTTTGTATAAGTCCACATATTGAAGAATTGCTGCAACAAAAATTGCAAGTCTGGACCGGGATTTACATGTCTCGGAGTATAAGTTTTTAATAAACACGGTCTACGTAATGTTAGACCGAAATTTCTTGATATTTAGGATAACTGTACTTCTATATTTGTTTTGTATGATGTTGATTTGTCGAGTTGTTGCCATTGTTGAAGATTTAATTTTTTTAATTATTGTTTCGGACTAAAAAATGAATATGCGATTCTTAAGGCTCGGTTAGTCGACTGCAATGTAATGTAACTGCAACGGTAGGAAACAGTTGATCGATATTGTTATGTAAAAATGAATGAAAATGTTTATAGAGATGTAACTGGAATGGAAAGGCTCAGTTAGCCGGCTGTAATGTAATGTAACTGCAACGGTAATGAAAATGGTTATAGAGATGTAATGTAACATAACCTACTTTTCATATAAAAATATCGATCAGCTGTTTCCTACATTACAGTTACATTGCGTTACAGTCGGCTAACTGAGCCTTAAGAATCTGTACACTACTTTTCACTTAACAATATCAATCAGCTGTTTCCTACCGTTTCAGATACATTCCATTACAGTCGGCTAACTGCGCCTTAACAGAAAATCATCTGATCTTTAAAAAAATTAATAAAATAAAATATATTCATGAGCAAACCCGGAAATGAGTAGTTCAGATTAAAAATTTTCAAAATTGGTTTTTTAATTAAAATTGTCACTACGATTTCGCAGTGCGACAACCAATTAGTGTATACATATCTCACTATATACTAATATATATCTATATCATATATATCTATGCTCATATATTCATAACAGATTTTAGACTAATTTCGAATAAAAAAAAACTTAAATTCCGACAAAGTTAGAAAAATTGGAATTCAAATTGTTAACTTCTGGTTTCAAGTGCGTTACGCGTGTAAAGAAATCTGCATAACTGCATAATTATTTTTTTTTAAATGGTCGATGTGTTAAATCAATTCTGAGTTTGCTTACTGCTTACAGATTCAAAAAGTATTTTAATTATTTTTTTCTGACTATAAGCACGGTTAAGCACTTGAAATAAAGTTATAAGTTCGACGTTGTGTCATTACATAAGTCCAAGGAGCTAAGTTTCGTAGTGATATGATAAGTAGCGATACATAAAATATTAAAAAAAAATAATCGGCCGTACTGCCACTTTTTTGACAATGGCATCAAATGAAAGTTATGCATTTTCAGACGAAAAAAAAATTGTATGATAAGTCTAAAAAGTACGGAGTTATGAAGTAACACACAGAAAAAATAAACATAGAAGAATTGATAACCTCCTCCTATTGTGAAGTCGGTTAAAAATAAATAAAATCTTTAATAATCTGCTTACAAGAATGTCTTAGCTGGTGAAAGCTGCTTAATAAAGAATTCAGTAAAGTAAATAAATGCACGATTTCCAATACTTCCTTAATTTATTATATATATTATCAATATTCAATTTGCTACATACAAACATACTAAAACAGTTATTTCTAGAATTTTGGTTGTCAAATTTCACATAAATAGTAAATTATTGTTCAAGGTACATTAAATTTATAAATTGATATACCATCTTTTAAAATTGATATATAGTTTCACACTACTATTATTTAGCTCCAATAGTACATAAAAATGCAACCCTACATGATTTGTCATTGCTGTAATTTGACATTTATCACAAGACAATTGTCAGCTGACCCAGTACATTTTAGAGATTTTCTTCATATACAGCGAATTTTTGCATGAAGAAAAATTTTTCCAGTCAAAAAGTTAAATAGATTTCTTAAGAAAACTCTAAAATATAATTAAATATGTCAGGCAAAGATAGATTACCAATTTTCCCCTCCAGAGGGTAGGTTTATTTTTTAAATAAATAAAAGAATTCCATTGAAAAAGAACCAACCATTGATGAAAAAAATGACATGAAAAATATCACATATTAACAATTGTTAATTAATTTAAAATAATTTCAGTGCTCAAATGTTAATGAAGGGTCGTTTGGCTGGTGCTCAAAAGGGTCATGGTCTTCTAAAGAAAAAAGCAGATGCCTTGCAAATGCGTTTTCGTATGATTTTGGGCAAAATCATTGAGGTGAGTTGTTTGCTTCGTAAAGTTTTCAGTGGGAGTGTGTGCGTGGAGTTTTTTTTTATATGAAGTCAAAAGATGATGGCCATATATATAAAGCAAAAAGGCGAAACTTGCAAAAATTAAAAAAAAATCCGTCTCTTTGTTTATGATGTAATTTAAGAAAACCATTTACCCACATCATTTGTTATCAGTGTATGCCCAAAAATATCGAATTTATTAACGAGATTCAAAAGACTAATGATAACTAAATACATTTTATATTAAAATGTTATCAATGTTTTTTGCTTCTCTTGTGAAATGTAACAAACGCCTTTTTAAATTTATACGACGATATTAAAAATTTTTTTTAGACAAAAACTCTTATGGGTGAAATTATGAAAGAGGCAGCTTTTTCTTTGGCTGAAGCAAAGTTTACTACCGGTGATTTCAACCAAGTCGTTTTACAAAACGTTACTAAAGCTCAAATCAAGATTCGCACCAAAAAAGATAATGTCGCCGGTGTAACTCTACCTGTGTTCGAATCCTATCAAGATGGAGCTGATACCTATGAATTGGCTGGTTTGGCTCGTGGTGGCCAGCAATTGGCTAAATTGAAGAAGAATTATCAAAGTGCAGTTAAGCTTTTGGTAGAATTAGCTTCTCTACAAACTTCCTTTGTTACTTTGGATGAAGTAATCAAAATCACCAACAGAAGAGTCAACGCCATTGAACATGGTAAGTAACATACATATGTATTAATTTGATGTCATAAAAAAAGTCGAATAGAATAAGGATTACTTGAAATTTTTATTGTACCTGTAAAATATTTCACTACACATATTAGATAACAATATCAATCTTAAAATCGGTTGAGTAGAAGTATTTGTACTGTAAGTACTGCCAACTTTTTTTATATGGGCATGCCACTTCCGACTTTTGTTGATAAAAAATTTTATTCTAGAAAGAATTTGTTGACTACAGTGCTAGCTTCTATTCTATCAACCACCCGTGTACCAAATCTTTTAAAGGTTTTAATTTAGCGCTTTTTTGTTCTTGAACTCAGTGTTTCAAATGGAAACCAGAAATGGCAAAGGCTCGTAGAAAAAGAGCCAGGGTATCCCACGTCTAGGAGATTCCTTCAGCCTTACATGCCAGTTAGCATAAGTCGCAAATGAAATGAAAATGATCTTAATGGGTTTTGCCATACAATTTTATATATAAAATCACGTAAGGAATTAGAAGTGGGTTAAAACTACCGAATATAGAGTGAAAATAATCCACAACACACCTTGCAGGTTCCATTATGTCTAAAAAAAATGCGCAGTTAAGTGGCGTTTACACTCTGGTGTCATCATTGGACCTTAAGAAATAAAAAAATTAGCAACATCTCGCTTAACTCTTTTCGTTTGAAGACATGGACGGCATTGTTACGGGCGAGACGTGGTTTCATCAGGTTCGTGCCATGTGTCAACTCCAACAATCGAATTATTAAAATAAAAATTTGGCGATGAGTTAATTTCGAAAAACGGACCTGTCAATTGGTCTGCAATTTGGGGCCACATGAAGTCATTAATTTATGCTGATAAAACACCTTGGAAGCCAACATTGTTCGTTTTATTAGTGATATACAGCCAGCCATGCTCGAAGAAATTCCCAAAAATTGGACTTCCAGAATGCGTTTCATCATATTTCAGCATTGGCCATTTGCCCGAAATTATTTTCAAATGTTGACGAGTATTTATTGGTCCATCGAATAAAAAAATTTTTGGATTATAATTAATTTTTTTTTTGTTAGTTTGAACAATTTAAAGTTCAACCAATTTTAAAAAATACTCTTTTTATATTATCGATTGACATATTGGTCCTCAATTAAAGAAAAATTTTGCGATGTTCTTTCATCCATTACAAAAACGTGGTAGCCAAACTCGAAATCCGCCAACTACAATAAGGAGGATTGTTTCATGCTGTGCTCCACTCTAATATTCCACGCCTTTATTTGATACCCACATTGAGGAGTCTTAAAAAAATATACATATATAATCCACTATTTTATTAGGGATGTAATATTAGATATGTAATTGTATCATAGTGTGCTGTATTATACTAGCTAAGCCCTATTATTTGATGCCCATATTAGACCTAAAACTATACTGAATGCACATGATTTTATTATCATCAGAACTAAAGGTGTGTACCAACTTTCAGATGATTTGGTCAATAGGAAAGAAGGCAGTTAATTTTGAATTTAACCCTCTCAATAAAGCGTAATAAAATCGTTTAAAAATTGTTAGACAAACCGCTTTTAATTCTCATAGATATCAGTTTTTTTATTTCATTTGCTGTTCTTAAATTTTAGTTATTTCTATTTAAACATTTCAGTAATCATACCCCGTATTGATCGTACTTTGGCTTACATTATCTCGGAATTGGATGAATTAGAACGTGAAGAGTTCTATCGCTTAAAGAAAATTCAAGATAAGAAACGTGAAGCTCGCCAAAAAGCAGAAGCACGTAAGGCTGAACTACTAAAACGAGGTATCGATGTACGCGAGGTATCTAACATTTTAGATGAAGGCGATGATGATGTACTTTTCTAAATGGAATTAGATAAAATTGAGACGTTATTAGTCTTATTTATTAATTACATCAAAATAACAATAATAATTAGTATGTACTACCTTTAAATTGTAAACAAAAAAAGTTGATTTGCTTGTTTCTTTCCTTTTTTTCGTTAAAATTTCTATTTATAAATTTCCTACAATGTTCGTTTTTCTATTTGGTTTTTAAAAGCTGTTGAATACAAAAGACAGCAATACAGTATTTATTTTTATTGTTTTTAAAATCTTATCATTTTTTTATTTCAATAATTTACAACAGTAATAATTCCATTAACTCTTATTGAAACTATCAAACAAAATAACTAGTGTATTATAAATAAAATATAATGAAAAAATTGTCACATTAGTCATACAAATATATTCAGTCTCTATTTGTTGTAATTTTAAGGGTCATTAAATAATTAAATAAATAAATGTTAAATAAACGCATGAAAAAATTCAGTAAACTAACAGAAATTAGAGAATTTTTCTATAAAATTAGCATTACTGCTGTTCTATATTTAGCAGTAGCTTTACACTCGGAGTTTGTAAAATATAAATCATTTTATTGGATGAATAAGAAATAACAAAAACTTAATGCTCCTGTAGCGTATTTGCCCAAGAGTCTTCACGTGCCGAAATAGCTCAGTTGGGAGAGCGTTAGACTGAAGATCTAAAGGTCCCCGGTTCAATCCCGGGTTTCGGCAGAACAAACTTTTTTTTTCTTTATTCCTAATGAATGTCTTTGCTAATAGCAAAGACAATAATTTGTTTGTTTAGCGTTGCCATACTTTGAAAATAGTTCGTAAGAATCGAGAAAAATAAATGGATTTTTTGGAAAATAAAGTTGTTTTTCGGATCGGGCGTGTGGAGTTGTGGTTAGTAGGGTCCCCGGGCGAAATCCGCCCAGCCGTTTCTGAAATAATCGCAAAAAACTAAAATTCCAAGAATTTTTTTTAGCACGGGCATAATCTTTAGCTGCTGTGTCTTTAGTGGTGACTAAAATGGTGTGTTGAGTTATGTTGTACTTACTGCGCCCTGAAAGTCGGCAATAAAAACTCTGTTGTTACCATACTTAACATGGATTGCTGCTGCTTGTCTTCTAAGTGCCGAAATAGCTCAGTTGGGAGAGCGTTAGACTGAAGATCTGGAGGTCCCCGGTTCAATCCCGGGTTTCGGCAATTTTATACACAATTTCTTTTTTAATTTTTCTACAAAATTTAAATTTTATTATTTAGCCAACACCTACTTAATAATTAGCAGCTTTCAGCTACTTTTTGTTAAAGTTTCCTTTACAAGAGCAATTTTAATATAAAATAAGATACATGTATGCATATTTGGTTACTTAATCATATTAGTATCCAGCAAAAAAGGCATGCAAAGGAAGTAGTTAATGCATGAAATGAATGAATGGTGGTTGGTTGGTTGGTTCATGGTGCAGAGCGTATATTATTTTTCATATAGAGACAAAACAAATAAACATGCCATAACCACCAGGATATGAACCTCATAACCACCAGGATATGAACCTCGCCTCTTCAACTGTCAAGGCACACTCTCTATCACTGAGCTATTGCCCTCTTAGGTATTTTATGAAAATGTGTAAATTTTAATGTTTTAATTCCACCCCCATTATGATTTACAACCAAATGGATAGTTTAGTTGGAGTTGTAAAATTTTTATTATGGATTACAACTTTTTTCACCATGAGACAACTGCTTTTTATCAGTTGTATTTTCGTTTTTGTTTCGAGTATTGAATTATTTTTGCTTCATTATTCCAGACGCCAACCAATCCCATTTGTCAACCAATATTGTTGCCACATTCATAAAACATTAAATCTAAAAATAAAACACAAGGCAAAAACTTGAAATATTCAAATTGTTTTGTGATGGCTACTATGGTTTCAAAAAACATAACATATATAAAAACCTTTTCTTTACGAACATTGTTTCGAATACAACTAGAATTAGTTGTAATTTAGAATGCCAAAAAACAGTTGAGTTGTTTTAAAGTTAAGTTGTTACAAATTCAAATAAACTTGGTTGAGTTGTAAACCGTAATAGGGGCATCCGTTTTTGCATGCCTTTTTCGCTGGATATTTATTTCAATAATATTAAAAAACAGTTCGTTATTTAAAAATAAGCACAATAAATATGTGGAACTTTTGCGATATTAATTTTTTTCCTGAAAGAAAATTGAAAATCATTTTATAATTTATTTCCATTGAGTTTTAAAAACACCCAATGCCTAAAATGCTCTCAAAATTCCTTCAGTAACAAAGATCACTAAATAGAAATAGAAAATTAATGATAAAATAAAATAATAAATATTAAATAAAAATCAGTCTTGAAAATATTAATAAAAGTTTTTTTTTAAGGCGAAAGGTAAGAATTAAAAAATGAGTTGCTTTTCGAGGCAATGAAAATTATTTCTTTGAAACCCATACATATGTATGTACATATGTACATATATGTATAACTTTTCAAAATTATTAAAAGAAAAGCAATCGCTTTTAAAGTCTTAATTAACTTTCACTTTTTTATAAAGCTTAAAACTAACTTTATTAATAAACCCTACCATAGGGCAAATTATTGGGATAATAGGGCATAAGGAATTTTCCGCCAAAACGTGCTGCCGACTGGGCTGATTCGCTACTACAAAATATAATAAAAACATTTAAAAACATATTAATTTTTTTACATAATTTTCTTACCTTGAAGAAAACATAGAATTGCATATGTCAGCTCGATGCAAACGGCCGCTATTACTTGATAAGGTGCCACAACTGTGCGTCGTTGATCTACGGCGTGATCTTATTAAGGAGGTTACAGCTACAATAACAGCAATTAGAAATATAAGGCCCAATACACAAAATGACATGGCCAATTTGGAGACGGATAAGCACAAAGTGCCATCATTTACCAGGGGTCGAACATAAGGTGGATACTCCTCAGCTTTGGAAAAGAGAAAAGTTAATGCTAAATAACACACAATTTTAAAGAAATATATATAGATGCATGGATATATGAATGTATGTATGTA
Source organism: Nowickia ferox (assembly GCA_936439885.1). NCBI lineage: Eukaryota > Metazoa > Arthropoda > Insecta > Diptera > Tachinidae > Nowickia > Nowickia ferox. The sequence continues at coordinate 6,919,816 of OW387025.1, read as the reverse complement.
TGTGTTTCAATAAAATATGTACCAGTTATATTATGTCGCCGATCATACCGTAAACGATCAACTTCAATTTGTGGTGCCGTCACTGCCAAGGAATTGAAGACTTCAATGCGTGCCAAGTGTTTATCAGCGCTTAACACTAACTTTTCGCTGGTGCGGCAATTAATCTAAAATTTATGAAGTTAGAAAATAATAATAAGCAAATGGAAAACAAACGAAATTTCTAAAAAAAATCCATTAATTTTTTTTCATAAATTTTTTTTTGGCTTGAAAAATGGACGATTTCCATTTAATTTTTTGCATGAAAAATAGACGATGTACAGTCCATTTTTGTTTTTGAATAAAAACAAACGATATACAGTCCATTAAATTTTTTTCATAAAATTTTTTTTGCTTGAAAAATGGACGATGTATAATAGTCCATTTAATTTTTTGAATGAAAAACATACGATATACATACAATAAAAATTTTTTCATAAAAAATTTTTTGCTTGAAAAATGGACGATGTACAGTCCATTTTTGTTTTTGCATAAAAACACGCGATATACAGTCCATTAAATTTTTTTCATAAAAATTTTTTTTGCTTGAAAAAATGGACGATGTACAATCCATTTGGTTTTTTGCATAAAAAACACACGATATACAGTCCATTAAATTTTTTTCATAAAAAATTGTTTTTTAATTTTTTTGCATGAAATACAGTCCATTAAATTTTTTTCATAAAAATTTTTTTCCATAAAAAATGGACATAGTTCATTTAATTTTTTGCATGAAAAATAGACTATGTATAGTCCATTTGATTTTTTGCATAAAAACACACGATATACAGTCCATTAATTTTTTTTCATAATTTTTTTTTTTTTGCTTGAAAAATTATTAATTTTTTTTCAGAAAAATTTTTTTGCATGAAAAATGGATGAAAATTGCAAACGGCATTCGCCAACACAAAAATGAGCTCGAGAACTTCCTTTCGAAAAAAAATATTGATGTAATAATGAGACTCATTGGAGTTCGAGAAGCCTTTTTAAAATGAATGGCTACACCTTATATGCTACTAAGGACCCGAGAGGAAGAGCATGCGGTGGATAAGCAATTTTAATAAAGTCAAGAATCAAGCACTGTCTTCTTACTAACATCTGTGCAGAACATTTACAAGCAACTAATATTTGTGTTGAAAATTTTTGTACAAATTTCGTTATATCATCAATTTACTCCCCTCCAAGATTCTCAATCACTGAGGATCAATACGAGGATTTCTACACATCTCTTGGGCCTTGTTTCGTAGCAGCTGGAGACTACAATGCTAAACATATGTTCTGGGTTTCACGAATTATTACACCTAGAGGAAGAGCGTTGTTCAACACAATTTCAAAAATGGGCTTGGACGTCATTTCGAGTGGGAGCCCAATCTGTAACTCACTTAGAAGTGATTTACCTCACCCATATGTGAAGATGATCAATCGTGTTAATTGGCTGAGATTCAAAAAATAGTAGTCATTGCACGGAAAACATAATGCTAAGAACATCCAATGATATTGAATTTAACATTGCGAATCTTAACGAAAATATTAAGCAGGCTGCTGAACACGCTACTACCTCCCACCCGCAGACTGGGTTTAATAGAATTTATTCTACGGATATTGAACGTCTCTTATGTGAAAAAAGAAGAGCTAGAAGCGAATGGCAACAACACAGATCACCACAACATAAAATCAATTAAGTTTAAAGAGTGCACTAAACGACTCCAAGAGTTGCTTGAATCTAATTACTCTTTTGTGGCGCGCTGCGAAAAGGCTTAAAACACCCGTTGAATTTAAACCACCTCTGCGCACTTCTACCGGAGGTTGGGCAAGAAGTGATACTAAAAAAGGTAACATATTTGCTGAGCATTTAAAATCCGTATTTACCCCAAACACATGCAAGGTCCTTGTTGATTTGCCGTGTGTAGTGGCTCTACCCCCTCGACCCTTAAAAGTTAAGATGCATGAGGTACAAAAACTAATTGCTGAACTCAACCCAAAGAAAGCTCCGGGTATTGATGAAATTAGTAATCAGATGTTGATGAAGTTGCCTCGTATTGCAATTAGAATCCTCTTATTAATTTTTAATGCCATTTTACGACTGGAGTATTATCCACACCACTGGAAGCATGCCATGGTCAAAATGATTCCAAAGTCGGGCAAAGATCTTACCAAGGCTGAGTCATACAGGCTAATAAGTTTACTGTCAACAATGTCAAAGCTCTTCGAAAAGCTACTCATGATAAAATTTACCCCAATTCTAACTGATAATGCATGCATACCGGATCGTCAATTTGGTTTTAGATGTTTCTCAGGCATTCGATAAAGTGTGGCATGAAGACCTAATTTTAAAATTGAAGACATATCTACCAATAAACATTCTTAATCTTTTACAAAGTTATATTCTTGCCCGGAAGTTCACTGTTGTGGAAGGCGACTTCATGAGTGTGCCCGAATCAATCTCATCCGGTGTGCCACAGGGGAGTATACTGGGGCCAGTTTTGTATTTGATTTATACTTGTGATATGCTTGTGAGCAGTAACATCCTCACATCTACAGTTGCCGATAATACTGCCTGCCTTAGTATGCACGAAAACCCTCACGAGGCATCTCGATATCTTCAGGAAAATATTACCCAGCTGGAACTATGGCTAAACTTATGGAGATTAAAAGTAAATGAACAGAAGTGTGCTCAGATAACATTTACCCTATGGAAAGATACTTGTTCCCCCATTAGAATAAATAATCAAATTGTTCCTCAACACTCACATGTGAAATACCTTGGTATACACCTTGACCGATGGATTACATGGAAACACCACATTGAATCTAAGCTAACACAAATGAAACTAAAATTAACTCAGTTACATTGGCTGATTGGTAGAAATTCCAACTTGAGTCTAGATTGTAAACTTTTGATATAAAAGTCGCTCTTGAAACCTATATGGTGCTACGGAATACAGCTATGAAACACTGCTTCAGCTTCCAATATAGAGAGAATCCAACGAAGGCAAAACAAGATTTTAAGACTAATAAATTCAAATTTACATCCTGATTTAAATATGCCACTAGTGACTGAAGAAATTAAAAAATACGCAGGCAAATACTTAACAAAACTCGAGTCTCATCCTAATCCCCTTGCTCGTAAGATCTTGAATTTTACTGGACACATTCGCTTAAAAAAGAGGGACACTATGGCTCTGATACTCTACACTCTAGATGAAACAGCTTGAAAATATTTTTATGCTTAATACGATATTTATGTATTATTGATTACTATCACTAAGTTTAAGCCTGACACTGGTTGGGCCTAATTATTATATCTAGATTTAAGATTTGATTACTTATTGTTAGTTCATTTTTTGAAGATACAATAAATAAATAAACGCATGAAAAAAAATAAACAGTCAATTTGATTTTTTGCATAAAACATATTTCATTAAATTTTTTTCATAAAAACTTTTTTTGCTTGAAAAATGAAAAATAGACGATGTACTACAGTCCATTTGTTTATTTACATAAAAAACACACGATATATAGTCTATTAAATTTTTTTTATAAATTTTTTTTGTTTCAAAAATAGACGATATATACGCATGAAAAATAGACGTTAATTTTTTTCTTGAAAAATGGACCATGTTATAGTCCATTTAATTTTTTGCATGAAAAATAGACGATGTACAGTCCATGTGATATTTTGCAGAAAAAACACACGATATACACTCCATTAAATTTTTTTCATAAAAATTTTTTTTCTTGAAAAATGGACGATGTAATTTTTTGCATGAAAAATACACGATGTAGTCTATTAAATTTTTTGCATAGAAAAATTAACGATGTATAATTCGTTTAATTTTCTGCATAAAAATGGACGATGTATAGTCCATTAAATTTTTTGCATAAAAAATTTTTTTGCATAAAAAATAGACGATGTATAGTCCATTAAATTTTTTGCATAAACAATTTTTGGCATGAAAAATGGACGATGTATAGTCTATTAAATTTTTTGCATAAAAAATTTTTAACATGAAAAAGGGACGATGTATAGTCCATTAAATTTTTTGCATAAAAAAATTTTTGGCATAAAAACTGGACGATGTATAGTCCATTAAATTTTTTGCATAAAAAATGGACGATGCATAGTCCATTAAATTTTTTGCATAAAAAATTTTTTTGCATGAAAAATGGACGATGTATAGTTTATTAAATTTTTTGCATAAAAAATGGACGATGCATAGTCCATTAAATTTTTTGCATAAAAAAATTTTTAGCATGAAAAATGGTCGATGTATAGTCCATTAAATTTTTTGCATAAAAAAATTTTTCCATAAAAAATGGACGATGTATAGTTCATTAAATTTTTTGCATAAAAAATGGACGATGTACAGTTCATTAAATTTTTTGCATAAAAAAAATTAACGATGTATAATCTATTTAATTTTTTGCATAAAAAATTAACGATGTATAGTCCATTAAATTTTTTGCATAAAAAAATTTTTGGCATGAAAAATGGACGATGTATAGTCCATTAAATTTTTTGCATAAAAAAATTTTTTGCATGAAAAATGGACGATGTATATATAGTCCATTAAATTTTTTGCATAAAAAATTTTTGGCATGAAAAATGGACGATGTATAGTCCATTAAATTTTTTGCATAAAAAAATTAACGATGTATAATCTATTTAATTTTTTGCATAAAAAATTAACGATGTACAGTTCATTAAATTTTTTGCATAAAAAATTTTTAACATGAAAAATGGAAGATGTATAGTCCATTAAATTTTTTGCATAAAAAAATTTTTGGCATGAAAAATGGACGATGTATATATAGTCCATTAAATTTTTTGCATAAAAAAATGTTTGGCATGAAAAATGCACGATGTATAGTCCATTAAATTTTTTGCATAAAAAAATTAACGATGTATAATCTATTTAATTTTTTACATAAAAAATTTTTTTGCATAAAAAATGGACGATGTATAGTCCATTAAATTTTTTGCATAAAAAAATTTTTAGCATGAAAAATGGACGATGTATAGTCCATTAAATTTTTTGCATAAAAAAATTTTTGGCATGAAAAATGGACGATGTATAGTCCATTAAATTTTTTGCATAAAAAATTTTTGGCATGAAAAATGGACGATCTATAGTCCATTAAATTTTTTTTGCATAAAAAAATTAACGATGTATAGTCCATTAAATTTTTTGCATAAAAAAATTTTTTCCATGAAAAATGGACGATGTATAGTCCATTAACTTTTTTGCATAAAAAATTTTTAACATGAAAAATGGACGATGTATAGTCCATTAAATTTATTGCATAAAAAAATTTTTGGCATGAAAAATGGACGATGTATAGTCCATTAAATTTTTTGCATAAAAAAATTTTTCCATAAAAAATGGACGATGTATAGTCCATTAAATTTTTTGCATAAAAAAATTTTTTCCATGAAAAATGGACGATGTATAGTCCATTAAATTTTTTGCATAAAAAAATTTTTGGCATGAAAAATGGACGATGTATATATAGTCCATTAAATTTTTTGCATAAAAAAATGTTTGGCATGAAAAATGCACGATGTATAGTCCATTAAATTTTTTGCATAAAAAAATTAACGATGTATAATCTATTTAATTTTTTACATAAAAAATTTTTTTGCATAAAAAATGGACGATGTATAGTCCATTAAATTTTTTGCATAAAAAAATTTTTAGCATGAAAAATGGACGATGTATAGTCCATTAAATTTTTTGCATAAAAAAATTTTTGCCATGAAAAATGGACGATGTATAGTCCATTAAATTTTTTGCATAAAAAATTTTTGGCATGAAAAATGGACGATCTATAGTCCATTAAATTTTTTGCATAAAAAAATTAACGATGTATAATCTATTTAATTTTTTACATAAAAAATGAACGATGTATAGTCCATTAAATTTTTTGCATAAAAAAATTTTTTCCATGAAAAATGGACGATGTATAGTCCATTAACTTTTTTGCATAAAAAATTTTTAACATGAAAAATGGACGATGTATAGTCCATTAAATTTATTGCATAAAAAAATTTTTGGCATGAAAAATGCACGATGTATAGTTTATTAAATTTTTTGCATAAAAAATGGACGATGCATAGTCCATTAAATTTTTTGCATAAAAAAATTTTTAGCATGAAAAATGGTCGATTATAGTCCATTAAATTTTTTGCATAAAAAAATTTTTCCATAAAAAATGGACGATGTATAGTCCATTAAATTTTTTGCATAAAAAAATTTTTTGCATGAAAAATGGACGATGTATAGTCCATTAAATTTTTTGCATAAAAAATTTTTGGCATGAAAAATGGACGATCTATAGTCCATTAAATTTTTTCCATAAAAAAATTAACGATGTATAATCTATTTAATTTTTTGCATAAAAAATTAACGATGTAAAGTCCATTAAATTTTTTGCATAAAAAAATTTTTGGCATGAAAAATGGACGATGTATAGTCCATTAAATTTTTTGCATAAAAAAATTAACGATGTATAATCTATTTAATTTTTTGCATAAAAAATGAACGATGTATAGTCCAATAAATTTTTTGCATAAAAAAATTAACGATGTATAATCTATTTAATTTTTTGCATAAAAAATGGACGATGTATATATAGTCCATTAAATTTTTTGCATAAAAAAATTTTTTGCATGAAAAATGAACGATGTATAGTCCATTAAATTTTTTGCATAAAAAAATTTTTGGCATGAAAAATGCACGATGTATAGTCCATTAAATTTTTTGCATAAAAAAATTTTTCCATAAAAAATGGACGATGTATAGTTCATTAAATTTTTTGCATAAAAAATGGACGATGTATAGTCCATTAAACTTTTTGCATAAAAAAATTTTTTGCATGAAAAATGGACGATGTATAGTCCATTAAATTTTTTGCATAAAAAATTTTTGGCATGAAAAATGGACGATTACAGTCCATTAAATTTTTTGCATAAAAAAATTAACGATGTATAATCTATTTAATTTTTTGCATAAAAAACTAACGATGTATAAGTCCATTAAATTTTTTGCATAAAAAAATTTTTGGCATGAAAAATGGACGATGTATAGTTCATTAAGTTTTTTGTATAAAAAATGAACGATGTATAGTCCATTAAATTTTTTGCATAAAAAAATTTTTTGCATGAAAAATGGATCCATTAAATTTTTTGCATAAAAAAATTAACGATGTATAATCTATTTAATTTTTTGCATAAAAAATTAAGGATGTATAGTCCATTAAATTTTTTGCATAAAAAAATTTTTGCCATGAAAAATGGACGATGTATATATAGTCCATTAAATTTTTTGCATAAAAAAATTAACGATGTATAATCTATTTAATTTTTTGCATAAAAAATGAACGATTATAGTCCATTAAATTTTTTGCATAAAAAAATTTTTTGCATGAAAAATGGACGATGTATAGTCCATTAAATTTTTTGCATAAAAAAATTTTTTCCATGAAAAATGGATCCATTAAATTTTTTGCATAAAAAAATTAACGATGTATAATCTATTTAATTTTTTGCATAAAAAAATTAACGATGTATAATCTATTTAATTTTTTGCATAAAAAATGAACGATGTATAGTCCATTAAATTTTATGCATAAAAAATTTTTGGCATGAAAAATGGTCGATGTATAGACCATTAAATTTTTTGCATAAAAAAATTTTTCCATAAAAAATGGACAATGTATAGTTCATTAAGTTTTTTGTATAAAAAATGAACGATGTATAGTCCATTAAATTTTTTGCATAAAAAAATTTTTAGCATGAAAAATGGACGATGTATAGTCCATTAAATTTTTTGCATAAAAAAATTTTTTGCATGAAAAATGGACGATGTATAGTAAAAAAATTATTGGCATGAAAAATGGTCGATGTATAGTCCATTAAATTTTTTGCATAAAAAAATTAACGATGTATAATCTATTTAATTTTTTGTATAAAAAATTAACGATGTATAGTCCATTAAATTTTTTGCATAAAAAAATTAACTATGTATAATCTATTTAATTTTGTGCATAAAAAATTAACGATGTATAGTCCATTAAATTTTTTGCATAAAAAAATTTTTGGCATGAAAAATGCACGATGTATATATAGTCCATTAAATTTTTTGCATAAAAAAATTAACGATGTATAATCTATTTAATTTTTTGCATAAAAAATTAACGATGTATAGTCCATTAAATTTTTTGCATAAAAAAATTTTTCCATAAAAAATGGACGATGTATAGTTCATAAGTTTTTTGTATAAAAAATGGACGATGTATAGTCTATTATATTTTTTGCATAAAAAAATTTTTTGCATGAAAAATGGACGATGTATTATAGTCCATTAAATTTTTTCTATAAAAAAATTTTGGCATGAAAAATGGACGATGTAATTAAATTTTTTGCATAAAAAAATTAACGATGTATAATCTATTTAATTTTTTGCATAAGAAATGAACAATGTATAGTCCATTAAATTTTTTCCATAAAAAAATTTTTGGCATGAAAAATGGACGATGTATAGTCCATTAAATTTTTTGCATAAAAAAATTAACGATGTATAATCTATTTAATTTTTTGCATAAAAATGAACGATTATAGTCCATTAAATTTTTTGCATAAAAAAATTAACGATGTATAATCTATTTAATTTTTTGCATAAAAAATGAACGATTATAGTCCATTAAATTTTTTGCATAAAAAAATTTTTTGCATGAAAAATGGACGATGTATAGTCCATTAAATTTTTTGCATAAAAAAATTTTTTGCATGAAAAATGGACGATGTATAGTCCATTAAATTTTATGCAAAAAAAAATTTTTGGCATGAAAAATGGTCGATGTATAGTCCATTAAATTTTTTGCATAAAAAAATTGTTCCATAAGTTTTTTGTATAAAAAATGAACGATGTATAGTCCATTAAATTTTTTGCATAAAAAAATTTTTAGCATGAAAAATGGACGATGTATAGTCCATTAAATTTCTTCCATAAAAAAATTTTTTGCATGAAAAATGGACGATGTATAGTCCATTAAGTTTTTTGAATAAAAAATGGACGATGTATAGTCCATTAAATTTTTTGCCTAAAAAAATTTTTGGCATGAAAAATGGTCGATGTATAGTCCATTAAATTTTTTGCATAAAAAAATTAACGATGTATAATCTATTTAATTTTTTGCATAAAAAATGAACGATGTATAGTGCATTAAATTTTTTGCATAAAAAAATTTTTGGCATGAAAAATGGACGATGTATAGTCCATTAAATTTTTTGCATAAAAAAATTTTTCCATAAAAAATGGACGATGTATAGTTCATTAAATTTTTTGCATAAAAAATGAACGATGTATAGTCCATTAAATTTTTTGCATAAAAAAATTTTTTGCATGAAAAATGGACGATGTATAGTCCATTAAATTTTTTGCATAAAAAAATTAACGATGTTTAATCTATTTAATTTTTTGCATAAAAAATGAACGATGTATAGTGCATTAAATTTTTTGCATAAATAAATTTTTGGCATGAAAAATGGACGATGTATAGTCCATTAAATTTTTTGCATAAAAAAATTTTTCCATAAAAAATGGACGATGTATAGTTCATTAAATTTTTTGCATAAAAAAATTTTGGCATGAAAAATGGACGATGTATAGTCCATTAAATTTTTTGCATAAAAAAATTAACGATGTATAATCTATTTAATTTTTTGCATAAAAAATGAACGATTATAGTCCATTAAATTTTTTGCATAAAAAAATTTTTTGCATGAAAAATGGACGATGTATATTCCATTAAATTTTTTGCATAAAAAAATTTTTCCATAAGTTTTTTGTATAAAAAATGAACGATGTATAGTCCATTAAATTTTTTGCATAAAAAAATTTTTAGCATGAAAAATGGACGATGTATAGTCCATTAAATTTCTTGCACAAAAAAATTTTTTGCATGAAAAATGTACGATGTATAGTCCATTAAATTTTTTGCATAAAAAAATTAACGATGTATAATCTATTTAATTTTTTGCATAAAAAATGAACGATTATAGTCCATTAAATTTTTTGCATAAAAAAATTTTTTGCATGAAAAATGGACGATGTATAGTCCATTAAATTTTTTGCATAAAAAAATTTTTTGCATGAAAAATGGACGATGTATAGTCCATTAAATTTTATGCAAAAAAAAATTTTTTGCATGAAAAATGGTCGATGTATAGTCCATTAAATTTTTTGCATAAAAAAATTTTTCCATAAGTTTTTTGTATAAAAAATGAACGATGTATAGTCCATTAAATTTTTTGCATAAAAAAATTTTTAGCATGAAAAATGGACGATGTATAGTCCATTAAATTTCTTGCATAAAAAAATTTTTTGCATGAAAAATGGACGATGTATAGTCCATTAAGTTTTTTGAATAAAAAATGGACGATGTATAGTCCATTAAATTTTTTGCATAAAAAAATTTTTCCATAAAAAATGGACGATGTATAGTCCATTGAATTTATTGCATAAAAAAATTAACGATGTATAATCTATTTAATTTTTTGCATAAAAAATTAACGATGTATAGTGCATTAAATTTTTTGCATAAAAAAATTTTTGGCATGAAAAATGGACGATGTATATATAGTCCATTAAATTTTTTGCATAAAAAAATTAACGATGTATAATCTATTTAATTTTTTGCATAAAAAATGAACGATGTATAGTGCATTAAATTTTTTGCATAAAAAAATTTTTGGCATAAAAAATGAACGATGTATAGTCCATTAAATTTTTTGCATAAAAAAATTTTTCCATAAAAAATGGACGATGTATAGTTCATTAAATTTTTTGCATAAAAAATGGACGATGTATAGTCATTAAATTTTTTGCATAAAAAAATTTTTAGCATGAAAAATGGACGATGTATAGTCCATTAAATTTCTTGCACAAAAAAATTTTTTGCATGAAAAATGGACGATGTATAATCTATTTAATTTTTTGCATAAAAAATGAACGATGTATAGTGCATTAAATTTTTTGCATAAAAAAATTTTTGGCATGAAAAATGGACGATGTATAGTCCATTAAATTTTTTGCATAAAAAAATTTTTCCATAAAAAATGGACGATGTATAGTTCATTAAATTTTTTGCATAAAAAATGGACGATGTATAGTCCATTAAATTTTTTGCATAAAAAAATTTTTCCATAAAAAATGGACGATGTATAGTTCATTAAATTTTTTGCATAAAAAATGGACGATGTATAGTCCATTAAATTTTTTGCATAAAAAAATTTTTTGCATGAAAAATGGACGATGTATAGTCCATTAAATTTTTTGCATAAAAAAATTTTTTGCATGAAAAATGGACGATGTATAGTCCATTGAATTTATTGCATAAAAAAATTAACGATGTATAATCTATTTAATTTTCTGCATAAAAAACTAACGATGTATAGTCCATTAAATTTTTTGCATAAAAAAATTTTTGGCATGAAAAATGGACGATGTATATATAGTCCATTAAATTCTTTGCATAAAAAAATTAACGATGTATAATCTATTTAATTTTTTGCATAAAAAATGGACGATGTATAGTCCATTAAATTTTATCCATAAAAAAATTTTGGCATGAAAAATGGACGATGTATAGTCCATTAAATTTTTTGCATAAAAAAATTAACGATGTATAATCTATTTAATTTTCTGCATAAAAAACTAACGATGTATAGTCCATTAAATTTTTTGCATAAAAAAATTTTTCCATAAAAAATGGACGATGTATAGTTCATTAAATTTTTTGCATAAAAAAATTTTGGCATGAAAAATGGACGATGTATAGTCCATTAAATTTTTTGCATAAAAAAATTAACGATGTATAATCTATTTAATTTTTTGCATAAAAAATGGACGATGTATAGTCCATTAAATTTTATCCATAAAAAAATTTTGGCATGAAAAATGGACGATGTATAGTCCATTAAATTTTTTCCATAAAAAAATTTTGGCATGAAAAATGGACGATGTATAGTCCATTAAATTTTTTGCATAAAAAAATTAACGATGTATAATCTATTTAATTTTTTGCATAAAAAATGAACGATGTATAGTCCATTAAATTTTTTGCATAAAAATTTTTTTTGAAAAATGGACGATGTATAGTCCATTAAATTTTTTGCATAAAAAAATTAACGATGTATAATCTATTTAATTTTTTGCATAAAAAATAAACGATTATATTCCATTAAATTTTTTGCATAAAAAAATTAACGATGTATAATCTATTTAATTTTTTGCATAAAAACTTAACGATGTATAGTCCATTAAATTTCTTGCATAAAAAAATTTTTTTGAAAAATGGACGATGTATAGTCCATTAAATTTTTTGCATAAAAAAATTAACGATGTAGGTATAACCTATTTAATTTTTTGCATAAAAAATTAACGATTATATTCCATTAAATTTTTTGCATAAAAAAATTAACGATGTATAATCTATTTAATTTTTTGCATAAAAAATGAACGATTATAGTCCATTAAATTTTTAGCATAAAAAAATTTTTTGCATGAAAAATGGACGATGTACATACAGTCCATTGAATTTTTTGCATAAAAAAATTAACGATGTATAATCTATTTAATTTTGTGCATAAAAAATTAACGATGTATAGTCCATTAAATTTTTTGCATTAAAAAATTTTTGGCATGAAAAATGGACGATGTATATATAGTCCATTAAATTTTTTGCATAAAAAAATTAACGATGTATAATCTATTTAATTTTTTGCATAAAAAATGAACGATGTATAGTACATTAAATTTTATCCATAAAAAAATTTTTGGCATGAAAAATGGTCGATGTATAGTCCATTAAATTTTTTGCATAAAAAAATTTTTCCATAAAAAATGGAATTAAGTTTTTTGTATAAAAAATGAACGATGTATATTCCAATACATTTTTTGCATAAAAAAATTTTTAGCATGAAAAATGGACGATGTATAGTCCATTAAATTTCTTGCATAAAAAAATTTTTTGCATGAAAAATGGACGATGTATAGTCCATTAAATTTTTTCCATAAAAAAATTTTTCCATAAAAAATGGACGATGTATAGTTCATTAAATTTTTTGCATAAAAAATGGACGATGTATAGTCCATTAAGTTTTTTGTATAAAAAATTAACGATGTATATTCCATTAAATTTTTTGCATAAAAAAATTTTTAGCATGAAAAATGGATGATGTATAGTCCATTAAATTTCTTGCATAAAAAATTTTTTGCATGAAAAATGGACGATGTATAGTCCATTAAATTTTTTGCATAAAAAAATTTTTCCATAAAAAATGGACGATCTATAGTTCATTAAATTTTTTGCATAAAAAATGGTCCATTCAATTTTTTGCATAAAAAAATTAACGATGTATAATCTATTTAATTTTTTGCATAAAAAATTAACGATGTATAGTCCATTAAATTTTTTGCATAAAAAAATTTTTGCCATGAAAAGTGGACGATGTATATATAGTCCATTAAATTTTTTGCATAAAAAAATTAACGATGTATAATCTATTTAATTTTTTGCATAAAAAATTAACGATTATATTCCATTAAATTTTTTGCATAAAAAAATTAACGATGTATAATCTATTTAATTTTTTCCATGAAAAATGGACGATGTATAGTCCATTAAATTTTTTGCATAAAAAAATTTTTCCATAAAAAATGGACGATGTATAGTTCATTAAGTTTTTTGTATAAAAAATGGACGATGTATAGTCCATTAAATTTTTTGCATAAAAAATTTTTTGCATGAAAAATGGACGATGTATAGTCCATTAAATTTTTTCCATAAAAAAATTTTGGCATGAAAAATGGACGATGTATAGTCCATTAAATTTTTTGCATAAAAAAATTAACGATGTATAATCTATTTAATTTCTTGCATAAAAAATGAACGATGTATAGTTTATTAAATTTTTTGCAAAAAAAATTTTTGCCATGAAAAATGGACGATGTATACTCCAATAAATTTTTTGCATAAAAAAATTAACGATATATAATCTATTTAATTTTTTGCATAAAAAATGAACGATGTATAGTCCATTAAATTTTTTGCATAAAAAAATTTTTGCCATGAAAAATGGACGATGTATAGTCCATTAAATTTTTTGCATAAAAAATTTTTGGCATGAAAAATGGACGATGTATAGTCCATTAAATTTTTTCCAAAAAAAAATTTTGGCATGAAAAATGGACGATGTATAGTCCATTAAATTTTTTGCATAAAAAAATTAACGATGTATAATCTATTTAATTTTTTGCATAAAAAATGAACGATGTATATATAGTCCATTAAATTTTTTGCATAAAAAAATTAACGATGTATAATCTATTTAATTTTTTCCATAAAAAATGAACGATTATAGTCCATTAAACTTTTTGCATAAAAAAATTTTTTGCATGAAAAATGGACGATGTATAGTCCATTAAATTTTTTGCATAAAAAATTTTTGCCATGAAAAATGGACGATGTATAGTCCATTAAATTTTTTGCATAAAAAATTTTTCCATAAAAAATGGACGATGTATAGTTCATTAAATTTTTTGCATAAAAAATGGACGATGTATAGTCCATTAAATTTTTTGCATAAAAAATGAACGATTATAGTCCATTAAATTTTTTGCATAAAAAAATTTTTGCCATGAAAAATGGACGATGTATAGTCCATTAAATTTTTTCCATAAAAAAATTACCGATGTATAATCTATTTAATTTTTTGCATAAAAAATGAACGATTATAGTCCATTAAATTTTTTGCATCAAAAAATTTTTTGCATGAAAAATGGACGATGTATAGTCCATTAAATTTTTTGCATAAAAAATTTTTGCCATGAAAAATGGACGATGTATAGTCCATTAAATTTTTTGCAAAAAAATGGACGATGTATAATCTATTTAACTTTTTGCATAAAAAATGAACGATGTATAGTCCATTAAATTTTTTGCATAAAAAAATTTTTGGCATGCAAAATGGACGATGTATAGTCCATTAATTTTTTTGCATAAAAAAATTAACGATGTATAATCTATTTAATTTTTGGCATGAAAAATGGACGATGTATATATAGTCCATTAAATTTTTTGCATAAAAAAATTAACGATGTATAATCTATTTAACTTTTTGCATAAAAAATGAACGATGTATAGTCCATTAAATTTTTTGCATAAAAAAATTTTTGCCATGAAAAATGGACGATATAGTCCATTAAATTTGTTGCATAAAAAAATTTTTTGCATGAAAAATGGACGATGTATAGTCCATTAATTTTTTTGCATAAAAAAATTAACGATGTATAATCTATTTAATTTTTTGCATAAAAAATGAACGATGTATAGTCCATTAAATTTTTTGCATAAAAAAATTTTTGGCATGAAAAATGGACGATGTATAGTCCATTATATTTTTTGCATAAAAAAATTTTTAGCATGAAAAATGGACGATGTATAGTCCATTAAGTTTTTTGCATAAAAAAATTAACGATGTATAATCTATTTAATTTTTTGCATAAAAAATGAACGATGTATAGTTTATTAAATTTTTTGCAAAAAAAATTTTTGCCATGAAAAATGGACGATGTATAGTCCAATAAATTTTTTGCATAAAATAATTAACGATATATAATCTATTTAATTTTTTGCATAAAAAATGAACGATGTATAGTCCATTAAATTTTTTGCATAAAAAAATTTTTGCCATGAAAAATGGACGATGTATAGTCCATTAAATTTTTTGCATAAAAAATTTTTGGCATGAAAAATGGACGATGTATAGTCCATTAAATTTTTTCCAAAAAAAAATTTTGGCATGAAAAATGGACGATGTATAGTCCATTAAATTTTTTGCATAAAAAAATTAACGATGTATAATCTATTTAATTTTTTGCATAAAAAATGAACGATGTATATATAGTCCATTAAATTTTTTGTGTTTTGGATGTATAATCTATTTAATTTTTTCCATAAAAAATGAACGATTATAGTCCATTAAACTTTTTGCATAAAAAAATTTTTTGCATGAAAAATGGACGATGTATAGTCCATTAAATTTTTTGCATAAAAAATTTTTGCCATGGAAAATGGACGATGTATAGTCCATTAAATTTTTTGCATAAAAAATTTTTCCATAAAAAATGGACGATGTATAGTTCATTAAATTTTTTGCATAAAAAATGGACGATGTATAGTCCATTAAATTTTTTGCATAAAAAATGAACGATTATAGTCCATTAAATTTTTTGCATAAAAAAATTTTTGCCATGAAAAATGGACGATGTATAGTCCATTAAATTTTTTCCATAAAAAAATTACCGATGTATAATCTATTTAATTTTTTGCATAAAAAATGAACGATTATAGTCCATTAAATTTTTTGCATCAAAAAATTTTTTGCATGAAAAATGGACGATGTATAGTCCATTAAATTTTTTGCATAAAAAATTTTTGCCATGAAAAATGGACGATGTATAGTCCATTAAATTTTTTGCAAAAAAATGGACGATGTATAATCTATTTAACTTTTTGCATAAAAAATGAACGATGTATAGTCCATTAAATTTTTTGCATAAAAAAATTTTTGGCATGCAAAATGGACGATGTATAGTCCATTAATTTTTTTGCATAAAAAAATTAACGATGTATAATCTATTTAATTTTTGGCATGAAAAATGGACGATGTATATATAGTCCATTAAATTTTTTGCATAAAAAAATTTTTGGCATGAAAAATGGACGATGTATAGTCCATTATATTTTTTGCATAAAAAAATTTTTAGCATGAAAAATGGACGATGTATAGTCCATTAAATTTTTTGCATAAAAAAATTTTTGGCATGAAAAATGGACGATGTATATAGTCCATTAAATTTTTTGCATAAAAAAATTTTTCCATAAAAAATGGACGATGTATAGTTCATTAAATTTTTTGCATAAAAAATGGACGATGTATAGTCCATTAAATTTTTTGCATAAAAAAATTTTTTGCATGAAAAATGGACGATGTATAGTCCATTAAATTTTTGGCATGAAAAATGGACGATGTATAGTCCATTAATTTTTTTGCATAACAAAATTAACGATGTATAATAAAAAATGAACAATGTATAGTCCATTAAATTTTTTGCATAAAAAAATTTTTGGCATGAAAAATGGACGATGTACAGTCCATTAAATTTTTTGCATAGAAAAATTTTTTGCATAAAAAAATTAACGATGTATAATTCAATTAATTTTTTGCATAAAAATGGACAATGTACAGTCCATTAAATTTTTTGCATAAAAAAGTTATTGCCATGAAAAATGGACGATATAGTCCATTAAATTTTTTGCATAAAAAAATTTTTTCCATGAAAAATGGACGATGTATAGTCCATTAATTTTTTTGCATAAAAAAAATAACGATGTATAATCTATTTAATTTTTTGCATAAAAAATGAACGATGTATATATAGTCCATTAAATTTTTTGTGTTTTGGATGTATAATCTATTTAATTTTTTCCATAAAAAATGAACGATTATAGTCCATTAAACTTTTTGCATAAAAAAATTTTTTCCATGAAAAATGGACGATGTATAGTCCATTAAATTTTTTGCATAAAAAATTTTTGCCATGGAAAATGGACGATGTATAGTCCATTAAATTTTTTGCATAAAAAATTTTTCCATAAAAAATGGACGATGTATAGTTCATTAAATTTTTTGCATAAAAAATGGACGATGTATAGTCCATTAAATTTTTTGCATAAAAAATGAACGATTATAGTCCATTAAATTTTTTGCATAAAAAAATTTTTGCCATGAAAAATGGACGATGTATAGTCCATTAAATTTTTTCCATAAAAAAATTACCGATGTATAATCTATTTAATTTTTTGCATAAAAAATGAACGATTATAGTCCATTAAATTTTTTGCATCAAAAAATTTTTTGCATGAAAAATGGACGATGTATAGTCCATTAAATTTTTTGCATAAAAAATTTTTGCCATGAAAAATGGACGATGTATAGTCCATTAAATTTTTTGCAAAAAAATGGACGATGTATAATCTATTTAACTTTTTGCATAAAAAATGAACGATGTATAGTCCATTAAATTTTTTGCATAAAAAAATTTTTGGCATGCAAAATGGACGATGTATAGTCCATTAATTTTTTTGCATAAAAAAATTAACGATGTATAATCTATTTAATTTTTGGCATGAAAAATGGACGATGTATATATAGTCCATTAAATTTTTTGCATAAAAAAATTTTTGGCATGAAAAATGGACGATGTATAGTCCATTATATTTTTTGCATAAAAAAATTTTTAGCATGAAAAATGGACGATGTATAGTCCATTAAATTTTTTGCATAAAAAAATTTTTGGCATGAAAAATGGACGATGTATATAGTCCATTAAATTTTTTGCATAAAAAAATTTTTCCATAAAAAATGGACGATGTATAGTTCATTAAATTTTTTGCATAAAAAATGGACGATGTATAGTCCATTAAATTTTTTGCATAAAAAAATTTTTTGCATGAAAAATGGACGATGTATAGTCCATTAAATTTTTGGCATGAAAAATGGACGATGTATAGTCCATTAATTTTTTTGCATAACAAAATTAACGATGTATAATAAAAAATGAACAATGTATAGTCCATTAAATTTTTTGCATAAAAAAATTTTTGGCATGAAAAATGGACGATGTACAGTCCATTAAATTTTTTGCATAGAAAAATTTTTTGCATAAAAAAATTAACGATGTATAATTCAATTAATTTTTTGCATAAAAATGGACAATGTACAGTCCATTAAATTTTTTGCATAAAAAAGTTATTGCCATGAAAAATGGACGATATAGTCCACTAAATTTTTTGCATAAAAAAATTTTTTCCATGAAAAATGGACGATGTATAGTCCATTAATTTTTTTGCATAAAAAAAATAACGATGTATAATCTATTTAATTTTTTGCATAAAAAATGAACGATGTATAGTCCATTAAATTTTTTGCATAAAAAAATTTTTGGCATGAAAAATGGACGATGTACAGTCCATTAAATTTTTTGCATAACAAAATTTTTGGCATGAAAAATGGACGATGTACAGTCCATTAAATTTTTAGCATAAAAAAATGTTTGGCATGAAAAATGGACGATGTATAGTCCATTATATTTTTTGCATAAAAAAATTTTTAGCATGAAAAATGGACGATGTATAGTCCATTAATTTTTTGCATAAAAAAATTTTTTGCATGAAAAATGGACGATGTATAGTCCATTAATTTTTTTGCATAAAAAAATTAACGATGTATAATCTATTTAATTTTTTGCATAAAAAATGAACGATGTATAGTCCATTAAATTTTTTGCATAAAAAAATTTTTGCCATGAAAAATGGACGATGTATAGTCCATTATATTTTTTGCATAAAAAAATTTTTAGCATGAAAAATGGACGATAAAAAAAATGGACGATAAATTAAATTTTTTGCATAAAAAAATTTTTTCCATGAAAAATGGACGATGTATAGTCCATTAAATTTTTTGCATAAAAAAATTAACGATGTATAATCTATTTAATTTTTTGCATAAAAAATGAACAATGTACAGCCCATTAAATTTTTTGCATAAAAAAATTTTTCCATAAAAAATGGACGATGTATAGTTCATTAAATTTTTTGCATAAAAAATGGACGATGTATAGTCCATTAAATTTTTTGCATAAAAAATTTTTTGCATGAAAAATGGACGATGTATAGTCCATTAAATTTTTTGCATAAAAAAATTTTTGCCATGAAAAATGGACGATGTATAGTCTATTAATTTTTTTGCATAAAAAAATTAACGATGTATAATCTATTTAATTTTTTGCATAAAAAATGAACGATGTATAGTCCATTAAATTTTTTGCATAAAAAAATTTTTGGCATGAAAAATGGACGATGTACAGTCCATTAAATTTTTTGCACAAAAAAATTTTTGCCATGAAAAATGGACGATGTATAATCTATTTATTTTTTGCATAAAAAATGAACGATGTATAGTCCATTAAATTTTTTGCATAAAAAAATTTTTGCCATGAAAAATGGACGATTATAGTCCATTAATTTTTTTGCATAAAAAAATTAACGATGTATAATCTATTTAATTTTTTGCATAAAAAATGAACGATGTATAGTCCATTAAATTTTTTGCATAAAAAAATTTTTGGCATGAAAAATGGACGATGTACAGTCCATTAAATTTTTTGCACAAAAAAATTTTTAGCATGAAAAATGGACGATGTATAGTCCATTATATTTTTTGCATAAAAAAATTTTTAGCATGAAAAATGGACGATGTATAGTCCATTAAATTTTTTGCATAAAAAAATTTTTTCCATGAAAAATGGACGATGTATAGTCCATTAAATTTTTTGCATAAAAAAATTAACGATGTATAACCTATTTAATTTTTTGCATAAAAAATGAACGATTATAGTGCATTAAATTTTTTGCATAAAAAAATTTTTGGCATGAAAAATGGACGATGTATAGTCCATTAAATTTTTTGCATAAAAAAATTTTTCCATAAAAAATGGACGATGTATTCATGTTCATTAAATTTTTTGCATAAAAAATGGACGATGTATAGTCCATTAAATTTTTTGCATAAAAAAATTTTTTCCATGAAAAATGGACGATGTATAGTCCATTAAATTTTTGGCATGAAAAATGGACGATGTATAGTCCATTAATTTTTTTGCATAAAAAAATTAACGATGTATAATAAAAAATTAACGATGTATAGTCCATTAAATTTTTTGCATAAAAAAATTTTTGCCATGAAAAATGGACGATGTACAGTCCATTAAATTTTTTGCATAAAAAAATTTTTGGCATGAAAAATGGACGATGTATAATAATCCATTAAATTTTTTGCATAAAAAAATTAACGATGTATAATTCAATTAATTTTTTGCATAAAAATGGACAATGTACAGTCCATTAAATTTTTTGCATAAAAAAATTATTGCCATGAAAAATGGACGATATAGTCCATTAAATTTTTTGCATAAAAAAATTTTTTGCATGAAAAATGGACGATGTATAGTCCATTAATTTTTTTGCATAAAAAAATTAACGATGTATAATCTATTTAATTTTTTGCATAAAAAATGAACGATGTATAGTCCATTAAATTTTTTGCATAAAAAAATTTTTGGCATGAAAAATGGACGATGTATAGTCCATTATATTTTTTGCATAAAAAAATTTTTAGCATGAAAAATGGACGATGTATAGTCCATTAAATTTTTTGCATAAAAAAATTTTTTCCATGAAAAATGCATAAAAAATTTAACGATGTATAACCTATTTAATTTTTTGCATAAAAAATGAACGATTATAGTGCATTAAATTTTTTGCATAAAAAAATTTTTGGCATGAAAAATGGACGATGTATAATAATCCATTAAATTTTTTGCATAAAAAAATTAACGATGTATAATTCAATTAATTTTTTGCATAAAAATGGACAATGTACAGTCCATTAAATTTTTTGCATAAAAAAATTATTGCCATGAAAAATGGACGATATAGTCCATTAAATTTTTTGCATAAAAAAATTTTTTGCATGAAAAATGGACGATGTATAGTCCATTAATTTTTTTCCATAAAAAAATTAACGATGTATAATCTATTTAATTTTTTGCATAAAAAATGAACGATGTATAGTCCATTAAATTTTTTGCATAAAAAAATTTTTGCCATGAAAAATGCACGATGTATAGTCCATTAAATTTTTTGCATAAAAAAATTAATGATGTATAATCTATTTAATTTTTTGCATAAAAAATGAACGATGTATAGTCCATTAAATTTTTTGCATAAAAAAATTTTTGCCATAAAAAATGGACGATGTATAGTTCACTAAATTTTTTGCATAAAAAATGGACGATGTATAGTCCATTAAATTTTTTGCATAAAAAAATTTTTTGCATGAAAAATGGACGATGTATAGTCCATTAAATTTTTTGCATAAAAAAATTTTTTGCATGAAAAATGGACGATGTATAGTCCATTAAATTTTTTGCATAAAAAAATTTTTTGCATGAAAAATGGACGATGTATAGTCCATTAAATTTTTTGCATAACAAAATTTTTTCCATGAAAAATGGACGATGTATAGTCCATTAAATTTTTGGCATGAAAAATGGACGATGTATAGTCCATTAATTTTTTTGCATAAAAAAATTAACGATGTATAATCTATTTAATTTTTTGCATAAAAAATGAACGATGTATAGTCCATTAAATTTTTTGCATAAAAAAATTAACGATGTATAATCTATTTAATTTTTTGCATAAAAAATGAACGATGTATAGTCCATTAAATTTTATGCATAAAAAAATTTTTTCCATGAAAAATGGTCGATGTATAGTCCATTAAATTTTTTGCATAAAAAATTTTTCCATAAAAAATGGACGATGTATAGTCCATTAAATTTTTTGCATAAAAAAATTAACGATGTATAATCTATTTAATTTTTTGCATAAAAAATGAACGATGTATAGTCCATTAAATTTTTTGCATAAAAAAATTTTTGGCATGAAAAATTGACGATGTATAGTCCATTAAATTTTTTGCATAAAAAAATTAACGATGTATAATCTATTTAATTTTTTGCATAAAAAATGAACGATTATAGTCCATTAAATTTTTTGCATAAAAAAATTTTTTGCATGAAAAATGGACGATGTATAGTCCATTAAATTTTTTGCATAAAAAAATTAACAATGTATAATCTATTTAATTTTTTGTCCATTAAATTTTTTGCTTAAAAAAAATTTTTTGCATATAAAATGGACGATGTATAGTCCATTAAATTTTTTGCATAAAAAAATTAACGATGTATAATCTATTTAATTTTTTGCATAAAAAAATTAACGATGTATAATCTATTTAATTTTTTGCATAAAAAATGAACGATGTATAGTGCATTAAATTTTTGCATAAAAAAATTTTTCCATAAAAAATGGACGATGTATAGTTCATTAAATTTTTTGCATAAAAAAATTTTTTCCATGAAAAATGGACGATGTATAGTCCATTAAATTTTTGGCATGAAAAATGGACGATGTATAGTCCATTAAATTTTTTGCATAAAAAAATTTTTGCCATGAAAAAAGGACGATGTATAGTCCATTAAATTTTTTGCATAAAAAAATTAACGATGTATAATCTATTTAATTTTTTGCATAAAAAATGAACGATGTATAGTCCATTAAATTTTTTGCATAAAAAAATTTTTGGCATGAAAAATGGACGATGTATAGTCCATTAATTTTTTTGCATAAAAAAATTAACGATGTATAATCTATTTAATTTTTTGCATAAAAAATGAACGATGTATAAGTCCATTAAATTTTTTGCATAAAAAAATTTTTGGCATGAAAAATGGACGATGTATAGTCCATTATATTTTTTGCATAGAAAAATTTTTAGCATGAAAAATGGACGATGTATAGTCCATTAAATTTTTTGCATAAAAAAATTTTTTCCATGAAAAATGGACGATGTATAGTCCATTAAATTTTTTGCATAAAAAAATTAACGATGTACAGTCCATTAAAATTTTTGCATAAAAAAATTTTTTGCATGAAAAATGGACGATGTATAGTCCATTAATTTTTTTGCATAAAAAAATTAACGATGTATAATCTATTTATATTTTTGCATAAAAAATGAACGATGTATAGTCCATTAAATTTTTTGCATAAAAAAATTTTTGGCATGAAAAATGCACGATGTATAGTCCATTAAATTTTTTGCATAAAAAAATTAACGATGTATAATCTATTTAATTTTTTGCATAAAAAATGAACGATGTATAGTCCATTAAATTTTTTGCATAAAAAAATTTTTGGCATGAAAAATGGACGATGTATAGTCCATTAAATTTTTGGCATGAAAAATGGACGATGTATAGTCCATTAAATTTTTTGCATAAAAAAATTTTTTGCATGAAAAATGGACGATGTATAGTCCATTAAATTTTTGGCATGAAAAATGGACGATGTATAGTCCATTAATTTTTTTGCATAAAAAAATTAACGATGTATAATCTATTTAATTTTTTGCATAAAAAATGAACGATGTATAGTCCATTAAATTTTTTGCATAAAAAAATTTTTGCCATGAAAAATGGACGATATATAGTCCATTAAATTTTTTGCATGAAAAATGGACGATGTACAGTCCATTAAATTTTTTGCATAAAAAAATTTTTGGCATAAAAAATGGACGATGTATAGTTCACTAAATTTTTTGCATAAAAAATGGACGATGTATAGTCCATTAAATTTTTTGCATAAAAAAATTTTTTGCATGAAAAATGGACGATGGATACAGTCCATTAAATTTTTGGCATAAAAAATTTTTGGCATGAAAAATGGACGATGTATAGTCCATTAAATTTTTTGCATAAAAAAATTTTTTGCATGAAAAATGGACGATGTATAGTCCATTAAATTTTTGGCATGAAAAATGGACGATGTATAGTCCATTAATTTTTTTGCATAAAAAAATTAACGATGTATAATCTATTTAATTTTTTGCATAAAAAATGAACGATGTATAGTCCATTAAATTTTTTGCATAAAAAGATTTTTGGCATGAAAAATGGACGATGTACAGTCCATTAAATTTTTTGCATAAAAAAATTTTTGCCATGAAAAATGGACGATGTACAGTCCATTAAATTTTTAGCATAAACAAATTTTTGGCATGAAAAATGGACGATGTATAGTCCATTATATTTTTTGCATAAAAAAATTTTTAGCATGAAAAATGGACGATGTATAGTCCATTAATTTTTTGCATAAAAAAATTTTTGCCATGAAAAATGGACGATGTACAGTCCATTAAATTTTTAGCATAAAAAAATTTTTGGCATGAAAAATGGACGATGTATAGTCCATTATATTTTTTGCATAAAAAAATTTTTAGCATGAAAAATGGACGATGTACAGTCCATTAAATTTTTTGAATAAAAAAATTTTTGCCATGAAAAATGGACGATGTATAGTCCATTATATTTTATGCATAAAAAAATTTTTAGCATGAAAAATGGACGATATATAGTCCATTAAATTTTTTGCATGAAAAATGGACGATGTACAGTCCATTAAATTTTTTGCATAAAAAAATTTTTGGCATGAAAAATGGACGATGTACAGTCCATTAAATTTTTTGCATAAAAAAATTTTTGGCATGAAAAATGGACGATGTATAGTCGATTATATTTTTTGCATAAAAAAATTTTTAGCATGAAAAATGGACGATGTATAGTCCATTAATTTTTTTGCATAAAAAAATTAACGATGTATAATCTATTTAATTTTTTGCATAAAAAATGAACGATGTACAGTCCATTAAATTTTTTGCATAAAAAAATTATTGCCATGAAAAATGGACGATATAGTCCATTAAATTTTTTGC
The DNA here is from genome assembly GCA_936439885.1 of Nowickia ferox. Lineage (NCBI taxonomy): Eukaryota > Metazoa > Arthropoda > Insecta > Diptera > Tachinidae > Nowickia > Nowickia ferox. The sequence continues at coordinate 6,894,255 of OW387025.1, read as the reverse complement.
ATAAAAAAATTTTTGGCATGAAAAATGCACGATGTCCATTAAATTTTTTGCATAAAAAAATTAACGATGTATAATCTATTTAATTTTTTGCATAAAAAATGAACGATGTATAGTCCATTAAATTTTTTGCATAAAAAAATTTTTGGCATAAAAAATGGACGATGTATAGTTCACTAAATTTTTTGCATAAAAAATGGACGATGTATAGTCCATTAAATTTTTTGCATAAAAAAATTTTTTGCATGAAAAATGGACGATGTATAGTCCATTAAATTTTTTGCATAAAAAAATTTTTTGCATGAAAAATGGACGATGTATAGTCCATTAAATTTTTTGCATAAAAAAATTTTTTGCATGAAAAATGGACGATGTATAGTCCATTAAATTTTTGGCATGAAAAATGGACGATCTATAGTCCATTAATTTTTTTGCATAAAAAAATTAGCGATGTATAATCTATTTAATTTTTTGCATAAAAAATGAACGATGTATAGTCCATTAAATTTTTTGCATAAAAAAATTTTTGGCATGAAAAATGGACGATGGATACAGTCCATTAAATTTTTGGCATAAAAAATTTTTGTCATGAAAAATGGACGATGTATAGTCCATTAAATTTTTTGCATAAAAAAATTTTTTGCATGAAAAATGGACGATGTATAGTCCAATAAATTTTTGGCATGAAAAATGGACGATGTATAGTCCATTAATTTTTTTGCATAAAAAAATTAACGATGTATAATCTATTTAATTTTTTGCATAAAAAATGAACGATGTATAGTCCATTAAATTTTTTGCATAAAAAAATTTTTGCCATGAAAAATGCACGATGTATAGTCCATTAAATTTTTTGCATAAAAAAATTAACGATGTATAATCTATTTAATTTTTTGCATAAAAAATGAACGATGTATAGTCCATTAAATTTTTTGCATAAAAAAATTTTTTGCATGAAAAATGGACGATGTACAGTCCATTAAATTTTTTGCATAAAAAAATTTTTTGCATGAAAAATGGACGATGTATAGTCCATTAAATTTTTGGCATGAAAAATGGAGGATGTATAGTCCATTAAATTTTTTGCATAAAAAAATTTTTTGCATGAAAAATGGACGATGTACAGTCCATTAAATTTTTTGCATAAAAAAATTTTTTGCATGAAAAATGGACGATGTATAGTCCATTAAATTTTTTGCATAAAAAAATTTTTTCATAAAAATGGACGATGTATAGTTCATTAAATTTTTTGCATAAAAAATGGACGATGTATAGTCCATTAAATTTTTTGCATAAAAAAATTTTTTGCATGAAAAATGGACGATGTATAGTCCATTAAATTTTTTGCATAAAAAAATTTTTTCCATGAAAAATGGACGATGTATAGTCCGTTAAATTTTTTGCATAAAAAAATTTTTGGCATGAAAAATTGACGATGTATAGTCCATTAAATTTTTTGCATGAAAAATGGACGATGTATAGTCCATTAATTTTTTTGCATAAAAAAATTAACGATGTATAATCTATTTAATTTTTTGCATAAAAAATGAACGATGTATAGTGCATTAAATTTTTTGCATAAAAAAATTTTTCCATAAAAAATGGACGATGTATAGTTCATTAAATTTTTTGCATAAAAAAATTTTTTCCATGAAAAATGGACGATGTATAGTCCATTAAATTTTTGCCATGAAAAATGGACGATGTACAGTCCATTAAATTTTTGGCATAAAAAATTTTTGGTATGAAAAATGGACGATGTATAGTCCATTAAATTTTTTGCATAAAAAAATTTTTTGCATGAAAAATGGACGATGTATAGTCCATTAAATTTTTGGCATGAAAAATGGACGATGTATAGTCCATTAATTTTTTTGCATAAAAAAATTAACGATGTATAATCTATTTAATTTTTTGCATAAAAAATGAACGATGTATAGTCCATTAAATTTTTTGCATAAAAAAATTTTTGGCATGAAAAATGGACGATGTACAGTCCATTAAATTTTTTGCATAAAAAAATTTTTGGCATGAAAAATGGACGATGTACAGTCCATTAAATTTTTAGCATAAAAAAATTTTTGGCATGAAAAATGGACGATGTATAGTCCATTATATTTTTTGCATAAAAAAATTTTTAGCATGAAAAATGGACGATGTATAGTCCATTAATTTTTTGCATAAAAAAATTTTTTGCATGAAAAATGGACGATGTATAGTCCATTAAATTTTTTCCATAAAAAAATTAACGATGTATAATCTATTTAATTTTTTGCATAAAAAATGAACAATGTACAGTCCATTAAATTTTTTGCATAAAAAAATTTTTCCATAAAAAATGGACGATGTATAGTTCATTAAATTTTTTGCATAAAAAATGGACGATGTACAGTCCATTAAATTTTTTGCATAAAAAAATTTTTACCATGAAAAATGGACGATGTATAGTCCATTAAATTTTTTGCATAACAAAATTAACGATGTATAATCTATTTAATTTTTTGCATAAAAAATTAACGATGTATAGTCCATTAAATTTTTTGCATAAAAAAATTTTTGGCATGAAAAATGGACGATGTATAGTCCATTAATTTTTTTGCATAAAAAAATTAACGATGTATAATCTATTTAATTTTTTGCATAACAAATGAACGATGTATAAGTCCATTCAATTTTTTGCATAAAAAATGAACGATGTATAGTCCATTAAATTTTTTGCATAAAAAAATTTTTACCATGAAAAATGGACGATGTATAGTCCATTAATTTTTTTGCATAAAAAAATTAACGATGTATAATCTATTTAATTTTTTGCATAACAAATGAACGATGTATAAGTCCATTAAATTTTTTGCATAAAAAAATTTTTGCCATGAAAAATGGACGATGTATAGTCCATTATATTTTTTGCATAGAAAAATTTTTAGCATGAAAAATGGACGATGTATAGTCCATTAAATTTTTTGCATAAAAAAATTTTTTCCATGAAAAATGGACGATGTATAGTCCATTAAATTTTTTGCATAAAAAATTAACGATGTATAATCTATTTAATTTTTTGCATAAAAAAATTAACGATGTATAATCTATTTAATTTTTTCCATAAAAAATGAACGATGTATAGTACATTAAATTTTTTGCATAAAAAAATTTTTGGCATGAAAAATGGACGATGTATAGTCCATTAAATTTTTTCCATAAAAAATGGACGATGTATAGTCCATTAAATTTTTTGCATAAAAAATTTTTTGCATGAAAAATGGACGATGTATAGTCCATTATATTTTTTGCATAAAAAAATTTTTAGCATGAAAAATGGACGATGTACAGTCCATTAAATTTTTTGCATAAAAAAATTTTTGGCATGAAAAATGGACGATGTACAGTCCATTAAATTTTTGGCATGAAAAATGGACGATGTACAGTCCATTAAATTTTTAGCATAAAAAAATTTTTGGCATGAAAAATGGACGATGTATAGTCCATTATATTTTTTGCATAAAAAAATTTTTAGCATGAAAAATGGACGATGTATAGTCCATTAATTTTTTGCATAAAAAAATTTTTTGCATGAAAAATGGACGATGTATAGTCCATTAAATTTTTTGCATAAAAAAATTAACGATGTATAATCTATTTAATTTTTTGCATAAAAAATGAACAATGTACAGTCCATTAAATTTTTTGCATAAAAAAATTTTTCCATAAAAAATGGACGATGTATAGTTCATTAAATTTTTTGCATAAAAAATGGACGATGTACAGTCCATTAAATTTTTTGCATAAAAAAATTTTTACCATGAAAAATGGACGATGTATAGTCCATTAAATTTTTTGCATAACAAAATTAACGATGTATAATCTATTTAATTTTTTGCATAAAAAATTAACGATGTATAGTCCATTAAATTTTTTGCATAAAAAAATTTTTGGCATGAAAAATGGACGATGTATAGTCCATTAATTTTTTTGCATAAAAAAATTAACGATGTATAATCTATTTAATTTTTTGCATAACAAATGAACGATGTATAAGTCCATTCAATTTTTTGCATAAAAAATGAACGATGTATAGTGCATTAAATTTTTTGCATAAAAAAATTTTTGGCATGAAAAATGGACGATGTATAGTCCATTAAATTTTTTCCATAAAAAAATTTTTCCATAAAAAATGGACGATGTATAGTTCATTAAATTTTTTGCATAAAAAATGGACGATGTATAGTCCATTAAATTTTTTGCATAAAAAAATTTTTGGCATGAAAAATGGACGATGTACAGTCCATTATATTTTTTGCATAAAAAAATTTTTAGCATGAAAAATGGACGATGTATAGTCCATTAAATTTTTTGCATAAAAAATGGACGATGTATAGTCCATTAAATTTTTTGCATAAAAAATTTTTTGCATGAAAAATGGACGATGTATAGTCCATTACATTTTTTGCATAGAAAAATTTTTAGCATGAAAAATGGACGATGTATAGTCCATTAAATTTTTTGCATAAAAAAATTTTTTCCATGAAAAATGGACGATGTATAGTCCATTAAATTTTTTGCATAAAAAATTAACGATGTATAATCTATTTAATTTTTTGCATAAAAAATGAACGATGTATAGTCCATTAAATTTTTTGCATAAAAAAATTAACGATGTATAATCTATTTAATTTTTTCCATAAAAAATGAACGATGTATAGTACATAAAATTTTTTGCATAAAAAAATTTTTGGCATGAAAAATGGACGATGTATAGTCCATTAAATTTTTTCCATAAAAAATGGACGATGTATAGTCCATTAAATTTTTTGCATAAAAATTTTTGCATGAAAAATGGACGATGTATAGTCCATTATATTTTTTGCATAAAAAAATTTTTAGCATGAAAAATGGACGATGTACAGTCCATTAAATTTTTTGCATAAAAAAATTTTTGGCATGAAAAATGGACGATGTACAGTCCATTAAATTTTTGGCATGAAAAATGGACGATGTATAGTCCATTAATTTTTTTGCATAAAAAAATTAACGATGTATAATCTATTTAATTTTTTGCATAAAAAATGAACGATGTATAGTGCATTAAATTTTTTGCATAAAAAAATTTTTGGCATGAAAAATGGACGATGTATAGTCCATTAAATTTTTTCCATAAAAAAATTTTTCCATAAAAAATGGACGATGTATAGTTCATTAAATTTTTTGCATAAAAAATGGACGATGTATAGTCCATTAAATTTTTTGCATAAAAAAATTTTTGGCATGAAAAATGGACGATGTACAGTCCATTATATTTTTTGCATAAAAAAATTTTTAGCATGAAAAATGGACGATGTATAGTCCATTAAATTTTTTGCATAAAAAATGGACGATGTATAGTCCATTAAATTTTTTGCATAAAAAATTTTTTGCATGAAAAATGGACGATGTATAGTCCATTATATTTTTTGCATAGAAAAATTTTTAGCATGAAAAATGGACGATGTATAGTCCATTAAATTTTTTGCATAAAAAAATTTTTTCCATGAAAAATGGACGATGTATAGTCCATTAAATTTTTTGCATAAAAAATTAACGATGTATAATCTATTTAATTTTTTGCATAAAAAATGAACGATGTATAGTCCATTAAATTTTTTGCATAAAAAAATTAACGATGTATAATCTATTTAATTTTTTCCATAAAAAATGAACGATGTATAGTACATTAAATTTTTTGCATAAAAAAATTTTTGGCATGAAAAATGGACGATGTATAGTCCATTAAATTTTTTCCATAAAAAATGGACGATGTATAGTCCATTAAATTTTTTGCATAAAAAATTTTTTGCATGAAAAATGGACGATGTATAGTCCATTATATTTTTTGCATAAAAAAATTTTTAGCATGAAAAATGGACGATGTACAGTCCATTAAATTTTTTGCATAAAAAAATTTTTGGCATGAAAAATGGACGATGTACAGTCCATTAAATTTTTGGCATGAAAAATGGACGATGTATAGTCCATTAATTTTTTTGCATAAAAAAATTAACGATGTATAATCTATTTAATTTTTTGCATAAAAAATGAACGATGTATAGTGCATTAAATTTTTTGCATAAAAAAATTTTTGGCATGAAAAATGGACGATGTATAGTCCATTAAATTTTTTCCATAAAAAAATTTTTCCATAAAAAATGGACGATGTATAGTTCATTAAATTTTTTGCATAAAAAATGGACGATGTATAGTCCATTAAATTTTTTGCATAAAAAAATTTTTGGCATGAAAAATGGACGATGTACAGTCCATTATATTTTTTGCATAAAAAAATTTTTAGCATGAAAAATGGACGATGTATAGTCCATTAAATTTTTTGCATAAAAAATGGACGATGTATAGTCCATTAAATTTTTTGCATAAAAAATGGACGATGTATAGTTCATTAAATTTTTTGCATGAAAAATGGACGATGTACAGTCCATTAAATTTTTGGCATGAAAAATGGACGATGTATAGTCCATTAATTTTTTTGCATAAAAAAATTAACGATGTATAATCTATTTAATTTTTTGCATAAAAAATTAACGATGTATAGTCCATTATATTTTTTGCATAAAAAAATTTTTAGCATGAAAAATGGACGATGTATATATAGTCCATTAAATTTTTTGCATAAAAAAATTTTTTGCATGAAAAATGGACGATGTATAGTGCATTAAATTTTTTGCATAAAAAAATTTTTGGCATGAAAAATGGACGATGTATAGTCCATTAAATTTTTTTGCATAAAAAAATTTTTAGCATGAAAAATGGACGATGTATAGTCCATTAAATTTTTGGCATGAAAAACGGACGATGTATAGTCCATTAATTTTTTTCCATAAAAAAATTAACGATGTATAATCTATTTAATTTTTTGCATAAAAAATGAACGATGTATAGTCCATTAAATTTTTTGCATAAAAAAATTTTTGGCATGACAAATGGACGATGTATAGTCCATTAATTTTTTTGCATAAAAAAATTAACGATGTATAATCTATTTAATTTTTTGCATAAAAAATTAACGATTATAGTCCATTAAATTTTTTGCATAAAAAAAATTTTTGGCATGAAAAATGGACGATGTATAGTCCATTATATTTTTTGCATAAAAAAATTTTTTGCATGAAAAATGGACGATGTACAGTCCATTAAATTTTTTGCATAAAAAAATTTTTCCATAAAAAATGGACGATGTATAGTTCATTAAATTTTTTGCATAAAAAATGGACGATGTATAGTCCATTAAATTTTTTGCATAAAAAAATTTTTTGCATGAAAAATGGACGATGTACAGTCCATTAAATTTTTTGCATAAAAAAATTTTTTGCATGAAAAATGGACGAAGGTTAGTCCATTAAATTTTTGGCATGAAAAATGGAGGATGTATAGTCCATTAATTTTTTTGCATAAAAAAGTTAACGATGTATAATCTATTTAATTTTTTGCATAAAAAATGAACGATGTATAGTGCATTAAATTTTTTGCATAAAAAAATTTTTGGCATGAAAAATGGACGATGTATAGTCCATTAAATTTTTTGCATAAAAAAATTTTTGGCATGAAAAATGGACGATGTATAGTCCATTAAATTTTTTCCATAAAAAAATTTTTCCATAAAAAATGGACGATGTATAGTTCATTAAATTTTTTGCATAAAAAATGGACGATGTATAGTCCATTAAATTTTTTGCATAAAAAATTTTTTGCATGAAAAATGGACGATGTATAGTCCATTAAATTTTTTGCATAAAAAAATTTTTGGCATGAAAAATGCACGATGTATAGTCCATTAAATTTTTTGCATAAAAAAATTAACGATGTATAATCTATTTAATTTTTTGCATATAAAATTAACGATTATAGTCCATTAAATTTTTTGCATAAAAAAATTTTTGGCATGAAAAATGGACGATGTATAGTCCATTATATTTTTTGCATGAAAAATGGACGATGTATAGTCCATTAATTTTTTTGCATAAAAAAATTAACGATGTATAATCTATTTAATTTTTTGCATAAAAAATGAACGATGTATAGTGCATTAAATTTTTTACATAAAAAAATTTTTGGCATGAAAAATGGACGATGTATAGTCCATTAAATTTTTTCCGTAAAAAAATTTTTCCATAAAAAATGGACGATGTATAGTTCATTAAATTTTTTGCATAAAAAAATTTTTTGCATGAAAAATGGACGATTACAGTCCATTAAATATTTTGCATAAAAAAATTTTTTGCATGAAAAATGGACGATGTATAGTCCATTAAATTTTTGGCATGAAAAATGGACGATGTATAGTCCATTAATTTTTTTGCATAAAAAAATTAACGATGTATAATCTATTTAATTTTTTGCATAAAAAATGAAAGATTATAGTGCATTAAATTTTTTGCATAAAAAAATTTTTGCCATGAAAAATGGACGTATAGTCCATTATATTTTTTGCATAAAAAAATTTTTAGCATGAAAAATGGACGATGTGTAGTCCATTAAATTTTTGGCATGAAAAATGGACGATGTATAGTCCATTAATTTTTTTGCATAAAAAAATTAACGATGTATAATCTATTTAATTTTTTGCATAAAAAATGAACGATGTATAGTCCATTAAATTTTTTGCATAAAAAAATTTTTGGCATGAAAAATGGACGATGTATACATTAATTTTTTTGCATAAAAAAATTAACGATGTATAATCTATTTAATTTTTTGCATAAAAAATGAACGATGTATAGTCCATTAAATTTTTTGCATAAAAAAATTTTTGGCATGAAAAATGGACGATGTATAGTCCATTATATTTTATGCATAAAAAAATTTTTAGCATGAAAAATGGACGATATATAGTCCATTAAATTTTTGGCATGAAAAATGGACGATGTACAGTCCATTAAATTTTTTGCATAAAAAAATTTTTGCCATGAAAAATGAACGATGTATAGTCCATTATATTTTATGCATAAAAAAATTTTTAGCATGAAAAATGGACGATGTACAGTCCATTAAATTTTTTGCATAAAAAAATTTTTGGCATGAAAAATGGACGATGTATAGTCCATTATATTTTTTGCATAAAAAAATTTTTAGCATGAAAAATGGACGATGTATAGTCCATTATATTTTATGCATAAAAAAATTTTTAGCATGAAAAATGGACGATGTATAGTCCATTAAATTTTTGGCATGAAAAATGGACGATGTATAGTCCATTAATTTTTTTGCATAAAAAAATTAACGATGTATAATCTACTTAATTTTTTGCATAAAAAATGAACGATGTATAGTGCATTAAATTTTTTGCATAAAAAAATTTTTGGCATGAAAAATGGACGATGTATAGTCCATTAAATTTTTTGCATAAAAAAATTTTTCCATAAAAAATGGACGATGTATAGTTCATTAAATTTTTTGCATAAAAAATGGACGATTATAGTCCATTAAATTTTTTCCATAAAAAATTTTTTTGCATGAAAAATGGACGATATATAGTCCATTAATTTGTTTGCATAAAAAAATTAACGATGTATAATCTATTTAATTTTTTGCATAAAAAATGAACGATGTATAGTCCATTAAATTTTTTGCATAAAAAAATTTTTTGCATGAAAAATGGACGATGTATAGTCCATTAAATTTTTGGCATGAAAAATGGACGATGTACAGTCCATTATATTTTTTGCATAAAAAAATTTTTAGCATGAAAAATGGACGATGTATAGTCCATTAAATATTTTTACCAAAAAAAAATTTTTTGCATAAAAAATGGACGATGTATAGTCCATTAAATTTTTTGCATAAAAAATTTTTTCCATGAAAAATGGACGATGTATAGTCCATTAAATTTTTTGCATAAAAAAATTTTTGGCATGAAAAATGGACGATGTACAGTCCATTAAATTTTTTGCATAAAAAAATTTTTGGCATGAAAAATGGACGATGTATATTTTAGCATGAAAAATGGACGATGTATAGTCCATTAAATTTTTGGCATGAAAAATGGACGATGTATAGTCCATTAATTTTTTTGCATAAAAAAATTAACGATGTATAATCTATTTAATTTTTTGCATAAAAAATGAACGATGTATAGTGCATTAAATTTTTTGCATAAAAAATTTTTTGGCATGAAAAATGGACGATGTATAGTCCATTAAATTTTTTCCATAAAAAAATTTTTCCATAAAAAATGGACGATGTATAGTTCATTAAATTTTTTGCATAAAAAAAATTTTTAGCATGAAAAATGGACGATGTATAGTCCATTAAATTTTTTCCATAAAAAAATTTTTGGCATGAAAAATGCACGATGTATAGTCCATTAAATTTTTTGCATAAAAAAATTAACGATGTATAATCTATTTAATTTTTTGCATATAAAATTAACGATTATAGTCCATTAAATTTTTTGCATAAAAAAATTTTTGGCATGAAAAATGGACGATGTATAGTCCATTATATTTTTTGCATGAAAAATGGACGATGTATAGTCCATTAATTTTTTTGCATAAAAAAATTAACGATGTATAATCTATTTAATTTTTTGCATAAAAAATGAACGATGTATAGTGCATTAAATTTTTTGCATAAAAAAATTTTTGCCATGAAAAATGGACGATGTATAGTCCATTAAATTTTTTCCATAACAAAATGTTTCCATAAAAAATGGACGATGTATAGTTCATTAAATTTTTTGCATAAAAAAATTTTTTGCATGAAAAATGGACGATGTACAGTCCATTAAATTTTTTGCATAAAAAAATTTTTTGCATGAAAAATGGACGATGTATAGTCCATTAAATTTTTGGCATGAAAAATGGACGATGTATAGTCCATTAATTTTTTTGCATAAAAAAATTAACGATGTATAATCTATTTAATTTTTTGCATAAAAAATGAAAGATTATAGTGCATTAAATTTTTTGCATAAAAAAATTTTTGCCATGAAAAATGGACGATGTATAGTCCATTATATTTTTTGCATAAAAAAATTTTTAGCATGAAAAATGGACGATGTACAGTCCATTAAATTTTTTGCATAAAAAAATTTTTGCCATGAAAAATGGACGATGTATATTTTAGCATGAAAAATGGACGATGTATAGTCCATTAAATTTTTGGCATGAAAAATGGACGATGTATAGTCCATTATATTTTATGCATAAAAAAATTTTTAGCATGAAAAATGGACGATATATAGTCCATTAAATTTTTGGCATGAAAAATGGACGATGTACAGTCCATTAAATTTTTTGCATAAAAAAATTTTTGCCATGAAAAATGAACGATGTACAAGTCCATTAAATCTTTTGCATAAAAAAATTTTTGGCATGAAAAATGGACGATGTATAGTCCATTATATTTTTTGCATAAAAAAATTTTTAGCATGAAAAATGGACGATGTATAGTCCATTATATTTTATGCATAAAAAAATTTTTAGCATGAAAAATGGACGATGTATAGTCCATTAAATTTTTGGCATGAAAAATGGACGATGTATAGTCCATTAATTTTTTTGCATAAAAAAATTAACGATGTATAATCTACTTAATTTTTTGCATAAAAAATGAACGATGTATAGTGCATTAAATTTTTTGCATAAAAAAATTTTTGCCATGAAAAATGGACGATGTATAGTCCATTAAATTTTTTGCATAAAAAAATTTTTCCATAAAAAATGGACGATGTATAGTTCATTAAATTTTTTGCATAAAAAATGGACGATGTATAGTCCATTAAATTTTTTGCATAAAAAAATTTTTTGCATGAAAAATGGACGATGTATAGTCCATTAAATTTTTGGCATGAAAAATGGACGATGTATAGTCCATTAATTTGTTTGCATAAAAAAATTAACGATGTATAATCTATTTAATTTTTTGCATAAAAAATGAACGATGTATAGTCCATTAAATTTTTTGCATAAAAAAATTTTTTGCATGAAAAATGGACGATGTATAGTCCATTAAATTTTTGGCATGAAAAATGGACGATGTACAGTCCATTAAATTTTTTGCATAAAAAAATTTTTGCCATGAAAAATGGACGATGTACAGTCCATTATATTTTTTGCATAAAAAAATTTTTAGCATGAAAAATGGACGATGTATAGTCCATTAAATATTTTTGCCAAAAAAAAATTTTTTGCATAAAAAATGGACGATGTATAGTCCATTAAATTTTTTGCATAAAAAATTTTTTGCATGAAAAATGGACGATGTATAGTCCATTAAATTTTTTGCATAAAAAAATTTTTGGCATGAAAAATGGACGATGTACAGTCCATTAAATTTTTTGCATAAAAAAATTTTTGCCATGAAAAATGGACGATGTATATTTTAGCATGAAAAATGGACGATGTATAGTCCATTAAATTTTTGGCATGAAAAATGGACGATGTATAGTCCATTAATTTTTTTGCATAAAAAAATTAACGATGTATAATCTATTTAATTTTTTCCATAAAAAATTAACGATGTATAGTCCATTATATTTTTTGCATAAAAAAATTTTTAGCATGATGTATAGTCCATTAAATTTTTTGCATAAAAAAATTAACGATGTATAATCTATTTAATTTTTTTAATAAAAAATGAACGATGTATAGTCCATTAAATTTTTTGCATAAAAAAATTTTTGGCATGAAAAATGGACGATGTATAGTCCATTATATTTTTTGCATAAAAAAATTTTTAGCATGAAAAATGGACGATGTATAGTCCATTAAATTTTTTGCATAAAAAAATTTTTTCCATGAAAAATGGACGATGTATAGTTCATTAAATTTTTTGCATAAAAAATGGACGATGTATAGTCCATTAAATTTTTTGCATAAAAAAATTTTTTGCATGAAAAATGGACGATTATAGTCCATTAAATTTTTTCCATAAAAAAATTTTTGGCATGAAAAATGGACGATGTACAGTCCATTAAATTTTTTGCATAAAAAATTTTTGGCATGAAAAATGGACGATGTATAGTCCATTATATTTTTTGCATAAAAAAATTTTTAGCATGAAAAATGGACGATGTATAGTCCATTAAATTTTTGGCATGAAAAATGGACGATGTATAGTCCATTAAATTTTTTGCATAAAAAATGGACGATGTATCGTCCATTAAATTTTTTGCATAAAAAAATTTTTTGCATGAAAAATGGACGATGTATAGTCCATTAAATTTTTTGCATAAAAAAATTTTTGCATGAAAAATGGACGATGTATAGTCCATTAAATTTTTTGCATAAAAAACTTAACGATGTATAATCTATTTAATTTTTTGCATAAAAAATGAACGATGTATAGTGCATTAAATTTTTTGCATAAAAAAATTTTTGGCATGAAAAATGGACGATGTATAGTCCATTAAATTTTTTGCATAAAAAAATTTTTCCATAAAATATGGACGATGTATAGTTCATTAAATTTTTTGCATAAAAAATGGACGATGTATAGTCAATTAAATTTTTTGCATAAAAAATTTTTTGCATGAAAAATGGACGATGTATAGTCCATTAAATTTTTTGCATAAAAAAATTAACGATGTATAATCTATTTAATTTTTTTCATAAAAAATGAACGATGTATAGTGCATTAAATTTTTTGCATAAAAAATTTTTTTGCATGAAAAATGGACGATGTATAGTCCATTAATTTTTTTGCATAAAAAAATTAACGATGTATAATCTATTTAATTTTTTGCATAAAAAATTAACGATGTATAGTCCATTAAATTTTTTGCATAAAAAAATTTTTGGCATGAAAAATGGACGATGTATAGTCCATTATATTTTATGCATAAAAAAATTTTTAGCATGAAAAATGGACGATATATAGTCCATTAAATTTTTGGCATGAAAAATGGACGATGTACAGTCCATTAAATTTTTTGCATAAAAAAATTTTTGCCATGAAAAATGGACGATGTACAGTCCATTAAATTTTTTGCATAAAAAAATTTTTGGCATGAAAAATGGACGATGTATAGTCCATTATATTTATTGCATAAAAAAATTTTTAGCATGAAAAATGGACGATGTATAGTCCATTATATTTTATGCATAAAAAAATTTTTAGCATGAAAAATGGACGATGTATAGTCCATTAAATTTTTTGCATAAAAAAATTTTTCCATAAAAAATGGACGATGTATAGTTCATTAAATTTTTTGCATAAAAAATGGACGATGTATAGTCCATTAAATTTTTGGCATGAAAAATGGACGATGTATAGTCCATTAATTTGTTTGCATAAAAAAATTAACGATGTATAATCTATTTAATTTTTTGCATAAAAAATGAACGATGTATAGTCCATTAAATTTTTTGCATAAAAAAATTTTTTGCATGAAAAATGGACGATGTATAGTCCATTAAATTTTTGGCATGAAAAATGGACGATGTACAGTCCATTAAATTTTTTGCATAAAAAAATTTTTGGCATGAAAAATGGACGATGTACAGTCCATTATATTTTTTGCATAAAAAAATTTTTAGCATGAAAAATGGACGATGTATAGTCCATTAAATATTTTTGCCAAAAAAAAATTTTTTCCATAAAAAATGGACGATGTATAGTCCATTAAATTTTTTGCATAAAAAATTTTTTGCATGAAAAATGGACGATGTATAGTCCATTAAATTTTTTGCATAAAAAAATTTTTGCCATGAAAAATGGACGATGTACAAGTCCATTAAATTTTTTGCATAAAAAAATTTTTGGCATGAAAAATGGACGATGTATATTTTAGCATGAAAAATGGACGATGTATAGTCCATTAAATTTTTGGCATGAAAAATGGACGATGTATAATAGTCCATTAATTTTTTTGCATAAAAAAATTAACGATGTATAATCTATTTAATTTTTTCCATAAAAAATTAACGATGTATAGTCCATTATATTTTTTGCATAAAAAAATTTTTAGCATGAAAAATGGACGATGTATATATAGTCCATTAAATTTTTTGCATAAAAAAATTAACGATGTATAATCTATTTAATTTTTTTAATAAAAAATACACGATGTATAGTCCATTAAATTTTTTGCATAAAAAAATTTTTGGCATGAAAAATGGACGATGTATAGTCCATTAAATTTTTTGCATAAAAAAATTTTTGCCATGAAAAATGGACGATGTATAGTCCATTAAATTTTTTGCATAAAAAATTTTTGGCATGAAAAATGGACGATGTACAGTCCATTAAATTTTTTGCATAAAAAAATTTTTGCCATGAAAAATGGACGATGTATAGTCCATTATATTTTTTGCATAAAAAAATTTTTAGCATGAAAAATGGACGATGTATAGTCCATTAAATTTTTGGCATGAAAAATGGACGATGTATAGTCCATTAAATTTTTTGCATAAAAAATGGACGATGTATAGTCCATTAAATTTTTTGCATAAAAAAATTTTTTGCATGAAAAATGGACGATGTATAGTCCATTAAATTTTTTGCATAAAAAAATTTTTGCATGAAAAATGGACGATGTATAGTCCATTAAATTTTTTGCATAAAAAACTTAACGATGTATAATCTATTTAATTTTTTGCATAAAAAATGAACGATGTATAGTGCATTAAATTTTTTGCATAAACAAATTTTTGGCATGAAAAATGGACGATGTATAGTCCATTAAATTTTTTGCATAAAAAAATTTTTCCATAAAAAATGGACGATGTATAGTTCATTAAATTTTTTGCATAAAAAATGGACGATGTATAGTCAATTAAATTTTTTGCATAAAAAATTTTTTGCATGAAAAATGGACGATGTATAGTCCATTAAATTTTTTGCATAAAAAAATTTTTGCCATGAAAAATGGACGATGTACAGTCCATTAATTTTTTTGCATAAAAAAATTAACGATGTATAATCTATTTAATTTTTTGCATAAAAAATTAACGATGTATAGTTCATTAAATTTTTGCCATGAAAAATGGACGATGTATAGTCCATTAAATTTTTTGCATAAAAAATTTTTGGCATGAAAAATGGACGATGTACAGTCCATTAAATTTTTTGCATAAAAAAATTTTTGCCATGAAAAATGGACGATGTATAGTCCATTATATTTTTTGCATAAAAAAATTTTTAGCATGAAAAATGGACGATGTATAGTCCATTAAATTTTTGGCATGAAAAATGGACGATGTATAGTCCATTAAATTTTTTGCATAAAAAATGGACGATGTATAGTCCATTAAATTTTTTGCATAAAAAAATTTTTTGCATGAAAAATGGACGATGTATAGTCCATTAAATTTTTTGCATAAAAAAATTTTTGCATGAAAAATGGACGATGTATAGTCCATTAAATTTTTTGCATAAAAAACTTAACGATGTATAATCTATTTAATTTTTTGCATAAAAAATGAACGATGTATAGTGCATTAAATTTTTTGCATAAACAAATTTTTGGCATGAAAAATGGACGATGTATAGTCCATTAAATTTTTTGCATAAAAAAATTTTTCCATAAAAAATGGACGATGTATAGTTCATTAAATTTTTTGCATAAAAAATGGACGATGTATAGTCAATTAAATTTTTTGCATAAAAAATTTTTTGCATGAAAAATGGACGATGTATAGTCCATTAAATTTTTTGCATAAAAAAATTAACGATGTATAATCTATTTAATTTTTTGCATAAAAAATGAACGATGTATAGTGCATTAAATTTTTTGCATAAAAAAATTCTTGGCATGAAAAATGGACGATGTATAGTCCATTAAATTTTTTGCATAAAAAAATTTTTCCATAAAAAATGGACGATGTATAGTTCATTAAATTTTTTGCATAAAAAATGGACGATGTATAAATTAAATTTTTAAATTTTTTGCATAAAAAAATTTTTTCCATGAAAAATGGACGATGTACAGTCCATTAAATTTTTTGCATAAAAAAATTTTTTGCATGAAAAATGGACGATGTATAGTCCATTAAATTTTTGCCATGAAAAATGGACGATGTATAGTCCATTAATTTTTTTGCATAAAAAAATTAACGATGTATAATCTATTTAATTTTTTGCATAAAAAATGAACGATGTATAGTGCATTAAATTTTTTGCATAAAAAAATTTTTGGCATGAAAAATGGACGATGTACATACAGTCCATTAATTTTTTTGCATAAAAAAATTAACGATGTATAATCTATTTAATTTTTTCCATAAAAAATGAACGATGTATAGTCCATTAAGTTTTTTGCATAAAAAAATTTTTGGCATGAAAAATGGACGATGTATAGTCCATTATATTTTATGCATAAAAAAATTTTTTGCATGAAAAATGGACGATGTATAGTCCATTAAATTTTTTGCATAAAAAAATTTTTGCCATGAAAAATGGACGATGTACAGTCCATTAATTTTTTTGCATAAAAAAATTAACGATGTATAATCTATTTAATTTTTTGCATAAAAAATTAACGATGTATAGTTCATTAAATTTTTTGCATAAAAAATGGACGATGTATAGTCCATTAAATTTTTTGCATAAAAAAATTTTTTGCATGAAAAATGGACGATGTATAGTCCATTAAATTTTTTGCATAAAAAAATTTTTTGCATGAAAAATGGACGATGTATAGTCCATTAAATTTTTGGCATGAAAAATGGACGATGTATAGTCCATTAATTTTTTTGCATAAAAAAATTAACGATGTATAATCTATTTAATTTTTTGCATAAAAAATGAACGATGTATAGTCCATTAAATTTTTTGCATAAAAAAATTTTTGGCATGAAAAATGGAAGATGTATAGTCCATTATATTTTATGCATAAAAAAATTTTTAGCATGAAAAATGGACGATATATAGTCCATTAAATTTTTGGCATGAAAAATGGACGATGTACAGTCCATTAAATTTTTTGCATAAAAAAATTTTTGCCATGAAAAATGGACGATGTACAGTCCATTAAATTTTTTGCATAAAAAAATTTTTGGCATGAAAAATGGACGATGTATAGTCCATTATATTTTTTGCATAAAAAAATTTTTAGCATGAAAAATGGACGATGTATAGTCCATTATATTTTATGCATAAAAAAATTTTTAGCATGAAAAATGGACGATGTACAGTCCATTAAATTTTTTGCATAAAAAAATTTTTGGCATGAAAAATGGACGATGTATAGTCCATTAAATTTTTTGCATAAAAAACTTAACGATGTATAATCTATTTAATTTTTTGCATAAAAAATGAACGATGTATAGTGCATTAAATTTTTTGCATAAACAAATTTTTGGCATGAAAAATGGACGATGTATAGTCCATTAAATTTTTTGCATAAAAAAATTTTTCCATAAAAAATGGACGATGTATAGTTCATTAAATTTTTTGCATAAAAAATGGACGATGTATAGTCAATTAAATTTTTTGCATAAAAAATTTTTTGCATGAAAAATGGACGATGTATAGTCCATTAAATTTTTTGCATAAAAAAATTAACGATGTATAATCTATTTAATTTTTTGCATAAAAAATGAACGATGTATAGTGCATTA
This sequence comes from Nowickia ferox, assembly GCA_936439885.1. Classification (NCBI taxonomy): domain Eukaryota; kingdom Metazoa; phylum Arthropoda; class Insecta; order Diptera; family Tachinidae; genus Nowickia; species Nowickia ferox. The sequence goes on along the minus strand of OW387025.1, from coordinate 6,875,713 downwards.
AATTTTTTGCATAAAAAAATTTTTTCCATGAAAAATGGACGATGTACAGTCCATTAAATTTTTTGCATAAAAAAATTTTTTGCATGAAAAATGGACGATGTATAGTCCATTAAATTTTTGGCATGAAAAATGGACGATGTATAGTCCATTAATTTTTTTGCATAAAAAAATTAACGATGTATAATCTATTTAATTTTTTGCATAAAAAATGAACGATGTATAGTGCATTAAATTTTTTGCATAAAAAAATTTTTGGCATGAAAAATGGACGATGTACAGTCCATTAAATTTTTTGCATAAAAAAATTTTTGGCATGAAAAATGGACGATGTATAGTCCATTATATTTGATGCATAAAAAAATTTTTTGCATGAAAAATGGACGATGTATAGTCCATTAAATTTTTTGCATAAAAAAATTTTTGGCATGAAAAATGGACGATGTACAGTCCATTAATTTTTTTGCATAAAAAAATTAACGATGTATAATCTATTTAATTTTTTGCATAAAAAATTAACGATGTATAGTTCATTAAATTTTTTGCATAAAAAATGGACGATGTATAGTCCATTAAATTTTTTGCATAAAAAAATTTTTTGCATGAAAAATGGACGATGTATAGTCCATTAAATTTTTGGCATGAAAAATGGACGATGTATAGTCCATTATATTTTTTGCATAAAAAAATTTTTGGCATGAAAAATGGACGATTATAGTCCATTATATTTTATGCATAAAAAAATTTTTAGCATGAAAAATGGACGATATATAGTCCATTAAATTTTTTGCATAAAAAAATTTTTTGCATGAAAAATGGACGATGTATAGTCCATTAAATTTTTTGCATAAAAAAATTTTTCCATAAAAAATGGACGATGTATAGTTCATTAAATTTTTTGCATAAAAAATGGACGATGTATAAATTAAATTTTTAAATTTTTTGCATAAAAAAATTTTTTCCATGAAAAATGGACGATGTACAGTCCATTAAATTTTTTGCATAAAAAAATTTTTTGCATGAAAAATGGACGATGTATAGTCCATTAAATTTTTGCCATGAAAAATGGACGATGTATAGTCCATTAATTTTTTTGCATAAAAAAATTAACGATGTATAATCTATTTAATTTTTTGCATAAAAAATGAACGATGTATAGTGCATTAAATTTTTTGCATAAAAAAATTTTTGGCATGAAAAATGGACGATGTACATACAGTCCATTAATTTTTTTGCATAAAAAAATTAACGATGTATAATCTATTTAATTTTTTCCATAAAAAATGAACGATGTATAGTCCATTAAGTTTTTTGCATAAAAAAATTTTTGGCATGAAAAATGGACGATGTATAGTCCATTATATTTTATGCATAAAAAAATTTTTTGCATGAAAAATGGACGATGTATAGTCCATTAAATTTTTTGCATAAAAAAATTTTTGGCATGAAAAATGGACGATGTACAGTCCATTAATTTTTTTGCATAAAAAAATTAACGATGTATAATCTATTTAATTTTTTGCATAAAAAATTAACGATGTATAGTTCATTAAATTTTTTGCATAAAAAATGGACGATGTATAGTCCATTAAATTTTTTGCATAAAAAAATTTTTTGCATGAAAAATGGACGATGTATAGTCCATTAAATTTTTTGCATAAAAAAATTTTTTGCATGAAAAATGGACGATGTATAGTCCATTAAATTTTTGGCATGAAAAATGGACGATGTATAGTCCATTAATTTTTTTGCATAAAAAAATTAACGATGTATAATCTATTTAATTTTTTGCATAAAAAATGAACGATGTATAGTCCATTAAATTTTTTGCATAAAAAAATTTTTGGCATGAAAAATGGACGATGTATAGTCCATTATATTTTATGCATAAAAAAATTTTTAGCATGAAAAATGGACGATATATAGTCCATTAAATTTTTGGCATGAAAAATGGACGATGTACAGTCCATTAAATTTTTTGCATAAAAAAATTTTTGGCATGAAAAATGGACGATGTACAGTCCATTAAATTTTTTGCATAAAAAAATTTTTGGCATGAAAAATGGACGATGTATAGTCCATTATATTTTTTGCATAAAAAAATTTTTAGCATGAAAAATGGACGATGTATAGTCCATTATATTTTATGCATAAAAAAATTTTTAGCATGAAAAATGGACGATGTACAGTCCATTAAATTTTTTGCATAAAAAAATTTTTGGCATGAAAAATGGACGATGTATAGTCCATTAAATTTTTTGCATAAAAAACTTAACGATGTATAATCTATTTAATTTTTTGCATAAAAAATGAACGATGTATAGTGCATTAAATTTTTTGCATAAACAAATTTTTGCCATGAAAAATGGACGATGTATAGTCCATTAAATTTTTTGCATAAAAAAATTTTTCCATAAAAAATGGACGATGTATAGTTCATTAAATTTTTTGCATAAAAAATGGACGATGTATAGTCAATTAAATTTTTTGCATAAAAAATTTTTTGCATGAAAAATGGACGATGTATAGTCCATTAAATTTTTTGCATAAAAAAATTAACGATGTATAATCTATTTAATTTTTTGCATAAAAAATGAACGATGTATAGTGCATTAAATTTTTTGCATAAAAAAATTCTTGGCATGAAAAATGGACGATGTATAGTCCATTAAATTTTTTGCATAAAAAAATTTTTCCATAAAAAATGGACGATGTATAGTTCATTAAATTTTTTGCATAAAAAATGGACGATGTATAGTCCATTAAATTTTTTGCATAAAAAAATTTTTTCCATGAAAAATGGACGATGTACAGTCCATTAAATTTTTTGCATAAAAAAATTTTTTGCATGAAAAATGGACGATGTATAGTCCATTAAATTTTTGGCATGAAAAATGGACGATGTATAGTCCATTAATTTTTTTGCATAAAAAAATTAACGATGTATAATCTATTTAATTTTTTGCATAAAAAATGAACGATGTATAGTGCATTAAATTTTTTGCATAAAAAAATTTTTGGCATGAAAAATGGACGATGTATAGTCCATTAAATTTTTTGCATAAAAAAATTTTTGGCATGAAAAATGGACGATGTATAGTCCATTATATTTGATGCATAAAAAAATTTTTTCCATGAAAAATGGACGATGTATAGTCCATTAAATTTTTTGCATAAAAAAATTTTTGGCATGAAAAATGGACGATGTACAGTCCATTAATTTTTTTGCATAAAAAAATTAACGATGTATAATCTATTTAATTTTTTGCATAAAAAATTAACGATGTATAGTTCATTAAATTTTTTGCATAAAAAATGGACGATGTATAGTCCATTAAATTTTTTGCATAAAAAAATTTTTTGCATGAAAAATGGACGATGTATAGTCCATTAAATTTTTTGCATAAAAAAATTTTTTGCATGAAAAATGGACGATGTATAGTCCATTAAATTTTTGGCATGAAAAATGGACGATGTATAGTCCATTATATTTTTTGCATAAAAAAATTTTTGGCATGAAAAATGGACGATTATAGTCCATTATATTTTATGCATAAAAAAATTTTTAGCATGAAAAATGGACGATATATAGTCCATTAAATTTTTGGCATGAAAAATGGACGACGTACAGTCCATTAAATTTTTTCCATAAAAAAATTTTTGCCATGAAAAATGGACGATGTACAGTCCATTAAATTTTTTGCATAAAAAAATTTTTGGCATGAAAAATGGACGATGTATAGTCCATTATATTTTTTGCATAAAAAAATTTTTAGCATGAAAAATGGACGATGTATAGTCCATTATATTTTATGCATAAAAAAATTTTTAGCATGAAAAATGGACGATGTATAGTCCATTAAATTTTTTGCATAAAAAAATTTTTCCATAAAAAATGGACGATGTATAGTTCATTAAATTTTTTGCATAAAAAATGGACGATGTATAGTCCATTAAATTTTTTGCATAAAAAAATTTTTTGCATGAAAAATGGACGATGTATAGTCCATTAAATTTTTGGCATTAAAAAAGGGACGATGTATAGTCCATTAATTTTTTTGCATAAAAAAATTAACGATGTATAATCTATTTAATTTTTTGCATAAAAAATGAACGATGTATAGTCCAATAAATTTTTTGCATAAAAAAATTTTTGCCATGAAAAATGGACGATGTACAGTCCATTAAATTTTTTGCATAAAAAAATTTTTGGCATGAAAAATGGACGATGTACAGTCCATTATATTTTTTCCATAAAAAAATTTTTAGCATGAAAATTGGACGATGTATAGTCCATTAAATTTTTTGCATAAAAAAATTTTTTGCATAAAAAATGGACGATGTATAGTCCATTAAATTTGTTGCATAAAAAAATTTTTAGCATGAAAAATGGACGATGTATATATATTCCATTAAATTTTTTGCATAAAAAAATTTTTTCCATGAAAAATGGACGTATAGTCCATTAAATTTTTTGCATAAAACAAATAACGATGTATAATCTATTTAATTTTTTGCACAAAAAATGAACGATGTATAGTGCATTAAATTTTTTGCATAAAAAAATTTTTGGCATGAAAAATGGACGATTATAGTCCATTATATTTTTTGCATAAAAAAATTTTTAGCATGAAAAATGGACGATGTATAGTCCATTAAATTTTTGGCATGAAAAATGGACGATGTATAGTCCATTAATTTTTTTGCATAAAAAAATTAACGATGTATAATCTATTTAATTTTTTCCATAAAAAATGAACGATGTATAGTCCATTAAATTTTTTGCATAAAAAAATTTTTTGCATGAAAAATGGACGATGTATAGTCCATTAATTTTTTTGCATAAAAAAATTAACGATGTATAATCTATTTAATTTTTTGCATAAAAAATGAACGATTATAGTCCATTAAATTTTTTGCATAAAAAAATTTTTGGCATGAAAAATGGACGATGTATAGTCCATTATATTTCTTGCATAAAAAAATTTTTAGCATGAAAAATGGACGATGTATAGTCCATTAAATTTTTTGCATAAAAAAATTTTTTGCATGAAAAATGGACGATGTATAGTCCATTAAATTTTTTGCATAAAAAAATTAACGATGTATAATCTATTTAATTTTTTGCATAAAAAATGAACGATGTATAGTGCATTAAATTTTTTGCATAAAAAAATTCTTGGCATGAAAAATGGACGATGTATAGTCCATTAAATTTTTTGCATAAAAAAATTTTTCCATAAAAAATGGACGATGTATAGTTCATTAAATTTTTTGCATAAAAAATGGACGATGTATAGTCCATTAAATTTTTTGCATAAAAAAATTTTTTGCATGAAAAATGGACGATGTACAGTCCATTAAATTTTTTGCATAAAAAAATTTTTTCCATGAAAAATGGACGATGTATAGTCCATTAATTTTTTTGCATAAAAAAATTAACGATGTATGATCTATTTAATTTTTTCCATAAAAAATGAACGATGTATAGTCCATTAATTTTTTTGCATAAAAAAATTAACGATGTATAATTTATTTAATTTTTTCCATAAGAAATGAACGATGCATAGTCCATTAAATTTTTTGCATAAAAAAATTTTTTGCATGAAAAATGGACGATGTATAGTTCATTAAATTTTTTGCATAAAAAAATTTTTGCCATGAAAAATGGACGATGTATAGTCCATTAAATTTTTTCCATAAAAAAATTTTTCCATAAAAAATGGACGATGTATAGTTCATTAAATTTTTTGCATAAAAAATGGACGATGCATAGTCCATTAAATTTTTTCCATAAAAAATTTTTTGCATGAAAAATGGACGATGTATAGTCCATTAAATTTTTTGCATAAAAAAATTTATGGCATGAAAAATGGATGATGTATAGTCCATTAAATTTTTTGCATAAAAAACTTAACGATGTATAATCTATTTAATTTTTTGCATAAAAAATTAACGATGTATAGTCCATTAAATTTTTTGCATAAAAAAATTTTTGCATGAAAAATGGACGATGTATAGTCCATTAAATTTTTTGCATAAAAAACTTAACGATGTATAATCTATTTAATTTTTTGCATAAAAAATTAACGATGTATAGTGCATTAAATTTTTTGCATAAAAAAATTTTTTGCATGAAAAATGGACGATGTATAGTCCATTAAATTTTTTGCATAAAAAAATTTTTCCATGAAAAATGGACGATGTATAGTCCATTAAATTTTTTGCATAAAAAAATTTTTCCATGAAAAATGGACGATGTATAGTCCATTAAATTTTTTGCATAAAAAACTTAACGATGTATAATCTATTTAATTTTTTGCATAAAAAATTAACGATGTATAGTGCATTAAATTTTTTGCATAAAAAAATTTTTTCCATGAAAAATGGACGATGTATAGTTCATTAAATTTTTTGCATAAAAAATGGACGATGTATAGTCCATTAAATTTTTTGCATAAAAAAATTTTTTTCATGAAAAATGGACGATGTATAGTCCATTAAATTTTTTGCATAAAACAATTTTTGCATGAAAAATGGACGATGTATAGTCCATTAAATTTTTTGCATAAAAAAATTTTTGCATGAAAAATGGACGATGTATAGTCCATTAAATTTTTTGCATAAAAAAATTAACGATGTATAATCTATTTAATTTTTTGCATAAAAAATGAACGATTATAGTCCATTAAATTTTTTGCATAAAAAAATTTTTTGCATGAAAAATGGACGATGTATAGTCCATTAAATTTTTTGCATAAAAAAATTTTTGCATGAAAAATGGACGATGTATAGTCCATTAAATTTTTTGCATAAAAAAATTTTTTGCATGAAAAATGGACGATGTATAGTCCATTAAATTTTTTGCATAAAAAAATTTTTGCATGAAAAATGGACGATGTATAGTCCATTAAATTTTTTGCATAAAAAATGGACGATGTATAGTTCATTAAATTTTTTGCATAAAAAATGGACGATGTATAGTGCATTAAATTTTTTGCATAAAAAAATTTTTGGCATGAAAAATGGACGATGTATAGTCCATTAAATTTTTTGCATAAAAAAATTTTTGGCATGAAAAATGGACCATTAAATTTTTTCCATAAAAAACTTAACGATGAATAATCTATTTAATTTTTTGCATAAAAAATGAACGATGTATAGTCCATTAAATTTTTTGCATAAAAAAATTTTTGCCATGAAAAATGGATTAATTAATTAAATTTTTTTCCATAAAAAAATTAACGATGTATAATCTATTTAATTTTTTGCATAAAAAATGAACGATGTATAGTCCATTAAATTTTTTGCATAAAAAAATTTTTGGCATGAAAAATGGACGATGTATATATAGTCCATTAAATTTTTTGCATAAAAAAATTTTTGGCATGAAAAATGGACGATGTATATATAGTCCATTAAATTTTTTGCATAAAAAAATTTTTGGCATGAAAAATGGACGATGTATAGTCCATTATATTTTTTGCATAAAAAAATTTTTAGCATGAAAAATGGACGATGTATAGTCCATTAAATTTTTTGCATAAAAAAATTTTTTCCATGAAAAATGGACGATGTATAGTTCATTAAATTTTTTGCATAAAAAATGGGCGATGTATAGTCCATTAAATTTTTTGCATAAAAAAATTTTTTGCATGAAAAATGGACGATGTATAGTCCATTAAATTTTTTCCATAAAAAAATTTTTGGCATGAAAAATGGACGATGTACAGTCCATTAAATTTTTTGCATAAAAAAATTTTTGGCATGAAAAATGGACGATGTATAGTCCATTATATTTTTTGCATAAAAAAATTTTTAGCATGAAAAATGGACGATGTATAGTCCATTAAATTTTTGGCATGAAAAATGGACGATGTATAGTCCATTAAATTTTTTGCATAAAAAATGGACGATGTATAGTCCATTAAATTTTTTGCATAAAAAAATTTTTTGCATGAAAAATGGACGATGTATAGTCCATTAAATTTTTTGCATAAAAAAATTGTTGGCATGAAAAATGGACGATGTATAGTTCATTAAATTTTTTGCATAAAAAAATTTTTCCATGAAAAATGGACGATGTATAGTCCATTAAATTTTTTGCATAAAAAACTTAACGATGTATAATCTATTTAATTTTTTGCATAAAAAATTAACGATGTATAGTGCATTAAATTTTTTGCATAAAAAAATTTTTTGCATGAAAAATGGACGATGTATAGTCCATTAAATTTTTTGCATAAAAAAATTTTTCCATGAAAAATGGACGATGTATAGTCCATTAAATTTTTTGCATAAAAAAATTTTTCCATGAAAAATGGACGATGTATAGTCCATTAAATTTTTTGCATAAAAAACTTAACGATGTATAATCTATTTAATTTTTTGCATAAAAAATTAACGATGTATAGTGCATTAAATTTTTTGCATAAAAAAATTTTTTCCATGAAAAATGGACGATGTATAGTTCATTAAATTTTTTGCATAAAAAATGGACGATGTATAGTCCATTAAATTTTTTGCATAAAAAAATTTTTTTCATGAAAAATGGACGATGTATAGTCCATTAAATTTTTTGCATAAAACAATTTTTGCATGAAAAATGGACGATGTATAGTCCATTAAATTTTTTGCATAAAAAAATTTTTGCATGAAAAATGGACGATGTATAGTCCATTAAATTTTTTGCATAAAAAAATTAACGATGTATAATCTATTTAATTTTTTGCATAAAAAATGAACGATTATAGTCCATTAAATTTTTTGCATAAAAAAATTTTTTGCATGAAAAATGGACGATGTATAGTCCATTAAATTTTTTGCATAAAAAAATTTTTGCATGAAAAATGGACGATGTATAGTCCATTAAATTTTTTGCATAAAAAAATTTTTTGCATGAAAAATGGACGATGTATAGTCCATTAAATTTTTTGCATAAAAAAATTTTTGCATGAAAAATGGACGATGTATAGTCCATTAAATTTTTTGCATAAAAAATGGACGATGTATAGTCCATTAAATTTTTTGCATAAAAAAATTTTTGCATGAAAAATGGACGATGTATAGTCCATTAAATTTTTTGCATAAAAAAATTTTTGGCATGAAAAATGGACGATGTATAGTCCATTAAATTTTTTGCATAAAAAAATTTTTGGCATGAAAAATGGACCATTAAATTTTTTCCATAAAAAACTTAACGATGAATAATCTATTTAATTTTTTGCATAAAAAATGAACGATGTATAGTCCATTAAATTTTTTGCATAAAAAAATTTTTGCCATGAAAAATGGATTAATTAATTAAATTTTTTTCCATAAAAAAATTAACGATGTATAATCTATTTAATTTTTTGCATAAAAAATGAACGATGTATAGTCCATTAAATTTTTTGCATAAAAAAATTTTTGGCATGAAAAATGGACGATGTATATATAGTCCATTAAATTTTTTGCATAAAAAAATTTTTGGCATGAAAAATGGACGATGTATATATAGTCCATTAAATTTTTTGCATAAAAAAATTTTTGGCATGAAAAATGGACGATGTATAGTCCATTATATTTTTTGCATAAAAAAATTTTTAGCATGAAAAATGGACGATGTATAGTCCATTAAATTTTTTGCATAAAAAAATTTTTTCCATGAAAAATGGACGATGTATAGTTCATTAAATTTTTTGCATAAAAAATGGGCGATGTATAGTCCATTAAATTTTTTGCATAAAAAAATTTTTTGCATGAAAAATGGACGATGTATAGTCCATTAAATTTTTTGCATAAAAAAATTGTTGGCATGAAAAATGGACGATGTATAGTTCATTAAATTTTTTGCATAAAAAATGGACGATGTATAGTCCATTAAATTTTTTGCATAAAAAAATTTTTTGCATAAAAAATGAACGATGTATAGTCCATTAAATTTTTTCCATAAAAAAATTTTTGCCATGAAAAATGCACGATGTATAGTCCATTAAATTTTTTGCATAAAAAAATTAACGATGTATAATCTATTTAATTTTTTGCATAAAAAATGAACGATGTATAGTCCATTAAATTTTTTGCATAAAAAAATTTTTGCCATAAAAAATGGACGATGTATAGTTCATTAAATTTTTTGCATAAAAAATGGACGATGTATAGTCCATTAAATTTTTTGCATAAACAAATTTTTTGCATGAAAAATGGACGATGTATAGTCCATTAAATTTTTTGCATAAAAAATGGACGATGTATAGTCCATTAAATTTTTTGCATAAAAAAATTTTTTGCATGAAAAATGGACGATGTATAGTCCATTAAATTTTTTGCATAAAAAAATTTTTGCACGAAAAATGGACGATGTATAGTCCATTAAATTTTTTCCATAAAAAACTTAACGATGTATAATCTATTTAATTTTTTGCATAAAAAATTAACGATGTATAGTGCATTAAATTTTTTGCATAAAAAAATTTTTGGCATGAAAAATGGACGATGTATAGTCCATTAAATTTTTTGCATAAAAAAATTTTTGGCATGAAAAATGGACGATGTATAGTCCATTAAATTTTTTGCATAAAAAAATTTTTCCATAAAAAATGGACGATGTATAGTTCATTAAATTTTTTCCATAAAAATGGACGATGTATGTCCATTAAATTTTTTGCATAAAAAATTTTTTCCATGAAAAATGGACGATGTATAGTCCATTAAATTTTTGGCATAAAAAAATTTTTGGCATGAAAAATGGACCATTAAATTTTTTGCATAAAAAACTTAACGATGAATAATCTATTTAATTTTTTGCATAAAAAATGAACGATGTATAGTCCATTAAATTTTTTGCATAAAAAAATTTTTGCCATGAAAAATGGACGATGTATAGTCCATTAATTTTTTTCCATAAAAAAATTAACGATGTATAATCTATTTAATTTTTTGCATAAAAAATGAACGATGTATAGTCCATTAAATTTTTTGCATAAAAAAATTTTTGGCATGAAAAATGGACGATGTATATATAGTCCATTAAATTTTTTGCATAAAAAAATTAACGATGTATAATCTATTTAATTTTTTTAATAAAAAATGAACGATGTATAGTCCATTAAATTTTTTGCATAAAAAAATTTTTGGCATGAAAAATGGACGATGTATAGTCCATTATATTTTTTGCATAAAAAAATTTTTAGCATGAAAAATGGACGATGTATAGTCCATTAAATTTTTTGCATAAAAAAATTTTTTCCATGAAAAATGGACGATGTATAGTTCATTAAATTTTTAGCATAAAAAATGGGCGATGTATAGTCCATTAAATTTTTTGCATAAAAAAATTTTTTGCATGAAAAATGGGCGATGTATAGTCCATTAAATTTTTTCCATAAAAAAATTTTTGGCATGAAAAATGGACGATGTACAGTCCATTAAATTTTTTGCATAAAAAAATTTTTGGCATGAAAAATGGACGATGTATAGTCCATTATATTTTTTGCATAAAAAAATTTTTAGCATGAAAAATGGACGATGTATAGTCCATTAAATTTTTTGCATAAAAAATGGACGATGTATAGTTCATTAAATTTTTTGCATAAAAAATGGACGATGTATAGTGCATTAAATTTTTTGCATAAAAAAATTTTTGGCATGAAAAATTAAATTTTTTGCATAAAAAAATTTTTGGCATGAAAAATGGACCATTAAATTTTTTGCATAAAAAACTTAACGATGAATAATCTATTTAATTTTTTGCATAAAAAATGAACGATGTATAGTCCATTAAATTTTTTGCATAAAAAAATTTTTGCCATGAAAAATGGACGATGTATAGTCCATTAATTTTTTTCCATAAAAAAATTAACGATGTATAATCTATTTAATTTTTTGCATAAAAAATGAACGATGTATAGTCCATTAAATTTTTTGCATAAAAAAATTTTTGCCATGAAAAATGGACGATGTATATATAGTCCATTAAATTTTTTGCATAAAAAAATTTTTGGCATGAAAAATGGACGATGTATATATAGTCCATTAAATTTTTTGCATAAAAAAATTTTTGGCATGAAAAATGGACGATGTATAGTCCATTATATTTTTTGCATAAAAAAATTTTTAGCATGAAAAATGGACGATGTATAGTCCATTAAATTTTTTGCATAAAAAAATTTTTTCCATGAAAAATGGACGATGTATAGTTCATTAAATTTTTTGCATAAAAAATGGGCGATGTATAGTCCATTAAATTTTTTGCATAAAAAAATTTTTTGCATGAAAAATGGACGATGTATAGTCCATTAAATTTTTTCCATAAAAAAATTTTTGGCATGAAAAATGGACGATGTACAGTCCATTAAATTTTTTGCATAAAAAAATTTTTGGCATGAAAAATGGACGATGTATAGTCCATTATATTTTTTGCATAAAAAAATTTTTAGCATGAAAAATGGACGATGTATAGTCCATTAAATTTTTGGCATGAAAAATGGACGATGTATAGTCCATTAAATTTTTTGCATAAAAAATGGACGATGTATAGTCCATTAAATTTTTTGCATAAAAAAATTTTTTGCATGAAAAATGGACGATGTATAGTCCATTAAATTTTTTGCATAAAAAAATTGTTGGCATGAAAAATGGACGATGTATAGTCCATTAAATTTTTTCCATAAAAAAATTTTTCCATAAAAAATGGACGATGTATATATAGTCCATTATATTTTTTGCATAAAAAAATTTTTAGCATGAAAAATGGACGATGTATAGTCCATTAAATTTTTGACATGAAAAATGGACGATGTATAGTCCATTAATTTTTTTGCATAAAAAAATTAACGATGTATAATCTATTTAATTTTTTCCATAAAAAATGAACGATGTATTATAGTCCATTAAATTTTTTGCATAAAAAAATTTTTGGCATGAAAAATGGACGATGTATAGTCCATTAATTTTTTTGCATAAAAAAATTTTTTGCATGAAAAATGGACGATGTATAGTCCATTAAATTTTTTGCATAAAAAAATTGTTGGCATGAAAAATGGACGATGTATAGTCCATTAAATTTTTTCCATAAAAAAATTTTTCCATAAAAAATGGACGATGTATATATAGTCCATTATATTTTTTGCATAAAAAAATTTTTAGCATGAAAAATGGACGATGTATAGTCCATTAAATTTTTGACATGAAAAATGGACGATGTATAGTCCATTAATTTTTTTGCATAAAAAAATTAACGATGTATAATCTATTTAATTTTTTCCATAAAAAATGAACGATGTATTATAGTCCATTAAATTTTTTGCATAAAAAAATTTTTGGCATGAAAAATGGACGATGTATAGTCCATTAAATTTTTTGCATAAAAAAATTTTTGGCATGAAAAATGGACGATGTATAGTCCATTAAATTTTTTGCATAAAAAAATTTTTTGCATAAAAAATGAACGATGTATAGTCCATTAAATTTTTTCCATAAAAAAATTTTTGCCATGAAAAATGCACGATGTATAGTCCATTAAATTTTTTGCATAAAAAAATTAACGATGTATAATCTATTTAATTTTTTGCATAAAAAATGAACGATGTATAGTCCATTAAATTTTTTGCATAAAAAAATTTTTGCCATAAAAAATGGACGATGTATAGTTCATTAAATTTTTTGCATAAAAAATGGACGATGTATAGTCCATTAAATTTTTTGCATAAACAAATTTTTTGCATGAAAAATGGACGATGTATAGTCCATTAAATTTTTTGCATAAAAAACTTAACGATGTATAATCTATTTAATTTTTTGCATAAAAAATTAACGATGTATAGTGCATTAAATTTTTTGCATAAAAAAATTTTTGCCATGAAAAATGGACGATGTATAGTCCATTAAATTTTTTGCATAAAAAAATTTTTGGCATGAAAAATGGACGATGTATAGTCCATTAAATTTTTTGCATAAAAAAATTTTTCCATAAAAAATGGACGATGTATAGTTCATTAAATTTTTTGCATAAAAATGGACGATGTATAGTCCATTAAATTTTTTGCATAAAAAATTTTTTCCATGAAAAATGGACGATGTATAGTCCATTAAATTTTTGGCATAAAAAAATTTTTGGCATGAAAAATGGACCATTAAATTTTTTGCATAAAAAACTTAACGATGAATAATCTATTTAATTTTTTGCATAAAAAATGAACGATGTATAGTCCATTAAATTTTTTGCATAAAAAAATTTTTGCCATGAAAAATGGACGATGTATAGTCCATTAATTTTTTTCCATAAAAAAATTAACGATGTATAATCTATTTAATTTTTTGCATAAAAAATGAACGATGTATAGTCCATTAAATTTTTTGCATAAAAAAATTTTTGGCATGAAAAATGGACGATGTATATATAGTCCATTAAATTTTTTGCGTAAAAAAATTTTTGGCATGAAAAATGGACGATGTATATATAGTCCATTAAATTTTTTGCATAAAAAAATTTTTGGCATGAAAAATGGACGATGTATAGTCCATTATATTTTTTGCATAAAAAAATTTTTAGCATGAAAAATGGACGATGTATAGTCCATTAAATTTTTTGCATAAAAAAATTTTTTCCATGAAAAATGGACGATGTATAGTTCATTAAATTTTTTGCATAAAAAATGGGCGATGTATAGTCCATTAAATTTTTTGCATAAAAAAATTTTTTGCATGAAAAATGGACGATGTATAGTCCATTAAATTTTTTCCATAAAAAAATTTTTGGCATGAAAAATGGACGATGTACAGTCCATTAAATTTTTTGCATAAAAAAATTTTTGGCATGAAAAATGGACGATGTATAGTCCATTATATTTTTTGCATAAAAAAATTTTTAGCATGAAAAATGGACGATGTATAGTCCATTAAATTTTTGGCATGAAAAATGGACGATGTATAGTCCATTAAATTTTTTGCATAAAAAATGGACGATGTATAGTCCATTAAATTTTTTGCATAAAAAAATTTTTTGCATGAAAAATGGACGATGTATAGTCCATTAAATTTTTTGCATAAAAAAATTGTTGGCATGAAAAATGGACGATGTATAGTCCATTAAATTTTTTCCATAAAAAAATTTTTCCATAAAAAATGGACGATGTATAGTTCATTAAATTTTTTGCATAAAAATGGACGATGTATAGTCCATTAAATTTTTTGCATAAAAAATTTTTTCCATGAAAAATGGACGATGTATAGTCCATTAAATTTTTGGCATAAAAAAATTTTTGGCATGAAAAATGGACCATTAAATTTTTTGCATAAAAAACTTAACGATGAATAATCTATTTAATTTTTTGCATAAAAAATGAACGATGTATAGTCCATTAAATTTTTTGCATAAAAAAATTTTTGCCATGAAAAATGGACGATGTATAGTCCATTAATTTTTTTCCATAAAAAAATTAACGATGTATAATCTATTTAATTTTTTGCATAAAAAATGAACGATGTATAGTCCATTAAATTTTTTGCATAAAAAAATTTTTGGCATGAAAAATGGACGATGTATATATAGTCCATTAAATTTTTTGCATAAAAAAATTAACGATGTATAATCTATTTAATTTTTTTAATAAAAAATGAACGATGTATAGTCCATTAAATTTTTTGCATAAAAAAATTTTTGGCATGAAAAATGGACGATGTATAGTCCATTATATTTTTTGCATAAAAAAATTTTTAGCATGAAAAATGGACGATGTATAGTCCATTAAATTTTTTGCATAAAAAAATTTTTTCCATGAAAAATGGACGATGTATAGTTCATTAAATTTTTAGCATAAAAAATGGGCGATGTATAGTCCAATAAATTTTTTGCATAAAAAAATTTTTTGCATGAAAAATGGGCGATGTATAGTCCATTAAATTTTTTCCATAAAAAAATTTTTGCCATGAAAAATGGACGATGTACAGTCCATTAAATTTTTTGCATAAAAAAATTTTTGGCATGAAAAATGGACGATGTATAGTCCATTATATTTTTTGCATAAAAAAATTTTTAGCATGAAAAATGGACGATGTATAGTCCATTAAATTTTTGGCATGAAAAATGGACGATGTATAGTCCATTAAATTTTTTGCATAAAAAATGGACGATGTATAGTCCATTAAATTTTTTGCATAAAAAAATTTTTTGCATGAAAAATGGACGATGTATAGTCCATTAAATTTTTTGCATAAAAAAATTTTTGCATGAAAAATGGACGATGTATAGTCCATTAAATTCTTTGCATAAAAAAATTTTTGGCATGAAAAATGGACGATGTATAGTCCATTATATTTTTTGCATAAAAAAATTTTTAGCATGAAAAATGGACGATGTATAGTCCATTAAATTTTTGGCATGAAAAATGGACGATGTATAGTCCATTAAATTTTTTGCATAAAAAATGGACGATGTATAGTCCATTAAATTTTTTGCATAAAAAAATTTTTTGCATGAAAAATGGACGATGTATAGTCCATTAAATTTTTTGCATAAAAAAATTTTTGCATGAAAAATGGACGATGTATAGTCCATTAAATTCTTTGCATAAAAAAACTTAACGATGTATAATCTATTTAATTTTTTGCATAAAAAATGAACGATGTATAGTGCATTAAATTTTTTGCATAAAAAAATTTTTGCCATGAAAAATGGACGATGTATAGTCCATTAAATTTTTTGCATAAAAAAATTTTTGGCATGAAAAATGGACGATGTATAGTCCATTAAATTTTTTGCATAAAAAAATTTTTCCATAAAAAATGGACGATGTATAGTTCATTCAATTTTTTCCATAAAAAATGGACGATGTATAGTCCATTAAATTTTTTGCATAAAAAATTTTTTGCATGAAAAATGGACGATGTATAGTCCATTAAATTTTTTGCATAAAAAAATTAACGATGTATAATCTATTTAATTTTTTGCATAAAAAATGAACGATGTATAGTGCATTAAATTTTTTGCATAAAAAATTTTTGGCATGAAAAATGGACGATGTATAGTCCATTAAATTTTTTGCATAAAAAAATTTTTCCATAAAAAATGGACGATGTATAGTTCATTAAATTTTTTGCATAAAAAAATTTTTGGCATGAAAAATGGACGATGTATAGTCCATTAAATTTTTTGCATAAAAAAATTTTTCCATAAAAAATGGACGATGTATAGTTCATTCAATTTTTTCCATAAAAAATGGACGATGTATAGTCCATTAAATTTTTTGCATAAAAAATTTTTGGCATGAAAAATGGACGATGTATAGTCCATTAAATTTTTTGCATAAAAAAATTTTTCCATAAAAAATGGACGATGTATAGTTCATTAAATTTTTTGCATAAAAAATGGACGATGTATAGTCCATTAAATTTTTTGCATAAAAAAATTTTTTGCATGAAAAATGGACGATGTACAGTCCATTAAATTTTTTGCATAAAAAAATTTTTTGCATGAAAAATGGACGATGTATAGTCCATTAAATTTTTGCCATGAAAAATGGACGATGTATAGTCCATTAATTTTTTTGCATAAAAAAATTAACGATGTATAATCTATTTAATTTTTTCCATAAAAAATGAACGATGTATAGTGCATTAAATTTTTTGCATAAAAAAATTTTTGGCATGAAAAATGGACGATGTATAGTCCATTAAATTTTTTGCATAAAAAATTTTTGGCATGAAAAATGGACGATGTATAGTCCATTAAATTTTTTCCATAAAAAAATTTTTCCATAAAAAATGGACGATGTATAGTCCATTATATTTTTTGCATAAAAAAATTTTTAGCATGAAAAATGGACGATGTATAGTCCATTAAATTTTTGACATGAAAAATGGACGATGTATAGTCCATTAATTTTTTTGCATAAAAAAATTAACGATGTATAATCTATTTAATTTTTTGCATAAAAAATGAACGATGTATAGTCCATTAAATTTTTTGCATAAAAAAATTTTTGCCATGAAAAATGGACGATGTATAGTCCATTAATTTTTTTGCATAAAAAAATTAACGATGCATAACGATGTATAATCTATTTAATTTTTTGCATAAAAAATGAACGATGTATAGTCCATTAAATTTTTTGCATAAAAAAATTTTTGGCATAAAAAATGGACGATGTATAGTTCATTAAATTTTTTGCATAAAAAATGGACGATGTATAGTTCATTAAATTTTTTCCATAAAAAAATTTTTTGCATGAAAAATGGACGATGTATAGTCCATTAAATTTTTTGCATAAAAAATTTTTTGCATGAAAAATGGACGATGTATAGTCCATTAAATTTTTGGCATGAAAAATGGACGATGTATAGTCCATTAAATTTTTGGCATGAAAAATGGACGATGTACAGTCCATTAAATTTTTTGCATAAAAAATTTTTTGCATGAAAAATGGACGATGTATAGTCCATTAAATTTTTGGCATGAAAAATGGACGATGTATAGTCCATTAAATTTTTGACATGAAAAATGGACGATGTATAGTCCATTAATTTTTTTGCATAAAAAAATTAACGATGTATAATCTATTTAATTTTTTGCATAAAAAATTAACGATGTATAGTCCATTAAATTTTTTGCATAAAAAAATTTTTGGCATGAAAAATGGACGATGTATAGTCCATTATATTTTATGCATAAAAAAATTTTTAGCATGAAAAATGGACGATATATAGTCCATTAAATTTTTGGCATGAAAAATGGACGATGTACAGTCCATTAAATTTTTTGCATAAAAAAATTTTTGCCATGAAAAATGGACAATGTATAGTCCATTATATTTTTTGCATAAAAAAATTTTTAGCATGAAAAATGGACGATTATAGTCCATTATATTTTATGCATAAAAAAATTTTTAGCATGAAAAATGGACGATGTATAGTCCATTAAATTTTTGGCATGAAAAATGGACGATGTATAGTCCATTAATTTTTTGGCATAAAAAAATTAAAGATGTTATAATCTATTTAATTTTTTGCATAAAAAATGAACGATGTATAGTGCATTAAATTTTTTGCATAAAAAAATTTTTGCCATGAAAAATGGACGATGTATAGTCCATTAAATTTTTTGCATAAAAAAATTTTTACATAAAAAATGGACGATGTATAGTTCATTAAATTTTTTGCATAAAAAATGGACGATGTATAGTCCATTAAATTTTTTGCATAAAAAAATTTTTTGCATGAAAAATGGACGATGTATAGTCCATTAAATTTTTGGCATGAAAAATGGACGATGTATAGTCCATTAATTTTTTTGCATAAAAAAATTAACGATGTATAATCTATTTAATTTTTTCCATAAAAAATGAACGATGTATAGTCCAATAAATTTTTTGCATAAAAAAATTTTTGCCATGAAAAATGGACGATGTACAGTCCATTAAATTTTTTGCATAAAAAAATTTTTGGCATGAAAAATGGACGATGTACAGTCCATTATATTTTTTGCATAAAAAATTTTTTAGCATGAAAAATGGACGATGTATAGTCCATTAAATTTTTTGCATAAAAAAATTTTTTGCATAAAAAATGGACGATGTATAGTCCATTAAATTTTTTCCATAAAAAATTTTTTGCATGAAAAATGGACGATGTATAGTCCATTAAATTTTTTGCATAAAAAAATTTTTGCCATGAAAAATGGACGATGTACAGTCCATTAAATTTTTTGCATAAAAAAATTTTTGCCATGAAAAATGGACGATGTATAGTCCATTATATTTTTTGCATAAAAAAATTTTTAGCATGAAAAATGGACGATGTATAGTCCATTAAATTTTTGGCATGAAAAATGGACGATGTATAGTCCATTAATTTTTTTGCATAAAAAAATTAACGATGTATAATCTATTTAATTTTTTGCATAAAAAATTAACGATGTATAGTCCATTATATTTTTTGCATAAAAAAATTTTTAGCATGAAAAATGGACGATGTATATATAGTCCATTAAATTTTTTGCATAAAAAATTTTTTTCCATGAAAAATGGACGATGTATAGTCCATTAAATTTTTTGCATAAAAAAATTAACGATGTATAATCTATTTAATTTTTTGCACAAAAAATTAACGATGTATAGTGCATTAAATTTTTTGCATAAAAAAATTTTTGCCATGAAAAATGGACGATGTATAGTCCATTATATTTTTTGCATAAAAAAATTTTTAGCATGAAAAATGGACGATGTATAGTCCATTAAATTTTTGGCATGAAAAATGGACGATGTATAGTCCATTAATTTTTTTGCATAAAAAAATTAACGATGTATAATCTATTTAATTTTTTGCATAAAAAATGAACGATGTATAGTCCATTAAATTTTTTGCATAAAAAAATTTTTTGCATGAAAAATGGACGATGTATAGTCCATTAATTTTTTTGCATAAAAAAATTAACGATGTATAATCTATTTAATTTTTTGCATAAAAAATGAACGATTATAGTCCATTAAATTTTTTCCATAAAAAAATTTTTGCCATGAAAAATGAATTAACGATGTATAATAATCTATTTAATTTTTTGCATAAAAAATGAACGATGTATAGTGCATTAAATTTTTTGCATAAAAAAATTCTTGGCATGAAAAATGGACGATGTATAGTCCATTAAATTTTTTGCATAAAAAAATTTTTCCATAAAAAATGGACGATGTATAGTTCATTAAATTTTTTGCATAAAAAATGGACGATGTATAGTCCATTAAATTTTTTGCATAAAAAAATTTATTGCATGAAAAATGGACGATGTACAGTCCATTAAATTTTTTGCATAAAAAAATTTTTTGCATGAAAAATGGACGATGTATAGTCCATTAAATTTTTGGCATGAAAAATGGACGATGTATAGCCCATTAATTTTTTTGCATAAAAAAATTAACAATGTATAATCTATTTAATTTTTTGCATAAAAAATTAACGATGTATAGTGCATTAAATTTTTTGCATAAAAAAATTTTTGGCATGAAAAATGGACGATGTATAGTCCATTATATTTTTTGCATAAAAAAATTTTTAGCATGAAAAATGGACGATGTATAGTCCATTAAATTTTTGGCATGAAAAATGGACGATAGTCCATTAAATTTTTTGCATAAAAAAATTTTTTGCATGAAAAATGGACGATGTATAGTCCATTAAATTTTTTGCATAAAAAAATTTTTGCATGAAAAATGGACGATGTATAGTCCATTAAATTTTTTGCATAAAAAACTTAACGATGTATAATCTATTTAATTTTTTGCATAAAAAATTAACGATGTATAGTGCATTAAATTTTTTGCATAAAAAAATTTTTGCCATGAAAAATGGACGATGTATAGTCCATTAAATTTTTTCCATAAAAAAATTTTTGCCATGAAAAATGGACGATGTATAGTTCATTAAATTTTTTGCATAAAAAATGGACGATGTATAGTCCATTAAATTTTTTGCATAAAAAATTTTTTGCATGAAAAATGGACGATGTATAGTCCATTAAATTTTTTGCATAAAAAAATTTTTGGCATGAAAAATGGACGATGTATATATAGTCCATTAAATTTTTTGCATAAAAAACTTAACGATGTATAATCTATTTAATTTTTTGCATAAAAAATGAACGATGTATAGTCCATTAAATTTTTTGCATAAAAAAATTTTTGCCATGAAAAATGGACGATGTATAGTCCATTAATTTTTTTGCATAAAAAAATTAACGATGTATAATCTATTTAATTTTTTGCATAAAAAATGAACGATGTATAGTCCATTAAATTTTTTGCATAAAAAATTTTTGCCATGAAAAATGGACGATGTATAGTCCATTATATTTTTTGCATAAAAAAATTTTTACCATGAAAAATGGACGATGTATAGTCCATTAATTTTTTTCCATAAAAAAATTAACGATGTATAATCTATTTAATTTTTTGCATAAAAAATGAACGATGTATGGTGCATTAAATTTTTTGCATAAAAAAATTTTTGGCATGAAAAATGGACGATGTATAGTCCATTAATTTTTTGGCATAAAAAAATTAACGATGTATAATCTATTTAATTTTTTCCATAAAAAATGAACGATGTATGGTGCATTAAATTTTTTGCATAAAAAAATTCTTGGCATGAAAAATGGACGATGTATAGTCCATTATATTTTTTGCATAAAAAAATTTTTAGCATGAAAAATGGACGATGTATATATATAGTTCATTAAATTTTTGGCATGTAAAATGGACGATGTATAGTCCATTAATTTTTTTGCATAAAAAAATTAACGATGTATAATCTATTTAATTTTTTGCACAAAAAATATACGATGTCTAGTGCATTAAATTTTTTGCATAAAAAAATTTTTGGCATGAAAAATGGACGATGTATAGTCCATTATATTTTTTGCATAAAAAACTTTTTGGCATGAAAAATGGACGATGTATAGTCCATTAAATTTTTGGCATAAAAAAATTATTTGCATGAAAAATGGACGATGTATAGTCCATTAAATTTTTTGCATAAAAAAATTAACGATGTATAATCTATTTAATTTTTTGCACAAAAAATAAACGATGTCTAGTGCATTAAATTTTTTGCATAAAAAAATTTTTGGCATGAAAAATGGACGATGTATAGTCCATTATATTTTTTGCATAAAAAAATTTTTAGCATGAAAAATGGGCGATGTATAGTCCATTAAATTTTTGGCATGAAAAATGGACGATGTATAGTCCATTAATTTTTTTGCATAAAAAAATTAACGATGTATAATCTATTTAATTTTTTGCATAAAAAATGAACGATGTATAGTCCATTAAATTTTTTGCATAAAAAAATTTTTTGCATGAAAAATGGACGATGTATAGTCCATTAATTTTTTTGCATAAAAAAATTAACGATGTATAATCTATTTAATTTTTTGCATAAAAAATGAACGATTATAGTCCATTAAATTTTTTCCATAAAAAAATTTTTGCCATGAAAAATGAATTAACGATGTATAATCTATTTAATTTTTTGCATAAAAAATGAACGATGTATAGTGCATTAAATTTTTTGCATAAAAAAATTCTTGGCATGAAAAATGGACGATGTATAGTCCATTAAATTTTTTGCATAAAAAAATTTTTCCATAAAAAATGGACGATGTATAGTTCATTAAATTTTTTGCATAAAAAATGGACGATGTATAGTCCATTAAATTTTTTGCATAAAAAAATTTTTTGCATGAAAAATGGACGATGTACAGTCCATTAAATTTTTTGCATAAAAAAATTTTTTGCATGAAAAATGGACGATGTATAGTCCATTAAATTTTTGGCATGAAAAATGGACGATGTATAGCCCATTAATTTTTTTGCATAAAAAAATTAACGATGTATAATCTATTTAATTTTTTGCATAAAAAATGAACGATGTATAGTGCATTAAATTTTTTGCATAAAAAAATTTTTGGCATGAAAAATGGACGATGTATAGTCCATTAAATTTTTTGCATAAAAAAATTTTTGCCATGAAAAATGGACGATGTATAGTCCATTAAATTTTTTCCATAAAAAAATTTTTCCATAAAAAATGGACGATGTATAGTTCATTAAATTTTTTGCATAAAAAATGGACGATGTATAGTCCATTAATTTTTTTGCATAAAAGAATTAACGATGTATAATCTATTTAATTTTTTGCATAAAAAATGAACGATGTATGGTGCATTAAATTTTTTGCATAAAAAAATTCTTGGCATGAAAAATGGACGATGTATAGTCCATTATATTTTTTGCATAAAAAAATTTTTAGCATGAAAAATGGACGATGTATAGTCCATTAAATTTTTGGCATGTAAAATGGACGATGTATAGTCCATTAATTTTTTTGCATAAAAAAATTAACGATGTATAATCTATTTAATTTTTTGCATAAAAAATTAACGATGTATAGTCCATTATATTTTTTGCATAAAAAAATTTTTAGCATAAAAAATGGACGATGTATATATAGTCCATTAAATTTTTTGCATAAAAAAATTATTTGCATGAAAAATGGACGATGTATAGTCCATTAAATTTTTTGCATAAAAAAATTAACGATGTATAATCTATTTAATTTTTTGCACAAAAAATAAACGATGTCTAGTGCATTAAATTTTTTGCATAAAAAATTTTTGGCATGAAAAATGGACGATGTATAGTCCATTATATTTTTTCCATAAAAAAATGTTTAGCATGAAAAATGGACGATGTATAGTCCATTAAATTTTTGGCATGAAAAATGGACGATGTATAGTCCATTAATTTTTTTGCATAAAAAAATTAACGATGTATAATCTATTTAATTTTTTGCATAAAAAATGAACGATGTATAGTCCATTAAATTTTTTGCATAAAAAAATTTTTTGCATGAAAAATGGACGATGTATAGTCCATTAAATTTTTGGCATGAAAAATGGACGATGTATAGTGCATTAAATTTTTTGCATAAAAAAATTCTTGGCATGAAAAATGGACGATGTATAGTCCATTAAATTTTTTCCATAAAAAAATTTTTGCCATGAAAAATGAATTAACGATGTATAATCTATTTAATTTTTTGCATAAAAAATGAACGATGTATAGTGCATTAAATTTTTTGCATAAAAAAATTCTTGGCATGAAAAATGGACGATGTATAGTCCATTAAATTTTTTGCATAAAAAAATTTTTCCATAAAAAATGGACGATGTATAGTTCATTAAATTTTTTGCATAAAAAATGGACGATGTATAGTCCATTAAATTTTTTGCATAAAAAAATTTTTTGCATGAAAAATGGACGATGTACAGTCCATTAAATTTTTTGCATAAAAAAATTTTTTCCATGAAAAATGGACGATGTATAGTCCATTAAATTTTTGGCATGAAAAATGGACGATGTATAGCCCATTAATTTTTTTGCATAAAAAAATTAACGATGTATAATCTATTTAATTTTTTGCATAAAAAATGAACGATGTATAGTCCATTAAATTTTTTGCATAAAAAAATTTTTTGCATGAAAAATGGACGATGTATAGTCCATTAAATTTTTGGCATGAAAAATGGACGATGTATAGTGCATTAAATTTTTTGCATAAAAAAATTCTTGGCATGAAAAATGGACGATGTATAGTCCATTAAATTTTTTCCATAAAAAAATTTTTGCCATGAAAAATGAATTAACGATGTATAATCTATTTAATTTTTTGCATAAAAAATGAACGATGTATAGTGCATTAAATTTTTTGCATAAAAAAATTCTTGGCATGAAAAATGGACGATGTATAGTCCATTAAATTTTTTGCATAAAAAAATTTTTCCATAAAAAATGGACGATGTATAGTTCATTAAATTTTTTGCATAAAAAATGGACGATGTATAGTCCATTAAATTTTTTGCATAAAAAAATTTTTTGCATGAAAAATGGACGATGTACAGTCCATTAAATTTTTTGCATAAAAAAATTTTTTCCATGAAAAATGGACGATGTATAGTCCATTAAATTTTTGGCATGAAAAATGGACGATGTATAGCCCATTAATTTTTTTGCATAAAAAAATTAACGATGTATAATCTATTTAATTTTTTGCATAAAAAATGAACGATGTATAGTGCATTAAATTTTTTGCATAAAAAAATTTTTGCCATGAAAAATGGACGATGTATAGTCCATTAAATTTTTTGCATAAAAAAATTTTTGCCATGAAAAATGGACGATGTATAGTCCATTAAATTTTTTCCATAAAAAAATTTTTCCATAAAAAATGGACGATGTATAGTTCATTAAATTTTTTGCATAAAAAATGGACGATCCATTAAATTTTTTGCATAAAAAAATTTTTGCCATGAAAAATGGACGATGTATAGTCCATTAATTTTTTTGCATAAAAAACTTAACGATGTATAATCTATGTAATTTTTTGCATGAAAAATGGACGATGTATAGTCCATTATATTTTTTGCATAAAAAAATTTTTAGCATGAAAAATGGACGATGTATAATCCATTAAATTTTTTGCATAAAAAAATTTTTTGCATGAAAAATGGACGATGTATAGTCCATTAAATTTTTTGCATAAAAAAATTAACGATGTATAATCTATTTAATTTTTTGGATAAAAAATGAACGATGTATAGTCCATTAAATTTTTTGCATAAAAAAATTTTTGGCATGAAAAATGGACGATGTACAGTCCATTAAATTTTTTGCATAAAAAAATTTTTGGAATGAAAAATGGACGATGTATAGTCCATTATATTTTTTGCATAAAAAAATTTTTCCATGAAAAATGGACGATGTATAGTGCATTAAATTTTTTGCATAAAAAAATTTTTGCCATGAAAAATGGACGATGTATAGTCCAATAAATTTTTTGCATAAAAACATTTTTGGAATGAAAAATGGACGATGTATAGTCCATTAAATTTTTTGCATAAAAAAATTTTTCCATAAAAAATGGACGATGTATAGTTCATTAAATTTTTTGCATAAAAAATGGACGATGTATAGTCCATTAAATTTTTTGCATAAAAAATTTTTTCCATGAAAAATGGACGATGTATAGTCCATTAAATTTTTTGCATAAACAAATTTTTGGCATGAAAAATGGACCATTAAATTTTTTGCATAAAAAACTTAACGATGTATAATCTATTTAATTTTTTGCATTAAATTTTTTGCATAAAAAAATTTTTGCCATGAAAAATGGACGATGTATAGTCCATTAAATTTTTTGCATAAAAAAATTAACGATGTATAATCTATTTAATTTTTTGGATAAAAAATGAACGATGTATAGTCCATTAAATTTTTTGCATAAAAAAATTTTTGGCATGAAAAATGGACGATGTATAGTCCATTAAATTTTTTGCATAAAAAAATTTTTGCCATGAAAAATGTACGATGTATAGTCCATTATATTTTTTGCATAAAAAATTTTTAGCATGAAAAATGGACGATGTATAATCCATTAAATTTTTTGCATAAAAAAATTTTTTGCATGAAAAATGGACGATGTATAGTCCATTAAATTTTTTGCATAAAAAAATTAACGATGTATAATCTATTTAATTTTTTGGATAAAAAATGAACGATGTATAGTCCATTAAATTTTTTGCATAAAAAAATTTTTGGCATGAAAAATGGACGATGTACAGTCCATTAAATTTTTTGCATAAAAAAATTTTTGGAATGAAAAATGGACGATGTATAGTCCATTATATTTTTTGCATAAAAAAATTTTTCCATGAAAAATGGACGATGTATAGTCCATTAAATTTTTTGCATAAAAAACTTAACGATGTATAATCTATTTAATTTTTTGCATAAAAAATGAACTGTATAGTGCATTAAATTTTTTGCATAAAAAAATTTTTGGCATGAAAAATGGACGATGTATAGTCCAATAAATTTTTTGCATAAAAACATTTTTGGCATGAAAAATGGACGATGTATAGTCCATTAAATTTTTTGCATAAAAAAAATTTTCCATAAAAAATGGACGATGTATAGTTCATTAAATTTTTTGCATAAAAAATGGACGATGTATAGTCCATTAAATTTTTTGCATAAAAAATTTTTTGCATGAAAAATGGACGATGTATAGTCCATTAAATTTTTTGCATAAACAAATTTTTGGCATGAAAAATGGACCATTAAATTTTTTGCATAAAAAACTTAACGATGTATAATCTATTTAATTTTTTGCATTAAATTTTTTGCATAAAAAAATTTTTGCCATGAAAAATGGACGATGTATAGTCCATTAATTTTTTTCCATAAAAAAATTAACGATGTATAATCTACTTAATTTTTTGCATAAAAAATGAACGATGTATAGTCCATTAAATTTTTTGCATAAAAAAATTTTTGCCATGAAAAATGGACGATGTATATATAGTCCATTAAATTTTTTGCATAAAAAAATTAACGATGTATAATCTATTTATTTTTTTTAATAAAAAATGAACGATGTATAGTCCATTAAATTTTTTGCATAAAAAAATTTTTGGCATGAAAAATGGACGATGTATAGTCCATTAAATTTTTTGCATAACAAAATTTTTGCCATGAAAAATGGACGATGTATAGTCCATTAAATTTTTTCCATAAAAAAATTTTTCCATAAAAAATGGACGATGTATAGTTCATTAAATTTTTTGCATAAAAAATGGACGATGTATAGTCCATTAAATTTTTTGCATAAAAAAATTTTTGCCATGAAAAATGGACGATGTATAGTCCATTAATTTTTTTGCATAAAAAACTTAACGATGTATAATCTATGTAATTTTTTGCATAAAAAATGAACGATGTATAGTCCATTAAATTTTTTGCATAAAAAAATTTTTGCCATGAAAAATGGACGATGTATAGTCCATTAATTTTTTTGCATGTATAGTCCATTAAATTTTTTGCATAAAAAAATTTTTTGCATGAAAAATGGACGATGTATAGTCCATTAAATTTTTGGCATGAAAAATGGACGATGTATAGTGCATTAAATTTTTTGCATAAAAAAATTCTTGGCATGAAAAATGGACGATGTATAGTCCATTAAATTTTTTCCATAAAAAAATTTTTGCCATGAAAAATGAATTAACGATGTATAATCTATTTAATTTTTTGCATAAAAAATGAACGATGTATAGTGCATTAAATTTTTTGCATAAAAAAATTCTTGGCATGAAAAATGGACGATGTATAGTCCATTAAATTTTTTGCATAAAAAAATTTTTCCATAAAAAATGGACGATGTATAGTTCATTAAATTTTTTGCATAAAAAATGGACGATGTATAGTCCATTAAATTTTTTGCATAAAAAAATTTTTTGCATGAAAAATGGACGATGTACAGTCCATTAAATTTTTTGCATAAAAAAATTTTTTCCATGAAAAATGGACGATGTATAGTCCATTAAATTTTTGGCATGAAAAATGGACGATGTATAGCCCATTAATTTTTTTGCATAAAAAAATTAACGATGTATAATCTATTTAATTTTTTGCATAAAAAATGAACGATGTATAGTGCATTAAATTTTTTGCATAAAAAAATTTTTGCCATGAAAAATGGACGATGTATAGTCCATTAAATTTTTTGCATAAAAAAATTTTTGCCATGAAAAATGGACGATGTATAGTCCATTAAATTTTTTCCATAAAAAAATTTTTCCATAAAAAATGGACGATGTATAGTTCATTAAATTTTTTGCATAAAAAATGGACGATCCATTAAATTTTTTGCATAAAAAAATTTTTGCCATGAAAAATGGACGATGTATAGTCCATTAATTTTTTTGCATAAAAAACTTAACGATGTATAATCTATGTAATTTTTTGCATAAAAAATGAACGATGTATAGTCCATTAAATTTTTTGCATAAAAAAATTTTTGCCATGAAAAATGGACGATGTATAGTCCATTAATTTTTTTGCATAAAAAACTTAACGATGTATAATCTATTTAATTTTTTGCATAAAAAATGAACGATGTATAGTCCATTAAATTTTTTGCATAAAAAAATTTTTGGCATGAAAAATGGACGATGTATAGTCCATTATATTTTTTGCATAAAAAAATTTTTAGCATGAAAAATGGACGATGTATAATCCATTAAATTTTTTGCATAAAAAAATTTTTTGCATGAAAAATGGACGATGTATAGTCCATTAAATTTTTTGCATAAAAAAATTAACGATGTATAATCTATTTAATTTTTTGGATAAAAAATGAACGATGTATAGTCCATTAAATTTTTTGCATAAAAAAATTTTTGGCATGAAAAATGGACGATGTACAGTCCATTAAATTTTTTGCATAAAAAAATTTTTGGAATGAAAAATGGACGATGTATAGTCCATTATATTTTTTGCATAAAAAAATTTTTCCATGAAAAATGGACGATGTATAGTGCATTAAATTTTTTGCATAAAAAAATTTTTGCCATGAAAAATGGACGATGTATAGTCCAATAAATTTTTTGCATAAAAACATTTTTGGAATGAAAAATGGACGATGTATAGTCCATTAAATTTTTTGCATAAAAAAATTTTTCCATAAAAAATGGACGATGTATAGTTCATTAAATTTTTTGCATAAAAAATGGACGATGTATAGTCCATTAAATTTTTTGCATAAAAAATTTTTTCCATGAAAAATGGACGATGTATAGTCCATTAAATTTTTTGCATAAACAAATTTTTGGCATGAAAAATGGACCATTAAATTTTTTGCATAAAAAACTTAACGATGTATAATCTATTTAATTTTTTGCATTAAATTTTTTGCATAAAAAAATTTTTGCCATGAAAAATGGACGATGTATAGTCCATTAAATTTTTTGCATAAAAAAATTAACGATGTATAATCTATTTAATTTTTTGGATAAAAAATGAACGATGTATAGTCCATTAAATTTTTTGCATAAAAAAATTTTTGGCATGAAAAATGGACGATGTATAGTCCATTAAATTTTTTGCATAAAAAAATTTTTGCCATGAAAAATGTACGATGTATAGTCCATTATATTTTTTGCATAAAAAAATTTTTAGCATGAAAAATGGACGATGTATAATCCATTAAATTTTTTGCATAAAAAAATTTTTTGCATGAAAAATGGACGATGTATAGTCCATTAAATTTTTTGCATAAAAAAATTAACGATGTATAATCTATTTAATTTTTTGGATAAAAAATGAACGATGTATAGTCCATTAAATTTTTTGCATAAAAAAATTTTTGGCATGAAAAATGGACGATGTACAGTCCATTAAATTTTTTGCATAAAAAAATTTTTGGAATGAAAAATGGACGATGTATAGTCCATTATATTTTTTGCATAAAAAAATTTTTCCATGAAAAATGGACGATGTATAGTCCATTAAATTTTTTGCATAAAAAACTTAACGATGTATAATCTATTTAATTTTTTGCATAAAAAATGAACTGTATAGTGCATTAAATTTTTTGCATAAAAAAATTTTTGGCATGAAAAATGGACGATGTATAGTCCAATAAATTTTTTGCATAAAAACATTTTTGGCATGAAAAATGGACGATGTATAGTCCATTAAATTTTTTGCATAAAAAAAATTTTCCATAAAAAATGGACGATGTATAGTTCATTAAATTTTTTGCATAAAAAATGGACGATGTATAGTCCATTAAATTTTTTGCATAAAAAATTTTTTGCATGAAAAATGGACGATGTATAGTCCATTAAATTTTTTGCATAAACAAATTTTTGGCATGAAAAATGGACCATTAAATTTTTTGCATAAAAAACTTAACGATGTATAATCTATTTAATTTTTTGCATTAAATTTTTTGCATAAAAAAATTTTTGCCATGAAAAATGGACGATGTATAGTCCATTAATTTTTTTCCATAAAAAAATTAACGATGTATAATCTATTTAATTTTTTGCATAAAAAATGAACGATGTATAGTCCATTAAATTTTTTGCATAAAAAAATTTTTGCCATGAAAAATGGACGATGTATATATAGTCCATTAAATTTTTTGCATAAAAAAATTAACGATGTATAATCTATTTATTTTTTTTAATAAAAAATGAACGATGTATAGTCCATTAAATTTTTTGCATAAAAAAATTTTTGGCATGAAAAATGGACGATGTATAGTCCATTAAATTTTTTGCATAACAAAATTTTTGCCATGAAAAATGGACGATGTATAGTCCATTAAATTTTTTCCATAAAAAAATTTTTCCATAAAAAATGGACGATGTATAGTTCATTAAATTTTTTGCATAAAAAATGGACGATGTATAGTCCATTAAATTTTTTGCATAAAAAAATTTTTGCCATGAAAAATGGACGATGTATAGTCCATTAATTTTTTTGCATAAAAAACTTAACGATGTATAATCTATGTAATTTTTTGCATAAAAAATGAACGATGTATAGTCCATTAAATTTTTTGCATAAAAAAATTTTTGCCATGAAAAATGGACGATGTATAGTCCATTAATTTTTTTGCATGTATAGTCCATTAAATTTTTTCCATAAAAAAATTTTTCCATACAAAATGGACGATGTATAGTTCATTAAATTTTTTGCATAAAAAATGGACGATGTATAGTCCATTAAATTTTTTGCATAAAAAAATTTTTGCCATGAAAAATAGACGATGTATAGTCCATTAATTTTTTTGCATAAAAAACTTAACGATGTATAATCTATGTAATTTTTTGCATAAAAAATGAACGATGTATAGTCCATTAAATTTTTTGCATAAAAAAATTTTTGCCATGAAAAATGGACGATGTATAGTCCATTATTTTTTTGCATAAAAAACTTAACGATGTATAATCTATTTAATTTTTTGCATAAAAAATGAACGATGTATAGTCCATTAAATTTTTTGCATAAAAAAATTTTTGGCATGAAAAATGGACGATGTATAGTCCATTATATTTTTTGCATAAAAAAATTTTTAGCATGAAAAATGGACGATGTATAATCCATTAAATTTTTTGCATAAAAAAATTTTTTGCATGAAAAATGGACGATGTATAGTCCATTAAATTTTTTGCATAAAAAAATTAACGATGTATAATCTATTTAATTTTTTGGATAAAAAATGAACGATGTATAGTCCATTAAATTTTTTGCATAAAAAAATTTTTGGCATGAAAAATGGACGATGTACAGTCCATTAAATTTTTTGCATAAAAAAATTTTTGGAATGAAAAATGGACGTATAGTCCATTATATTTTTTGCATAAAAAAATTTTTTTATGAAAAATGGACGATGTATAGTCCATTAAATTTTTTCCATAAAAAAATTTTTGCCATGAAAAATGGACGATGTATAGTCCATTAAATTTTTTCCATAAAAAAATTTTTCCATAAAAAATGGACGATGTATAGTTCATTAAATTTTTTGCATAAAAAATGGACGATGTATAGTCCATTAAATTTTTTGCATAAAAAATGGACGATGTATAGTCCATTAAATTTTTTGCATAATCTATTTAATTTTTTGCATAAAAAATGAACGATGTATAGTGCATTAAATTTTTTGCATAAAAAAATTTTTGGCATGAAAAATGGACGATGTATAGTCCATTAAATTTTTTGCATAAAAAAATTTTTGCCATGAAAAATGGACGATGTATAGTCCATTAAATTTTTTCCATAAAAAAATTTTTCCATAAAAAATGGACGATGTATAGTTCATTAAATTTTTTGCATAAAAAATGGACGATGTATAGTCCATTAAATTTTTTGCATAAAAAAATTTTTGCCATGAAAAATGGACGATGTATAGTCCATTAATTTTTTTGCATAAAAAACTTAACGATGTATAATCTATGTAATTTTTTGCATAAAAAATGAACGATGTATAGTCCATTAAATTTTTTGCATAAAAAAATTTTTTGCATGAAAAATGGACGGTGTATAGTCCATTAATTTTTTTGCATAAAAAACTTAACGATGTATAATCTATTTAATTTTTTGCATAAAAAATGAACGATGTATAGTCCATTAAATTTTTTGCATAAAAAAATTTTTGGCATGAAAACTGGACGATGTATATATAGTCCATTAAATTTTTTGCATAAAAAAATTAACGATGTATAATCTATTTATTTTTTTTAATAAAAAATGAACGATGTATAGTCCATTAAATTTTTTGCATAAAAAAATTTTTGGCATGAAAAATGGACGATGTATAGTCCATTATATTTTTTGCATAAAAAAATTTTTAGCATGACAAATGGACGATGTATAGTCCATTAAATTTTTGGCATGAAAAATGGACGATGTATAGTCCATTATATTTTTTGCATAAAAAAATTTTTCCATGAAAAATGGACGATGTATAGTTCATTAAATTTTTTGCATAAAAAATTTTTCCATGAAAAATGGACGATGTATAGTCCATTAAATTTTTTGCATAAAAAATTTTTTCCATGAAAAATGGACGATGTATAGTCCATTAAATTTTTTGCATAAAAAAAATTTTTGCCATGAAAAATGGACGATGTATAGTCCATTAAATTTTTTGCATAAAAAACTTAACGATGTATAATCTATTTAATTTTTTGCATAAAAAATGAACGATGTATAGTCCATTAAATTTTTTGCATAAAAAAATTAACGATGTATAATCTATTTAATTTTTTGCATAAAAAATGAACGACGTATAGTCCATTAAATTTTTTGCATAAAAAAATTTTTGCCATGAAAAATGGACGATGTATAGTCCATTATATTTTTTGCATAAAAAAATTTTTAGCATGAAAAATGGACGATGTATAGTCCATTAAATGTTTTGCATAAAAAAAATTTTTCCATGAAAAATGGACGATGTATAGTTCATTAAATTTTTTCCATAAAAAATGGACGATGTATAGTCCATTAAATTTTTTGCATAAAAAAATTTTTTCCATGAAAAATGGACGATGTATAGTCCATTAAATTTTTGGCATGAAAAATGGACGATGTATAGTCCATTAATTTTTTTGCATAAAAAAATTAACGATGTATAATCTATTTAATTTTTTGCATAAAAAATGAACGATGATGGTGCATTAAATTTTTTGCATAAAAAAATTCTTGGCATGAAAAATGGACGATGTATAGTCCATTAAATTTTTTGCATAAAAAAATTTTTCCATAAAAAATGGACGATGTATAGTTCATTAAATTTTTTGCATAAAAAATGGACGATGTATAGTCCATTAAATTTTTTGCATAAAAAAATTTTTTGCATGAAAAATGGACGATGTACAACAGTCCATTAAATTTTTTGCATAAAAAAACTTTTTGCATGAAAAATGGACGATGTATAGTCCATTAAATTTTTGGCATGAAAAATGGACGATGTATTATAGTCCATTAATTTTTTTGCATAAAAAAATTAACGATGTATAATCTATTTAATTTTTTGCATAAAAAATGAACGATGTATAGTCCATTATATTCTTTGCATAAAAAAATTTTTGGCATGAAAAATGGACGATGTACAGTCCATTAAATTTTTTGCATAAAAAAATTTTTGGCATGAAAAATGGACGATGTATATTCCATTATATTTTTTGCATAAAAAAATTTTTAGCATGAAAAATGGACGATGTATAGTCCATTAAATTTTTGGCATGAAAAATGGACGATGTATAGTCCATTAAATTTTTTGCATAAAAAAATTAACGATGTTTAATCTATTTAATTTTTTGCATAAAAATGAACGATGTATAGTCCATTAAATTTTTTGCATAAAAAAATTTTTGCCATGAAAAATGGACGATGTACAGTCCATTAAATTTTTTGCATAAAAAAATTTTTGGCATGAAATATGGACGATGTATAGTCCATTAAATTTTTTGCATAAAAAACTTAACGATGTATAATCTATTTAATTTTTTGCATAAAAAATTAACGATGTATAGTCCATTAAATTTTTTGCATAAAAAAATTTTTGGCATGAAAAATGGACGATGTATATATAGTCCATTAAATTTTTTGCATAAAAAAATTTTTCCATAAAAAATGGACGATGTATAGTCCATTAAATTTTTTGCATAAAAAAATTTTTTGCATGAAAAATGGACGATGTATAGTCCATTAAATTTTTTGCATAAAAAAATTTTTGGCATGAAAAATAGACGATGTGTAGTCCATTAAATTTTTTGCATAAAAAAATTAACGATGTATAATCTATTTAATTTTTTGCATAAAAAATTAACGATGTATAGTCCATTAAATTTTTTCCATAAAACAATTTTTGGCATGAAAAATGCACGATGTATAGTCCATTAAATTTTTTGCATAAAAAAATTAATGATGTATAATCTATTTAATTTTTTGCATAAAAAATTAACGATGTATAGTCCATTAAATTTTATGCATAAAAAAATTTTTGGCATGAAAAATGGTCGATGTATAGTCCATTAAATTTTTTGCATAAAAAAATTTTTCCATAAAAAATGGACGATGTATATATAGTCCATTATATTTTTTGCATAAAAAAATTTTTAGCATGAAAAATGGACGATGTCTAGTCCATTAAATTTTTTGCATAAAAAAATTTTTTCCATGAGAAATGGACGATGTATAGTCCATTAAATTTTTTGCATAAAAAAATTAACGATGTATAATCTATTTAATTTTTTGCATAAAAAATGAACGATGTATAGTGCATTAAATTTTTTGCATAAAAAAATTTTTGGCATGAAAAATGGACGATGTATAGTCCATTAAATTTTTTGCATAAAAAAATTTTTCCATAAAAAATGGACGATGTATAGTTCATTAAATTTTTTGCATAAAAAATGGACGATGTATAGTCCATTAAATTTTTTGCATAAAAAATTTTTTGCATGAAAAATGGACGATGTATAGTCCATTAAATTTTTTGCATAAAAAAATTAACGATGTATAATCTATTTAATTTTTTGCATAAAAAATTAACGATGTATAGTCCATTAAATTTTTTGCATAAAAAAATTTTTGCCATGAAAAATGGACGATGTATAGTCCATTAAATTTTTGGCATGAAAAATGGACGATGTATAGTCCAATAATTTTTTTGCATAAAAAAATTAACGATGTATAATCTATTTAATTTTTTGCATAAAAAATGAACGATGTATAGTCCATTAAACTTTTTGCATAAAAAAATTTTTGCCATGAAAAATGGACAATGTATAGTCCATTAAATTTTTTGCATAAAAAAATTTTTTGCATGAAAAATGGACGATGTATAGTCTATTAAATTTTTTGCATAAAAAAATTTTTGCCATGAAAAATGGACGATGCATAGTCCATTAAATTTTTTGCATAAAAAAATTAACGATGTATAATCTATTTAATTTTTCGCATAAAAAATGAACGATGTATAGTCCATAAAATTTTTTGCATAAAAAAATTTTCCATAAAAAATGGACGATGTATAGTTCATTAAATTTTTTGCATAAAAATGGACGATGTATAGTCCATTAAATTTTTTGCATAAAAAAATTTTTTGCATGAAAAATTAACGATGTATTAAATTTTTTGCATAAAAAAATTAACGATGTATAATCTATTTAATTTTTTGCATAAAAAATGAACGATGTATAGTCCATTAAATTTTTTGCATAAAAAAATTTTTGCCATGAAAAATGGACGATGTATATATAGTCCATTAAATGTTTTGCATAAAAAAATTAACGATGTATAATCTATTTAATTTTTTGCATAAAAAATTAACGATGTATAGTCCATTAAATTTTTTGCATAAAAAAATTTTTGCCATGAAAAATGGACGATGTATAGTCCATTAAATTTTTGGCATGAAAAATGGACGATGTATAGTCCAATAATTTTTTTGCATAAAAAAATTAACGATGTATAATCTATTTAATTTTTTGCATAAAAAATTAACGATGTGTAGTCCATTAAATTTTTTGCATAAAAAGATTTTTGGCATGAAAAATGGACGATGTACAGTCCATTAAATTTTTTGCATAAAAAAATTTTTGGCATGAAAAATGGACGATAGATTGTCCATTATATTTTTTGCATAAAAAAATTTTTAGCATGAAAAATGGACGATGTATAGTCCATTAAATTTTTTCCATAAAAAAATTTTTAGCATGAAAAATGGACGATGTATAGTCCATTAAATTTTTTGCATAAAAAAATTTTTTGAATGAAAATTGGACGATGTATAGTCCATTAAATTTTTTGCATAAAAAAATTTTTGCCATGAAAAATGGACGATGTATAGTCCATTAAATTTTTTCCATAAAAAAATTTTTTCCATGAAAAATGGACGATGTATAGTCCATTAAATTTTTTGCATAAAAAAATTTTTCCATAAGAAATGGACGATGTATAGTTCATTAAATTTTTTGCATAAAAAATGGACGATGTATAGTCCATTAAATTTTTTGCATAAAAAAATTTGTTGCATGAAAAATGGACGATGTATTAAATTTTTTGCATAAAAAAATTAACGATGTATAATCTATTTCATTTTTTGCATAAAA
Organism: Nowickia ferox; assembly: GCA_936439885.1. NCBI lineage: Eukaryota > Metazoa > Arthropoda > Insecta > Diptera > Tachinidae > Nowickia > Nowickia ferox. The sequence goes on along the minus strand of OW387025.1, from coordinate 6,837,717 downwards.
AATGAACGATGTATAGTCCATTAAACTTTTTGCATAAAAAAATTTTTGCCATGAAAAATGGACAATGTATAGTCCATTAAATTTTTTGCATAAAAAAATTTTTTGCATGAAAAATGGACGATGTATAGTCTATTAAATTTTTTGCATAAAAAAATTTTTGCCATGAAAAATGGACGATGTATAGTCCATTAAATTTTTTGCATAAAAAAATTAACGATGTATAATCTATTTAATTTTTCGCATAAAAAATGAACGATGTATAGTCCATAAAATTTTTTGCATAAAAAAATTTTCCATAAAAAATGGACGATGTATAGTTCATTAAATTTTTTGCATAAAAATGGACGATGTATAGTCCATTAAATTTTTTGCATAAAAAAATTTTTTGCATGAAAAATTAACGATGTATTAAATTTTTTGCATAAAAAAATTAACGATGTATAATCTATTTCATTTTTTGCATAAAAAATGAACGATGTATAGTCCATTAAATTTTTTGCATAAAAAAATTTTTGCCATGAAAAATGGACGATGTATATATAGTCCATTAAATGTTTTGCATAAAAAAATTAACGATGTATAATCTATTTAATTTTTTGCATAAAAAATGACCGATGTAAGTTTATTAAATTTTTTCCATAAAAAAATGTTTGGCATGAAAAATGGACGATGTATAGTCCATTAAATTTTTTGCATAAAAAATTTTTGCCATGAAAAAAAGACGATGTATAGTCCATTAAATTTTTTGCATAAAAAAATTTTTTGCATAAAAAATGGACGATGTATAGTCCATTAAATTGTTTGCATAAAAAAATTTTTTGCATGAAAAATCGACCATTAAATTTTTAGCATAAAAAAATTAACGATGTATAATCTATTTAAATTTTTGCATAAAAAATGAACGATGTATAGTCCATTAAATATTTTGCATAAAAAAATTTTTTGCATGAAAAATGAACGATGTATAGTTTATTAAATTTTTTGCATAAAAAAATTTTTGGCATGAAAAATGGACGATGTATAGTCCATTAAATTTTTTACATAAAAAATTTTTGGCATGAAAAATGGACGATGTATAGTCCATTAAATTTTTTGCATAAAAAAATTTTTTGCATAAAAAATGGACGATGTATAGTCCATTAAATTTTTTGCATAAAAAAATTTTTTCCATGAAAAATCGACGATGTATACTCCATTAAATTTGTTGCATAAAAAAATTAACGATGTATAATCTATTTAATTTTTTGCATAAAAAATGAACGATGTATAGTCCATTAAATATTTTGCATAAAAAATTTTTTGTATGAAAAATGGACGATGTATATTCCATTAAATTTTTTGCATAAAAAATTTTTGCCATGAAAAATGGACGATGTATAGTCCATTAAATTTTTTGCATAAAAAAATTTTTGGCATGAAAAATGGACAATGTATAGTCCATTAAATTTTTTGCATAAAAAAATTAACGATGTATAATCTATTTAATTTTTTGCATAAAAAATGAACGATGTATAGTCCATTAAATTTTTTGCATAAAAAAATTTTTGCCATGAAAAATGGACGATGTATATATAGTCCATAAAATTTTTTGCATAAAAAAATTAACGATGAATAATCTATTTAATTTTTCGCATAAAAAATGAACGATATATAGTCCAATAAATTTTTTGCATAAAAAAATTTTTGGCATGAAAAATGGACGATGTATATATAGTCCATTAAATTTTTTGCATAAAAAAATTTTTCCATAAAAAATGGACGATGTATAGTTCATTAAATTTTTTGCATAAAAAATGGACGATGTATAGTCCATTAAATTTGTTGCATAAAAAATTTTTTTGCATGAAAAATGGACGATATATAGACCATTAAATTTTTTGCATAAAAAAAAATTTTTGCATAAAAAAATTAACGATGTGTAATCTATTTAATTTTTTGCATAAAAAATGAACGATGTATAGTCCATTAAATTTCTTGCATAAAAAAGTTTTTGGCATGAAAAATGGACGATGTATATATAGTCCATTAAAATTTTTGCATAAAAAAATTAACGATGTATAATGTATTTAATTTTTGCATAAAAAATGAACGATGTATAGTCCATTAAATTTTTTGCATAAAAAAATTTTTTGCATGAAAAATGGACGATGTATAGTCCATTAAATTTTTTGCATACAAAATTTTTGGCATGAAAAATGGACGATGTATAGTCCATTAAATTTTTTGCATAAAAAAATTTTTGCCATGAAAAGTGGACGATGTATAGTCCATTAAATTTTTTGCATAAAAAATTAACGATGTATAATCTATTTAATTTTTTTCATAAAAAATGAACGATGTATAGTCCATTAAATTTTTTCCATAAAAAAATTTTTGACATGAAAAATGGACGATGTATATATAGTCCATTAAATTTTTTGCATAAAAAAATTTTTGGAATGAAAAATGGACGATGTATAGTCCATTAAATTTTTTGCATAAAAAATTTTTGCCATGAAAAATGGACGATGTATAGTCCATTAAATTTTTTGCATAAAAAAATTTTTTGCATAAAAAATGGACGATGTATAGGCAATTAAATTTTTTACATAAAAAAATCTTGCTATAAAAAATTGACGATGTATAGTCCATTAAATTTTTTGCATAAAAAAATTAACGATGTATAATCTATTTAATTTTTTCCATAAAAAATGAACGATGTATAGTCCATTAAATTTTTTGCATATAAAAATTTTTTGCATGAAAAATGGACGATGTATAGTCCATTAAATTTTTTACATAAAAAAATCTTGCTATAAAAAATGGACGATGTATAGTTCATTAAATTTTTTGCATAAAAAAATTTTTTGCATGAAAAATGGACGATGTATAGTCCATTAAATTTTTTACATAAAAAAATCTTGCTATAAAAAATGGACGATGTATAGTTCATTAAATTTTTTGCATAAAAAAATTTTTGCCATGAAAAATGGACGATGTATAGTCCATTAAATTTTTTGCATAAAAAATTTTTGCCATGAAAAATGGACGATGTATAGTCCATTGAATTTTTTGCATAAAAAATTTACGATGTATAATTCAATTAACTTTCTGCATAAAAATGGACTGGAATGAACGATGTATAATCTATTTAATTTTTTCCATAAAAAATGAACGATGTATAGTCCATTAAATTTTTTGCATATAAAAATTTTTTGCATGAAAAATGGACGATGTATAGTCCATTAAATTTTTTACATAAAAAAATCTTGCTATAAAAAATGGACGATGTATAGTTCATTAAATTTTTCTCATAAAAAAATTAACGATGTATAATCTATTTAATTTTTTGCATAAAAAATGGACGATATTTAATTTTTAGCATAAAAAATGAACGATGTATAGTCCATTAAATTTTTTGCATAAAAAAATTTTTGCCATAAAAAATGGACGATGTATAGCCCATTAAATTTTTTGCATACAAAAATTTTTAGCATGAAAAATGGACGATGTATATATAGTCCATTAAATTTTTGGCATAAAAAAATTAACGATGTATAATCTATTTAATTTTTTGCATAAAAAATGAACGATGTATAGTCCATTAAATTTTTTGCATAAAAAAATTTTTTGCATGAAAAATGGACGATGTATAGTCCATTAAATTTTTTGCATAAAAAATTTTTGGCATGAAAAATGGACGATGTATAGTCCATTAAATTTTTTGCATAAAAAAATTTTTGCCATGAAAAATGGATGATGTATAATCCATTAAATTTTTTGCATAAAAAAATTTTTAGCATGAAAAATGGTCGATGTATAGTCCATTAAATTTTTTTCATAAAAAAATTTTTCCATAAAAAATGGACGATGTACAGTTCATTAAATTTTTGGCATGAAAAATGGATGTATAGTCCATTAAATTTTTTGCATAAAAAAATTTTTCCCATGAAAAATGGACGATGTATAGTCCATTAAATTTTTTGCATAAAAAAATTAACGATGTATAATCTATTTAATTTTTTGCATAAAAAATGAACGAAATTTAAATTTTTTGCATAAAAAAATTTTTTGCATGAAAAATGGACGATGTATAGTCCATTAAATTTTTTGCATAAAAAATTTTTGGCATGAAAAATGGACGATGTATAGTCCATTAAATTTTTTGCATAAAAAAATTTTTGCCATGAAAAATGGACGATGTATAGTCCATTAAATTTTTTGCATAAAAAAATTTTTAGCATGAAAAATGGTCGATGTATAGTCCATTAAATTTTTTGCATAAAAAAATTTTTGCCATAAAAAATGGACGATGTATAGTCCATTAAATTTTTTGCATAAATAAATTTTTGCCATGAAAAATGGACGATGTATATATAGTCCATTAAATTTTTTGCATAAAAAAATTTTTGGCATGAAAAATGGACGATGTATAGTCCATTAAATTTTTTGCATAAAAAAATTAACGATGTATAATCTATTTAATTTTTTGCATAAAAAATGAACGATGATGTATAGTCCATTAAATTTTTTGCATAAAAAAATTTTTGCCATGAAAAATGGACGATGTATATATAGTCCATTAAATTTTTTGCATAAAAAATGGACGATGTATAGTCCATTAAATTTTTTGCATAAAAAAATTTTGCCATGAAAAATGGACGATGTATAGTCCATTAAATTTTTTGCATAAAAAAATTTTTTCCATGAAAAATGGACGATGTATAGTCCATTAAATTTTTTGCATAAAAAATTTTTGCCATGAAAAATGGACGATGTATTAATTTTTTTGCATAAAAAAATTTTTCCATTTAAAATGGACGCTGTATAGTTCATTAAATTTTTTCCATAAAAAATGGACGATGTATAGTCCATTTAATTTTTTGCATAAAAAAATTTTTCCATGAAAAATGGACGATGTATATATAGTCCATTAAATTTTTTGCATAAAAAAATTAAGGATGTATAATCTATTTAATTTTTTCCATAAAAAATGAACGATGTATAGTCCATTAAATTTTTTGCATAAAAAAATTTTTCCATAAGCAATGGACGATGTATAGTTCATTAAATTTTTTGCATGAAAAATGGACGATGTATAGTCCATTAAATTTTTTGCATAAATAAATTTTTGGCATGAAAAATGGACGATGTATATATAGTCCATTAATTTTTTTGCATAAAAAAATTTTTCCATTTAAAATGGACGATGTATAGTTGGTTAAATTTTTGGCATGAAAAATGGACGATGTATAGTCCATTAATTTTTTTGCATAAAAAAATTTTTCCATTTAAAATGGACGATGTATAGTCCATTAATTTTTTTCCATAAAAAAATTAACGATGTATAATCTATTTAATTTTTTGCATAAAAAATTAACGATGTATAGTCCATTAAATTTTTTGCATAAAAAAATTTTTGGCATGAAAAATGGACGATGTATAGTCCATTAATTTTTTTGCATAAAAAATTTTTTCATTTAAAATGGACGATGTATAATTCGTTAAATTTTTGGCATGAAAAATGGACGATGTATAGTCCATTAATTTTTTTGCATAAAAAAATTTTTCCATTTAAAATGGACGATGTATAGTCCATTAATTTGTTTGCATAAAAAAAATTAACGATGTATAATCTATTTAATTTTTTGCATAAAAAATGAACGATGTATAGTCCATTAAATTTTTTGCATAAAAAAATTTTTGGCATGAAAAATGGACGATGTATATATAGTCCATTAAATTTTTTGCATAAAAAAATTAACGATGTATAATCTATTTAATTTTTTGCATAAAAAATGAACGATGTATAGTCCATTAAATTTTTTGCATAAAAAAATTTTTTGCATGAAATATGGACGATGTATAGTCCATTAAATTTTTTGCATAAAAAATTTTTGGCATGAAAAATGGACGATGTATAGTCCATTAAATTTTTTGCATAAAAAAATTTTTCCCATGAAAAATGGACGATGTATAGTCCATTAAATTTTTTGCATAAAAAAATTTTTAGCATGAAAAATGGACGATTATAGTCCATTAAATTTTTTGCATAAAAACTGGACGATGTATAGTCCATTAAATTTTTTGCATACAAATTTTTGGCATGAAATATGGACGATGTATATATAGTCCATTAAATTTTTTGCATAAAAAAATTAACGATGTATAATCTATTTAATTTTTTGCATAAAAAATGTACGATGTATATATAGTCCATTAAATTTTTTGCATAAATAAATTTTTGGCATGAAAAATGGACGATATATAGTCCATTAAATTTTTTGCATAAAAAAATTTTCGGCATGAAAAATGGAGGATGTATAGTCCATTAAATTTTTTGCATAAAAAAATTAACGATTATAATCTATTTAATTTTTTGCATAAAAAATGAACGATGTATATATAGTCCATTAAATTTTTTGCATAAAAAAATTTTCGGCATGAAAAATGGACGATGTATAGTCCATTAAATTTTTTGCATAAAAAAATTAACGATTATAATCTATTTAATTTTTTGCATAAAAAATGAACGATGTATAGTCCATTAAATTTTTTGCATAAAAAAATTTTTTGCATGAAAAATGGACGATGTATAGTCCATTAAATTTTTTGCATAAAAAAATTTTTTCCATGAAAAATGGACGATGTATAGTCCATTAATTTTTTTGCATAAAAAAATTTTTTGCATGAAATATGGACGATGTATAGTCCATTAAATTTTTTGCATAAAAAATTTTTGGCATGAAAAATGGACGATGTATAGTCCATTAAATTTTTTGCATAAAAAAATTTTTCCCATGAAAAATGGACGATGTATAGTCCATTAAATTTTTTGCATAAAAAAATTTTTAGCATGAAAAATGGACGATTATAGTCCATTAAATTTTTTGCATAAAAACTGGACGATGTATAGTCCATTAAATTTTTTGCATACAAATTTTTGGCATGAAAAATGGACGATGTATATATAGTCCATTAAATTTTTTGCATAAAAAAATTTTTCCATAAACAATGGACGATGTATAGTCCATTAAATTTTTTGCATAAAAAAATTAACGATGTATAATCTATTTAATTTTTTGCATAAAAAATGTACGATGTATAGTCCATTAAATTTTTTGCATAAATAAATTTTTGGCATGAAAAATGGACGATGTATAGTCCATTAAATTTTTTGCATAAAAAAATTAACGATTATAATCTATTTAATTTTTTGCATAAAAAATGAACGATGTATAGTCCATTAAATTTTTTGCATAAAAAAATTTTTTGCATGAAAAATGGACGATGTATAGTCCACTAAATTTTTTGCATAAAAAATTTTTGCCATGAAAAATGGACGATATGTAGTCCATTAAATTTTTTGCATAAAAAAATTTTTGGCATGAAAAATGGACGATGTAGAGTCCATTAAATTTTTTGCATAAAAAAATTTTTAGCATGAAAAATGGTCCATTAAATTTTTTTCATAAAAAAATTTTTCCATAAAAAATGGACGATGTATAGTTCATTAAATTTTTGCCATGAAAAATGGACGATATATAGTCCATAAAATTTTTTGCATAAAAAATTTTGCCATAAAAAATGGACGATGTATAGTTCATTAATTTTTGGCATGAAAAATGGACGATATGTAGTTCATTAAATTTTTTGCATAAAAAAATTTTTGGCATGAAAAATGGACGATGTATATATAGTCCATTAAATTTTTTGCATAAAAAAATTAACGATGTATAATCTATTTAATTTTTTGCATAAAAAATTAACGATGTCCATTAAATTTTTTGCATAAAAAAATTTTTGGCATGAAAAATGGACGATGTATAATAATCCATTAAATTTTTTGCATAAAAAAATTAACGATGTATAATTCAATTAATTTTTTGCATAAAAAATTAACGATGTATAGTCCATTAAATTTTTTGCATAAAAAAATTTTTGCCATGAAAAATGGACGATTCCATTAAATTTTTTGCATAAAAAAATTTTTTCCATGAAAAATGGACGATGTATAGTCCATTAAATTTTTTGCATAAAAAAATTAACGATGTATAATCTATTTAATTTTTTGCATAAAAAATGTACGATGTATAGTCCATTAAATTTTTGGCATAAAAAAATTTTTGGCATGAAAAATGGACGATGTATAGTCCATTAATTTTTTTGCATAAAAAAATTTTTCCATTTAAAATGGACGATGTATTGTTCATTAAATTTTTTGCATAAAAAATGGACGATGTATAGTCCATTAAATTTTTTGCATAAAAAAATTTTTTGCATGAAAAATGGACGATGTATAGTCCATTTAATTTTTTGCATAAAAAAATTTTTGCCATGAAAAATGGACAATGTATAGTCCATTAAATTTTTTGCATAAAAAAATTAACGATGTATAATCTATTTAATTTTTTGCATAAAAAATGAACGATGTATAGTCCATTAAATTTTTTCCATAAAAAAATTTTTGCCATGAAAAATGGACGATGTATAGTCCATTAAATTTTTGGCATAAAAAATTTAACGATGTATAATCTATTTATTTTTTGCATAAAAAATGAACGATGTATAGTCCATTAAATTTTTTGCATAAAAAAATTTTTTGCATGAAAAATGGACGATGTTAGTCCATTAAATTTTTTGCATAAAAAAAATTTTGCCATGAAAAATGGACGATGTATAGTCCATTAAATTTTTTGCATAAAAAAATTTTCGGTATGAAAAATGGACGATGTATAGTCCATTAAATTTTTTGCATAAAAAAATTTTTGCATGAAAAATCGACGATGTATAAGTCCATTAAATTTTTTGCATAAAAAAATTTTTAGCATGAAAAATGGACGATGTATAGTCCATTAATTTTTTTGCATAAAAAAATTTTTCCATTTAAAATGGACGATGTATAGTTCATTAAATTTTTTGCATAAAAAATGGACGATGTATAGTCCATAAAATTTTTTGCATAAAAAAATTTTTTGCATGAAAAATGGACGATGTATAGTCCATTTAATTTTTCCCATGAAAAATGGATAATGTATAGTCCATTAAATTTTTTGCATAAAAAAATTAACGATGTATAATCTATTTAATTTTTTCCATAAAAAATTAACGATGTATAGTCCATTAAATTTTTTGCATAAAAAAATTTTTGGCATGAAAAATTTACGATGTATATATAGTCCATTAAATTTTTTGCATAAAAAAATTAACGATGTATAATCTATTTAATTTTTTGCATGAAAAATGGACGATGTATAGTCCATTAAATTTTTTGCATAAAAAAATTAACGATGTATAATCTATTTAATTTTTTGCATAAAAAATGAACGATGTATAGTCCATTAAATTTTTTGCATAAAAAAATTTTTTGCATGAAAAATGGACGATTAAATTTAAAATTAAATTTTTTGCATAAAAAAATTTTTGCCATGAAAAATGGACGATGTATAGTCCAATAAATTTTTTGCATAAAAAAATTTTTAGCATGAAAAATGGTCGATGTATAGTCCATTAAATTTTTTGCATAAAAAAATTTTTTCCATGATAAATGGACGGTATAGTCCATTAAATTTTTTGCATAAAAAAATTTTTGCCATGAAAAATGCACGATGTATAGTCCATTAAATTTTTTGCATAAAAAAATTAACGATGTATAATCTATTTAATTTTTTGCATAAAAAATAAACTATAGTCCATTAAATTTTTTGCAATAAAAAAAATTAAATTTTTTGCATAAAAAAATTAACGATGTATAATTCAATTAATTTTTTGCATCAAAATGGACAATATATAGTCCATTAAATATTTTGCATAAAAAAATTTTTTCATGAAAAATGGACGATGTATAGTCCATTAAATTTTTTGCATAAAAAATGGACGATGTATAGTCCATTAAATTTTTTGCATAAAAAAATTTTTTGCATGAAAAATGGACGATGTATACTCCATTAAATTTTTTCCATAAAAAAATTTTTAGCATGACAAATGGTCGATGTATAGTCCATTAAATTTTTTGCATAAAAAAATTTTTCCATAAAAAATGGACGATGTATAGTTCATTAAATTTTTTGCATAAAAAATGGACGATGTTTAGTCCATTAAATTTTTTCCATAAAAAAATTTTTTACATGAAAAATGGACGATGTATAGTCCATTAAATTTTTTGCATAAAAAAATTAACGATGTATAATATATTTAATTTTTTGCATAAAAAATGAACGATGTATAGTCCATTAAATTTTTTGCATAAAAAAATTTTTGGCATGAAAAATGGACGATGTATATATAGTCCATTAAATTTTTTGCATAAAAAAATTAACGATGTATAATCTATTTAATTTTTTGCATAAAAAATGAACGATCCATTAAATTTTTTGCATAAAAAAATTTTTGCCATGAAAAATGGACGATGTATAATAGTCCATTAAATTTTTTGCATAAAAAAATTAACGATCTATAATCTATTTAATTTTTTGCATAAAAAATGAACGATGGTCCATTAAATTTTTTGCATAAAAAAATTTTTTCCATGAAAAATGGACGATGTATAGTCTATTAAATTTTTTCCATAAAAAATTTTTGGCATGAAAAATGGACGATGTAAGTCCATTAAATTTTTTGCATAAAAAAATTTTTGGCATGAAAAATGGACGATGTATATATAGTCCATTAAATTTTTTGCATAAAAAAATTAACGATATATAATCTATTTAATTTTTTGCATAAAAAATGAACGATCCATTAAATTTTTTGCATAAAAAAATTTTTGCCATGAAAAATGGACGATGTATAGTCTATTAAATTTTTTGCATAAAAAATTTTTGGCATGAAAAATGTACGATGTAAGTCCATTAAATTTTTTGCATAAAAAATGGACGATGTTTAGTCCATTAAATTTTTTGCATAAAAAAATTTTTTCCATTAAAAATGGACGATGTATAGTCCATTAAATTTTTTGCATAAAAAATTTTTGGCATGAAAAATGGACGATGTATAGTCCATTAAATTTTTTGCATAAAAAAATTAACGATTTATAATCTATTTAATTTTTTGCATAAAAAATGAACGAAGTATAGTCCATTAAATTTTTTGCATTAAAAAATTTTTTCCATGAAAAATGGACGATGTATAGGCAATTAAATTTTTTACATAAAAAAATCTTGCTATAAAAAATGGACGATGTATAGTCCATTAAATTTTTTGCATAAAAAAATTAACGATGTATAATCTATTTAATTTTTTGCATAAAAAATTAACGATGTATAGTCCATTAAATTTTTTGCATAAAAAAATTAACGATGTATAATCTATTTAATTTTTTGCATAAAAAATGAACGATGTATAGTCCATTAAATTTTTTGCATAAAAAAATTTTTGGCATGAAAAATGGACGATGTAATATAGTCCATTAAATTTTTTCCATAAAAAAATTAATAAATTAATTAATTTTTTGCATAAAAAATAAACGATGTATAGTCCATTAAATTTTTTGCATAAAAAAATTTTTGGCATGCGAAATGGACGATGTATAGTCCATTAAATTTTTTGCATAAAAAAATTTTTTCCATAAAAAATGAACGATGTATATATAGTCCATTAAATTTTTTGCATAAAAAAATTAACGATGTATAATCTATTTAATTTTTTCCATAAAAAATGAACGATGTATAGTCCATTAAATTTTTTGCATAAAAAATTAACGATGTATAATCTACTTAATTTTTTCCATAAAAAATTAACGATGTATAGTCCATTAAATTTTTTGCATAAAAAAATTTTTAGCATGACAAATGGTCGATGTATAGTCCATTAAATTTTTTCCATAAAAAAATTTTTCCATAAAAAATGGACGATGTATAGTTCATTAAGTTTTTTGCATAAAAAATGGACGATGTTTAGTCCATTAAATTTTTTGCATAAAAAAATTTTTTCCATGAAAAATGGACGATGTATAATAGTCCATTAAATTTTTTGCATAAAAAAATTAACGATGTATAATCTATTTAAGTTTTTGCATAAAAAATGAACGATGTATAGTCCATTAAATTTTTTGCATAAAAAAATTTTTGGCATGAAAAATGGACGATGTATAGTCCATTAATTTTTTTGCATAAAAAAATTTTTCCATTTAAAATGGACGATGTATAGTTCATTAAATTTTTTGCATAAAAAATGGACGATGTATAGTCCATTAAATTTTTTGCATAAAAAAATTATTTGCATGAAAAATGGACGATGTATAGTCCATTTAATTTTTTCCATAAAAAAATTTTTGCCATGAAAAATGTCCATTAAATTTTTTGCATAAAAAAATTAACGATGTATAATCTATTTAATTTTTTGCATAAAAAATGAACGATGTATAGTCCATTAAATTTTTTGCATAAAAAAATTTTTGGCATAAAAAATGGACGATGATAGTCCATTAATTTTTTTGCATAAAAAAATTTTTCCATTTAAAATGGACGATGTATAGTTCATTAAATTTTTTGCATAAAAAATTTACGATTATAGTTTATTAAATTTTTTGCATAAAAAAATTTTTGGCATGAAAAATGGACGATGTATATATAGTCCATTAAATTTTTTGCATAAAAAAATTAACGATGTATAATCTATTTAATTTTTTGCATAAAAAATGAACGATGTATAGTCCATTAAATTTTTTGCATAAAAAAATTAACGTTGTATAATTCAATTAATTTTCTGCATAAAAATGGACAATGTATAGTCCATTAAATTTTTTGCATAAAAAATGGACGATGTATAGTCCATTAAATTTTGTGCATAAAAAAATTTTTTCCATGAAAAATGGACGAAGTATAGTCCATTAAATTTTTTGCATAAAAAAATTTTTGCCATGAAAAATGGACGATGTATAATCCGTTAAATTTTTTGCATAAAAAAATTGTTGGCATGAAAAATGGACGATGTATATATAGTCCATTAAATTTTTTCCATAAAAAAATTAACGATGTATAATCTATTTAATTTTTTCCATAAAAAATTAACGATGTATAGTCCATTAAATTTTTTGCATAAAAAAATTTTTTGCATGAAAAATGTACGATATATAGTCCATCAAATTTTTTGCATAAAAAATTTTTGGCATGAAAAATGGACGATGTATAGTCCATTAAATTTTTTGCATAAAAAAATTTTTGCCATGAAAAATGGACGATGTATAGTCCATTAAATTTTTTGCATAAAAAAATTTTTAGCATGAAAAATGGTCGATGTATAGTCCATTAAATTTTTTGCATAAAAAAATTTTTTCCATGAAAAATGGACGGCATGAAAAATGGACGATGTATAGTCCATTAAATTTTTTGCATAAAAAAATTAACGATGTATAATCTATTTAATTTTTTGCATAAAAAATTAACGATGTATAGTCCATTAAATTTTTTGCATAAAAAAATTTTTGCCATGAAAAATGGACGATGTATAGTCCATTAAATTTTTTCCATAAAAAATTAACGATGTATAATTCAATTAATTTTCTGCATAAAAATGGACGATATATTGTCCATTATATTTTTCCATAAAAAAATTTTTGCATGAAATTTGGACGATGTACAGTTCCTTAAGTTTTCAGCATAAAAAATTTTTGGCATGAAAAATGGACGATGTATAGCATGAAAAATGGACGATGTATATATAGTCCATTAAATTTTTTGCATAAAAAAATGTTTAGCATGAAAAATGGACGATTGTAGTCTATTAAATTTTTTCCATAAAAAAATTTTTGGATTGAAAAATGGACGATGTATAGCATGAAAAATGGACGATGTATAGTCCATTAAATTTTTTTCATAAAAAAAATAGCGATGTATAATTCAATTAATTTTCTACATAAAGATGGACAATGTATAGTCCATTAAATTTTTTGCATAAAAAATTTTTGTCATGAAAAATAGACGATGTATAGTTCATTAAATTTTTTGCATAAAATATTTTTAGCATGAAAAATTGAGAATGTATAGTCCATTAAATTTTTTGCATAAAAAAATCTTGCCATAAAAAATTGACGATTAATTAAATTAATTAAATAATTACTTAATTAATTAATTAAATTTTTTGCATAAAAAATGGACGATATATAGTTCATTAAATTTTTTGCATAAAAAATTTTTGGGTTGAAAAATCGACGATGTATAGTCCATTAATTTTTTTTCATAAAAAATGGACGATGTATTGTCCATTAAATTTTCTTCATAAAAAAATTAACGATGTATAATTCAATTAATTTTCTGCATAAAAATGGACAATGTATAGTCCATTAAATTTTTTGCATAAAAAAATTGTTGCATGAAAAATGGACTATTATAGTTCATTAAATTTTTTGCATAAAAAATTTTTGGCATGAAAAATGGACAATGTATAATCCATTTAATTTTTTGCATAAAAAAATTAACGATGTATAATTCATTTAATTTTCTGCATAAAAAATGGACGATGTATACTTCATTAAATTTTTTGCATAAAAAATTGTTGGCATGAAAAATAGACGATGCATATAGTCCATTAAATTTTTTGCATAAAAAAATTAACGATGTATAATTTATTTAATTTTCTGCATAAAAATGGACGATGTATAGTCCATTAAATTTTTTGCATAAAAAAATGTTTGCCATGAAAAATGGACGATGTATAGGTAATTAAATTTTTTGCATTAAATATGGACAATAGTCCATTAAATTTTTTGCATAAAAAAATTAACGATGTATAATTCATTTAATTTTCTGCATAAAAATGGACGATGTATAGTCCATTAAATTTTTTGCATAAAAAAATTTTTGCATAAAAAATGGACGATGTATAGTTAATTAAATTTTTTGCATAAAAAATGGACAATAGTCCATTAAATTTTTTGCATAAAAAAATTAACGATGTATAATTCATTTAATTTTCTGCATAAAAATGGACGATTAAATTAAATTTTTTGCATAAAAAAATTTTTCCATAAAAAAAGGACGATGTATAGTACATTAAATTTTTTGCATAAAAAAAGGACGATGTATAGTCCATTAAATTTTTTGCATAAAAAAATTAACGATGTATAATTCATTTAATTTTCTGCATAAAAATGGACGATTTATAGTCCATTAAATTTTTTGCATAAAAAATTTTTGGCATGAAAAATAGACGATGTAGTCCATTAAATTTTTTGCATAAAAAAATTAACGATGTATAATTCATTTAATTTTCTGCATAAAAATGGACGATGTATAGTCCATTAAATTTTTTGCATAAAAAAATTTTTCCATAAAAAATGGACGATGTATAGGTCATTAAATTTTTTGCATAAAAAATTTTTGGCATGAAAAATAGACGATGTATAGTCCATTAAATTTTTTGCATAAAAAAATTAACGATGTATAATCTATTTAATTTTTTGCATAAAAAATGAACGATGTATAGTCCATTAAATTTTTTGCATAAAAAATGGACGATGTATTGTCCATTAATTTTTTTTCATAAAAAAATTAACGATGTATAATTCAATTAATTTTCTGCATAAAAATGGACAATGTATAGTTGATTAAATTTTTTGCATAAAAAAATTGTTGCATGAAAAATGGACTATGTATAGTTCATTATATTTTTTGCATAAAAAAATTTTTGCCATGAAAAATGGAGAATGTACAGTCCATTAAATTTTTTGCATAAAAAAATCTTGCCATAAAAAATTGACGATTAATTAAATTAATTAAATAATTAATTAATTAATTAATTGAATTTTTTGCATAAAAAATTTTTTGCATAAAAAATGGACGATAATAGTTCATTAAATTTTTTGCATAAAAAATTTTTGGCATGAAAAATCGACAATGTATAGTCCATTTATTTTTTTCCATGAAAAATAGACGATGTACAGTCCATTTGATTTTTTTTATAAAAAACACACAATATACAGTCGATTAAAATTTTTCATAAAAATGGACGATGTATAGTCCATTAAATTTTTTGCATAAAAAAATTAACGATGTATAATTCATTTAATTTTCTGCATAAAAATGGACGATGTATAGTCCATTAAATTTTTTGCATAAAAAAATTTTTCCATAAAAAATGGACGATGTATAGTTCATTAAATTTTTTGCATAAAAAATGGCCGATGTATACTCCATTAAATTTTTTGCATAAAATAATTTTTTTTCCATGAAAAATGGACAATGTATAGTCCATTTATTTTTTTCCATGAAAAATAGACGATGTACAGTCCATTTGATTTTTTGTATAAAAAACACACAATATACAATCGATTAAAATTTTTCATAAAAATGGACGATGTTATAGTCCATTAAATTTTTTGCATAAACAATTTTTTGCATAAAAAATGGACGATGTATAGGTCATTAAATATTTTGCATAAAAAATTTTTGGCATGAAAAATAGACGATGAATATATAGTCCATTAAATTTTTTGCATAAAAAAATTAACGATGTATAATCTATTTAATTTTTTGCATAAAAAATGAACGATGTACAGTCCATTAAATTTTTTGCATAAAAAATTTTTTGCATAAAAAATGGACGATGATAAATCATTAAATTTTTTCCATAAAAAATTGTTGGCATGAAAAATAGACGATGTATAGTCCATTAAATTTTTTGCATAAAAAAATTAACGATTTATAATTTATTTAATTTTCTGCATAAAAATGGACGATGTATAGTCCATTAAATTTTTTGCATAAAAAAATGTTTGCATAAAAAATGGACGATGTATAGTTAATTAAATTTTTTGCATAAAAAATGGACAATAGTCCATTAAATTTTTTGCATAAAAAAATTAACGATGTATATTTCATTTAATTTTCTGCATAAAAATGGACGATGTATAGTCCATTAAATTTTTTGCATAAAAAAATTTTTGGCATGAAAAATGAACGATGTATAATAGTCCATTAAATTTTATGCATAAAAAAATTTTTCCATAAAAAATGGACGATGTATAGTTCATTAAATTTTTTGCATAAAAAATGGACGATGTATAGTCCAATAAATTTTTTGCATAAAAAATTTTTTTCCATGAAAAATGGACGATGTATAGTCCATTAAATTTTTTCCATAAAAAAATTTTTGCCATGAGAAATGGACGATGTATAAAATTAAATTAAATTTTTTGCATAAAAAAATTAACGATGTATAATTCATTTAATTTTTTGCATGAAAAATGGACGATATATTGTCCATTATATTTTTTCCATAAAAAAATTTTTACATGGAATTTGGACGATGTAGAGTGCCTTAAGTTTTCTGCATAAAAAATTTTTGCCATGAAAAATGGACGATGTATAGTCCATTAAATTTTTTGCATAAAAAAATTTTTGCATAAAAAATGAAGGATGTATAGTTCATTAAATTTTTTACATAAAACATTTTTGACATGAAAAATGGACAATGTATAATCCATTAAATTTTTTGCATAAAAAATTTTTGCCATGAAAAATGGACGATGTATAGTTCATTAAATTTTTTCCATAAAAAAATTTTGTGCATGAAAAATGGACGATGTATATATAGTCCATTAAATTTTTTGCATAAAAAAATTAACGATGTATAATCTATTTAATTTTTTGCATGAAATTTGGACGATGTACAGTTCCTTAAGTTTTTTTGCATAAAAAATTTTTGCCATGAAAAATGGACGATGTATAGTCCATTAAATTTTTTGCATAAAAAATGGACGATGTATAGACCCTTAAATTTTTTGCATAAAAAATTTTTGCCATGAAAAATGGACGATGTATAGTCCATTAAATTTTTAGCATAAAAAAATTTTTAGCATGAAAAATGGACGATGTATAGTTCATGAAATTTTTTGCATAAAAAAATTTTTGCATAAAAAATGGACGATGATAGTTCATTAAAATTTTTGCATAAAACATTTTTGGCATGAAAAATGGACAAAGTATAATCCATTAAATTTTTTGCATAAAAAATGTTTGCATAAAAAATGGACAATGTATAATCCATTAAATTTTTTCCATAAAAAAATTAACGATGTATAATTCATTTAATTTTTTCATGAATAATGGACGATATATAGGTCATTAAATTTTTTGCATAAAAAATTTTTGGAATGAAAAGTGGACGAGATATAGTTCATTAAATTTTTTGCATAAAAAATTAACGATGTATAATTCAATTACCTTTCTGCATAAAAATGGACGATGTATAGTCCATTAAATTTTTCTCATAAAAAAATTAACGATGTATAATCTATTTAATTTTTTGAATAAAAAATGGACGTTGTGTAGTCCATTAAATTTTTTGCATAGAAAATTTTTTGCATAAAAAATAGACGATATTTAATTTTTAGCATAAAAAATTAACGATGTATAATTCAATTAATTTTCAGCATAAAAATGGACAATGTATAGTCCATTAAACTTTTTGCATAAAAAAATTTTTGCATGAAAAATGGACGATGTAGACCTAAAAAAATATATTGTACAGAATCACAAATTTTAAATTCAATTATGGAGAATCCGAGTACAGTGGCAGAAGCTTTAGAGAGTCAAGATTCTGATAAGTGGGTAAAAGCTATGAAAATGGAGTATCAGTCGTTAATTAAAAATAAGACGTGGGATCTAGTCGAAAGACCAGAAGGGAAAAATATTATCGGTTGTAAATGGGTATTTGCACTAAAACATAAACCTGATGGTACGGTTGAAAAATACAAAGCACGATTAGTAGCCCATGGTTGTTCCCAAAAATATAAAGTTGATTTTCAAGAAACGTTTGCTCCTGTGGTAAGGCACTCAACAATAAGGTTATTGTTAGCCTTAGCAGCGAAGCACAAATTATTGGTGAATCATGTCGATATTGTAGCAGCTTATTTAAATGGTAATCTAGAGGAAGAGGTTTATATGGTTCAACCACCAATGTTTGAAAATGAAAAACATCCAAATAAGGTATGCAAATTAAGAAAGGCTATATATGGTTTAAAACAAGCAGGACGCGAGTGGAACAAACGAATAAATGATATACTGATAGAAATGGGATTTTTGAGATGCAAATCTGACACTTGTGTATATTTGAAAAACAATGGGAGCAATATATGTATAATTGCTTTATACGTTGATGATATGCTAATAGCGTGTTCAAGTGAATTAGAGATGACAAATATTATTACAAATTTGAACCATTCTGTAGAGGCAGTAAATCGTGGTCCAATATCATTTTATCTTGGTATGGAAATAAGTCGCGATGGTCTACGAGGTGATATAACGATTCATCAGAGCAAATACACTAACGAAATATTAAAAAAATGGGGTATGGAGAACTGCAAACCTGCAGCAACACCTTGGGCCAGTGGAAACATCCTGAAAAAGTGTGAAGAAGATTGCAAATGTAATGATGCAAAGGATTATCAAAGCCTTATTGGTGCTTTGATGTACTTAGCTGTGATAACTAGACCTGATCTAATTCATGTGGTATCTAAATTATCTCAGTTCAATTCACATCCCCATAAGGAACATATTCAAGCTGCAAAATATGTGCTCAGATACTTAAAAAAGAATCCGGCAGGTAATATAACGTTTTCTTCAAATGACAACGAATTTTTATGCTTTACAGACTCTGACTGGGGGAGCGATACACATGACAGAAAGTCTTATTCTGGTCATGTTGTGCTAATGGCTGGTGGTCCTGTTGCTTGGGAGTCTCGAAAACAACCTGTTGTGGCTCTCAGTACTATGGAGGCCGAATACATAGCTCTATGTCAAGGAACTAAAGAAGTCGTTTTTATTCGTAGCCTGATGAGTGAGATGGGTTTTAATCAATATATCAACAGTCCTACTCCCATCTTATGTGACAATCAGGCAGCAGCGTTTATGGTGAAGAATGCAGCAGTACAAAAGAAAAGTAAGCATATCGACATTCGTTATCATTATATCCGCGAGAAGTATGAGGAGAAAGTAATCGATATACAATATGTTACATCCGATAAAAATGCAGCGGATATATTCACGAAGATTCTAACAAAACAAAAACACGTAAATGGTTGCAGTATGTTAAAAATTGCTCTATAATTTAATAAATTTTGTAAATTTGTACATTTGGAATGTGGGGGAGATTGTTGAAGAATTTTGTATCCCTGACTCAATCCAAATGTAATCAACTAAGTTTTGCGATTCTATGTTTTTAAAAATTGTTAAACCTTATTGCGCTAAAATACTTTTTATGTATCTATTATTCATTCCTTTAAAACCGTTTACTGAACTGGATCTTTTTTATATACATATATATTTTTAATAAATTTTATCTTGAATTGAACGACAAGGTGTTTTATTCTAACTTCAAGGTATTTTATTTCTGGCTTGTATGTATATACTCAACATAGTTTATTAAATTTTTTGCATAAAAAATTTTAAGCATGAAAAATAGACGATGTATATGTAGTCCATTAAATTTTTTGCATAAAAAAATTAACGATGTATAATCTATTTAATTTTTTGCATAAAAAATTAACGATGTATAGTCCATTAAATTTTTTGCATAAAAAAATTTTTGGCATGAAAAATGGACGATGTATATATAGTCCAATTAATTTTCTGCATAAAAGTGGACAATGTATAGTCCATTAAATTTTAGGCATAAAAAAATTGTTGCATGAAAAATGGACTATGTATAGTTCATTAAATTTTTTGCATAAAAAATTTTTGCCATGAAAAATAGACGATGTATAAGTCCATTAAATTTGTTGCATAAAAAAATTAACGATGTATAATTCATTTAATTTTCTGCATAAAAATGGACGATGTATAGTCCATTAAATTTTTTGCATAAAAAAATCTTGCCATAAAAAATGGACGATGTATAATTCATTTAATTTTTTGCATAAAAAAATCTTGCCATAAAAAATGGACGATGTATAGTCCATTAAATTTTCTGCATAAAAAAATCTTGCCATAAAAAATGGTCGATGTATAGTCCATTAAATTTTTTGCATAAAAAAATTAACGATGTATAATTCATTTAATTTTCTGCATAAAAATGGAAGATTTATAGTCCATTAAATTTTTTGCATAAAAAATTTTTGGCATGAAAAATAGACGATGTAGTCCATTAAATTTTTTGCATAAAAAAAGACGATGTATATATAGTCCATTAAATTTTTTGCGTAAAAAATTTTTGGCATGAAAAGTGGACGAGATATAGTTCACTAAATTTTTTGCATAAAAAATTTACGATGTATAATTCAATTAACTTTCTGCATAAAAATGGACGATGTATAGTCCATTAAATTTTTCTCATAAAAAAATTAACGATTTATAATCTATTTAATTTTTTGCATAAAAAATGGACGATATTTAATTTTTAGCATAAAAAATGAACGATGTATAGTCCATTAAATTTTTTGCATAAAAAAATTTTTGGCATAAAAAATGGACGATGTATAGCCCATTAAATTTTTTGCATAGAAAAATTTTTAGCATGAAAAATGGACGATGTATAGTCTATTAAATTTTTTCCATAAAAAATGGACCTTAAATTTTTTGCATAAAAAATTTTTGCCATGAAAAATGAACGATGTATAGTCCATTAAATTTGTTGCATAAAAAAATTTTTAGCATGAAAATGGACGATGTATAGTCCATTAAATTTTTTGCATAAAAAAATTAACGATGTATAATTCATTTAATTTTCTGCATAAAAATGGACGATGTATAGTCCATTAAGTTTTTTGCATAAAAAAATTTTTACCATGAAAAATGGACGATGTATAGTCCATTAAATTTTTTGCATAAAAAAACTTGCCATAAGAAATGGACGATGTATAGTCCATTAAATTTTTTGCATAAAAAAATTAACGATGTATAATCTATTTAATTTTTTGCATAAAAAATTAACGATGTATAGTCCATTAAATTTTTTGCACAGAAAATTTTTTGCATAAAAAATGGACGATATTTAATTTTTTGCATAAAAAATGAACGATGTATAGTCCATTAAATTTTTTGCATAAAAAAATTTTTTCATGAAAAATGGACGATTATAGTTTATTAAATTTTTTGCATAAAAAATTTTAGGCATGAAAAATAGACGATGTATATGTAGTCCATTAAATTTTTTGCATAAAAAAATTAACGATGTATAATCTATTTAATTTTTTGCATAAAAAAAGGACGATGTATAGTCCATTAAATTTTTTGCATAAAAAAATGTTTAGCATGAAAAATGGACGATGTCTAGTCCATTAAATTTTTTGCATAAAAAAATCTTGCAATTAAAAATGGACGATTATAGTCTATTAAATTTTTTGCATAAAAAAATTAACGATGTATGTATAATTCAATTAATTTTCAGCATAAAAATGGACAATGTATAGTCCATTAAACTTTTTGCATAAAAAAATTTTTAGCATGAAAAATGGACGATGTATGGTCCATTAAATTTTTCTCATAAAAAAATTAACGTTGTATAATCTATTTAATTTTTTGCATAAAAAATGGACGATGTATAGTCCATTAAATTTTTTACATAAAAAAATTAACGATGTATAATTCATTTAATTTTCTGCATAAAAATGGACGTTGTGTAGTCCATTAAATTTTTTGCATAAAAAATTTTTGGCATGAAAAATGGACGAAATATAGTTCATTAAATTTTTTTCATAAAATTTTTTTTTTTAAATTAACGTGTATAGTCCATTTATTTTTTTCCATGAAAAATAGACGATGTACATACAGTCCATTTGATTTTTTGCATAAAAAACACGATATGCAGTCCATTAAATTTTTTTCATAATTTTTTTTTTTTATTTTTTAATGAACGATGTATAGTCCATTTGAATTTTTGGATAAAACACACATATACAGTCCATTAAATTTATTTCATAAAAATTTTTTTTTCCTTGAAAAATGGACGATGTATAGACTATTTAATTTTTTGCATGAAAAATAGACGATGTACAGTCCATTTGATTTTAGTCCATTAAATTTTTTGCATAAAAAAATTTTTGCATGAAAAATGGACGATGTACAGTCCATTAAATTTTTTGCATAAAAAAATTAACGATGTATAATTCATTTAATTTTCTGCATAAAAATGGACGATGTATAGTCCATTAAGTTTTTTGCATAAAAAAATTTTTACCATGAAAAATGGACGATGTATAGTCCATTAAATTTTTTGCATAAAAAAACTTGCCATAAAAAATGGACGATGCATAATAGTCCATTAAATTTTTTGCATAAAAAAATTAACGATGTATAATCTATTTAATTTTTTGCATAAAAAATTAACGATGTATAGTCCATTAAATTTTTTGCATAAAAAAATGTTTAGCATGAAAAATGGACGATGTCTAGTCCATTCAATTTTTTGCATAAAAAAATCTTGCAATTAAAAATGGACGATTATAGTCCATTAAATTTTTTGCATAAAAAAATTAACGATGTATAATTCATTTAATTTTCTGCATAAAAATGGACGATGTATATTCCATTAAATTTTTTGCATAAAAAAATTTTCGGTATGAAAAATGGACGATGTATAGTCCATTAAATTTTTTGCATAAAAAAATTTTTGCATGAAAAATGGACGATGTATAAGTCCATTAAATTTTTTGCATAAAAAAATTTTTAGCATGAAAAATGGACGATGTATAGTCCATTAAATTTTTTGCATAAAAAAATTAACGATGTATAATTCATTTAATTTTCTGCATAAAAATGGACGATGTATAGTCCATTAAATTTTTTGCATAAAAAAATTAACGATGTATAATCTATTTAATTTTTTGCATAAAAAACGAACGATGTATTGTTCATTAAATTTTTTGCATAGAAAATTTTTTGCATAAAAAAAGGAAGATATTTAATTTTTTGCATAAAAAAAGGACGATGTATATATAGTCCATTAAATTTTTGCATAAAAAAATCTTGCAATTAAAAATACACGATGTATAGTCTATTAAATTTTTTGCATAAAAAAATTAACGATGTATAATTCATTTAATTTTCTGCATAAAAATGGACGATTTATAGTCCATTAAATTTTTTGCATAAAAAATTTTTGCCATGAAAAATAGACGATGTAGTCCATTAAATTTTTTGCATAAAAAAATTAACGATGTATAATTCATTTAATTTTCTGCATAAAAATGGACGATGTATATATAGTCCATTAAATTTTTTGCGTAAAAAATTTTTGGCATGAAAAATGGACGAGATATAGTTCATTAAATTTATTTCATAAAAATTTTTTTTTCCTTGAAAAATGGACGATGTATAGACTATTTAATTTTTTCCATGAAAAATAGACGATGTACAGTCCATTTGATTTTAGTCCATTAAATTTTTTGCATAAAAAAATTTTTAGCATGAAAAATGGACAATGTATAGTCCATTAAATTTTTTGCATAAAAAAATTAACGATGTATAATTCATTTAAATTTCTGCATAAAAATGGACGATGTATAGTCCATTAAATTTTTTGCATCAAAAAAATTTTGGCATGAAAAATGGACAATGTATAGTCCATTAAATTTTTTGCATAAAAAATTTTTGGCATGAAAAATGGACGATGTATAGTCTATTAAATTTTTTGCATAAAAAAATTAACGATGTATAATTCATTTAATTTTCTGCATAAAAATGGACGATGTATAGTCCATTAAGTTTTTTGCATAAAAAAATTTTTACCATGAAAAATGGACGATGTATAGTCCATTAAATTTTTTGCATAAAAAAACTTGCCATAAAAAATGGACGATGTATAGTCCATTTAATTTTTTGCATAAAAAATTAACGATGTATAGTCCATTAAATTTTTTGCACAGAAAATTTATTGCATAAAAAATGGACGATATTTAATTTTTTGCATAAAAAATGAACGATGTACAGTCCATTAAATTTTTTGCATAAAAAAATTTTTGCATGAAAAATGGACGATTATAGTTTATTAAATTTTTTGCATAAAAAATTTTAGGCATGAAAAATAGACGATGTGTATGTAGTCCATTAAATTTTTTGCATAAAAAAATTAACGATGTATAATCTATTTAATTTTTTGCATAAAAAAAGGACGATGTATAGTCCATTAAATTTTTTGCATAAAAAAATGTTTAGCATGAAAAATGGACGATGTCTAGTCCATTAAATTTTTTGCATAAAAAAATCTTGCAATTAAAAATGGACGATTATAGTCCATTAAATTTTTTGCATAAAAAAATTAACGATGTATAATCTATTTAATTTTTTCCATAAAAAACGAACGATGTATAGTTCATTAAATTTTTTGCATAGAAAATTTTTTGCATAAAAAAAGGACGATATTTAATTTTTTGCATAAAAAATTAACGATGTATAGTCCATTAAATTTTTTGCATAAAAAAATTTTTGGCATGAAAAATGGACGATGTATAGTCCATTAAAATTTTTGCATAAAAAATTTTTAGCATGAAAAATGGACGATGTATAGTCCATTAAATTTTTTCCATAAAAAATGGACCTTAAATTTTTTGCATAAAAAATTTAACGATGTATAATTCATTTAATTTTCTGCATAAAAATGGACGATGTATAGTCCAATAAATTTTTTGCATAAAAAATTTTTTGCATAAAAAATGAACGATATTATAGTCCATTAAATTTTGTGCATAAAAAAACTTTTGGCATGAAAAATGGACGATGTATAGTCCATTAAATTTTTTGCATAAAAAATTAACGATGTATAATTCATTTAATTTTCTGCATAAAAATGGACGATGTATAGTCCATTAAATTTTTTGCATAAAAAATTTTTGGTATGAAAAATGGACGATGTATTATAGTCCATTAAATTTTTTGCATAAAAAAATTTTTGGCATGAAAAATGGACGATATTTAATTTTTTCCATAAAAAATTAACGATATAGTCCATTAAATTTTTTCCATAAAATAATTTTTTGCATAAAAAAATTAACGATGTATAATTCAATTAATTTTCTGCATAAAAATGGACAATGTATAGTCTATTAAACTTTTTGCATAAAACAATTTTTTCCATGAAAAATGGACGATGTATAGTCCATTAAATTTTTTGCATAAAAAAACTTCCCATAAAAAATGGACGATGTATAGTCCATAAAATTTTTTGCATAAAAAAATTAACGATGTATAATCTATTTAATTTTTTGCATAAAAAATGAACGATGTACAGTACATTAAATTTTTTGCATAAAAAATTTTTTCCATAAAAAATGGACGAGATTTAATTTTTTGCATAAAAAAACTTGCCATAAAAAATGGACGATGTATAGTCCATAAAATTTTTTGCATAAAAAAATTAACGATGTATAATCTATTTAATTTTTTGCATAAAAAATGAACGATGTATAGTCCATTAAATTTTTTGCATAAAAAATTTTTTCCATAAAAATGGACGATATTAAATTTTTTGTATAAAAAATTTTTTGCATAAAAAATGGACGATATTTAATTTTTTGCATAAAAAATGAACGATATAGTCCATTAAATTTTTTGCATAAAAAAATTTTTTGCATGAAAAATGGACGAGATTTAATTTTTTGCATAAAAAAACTTGCCATAAAAAATGGACGATGTTATAGTCCATAAAATTTTTTGCATAAAAAAATTAACGATGTATAATCTATTTAATTTTTTGCATAAAAAATGAACGATATATAGTACATTAAATTTTTTGCATAAAAAATTTTTTGCATAAAAAATGGACGAGATTTAGTTTTTTGCATAAAAAAGCTTGCCATAAAAAATGGACGATGTATAGTCCATAAAATTTTTTGCATAAAAAAATTAACGATGTATAATCTATTTAATTTTTTGCATAAAAATGAACGATGTATAGTCCATTAAATTTTTTGCATAAAAAATGTTTTGCATAAAAATGGACGATATTAAATTTTTTGCATAAAAAATTTTTTGCATAAAAAATGGACGATATTTAATTTTTTGCATAAAAAATGAACGATATAGTTCATTAAATTTTTTGCATAAAAAAATTAACGATGTATAATTCAATTAATTTTCTGCATAAAAATGGACAATGTATAGTCTATTAAACTTTTTGCATAAAACAATTTTTTCCATGAAAAATGGACGATGTATAGTCCATTAAATTTTTTGCATAAAAAAACTTGCCATAAGAAATGGACGATGTATAGTCCATTAAATTTTTTGCATAAAAAAACTTGCCATAAAAAATGGACGATGTATAGTCCATAAAATTTTTTGCATAAAAAAATTAACGATGTATAATCTATTTAATTTTTTGCATAAAAATCGAACGATGTACAGTACATTAAATTTTTTGCATAAAAAATTTTTTGCATAAAAAATGGACGAGATTTAATTTTTTGCATAAAAAAACTTGCCATAAAAAATGGACGATGTATAGTCCATAAAATTTTTTTCATAAAAAAATTAACGATGTATAATCTATTTAATTTTTTGCATAAAAAATGAACGATGTATAGTCCATTAAATTTTTTGCATAAAAAATTTTTTGCATAAAAATGGACGATATTAAATTTTTTGCATAAAAAATGGACGATATTTAATTTTTTGCATAAAATATGAACGATATAGTCCATTAAATATTTTGCATAAAAAAATTTTTTCCATGAAAAATGGACGAGATTTAATTTTTTGCATAAAAAAACTTGCCATAAAAAATGGACGATGTTATAGTCCATAAAATTTTTTGCATAAAAAAATTAACGATGTATAATCTATTTAATTTTTTGCATAAAAAATGAACGATATATAGTACATTAAATTTTTTGCATAAAAAATTTTTTGCATAAAAAATGGACGAGATTTAGTTTTTTGCATAAAAAAAATTGCCATAAAAATGGACGATGTATAGTCCATAAAATTTTTTGCATAAAAAAATTAACGATGTATAATCTATTTAGTTTTTTGCATAAAAATGAACGATGTATAGTCCATTAAATTTTTTGCATAAAAAATTTTTTGCATAAAAATGGACGATATTAAATTTTTTGCAGAAAAAATTTTTTGCATAAAAAATGGACGATATTTAATTTTTTGCATAAAAAATGAACGATATAGTCCATTAAATTTTTTGCATAAAAAAATTTTTTCCATGAAAAATGGACGAGATTTAATTTTTTGCATAAAAAAACTTGCCATAAAAAATGGACGATGTATAGTCCATAAAATTTTTTGCATAAAAAAATTAACGATGTATAATCTATTTAATTTTTTGCATAAAAAATGAACGATATATAGTACATTAAATTTTTTCCATAAAAAACGATGTATAGTCCATTAAATTTTTTGCATAAAAAATTTTTTGCATAAAAATGGACGACGATATTAAATTTTTCGCATAAAAAATTTTTTCCATAAAAAATGGACGATATTTAATTTTTTGCATAAAAGATGAACGATATTTAATTTTTTGCATAAAATATGAACGATATAGTCCATTAAATATTTTGCATAAAAAAATTTTTTCCATGAAAAATGGACGAGATTTAATTTTTTGCATAAAAAAACTTGCCATAAAAAATGGACGATGTTATAGTCCATAAAATTTTTTGCATAAAAAAATTAACGATGTATAATCTATTTAATTTTTTGCATAAAAAATGAACGATATATAGTACATTAAATTTTTTGCATAAAAAATTTTTTGCATAAAAAATGGACGAGATTTAGTTTTTTGCATAAAAAAAATTGCCATAAAAATGGACGATGTATAGTCCATAAAATTTTTTGCATAAAAAAATTAACGATGTATAATCTATTTAGTTTTTTGCATAAAAATGAACGATGTATAGTCCATTAAATTTTTTGCATAAAAAATTTTTTGCATAAAAATGGACGATATTAAATTTTTTGCATAAAAAATTTTTTCCATAAAAAATGGACGATATTTAATTTTTTGCATAAAAATGAACGATATAGTCCATTAAATTTTTTGCATAAAAAAATTTTTTCCATGAAAAATGGACGAGATTTAATTTTTTGCATAAAAAAACTTGCCATAAAAAATGGACGATGTATAGTCCATAAAATTTTTTGCATAAAAAAATTAACGATGTATAATCTATTTAATTTTTTGCATAAAAAATGAACGATATATAGTACATTAATTTTTTTCCATAAAAAACGATGTATAGTCCATTAAATTTTTTGCATAAAAAATTTTTTGCATAAAAATGGACGACGATATTAAATTTTTTGCATAAAAAATTTTTTCCATAAAAAATGGACGATATTTAATTTTTTGCATAAAAGATGAACGATATAGTCCATTAAATTTTTTGCATAAAAAAATTTTTTCCATGAAAAATGGACGATGTATATTTTTTGCATAAAAAAAATTAACGATGTATAATTCATTTAATTTTCTGCATAAAAATGGACGATGTATAGTGAATTAAATTTTTTGCATAAAAGAATTTTTGCATGAAAAATTAACGATGTATAGTCCATTAAATTTTTTGCATAAAAAATTGACGATATTTAATTTTTTCCATTAAAAAATTAACGATGTATAATTCAATTAATTTTCTGCATAAAAATAAAAATTTTCTGCATTAAACTTTTTGCATAAAAAAACTTGCCATAAAAAATGGACGATGTATAGTCCATTAAATTTTTTGCATAAAAAAATTTTTGCCATGAAAAATAGACGATGTATAGTCCATTAAATTTTTTGCATAAAAAAATTTTTGGCATGAAAAATGGACAATGTATAGTCCATTAAATTTTTTGCATAAAAAAATTTTTAGCATGAAAAATGGACGATGTATAGTCCATTAAATTTTTTGCATAAAAAATTAACGATGTATAGTATAATTCATTTAATTTTCTGCATAAAAATGGACGATGCATAGTCCATTAAATTTTTAAAAAAAAAAATTAACGTATAGTCCATTAAATTTTTTGCATAAAAAAATTTTTGGCATGAAAAATAGACGATGTATAGTCCATTAAATTTTTTCATAAAAAATGTATTTGCATAAAAAATTAACGATGTATAGTCCATTAAATTTTGTTCATAAAATGTTTTTTGTTTGAAAAATGGACGCTGATTTTTTTCATTTGATTTTTTGCATAAATACGCATGATATGCAGTCCATTAAATTTTTTTCATAAAATTTTTTTTTTAAATGAACGAGGTATAGTCTATTTATTTTTTTCCATGAAAAATAGACGATGTACAGTCCATTAAATTTTTTGCATAAAAAATCTTGCCATAAAAAATGGACGATGTATAGTCCATTAAATTTATTGCATAAAAAATCTTGCCATAAAAAATGGACGATGTATATATAGTCCATTAAATTTTTTTCATAAAAATTTTTTTTTTTAAAAATTAACGATGTATTTTTTTATTTTTTTTGTATGAAAAATAAACGATGTATAGTCCATTAAATTTTTTCATAAAAAATGTATTTGCATAAAAATTTAACGATGTATAGTCCATTAAATTTTTTTCATAAAATGTTTTTTGTTTGAAAAATGGACGATGATTTTTTTCAT
Organism: Nowickia ferox; assembly: GCA_936439885.1. Classification (NCBI taxonomy): domain Eukaryota; kingdom Metazoa; phylum Arthropoda; class Insecta; order Diptera; family Tachinidae; genus Nowickia; species Nowickia ferox. Next base: position 6,807,241 of record OW387025.1, on the reverse strand, counting down.
TTGATTTTTTGCATAAATACGCACGATATGCAGTCCATTAAATTTTTTTCATAAAAATTTTTTTGCATGAAAAATGAACGCTATAAAGTCCATTAAATTTTTTTCATAAAAATTTTTTTTTTTAAATGAACGAGGTATAGTCTATTTATTTTTTTCCATGAAAAATAGACGATGTACAGTCCATTAAATTTTTTCATAAAATTTTTTTTTGCTTGAAAAATGGATGATGATTTTTTTCATTTGATTTTTTGCATAAATACGCACGATATGCAGTCCATTAAATTTTTTTCATAAAAATTTTTTTGCATGAAAAATGAACGATATAAAGTCCATTAAATTTTTTTCATAAAATTTTTTTTTTTTAAATGAACGAGGTATAGTCTATTTATTTTTTTCCATGAAAAATGAACGATGTTATAGTCCATTAAATTTTTTTCATACAAATTTTTCTTTGCTTGAAAAATGGACGATGTATAGACTGTTTAATTTTCTGCATGAAAAATAGACGATGGACAGTCCATTTGATTTTTTGCGTAAAAAACATACGATATACAGTCCATTAAATTTTTTTCATAAAAATTTTCTTTGCATGAAAAATGAACGATGTTATAGTCCATTAAATTTTTTTAATAAAAAATTTTCTTTGCTTGAAAAATGGACGATGTAGAGACTATTTAATTTTTTGCATGAAAAATAGACGCTGTACAGTCCATTTGATTTTTTGCATAAAAAAACACGATATACAGTCCATTAATTTTTTTCATAAAAATTTTTTTAGCTTGTAAAATGGACGATGTAGAGACTATTTAATTTTTTGCATGAAAAACACGATATACAGTCCATTAAAAATTTTTTCATAAAAATTTTTTTGCATGAAAATTTAACGATTTATAGTCTATTAAATTTTTTTTATAAAATTTTTTTTTGCTTCAAAAAATGGACGATACACAGTCCATTTGATTTTTTGCATTAAAACACACGGTATGGAGTCTATTAAATTTTTTTCATAAAAATGTTTTTGCATGAAAAATGAACGATGTACAGTCCATTAAATTTTTTTCATAAAATTTTTTTTTAAATTAACGTGTATAGTCCATTTATTTTTTTTTTCATGAAAAATAGACGATGTACAGTCCATTTGATTTTTTGCATAAAAAACACACGATATACATTCTATTAAATTTTTTTCATAAAAATTTTTTTGCATGAAAAATGAACGATGTATAATTTGAGTTTTTGCGTAAAAAACACACGATGCATTAAATTTTTTTCATAAAATTTTTTTGCATGAAAAATGAACGATGTATAGTCTATTAAATTTTTTCATAAAAAATTAACGATGTATATTCCATTTGAACTTTTGCATAAACGCTCACGATATACAGTCCATTAAATTTTTTTCAAAAAAATTTATAGTCCATTAAATTTTTTTTATAAAATTTTTTTTTTGCTTCAAAAAATGGACGATGCACAGTCCATTTGATTTTTTGCATTAAAAAAACGCATTAATTTTTTTTCATAAAAATTTTTTTTGCATGAAAAATGGACGATGTATAATAGAATATTAAATTTTTTTCATAAAATTTTTTTTTTGCTTGACAAATGGACGATATATAGTCCATTTAATTTTTTATAAAAATGTTTTTGCATGAAGAATGGACGATGTATTATTCATTTAATTATTTCATAAATTTTTTTTTCATGAAAAATGGATGATTTAAAGTCCATTTAATTTTTTTCCGTGAAAAATTGACGATGTATAGTCCATTTAATTTTTGGCATGAAAAATTAACGGTAAAATAAATTTTTTCATGAAAAATTTTTTTGCATGAAAAAATGGACGATGTTTTTTAGCACATTTAATTTTTTTTATAAAAATTACTTTTGCATGAAAAATGGATGAAAAAATTTTTATTATAAAATAAAAGTTATTTTAATATAAAACTTCGTATTTAAAATTAAGAAAAATATGCTATTCCTTTTAATATTTGTTTCAGCAGACCGCGGTTCTACGATTGTAGTTTCGTCGGCGCCTAAAATATCTCTGGCAACATGCAGCTGACTTTAGCTTCAGTTTGTATAAAAAATATAATAATAAAGGAACGAGTTGATTTTTTTGTAAGTTGGAATATGAAATTGATGCGTTTGCGGTCACACCAAAAACAATTTTCTACGTTCTGAGCTTATGTTTTTATTTCAAATCTAAACGATTTCCATCACATACCTGATACATACATATGTACATACATACATATCGTGCCATAACCGCAAAAAAAGCTCAAGCGACAAAATTTTCGAACCACATTTTTTTATGAAAATCGATTATCTGCAGTCGTAAATAATTGTTTTTCGTCAAAAAATTTAAGCAAATTTGGGAAATTTCCAGAAAATTTCCCATAATAATAAAATATTTATTTTTTATTCTAATTAAACTATCATGCGTTAAATTGTGAAATAATGTTTCTTTTCGTGTATGACTATTTCTTCGTTCAACGCACGCATTTAATTAATTTCTATATTGTAGTTAATTAATAAATTAATGCTTCAGTTAATTTAAGAGCATTAACTTCATGCTTTTTCTGTGTTTAAAATAAATTTATTAAGGTAATTAACGCTTTGGTGATTTCATGAAAACACTTGCAATTTCATTTCATTTCATTCGATTACAAAATTTTTACAATTTCATTCTCCGTTTGTTTTTTCTTCATTTGTTTTAAAATAACATAAAGTGCATGCAATTCAGTTTGATTTGATTTTATGCAAACATGTTGCAATTTGTAATTAAAGTATGTTTTAGGTTTTTTTATTTTTTAAAAGTAAAACTTACATTTGGGCAATATCCTTTACACAGCTGCACACCGCAACTAACATGCAAACGCTCGCGGTCGGGAAACTTGAAGGCGGGAAAAGTAGCTGTATAGGTTTTCTCAATTATATCTTCGTCATTGTGTTTGGACCAACCTTCTTCGAGCGGTTTGGAATGGGTGTGTAAGGCCGGCATGACCTGTAATATAATAAAGATTCATAAATAGTTGTGATAAATTTTTACAAATTACAATGAATTATTTTAAAATAATTTGATATAAATTATACAAAAAATATATGACAATCCGTAGACCTTGCAGGAAATCTCAGAAACTCCGCGCTTTACACTTTTTAAGTATATGAAAATCAACAAATATCTGAAAACTATTTCGCGAAGACTTTTGAAGTTATTATAAAAAATAAAAACGATTTTTTTGCATGCAGTATTACCATAGTGGCAACACTTTCTATGCAAGCATCATAATGCTATTAACCCACTTGGATTTTTTGTGGGAAGAAGAAACCGACTAATTTTTGTATTTGCAAATAAAATATTGTGCGTGTTAAAAGAAATTGATAAATAATATAAAATGTGTATATTCATTTATATTTTTAATTGTTTTATGCTATAATTCGATTCACACTATCTTGCGACGCACAGTGGCTCTCAAGCCAAAAAAATGTGGTAACAAATATATATATTCTTTGCTAATGATCCAAATACAAAATGATATATCGCAAAAAAGTAGAAGAGGACCTAAGATTTTTGAAAATGTATTTGTTGGACACCCTGTTACAATATATTATGAAGTACAGGTTGTCAAAATTTAACCACCTCGGGTTATTTTAAGCTAATAACTCGTACAAATCTGAACCGATTTTAAAGATTTTTAGTTTTTTTTAATCAGAAATAATTTCTTAGTCGGGCTTAAGTTCAGTAATTAAATGAAATATTTTTTATTAATTAATGTGAGTTTCTAAAGAAGAGAAGAAAAATTAAATTAGACTATAAGCTGGGGGAAATACCGATATTTTTCTGTGCAGCAACGCACGTCATCAGCACCCAAGTCTATCTACTGGGGTAGAGATTGTTATTAACATCAGCTATTTAACGCAAATTTTTAATGAAATGGAATATGAGAAATATTGTGTATACAATTATTGATTTACCTTTGGCAAACACATTTGTAAGTATCACTATTCATTTTCTGTTTATCCGTTTTTTCATTTTTATATTCAGGTTAGCACGAAGTCATGTCACTCTACCTAAGTATGTTTAACTATTCTTGCTTATCTTTTACGATCATCACATTAATTATTTTTACTTATTCGATGTACCGTCGGTACATACCTGTAAGTATTATTGTAGTGGATATTATGTTTACATTGTTTTTGCTTTCTACAGTTGATTTTACTTTCCAGTATATGAAACTGTGATTGCCAAGTGAACATATATTTTTGTCACGTGCCCATGATGATTTAAGTGAAACAATTTTAAATGTTTAGTTGAACTATAGTGAATTTTAATCAGAAATAATTTCTTAGTCGGGCTTAAGTTCAGTAATTTCAATTCTTATTGAATGAAATATTTTTTATTAATTAATGTGAGTTTCTATAGAAGAGAAGAAAAATTAAATTAGACTATAAGCTTTAGTTTTTTAAAAAGCGAATAATAAAATAAATACTAATAAATAATAATGTATTGCTTATATCGAAAAAGGCTAAATGGTGCATAAATTTAACAAAACATATCGAGCCAAAAAAGCTTAAGCGAAAATTATGTCGCTTAAGAATTTTTGGCGGTTATGTGCACGATATTGTCGAACCAACTGACATTTTTTTTAAATATGTTAAGTCCACTACTTGACTTTATTAGTCATTTTACACTTTGTGTTACTGTTGTACCCATAAAAGTAAAAATATTACGGAGGTATTCTTAATAATGCGTGTATAAAACAATCATAAAAGTTGCTCTCGCGTAAAATTTTAAAAATGTTAGTTAGGTCAGTTTATTAAAACAGCGACGAGCGATATTTGAGGCTATTTTTCTTATTATTTAAAACAATATTTCCATATGATGTCGAACGTGACCGTCGTATATATCTAAAGGAAAAAACGTATAAATAAAACGAATTTTTATTTATGTTTTAGTGCTAATACCATAAGGCAAAAACAGAAGTTGTTTTTGCGACCAAGGATTGAAACGCTGATTTCAACGAAACCTAAAGCAATATTTTAATGTGACTATTTTTTAATTCAATTTTAGCCATAGTCGCACGTGACATGTCACGCGTTACATGCCGCACATCAAGTGATTTCTATTGTTACTGTTGCTCTTTTTACAAAATTATAAATATGTAAGCCAGCTTAGTAAAAATGTTTTTAAATTAAAATTAGCAGTAATGCAGGTTACGCATATAAAAATAATAATAATCTAAATTATGGTTAGCTTTTTACCGTTTTTTTAAGAGCTATGTATATTTTTAACTTTTTAGAGCCAATTTAAAAATTTTAGGGCGTGGTCACGCCCACTTTTGCAATCATTAGTGGTTCCACACACATTTCTAAATACAAGATATCGCCACTTTTAGAGCTCAAGGCGTGTGTCAAGTTTCAGCAGAAGCACGTGGAGTATAATATTAAGATTTAATGGGAATGACCCCGCTTTGTTAGAAATGGAACCAAATGGAAGCTACAACACATAAAAAAATTATTCCCAAAAAATTTTCAAAAACGTTTGCTTGAAGTAAAATTTAGTTTCAGTAAATATTTTTTACTGTTCCAGTAAACGAGTTGTTCCAATTTTGTTTTAAGCAAAAAAAAACAGTATGGAGCGAAAAATTCAAGTTCATACAATTAATATAAAGTAACATTTATAACAAAATTTTTAAGAGAAGATTTTTGTTCTAATAAAGAAATTGCATACTGCGCAGAACAGTTATTTGTTTTATTTGCTTTTTAATTTCAGTAAAAAAATTTGTTGAATCAAGCAATTTGTTAATTGAAAAAATCAAAGTTTTTTTTCAAACAAATTATTACAAAATTTTGCAATTGAATTTACAAAATATTTTTTTGCAGGAGCTGAGTTGAACAAATTGATATTTGATTCAGAAAATTTCGTGTTTGAATTGGAGTATAAGTTTTTTCTGTGAAGCTTAACGGAGTTATGAAGTAACATACATAAAAATTCAGTAAAGTGCGATTTTCGCTCACACCCTAAAGGTTCCGTACGATTTTTTTCGGCTTGAGTGTTTTTTTTAGGTTTTTTTTGTTTTTTTTAGGTTTTTTTTTGTTTTGGCGCTTTTTCGTGTAGGCGATTATATTTTTATTCACAGCGATAAATTTATTTTTGTTGTTTGTTTATTTTTTGGTTTTTAGCAATTTTTAAGTATTGACGCATTTTTTTTCTAGCGATTTTTTTCGGTTTTATGCATTTTTTTCTGTTCTTTAGTTTTGGCGATTTTTTCCGTTTTTTAGCGATATTTTTAGTTACAGCGATTAATTTTTATATTTTTCTGCTTGTTTCCTTTTGGCGATTTTTTAAGAATTGACGCTTTTATTGTTTTGGCGATATTTTTATCGTTTTTTTTTGGCGATATTTTTAGTTATAGCGATTAATTTTTAGTTTTGACGACCTTTTTGCTTCTGGCGATTTTTTTTTCATTTCAGGGATTTATTTTATTTTTGCTGATATATTTCAATTAAGTGCTTTTTTCAATATGGCATTTCATTTCGGAATTTTTTTAATTTTGGTATTTCTTAATTTCAGCGTTTTTGGAAAATCTAAAGTTCATGTCTTACGGTTTTCAAGATACAGCAAGTCGTCAAAATTAAGTCAAAATTACATTAACTGCAAGAATAAACTTTAATTTTAATTTTTTTTAAGTTCAGTGATAATTGCTTTAGTCTGCATAAAAATACACTAACTTAAAATTTCAGGTGTGTACATACAATTGTCTATATATTACATTAGGATTTAAAAATTTTTCCTTACGCGCTTTAGAACACCCTAAAATTTTTAGCAGTTGTTATAACGGCCAAAGTTGTACATATCCTGTGAAAATTTCCGACCGTAGCTCTTACGGTTCTCGAGAAGACAGCCTGTGACAGACAGGTGTACGGAGCCCTAAAAACACAGATGAATTGTAAACCCCTTCTTTTTTGAAGTCGGTTAAAAATTAGATTTGATTTTCAAACCATTCGAGCATTTCACTTTCAATTGGGATTAATTAGTGTCTTATTTTGTAAAACAAATTTTTATAAAAAATTTGTCAACGCTGAGCTGTTAATAAATTTTATTGAAGTATGTACCTAATTAAAAATGGAAATATCGCTCATTTATTTCAATATGTTCACAAAATGTGTTATATATATAAAAAATGTATTCTTCTCTCAAGAGCTTTTTATTTGAAATTTTAACACAAATAAAATACGAAATGCATTTCTTTTAAATTATGACACTATTGAGGTAAATGAGCGATATAACGTTTTGCAAAGTTTAACTTCCGTTTCATGAGTGCATCGATCCATCCATCATTTCGCATACTCAAATTCAAAGCGGAAATATGACAAAATGTTAAATATTTTCATTTTTATGTTGTTGCAAATAAGTATGTTAATACACACATGCATACGTATACATATACTCGCACGTATGTATATTTAAAATTATGTGAATTTTCTAATACGAGTACAAACCGAATACATACGATTAACAATTAGTAACTATGTTTAGCATAATGTGAAGAAGACTTCACAATAGCCCTTCTTATTATTATTATGAGTTTCTGTTGTTATCTAGAAAATTTTCTCAGCGACAGACAAACAATAAATTTTGCACTCAGGCAGCAGGTATGTACACATTTTATTACGGCTTTTATTTTAGTCCATTATATTTTATAAAGCGCATACGAGTACATATCACTCAGCCACAAAGGGGTGGAGGAAAGAAGTTGGGCCAATAATGAAATCTTGATGATGTGTGGTAATATTTACCACGCGTGTAATAAAAAGCAAGTAAGTACTCATTGTCACATAATGGCACTATAGTTAAAGGTTCACCTGGTACACCTCTTTCTTTTTTTTTTTTTTTGCTTTTCTTGGTAAAGATATAGTTGTTGTTGCTTGTTTTTTCTATATTACATTCATACTTAGAAAACATTGAACTTGACATCAACACTTTTTTTGTGTTGCTTTTCTTCTTCTTCTTTTCAAACATGTATTATTTACAGTTTCGTTTTAGTGTTTTATTACGTATGTATGTATGTACATGTATTTTAATGCGTTACTGAATAAGAAACAAAAAAGAAGTACTGTGAAATAACGTGTATCATACACTTATGATGTAATTTAATATAAAATTATGTATTTAAAATATTATATTACAGGTTGCCAGATTTTTAAAATAACGCTCAGTACACAATTTTCATTTCTTTTGAAGTAATTTTGTGGTGTTATTTTCAAAATGTGTGCAGTGCCGTTTACATTACGTTTTCCGTAAATCAATCAAAATAAACAACAACAAGAGCACAACAGTGCGATGTATCAATCAACAAGCAAGATAAAAACCAACACACTTAAATAACAAATTCTCTCACCCGAACTCTATTAAAATTAAATTAAATGATATTTTAAAATGCACGATATTGATAAATATTGTATTAAGTTAATGACAAATATTACTCAAATTAAAATTTTTTTCAATAACATGGCTTTATTGAACATAATTATTGTCTATTCCAAGGCATATCGAACAGGTACATACATGCATCAGGCAAATTGCTCATCCGCTGATTTTTTGTTTACACGTTTATAACGAAGAATTCATTTGACAATTACTTTTGTGCCTTGTTTGATGCATACAATTTTTCGACAATTACTTTGTAAAACTATGTGGGAAGAACAGAGTTGCCACAGTGTTTTCTCTAATGCGTGTACCTGTAGTAAATGTGCCTTGGTCTATTCTTTTCTCTTTAGAGAGTGAGGCGGTACCAGATTTGCGAAAATCAAAATTTTAGATGCGAAAGACAAATGCGCAAAAATCAGAAGATAACAGTTATGTTTTAATTTTTAAATTTTTGAGCAGAAATAAAAACCAGTTTCTGATTTTTATTTTTCCGATCAGAAATAAAAACCAATCTCTGCGATTTCGCAGCCGAAAAAAAAACATGGTGGCACTATTTTCAGCACTTCTATGATATGGGTATTAAATAACAGGAATTGTCGGTATTTTCCAATATAAAAAAATTGTGGAATCCTTACACATTGATCTCATCGTAGTCGTTATGTACATATGTACATTAGGGCGGGTCGATTTGTATGGAGGCAAAAAAATCACTCAAATTACAAGGAAAATCGTATTCTAGGGATCAAAATAAGAAACTTTGCCGAAGGAACCATAACAATGCCAGTGGCACACCCCCTGGAACCACCCCTTGGGGGTTCCCCATAGAGAGCGTGCGAAATTGCCCAGAATGCAAAAAAGACTTCAAACAATTATTTTTTTATTATTTTCTTTTCTATTACTAAGTAAAATTCATTTTTTCATTTCATTCTGACTAAATAAATTGCTAAAGAGAAAAATAAACTCCAAAAATAAAAAAACCGCCATTTCACTGATTTTTTCTTGTAAAAATTTGACACTTCGAATCAAAATTCGGGACATCAAAATACATTTTAGAGGTATGGTTGCTTCGGCAAAGTTTCTTATTTTGATCCCTAGAATACGCTTTTCCTTGTAATTTGAGCGATTTTTAAATCGACCCGCCCTAATGTACATATATATTTTTTTTCATAAATAAGGTCCATTTCTGTTAAAAAATTAAAAATGAAAAATTTTAAAATCATTCGAATTTCGAAAAATCCTGTTGAAAACAACTAAAATAGTGTAATTGGCCACGTTGTCCGATATTTTCTTGTTCTTGATTTTTTTTTCTTTAAAAATTCAAGAATAATTATTATTTTCGGTCCTTGCTTTCAATCGTCCAATTTGATACTATTTATTTTTCGGATGGTAATAGAGAGTAACTCCCGTGAATACAATATACATACATGTATGTATGTACTCGTATGTTACACATATTATGTATACATCGAACATCTAGCATAGAAAAATATTTGAGAAACAAAATGTAATGTCGTATTTGGAATCAACTTTAGTTTATAAGGCTTTGCCAAGTGTTCACATTTTCTGGCTGGTACAATGATGTTACGTGTTGGAATACAATATTTTCTGTATAAAAGCATATTGATGAGTAAAAAAATTAAATCAGTTGAAATAAAATAAAACAAAGATAGCGAAAGTACAAATATGTGTGTATTCCACATGAATGATTTTGTTCATTTAAATTAAATATTGGATAATATTACATGAGTGCAAGAAAATAGCTTGACTTGTTAAATGAAAATTTAATTTAAAATATAGACACCCACTACTACGAGTCTCTATTGCGTGATAATCAGCTATAAGGTGTTGTTATATATATTAAAATATTTTAATATGTACATGATATTAAAAAAAATTTCGTAAGAAAATAGAGAAATTATTAAAATAATAATTTAGCAAATATATAAGCAAACTTTTACAGAAAACTATTTCAAAAATTTTTTTAAATTAAAGGTTTATTACTTTTTTTTAATAAGAAAATCAAATGGAAATTTATGTAAAAATAAAGAAATAATACAAAAGAGTTAAGAGGCAAACCTTAATAAAGAAACTAAGGATGCCATATGGCCATTAACACATTTACTTAAAACCAGTGTTGCCGGTGTCGCGTCTCAATTTTACACAGACAAAAGTTGCACAAATAAAAAAATAATAATAACGGAGCTTTTTGTTTGCTTGTATTTTTTCTCTTAATTTTATGGTTTTCTGTATTTTTTTTTTTCAATTTTAACCGTCAGTTTGCCACTGAGTGTGCATTTTATATACAAACTGAATTTAGTATTTATTGATAATCTTGCACTGATTTATAGCGATTTCTTTTCTGACAAATATGTTGATGATATGTTACAAATTTTAAATTTTCTGAGAAAATTTTTCAATTTCTTTTTTGAATAAAAATGTAAAAATTTTTGCATTATTTTATTTGCTTGTATTAGATATTTCGCCAGTTTTGGCAGCTAAACAAAATGTTAATATAAATTGTGTGCTGCGCTGGGTCACAGTTTTTGTTTTTGCTTTTCCTAAAAAAAAAGAACTATCATCATTCATCATTTTATAAATAGAGAAAGGCTCGAGTTAATTTGAAAGAAAACTTTGTGCGTAGAGTAAGAATTTTAAATTCATTAAATAAATAATCATGTCCAAAATTATCTTTTCACTAATCCATTCCTAACGGTAGTAACGTATTTAGACTAAGTCAAGTTTCGCTTTCACAAAATAAATTAAAAAGTTTTAGTTAAAAACTTATAAACAAACTAAATGAAAGGGAAATTTACAATTTAATTTATGCATTTCACTTTGTTTACAAAGCCCAACAGATTCTCTTAAAATTATTCTAAATAGACTCTATCTCAACATTTGATTATAAATGCAAATTAGTTTATTATTGTTGTCTATTTTCTTTTAAAGCTTCTAAGGTATATTTAAAAATATAAAAAAAATAATAAACTGAGATACATACACATACACATACACATATAAAGAATGAGATTGTTATTTGTTATAAATTTGGTTCTTTATATTCATTAAATGGTGGCCTGTTTTAAAATAAATAAATAACAAATAAGAAACTCATTTATTTGTTGACCTATATTACAAATAAGTTTTTCAATTTAAAATTTTTCTATATTAAAAAAATATATATGTGTATGGGTGCATATAAAATACAAGACAAAAGATTTAATGAGGGACTTAGGCCGGGTTTACATCTGTGTGCCACATATGCGTAAAAAAAACGTAACCACTAATTACTAATAAAAAACTGTTTGATTCACACACGTACTTATTAAGTTAAACAGTTTCATACATCATACATAACTAATAGACAATTTTATAGAATCCAACATGATTGGAAACAGTTTATATCAATAAATACATGTCTGAATCAAACAGTTTTTCATTAGTAATTAGTGGTTACGTTTTTTTTGGGCACATGGCACACAAGAAATGCCAGATGTAAACTCAGCCTTACTTCTACGAGTATTCATTTAGCAAAATAAAACCGTGTAGAATTTTCTTTTTAAATCAAAACTGTGTCAAAATGCAAATGCACTGCACAGTGGGGAGCTGGAAAAATCTTAAATATAACTTTAGCAGGAAGTGAGACGAGTTTAATGCAAACATGATGGAAATCATTTGATAAATCGTTTTTTATACTTAGAACTTTTTTTTTTAACTTCTTTTTCTAATTAATTTTATATTCAGGTATTTTAAAGAGAGAAAAAGACGCTCTTACCAAAGTATGAAACGAAGAACTTAAAACTTTTTATGATTTCAATTTCATTTTAAAGCTTCTGTAATTCGATTCGAGAGTAACGGTCTAATTCATAAAAAATGTTTTAGGTTTATTTGACAAATTTCCCATAGAAATATGTCAAATAAGCGCTTAATAAACCTGAATTATTTTTTATGAATAAGGCAGTAAGACTGTTCGAATTGAAAGGCTTTTTTGTTCTAGTGCATTATAAATTTAAAGAAATTTTTATTAGAAATGCATATATCCATTATTTCGACTTACTAATTTATTTTATCGTTTAAAAACAATAACAGCAAAATTACCGACTTTTCTATGCAGTAACATTTTTAAACCACAAGCGATGTTGTCAAAATCAAGCACGAGCGTTACTTACTTATCATAATTTGTCGTTCCCATGTGAATAATAAAAAAAAAGTACGCGCCATTAACACTAATTCTGAACGTTAAAAAAAAGAAGTTGGTGAAAATAATTCAATAAAGTGCGACTTTGATTCGCTCACGAAGAGTTCCGTGCGGCGTTTATTTCTTTTTGGCGATTTTTTTTAGTATTGACGATTTTTTTGGGTTTTAAATTTTTTTAATTTTTTGGCGATTTTTTTACAATGGATATTTTTAGTTTTAGCGACTTTTTTAGTTTATGCGCTTTTTTCGTTTTGGCAATTTTTTCAGTTTTGGCGATTTTTCAGTTTTTTTCGATCTTTTCACTTTAGGTGTTTTTGTGGTTTAGCGACTTATATTATGTTTCGTGATATTTTTCATTTGAGAGATTTTTTCATTTTGACGATTTTTCGTTTCGGCATTTTATTAATTTTGGATTTTTACTTTTGGTGTTTTTTGCATTTTAGCGATTTATTTTATTTTTGGTGATATTTTTCATTTAATCGATTTTTTCATTTGACGAATTTTCGTTTCGGCTTTTTTTGTAATTTTGGAATTTAGTTTTAGCGTTTTTGAAAATTTTAACAGTTAGCCTCTTACGGTTTCTAAGATACAACAAATTGTCAAAATTACACAATGAAAATAAGTACGGTGGGGAGAAAATACCTCTTCATTGAAGTCAAAAGTAAGGATTAGCTGATAAAAGTCCACAACTGATCCCGAAAGGCAAAAAATTTACATAAGATCAACCTCCATTAATTTTTTCTCCTCAACATATCGTGCCATAACCGCACAAAAAAGTTTAAGCGACATAATTTTCGATCTTCATTTTTTGACCAAATTCGATTATTTGCGATCGTAAATAGTCGATTTTCGTCAAAAAAAAAACGAAGTCCAAAAAATGTGTCGCTCAAGCTATTTTAGTGGTTCTGGCTCGATATTTTGTTTTTCAAAAACTACTTACCAATGTTTGCACTCCCTACAAGACTTGCCGAACAATAACTAATTTTTTTATTTTATAAAATATGATCACATCGCTTCAATTGTCTCAAATGTATGACTCACGCCCTTATCGGGAATAAAAGTTTACGTGAAATGTGTTCTCTTTCCCTAAAATTGTGATCGCCAATTTTTGCGTTGTTATTGTGTCAATGAACTATTTTATTCAAGGCAATCATGAATAAAATTCCGCGTGACATTTTTCCCTAAGAACAATTCCAACTAATAGCAAGTAATAGGGAAAACAAAAAATTCCAATTGGAAAAGGGAGAAATTTTAGATATTTTAGAAATTTTTGCCTTGATTATTTTGTTCATAATTTTTTGTTCATGGGAAATATTTCACGTATGTACGAGTATATGATCCTTGAAAAAGTAAACAAAACATCGTCGGGGAAAAATGTAATTAAAAAATTTGTTTTATTTAAATTGAAGAAGTTAGGCCTGATTAGCTTATTTGAAAATTTAATAAACAATTGACAATAAATTTATTCCAGTTTTAATCATTCACAATAAATTGACAGCTCAGTGTTATCTGAAATGATAATGGAGTTGCCAGATGTGACAGTCGTATTACACCTTAATGTCTATAGAAGTATTAAACATTTTTTTCGGCATTTTCATCTTATTTATTCGAAAAAAAAATATAAATTAATTACAAAACTCAATATTGGTGATTGCATGCATTGGCCAAAAATTGTTAAGCATATTAAAATTTGGAAAAAAAAGTTTGTAAACATTCATAAAAGTTTTCAAGAAACCTTGTAATTTTTTTGTTGAGTATGAACAGGAATTTAATTTAAACATTTGTTTACCATTTTTAACCAACATTCCACTGTACTACATCTATCTGTCAGCCAGTTCTTGGAAGAGTGTTTGTTTGCTATTTGTTTGTTCTTCACTCTTGGCTAATTGTAGTGACCTCATAATCTAGTCAACTATGCAGAAAACTGTTTTTTTATTACAACGATTCATGTATTTATTTAAACTACTTTGCCACTAATAGGAGTGAGTACTACTATTGTTTTTGTTTTTTTTTTTCTTCTTAATTTTTGTATCTTTTTAAGTTTGTGCATTTTTTTTTTCAAGTTGTTTAAAATACATAATACCACTTTTAGCGGATGAGCACAACTTAATAAAATTTTAAATTAGAGTTGGTTGGCGGCAGCAGAAATCACAAAATTAACTAAACTGTTCTTTTAAATTTAAAAAACATTAAAATATAATTAATAGATTAATAGCGGAGAAGAAAAAGTGAACCGTTACAAAGCAGCTAACACTAAATGCAGGCAGAGTCTTCTTAGAATTTGCCCAAAGTAAGAACTTATTTTTAACATTTCTAATTTGACTTTTTGGGTGAAAGAAAGAGAAATTTCTTAGAAAAGTTAAACTATCTAATTTTCAATAAATAGTTACATACATATGTGGCACAATTAAGTTCTTTTATTGGCAATAAGCTTTATGAGAAATAATTTTTATTTTTTTGATGTAATGTAATACGAATACTTACAGGAAGCATACCGAAAATTCTAGTGGGTAGTGGACCATGAGACGATATACTAGTGTACCACGCTAAGAACTGACCTAATGGAGTATGTTTGTATTTGTTATTATCATAAAAAAATTTTACATAAATAAGAACATGCATACACTCGACGGCAAAACTGTTCACGCCCTGTCCCACGATAACGAAAGTAAACGTTCGATCGAGAACTTGTATTGAAAACAACAATAAAATAAGGAAATTTGTTTTCACTTTCAATGCAAGTAATCAATTAATCGTTTTCTGTCGACATCGTGGGAAAGGCCATAAATAAACTTAAATACCTAAAATTACTTTATTCAAATTAATATACTTTAAAATACTCGTACATATATCCCTCGTCCAAAAGGCCAAGTAATTATGAAATCATTACTTGGTATGACCTCCACGGCATTTTTTCACTGCTTTGATTCTTTTTGGCATGCATTTTAAAGCCATGACTCACTATCCTACACAATCGCACGTTCTACGAAAAAATACAACACTGATCTCATGAATTGTTATTCTTTTGAAAATTTTTATAGGCTTCATCATGGCAGAGTTGTATTTTTCCAAAAATCGCACGATTATGTAGGATAGTGTATCACGGTCTTTACAAAATTTTCCAAAACATTTGGACTCTCTCATATTTTACCACGCTAGAAGAGTCCGCTCCTACAATTCATATACAGATTTTGGAGCATCTTTTTTGGCAAAAATTTATTGTTTCAAAATCGCCCAAAAAGTGCTCGATACGATTTTAATCCAGGGATTGTGAAGGTCATTCAAGAAGTTTGATGCCGTTAACTACAAACCATATTTTTTATTAGTTCATTATTTATTTATTATTATAAATACATTCTTTTGGTCACGTTCAAGTACGAATTTATCCATACCTAAGTCGAAAATTCAACTGTAATATCAAAAAGAAGCAAAAACTTAAAAAGTAATTTAAGAGTTAATATAGATAACAGTATTTAAATGAAAAGCAGCGTAGAAAGCATTCTATTTCCCTAGACAAGTTCACTTAAGTTGCTACATTTATATCCAAAAGATGTTTAAAAGGCAAGAAATTACTTTTTCCTTTGCCATTTGAAAAAAAAATAAGAAAACTGTTTTGGAAAATACAATGTTTCTTTTTTTTTGTAGCAACAAACAACATCATAATCATTTTGTAAGCGATGATTAGAACAAGTGCCACGGGCATTTTCATTCAACAGAAGTTCAAGTTAATGATAAACCTGTTGCCTCTTAAACAACAACAACAGCAACAGAAATAATAATAGCAACAACAGTAAGATCGAATTGATTACATGGTATCAAACTAACGAACAAACATTATAACAAGATTCTTTATTCAAGATTCTTTTTATTCGAGGCGTTTGAAATAAAAAGATTTGTTTTTGGTTTTTATTTTCTTTCTTTTTTTTGTAGTGGCCTATTTAATTTTGGGCTCTTTTTTTAATAGCTAGGGATTACTAATAGTTGTATAATGAAAAATGAAAGTTCTTTGAATTTCTTCCATAATTGGTGTATAACAGCAGCTCTTTATTACTAATGTAATATGTACATTGAAACTGTGTCAAATTCTTGGCTAGTACGAGGATGGCTACAAGCTCATACTACCGGAAGTATCAAAGCATACAATTAAAAAAATTCAACTAGCAAATTTATTCTAGAAACTTCAATGTAGACTTTTTTCAGCTACTGTATACTCGTACTAAAGTAGCCCGTTCTTAAACGGAAGTTGCCTATATAATTGTTCAGTTTGCAAAAGCATTGTAGAACAGAAAATCCAAAAAAAAACACTAAAGATCAAATCTATGTATAGGCATACAAACATATTGTGTAAAAGAATAGCAAGTAATTATTATTAGAAGAGAGGAAAAAAAACAACAATAGTAATAACAAAGAACAGGTGCTTTGGTTTAGTTGTTTAGTCAAGGAAGAGAAAGTTGTATGGAAAAGATGTTACAGTTTTAAAACGACAGACACAGACATGCATTCACATGTATGTGCATATGAGTTTACAATGCACAAATGTTTGACCCAATAAAATCTACTCATAATTGTGCTCGTATGTCTTATGAGAAATTTAGGTGTTAGAAAGTCAAAAATAATTGCCAAATGGCTGAATTACAACTGCAGAGTTTTCAATCGTCTGAGAAAATGCAGGATGCAAAAATATTTATGTGGCCAATGAAAATGTTTTATTTATAGTTCTGAAATAATCTAGTTCGAAATTGTTCTGTATAATACAAGGTCCAAAGTCAAAATTAACAAATTCTTTAACAGCACGAGAGAGTTGTGAGATTTATATGATCTAAATTAAAAGTAACGGCACTTAACAGTAGAAAAAAGTGTGAACAAACAAAGGTGAATTTTAAAGTTTCAAAATATGCAGAATGTTGTATAAAATTTGCTTATATTATGTTAGTAATAGGCATTCATTGCCTGAGTGTTACTTCTCTCAACAAAAAAAATCTTCATGTAAACACACCTGAATTCAAGAAGGGACTCCAAAAGGGAAGGTAAGCGTTGTCGCAGCTACGTTACTCTACATCTAAACGGGTTCTTACAGGCCATAGACTTAAACATAAAAACCCCGATATCAAGAGTAACGGCTGAGTATTACAAAACTTCAATCTCAAAGTCAAGAAATTATGGTAGATTTTTTTACGGGGAACGAACATCAGTCGACCCCATAATTATTGGATATTGTAACAACTAGCAGCCCCATTCCTTAAACTAAATCTTAATAGCTAAAATTCTTTAGAAAATATCAAACTAAAGAAAATAAATTTTCCGTACCATCAGGGGTAAAAAGTTGCTTAAAATTCAATTATCAAGATATTGCACAATGGTCCCCAATTATTTATGTTAAGAAAATGTTCTCTTGTATCGCATCCAGAAGGATATCGTAGCGAAAGAGAATTTTTTTAGACTAACAACGTTAGTAATATATAAATTTCAACAGTTTTCATTTGATTCGAGTCATGCTTTTTAATCTAACCTGCCGCCTTACTTTCCTATAACGAGCTGCTTATATAGGACCTCATGGTGATTGGCGTACTTCGACTTCAACTTCGACTACTCTATTTTGATCCTAGATTAAAGAAATAATGTTGCAATGTTCCTTAATGTATTAAAAAAAAAACGTCGTTGTCGAAATCAAAATATGCCAATTATTGTCTTTTATCGTTTTTATGGGAATTGTTACAATTTAAGTTTAACATTTGTTAACGCACTAATATCCCAAAATTATTATTTTACTTGTTCAGTAAAATATTTTTTATTAAAAATACATTGAAATTGATTATTGAGGGGTTTAGCTGGATCCTATGCTCATTTCACTGTTGCTAATGCAGATCATCAGGAAACCTTTAGCCAAAAATTTCTTAGAACAAGTAGAGTCTTTTATGCTTGGCCTGTTTTCCACATTTTTAATTCTTTCTAAATTCCCTATAACGAGCTACTTAAATATATTAATTATTTTTTATGTTTGAATTAAAAATACAATTTATATACAAATTGCAAATGAGCCTGAAATGCTTCGCAGTTTTTGCAAAATTAATAACAATGAAAAACTTTTCGTACATACCTGTTCATCTATAGGACAGCCCCGATCATCCAACAGCTGTTGTGTAGATTCTCCTAAGCCATCTAAAGCAGCACAATCAACAATGCGCACACCCATAGTACCAGGAACAATAGCACGAACGGTCAGTGTTGTAGCTTGACCAACAACAACTGAACCGGAGCCATCCGGTCCGCCCAATTCAAGCCAAATGCGAACGCGAGGCGTTTGAGATGAGTGAGAATTTGTAAATTGTTGTTGCTGCTGCTGCTGCTGTTGTTGTTTTGTTTCCGATGACAACAATGACGATGAGGTTGGTAAATTTGTCGATTCCATATCAGAAATATTTAATTGCTGTTTGATTTGTGATGTTTTATGGAAATAATTGTCAGCATTTTGCATACGTCCATGTCTGTAACATGTTATAAAAATAGAAAAGGCAGAAGATAAATTATTAATAAGCTTAGTAGAAATTATTGGTCAAAGGTCACTGTATAGTTAGTCAAGCTGAACTTAAACGATTGAAAAAATTTACTGAAGAAGTCGTTTTGGAAATTTTTATCTGGCGTGGGTGGTTCGTTGCCAAGAAGAAAAGTCACCGAAATGTTTTCTCCCTATTATCTAACACACAGACCCATAACAGTTGGGGACATTATTACAACTTACAAATAGTTAAATTTAGAATACTTTCCGACTGATAAAAATTTTTTGATTATTATAATTTAACATTAACCTAAATGATGAGGGTTAAGCAGGTTTATCCTCATGGTAACCTTCAAAGCGAACTTTAAGCGCTTAAAGTTGCCATATTTGCTGATGTAGATATGGTAACTTCAATTAAATTAAACTATTTGTGATACGATAAAAAATATAATACGAAAAAAAAAGAAATACAAAATATAACACAAAATAATACAAAACAAAAATAAAGATTAAATTGGACGTGCCATAACCATAAGCGTACAAAGCAGCTGTTCGAACCAAACTAATGGGCGCTTTTGCTCATCACTACAAAACAACAAAAAACCAGGTAACTGTAATTTTTTTTTTTTTTTTTGTTTTGTAATCAATTTATTTTTACTTATTGTACATTACTGCACTAAAAACTCAATTTCCAAAAAAAAAGTGGAGTTAGAGCCTTTGCATGTTAAGCCAGCGATATGCATATTTCATATTTAAACATTTCTCTACAAAATCGCATCATTCAATGTATTAAATTGAGTGGTGGAAAAATACGGTTTTTACACATAAATTCCACTGTGAATTGAAGTAAAAGAAATGTTCGGTGAATGAACAATTTAGCATAATGCAGCTGTGAATAATTGGCCCGGCCCCTAATATCATGCGATTATACTCTATCATTTGAAAAAGAACAAAAAAACTATTTTCTTTGGTTTTATTTTTAGTGGAACTATAAGAAGTCTACGCCGATAAGTCAGAGATAATTGGCAACTTCGCAGACAACAACCGTTACGTTATCACTGACGTGCACACGAGGTTGCCATATACCAATAATCGAATTCAAGTAATCATGGAAAATAATCATCTTCCGAATAGGTAAAGCCGAATTCCTAAGAATTATCACCTTTTTTCTGTGTTTTATACCTCTGAAAAAGTAACCTATTAGATATTACAAATTTTTTGTGCTCGATTCGCATTCAAAAATTAATGCAAATACATATCGCTCCTTCATTGCAATATAGACATAAGTCAAAAAATATCGTTATGTATTATTTAATTTGCTGTAAAAATTTCATATACATATGCCTCTATTGCAATAAGGGAGCGATATATAGTATTGATTTCTTTTTTATAAACTTACCGCAAACCAATTTTGCTTTTGCCTTCCATGCCCGCCAAAAACATTCCCATAGCCGTAAGAGGCAATTTGCATTTGACCGTCCTTAAGATATCAGAACTTTGCCGTAGTTTTTCTTCCATTTGCATCATTATGCGCACCGATAACTCCATAGAGCCATCATGTCTAGGCTCTACTCGCACACCACAGCCCGAGGTGGGCAAGCGTAAAGTAATATTATTTTCTGAAGTACCATGTGCCCTGCATTCATGGGGAAATTCTTTGGCATACAAAAGGCCATGAAATGGGCGATTCAGTTCAACACGCATTTCAAATACTTCTCGCGTACAGTTGGTAAAGACTTTGGCGATTTTGAAGCGAGTTTTTGTTACTTTATTGGTTTGTTTTTTCGAAAAATTCGATACATCCGCTTCCTCCGAAGGGATTTCATTAAATTCTTCATTAAGTTTGTACTTTTTGAGTGACTCCTCTACGAGAGGAGCTGTGGTAAGAAGAGTGGCTTCTGATGCTGACACCAACGGTGGGGGTAAGTCGTCGGTAGCTATAACGTTTTGTAAGAAAGCAGTAGTAGTTACAATTAGATATAATAAATATAACTCAAACATTTCGGTGGCTTTCTTTACACTGGTTTTATGTTGGCAAGCACTTTTAACTTTAGCTACTTTAGCAGTTTATTTTTCTATTAATGCTGCAATAAAATTTTTCCTAGATTTGCGCTGTTTGTAATTTAATTGTTCGTTCTTGGGTTAATTTGAAAATTGGTTTTAAAGTTTTTGTTCTTATTTTCATTCATTCATTCAATTTTTAATTCTTTTTTTTTTGTAATTTGCTTGATTGGATTTTTTAGTGAATAGAATTCTTTTTATTTTTTTTTTTTTTTTTTTTTGCTTAATGTCAGCAGCTGCCGCTTGTTTGTGGTCAATTAATTGACACTTCTGCTACCGGTGGAAAAACATCTGTAAGTAAAAAAAATTGATTAATAAAATAGCCAGCGAAATAATTATATTTATTATTGTTTATTTATATGTTTACATTTATTTTATTTTATTTATTTATTTTTATAAAGCATTATGGTCTAGGGGGATTTTATTCCATAATTAGAGCAAACCTACAAATTTGAAAAAAAAATTTATTTTAGAGTTGTACCAAAGGCTAGATTTAACACTTTTTACTCAATCTCCGAAAAATGTTAAGAAACTTTTCCCAAGAACTCATAAATTTAAAATCATTTGCTTTTCAGTTCAAGTTGACTTAAAGGACTTTCTGCTTATATTCTTCAAAAGGTTAGTAATACAATTATAGAAGGTTTTGAACTAAAAACTACCCAAAAAGCACCAATTACTAATTTCATGGCATGCAGCATTGACATCACTGTATTCTTAACTCTTAAGGCCGAGGCACATAGAATCCGCAGCAGGTTATGTCGTTTTTTTTAACTAACAACATAGTGGAAATATGTACATGTTTTCTTAAGTTGAATTCAGACATTTTTTCAGATAAATTTTTTGTCCGGACAAACTTATTTTTGTATGTAATAAATACAAAAATGAATTTTTCTGGACAAAGATTTTGTCTGAAACAAATGGTTGAATTCTGTTTTATTGGATTTTGCACATTCCGTGCGTCTCCGCAAACGCAAAGTACTACCGTGGGGCAACTCTTAACGTACGTTGAGTAGTTAGACAGCTATCAGTTGGTTTCTTGTTATAATCTGATTTAGGTTTTTGAGTTTTGTGGCAGCAAAAATAAAATAAAATAAAATGAAATAAAAAAATAAATTAAAATAAAGATAAAAAGTTAATAAAATCAAATCAAATTAAAATAAAATAAACTAAAATAAAATAAAAATAAAATTTAAATAAAATCAAATCAAAATCAAAATAAAATTAAATAAAATCAAATCAAAATAAAATAAAATAAAATAAAGCAAAATAAACTAAAAGAAACAAAAACCTTAAGTTAAATAAATATATATATCGTATTGCAGAACAAACTTGAGAACGATATTTCTCTTATTTAAGTTAAGATGCTGTTAAAGTTTTTAATTCGATTGGTTTAGTTACCAGACCGAAAGAGTTCATAATCTCACGAGATTTAAGTGAGGTCAATAATTTTTGTTTAAGCCGTTTTTATTAGAGATTTATACATATACATCTATTTATATACATGTACATCGTCGTAAGAAATAGTCAAAAATTAATTCCCTTGACCTCAAACAGTCGAGATTTAATTTGATTTGAATTCTAATAAATAAAAAAAATCATGTCTGACTTTTTTTAATTTGCACAAAATATTGAAAACGATAAGAGAAATTTTTATTCAGCAGAAATATATTCCACGCAAAGTCAGCCACATTTTATTAAAATTGTTGCACAAGTTCTGATTTTCTTTACAATTCATTACATGTCAAAGTTGCCTGATATGTTTACATAAAACACAGTGGATCAAATTGTAAAAATAATGACAATAAGCTTATACCTTCCAAACTACTGGTGGGACGGAGGTTCTAAGCATTTAGACTTATGCCACTATTGTTGTTCTCAAGTCAACTCAGTTTGGTCGTCTGAGAGTCAAACCAATTCGCAAAAAACAAAATTATTTTGTAGTACTAATGAATCAAATTCTAATTCGAAATTGTTATGGCACAGGACAACTACAAGGTCAACCGTTATTTTATTTGTGAATGGCAATACCAATGCGTAAGTTTGGTTATTATCACTTTGATTTATTTTTTCATTGCATCCATGGCCATTGTGCAAGCGTATGGGAGCAGGTAAAACACATATCGCATACATACATACATATGAATTAATGCATATCGAGCCATAACCGCCAAAAAAGCTTAACCGAACCCTGTTTTTCTTTTTTTTTTGACAAAAATCGATTATTTAAAATTAGCAAATAATCGATTTTGGTCAAAAAATTAAGTTCGAAAACTATGTCGCTTAAGCTTTTTTGGCGGTTATGGCACGATATGTTTTATTTTATACACACAGGTGTATTAAAAAATAATAACTCTTTTTTTTTCATAATTTAAATGAATTTTTTCGTATATTTGTTACTGCCAAAATTTCCCATTAAACGCATATAAACTTTTGTATTGCTTCATATATAAAAATGATTTTTTTTTTTAATTTTATTTTATGCTTTTTACTCGTAATTCAAAGTATTCAAAAGCAGTGAGTTATTAAACCTTGGCGATGAGCTTTTGCTTAACAAATAACAAAGATGGATTACAAATTATTTTAATCTTTATTGTAAATCAAAAATTAAACATTATTTTGACCATAATGCTCTCATCAAAACTATTAAATAGACGAGAATAACAATGGATGAGATGTTTTTGATATGCCTACACGATGAGTTTGCATAATTTTGAGAAAATCACTTTAGTTTAACTTTTTTCCATACATTGTGCCACAACTAACGAACAAAAAAGAAACACTTAGCATTTCATACAATTCTTAATTATGTTTGTATAAATTTTACCAAAAAAGAAGAGATGAAAAACAATCGAGTATTCGAATATTCGAATAAGTAACGAATATCATAACGTTGGCTTTATTAACAGATTCATCGTGAACAGTTCCGGTCGGCAAAACTGCACAATTTGGAAACGAGTTTGATCTGTGCGATGTTTTATTTGCATCTCTTGCTTAAAAGGCATTATGAAATTAGCTTATAAACTGATAATAAAAAGGTGAAGGGCAAATTTAAGCTACGAAAACAAACAAATAACTGAACTTAAAATGTGTCAACAAATCGGTAAATCATGTTGGGTTAAGCAAAAATTAAAAGCAAATAAAATAAAAGCGAATGAGGTAGGACACTTTAATATCTCTTCCAATTAAAGATTCAAATATGTTAGTTATAGTTTTACACATACATATGTATGTATGTATGTAGATATACACATACATATGTACATACAATAAGCGATTATT
Organism: Nowickia ferox; assembly: GCA_936439885.1. NCBI lineage: Eukaryota > Metazoa > Arthropoda > Insecta > Diptera > Tachinidae > Nowickia > Nowickia ferox. Next base: position 6,782,779 of record OW387025.1, on the reverse strand, counting down.
TAAGGCTGAATTGAATTGATTATTCAAAAATGTTTTCCAACACTGTTTATTTATTATTTGCAACTCAGTGGTCACTGCTCCTCGGGCTCTTTTTTGCATATTTTTTTAAATTTCCAAAACGCTAAAATAATAGAAATGCATAAAAAATTGTGTAAAACTTCAGGTATGTAATAAAAAAATGCAGGTTGACAGTTAAGAATTAGAAAACAAAAACTAAATTTCCCAGTACATGAAAATTTATATTCTATTTTTCTCTCTCCTCTCACCCATTAACTCAACTGTTTAAAAGAAAACTTTCATAATGTGAAACGTGACTTACATCGTAATCAATGAAAAGGTAAATTTAGTTTTTTTCTAGTTTCAGCCTTTTGAATTTTAATTGACGATATATACAATCTAAAAGGAAATTCCCCTTATTGTGAATGGCGTCGTCGACGTCACATTCAGACGACAGCAAAAATTGTCATCTGCCTACTCTTTGTAGACAGCAATTGACTACTATTAACATGCTCCATTAATTTACAAAGCCTTAGAGATTAGTAAACGATTGTCAATAAGAGCCAATTGTTATCGATAAAGAGTAAACAAGTGACAATATCTAATGTCGTCTTGATGTGACGTCGACGACGCCATTCGCAATAGGGGAGAATATTTAAATTTTATGCCTCAAGCTGGACGCAAAAAAAATTTGTATGTAAAATATTTTTTTTACAACAATTTCCTTCTCAGAATGAAATCTCACGAAATTCTTAATACAAGTCATACTTTTCTATTATTAAATTTTTAACTGTGTTGGTTTCTACGACTTTTTGCTTGCATCAAATTGTATGACAAAATTTAACTCAAAACAATTTATGGTTTTGTATTTAAATTAATATTTAAAAGCAACAAACAACAGCGCTACCACCACCCATTGTTTGTTGTTTGCTCTCTTTTGAGTGATAATTTTTAGGTCAAATATTTCTTTACTTTATTATTAAGTCAATCTAATTTGCATAATGTTGTGTTAATTACTGTACAATAATAGTAAAACAAATTCACATTTAAGAAATTAAAAATAAAAGTTAAAACACTTGCATCACTTAATGTCAACTAACGCAATATGTTCAGTGAAATAACAATAAAAAAAATAATAAAGGAAATATATAATTAGCAATGGAATAAAGTATACGTATATATATTTACATATTTATGTAAATATGTATATATGTTTGTACATTTAAAAAAAATCTTAAGAAAATTAAGGGATGCTCCAACTAATTACCGCCTTGAGCTTTAATAATGATTGAAAAACTTTGACTAATAACCCTGTACAACAATTTCTATTACTTTTTCCATAATAACGGGATTCCGACAATGGTAGGTGAGACCATACTTTCATCGGCGTTTTGAAAGATCACATGAAAATTTTATTTTAAGGGGTTAAAATTTTCCACCCTTGGCCTGTTCGTGCAGTATCTCGGTATATGAAACTATGTGTTCCATACACCTGAGGTGTAGGGTATGTTCAGTGACTTTGTAGAAAACAGTCAGGCAAATATTTTTGTGGAACATATTAAATCTCTAACTCTCCCATATAACGGTAGTTTTTGGCTCTATTCTAACAAATCGTAAGAACATACCTAAAAAGAGGGAGGGCGGGTATGAAATGGTCTACAAAAATTTTTACCATACAATTTTATTAAAGCTATGAAAGCATCTAAGCCTTAAACTTAACACAAACGGCAATAAATTCAGTAAAGAGCGACTTTGACTCGCACACGAAGGGTTCTGTACGGCGCTTGTTTCTTTTTGGGGACTGTTTCAGTTTTTGAAGATTTTTTTCAGTTTTTGGCACATTTTTAAGTATTGACGCTTTTTTCTTGGTTTAAGCATTTTTTCGTTTTAGCGTTTTTTCGGTTTTTGGAGATTTTTTAGTATTGACCCTTTTTCTAGCTTAGGCGTTATTTATTATGTTTTTGGCAAATTGTTTTTACAATACATATTTTTAGTTCTAGCGTTTTTTTCGGTTTTTGTCAATGTTATTAGTATTGAGCTCTTTTTAGTTTAGGCGTTTTTTCGTTTTGGCAATTTTTTTCGGTTTTTGGCAATTTCTGTTTTTTTTTTTTTTTTTTTAAATACATATTTTTAGCGTTTTTTCGGGTTTCGGTGATTTTTTTAGTATTGACGTTTATTTGAGTTTTGGCGTTTTTTTGTTTTGGCGATTTTTTTCTATTTTTGGCAATTTTTTTAGTTTTTTTGCCGACCTTTTTACTTTTGGTGATTTTTTGCATTTTAGCGATTTATTTTATTTTTGGTGATATTTTTAATTTAATTGTTTATTTTCTTGCATTCGCTTTTCATTTCGGCAATTTTTAATTTTGGGAAATTTTAGATTTATCGTTTTTGAAAATTTCAAGAGTTTGCCTTTTACGGTTTCCAAGATACAGCAAGTTGCCAAATTACATTAACTGGTAGAATACCCTTTAATTTTGATTTTTTTTTAGTTTAAGTGTTAATGTGTACAGTCTCTATAAAAAATACACTAGATTTTAAAATTTCAGGTGTCTATATAAATATGTACATGTAATTGTCTATATATTGCATTAGGATTTCAAAAGTTTTCGTTGCTCGCCTTAGAACACCCTTTAATTTTAAACTGATGAATATTATTTGTTATTGTAGCGTTTTAAAAATGTCAGGTCCATCGACTATGAAAATTTCAGGTTCATAGCTCTTACGGTTCTCTAGAAAACAGCCAGTGACAGACCGACAGACAAACGGACGGACATCGTAGCGAAAACAATAGTGTTCCTTTTCTCCTTTGGTGTACGGAACCCTAAAAACCAGCAAAACTCAAGATTGGCCATTTCTATTCCTACAAATTCCCTTGTAGGACAATTAAAAAACAAACATTATTAAATTCCCACAAGGGAATTTGTGAGAGTAAAAATGGGCAACCTTGAGTTTGGCTGGTTTTTGCTGTTTGCACTAAGAAGCGATCGTAAGGCTCAGTTAGCCGACAGTAATGTAATGTAACTGTAATGTAGGAAACAGCTGATAGATATTTTTATATGAAAAATATGTTACGTTACATTACATCTCTATAACCACTTCCATTACTTTTCACATTACAATATCGATCAGCTGTTTTCTACTGTTGCAGTTATATTACATTACAGTCGGCTAACTGAGCCTTTATTGTGCCGCGTTTTGTGATCATTAAAGAGAGCATCTCTTTTGAGTCCTTACAAAGAAAAATACAATACAATAGTACGAGTGTGTTTAAGACCCCAAAAGAAATTGAGGGCAATTATAAATAAAATTTCGCTATAAATCTTTAATTTGTTATTTTATTTTAATTTAAAGAATTTAATTTAATCTAATTTTTTTAATTTCTTTTAAACAATATCAAATAATAGGGAAAACAAACAAAAAATTCTAATTGGAAAAAGGATTTCTCACGGAATTTTATTCATAACTCCCCAGATTGGTCTTCTTCTAATTTTCAGCTCCAGCAACCTCATGATACTGAAAACTTGCGGCAAGACAGCCTCGGGAGTTGTAATCAAAGTGCTCAAATTCAAGACTATTTATGGGATATATGTATATAGTTATTTTAGTTCAGATTTTTTGTATCATGTATCCTATGTATGCACTATGGGACTTTTTGTAACGAAGAAAAAATTATTTTTTTTTGACAGATAAATTCAAAACTTTAAATTAAAAACAGTATAATTATAATTAAATCCCACTAATATTATAAAAGTGAAATTATGCATGTTTGTGAGTTTGATTGTTTAGATGTTTGAATGTTTGCACCACTTTAACGCGAAAATGGCGTAATGCATTTGGATGAAATTTGGTAAACGAATAGAATATGGTTAATTAAAATATAGGGTACTTTTTAGGGGGTAAATCGGGTTAAAATTTGTACTTTTGATAAGCTTGGTATAAATCATTGTTGCCATTTTAGCATTTCCAGTGCTAGATCTAGCGTATTTTTTCGTAAAAAACATTTAAGTTTTTCAGAAATCTACTGCAAAAAAACCAAGTAAATTGAAAATTGTGGAGCATTTTAGCAGATATTTAGGCCCGATCATCATTTTCTGGCAACACTGGTATAAATATAATTTATAGCCTACTCAGTTTTTTTCTGAATGCGTACGAAGTCGCAGGAAGATGCTAGTAAATCATATTTTCAAAAGTATTAAACTACAAAGTATCCACAATGTGCCTTTCAGACTAGCAAGAAATTTTCTTTTTATCACTGTCCTTATAGAAAAAATTTTGTGAAATAAATAAATTTATTTATATGATTATAAATACGTCTATTTGTGTCGTCTTTCGCACAACTCTTAGACAAACTGTATGCAAATATTTATTTATGATCGAATGATGATCCAATCGTTGAATATTTCAGTATATGCAAATATTGTGAATTAGCCAATATGAAGTTTTACAACAGCTTCAGTAGCATCATTTTGACCTGATTTTAAAACAAACATAATAAACATAAATACACACATATAAAATGTTAATAACATAAACTCTACTGTACATACATACACACATACTCACATCTCTTTACAATGTAGCATTTGCAGGGACCGTAACTGTTATGAATTTTATAATAAAAGTCAAAAGATAACAGTTACTACACATGTTTTGAAATTTATATTTTTGAGCAGAAATAAGTGTAATTTTATAATTTTTATTTTTTCGAGCAAAAATAATTGTTATTTGCAGGTTTTTATTTTTTCGGCCAGAAATAAAATTTAAATCCTGATTTTATTTTTTCGAGCAAAAATTAAAATCAATTTCTGAGATTCCGCAGCCAAAAAAAACATGGTGGCGCTATTTTTATCACTTTTATTATATGGGTACTACATAAAAGGCATTTTGGGTATTTTCCAATGGAAAAAAATGGTAAAGTGGGTATTCACTCATTGATCTCATCGTATGTAGTAGTTACATATGTATGTATGTATGCATATGCATGTGTATATATTTTTTACCATAATGTAACTTCCATTTCAGTTAGAAAAATCTGAAATTGATTTTTATTTCTACTCGAAAAAAATAAAAGTCAAGAAATAACTTTAATTTCTGCCAAAAATATAAAAATCGGAAAACAACATTTATTTCTGCTCAAAAATATAACAATTCTTTCTGCTCAAAAATATAAAAATCTAAAATTAAAATTTATTTCTGCTTAAAATAATAAAATCGAAAATTTTAAAAGCATTCGAATTTCGAGAAATCTAGTTGAAAACAACTAAAATGGTGTGATTGGCTACGTTGTCCGATGTTTTCTTGTACTTGATTTTTTATTTAAAAATTCAAGAATAATTATTATTTTCGGTCCCTGAGCATTTGTATATTTTAATTATATGGCTTCTATTCTAAACTTTATGTCTGTTTCTCGCTTCCTTTCTTTTCACAAAGTCGTCAAAGTCACAGTGTCATAGCGTGAAAAAGAAAACGTCGTCAATCTATACTGGCCAATCCAAACTATTTAAGCTGTTTCTTTCATATGTTTGTTGTAGACGACTGTGTTTGTGTGTCTTGGATAAGTAATCAAATAATGAATGTTAGCTGTTGACCAACTTAAATGTGCATGGTTTGATGAGATCTTTATTGGACTTAAAGCAAATCGATTGGAGTTTAAATAGAAAATAAAGTAAAACATTTAAATCTGGTTTATTGATTTGTATTTCGTACTGTCTGTTTGGACAATTTATTTGTTTGACCAGTTTGCAGATGATGATGATACTCGTAGTGCCGGTGCGCTAATAATGTATGAATGTCAATATAATAAAAAAAAATCATAATAGAGAAAAAATATAACACACAACTTTTACGAAACTTTAAAATTTGTGAAAATAACTTGCGACATCAATCAATCTCAATATCAAATAACCACATATTATGTATATGTATTAATGTGGCTTAAGGAGTCATGAGTGTGTATAAATTACAAATATATTTGTTATTAAAAGAAATTAAAATTTCTAATATGAGAACTGGTTTATTTTGCGAATTATCGCTAAGTTACTTGAACAATGTCATAACTCAAAATATAATAGTTTTACAGAAAACGAGTTTAAATAAATTTTAAATTTACACACAACTTAATGGAAAAAGGAAATTTTATTTTTCTCTCAAGGGTTGAGAAAAACAAGATATTTGTATGAAGTTTTTCCACAAGTGAGTAACGATACGAGTACTAATTAAATTTTTTGGGTTATGACGTTGTTAGAGTAAATGAGCGATACATATGTATGTATGTTAAATCTAACGTAGTAATAATAAAAATTAAAAAAAATAATTGTGTTAAAATAACAAATTCAATATATTTATAATATTTATATAATATTTTTATGTATTCAAAATATTCAAGTTTAAGATAATTTTTTCTAATCAAGCAGAAATATTAATTTCTGCAACAAAAACAACAAAATTTGGAGCTAACAAAAGACTTAAGCGTCAAACTTTAAAAATCAATTTAATTTAATAAAAAGACTTCAGACACAAACTTTATATAATATATTGTTTTTGCCGTTACTTCCAGTTGACCGGTATTGCCAATAATAATTTTTATGTTGAAGATGAAATAACTAGATTCGCATTTTTTCAGTATCAAGTTTAGTTAATCAACTTAATAAATTCATTTTTACTAATGTATCAGGAATGGAAAACTTGTATAACCCATTTCAATTTAAGAAACATGTAAGTCCAAGAAGTTAACGTTTTTTTAACATTTTAACATTATTTAACTATATTTTTGAGTTGCCTTCCAAGACGTTTTATGCATTTAATTGTATATAGTTAAATAGATTTTAATAGAACGGAATACATGCATACGAACATGTCGAACCTTATTTTCGAGTTAATTGTAAGCTACAAAAATTAAATTTTTCAGAAGGTTTTTTTTAAATATTCAAATATATTATTGTCGCTTACGATAAAATTTTGCAGCCCGTATCTTAGAAGTTATCAACAACATTGGCATTTTGAAATTTCTAAATTATGGGTAGGCCCATAAAGTTTTAATTTCAATAAAGAGGTCTATTTTCGATAACATGTCGCTTACGATAAAATCAAAAATAAGGCTCGATATATTATTATTTTTAGCATTTTTAAGAACATCCAAAAAAAATATATTTTATAAAATATATAAAAAAAATACAAGGTAAGTGCTGGTATAGCCGTGCCGTTAGGGATCCTTTAAACCCCATGTGCTTTAAATATTTTTAAGATTAAATTCATATGAAGTTTTGGCAACTCCAAAGTTGAGCCCCTTTGTACAAACCTTTTAGGGCTTACCCAGATTTACGTACATACCGAGCCTTTGCTGCAAGAAGATTATAACTCTAAAAATTTTATATTTATTATTAATATTAGAAAATTAATCATCAACTCGTTATTTATATTGTTTAAAAATTTCATACAAATATCTTATATGTAATTCAAAATTTTCATTAATTAATTAATTAAATTAATTTCTGTAAAACAGGGTTTTTCTGCTGTTTGTATGAATAACATCGGAAGTTGATTTTTTCAATTTCAAAGTTTTGATTAACCAAAAATTAAGTTTATAACAAAAATGTGAAATGAAACCTAACGCTGCTGTTTATTAACAGTTCCGGTAGCCTAGTGGGTGGTGTGCTAGGCTACCAGTGCACTCAGGTTTGTTTTTGTTGTTTGGTCTTCGAGAGTTTAGCGCCTCGCTTGCACTTGTTGACTCAGATATGTAACCGAATAGTTTAGGGTTTTTATTGCAGAATTTCGTTGTCATTTCATAGATCGTTAAGAGTTAGTCAAAAAAACATTCACAAAGATACCGTTAAAATCATCATCATCATACAAATAAATATAAGTTTAAAAAATGTGTTTTAGTATTGTGGATATTAAGAAATTCTTATTAGACATTCAATTGATGTAAAAATAAGACCAACTTCCCATTCCTGAAAGGTGTGTACATAAAGTAATGCTTACTATTTTCTAACGGATTTTTTTTCTGTAACAGAAATCTTTATTAAAAATTCTTACCAATTTAAAATGCAGCAAATATTTTTTTTAACCATTTAAAGATGGATGATTGATTTATAATTGGAATATATGTATGTATGTATGTATGTATGTGCACTTAAACTTAATTATTTTTATAGATTATTATTCTCTAATACTTTTTTTTAATTAAATTTGCACAAAATTTTTTCAGTATGCAGCGGAAGGCATAGAAAAATTCTTATTGATAGCAATAAGCAAAAGAAAATAGTAATAAATAATTTGTAACACACTTTTCTGGAGACTGACAGACTACACTGGCCAACCGGTATACTAATGTACTCTGTTCCACTTAGAACTGACACAATTTTAAACCGGCATCAAGTAAAATTTTAACATGAAAACGAAGTATAACGTCTGTTAAGATGTGTAAAACACTCACAGGAATAAACGGAAGAATGCCGACCAAGAAATGAGACTGCACAAAGGCAACACGTTTATTATTGAAATAAAAAAAGGTAAAATAAAATATTATCGCAATTAACTAATAAGGTTTTTTGTTTGTTTGTATTTTTTAATAACATAAAATTAATTGGACACTGGCCGTAACAGTTAACACTTAGGACCTGATAAATATTAATATTAGTCAATTGAGACGCATGCGCCTAAATACACGTATTATTTGTATAACCACACTCGAGCGCGTTCGAAAACGTAATAACAAAAGCTTATCACTTTAACAAGCTAAGAAGCAACTCGCTGTACTATGGAATCATCACAAACAACTTTATGCTTATAACGATCATTATAGTTAACTTCATTATGATGTTGCTGTTGAGTTTGTAAACTCAAACAGCATTACAATAAGAACAGTAGAAAAAGCAAATAAGAAATGTAAACAAAACGGCTGCGTGGCTTGTTTTCTGAATGGAGAAAGGCAGAAGAGTAGTAACAGTAGTAATATTCAAAACAATAACAACTACCTGCAAAAGCAACAACAAAATAAATCACTTAAGACCCAACAGCAAACACACAACAAAAATTTAAATTAAAAAATATTTTCGCAACAGTGATGGAATTTGTGTGGCACAATTATGTCATTTTTAGCACACGAGCTCTTTTTTGATAGTTTTTAAACCTTTCTTAATAACTTAATATACGATTCAAGGTCAACTTTTCTATGAGAAAAGTGTGCTGTGACAAAACTCAATTTCATCTATAAGAAAAGTGTGCTGTGACACAGTCAACTTTTCTATGAGGAAATTGTGGACTTTGTATAATGGAGATGGTCCTAGTTTCTCCAGAGAAAGGGTTACACATCCCTTGATTGTGTAATCTGTGGAAGAAGAAATGGTATAATGGTATGAGATTTGAAGAAATTTTGAGATTAGCGTGAAGTTTGGTAGATTATAAAGCAAAAGCGAAATTTCTTGCTTTGGCAGGTGTTTGTATAATGGAAATGTAATGGGAAAAAATTGCAAAGTTCTGTTACTGATTATAGTTTTAGTTTATTTTGATTTTAAATTAATGATGAGAGATAGAACAATTCTTGTCCGTATCGTAAGAAAATTTTACCAAATATGTACCTTTGCTATACAGTTTTAGAGAAAAAAATTGTTCACTGCATTCTGACCAAACATACTCGTATGTACATATGCCATACATATGTATGTAAATCAGAGTGGCCGTTAGTTTTATGGAGATTTTTTTTTTGTTTCTATATTCTCTCCCCCAAATCGGTTGTTTTATGCAAAAAAAAAAATACAAAAAAATTTCATAGCGTTTAGTTTTCTTTTGACTATACGTAATATATGTATGAAATAATTTAATAGATATAAGCTCTTATTGTACATAATTTCCATATAAATATAATTTTGTTGTATAAAATTGTTGGTATTTTTTTTATGGTTATTTTCTTCATTATTTTCTAAAATATTAATTTTAGTAAAAAACTTTCATTGAGGCTAATGTTGTTAACTAGAATAGCTAAAATACTGCCATATATGCCATATATGATATTCTTGTAAAATGTTTTTTTTAAATAGTCATATGCAAACAAATTACATTGAATTGAATGGGCTTGAAGGCCAAATTTGGGGATCGGACGCAGCGCCTAAAACACAACTTATCGCTATGAAATTTTTTTGTATTTTTTATACATAAAACTGAACCGATTTGGGGGGAGAGAATATAAGAAATAAAAAAAATAACGGCGACGATAATGTACATGCATATGTACTCAAAGGATTTTACAAATAAAAATTCACTTCACATTTTTTACTTTACTTGCCACTCTTTTTCTCCAGCGACGGAAAAACGAAAGACAATATGCATATATGTATGTACATATATTTATGTATAAGTAATTAAAGTAGCATTGACCGTTAGACCTTCACACTATTAAATACCTCCTCTTTAATGCGATCATATTTTTTCAATATTTTTTGTTTTTCTATTCGTCTTCTTTATTTAATAACACTCAATAACAACAGACGTACGAGTATATAAATATACCACACCATATTATATTTAATATGAAATCGTTAAGACAAAAATAAATTTACAACTTACCTTGCTGTTCGTCTGTCTGTTTGCTATTCGTATAAAAACCATAAAATCAAACACCAAATCTTTGTTAGGCGGGCGCACTAACAAACTCTTCTTTTTGTGGAGTGTTAATAATTTGTGGCACATTGTTGTTAATATGTAGTTATGTACATATGTATGTATGTACTTTTATTGCTTGCTTGTATGTATCATTAAGTTGGTTTTACCGTAGCACTGCGTATTCGTTAAGACAACCTTTTATGATACTGTTACACTTGACCGGATTTTGCAACTCTTTAATACGATTTTTAATGCGTTCTTTACACTTTGTTCGTTTGATGAGGTGTTGTTGGAAATTTTGCATATTTTTTTTTTATTATATGATTAAATTTAGTTTTCCTTTTATAACTATATATATCACTCGTTAAATTCACGTGAAAACAAAAATTTTATTAATTTTTGGTGTAAGATCTGAAATTAAAGAATAAAGTTTATTACATTTTTTTAAGAGTGCAATTAAAAAATTTATTAATAATTTATGTATGTATTATGATTTATAGCAGAATTGGGCAGAAATTATTATATTTTGTAATTGATTACTCATCGATTATATAATTTTTTTGTGTTGTAATTGAAAATTAAAAAATCAATAAATTACAATTGCTTGTAGTTGGAAAAATAATTTCTTAAACAAGTATGCAATTATGAATAGGAAATGTAAGTAATAATTACATACTTTTTAAATTAATAATCTTCAAAAATCATAACAATTCTATTTGCAGGAAGTAGAACAACAATAATTTACGAAGCAAAAATAACAATATTTTTTTTAATATTACAAATGCTTGTAACAAATGCTTGATTATCAAATGTCGAAGTTTGTTCGTGTTACACGGCGAAAAAAATTTTATTCAATTTGTTGAACTAAAAGCAATAATTCTTTGCATACATTTACATGTGATTGTAATTGCAAAAAAACGATTGCGATGAGTTATTTAACGATCTAACGTAGTAGAACGTAAGTGATGTCTTCAAGGAACTATATTTATTAATTTAAATGTAAATATGTTGTATATTTTTTTACTGTATATATTGTACATTATATTTTACTGTAAATATTAATTTAAAGTATTTACTCTAATCTTTGTTATCGAGTATATGGCCCATTGAGCTCGATTAACTTATGAAATAAATAAATGAAAATAAAATGAAATCAGATGGTTATCTATTTTTTGCATATTTGGTATTAAGAGAAATGAAAAAAGTCAATAAAATTCAGATGAAAACATGCTAAAACGAAAATATTTACATATCGATGGTCCAAAAATTGTGTTTTTCAGTGGTCAAATTGAGTTTTTCAGTGATTCCAACACATTTCACACAAATACACCTTGTCACAAAAATTTATTGCAAAAGTGTAAAAAATAACGCTTTTACAACCAATTGTACAAAGCAATTATACAGTTTTTACCTTCTCCTGTAAAGTTACAATTATTTCAGTTAGAGCCTTTCTACTTGAGACCACCGATAGTTCCTCTTACAACTCAAAAACGAACTTCAAAATGTTAATTTCAACTACACATGTCAGTCGTAAAATATCTATTTATAGGTTGGAGAATAACTCTCGCGTTGTTGCAATTATTTTTTAAGTTCAACCAGACTTATTTTTGTTGTCTGCTCATGTTTGTTTTACGTACTCACTCCGCCCCACCCGCCCGGATTAATTGACGGTCCGAGTTACGGTTTTTTGATAGCGTTATTTTAAGCACATGCGTTGAATAAAAAAAGAAAATTTTATTTATTTATTTATTTACGATTTGTATGACTTGACTTGAAATTACCATATTTAACTTCGTGATTTTTCAAACAGGTGGAGGACATACAATACTTATTTTATAACTGATGGAGAACATATATAATCTTGGTGACGGGTTCAGTACTCCTTCTTTCTATATGAAGGGTCTATGTCAATCGAAGTTGCCAGAGGACGCTTCTATTTGGATGACACCTTGGCAATATAGCTACACATGCTAGCCAATTCCAAAAAACAAATCCATATGCATGTAAGTATATACATATGTATGTACATATGTATTTACATATGTACTCCTATATAAACATAATTAACACAATTTGGTTACCTTTCCTTTCACACGTGTTGTTTAATACTTTTTAACATATGTACATTTCTTTAAATAAAGCAAAACTTCGAACACTTTCTGTAGCATAATATCTGTCAATTAAGGATCTTTCGCACACACATAATTAATCTACTATTCTGTACCTACATACGTATTAATATTTCTTATCGTTATATTTTTCCGCTCACTTTACTGTTTTACTTAATTACGCTAATGCTATTGTGAATATCATATATGCCATGTTATTGTGAATGGTTGTTATTGAGACAGCACAAGCGATGATTACCGTTTTTAGACGGGTACTTGAGTAGTTTATTTGACTCATATGTATTTCTAGTTTCAAATATGTTTCTATTAATATAGAAATTTATAAATATATAATTAAATTGGTATGCATCAACATTTGATTAATACTTTTTTCTTTTAACTATTTCATAGAGTACTCTAGACAAAAGTACCCGTTTTCTTATTGAGTACTCGAGTTGTAGCCATTTTTTATTGCATCACTATCATTCAAGGCAGCGTTGGTAAAATTTTCGTGCCGCAATTATTTTTACACAAAAATCATCGGTGAAATTATTTTGAAAATACAAATATTCCTATTATGAGCGAAACAGAATCTATTGTGGAAGACACCGAGTACATAGCCGTTGATGCTTCCGATTATGTGGTACTGGCAGAGGGCGAAGAATTGGAGCAGTGTGAAGATGGCAGCGTCATTTATTTGGCCGATGGCCAAGACTTAATTGACACCAGGGAAGTAGGGGATGAACATGAAGATGGCACTATGATGATAACAGAGGATGGTCAAATGATGATGGTTGAGGAGGTGCATGAAATTATGGATGAGGAAAGTGGCGAGCAACTAGAAGTGTATCAACATGAAGAAGTAATAGAAGAGCCACCCACTCCCCAGCAATTATGGTTTGAATTGGAAAAGAAACGGAAAAGATTAAATCTGCCACGAGTTCCCCGTAAGTTTATGTTGTTTGATGGAATATGTGCAGAGATAGTAGACTACGATGATGAGGATAGTTCGCCCATAGTAGAATTTTCTATGGTTGCTGATGACCGTGAAGCCGAACGTTTGCCTGTCGAATGTGGTGTATGTCCAGACATTATGCACAAGTCTAAATTGGATGCCCATTTGAAAACTCACTTAAAACCAGGTACAAAAAGATTTAAGTGTATATACTGTGAAGATGACTTTGTAACAAGAGCATACGCCGCAGGCCATGCTAGAAGGCATATGGGTATACGTCCGTATGTATGTATGCCTTGTAAAATGTACTATTGCACTAAACAGGATTTAAAAGTGCACGAACAGAGGCGTCACCTGGCCAAAGAGCACATTTGTGAACAGTGCGGTAAAACATTTGCGCAAAATACTTCTCTGCGCCATCATCGCCTGTTAGTACACGAACAGCAGCGCAACTATGAGTGTGAGCATTGCGGTAAGAAGTTTTTGCGCAAATATGCCATGAGCGAACATGTTCGCAATGTCCACTATGGCGATAGACGGTTATTAGATTGTCCTTTTTGTGATTTACGATTTAAAGATACCCACAAATTGGCACAGCACCGCAAAGACATGCATTTAAATCAATCTACATTTGAGTGCCGCGTGTGTGGTCTAGAATTTAACCACATAGATTTCTTTGATGCTCATCGGCGTTCTCTGCAATGCCGTAAAAAACTGGGACGTCATTTGTACCAGCAAAAGCAGGACAATTATGACGAACTTGAATCAATACAACAAGAGCAACACGAAGACCAACAAATAATTTCGCAACGATATCAATATGAAGAAGACCAACTACATCAGAGTAATATGTATCATCAGCAACAAGTAGTAGAGGAAGACGAAGAACAGCTTAGCCAACAGCACTTTAAGCAGGAGCACCTGGAGCAGCAGGAGGTGGTGGTCGAAGAGATAACTCATGATATGCATAACGAAATCGTCAACGAACATGATTTAGAAGACTTGGAAGATCAGGAAAATATTGAAGTGGACGAACATGAAAAGGTGAAAGCCGAACAACAACTTTTATATGAAATTGCCGCTATGGATAATGCTTAGAAAAACTTGCTTCTAATTCTACATATGCATATAACCTGTTATAAGATACATACATAAATAATTGTTTAGTTCAATAAGATTAAATGTCAATTTAATTTTCTGTTTTTTTCTGATATAAATATATATATATATATGTACATATTTACTATTACAAGAGCCAAGTACATATAAACCGAATGATCATTTAAGAAAATATATACATACTTATGCATATGTGTACATACATTTACATACATATATGTTATATACTATATCGTGATCTTGAATATGTGCATAACGTTAAAGAAAAACCAAATAAAATATGTTATATTTACATATGTACGTATGTATCTATGTTTTCCTGTGATTTTTCCCAGTATTGGAAAATATGTTGACTGAAAACAGTTGGGGAGCTGTTGAAATTAGTTTGCCTGGTGTCAGACATTCTTTGATTGTAACGAATATTGGATTTACGTTTTGGAAATGCATTTTTTTTAAATAATAACATATATACATATGTAATAATATATTGCTATTTTTATAACGAAGTAGTTTTAAAACAAATGTGCGCTTTTATTTAAAAAATTAAATTTTGTATATCCGGCGGCCAAACTGACTTAAGTTGAGAACTACAATAGGGATTAATTGCAATTGCGAATTTTTTTTACGCTTTGAAGGATCTTTAAAACTCGCAGTGCCATCTGCTTATAAACAAATTAACTTCCGTTTGACATGTCAACAAAAAATGGTGCTATTGTGAATTAAAAATGAAAGACAACAATATCTGACGTTTGCTGACGCCTCTGAGTAAAAACTAGAAAAAAAGGGAAAAACGCGCAGAATATTACAAAGCAAATCTTTTTTCCAGTCTTTCCTTAAAAAGAAATCAAAATAATTGTTAACTTAATTCCCTACTTATAAATAAATATCAAGTAAATTTGTGTAAAAATGTGTGATACGGCCGAAGACATGGATGAATATATTGAATACGAATTCGCACGCGATTGCATAGAAATTGATGAAGGCTGTGAAAATGATGGAGTGGACAGTCATACCATCGTGCAAAATGACCCCGAAAGTCTTCTTATACCCCAAAGTGGCCAATTTTCGGAAGACATTTTTCTATATGATGATTACGAGATTGTTGAAGCATTAGAGGATGAAGTAGATCCAGTTTTAATTTCAGATACTGCATTAAATATTAAAACTGAAATTCTGGAGGAATCGGAAGAAGAAATTAAAGAAGAATTCGTCGATGAAGATCCTGAAGAACAGCACTTGATAGATGAGGTTTCGACAAACGGGTACGGTCAGGAAGAGGACGAAGAATTCCAAGATATTGAATATGAAGAAGTGGGCTTAGAAGGCGAAACTGAAGCAGACCATGAATCGATTATACCAGATCAAAAAGCAGCTGCAGTTGAAAAAACAGAAAAGCCTCCTCCTGAGCCGTGCCCAGAAGATAAAGGACCGAAAGGTGTAGTCAGAAAATACATGTTATATGATGACTTGGTGGCCACAATCGTTGATTTTGATCCGGATGGTACACCCATAGTAGAATTTTCAGTATCCAATAATGATGGAGATGAAAAACTACCCATAGAATGTGGCATTTGTCCAGATGTCATGACTAGGTCAAAAATACATGCCCATCTTAAGACACATCTTGTGCCTGGCACTAACCGTTATCAGTGCATTTACTGCGACGAAACCTATAAAGATTGCAAATATTTAGCAGGTCACGCCCGCCGACATATGGGCATCCGGCCTTATGTGTGTGAGCTGTGTAAATTATATTTTTCAACAAAGCAGGACCTAAGGGTTCACAATCAGAGACGCCATCAAGAAAAAGATCATATCTGTGAATTGTGTGGTAAGACTTTTGCGCAAAATACTCAACTTAAAAGGCACCGAGAGGCGACACATGAAAAAAAGAGACGGTTTAAATGTGATATTTGCCCCAAGTCATACTACAAAAACTTCAGCCTTCAAGAGCACATTAGAGCGGTGCATATGGGAAAGCGACGCATTATAGTATGTCCATTTTGTGGCATGCAGTGTCGTGATGCCCACAAAATGGCCCGCCATCGCAAACAGTATCATCTGCACCAGAGCCATTTTGAATGTCATATTTGCAATGAAGAATTTACAGATATAAATTACTTCGATGCACACAAAAGGTCAATACAGTGCCGGAACAATACGCGACGTAAACAAGAGGAGGAGGGTTTGCAACAGCAAAAACAACAAGAAGAGGAAGAAGAACAACAAATTAAGCTAGAAACAATGCAGCAAAAGGATAGCGAACTATCTAAGCACGATATTGTGCCTGCTGAAGACGATTGTAGTCAACAATATTCTCAAAACTCCAACGATCACAAACACCTTATACACCAGCTCGATGAAAACCAGCAGCAACAGCACCCACACATAGATGACATTATAGAAACAGTACAAATCATAGATGATTGTGATTATAAAAATTTCATTTTAAATAATGATTTGTTACAGACTCATAAAATCGAAGAAATATCTTCGGATGATGTAGCAGATGATGAGGAATTAGTTTATGAAATAACCATAGATAATAATGAGTGATTTTTCCCTTTTTAATTTTCCTATGTATACACATTTCTTTCTACTCCTAAGGTATAGACACATTGTTTTTTATTGATTTAGCTACATTTTAAATAATTTAAAAAAAGGAAGAAAAAAGCTTATGTATTTATAAAACATGTATTTTTGCATAAGAACTTCAAATAACAAAATAGAGCATAAAATATTATGAGTTTAAAAATTAATGGGATCAGAAAGTTTCTAAAAACTATAAAATAATAGGGAAAATATTTTTTTTATAGAATAATAAATGCGTTCAGTCAATAAAAATAAGTTTAACTGTTCAAATGTAAAAATCCATTGGGGCTTTTTGTTGAAAATTTCCATCGGGTGCATGCATTTATCTACACATCACGCATTTACTAAAACAACGACATAACTCGAAAAAACTATGCCAGAAAACAAATTTGAAAGTATTGAAGCTAGTGAAATTTAAATATTTTCTGAATGATTCAAGGCTGTAAACATTTCATAAAAAAGGATTGTATACTAGCCTCTTCAGAAAAGAAATTTTTTGAGTTTGTTGCAATAAAGGCGATATATATTGAAAATAGTGGTTACACTCAGCTTAGCAAGTATTTACTTGCTCTGACCAAGTCTGCTACTTAAAAAATCAACCTTGAGTAACGGGTACCTAGTACTTTTAAATCATCTGTTATTTGATGTTGTTCTTTGATATACATACTGCATTTTATACTAATGAAAACGAAATTCTCAAAGTTAAACACATAATTTGTAAGACTTTATAAAGTTTTGCTCCCTAAAATGCACTATTCCACAAAGCCACCACGCATAAATGGTAAAGTAAAGAATCATAATGGCCAAATGGCGCCTCTTTACAATGCTGGTATACATTTTTTGTCAACACCAAATGTATCCAATACGGGACAGCTGCAAATCAACAGAAAGTATATAAACAATATGGGAAACCTAAATGAATTGTCGGTTTTACAATATCATAGAACTACCAATATGCAAATAAAAAATAACTTGGAAATGAATCACTATCACAATTTGAGGCAGCAACAGCATCAGCTAATGTTGCCACAATATCATCACAACCATCTGCATACAAATATGCATCAAAAATTTCCAGTGCATCATCCCATGCGAAGAAAAATTGTTAAAGAACAAACTGTGTCGTCGGTGGCGGGAGTTATGCATCAGCCTCTTGGAAGAGTTGAAATCATCAATAAAAGATCTAAGGAACTGCAAAATCAAGAAGAAGCTAATGAACTAAATAATAGCAAACAATTACCTAGAAAACCAGCCAACGGTCATGAGCCGTCAATATTGGCGAAAGAAAAATCAACCGATAACCGACCGATAAGTCTTATAAGACACAACCAAGTTCCTGAAAAAGTTTTGACCTCCGGTGAAAATGTGGAATGCAATAAGGAGAACATTAATGGAACCGAAGCTCAACAGGATATTGAACAAATACTAAATGACGATAAAGAACAATCTGAAGCAGATCAAGGCGAAGAGACTAGTGATAAATCAGCGAAAACTGCGCGGGAAAAAACTCCAATGTGCTTGATCAATGACTTGGCTAGATTTAATAAAATATCATTTCAGTATCGTCTTACGAGTGAAAATGGTCCAGCGCATTGCAAAC
The DNA here is from genome assembly GCA_936439885.1 of Nowickia ferox. Taxonomy (NCBI): domain Eukaryota; kingdom Metazoa; phylum Arthropoda; class Insecta; order Diptera; family Tachinidae; genus Nowickia; species Nowickia ferox. The sequence continues at coordinate 6,763,806 of OW387025.1, read as the reverse complement.
GTTTTACAGTAACTCTCATATTAGGAGATGAGGAGTATACGGCAGAGGGTTTAAAAATTAAACAAGCACAACATCTTGCTGCCAAAGAAGCGATTGAAAAGACGAAGTACAAGCATCCTACACCTCGAATAAATCGTCGTACTGATGATACAAACGCAGCGAAATCCAATATTACACCTACAGTTGAATTAAACGCGCTTGCCATGAAACTGGGACAGCAAACATATTATATTTTCGATACGCAGCAAATGGAAAATAATTCTAGTTATAGATTAATGAGCCAATCTTTTGAAGCTACCAATGCGTTGACGCAACAAAAATCAAATGATGTGGTCGAAAATCTAATAAACAATGGCAAACAAATTCAAACTCTACATCATATACAACGTCAATTTTTATCAAAGTATCAAAACCGTTTTACGCCATTTCAGCACTTACCACTAAATAGTTCAGTTCCGTCAGCTTACTCATATTTTCCTTCAAGTTCGCCGTGTAAAATAACTCTTATAGTTGGCACAAAAGAATTTGTAGGCGTTGGCAGGACTTTACAACAAGCCAAGCACGATGCTGCCTCTGGCGCCCTGAAAGTATTAAAAGAACAATTGGCAAAGGAACAGTTAGAAACCCCAAGTGAAAATGTTGAAGATAACGATAACAAATCACCAATTTCATTGGTTTTTGAAATAGGAATTAAAAGAAGTTTAGCTGTAGACTTTAAGGTACTGCGAGAGGAGGGACCGGCACACATGCGCACTTTTGTCACCGCTTGCATAGTTGGGGATATAGTGACTGAAGGGGAGGGCACAGGCAAAAAGATATCAAAAAAGAAAGCTGCTCAAAAAATGCTGGAAGAATTAAAAAAGTTGCCTCCTATAGCACCTGTTGCTTCGCCTATCAAACGTACAAAATTAAAAACATCTTCCAAAAAAAACTGCGGTGATCAGCCCAAAGAAGAGATGGAACGGCCATGGCATAAAAATAAAAAAAATTATACAGAATCGGAAGCCACAAATCCCATTAATAAGCTGATAGAATGGCATCAGAATAACAAGGAAAAGGAACCCGAGTTTAAACTGATTAGTGACATTGGTAAAGAAAATTCACGTAGAAGACAATTTGTAATGGAAGTGAGTTCAAATAACATTGTTGCACGTGGTGTAGGCAATAGCAAAAAATTAGCCAAACAAAATGCAGCGCAAAACTTTTTAATGGCTTTAGAAGAAAGTAATGGGGCTATTGCACTAGCAGAAAATGAAAATACTACGCAAACAACTAATGTTAGCGAAAAACAGAAGAATACAAGTGAAACGGAAACTTTTCCCAAAGTCGGCCACATCAAAAAACTGGCTAAACAAGATGCAACGCCAGCGCAGAATTTCTTCACAGCTAGATCAGAAAATAAAATGCCTACTGCAACAGTAGCAGAAAATGAAGAGATTAAAATAACATCTGATATTGGTGCTGTCAAGAAGAATTCAACTGAAACAACCACTTCCCACGGTCACTTGGAGGGAGAAGTCGCCATCACAAATGTGTTGCCCAATAATGCATCGAGTCAGGAACAAGCAACAAATGAAAAAACAACAAATGCTTCTGTTACATCTTTAAATGCTGCAGCTTCACAAGGAACCACAAATACTTTAGCGAAAAGCCCAAATCTTCATATGAAAGATCAACTAATGTATTTAGCTAAACTTTTAGGTTTTGAAGTTGAATTTTCCGACTATCCTAAAGGCAACCACAATGAATTTCTTACTATCGTTATGCTCTCCACGACTCCTCCACAAATTTGCCATGGTGTTGGCGTTAATGCTAATGAATCTCAAGAAGATGCTGCTAAAAATGCATTGAAAATTCTCAGCGAAATGGGCCTGAATAATGCTGTTAAATCATAATCTATTGTTAATAAAAAAATAAACTATTATTCATTTTAAATATTAAATTGGTTTGATATTTAAAACAAGTTATAAATTAAATAATGAGCAACCTCAAAATTTTGTTTGCATATTTATTATATATGAAATTATATTTTTTCCCCTCCACTTTCCATTTCTTCATTTATACTGAATTAAATTGTATTCTGCATTATAAATAAAATTTAAAAAAAAGAGGTAGTTTTATTAAATTTGGTAATTTTTGGCAGGTTAAGAATAAAAATCTCGGTTTATGACAGTTGCAGCTGGTAACAGAAATGCAATCGAATAGCTTTCGTTCGCCCTGCGCATTACTCTGTTGCTGTCTCTTACTTAACTTTTCTCTATACGTGCTGTATGTAAACAAGAGATGACTATGTTGATGAAAGTTTTCGAAATTCTTAACACTGATGTTTGGAACATAATGACCCAAACTTCTTCATATTGAAAGCCAAATCTCAATTTAAAAGCAGCTTTATTTGCATATGTACATACATACATATCGTCACCTTAAATGCAAACGGACGTAAATACACTTATATTTTTTACAGGAGAAAAAATACGTTACAAAATCAATAATAATAAAGTATTCTTGAAAATATTTTCCAAATTTACGTGTAGTATGGATAGTTATATGTTTTTTAATCATTTAGGTATTTCCTTTTTATAAAAATTTAAGCTTTTATGTTAGTTACGTTCTTTGCAATAAGAAGTAAATGCATTCGCAGTTACGTCCGTTTGAATTTCTTTAATAAATTCGTCAGTTTTAATCGCAGAGGTCCAAATATTTGCGTGAACATGTAGTTTGATAAAATGAACCATAATCAATCGAAAACTCGATTTCGAATTTTTGTGCAGTTACGTCCGTTTGCATTTACGGTGACGATATTTATGTGAGTACATTAGGGAGCGCTAAATTGAACCCCAGCTCTCGCGTCATTGTAATTACATATTTCTTAAATACGATCAGGTTTGTGGGTGTTTTTTGGCCTTCGAGTTTTGTGTCTCACTCTGTTAATGGCTACCTCATTTGGAGAAATTTGCCATTATCAAGTGCAAAAATTTTTAATAAGATTTATACAGTTAGAGACCATAAAAAACTCGTAGCAGTGAATCTAAGAAACTTGGAATTCCTATAAGAAGGTATACATACACACATACGTAGGTCGTTGGCAGCTTCCGAAGAAAGCCTCTACACGTGACATAACCTAGCTTTTTTGGCTAAGCGCATTTACCATTTTTAACTCCTTGTCGGACATACATAGTTATTAAATGAACATTTTCCTTAATAAAGTAATACAAGTTTTACATTATGTAAGTAGAAAATGTTTACTATGTATATTAAACAGCAAAGTTTACTTTGGAAAATCTTGAGTTTGTTGGAGAGAAGAAAGAAGAACTCCTATTCCTATTAAAGCCGTCTAGGTTTATGTTATCAGACGAAAAAATTACGAGCAGTAAGTTGCGAGTTCAAACTTTTATATAATAACTTTTACATTAATTATTAACTAGACTTACTACGATATTTGTAAAATATTTTGATCACTTGGTGATTTTGATTTTAATAAACTTTTTCAACTATACACTTTTAAATATTCACTTTTCACAACTAATTTTTCTTCTTCTTTGAAAATAGTCATTCAATGAAAACTAGTGTTAGAAGCAGGGACGGATAGTTGAATTTTCATTTCACAAAAAAAATATACCGCTATTTCAGATATGTAATATTTCTTCTTCTTTTAAAATAGTCAATTAATGAAAACTAGTGTTAGAAGCAGGGACGGATAGTTCAATTTTCATTTCATAAAAAATATACCGTTATTTCAGATATGTAATTTGAAATTTCTATGTGAAAAATAAAATTTAAAAAAGAAAGAAACTTTCTACATAGACATTCCAATTTAGGAGTGGATAGTTAAATTTTAAAGATATTTTCTAACTTCAATTTTTATGATCAAAGTCTGCAAGAGTGATGAAAATAATGGAAATATTTTTAATTGCATTTCCTTTATTGCAAAGTCAGGTTTTACACGTATTAGTCTTTGTTGCTCAACTTTTGATTTTATAATGAGAAAAATAAATACAGATATAAAAAGGTATACATACATACTTTCTCATCTCCCTCTTACAAACATATATTTTATTAAAAAATATTTATTCTTATACTTTGATTCATATAAGTAATTTATTTGTTTTAATTATTATTGATATACATAATTTTATTTGGATTTCTGTAATAATATATATAATTTGTTTAAAGTTTTTCTGTTTTCAACTAATACATTTAATTGAAGTATGTTACTTTTTGTTTACTTGATATTTTTTTTTTTATTATTTGTTAATCTAAAATTCTCTTTTACCATAAATATATCTTGTTTATATTTTTTATTTATTTGGATTAACTTTTCTTTTAATGTATAAGTATAATGGGTCTGTATATAATATATAAATTTTAATATATTTATATATGTATGTATATATGTATACATATATATATTTTTTTTGTTTGCTAGATTTGTGAATTTTTTTTATAAAATATGTTTTGTTTTTTATATTTTGTAAATAGTTATTGAACGCTTACATGTTAATATTTATAAAAATAGTTAAATCTCCTTAATAGTATTAATTTCAATGTATGTATGTTAAAAAGTTTTGAAAGAAAATTTATATAAAATAAAATCAAATTTTAATGCGATAGTCTAAGTTTAGTTTTAAAACAATTTTCAAATTAAAGTAATAATAATTTCTTAATTTGCTTTTTTCTTTATATTTACTACATTCAAAAGGCTTGTTGTATCGTTTAAAGTTGTATTTGAAAAGACAATTTAAAAAAAAAGTCATTTGTTAAATATTTTTGTTTTGAGAAATTTTATTTGAAAATTTTTTTTCAAATACATTTTTAAACGATACAACAAGGCTTGTGAAATTATTAATTGTATTTCTTTTAATCATCAGTTCAATATGAAAGTATGTGTACAGAATTTGTATTGTATTATTATCGGCCGTGTTCTGAAAACCATTTCGATTTGAAATCTCGAAATTTCAATAACGGAAAACAGTGTTCTATTTGTCAGATAATTTAGTGCATTCGAAATTAAGTTGGGATAAAATATCTCAAGCATACGAAAACTTAAAACCAAATAAAAGGCTACAATAAGTGAGCTATCTAGTTGATTTTTTTACTGACGTTAGTAAATTTCGAAACGAAATGGTTTTCAGAACCTGGCCGAATATGTTTGTTTTATTTTAGTATGTATGTAAGTATACATACAGACATACATACATATGTATGTATGTATTTAATCGTTATTTTGTTAAGTTATGGCTAGTTTGGGTATTCCATAAAAAAATTTTTTAGTATAAAATTTGTTTTGGAGGTTTTTTGAGGTTAGGTTTTGCACATATGTTTAAAGAGAGTTTTTATATTAGTCTCAAAATCAGTATGAAATAAAAAGTAGCATTGAACTTATACATAATTTCTTTTTTTACATTATCAGATGTGTGTTGAATTCATAAATGTGTGAAGAATATATTTTTCAATGATCGTCTTCGAATGAGAAGGCAAGAACATAATATTGGTTTTGTAGTAGATTAAAGGAAACTTTAATCAATTAATCTATTACAAAAATGTCAAAATTTACATCGTCAACGTCTTACACAAAACAGACTTCATAAATGATTGTGGGAGTTGATGCAATTTCTTTTAGGCTGAGTGAGTCAGATTAAAATTAAAATAAAATGATTAATGTCCATTTTCACATTGAGAGCTTAATATAGAAAAGGCTATGCCTTTTTCAAAATTGTATTTTTAACGTTTTCTAATAGTCGACTTACGGATACACCCCCCCCCCCCCCCCCAATAAAAAAAATCAATTGATCTACGGTTGAGACTGAACAGAAAACCAATTGACTTGATGTCCCAATCCGTTGAGAAATCACAAAAATTTCATATCTTCATTAAGGCTATTTTTGTAATATGAATGTTCATTTGATTTTTACTTTTACTATATAAAGCCTTAACTTTAAACTTGTTTACAAAAATTTCAATAAAAGAAAGTGTAAAAAAAACTACCGAGAACTATAAAAAATTAAAAGGACATCAGCATGAATCGAAATATGCATGCCTTTTCGAACTTATATGAAATTTTTAAATAAAATTTAAAAAAGTTTGTTGTGCTTAAGCAGCAACTAAATGCATCTAGACGTGCTTACCCAACAACAAACTTTCTTAAATTCGTATTAATTTTGATAAACTCCTCCTTTTTTTAAGTCGGTTAAAAAATAAGAAATTACGATAAATAAATAAATATTTTAATTCAAAATAGCATGTTGTAGAAATTGATGTTAATGAAAAATGCAGATATAAAAAATATCAACTAAAGCGGCATACCCACTTGCAATATAATTGCACAATTTTTCGTATTGTAAAATAATATTGCCAATGTGTATGTCATATTCGAAGGTGGCACAATATATTGGCAAATATCAAAAGACTTTTGATTTTTATTGTACAATCAAGACAATTTTGTAATGTGTTGGCAACATTGTTCAATGTTGTTTACTTTTTCACTGCCAGGAAAATTGGGCAATATTTTCTTTAAAAATATTGTGCCATTTATTGCATAGTATAGTTCAAAATGACAATAATATGTACAACAACATATGCAATAATATTGTATAATGGATGGGCCGCTTAAAGCTTTTCGAAAAAACAAAAGAGGATATTTAATCACTATTGGCAATGCCGTCGATCTCTCGCCATTACTTTGTTTACTATTTCCCAATAACGGCAAATCGTTCCGTTATCGTCGTTTTTCTGTATTCCTGTGCATTCATACAACCATTAACATTTTTCCCTCGAAGTCAATAACATTGAATTATGTAAACTTATTTCCTGAACAAAAATTTTTTTTACTGTTTTAAATGTGAAATGAAAAATTTGATTTTATAATAAAGTTTCTTTTTGCTTTAATTTAAAACTGAAAGAACTCAATGGCCAAAAGTCATCCGTCCAGGGGGCAAATTACGGCACTCGTTATCGAACGAAATTACGAAATATTTCAATAGAGTTTATATGGAAATATTCTTAAATTTCGAACCGTATCGATGGCGTATTTAAAATTTGACTACGACTATTTTGTACTAGACGAAAGAACATTCAACATTTTTTCTTTAATCTAGTACGAAATGGTCGTAGTCGAATATATGTATGTATGTATGTACATATATCATGCCAATAGCTTTAATATGGATATTTTTTACTTTTTTAATTAATTCTTTATATTATTAGTTGCTGTAAATTGAATACATATTGTATTATCCAAATATTTGCATCATTTAAAAAATTAGTATATGTTTATATATAAATTATTAGTATTATTAATATGACTAATAGGTATTTTAAAATAAAAATCTTAAAAATTAAATTACAAGCAGAATTAAAGAATTAACAAAGTATTTAAAACATTTGATGTTCACATGATATCTAAAATGTAATCAACATTATAATTTTTGTATAAAAAAAACCCAAAGTAGATTTATTTGACGTTAAGTCCAGTGTAAGCACAAAAATATGATTTTTTTAAGCTTTTTTCAAGAACTTTTTTTTGCTTAAGCCTTCGGATGAATTTTTTAAGCTGAAATGAAATGCATATAGATGTGCTTCACCTACAACAAACAAAAATTCAATATATTATTTACTTGAAAATTAAAAAAAAAATATTGATTTCACATTATAAGTGACAAATAAAGTTTAATTCACTTCAAACAATGTTTTAATTAAAATCTTCGATGGACTTCAGGACTTTTTTTTTTTTTGATCACACTGGTGCTTTATTAATAATTTCAAATGCACAGAGCTGGGAGTTTCTTTTATAAATGTTTATTTCCCACAATTTAAAAAGCTCTTTTGCACACAAAAAGTTGACTTTGCAAAGTTTTGAGTTTGCCGGAGAGAAGGTATATAAAAAATGGCAGTGAGCACAGACTTTGATGTACTTCCAAAGTTTTGTTCTTCGCTTGTGTATTTTGTTTTTTCCCTCACTATGTATAGTTACATCGTTGTATTGTGAAAATTTGTCAAAGCAAAGCGAAGAAGCGAAAGGAATTTTAAAAGAAAATATAAATATGTATAAGAAAAATAAACAAACTTTGTGTGCGTGCCAAATTTTTATAAAAAAAAATCCAGCTTGTTGCAAATTTTTAAACAATTATTCCTTTAGACTGGGTACACACACAGCAATTTTAGAGAGAGAGAGAGAGAGAGAGGTAAAAGGAATAGAGAAGGGAACATATTTCATTTTGTTTTGTCATTCGCAAATATATATTAAAGGTATTCACGTCAACTCTTGCAGCTGTGCAAAATGCATAATTGCACTTTCTGACGTGAGCAACCCATTTTGCTTAGTTGTCTATAAAGTCAAACACAATATGCATATACATACATATATTCCACTCGTATGTTCTAGATTATTAAATGATTTTGTTAAAATTATTAAATAGGTGTCAGAATTTCGTTGATTAATTCTGCAATTAATTGAGTAATAAAAATATCAATGTTAATAATATTGGTATTATTTAACCAAATTTTAATAACATATACATATGTATGTATTTAAGCAATACGTTTTTTTGAAAATAACAAAATTATGTGTTTGCTATCCTGAAATCAAATTTGAAAATTACTTGATAATTTCTATATTTTCACTAGTTAAGAATTTTTAAAATTTTATGAATTTTATAATTAATTTATTTATATGTAACACATTTTCAACGATTTGTTTTTTTATTTAAACGAAAAACATATGCATAAACTGGTATTTCTGCGTTGTAATTTAGTGTATAGTTGATTTTATTAGTACTTTTTGTAATTTTTTTTGGATTGGCAATGCCATAAAAAGTTGCACAATTTTGCAAAATTTACTCTGATAATCTTGCACTTACTCAGACCCTGACAATTTTGGATCATTTGTGCAAAATAAGTTTCTATGTGGTTGTTGTTATATATTTTGAACATTTGCTTTTTCGAAACAGTGCAACTTTTGACGTGAATACCTTTATTTTTTTAATTAATGTTCGAAAATATCTCTAAAATTTTAAGCAGTACATACTCGTACATATTTAAAGAAAACGTGTATGTATGTATGTACATACATATATATGTATGTATACAGAAACATGCATATTTAAAAAATTTAAGAAAATTAAGCTAAATAAAACACCATAATTGCTGGGAAAAAAACTCATGAAAGCAATTTCAGCACAAAATGTTTAAAAAGTTAAACAAGTAAAATTACTGTGTGTGAATACAGCCTTACAACGAAATTATTTTATGACTATGTATACATATGTATGTACATATGTATGTATAAGTATGCAACATTTACTAACATTTGATCAAATAAATATGCAATAAAATAAAATAAAAAACGCGACATTTTTGACAATTTTGGACGTTTTAGCATAACAAAATAAACAATTTTCCATTGAAAAAAGCTAAAGCAATATACAACTAAAATAAATATCAAATAAAATACAGAAGGCATTATTCATAAAAAATATTTTTGATTTACATATGCAGGCAGGCCTGTTCTTCCATGATTTCAACAAACAGATTTTCTTACAGCCTTTATAAAACAGAATTATTTTTCATGAATAAAGCAGAGAGAATTTACTTAAATATAAAAAAAAAATTAATAATATTAATGTAGGTTTGCTTAATTTAGAAAGAGAAATGTGAAGAATAACCTTATCAATTTCTCGTTTTTTTTTCAAATATTATTTAAGACATAGAACTACAGGGCAAACGTGGCGAACCCATTTGTGTAAGAACACGATCCAACCACTGCAGGGGACCATTCAAATGCAATTCAATCCAACAGGGCGTAGAGGTTACTGTCTGACGCCGATATTCAGCACCCCAGCCTTTAACAAATGACATACGTATGGTACACATGCGCGTCAATTGATAGACGGCTTCGAAACCTTGAGAAACCGATTGTGATAATAGAGCGGCGAATTCTTGGTTATTAAAAATTTTCAAATTGCAACCGGGTGGTATTTTACACACGGTGGCAGGGTGCCAACCATAGCGTTGATTACAATTGGGCGACTGAACAAAGATGGAGGAATCACTGAGGCATTCGGCAAATACTTCACCGCCTATGTAATAAAGACGCACGCCTTTGCCAATATGACGGCGTGTCTGTTCAACCACATCATTACGATTAACATTGGAGAGCAGGCCCAAGCAGAATCTTTCCGAATTCGACGGATCAGTGAAACCATCAACTGTAATGGATGGCTGGGAGGCATGAAAAGTTTCACCAACTCGGGTGTTAAGCTCATAATATGATATTGAACACCAAAAGGCTGGTTCATGATACATAACAGGGGCTGAATCGGTAGGTGGTGTCAAGCGCGACATGTTCATGTTGTCATTAGGGTCAACAGGATCGCCATCTTCGCTCATGTAGCCGGGGGGAGGCGTGCCAGTGTTTGGTATGCTATTGCTGCCCACACTAAGAACACTTGACTGCGAGTCCATGTTACAAGCTCCAGGTGGTAGATTATTTGTTGTCATTTGTTGTTGTTGTTGTTGCTGCTGCTGCTGGGAAGTGTTAGCACTCATATTACTACCAGTAAAAAATGAAGATGGTGAATGTTGTTGATATTGTTGATTTTGTTGTTGTTGGTGCTGCTGCTGCTGCTGTTGTTGATGTAGTAGACCACCGCTAGTACCTCCAATTTCCATATACTGTGGCGAACTCAGCGAAGCGCTGCGTATGGTGGCTGCATTATATTCTGTGTTATTTGGTATTTGATGTGTATGATTATCCAGTGGATAGTCAACTATACTGTCCGGCGGAGTGGGCAACGATTTCGGAACTAATATGGACAGTTCTAATTTCTTGTAATGATAGGGATTTATACAAATTTCATCCTTTCGCATATGAAAGGCATATTCGCAATGATCTAATGCTTTAAGTTCGTTTTGCGATTGCAAATCTGGCCAACGCCACAAACGGCAATAGATAACGTGCGGCAAACCTTTGCGCAAGTTTTCACCCGATGCTGTGGGTTTACTGCGAGGTACCGTAACACACCTAGTGTTAGGATTCTGTGTGGATATAGCCCTTTCTAGTTCTTCCAACGATGAGTTCTTTTTTATTTTCTTCGCTAAATTTTTAACAGCTTTTTCGGACCACTTGCCCTCGACACTGTCTTCGTTACACTTTTTCAATGCCAATAAACGTTTAACGACTTGTGGTGTAAATGGCAACATTTCACGTGGCCCCTTTTTAATTTTGTAATTATTATTTTTTTTTTGTTGATCCTGCAATCAGCTCGGCGCAGTACGGCAACGTAAAGTGAGATCTTTATTAGAAAAGACTATAGTGATTTTAAGTTAATTTTTTTATATCAAAAAAAATATTTTTTTTGCATGTGTTGATTTGAAATAACACTATTTAAAACTATACATATAGTATGTATTTGTATGTATGTATGTACATATGTAAGCATTTGGAGTTTACAAAACTATGCCATTGCTATGAGATATGAAACAATTATGCAGACATGCATATATTAGAATCGATTTTAAAACAGAAAAGAGTTTAGATGTGTTCTATACATACATAAGAACATATTTCTGTTTGTATAGTTTTTCGAGAATTTTGAATTTTGCTTAAAATTCTGTTCAAATTTATTTTATACATTTTGTATTCTAACCGTGTTAGTCTACCGATAGTCAACAATTTGTAGTTGGCTAAAAATTAAACACGAAATAGTTCAAAGTCCATCACATTTTTTCAAAACGAGTGGTTTGAACTTGTTCGATTTGCAGAACATACCTACATATCGTCACCTGAAATGAAAATCGACGTAACTACACTTTTCATTTTTTACAGGAGAAACAAAAACGTTACAAAATCAATAATAATAAAGTAATCCTGAAATTTTTTTCGAAACTTACAGTATTATTATTATTATTACAGTTCATTAGGAACCTAATTTAAAGCTATCTAATAGGAATGTTCTTACTATGTTGGTAGGTATAACAATTTCTTAAATTTATATACATATATTATCACAATTTTTAATCACTACCCGGAAGTCATTTCTTCTTCTTGTGTTGTAATTATGTATTTGGTGGCCGTATGAGATTTTTTCTGATAAATAAGTATGGATACTTATATGTTTTTAACCATTTATTTCCTTTTTATACATATTTAAGCGTTTATTTTAGTTACGTTCTTTGCAATAAGAAATAGATGCATTCGTAATTAAGTCCGTTTGAATTTCTTTAATAAAGTCGTAATTTTTTATCGCAGAACCATAATCAATCAACATCTCTATTTCGAATATTTGTGTACGTCCGTTTGCATTTATTGTGACGATATGCATGGTTATTTCAAAAAATATCGGGCCTAACTAAATTCCGTTTACAATTTGTGATATGTTTGGTATACATATGTAGACTATTATTAAACCTCCAATAAAGCGCGGTTATAATTAAAATATTCCACGCAACGGTCGATCAGTAGTTAACATATGCACAAATAATAATATGCACTAGGTCATGTACAATATTAAAATACTTATTTACTTATGCATGCATAGTATTTATGTACATATGTACGTAAATAAACATACATATGTATGTATGTCCCACTGTTAACAGTTATAAAAGCCGGTTGGTCAATGTCCACACGAAAGGCATATGTATGTATATACATACATATGTATTTTTTTTGGTACCAAAACAAATAAAAAGCATGCACACACATTTATGGAAACGCTGAATTAAATTTTTATCATATGTATTTATGTTGTCTGGGTTAGGATTTTCTTTATGGTAGACAGCCTTGTTTTTTCTTTAGTTAATTTTAAGACATTTGACCTTTCACTCTCTCCGAACACACGTACAAATGGGTATATTATATTTACAAAAATCGCTCAGATATGTACATAGATACTATACATACATACATACGAACATACATACATATGTATGTCTAACGCATTTGATTCATTCTGCAAAACAAAAGATGCTGTCATTATTTGATTTACTTATCTTTCCCAAATTTATGAATAAAACTGGTTTAAATGAAAATTTTATATAATAAATTAAGATAAGTGACGATGCTATGATTGCTTTAATTTATGTACTTATGTATGTATTTATATGATTCTGCTTTATTAAGTTTTAATTTACTTATTTGCCTTCACTCTTTCTTTTTGTGTTTTGCTATTTAATGTATATTATTCTTTCTTGCTGCCTCTTGTTTGCATCCACTAGCCTCCCCTTGATTCTGTCTGCGGTTACCTTCCGTATCTTTCTACATATGTACATATATATTCACACATTCATACACACATATGTTCTTTTCTTTGTGCACTGAACTACCTCAAATCACTTGCATATATGTACATATATCAAAAATTCAACATTTATAGTTTTTTTCCTTTTTCTTAATCGACTTCACTTTTGCACAATTATTTTTTGTTTAATATCAACACTAGACAATGGCTGAATAATATTTTCAAATATCTTTTCATAAATTGTTATACGAACAAAAATGAAAAATAAAAATAATTGTGGCTGGTAGAAGACTTCAGAGCCAGATTAATCACTTTCGCAATGATGACAATTCAGCGATTTAAAATATACTTCGGTAGTGCTAAGATGCGATTTTCTTTTATATCGAAATTAGTGGTTGTAGCAACAATTTATATTTTTGTGCTTGTTGTTTTCCCATATACTAAAAACTTATTTATTTATTTATTTAGATTCAATTAACTAACCGAGCCATGAAGGCTAACACTAATGTATATAAAAATAATTCAAATTCATATAGAATTAAGACTATATTAAAAAAGTAATAATAATAATAATAATATTTACATATAAAAAATAATTTTGTACATGAGGTATAAACATTTCTGTAAATTGATGCTTAGGAACATAACAACTCCAGTTTAATTGCTTTCAGATAAAAATTTTACGGATTTTACGGTTGTTATACAATTTCAGGGATCGTACAATATGGGTGAGTCGGCAGTGCAGTGATTTTAACAACATTTAAAAAAGGCTTTTGAAACACCCTATTTTTCCTTAAGTTGTCAAAATTCTCTATTTGTAAATCTGTCTACATAATTTGTTTAAAAGACGCTGAAAATTTTCTGTACACAAAAGAAAAACAATTTTAAAAACATTATACATAAGTAAAATTTTAGTAATCTATACGAATTTAATGTTTGATTAAAAGTCTAGAAAACATTGCATTTAAATGTAAAAACTAACGCTTGGATTTGAACTTATAGTAGTCCACTTAAAAACACAGAGGATACCTTAAAAACTTAGCCAACTTGCAAGTTTTCGGGAATTGGACTTTTTTTACTTAAATTCCACCGTGTAGAACTATGTCACTATCTACGATTGGTGTTTCCAAATGCGGTGAAGTATTTGTTACAAATAACGCCGACAAGTGGACTTTTATTTGCTCTTATTGTCAGAAGACCATCGATGATATTGGAGTTTTTGTATGCCATATTAGATTAGATCACTTGGGTAGTGTTGAGGTTTTGAAGGCGTTGGAAAACGATATAGTAAAACCAGAAGTGCAAAAAATTTATTTTGATGCATCTGAATCTGAGCCTGTGGGGATCACACAATCCGATAATTTTTGCCCCACTGTTTCTGAAGACGTAAGGGGAAACAATTACGTAAAAGATGAAGAGACACTTTCGCAATTTTCATTTAACTCGCAGACCTTTACCTCTAAAGTTTCGAAAGAAAAAGATATCGACTCTGGTGATGATTGTACTGAAGTAAAAAATAATGTTTCTAATAAGGTGAATATTTCTTTTATGGTTTAAAAACATACATACATATTTATGTACATACACGTGAATATTAACGTCTCACACTGTAGGATGAAGATGAAAAATTATATTCTTTTACACTCAATCAGATTATAGATTGCTTTCCTCTTTATGACGATTCGCAAAACATTTTAATGGTCTGTGTAGCTATAACCGTTCGTGAGCTGGTCCGTGTTTCAATAAATTTAAGTACACTTTGTTGCACTTACCATCAAAGCAAGAAATTAAGAATGTTATTTTATTCGAAAGATTCAAGTACGTCCAATGGTGTATTGTACGAGATATTCAGTAGAAAACATGATTTTTCTAGGGTTTAAAGCAGTTTCTACTTGCATTGAAAGAAAATTACACATATTTTAAATAACATGATTTATTTTTAACCGAAATTTTTTTCAACCTATAGCCAAACATTTTTGGGAAGTTAAAAAAGAAATACACACAATGCTTTAAGTTAAATAATTTAATATTAATTATCATTGCTTTAAAAATCCTTAAATAAGTCGTGGCTTTAAAGAATATAATGTTGATGACGGAAATGGTCCTGGATTGAATAAAATTTAAAAAAAAAACTTAGAATTTTTTTCTTGGGAGATAGAAAATACAACAAAATACAAAAAAGTGCTAAAGCAGGGGGTCTACTCTGTATTGCGAAACGAATGAAAATGATTTCGAATTTGTATGTTGTTAACATTGCAATTCGAAAGCATTTAACCTTTTTAAAACAAAGAACCGTAACAAACTTTTTTCGTGAGCTGGCCAAATGAATATGCTATTGAGCAGTTAATAACTGTTATATGTTACACGCATAAGGCATCAGTTGTGTATCGCTCGTGACTGGGGAACAACGATTTAGATATACAATAATTCAAATTGTAAACACTCCATTTGCAATATTTACATTATGAAACTTTTGTTTGAAGTTATTCGAGAAGTTTCTTTAAAACTTCAACGCATAAGCAGACGTTTAAACTTATATTAACAAAAAAAAAAAACGAAAACATTTGAATGTAGACGTTGTTTCCTTTAAAAACTATTTGAAGAAAAAGTAAAATCGGTTGAAAATGAAATGGTTTAACCATATTACTGTTACTAAAACTAGACGTAGCGAAAAAAATTAACAATTGTAAGTCCAAGAGATACATACATATACATATTTATTTTTTGCTTTTTAGAATGCGTTTGAAGCATATATTTCTTCAGATGAAAGCAACGAGGAATTCTTACCAACAGGCAAGCCTTCACAACAGGAAGAATTTATGACTATAGAAGGAAATAATGAACCCATACAATTACTCGTAGATTTTGAAAGTAATGATGAAATCATTGATATCGATGATGAAGAAGGTGTTGAAGAAATTTTAGATTCAGATGAATCCAATAAAAATACCGAAGGTGGAAAAACAGATATTGAAAATTGTTTGAAATATAAGTGTCGGTTTTGCCTGCGACGTTTCGCATCTGCACGAGGCTTACACTACCACAAAATTCGAAAGCATGGTGAAGAATACCTCACAAAATTGCATTGTAAAATATGTAATAAAGAATTCCAAACAGATCGTAGCTTAAAACAACATTTATTAGCGCATGACAAAAATAATTCAATGCAATGCCAAGTATGCTCTTTAAATCTATACAATCTGAGAAATTTACTTCAACATGTCATGAAGCATGAAAGCGATAAATGTTTTCCTTGTCAATCCTGCGGCAAAGTATTTTATAGCAATGAGGAGCGTGTAACTCATTGGAAAGCCCATGCCAAGGATAAACCATTTGCTTGCAGTACGTGTTTTCGTCGTTTTAGTAAAGAACATATCCTAGAACGTCATTTAAGTCAGCATGGCAAATATAGTTGTCATTTTTGCTCGAAGTACTTCATAACGACAGTCCATCTCCGATTTCCTTATACTTGTGAAGACTGTGCAAAATTGCCAGATGTAAAACAAGTAGCAGAACGGCTTCGAATTTCATCATGTAAAACACCAAACTAAACCAAATGAGGAATAATTTATTTGTACATATATACATATATACAATTATGTTAAATATCTTTTAAAAGGCGTGTTAGTTTTTGTAAGACAAATAAAATAAAAATTAAAAAAAAATTCTCAAAAAAGTTCAAACTTTTTATTTTTCTTTTGATAAAATCTTCCTTCAGACTTAGCAAGCATATGACAAATCAATCAATCATCAAATGATGTATACATGTACTAGTTTCAATTTAAGTAGCCTATAAATTATTAAGAGAACACCAACAGTACCATGGGTATGTGCAAAGACAATACGAATTCTCCTCTAAGCACTTCTATTCTACCAATTCTTATGAAACTTTTATCATACAACAATATCTATCTTATTGATAAAAGTGGGCATCGATACGTAAACAAAAAATACTTCTGCTGAACTGAATATTAAGAAACTGCACAAAAATTTTGCACTCTTGGTTATGAAAGACTTTTATTGAAATAGAATTTTATAGAATTTTTTTCTTGGGAGATAGAAAATACAACAAAATACAAAAAAGTGCTAAAGCAGGGGGTCTACTCTGTATTGCGAAACGAATGAAAATGATTTCGAATTTGTATGTTGTTAACATTGCAATTCGAAAGCATTTAACCTTTTTAAAACAAAGAACCGTAACAAACTTTTTTCGTGAGCTGGTCAAATGAATATGCTATTGAGCAGTTAATAACTGTTATATGTTACACGCATAAGGCATCAGTTGTGTATCGCTCGTGACTGGGGAACAACGATTTAGATATACAATAATTCAAATTGTAAACACTCCATTTGCAATATTTACATTATGAAACTTTTGTTTGAAGTTATTCGAGAAGTTTCTTTAAAACTTCAACGCATAAGCAGACGTTTAAACTTATATTAACAAAAAAAAAAAACGAAAACATTTGAATGTAGACGTTGTTTCCTTTAAAAACTATTTGAAGAAAAAGTAAAATCGGTTGAAAATGAAATGGTTTAACCATATTACTGTTACTAAAACTAGACGTAGCGAAAAAAATTAACAATTGTAAGTCCAAGAGATACATACATATACATATTTATTTTTTGCTTTTTAGAATGCGTTTGAAGCATATATTTCTTCAGATGAAAGCAACGAGGAATTCTTACCAACAGGCAAGCCTTCACAACAGGAAGAATTTATGACTATAGAAGGAAATAATGAACCCATACAATTACTCGTAGATTTTGAAAGTAATGATGAAATCATTGATATCGATGATGAAGAAGGTGTTGAAGAAATTTTAGATTCAGATGAATCCAATAAAAATACCGAAGGTGGAAAAACAGATATTGAAAATTGTTTGAAATATAAGTGTCGGTTTTGCCTGCGACGTTTCGCATCTGCACGAGGCTTACACTACCACAAAATTCGAAAGCATGGTGAAGAATACCTCACAAAATTGCATTGTAAAATATGTAATAAAGAATTCCAAACAGATCGTAGCTTAAAACAACATTTATTAGCGCATGACAAAAATAATTCAATGCAATGCCAAGTATGCTCTTTAAATCTATACAATCTGAGAAATTTACTTCAACATGTCATGAAGCATGAAAGCGATAAATGTTTTCCTTGTCAATCCTGCGGCAAAGTATTTTATAGCAATGAGGAGCGTGTAACTCATTGGAAAGCCCATGCCAAGGATAAACCATTTGCTTGCAGTACGTGTTTTCGTCGTTTTAGTAAAGAACATATCCTAGAACGTCATTTAAGTCAGCATGGCAAATATAGTTGTCATTTTTGCTCGAAGTACTTCATAACGACAGTCCATCTCCGATTTCCTTATACTTGTGAAGACTGTGCAAAATTGCCAGATGTAAAACAAGTAGCAGAACGGCTTCGAATTTCATCATGTAAAACACCAAACTAAACCAAATGAGGAATAATTTATTTGTACATATATACATATATACAATTATGTTAAATATCTTTTAAAAGGCGTGTTAGTTTTTGTAAGACAAATAAAATAAAAATTAAAAAAAAATTCTCAAAAAAGTTCAAACTTTTTATTTTTCTTTTGATAAAATCTTCCTTCAGACTTAGCAAGCATATGACAAATCAATCATATTACCAAATGATGTATACATGTACAAGTTTCAATTTAAACTTATATATTATTAAGAGAACACCAACAGTACCATGGGTATGTGCAAAGACAATACGAATTCTCCTCTAAGCACTTCTATTCTACCAATTCTTATGAAACTTTTATCATACAACAATATCTATCTTATTGATAAAAGTGGGCATCGATACGTAAACAAAAAATACTTCTGCTGAACTGAATATTAAGAAATTGCACAAAAATTTTGCACTCTTGGTTATGAAAGACTTTTATTGAAAGTGGGCCATGTCACACCTATACAAAAGTAATATTGATTTTCATGTACTTAAGAACTAAGAAATCAATTGTTATAAATATTTCGCTGGTAGAATAAAAGAAAATTAATTAAAAACAAGTAAAATATCCAACCATAAATCTTTTTTGTATAATTAAATTTATAATAAAATTATGTATAGTAAAATCATTGAGACTTCTTTACATTAAAAAAAAATTGTTTTTTTTAGAGCTCATTTTCAATTAGTTCTCCTTCAATGGAAAGGACGGAAGAATATTTTGCAAGTATGCCAGTTGTAAAAAAAGAAGATTTTCACCCGTGTGAAAAAAATGAAATTGTACGAGTTTTCTATAGTAGAAATGATGAATACGAAATCATTACGAACGAAACTAATTACGAAACAGTTGAAGATGTTACTGAACAAGACACAAACTCTATTTATTCTCTGGATGATGACTATTCAACGAACGAAGATACAAGCACACATTTCGAAACTAACGATGATAACAGAGCCAGCTGCAGTAAACGCAAAAAAGAAGAAGGCCAACAGCCGGATTCGCGTCACACGTGTGAATTTTGTAATATGAGTTTTAAATTTAGAAGTGAGCTAGATTACCATTTGAAAAAAATTCATAATCATAAAACAAATGAAATGCCCCTTAAGTGTAGAGAGTGCAAAAAAAAATTTCGCAGTGTAGCTGGCTTCAAGAACCACTCAAAATCTCATGATGAAAAAAACAATATAAAATGTCCAATTTGTCAAGCAAAACATACACAAAACTATTTTGTTACTCATGTGTTATCACATGAAAGCGATACGTGCTTTCCTTGCCAGGTATGTGGCAAGATATTTAATAATAATGAAGAGCGTGTGGAGCATTGGAAAACCCATGCATCTGAAATGCCATTCAAATGTGATTTTTGCTATCGCCGTTTTCGTAAACCGCAGTATCTTACTCATCATATGAAATCTCATTTTCAATATCAGTGTCAATTCTGTCCCACCCAATTCAATGCAGTTGAGACTCAGAAGCCTCCATATGCTTGTACAACCTGTGAAAATTTGCCTAGCTTAAAGAGAAGATTGGAAAATCAAAGGTCTTTTGCAACCACAATTTCAAAAGTAAAATCTCGGAAGCTCTAAAATGAAGAGCTGGAAAAGTAAAATGCTCTTTGCGCCGAGGACGACTAACGTGAGGAATTTCGCGGTAGCGTAAAGTTGAACATGAAAAACTTTGTAAATATGTATGTATGTACATATGTACTTGAATTTGGCTCTGCTAAAAAAAGTAATTTTAAGAACGCGTGAACCACGCATACGTTCCTTACATTCATATATACATATGTGTATTTTTTATGTTAACTTTTGTGAGATATTTAAAAAGTTGGAAAACTGAATGTGATGCCCCACAATATCATGATAACTAAAAAGGCTCGTTATATTGCATGTGGTAAATTGAATTTAAATTTGCTGCTGCATATAACTTGTTAGTCTGCTTGAAGTGGCAACTTTTTAAAGTCTAACAACTTAAGATAGTTTAACAGTATGTATCTATAGTTTATTGGATTATATAATAAAAATAAGAAAAAGTATATACATAAAAATTAAGTGATAAACTAAAAAACTTAGTTCTTAACTTATTTGAGTTTTAATCTCTACTACTGAACAATTTGAAATACAATAAAGTAAGGATAACTAACGTGACAATAGTAGAAGCTTTTATATTAAATAAAAATAATAATAATGTTTAAGAGATAGATTTTATACAAAACTCTTTTTCCGCATGACGATTCAGCGAATGAAGATGTCACAAATTTTGAATGTAACGATGTTTATCTAGATAATTTCAAGAATAACTGCTCTTAGCACGTTTCGTTTATGTATAAAACAAAATTTTCCCAACGGCTAATATTAGTGATAAGAATTTCGCCCTTGGCAATGCTTTTAAAATGTTATCTTTTTTGTCCGTTAAAACATTATGACGAGAAATTTCTGACTTGGCAGTACCTTACCAAGTAGTACTCATACTCCAAATAGGGTGGTAACTCATTTACAAAAGCATCTCACACTATGTCTCTCACACTCGTCTGCTCACTCGCTCTTGCACACGCACGGAATCATAATACCATTTGACAGCTGTTAATAAACCGATTTTTCGTATCTATTGAGTGCAAGTGAAAATTCAAGCAAATGAAATTTTCAATTATGAAAATTAATTAATTTAAAAAAAAAGAAATTTGTAAAACAGAGAAAGTGAACTATTTTGTGAGTTTTGCATAAAAATGTCTGCAATTGTTGTGAAAACAGAAAAAGTTGAATGTGAAGATGTTAAACCACAAATAAAAGAAGGCGGTGGTGTTGGAGGAGTTGGTGGTAGTGTTGTTGCAACTGTGGGGCCAAAAGCAGTTGTAGAAAAAACACAAGCAGCCCTTAAAGTGGCAAGCGAAGCTAAGCAATTAAATCTACGTTTAAAGGATCAAAACCTGCTAATGCCGCAGAAGCATCAACAACCGCAACACACAACAAAGTCGCCAAATCATATTGGAAAAAGAGTTAGTTGCACTGCAACGGAACAGTTGCAAGCAGATATGAATGAAAGAACAAATTTCGGCTATAAAGTAGGCAATAAACGCTTTCGTGTGCAAACACCCGTGCGATATTCCAAACAACCGAAAACACCAACATCGCCACCTTTGTTGCAGCAGCAGCAACCACCTACTACTGCATCTTCAAAATGTGGAGAAATATTTGTTACAAACAACGCAAGAAAATGGAATTTTGTTTGCTCTTACTGCCAAAAGACTACAAGAGATATTGGAGAATTTGTGTGTCATATAAAATTCAAGCACTTGCGGGAACAGTATCATGAAAATGATGATTATGATGCGGAAGAATATGTGATGGACCAACGAGACGAGAATAATTTTTTTCAGGATGATGGCTATGATAATCACGAGCAAGATGTAAGAACTTATTTAAACAATTCTGCTACTAGCACATCTTTTCATTTAGATGAGCCATCCCTCATAAAACCTCAAGCAATAAATCCAAACTTACCTTCTAAAATACCCACCATTGCACAGGTATCCTCAATGGCCAAATTTAAGACTACAGAATCTATAAATGTCACCTCTAACGAAGAGGTTAGTTAGTTAGTCTTGTACCCTTGGTCAGTATTTTTCATTATTTTCTTACCTAATTCTTTGAAAAACCCCTTTTTTTCTAAAAAAAAAATGACTCATCGGATTTGTTTTTCTTAAAAAAATTCTGTGCATGCCTATCGATTTTTCTTTATACTTAAAATTTTACGATGGCTTTTTTTCTTTTTTTGATGTGCCTGCTTGTATGACGGATTTTCTTAAAAAAAGAGATAAACACATACACACACTTCCTCATTGTGATTTTTTTTTATACAAATTGTCTTGCTTTTGTTGAAATTGCCTGTGACGATGTTTTGTTGTTTTTTATGTACACTAGGTATTATTTTAATTTAGCAAAAAAGTTCTATTTCAATTTGTATTTGTTTTTTTTTTAATTTATAATCTTAATTAAATAAGAATTAATTAGTTCAACAATTTTTTAATAATTATGTGTACCTATATCATGTTAGCGAAAAATGTTTTTGGAAAAGTTTTGTTTAAAATCACATAACTATTTTTTTTTCTAATATACATAAATACACACATATTACATTTAAGCAATAAGAGGGTATTAACTAAAAATTTTAAATTTTTCAATAGAGATGAAAAACTGTTTGTGGTTATATTAACAATTTGATTATTTTCAACTTGAATAAAGGCTCAAATCAAAATAATAAATTTTTTATGAAACTCTTTCAGTAGCTCGTTTTTGACACAAACCAATGATCAAACCCAAGTAATTTATGTGCAGTTTTCACAAGTCAAAAAATTTGTGGAATTTGCTCGTCTAGAAAATTTGTATGAAAATGACTAAGAAAAATTAGTGCTTTTCATATAAATTTTATACTCAGGTCGACCCCGCCTGCGTTGTAGAAACAGGGGGATAAGGTCTAAAACATACGATACATTTCTATTTCCACTTTTGTGTTTAATTCAAAATAGTCGGGTATTCCAAGTGAAATTAAATCGTCCGAAATTATCATAGCATTGTTCTTTTATATACATATTTCCAACAACACTTCTATGGCAATTCCGCACGTTTTAATTTCAACGTGGAACCCAGAACATACCCGATTACCTTTTGGGTGATATAAAGGTAGTCACTACACTATCACAAAAAAGGTCTCAAATGTTGTTTTAGACATGAAAGAGTAATCGGAATACGTTGAAATTTTTACAGTAGATATATATTGATATTGTTAGTTAATTTCTTGCAAAAAGTGAAATTTTAAAAATTTTGAGTTAATACCCTCTTTTTGATCAAGTGCGATGTGTACATATGTACATTTATACAGTATGTGAAGAATGACTTTGCGATAACAACCATTACATTTTGAAAATTATTATTAAAAAACAGTGACTTAAACAATGTTATTCATAAGTCAGCGTTTAGACACGATAACTTTTGGAAGGGAAACATTTAGTTTGACAGCATTTTTGTGTTTTCATATTCTTTGCTACATATACATACGAGTACGTACATACATATGCATTTATGGTTGATATTATCCAATAATATTGGAAACAACAACATTTCGTCTGTGTGAACGCGAAGGAAACAACAAAAGAGAATTCCAGCTATTTCCCTTCCAAATGTTCGCCCGTCTAAACTCAGACTAACTCTGGTTTAAGACTCGGGAGTTTTTCTTTCTCAAATTTTGATTTTATAATGAGAAATAAAAAGATAGGTATACAAAAGGCATATATTTCTTTCCAGCACCAATATGCCAGCCTTGTCAACAACCTCTTAACATAAAGCATATTCTAGACGAATGCAGATCCCTACGTGACAAAAGAATAAACGTGTTTGGAGATACAAAACCAACAGACAGTCAGTCTTAAAGTGCCATCTCGGGCCAATATAGAACAAATATATAAATTCCTTGATATAACTCAACTCAAAAGTAAATTGTAAAATCATAGCCCAGATGTAACTCAGATGGATTCGTATATATGTACTTATGTATAACAAAAGCCGATAGCCTCAATTGCTAGTGCTAAATTTATTTTTAGTAATAATTTTATATTATTTCTAAAAAATTAATTAAATTAAATTAAATTAAATATTACTTTCTCAACTCTCTCATACAAAATCAAAAGCTGCGCAACTAAAACTGCCGAGTCTAAAACCAGAGTAAAGCCTAGATCCCACTATCGACACAATGTGCGCATTTTCGTCGCACACTGAAATAAAGTTATAAGCAATAAGCTAAATTGGCCTTATTTTTCATCTGATTGAAATATAAGGACATATTTGCACCACACTGCATTGGTAATAGAGCCATATAGCCTTATTCCGGAATTAATTGAGAAATTAGGCAATTTTGGTTTATTACTTATGACTTTATTGCAGTGAGCCGACGAAAATCGTTTTAAAATAAAATATTTTTTTTATAAAATAAGATAAAAACCTTTGTCACATAAAGTCATTCTTGACATACTGCACATATGAACATATCGCTCATTTACTAAAACAACGTCATAACTCAAAAAAATGGGATTTTTGAGCAAACGATGGATAATTAATTAATCATCGTATTGTTATTCTTATTGTATAACAATTTCACACAAATATGTATATTGTTTAGACGGATTTTCCACACGCAAAGTCTACTTTACAAGCTCCCACTCTCCGCCCTTCTCTTTAACAAACTATACACGTTGCTCGATTCAACTCTTGAGAGAAAAATTAAATTTTCTCTTTTTATTAAGTTGTGTGTAAATTGAAAACTTTAAGCTCGTTTTCTGGCAAACTAGTGTTTTTGAGTTATGACGTTTTTTTTAGTGCATAGATGAGGGATATATATGAATATGTGTATTGGGAATTGTCAGCCCATTACTCATATACAAATTTTTTTTTTAATTTTATATAATAAATTTTTCAATATCCTGTTTAAAATAATTTTTGTGTGAACATGGTTTCTAAAAGCAAAACATTATTTAAAATAAAAAATTTTTCTACAATAAATTATCATGTAAATATATAAAAATTGAATTGCTTATTTTTTGAATTTAGTATTTTGACTGCACAAACTATTTGGATGTAAATGTACACACTGAGGCCGACGAACTGCCTAATAATGGAGTAAATGCAACAAAGACTGGTATGAAATCAGTACGTCAAACAAATGCAAAAGAAACCAACAATCAGCAGATGCAAAAAAATAAATATGTTGTCAACTTGTTTGATGATGATGCCGACAAGAATGATGACAAAAATACTCAGGATCATTCACAAAATAAAAATGAACTATTTGAATACGACCTGGAAGAGGAAGACGATCCCGTGGAAATAGTAAATGATGAAGAGAATAATGAAGGGGAGAGTATAGAAGAGGATAAATTACTCTTCCTAAGATCAAGTTCTATAGAAGATACTGCAGGCGATAATATTAGTGTTGGAGGCAAGGGTGGCAGTAAAAAATATCGTTCACATGTGCGCGGTAAGGCATATTGTAATTTATGCGACAAAACATTTCAATACTATTCGCTATATCGTAATCACATGATTAAACATTCCAATATTACGCCCTACAAATGTGAATACTGCAGCAAAGCTTTTAAATCTAAGCAGGCCATACGTTATCACATGAATACACATACTAAGGAAGTCCAATACACATGCCCATTGTGCCCTTTGACGTATGGCACCGAAAATCAGTTTATAACACATGTTTTAAATCACGAAAGCGACACTTGTTTTCCCTGCATGGTATGTGGAAAAATCCTAAAGAGCGATCAAGCTCGTGAAGAACATTTGTCGACTCACTCCGAAGAGCGTCCGTTTGGTTGCAATTACTGCAACAAACGCTTTCGTCAAAAGCATCATCTTTCAAATCATTTAAAATTGCATTGCCAATATCGCTGTGATTTTTGCAAAGAGGAATTCTCTTCGACGCAAACGCAGCGGCGCCCTTATGCTTGTGCCTCTTGCGAAGAATATCCCGAGATTAGAATACAAGTTGAAAGACAACGTTCGAAATCCTTAAACAACAGTGAGGTCAATCCCCTGGAAATTGCTCAGGAAGCGGGTGGGACACGCGAAGCCGATAACACTGAGTGCGTTGATTTGGCATCGGATGACGATGACGATGAGAGCGAGACCAGCGCCAGTGTAATGGCTGCATCGAACGGTCAAAATCGTGTGACGTGTCAATATTGCACACGTGCTTATAAAAACAGCAGTGCTCTTAATTACCATATGCGACAAAAACATTCTCATGTATGGAGATAGATGATGAACTGAGGCAAAAAAAAAAGTCTAAATTATAAAATGAATAGAAGAGAACTGGGAACTGAAATTTGTGGGGAACGAATTTTTGATATACATACTTCAAGGGATGAATGATCACAAGAAACGAAGTAATGCAGATCACTTCTTTAAAAAATTCAGCTAAATTTTTCAGAATAAAAAAATCTTGAACGTTTTTGTTATGAAAAAACTTATTCCGATATATTTTTTTATAAAACCGGAGTTCTACTTTTTTATACTGCAACAGTGAAACAACAAATAATTAAGCATTTAAATGCTTAGAATTCCCCATTTCTGAAAACAAGTTTGCCGCCTAATGCCCAGAAAATGGCAGCGTATTATATTTTAAAATTTTTTATTAGAAAAAAAAGTAAAAACAAATACCAGGGCAAATATTCCAAAAACTTCAAAATTATTGGTAAAATTATTATATTTAACATATAAATTTAAGTCTTTCATAAGTCTAAAATCAAATTTTAACTTCCATTTAATTTGTTTAGTTAATAACACTTAAAAATTCCGCAGAAGTAGAACTAAATCAAGTTCATAAAAAGATTACGATAGGTTTTCCCATTGTAACACACATAAATTCTTTATAATAGGCATACTTATATAATAAGTTGAATTAAGTACATATATACATACATACAAAACTTCCTCTTTTTATAGCAACACTTAATACATAAAAATATGGTATTATGAATAGGAAAGAACATTTCTAAAATAAACTATTATAAACACCTTATAACATTCCACACGTTTCTCTAGTCTTCATTTCCTTTCCATAACCTTGGGGAACTACTCTGTATTTCGAAAGGAATGAAAATGATTTCGCATTTGTATGTTATTAACAGTACAATTCGAAAGCATATGCTTTCGTTTCGAATTACAAAATAGACGATACCCTGTTAGAGTATGATTATAAACTATTAATTTTACAGTATTCCTATTGTTCACATTATTTATTTTTTATTTCAAGAACTGAAAATAATTTTAAAAACCATTATTGCAAGAAATTATATCTATATATATATATGTATACATATATACATACACATCGCTTATTTATTGCAACAGAGATATAACACAAAAAAGCTACTTTTGCAGAAAATAGGTTTTTTTAAGTTTTAAATTTACATACAACTCAATGAAGATATAAAAGTGCTAGTATCCTTCCTCAAGAGGTGAGTGTACAAGAAAAAAAAAATGTCAGTTATGTCTATGTTGCAATAAATGGGCGATATACACATATTTAGTAGTTATAAGCACTAATTATATTTTTTTATTAATTTTTAATTATCTATTTACTTAGTTGTATATAATTATAATTCTGTTAGAAATAAATAAAGAAATAAGTTTGTATCAGAGATTAGAAATTATTCGAATTTTCAATGCAAGTATAAATAAAAATTAATTGCTTATATATAGGATAAGCAGAATTAATAGAAAAACAATATACGTTACATTGCCGAATTTTTTAATAAAGAAAATTTACATATATTGTTGCAAGACCTTAATGAGTGAGGTTAGTTGCTGGCCATAAAATCGTATAACCACAACATCTCACTTTTCTCATCGTGTGCAAGTTTCACAAGAAACGATTTGAATGGGCGTGAGCACTGCCACTGCCCATTTTGCAAGAGACATAAAATAATCAGGTGTGTCCACAGAATTTATACGAAAGTGAAAATTTTCACATTTTTTAATTCGTATCGATTTTGTTTTGCTTTTTTGAACTTGTATAAGTTTTTCATAAATCCGAAAAAAATTACAAGCGTTTGTTTTTTATTATTAAATATGGAATCTCACTGACCAGCTGCTTTGGAAAACTTAAGAAAATGTATTGAGGCCTAGTTTCCTCAATATATATGTATATACATATTTATTGAGGAAATTAGGTTCTTAACCTAAGTTTAATAGGTTTGTGGTTCTCCACCCGTAAGTGTAATCCGCAATAGGTTGGGTCAATATTCACCCTTATTCCAGTTGTCGACATCGACATCACCCTTGTTCCAGTTGTCCCATTTTTGAATGATTACAAAAAAATCGGTAACGCTAGCCGAAATGAAAATAAAAATTAATTCGGCTTCCCTCTTTTGCCTACTTGTCATTTTACCATCTGCCCTTACACTATCCCTTTCCTAATCTCAAGAACACGAAGGCACTGTGGGCTGAAAATTTAGGTTAGGTTATGTTGAAAAGAGGGGCAATCAATCACCATTGTTCCAGTTTTCCCAAAAATTGGGGCTTGTTTACTCGGTCTCGAGAACAATTTTGTGCTACTGACAACCTATTTGCATTCCCTAATGTCTAGAAAATAGCATAAACCTGCCAATAGGAAGGAGTCAGTTGAACACAAGGTCACAACAAGGTATTGAAAAAATCTTAATAATGTAACAAAGTGAATATTCTACTTTTGTTCAATTAGTTTTAAGAAACTAAGAATATTTGTATGAACAATAACTACAGTATTTCTCATAATAAATTAAATAGTAACAAGAATTTGTATTGCGTTTTGCATAAAATCACATCAGCCTTTTAAGAGATGCAAGTGGATTGACAAAAACTTTTGTCGTGGTGCTATTATTTTGAATTCAGCTGTATATTCGCAAAACTTGTTTTGTGTAACTTATAAAATTTTGTATAATTTTGAATATTAAATCTGCATGGGAGTGCCACTCATAATTTTTCAATAGAGGAAAGAGAATCTTTTTGCCAACCAAGATAATCCTTCTTACATGGACTACCTTTAGATGCATTAATTTTCATTTGTTTAAGTTTGATTAAAAAACTCAACTTTACTGATTATTTTCAGAATTAAAAGCTATTTTTTTAGTTCTGTGAAAATAAGTTATTTTTTGCTTAAAAATAAAAGTTATGTTTTTAATTTTTATTTATTCCTCATGAAATAAAAATTACTTTTTGAGTTTTTTATTTTATTGAACAATAAAAGATGATCTTTGAGTTTTATTTCTTGATTAGAAAATAACAGCTCTTGATTTTTTTTTTTTTTTTTTGCTTAAAAAAGTAATTTCTAAATTGAATAAAATAATAATTTAATTTAAGAAATAAAAATTTTTGCATTGACTCCATTTTAAATCGGTTGATATTTTTTAATTTTAACGCAGAAAATGCTTTTTAATTTAATAAAATTCAAAAAGTGATTATTATTTTCTAAGCAAAAAGTAATGGTTAAAAAAACCTTTTTTTATTTATTTATTAATTCAGAATCAAGCCTTTACTGTATTTTTAAAAAAAACTGCCAGTAATTTTCTAAACAAAAAATTATAACCAAAAAATAACTTTTATTTTCTGAAGACTAAACAAAAATCAAGATATAACTTTTATTTTCTGAGCAATAAATAAAACTTAGAAAATAACTTTAATTTTCTAAACGAAAAATAAAACTCAAGAAATAATGATTAAAAAGTAACTTTTAAAATAAAACTTATATACCTACGGTCCCTGCTAAACGGTCATCGAATTTTTTTCATGAATATCTTTGTAGGAAATGCAGTTTAAACATTTAAACAAAATGAAACGCGATTATGATCTTAAGTATAGGGTTTCGTGTTATGAATGAATAAATTAAATTAAAAATGTTTAAGTGCGTCAAAATTAAACGAATGTGGAAATGCATTCGCCGAATACACCAAATGCTAAAAATGTATAGTTTATAAATGTGATTTGCCAGCAAAAATATGTGAGGTATGATATATTGATAAAAAAAATTTAACTTATACATGTACATGTATATAGTAATTAATATCAGGATTACAAAACCAATGAAAAAATACAATAATAAAAAACAAATACTTTTTTAATTCATTCTACTCAGTATTTTTTATAGAATTTTTACTGAAATCACATCAACTTTATAAAAATGTAGACTTACCAAAATTCTTCCTTCAGCTGATATTATTTTGACTGCAGCTGTACCTTACATATGTACGTGGATACAGTTACTTGAAAAGTTTCTCCATTACTCCGTCTAGGCCATGGTTTCAAATAACTTTTAAAAACAATAGTTTAATTTAGTACGAGTATTAAATGTCAAAGGACTCTTTTTGGCCCATTTATTTCACTTATGGCTAAAGCATTTGTTATTTAATTATGTGTGTACATATATTAATTGTTCTAAAAATAGTCGTATGTGTATAATAAAACTTTTATTTATGAATTTAACTTACAATTCTGAGTGTTATGCTGATTAAAATTAGCCTTTAGCCTTTTTTAGACATTAAATTCCCACCACTCACTCACAACTTCAATTATAATGACGCCTGTGATTTTGACTTAGGGCTAACTGTACAAGATCATCAGGTGATTTGGTGTTAAAATTAAAAGGTTCTATACTGTGCTTTACTTTCTGGTGACGAAACTCCGAAGAAAAACATTTCAAAGGCAAGGGGTCCAAATACTTCTTATTGCCTATGCTTAAAAAGCGACCTACTGCTGACGGTTTTGTTAACGAATGCTGTAGTAAAATTTGTGAGACATCTGTCATACAATATTCGTTGGAGGCGGACAAAATAATTTTTTGTTTTCTTGATGTATCCAGATCACAGTCTATAAATGGTATTTCAAAATCGTGTTCATTGGGATGTTGAGGTTTTATCAAATCTCTAGTGGGCGGTGTGCCCTGATGCGTTTCAAATTTGGTTGATAGTGCGGTCGTTAGATCGATGGTGTCGGAAGTTAATTTTATTGATTTGGCTTCGTCTTGTACTTTCAGTTTGTTAATGGCCTTTGTCAAACTGCCCATATTGGTATTAGTCGGTTGTATTTTCATTGCAGGTAGCTCGAATTTCACTATTCTTTTATTATTGTCAGGAATAGATTGGAATTCCGACAACGATAATTCTGCATCTTTTTGACTCAAGGAACTATGGGCATGTTTTTCTTTCAATTGTTTTAATAAAAATTGATTAAGTTGTGTGGCTGAATTGTCACTTTGGGTTGAATGCGTGTTACCATTTTTATTATCAATATTTATATTTCCCAAGGAATCACCTCCTGGAATTTTTAATATTGGAATATTGAACTTCGGCGGACTAAAAGACGCCGCTTCTGTGGCACTTTTATCATCAAATTTATTTCTAATTGCATCTAACAACAGTTTATTTTCTCGGTTACTGCTTAAAACATTAAGATCCATCTAGTCCAATTTTTGTATTTAAAGTATAGCATAAAAGTGTAGTTTTAGTAGTTTCTTATTTATTTAACCACTTGATTTTTTAATATAATTTTGAAACGAAAATTTTGCGATTTCTCCTTGAGAATAAACTTTATGACGTATTAATCACAGAGGTATTAATTAAAAAACACAACAGAGTTCTCCTTAACAATCACACAGAAGTGATATCTCGTTGGCTGAAATGCAACATCTCGTAACTACACTTTTTTAAATTTTATAGAATAGAAAAAATTAAACAAAATTATTCAAGTGACTTAGGAAACTTTCTTTATTTTGATTCGGCTGATTGTTGTGATGAAGGTTTGCAAATTGTGGGGATATATGCTTCGATGTAATACTAAATTAACTAAAAATGTGATTTTTAAGTTTTGTTAGTTACGAGGTTTTGCCTTTCTGCAAACAACTTTCTGATAAATACTCCAGAGTTGGGCCTAGCTTATTTTTGAATTAAGTCCCTGAAAGTTCACCTATTGCCTGTAAGTAGGTGCATGAAGGGACAATATGTATAACTGGGGCCGTCTCTCAAAACTTAAAAGTGTTGTAATACAAGTAAAACAGTTGTGAAAATATTTTACTACTACTCCAAAAATAAATTTTAATTCCGCGAGATTCGTTTATTAAACTTTATGATCATATTTTTTATTAATATAAAAATTTCACATATCCATATGTATATATGCCTAAGACTTCTCCAACCGACATATGGGACTCTCTTCCACCATTTTCAAATCAACTTTTGGACCTACTAAATCTCTTATGTTATTAATGCCATACTTAATCATAGTCGGTCGTTCTAAGGACAATCCCCACGCGATAACATTGACATTTTCCGGTAAATTCATGGGTAACAGCATTTCCGGCCGGAAAACACCTGAGTTTCCAACCTCAATCCACTTGTCTAGGCCAGGATGGAAACAGAACATTTCCATGCTGGGTTCAGTATAAGGATTATAGGCTGGCTTAAATTCCAATTGTGTAATGCCCAATTTTAGGAAAAATTCATAGAGGGTACCAATCAAATCGCCTAACGTTAATCCCACATCGGCAATAACACCTTCAACTTGGTGAAATTCAGCTAAATGTGTGGCATCCAAAGTCTCATTACGGAATACTTTGTCGATACTGAAGTATTTAGCAGGCTTGAAGCCTTCAGCTTGATTTGCTAACTTATACAGCATCCGCGCACTTACAGCTGTGGTGTGAGTTCGCAAAAGATTTTTTTGGGCCTCCTCCAACTTCCAATCATATCCATAGCCTTGTGATCCATAACCTCCCTTGGAATGTACCTCTTTCACACGCTGCAAGTAGTGTTGAGGAAATTTGTAACTTTTATTTGGGTGGTTAATAAAAAATGTGTCGTGAGCATCGCGAGCTGGATGCTGTTGAGGTTGAAATAAGGCATCAAAATTCCAAAATGAAGATTCTACGTAATTGTTGGTAGGCATTTCGGAGAAACCCATTTCCAAAAATATTTGCCTAAATTCAGTGCGAACTTTAAGCAGAGGATGTAAATGACCTCTGGCAGGAGGGACGCCCAAAGCATCAAAGTTGTATGATTTAAATTTCAAGTCTTTCCATAAACCAGATGCAAGCATATCAACAGTCAAATCGGTTTCCAATCGAGTTAATGTAGTGGCAAACTCGGGTCCCTTGGAGAGAATGAAACTTTTAGTTGTGATTTCTTGCAACAGTTTACGCTTCTTGTATTCCGTCACCAAGTTTACTGCTAAATCAGTGCTGCCACTACTAATAGCCACTAAATTTTGCTGAACACAATCCTCTATTTTATCTACTTTGCGTTTTACTAAGGGAGGATTTACTGTTTTGTCTACGGTAATCCAACCTTGCGACATGGCTTTGCTGAAGCCGACTTTAGCATTTGGACCACTTTTCATTAACTCAGCTTGCACAATGCCACCTGTAGGCACAGCATTGTATAAAAGAGCCTCATGGCTGCCATTGGTCATCACAACCCGACCTTCTTCAGTTAATTCCAAGGTTTTGCGCGAAGTTGTCACCGCAGTAACCAGATCACCATGTGCTTGTATTGATTTCAATGCACCCACAATCTTTTGATGTTCAACACCAAAAACATCAACCAAATCCAGCGTGTCAACCTTATCAACATTTTCCAAATGCTGTAGAATTCTTTCTGTAAGATCTGGATGCATCTTCTAGAGGGTTTTATTGTACTTTGTGGTATTATCTACAATTTTCTTATTACGATTATTCTTACCGTGTTTTTTGTTTGCCACAACATACATTTGGATTTGTATGTCTACTTTGTGATTTTTATACCGATTTGACGTTTTTATACAAAAAAGGTGTTACCAGGGTGGTTGATTAAATTTTCAATACAAGTTCAAGGAAATGGCGATTTTTTAGTTTGTTTTCGGTATTATAGCTAAGTTTTGCAGCAACAAACCGTTCCCTCGAAGTGTCAGGAACTGTGGTTCCCAATGTAATCTATATTAGACCCCGAGCTCAAAAGAGATAGATAAAGTCAAACAAATGCTGATTATTTCGTCTCATATAACTAATCCCTCGCAAAATGCTAGTACAGCAAGTTTAGTTGACTTCCGTCCCGAGCAGTCAGTCCTGCTACAACCCGTTCCACCTCGTACAAGTTACCACAACTGCTTTAGGGCTCAACAATCTTCAAATTAACTAATGTTATTATAGAGTTACTTCTCAGCTTAGAAATTCTTAACCGTTTGATTGATAAAATTACATTTCAACCGATTCATGTAAACTGGTCCTCAGAATTAACTATGCACATTACCGACAGGTTAAAATCTAAGCAGCACAAGTTAAGATCATAAATTCATATTTTTACATATACATATTTAAGACAAATACAACAATTTTTGTAAAACCTCTTTCATATTATTTATTAATTCATTTATTTGAATTCTTTTATAATTCTATTATTATTTTTAAAGAGGTTTAAATGTTCATAATATATTTATTAAAAATATTTAATCTTTATGCGAATGTGTTGCAATTGAAAAATCTAAACGTTTAAAAATAATCGCTAAAATAAATATGATAAAAACAAAGGAAATAATTAATAAGGGTTCCTGTAAAAGCAATATTTTTGCAAATTTATAGCGCAATTCAAAATTCGTAATATGATTCTCAACTAAATTCCTTTTGGTAAATGCTATTGTTGGGCGGCCAAAAGTGTCCAAGTACGTATAAGTCAAATCATCATCTTCCCTTTTTACTGTATAGGGAGTTTTTAATTTGATGTTTGTGCAACCTTCAGGTAGGATAATTTTCACAACAGCTTCGTCAATATACATATCATCGTAAATGTGATCAATCAGACGCATTTTAAGCAAATAGTCCCCTTCATTATTGAAAAGATACTCAAATGAAGGAATATTATAGCCAAGAGTGTATTGGGTCTTCCATCCACCAAACAAGGGAAAACGAGGTCTCAATTCAACGTCGACATATTCGCGTAATACATTCATATTTGATGTGGAAATATTACCATTGCTATCTCTATAATAGACACCAAACGCTGAAGATGGCAACATAGTCTTGTAAGATTTAACAGCAGCTTGACCTGAGCGTCCATCTTTTTGGAATTCATAACGAGAGAATGAGCCTTTTAATTTAGCGCCTGAATGTGTCAACTGTATGTTTTCTTCTACGGCAATGTTACCCCAATGTGAAATTTGTATGGTTCTCTCCAAACGATTGACGGTTATAAAGGGATTTTGATTTTCATAGTGAACATAAAGATTTTCCTTTGTGAGAGCTAAAAAAAAGTGAAATTACGCAATTAAAATATAGATCATTAATTATGAAGATGAAACGTTTCATTTTGTTTAACATTAAGATTAATTTTTAGTAGCGAAAATACGCCTAAAATTGCCACAATTCATAGCTAGAAGTTTCCCAGATAGTTGCACCTTTCTAAAAAAAAAACCAGGTATATACGAGTACATACATACATGTGTACGCATGTATTATGTAGGTGCTGAAAGTCGGACCAAGAAAATTAATTCTAAGCTAGTAGAATAATTTCGAAGCCATACCTATATATAAAAGTGGAACTATTTTTTTGAATTTACGAAAGTGGGCAATTTGGTTACCAGCAGTTTATCAAAATTATCTGAAATTTAGTTTATATTTATACCTACATATATGACCGTACTATTCCTTATTTAATATAATAGTGTTCGTCTGTTTATGAAAATTACAGCAAATTATGGGTAACCACGATCCAAGTAAAACCGCATACGTATACATTTCTAAGTTTAACAATCTTCTTTGTAACATACATTAATTTAATAAATTTTAGTAACATATTACGTTGTTGCTTTCCTGTGCGCATTATTTAATGACCTTATGTATAAAATAACATATTTAAAAAGTATTACCTTCAATGTTTTCATAGGGGCCGTATTTAATTTTGCTTCCGGCTAAATTGTAAGGCTTTGTTTGATTGTAACTTATTACGTTGGGCGAGCTTAAAACTACTTGCGTTTTCTGTTCGACCGTTTTATAAGGCGTATAGAAATATAAGAGACCATTATATTTGACCAACTGCTTTTCCGATTGTTTAATTTCTTCAGGATAAGGTTTAATTACTTTACTGTAGACTAGTTCTACAAAAAAGTCTTGGCTGCTGACAGAGTTAGGTAGTTCTGCATTAAAATAGCTCAATCCATCTTTGATTTCCTTTCGTACGTTTAAGTCCTTTTTCTTGCCATCTTTGACTGAGATGTACGATAATAATTCTTCAACTTCCTTGGGAATGACTAATGAATACTTTGTAAATTGTTTGCCGGCACTTTCAGCAACTGTGATTTTGAGCGATTCCTTAGCCAACTGGGTGGATAAGTCAAGCACACGGTCAACATGTTTATTTACAATTTCAGTTGATACCTTTTCCAAGCTTATAAACATTAAGATTATACAAATAAGATGCCATGTTATAGGCTTATAAAATTGCTGCAACGCCTTTGCCATTTTCTTCAATGCGGGACACGTAGGAAAATTTCTCAATCGAGTACCAACATAAGCTTGTTGTTGCGGCAAAAGGAATAATGTGGAATGAAAGTGTTTAAGAATAGTGGTGCCAGAAGGATAAAATCTAGATTACAGCATTGAGCCGAAATGACTTAAAATGATACATCAATGCGATTTGCGGTGACCTCAGCAGACGATCAGCTGCTACTTTATCATATGTCAAAATCAAGCAAAATGGTACAAAAAATTTTACAGATTGCCTCAGATCACAAAATATATCTCAAATCCTCGGTTGGTTACTGGTTTAATGTATGGAACTAAAATGTGTTTTCGAGAAAATCGATGAAGAATGTTTAGTTCATTAGTTTTATAAAAATACACAATAGAATTTTTTGTTTAATAATAAAAGTAATATATACATATGTTTTTTATTCAAACTTAAAGTTGATGAACTTTTTACATCCAACATGAAAAGTTATTAGGATTTAAAGAAAAAATTACAAAAATCTTTGTCAACGCATGCCACAATCATAACAACAACATTTTTCACTACTTGTTCAAGTAGGTTAAATTACTGTATACATTTAAGTAGAAAATATCAATTTTATTCATGCAACATGACATTTAAAGAAAAAAACAACGGAAGATATAAAAGGAAGTTTGAATATATTTAATAAAAGAAATTTTATTAATAAAAAATAAATATCAATTTCATTTGAAACATAACACACCAATAAAATTTTTGTATTTTGCTTTGAATCACGTTCGTTGAGTAGAATACATATGTATTGATATACATCATAACAATTGCTAATAACAATATTAATAATAATATAATATAATATAATATAACAATATTAATACTTTTACGTTGGAAAGTTGCCACATATACAAAAAAGTGCTGATTGCTGTAACAATTTCTAAAATATATAACAATTGTATATTCAAGATATCGGAAAACTGATAATGAAATTGGAAAGAGGACACATTATTCTTATATAATCAATCAATAACTAATTTTTTTTAAATGTTCCATACATCAAACCGGTAACCAACCGACGAAATGTCAACATTTTTCAGTGCAATTTTCTGACAATCCAAGTCGACCTCATGATTTTTGTGGGCCTAATTACAACTGTCGTATTTCGAGTTCGACTGCGAACATTGCAAACTTTTTTTTAATCTTGTATAAAATCGTCGTAGTCAAAATACACCACTCATATATGTATTAAAGGCTTGCATTTGTATACTTATAAGTATAGCCAAAACAAATACATATAGCATGGTATGTACCATATAATTGTAGTGTGAGCGGAAGAACTGGTATAAGAGTTATTGTGTGTGTGTACTTTTCCAAATTACAATACAATTCAAAACAGATAACAATTGCTTATTGTATTGCTGCTGAGGAACTGTTGTTAAACAAATATATGAAAAAAAAACTGTTGAAACAAATACATGATGAGCAGATGTTCGTGCGCACGCTCGTTAGGGTTTTTTTTGGCGCAGACAAGGATAGAGAGATATCTTTGCTCTGAGTGTAATTACACTTGTTTTTTCCGTATTTGCAGCTCATGTGTTTCATGTATCATTTACTTACATATGTATGTGAAATTTTACTTTTATTCATTCATTCATCAGCCATGTGTATTTTTTCTCAACACATCATATGGTACTTATGGTAATGTGTTCTTATTTGCTCATTGCGCAATCATACAATAATTGCTTTAAAAAATCAACATTAAGAACTAGTAACAGAAACGCTGAAAACACGCAAAACTGATGCAAACAGGTATATCTGTGCAGGCCTACATGTATATCTTTATATGGAAGTATATACACATACACAGTATGTATGCATGCGTTACGGATTAATGAAAACAAAAATTCATATCTGGCAATTCATCAACTCCATTACAATTGTACTTTACTTACATATGTATGTATGTATGTACATATGTACGTATGTATATTAAACCAAAGTACTTCTCAACATTTTCCACTTGGCTTTTACTGATCAGTTTACAAGTAATGATTTTGTTAAAAAAAATTTTAAATTAAAAAAAAAACATGTTAAATTTTGAACTTTTGCCAGGAGATAAATATGAAGGACGTTGTGCTGAAATATTCATAACGGAAAAACAATTCCTGATCTATCATTGTTCAGTGTGTGATGAAATCTATGCAACATTTAATGAACTCTTATGCCACATAACCAAAGACCATTATGAAAATACCAAAGAATATAGCAAAATGGAAGCCAATAGTGTTGAAACAATTATTAAGAAAGAAAACGACAGCACAAACCAGTTAACTGCAAAAGAATTAATTGTTTTAAAGGCAAAAAAGTCTCCTAATTTTGATAGTAATTTAATCGTTGAAAAAAATAAGGTGAAACTAAAGTACGAACCATCTTTTAGCGAACATCTTTTAAAAACTCTAAATGAAATCGCCGAAATAAAAGCTCCCTCAGAAACTGGGGTATGTGAACATTTTAATATACACACATATTATTTTGTTATTAATATTCTCAGACTTATTTAGGAAATGCAACCACTTTTAAATTCTAGTAAAACTTTTGTTCAGCGCAACAAATTAATGGAAAGTGCCATTGAAAGAACAAAAATAAATACATTAACACGTTGTCAAGTAATTTCCAAGGAAAAGCGGAAGTATATTTGTGCTATATGCGGATTCGCTTTTAAGGAGAAATATAATTTGCGAAGTCATCTTCTAAGGCATTCTAATAAAAAAATTTCAACTTGCTCGTTGTGTCCAAAAAAGTTTTTTACTAAAGTTGAACTACGTTTGAATGAATGTTGTCATAAGGGAGAACGGCCTTATTTTTGTGATGATTGTGGAATTGGGTTTATTAGCTCGGGATCCCTTATACAGCACATTATTAGACTACATAGCATACAGAGTTCCTTGAAATACGGTCAGTATTACATGAAATTATCTAAATCATATATTCTCAAAAATTATCAGCCAGTTCATTCCATAGAGGGTAATTTACAATGTACTGATTGTCTTTTAACATTTAAATATAAGGAAACAATCAACAATAATTCAAAGCTACATGGAAATGAACAAAAGTTTCGTTGTGAAAACTGTGATTTAGAACTCAGTAATGCAGTTGCTTTCAATAATATTAAAAAACTAGAGGGAAATTGTATCTATCCATCGAAAGATATACTATAAAGGATACCATTGAACACGACATTCATAAACATGGAAAGCGTGGTGGATTAAGAGAAAAAACGATTGAAACTGAGTTTGATCTAGAACAGAACACCGATGAGCATGAAAGCAAAGACTGACAGATGTGGAGTGCAATGCGATTATTTAAATAAAATAAATTTTATATGGTTTTTAAATATATTATAATACTAAGGACCATTTTCACAACGAATAAAAGTATATTTTAAGAGTTTTAAAACTAGTATTTCAATACAAAATACTGGTTTTAAATTCTTACGGTCTAATTCATAAAAAATATTACAGGTTTATTACAAGTTTATTTGACAAATTTCCCATAGAAATACGTCAAATAAGCGCTTAATAAACCTGAAATATTTTTTATGAATAAGGCATTTAAAGTTTACTTTTGTATCGTTGTGAAAATGGCCCTAAGGGCCATTATTAGAACTTGGCGTTAGTTAAAGGTAGGATTTTACTTTACTTTAACTTAAATTGAGCGATAAGTTAAATGCAAGTTTATCCTGCCTATTAGTTTAAAGTAAAATTGAAATAATGAAAAAGTTTTTATACGTCCCATAAAATCCTACCTTTAACTGCAATTTGTAATAATTACCATAAGGTATATTTATATTTATATATTTATTCGACGTAAAGTCTAATGATTATTATGAGGAATTTATATTAAGCTTAATGTTTAACGTCAAATAATTATCGCAAACATACTGCCAATGAACTAAATATAGACCAACAATTAATGAAGTGGCAAATAAAGTATAAAATGGATTTTTTGAGTTAATGATGCAGAATTAATCTTCATATTGTGTAAAAATTTCATAAGAATATCTTGTTTACTCAACTCTTGAAAGCAAAATAAACTTTTCTTTTTCCATTAAGTTGTATGAAAATTAAATTTAAATTCGTTTTCTGGCAAACTAGTTATTTTGAGTTATGACGTTATTTGAGTAAATGAGTGCGATATGTAATTATGATTTAAACGAAGTCTTATAACGAATACGCACAATAAAAAAACAACCCGACTCTTTTACAGTTTGTAAATTCATCTGGCTTCGTTCAATGTATATAATTTGATTTTTTTTTTGAGTTTTGGTTACAAAATAACGGACACCAACTTTCCGGTTGAGTGTTACCACATGGCATTTTCAACAACAAACGGTAGCACTACTTTTTTTTGCTTATGTGTATGTGTGTATAAAAAGTTTTTGTATACTATTGTTGTAAATTATTGATTACTACTGCGAAAATTTTCACCAACAAACATTTTTAAACTGAATTAAAATGACGGAAACACAACTGAATCCTAATGCTAACGAAAAAATGGTTAGTTTAATGAAAGAAGCTGAAAATTTAAAGGCTAAGCTTGAAGAAGAACGACTAAAACTAAATGATTATAGTTTATCATCAATAGCCGACCGTTTGGAGCAAATTTCATATGTGAATATCAAACCTAGGAAGATACTTAAGGGACATCAGGCTAAGGTGTTATGCACTGATTGGAGTCCAGATAAACGTCACATAATCTCATCTTCTCAGGACGGCCGACTCATTATTTGGGATGCTTTCACTACGAATAAGGAGCACGCTGTCACAATGCCTACTACTTGGATAATGGCCTGCGCTTATGCACCTTCTGGGAATTATGTAGCCTGTGGAGGTTTGGACAATAAGGTTACAGTCTATCCTATAACTTCAGACGAAGAAATGGCAGCAAAAAAACGTACTGTGGGTACACACACCTCTTACATGTCTTGTTGTATTTACCCAAATTCGGATCAGCAAATATTAACGGGAAGCGGAGATTCAACTTGTGCTTTGTGGGATGTGGAGTCGGGACAACTCTTACAAAGTTTCCATGGTCATTCGGGTGATGTTATGGCTATCGATTTGGCACCAAACGAAACTGGAAACACATTTGTTTCAGGCAGCTGTGACCGTATGGCATTCATATGGGACATGCGCTCAGGCCAGGTGGTGCAGTCCTTTGAGGGTCATCAATCGGACGTGAATAGTGTTAAATTTCATCCTAGTGGCGATGCCATTGCTACTGGTTCTGATGATAGCAGTTGTCGCCTATTTGATATGCGAGCTGATCGAGAGGTCGCAGTTTTCTCTAAGGAAAGCATTATTTTTGGAGTAAATTCTGTTGATTTCTCTGTAAGCGGCCGTTTATTATTTGCCGGTTACAATGATTATACTGTCAATTTGTGGGACACTCTTAAATCGGAACGTATTTGCTTATTATATGGTCATGAGAATAAAGTTTCTTGTGTTCAGGTATCACCGGATGGCACAGCACTTTCTACCGGAAGTTGGGATTATACTATACGTGTTTGGGCTTAAAAATATGGAAATGTCATAAAAGGTTATCTATTTAATTTGAAAATTGCATGGGTCTTTCATTCCCAATTGAACTAAGCGATATGTAGTTATACAGTTACTAGTCTATAATGCTTATGCTGCAGTAGATATGTATGTTTGCAGGCTTTAATATTGTAATATGTATGTTGTAAAGCGATAATTGAATTGCATGTAAATAAATGTTAATTTGAACTCAAAAAAACTTACTATTCATAAATAAATTTATTTCAAAGTTAAGAAATTTCATCATCTCTAATAACGTTTTGCTCTGAATCCAATATACCGCTATCCCGTTTATGTTTACGCATATGAGCTGATAATCCAGCAGCTTGTGAATATGCGCTATTACAAATTTTACACACATACTTTTTGACACCCGAATGCAGATGACGATGATGATATAAGGACTTACTGCTGGCAAATGCCTTACTACAAATTGTGCACACGTGAGAACGTTCTGTAGCGTGAACGGCCTGATGATCTTGTAGAAAATGCTTAGAGGCGAAACGTCGATCACATTGTTCGCAAGCATATGGCTTCTCCCCAGTATGCGTGCGTATATGAACAATTAAAAACTCTTTGCTGCGCTGTCGTGACCCACATATTTCGCATACAAATGATGGCTGAACAAAATGACTACGTTTATGAGCGCTTAGACGTCGATTATTAGGAAATGCTTTGCCGCAATTTTCGTAATCACATATAAAATTTCTTGTTTGAATGTGACTTTCGCCATGGTAACGCAATGCTTCATATTTATCAAACATTTTATTACAAATTTTACAAGTATAGCCAATATGGGAACGCTGATGCAAAGTTAAATAACGATTTTCCACAAAAGATTTACTACATTTACCACATTGAAATTTTTTGGCTTCATGTTGTTGTCGTATATGAAAACGTAAATAGAATTTTGTGGTAAACTTACGCTTGCATTGAAGGCACTCAAAACTTTTTTCTCCGGTGATTTCTAAAGATGTATTAGAAGCCTTAATACATATAAATAGTGTTCATATTCATACATAAATTATTGAAAGTTGGACGTACCTTTTTTAATATTGCCAAAGTTTTAGACAAATCATCTGAATCACTCTCCTCTTCATTGAAAACCTCAACATTGCTGCTGACAGCTCCCTCATCACTCCCATTACGTTTTACAATCAATATATTTGTATTCGGCTCTACTACTGCATCCGTTGGTTTTTCCGTACTTGAAGCCTCTTTACATTTGATTTTCTTGGAATTTGTATACTCGATTTTCGTTATTTTGCCTGTAGATTTCCCATTGCCATCAACACATATTTCTGTCCAGTGTGTGTTGCGAAAGTGTTTAATAAATTCATCATATTCAAATAATTTGATATTACATATTTTACAGATTATGGTAAAAGTTTCTTCAGTTTGGCAAATAATTTCGCCACAAGTTTTATTAAAATAAGTGGGATAAAACGTTGGTAAACAAGTTTTAAGCATTTTAATTCCAGAAAAATATAAAATAGGTACTTTGGGTTTTGCATCAGATCCAGAGCTGCCAGATTTTTAGTTACTTACAGATATGCATGTATGAATGTACCAAGAGCATATGTACATGCATGCATATCTATATACATATATGTATATTGAATGAATGAATTTCGTCAATATTGTCTTTATTTAGTATTTTGTCTAATTTGATTCTGGGAAAATGGTGCTAAATATATTTAATGTTGAATTTGCTTCTTGGCTTGTAATTTTATCTTCTTTATGTTTACGCATATGAGCTGATAACCCAGCGGCCTGGGCATATGCCAATCCACACAATTTACACACAAACTTTTTTATACCCAGATGTAAAGGTTTATGATGATACAAGGCTTTTGGGCGGTTAAAACTTTTTCCACACACGTCGCACACGTGTTTTCGTTCTGTTTCATGGCAGGCTTTATGTTCGCTCAGCAAAGAGTTGGTAGTAAAACGGCGATCACATAAATTACAAGCAAATGGCTTTTCTCCAGTATGTTTACGAATGTGATCCTTTAGCGCTTGCTTATTACGCTGTCGTGAACCGCACACTTCACACACAAACACTTCAGGAAAATGTACACGTTTGTGAAGTCGCACTCGACGTTTGGTAGCAAATGCTTTATTGCATCCGTCAAAATCACATACAAAATTTTTTGTTTGAATATGAGTTTCTTTGTGATATCTTAAGGAATCATAAGTCTTAAAAACTTTTGTACAAAGCTTGCAACAGTAACCATTATGGATAACCAGATGATGTGCAAGTTGATTTTCCCTGGCAAACGTTTTATTGCATTTATCGCATTTGAATTGATCACTCTTATGTCTTCGTAAGTGGTTTTCATAATAAGATTTATTGGTAAATGTATGTTGACACAAACAACATTTAAAAGTGGCTTTCTCCTTCCTTGTAGGCTTTAGCTTCTAAAAAAAACTTCATTATATTAAAATTAACTTGAAATTAAATTCTGTTATTTTAACCTTCTTTAATATAGCTATTGTCTCTACATCACTCGAGTCGTCATCATCAATTTCTCCTTGATCAACCTCTTTTTCCGGTATCCATTCATCGTGATCATCGAAATCATCATCAGTATCTGCAAAAGCATATTCCTCATACAAAATTTGATCTTCATCACATTCCTCCACTTTCATGTATTC
Organism: Nowickia ferox; assembly: GCA_936439885.1. NCBI lineage: Eukaryota > Metazoa > Arthropoda > Insecta > Diptera > Tachinidae > Nowickia > Nowickia ferox. The sequence continues at coordinate 6,718,835 of OW387025.1, read as the reverse complement.
ATTTTCATTTTGTTTTCCAAGGGGGTTCTCTTCATTCTTAACATCCAATTGTTTCAAAATATCCTCTGCTACGCTAATTTCAGCCCAATGTGTGTTTCGAAAATGTTGAATAAATTCATTAAATTCGAAAATTTTAATGTCACAAAATTTACAAATTATTGCAAAATTATCACTTTGGCACATAATCTCTCCACATGCTTTAGATGATGAGCAATCATATTTTGGTGATAAAAAGCAATTTTTCAACATTTTTTGAAAGAATTTTTAGTTTGTGTATGGTTATATATTATAAATATGTATGTAAATATACATATGTACGCGGTTTGTTTACAGTTTTGAAAAGTAATGCCAAGTTTCAAGTCAAAGGCGCAAGAGTGACCAAATATTTTTACTTCTTGTCCATTTTTATGTCTTGATATGTGTAATGATAATGTCATTGTATTATCGTAAATTTTTAACACTGCTGATTCTCATATGAATACTTACGAGAATTTTTATATATATTACTCCTTTTTTTGTTCAAAATATAAAATCGTACAAAACCGTACAAGAACATTTTATGGTTTACTGCATTTTTAATAACTCAAAAAGTATAAAACACATTTAAAATATTGGTATTATTAGGATGTGATAGAGCCTCAGTAGTAACAGAGGCTCCATCTTCCCTGTGCTTGCGCGTATGTGCAGAAAGACCAGCTGCTTGAGCATACGCTTGCCCACAGATTTTACAAACAAATTTTTTTACACCCAAATGTAAATGTTTGTGGTGATACAATGCTTTAGGACGATTAAAACTTTTACCGCAAACATCACAAACGTGCTTACGTTCAGTTTCATGTGTAGCCATGTGCTCATTTAGCAAAGGCTTAGAGCCAAACCGGCGATCGCAGAGTTTACAGCCAAATGGTTTCTCTCCAGTATGATGACGTTTATGAACTATCAATGATTCTCGCTGACGACATTTGTAGCCACATTCTTCACATATAAATAATTCACTAGTATGATAACGTTGATGATCCTTAAGTTGTCCCTTAGTCGCAAAAGCTTTGCGGCAGTTATTCTCAGTACATACAAATTCTTTTTTATCTAAATGAATCAACATATGACGCTTCAGGTTGCGTTTTGTTGTGACATTTTTATTACACTTTGGACATTCATATCCAGTGTGTTTTCTGTCAATATGACTTTTTAGGGATCGCTCTTCAGCAAAAGCCTGATCACACATGCAGCATTTATAAGGTTTTTCTCGTAAGTGTACTATTTTTACATGCAGCTGTAAGCGCCGTGAATCGGCATATTTTTTACTACAAATCTCACATGATAATTCTTTTGGCTTTCTTGTCTAAATTTTGTTTTCAATTAATATGTGCTTAATTTATATGAATCCCCACAATATAAAATTACCTTTATTATACTTTTGCTTTCCTCATCTTCGGCCTCGTCTTCCTCTTCATCCTCAGTCTTTGATTCATTTTTATTACCATCTGAAGACGCATTACTGTCCGCATTCCATAGGAATTCATTCTCCTCGATATTTTCAAAATCTTCGTTTTTAATTGCATCTGAATTTTTGTGCTCCGTTATTTCAAACTTTAGAATGTGTTCACTGCACTCTTCTTTCTCCTGAACATTTACTATAGTTCTGTCCAAATGCTTTTCATTGATTTCATCCAAGTGAACATTTTTAAAGTGTTGTACGAATTCTCCAAAGTCGAATATCTTGATTTTGCACAATTTGCAATTAATTATGAATTCCTCCAAATTTTCACAAACTATTTCTCCACATGTCTGAGATACTGGTTTGTGATAACTTACTGGTAAAAAGCAATTTTTTAACATTTTGTTTTTATAAACTAATGAATAAAATTCTTTACCAAACAATTGTTTACTATTTCTTATCTTTCTTTGCTTTCTTCCGTAATATACAAAAATGTCAAACTATGGGCTGCCAGCCTGTTTGCAGACTCGTCAAAAGTTTAAAAGATGCCAACATTGTTTAATAAAGATATATATACATACAGTTGATCCTCGAATATGAGGTTTGCTTGGGACCGTGCCTAGCACGGATGATCGAAAAACACGGTTAATAAAAGGTTATATAAAAGCATAAAGAGTAATATTATTACAAGAAAATTTAGTTTGTATTAAAACATGAGACATACATTTTTTGCATGGAGTGAATAGAGGTATAAAAAATGGAAGTACGGATAAAGGCCATGACTCACTATCATACAAAGTCGTGCGATCTACAAAAAAGTATTCACATCAGATGATCTCAATTCACCAGTTGATAACTTCTAGGCTGTCAAATCAAAGCAAAGCGTTCGGAAATATTCTGACAGCAGGAAATTTTACATTAACAAATATACCACTTGGTATCAATTCGGCTTGAGAGATAAGCTCACGTATAATGGAGATCAAGATACAAAGTGACAACAGGCCGGATAATATGTGCAAAATAAATAACTTAAAATATTTATTTCAATCCCACAATGTACTACTTCCCTTTAATTCGATATGGCAGCTCTCTGAGATTTTTTTCTGATGTATTCCGTTATTTTTGGCGTACATTTTCTTTGAAAAAAAGCATACATAGTACATTCTCAATAAATTTTCCTTTAAAAATTAATAGTGAAAATGAAAAAATCTAAATCGGTAGCAGAAAGACTTCAAAATATTAAGCTACAAACACATTTAGAGACAATTCCGAAAGTCGATTTGGAAGAATTTCCTAAATTAAGAAAACCTAAGTTAGCAACTCTACAAAAAATACAAGCTCACATTAAAAGTGTGGGCAATATTCCAATGGTAAGTCAGTCAATAAATTTCAAATTTAAAATATCTAATATGTTGTGTGTTATGTGTACACACTTATTATGTAAGTTGATGACCAAACCTGTTGCCAATAAAGAGAGTAATAAAAACTTCGAAGTACCTTTACGCCACGAGTTTTTATGTAAAAAGAACAATTAGAAAAAGCCACTACAAAATTGTTAAAGGAATATGAACATTCGAAAAGTCAAGGAGATCTACTGGATAAGAACATATTTATTATAGATTCTGTTAAAGATCAGCCATTAAGATTGGATACTGAGCTCGATTTTCAATTAAAGAGAATTTCTTCAAATTCTGACAAGAAATCTATTAAAAGACCTTTCAGCGATCGTGAACAACTATTGGTAAACATTATTTACACAAAAGTTAAGGCTCACCAGAATGGATTCTTTGCAGAAAATTTACCTGATTGGTATAATAAAACTTTCCATAAAGATTTAATTTTTGATTGGATAGAGATATTACAAGCATCAAACAAATTTGACATCGAAAAGATACAAAATAAAATTGTTCTCTATGCGAAAGAAGTTAAAAATTGCATGACAAATGCTGATTTATTAAATGCTTCAATGCAAAAGGCTACTATCAATGAACTTGGATCAAATGAAGTTTCGAAGTTTAAAGTAAATAATTTCGGCACGCGAAGTGAATCTTCAGTTGGCTTTGTACGTTACAAACATTTGCAAAAATCTTTACAGGAAAACGATAAAGACGCTGGTCGTAATACCTCAAATTCTGGTATGTAAAAACAAAAAACCTAGTACCAAATTAGAAGATAAATAAATACTAATCGTTATATTTTTTGAATAAAGAATTGAAAAAGCTAACTGTACTTAATCAAATACGTTTTACATAATTATTATTATTATTTTTTAAATTTGATGAATTTGAAAAATATGTGAACAATTCTAATAAATAGTCTGTTGTTATAATTATAAGCTTTTCGAAATCGCGCGATTTTATTTTTATTCTTTATAAATGAAACACCTAATGAAAATAAAAGTAAATTTTTTTACTTTTATATTAATTTTTTTTAAATATTAAATGATAATTTTAGGAAATGAAAAAATATTTTAATATCAGCAAGAATACATTTAAGTATTTTTATAGAATTTAACTCGCAATGACCTCAAATATTCCCTACTTGGTGTTTTGCTTTCTTCCCAAGGGATATTATTTAGTAAATAAAAAAATATAACGTGCTAAGCCACAAATATTGCACTTTATTTTAAATAAAACGTTGGTAACTTTTCATATTATGAATGATGATTTTTTCGATGAGCTCTTAAGCCACACGACTGGAAAAAAGCTTTGCCGCATTCATTACATTTATAGCGTTTTTCTTTGCCGTGTATAAGTTCATGTCTCTTTAAATACTTGCTATGTACAAAACCTTTACCACAAATTGTGCAAATCACGTCACGTATATTTAGATGAGATTTCACATGGTTATTAAGAGCATGTAGTTGATTGAAACCTCTTTTACATATGTGACATTCATGGCGGAAACGCTCTTCATGCCTCCGAATATGATTATCGTAACCGTGACGTGCTCGGAAACCGGTTCCACATATTTGGCACAAATAGGGTTTGTCACCCGTATGCGAAGTCACATGCCATTCCAAATCGTTTTTAAACAAATAACCTTTCCCGCATATATCACAGTGAAAATCATGTATGCCCAAATGGCGCTTTTTATGTATCAGGTACTTGTGATAATTCGTAAACATCATATCACATGACGGACACTTAAACGGTTGTGTTTCATTGTGTTCAGCCATATGTTGGCAATAGGCATGATACTTTGGCAGTATTTCATTGCAAACTGTGCAAAGGAAAGGTCCTTGACTGCTGCTGAGGAACGACAATTCCTCATAATGTTTATATTCAGGTAAAAATTCATTTTTCTCCATTTTACATTTCAATTCTTGTTCTTTGTCTTTTGAATATAACTCATTAAGATAATTGATATGATAGTTGATATCCTCCAAACTTATAACTTTGTTTGCCTCCGCTTTTAACGTTTCAGCAATTTTGCCATAAATTTCATATTTCTTATTTTTAATTCCAAATGCAATATCATCTACTTGCCATAATATATTATACTTTCTGTATTGTTGTATTAAAATGGGTAAAATTGCTTCTATAATAACCTAAAACATAAATAAATTGTATATTGATTGATGGATATCTTTTTTTTTATCTTACCCTACGTCGTCTCTTTGGTTTGTTAGTATTTTTGTCCTTGCTTGTATTATTTTCATTCTAAAAATAAACAAAAATATGCAGACATTCATATGAACTTGTTTATACTTTTTATTTTGATGTAGGGCAACATAAATACATATCGCTCATTTACTTCAATAGTGTCATAATTCAACAACTGCGATTTTTGAGTTAATAATGCAGAATAATTCGGCACAAATCAGTTCTTTTTTTGTGTACTAGACGTCTTTACATATAAAGATATATAACTAAACTCTCATTTATTTGATTTACTTACTGCTTTCTTTTGGCTTCTTTTTGAGATGTCTGATTTCGTTTTTATCTACATGTTATGAAAAAATATATTTTTAATTATAAACCACTGAAAATATATTCATACATATATCACCACTTACATCTCCATGGTTTTTCAAAGCTTTAGCATTTTGTAATTCCTTTTCGACCTGCGAATTAAAATTTATAAATGTAAAATATTTCTAGTTATTAAAATGTAATAAGTAAATTATTTTTATTAGTAGTATTTTTAGTATTTTTTAACGTACATCAAAATCCGAATCACTCGAATAATCTGCGAAATCATCGGAGCTGGAGTCGTTAAGCATTAAACGATATGGGTTCTTTATATATTTCTTGGAACCATCAACGTCTGATGCTTCCGGAATATCAACATTACTATCATATGTAACTTTAATACTAGTACATTCTTCATTTTGCACTTCACCATTGTCATTATATTCATTTTTAACATTTGTCAGCATTTGCATTTCAGTGTTATCGTCATTTATTATACTACTTTGAGAGGATTTCTTTGTTTCCAAAGGATCTTCATATTCAGGTGAAGTGATAGGCTCACTCGGAACTTTGCAGTCAATATTATCAATTGGATCCATATCTTCAACCTTAATTTCTTCTGGCTCAAAGAGAAAATTTTGATCCTTGGCGCATTCATCTGGATTTTCCAAATTTTCAAAATAATGCAAATGGTTTTCAAGATGTTTTGAAAACTTTTTCAATTGGTCACAGTCCATGCTACACAGAGCACAATGAAATGTGAAAATTTTTGCTTTATTTTTCATTGTTTTTATATCAATTAATATGTCGCCACATTTTCGTCTATCAGAATTTTTATTTGCACCCATTTATATTTTATTTATCAGGAAGCAAGTGGTTTTACAAAATCTCTAATAAAGTTTGTTTACATTTACAGGCTGTATGTTCAAAATAAGACTCAACATTTGGAGTACGTTAAGTTAGTATAATTGTTCGTTAAGTGGTGCCATATCGTCGCATGTAATTGTGTATTCCTTCAAGAATACCTCCTACAGAGGTCCTGACATTTGGGAGTCTATTCTGTAATTCGAAATGGAAGGAAATTCTTTCGCATTTATATGTGCTTGGCCAATGCATATCAAACAGGTACATGCATCAGGCAAGTTGCTCATCCGCTGATTTTTTGTTTACACGTTTATAACGAAGAATTCATTTGACAATTACTTCTGTGCCTGGTTTGATGCATACAATTTTTTGACAATTACTTTGTAAAACCATGTGAGAAGCACAGAGTTTCCACAGTGTTTTCTCTAATGCGTGTACCTGTAGTAAATGTGCCTTGTGCTTGGCTGTGCATGGAACTGCAGAGTAGACTCGTGATAAATATGTCAATAATTTTAATCTCGGAGATTTTGATTTCTTCTGAACATCTGGCAACGCTGATGCGAATGACAAGCACTGGCAAATTTAGTACCAATTCATCTTTACCCACCATACATAGTGCATATTCATACACACTACAATTTGATACAATAAATGTTAATTTATTTCAAAGAAATGTTTTGTAATTTTTTAAAATAAAACTACGCAACACAAATATGAAACATTTCCAAAAGTGCGGTGAAATATTAATAGATGTTAAATCAAAAAATAAAACAAAAAAAATATATATTCTTCATTGTGCATTCTGCAACGTAGAATTCCATCAGTTAAAAAAATTTTCGGTGCACATTGAAGATCATTTAAATTATTCTGAAGGTATTCTAAAAGAGACTGAAGTAGAAGTTAAAACTGAACCGGAAGAAAGCCAAGTAGAAATAAAAGTTGAACCTGAAGAAATCCAAACTGATGCATTTACTGGAATTGAGATACGCGACATAAAAGTTGAACCTGATCCCGTCGAATTATATTATGAACCATTTACTGCAATTGAAACAACACCTCATATAAAAGTTGAAGCCAATACAGAAGAATTCCATTATGAACCATTTACAACAATTGAAACACCGGATGTAAAAGTTGAAGCCCCATTAGATGAAACCACCATTGGAGAATTCATTACAGCTGCAAGACCAGATCTAAAACCTTTTGTGGACAAGACAAATTTATATCCACATCTTGCAAATGCAGCCAGCTATTGTAAAGTAGAAAGTGAGACCACCGGCAAACATGACGACGATAGTATTATTTGCAAAGAGGAATATATGGAGCCTGTAAGTTCTTTAAGTGATAGCGAAGAACAAGTAGCAGAGGGCGCATATTTTTCGAGAATAAGTCCAGATAATTTTATGTTTGGTAGTGAAAGTGATGAGAAAGCTGAGGACTTTGTATATGAATTTCATATTCCCGAATTTTATATAAAAAACGAAAGGTGTGCTGTAAGTAAATTTTTGATATAAATTATATATAAGATATACGTTTTTATATAAACATGTATGTACATGAGAGCGACTCGCCTTGTATGAAGATCAACAACGTGATATTGTTAATTGTAAATTCTTAAATTAAAGTTCGATCTTTTGAAGAGGCTTCCCAAGACATTTGAGGGGTCGTAAAAAAGGTCTAGAAAAGGTATATTTTTGTATTTTTTTTTTGTTTGTTTATTTTGGTATTTTCTACCAAGACAACATATTAAAAAAAGACATCATCTAAATGAATTAAACTTTATCATTCGTATCATCAGCAAGGCGTTCGTTATTCCATAAAAACTACGATTTTTGAGCATTTTTATAGCAGTTAAAATTTAAAAAGAAATTAAATCATCAAAATGACAATTTCATTAAATTTGGTAGGTAGGTGTGTTTTGTACAATCGTCCTACAATTCTGCTACAACGCAAGAAAATAAATTTTTGTGAAATCCATCCAATGTTTTTCACACAATATTACACAAAACATTAATTTATAACAAGATATGAGACAAACATTGCATTTATGACCAAGTTATGCAGAAATAGGCATTTTTATCAAAATATGCACTAACAAATCGATGCCATTTTAACACAAATTCCTTGTTTCATTGTAAAGATATTTCACGGAATTTGAATGTCATTATGAATTATTTCACGGCCAAATAATTCTTTACTAGTTGTTTGTTAGTATAGTTACTTAAACATCTAAGTAAACTAAACTTAAGATATTTCGGTTTTGTATTTGCATGAACCTCACCTGTACCTGGTCATAACAAAAATACAATATTTTCGACTGACATAGTTTGACTCATGAATACCATGCATTACTTTTAATTTTCAGAAAAGAAAACACAAAAGTGGAAACAATAAAACGAAGATGATAATAACATCAGCCGAAAGACAGAAACAATATAGAGAGAGGCTAAAACTTGACAAGACCCGCTACGACGCTTATAAAATTCGAGAAAAGGAAAGGAAAAGGTAAGAATTGAGTAAATGTGGCACAAAAAAATTCCTTTTATAGGTATTGAATTTTTATTCTTATATTATTTGTAGAGCTTACAGAAAAAAAACTAAACAGAGAATTAAATTTAAACAAAGCGTTAGCACGCTCAAAGGATCAGAGAAAAACCATCAGCATCGGTTAGAGGACCTTGGACATTGATGTAGAAATAAGCTGGAATATAATTATCAAATTATATTTATACAAACTACATACAGGCAACTGCACAGCTGATGAACTTTTTGCTGAGTTTTACAAAACGTCAACAGCAATTAGTAAGAGCGTTATCTTTAGTTTAAATGAAGAAATATGTACAGTAACAACAAAATTCAATATAGATTTTTTTTTTGTTTATTATTAACTATTATGTATATCAAAACACATCAAATATTTGACTTAAAATGCATATAAATGGTATTATATAAATACATGTGTGTAAATATGTGTATGTGTGTGGATATAAATTTCAGATGCTTCAAAAATATCTACGTTACTATCATACATAATAGAGAGTATTGTTTTATTTTTTTGTTATGTTTTCTTTATTTTCAACCTTGCCATTTATTAACATAATTTTTAACATTTGCTGACATTAGTCTTGTAGTATAACAGTTTTTTTTTATAATTACACGCTTTAAAACGGTCCTTCATATCATCTTTTAGAAGCCACTTTCAAAGAAATGTAAAAAAATCATGATTAAAGATTGATCGTCTAAATTAGGCCAAATATAGAGTTTACACTACACTACATAACACTACGAATAAATTTTGTTTAAATATTCATGCTTTACTACTAGGAACAACAGATTTTAGTCAACCTAAATTCATATTAATTTGCAATTTACATTTATACACACATGCATACATATCCCTCATTTAGTTCAACAGAGCCATAGTTAAAAAAACTGTTTTTAAAGAGAACGAGTTTAAAATTTTCAATTTATGTGTAATGAAAAAAGAAAATGTTATTTTTTTTCTTAACACTACGACCACACGAGCAATTTGTTGTATCTTAACACAAGCAATAACGCCGGCAGAGCGATGACGTCAAATTGCTTGTGTTCAACAATGTATCTAGAGGTGGCGAACACGTACATTCAAATATATTTGTATTTTTTTTTTTGCATATACATACCAAAATTATCCTTTATTAGATATTTTGCTAATTGTAACTTGAAATTATATTTATTTTATTTATTTAAAACATTTTTTCTTATTGTTTTGCTAAAAAAAACAATATTATTTCAATTTGACAACATGTGTTAAGAGCTTATTGCTCAGCAATGTATTTTAACATTTGTTGCTGAATATATATTCGAACACATATTCATACGGTCTACACGCTAATATCTTGTGTCGGCAATCGAATTTGACAATTTCCAAGGCAATAATTGCCTACATTATTGCTCGTGTGGACGGCTAGTAAAGAGTCGAGTAAATAAGATATTTTTATAAAATTTTTACACTATATCAACAGGAATAATGGATTAATTCTACAATATTAACACAAACATCGCGCTTTTTGAGGTATGGCCTTATTGAAGTACATGAGCGATATGTATACATACCATATGCATTTGACTATTTTAAAATATTTAATTATTTTTAAGCTCGTCAAAATATTGTTTTATTATTAATGTGCTGGCATTGCTGAAGCGAAGTTAGTGCCAATTCAACCAAAAATGTTCATATGTACTTGGGATGTCAAAAAATGCACTGAAAAATATGCGTTGACATCTGAAGAAAATTCAAATTACAAGGGTCGATAACGGTCATCTGGGTTGTTGAGACCAGCTGATGTAATATCGCCTTGTGTACATACACCAAAAATCGGATACAATAAACATTCATTAAGTTATCGTTAAGAAAATGTTGTAATTCTTTAAAATAAAACTATATACTAGAAATATGAAAGGCAGTACATTTTCTCATTCCAAAAAGTGAGGTGAAATATTAATAGATGTTAAATCAAAGAGTATAAAGAACAAAATACATATTTATATTTCATTGTGCATTTTGCAACGAAGAATGTCTTCAGTTAAAAAGGTTTTCCCTGCACATTAAGGAACACTTGAATTATGCGGAAGGTTTTCCAAAGGAGGATGAAATAAAGGCTAAAGACGAACCTGAAGAACCACAAATTGTTGTTGAGCATGAAGGAATCCAAACTGAAGCAGTTACTGCAATCGAGACACGAAGTATAAACGATGAACATCTTCAAATTTAATTAGCAATAGAAGAAACTCAGATTGCGAAATTCAGTTCAATTGAGAGAAGGGATCTAAACTTTTGTGAAAGTCCCATATAGGAAAATGAAAACTCAGTCAAAAGTGAATTCACGGAGCAACATGAAGACGAAAGTGTCATTTGCAGAAATAATAGCGAAAAAGAGTTTGTTTCGAAGGCAAGTGCTGAAACAATATACATATTTGTTAGTGGAAGTTATGATGAAGCCCAGGACTATGTGTATAAATAATCAAAGAAGCAAAAATAAAAAAGGTAATGATGTTTCCCAAAATGGAAATATATTTTTTCGGTAGTGAAAAAGGTAATAGTCTCATAATAATGTTTTAAAATTTATGTTTGAAAGAAAAAAAAACAAAAACAAAAGCTAAACAGTTGTATCAAATTAATTTAAAACATGACAGTATGAACTTTATGACTACGGTTTGAATTGCCCAAATATGTATATTTACAAAAACGTTTTACTTGTGTTATAAAGCTTTATAAAAATATCGCACTTGTTCCTCAAAAGCGTAACAACTCAAAATTTTAAAATTTTCACTTTTTGCAAAAAACCAAACAGCAGAGGTCATATCTACCCACTGTAAAAATCTCCCTTTGATTTGTCTTCTTTTCCGTGAAAAAAACCGTTATGACTCTGTGTTTTTAGAATAACTACTAACAGAAACAGTTTTTGGCCTCTACTGAAAATTCATGAATTTTGAGTTGTTACTCTTTTGAGGATATATGTAAATAATAATATTATGTAAATACATACTCGTATATAAATTTTAGGAAATTGGTAATGAAATAAGTTGGGGTGATTCAAAGGATGATGAGTCCAATGTGAGTACTATTTTGATGTACATATCACTCATTTAATAAAACAACGTCGTAACTATAAAAAAATTTATTTGCCAGAAAACGTATTTAAAGTTTTAAATTTACACATAACTTAATGCAAAAAGAAAATTTTATTTTTCTCTCAAGTATTGAGTACGTAAGATATTTATAAAAAAAATTTACACAATATGAATAACAATGTTAAGATTAATCCTGCATCATTAACTCAACAATTCAATATTTTTGCATTATGACGTTATTTTAGTAAATGAGCCAATAGAGCTTTTTTTTAACTAAATGTATATCGCTATTTTATTGCAACATTTTCATATCGTAATTTTTTATATTATTTTTTTTAATAATTTGTATCTATCCTAACCTCTGAGAGAAGAAAATTTCCAGTTTTTTAAATAAATTATTTTTTGTATAATAGTCATCTTATGCATTTTTCCTTTCTTTATTTTTTAATGAAATATGTATTTAAAATTACAGATAATAATTTTTTCTTATTAAATTATTCCTTTTACAGAAATTCAAGAAGATTAAAAAGAAGTGAAATGCCTGAATGGATGCGAATATTTGAGAGAGAGGGAGCTTATCAGCGGAAACGAAGAGAACTTCAAAAAGAAGGCACAACAAATTTGGAATGGGAAATGGGGAAAAAAGCAGAAGAAAAAAAGAAAAAAGTCCGCAAATTAAAAAAAGTTTAAACAAAGAATTTCGTATAATGAGTAAGAAGGCGAAGGTTGTAAATACTGCTAGTTACAGTCGACTCTCGATAATTTGAAATTAAATTGACCAGAGAAAACCTTCAAATTTTCTTTAATTTTCTCCCAAAATTATATCAATAATGCAAATGTTTTTTTCAATTGAAGTGAACAAAAGTATCCGTCTTACATGCAATACAAGAAAAACATTTCGCTGTTGCAGATATAAAAATCAATACGTATGTATATATTGGGCATTATTATCAGTATCGTATTACGACTTCGACTACGACTATTTTGTACTAGACTAAAGAACATTGGAACATTTTTTCTTTAATCAAATACAGAATCGTTATAGTCGTGGTCGAAATACGACACTCGTAATTAGGCCCATTAATTTGCAGCCTGTGTGTGTAAGACGTTGACGATAGAATTCTTTGCGTTTCTGCAATTTGTTCATTATAAAAAAAAGTAATTCCCCTTGTTGTGAATGGCGTCGTCGACGTCACATCAAGACAACCGAAAAATTTGTCACTTGTACAAGTATACTCTGTTTATTATTCATATAACATGATGTGGCAGCTCAGTTCAAATTTGTCTGAAAAATTAAAATAGTTAGCAGCTCAGTTCGATTTTGTCCGGACAAAAATTAAAATTAAACCAATTCAAGCAGAAAATGTTCCGAACAAAATTTGTTCTGTTCTTTCCCTCTGTCCCAAAAAGAGAAGCGTCAAGCTACATATAAAAAAATTTTCTCCGGACCAAAATTTTGTTCCTTCATTTGAACTCGCCAGGAGTCTTGTGATTGCGATTTACAGAATACCCTTTTGCGATTTCAAGTCACAATCGCAAATGTTATGCGATCTGCGAGTGTCATGCCCGACTGCTATTCGCAAGGCGATTTCAATAAGGTGAACTCCAAGGCACTACTTCAATTCGCTCTGAAATCCCTATACTTTTGATGTTAAAGTTCCCAAATTATGTGTTTAAAAAATATTTACATATGGCAACGCTTACGGCGTTTTTTTCTATGTTTATCTATAGTCTATGTTTTTCTTTGATTGAAGTATACAAAAACAAAGCATACATTTTTCTGCATTGAATGTACATCTTGCAACATGGAACGCGGCAACGTGAGAAAGTCTTCTCCAGGCGTTGTAAAAAAGTGTTCAAGTGGATTTAAAGATGTGAAAAAAACAGAAGTTAAAGCCGAAACAGAAGAAATACAAATTCAAACATTTACTGCAATTGAAACATCTGAACTAAAAGTTGAAGCCGATGCAGATGAATTCCAAGTGGATATATTAAATGCAGCAGTCGAGGATGATTTAAGTTGCGAAGGTAAAAATGAATTCACAAATGAAGATGAACTCGAAAGTAATTGCGATGGAGAAGGCATTTCCATCACTGATAGTGTGGATGAGTTTGAGGATGAGAGTGATGATACAGATCAAACACCATTGAAAAAAAGAAAACTAAATTCTGCCGGCCAGGGCAAAAAATCGATGAAAAAGGTAGCATATATTGTAATAAAGCACATATGGAGCATTATAAATATATATGCATGTAATTTATTTCTAGACAAACCGCGACGAATCGAGGGATGGTGACTACAAAGTAAGTAAATATTTTATATATTTATGTATATATGTACATACTTACATACATTCATACATTAATGAAGTATGCGCTTTAAGTATAATTCATATTTCTATCGGCCCTGTTCTGTAAACCGTATCCGAGCAAATTTCTCATTTTCAAAACGAAATAAAAGTTTTGGTGTTCTCTAAACCGAATTCACTTAGTTTTTTTACTCGTTTTTAAATCGAGTAAACATACCTGGTCGAAAGTAAATCGATTATGGTATTATTCCAATAAATCAAAGAAGAAACCTCAAAAAACAATTAGCAATTTGAGGCATTTAATACAAAATTATAACTAAATTACATGCAGTTGTACATTTAAATGTTCAAAATTAATTTAAAAAACTCTCCAACGATTGTTTCCAGTTTTACTCGAAGCATGAAGAAAAATTATTTGTATGAATAAAAACACTTTCTGTCGAAGGTTTACAGCCGAGCATTTTAAATGCTTATTTTTTTTATTAGCAGCTATCTTTGACGTTAAAATATTTTATTCAACTTAATTTCGAATATCAGCAAATCGAGTAATTTGTAGAACACCAAAGAAACATTTACTCGTTTTTGAAAATTTCTTGTTTGAAAAACGATTCGATTTACAGAACAGACCCGAACTACTCGTTTTTGAAAATTTCTCGTTTTGAAAAACTATTCGGTTACTATTGCAAGTGTAAATAGAAACCCAATTTAATGTCTTAAAATTTCACATATGTATAATCGTATACGTTTTCGCGGATATCGTTTCAAATATTCGTATTCATATTCGCGAATATCAAAAATTGACATTCGGCACATCACTAATACATTCACAACTTTTGAATTGGACTTGTTTTGTGCTTGATCTTTGTGGATTTTGTTTAGTGTGTTTCTAAATGGTATATTTTTTATATGGATTGGTCATATTTGTAAAAAGTGACATTTGGTGAAAAAAATTTGTGTGCTGTCAACATGAAGGAGGAAGCTGCCGATGGGTTGGGAAAGAGGCAGAATGATATAGTTTATGGAAAGAAAAGGAGGAAGAAAAAAGCTCTGCAGGGCGCCAACAGCTATTTTGTGGAATTTTTTCATTATCTAGTGGAAACATTGTTAATAAGACTTAATCTGCTGGAGACTATAAAAAACTTTAAGAGTGGATCTTGGAAGAACTGAACATTCGCCAAAAATTCGTCGTTCGTCGCGGTTGTGCTCCTAGCGATCTGACTCGACATAACCTCAATACTAAAAATAAAAATTCTGTGGTAATAAAGAAAAAGTGCTACTGTTTTGCACGAGAGCATTTTTAAACTTTCAAGACGAATTTCAGAAACTTGTCTCTTCACAGTTAAATTGGAACATTCAGCGTTCACTTTTATTTTTTTTTTAAGAAAACATGAATTCGAAATATAATAAAGTATTAGCTAAATGCTCCAAGATTTTCGCCACACCAGCTACCAGCGTTTCTTCGGAACGGGTGTTTTCTGAAGCAAGACCGAAGAACGCTACGTCATTGGGTGGAATTCAGTGTCTGTCGAAAAAATTAATTTTTTACATCACAATATGAAAACGACGGATTTATAATGTGCAGCATGCATAATTTATTTTAAGTTATCTCTAAAATAATATACATACATATCGCACTTGATCAACAAGAGGGTATTAACTCAAAATTTTTAAAATATCACTTTTTTCAAGAAATCAGCTAACAACATCAATATCTATCTACTGTAAAAATTTCAATGTATTCCGTTTACTCTTTCATCTCGAAAACCACTTTTGAGACCATATTCATGATAATGTAGTGATTACCTTTATTTCAACAAAAAGGTATTATTTCGAGTTAATACAAAAGTTGAAATAGGTATGAATCGTATATTTTCATAAAAAAGGTATTATTTTGATTTGAGCCTTTATTTATGTTAAAAATAATATAATATATATAATAAATAATTTCAACAAAAGCGTCATAATTCAAAATAATACCAAAAAAAAATCTATAAATTTCAAAAAAAAATGGTGTTAACTCAAAAAATAGATTTTTTTGCAATGATTGGTAAAATTTAAAACAAAAACAATGTATATATATATTTTCAAATGGAATTTGCTTCCTATGGTACATTTGAATTTTTAAATTCTGTTAAAATGTGGCCACAAACAGTTTTTTGACTCTACTGAAAATTCAAAAATTTTGAGTTAATATCCTCTTGTTGATCAATTGCGATATGTATGTACATACTTTTTAAAGCATTTTGAATTTTTCTGGTAAACTATTTTTTAAATGTTACGTTTAAATAAAGCGCATAAAATAGCGATAATTTGTGTTTTTTTTTTGTTGTGTTGCAAAGTTGTAAAAAATTTAATGGCATTGCCAAACCACATAAAATACCATCAAATTATAACGCTGAAATATCTGTTTAACGTACATATGCATACATATATACATACATATATATGTACATACGAGTATATTATTTTTTCTTGAAATTTAAAAACAAGTAGTTGAAGATGCGTTAAATAAAAATAAATAATTTAAAAATGTCGGTATAAAATTGTTTCATTTTCAAATTTTAGTTTATTATAACAAAATGATTTTGTTATTTTCAAAAGACCTATTTTATGGTTAAATGTAATAATTTTTTAAAGTATACCAAATTGATACCTCTTGGCATATTTTGTAAAATTTAAAGTGGCGATGTTATTATAATTAAATAAATTGTAGAATTAATCAGCAAAGTTTTGGCACTTTGTTTCGATATTTTTACAAAATTATGGTTTACAATTTTATGGTTGAAGTTTGAACAAATAATCGCTATTTGCGGTCCATATTAATAAAGGTTGAGGCGTTGGCTGAAGTAGTTAGCATGTTGACTACAAAGCGGAAGGTCCTGGGTTCGAGCCCGGTCTCAGACAGTCATTAAATAGCAACATCACGCATTTTTCTGATGTACCTTAGTGTCCCTTTGTATCAGTTGTAGGAAAAATTCTAATGATGAAGGCATTGACACTGGTCACTGAACTACACCGGCTTCAGCGGATGCTAATCCTAATGTAACATCAGAGCGCTCTCCTTCGTTGGTATTGTGTAGCAGAAGCATCGGAGAAGTAAAATAAGCAATAAAATGGCTACTAAACACGCCTCATTGACACCAGCGGCGCTACAATGAAGCCTTCCTCTATCTCTTCCTTCGACATCTGTCTTCTCCATCACTATCCCTTCCTTATCACCTTCTCGCACTATCTTCTCTTCAACTCACAGGTAGCACAAAGGGATCATTGTATTGTACCCTAATATATGTATACTCGTACATACATACTATAGAGTTGCATGAACAATTCCATCCATGAAACGACTGAAATGTTTGTTTACTAAAGTCCAACTTCGAATAAATATGTTAATGTTGAACAAACTGTTGTTTTTATCATACTGTGAGTGAAAACATTTCGTTTCATACTGTTAACACAAAGAGATTGTTCATTGAAACGACTTTTGTTTCATGCTGCTTTCTCTCATCTCATCTTTTGTTATTAATACGCAAGAGCAATGTTGCCAATATAGTGAAATCATCGTATTTTTTGTATGCGTCGCACATGTGTAATAGCACAGCACACAAAAAGGTAATCGGGTTTGGAATTAAGCATTTTTGGTGGAAGCTCTTCCCTACTGGGTTACCAACTTAATGATTTTAACAAGGCGTGAGACTAAAATAATCGATTCTTGAGAACTTCTTACATTTTTTATTTGACAACATATTCACGTAATCTATGAAATCTAAAAAAATCATTCTTCTTACCAAACAACTTCTACTTTTTTAAATTTTATGTAATGTGTTTTGTAAGCGAGTAATGAAATTTGGCAATCAAAAAAGTAAGTCATTATATGGCAAGTAGTTCTGATGGTAATGTGTAATTTTTTGATGGGAGGTTTCACTTCTAAATTAAAGTCTTAACTGTTACACATACATACATAACTAAGTACATACTTATGTATGTATATACCATACATATTAGTAATACACATTTTAATTTTTCATTTGCATTTTTAAATAATATAAATCTTTAAACTATTTTAATATAATACTTATTCTTGGAATGAACTGCACACAACCCTGAAATGAAATGCTATGGAAAGAAACACACACTTTTAGATGAAAAATGAAAAAAAGGAATTGGTTTATGAGAAATGAATATGTTCTTAAGCAAATTTGATTATTAGTTGTGTAGGTGTCTAAAGTCCCAACTATAATATGAATAAGCTGGCTTAAGTTAATGTCAGAATTTAACGATAAGCCTGTCAAATGCTTAAACATTTCAGAGGTGACTTTTAGGTGGCCATAATGGACTTACATGAACTTAAGCACTCCTTAGCCATAGCTGCACATCTAGGTATTGTTCATAATTTTGCAGTAATTTTGTTTCTTCTCATAACTCCTAAATGAATGCAATTCAATCTAATTAATTTGTTATAATGTGCTTATCTATTAAAAATTCACAACTAATTATATCTATCAATTTATTACATGTTTTATTTGCGTTGCCTTTGTGTATGTGTGTATATGTGTGTTGTAAAAAAATAAGTGCAAATTAAAATTTTGCTTTATTTTATGGGTTTCAGATTAAAAATCAATAAAAGAAAATTTAAAAGCAATGAATATTTTCTGCTGCTGTTTATTTGAATTTAAAAAATGCATAAACCGTTGTTTCCGTACGGAACGTGCGTTCAGTTTGGCACTTTACTTAAGCAAATGACACTTGACGAAACTTGACGAAAAGTTTCATTAAGTACATTATAGTTGCACACATACGTATTGAATGTAATCGCACAGTTGCTTAAGTTTGCTTATTCATATTATAGTTGGGCCTTAACGCTTTTGGTCACGTGCTTGTTTTTTTTAATTTCATATAATATAAAAAAATTAAAATGAATGTAAGTAAATATAATTAATAGTTTTTATTTGATTAATTGTTACCGCTGACCGAAAAAGATAATTGAATCCGCCATTTCGAAAAGAGCACATCTCCCATTTTTGACAAATACGTTTTTTTTATATAAATGATTCCTAAATGGTTCAATGCGCTACTATGTTTGAAATGGAAACATTTCTGGCATTCGTTTTATTGTCGTCGTCATATGCCCTTTTCGAAATTATTGTTTAAGCACAGAGTACGTATAAATGCAGCGCCGCTTTCATTGCTCTTCTTGCGCTTTATATTTATATTAGATACCTGAATTAAATATTTCTGCAAATTAATGTGAAGTTTTCTTTAAGTTATGTGTACTCAATACCGTGAATTTAAAGGAGGGCACATCTCATTAATTTCAAATATATAAAAAAGTATATATAATAACGTTAACTTCAAAATATTTTTGCAACTTTCTTTTGATAATTGGCCCCGAAATGTGTTTGATGCAGGATTTAACAGAAAATGTGCTGTCGTTAAGCCAAGAAGTTTTGAATGTTTACCAAATCAAAGCTAAAATAGCCAGTGGAGAGTATAAAATTGTTCCAAAATTAGGAAAAAGCAAGGTCTGGGATATTTTCGGGGAGGTAGAAATGAATGGCTCAATAAATAAAAAGATAGTAGCATGCAAGTGCTGCAATACCGCATACAAATTTAGTACTACTTCTATTTTGGTAAAACATCAATGCTATAAGGAATCAATGCAGGGACATAACCATAAGGTGGATGTGGACCAGCAAACTAAGGCACGCATTGTTGAAGCAGTTACCCAATGGACAGTTAAAAACTGCAGACCATTTAAAATGGTGGCAGATGAGGGTTTAATCAAATATACACAACTGATACTATCCATTGGCGAAAAGTATGGATCAGAAGTAGATGTAGAAAAGATGCTACCGCATCCTACGACAGTCTCACGCAATATTGATAAGTTGTACGGACAAAGCTATGACATTTTGAAAGCGGAAATAAATACACTCGGTGGAAGGGGATTCGCTTTTACAACAGGTCTCTGGACAGACAATTATGCCAAAATGTCATATATAGCCGTAACAATACATTTTATTCAGAATGCTAAACTTCACAGTAAATTGCTTGGATTCGAATCAATGAATTTTGAATCTTGTACCAGTAAGTGGATGTTTTTTTATTTACTAACAGAATGATTTTTATGAATTGGAATACTAATGCACGGTTTTTATTTTTGTTTGCCAATAAATTTCCTATAGATGACAAAATTTTGCGGAAAGTAACTAGAATACTGGATAACTTTCAGTGCAGTCTCCACAAAGGGATGATTGTAACTGACAGGGGATCCAATATGAGAGCTGCATTTACAGGGTACAATCATATATTTTGTTTTAACCATTTGCTACACAACATAGTAGAAAAAGCCATCAAAGAAATAGCGGGCATCGAAGATTTATGTAAAAAGTGCACAAAACTTGTTAAGTATTTTAAAAAGTCAGGATGCAATGCAGAATTGACAACGACTTTGAAAAGTTTTACACCCACCCGAGGGAACACCATATACTTTTTACTAAAATCAGTCCATCAAAATTGGACGCAGATTGGCGAAATTTTGCATGAAAAACAACAGCTGATCAGAATATCTGGTATAAATGAAAATTTGATGCAACAGGTTATGAATGTACTACGAAGTTTCGCGGAAACGTCGACAGAACTTGAAGGTGACAGCTATCCGACTCTCCATCTAGCCGTAATACATGTTCACTTTTTAAAGCGATTATGTGAGGAAGAAAATACTGATGATCAGGACTGCGTAAAAAAATTCAAAGAAAAGTTGAATATTTTGCTCAGTGAAGTTGTTATGAAAAATTTGAAAATTTTCCACAAAATAGCTGTGTTTTTGTTTCCCCCAGCAAACAAAATGCTTCAATTTTCAAGTAACGAAAAAGAAGAAATAAGGAATCATTGCAAATGTATGATGAATGATTTTTCCAGTGACTCTCATCCGATTCAAAGTAACCGAGTCGTGCCTTTGTCAGCAAGAAATGAACGTGTTTTCGCAGGATTTTTTCAATCATCGGTTCAAACAAGTATATGTGACAGAATTCAAAGCGAATTAAGTGCTTATGAAAGCACTCATGAAGTTTTTCATGATGGCTTTGATGTGTTGCTATGGTGGGAATTAAATAAGTCTAAATTTCCTCTTTTATACCAAGTAAGCTCTAAGATTTTCGCCGTACCAGCTAGCAGTGCGTCTTCGGAACGGATGTTTTCGGCAGCAAGAAATTTACTTTCCGAAAATCGTTGCATCCTTGGGTGGAATACAGCGTCAGTCGAAAAAATTATGTTTTTACATCATAATATGAAAACGCAGAATTTCTAACGTGATGCATAATTCATATGACACTTTTTTCATTAATATTTACTAACTGAATTTATAATATTTATTTAAATCATGCATAAGTTTTTAGTTTTCTTTGCAATAATATAATTTTAAAAGCATATTGAATTTTTCTGATAATTACTTTTTTACAAATTGCATTTCAATAAACCACATAAAATAATGATAATTTGTGTTTTATTATTTTCTCTTATTATGACTGAGCGAAATGTACAAAAATGTCGAGCCAGCGTATGCACATGTACTGAAAAACCAATTTAAAGTAATAAAATTTCTTTTTGTAAAGTGCCCCGAAATAATAATTTTCTTTAGTAATCAGGTACCACCATTTTACCACCGACCAAATAAGAGGAGTTTTATAAATTTTAAGTGTGCATCTGTGTGTCAGCCTGCGCATTCGCAGAACCAAAACGTCTATACCAATTTCCATTTACTTTGTTATTGTTTGAGAGGTGACTTTATCGAGAGTGTTTTGAGCAATGTTTGAAGAAAATCGATTCAACAGTTTGGAAGTTATAAATTTTTAAGTTAATTTTATGATTATATTTAAAATTTTATGTACATACGAACTCTTTAAATTGATAAGAGCTTAAACCAGTTCACAATAGTTTATTAGTTGTGTGACAAAAATTAAATAAAACACAACAAAAATACTCATTTCCAAGCGAAAATAACTATTTATATACTTCCACGCAAAAATATAACTAAAAATTATTTTTGAAATTAATATTTGTAACAAAACTCAAAAATTTTGTGATAACAAATCTAATGTAAAAATACGAAATTTTAAACAACAATAATATTGCATTTAAAAGAAAGAAAATT
The DNA here is from genome assembly GCA_936439885.1 of Nowickia ferox. Taxonomy (NCBI): domain Eukaryota; kingdom Metazoa; phylum Arthropoda; class Insecta; order Diptera; family Tachinidae; genus Nowickia; species Nowickia ferox. The sequence goes on along the minus strand of OW387025.1, from coordinate 6,696,548 downwards.
ATGTTACTTTTAACTTATGTTTATATGTAATCCATTTTGTGAAAGCGAAAGACAGTATAAAATTAAATACTTTTATCTAAATGAAATATTTTACCGAAGTTGCAGATTATTCCCACTAATAAAAACTGAGTTTAATTTAGAGCTCGCTAAAATTTTTTAACTTCCTTTTCGGCGATTATTCTAGTATTTTTCCTTTTCCTACAACTGGCAACACTGATCTTTAAAAGCATTTTGTTTTTGCATGAACTTAATCGAGATCTACTCAACACATGTTCTGTTTCACATTTGTAAATGTTAGTATGCTCTTGTATTAGTAAACAAACCAATATCATTTTACTGCGTTCTTAACTATTGACTGCCTTATTCATAAAAAATAATTCAGGTTTATTAAGCGTTTATTTGACATATTCTATGGGAAATTTGTCAAATAAACCTGTAATAAACTTAAAATATTTTTTATGAATTAGACCGTGAGTGTTCATTGTGCTTGTTTCATAGTTATTCATCTGTATCAAATAGAATGAAACGAATAAAATATTTATAGCGAAAGTTTCATGAACATCATTATTTAGTTTCATGCATATGTTTAATACATACATATGCGTGTGTATATTTAACTACTCATTTAACATTTTATAGTTTTATAGCGAGAGACACTATAAAATCAAATATTTTGTATCTAAAGGTATGGTCACACTTGCGCAAACATTTGCCCAAAAAAACGTAACCACTAAATATTAGTGAAACACATTTTGATCCAGACACGTGTTTCTTAAGTTAAACAGTTTCATAAACAACTAATAGACAAGTCATAGTATCCAACATTATTGGAAACTATTTAACTTAACAAACACGTCTCTGAATTGGAAGCTTCTATATTAATATTTAGGGGTTACGTTATTTTGGGCAAATGTTTGCCCAAGTGTGACCATACCTTAAATGAGATATTTTACCAATGAAATTTAAAACTTTAATTAAAAATTTGTTAGAATTTTTAATTTTTTTTTTTTGTATTTTCTTTTCTCAAGTGGTTTTCTCATTTCCTATAACTGGCAACACTGTCTTTAAAAGAATATAAGTTTTATCAGTGATGGGAATTGGAATTCTTGATTTCGTGCCGAATCTGTTTCTAAATAGTGCCAAAATCACTTTAATAGTGCCAAATTACTTTTTATATAATTTAAATGTTAACACTTGATGTTCGTTTAGTATACTATGTTCCTTAAATGATACATTATTGTGTATAGCTAGAAAACCCCATGAACATCACAAAAAACACGTTCCAAAATTAGTTGTTTACACACAAAAAACTTATTTACCGGTTATTGATCGAATGGACAAAAAGTGCCAGAACAGGAGCGAGAGTGCCACAGTGCCAGCTAACATCCAATAGTGCCAAAAATGGCATGATTGTGCCACATTTCCAATCACTGGGTTTTATCCCGTACTTTTTCGGCAAAATGAGAGCAAACTAAAATTACTCTCAATAACACAAAAAAATGTAAAAAAGTACGGGAATACGAAAAACCACAAATTTTACCATAAAAGGAAATGTATAACTATTTCTTATATAAATTTCTAAGGCCGAAGAAAAATTACACTGTGCTCGAATCGGAAACTTTTTTGTAACAAGCCGGGGGTGGGGGACCCTGTGGGTAAAACTAATTGTCGCTTGGGATAAAAATTTACAGCCTTAATCTCAAAACTAATCAACAATATTGCCATTGTGATCATGCTAAACTATAATATACCATAATATTTTAATTCCATAATATTTTAATTCCAATAAAAAAGTTAATTTCTTACTAAATGTCGCTTACGATTAAATCGAAAATAAGGCTCGATATGTTCTTTTAATCGATATAAAAATAAATAAATGGTAGAAAACTGGGAAAAATTGCGATTTTTTGGTACTTTTAACTAAGTTTTCAATCTTAATCATTTTATAATTTTATATAAAAACGCATAAAACTTTGTCCATCCCTAGTTTCTAATTATTTTTTTGATACAGTCAAGAAGAAGAAAAACATTACGCTCCCAAAAGCTCTCTCACTTGCCCAGACTTGAGTACGGGTACAGTGTTCAGTAAAAATGGACTCCCGCGTACTCCCAATGTTGAGTACGGGATCAAACCTTTTATTAAACTTTTGCTCTAGGAACAATATGTTCGACATATGTAGCTTAGCTTAACTCGAGAAATGTTCGATCGATTTTGTTATTATAAATAGAATACTGATATCTTTTAGAATATGTTGTCAAACGATGATATAAGTATGGACTCCATTGATACGGAAATGGAAAGAAATGCTACAAATATGTTGAACAAAGCTGCTATAAAAACCAAACTTCTTAGTGGAGATTATGAGTTGCTTCCAATAAAGGGCAGAAGCAAAATTTGGTTAATATTTTGCAAAATACAAAATGAAAATATGGAAGTGCTACCTGATATAGTGGCTTGTAAAATTTGTAAAAATCTTTATACATATAATGGGAAAGCAACATCAAACTTAGTGAGACACAAATGTTACATTGGAGTCGAATGCGAAACAAAAAAAATAGAACCTAATGCCGAAACCATAGAGAAGGCAGTACAAAGGATTACAGAGTGGTCAATAAAGAACTGTAGGCCAATTAAAATGGTGGAGGACTCTGGTTTCCGAGAACTTGCCCAATACTTCATTTCAATTGGAGCAAACTATGGAGCAAATATCAACATCAAAACACTTCTGCCCCATCCAGTAACCATAAGCAGAAATATAAACAAGTCATTTAACATTTTATTTGACAAAATTAAAAATGAAATAACATTAATCAAAGATAATGGATTTGGCCTTACTTCAGACCTTTGGACTGATAACTATTTGAATAAAACATATATAGTATTAACTATACATTATGTCATAGATGGTAATTTATACAGCAGGCTGCTGGGAATGAAATCGATGAAAGCAGAAAAACGCACAAGTAATTATATATTCAGGTATGTGATGGAAAACGATCGTGTGATGTGTGTGATGAATTCCGATCTATTTTCAGTATAATTTTTGAGCTAATTTTGAACTACCGACTTCTAAAAAGTACACTAAAAGATAAAATATAATCCACATAATAGGTTTGTGAGAAGAAATTTGTAAACAATGTTTGGAAAAACTATTAAAAACAAGTTTTAAAATTGTTGACAAAACGACTATAAGAAACACATCACACCTTTTATCGTTTTCAAATTGTTTTTGTGTCTAAATCGTTTTTCATCACATACCGGATTATTTTTATCAAATATATCAATAACACAGCTGAACAAAATATTAAACTCATCCTTAACTATTCTTATTTGGTTTTTTTTTGAGTTTTTGAAATATGAACTAGAAGCTTTTCCTGTAAAGCAATTGGAAATCCATTCAAATTAACATTTTTGTAAATATAAAATAAAATGTCTTAGATTCTCTAGTAAATACTGAGCTAAAATATATTTTAAAGACTCGAATAAAAAGATTGAAAGTTTTGAAAGAACTTACAATAAACAAAAAAAAAACTAAATTTTGAACATCCTGGCAGCACAACCTCTCATGACTGCACCTAAATGAAAGGATTTTTTTTATAGATTAATAATTCATTAATACGCATTAAACGATAAATTTTCTTTTTATTTATATCTAAAATTAACTCTAACGTTGGGGCCACATATGTAAGCATTTTAAAACCCCACATTTCTGCAGTTTTAGCGAAATATATGACTTGAAACATTACTAGAGTTTTTCTCTATGCGGACTTTTTCATTTTCCGTGAAAGCGGGAATGATTTTTAAATTTCCCGGTAACTCCAGCTCAGTACACATAACAATACATAATACATACATATTATTTAGTTTAATTTATTAAAAAAAAAATATAATTCATGAGATCTACAAGGTGGACCAAAAGAAATAACCCTATTGGAAGATGCTCTTATTTTTGTAAATGGCGGCCGTCGAATCTGTTTTGACATTTGTGAACTAGACAGATGTAGAATACAAGTGAACAAGCCATGGAGCGATACACTCCCCAAGAACGCGGAATAATCGTGTCGTTTCGTTCCCGGTTCGCCTCATATCTCGTTTTGGCGATTTACACTGGCCCGCAAGATCGCCCGATTTAACCGTTCCAGAGTTTTTTGTGGGGTTTTTTGAAGTCCCTTATTTACGAGAACAAGCCCGAGACCCTGGAGGCCCTCAAGCACAACATTCGACACGAGTGCGAGAATCTGTCGCCTGAAGTTCTCGCCGAAGTGATGAAAAATGCCATAAATCGAGCAATCAATTGTGACGTCGCCCACTTGGCCGATATCATCTTCACGACTTACCAATAAAATTCTAAAGGTTCAAATAAACATAATCCAAAAACATAATCGAAGTTTCAATTAATATGATATTGCTTAGCAGCAACAGTTTTTTTTTCAAAAAGTAAACTCCTGCTTTCGCTTCTGATTTGAAAGTAAAAAGCAACTGTTGAAAAGTATTTTATGGTGTTTGCGCATTCATACAGTTTTCTTTTGCTGTGACTTTGTACTATGGACGAGTAAAATCAAAGAAACAGTTCGTACCTGCGCAGTCATCAGCAGCAAAAGTAAAATAGTTAAGTTCAAAGAGCACGAAAAGTTGCTTTGCTTTCGACTTACAGCAAAAACTGACTTTTTTTTACTTTAAAAAAATAAAAACTGTGAAGCAGTAATACAGTCGAATTTTGTCAAACTGAATTATTACATCGCATTATTTAGATATTTTTTTCGAATATTAAAAGTTATAAGTATTTATTTTTAGTACAAGATTTTTTTTAACAATATTTCCCTGCAACATATTTTTTCATGGAGTATGAATCTCTTTGGTTAACACATAGTAAATTTTATGGCAGTGTAACGCGGTAATATAGTATACTAAAGATTTTTTTCCACTGCATCTAAGATACATATTTGAAAACACAACTTTAAAAGTTAAAAAATGTTTATGTGGAACCTAAAACTGGTGTATTTCCTATTATTAAACTTAAATTTGTTTGATTTTCAGTTGATTTTTAAGTTTTATAAATCTTCTTCCGTGGTTTACATTCACTGGGACTGATAGCGAGAGGAAAAAAAAATTCCAATTGTTATTGGCCTTTCACACACGAGACTAATTTTTATGCCGCACAATTTTTGTTAATTTTAGAACACACGAGACTAATTCATCTGGCATAAAAATGTATACGTGCACACAGCTTTGTGTGTATTAGTGTGTTTTGTATTCATTTAGTCCTAGTTTACACTGTGCAAGTCTTATTGCTAAGCTGATTAGTTTGTTAGGAGAGAGAGGCAAGGGGAACAGAAACGTTTCTTTCCCCCTTGCCTCTCTCTCCTAACAAACTAATCAGCTTAGCAATAAGACTTGCATAGTATGAAACATTTGCTGTTTTTTAAGTTGTGTGTGTATTTCTTTTGTGCTGCTGATGCGGGGTTGCACCTGATTGAAAAATTATGCCAACCTCAAAACCACTCTCTGCCTCTCTTACCGCCAAACTGGCATGTTATGCCAGCACATCGTGTGCGAAAGGGCATTCACAATAGGAGTGATTACCGATCTTAGGGCTAATAAATCAGTCAAAGTTTAATCGCTGGTTTAGTTAAACTAAACTCATATTTATATGTAGTGTAAACTCAACAGGAGTAAATCAGTGAACCATACCTTATAAGTAGTTTAAAAAATAATATTGTAGCAGCACTAGAACAAATGTCAAAAAACAGATGTTTTGCAGCAGGCTATCAATTCTTTGATCAAAATCAAAAATGCAAAAAAGTTAAAAAATTTTAATTAAAGGTCGCCAAATTTTACTGAGAAAGGAATTATATTTATACTTAGCGAAGTAGAATAGTATAAAAGAATAATAGAGTGCAAGAAAACAAGTCGAACAAGATCTAAAGAAAAAATAGAGACTTGGAAAAAAGTTGAGTTCTCTTTTAATGCAAAACATATGGTCTGTAAGTAACAAAAACATATGTATGACCTGCATTGATAGTTTAAACGCCCAATTTCATGCGTTTACAGATGGTTTAAATACTGTACTGATTTATAGGTTTGCTAGTTTAAAAAAATTTTCAACCCAAAATAGAGATTAAGCTGCAATAATTCATTAGCCCTTAGATGTGTAACCTTCAGAAAGGGAACAATTAGAGAGGTACATACATAAATATAATCATGTAAACTATGTTCGTAGTAATGGTTTCAAAACAATAAATTTATGCGGTTCAAAAACTCAGAAACGTGAAGTTTTCAAACGTTAGTTATGTGGCCCTAAAATAAGATTGGCTGATTGGCTGATTGGCATTAGATAATAAGCAATATGTACATACGAAAATGTTTCTTAAATTTCAGGTGAAAATATCAGGAAAAAAGTTGACCATTTACTAAATAGGTTTGATTTAGATCTAAATAAGGCTATTATCGTCACTGGTCGTCGTGACTCAAATATGATTGCCGCCTTCCTATTTCATGACAACATATATTGCATTGACCATCTGTTGCAAACCACAATGCAAATATCTATAGAAGAAATAGAAGAAGTATCAGAATTATGTCACCAGTGTACTAAACTGTTAAAATATCTTAACATATCAAGCTTAAATTCAAATTTGCAAACCACATTAAAAGATTTTGCGCCAACTCGTTGCAATACAATGTTCTCAGCGCTTGTCTGCATTGAAAAAAATTGGGCTGAAATTGGCCAACAACTTCAAGAAAAAAACAAAACGGAAACCATAAAAAACGTAAATTTAAGCTATATAAGTGCAATTACCAATCTATTAGCACATTTCCAGGATACAATTAAAAAGCTAGCAGGGGAGAATTACCCCACAATTCATCTCGTTTTAATTTACATACATAGATTAAAAAAAGTGTGCAATATTTGTGCTGAAGACATTGATATAATAAAGCAACTTAAACAAAAGCTGAATAGTTACTTGAATACAACTGTATTGCGCAATTTAACAACTATTCACAAAATAGCCTTATTTCTTTTTCCACCGGCTAGTAAATTAATTCAATTTAATGAGGAGGAAAAGATTGAAATAAAATATGCGTGCAAGCAAATGATGAAAAACTTTTTGGAAGGTGTAAAACTGGTGGACCAAACCGTGCGGAATGAAAATATCTCTGCCAGTAACAACGAGTTATTTTCTGATTTTGTCCAGCAGCCGGCAAAATTAACCATGATGGATAAAATAGATGCGGAGATTTTGGCATATGAAATGCTCAACGTAACATTTTACGATAACTTTAATGTCTTGCAGTGGTGGAATTTGCACAGCAAAGAATTTCCTTCTCTTTACAAAGTGAGCTGTAAAATATTGGCGACCCCCGCCAGCTGTGCACCGTCGGAGATGGTGCTTTCACGCGCGAGAAACATCATAAGTGAAAAAAGATGTATAATTCCATCAAATGATGTTGCAATAAATGAAATAATGTTTCTTCATGCCAATATGAATGAGAACGACAGCTAAGCGATGTCTTAAATGCTTCGATTATTTTGTAATAAGTAATATTAAATTTGTGTAATAAAAGGATCAATTTGGAACGCTGCGCAATGTGAAATGTTTGACTTGTTTGTGTACATGTGAATATGAAAAATAAAACCGAAGTTTGAAATTTTTTGCAACCTCAAGTTAGAACTGTCAAATGATAAATATATGAAGTAAATAATACGCAGTTGAAATAAAAACAGTTTTACTGAAAAGTTTAAAGCGAACCACCCACTTGCAATATAATTGCACAATTTTTCGTATTATACAATAATATCGCCAATGTATATGTCATATTCGAAGGTGGCACAATATACATATTGGCAAATGTCAAAGACTTTTGATTTTTATTGTGCAATCAAGCCAATTTTGTAATGTGGTGGCAACATTGTGCAATGTTGTTTACTTTTTCACTGTCCGGAAAATTGGTTAATATTTTCTTTGAAAATATTGTGCCATTTATTGCATAGTATAGGTCAAAACGACAATAATATGTACAACAACATATGCAATAATATTGTATAATGGATGGGCCGCTTAACACATCCATACATAAATAAAATGGATTTTTGTTATGACGACGAAGACTTTAGTGATTATGAAGCTAGAATAACTTGGATAGCAAAATTTTGAGAAAAATAAGAATAATATGAAATGGATTTCGTTTAACAAAGAGGTCTTTCCAGGATGATTTTAGAATTAATTTCATTTGATTTAAAATTTGATTATCTTTTTTGGTTTTATTTTTGGAGCATCACTATTTTTTGAGCCCATTTTCTTTATTTTTTAATTTTCCAAAATATCAGAATTCAATTATTGAAGTTATTTTTTAAATGAAAGTGTTGCCCTATTTAAGTAAAAATATTTTCAAGGATGCCATATCTATATCGAAAACAAAGTATGGCATTTCTAGCTAAATTGACAACTGTTAATCCATCACTGACAAACATCATGGGCGGTTAAACAACGTTTAAATTTGTTTCTTGGTTAACTCAAACGTATGTTAAACTAAGTTTAACTAATTAGTAAAAAAAACTAGCCCTGAAAATTGCTTCTATGTATATGCATAAGTACATATGTATGTATGCTTGTATGGACATATCGCACACTAAATCATAAGCAGTCACAACACAAAAACTTTCAGATGCTGAGTAGTGACAAACAACTGTTGATACCGTACAAATGAAGCAAGTATGTACATATGTAACATAAAAATAAGCATAACGGTATTTTATATTCTTCAAGAAGACTGTATTGCAAAAGAAATTGTTGCGGTCGTTAGAGATTTGTTCAAATAACTGGTTTATAAATAAAACAAAACCACTTTAATCATTTGAGTTGTGACTGTTTATGATTTAGTGTGCGATATGTTGTTTGAAGTTTCTTTTAGTAAAAGTACATAGTAATTATGAGCAAATGTATTTGATAATATTACCCGTTTTAGACACGCAAAGTTTACTTTGCAAATTCTTAGTCCAGCTGGGAGAAAGGCAGAAAGGGATAGTCTTCCTCCCTCTGTATTTCAAACAGCTAAATTAACACTTTACAAAGTAAACTTTGCGTGTCTAAAATGTAATCGAAATCTAAATGTAATCGAATAATCTTGAACTTATTTAGATAATTTGATGATTTATTACTTATACAACTAGATGGCAGCGAACGAATCAAATACTGGAGATGAATTAGCTGAAATTAAACGTCGTTTTTATAATTATTCAGTAATAAAGTCTAAAATTCGAAAAGGTGAGTTCAAAGTAGTTAAGAAAACAGGCAAAAGTATAGTTTGGCGTATATTTGGCAAAATTGAAGATAAATTTGGTCAAGAAATACGAAATGTAGTTGTTTGCCTGAATTGTTCGAACATATTAAAATATACCAATGGTAGAACGTCAAATCTGTTGAAACACAAATGCATCATTAAAGCAAAAAATGATTTCTACAATGAATCAAAATTTGAAGCAGACGCTAAAACAAAACTAACTTTTCTTAATACAATTACGGAGTGGATAATAGAGAATTGTAGATCTTACAATATAGTTGAGGATTCTGGTTTTATCAAAGTTGCTGCATACCTTATATCTCTTGGAGCAAATTGTGGACGAAATGTTGACGTACAATCCATGTTGCCACATCCTAAAACTATATCTGAAAATCTAACCCGAGTATACGATGATTATTTTCAAACAGCTAAAACTGAAATAGCCTCGGTTAAAGGCAATGGATTTGGTCTTCTGGCCGACCTTTGCGAAAATAGCAACTTTAAGAAAGCATACGTATCTTTAACTATTCAGTATGTAAAAGAGGGAACTTTGGTGAGCAGACTCTTGGGAATGAGGCGTATGGAAGCTGAAAAATGCACAAGTAATTAATTATGCAGTTTAGTTCGGTAACAAATCGCTTAATTCTGCTCTTGAATTTTAATAATTCCTTGTTTGGTTTTGCTACCTTTTAAATTTACAGAGCTAAGCGGTTTGTCTACCTAACTGCTCACAAATATACGTACATATGTACATATGTACACACATATAAACGAAGAAATACATACATATGTAACTTATCAATTGCAGGTGACAACATCAATGCAGAGGTTTGTGCAATTTTGAAGGAATTTGACTTAGACCTAGATGAGAAGGCAATAATTGTTACCGACCGAAGGTCGATTATGGTTACAGCATTTCAGAAACATAATCATATCTTTTGCGTAGACCATTTACTTAACAATATGATTCAAAAATCCATGGAAGACATTTGTGATCTAGCTGATTTAAGTAACAAATGTAGTGACTTAGCCAAATATATGAAGATATCTGGGATGAACTCATGCTTTGATACAACGCTTAAGAGTTTTTCAACTACTCGATGGAATACCATGTATTCTTTATTTGTTTCGGTCGAAGAGAATTGGCCCAATATAAATCAAACATTACAAAAACGCAATGAACTAAATAGAATACGTAATATCAACCCAAGTCACATAACCGCAATTATCAAGGTTCTAAAACCTTTTCAAGAAGCTTTCGGAAAATTAGAAGGTAAAAATGATGCAACTATTCACTTTGTTTATATGATACTATACCATTTGCAAAGGAAGTGTGTTTGTGATAGCTCCGACTTAGGAGTGGTTAAACAGCTAAAAGCAAAATTAAACGCTTATTTAAATTCAGAAATATTAAACAATTTAACTATATATCATAAAATTGCAGTCTTCCTTTTCCCTCCAGCAAATAAATTATATAAATTTAATTTGAATGAAAAGACGGAAATAAAAAATGAATGCCGCCGAATTATGGAAAGTTATCAACAAGAAATGCCCGAGCCAGAATATCAAAAGAAAGCACAAGCGGAGCTCGAAATAAAAGAATTGTTTTTCGATTTTGTGCAACCGCCACAAAACGACATGGTACTTGACCGAATAGCAAAGGAAATAGCGACTTATGAGAATTTAAATATTACCAGCTTCTCCGATGATTTTAACGTTCTACAATGGTGGAACTCACATAAAAATGAGTATCCTCTCCTGTATAAACTAAGTTGCCAAATACTAGCAACGCCTGTAAGTAGCGCAGCTTCAGGAAGGTTATTGTCCTCAGCGCGGAATTTAATTTTAGAAAAAGGTTGTATTGCATTGGATGATGATGATGCTGATGATGATAATATAAGTGAATTAGTTTTTTTACATTCGAACGTAAAGAAAAATGAATTGTTTGCACTATTAAGAGAAACATAGAAGATATTCTTTTTTAATTATAAATTTCAAAACTACTGATGAGATATTTTGCTTCATTATTATTTTTTATGGTTTTTTGTTATTGTTATAACAGAATAATAAAACCTATACATACATAAATATTTTTAATTTTAATAAAAGGACTAATTTATTTCTTAAGTGTTGTTGAAAAATTAACTAAAAAAATATAAAAATTGCTTAAATTTAATGAGGTATGTAATAAATATTAAATTAAATTTTTTTTTTGCTTTGAGTGTTCATTAACATTTGTTTCTTTACCACAGAGAAAAACACTGAAAACGTATAAAAATTACATACATGACGTAAGTGGGATCCCAAATGAGGGCGGCTTTGAAATAAACGAATTTTTTGGCGAAGCAGCCGAGATTTCCTCTTCGGGCAAGTAGTTAGCAATCGACTTTTTGTACTTTTTTTTTGTATTACAAAAATCTGTGATGTTCTTGTAAACGATCATATTGTGTACTATTGTGCACACTACTACATACATGCCTACTATATACATTGGGGTTTTGCAAGCTTTTGTGAATTATGGTTTAACTCTATTCAAGTGTTGCTTAAGGCCGTGATACACTTACCCTGCACAATCGTGCGATTTTTGAGAAAATACGAACCGAAAGGAAATGCTTTCGAATTTGCATGTAATTAACATAATAATTTTTTCATTTCGAATTACAGAGCAGATCCCCTGGTATGAGGGGGTCTATGAAAATTTTCAAAAGACAATAACAATTCACCAGATCAGGGTTGTAGTATTTCGCAGATCTTGCGATTGTGTAGGATAGTGAGTCATGGCCTTTGGCAGCAACGAAATGCATCTACACGTGCTAAATCAACAACAAATAAATTTTTTATAAAAATAAATAGCATTTTAAACCAAAAAAGTTTTAAGAAAAAGTTGTCTTTTTCTTTTTCTAAAAATTATAAAGTAGTCTACTTAAGCATCCATACAAGCTATGTACGCCTGCCCGCTAGGTCTCTTATATCCAATAATTTCTAGTTTGCCACTTTTTTTATCTTTTTCTTAACTTTTTAAAATTTATTATTTAGTAACAATAATAAATGTATTCAAGAGGCAAAGCGAGAAAATATTCATGTGAAAACTTATTTATTTATTAAACCATGCAACCAACAATTAAACGTACTTAATTTTTTTTTTTTACATAATCGCTGATATTATTTCTTGCACAACTACATAGGTGTCAGCGAACGAATCAATTAATACAGATGAAGCAAACGCAAGTTTTTCTACTAATTCAGCTTTAAAACATAAAATTTTAAGAGGTGAACTAAAAATAAGTGAGAGGAGAGGCAAAAGTAACGTTTGGAAGGTGTTTGGCAAAATAGAAAATTTGTTTAGTTGCCTGTCGGAAATGCATAAATGTATATAAATGCATCAATAGCTAAACGTCAAATCTGATTAAGCACAAGTGCTACATTACAGCTAAATCTGAGCATGAAAAGGCTTCAAAAATTGAAGTAAGCACAGAAGAGAAATTAAATTTCCTAAATAGATTTATTGGTTGCATACTAGTGAATTGTAGATCTTTCAAAATAGTTGAGGACTCTGGTTTTATGAAAACAGCTGAATACCTTATACATATTTACTGGGCCAAAGTATGGACGAAATATGGACGTGCAATCCATGTTACCACATATTAATGATATATCTGAAAATCTAATCAGAGTATACGATGATTATTTTCAAAGAGCTAAAACTGAAATAGCCTCAGTTAGAGGCAATGGATTTGGACTTATGAGGGAAAATTGGTGAGCAGACTCTTAGGAATGGGGCGTATGGAAGCTGAAAAATGCACGGATAGCTGATGGTACAGATAAAAATAATACAGGGAATTTTTTAGTTGTTAAAACGGGTGAAAATTTGTACTTTTATGTTTATCATCTAATGATTTTTGTAGTCCACCATCTATACATATGTATGTATGTATGTATATATGGCCCTATGGGCTCGGTTGGTTATTGTTATAAATAAATAAAATAAGCTTTCATATGATACCCATATTGTTATACTAAATAAAAAAAATTACCAAGAAAATTCCAAAATTTTGTAAGTCCGTATCTCTGTAAATATGTCTTTCCGAGGAATTTTGTACGTAACAGTTTTTTCTTGGAATTAAATTTTCTCTTATTCGAGAAATAAGGGTCGGAACCAACTTTTCTACTTAATTTTGTTGTTGTTATTTTTTTCAATTTCCTACCAGATAGCAAAAAAAATTTTTTGAGATTTTTCGCAGTTCCTATGGAAAGTTCAGAGCCTCATAACTCGGAAAATATGCGTCGCCGCCAACTTTATTATTGAATATTTTTTCTTATTTTTCAATTTTCTATCACATGGACTACATTTTATTTTATTCGGACCTGCTTCACTAAAATGCATTTAAGCCAAAAATTCTTTTCTAAAAATCTGCCAATTGGAGGCAAAAATCGCCGAATCCTCATTATGCTATTTTCAGAAATCTGGCAACTTTGATTGCAGCTGGGAGCTTATACTCAAAACACTCAAGTATTATTTGGTTGACATGCATATGCATTGTACACAAAATACTTTCAGTGGGCTTTGTATTAATTTGGAATAGTGCATTTTGTATTAATCTCTAACAACTTATAATAAACATATGGACACTCAAAGGTATGTACATACATATGTGCTGTAAAAAAGACTTTATTAAGCATACGTAAATACATCCAGATGTAGTACTCGGTCATTCTTAGGCTAAAAGTTGTTTTATTGAAATACGCAATCACAAAAAATCCAGAACTACTCTTTATTTTACAAAAAAAAAACATGGATAGATACTCATTGCCTATTTAAGTATGTATGTACATACTTATAAACATTTCTGTATGTACAAATATACAAATATATTATACAGAAAATGTACATATGTATGTATGTATGTATGTATATGTGTGTGCAACCACTCTTTAGTCATGTTAAAGTCGCTTCTATATGCATGCGTACATATTTATGTATGCACGGATATACATATGTATGTATGTATGTATGTACATACTTGTTTTAGTTTTACTCTAAAGTTTCTTTAGTAAAAGTACATACATACCTAGTAAATACATATGAGTAAATGCATAAATGTGCCCTTAATTATGAAAGTGGTCTAAGTCACATGCATTTTTGCTTCGAAATATTAAATAAATCTTAAAAAATCTGCAATAAATAGTTAATACCTAAATATTAAATAAATTTATATTAATCAAGACTATAACAACTCCAAATTAAAATGCTGTACCTATAATATAAAAATATTTTTTAATTTTTTCAAATATAATCTAGTAAATATCTCGACAAGAGAAATATATGATTTAGACCACTTTCATAACTAAGGGCACAAATGTATTTGATAGCATGAAATCGAATGAATAATCCTGAACTTATTTAGATAATCTGATTTATTACTTGTACAACTAGATGGCAGCGAACGAATCAAATACTGCAGATGAATTAATTGAAGGTACCAGTGGTTTTTATAATTATCAAGTAGTAAAATCTAAAATTCAGAAAGGTGAGTTAAGAGTAACTGAGAAGACAGGCAAAAGTAAAGTTTGGTGTATATTTGGCAAGATTGAAACTAATTTTGGCCAAGAAATACCAAATATAGTTTTTTGCCGTAATTGTTCGAATATATTCAAACATCTCAACGGTAGGACGTCAAATCTGATGAAACATAAATGCTTCATTAATGCTAGATCTGATATCTACAATGAATCGAAATTTGAAGTAGACACTGAAACAAAATTAACTTTTCTTAATACAATTACGGAGTGGATAATAGAGAATTGTAGATCTTTCCAAATAGTTGAAGATTCTGGTTTTATCGAAATTGCTGAACACCTTATATCTCTTGGGGCAAATTATGGACGAAACGTTGATTTAAAATCCATATTACCACATCCTAAAACTATATCTGCAAATATAACCAGAGCATACAATGATTATTTTGAAAAACTGAAAACGGAAATAGCCTCGGTTAAAAACGATGGATTTGGTCTCATGGCTGACCTTTGGGAAGATAATTACTTCAAGAAAGCATACGTATCTTTAACTATTCATTATGTGAAAGAGGGGACTTTGCTGATCAGACTCTTAGGAATGAGGTGTATGGAAGCTGAAAAATGCACAAGTAATTAATTATGCAGTTTAGTTCGGTAACAAATCGCTTAATTCTGCTCTTGAATTTTAATAATTCCTTGTTTGGTTTTGCTACCGTTTAAATTTACAGAGCTAAGCGGTTTGTCTACCTAACTGCTCACAAATATACGTACATATGTACATATGTACACACATATAAACGAAGAAATACATACATATGTAACTTATCAATTGCAGGTGACAACATCAATGCAGAGGTTTGTGCAATTTTGAAGGAATTTGACTTAGACCTAGATGAGAAGGCAATAATTGTTACCGACCGAAGGTCGATTATGGTTACAGCATTTCAGAAACATAATCATATCTTTTGCGTAGACCATTTACTTAACAATATGATTCAAAAATCCATGGAAGACATTTCTGATCTAGCTGATTTAAGTAACAAATGTAGTGACTTAGCCAAATATATGAAGATATCTGGGATGAACTCATGCTTTGATACAACGCTTAAGAGTTTTTCAACTACTCGATGGAATACCATGTATTCTTTATTTGTTTCGGTTGAAGAGAATTGGCCCAATATAAATAAAAAATTACAAAAACGTAATGAACTAAATAGAATACGTAATATCAACCCACGTCACATAACCGCAATTGTCAAGGTTTTAAAACCTTTTCAAGAAGCCTTCGGAAAGTTAGAAGGTGAAAATTGTGCAACTATTCATTTTGTTTATATGATACTATACCATTTGCAAAGGAAGTGTGTTTGTGATAGTTCCGACTTGGAAGTGGTTAAACAGCTAAAACGAAAATTAAACGCTTATTTAAATTCAGAAATATTAAACAATTTAACTATATATCATAAAATTGCTGTCTTCCTTTTCCCTCCAGCAAATAAATTATATAAATTTAATTTGAATGAAAAGACGGAAATAAAAAATGAATGCCGCCGAATTATGGAAAGTTATCAACAAGAAATGCTTGAGCCAGAACATCAAAATAAAGCACAAACGGATGTCGAAATAAAAGAATTGTTTTTCGATTTTGTGCAACCGTCACAAAACGATATATTACTTGACCGAATAGCAAAGGAAATAGCGACTTATGAGAATTTAAATATTACCAGCTTCTCCGATGATTTTAACGTTCTACAATGGTGGAACTCACATAAAAATGAGTATCCTCTCCTGTATAAACTAAGTTGCCAAATACTAGCAACGCCTGTAAGTAGCGCAGCTTCAGGAAGATTATTGTCCTCAGCGCGGAATTTAATTTTAGAAAAAGGTTGTATTGCATTGGATGATGATAATGGTGATAATAATATAAGTGAATTAATATTTTTACATTCGAACGTAAAGAAAAATGAATTGTTTGAACTATTAAGAGAAACATAGAATATATTTTTTTAATTATAAATTTCAAAACTACTGATGAGATATTTTGCTACATCTACTTAACAAGCATTACAAGTAGAAAGAAGTGTGTTTATTTTTTATGTTTTTGTATTATTGTTATAGGAGAATAATAAAACCTATAAATAAATATTTGTATTTTTAATAAAATGAAGGACCGATTTATTTCGTGGGGATTATTTTCCGGGGAATATTTATATATGTATGTATATATAAATGAATACAAATTTCCCTAGGTCACGACTATGTAACAAAAAACCAGTAGTTGAAATTTCTGTTGATAGCTTAAGTTTGTTCCACTGTAAATCGAAAACGGCTTAATGGATTTTGATGAAATTCGGTAGACAGATAACACATGGTCCAGATAAAAATTACAGGAAACTTTTTAGGGGTTAAAACGGGTGAAAACTTGTTTTTTATGTTTATCATCTATTAATTTTCATGAGCTTTCATATGATACCCATATTGTTATAGTAAATAAAAAAAACATTTGTCTGCGAGGATTTTTGTACGTAACAGTTTTTTCGTAGAATTTAATTTTCTATTATTTGAGATAAGTTTTATTTTATTTGGAGCTACTTCACTAAATTAGATTTGTTCCAAGATGACTTCGTCGAAAGAAAATTGGTTTATATTCATTTAATTCACAAAATTACAAGTTTTATTTTTAATCAAAATAATATCTGCAACACCAATATTTTTACAGTTTCTCGTTTATATTTATTGTATCAATAAACACTAAAAACAACTGTGTCACAAAATTAACAAAATATTATTTGTATGTTTTCATTGTATACGAAGTAAATATTTTCTTCTCACTGAAGAAATATTTTAATATTTTTAGCCTTTAAAGGACATAAATATGTACTAAATAATATTAAATTTCTAAAGAACATCCAGTGGCGAACAAAAATCGCCAAATCGTTATTAAGCTACTTTCAGAACCCAAACACATGTAATCTGGCAGCTTTGATTGCAGCTGGATTTTATACTCAAAACACTCAAATATTATTTGGTTAACTGATGGTATGAATATGTACATACATATGTACATATATGCATAGTATAAATAATACTTTCAGTCTACTTTGTATTCATGTGGAATAGTTGATGTTTTAATCATATCTATCAAACTAATAAACATATTTACACTCAAAGGTATGTATTGTAAAAAAGACTTACAAGCATACATAAATACATACATACGTAGTACAAGGTCACTTTTAGGCTAAACTTGTTTTATTGAAATACGCAATCACAAAAAAATCAAGAATTACTTCTTATTTAAAAAAAAATATGGATACTTATTTCCTATGTACATATGCGTGTATAAATATGTATGAATATGTGTATAACGAAAATGTATGTACATATGTATGTATGCATGAACATATTCATGTACTTGTTTTAGTTGTACTTTCTTTTAGTAACTACATTGTAAATATGAGTAAATGTATTCGAATAGCATGTAGTCGAATAATCCTGAACTTATTTAGATAATCCGATTTATTACTTGTACAACCAGATGGCAGCGATCGAATCAAATACTGCAGATGAATTAAGTATACGATGATTATTTTCAAAAAGCTAAAACTGAAAAAGCATCCGTTAAAGACAATGGATTTGGACTTATGGCTGACCTTTGGGAAGATAATTACTTCAAGAAAGCATACGTATCTTTAAATATTCACTATGTAAAAGACGGGGCACTGATGATCAGATTCTTAGGAATAAGACGTATGGAAGCTGAAAAATACACAAGTAATTAATTATGCAGTTTAGTTTCTAAACAAATCGCTTAATTCTGCTCTTGAATTTTAATAATTCCTTGTTTGGCTTATCTGCTTTTTAAATTTACAGAGCTAAGGGGTTTGTCTGCTTAACTGCTCACAAATATACATACTTACATGCATATACATATGTAAACACATATGTATAAACGAAGAAATACATACAAACTTATGTAACTTATCAATTGCAGGTAACAACATCAATGCAGAAGTTTGTGCAATTTTGAAGGAATTTGACTTAGACCTAGATGAGAAGGCAATAATTGTTACCGATCGAAGGACGATTATGGTTACAGCATTTCAGAAACATAATCATATCTTTTGCGTATACCATTTACTTAACAATATGATTCAAAAATCCATGGAAGACATTTCTGATCTAGCTGATTTAAGTAACAAATGTAGTGACTTAGCCAAATATATGAAGATATCTGGGATATACTCATGCTTTGATACAACGCTTAAGAGTTTTTCAACTACTCGATGGAATACCATGTATTCTTTGTTTGTTTCGGTTGAAGAGAATTGGCCCAATATAATTGAAACATTAAAAGAACGTAATGAACTAAATAGAATACGTAATATCAACCCAAGTCACATAACCGCAATTGTCAAGGTTTTAAAACATTTTCAAGAAGCCCTCGGAAAATTAGAAGGTGAAAATTGTGCAACTATTAATTTTGTTTATATGATACTATACCATTTGCAAAGGAAGTGTGTTGTTTGTGATAGTTCCGACTTGGAAGTGGTTAAACAGCTGAAAGGAAAATTAAACACTTTTTTAAATTCAGAAATATTAAACAATTTAACTATATATCATAAAATTGCAGTCTTCCTTTTCCCTCCAGCAAATAAATTATATAAATTTAATCTGGATGAAAAGACAGAAATAAAAATTTAATGCCGCCGAATTATGGAAAGTTATCAACAAGGAATGTCTGAGGCAGAACATCAAAATAAAGCACAAACCGATCTCGAAGTTACAGAATTGTTTTTCGATTATGTGCAACCGCCACAAAACGATATGTTACATGACCGAATAGCAAAGGAAATAGCAACGTATGAAAATTTAAATATTACCAGATTCACCAATGATTTTAAGGTTCTACAATGGTGGAACTCACATAAAACTGAATTTCCTCTACTGTATAAACTAAGTTGCCAAATACTAGCAACGCCTGTGAGTAGCGTAGCTTCAGGAACATTATTGTCCTCAGCATGGATTTTAATTTCCGAAAAAGATTGTATGGCTTTTTTGTGATGATGATAATATCAGTGAAGTAATGTTTTTACATTCAAACATAAAGAAAAATGAATTGCTTGGGCAATTGAGGGAAACATAGAAGATATTTTTTTACTTATAAATTTCAAAACTGCTGATGATATATTTTTGATATACATACTATTCCTTAACAAGTATTACTTATTTATAACTAGAACTGTGTTTGTTTTTTATGTTTTTGGATTATTGTTATAACAGAATAATAAAACCTATAAATAAATAATTGCACGGTTTACAAAAACGAGCTGTTTAGTTTTGTTGCTTTGAGTGTTCATTAATTTTTTTTTCTTTAACACAGAATTAAAAACAGTGCCAACGTATAAAAATCATATGATTTGAGCGGGATCCCAAATTATTTATTAATTTGCTGTTTGGAATTTGTGTAAATGAGGGCGTCTTTGAAATAAGGAAATTTTTGCACGAAGCAGCCAAGATTTCTCTTGATAAGGCCTGACTTCCAAAATGTCAATTGGTTTGTCTTTGGAATAAATTGTGCGCTCAAAAACGGGATTTTTTTTATAAATTGCGCCTAAAATCGCCAGTTTCTATTATAATGTGGAGATCACTCGTTTTATTTGACTCGATTCTACATATAATCTGGTAATATTTCTGTGCACTATGAAAAGCAAGTGAAAAAGGTAAACACTAATTTGCCACAGTCTGGTAATACTTGTTTTTTATGAGAAAACCACAAATTTTAAAGTATGCAAACTTTTTCTTAAAGTGATATAATTAATTATTTTTTTAAGACAATAAATAAAAACACATTAAATTATATTGATACGCTTTCATTGCTTCTGTTTGATACTCAGTTAAGATTGAGGGTACCTGTAAGTATACTATTGCCCACCATTGTAATTTTTTGAAAAAGCTTTATGGCAACGCTAATGGCGTCTTATTCATAGCAAGCACAAAGTGTACATTCAGTTTATATTTTTTTAAGCAAATAAATACTGTAATAAAATCATCAAATACATTTAAAAATTTATATCTGTGTTTAAAAATGGAAGTTAATAAGTTCTCTGATTTTCAAAAATGCGGTGATATATTGATTGATGTTAAATCGAAGAATAAAAGAAACAAAACTTACATGTTTCATTGTACATTTTGCGACATGAAATTCAATGAGCTCAAGAAGTTTTCTCTTCACATAGGAGAAGAACACTTCAATGATTTAGATGATATTGTAGCAGGAATAGAAGTTAAAACAGAGGCAGAAGAAATCCAAGTTGAAGCATTTACTGCAGTTAAAAAAACGGATCCAAAACTTAATGTCGACCCAGAAGATGGCCAAGTCGAGACATTTACTGTAATTGAAAGACCAGACTTAAAGAACTATAAAACTGCCGAAGATGATGGTACATATTTATATCCAATGCATTTAGTGAATGCAGTAGACGATCATCTAAGTTGTGAAGTTAAAAATGAATTAATGGATGAACATGAAGAAAGTAATTTTTGCGATGCAGAAGTCAATGCTATAAGTGAAAGTGATAAAGAAGCAACGGAAGAAGTATCCGTTTATAGGACAAGTGCTGACACAAGCGTTCTGTTTGACAGTGAAAGTGATAATGATGTTGACAAAACACCAATGAAAAAATTAAAACTAGATCTCGCTACCCAAGACAAAAAAGCAAAGAAAAAGGTAAAGTATATCGAAATATGTATAAACGTGTCGGATTTAATACGTATATATAATTTATTTCTAGACCATAAACATTGAAACAAACTGTGATGAATCGAAAGAAGGTGACTGCAATGTAAGTAAATTTTTCATATCCATAAATATATAAAAGATGGGCAAATTTGAGATTAGGAAGTAAATTGGTTGTTGTCAAATGGTGATGAAGAATTCAGCTGTCATCTCTTGACATTTATTTAGTAAAAAGTTGAGAAATTTTAGGCATGGAACGCTTCAAACTTGAACAAAGAATTTTAATTGTAAAATGTATAAATTTTTATTTGAAAGACCGGGCTTACGTGAACAAACCCGAAACAACAGACGCCCTGAAAGATGAGATTCGACGCTGCCGACGTGCTAGAGATGCAAATTTGGCCGACATCATATTCCATTACTAATTCCCAAAAAAAGTTGTGTTTTTAAGCCAATTTACTTCCTAACCTCAAATCTGACCACCCTTATTGTACATGTAATAATATACCAGGTAGAGTTTAAAAACTACAGTTTTAAACATAAAGGAGTTAGTTCGTTAGACCGCAAATGTTAGCAGGAAGTTATAGTTTGTCAGCTGGCAAAGCCTTACAAACTGTGACTGCGCTATACTATGCATGTATTACAAGAAAAATCGGTAACGTTTTGTATGATAACACAAATCGCTGATTTGCTCGAAGAACGTCATAACTCAAAAATGAATTTTGTCAGTTAATGATGCAGAATTAATTCTCATATTGTGTAAAAATTTCAACAAATATCTTGTTCACTCAGCTATTGAGAGAAAAATTAACTGCCAGTTTAAAGAAGATAAGTAAAAATTCTCGTCTGCCTATTTATGTCTATTGGAAACAAAGCACTCGAAATTTGTTTTTGTTTTCAATATAAATGCGCATACGAGATTTTTTACTTGTCTTCTATAAACTGGCAGTAAATTTCCTTTTTTCCATTTTGTTGTATGTAAATTTAAAACTAATTTTCCTGCAAACTGTTTTTTTTAGTTACGACGAAATTTCAATTGAATTTCAAATATTTTCAATTAGGAATTGACACATGAAAAATTAAGATTTTTTTTTTTAACAGACGGCATAATGTCCTGTAGTAAGAACCGAAAGATTACATTATGACTATGTAATTTCAAAATAAAACAGCTATGACTTTTAAATAATTAACTTAATATTAGTTCATATGTAACGAATGTCAATTCTTGATATTCGCGAATACGATTATTTGAAACGATATTCGCGAATACGAATACGAATATATGTGAAATTTTAAGACATTAAATTGGGGTTCTATTTACGCCTGCAATATGAAATATTAAAAAATTGTTATGAAAAAGAACTTCATACTCCTGTTGGCGTACTTTAAAGTTAATAAAAACTACCCAAAATTTTAATGATCGTCATTGAGTAGTATTTGAAAATAATACAAAGCACAAATTTCTATAAAAAATATTTTAATATTTTTTGCCATTTATTGAATTTTCGTTTAGGATTTATGCATTTATTTATTTAATACGAATATCTGAAAAACGAATACGAATATCACTAATATATACTCGTATGTACATGTGTACATGTATAAATATGTAGTACATATACATATATGTATGCATATATCGCATTAAATCTAGCAGATTTCGCATTAAATCTAGCTAATTTCAATTTCAATTTCTTTATAAAAATATATACGTTTACACCAAGTTTTATTGACATTTATCAAGATTTCGTATAAAAAATAAAAACCATTGATTGAAATTTTTCCTAAACTACAACCAAACAAATATTACAGTTGCAGTGAAATTTTGAGAAAAGAAAACAGTTTCAACTTGCAAATACATAAATATATGCATGTACTTCAGTATTTCTTTATATAAATTTATTTGTTTTATTTTTATGTACATATCTACATGTATTAAAAATAATGCATTAAACACATTGGCCACAACAGGCTACCGAGTACAACCTGTCAAAAAGAGAATAAATGTGTTTATATGATAATTATTTCCACGACATCATGACTACACGACCACTTTTGTAGCTGCAGCCAACTTAAGCTAATTTCTATTTTAGTTGGCGGCAATGAACAAATACAGTGCTGCCAATATAATGCAAAATGTTAAATTAACGATATATTAAAATTAATTAATATCTCAAAATTCATATAAATTAATTTGTTTTAATATTTTTAAGTGATATAAGTGCATTTTAAATCAGCAATTTTATTTTTATAAATGTGAAATATTTGAAGGTGACACTACTGAAATGCAGCTGGCTTCACGACGACAATTGTTGCCAGCGGCATTTGTAGTCGTGCAGTCGACAGCCTGCTGTCGTGAATGTGTTTAATGCATAAGTTCCCGTCTATACAGTGAAACATTTGCTGCGAAACATTTTGATTTCTCTTTTGAAACTGTGAAGTTTTTGTTTTGCAGCTTAATACATTTTCGCATATATTTCTCATGAGAATGGGACGATAATGACGTACTCAACAAGAACTGCATGTACATGATACAAAGTACCCTTTTCTATGCCTCTTTCCCCCTTCATCGACAAACTCAAAAGCAAATGTTTCACTGTATGGACGGGGACTAAGTTTTTATAATATTGGGTAGTATGAATAAAATAAAGTATTTGCTTTGTAATTAAAAATTTGTTTTAAAACACATAATTGTGGAAATTATTGCATATAAAAATAAAAATGTTGGGGTTTAAAACAAATTTAGTTTATGTACATACATGTATGGAATCATGTACTCGTATGTTTTTCGGCTTAAGCATCTCGTTTATGTGAACCTCGCTGGGGGAAGCCACAAAAGTTGAAAACTGTGCTTTCCCTCTTTTCTGCAAGCTTATTTATTTTATTTTTTACCTACTCTAGCATTTATGTTTAGAAAATATGTATGCAAAGTACGTACTTATGTATATACAAACATGATATTTGTCGATATTTTCGATAACTTGAAAAAAGTCGCTGGATGAAAACAAAATTCATATTAAAAATATAAAGATTCGTTTTTATATTTTTAATTGATATAAGTACATTTTAAATAAGTATGTAATTTTATTTTTATAAATGTGAAATTTTTGAAAGATGCGCCACTGGAATATATATTTACTGCCGTATTCTGAAAAAAACACAAGCTTGATTTGAAGTGCACATTGAAACAAAATTTCCATACAAAATAATTTTTTTTAGAACACGCCCGCTATAACGTCAGTATCAGGTACTTATGCTGCTGCTGCCGTTTCCAAAATAATTAAGCAGCTGGCTTCCGGGCGGTATTTATAGCCAGCTGCATTTGTAGTCGTGTAGCCTGCTATGGTGAACCAAAATAATTAAGCAGCTGGCTTCCGGGCGGCATTTGTAGTCATGTAGAATGCTGTGGTGAATGTGTTTAATGCTTAAAATAAAAAAAAATACATTAAAAAAAAATTTACCTACTTTTAAATAATTTAAATTTAGATGAGCAAAAACGGCGGTAAAAATAAAGAGAGTTGCAAACGGTGGAGAGAAAAACTCAAGCAAGATGAAATATTATTACAAAACCATAGATTAAAAAACAGGGAGAGAATGCGGAATGCTAGGAAAAAGTGGAAAGCGTTGGCGGAAGGAAAAAATGAAATGATTGAAGAGAAAAGGCAGAAAGACCGCATACGTAAAAGAAAAAGTCGTCAGAAGCTCGCAGAAATGCGAAATGCCCAACAAGCACAAAACGAGCCTTGCAAATTGAAAGAAAACGTTTGAAAAAGCTTTTGATGCGATGGCCAAGAAGTAAAAAAATGGTATTCCTGATATTATTTTCATTTAAATTTATTTTAGTTCATTACCCATACATATACACATACATATTTTTATTTAAGTTTGTTATTATGCTAAAATAAATTAATACTTCAATTAATTTGAAAACGCTTCTTTATTTATAACTTCGTAAAAAGAGCAACAGAAACAATATACAGTGGTGGCCTTATAATTAGAAACGATGTCTTGAGATAAAGAATCGCAGTGCATCTCTTTTGAAAACATGCACTGTACACTATAAATTCCGTTATTCGACTAGTTAATAATCAGCATTGTTGTCGCTGCAAAACACGTGGAGTTTAAAGTTTATTTATTAAAAAAATAATAATAATATTTTTCAAGTAGTTATTTTTGGCTGGACACGTAATTAGAAACGTAGAGTTTTTGCTTTAATTTCTGAATTTACCTCTCTATTAGTGACAAAGTGAGTGTAATTTGAAGCAATAGATTAACATATAATAATTTTGACATAGTTTAGCTTCTCAAATGGGCAAAAATAAGTCATGTACTCCAAAAATGCGGGAGTTAATTGTGCAAAGTTATCAAAATGAAAAACTCTCAATGTCGGCTATTGCACAAAAGTTTTCTTGCTCTAAAAAAATGGTATTTGGTGCAATTCAATTGTACAAGAAAACAAAACAGTTTGAAGCCCCAGCCCGGAAACCTAGGGCGCGAAAAACCACTCCAGCAGAAGATAGAGTAATATGTAGAGCCAGTAAGAAAAAACCATTCTTGTCTTCGCGCGAAATAAAGGCTGAAATTGGACCGCAAATAAATGTGGATATATCCACACGGACAATAGGAAGGCGCTCGCAAGAGTCGGGACTTCGAGGATGCATTGCACAAAAAAAACCGAATGTGTCAAAAAAAAATATTAAGAAGCGGTTGCAGTTTGCAAGGGAAATGCTGAAAAAAGATCCACGTTACTGGAATAGAGTTCTATGGAGTGACGAATCGAAGTTTAACTTGTTCCAGTCTGATGGAAAAACGTATGTAAGACGCCCTCCAAACAAAGCCTTGGACCCCAGATACACGGTGAAAACGGTGAAACACGGTGGCGGATCGATTATGGTTTGGGGTGCTTTTTCTTGGCGTGGTGTTGGCCCGATTGTGAGAATACAGGGCATAATGAATCAACATCAATATAAAAGCATTTTGGAAAATGTAATGGGACCGTATTCCTTTGAGAATATGCCTGTTCATTACGTTTTCCAACATGACAATGACCCAAAGCACACTTCAAGATTAGTGAAGTGTTGGCTTTTGGATCAAAATATTGATGTTCTGGACTGGCCGCCACAAAGTCCTGATCTCAATCCAATTGAAAACTTGTGGGCAATTGTGAAAACAGATCTCAAGGACAAAAACCCACGAAATAATGATGAACTGTTTCAGTTGGTACAGCAAAGCTGGGAAAATATATCGGTCCAAACATGCCGACGTTTAATACAAAGTTTACCAAATAGACTGGCGAATGTTGTAAAAAATAAGGGATATCCAACAAAATATTGAATGAATTGTTACTTTAACATTTTTAGTTATTAGTTTGAATTTACTTAAACAAATTTTTAAAATATATCAACAAATATATATGCCCCGAAGTCGTTTCTAATTATAAGGCCACCGTATGTTGCATTAAAGAAAAATATATATACATGTAGGTATAGGTTAGGTTAGGTTAGGAAGGGTGGTGCTATACCGCACCTCCACTCGGAGACCCAATTGGGTCCATTGTAACTCCCTTCTGTTGCCCAAGCAGTAATATTTACCCCTCTTTTATATTCAGAAGTGACCCTATTACCCGTCCTTGAGCCACCGAATTTCCATGATGAAGCCCCTGATGTCCTCTAGTTTACACTTCCCGATATCAGTAATGCTTTCATGGAAACGTCTGCTCAGTCATCTAAGCCTATGACGATGCAGCTTCGGGCAGTGACAGATAACATGTTCAATGGTTTCTGGTTCTTCTTCATCCCCGTACATCCTACAAAAATCTGGAGTGACAGTTTGCCAAATGCTGGTTCTTGCTCTGACCGAGCAGTGACCTGTCAACGCACCTATCACAATTCGCATCGCCTTCCTATTCATATCAAGTAGCAGTTTGGATTTTCTTGAGTCAAGTTTTGGCCACAAGCCTCCCTATTTCGCCATGAACTATTGGTCCTGCTTTCTATCCAGTTACTGAGTTCTCTATAGTAATGACCTATTGGTAATTTCACTGACCTTTCTATCATTCCTTCATCTAATGCCGACCCTATTTTTGCCAGCTCATCGGCAATTTCATTTCCCTCAACACTGCTGTGGCCAGAAACCCAACATAGTCTGACACTATATTTACCCATAAGCAAGTTGAGAGCTCTCTTACAGTCACTAACAAGTTTCGATTTGACAATGTGTCCCTTCAAAGCTTTTAGCGCTGCTTGGCTGTCGACGTAGAAGGTTAACTTCTCACCTTCAGCTACATTCCTGGTCACCAGCTCCGTGGCCCTGAGAATCGCCAAGATCTCAGCCTGGAAAACGCTGCATTCATTCGGCAGTCTGAAAGAACTACGAATGTTCGTTCCCATGATATAGACACCAGCCCCTGTGCTTTCCCCCATTTTTGATCCGTTACATGTAGGTATAAATACGGCACACATTTTTTTGTCGTTCACTTTTATCGTACACACTTATCGTTCACATCTATGGTTTAAAAGGTATTTTTCTGTAGATATGTATGCACAATATAAATGTTTTTTTCAAAATTCTTGGCATGAAAGTGGAAAAAAGCTTTTTAAATTTGCTTGGAAAAAAAATTTCTATTTAGTTTTTGTTTTGTACTTGCAAACATACAAGTACACACATGTTTGTGGTCTAATATAGACCACCGGGCGATCCTAGTATATATAAATAATTTTGGGGCGAAATAAAATCCGTTTTGCCACATGCGAGTGCCTCGGTTTTTGCAATTATGTACATATCGTGCTATAACTGCCAAACAAGCTTTAGCGGCATAATTTTGGAACTTGATTTTTTTTACCAAAAGCGATCATTTGCGATCGTAAATAATCGATTTTCGTAAAAAATGTGCCGGCTAAGCTTTTATGGCGGATATGGCTTGATATCTTGAAAACAAAAAATTACTTATAATCAAATTTAACACCAATTATAGCGTAAGCACTTATCGTCAAAGTAAAAATCCGTTTTATTTCAACTTTTTTTTCACTTTAAATTTGTAGGACGGTCACGTTCGACATCATGGAAATGCCCATGTATGTATTGTATATGCTATGTATATAATTATGTGTATTTCATTATGGTTCAGATGACTACATTCTTTGGCAACAACTATTTTAAGCCGAAGAAACCTTGTGGAAGCTTTCGCTACTTGTGATAGCTCAGTATAATGACTAGAAAACTGGCCAGTGCCACGCCCATTCAATGTAAATATTCTTTTCAAACTACTTCTACTTATCGAATCTTATGAAACTGGTTAAACACATTAAGCTGGGTGGAAAATGCAATACTCTAGAAAGGTGGGCAGTGCCACGACCATTAAAGGGAAGCTAATTTAGATTTTTTTTCGTTAAGACATACATATGTTATAGTTCGGTGGTGGGTGGTTGTGCGTGAGACCACATATTTTCATACAATGCTTTTCGTAAGGGAGGCGGAGTATAGTCTTCTCGCCCCTACATCTCGTCATGGCTGTTATATGTATATAAGCAAAATTTTTATCTGATTTGACCTGCTCTCTATTGTCAATGCTAGAAGGAGTGGCAGTATGTTCTGATTTCAATTCTCCAACAAGGACATATAAAATGTGAACTGGGTTAGCCTAGGCATCTGCGCAGGATTCTACTCTGAAAAGTTGCAGTCTTACAAATTGAGCAGCAGTACGTGCGTATTCCATTCTCGGACGCATATCACTTTAGCTATTTAGGTGAAAAGCCACCCTTTACAGTGGTTAGTTTGTTCATCAACCCAATGCACGACCGGTCCATAGTGCTGACTAACACTGAGAGAGGGAAAACTGAGGAAATAAGTGACCATAGGTACGTACACCTGTAAACTGGATTGACACATCGACTGTCAGACCAGTTATTTCCTATGGTTGTGTGGTATGGTGGGAGGTCTTGAGGAAGGTGTGCCACGCTGGGCATCACAGGTGCCAAGAGGAGAGAACGGCAACTAGAAGTCTCCTTAGACTAGTTGAAGCAGGTTTGATGAGGACAGGAGTAACAGGTCACACATCAATCTTAAATGAGATCAGTTTTCGTGATTAGAGATCCGTAACCCCTGGGTTCACGAACTATAAGGTCGTTGAATTTGATTTTAGTAGAACGCCGTCACTGGTAATTCCGGATAGGTCTTTATAGACGGGTCAAAAATGGGGGAAGACTCAGGGGATGGTGTCTATTCTTGGGAACGAACATTCGTAGTTCTTTAAGACTGCCGAATGAATGCAGCGTTTTCCAAGCTGATATCTTGGGGATCCTCAGGGCCACGGAACTAGTGGAAATAAATGTAGCAGAAGGCGAGAAGATAATATTCGACGCAGACAGCCACTCGGCGCTAAAAGCTTTGAAAGGACACAATCCACCTTATCGTGTTGGGCGTATTTCTTTAAAATCTAGGACCAAAATGTCGTAGTCGGAGTCGAAATACGCCAACCACGATAAGGCCCAATGTCTAATCGAAACTTGTTAGTGACTCTAGGAGAGCCTTCAAGTTGCTTATATATAAATATAGTGTCAGACTAAGTTGGGTTCCTGGCCACAGCAGTGTTGAGAGAAATGAAATTCCCGATGAGCTGACAAGAATAGGGTCGGCGTTACCGATTACAGGGAACCGTTCATGGTGGAGTAAGGAGGATTGTAGAGTCTCGAGAGCTATATGGCTTGACTCAGGAAGATCCAAACTACTACTGGATATGGATAGGAAGGCGATGCTGGTCGTGGTATGTAGCGCTCCAGATTTCTATAAGATGTACAGGGATCAAGAGGAAACAGAAATCATTGAACATATCATCTGACATTGCCCGAAGATGCAACGCCATAGGCTTAGATGGATGAGCAGACGATTCCATGAGAGCATTAGTTATATCGCAAAGTATGAACTGGAGGATGTCAAGGGCTTCATCATGCGAATTCAGTGGCTTAATGACTGATAATTGGGGCTCTTCTAGATACAATTGGGGGTTAAAATTATTATTAACGGGTATCAACAGAATATAATCACAAGGGACCCAACTAACTGGGTCTCCGAATGGAGGTGTGTTATAGCACAATCCTTCCTAACCTAACCTAACACTGAGAGAGGGAACAATAGTTCTGCCTTAACCTTGGCAATCTGATTAATATCAATGTTGTTTATATTGATTGTAAATTCCTTTCAGTTGCCTTTGGCTACGTACATTGCAGAGATTTTTCTTCCGAATTAAATGAGAAGTTTAGGGAATTACAAATTCGTGTAAACTGAATAATTTTGGTCGAAAAGAAACTTGTAGTAATTTAAGTCTTAAGTAATTCAATTATATTACGACCATTTGTTTAAAATTTGATTGTGCAGAAAAAGATATATGAAAAAAATGTAATTCGTGACTTGTCTATTTGTATGGATTCTGTTGTGGTGGTTTCTAATATCTGATTTCGTTGTTTTTTGTTATTGTTTTGGGTTTTAAAGGAGATGAAAACTAAATTAACCAGAGCAGAGGTGCAAAAGCGTTATAGAGAAAAATTAAAACTAGACGAAAAACGGTATGCAGAATATAAGCAAAAAGCAAGGGAAAGGTAAAGGGAATTGCTCTTAAAAAAACATATCTTATTTATTTATATTTTGGCTTTGATTTAAAGGAGTTCTAAGCAATCAAAGCGAGGTGAAATGTCTTTACGAATGCTGGAATCGGTACGAGCAAAAGCCCTGTTACGTTATTATAATAAAAAGACAAAATTGCGGAAGCGTGAAAGAGACTGTGGCACACCAGCTTCAATTGTGTCGAGTTGTAGTGAAAATACATCACCGGCAAGTTGTTCTAACAGCTACGAGCATGAACCCTTCATTGACGATGGACCGTCTACAAGTTCCCTAAATAGCGTCGAAAGAGGCACTCAGTTTTCAAAAACTCTTGCCAAAAGAAAATCACATCTGAGAAGTATAAAATAAAAAAACTTAAAACTGAAAATCATTAAATACCAAGAATAAGTAAAGAAACTAAAGGCGCAATTGGAAAAAAGAAAACGAACTAATAGAAACGCCAAACAAATCAGGACAAAACTAAAAATCAGACAAACAAAAATATTAATTTTGAATTGGTAAACTTAGTCTTCCCGCTAAAGCAAGAAGTCAAAGAGCTTGGAATAAGTCATAACTCAAACGATATCGGTTAATGAGAGTAATAGGTCCAGCAAAATCAATAACGTCGAGAGCTCAAGCTATAAGCGCCTGTATCTATTGTTTCTTGACTGAACGAGCTTTCGATACAATTTCAAGAGATGTTCTATGTTCCACTATAGCAGCAAAAGAGACTCCCAATAAAATAATAACTAATCCGCGAACTCTACAATGATTCTTCGATCCGCGTTCGGTTCTACAATGCGAAAAGCCTTCCATTTACATCTACCAGAGATGTTAAGCAGGGCTGCATTGTATCCCTAACATTTTTCTTGCTGTTGCTGGATACTGTAATGGAACAGACTAATGCTGAGATACCAAATAGCACACAGTGGAATGTGACTGGCAGGCTGAACGATGTTGATTATGCTGATAATCTCTGCTTGATGGCTCACCGCTTCATAGACGTTGAGGAACAACTACGTAAACTCTCTATGAACGAGTATAAAGTCGGGCTCAAGATTAATATACTGAAAACTAAATTAATGCGTATTAGCACAAACTCAACCATCACGCTGCGCTCATACTAAATGGCATCAGAATCGCAGAATTGGAAACTTTCAGTTATCTTGGGAGTGTAATCACAAAGAATGGAGGTACCGAAGACGACGTTAAAACCCGCATAAACAAAGCAAGCTGTGCTTTTCAGTCACTTCACAAACTATTTGGATGTAATAACATCAGCAGAAATACCAAACATTTTACTGTGTGGATCAACAACTTGGGGCTTGACATGGGTAAACATAAAGAAAATTCAAAAGTTTATTAACCGCTGTCTACGCAGAGTCCTATGCATATATTGGCCAAACACTATCACAAACACCGATCTGTTAAACCTCACGAACAACATAAAAGTAGAGTATGAGATCAAAAAGCGTAAGTGGATTTGAATTGGTCATATCCTGCGTAGAGTTAATGACGATATCACAAAAACTGCGCTGCTGGGGAATCCACAAGTACAGAGGAAACCTGGCAGACCTACAACTACTTGGATAAGGTCGGTTCGAAGAGAGAGAGAGAGAGAGAGTTTGTAATCGCCCTGTGCTCACTAAACAGAAATTTTATTTAAAATATTTTAATGACAAATGTACATATGTATGTATATTAAATAAATGAAGACGTCAATGTGTCATTCGAGGAGCACGAAAACATTGAGTTTAAAATTAAAAAAACTGTTTCACAAAAAAGCGATAAATGAAAAGGAAACTTCGACCTTGCTGGAGTACATTTGTAAATCTTGGAATTCCCGGAAAATACCCATAGATACATACATAAAAATTTGAAAATGTGTGCAAATGGATCCATTGGGAAACTGTTGAAAAAGGGCCTTATCGTCTTCAAATTCGGAACATGACCCCGGTGTTATTGGGATCTAATGTTGAAATCACCCTCAATGTAAAGAGAATTAATTTTTTTTTCGAAGGTCCCTTCGAAATGTTCATATACAGATTTTCCTTAGCAACATGGTCTTTCTTCGAACGAGCACACGGAAAATGTGCAGCGGATGGTGTCGGAGCAGTGCTAAAGCGCGCAACGCCGAAAATCTTGCAAGTTATGCAGCCTACGTCGTAACTGCCAAAAATGTTCCTGAAAATAAAAATAAAGTCAACATTAAAATTTTTTATGCCGCCAAAAATAAGTTGCTGCCGACTGTGAAGGGAACCAGAGAAATCAGATTATTACAAATACAACAGGAGAAATAATGCATCGCAATCTTTCGTGTTATTACATCAAAAATTTTTGCGTTAGTCTTAGCTCTAACGAAAAGATAATACGTTTTGGACGATAAATCCACAAAAAATTCATCATTCTATTCTGAATTACTTATGTATATATGTATATAGTGGTTCAAAATAAAATGTTTTCCAATTACTTGCTTTTTTATTTTTCTTACTTTTTTGAAATTTGTTTTCTTACATACTTATAATATAAAGACAAAAATTCACCTCAGCAGTTGAGGTCGCCTAATATGCAGGGGTGTTCTGCAAACCGCGCGATTTGAAATCGTGCGATTTCAAAAACGAAAAACAGTGATCTGCTGATCGGACGACTTAGCGCATTCGCAGGTCAGTTCGTATAAAATATCTTAAACATCTAAAATATTAAAACCAATTAAAATGCTGCAACAAGTCACCTTTTTAATTAAGTTCTTTCCTGGAAATTAGGCGATTTCAAAACGTGCGGTTTACAGAACACCCCTGATGGTTTCTTCTTTGGTTAAATACATAACTATTTTTTTTAATGGTCGGTGGGTCAAACCAATAATGTGTTGACGAAATGTCACTATATCTTTAAAACTAGAGCTGATAGGGAAAAATTAATGACGCGATATTTAAACATCATAAAAACAACTATATTTTGTTGTGCAGTGTAATATATATGTATATTGAATTGAATAAATGAATGAATTGTTCTAAATACTATAATCATTTAAGCCATGTACATTTTACAATTTAGCGACAATTTAACCATTTAATCAAGATTCTTTTTTAAATACGTTTCTCGCTTATTTTCCATGAACGCATTTATCCGTGAATTACTGTAAATAAAAAAACGTGGCAATGCATAGATATTTCTTCTTCTGCTCTGCCAAGGAATATCATCAGTTTGTAAAAAGACTTTCTAAGAGCAAGTGTGAGTGTTACAATTTAAAGTGTTAAAAAAATATCCCTTATTAAATGTGACATAAATAATGCTAAAAAAACAACGATTTAACAACGATTTAAATGCAGTTCGAATAATAATAATTAAATTAACTAAAATTAGTTTAGTTTAAAATTGTTTATATTTTATGTGTGTTCTCAGAATTCGACTCCTTCGGGATCCTGCGAATTATTGGATAACGAAGCTATAAAGCAAAATATTTTGTCTGGAATGTATAAATTAGCGGTAAAAACTGGCAGAAGCAAGGTTTGGGACGCATCATGATACTTGCACGAAAGACACACATTTTGTTGGTAGAAACAAACAGAATTTAGTAAAAAACCGATGTCTTTTGTTGTTAAAAATAACAATTACAGGGTAACTAAAGTACAATTGCAGACGCGGTATTCATGAATGATTATAGTCATTCAGTGTTGCCAATATGTGTGTAATATACAGAGTGTGTAATTTCTACTCACATGTGTAGGCCTATAATTAGATTCATGTATAATCTGTGTATAATTCTACTTTGGCTTCTATTTTTGTTTAATTTTGTTTTAATTTTAACCTACACAAAGGATGTGTAGTGTATTTTTCTTCAATGTGTAATTGGAGACGCAGCCACATGCAAATTCATTGGCAACACTTTAATCATTTTATTCACACACATACACTAACATTTTTGCGGCTTGTAAACAAAGTTTGACAAGTTTCTGCATTGTATACATTAACAGGCTGGGCTTGTGCAAGTACCTTGTATAATTGTATCATGGGGACGCATATGCAAAGATAGAAAAAAATGATGGTGAAATACAGAACAGAGTGGGATGCAGAAAGTGTTTCTCTGTATTGAAATATGTATGATAGCAGAAGCACATCTAATCTAGTGAAACATAAGTGTTATGCCAACATGAGGAAGGAAACAAATCAAGTAGTAGCTGAAGTTAATAGTGACATCAAAAAGGAAGCAGCAAGACTACACTTTCTCAATGGTGCATAGACAATTGCCGAGCTATTCAGATTGTAGAGGACAGCGGTCTCAAACGGTACTCTGAATTTTTACTTTCAGTTGGGGCAAAGTACGGAACAAATGTTAATATTGCGAGCATGCTACCGCATCCCACTACATTATCGCGAAACATCCAAAAAAATTACGATACCACAGCCATCACCGTGAAAAATGATATCGTTGCAAACTGCAAACATGGATATGGCTTGACATCAGCTAAATGGATGATAATTACTTAAGAAAAAGTTATGTCTCGCTAACTATACAGTCGAATCCGCTTTAGCGCAACACGCTTTACTGAAAAAAATCGGATTACTGAAAGCGATACAAATCCCCGCACTGATTTTAAACGCAGCTAGGCTTATTCACTTCGCTTTGGCGAAACATCGCTTTACTGAAAATATCGTATTACTGAAAACCAAAAGCAAGCCCACAACTACGTTTTGTATGAAACTTACTTCGCTTTAGTGAAAAAATAAACAATGACAAATTTATTTATTAGAACTCGATTGCATAACTTAAGGCTGAAAAAATTTTGCATGTTTTGTCCGTTAAAAAATTAAATGGCAAAATGTATCTGTCCTTTTCGCTCTTACGTACTTTATTGTATTTTTCTGTTATATTGTCAATGCAAGTGGCTAAACATTTTCGAGGAATTCGTGAAAAATTTCAACAACAAAATGTGCACATATGCATGTGTATGGTGTGTATTAAGTTTGTTGGGTATTAATTGCGAACTAATTTGTCCTATTTGGAATAAAGCTTAAGACAAAACTGACTAAAAACCTGAAACAAAAGTATAAAGAGGAAATTTTCCTTTTATTGATTTATGTAAATTTATTTATTTAAACTAGGAAAAAATAGGAAATATTCGTTTTATTGTTTATAAAAATTTATTTATTTAAACTAGGAAAAATCTCCCAAATACAAATGCCTGACTATGAAAAACAAACTGGAAATTATTGAGAAAATTAAAGCAGGTGTGTCGAGAAAGGTTATTTATGAAAAGTTTGGATGTAGCGCAGCAACCGTAAGCAGAATATTAAAAACTGAGAAAACGCTTTCTAACATTGCCACACAAAATAAGAACATTCTTATGAAACGCATCAGAGGGGGTTCAAATAAGCAAGTGGAAGAGGCTTTAGTTCTCTGGTTTAAAAATATGAGATCAAAAGAAGCAACAATAACAGGGCCCATTATAATAGAAAAGGCGAAACACTTGGCCCATATTATGAACGTAGATTTTGTTCCAACTACAGGGTGGCTAGAGCGCTGGAAGAAAAGAGAAAACATTCACTTTAAAAAGCTACATGGAGAAAAAAACTCCGCGAATAATGTTGAAGCAAGTGAATGGATTAAGAACATATTGCCCCAGCTTGTCAAAAACTACTCTGAAGAAGATATATATAATGCCGATGAAACAGCTCTTTTATACAAAGCATTGCCAGGTGGAATGTTAGCAAACAGGCCTGATAAGCCATCAGGAAGCAAAATTTCTGAAGACAGAATCACACTTCTTTTCATTACAAATTCTACTGGAAGTGACAAATATGTCTATAGTGTTGGTAAATTTGCAACCCCTGGATGCTTTAAACGAAAAAGCGTGCCTGTAAACTATTCTGCTAATAGGAAAGCTTGGATGACAAGTATTTTATGGACAAAAATTATCAAAGATCTAGACCTTGAGTTCCAGAAAAGAAACAAAAACATTCTTTTGATCATTGACAATGCAGCCTGTCACAAAATATCGGATGAAGTAACACTGACAAACATTAGAATTGAGTTTTTACCTCCAAACACCACTTCAATAATTCAACCATTGGATCAAGGTATAATTAGATCATTCAAATGCTGCTATAGAAAGATTATTATTTCAAAGCAGCTTTTGTACCTTGAATGTTCCAGCACACTAGAGAACTTTTCAAAGCAAATTGACATTTTTGAAGCCTTAAATATGGTCAAAAATGCATGGTCAAGTGTAACATCACAAACTGTTAAGAACTGTTTTAGAAAAGCTGGGTTCGTTACTAGTCAAGCATTGGAAATTTTGGAAGAAGAGGATGACATATTAAATGCAATCGAAGATGAAATGCAAGCCTTTATAGAAATTGATAATAATTTGGAATGTTGCGATTATTTGACAGAGGAGGACATAGTTGAGGAGGTAATTGGAACTGGA
Source organism: Nowickia ferox (assembly GCA_936439885.1). NCBI lineage: Eukaryota > Metazoa > Arthropoda > Insecta > Diptera > Tachinidae > Nowickia > Nowickia ferox. Next base: position 6,658,987 of record OW387025.1, on the reverse strand, counting down.
GCAGTTGTAGAAAATCAAGATATAGTGATGGATGAAACAATCACGTTACAAAAACGAACTGTTCAAGAAGCCTTTAAATCAATATGTGTACTAAAAGAATTTTTCTATGAAAATTTTGAAGGACGAACCATGCTACATGACCTAGAAAATAAATTATCCTGTATAAATTTGAAAAAAATGACTCCAAGTCAAATTCAAAGTTATTTTAAAAGCCTTGCATGATTTTGATTATTAACTGTTATGTTAAGTACATATTTAATGCTTTGCATTCTGAGACTGAATTCTTATTAATTTATGTTTCTTTTTTAACTGCATGCATACAAAGATGTAAATACTCAATGCACAGCATTGTGAAACTGAATTATTTTAATTTATATTTTAAACTTTTATTTTTTGAAAATCACAAAAGAAAAATAAGCATATTAATATTTGTGAATTCTCAAATAGTTTATGAAAGTCTGTGCATAAGATAAGAGGTTTGTGACTGTTCAAAATGTGTGGTTGAAGTCTAATAACGATTTGTTAAAGCAACAATGAAATGCATATAGACATCGCTTAACCACCAGCAAATAAATTTCACTTATAGTAGTATAATTATGACAATATGTCGAATAATAAATCTCTTGAATATTTTATTTTTTGTTTTAAAAATAATTAAAAAATATGAGTATGTTTATATGCATAATTTTTTTTTAAATAAAATTTTTACCTTAAATTGACGTAAAAAAAAATATACAGATTTGATATAAAAAATATTGTTTTACTGATTTTAAGCAGTACGCTTAACTGTAACAAATTTCAGTAATCCGAACTACGTTTTGGAGAAAAAATCGGATAATTGAAAAAATTGGGTTTTGGATACGACTCATTGTGATTTGTTGATTGCTCAGACGCACTCTGTTATTACAATAACGTTATAACCGAAAACTACAAACATGTCGACAGCTGAAGCTCTTCGTTGTGTATATCTATTCGTTTATTGTGTTAACAGGTTGTGATTGGGCAGTTAAAAAAATAAGAAGTCGATGAAATAGCACAATTTTACGACTTTTGCTATTTCGACTGCAGTTTTGTTAACACTGTATTTAAATTAAGTTAAATGGTTTGATATTATGGTGTTGAATATATCGTGCCATAATCGCCAAAAAAAATTTTAAGCGATATAATTTTCGGTTAAGCTTTTTTTTGGCAGTTATGGATCGATATGCATTGGAATTGTTGTTGCATTTTATTTTATTTTTTTTTTTGTATTTCCTTTTGGTTTTAATTTTTAATGTAGAACTTAACAGAAAATTTGCAGCAATCGAGCTCAGCAATTGGTGGCGATACCGACATTATTAAAGATAAAATCGCCAGTGGCGAATATAAAATTGTTACGAAAATAGGAAAAAGCAAGGTATGGCAAATATTCGGGCATTTAGAAATGAATGGAATAATCAACAATAAAATAGTAGTGTGCAGAATTTGCAAAGGAGTTTATAGATTGCATGGTACTTCTGTTTTGGTAAGGCATAAATGTTTCAAAGAATTATCGGCAAGCAAGCAGAAGGTGGATGTGGATCAACACACTAAGCTGCAAGTTGCTAAAGCAATTACGCATTGGACGATCGACAACTGCAGACCGTTTAAAATAGTAGAAGATGAGGGTCTTTTGAAATACACGGAATTAATATTATCTATCGGAGCAAAGTATGGAGCTGAAGTAGAAGTAGGAAAGTTGCTGCCAAACCCTACGTTAGTGTCGCAGAATGTTGATGAACTGTATAAACAGGCCTATGAGCTCTTGGAGGCGGAAATAAATGATATACATGGCAGTGGATTCGCTGTTACAACAGATCTTTGGACGGACAATTATACCAAAACATCTTACTTAGCCTTGACTATACATTTTGTTAAGAATGCTAAACTTTATACCAAATTGCTGGGATTCGAATCAATGAACTTTGAGTCTTGTACCAGTAAGTGCCTATAATTTTATACATATATGAACACCACATTTCTTATGCATGGAAATACTCAACTCTTTTACAATTACATTTCAATTTAGATGAAAAAATTTTGCGGAACGTAACTAAAATACTGGACAAATTTTCGTGTAGTCTGGATAAAGGAATGATTGTGACTAATAGAGCGTCCCATATGAAAGCTGTGTTTAGCGGCTACCATCATATTTTTTCTTTTAATCATTTGCTACATAAAATAGTCGAAAGAGCCATCAAAGAAAATTCAGCTATTGAAGACTTGTGCAAAAAATGCACGCAACTGGTAAAATATTTGAAGAAATCCAGCTTCAATGCTGAATTCACAACAACAACAACAACAACAACATTAGAAGAAAGTTTCACACCCACTAGTTGGAACACCACTTATTTTTTACTGCAATCTATTCATCAAAATTGGGCTCAGATTGTAAAGGTGCTGCAGGAGAAAAACCAGCTGCACAGAATATCTGGAATTAATGTGAATTTAATGAAGCTGGTTATTGATGTGCTGAAACGGTTCGCGGAAACGTCGGAAAAGCTTGAAGATGACAGCCATCCAACTTTGCATCTAGCCATAATACATGTTCATTTCTTAAAGCGATTATGCGTATTTAAAAGTAATGAGGATAAGAATTGCATCAAAGAATTCAAAGAAAAGCTAAATAGCTTGCTTAGTGAAGTGGTTATGCAGAATTTAACGATTTTCCACAAAATAGCAGTCTTTCTGTTTCCTCCAACAAATAAAATGCTTCAATTTTCTTCGGATGAAAAAGAGGATATAAGAAAGCATTGCAAAGATATGATGACGAATTTTTCGGGCGGCTCTGCTGCGCCAGTGCAAAATAAATCGTTTGTAGTGTCTTTATCCAGCGAAAATGAACGACTTTTTGCAGGTTTTCTTCCATCTCGCAAACAAACAAATGCATATGATAACATTCAGGCTGAGTTATGTGCATACGAAAATGTTAACGAAGTCCTTCACGATGGCTTTGATGTGCTGTTATGGTGGAAATTGAATAAATCTAAATTTCCCCTTTTATATCAAGTGAGCTGCAAGATTTTTGCCACCCCAGCAAGCAGTGACCCTTCGGAGAGGTTTTTTTCAGCAGCAAGAAACTTGCTGTGTGAAAAACGTTCCATCATTGGATGGAATTCTACTTCGGTTGAGAAAATAATGTTTTTACATCATAATATGAAAATGATTGATATCGGAAGTAGTGCCTAATCTCGTAATAATTTCTTCTTTTCCTTTGTGAATTTACTGAGTTTGGTATCTTATCTAAAGCATGATTAATATTGTTTCTGTATATTTAATGTCTACAATAATAATAATTAAAAGTTACACCATAATAAATTACAAATAGTGGATCATATCTTGGTTGGTGTATTTCGAGTTCGGCTTCGCTAGATTGCGGTTCTCTTTAATCTCTTAGAAAAACGATAAGGATAAGGAATACTTTAACTAAATATAAATTTCGTTATTGTGTTTCATAATTACATATCGTTACGTTAACTTAAAAAGGACCTAACTCATATTTTTTTTCGATTTTGAGATTTTTGAATTTTTCGATACATTAGATGTTCTTCTATCGAAATTATACAAAAAACTCGATTTAAAAAAAAAATTTAAAAAATGTATATAATGAGTTAGGACCTTTGTATATTAAGGTAACGAGTTGCATGCGATTTTCGATCTTCGATATCGAACATCGAACGTCAAATTCATATTATGAGATATGGCGATTTTTCAACTTGTTTGGCGTCTAAATTTTAGATTTGGCGATTTTTCTGGCGATAAATAAATTTGTTGGCAATGTGTATGGCTATTTTTAGCCGACTTCAAAAAAAAAGGAGGAGGTTATCAATTCGTCTATATTTTTTTTTGCAGTATTACTTCATAACTCGGTTCATATTAGACCGATTGTAAAAATTTTTTATTGTCTGAGAGAGTATAGCTTCCCATTGGTCTCATTGCAAAAAAAAAAAAAAAATTGGGGGGGACACGCCCACGATTTTTTTATTTGATTTTATGATATTCTACTTATTTGATTGCTGAGAAACCTTGCAAACACTTTTGGTTCTTGTAATTACACAATTTTAAAGTTGAACAATTGAATTAAAATCAATTATTATATTTCACGTGGTTCTAATTAAACGATTTTTACGAAACTTACCACACACCTTGAGCTCAAAAATAGACGCAATCTCATATTTAAAAGAATGGGCGGAGGCCATTAAAATTTAATTTTATATTCCATACACTTTATTGAATTATTTTAAGAATTATTTTAAACAAAATGAACTTCAAAATTTTTGCAATTCAGGAAAATTAGTTTGTAGTAGTTTAAAAATTAAATCCTACCAAAACTCGTCTGCAAAAAGTTAAAACAATTTGATTTTGATGATTTTTCTTATATTAATTATAGTAATTAATGCATTTTGAATTTGGATGAGAAAAAAGTTTACAAGAAATAATTTTTCCCGATTTTCTTTATAAAAATTTTTACTATAAAAAACAAATTTATTATCAAATAGATCGTGCCATAACAGCCAAAAAAGCTTAAGCGACATAATTTTCAAAATTTGATTTTTGCTATCGTATATATAATCGATTTTCGTAAAAAAAAACATGTGTAAAAAATATTTCATTGTATTAATTAGTTAATAATAACTTATTAAATAATTGTTTCAACAAATTATTTAAAGACGAGTTTCTTATACTTTCAACAAAGATCCAGTTTTCATTTTCAAGTTCAGAGTTAAATTCGCTCTTATGTCACAAAACACCCACTAGGTGTCGCAGTGCCGTTCTTTGGACCAGATCCTTCCCCTATTTTATTCTAAATTCGCTTATGACCGATATTAACTAAAACATAGAGCCTAGGGATAGCAAAGTTATACAGAACAATTTTTGAATAGCATGTAAAAATTGTAATAAAAAACAATAAATTTCAGGATTACATTCTTGGACAGCTTGAAGTTGAACTTGATTTGGAACCAAATTCAACAAAAAATATTCGAAAATATTTAAGAAATTCTGGAAAATCTTACACTTCCTCGTCTGGGAAAATAATATCCGAGCGCCAAGTTCGAGATTTAACGAATTGCAAAAACAAGTGCAAAGAAAAAGTCTCCAAGGAGCAGCAAAAATTTATATTCGACTATTATTGGAAGCTGGGATTTTATCATCTGAGGCAGATGTTTATTGCGAGTTTAATTGATGTACAGCAAACGCAAAGAAGAAATAAATGTTTAGCAAAGCCTACAAGAAGGCAATATACATTTAAGTACTACCTTGAGATACACGGCCAAAGGATATCTGTTTGCCAAAAATGTTTCCGATATACGTTATGCGAAACAGAACAATTTATACGAACAACTGTAAAGAAAAAATTGGAGGGAACTGTCATGTATGGTGACAGTCGTGGTAAACGTAGAAAAATTAAAAATAGATAAAAATGCAAAATTACTCGTAGTAAACTTAAAACGATTCGGCAAATAGAATGAAATACATACATATGTCGAGGAAAATCTCTCTCTCGGAGAGACTCTCGGTCCAGTCATTGTAAATATTTAATCTTATGGATCTTGCCTGAAGCATTAATATAATCAATTATTTTTTAGTTTGTATTAAATTCGGCTTCTCCAAACCTTATTAATGTGTCTTTTCCTAATTGAAATCGTTTAGTTTTCAAATTTGATTTCTGCATATACATATCGCTCATTTACTCAAACAACGTCATAACTCAAAAAGAGAAAGGCAAATTTATTTTTCTCTCAAGAACTGAGTAAACAAGATACGAGTATTTGTATGAAATTTTTACACAATATGAATAACTATATGATGATTAATTCTGCATCATTGACTCAAAAATCCCATTTCTTGAGCTATGACATTTTTGAGTAAATAAGCAATATGTAAAAATCGATTTTGGGTAAAAAAATGAAGTTCGACAATTATGTCGCTTAAGCTTTTTTTGGGGGTTTACAACACGATGTGTACATATGTACAGAACGAGCTCGATTTGCGCAACCACAGATTATTGCAATACCCCGATTAGCGCAACAGGCCATTTTTTACATTACAGTCTTTATAAGTGCAGCTTTTTTTAAATAGTCTCGATAAGTGCAACTTTTTATCTTGAAGTAAATTTAAAACGCTTTTCTCTCTGAACTTTACTGAACTTAAAACGTAGTTTTAACAAGAACATGCTCTCAGTTCTGGTTGCAAATTATGGCACTCGTTATCGAACGAAATTACGAAATATTTCAATAGAGTTTATATGGAAATATTTTTAAATTTGGAATCGCATCGCATGCCGTAATTTGCCCCCCCCCCCCCCCAGTTTTCTCTCTTTACTCTTCGTGCATGAGTAAAAAAAAATTATTTTATTTACAGTTACGTACATATTTTTGTTTTGCCTTTTCTTTCTTTTCAAGATTAAAATTTTATGTGATTTAGTTGAAGATCGTTGTCAAGTAAACTTCACTGATAAAAATATGCGAGTTGTAAAAAAGGTGGTCAAGTTGACAATAAAACAAAAAATAGAAATTTTGAACAAATTGAAGAATGGTGAATCAGTTAAAAATATTTGTGTTGATTATAACGTTAATAAATCCACAATCTGCCGAATAAAAAAAAATGAGGCTGCAATAAGAAAATTTGCTAAAAACTCTGAAAACGGAGCAGGAGGTCGAGTTTCGCTAAAGACTGCTGAGTACCCGAAAATGGAAGAACTCTTATTCAAATGGTTTTTAAAGCAGAGAGCAAATAACGTTCCAGTTTCCGCGGAAGTTTTAAAGTCAAAAGCCTTATTTTTCCACAATAAATTAAAGGAAAAATCGAGAGCTTTTAATGCCAGCATTGGATGGGTAAAGAAATTTAAAAAGCGACATGGTATACATAAGCAAAAAATATGCGCAGAAAAACCTTCTAATGAAGTGGAAAATGTTGATCCCTTTTTACAAGAATTTAACACAAAGATCAATGAACTAGGATTAGCGCCTGATCAGATTTACAACTGTAATGAGTCTGGACTATTTTTTAAGCTTCTACCAAACACAACATTATTAAGCTTAAATGAAAAATCGGTCCCAGGACGTACGAGTAAGACTTCGAAAGAAAGGATAACATTTTTGCCATGTGTGAATGCAACCGGATCTCATAAATTAAAACTGTTAGTTATAGGAAAATCAGAGAATCCACGAGTTTTTAAGAACTTTTATGACAGGCCAGTCCACTACAGGGGAAACAAAAGTGCTTGGATGACTTACGTAATTTTCGAAGATTGGTTTAAAAATGTGTTTGTGCCTGAGGTTTGTGTTTTATTAAACCCACTTAAAGAATTTTAATTTTAGTGATTCTACTTCTTCTAATAACAGGTGACGGAATTTCTTCGCTGGAAAAATCTTCCAAAAAAGGCTTTACTGCTTATAGACAACGCGCCAACATGTCATCCCAAAATTAATGAACTCAAAAGTGATGATGGGAACTTTGTCATAATGTGCCTGCCTCCAAATTGCACAGCTTTACTACAACCATTAAAGCAGAACGCAATAAATTTAACAAAGATTTATTATAAGAAAAACCTTTTAACACATTTACTTGCCACAAAAGGTACTACAGACTTGGAAAAATATATAACCGATTTCAATATTCGTTTGGCAGTTACTCTTTTGGCTAATGCATGGGAAGAGGTTTCTGCCGCCGCAATTAAGAAATGTTGGAACATTTTAATGCCAAAAACCGAACAATGTACTGATGAAGACGATCTGCCATTGAGTATGTTACGAGATCAGGTGGCACAAGAACCGGCTTCAATTGCATCATCTATTTCAAATTTGTTACGAGATATTTTACCAGACATTAGCTTTACAGATGGCGAAATTAATGAATGGATCAGAGAAGACTATTCAGATGAAAGCGAAGAAGCTATAGATTTTTCAGACCCAGAAATTTCATAGAATTTATAAATTTAAAACACACAAAAGGTTCAAGTAGATGATGCCATTAATGCGCTTAACATTTGTATGGAGTGGGCAGTAACAGAGTATAATATTCCTTATGAAAAATTAGTTAACATGCAAGAAATTAAAAAATTCAAACCAAAATTTCAACATTCTTTTCCTCAAACTAGATTAGGTGTGATCCCGTACTCAAACTTTGGGCAAGTAAGGGAGCTTTTGAGAGAGTAATGTTCTTCTTCTTTTTGCACGAAACAGCCCGTAATTTTTCTTTGGGCTATGTGTGCATGTACATAAGTATATATTTACTTGTATATACGCATACATGCCTTGACGTTGGCTTTTATTGTACAATTTTGGGTTTTTTGTGTTCCCGCACTTTTGTACATTTTTTGTATAATTGAGAGAAATTATAGCCTGTTCTCAAACCTATTGGGTTAAAAAAAACAGATTTTACCCGCGGCTGCGCTCATTATTGTCATTATTTGATTGAGCAATCAAAACCGAAAAGAAAATTACCCTAACCAGCCCGTAAAAAATATAAAAACCGTTGGATATGGTTAAAATGAAAGGATTGCCCTGAATTCTCTCAGAACGCTCACAACCTACCCAAGTTTAGGCAACACCACTGGGAGTACGCGACAGCACCTTGGGATCGCATCTATGCGGACTACGCGGTCCCGTTTGAAGGTGCAGTGCTGCTAATTGTGCCCGACGCTTTCAGCAAATGGGTCGAAGTAAAAATCACCAATTCAGTCAGCACTGCTGCGACAATAAGTGCGCTTGACGAACTTTTCGCTGCTTACGGAGTTCCAGTCACTATAGTTTCCGATAACGGAAAATGCTTCACTTCTAGTGAATTCAAACATTATCTGGAAATCATCGGAGTCAAGTAGCACAAACCTACAGCTCCTTATTATCCGTCTAGTAATGGCCAGGCAGAAAGGTATGTCCGGACCATGGGCATTACCAGAAGCACACTTAGAGAGAGCTTTAACAAATTCCCAAGACAATATAAAAAGGTAGCGCAGTCAGCAACGGATCAGTCGCCAGCACAATTGTTTTTGGGACGTAACATTCGCACAGCGAAGTTCCAAGTGCAGTTAGGGAAAAACAGTACTTGCAATTCCTGCCAAAGTATCAAAGTTTCGAAGAAAAAAGGAGAATGGTATAATTCCTCTCGGGGAATCTCGGGGAATGACAAAGTGGTTATTTGGTACGAGGTCTAGACATGTGAGACACTTAAGCTTCACATTGACCAAATAAGGAATACGGATATACATAACGGGAGCGAATAGGCAGTAAACACAGACCCAACAGCCCGAACTAGATTTTATGATGAGAAGAAGATGCTTGCCCATTCAGATGTCACCACAAAACAGTAGCGAGGCATCAGAAAGCGAGATTTGCATCATTTTACACCATCAGAATCCACTACAAATTAATTGTCCTGCTTATACTGGAGCAACTCCTCGAAACTCCGGCCGAGAATTCAATCAAACGTCAACATCGAAGTTACAAGCGGAAGCCACAAATCTCGAGCCATCACCAAAGTAGGATACCCCTGTTCCGCTACGCAGATCTACCAGAGCCAAGAAAAGACGAAGAGTGAGAAAAAGTGTAGTGTACTTCACACTGAGCTGGCGGTTAACCGACCTAAAGTAGTGATCACCACTGACTTCTTGTTAACTATTTTATGTATTGTAAACTTCACTTGCGATTATTGCATCATCTATTTAAAACGATTGTTCTCGATGGAATTCATTAATAAAATTATAATTATTTCCAAAAAGATAATAATACTGTATCTCAGTTTGTTGAACATAATAAAGGTTCATATACAAGTAAATATCACTTTAGTAGGAATATAAACACATGTACATTTTTATGCATCGATTTTAAAATAATAAAAAGAGTTTCAGTGGCAATTTGATTAAGCTCGAGTTTTGGATGCTGGTCTATTTGATAGAAATAATGCCAATGATTATATTTGCCATAAAAGCTATTGTATTGAAGTTTGCAATTACGAGTACAAAGTAAAATATTTCTTTTAAAACCATATTAGAATTTGGCTTTAGTTAAAGCTAAAAGTTCATGACTACTATAAACTTAGTTTAAACTTTAAATTAATAAAATCTTACCTTTAACTAACGCCAAGTTGTAATAAAATAATTGAATTTTAAACTCATTAATGAATAGTATTTAAGACACTTTAAGCGAAAAAAATTACTGTAGTGTTTTAACTTTAGGACTTATAAATATTCCAATAATTATAAATGTTAAAATTTAGATATCACTTCCACATCTAACGTATTGCTCGCTGGAATTACAACCAAAGTCTACATGTGAGTATTATTGACTTAAAATGTCAGTATGCAACTTGATTTAATTAATTGATTTACAGTTAAAGAAGAATCAATTTCCCACCAAGGTTGTTGCAATTTGGAACTACATATTGAGGAAAGACTTCAGGAATTAACTAGTAAGAAATTCGAATTAAAAAAAACTCGAACAATAATTTAATTATTTAATGTGTATCGCAAATACATATATATGTATATTTCATTTTCAGATGCCATACAAAACCTGCAAGGTAAATAATATTTTGCGATATATTAAATAGGAAATAGTTTCACTAAACAATTCATGGCATATTCACTACTGTATGCAATTGCAGAAATTGTCGTCAACCAATACGATGTAATAATGAAGGACTTGGCTGAACACAAAGTTTTGGTAGGAAAGGCTCTTCAAAAAACTAACAATTTGTGCACTCTGTTCCCCATAAAAAGTTTTCAAGATTTGGATGAACTCAACAACACTATTACTGCGGACAATCATGAGCTCTATGTAAGTTTTTTTTTCGTATTAATTAGTAAATATTTTTCCAACTAAAAATATATATTTTGTGTGCTTTAAGGTTAATGTAATGAAATCATTATTAAATGGGCGGCTTCCAAAAACTTTAACAGAAGTTATTTCAGAAAGTATCTGCATGGACGTCAATTTGGATGGAATAATGGGAAAGAGGCGATTAAAAGACTTTAAAGCTTTTTTCAATGTTTTAAAGGGTAAACTACATGCATATATATGTACATATGTTAATCGCTGCGTTATTGCAACAGAGGCATAAATAGGTTTTAAGTTTTCAATTTACATACATATGTATGTATGTACATACGAGTACATACATACAACTCAATGAATATATAAAAATATTTTCTTTTCTCAAAAGGTGTGTATACAAGCCTTTTGTGTACATACCGATCCATAACCGCAAAAAAAAAGCTTAAACGACACATGTTTTCGACCTTGTTTTTTTTTTGACGAATATCGATTATTTACGATAGCAAATAATTAGAAAATTATGCCGTTAAGCTTTTTTTTGTCGTTTATGGCACGACTGATGCAAGTTTTACACAAAAATTTTTTCTGCATTATTAACTCCTACAACGCATTTTTTTTGAGAGATGTCTATATGTATGTCTATGTCGCAATAAAAGAGCGATACACATACTCAATAATAGAACAAATAGATATACCATGTGCATATTTTAAACAGATGCCTGTCAATCGCTTGGATCTAATGATGTAGAGAAGGACATACGAATAGCTTTAAAAGTTATCAAAAAACGCTGTATTCACGCGAAATGCATTAAAAAATATAAAATGTAAACTTTGCTGCACACTAATATAGTAAGTTGCTTTTATTTTTTATTGACATTTAATTTTGAACATACATACAATAGATATGTACATGTTGTATATGTGTACATATCGTTACCTTAATACAGAAAGGAACTAACTCATTATTTTTTGAAATCGATATTCTTTTTTTTTCATATAGAAGAACATTAATGATTTCAAAAACAACTAGTTAGGGCCTCTTTATATTAAGGTAACGATATGTATATACATATATATGTAAGTATATCTAAGTGCATAGTTTTGTTGTTTTTAAATTATGCTTATGTTTGGTTCTTATTTTTTCTATCAAATGACTTGATATCAAACATATTAAGTGTGTTCGTTTACTTTTGCAGTAAAATGCAGTAAATGAATAGTTAATGCAAAAATTTTAAAATTTACTCTCAAAAACAGTTGTTGTCGAAAAAAGTAAGCGAACAGAAAAAGAGTAAAAATTAGTAAGATGAAGGAAACAGCTGACTCCAACTCCACATAGTGCTGGAAAATATATGCACTTTTGCCTATTCAACTCTTTTTATTATTGGTAGTCGATACAATATGTTTTATAACACGACTAATCTAAGAATAAATTTGTAATTTATTTTGTATAATATTTTTAATTAATTTCTTTTTGATTTTTCTGATTTGTTGTTGGTTAAATTTATTAAAAATTACATGACTGTTTGTTAATGTTATTGACTACCTTAAAAACAAGTTCAGTACTAAGTAACCAGATACTTTACAGTTTTACAACTCTGAATAATTAAAGTCATTCACAAAACAAAAGAATTAATAAATTAAATTATAAAATATGTTATTATTACCATTCTTTATAAATTAATTATTTTGTAACGACTTTCAAAATTTTTATTTAACCTTAAAATTTTTACACTTTCCGTTTGCTTACTTTTCGTTTGTTTACATTTTGAATCATATGTTTTTATCTTACTAAACTTTACTACGACAAATTTCTGCAGTAAAAATTTGCAAAATACTCATTCAAGAACTGTTTGTGTTCTCATTTACTGTATTTTGGGTAAACGAACGCAAGTTAGTAAAATGCAGTAAAGTTCAGTAAAAATTTGTAAAAACTTTTGACTACGCGAACGCAATTATTTTGTTCAGAATTGACGTTTTCAATGTGGAGAAGAAGAAATTAAAATTTTCTGCAAAATTTTGTAAGGATTTTTTTTATTTACGTATCTTTACGTGCGCCAAGATAGCGTCGACGAGCGTCGATTTTGAGAATTTAAAAACCGGGTATAAATGGGGGGGGGGGGGGGAAATTGTGGGTATTTTTAAAAATATATTAAGGAGCCGGCATCAATCTTGGTAATTCAAGGGTGGAAATTAAAGAAAAATCGTGGATGAATTCCCATTAGCACTCATGGACCCCCCACATACATTCATAAAGTGGACACTTTGATGAACAAAATGAGCTAACCGTGCGAAAATTCTGTCCACCCGTTTTTGAGAAAATCGACTTAATCGAAAATGGCCAAAAAAACACCGTGGATGAATTTTCCCAGGAGCACTCTTGGACACCCACGCCAAAACGTTATACATTCTTAAAGTGGACACTTTGGTGAACAAAATGAGCTAACCGTGCGAAAATTCTGTCCACCCGTTTTTGAGAAAATCGACTTAATCGAAAATGGCCAAAAAAAACCGTGGATGAATTTTCCCAGGAGCACTCTTGGACTCCCACGCCAAAACGTTAGTTATGAATTATATCACCCCATTATGTGGTTAAATACAGTAGTATTGAATATACTGGAAAAGATAGCGTGTAAAGTCTTCTTCAGATTTTTTTTTTAATTGCAACACTAATATTCATGCTCTCCCGAGGATTAATATCGAGCCTTTGCTCCAATAAAGCCATAACTCAAATAAAAATCTTAACAGAAATCGAGTTTGAGGTTTTGAATTTACTAACAACTTAATGGAAAAAGAAACTTTCAGTCTTCTCAAGAGTTGAGTATACAAGATATTTTTATGAAATTAAAAAAAATTGCATTTGTTGACTTATGACTCTATTGCAATAAAGGCCCGGAGTGTTCGTGATGGCTTTTTCCATTCATGAGGCTAACAACTGTCAACTCCACAGTCTGGTAGCGCCGTTTGACTGCTATCGATTAGCACTGAACATACCCATTCGCAAAAATGTAAATACAAAATAAACGTAAAATGTATAAACAAATTAGAAAATTAAATAAAAAACGATAATAATTATATACAAGTTCTAACATAATAATAACAAAAATGGGAGCCAATAAATTTTCTATATTTCAAAAGTGCGGTGAAATCCTAATAGACATTAAATCGAAGAATAAGAAGAACAAAATATACATTTTTCATTGCACATTTTGCAATATAGAATGTGATCAGCTAAAAAAGTTTTCCCTTCACATCGGCAAAGAGCATTTAAATAATTTTGAAGACACTCTTAAGGAATGTGAAATAAAAGTTGAAGGGGAAACTCAAGAAATCCCCACATTTGCCGTAATTGAAAGGCCGGACATGAGAGATTTTGAAAGTACTGTAGAGGATAAAACTAATTCAAATCCAGATCCTTTGGATACAGTTAATACAGAAGAAACTGTTATAAAGCATGACGTTCTCAACAGTGAAGTCAAACATAAACTGATTGAAAACTCTAACGACGAAAGTAGTATTATTTTAGATAGGGAAGTAGAAGACTCTGCCCCTTCCATGAGTGATAGCGATAAAGAAGCTAAAAAAAAATTGGAAATTTCGAAAAAAGATGCTGATAAAAGTTTTGTATTTGATGATGAAACCAAATATGATTTGGATCAAATGCCACTTAAAAAAAGAAAAATAAGTTTATCGAAAAAAGCCACAAAATCCAAAGAAAAGGTATCAATGGAACTTCATAAAATATGCAAGTGCAGATGTTAATATTTTATATAACTTTTAGGATATTACCAATGAAGTCAGCTCTGATGAATCAAAATATGGAGATTGTAATGTAAGTATTGATTTGATATATATATACATATGTATGTTGTTTTTAGTTAAAATGTGTATGTTCAAGTATACTCGTATTCTTTTTAGGTGGAAAAAGACTCGAATACAACAAAGAAACACAAACGTTGTAAAAAGCGTTGGGTAAGTAAATTAAGTTGTTTTCGTCATTAATTTCTGTCAAATAGTGCAAACTGGATGTTCTGGTTTGGTTCTCATTTATCATGCTACTTTTAAGTTGATTTTTGTCAACTTTTTTTTTTGTTTATATTATTCCGATTAACTATAACGTCTTTACTTTAGAAAAACATCGATGATTCCAAATTACCAATTCTTATTGAAATGTATAAAAAGTACGAGGTGTTGTGGCAAGTTAATGATATTGCATTTGGAATATTACCTAAAAGAAATGAAACTTTTGGCAAAATGATTGAAGAACTGAAACTGAATCATAGTTTCGATAAAAACTTGGATCAGCTGCAGGATCACATTGACTACATAAATTATATATTTTACAAAGATAAAGAACAAGAACTGAAATGTGAATTAGATAAAACTGAATTTAAAGCTTCATCGAAATTTTATAAAGACTTATCATTCCTAAGTGATAGCCAGGGTCCATTCAAATGTTTGCACTGCAATGAAATTATTACGAAATACGATCGTTATCACATACATGTGGCCCAGCACAATGGCACAATACCATTCCAATGTCGCCTGTGCGAGATGGGATTTCAGAAATTCGACAATTATCTGAGACACGTAACAAGGCATTTGGGAATTAACAGCTATCACTGTAACGTGTGCGGCAAGGGTTATCCGTTCAAGTCAGAGTTAGACTGGCATTTAACTTCCCACACAGGCGTCAAACCCTACTTGTGTCCTATATGTGGTGCTGGCTTTAGAGCTCGTCATGGTTACGATAATCATATACGGCGCCATGAAAAACGTTTTCGTTATGAATGTCATATTTGTAAACATGGCTTTAACCATTTGTGTAAACTTAATACTCATATTAAATCTCATCTTAATATACGTGATGTCATATGCAATGTGTGCGGTAAGGGTTTTACAGCAGCCAAGTACCTTCAACGACACAAACTTATACACGAGGAAGAGAAACGTTACAAGTGCAATGTTTGCGGTAAAGCTTTTGCCCAAGATTCGGGCTTAAGAACGCATCGAAAACAGCATCAACCTTACGCTGCGATAGCGGAAAATAAAAACTTCTTAAATAAATGTATTTAAATAAATTAAAATTTGTTTTAGTTACACTTTTTTTACAACATTTTTCGAGATAAACCCTTATGTATACTACATATGCAAAAACTTCACTGTGCGCGTACGAATGCAGTTATAAAATACAATTTAAAAATGTTTCGCAGCGAAGATTCCATTGATAGGACGATTACCAACACTGCTCTATAAATTAGTGTGGCAACTTCCAACAAACTGACAAGTTTTCCGTTATTTCTGACGTACATATATTTACTGCAAAAAACACTAAATTAGTAAGTTGTTTTAATAAATTTTGTTGGTTTATTATTTATAAAAAGTGAAAAAGTGAAATCAGTGAAAGAAAAGCTTAAATTATTAACGTGTAAAGTGTGTAAAAGATAAAGATTTTGTGAAAACTTGCATCAGTTGAACTTAAAATGGCGGTGATAATTTACGACGCAGTCTCTAAAGCAGATTTTCTTACCAACTTATAATTTGTTTTTCGTCAAAGTATTAAAATTTTTAATTTCTTAGTGGAAATTGAGTATTTGAGCTTTTTTTCACGAAATGTGTTGCACATTGCTGCATGAAACGTATTGGGTGTTCCTCCGCCATCAAGCCAAGATCATCATGGTATGTATATATGTACACATATATGTACATACATATGTAAGTAATGAATATTCTTTTTTTAATGTTTGGGTTTCCTAAAAATTTTAAGTTTTATCAAACAACGCAAACACGACAAATTGCTTTACATTTCTACAGTTTTGGAGTCTATGTTCGTTGGTATTGAAAAAAAAACACATCCATACATACATATACGTATGGATGTATTTTGTATTTATTTAGCAAAAATTTGCTATTTAAAAATTAATTAATAATTAAGTTTACAATTAATAATTTTTACAATTTGTATACGCAATTAAAAAAATTTCTCTAACATAGTCTGTAGTTTTACGCTTAAAGACATAAAAATTGCTTTCGCATTTGTACGTATGTATGTACGTATCTATAGATTGTGGCATGCATTCCTCACGATGCACTTTGTCATGTGTTTGACAGAAGTTTTCATTGAAGAAAGTGTGATTTTATTGCAGAGTATAGAAAAGGAACAAAATACAAGTAGAGACTAGAGTTTAAATACGCACCCCAAATCTAAAATTTAAAGAAAACTAAAGTTTATCTGAAAATTTGTAACATTGATAAATAATAAATACATACATAGATATAATCCAAAATATTAAATATCACTACAAGAGCACATTAGTGATAATTCGCAAGTTTCGGTAGACATGTTGCGTCATGGACCTCATTCGATCTTCCAAACAAGATAACTACCTGAAGCGCACTGCACTTTTGGTGAAACAGTGGCTGCTTTATTATGTCACTGACTGATTGCCTCACGTAGCAATATTATGAAGCACTTCCGTAATATCTAGAGAGCTGAAACTTAGAACATAAGTATTCTAAAGGGGCCATCCACATATTACGTAACGCCATTTTTTTCCGATTTTTGACCCCCCCCCCCCTCCCCCCCAGTAACAGATCGTAACAATTCTTAGACCCCCCTCCCCCCCTCACAATAACGTAACAAGAACTTTAAAAAAATTTAAATTGTTTTAAGTTTTTATTAAAAAAAAAATTAAATTTAATTCATACACTTACATATGTATGGATTTTTAAATAACTTTTTGTTTGAATTGAAGTAAATTTCTTTATTTAGTTATTACAAACTAATATACAAATATTTTTATGGCATTTTCTTAAGTTTCGTTTAGGATTTATTCATTTATTTATTTTATTTATGGGAAAATGCAAGTAATTCAGAATGGACGAATATTCGGGAATTCGAATACTTTATTTTTATTTTCTGTTAGACTAACACACAAAAATCAAATAAGCTTGCAAAATATAAATAATAACAATTATGTATTTATGTACATATGTATATGCATATAATAGGTCTGTTCCAGATGCATAACAAAACAGTCCGAACTTGTACAAAGTTATCCAAAAGCGTTCCAGATAGCAATTTTTGTGCAATTGTGAGAGCGAATGAGAGAGTAATTTTTTTCATTTCCTGTACAAACTAGTACGAACTTTTTCTTCTGGATAAGTTCGGACAAGAATTAAATAATCAGCTGTATTTTATTTACATATGAAACTGAAAAATTAATCAGAAAATTTGCAAATATAGGAAAAAAGTTTTTACATACAAATTTATTAAAAAGCAAAATGAAAGGTTTTTTGAACAAAGTTGAAGTTGTAAGTACAATTGTGCATATTTCTCCATTTCTTTAATATAAAAATATGTTTTTTTTCAATAATTCTCGTAGCTTTTACTTTGTTGGAAGTTATTTTCATTTACTTTTTACAGCTGTTGCCAATGATGCAAAATTTTTGTTATTATAATGTTATGCGTTTTAAGCGACTAAAATTACTTAAATTAAATTTAATGTAAAATGTAAGCAACATTACTATTTCAAGATGTGCAATTATGGTTTTTTGCGTTCCAGCAATTTTGGATAACTTTTGCATATTCAGAGAGTAATTTTCTTTTTTCTCTCATTAGTCCGAACTTGTACGAAATCTTGTGGAACAGACCTATTTATATCCATTTAACACTCATGATTCTTGATTTATTATGTATTTCTTTGATAAATTAAATACATAAATAAATGAAAAATCGAAGTGTTTTTGTACGAAATTAGTAAAATTTATGTTACGTAACAATTTTACAGACCCCCCCCCCCCTACCCCCCCGTAACAAATCATAACAAAACTCGACCCCCCCCCAAGGGCGTTACGTAATATATGGATGGCCCCTAAGTCAGTAACCAACTAGAATAACTTGAAAATTTATTGAAACACATTACACTTATATATGTAAGGCTATAATTTTACGTTTTCAAAAGTGGACGTCACCACGCCCATAAAATACATAATAACCTTCTGTTTTATGTACTTCGGTTTAGATGTTTAAATAATATTTTTTATTTATTTCTCGTTAATTGTTTAATACGAAACTTTACATGCATCATAAGAATGTATGTATTTCTACCCAAACAATTCTTACAAGACTTTGCACATATGTATGTATGTATGTATCTTGGACTCTTGCAATAAGACAAGTGCATTTTTACAAGCGAGCGTTTCGTCCACCAAGCTCTGAGACATTATTTTATGTCGCTCTGCTTAACCGATTCCACGAAACTTTTCACTCACCTTAAGTCCTTGTAAGGATATTTCTACCGAACAGAAAGAAGTTTTATGAAAAAGAAAACTTTAATGCAAAAAGAGTCCAAGTTAAGTCCTTGTAAGGATATTTCTACCGAACAGAAAGAAGTTTTATGAAAAAGAAAACTTTAATGCAAAAAGAGTCCAAGTTGTATCTAAAAATTTCGGCCATCAAGAGTACTGCGATAAAAATTTCGAACAAGTTCTTCTTTGGTACGATACATATCACCACAATCCCCTATAGAATTTATTTTGTCGTCAGGCTGACATCTCATTTATAGGCAACCTGCTATTAATGAGGGATACGCTTTGGCTCCTTAACGCAGGTGGACAATGTGTGCTTTTATTTTAATTATTTCAGCGCATGTGTACATATTTTTTTAAGACACCAACGCACTCCTACTTATATATCCAGCAAACACGACTCTTTGACCATCAAACTTATTTACTTCATATAGAATTTAAGAAAACGCTTTAATAATGTGGATATTATACATTTGAATGCATGTACTGTATGTGCATACACATATGTATATACATATGTATATGTATGTATAAATGTTGCTACTAATACATATTTGCGCCAAATTGCAGCAAAAACTAGTATGTCTCTATGTCACAAAAAAAGTTTGAGAAATATCATTGCACTTTATAAATGCTATGATGAGACCAAAAAAGTATTCACATAGACAAGACAAATACGAGTAAAATTGATGTTATATTTAGATGCCTATAATTATTTAAATGGCCAATGATTAAATGTTTGAACTATCTACACATGAACGAACCTTTGCTTTTACAAATCAATTTGTTTTAGTGATCAATTTTAAAATAACCGCGAAACTGTTTTGCGGAAAAAATGCTGCATCGTTTTTTTATATTCTATTTTCCAAGAAAGTGAAAATGGTAAGCAAATTGATTTTTTTTTTTTCAAATATTTAAGCTGAGATATTTTTTTAACTATATCTACATTAAAATTTACTTAGGCCTCACATAAGGAAACAGTGCCACAACACTACTGCAGCATTTGCAAAATTTCATATAAAACAAAAACTACACTACGTTATCATCAATACTCACATAATCCCGGTACTAGTACTTTTCATTGTTCTATTAAAGATTGTAAACGCTCTTTTAAAAATCCAAAACGTCTGAGTGATCATAAAAGACGTTACCATTTGAATACTGAAAATTATATATGCGAGTATTGTGGTTACCATACACGCATTAAATGTAATCTAACGGTACATAGGCGAAAACACACTGGCGAGAAACCTTACTGCTGTGAGTATTGTGCAATTGGTTTCGCTTCATCTTATCAATTGAAAATACATCGGGAAATTCACACGGGAGAGCGAAAATATTGTTGTGTTGTTTGTGCCGAAAGTTTTATCGATTCGAAGGCATTGTACCATCATGAGGCTATCCATACGAATGACAATAAATATAGTTGCAAATTGTGCGATAAAACATATAGACAATCGGCTGGCTTGTCACAACATTTACGTTGGCATCGGAAGCAGCAGGAAAGGTGTACACATATTATAAAAATTATTAAATAAGCAGTTGAAAGAGAAAGCCAATAATAACTCAAACAGTTATAAATAATGTTATTTTTGTTAACGATCTTTTTTTTTAAAAAATGGGAGCACTTTCGGAAGTTTGTTTTTGTTTTGCATATTTTAGATTTACATATCGTTACCTTAATATAGAAAGGCCCTAACTCATTATTTGTTTGAATTGAGATTTTTGCATTTTTCAATACATTTACATGTTCTTCAATGAATATATACAAAACAATCTATTCCAACAAGTAGTAATTAAAAAAAAAAAATTAAAAAACCCGACTAAAACCAACCTTGAACCGTTAAATATCCTAAATGTTCATTCGAAATGAAAAATCATAAGAGAAACCTAAAGATGATTTTAAAATACCTGTCGAATCATACCCATTCTGATATAGATCGCCGACTTTTTATTTTTTACGTATGTACAAAATGGCGTGTCTCGTACAACTATAATATCAACAAAATTTTTATAATTTTCTTTTGTATAGTCTATGCAAAAAATGTAACTAAAACTAAAATGACATAAATGGATACGATGGTGGCACGCCTACACCAGCCGTCGAGATAGGAGCCGTTGAAATAACTGTTTTGTCGGTTACCATAGACATCATGCCTTCTTCACGATGTTTACGCACGTGACCAGCTAAACCTGAAGCCTGCTTATAGGCACTGCCGCATATTTTACAGCGAAATTTCTTAACGTCTGAATGAAGAAAACTATGATGGTACAATGCTTTTTGGCGGGCAAAGGATGCATTACAAACTTTACATACGTGAGGACGGGTATTTGAATGGGAAGCCATATGCTCGCCCAAAGCAGAGCTTGATACGAAACGTTTATCGCATACTTTGCAGGCATATGGTCTTTCGCCTGTATGAACACGTTGATGAACTCGCAACGTTTCGTTTTCACGACATGTGTAGCCACAAGCGTCGCATACCAAGTTTTTCGGTTTTGTGTGAATTTTTTTGTGGGCCGAAAGGCGTCGTTGTGTATGGAATGCTTTGCCACAATTATCATAATCACATATGAAATTTCGTTCTGTGGTGTGGATGTCAACGTGCCGTTTAAGGTAATATTTTTCTGTGAAACTTTTACCGCAACCCTGAAAACTACAAACAAAAACTCGTTCAGCAGTATGACACTGTTCATGCCTTTTACGTTGATGTCGTTGTTTAAAGCGTTTGTCGCAATGCGTACATTTATAACCACCATGATCTTCGAAAACGTGGCGATCTAAATGCTTTTTATTGGGAAAAATTTGCTCACACTCCGGGCATAACTGTTCCTTATCTTCCTTTTTCTCTGAATTTTCTTCGGCCTTTTCTTCATGCATACGATTAAGATGTATTTTTAAGAGTCCAATATTTTTAAATGCTTTACTGCATTCTGGACATTGAAAAGGCTTCTCCTCCGCAGCACAAGAGATTTTATCATTTACCTAAGTTTAAGAATGTAAATTTTATAAAGAAAAATAATAGACTAGATTAAAACTATCCACCCTTACAATTGGCTTAAAATCTTCGTCAGAACTATGATCATTTTCCTCATCATCCTCACTTTCAATGTCACTCTTGGGCTTCACTACTTTTTCCCGTTTGGTTCTAATTTGTTTTTTAGGTTTTTTCAATACCGTGAAAGTTTCTTCCTCAAAACTGTCATTATTGTCATTGTTCTCATAGTCGTTTTGCTCAATATCATCATCGTAAGGCTGTTCCAAAGTATCCCAATTAAGATTCGTTTCCGTGAGCTGTCTGCCAGCAATAGTCTCCGTCATTGTTTCTGCCTTAACATTTACTTCTAAATACTGATTGCACTCGTTAATGAAGGTTTCCGTTTTCAAAATGTTATTTTCGAAATGAACATTTTTAATATGCAACAGGAAATCATCGAATGCAAAGGCTTTCATATCACAAAATGTGCAGTAGATGGTGAAGTCACTGGAACTGTGGCAAAAAATTTCTCCACATTTTGCTTTGGCTTTATCGCCAATATTAGCTAATGGTAGAATTTTTAGCATTATTGTAATTTGTTTAACTTTTAAAATTTGCTTTTTGTGTTATATTTATTTCCAATTAACCCTTTATGTGTGTTTTCTACGTGAATAATAAATTTTAGACCTTAAAAAAACATTCACAATATTTTTTGTCATACTTGCAAAATGCTTGCCAGACTGATTTGATTTAAAGGGTTTTCCAATAATTGTGAAATTTGATAATTTGCCTTGAATTTGATAAAAAAAAGTTGTCTAACAAGGGACGATATGAAAATACATTCATTTCTTTTAATTTTTAATAAATAAATTTTAGACATGCGTCGGACTCGTTCACTAGTTAATTTTTGACCTGATTTGTTTTTGGACAAGGAATGATTTTAGTTTGAAGTACTAGTTTGCGCAGCGAACATCATGTTTTTATTTCTTTAAAATTTATTAGACTTGGGTCGACCTCGTACTCTAGTACATTTTTGACACAAACCTATGATCTATCTTAGGAACGCTTTGGGTTACAATCTTTCCTTGTTAAACTAAATTATAAAAAATCAGGGCAATTATTGAATAAAATTCCGCGAGAAATTTCTCCCTTTTCCAATTAGAATTTTTTATTTTCCCTATTGCCATTAGTTGCAATTGTTCCCAGGAAAATTTTTTCCGCGGAATTTTATTCATAATTGGCCTCAATATAGTATACATAGGTATTCGACAGTTTACTACTCGTTGCAGCTGTCTGGTCATAAGATAATAAAACTATTTTATTATTCATAATCTAATTGGAATTTATTCGCACAAATAGCAAACGGTCACAAATTGCAGTGTTGAGCTCTAATTATTTTATTTCTGAAACAGGTTTAAGAATTTTGTGTTGATTGCGTAGTTATACTAGTACATTTTAGTCGATGTTGATACAGAGATTTCTGGCGTGTAAATGAAGAATTGCAATTAGTACAAATATGGGATCGAATACCAGTATGGGATACCGAATGTTCCAACAGTGCGGCATTACTAGTAAAACGTTTACCGCACTCGGTACAGCTATACGGCTTTTCACCTGTATGAACACGTTTATGTATACGAAGTATGTCGTATTCCCTACATGAGTACCCACAAGTATCACATATAAGATTTTTTGGCTTTATATGACGATTTTTGTGGGCTTTCAAACAACGCAGCGTATGAAAAGCTTTAGTACAATTTTCAAAATCGCATATAAACTTCCGCTCTTTATTGTGGCTGTCGATATGCCTCTGTAGATAATACTTGTGTGTAAAACTTTTGTCGCATCCTTCGATGTCGCAGAAAAAAACTCTTTCAGCGGTATGACAATATTCATGCCTATCCCTTTGTTGTAGCTGTTTGAAACGTTTGTCGCACATAGAACATTTGAAACCTAAGTGGTATTCCACAATGTGACTGTAAAGAGACTTTTTATAGGGAAATATTTGATTACATTCATTGCACGATATTTTTTTGCTTTTGCGCTTTTCTTTTTTGTTGAAAGATTCAGATGATTTGTCATCATGTATGCGATTAAAATGCGCCTTAAGATGGCCACATCTTTCAGTTACCTACAGGAAAATGAAAAGAACTTATATTAAATAAAATTTACCAATATGTAAATATGTAAACTACAAGATACTTACAGCTGATTGACACTCTTCATCCGATTCAAAATTTAAACTTTCTTCACTTTTATCGCTTGCAAAGCATTTCGTGTCACAGATATTGCGTACTTTAGTTTTTTGATTTTGCGCTTTCTTTTTTAAAATAGACAAAGGCTCATCATAGCTATCAATGTCACAGAATTCATAATCAGTGATAAAGTCTTCGTCTTCATTTGGAACATTTATAAAAACTTCGCTATCAGCATCATCATCGCAAGGCTTTGTTAGGGTTTCAATTACTTTATTATCCTTCTCAATATTATATAAATTCGTCGAGTCCTTTGTAATACCAGCATAGTAATTAGTATCTTGTGATGATTTTACAGGCGTACACAAGTCTTTGGCAAAATGCAAACATTTAAGATGATCCAGAAAGTCCTCAAATGAAAAAGATTTCATTTCACAAAAAGTGCAGTATACCGTGAAATCCGTCGAGTTGTGACAGAATATTTCGCCACACTTAGTTTTTGCTTGTGTGTTAAAATTAAAAGTAGGCAATAATTTTAACATAGTTTTCACATAAAAATATATTATTGCTTTAGGTTGTAACTGTATATAGGTTGTAACTGTATATATGTACAAATATTTATAAACTCAAAATCCTCTGCCTGCAATTTTATTTATTTACGAAAAATTAACCCTTGTGTATCTATCAAGGAAAATAAACAAACAAGTTTGTAAACATTCACAATAGTTTGAAAGCAGTATGTAATATGTGGCAGCACTTTACGTAAAATACAGTGAACAAAAAATCTACAGCAAACAATCCGTTCTTATAATCAAAACAGCTCCGTACCTATTTTAGATTTTAAGCTAAAACCAAAAGGAATTTAAAGTGAAATTAATCAGCTTTCTATTAAGAACAAGACAAAAAAAAATAGCCATTTCCCACTATGCCTTGTTTTGACAATTTTCTTTTAAGCCCCCTACGTAAAGTCACGCACATTTACATAAAGCCTTTTTTTCTTCATGCCTTTTTGTCATTTCGTCGGGTGATTACTGGTTGGTTTACCAAACAACGAACCGGTGGCGGCTGCTAATCGGCTTTAGACGACTTGTCATACTATATCAGATACGCCCGATTATTTTTATTTGAAATATTAGAAAAATAGTTTTATATATTCTTTTGTGGCATGCTCCACATATACTCTTTTGTTGCACTTTTTATCTGCTTGACACATCTTTCAATAACGCGTGTAAGATATAACGGAATATTCTACAAGTGCTATGAGACAGTGATACCAGCTATTCAATTCAAAAAGTTTTCCTTTAATAAGCACTGGTTTTAGAGCTTTTTAAATTTCAGTATTGACATCAAACAAATTTGGTTTGTGTGAGCATATGCCTACAAATATGTACTTATTTGCGTATCATCAAACACCCTAAAATATTCAATTTTATATGGTACTTGACTTTTCTTAATAGAAACACCTGCGATTATCGGAATGGCCAACAAAAACAAAGCAAAATCCACCACCTCTCTTAAAGTCTTGTTGTTTAAATTCTGATATTTGGTTTTTAAGTATGTATTTTTTAGTTTTTTAAATTTTCTTTTAAGCTTATACTATACATATATGTACATTTGTATATGTACATTTGTGTACGCAGACTTTTGCCTAGTTATGAAATCGAATGTTTTTATGAATTGAATTCTTATAAGTTTTGTTAATTCTGAAATATACTTCTTGCAACGCAGTTGTGTTCTTAAATATATAAGAGTTTTGTATACAAAATTTCAAATAAATACCGTTAATTTTAACATCCAAAACTAGCCTATACTTTTAATTTTCGTTATTGTACGCAGATTTTTGCATCTAAGTGTATGTACATTAATGTACATACCCATCAAAAAAAAAAAAAAATCAACGCAATCAAAATGAAATAGTGTTTCATGCTTTCTTGAGCATTTGTTTCTTCGAATGCATTCTGAATATCATCGCAAATCGTAAATAATGCTATAGTTTTTGAACTCATTAAAAACACATACGATATTACTGGGTAATATTTTGAAATAAATATCCAAAAATATGCAAAAACGGAATTAAATTATCACATTGACACGTTTTCATAAAACAAGTTTTACCTCGAATAAATAACAAGAATACAATAGCTAAGTGGTATAGAGTATGCCTTGGCATTGAGAACAGCACGGTTCGTATCATGGCTGCGACAAGTTTTTATTTTTTATTTGTTTTATATTTACGTGAAAAAACATCATCGAATCAGGGAACTTGCATGGGTTAAATTCATTAATTTTAATGGATTTATTTAAATTTAAATTCTCGCACAAACACATGATCTCCAATGACAAGCTAATGTAAAAATCATGCAGTTTCACCTAAATCGAATCAATGCCTAATCACTTGAACCCATGATTCAACATATGATTTGTCAATTTTTTTTTGTTTTGCTGGGTATAAGTATGTATGTATACATTTGAATTAATTTATTGTATATGATTTAAGAATTTTTTATTTAACTAAGATTATCTTATTCTTTTAGAATAATTAAATTCTTTTAAGTAGTTTTGGTTCACGGTGTACGTGACGCATATGGCCCTGCAAAGAATTCGGATGCTTAAAGGCGCTTTCACACAATTTGCATTTAAATGTTTTCTCATCGGAATGTATGTATTTATGACGCACTAACACTCTTCGATTGGCAAAGGCTCTATTACAAATTGGACATACATGCGGACGTTTTTCTGAGTGCGAAATCATATGTTCTTGCAAAGCTATTTTCGATATAAAAGGTTTGCCGCAAACTCCACAGGGAAATGGTTTTTCTCCAGTATGTACACGTTGATGGGTTATCAGTTGGGGATTGGAGCGACAACTATAACCACACATGTCACA
Organism: Nowickia ferox; assembly: GCA_936439885.1. Lineage (NCBI taxonomy): Eukaryota > Metazoa > Arthropoda > Insecta > Diptera > Tachinidae > Nowickia > Nowickia ferox. Next base: position 6,631,827 of record OW387025.1, on the reverse strand, counting down.
AACAAATTTTTTCGGTATTCTGTGGGTATATTCATGAGAAGCCAAACGTCTTTGCGTCTGAAACGCTTTGCTACAATTCTCATATTCACATACAAAGCTACGTTCCATTGTATGAACCTCAAGATGTCGCTTTAAATACTCTTCGTCGGCAAAACCTCGGCCGCATTTTTCCATTGGACATATAAACTTTTTCTCTGTAGTGTGCGTTTTTAAATGATAATCCACATGAGATGTACGATTAAAACGTTTATCACATAGCGAACATTTGTATCCATTGTGCAGATCCCGAACATGTTTATCTAGACATTTTTTTTGCAAAAATGTTTCAAGGCATTCCGTACAAGTATATTCGGGCACTTTGCCTTTTTTCGTAAAATTTGGTAAAGTTTCAGCAACATGTTCAGTTGTTTTATTTTGCTAAAAGAAAAAGAATGTAGAATTTGTGGAACACGTGCCTATTACAGGGAAATTTTTTCAAAAATAAATCTCTTGTAGTTTATTTATTTTTTGTTTGTTTATTAACTTAAAAAGATGTACCTACGTAGTTATACTTTTTGGTTAATTTCTGGAAAAATTTGCTCCTACATAAAAATGAGCATAACTAGCCATCAAGTTATTTTTTCTTTGAAAGCTTTGTATCAATAAAATATTTACGATACGTTAGCGCAATCTTAAAAACTTACTTCGCTTTTTAGTTCTTCTGCAGCTATCTGTACAATCTTTGCGTATTGTTTACTTTTAGATCTTATCTTCTTCCTATTTTTAGGTTTTGTTAAAACTTTCAAATTCTCTTCTTCCCAACTCGAGTTGTCTTCGCTACAATTTGACAAGGACCGCTCAATATCATGCCATAATGGGTTATTTTTTCGATGAGGAACAATTTCATTTTTTACATTTGTATTCAGGTTTTCTAATGAAGAATTTTCAAGGTTACTCCAGAACACGTCCTCTTCCTTCTTACACGAAATATTTTCATTTTTGAAACCGAGGTGTGAGCAGTTATTCAACTCCGCGCTTTCTGGAAGTGATTTTCCTAAAACATTTTCTAAATGTACATTTTTGATATGGTGGAGAAAGTCATCAAATTGGAACGATTTCATTTGGCAAAATGTACAAAAAATCGTAAAGTCTTTAGAACTATGACAAAATATTTCTCCACATTTTTCTTTGCATTTATCGCCAATATTAGGTAATGGTAGAATTTTCAACATTATTGTAATTTGTTTAACTTTTAAAATTTGTTTTTTGTGTTATATTTATTTACAATTAACCTTTTATGTGTGTTTTCTACGTGGAACAATAGCTTTTTAGACCTTAAAAAACATTCACAATATGTTTTGTCGTGCTTGCCAGACTGATTTGATTTAAAGGGGTTTCCAATAAGTGTAGAAAATTGATAAAAAAAAGTTGTGTCTAACAAGGGATGACATGAAAATACATTTCATTTATCTTTCACATGGCTTTTTTATTTTAAAAGAGAAAAGTTTATATACTATTTATATTGGCCACGATACCACACGTATTACTGATGAATTTAATAAATAAATTTTAAACTTGCGTCGAACTCGTTCACTATTTAATTTTTGACACAAAATTATGATAAAGCTCATGTAATTTCAATGAGTGGCCCGATTTGTTTCGTTCGACAAGAAATGATTGTACTAGTTTGCGCAGCGAACATGAATGTTTTCATTTCTTTAAAATTTATTAGACAAGTCGAACTCGTACTCTAGTACATTTTTGACACAAACCTATGATCTATCTTACATATGTAATTTAAATGTGTTTCACCACTGGTTTATGTCAAACCCATTTAAACTGAGTGTTTGAAACGAACGCTTTGGGTTACAATCATTCCTTGTTGAACAAAAAAAATAATAAATCTGGTCATAAGATAATAAAACTAAATTATTATTAACAATATAATTGGAACTCATTTGCACAAATAGCACATGGTCAGAAATTGCAGTGTTGAGCTTTAATTTTTTTATTTCTGAAACAGGTTTAAGAATTTTGTGTTGATTGGGTAGTTATACATACTAATATATTTTAGTCGATGTTGCTACAAAGATTTCTCATGTATGAACACGCTGATGTATACGAAGTCTGTCGTATTCCCTGCATGAGTACCCACAAGTATCGCATTTAAGATTTTTCGGCTTAATATGACGATTTTTGTGGGCTTTCAAACAACGCAGCGTATGAAAAGCTTTAGTACAATCCTCAAAATCGCATACAAACTTCCTCTCTTTATTGTGGCTGTCGATATGCCGCTGTAGATAATACTTGTGTGTAAAACTTTTGTCACATCCCTCGATGTCGCAGAAAAAAACTTTTTCTGCGGTATGACAATATTCATGTCTATCCCTTTGTTGTAGGTATTTGAAACGTTTGTCGCACATTGAACATTTGAAACCCAAATGGTATTCCACAATGTGACTGTAAAGAGACTTTTTGTAGGGAAATATTTGATTACATTCATTGCACGATATTTTTTTGCTTTTGCGCTTTTCTTTTTTGTTGGAAGATTCAGATGATTTGTCATCATTCATGTCATTAAAATGCGCCTTAAACTGATCAACCGTTTTAAATGTTTCCCCACATCTTTCAGTTACCTGCAGGAAAATAAAAAAAACATATTGAAATTTACTAATATGTACATATGTAAGCTATAAGGTTCTTACCGCTGATTCACTCTCTTCATCCGATTCAAAATTTAAATTTTCTTCACTTTTATCGCTTGCAAAGCATTTAGTGTCACGGATATTGCGTACTTTAGTTTTCTGATTTTGCGGTTTCTTTTTTAAAATAGACAAAGGCTCATCATAAATATCAATGTCACATAATTCATCAGTGACAAAGTCTTCGTCTTCATTTGGAACATTTATAAAAACTAGGTTCTCAACATCATGATCATCATCATCGCAATGCTTGATTGGACTTTCAATTACTTCATTCCTCGAGTCGCTCTCAACATCATGATCATCATCATCGCAATGCTTTATTGGGTTTTCAAGTACTTCATTATTTTGCTCAATATTATATAAATTCGTCGAGTCCTTTGTAATACCAGCATAGTAATTAGTATCTTGCGTTGATTTTACAGGTTCACACAAGTCTTTGGCAAAATGCAAACATTTAAGATGATCCAGAAAGTCATCAAATGAAAAAGATTTCATTTCACAAAAAGTGCAGTAGACCGTGAAATCCGTGGAGTTTTGACAGAATATTTCGCCACACTTAGTTTTTGCTTGTGTGTTAAAGTTAAAAGTAGGCAATAATTTTAACATTGCGTATATGTGTAAAAATATTTATAAACAAAAAAATCCTCTGCCTGCAATTTTATTTATTTACGAAAAATTAACACTTGTGTACAGTGTTGTCAGATTTATTTTCAGCCTCCTCGCCAAATGACTTGTGGAATATCGCCAAATATCACCAATATAATAAAACATTAAATTTTAGGTACAAAAAATATTTTTGATTGAGGCAATTTTAAATTTAATTGAACTACAGTGAATTTTAATCAGAAATAATTTGTTAATCTGGCTTAAGTTCAGTAATTTCAATCCTTATTGAATGAAATATTTTTATCTTTTGCAATATGTTGTTGTTAAGTAATTTTATACGTCAGTATTTATATGTTAATGTATATGTTTGTAACAGAAACAGAATAAAGACGAAAAAAAACAATATAACTTTTATGTCTTACGATAGACGTTACGGACTGAATTTTAAATTTAACAATATTTGTAATTTAATTACAAAAGAAAAATATTTTTTAGCTAAAACTTAATGTTTCATTGTATTGGCGATATTCGACAAGTCATTTGGCGAGCTTCCAGCTGAAAATAAATCTGACAACACTAGGCGCGGCGGATTCAACAATAATTCTCTCCTTTTCTATTTACTAATTCACTCTCTTTTTGCTGTATTCACAACAACAATATGAAAATATCTAAATTTTTTGATTTTTTCGCCGCGTTTGTGCAAACATGGTCTCAGGCCCATACACGTACAAACATTAGAAAAACATTCAAAATGTGAACGTGTAACATTCAAACCTTGAACATAGCACCAATGGTGCGGCGAAAACAATGGGGTACGGTGAGACATAAAAGTAAGCGCCAAGGTCCACATTACACACATTTACTTAAATGTGTATTTAAGTACACATATCACAGTGATAAAAAAACTACGGCAAACGATCTGCTGTTATTATCAAAGAAGCCCGTACCTATTTTAAATTAAAAATAAATATTAATATTTTTCTTTTTAGTTCCTATGAAATTAGTTCAATTTTTGTGTAAAGCTGGATATACCCATTTGTTTCAAACAAAATTTCGGGCTAATTTATTTTGGAATGTAGTTATACAATTTTTTTTTATCTAGAAAAAGAAACGTCAACCGAACGCATTTTAAATACACTGTGCCTTTTCTGCTTGCCTGTTCAGACAGGCTTTTTTTTGTTTGATTGTAAGACGTGGTGAGAAGCTTGCGGTGTAAAAAAAAATTCACGAAATTAAAATTCGAGAGGATTTATGACATTTCTCTTTGCCTTTTTCGTACTCTAAGCATTAAGCGTGTATATAAATCGTCGGTTGGTTATCGGTTTGCTGCAGTCATAATGTATTTTGAATATAATGTGCCGCAAACCAATAACCAACCGACGAAATGCCAAAAGGCATGAAGAAAAAAGGCTTAATGTAAATGTGCGTGACTTTTCGTAGGGGGCTTAAAAGAAAATTGTCAAAAAAAGCCAGGCTAAAAAGGCATAGTGTGAAATGGCTCTAAGGGGTAGAGATGGAGGACACTTAAAAAAACACCGATGATTTTTGCCATGCGATGCATTGCAAACATACATCGATGTTGCATCGATATTTCATAAAATATATCGATGTTTTTATACATCGATTGTTTTTTGTTTTTTTAATTATTCCTTATTATATTTTCAAATAATCTTAAGTTTATTTTACATCTCTCAAAAGTGAAAAATTTACCATTTATTATTTTTTTTCTATTTAATATTATAATTATTAATAATAACAACAATAAAAAATGGAAGTTGTAATAATGCAAAGCTATTTATCGGGCAGACAGAATCTTACCTCTAACGGAAGGTGTTGAAAATTGCCTTAACGCTGCAGTCTTTTTTTCAATTCGCTTTCAAGATTTTTACACATATTGCTTGTTTTTCAGTAAGATGTCAAGAATGCAAATTTGGAGGAAAAACTGCAATCAGCTGTTTTCTTAACTGTAACTTGAAACACTCAATTAAACGAAAAATTGAAAGCAAATTCTCAGCAAGTTTTAAAAGCGTGAGTGTATTGGTAAAAAAAAATTAGAAATTTTCAAATTTGAAAACTTGATCGTATAACACACAAGTAAGGGTCATTATGTCAACTTGGCGTTAGTTAAAGGTAGGATTTTATCTTTACTTTAGCCTACCAGCTGGGATGAACTGGTCTTTAACTTATCGCTAACTTTGGGTTAAAGTTGTAATAATGAATTTTTACTCGCCCAAGTTGTAATAATTACCCTAAATAAATAAGCAAACAGAATCCACATTCGATTTAATTAATTTATTATTTGCATAAAAAAAGTAATTAATAATAAATTTATCTTTCATGTACAATACTATTTACAGCGGAAATCGTTTCTTCTCTTGCTATAGGCGGTGTTATTTCCAAAACACTTGACAAATTATCGGGAAAGAACGAAGTATAGGTTGAGTTTTGGATTAATTCTACTATAACTCTTTTAGCCTCTTCTTCCTTATGGCTAATGACGTAATCTTGTTCAAAATGTTCCACTTCTCTCTGATCGCTTTCGTGGGAAGCAGATATGTATGTTCGATTAGAACTTTCTAAATTTGCAGACTTTTCTGTACCGTGGTTTTCCTTTCTTTCCAAGTTTGCCATAACTGTATTTGTTGTAGTACTATACACTTCATGAGGAATTTCAATTTGTTCAATAATTTCACCGGGGAATTTTTCATTATCCATAACGAACGAGGCATCTGTCGAGCTCGGGTTGGCCAATTGCTGTTTCTTGCATATTCCACGTTCATTGTTGCGCGCTCTACGTTTGCGCTTGAACATGTTGGTGTGTATTTCCTTTTTGGGTTTTGGTGGTGGTCTGGGGAGTTTGTGCATTATTTTAAAGTGATGGCTCAGCCCTGAACTAAAATTAAATACTTTACCACACTCCGAACAGCTAAGTAAGCGTTTAGGACGAGGGGTATGTATTTTCATATGCTGCGTAATGCGCAAGGTTACCTTGCCACACACAACACAAGTTTGAGGCACTTGTTCCTTGTGGTTTCGCATGTGTTCCAATAGAAAGTATTCCGTAGAGTACTTGCGCCCACAAGTAGTACACTTAAACACTTCACCTGAATTGTGTGAAGCCATATGTTCTTCAAATGTTAGGTGATCGGAAAAGTTTTTATTACATTTTTTGCAGTTAAAAGGTCGATCTAAATGAACTTTGACCATATGTCTTTCTAACAGAGAAAGACTGCTTAGTTGGCGGTTACATATTCTACATATGAAGCCTTCAGGATAGTGCACAGTTTCTACATGGTGTTTGAGTTGGCTCAATTTATTAAAAAGTTGATCACAATCCGAACATTTGTGAGCCAATTTTACACTGCTATCCGATTCGAGATAATGAATGCGCTTGTGTATAGTTAGACTAAAATGGCTACGAAAACTTTTACCGCATGCTGGACATATTGCAATTTTTTCTTTCTTATCATCTACTTTATATGGGTTGAAATCAGAAGTATTTGAAATTGGCAAGTGTCCATTGCTATTATCTTTTTTTGTGGTAATATTAAAGAGCGAAGGCATCTTGTCCGGTATTTTAGTTCCTTCTGGTATTAATGTTATTAGAGTTTCTCCTATAATTTTACTTGAAATTTCTGATCTTGCCTCACAAGTTTGGTTTTTGTTCAATTCATCTATTTTATTAATATCTTCCATGTCATCTTTTATTAAACTTTCTATGGCATCTTGTGTTTCCTGCTCTTGTTGTGTATTTAAAAAGTCGTTAGAATAAAGTTGTTGCGATTTGTTTTGTTCATTTTGTATTTTTTCATAAAGTTCCGCAATACGGTTTTTTACAGCTATAACTTTAACAGTTGTCACCTTTTTGCGACGACGTTTTAGGCGTAGCAAATCCTGTATATTGGACTAGAATAATATAAACTACATATGTAAAATAAAAGTGTTTTCTATGTAGTTAGAACATACTATACAGGTTTGTTCTGTGTTCCATGTGAAAAATTAGTCGTTCAGAATTGCCATAGCATATATTTCCAACAATTCTATGAAAATTCCGAACGTTTTATTTCACGTGGAATACAGAACATATCCGGTAAGACTTTGTGTATTACATAGTAAAAATAAAAATTGAAAAGGTTTAAAAAATGCCTACCCTTTTCCTTTGCAACGGCTTTCGATCTTTATGAACTTTTTCTTCTAATACACAAACACCTTCTGTACGAATCTTGTCTATGTTAGTTTCCTTAATAAAGCATTCTTCAAAACTATTACCACTTTTTGAATTATCCATTGGTTTAGGGGTTTCTTCAATGACAGGCTTGTGATTTTCATCGCAATTAAGTATTTCTCTTGATGAAGTGCTTTCATGAAAAAACAAATTGCTCGTACTGCCTTCTTCTATTTGATTGAACGTTCCCAATTCATCTTCTGTTTCAATTTCTTCAGCAACATCAATGGTCTCCATAAACATTTCCTCGTTGTTCAACTTATAACCAATTCGTTCACTATCACCATTGAGGATTCCTAAAGACACTTCGTCCAACTGATGCGCGTACTCAAAAGTGTCACCGCTATTTTCATCATTCCTTTCTGAGGAAGGATATGATCTCATCTCAAATTCATCCCAATTTTTAAGAAAAATTGAATTTGTATCTGCCACATTCATAATTTCTGTGGCAGGCTCTTCATCCAATTCTTCCTTTTTAAAGTCTTGAGCCTCTACTTCATTATACACCTCATTAGATTCATTGACATGATCAGTTAAATGTTGGCAAAAATATTCAATATTATCATAAGTATCCCGACAGTATGTACAATAAAATTTAAGCAATCGTGTGATTTCATTGTAGAACACATAACCACATTGAATATCACTATCCTCCAGCAGGCAAATCTCTTTTTCAAAATCGCCGCGGGACGTTCGTTCGATATCCTCAATTTTGCAATTTTCCATTTTTCACTTATTTTTAATCATTTTTGTATTTTTCATCACAGAATAAATAATTTTCTGATCTATTTTTCATTTGTTCCTAATCAAGACAAATGCAACTAGGTGACTGGATTAATGCCTGTACAGATCAGCTGATCTATTCCGAAACGTCAAATACCATATAAACCAAAGTGACTTCATACCAAGTAATCTCTATTTGCAACTCTGCATAAAATGCATGTGATTTGGCATAAGAGAAATTAACAGCTGATGGCAATTTCTTGAGTCGAGAATACCTAGTGTCAATTCGCCTTAATAAAAACAGTGAAAACAAAGTGTATAAATATCAAGTGGCCCTATCAGCGCAGCTGATCGTCAGCTGACTTAACCCCATCCTTCAAACTACATATAAAACAGCATAAAATCTTAACCCGAATTGTCAACATTCAAATAAAAGATATCCTACAGCAAATTTGTATGTATGTTGTTGTAATGATAAGGCCACTTGGTATTAATACACTTTGAGTGAAAATGCCAAGGCACTATTTTCGCCGCTTGTTATTTGAATATACGTTAGATATCCAACACACATTTTTCAGTATATTTTTTTGGCATTTAAAGTATAAATTTCTCAAAGCTTATTGAGCTGAGTATTATTTATATGGATTTGTTTTGATATAGGGTATACTCAGCTCAATTCGCTTTTAGAAATTTATACTTTTAATGTCAAAGAGATTACTGAAAAATGTGTGTTGACATCCAAAGAATATTTTAATTACAAGCGGCGAAAAAAGCCACCTGATCGGTTTCGAGCAGCTAGTATCAATTTGCCTTTCAATGGACCTAATTGCGAGCAAGGCAAATTCATATAAGTTCCCTACAAGAATAGTACCAGTCAATTGACCGATAATTTCATCGGAAGTCATGCAAGATATATTCATCATTGCGTAGAACAAAGTTTCTATCACATTATTAAGGACAAAATGAAAAATGTGATGGAAACTTATGTGTACGTGTGATGTTGCACATTAGATGTTACACTCTAACATATACTCGTATGCTAGAGTGGAGCAACTACAATTAATAAATAAATCCATCATCACTTCCGATCAAATGATTAGTCAATTGACTGTCACTATTTAACTCAATGTAAAATTGTTGTTGTGAGCTCACTTAACCCTATCCTTCAAACTCCATATAAAATATGATAAAATCTGAACCCGAACTGTCAACATTCAAATAAAAATAATCCTACAACAAATTTGTATGTATGTGGTGTTTTAATGATAATACCTGTGACCTGATCCTAGCCTTTTTTACCTGTCACTTTTTACACTTCTGTGTATTCTGTGATAATACCACTTGGTATTAATACACTTTGCGACCACCTAGTATGGAACCTCCTTGATTGCGAGTGTTGTAGTTCGATTACTATTATTTTGTACTAGATTAGGGAAGAAAAAAATGTTGCAATATTTTTTAGTCTAGTACAAAATCGTTGTAGTCGTTATTAATGGTCACTAGAGTTTTTCTTTCCCGGACTTTTTCATTTCCCGGGAAAGCGGGAACGACTTTTCAGTTTCCCGGGAATTCCCGCCCAGTGCAAAACTATACAAAATATTTTTTAATTTAATTTATTTCGACAAAAAACAAAACAATTCATGAGATCGATTAAATAATAACGTTTTATAAACACATTAGCCGAAAAACTAATATAATTTCAGTTCTTTATATAATAGTAATGCATAAATACCAATATTATATGTAAATGGAAAGTCAAGTGCATTGATATATCGCAAAAAAAACAAATTACATTATTAAAAAAATATTACAAAATATTGCTTTGCAAATAGGACTTTAGTACAGCATTACTAGAATCGTTCAACAGTCTATTTCTAATTTTATTTAAAAAAAAACTCCTGTTAATGAAAAAATACGTTCACTTTCTACGGATGTTGGCCTTATAGTCAGAATAGCATTATATAACCTCTGGACACTTTCAGATTTTTCAACCACTTCCTTCAAAAGACTGCAATTCCTTTTTCAATGAAAATGATTTTCTTTGAATCGAAACAGCGTTTTCTTTACTACAAAATCAACACAATATAAGTTGTTGTAAAATTTTAGCTATTGTGCTAGTACCATTACCTTATTATTGCACCATCACCTTGAATAACGACACTCATCAATTGAATTAAGGAATGTGTACATATGAACTGAAGTTGCCCTAATAAAATGAAAACAAAAAAAATCCCGGGAATTCCCGCAAATATATCCCGGGATTTCTTTCCCGGAAATTGTGCAGGATCCCGGGAAATTTTTCCCGGGAAATCACGTATGAAAAACTAATGGTCACCCATCTGGTAGATTTTGTTTCATTCCACTCTATTATCATAACACTAGTCCAACTCTGTTACTTGGACGTGATTCAGTGTACACAAAATAATTTTGTTTCCAAGAATTTAGTTTTGAATTCATGAAAAAAATACTAATGCGTTGTTTTATTTAAACAATAATATTTACAAAAACTAAAAATTTTATTTGTATTGAGTTTAAGAATAATGTGTACCAAATAAGTGTATATCCGGAAAGTGTAAAAAAAGAAAATACACCTGAACCTAAATGAAAAAAAAAGTTGTGAGAGAAGAAAACGGGAATAAAAAGTGCAGAAAATTTGTACATTAAGGCGTTCCAAATGAGTGACCAATATATGAGAGAATTACTACGTGTTGCAGTGGCACAAATTTGTCAAACAATTGGCTATAATGCCACCCAAACAGCACCGCTTGAGCTATTACAAGATGTATTGGACAAATTTATGAGAGAATTTACACGAGATCTAAGACGGCAAGTGGAGCATTGTAAGTACATATAGAAGAAATGAAATAGTGAGTTTTTACGTATTAATGTTGGTTTAATTGTTTGACGTAGACAACCGAACGGATGCTAATTTAAATGATGTTACCTTGACCTTGAACAGCATAAATGTAAACTTGAATGAGTTATTGGACTACATTAACAATGTCGAGCCAGTTCCTTTCGTCTTGGAAGTGCCTAAATTTCCGGCACGCAAAGATTCCGCTTTAAACTTTTTAAAACCAGGCAGCAAGGAAGTTCTAACCAGACCTGTACATGTACATGATCATTTGCCTCCGATGCTGCCTCCAGACATTACACAAACTCCCGAAACGCCATTGACCATCAGTTCGAACAGTTTAAATGACGCCAAATCGTTTCAGGATAATTTAATAAGTAAGACTAACTCAATTGGCGACATCAACAACGGTATGTTTAATGTTTAAAATTAATATTCAAAGCAATCAACAGTTATTAATATTTGTAGATGCAACGAATAAATCTTTATCGGTTTTGGATACAACTACTTTGCAGTCGTTGTTTAAGCCCTCAAATAACTACGAAGAAGGCGAAAGACCAACGAGGGAGGTCAGTAGTGTGGTTATGACGACTGGAGGTTTTATATCACCAGCCGTAGAGGGTAAAATGCCAGAAGCCATCGTTCCAGATATTATAGGTAAACTGCAGGAATGATCACAAATGAATATCTTAATTAAAAATTCATTGCACTTCAAATAAACACTGCTTATTTTTAACAAAACATATGTTTACAGATAAGCTCTTGGGGTTAGATGCTCCCCCACCTCCTCCACCGCCACCACCTCCTCCACCTCTACCACAATCCAGACCAGCATCACGCTGCGACAATTCTACACTTGGACCAATCACAAGTGAAACAACGTCTGTTGTGGAAAAAGTTGCAGCCGAACGTGAAGTAATGCCTTCCACTAGCAAAGACACAAAAAAGGCATTGTCACGAAATCTAGAACCTCAATCCATTCCCAACAAAAAATTGGAATTACTGCATGAATTTCCAGCTAAGAAAACCAAATTATTTAATCCATCTGCAGTTAAAAACTATACAAATGATCTTCATCTTCAACCGCCTATTAATTATAACAAAAAATCATTTATGACGCATCAAAATGCCGCTAATATGCTATTGAAAAAGGCTAAAAAACAAAAGGTGCCTGTTATGACGGGACAACCCGGAATTACCGAAAAACATAGCAAATCCCTTAATGATAAAATCAGCAAAATGGATGCTACTGATAAGGCTCATAAAAAATATATGAAAATGCTGCAAAAGATGGCTAAACAAGGGAAAATACCTCCCGAACTATTAAGTAATATAATGGGACCCGATAAAAAATCGAAAATAATAAATCCCGCTATTGTAGCCGGTATGCCAGCGGGCCCAGAAAAACTACAATTGGAAAAGTTGCTACGCAAGCAAGCTAAACAAAGGCAAAAACTGCTCAAACAGCAAATGATGGCGGACGTGCAAAAGCAATCCAAGAAACCTCTACAACAACTACCTCCTTTAATACCCATATTTCCGCCCAGGGCAGCCGAAGTTGTAAGCAAGCCTACCTTATCCCTGGATCTGCAAGAGCAAAAATTCAAACCAGAAAACAATGATATGGCAAATATTTCACCAGCAAAGTCGTCGTTCACTCCTATCGTTATACCAACAACTTCAGCACTTAATAATTTGCCTGATGTTTTGCTGCCCAAAGTAAATAAGACGACAGCAGCCATAATCGAAACGCCCCCAATGGAGATAGATGTTACTACCAAGCTCTTAAACAACACTCAGAATGGCAAAGAGCTGAAACTGTCCAATGAACCAGATCGCTCTAAATTGAATATATTCAAAAAGATTTCAAAACAAAAGACCGCAAAATCGTCTTCGCCCACACCTGTGCGCGTGCCTGTTCTTGGCGATACTCCTATAATAAATTTACCCTCTGGTACAACTATCACACCAACTCTCGGACCTAATTCTACCAATCCTTCACTATTAACCGCCACCGCAACTGCAGGTAGAAATTTGTTTCCTACTTTACCTGAGAACAACAGTGGCAGTGCTTCAAACAATATTATCAACGTAGATGGCATTAAAGACAAACCTTTACTGCCACCCATAAATCCCAATCAACCTACTGATTTAAGCATGCTTAATCGTGTTTTCGGTGAAAAACCTCCTGAAGTTGAATTGGTTAATAAACCTAAAAAGCGAGGCCGTAAACCGGGCAGTAAAAATTCCCCTAAAATACCTGGAGTAATTCCAAATAATTTATTAAAGAAAAACAGCAAAAAAATGAAACCAAATAACGCTACTAACATATTTGGTCCGCAAATGCCGCCGCATTTCCCGCCAGAATTTGCAGCAGCCGGCATGGGTAATTTATCATTCGATAATGTTGCTCAGTTGTTTGGCAATCCTTTAAATCCCATAGAATGGGCTCAGAACAAACATTTGCAGCAACAAATGATGATAATGGCCAGTATGAAAGAACGCAAAGACCAAAAGAAGAAGAATAAAATACTTAAGCAAGATCTCGTAAATAAGGACAAAAATATGGCGAATATGTCTAGCTTGACAAATCCGCATATTGTACCCACTAACGAGGAAGTGCAATCAATTAATAAAAAACTTATGCGTATGGATACAATACTTAAAGCAGCTCCCTCAACGGGGCCATCAGATTTGACTATCGATACTAGTTTAATAACGGGGAAGAAATTACCTTCTCCCTCCATGTTTCCCTCTTCGGCGCCCTTAAAATCGCCTGGTAACTCGAAGCGTATGTTGCCTTCTCCGGCTGATGCCATGGCGAGTAGTTTGGTGCAACCATTTATGCTGCCCAATCGTCCAGCATTTCCCAATTTGCCAACCAACATGTTATCTATGCTACAATTTCCATTTCCAACACGTCCCGGTTTAATACCCACACCTGGGCTCTTTCCCACCCCAGGATTGGGAGCATTTACCAATAATCCTAAAAATCCTCTATTGCCTGGACTGTTTCCTTTCCCGAATCTTAAGCATACGTTGCCGGATAATTCATCAATGAGTCAAGGTCAGTTAAAAAATCTAAGTATTTTTTTTTATTTTTTTTTTTATAAATAGCTTGTATTGTAATTTCTTGTTTTTGTTTAATAACGAGTATCAAAATTAATACAGATGAAAAAGTGTGTTTGTTTTTGGTTAAATGCATTTATAGAAAAACTCTCAATCAATTATTGGGAATTACAAAACTAAAATCATAGTGTATGACAATAAATTTTTTTTAAATCCAACAAACAATATTATTCAGCATGTGTTGGTTGCCGATTTTATTTTGATATCAGCTTTTTTTTATTATTTTTTTATCTTAAGCCCGGTACAGAGTTCTTACGGAATTTATCGATTGTAAATTTACATTTACTTCTACACGGAAAAAATAATCGTGTATGTAGCCTTTTATGGAAAATTATGTTTTCATACACACAAATGCATTTATTTTTTAGTTTGCAACACACAAAAACTCTAAAAGTTAATTACAACCTGCGAAAAATAAGAAAAGTCAACAATTGTATGAACATTAATTCTTGTTTCAGTTGATGGAAAAAGTCTCCACTTATATTATTAGTTCGATATTTCGTTAATCTTCTGATAACTTCTTCAATATATTTCTTAGGCTGAGTTTACATCTGGCATTTCTTACTAATGAAAAACTGTTTGGTTCAGACATGTTTTTATTGATTTAAACTGTTTCCAATCATGTTGGATTCTATAAAATTGTCTAGTATGGGAGATTTTATTTGGCCCAACACAAGGGTTATAACGCCATCAACAATTTCTTTATTTAGGAGCCTCCTCCGAGAAAATTTCAAACGACATATACCGTCGCATACGAAGCCGGTAATGCCAAAATTCTTCTTCTTATATGTCCAAAAATGAGTTTTTGTTTGGTTCTCCAACAAATTTCCAAAATTTATTCTTTATAATTGTTTTTGCATGTGGTTAATGGAAACCAACGGGATACCGCAAGGAGTACCGCTAACCGACGCCAACCACTAATCTCTCGAAGGCCAATAAACAACAGTGGCCTGGTTGCACTTAAGAGACAATTGCCAACGACGCTTGATGTTGACTCGCCCAGACCTGCTTTACGAATGTATGAAACTGTTTAACTTAATAAATACGTGTCTGAATCAAACAGCTTTTCATTAGTAATTAGTGGTTACGCATTTTTTACGCATGTGTGGCACATGGCACACAGATGTAAACCCGGCCTTAGTTTTTGTTTTTTATATTTAATTTTTTCTTTTGTCTTTTTTTAATTTTTCTTAAACATTTTTTTGCGATTGAAAAGAAAAAAGACAAAATAAATTAAATATGTATTAAAAAACCAAAAAATAAGGAATATCCTGAAGAAGTTATGCCGAGTACATATCTGTCATTTTCGAAATGTGTGCCATTTCGTTTTTTATATGGAAAGCAAGGCCACACGACGAAAAATATCGGAAATGACAAACGTTGCCACCAGTATGTAACAAAATGCCATAGCGTGTACTCGGCATTAACCGAATTTTAACGAAATATCGAATTAAAAAATAAAAATATAAACAGACCTACAGTCGTAAAGCAGCTCTGGGCGAGTCAACATCAAGCGTCGTTGGCAATTATCTCTTAAGTGCAACCAGGCCACTGTTGTTTATTGGCCTTCGAGAGTTTTGCGTCTCACTCGCACTGGTTGACTGATCTGCCACGGATAACCGTATATTCTTGCGGTTCTTTTGTGGAATTTCTTTAACAACCACGTTGCTACTTCCTATGTGAAGGCATAGGTCGTGTACAGTCAGTCACAAAGCCTTTTTAAAAAACTGTTAATAACATCTTGGGCATATGGTCTAGCTACCCCGCCCATATTTGTGCAACAATACTTTGCAAATTTACTTTGTAAAGTATTTCTTAAATAAATAAATAAACAGACCTAAAGCTGGAAAAAATAGTTTAATTGAAGTTACATACATACATACATACATATGTATAAAAAAGGTCGACAAATTAGATTTTTTTTATATATTATTTTTTAATTGCAATCTATCATTACATATGATAGTAAGCAAATTCGACGAAACATAAGAATTACAGCTTTAGTTGTACTCTACAGTATTTTTATAGTTGTACATATTAACTATAAAAATAGAAAACAAAATCTGTGATTTACAAAATTATTAACAACAACTAATTATAACTTAGTTTAGAATGGTTGTTAATTACAAATATTTCAAATAAATAATTTATGGCAAAGACAAATCAGATAAAAAAAATTTCATTTACTTTCCTTTTGGAAGCCCGTAATAGCAAACGGAAATTTCCTTCAGAAATTTTTACGTTAACCTGAATTTCCGTAAGAACTCATTACTCTCCTTTATCGGCAAATAAAAAATAGACCCATTCTACATAGTCCTCAAAAAAATCATGAACAATGTATCGTTTATCTCACAAAAAAAATCCTACGTTGTTATACAAGGTTTTTAGAACTTAAATACATATGTATCTATACATATGAGTATGTATGATATAATTCTCATTATCTTTTCAGAATCACAAGATTTAACAACGGATAAAAAGAAACTCGAAACGAATTTGCAAACTGTTGAACGTAGTTATTGCAATGTAGCTCCTTTGGTACCCGATTTTCTAACAAAACTTAATGACCAAAATCTAAATTTAAGCAACATTAATAAGCACTCTCACGACACTCAGCAAGCTAATGAACCAGATTTGCCAAAAACGCCTAAACCACGTAGTGCACATTCGAGCAATTTGTCACAAGATAATTTGCTTAAGAAAATGATAGATGTTCACACACCCGAAAGCGCAGCTGGCAGCTTAAGTAACAAATCAATACCTCCAACGCCAGGCGGTATTTCGCTCAACACTTTTGAGCAGTTAATGAAGAAGTGTGACAGTCCCATAGATTTAGTGTCTTTTAATAAACACGCAAAGTCCTTGCCTGGTTCCCAGGAATCGGGACTAGATTTTTCCATGAACAAAAAACCATCTCAAAATACAAACGTTGGTGGTATGTCTGGTGGATTAAGCATTAAAACGCCCATTACCTTAAATAATGAACCCATTGAAGTATCTGACGATTCAGATGAAACAAGTCATCCGCAGCCTCCGAAACCAGAAAAGAGACCGGTCCATCTTCCTGCAGTTGTACCCCACCTAGGTAACCAACAACATCAGCAGCCAACTCAGCACAAAAGTTTTAATATGGATGACATGTTTATAGCTAATGCTGTCACAAACTTGTTACCAAAATCTATGGAAACTGATTTATCTACTAAGGAACTGAAAAAGCTTAAAAAACAAGTGAAGAAAACATCATCCAGTATTAATGCCAGCATAATAAACGCGGATAAAGTTGAAGGCAGAACAGCAATTCCACCCGCACCAGGAAAATTGGCAGGTGGCGCCGATTTAATACCTTTGACATCTACTGGTCTGGCGTATTCAGCGAAAAATATACCTTACAATAGTTTGACAGCCAATGCTAATTCTTCGTTTCATCCACACAAAAACGAATTTTCTGCTACTGTAACAGCAACTCCAGCTGTAGTCCAACCTCCCTCAACATCTGTGTTTGACAATCTAACAATTACCGCCTCCATTCCAATGACATCCAGTAATTCAAACACGGTGTTTGATTTGCAAAAGAAACGCAAAGAGCATAAAAAGCTTAAAAAGCTTAAAGAACTCAAGGAGGGTAAAATTAAAAAGAAAAAAGACAAAAAGGACAAAAATAAGAGCAAAGAAAGGGCCGAAAAACATCTGTTTAGTCAGACGCAAATCTTGGCGCCTAAAGAGAAAGAAAAGGAATCTTTAGCTGCACAGGAACCCCTAGGAAACATAACACCTGTGCTAGGAGCAGCTCATAGTAATAACAGCGGCTCAGAAAAAGTCAAAGAGAAAGATATATTGAAAAAACTTAAAAAAGAAAAGAAAAAGGAGAAACAAAGAACGATTTTGGATGAACCGCAGCCACAAAATCCAAGCGCCACACAACAAGCCTCTGTATCAACGTCTTCATTTCATAAGGAGAATTCTGCTATGGGTGTATTGGAAAATGAACAACCAAAAAAGCAAAAATTATCACCAGCTAGGAATTATTCCACTTCATCTGCTAACGAGCATAAGGAGGCTTCCTTAACTGTTAATACTGCTCCTACTACACCAGCCTCGATGATACCAAAATTGACTCTAAAATTAGGATCGACTCACTCCCCCACTCCGCCGCGAGAAGATAGTATCAAAAATAGCAATACATCAACAGTGACATCGTCAGCAGCTGTATTTCCTTCGGTGCAACCACCTCCCCCAACACACTCGACACCTCCTCGTGAACGGGAACCTTCACCCGAATTGGCCAGAATATCGCCACTAGTAACGAGACCTCCCAAGCATAAATTTAATACAAGTAAGTAAACTAAATAATTTATTTTAAAGGATTTTTCTTATTTCGTTAGTTTCATTTAAAAATTATTGTCGATTAACAGTTTTTTAAACTTATCCATATCGTACGGTTTAAATAAAACCTTAACCACATAGACATACATACCTTAGTATTCATATATTAAAATAAATACATATACATACATATATTTAAATACAAAATGATGTTCAGGTGGCGATATAGCAAACAGCTCTTCTACTGCAAGTAACAGCGCTTCAGCTGCAAACGCTAGTTCCTTGGAAATTAGCGAGAGCACTAAAAACTGTTCTACATTGAATTCTAATATGATTGTCCCTCCACCAAGTCCCTGGCTTTCTGGTGGCACCATATCAGCGAGTTCGGTTTTGTTACCACACCAACTTTTACAAACAACTAAACAGCACGACATGACAACTACATCTATGAGTGCTGCACATAATACCGATGCTACTACTAAGAATGCCGCCAATTCGGATAGACAAAGTCCATTGACGCTCGTAACAGAAACAAGCCGCCCCTCTTCCTACATCGTAAGAAACGTATCATATTATTTATATTCAAGAACAATTTTGTATAAACTATGTTTGTGTTTATATTTGCAATTGTATGTGATGAAGGATGCCGAGGGTAATCGAGTTTGGATTTGTCCCGCCTGTGGCAAAGTTGATGATGGTTCCCCTATGATTGGATGCGATGGTTGTGATGCCTGGTATCATTGGTTTGTATTAATATATAAGGCAATACAATAATTTTTATTAACTCATAATTTTTTTTTTGTATTTCAAGGGTTTGTGTGGGTATATTTGTGGCACCCAAAGACAATGAAGACTGGTTTTGCCGTGTGTGCATAACCCGAAAAAAAGGCCTTCATGGCTCTGATAAAAAGCGTAAACGTAATAAGAAAAAGTAATTTTTATTTGAAAAGGGAGAAAAATAATTATGTAGTTTTAATTGAGTTTTGGAATTTACATAAAAAATCGGAAATGTACCACTTCTACTTGTCGTATATTCAAAAAATTTGTATTATAACTTAAAATAAAAAGTTGTTTCAAATAGATGACACAATTAGCATACAATTTGATTTTATAGCATTATTAAAATGATGATCATCATGGTAACTGGAAACCAATGAAATTCCAGGTTCATCCCACAAAGGAAATTCCACTAATGCATACGTAAAGTAAAATGAGAAGATCTAGTGTTTGATTAACGCAGGGTTAACGGCCTTTGGGTTGAATTAATTTGAAGAGTTGGCTATACTATTTTACTTTGAGAGAAACTACAATATGGCATCACTTGCTTAAACAGTTCCTTGTCTGACAGATGAATGTAATTTTTTGAGAGGATTTTCCTTTCATATAAACAATGGAAAATTAATAAAAAGTTCAGTCGTAAAGCAGCTCTGGGCGAGTCAACATCAAGCGTCGTTGGCAATTATTTCTTAAGTGCAACCAGGCCACTGTTGTTTATTGGCCTTCGAGAGTTTTGCGTCTCACTCGCACTGGTTGACTGATCTGCCACGGATAACCGTATATTCTTGCGGTTCTTCTGTGGAATTTCTTTAACAACCACGTTGCTACTTCCTATGTGAAGGCATAGGTCGTATACAGTCAGTCACAAAACATTTTTAAATTACTGTTAATAACATCTTGGGCATATGGTCTAGTTACTCCGCCCATTTTTGTGCAACCATATTATGCAAATTTACTTTGTATAATATGTATAAATAAATAAATAAATAAATAATAAAAAGTTTTTTTGAAAAAATCATCTATACTTTCACATTACATGTATTTTTTCAAAATATCAAATTATTATACTTTAATATAATTCCTTATATATTCTTGAATATACTTGGTGCTGACACCGGAATTGGCGATGGCGTTATGAAGTTCTTCTTCGAGGCCAAATAAACCTTCACGAGGGAATTAATCTTCGTTGGCGGAGAAACTTAAACAACAAACAAACAAATAAAAAGTTGGTGCAATATTTCCAGAAAAATGTTAAAAGTATCCCAACCTCCTAATAGTGCTTTTCACAACTTTAAATGTGGCGAAGTTTTTTGTATTTCACCTGCAGTTTACAATGTTACTTGCAGCTTGTGTGCTACCAAAATGCATCTCGAACAGTTCCCCAGCCACTTTCAGATGCAGCATCTTACATTGGCCGAAGAGAGTATTAATCTGGATGAATTGGAGCTAAAGTGTAAAGCTAAACTAGCTAAGGATGTCAACCTCTTAGATAACATGATAATCAAGGAGGAGGATTCCGAAGACGATCCTATTAAACAAGAAGAAATAGAGGGCGAAATTGATGAGGATGATAAAAGTTTGCAGCAACTTTTGAGGGACACAGAAAAGGCAAAGGTTAAGGCTGAAAACGAGAAAAAAGATGTACAAGTAGAAGCAGCAGCTGATGAATTTTATATTGGCGACAAGCTGGAAGTGGAAATTGTAATGAATAAACCGAACACTAGAAATTCGAGGAAAAACAATCTAAAAGCAACTAATTTAAAGGAAATAAAAGAGAAAAGTGATGAGGAATTTGTGGGACTGCATTGCAATGATATTGAAGGAAAGAAAAGTAAAATAGATTTGGATATAAATATAAATGAAAATTTAAAAGAAGACTATGACAATGATCTTGATATGGATAAGGATTGGTCGGTAGAAGATAACATTTCGGATACAGAAGTGAGTGTTTTTTTCTTGTTTTCGACATTAATACACCAAAAAAATTTTTTTTAAAATGTTCAATCTTGTTTTAAAAATTAAAAATATTTTGAAATCGAAAAAGAATATTTTAGTTTGAAAAAGACAAAAACCTTGATATAAAGTTGAACATACTCAAACTAAAAGATTATGTTTTTGAGTTAAGAATGAAATATTCTTGAAGTAATAATGAAGCATTTTTATATTAAAACTTATTATTTTTACATTAAAAATAAAGCGCTTGAATTAATAATGGAGAATTATTAAATGAGGAATGAAAGGTCTTACATTAATAATACGAGTATATTTTAACACACGTTATAAAAATAAGAATTTTTTTGTATTAATATTATAAGAAACATTCTTATTTTAAAAATTATTTTTAAAAATGCTGCATTTTTAAAACGAAAACGCAAAATTCTTGTTTTAAGATTTTTTTTGGTCCAGTGTAGGTACATGAAATAATATAATTATTTATTAGCATATAATTTTTAGATAAATGCTTTCTTTATTGCTTCATTTTGTTTTGCAGTCTGAACCTGAAGACAAAAATTGCCTTAAAGATGAGCTTCCATTTCCTTGTCACACCTGCAAGCGTTCATATAGTTCTAAGCATAGTCTGCAAAAGCACAACTATAGTGTCCATAATCCAAATAAGCCACCCAAAAAAACGAAAGAGCCTAAAGCCGAACATAAATGTGATCAGTGTAGCGAGGTTTTTCGATCAGCTCGAGATTTGCGCGGTCATAAATGGAAACATACCGGCATATTTTGTGATATATGTGGTAAAACTTTTACTCAGACTGGAAACATGATGAGACATAAAATACGTCATACGGGCATAAAGTCTCATAAGTGTAAAGAATGTGATAAAGAATTTTTCACAGATAAAGAATTGAAATCTCATATGATTTGTCATACAGGTCTCATGCCTGTCATATGCGAAATATGTGGCAAACGCTGTAGAGATCGAGGAGTTTTAACCGCCCATATGCGAAGGCACACCGGCGAAAGGCCAGCCAAATGCGATGTTTGCGGCAAAAGTTTTTTTTCTTTCCATGATCTCAACGTCCATGCCGTTACACACAGCAGCGAAAGACCATTTAAGTGTGATATCTGCGGTTCAACATTCCAGCGCAAAAAAGCTTTGCGTGTGCACAAACTTATACATTCAAAAGATCGTAAGCATGTGTGTAAAATATGTGGCAAAGGTTTTGCTCAATCTGGTGGTCTTAACTCTCATATGCGTACTCATGATGCTGCCTTGGAGAAGTCAAAAAATGAGATAGTCCAACAAACGGTTGCTTCTGACATGCCGGACTGCTCAAGTTCACACACGGTAAACCAAAGTGTATTGAATACAGATACCTGCAAAACTTCAAATAACATCGATGTTAGTATGCCACCAGAAAGTAGCATTTTGGACCAGTACATGGCTTAAAAAGAAAAATTAGAAAATAGTGTCGTCGTAGTACTTTAGTTTAATATGTATGTATGTATGTTTAATTGAAGTAAGATTTTTACAGTAATGGAAGTAGTCATAGGAATGATGATGTAAATAAATACAATATAAATTTTAATATACACATACAACTTGCTTGTCGCAGTGCTCGTTTACTGTAATATCTCGTATAATCCGTCTACGCGCTAATTTTATACAGGAGCAGTGATCTTCGTATAATCCGTACATTAATTTTTGTGAGCATTTTAATTGGTCTGTTAGCTAATTTCACCCCATTGCTGGAAAGATCTTTAAATTCTATGTGTTATTTCATTTAGTAGAACAAAATTGAGTTATATTATGATTAAAACCGATAATTTATTTAAATATCCAGGAATAAAGGGCAATCTTGTTAAAATTGTTCCTAATATTCAAAGTAGGCCATGCCTTCGTAAGCAAATAACCTTGGAAACGGAAAAGGTCAGTGTTATGAATGGATTGATGACGGGGCATACATTTGGAAATTTGTACCTATCCAAGATTAAAATTATTGACTCGGGGTATATCTCAACTCTGTCATGTGCATGGAACTTTTTCAACATATAAAAAAACTCGATATTTGATGATAGGAAGACTTGAATCAAATATTTGAAAAGGAAATCACTGCATAGAATCGAATTCATCTATGAAGGAAACATTGAACTGCAAAATTACTATGTTTTTCGATTCGAACCTGGCAGTTTGTAAATCTCAGATGTAAAGGAAATAATTAGCTTGATGTGTGTTTTATTTCACTTTACTCTTGAAACCGAAAACTGGATACCCTATACTTTGGTATGACTTCTTTGAAGAGTGGGGTATTTTAGAGAGAAATTTAAATCTGGCATCACTTATTAAAACGTTCATTTTATTTTGTTTGACGTCTACTTTGTGGGTTTGACACCAAGAATATTACTTTAGTGAGAGAATTTTTTATTAATATAAAATTAATAATAAATTACTACAATACTTCCGAAAATATGTTACAAGTATCTCAACCTGCTACTGCTTTTCACAACTTCAAATGTGGCGAAATTGTTTGTATTACACCTGGAGTTTACAATGTTACTTGCAGCTTGTGTGCTACCAAAATTCATCTCGACCAGTTCCCCAGCCACTTTCAGACGCAGCATCTTACATTGGCCGAAGAGAGCATTAATCTGGAGGAATTGGAGCTAAAGTGCAAATCTAAACTGGAAAAGGATGAAAACCTAATAGATAACATGATAATCAAGGAGGAGGATCCCGAAGATGATCCTATTAAACAAGAATTTGTTGAGGATGATAAAAGTTTACAGAAAATCTTAGGAGATAAAGAAAAGGAAGGCAATGAGACAAAAAATAATAAACGAGTAGGGCCAGCAGTGGAAGTTGTTATGAAGCGGAACACTAGGAACTCAAGAAAAAGGCATATATCAAGTTCCCTCAAGGAAATAAAAAGAGACATCGAAGGGAATAAAAATAAAGATTTGGAAATAAATAAAAAAGATTTGAAAGCAGAATATGATAGTGATGATGTTGATATGGACAAGGATTGGTCGCCGGAAGATAAAATTTCGGACACAGATGTAAGTTTATTGTTAGTTTCCGTAAACAGACCTGTCTAAACAATGGCGTGTTTAATATTTATTTTTAGTGCGAACCTGACGACAAAGACTACCTTAAAGATGAGGATGCATTTCCTTGTCACACCTGCAAGCGTTCGTATTCTTCAAAGCGCAGTTTGCAAAAACACAACTACAGTGTCCATAATCCAAATAAACCACCCAAAAAATCTAAACCTGGACATAAATGTAGTGAGTGTAACGAGGTTTTTCGATCAGTTAGAGAGTTGCAAGGCCATAAATGGAAACACACCGGCATATTTTGTGATATATGTGGTAAACCTTTTACAAAGACTGGAAACATGAATACTCATAAAATACGTCATACGGGCATAAAGGCTCATAAGTGTAAAGAATGTGGTAAAGATTTTTTCTTGGCTAAAGAACTGAAAGCACATATGATTCGACATACGGGTATCATGCCTCACATATGTGAAATATGTGGCAAACGGTGTAGAGATGGCGGGGTGCTATCTGCCCATATGCGAAGACACACCGGTGAAAGGCCAGCCAAATGCGATGTTTGTGGAAAGTGTTTCTTTTCTTTCCATGATCTCAATGTGCATGCCGTTACACACAGCAGTGAAAGGCCATTTAAGTGTGATATCTGCGGTTCAACATTCCAGCTCAAAAAAGCTTTGCGCGTACACAAACGTATACATTCAAAAGATCGTAATCATATTTGTAAAATATGTGGCAAAGGTTTTGCTCAATCTGGTGGCCTTAACTCACATATGAGTACGCATGATGCTGCATTTGAGAAGCCAACAATTGAGAGAGCCCAACAAGTGTTTATTTCTGTTATGCCGGACAGTTCAAGTTCACACACGGAAAACCAAAGTGTATTGAGTACAGCTAATTGCATAATTTCAAGCAACACCGAGGTTAGTATGGACCAGTACATGATTTAAAAAGAAAAAAATAGAAAAGTGTGTCGTCCTTGTAGTTTAGTTCATTATTTATGTACGTATGCATGTATGTTCAATTAAAGTAAGATTTTTATAGTAATAAACGTAGTTATTGAAAAGATAATGTAAATAAACGCAAGTTAAGTCTTAGGGCTGGTTTTACTATAAATCGGTAGCCTGTTATAACCTAACCTAAATCTTAGTGCATATATAAAAATTGCTTGTCGCAGTACTCGTTTATGATAATATCCCGTATAATCCGTCTACGTGATATGTTTCTACAGTACCAATTTATAATTCGAACACGTTCGAACACAAGAATCTTATAATCAATCTACCGCCTAACTATGCTTGTAGGTTTCATCCCTCCAAAAACTTCTTTCATGAGAACTTTATTTGGTCTGTTAGCCCATTTCAACCCATCGTTGGGAAGTTCTTTAAATTCTCAATAGCTTATAAATGGGATAGTCAATTGTTATTTTTGCAGTAGCAGAAAAGTTGTGTTATGTTGTTAAAACCAGAAATGTATAGAAAACTTCCTAATATTCAAAGGAAGCCATGGTTTCGTAAGCCAGGAACCTTGGAAACGGAAAGCTCAATATCATAAATGGATTGACGACGGGACATACAGTTGGAAATGTGTACCTATCCAAGATCAAAGTTCTTGACTTGATATATGAATGTCAACTCTGTCATGTGTCTGAAACACCCCGATCATCTGATTTTCGTATGCACACTTTTTGAACAGATAGAAAAAACAAATTGATGATAAGAAGATTTGAATCAAATACTTGAGAGTGGAAATCACTGTATACTATTCACTAAACGAATTCATCAAATAAGCTAACATTGAACTGCAAAGCAAATATCCTTTTTGAGTCGAACCTGTGTTTCATTTCACTTAACTCTTGAAACCGAAAATTGGATACCCTATATTTTGGTCTGAATTCTTTGAAGAGTTGGGTATTTTAGAGAGAAAATGAAATCTGGCATCACTTGTAAAAACGTTCATTTTGTCTTGGCTTGACACCAGAATATTTTAGTGAGAGTAGTATTTTTTAATATAAAATTCACAGGTTATAAAATTAATTGTAAATTGCTACAATACTTCCGAAAAGATGTTGAAAGTTTCCCAACCTCCTACTGCTTTTCACGACTTCAAATGTGGTGAAGTTTTTTGTATTTCCCCGATAGTTTACAGTGTTACTTGCAGCTTGTGTGCTACCAAAATCCATCTCGACCAGTTCCCCAGCCACTTTCAGACGCAGCATCTTGCATTGGCCGAAGAGAGTATTAATCTGGAGGAATTGGAGCTAAAGTGCAAATCTAAACTGGCCAGGGATGCCAACCTAATAGATAACATGATAATCAAGGAGGAGGATCCCGAAGATGATCCTATTAAACAAGAAGAATTTATTGATGATAAAAGTTTACAGAATATCTTAGGAAATACAGAAAAGGCAAGCAATAAGACAGAAAATAATGAACAAGTAGGGTCATCAGTGGAAGTTGTTATGAAGCGGAACACTAGAAACTCGAGGAAAAGACATATATCAAGTACTCTCAAGGAAATAAAAAGAGACATCGAAGGGAATAAAAACAAAATAGATGTGGTAAATAAAAAAGATTTGAAAGCAGAATATGATAGCGACGATGTTGATATGGACAAGGATTGGTCGCCGGAAGATAAAATTTCGGACACAGGTGTAAGTTTATTGTTAGTTTTCGTATACAGATCTCTTATAATCAATTGCGTGTTAAATTTCTTTTTTAGTCTGAACCTGACGACAAAGACTACCTTAAAGATACTGCATTTCCTTGTCACATTTGCAAGCGTTCGTATCTTTCAAAGCAAAGTTTGCAAAAGCACAATTACAATATCCATAATCCAAATAAACCACCAAAAAAATCTAAATCTGAACATAAATGTACTTTTTGTAGCGAAATTTTTCAATCAGCTCAAGATTTGCGCGACCATAAATTGAAACACGATACAGTTTGCGATATATGTGGTAAATCTTTTACAAAGCCTGGAAACCTCGTGATTCATAAAATACGTCATACGGGCATAAAGGCTCATAAGTGTAACGAATGTGATAAAGATTTTTACACATTAAAAGAACTGAAAGCACATATGATTCGTCATACAGGTATCATGCCTCACATATGTGAAATATGTGGCAAACGGTGTAGAGATGGTGGGGTGCTATCTGCCCATATGCGAAGACATACCGGTGAAAGGCCAGCCAAATGCGATGTTTGTGGAAAGTGTTTCTTTTCTATCCATGATCTCAATGTGCATGCTGTTGCACATTCCAGTGAAAGACCTTTTAAGTGTGATATCTGCACTTCAACGTTCCAACGCAAAAAAGCTTTGCGCTTACACAAACGTATACACTCAGATGATCGTAAGCATAAATGTAAAATATGTGGTAAAGGTTTTGTTCAAATGGCTGGTCTTAATTGTCATATGCGTACACATGATGCTACCTTTGAGAAGTCAATAATTGAGAAAACCCAACAAATGCTGGTTCCTGTCATGCCGGACAGTTCAAGTTCACTCACGGAAAGCCAAATTGTATTGAGTACATCTGATTGCATAACTTCAAATAGCACCGAGGTTAGTATGGACCAGTTTATGATTTAAAAAGAAAAATTAGAAAAGTGTGTCGTCATTGTACTTTAGTTTACTATCTCTGTATGTTTGTATGTACGTTTAATTAAAGTAATATTTTTATAGTAATAGAAGTAGTCATAGAAAAAATAACAATGTAAATAAATATAATATAAAATTTAGTATATAAAAATTTTTTGTCCCAGTGATATGATGTGATAATATCCTATATAATCCGTGCTATGTTTATACAGCACCAATTTATTATTCGAACACATGTGTTAGTAAACATTTTATGCTTCGTATAAGCCGTAAACTAATTTTCTTGAGGTAATTACATATAATTGGTCTTTTAGTTAATTTCAAAACATCGTTAGAAGTTTCTTTAAGTGATCAATAGTCTATTAGACGAAATAAAGAAGCCTATAATAGGGTTAAATAAGTGTTATTTCATGCAGTAGAACAAAAGTTTTGTTGTACTGCAAATAAAAACCACTAACTCGTACATACATATGTAGATATGTATATCGCTAGGGTTAAGAATAGCTCCTTGGTTTTCCCAATTATTTCATAAGTGCGATCAGGCTTGTGTATGTTGCTTTGGTCTCGAGAGTTTTGCCTTTCATAGCACTTGTTAATGGTTACTTCAGGTAATTGTATCGCTCGCAGTTATTTTGTGAAATTTTCCATTATGAAAGGCAAGCATATTTGATAAGGTCTGAAAGCCTGGATCACACTATCGGCACAATGTACCGATTTTCGTCGGCTTACTGCAATAAAGTCACAAGTAATAAGCCAAAATGACATTATTACTTAATTAATTCTGGAATAAGTCTATATGGCCTTATTGCCTTTTATTTACTTTTATTTATTTATAAAATCTCTAGGAAGAGGTAAGCTCCTACATGCGATATCTAGAATTTTTGGCTGCTCGTCTTTGTCAATTTTGGTTCTAAAAAGAACACAGAATTAAAAGAAAATTTATGTAAAATGTAAGTACTATAACTTTTTTTCTTAATGTTTCTTTTCGGGAGAAAATAAAATGTGGCATCACTTGCATGCACCTTTCCTTGGTTTTAGTTAGAGGATTTTATTTACATACATACATATGTATGTATGTATAAAGTAATAATAAATTACTAAAATACTACTCCCGAAAGGATGATAAAAGTAGCCCAATCTGCAAGCGTTGCTTTTCATAACGTCAAATGTGCGAAGTTTTTTGCATTACACCGGCAGTTTACAACGTTACTTGCTGTCTGTGTACTACCAAAATGCATCTTGATCACTTTCCCAGCCACTTCCAAATGCAGCATCTAACATTGGCCGGAGAGATACAAATCTGGTGGAAGTGGAGCTAAAGTGTAAAGCTGGACTGGCTAGAGATGCCAACCTCCTAGATAACATTATAACCAAAGAGGATGATCCCGAAGATGATACATGAAGCTGTGTAAAGTATTTCTTATTAAATAAAGATTTTTTAAAAATTTTATAATTTAAAATATCAAACAAGATTATCCAAAATACATTAGATAAAGTACAATTGTATCATGATTTCCATCCATGGTTTTGACATGAATAACATTTTCTTGCAAGTTTTTACAAGTAAAACGTTTTACATTTACTTCTTCGTACCTGGGAGAGTAATTTTATAAATTTCTGCTTTGATCTCTCGTTGCAAGTTTCTGCTAGGAAAGTAAAGGAACAGACCTTATGTATGTACATACGTATGTATATGCATGTAGATTTTGAAATATGTAATATGAATAAAAAATTAGTTTTAGTAGTAATTTTAACTGTTTTTTTTTCTCTCTTTGAAAGTATTTCTTTTAAGTAGATTAACATTCATGTAGTGTATTGATATTATCGTTTATTAGATATTTTATAGTTTAGAATAAGAATGTACATATATTATGTGTGTGTTGTGTTTATGTTAAAACTGTTATTAATTTTATTTTACTTTGTTTGCCATGTTATATTAAGTACCAAGACCCATTATTAATATGTAAAAATGGCGAGTTTAAGCCAATTCGCTGTGACTCTCTCTCTGTGACATATTCTAGTTAAAAAATATTTTTTATATAAAATTTTGGCTACTAACCTTGAACCAGTCACTGAATAAATAAACTTTATTCGTGAGTTTTGTTAAGGACATACACACATATCGATGGTCTCAAGTAGAAAGGCCCTAACTCGTATTTTTTTTTCGAAATTTGAGTTATTAAGTTTCACACAAATACACCTTGTAACAAAAGTTTATTGCAATATTGTAAAAACTAACGCTTTTACAAAAAGTTGTACAAAAAAAGTTTACATGTTGAATATTACAGTTTCTATTATATTTTTAACTTCTGCAAAATTACAATTATTTGAGTTGGGGCATTTCTACTTGAGACCAACGATGAACATACATACATATATCTGTGGCAATATGTTATAATCGCTTAAATAGAATTAGGAAAATTTAGCTGTATTATGTCCCAGTTGAAAATAGCAGTGGCTACAATGCTACACATGCGTTCGAGCCTTTTCAGAAAAGCGTTGCTTTAAGCGATTATTATATATTGACACAGATATACAAACATATGTATACACATGTATGTATGTACATATAAAATTTTTATTTATGAAGACTTTTAAAAACTTCTTACGGTGTAATTCATAAAAAATATTTTAGGTTTATTTGATAAATTTCCCATAGAAATATGTCAAATAAGGGCTTAATAAACCTGAAATATTTTTTTATGAATAAGGCAGTTAGTATTTAATATGACAGTTGGAATATAAAAAAATATCGAGCCTTTTTTTCGATTTTACCGTAAGCGACATGTTATCGAAAATATGCTTTTTTATTGAAATTAAAATTTTATGTGCCTAGTATGTAGTATAGTTTAGAATTATAAAAATGCCAAAATTGTTGATAACTTTTAAGATAAGGGCTGTAAAATTACGTATAAAAACATATTTGAATATTTGAAAAAAAAACTCCTGCAAAATTTAATTTTTGTCGCCTACGATCAAATCAAAAATAGACTCGATATTGTTCGAGCTTTATTACCATACTTATCGAGCAATTTTTTTAAATATTCAAATATGTTTTACATACACAGAAAAAAGTATTCACCAATTAATATTTTCAATTAAGAATTTAATTGATTCAATTAAATTTTCAATTGTATTAATTAATTTGAGTGGAAAAACTTAATTAATATTATCAAATTGTTTATAGGTGAAACTTTTAATTTTTTAATTGATATTACAAATATTTTAATTGATAGTACAAATTTATTCATATTACTTTTTTGTGTGTACGCAAATTATCGCTTACGATAAAATTTTACAGGCCTTATCTTAGGAAGTTATCAAAAATTTTGGCATTTTGGTAATTCTGAACTATGGATAAAATTTTAATTCCAATAATAAAAGTAAAATTTTTACTACGTGTCGCCTACGATTAAATCAAAAATAAGGCACGATATGTATATCTTTATTAGTATAATTATATAAATTCCTGTAAATTTGGCTCATTGTTAAGACTATGAGTTATGAATTTGGTAGTTAATCTTTGTTTTTATTTTATTACAAAATATTGTTTAGAAATATAGAGTATTATTTTTTTTAATCAACCAATTCCATTTTGAGAGTGTATATAAATAATTTTTTAATATTATTTTCTTTTTTATGGGAAGACTCCAATAGGTTTTGTCCAGGGATTTATTGTATGTATGTGTGTATGTACGTATATGCGGAATATAATTTTACACTGAAAGGTTTGGATGTGCTGTAGTTGTGAAACAATTCTTTTTGACCGCTTGCGCACAAAGTCCTTGTTTTTCAAATTACTTTAATCGTAAATATTCCAATTAAACATCAATTCCACTACTTTCGTTTTAATACTTAGGCCGGGTTTACATCTGTGTGCCATGGGCCACACATGCGTGAAAAAAGCGTAACCATTAATTACTAATGAAAAACTGTTTGATTCAGACACGTATTTTTTAAGTTAAACAATTTCATAGATAACTAATAGACAATTTTATAGAATACAACATGATTGGAAACAGTTTAGATCAATTAATAAATGTCTGAATCAAACAGTTTTTCATTAGTAATTAGTGATTACGCTTTTTTGGGGGACATGGCACACAAGAAATGCCAGATGTAAACTCAGCCTTAGACAATTCGACTTAATTCTAACGTTAACATGTATTAAACTAAATTAATTTGTATTTTTATTAGCAAACGATCATCCTCGCAGAATCCTTTCTTTATAATATCCGATATGTTGGCATATTCCACAAAGCCAAAACCTCTAGTGCTTATACGTTCCTTTGGCTGATGAAATGCCAAAATTTCTGGTTTTGTCATTATGGTATCATGTTGCGATAATTTCATATCCCTTGGATGTACCATGCACAACTTTATGCGTCCTATGAAAGGCCAATGTAAATGCACATCATTTTCCGATTGCATTAAATGCACATGTAGACTGAGCAGGTGGGGATTTTTGGGCTGTATATTTAGTCGAGCACAGAATTTATAGCCATAGGGTGAGGTGTAGCATTCACGGGAATATATCAAATTGTTGGTGTTTGAGCGCAAGTAATCGACCAGATTATGGAAATTTTTTATTTCCCATACTATAGTGCCGTTGCTGTAACGGGCATCGACTTGATTGCGTGTATTTGCCAATTGCTTGTTCAAATTTTCGATTTTGACATCTTGTTCACATGCTCTTTGCTCTAAAACTACTATGCGTTGATACATAGCCTGTATGAGTTGCTCTTCGCCGCCATTTGCATATTGGGGTGGTGGTGGTGGCAAGGGTCCTCCATTGTGGCCATTTGGTTGCGTCTGGCCCTTGGGCTGTTTTTGGGGATTCCACGTCGAAATGGCCGTATTTTGCAAAGCCCTTAGCATAAGTTGTAAATGATGTGGCATATCATCTTTTAAATGCATTTCTAAGGCATTTGTTTCGGGCCTACCTATAAAATCGCATTTTATATTGGCAAACGGGCAAACTTCCTCGGTTTGCTCTTCATCGCTGCGGTAGGGACACTCCTGCTTGTGGCGTTCCATTTCCAAAGGTGAAGATATGTAATTGCAGCCTATGTTAACATTTTCACACTTCAATTTGATCTGTTCTATTTCACGGCGCGTATAGTTGTCCGGAAATATATCCTTATCAGCTACTATTTTTTTGTTGTCCATAGGACACCATTGTCTTTGGTTACGTAACCATGAATTAAGACAGGATTTACAAAAACGATGACCACAGGAAGTTATTACTGGTTCGTTTAACCAATTCATACAAATGGCACATTCATACCTGGCTTCGGGCTCAGTCTCCTCGGTACTGCTGATTCTATTGGCTGATAAAGAGTTTCTAATATTTAGTCTCTGAGGCGGTTGGGGCCTTTGATTCAATTCCATTTCAGCTAATCGGCCTGTTGGTAAAATTTCTTCATGATACTGTGCCGCTTGACGTCCATCTTGCATGTTTTTGTTTGTTTGTATATGAGTTTTTGTATAAAATTTATTTAAAAAAGACCTTTGTAAAAATTCTATAAAAACACAACGTTCTTAGAAAAGAAATAATAACTAATGTATCTTTTGTGCACTTGAGGATGAAAAAATGTATTACAGATTTTATAAAAAAAAGAATATTGATTTCTTTTGTTTTGTTAATTAAATTTGACAGTTATCGGTTGCCATACCATAGGGGCCCCATATGACGCATACCCGGGTATGCGTCATATGTTTACGTGTGCAGTTCACATTATAAACCATCAGCAAAGTCACTGTAGCAAAGCAGCTGTGGAAACCAGTTGAAATGGGGTGTGTAAATATAAGCAAACAAGTAAAATAACATTGACATTTAATTTTACATCTGGCATTTCTTGTGTGCCATGTGCCCAAAAAGCGTAACCACAAATTACTGTTTGATTCAGACATGTATTTACTGATTTAAACTGTTTCCAATCATGTTGGCCTATGATACATATGGGTAGCGCGAATATGTTATCTTTTGTAGAGTTAAATTTAGCTTTGTTACATACATACTTCTAATTTAACTTGAAATATTCCATAATTACCTACCTGTTCTGTAAACCGACTCCGATTAAATTTCTCGTTTTCAAAACGAAGTAAAACTTTTGGGAATTTAATGCAGTTAGTGAAGCAGTTCCCACAAAAAGGGTAATCTCTAACACCTTTTCTTTTATCACAATAATATTTTTACTTTAGGCGGGGTGTGTGTGCAAGTGTAGCGATGTTAGTGTGTGTTAGGTTTAATTGGCCAATAGGCTATATGTATTGCAAATGAATAAATAAATAAATAAATAAAAGTACCCTTATGATAGAAAATAGAAAAATAAGAAACAAAATTTTGTGTCGACCCATATTTTCCCAGCTATGGGCCTCTTTCATAGGAAACAAGGCATATCAAACAGGTACATGCATCGGGCAAATTGCTCATCCGCTGATTTTTTGTTTACACGTTTATAACGAACAATTCATTTGACAATTACTTTTGTGCCTTGTTTGATGCATACAATTTTTTGACAATTACTTTGTAAAACTATGTGAGAAGCACAGAGTTGCCACAGTGTTTTCTCTAATGCGTGTACCTGTAGTAAATGTGCCTTGATAGGAAACTGCTAAAAATGTCCATGTCGCATAGAAAATTGCAAAAGTAAAGAAAAAAATTAAATACGAAAATCAGTCGTAAAGCAGCTCTGGGCGAGTCAACATCAAGCGTCGTTGGCAATTATCTCTTAAGTGCAACCAGGCCACTGTTGTTTATTGGCCTTCGAGAGTTTTGCGTCTCACTCGCACTGGTTGACTGATCTGCCACGGATAACCGTATATTCTTGCGGTTCTTCTGTGGAATTTCTTTAACAACCACGCTGCTACTTCCTATGTGAAGGCATAGGTCGTGTACAGTCAGTCACAAAACCTTTTTAAAATACTGTTAATAACATCTTGGGCATATGGTCTAGTTACTCCGCCCATATTTGTGCAACCATATTATGCAAATTTACTTTGTATAATATGTATAAATAAATAAATAAATAAATAAATACGAAAATTAGTTGTGACCCATATTTCCCGTGCTATGTGTCTTTAAGGTTTTAATAGAAAAAAAAAAAATAATGTGCCTATTTGCGAGTGTCGTATTACGACTTCGACTACGACGATTTTGTACAAGATTAAAGAAAAACTTGCAATGTTCTTTAGTCTAGTACAAAATCGTAGTAGTCGAAGTCGTAATACGACACTCGTAATAAGGCCCAATAATAAGAGTAAAAAGTAACCTACGTGATAGAAAATTGAAAAAAAAAATTAAATAAAAAAGTTGGCGGCGACCCATATTTTCCGATTTATGGGCCTCTGAACTTTTCATAGGAAACTGCAAAAAAAACCTCAAAAAAAATTTAACAGCTCATCTGGTAGAAAATTGCAAAAATACGAAAAGAAATAAGAAAATTGGTTGCGACCCATATATCCCGAGTTATTGACTTTTTCATAGAAAAGTGTGAAGTTTCTACAAAAAAAAAAAAAAAAAATTAAATTGTTCAGGTAATTTTCAGTTATTGTGCCTAACTATATAGTGTCGTATTGCGAATACGACAACGGCGATTTTATACTAGATTAAGGAAAAACTGTTACAATGTTCTTTAGTGTAGTAGTCGAAATCGTAATACGGCACTCGTAAGAAGGCCGATTATGTCGCAGACTTTTAAGACTGAACCAACGAACTTATTGGAATTATGTATGTGATTGTTTAATAATAAACTTAATGATACACAGCGATATACATAGTACATACATATATGTTTATGAATATGCACTCATTTTTGCAATTGCAGAAAAGATCCAATAACTATTTGAGTTATATTTCATTTATTCAAGTAATTAAAAGAAATTAACACGTCATATATTAAAATGGAAAATTTAAAAATAGTCAGTTTAGTCACCGAAAATCAATGTAGTCTATACCGTAGGATTTATCCTCTGTCATCTATACTATGCAAAATGGGTAAGCAACCCATAAAATGCTGTTCTAGGTATATTAACTACCCTCGCTTATCGCACCGGCTTGTTTACTAAAAGCAAAAAATAAGAAGCTCGAGAGTGAGAGAGAGCAAAGGCAAATAATTGTGTATTAAATGAACACTTAAAACACCAATCTCACCACAAAATCAGCAAACATTTTATATATGTATGTAAGTAGTCAAGTAGTGGCCCAATATTCATGTAGTATATAAGTGAACAATCGAATAATAACCAGGGGCAGTCTATTATTGTTTGTGAACGCGAGAACTGCATCAGCACGCCGGAAGAACATAGTCAGAAAAAAGTTTTTCTAACTAATAATAATTTGTATCAAGAGTAGGAAGTGTGTTTGTTTGTATATCTCTGATTAACGAACACTAAAAGCAATTAAAAACATACAAAGGCCATAAAAACCTCATTAACGGTCAAACTTTTAAATTAATTAAAGCACAACAACTAAAAAAGTTTGCAAGCAGCGTTAGAAGATATTAAAAAATGGAAGAAAATTTTAATATTTTGATATTCGTTACAATTTTTGTGCCACTCACATGGACAATTTATGTTCCAGAACATACAAGAAATAATGTAAATCTAATTGGCGGGGATTATTTGCCTGAAAAGCAAGCAACATTAAGGAATTTACAAAAAGGTCGTAATAACTTAATTAGTGGAAGTGACGAAGACAATGGTGATGGCCAAAAAATATTTACTGTACGCCTTGCATTAACAAATGCACAGCAACTATCACCAATACCAAGACAGCAAAAATCATACGATATTTATGATGACGTCGTTTTGAGTGAAAAAAATCGTACAGCAAATGTAAAAGAGAATTTGGAGGCACAACCAACTGGTTTAGCAGAGCGGCAGCAACATGGGGCACACAATAATGACGTATCAGTGAGACAAATTGTTGAAGTACATGATAACGGCAACACCCTACATCATTCACGCCAACGCCGTCAGTTGTCAGATTTCTTAATAGCTCCTAATACACGCTGGTGTGGTCGCGGCAACACTGCTAATGGCACCTACAACCACTTAGGTGGTGCCTCAATGGCGGATAAATGCTGCCGCACTCATGACCACTGTAAAGTATATATTCCTGCTATGAGCAATCGTTTTGATTTGTTCAACTACCGGCCCTATACATTGTCCCACTGTAATTGTGATCGCCGTTTTCGCACGTGCCTAAAAATGGCCAACGATGAGGATGCCAATACTATAGGCAAACTTTTTTTCAATCTAGTGCAGTCCCAATGTTTCATATTGCACAAAGAAGTTACATGCCAACAACAGGCTAAGGATGGTACTTGCCTCAAACAGCATATTAAACAAAAAGCTTACTTAAAAAATAATAAGAGGTATTGAAATAGAAAACAGAGAAGAAAAGGAAAGCATGAAGTGAAGTAGCAACGAGCGCTTCCATGAAGTGTCTCACATACATCTTAAAATCCATTTTTATAATATACATTTCCTATAAAGCCAATAAGTACAAGTACTTAAAACTCGTAACCCTCCAAATGTTATTTCTCCGTTTGTATCGTATTGAACACAATCCATTTAGTCCGTCAATTATTAAAGTTTACTGTTAATTAAGGCAGCTGAAGCTACATACTACATATCGTCGGTTGGTTATTGGTTTGCGGCACAGTATATTCAAAATAAATGTTGGGATGCTGATATGTGTAATGTTTACTTACCATAGAATAGTACTATTACTAGTAATACAAATGTAATTGGCCAATAGGCTATATGTATTTCAAATGAACGAATAAATGAAATGAAATGAAAATACATTATGACTGCAGCAAACCAACAACCAACCGACGATATGTATATACATACATGCACATATGTATACTACATGCCTTGCAGTTTTTTAATTTGTGTTGATGTAAGTATATCATGAAATCATAGTAATTTAATTTAAATTTTTTGTTTACAAACACCATGCGATTATAAATAATATAAAGTAGTCATACATACATACGTACATATATATGTAAATACGAAGGAAATAGACAAAATAACTTGAGAAAAAAGTGCTACCAAACTATGCAAACAGGATCAATCTAATTTCAAACAGTAATGACAATTGAAATGCTAATTAAACGCTATAATTTTGCAAACATAAACAGACGTGAGTAGAGTAAAAAATTAATATTTTTAAACTTAATTTAAAAATTAATTAAATAATTTAATAAATATTTGCTTAAAAGAAGAAAGTTGAAAAGATCTCTGAATAGAAATTTCATTCAATAAAACTGCCACAATTTCTCCAAAAGTAAAATTATTTAATTTTAAAAATTTCACAACGTTGTTGGATGGTAACGTTCGAAAAACTGGATAATAAATTGTTTTTTTTTTCTATGGGTATATGTACAAAAAATCGATTTGAAAAAAATAATGAGTTAGGGTCTTTCTATATTAATGTAACGAAATACAGTTTATAGGACAATTCCAGTTTATTTCTTAGTGCGAACGAAGATGCTACCTTACACATAAATACATACATATGTATGTATGTACTACATGTATATCTGCCGTATAGTTAAATCTGTAGATTTTAAATAAAAAGGAATACATTAAAAATATAAATATGTTGCGATGTGCTTAATATGTACTAATGTTTGTAAAATATTTCTTCAAAATTGTACTATATTGCGTGTACTCCAACTTCTGGTCTCCTTTTTGAAAGCAAGAAAATCATGACTGGTACAAAATTAATTATAGAAATTGTTTGAAATGTATCACGTATTGAAAATGAATCGTTCTAAAACAGTTCGATTTCCAATCCATACTTGTGTATTTAGTACTCAAGTATAATTTATATTTTTACTTATATTTACTCTATATTCATCTAAAGATATGTACATAATTTTTATCTTGAACTTTTTTTGATCGTTTCAGTTGCCTACAACATCAATGGATTTTTTGCTGATGTAAACAGTCCTGTGTTGAAAAGAAGTAAAACTTCAACTTTTTTTTATTTGATCAACAGGTTAACAGACATGTACACATATACTATATGTATATGTGACGCGCAAAATAGAAAGGGACCTAAGGGTAAAACCGGTTTTGTTCAGGAGAGCCATTGTAAAGATTTAAATACGTGTATCTTTGGTGTACCATCACATCATAAAACGCGCATATCTCTGGGAGGGAACACTTTTGAGGCATAAGATCGGTCTCATTCGATGCTCAGATGTTGTCCACATCAAAAAAAAAAAAAAATTGAAAATTGATTTTTTTTTACCCTTAGGTCCCTTTCTCTATGCGCTCTCACATATGTGCATATGTAAGTATATATATGTACATATATAAGTATATACACATACATATGTACATATATAAGTATATACATATGTATGTATGTAGGTATATACATATGTATACATATATTATCATGTACACAAATGTAAAAAATTAAGCGACAATATTCAAACTTATTAATTTTTTTTTTCGAAATTATCGATATCGTCGCTTATGCTCTTTTGGCAAAGATCTGCTTATCAAATAAAAAATGATGAGTTCCATCTGAATCTATTAAACATTATACATATGTATGTATATGTATTTATACTATTATCATATGCATATAAAATTAAATATGTTGAGCAAATAACAAAAATGTAACTGCTATCCTAACTTTGAATCTATTAAATATTCTTTACTAATTAATTTAAATTATATAGTAGAAAAACAGCGAATTTATTAAATTTGTAACGTACTTAAAACTATAAATTTAAGTAAATAATTAAGAATAGAAAAGTTGTAATAAATACAATTTTATTAACGTTAAAATATATAAAAAAGTAGTACATAAAAGAATAAAAATTTTAAATTTCAAAACGTGTGTTTCTGAGATTTATTCCAAAAATACCCCAGAGGTTATTCAAAACTGAGATCTTTGACACTTTCTTTTAAGTTCCGTATTAAAAGAAATATGTTATTGCTTAATGTTAATACGTTCTTATTTTTATAAATACTATTTTTGAATATAGTGTTTGACGTACATATTTTATACACACATTTATCTTCTGCGGACTTTGATTTAAAAAACAAATTTAATTTAAAAGCATATGTGGACATATGTATGTATGTATATGTACATTTCGCTTTGTCTTAATCAAAACCATTCATTATTGTACGTATTAAGTCTAGCTTGAATTATTCGTTATCAATTTTTTTTTTGTAGATTATCTGATTCTTTATAAGCAGTATTATATAAATTCAGAAGAAATTTTTTTTAGTTGCTACATAAGTATATTAATATTGTATATTTTTTTAAATAAAAATTGTTGCTCAAGATTTATGGTTAAATTTTATTTCCCTTCGTAAATATTAATTGTGATACAAAACATGTAAACAATTTAGGAAACATTACAATAATAACGATACATGTACATACGTATGTATGTATGTATGTAATTGAAATTTTCTTAAATATTCTACGTGAAAACTATTTATGTTAATATTTAGTTAACATTGCAGATATAAAACAGGCGATAAAGAAATAAATTTTTTTATGTAAACAATTACTGAGAACTTTTATGTTTTCATATAAATTTCTTAGGAAAAATTTTTCTGAGCACTTTCGCAGAAAATTCTCAGCTTGTGAGAAACATCACTCTGAGGTAAGAATTATATTACATATTTTGCTTTGAACGTCATAATTATCAATTGATAGTATTTGCTATTTTCAAAACAAATGACGCATATAATTTACTATTTATTAATTAAATGATTATTCATTTTATTGCACCATAAATAACAATGAGAGTTGAATGCTGTTTATTTGTTATATATGTACATAATTATGTACATATCAAAAACATGCAAGTACTCGAATAACTTTAAAATTATCCGCAAACCAATACTAAATAATTTTTACATACATATGTATATATGTATGTACATACAGTCGTAAAGCAGCTCTGGGCGAGTCAACATCAAGCGTCGTTGGCAATTATCTCTTAAGTGCAACCAGGCCAATGTTGTTTATTGGCCTTCGAGAGTTTTGCGTCTCACTCGCACTGGTTGACTGATCTGCCACGGATAACCGTATATTCTTGCGGTTCTTTTGTGGAATTTCTTTAACAACCACGTTGCTACTTCCTATTTGAAGGCATAGGTCGTGTACAGTCAGTCACAAAGCCTTTTTAAAAAACTGTTAACAACATCTTGGGCATATGGTCTAGCTACCCCGCCCATATTTGTGCAACAATACTTTGCAAATTTACTTTGTAAAGTATTTCTTAAATAAATAAATAAATGTATGTACATACATATGTATGTATGTATGCGAATACAAATTCATACATAGTCGGTTGGTTATTGGTTTGCTGCAGTCATAATTTATTTTGAATATACTGTGCCTCAAACCAATAACCAACCGATGACATATACCCAGCAAAAAAAAAAAAAAAAAAATGTTATAAAAAAAAGTAGAAAAAGCACCACAACTACTAATACGAAGTACTCCAAACTCCGAGCAAAAAGTAGTGAATTTCACATTAGCCTGTCATTGTAGCGAAGTGGTTTGTGTTTGCCAACCCGTGAGCGAATAAAATTCACTTTTTATTTGCTATAAACACTCTAAGGTGTGATTTTTTATTGATGAAGTAAATCCAATATATTTTACATTTAGAATGTGGTTATTAACCATTTTTCCAAACCAATTAAATTTATAAAATAATTGTAAACCAGAAGAAATACATAACGTACTTTGGAAGTAATTAAGAAGTGGTTTCTAAAGAAGTACTCAGTTTATTTTTTGCTGGGTATTTAATCATTACATAAATGCACGTACAGACAGACGAGAATTTTTACTTGTCTGACAGTTAGTCTGTAATGTATTAATATGAAGAATTTTTGTTTGTTATCGGTCAAGCAAAGTCTATATGTATTTCATTTCTGCTTAAGAAACTCGTCATTTTGTGAGTTTTTCTATAAACATACGGTTCAAATATACTGGCGATTTTCTTCAGCAAAAATTGAATGCATATAAAAAAATTCTTCACACCAATCTATTTATTTATCAACTTTGTTTAATATTTCCTAACTGCTATTATGAGGTATTTATAAAAATCTATAATTTTTAATGCCTATTGAGTTTTAAATCAGCGCTCTTGTTAAACGTTTTCATACATATAAATCGCTCAAGAAGCACCATTGTCAAAAAGCAGCAATGCATTATAACTGTTAATTTAGTTATTTGCCTTTAATTCAGTGAAAAATGCGTTTTTATAA
Source organism: Nowickia ferox (assembly GCA_936439885.1). Classification (NCBI taxonomy): domain Eukaryota; kingdom Metazoa; phylum Arthropoda; class Insecta; order Diptera; family Tachinidae; genus Nowickia; species Nowickia ferox. Next base: position 6,589,628 of record OW387025.1, on the reverse strand, counting down.
TTGTTTGTTAATAATTGTGAGTGTTTTAATATGTAATTTAACTTGCTTATAATTTAAATCAAAAGTGAAGTGGTAGTTTTCGCAAATTGTTAAAGAAAGGTAAGTTTACTTTTTAATTCTATTCTTTTATACACAACCTACTTACATCCAAATGTACATATGTATGTATTTATGTGCATCTTATTGGAGATACATACATACATATGCATGTGTGTATGCATAATTTTGGTTATGGCAAGGTGAATACAGTATCAGTATTTTTTTCTTAATACATACATATGTATGTATGTATTTTTACAGCATTTCACATGAAATGTTGAACAGAGTACCAGGCTTTAGGGCCAAAGAACGAATGGGTTGGTTGCTAACATTTTGGTAATTTATTTTTAATTATCTATACTTATTTAATATAATTTCATATAGGTACAATCAAGGTTCAATCAATTCAAGTCTCAATTGAAATAAAATGCTGTATACTGTACATCTATGTATGTACATATATAATACAAGTTCAGGCTCTTGTACAAATTTATTTTCATATGATTTTTTAACTTATAATATTTGCATTCGCTTTTGATGTCGCAAAAATTAAAATGTATTATTCGCTTTCGCATTCGCTAAACTGGTATTCGTTACATACCCAGTATGTATGTAATAACATTTTTAAGTTATGTTGTTGGCTTGGAGTGTAAACCTGTTAACTAATTTCAACCAAATTCTACAGGAGAGACAAAAACAAACTAAAATTTTCTATACATAGCTATAGAAGTTAGCCTAACTCATTCAGGACAATCATGAATAAAATTCCGCGTGAAATGTTGCTGCTCAATGATGCTTTTCCGATAAGCATGCATTACATATTTAAGTAAGTGGAAAAAATTTTAAGTAAAAAAGTTGAAAGTAATTTCACAGGTGTTCAAAAATAACGGAAAATTATTCGAAGGAATTAAAGTTAAAAAAAACCTATTAAAAAATCAAATTCAAAATTTAAGATAAGCATCTCTTATATAAAAGTGCCTTAGACCTAAAACTGTTTAACCTAGCATTTCCGAACCTTTGGCAGGACTCCATAATAACTCTATTCAAGTGGAATTATTATATGTGTTATCCTAATAGTGAATCAATTCGACTGGTTTTAAAATTTCACATAAAAAAAAGAAATTTATTTGTAATATATGTATATTTTATTATAACAATTTTCAAACTCCTTAATAACTTAATTCTACTGGTATTATTATATTTTATCCTAGTATTCAATCAATTCGACTTTTTTTAAAATTTCATATAAAAGAAAATTATTTGTAATTTTTTATTATAATAATTAATGTTACGTTATTATAAATTACATTTTTTTAAGCAAAATAATTCTTTATACGAAAGTTTGAAAATTTACATGTGTGGGAACAAAACATTTTCGAAATGATAAAATCAATACAATTTTGATATATCTTCATATTGTACTTTGTCCACAATACGTCCTTGGAGGGGTCCTCTCGAAATTTCTACAGAAACGCAATAATTTTTTTCGTCTAATTTCTTGAGAACTGCTTCGCAACCGCGATAAGCACCATTAACCACTAAAACTAATTTATCTATAGCCGGTATTACTGTTTCCAAGTGGGCCTGAGAATATAATATTGCAAATTACTTTTCCTTAATATTTATGTAATAAACATTTATATATGTATGTATGTATTTATTTTACCTGGTCAACTTTAATTTTATCTCCAGTATCCAAGAACTTTACCTTGGCTCTATATTTGTCTATCACTTCTTGTACCACGGCTTTTTGTTTGTAGTATTTGTCCCCTAAAGAGTTGCTGATAAATTTTACCACTATACCCTCATGTAGCCAATAATCTTTTCGATTCGCTCTTTCCTTATTTTGTTCTTCAATTTTGATAATTTCTTCTAAAGCTGTACTGGATTTGGGGGCGTCTTTGTTCTTACGCTTTTTTTCTATTTTTATTGCCTTAGGTTTTTTAAAGCCTTCATCGTTTTCTTCGTAAGAATCCTCATTTGGCTCTCCATTTACCCTTTTTTTAAGCAAAGCTGAAGCACCCAAACTCTTCTCTGGCTGAAACTTTTTTTCCAACCGTATATCTAGTTTTAAGGGTTGATCCTCTTCCCTTTTAAGTTCAGTATACTTCTCCTTTTCATCTATTGATTCTCCCTTGCTCTTTGTTTTCTCTATTTGTTTTTCTATAAATTCCATCATGCGCTCCTCGTCATCCTTTTCCATTTTCTCCTTTTTCTCGGCTTTCGCTTGGCGTTCTAAAGCTTCTGGACTGCGATCAATGTAAGTGATAAACCAGCCCTTTTCCGTTTCATCGGCTATGGCTTGTCCGGTTCGTCCTAACCATTTGACATAATCTGAAAGTGTCAGCCAACGTGTGGCATTCATATGCACATGATCCTTGTGTGCTATATATTCTTGGTACACTTTGTTAGCGTTCACACGTTTAGTGCCAAAACGTCTTCTTAAAAGTTCCATGTACCCATCGGAAAATTCCTGTGAAAAATTGTGCAAGAATTTGCCTGGAGAATCGGCAAAGAGTAGCAATTGCCTTTGATGGCTCTCGCTCATGGTGTGACACTTGAAACCATTTTCATCTCGACACTGTTTTTCACACATTTGACAATACCAGCGCAATTTTTGCAAGCCTTTGGCCTTCATTTTGTTGGCCAAATATTTGGGTGTACCAACTTCAGCGCGTCCCATTTTTATTGTTATTATAATAAATTTGTATGATTTTTAGAACTTTTTTACGTATATTTGCATTTGTGGAGAATGTAAACAAAACAAATTAATATATTTATCGGAAAAGGGTTGCCATACCTTTAAAACTAAAGTCAGCTGTGCTAAATGCAGTGTTGTATTTTTAAGAAGTACGGGATGTAAACCGGAAACAGCCTAACCGGAAGCGAAAACCGGTTAGGCTGTTTCCTATTTATTTTATTCCAAATTTCCAGTATTGCTTAAAAATACATATTTGAATTTTAAAATCTTCATAACTCTTTTACTTATTAAAAACTTTATAGAAAGAGAATCATTATTTAGGTTTTATTATTTAAATACAGTAAACGCTCGCAAATTAGGAACAATTCGTAGTTCTCTTCTTTCAATATTTGTTTAACATGTAACCTGAAATGTTTGTTTGTTTTTTACGTTTTTATTAGCTGTGTTCGAAAACTTAAAAATTTTTAATTTTTTTTTACTATATTTTTAATATTTTGTTACTGAGTTTTACTGGATTGTGTTCGCAAAACAAAATATATATTTGTAAATGAAAGCAAACAAAAGCAGTGCCAAAATTATTAGCAGTCAAATCGCAAGTATTCAATTGCATGTTTTCTTATGTGACGTATTAATGCGGGGAAAAGATATTTATCCGTTTCAGATCTTTTTATGAATTTTGGCATCGATTTGTAAGTGAATATTTTTGCATATTATACCTTTTAAAGCATGTTTTTGCATGTAAGACTGACACGCATATTTTTATCATATTTTGATAATTATAGATTTTTTTATCTTATCTGTTGGTCAAAATTTTTATTTTTATTTTTCGCCATCTAAGTCTAAATTCTACTGTTACATGTAATGTATAAATTTTTCTTATATATTACGCAGTTATTACGGACGTTAATTTCAATAAGAATTCGGTTTGGTTATTTGTGTTATTTGCCCCAAGAAGACGTTGAAGGTACATTGTTAATGTATAAAAGTTTATTTAGATGCGACAGCAACTATTTTTATTTGAAAATCTGGGTCAATATTTTGTTGTTTATTGCAATAAAAATTATAAATAAGAATCTGGTCTTATTTATCCAAAACACAGCTTCAAAGTCTTTATTTTTACGAGTTTTTACGAGAGTATCCAAAAAAAAAATTATTTTTATTAAATATTTGCTTTAGTCAAATCTTTTTTTTTGGTTTATTTTATTTTTGTCTTATATTATATATGCAAATGTTGTTGAATATTTTAATTAAAAATATATTTTCATTTAAAAATAAAAAAACTTATTTTATTTTCAAGAGCATATTTTTTGAGATTTTAGTGCATATTTTCAAGTTTTTATTGCATATTGAATGAGCATACAACACTTTTTTTAGAGCATATTTCTGGTTTCCCTGATTATTAGCAATCAGCTGTTGTATATAAATACATAGATATTTGACTGGATTTTTCACTTTTGCCGTTCGCGTACTTTTACATTATATTACTCAGTATTTACTCAGTTACAGGATTTTACTGGAAAACTACTCGAACACACCTCTTATTAAATTAGCTACGAATTCGTCTTGATAGATAATAAATAAAATTAATTGTAGAAATGTTAATGCTTAAAACTTAGAGCGTTTAATGCTTTGAAACTACAGATTCTAATTTCTAGAAATTTGAACTATCAAAATCTGAGTCATCATTAACTTTTTTTTATTAATTAAATAAACAAAAAATTTTCAATTATTTCAACAATTAACTTATTGAATTACTAATGGAATACATTAGAGTTTACTGCCGTATTTATAGAAAAAAATATTTAAAGAATTTATATTTATATTATTTGTGTTGTGTTTTTGTAATTTATATTTTTCCATATAAAATTTTTCAACGCTTACCGTTTTCGTTTTCACAGAATTTGGCCCTTAAACTAAATTTCAAATTTAAATTAGCAGTTAATTTTGAAAAAAGTATAGTAAAGTAAATAAATAAGTAAAGTCGAAAAAGAGTTTATTTATTTATTACCAATGAATCTGTCTCTATGTAAAAACTACAGAGGTATAATGTTCTTATCAACCCCTTCAAAAATTTTATCCAGAATACTTTTAAATAGAATAAAGAGAAGAATAGAACCAAAGACTGGTGTAAAAAAACTGTTCCTAGTTGTGCTAGACGACATACTCAGAAAATCACTCGTAGACAACCGCGGTATATCCTGGGACATGTTCGGCAATCTCGAAGAACTCTCATATGCAGACGACATCGTATTACTGTCGACAAGAAGATCCGACATGGGAATTAAACTTAACCGTTTAAGCCAAAATTCTGGAGACTATGGCTTACGTATTAATGTTACAAAAACTGAATTTATCACAACATCACAAAATGTTTCTTCCTTCAGCATCTATAATGAGCCCATAAAACGAACTAACCAATTTAATTACCTTGGAAGTATAAAAACACCAAGCGGTGGCACATCCGAGGATATTACTTCCCGCATAAACAAGGCCAGAGGAACTTTCTCCCAACTCCAAAAAATTTGGGCTTCCAACTGCATATCAGTCAAAACCAAAATCAGAATATACAATTCAAATGTAAAGGCGGTCTTGCTATATGGATGCGAGTCTTAGGCGTTAACATCAGCCTTAATTAGAAAACTACAAACCTTTACGAATCTATGTCTACGGAAAATTTTAAAAATTTGGTGGCCTCAAACAATCTCCAATCAACATCTACTTGTTGCAACTAATGAAATTCCAATCGACATTGAAATTAAAAGAAGAAAATGGCGATGGATAGGCCATACGCTCAGAAAATACGTTAAAGAAACCTGCCGTGAAGCACTGTGGTGGAACCCGCAAGGATCCAGATACCAAGGTCGCCCGAAAACCAATTCTGAGCTAAGCCAGATGAATATGTCCTGGAATGAATTAAAAAAACTATCCAAAAATAGAACTGACTACAGATCTTTCGTTATGGCCCTACGCTCCTCAAGGAGTTAAAGTAATATATAGTAATTATGTAATGATTCGTTTTCCATTTATTCTTTAACATGGCTGTATCAACTAGTTAAAAACATTTCACTTTAGAAACTTTTCTAGTACAGTGACAAAAAATAAAAAAAAAATAAGCTGTGCAATTTTACTTTATTGAAAAAAGGCAAAAATATTTTAAAACTAACACCAAATATTATGTTGAAGAAATATTTCAAAGACTTCTTTCGGAATTCTTACTGGTAACCCAATCTTTCCTTTAAATTCATTTTTTTGATAAGAGTATATAGTGAAAAGGAGAATTTATCAATCTAAAATATGAAAAAGAAACAAAAACTTATTAGAGTTTGCCAATTTGTCAGCCAGATGTAATCAATCAATCTGAAACTTGCACTTATAAAACTATTCAAATTAATGGGAATAATTTTGGCCGCCATAAGCTCCATAGTTTGCTGCGAACGTTGCATGAAAAAAATTAACATTTTCCGGTAGCATTTGTTTTGCTCTATCCATTTAGAATGAAATAACTCAAAGTTCAATAGCTCGCAATCGGAATATAAAAGGTTGGCATAATAGCACAAGGGGAAAATCTCCACAACCACAGCAAAAAAGTAAACACCCGAGGCAACTTTGAAGGAAAAGTCCTTTGCAAAAATCAATATATTAATAAGAGTCAGCCCCAAAATAGCAGTCGAATTAAGGAATTGCAAAAATATGGTGGCTGATATAACCGGTGAAATGGTATTGTACACGCTGGCGGAGATACATACATACATAGTTCAATTATTTTTAGATGTTGGATAAACACAAAATCAAACAAACAACTCACAGTATTATATTTTGATGGTCCTTAATGCACATTTTAAGCTCATACTCATTTTCTGCCAAAGATTTATTAGGATCCGAAGCCAGTTTCCTGATTCTTAAACGCAAAATATTAATATGGGCTCTTAAAACACAGACATACATGGTGCCGTATGAATCGTTGGCCACTTGTTGAAAACATGAGCCACTCATTAGAAAAAATTCTATAAAAGAGGCAACGAAAAACTCCCATTTCGAGTTGCGCCAATTAATGTAAGGCAAGAACAACGAATATGGCGGATGTCCAGCCAAAATGGAACAGATATAGGTAGAAATAGCGTAACTCCAAAATATAATACAATAATTTACTATCAATTTCCGTCCCAATCTCTTCAGTTTATAAAGCAATTCAACTTCATCCTCGGCCTCACAACGTACATCCATTACAGCAAAAACATATTCCGCCATCACCAGTTTCGGCATATAAAACAGTAGCATGATTATTTTTAAAACACAACCAAATACATTTATCGACACTTGTATCGAAAATAATAACCTGTCGTATTCCAAATTTTGATTCGACTTTAGGAAGTAGCTGGCTGTGAAGGAAAATGGCAAGAATAAGGTGAAGCAGCCGTGTATAAATATTGCGTACAACATATAAGCATTTTTATATTTTTCCACGCTGAGCAAGCCCATAAAGCGAAAAATGCCATAGAGATATTTTAGAGCTTGTTTGGTGCTTACGAGCTGGTTTGGTGCTTCGGAAGAAACTAAAATGAAAAAAATATAAACTTACATATGTATGTATATCGAGCCATAACCGCCAAAAAAGCTTAACCGACCCGCTTGACGAAAATCGATTATTTACGATCGCAAATGATCGATTTTGGTAAAAAAATCAAGTTCGAAAATTATGTCGCTTAAGCTTTTTTGGCGGTTATGGCACGATATGTACATATTTATAGTACATAAGTATTTATAAGTATTAATTTTTGTGTATTAAGTATTAATTTTTGTGTAGCCGCCTACCGAGTTTAAGATTTTGCTCTAAAAGAACGATAAATTAAATTTTTCTCAATAACAAGCATAAAAATGTTGCACTTTTTCTCTAAAAAAGAAAACGACATAAATTGTAACTTACAAGCCTTTTCGAATACAAAATCCAAATTTCGCTTGACTCTAGTTTGGTGCTTAACCATTTTCATTTGAGAACTAACAATTAGTGGCAGAAAACATTCCATCAGCATAAAATATTATAAAACTTTCTTCGAAATTAACTTGGCAATTGCGCGAGCGAGAAAGTTTTACAATGAATCTTAATTACTTTTAATTACTTAAGAAAAGTTAAGAAATTAATATTTTATAATTTATAAAAAAAAACACGTACATACATACCATAAGATTTGCTCGTTATAGAATAGTATTACAACCCTCACAGTGGCTCCTAAGTAAAAAAGTATGTACAGTAGAATCCCGATAATTCGTGATTGAAGGTAATGGCTGCTTTTCGCGAACTAGAGGAGCTTTCGAAAGAAAGACATTTCGATTTAAGGAAGTTAAAAATAAAATAAATTCAGTTAAGTGCGACTTTGACTCACTCTCGAAGGATTCCGCAGGGACACTAGATAACTGAAAAAAGTACTTCACCAGAAAACGAATTTAAAGTTTTCAGTTTACACACAACTTAATGGAGAAAGAAAATTTTATTTGTCCCTCAAGAGCTGAGTAAACAACATATTTGCATTAAATTTTTACACAATATGAATAACGATATGAGGACTAATTCGGGATTTTTTGAGTTATGACTTTGTTTGAGTAAATGAGCGATATGTAATACTATACGAACTTTTTAGTTTTTGAGCTTGTTTTTTCTTAATGATTTTTTCAGTTTAGGATTTTTTGCTGTTTTTTTTGGCGATTTTTTAGTATTGACGCTATTTTCGTTTTGGCGATTTTTTTTGAAGTTTTTTGGAGATTTTTTTATTTTTGGGGATTTTTTTTTGGCATTTTAACGATTTATGTATTTTATTTTGGTGATATTTTTCATTTAAGCGCTTTTTCATTTTGGCGATTTTTCGTTTCGGAATTTTTTAATTTTGGGATTTTTACAATGAAATTATTTATTTATTTTACAGTGAAATTATTTCAGTTTACAGTTTTCTTAGTTTTGGTGCTTTTTTCGTTTTTGGGTTTTTTTCGGGTTTTGGCGATTTTTTCTTCGTTGGGGAATTTTTAGTGTTAGAGTTTTTTTCGTTTTGGCGATTTTTTCGGTTTTTGGCGATTACAGTTTTCTTAGTTTTGGTGCTTTTTTCGTTTTTGGGATTTTTTCGGTTTTTGGCGATTTTTTCTTCGTTGGGGAATTTTTTATTTTGGGATTTTTTAGTGTTAGCGTTTTTTTCGTTTTGGCGATTTTTTCGGTTTTTGGCGATTTATTTTAGTTTGAGCGATTTTTTCATTTTTGATGATTTCTTTCGTTTTGGCGATTTTTCGTTTGACAATTTTTTTATTTTGGGATTTGTTAGTTTTAGCGCTTTTTTCGTTTTGGAGATTTTTGAGGATTTCGGCGATTTATTTTAGGTTGAGCATTTTTTTTTATTTTTGTCGCTTATTTTCGTTTTGGCGATTTTTTCTTTTTTTTTTTTGTAAATTTTTTCGTTTGGAAATTTTTTTATTTTGGGATTTTAATTTAATTTTAGCGTTTTTGAAAATTTCATGAGTTTGCTTCTCACGTTTTCCAAGATACAGCAAGTTGTCAAAATTACATTAACTGATAGAATACTCTTTAATTTCGATGTTTTAAAAATACACTAACGTTGAAAATTTCAAGTGTATATAAATAATTGTCTGTGGATAACATTAGGATTTCATATATTCTGTGAAAATTTCAGGTCCTTAGCTGTTACGGTTCTCGAGAAAACAACCTGTGAAGCACAGCCGGACATCGTAGTGAAAGCAATCGGGTTTCTTTTCTTTTTTTGGTGTACGGAACTCTAAAAAAGCTATTTTCCATACCAGATTATAAATAAGTCCTAAAAAGATAAGCAGCAGGGGTGTCATTAACTAAAAATTGGCGTATCTCCACTTAAGCAGTTTTTCCTTTTTGTAAACATCAACCAACTGTAAAAACTCCAATGCTCTTATATTTTTCTCAGTCTACTCTGCCCGAATCTGTAGCTAAAATCTTAGGCTGAGTACGTATCTGGCATATCTTGCGGATCCTTTTTGTGGTGTCATTTTTAAAATGTATTGCAACGCCGTTCAAATTATGTTTTTTATATGAAAAGCTATGGCATTAGGTTTTTGTGTCGCTCAGTATAATTAAAAATACAAAACTAATTTATTCATTACAGCCAATTAGGTGCAACTTTTATTGTAAGTGAAAAATTCTAAGCTACAACTAGATTTCACAGGCTGCCAGTTCCACGAGAATAGGCTCCCTGGTGTTTTAAGCTACCACTAATTATACTGTGAACTTCATGGAGAAAATGTTGCTGAATTAATTCTTTAAATTTTGTCCAAAATCCATTTGCTCAATTAAAGTGTAGAGTGAAAATGAAAATTTTGCAATCTAGAAAAGAAAAAGAGAAAAACGAATTAAACAACACAAAGTTTATTATTTTGCACTTATGTACCCCCAAACTGGTGCTCAGATTAATAGGAAATAATTTCATTGCGCTGAGCGTTATGGGTATTTGGGAACGCATCATAAAGAATACCATCAATTTGCGAAAACGCTTATCCTTTTCAATCCATTCACAGTGAAATATGGCCAGAGATAATTGCTCACTGTCGCTTATCAGACAAGTTGCTTGATAGCAACACGGTGTTGATTGAAACAGAACCCCTATAAAATATATTACCGAGGCAATCTGGGCATTTGTATCGGCGAATATCAAAATGTTTATTAAAGTTGTGCCGAGAATGAAAGCGGTAACCATTAATTGAGTAAACATGGTGACAGAGATCAGGGGACTGATTTTTCCTATCAAACTGAAAAAAAATAAATATAAAAATCAATAAGTAGGTAAACTTGTGTATATACAATAGACTGGTCGCAAAATTTTTTCATCATCCGTTTGGCATCGGTTCTAATTTTTAATTAACCCTAGGTTGCCCACTTTGGGGGTTTTTGGCTCCGCCCCCTTTAAAGATATATAGTTCCAGACTTAAGCTCTGTGGGACCTCCTCAAATGCTGTATGCAATTTCATAACAATCGGACTGCTAGTTTATAAACTGCAGAATTATTTCCATTTTTTTTTTACAAAATCCCCACTGTTTATCGGGTACTTTAGGCCCCACTAGGCACCAGAAGGCGTAGTTTCCACAATGCAGGCAAGTGACTTGTCTAGAAAATTTTTATAGGAATCACTCAAAAATTTGAGTGCTTTTCATAAGTCGCTTGCTTGCATTGTGGAAACTACACATAAGACCGCATTTATGGCAGCAAACCTCATATTTTAGACAGCGCACATATTAAGAATTAAAAAAAAATAAAATCCCATACAAGCTGCGACCAGTCTAATATACATACATACATACATACATATGTAGATTTATGGGACACTCCACGCCAAATCGCACAGCTTGAAAAAGTTGTTTTTTTTATTTCCGCAATTTGTGATATTTTTGATATAAAAAAATATAAAATTTGTATATAAAAACGAATAGAATTGAAGGGCTTATTGCAAAAACTCGATAAGCCACAAAATGAAAATACTGAGAAAATCGCCTTTGAAGTTTAAAATAAATGCAGAAAATAGGGATTTGATGAAATCATGATACAGTTACTTTTATTTAGTGCTTAAGAAAGACTACTTCACATAACCGTCGCTGTACACCAAGAAATCTTCGGAAATCGCTAAAATCGCAAAAAATTGTGGCTTATCCAGTTATTGCATGAAATTTATTCATATATTTTTTTTCTTTTGAATATCAAACGTTTTGTTATTTTGGTTGAAATAAAGTGGCATATCGTGTTTTTGCAGTTTAAAATTTATTATTTTTTCTATTTATTACATCAAATAATTTCTATAAGTTGTGATTCAGTTTCAGTTTTCGGACAAAAATACTCATGACCAGATTTGCGCTTACTTTTCCTCTTATTCCGGTCATAATTATGTTCATTTCGAGCTCTCCAGCGAAATGCGGTATTATTCTCACGCGATTCGTCTTCAATTGGCACCACACAATTTTACTCTTTTTTTTTTTGCTATAACATGATAAGCCACACCAGTTTCAATAAATCATACCTCGCTGGTTTCTGAAATTACTTCATCATCTGTTGGCAAAAACTCTTTGTCTTTCAGGCTGTCATCACTATCTTCAACAAAATAATCACTTCCACTGCTATCTTCATCAGAATCCATCGTTTTGTAATACTGCCTTTGTAATTGCTGTGGCTTATCGAGTTTTTGGGACAAATAATTCTGAATAAAATCAAAATGTAAAAAGTGACACTTGCGGCTAAGGCGGAAATTAGACCGAATATAATATTTTAAGAGGACGTTTTTTTTTCTGTGCAGCCACGCACTTCATCAGCACCCAAGTCTATCTACTGGGGTAGAGATTGTTATTAACATCAGCTATTTAACTCAAATAATAATAATAAAAAAAATATCGGTATTTCCCCCCGCTAATAAAGTCTAATTTAATTTTTCTTCTCTTCTTTAGAAACTCTCATTAATTAATAAAAATATTTCATTCAACAAGAATTGAATTTACTGAACTTAAGCCCGACTATAGTTCAACTAAAAATTTAAAATTGTTTCAATAAGTGATTTTTTAATAAATAATTGAATATATCGAGCCTTATTTTCGATTTTATCGTAAGCGACATGTAATCGAAAATATACTTTTTTTTATTGAAATTAAAACTTTATGGGGATACCATAGTTTCGAATTATCAAAATGCCAAAATTGTTGATAACTTTTAAGAAACGTATTGTAAAATTTTATCGTAAGCGATAATTTACATATGTAAAATATATTTGAATATTATACAAAACCTTCTCCTGAAAACTTTAATTTTTGTCGCTTACGATTAAATGGAAAATAAGTGTCGATATTTTGAACGAGTAATCAAACAAAATTCAAAATCCACTAGAAAGGCTCTTTTTTAAGGGCACTAAAGGAAATCATAAAAAAAACGATTTGACGTGGAATGCCCCATATATATATGTGTATAATTGCATATAAGTGAGTTCACCTTAACAAATTCTGATGGTCCTTAATGCACTGCATCAATTGCTCGTAGTGCTCCTCATGAGTGGTGTTCAAATCTGTGCCCAATCTTCTTACTCTCTCTACCAAAATTTTCATATGCGTACGTATGATGTAGACATAAATGACATTATACACATCATACCCGGCCTGATGCAGAATAATAAAATTCATTAGTGTGTATTCAATTAGCGATTGCGTTGCAAATTCTATGGTGGAGTTGCGCCAATCCATGATGGGCATAAATAATGAATACGGTGGCTGTCCCGAAATCACAGATGTGACAAAAGTACTTGACGAATATAAAGCATAAAATGTTAAATAAAATAAAGTCAAACGATTGCCAGTTATGACGCACTGACGTATGATCTCTTGTTCGTCTTGACGTTGGCATCTAGCATCCAAAATATCCATTAAATCCATTGCTTCTGCTTGACGACGTTTCATTGACATTAACATGGTAGTAAATTTTGCTGGTAGACCGCAAACATTTATGGCCACTTGCAGAGAAGTCAACAACTGGGAGGTGTTCATTTTGTTACGCTCGAAAAAATAACTTAAAGCGAACAGTATCGGTGTTAAACAGCAAGCTGTTGCATTCATTAACACTGCATATAGATAATACAGAGCTTTCCACTGCTGGGGCTTCAGTAAACCCAAAAATAAGAAATTTTTAAACAGATAATAAGTTGCCTCACGACTGGCCTGGAAATTGCTTTTGCGCATCCAAAACTTTTCGAACATGTTGTTGTCAGACGAGAAGAACTTTACGTTATGTTTAAAATTTCATTCTAATGTTAAGATTTTTGCACGAAAAATCCAACTGAAATTTATTTGTGTTTTTAGAAGAAGGGGCGTAGTTTTGATAAGTTGAAATAATTAAAGGAAAAGCAAAGCCTTTAATCATTGAATTAAAGTAAGCCATTTTCACACAATGCACAATGCACAGTAGGTAATTTGACCCGAAATCTTGGTCAAAAATAATTTTTTACTTTTTACACTTTTTTTTTTTTTTGCGAATGAGGTTCGATTAAGAACATATCAAAGCAAATAACTGCATATTTGGTTTTTGTTTTGGGCAGTCAAAGTTGACATTTGCAAGCAACGTGCTCAGTGCAGCTTAAAAAGTGTAATTTTGATATGAATTAAAACGTTTTTTATGAGTTATTTAACAAGAATAAGAAGATCGTGTATAATATGGGTAAGAGGGGGGGGGGGGGGATAGTAAGTAATTAAAATAAATATTTTTTTTGGTGGATGTTATTGCTTTTGTTTTAATAATTCTAACTTGACCTCAAATATTCCATAAATATAAACTTCTCATAAGCTTTTGATAGTGTTGGCCAGTTTCATGAAAAGTGTCAAGCAAATAGTTCTCAATTCAATTTTTTATTTTTCGTTTCTGTTTTGATTTACATCATTTTCTTTCAGACAACCTCACTCAGCCCTGAAATATAGTGAACTTTTTAATTTTTGGATTTGTGAAAAGAATAAAAAGTGAAATTGATTTAAATAATGTTTCAAAAACAAGATTTGGCTTCGTTGAAGTATAGGGTCCGTCAGATAACTTTTTTTTTTGAAAATAGGGCGCAAAATATCGAGTGTAGCTTCGGCTGTGTCGCACGTAGCGCCGTCCTGTTGAAACCAAATGTTGCCAATATCCTCCTCTTCAATTTTTGTGAACAAAAATTCGTTCAACATGGCCCGATAACGATCGCCATTGACTGTAACGTCCACTCCTTGCTCATTGGCCCAATTATGCCTCTGGACCAAAATCCGCACCAAACAGTGACTCGTTTTGGGTGCGTCGGCTTTTCAATGTATGCGTGTGGGTTTTCTGTGCCCCAAATGCGACAATTTTGCTTGTTTACATACCCGTCAAGATCAAAATGAGCTTCATCTGAAAAGATGATTTTTTTGGCAAAATCGGCATCTTCTGTAAATATTGCCTGCGAAATATTTCCCAGCGTTGTTCAAGCGTATACACAACCATATTCGTTCAGCGGAAGGATAAAACTAATTATCTGTCAAATCAGACATGAGCTAAGTGTTACCATTCACAAATAAGCACTAGTTGAAAAAAACGTTAGATGGCGGACCCTATAAAAGGTACAAACTTTATTCGTTAAGATGGCACCAAGGCCCACGGAAAATTAACGACTTTTCCAAGCAAGATTTTGTTTACATGACTTATACTCTTATTTTGTTAGACCCCTTAAGTATTTTTATCGTGCCGAATTCCAAGCAAAATTTGTCCGTTCGTTTTCGAGATATTTAGTTTTTTAAATTTTTTTTTCACATGATGGCAACCCTTAAATTTTCCACTATTACAAATTAAAAAAAAACAAAACTCTTAAACTACAAATTTAAGTCATATTGATCCAAAACTTTGACTGAAATTATTTTTGACCTAAAAAGTAGTTCAAATTACCCAATGTGCAGTGACAAGGAACGGCTTAACCAAAAATTATTGAAAAGCATTTTTTTTAATTTTTTTTTAGTTTTTGTATAAAAAATATTTTTTTTTATTTATTTATTTAAATCTTTATATTATTTCTTTGTTCAAATTTTTTGTTATAAATTTTAAGAAACTTAATTCATAAATTTACTTAATAATTAATTTGCGAAATTTGTACACTTTGTAAAACAATTGTTAAAAGTTTAAATTAAAGACTGTGGAAAATTTTAATTTATGTACGGCGAAACAAGTTGCAAATTTAACAATGAATATTCATGTGAATAAGTAAAATCAAAAGGACTAGATAGAAAAGGTTACTTAAAAAAAATTAAAAAAATATACAAAAAAATTTAAATTTTCTGGCAAAAAAAGAAAGAAAAAAACAACAGCCTAGTATGCAAATTATATTAAATTGAAAAAAAAAACAATTTAGGCTAGGACTCACTATAAAGCAATCGTGCGAATTTTGAAAAAATATAAAACCCCGATCTAATGACTTCTTATTGTCTTTAGACAATCATACCAGGGACGTCGTATTTCTCAAGAGTCGTGCGGTTGTGTAGGCTAGTGAATTCTAGCACTTACTTAGCAAGATCGTATTTAGAAATGAGCTGATGCCAGAAAAGGAAAAATATCTATAATTTGCTCCTTAAAGAACAGTTCGATATGTATGGTCTTAGAATAAATATCATTCAGGTTTATATTTGCATATAGTTTCGCTATTTTTAAAACTTCTATGTCCAGTAGACACAACTTTTCAATGAAGTTATTGATTTTTTATTGACAACACGTTATGCATTTCACTTGAAAATAATCACCTTTATTCCTTTCACCTTTATTTGTCAACATCGACGTCACGTTAATACCATACCAAAAAATTGTGTATTTTATACTCACTTTCGTGAACAATTTTGTGCTATTTGCAGTATATTTCTGTTGCCTTAGGTCTAGGAAATAGCATGAGCCTGTCAATAGTAGTCAGTTGTTTTCGACAACGGGTAGATAAGCCCCAAGTTTATGGTATTGTATTGACGTGACGCTGATGTTGACAACTGGAATAAAATTGAATAAAAACTATAGAAAATTAAATTTATATTTTTTTTTAGTAAAAAAGTAGAATGACTCATCGATAGCTCTTTACACAATATAATCGAAGCTTTTGAAAATTTCGATAACAAGTGAATAAAATTTATGTTAGATTTTTGTACAAGCGCATAGTTATCGATTATATTCTTTAGAAAAAAGAGCTTTATTCACAAATTTTATAAAAAAATTAAATTGATAACTCACTCATAGAAAGCTAGAATTAGCTGTAGAAAATAGGTGCTATTAATGGTACTTTTTTTTAATAAAAACTAAAACTATTTCAAATAACAAAGTTGTAAGTTATCGATAACTTTGTCATTGAAATTGAAGTTATAAGTAATCGGTAGCATTTCACACTATTATCGATAACTTTGTTATTAAAATTTGAGTTAAAAGTAATTGATAGCTTTTCAAACTGTTAGTTTTAATTTTTTTAACAATCACAAAGTTTTAAGTTATCGATAACTTTGTTTTTAGAATTCAAGCTGTAAATACTCGAAAGCTTTTATCGATAATTAGGTATCGATAACTTGAAACTTAAGTTCACTTAGAACTTAAGCACACTTAGAATTTAAGTTATCGATAACTAAATATTGATAACTTTAATTTTAATCACAAAGTTATCGACAACTTTGTGATTGAAATTCACATAATAAGCAATCGATAGCTTTTCAAACTGTTAATTTTAATTTTTAACCAAACTATTTTTGTTTCTGTGTTTATTTTATGACAATTAACGTTTGTAACGTTAAAAAAACGAATTGAAGTATTGATTATTCTTTTTAAAGGAAATTGAGTTATTCAAAATTTTCTTTGTGAAAATGTCCCACTTATTCGTAATTGTTCTTCAAAACGATGCTCCTTACATTCATTGGATTTTGGGAAAAAAACGTTGCAGCTCACTTCCAAAACATTTCTTGCTTTTATTTTATCATTTATAAGATTTTCTGCATAATTTTCTTAATGTCAAATTTTTTTTGTCTATATTTTCAAAATTAACTATTATTAACTTTACATTGAACTTTTTTATATGGTTTAAATTTAACTAGAAGTTTTTTTCAACACTTTTATTTTTCATTGGATACAAGTTTATTAGGGGGCTACCAGTTACTTCTTTATATATATTGGTCTATTAAATTGTTAAAAAATTTTTATATTGCGGGTAGGGGGGGAGGGAGATATATGATTTCTTTTGATAACAAACTCTTAATGATTTTAAATACTCATAATTAATATTTGTTCAATAATATTGAATAGTAGATTGCACTGAAGATACAGTTTGATTTCTTTACTTTAAATTTGGTTTTTATTCTTTAAAAAATTTAGCTAAACAATAAATTACTTATCTGTCATAAATAATATATAAAAAGCTTAAGCTAAATACTTTTTGTTTATTATTTGCAATTGTTATGTTAAATAAAAAACAAATTAAACGAAATTAAGTAAAAAACTTAAAATTTTATTAAATAAAAAAATATTTGGTTAGTGAAAATCGTTTAATAGTTTGTAAGTTTCATATGCAAAGACTTTTGTGGATAACTTTTGTAATGAAAGAAATAAATTATTGATAACTTTTCAATAGAATTGAGAAGTTAGCGGTAACTTTTCGATAGATCTGACAAGTTTTTCCATACAAATGAGAAATTATCGTTAAGTGTTTTATAGAATAATTTGTTGATAGTTTTCCTCGATATCGATAACTTTTCAGTATAATATATTAGCAAGTTTTCTGTAGATTACAGTTAATAGAATAAATATGTTGTCGATGACTTTTGTGAAGTGCTAATGTTATCGCACAACTTTTTGCTTGAAGAGCCAAGTTATCGATTGCTTTTCTAAACATTAGATGCGCTCTCAATAATTTTTTAATAGAGTTAGAAAGTTATTCACAGCTTTTATAAAGAATAGTTAAGTTATCGAAATTTTTCCTATCGAATAAAAAATTTATCGACAAAGCTTTCTGTTGTAAAATAAGTTGTCGATAATTTTACAGTAGAATAGACAAGTTATCGAAAACTTGTATTTTTTACTTTGAATATTGATAACTTTTCTATTTTCATTTTCTTTAAAATAGGTAAATTATCGGTAACTTGTGCGTGGAATATAAAAGTCATCGATAACTTTTTTACAATACATATATAGACCACCTGGTCTATAATTTTCTATAGGACAAAAAAAGCATGGATAAATTTTCTACAGAATAAACAAGCTATCGATAACTGTTTTTCTTGGTAGATAAATAATTGATAAATTTGCAATAAATTTTCTGTAGAACAGATAATTTTGTGATAATTTTTCGACAGAAATTATAATCTACTTTTATTTAAATATCTTTCCAAAGAAAATTAAAAAAAAATTTCTTAATATTTTTTTTAAAAATAATCAATAAATCGATAATTTTTCAAAGGAATAAAAAAGTTATCAAGATCTTCCTGCACAAAAAAAACAAATTATCACCCTGTCAAGCAGGCAGGCGACTCGTCTAGAAAATTTCTATGAAAGTCACATTAGTGCTTTTCATATAAATTTCCTACTTAAATCGATCGTGCGACTTGTGGAAACAGGGAGTTCATATAACTTTTTTTTATAAAAGTTAAGATATCGATACCGTTTTATTTACCGTATGGAACACTTGGTATAATAATTTATTAAATATGTATACATATCGTACCATAACCGCCAAACAAGCTTAACCGAAAAATTTTTTGGACCTCGTTTTTTTTTTGACGATTTTGGTAAAAAAATCAAGTTCGGAAATCAAGTCGCTTAAGCCTTTTTTTTGGCAATTATTGCACGATATATTACCATGAAATAGTTATCAATATGGCAAGTTATCGATAACTTTGCTGTTATCAGTTTCCTGTTTTTGTTTTCTTTTTCTTTGATATATTTTCTATATTGAATAATAATAATGGTTACAGTTTTTATTTCTTTGTTAAATTTAGTATCAATAACGAAGCGTTTTATTTGCTTTTTAATTTTTAAAATACAAATTTTCCATTGAATACATAGTTTTTTTTCTTAATTTTTTTACAAATATGTATATAATTTTTTTAAGCACGGTCACACTTAGCAAACATATTTGCCCAAAAAAGCGCAACCGCTAATGAAGAACTTGTTTAAGTTCACTAAGTTAAACATTCATATGTAACTAATAGAATCTAATATTATTGGAAACTGTCTAAATTAATGAAGAGAAAGATTTTTCGTTTTAATTATTTTGTTCGAACTTATTGGTGGTTTCTCTGTTTATGATTCGATTATGCTAAAGTTCGTATCGCTCTGTAAGCCAAATTGCCTTAGCCTAATCGAATCACCAACAAAAGGTTTAGTTGTTACGTTTATTTGTGCAAATGTTTGCCCAAGTGTGATCGTACCTTTGGTATATTTTTGCGCTTTTATATTGAATAATTAGTGCCGTAAATTAAGCTTTTGTAAATGATTTTTAAATTAAGTAGTTGAATTAAAATATTTAATTTTTTGTGATTTATGTACATATGTCAGCCTTTCGGGTTTAGAAAATGGAATAATACGTACACATACATATATTTAATATATACAGTCATGCTCGTTAAGTCCTACCGCGTGCGATAATGCAATTTTTAATTATATATAATTCAGACAGTTCCATTAAGTCAAATTGTTGATTTAGTTTTAATACAAAATATGAGCTTCAAAAATCTTAAACTAATTCTTAGGCCAACTTGTCGATATCTTTTATTTTATTGTCGATAACTTTTTCTTTGATAAGTCCTACTTTACACTATGCAAGTCTTATTGCTAAGTTGATTAGTTTGTAGGAGAGAGAGAGAGAGACGAGGAAAAAAGACACAAGTACTCAGCTTAATAGAATAGTAACCCATAATTCATGGCAGAGAAACAAACCGATCGGTTCACAGTCGGCTCAAGAGCCGCCACCGACTTTTAATGTAACTTCAAGCTGCCGTCGATCCATGCCGTTAGCTTCGGCTCACAATTGCAGTCGGCTACCGTAAAAATTGCATAAATATTTTGCAATAAAGCGTACACAATCCATTGCACTTTTTAATATTGAACTTTTTTTAGTGTAAAATTATATTATAAGTAGATACATATATGTACTTTCTTTTTATATGCTTTTAAGCACATCTTTATATATTTTTCAAACACAAATTTTTCTGTATACAAAATACAATAAAACAAATTATATAAAAATATAAAATTTTTGGCAGTACTTCGTTTTCTCCAAACGAGTAAAATAATAATCACCTGACGGCTTTCATATACTGCTTAATTAAACTTTGGACCAAGGCGAATTGATGCCAGATGGTCTCAATTTGCAACTTTGCATATTCGCCTTGTATATTTGTTAATGTAAAATTTCTTGCTAACAGAAAATTTTCGAAAGTTTTGCTTTGATTTGACACAAGAGAAATTAACTGCTGATCACCATATGCTGAATCCAGATCACCTGGTTTCAATTCGCTTTGCTTTGGACCTTATAAATAGACATTGTTACGCACACAACAAAACCAACGGCTGCCAACCGGGTATGAGCAGCCGTAAAGTATTTTTTCCTAAGCCGCCGCCGCATACTTTTTAAGACGGCTTGTTTCTCCGATTCATGTATACGTTGTCGATAGCTTTTCTTTAGTATGACTAAACAATTTTGCTTTAGTACAAACAACTTATCGATAACAGTTCTATAAATAAGCACCCTTATTCTAGTTGTTGACATCGACGTCACTTTGGTGTTTGTGTACCCGTTGTCGAAAACAACTGACTGCTGTTGGCAAGTTTATGCTATTTTATAGACCTCAGGGAACTGAAATAGATTGTCAGTAGAACACAATTGTTCTCGAGAGTGATTAAACAAGCACGAAATTTTTTTTTTAGAGTATACAAGTTAATGCTATATGGTTTATACGATGGAAAACTTATCTTAAAAAAAAACAAACTATCAGTTTTTTTAGCGTAGACAACATCGTCTAGCAACCAGCTTAGTGATAATTTTCCTATCAAAATAAAATCACGCAAGAATTCTCCACTTTTTTTTTTATTAAAGAACTTACTAATTCAAACCAATTTTTTGCTTGAAATTTTCTATAGAATAGGATAGTTATCGCCAATATATTTTTATGTACATATACATCGTTCTTGATAGTCGAGGATAGCAGATTTTTGGGGAAAAAGAAGTGTTTGGCTCAAATATTATGTTCCTTTGTGTGCGTTTTTAAAACATAAAGAACTAATATTTACATATATGCTTTTTCTTCAGATTAACAAATTTTACATAATTTAAAATAGAATAGTTATCGCTAAATTTCTGTGGAATACATAAGCTGTGAATAGCTTTCCTATAAAATACAGTACTTGCAAGATAACTGCACCATTTGAATAAAATAAAAAAGCTATCGACAATAGACCAGTAATTTTTGCTTAAATTTTTAAATTTATTTTCTCTGCCTTTTTTTATTTTCAAGTTTACTTTGATTCCGTTCCTTAACTATAATATAGTAGGATTTGTTAAATAATAGTTTTAGACTTAAATTATGAATTATGTATGTATTTGAATAAATAATTTTAGGCGAAAACTACAATTATTTGTGTGATTTAAGGCAATTTTACATGTACGCGAATGTTATGATTTAATTATTATATGTTATTATTCAAATACGAGTAATTTATTTTGAAAGATTTGTTATTCGATTTTATAAATTTTTTAAGAAGTTTTTGTTCTAAATATAAATTTTTTGTTTTTTTTTTGAATTGTTTTGATTTTATATATATTTTTTTAATTAAAAATTTATTTACAATGTTGAGTCGTAACTAATTTTGGCAAAAATGGAGTTTGGTAATAAAAATATATATATAAAAAAATAGAGAATTTGCAAAAAAAAAAAAAAAAAAAAAATTACAGCCTCAGTTTAGTGCTATTCTTTTTTATATGATTTTGAAAGTAAAGAAGAAAACTCAAAGTAGGCCCAAGAGTTGAACAGTTTGGAAGTCAAATATACATACATACATACATGTATATGTTAAAGGCTCAGTTAGACGACTGTAATGGAATGTAACAACGGTAGGAATCAACTGATCGATATTGTTATGTGAAAAGTAATGAGAATGGTTATGGAGATGTAACCGGAATTTACGAATCTCTAAATTACTTTTCACACAACAATATCGATCAGCTGTTTCTTACCGTTGCAGTTATGGTAGAATTAGTCGATTCATATCGTGAGTTTGCGGATCAGCTGATAAAATCTGCAACATAAATAAAACATGTTTATTTAATATGTATCGTAAAGTATGTGTATGTGAGGTAGAAATCTACAGAAAATAGATTTTTACGGAGCAAACGTTAACTTCTCTCTCACATACATACACACACATGTATAGAGCAAAGAGAAATACAATAACAGGTGACACGTTCGCTTGCAGCGTCACATATTTACTAACTAACATCCAGATTTAAACGATACGAATACTTCAAAAGTAACACGATACGAATCGACTAATTCTACCATTACATTCCATTACAGTTGGCTAACTGCGCCTTAAGAGTGTGTGCATACATCGGCTTCAAGACTGGGTTTACTTATAAAATTTTTTGTTGGTCAACTTTTGGTTCATAATGTTCCTTGTAAAATTATGCATTAAAGTACGACAGACTTCCCTTACCTATTATGCAAAGGAACTCATACTTTCCTATGGCGATTCATTGTAGCCTTGTATAGAAGGGGAAATTTCAACACACTTGTTTTTTAAATGGTCTGCTCTGTCAGAATCAAGGGGTCCGCTGTGTAATTCGAAACGAAATAAAATGCTTTCATATTTATATGTTATAAGCATACAAAGTTCAATTTTTTAATGGTCCTTTAAGTTATTGGAAAAAAAAATTAAAGCCAATCTGATTTCAATTTGTAATACAAAAAATATAAGATTCTAAAGCCTGGAGGTCAACTCTGTAATAAGAAACGAAAGAAAACACTTTCGAATTTATATGTTATAAACATGCAAATTCGAAAGCCTTTTCTTTCCTTTCGCATTACGTACTAGAATCTAGGCCTTAGAATCTTATATTTTCTGTATTACAAATTGAAATAAGATTGGCTTTAATTTTTTTTTCTGCACAATGACTTAAAGGATCCGAAGGACCATTAAAAAAATTCGAAATATGCAATAATTAAAGCTATGAAACCTAGAAATTCAAACAGAAAAAATATTATATTGTCCATATACAAAATATTTCTACGAAACCTTTCAATACAAAATGCATAAAACGGGATGAGAGAAGAAAAAAATGAAAATGTGGAATACCTATTTGACAAACATACCTACAGTTAGTATTTATATACAAAAAGAAAAAAAAACTAATGTTTACATATGATAATCATATTGAGCGGAACGTGAACGCCTTGCGCCGGAATACCAACGATAGGGCAAGTGTTGTTGTTGTGGATTTGGTTGATGCTGCAGTAGAGGTGAAGTCAAACCTGCGGTTAGAAAATTTGTTGTGTTGTTCAATGACAATGTACTGGCGCGAGCACCAGGACTACGGGCCAATTGTACTCGCAAATTAGCAAAACCCTGCTAGGATGAAGGCGACGTTGAAGAACCAGAAATATCGGCTGCACTGCGTCGTGACAAACGCCTGCTATACAATGCCAGCGGCTTGTGTGTTGAGGATGAACTATGGGGATTGTTAAGACCTCCTGGACTATTTGCATCCAAGAAAGCCTCGGGACTAAAGCGCACACGACTGTGCGATGAAATCGAACCTTCTTTGGCACTTAAATAAGAACTGTCATCACTGGTATATGAATCGGGTGGTGTGGGATTTGTTGGCGTACTGTTGGCCGTACCTGTTCCCGTAGTGCTGTTATTGTTTGTGGTTTGTGTTATATTAGAACCAGCAGCTGCACCCGCACCCGCACCCGTCAAAGGAGCTCCATTAGCTGTTTTATAATTATTGTACTTTTTCAAAGAGGAACGCAATTTTGTGCTCACTCCAGCACTCATAGTCAAGGCATTTGGATCAAAAGGCAGACTATCGGGCCTCTCTGGCATTAAACGTGGTATAGAAGAAGGTTTGTGGTTAATCTGAGTGGGTGCGGGTGCGGGTGCGGGTGCCGGTGAAGGTGGTGATGTCTTCATGTTTATGGGTGACATGGGTGTGGACCTCGAACGGGTATACATGTTGCGTTGAGGAGTATTATGCAAAGGTGTACCCTCGCCTCGTTTGTATTGGTACAAAGGTTTGTGCAAAGGACTTACATTAAAAGGAAGATTTTCATACTCACGCATACGATTGAGCGTTGAGATTTCATTTCGTGTGCTGACCATAAAACGATTTGTAGGTTTGGGTGAGCTCTTATAAAGTTCCTGTTTAGTTGGAGCCGGCACTGATCCCGTAGCTATAAAGGATGCTGGATCTCTGTAAGCGCTGCTTTCGCCAGCTCCGTAATCATTCGTAAGAGGTAAAGCCATGGTATGGTATTCGTATTGCTGATTAAGAGCTTCATCATAGTCCAAACTGAAGCCTTGATTGTAGTTAGAATTATTGGATATAGTGGATGGGGTACGTCTATGGCCGGCAGCTGTAACGCCCATTTGAGGAACTCGTGGAGGAGGAGTTCTCACCACTGACGGTGGCGGCTGCGGATGTTGTTGTTGGGGTGCAGGAGGTGGTGGTGGTTGGGGCTCATAGTTGTAGTCATAATAATTGGGCAAACGATGATTGTATTCATACGAGTAGTCGGGGTAAGACTTGCAATCCCTTTCGTATGTTGTTTGGTGTTCGGGTCGACAAGGAAAGTAATGAGATCCTGCAAGAAGCAAAAATATGAGGTAAAATTAAAAAAATTTAAAATTCAAAAAAAGTTAAACATTTACCAAGATATCCGGCTCTATGTGCGCCTGCTCCATAAGCCCCGCCGTCATTGGAAAAACTGGGACCATTTCTTAAGTTGTCTTGCGGCCCATACATGCCTTGTTGGGCGCCCTCTTGTATACCCACCTCGCCACCCAAATGAAATCCCCTAAAGGCATTTTCTATGGGCAAGTTATCCTCCTGCTCGGAGTATTCCAGGTTTTCTGTAAACGATGAAGTGCTTATTTTGCGCCTGGGCGAAGGCGTTGGCGGTTGAGTATGACTACCCAACGAGGAAGACAATATACCCGATGTATTATTCGTGAAATTGGATCCCAAACCACTTGTTGTTGTCGTCGATATGGTTGAAGGCAATTTGCGTATTTGTTGCTGCAACTGCTGGGCATGATGATGATAGTGTTGGGGTGTTGGTGGTTGTGTCACCGATTTATTGTATTGCGGCTGGGGTATGTATGACTGTTGTGGATGATGCTGTTGGTGCAGCTGAAATTTATTAAATGCTGCAACATTATCCGCAGCACTTTGAGCTAACGAAGTCTTGTTTTGTTTATTGTGAGCAGCTAAAGTTGAATCGATATTGCGCAGGGGAGAATCGTTTGACTCGCTAGGCTCATAGGTGAGCGAGCTTAAGGCGGTTCTATAAAGATTTTGTTTTTTTTTGGTTCAAATTATTTTTCATCCCGTTACTGTGCATACTTACCGATTCCTGTTACCGGTACCATGATAAGTATTAGCTGCAAATCTACGATCATCTCCCACCACCTTCGGCAATTCCATATCCATGGGAGCTTTTAAGGCAGGTACATCACTTAAAAGCGTTGGATGAAAAGGTGAAACATTTGACATGCGCACATCATAGCCGGCAGCCACGCCTGCTAGCAATGCCGCCATGTTGTACAGTAAAACCTCGATAACTGATAATTTAGGCTTGCGTACGGCATCGCCAGCATACAAAGTAGGCATGGGTATATTGGAAGTAAAGCGACTTAATAAATAAGGATTCGGAGACATAATAGGAAGATTTGGACCACCGCCCGGCAGTGCATGTATAGGAGAACACCAATCGTCTTTGGTATTGTATCCTTTAGTAGTGCGGGAAGAGGCAGCATTTAAATTGAGAAAAATTATTCCTTTTTTTTTTAAAAACATTTTGTTTTCGAGAAATTATTTGTTAATAAAGTTACTGGCCTTTACCCAAGTTTTTGGTTTGATTTAATATTTTTTAAGGGTATGATGAGGGATTACAAAATAAAACCAGTGCTCAATTGTTGTTTTTAAGTTTTTATTTTTGTTGTTTTTTTAGTAAATTTTTTTGTGTTTAATTTCTTTTTATAATGTAAGTGAAATTTATAATTTTTTTTCTTTCGTTTTATTTTGTTTTAAATCGTTGTTGTCGGTTGAAATATGGAATATGTTTTTTTCTCTTAAATTTGAAAATATTATTAATAAAAATTTACTTAAATTTATATAAAAGTAAAACTAAAAAACTAAAACATTTTAGTTAAAAAAAACTAAGCAGAGTAACTACGCTTTTAACATTAAATTAAATTAAATTAAAAAAATAGTTTCCAAATTACAATTATAAAAAAAAAACAAAAATATCAGAACTTTAAAAGATTTAAAAAAATTTTCATTTAAAAAAGATTGTTATGACATTTCAATAAGTAAAAAATAATTTTTTTTTAAATAATACACAAATTTTAAACAAACTTTCAATAATAAATCACAGTTTTTTTTCTCAACAAAATAAATAAAAACGAAGTAAAACTTTAAAAACAAAATTAAGAGAGAGAAAGAAATATTGCAAATTAAGTTTTGAATTTAAAAATTCATAATTGCCATATTTGCGTTACAAATAAAATAATATAAATAATAAAAAAAAAGAAAATAATACAGTTTTGAAATTTAAAATAAATATATTGTATGAAATAGAATACAACTTAAAGATACATATTTAATGTAATTTTTAACTAAAAACTTTCAAAGAAACGAATTTGAATTTTAAACTCTTTTAAAAAGCTGCAGTAAGGGGAAGAAAGGCGGATTCATATCTGCTGGTCTCCAATTAACTGTTTTCACAGCTGGTAATTTGAATATTTCTGTCAAATAACAACATACAATTTTCAATGTAAATATATTTGTTTCGACATCTTAATTATGAATTTTTCAGAGCAAATTGAGGCGACTCTACGTTATATGAATATGCCTTGAAGGGTAGTCAGCAGTTTTATTTATTATCAGTAAAATGTGCAAGAACATATCGATTCATAACTCATAGAAATGAATTTGAACCATAAACAGCTGTTTGCTGGTTAGACATATTTGTTATTGCACTTTTGAAATGAATAAACAAATGACAACATAAGCAGCTGTTTATGTTTATGGCAGCACTAATAAGTGAATCAAATATATTTATGTTTATGGCAATGGTTATGGCTATGCATTTTAAATTTTATGTAATATCGGGTGCTTTTCTGCTATAAGGAATTTGTTTTTTCCTTTGTTTGCCAAATGCGGGAATAAAAAATCTCCCCGTGGATAAAAGTAGGTTTTATGAACGCAGTTGAACTTGCTTTTGTCACTAAAAATCTTTCCTTTGCAAACCAGAAGCGAGTTTACATAAAAATACACCTAATGTATTTATATATATAAAGTAATATTTTATAGTTCTTGTATTTCGAAAAGGATGAATAATGCCCCAATGCATCCCCTCTAAACATATTTTATATGTATATTTTCTCAAGTTGTTGACTTTCATGCAAAAAGGGAGAAAAGAAAATGTAATACTATGTTTCCACTACGAGTTGAATCACATGCTTCCCTTCCTCAATCATGTTTATGAATCATGTTCTTTACACGGCGCATTCGTGCTTCGATTGGTATTTCTTTATGTGTGTTCACACATACATACATACGTATCATGCGCAAGTGCGTTCGGTTTGTTTTTATTTGTTTACACACCCATACACAGCCATATACATATTTTGTTTTGATAGGTAGTTCAGATAAACTGGCGATAAACTGCGATAAAAGTTAGAGAAGATACCAATTTTATATGCTGCGCATATATGATTCGTTCTCATAATTTTGTATGGCGAAGGAAGTTGATTCACTCATGCTTCGGGTGTGAAGCATGAATAGGGAGCGAAGTATGTATCGTGGAAACATACTATAAACAAACAAGCAAAACAAATGTCTTCGTAGTGCAGTGATGCCACTCTTTACTCTTTTTTGTTCCCAAGGTGTTCATGATTGGAGGAATTTTTTCTTGAGAAAATAATTTTCCGTGAGAAATAAATTCCGAGGGAATATTCATGATGATAATAGAACAGAAATAAATGCGTAGTACTACATTTTACTTGAAAAATATCATAATACTGAAAAAAGTTGTTGCAAAAAAAAAAATATCATACAAAACATAATTTTACCAAACACACACAGATTTCACGCGTCAGTTTGATGTGTAGCCATGTCGCTTAAAAGAGTGACTGATTTTATGGACTCAGTGTATTAGTTTCCCTCCATTACTGCAGCAATCGCTAAAAACCCTTTTAGAATATGCATGAAATTGATACTTTTAGCATATGCAAGTAAAATTTTCATTCGCCGTCGAAGGGGAAAAATTTTATCGTGAATCTCCAGAGGAATTTTTTCCCAGTGAATGTAAAAAAAAGATTTGTGAAGCTTAAAAATTAATTGAAAATCAAACAAATTTCAAATTAATAATAAGAAATACATAAATTTGAAGTTCAAAATTCATTTTTTTTAACTTTAAAGTTATATTTTTAAATGCTCTAGATGGAGCGGAAAAAATTCTTTAGTACTCGTATACCACCGCGGTGAACCGCCATAAAATTTACTGCGTGTGTGTGTATTAATCTTGTCCTAAAATCGAAATTATGCGAAAAATTAAGTGAACACAACCAAGGGAAAAGTGAAAAAATCCCCATGAGAAATATTATTCATGACAAGAGGGATAAAGAAAAGGGAAAACATATCTAGGGAAAAATTATTCACTATTGCAATTTGGCGAAAAGGGAAAATGTTCACGATAGGCGTGATTAACGCCATTTTGTGTCATCGCAAGCAAACAGGATAGTGTGTACTAGTGGCAACTTTTGTCATTTCTGATATTTTTCGTTGTCTGGCATTGCGTTTGTAAACAAACAACATACAGCACAATCATGAATATTCCCTCGGAATTCATTTCTCACAGAAAATAATTTTCTTGAGAAAACATTCCTCCAATCATAAATTTCTTGGGAAGAAAAAAGGGTAATACGTGGCATCACCGCATTATGAAGCTCGTTGTTTTGCTTGTTTGTTGACATTTTGTTTCTCCCTTTTATTTTTGAGTGAGAGAGCAAAAAAAAAAAATTATTAAAATTGGAAAAATATGTAAAAAAAGGTTATAAATTATTTATTTGGGAATTATTTGTGTTTTTCCAAATAAAAGAACTATAAAATACAAGTTTATGTATATAAATTTTGTTTCAATGGAATATTAACCATGTTTTTATACAAACTCCCTTCTGTTTTGCAAGAGAAATATTTTTAGTGAAAAAAGCAAGTTCAGCTGCGTTCATAATACCTGCTTTTTTCCCGGGGAGTTTTTTTATTCCCGCATTTGGTAAAAAAAGGGGAAAAACAAAGTCATGATAGGAGAAAAGGGAAAAGTGAGAAAACTCGTGCGGAATTTTTGTTTATGATTGGGCTGATAATGTTAACGGCATTTTACACATTTTGAAAATGGCAACAATAAGGATGCCAATTGTGTACAAATCATTACATACGTTATTTTTAATATACGAGTAAACCAAATGGGAATTGTTTAGCACATTAAAACACCAGACAAAAAGCTCGCGTCTCTTATTTGGTCATTAGAAAGTTGCTAATATGACTTCTTAGAAAGTCGCACTTTCATACTTTAATAGCAATGAAGACATCGTTCTTTCAAAATTACTCCAGCTATAAAATTCATATTCATTTCTTTAAAAGAAAAGAACAGCAAACAAAAATAACGAATCATAAATTATCTTAAAATAGTTAAAAAAGGTAAATTATCATATCGAAATATTTAAACTTAGTTTAAATTATTACTAAAATTAATGCGGATACAAAAAATGCAATCGATCGTGTTTTGTTTTTGTTGTAATATTAAAAATAAATTGTTACTAAAACTTAAACTAAATGCAAATAACTATGATTAGTTTTCATTTTTGTTTAAAACAAGGCACTTTTATAAATTTAATTTTAAAATATAAGAATTTAAGTCTTAATAAAAAAAAAGCTTAAAAGCTTTGCTTCTTACTTCTAACTACTACTTGAATTCTTAGGTACAAAAAAGTTGCTTGTTGTAGAATTTTCCACTTAATTTTTTTTAATGTATAAAAAATATATATAAGTATGTACTATATATATTAACTAAACCATTACCTAGAGATGAAGAGCAGAACTTGACAGATATGATAAGGAAAACTACAGATTTAGCTTAGCAAAAAAAAAAAAAATAAATAAAAGAATTACATAAATATATAATTAAAGTCTGGCTAAAGCTCAAAAATAAAAATAAGCTTTAAAGCTTAAAAAAAGTAAGAGCAAATTTTATAATAATAAACCATTATATTATTAAGCCTTTTAAAGCTTTTTTCATTTAGCACTTGCTTGCTTAATGCCCACAACGACTTTAGTGTGTCTTCTGGCTAGCGCTAGTTTACACCATTTCCAATTGATCACATGACTTCGTGCGTTGTGGTGATATTCTTATCGAATCCCTTTGTCCATCCAATGTATTTTGAAATAATTTGTAAGAGCTTTTTGATTTTTGGGACTTTTTCTTTGAGCGTGTTAACGTGCCCAGACTAAAGAAACTCATTAGGGTTTTAAATTTGACCGAATTTGAGGAATGACTGTGAGACTGTGTGCCCATCTCCAAAGAGGATGTAGGCGAGTGCGAGTTTTTACAGCTTTTAGCTTTTTTAGTCTTATCTTTGGATTTTTGTGGTAAAATTAAGGTTTGTTGTTGTTGTTGCTGTTGCTGCAAGAGCTGTTGCTGCATTAGCTGTTGCTTCATTTGTATAACCTCTGGATCTGGCTGTACATCCTGCAATTTCCTTTGAGCCATTATGGAATTTTCGGCCAAAAAAGTACTCGTACTCTCCTGCACGTGCTGTTGTGAACTGTCACTCTCCGAGTAGTAAGTGGCGAAACTAAAAGAATGATTTTGTGTAGAAGTAGTATTGGCGGCTTCGGTATGATAATCCTCAAAAGAGTTCAAAGCCGAAGAATTGTTTTGGGAACTGTTTGAGCTATGATTCAAATGGAAGGTGACTACAGAAGACTTACGTGATGTTTGCTGGGAATTTAAGGAATTATCCTGCGAAGAATTGTCCATGGAATTCAAAGAATTAAATTGTTCATCATTAGAGTCGCATGAACGAAACGAGGAGTTATTATTATTATAATTTTGCTTGAGCTGGGATTTTTCGTGGGCATTAGAGGGCTTACGAAAGAAACAATGTCTTGGAAATTGAGAACCCGAACCATTACGCTGAAATCTATAATAAGGCGATTCGGGATCTTCGTTTTCTTGCAAATCTTCCGTCAACTGGGAAGTGGAGGAATACATGGTTAAGTTCACACTAGACTTGGAACTAATGGGCTCGGTTTTTTGCCAATAATTTGCCTTGCTATGGGAACTCAAATCTCTAGCAGGATTGAGACCAGACGACGTCTTGTTAACGCAAGTGGTAGAAAATATTTCATCTAAAGATTTTTGCAAAGAAGTGTAAAAGAAACGATCATAAGTGGCATTATCTGGATTGCTATCGATTAACATTAAAGAACCCTGCTGGGAACAGGAAGTTATGAAGGGATTTTCTCCAACTAGAGGGGAAATATCAGGTGAAATATATGACAACTGTTGACGTCTAGCCAACGGTGACAATCTGCTATCTAGAGAGAATTTCTTCCTGCCGATAGCTGGACTATTGCCCAAACTATTCGATTGCTTTAAATCATTTAAAGGACTTTTGTCCTGATGCAAAGGCAGCTGAGAAGTATTGCGCCTAAATGGAAAACAACCCACCACCGTGGGCGTAATGGACTCCCTATCCGAGTCGTAAGTATTTAAGGGACATTCAAAAGGCAATGGCTTAGCGGGCTTTTTAGTAAGCAAAGAATCTAAACCTCCATCATGGGATTTAGTGATTAAATGTTTCTTTTTAATTTTCTTATTGGAACTTAAACGTATATCATTAGCTTTGCTGTAAGCAGTTAAAGTATTGGAACTCCAATGCGCACTGGCGCTGGAATTAACCACAAAATTATTGTATTTGCTGTTAGAATTGTTACTGTGATGAAAAGCTAATGATGAAGAATTACTTGCAGTGGGAGTAGTAGTAGAAGTATTAGAAGTAGTGTGATTAGAATGTATTAAACTATTGCCTTGGTTATTTTGTATTAATGTTACAAAAGCTGGATGAATAGTAGATACCATGGCCATGGATGCAGTACTACTACATGGTGTACCTGGTGATGATAATGATAGCGTTGAGGAGGAGCCCATTGCAGTTGTATGGATACCTTGTGCCGTGGGCGATGTAGCCGTAAGACTTGTTGCCTTATTATTATTGCTATTATTACTAAGATGATGTAGTAGTGGATGAGGTGTATTAAAACCGTTATTGGGCGATGAAGGTGAGGTGTTGCAAGAGTTTTGTTGTTGTTGTTGTTGCTGTTGCTGTTGCTGTCGTATGGCGGCTTTTTTATCGAGATTAGGAGCACTCTTACTAAACGAAGAGTTGCTCGTTACATTTGCAGCATGCCATTCAGTCGAATGGATGGCAGTATTAAGATGGCAACGTTCTCGTTGGTGTACCGTAGAGGGACCCCAGGTTTTACCTTTGAAACCATCGGGACTCACTTGATGGTGTTTCAGTTGCGTTTTACATAAATCAAGCAACATAAGTTTTAAGAAATTAAAAACATAAGAGTAGAATGAAATAAAAAGAAAAAAATTATATAAATAAAAAAGTTGTAATAAAAAATAAAAGAGGTTAAATTAAAAAAGAAAACATCTGGCTAATAAAATGATAACGTAAAAGCCGACTAAAACAATCAAGTCTTAACAAAATCAAATGAAGCATAAATGTAGGACTAAAAGAAAGAAATATTCTCCTTTGTGAGGTTTCATAACATAAAGTACTAGTCAACAGCAAAACATTGCTGACTAAAATCATGGTAATACATCTCTCTTTATTCCAAAATTGTGCCGAGAGTCTACTCCGTCATTCCCAAGGAAAGAAAAGCCTCCTCAACTCATAAAAAAATATACACATAGAAGTTATAAGAGAAGATAAGCTTTGAGCAGTCGTATTTTGTAAGTTCCCTGTTACAGTACAAGCTGAGATACCTTGTGTCAACCACTTGGGGTTATGAAAATAACTTCACACGAAAAACTACCAATGTAAAATCACCATGCAAAAATTTTGATTTGAAATCATATTAAATCATGTTGAATTAAAGTTTAAATCATAATGGTATATATTTAGTGTGTATCTAAAAAATATTAAAGATTGTTGTGGCTGCAGGAGTGAGCTCATTGACTACCACGTGATGAATTCCTAGTTCAAATCTTGGCCGGGGAAGCCAATTGTAAACATATTTATAAACATTTTCCTGATGCCTGTTCCAATATACACACGCAAGTTAAATAATTAAGAAAATACAATGACTACATTAAATTAAATTCATGTTGTTTCAACTTCAAATAACTTTGATTCAACATGGTTCTTTATGTTATTTTGGTATCGAATTTACGTTGTTCCAACTTGAAATAACTTTCATACAACATGATTCTTCTTTTTGATTTAACAGTACGGGAATGTTAAATCAACATGAAATAAAGTTATTTTAAATGAAAAAAGTTTCATTGAATATTATTGTAAATCATGTTAGATTAACATGACACATGAAGCAAAATCATTGCCGAAAAATATTAAATAAACATTGTTTACATTTACATTGCAGTTGAAATTTTTCAGTGTGTTCAAATTCATAATTCTTACAAATAATCGTATATGCTTAATAAACTTACGCCCTGGCTCAAGAGGTCGAGAGATAACGTTCGATCGATTACTACTATTGAAAACAAAAACAAATTTTCTTGTTTTCAATACAAGTTGTTGATCGAACGTTCTCTGTCGACATCGTGGGACAGGACTTTTATTTTCTGCCTTTTTTCTATGCACCAAGATTGTGCAAATGCAATTTTTTGTAGGCTACATGATCTCACATTGACAGTGACTAACAAATTAGAGGTATTGATAAAATCTTTCTCGATCTGGCAATATTTATAATTTTAAAAATATTTAATTGCAATTACATTACCCGAAGTTTCTAGCCTGCCGAGAATGCTTCTGGCAGTCGTGAAGTTAACAAAAAGAAAAAAACTTAAGGGTAGAAAAATATTTTTTGAAACAAATTTTCGTTTCGTCATACAAATATGAAACGTTTGCAAACGAAATTTTTTTCAAAATCTGCCTATAAATTTGTTTAACTGTAATTGCTAAATTTTCTAAAAGATTAGGAGCACTCTTACTAAACGAAGAGTTGCTCGTTACATTTGCAGCATGCCATTCAGTCGAATGGATGGCAGTATTAAGATGGCAACGTTCTCGTTGGTGTACCGTAGAGGGACCCCAGGTTTTACCTTTGAAACCATCGGGACTCACTTGATGGTGTTTCAGCTTTAATATTTTTATCGCACTTAATATAAAAAAATTCCACAAATCACAAATTATGTTAAAAAAAATTTATTACTTGATAACGTACTAACAATCACAAATTATTATTTTACTTATTCAGTAAAATATTTTTTATTAAAAATACATTGAAAGAAAAACACCAACTTAACTTGACCGCACCCGGTCAAAAATATTTGGGTGGCAACACTCTATTCTTGCGAAAGCAATGTTGTTTTTTACATACATATATTTTCATGTATTTTTAATAAGAAATATTTTACTGATTAAGTAAAATAATAATTTCCGATTATTAGTGCGTTATCAAATATTTAACTTAATTGCAACAATTCCCAAAAAAAGCAGAAATTATTCTAAAAGTGGTTTGTGCTAAGCCTTCTTTTTTTTAAGCCGAACTCAAGTATTAGCAGTTCGTGCCCCCTCTGTCAAGGCCGAATTAGGAAAATCCTTGTGTCGTAAAGATTAAATGGAGAGAATTAATTTTTGTTTTAGCAAATAATACAGATACTTAGCAAGTCGAAAATTGTTGCAAATGCATAATCCTACTTGGATTTTGTGAACTCTAAAAAAATAATAAATTTTGCAATAACAACAAATTTCTACGAGCGAAAATTACAACCTTACAACACGCTGACCTTTTCTTTTCTAGCATCTAATTATGGTTTGTCTAAATTTTAACTTAAAATTTACTTACGTGCCACTATCCTTAGACCTGAAATGGCCGGTGAGCCCGGCGGCGTCGGCACCACACACGTCTGATCTCTTATTGTCGTTATTGTATGACGAAATTCTGTGGGCAAAGATATTTGCACTGGATCTTTCTTGGGTTTAAATTTGAATTTATTGCGTCGTTTATTTGGCTTCGGTATGGTTTGAGCAATTATCAATTCACGCCCCATTAATTCCAGCTCACGGGCTCGTAATTGTTGTTCAAACATTTTCAAATTATTGGCCTGTTCATGCTGTTGCATTTGTATGAGACGCAGCTGTTCCTCTTTGTTGCGCAGTTCCTATAAAATAAAAAGATGTTAGTAATTATTATTATATTTTATGCATAAACAAAAATTAAGAAGATTTTATTCGAAAAAAAAAACAAATTGAAAATTCTTAAGATTGAAGCTTAGAAAGAGTATAGCTAATTAATTACAGTAAATGTATAAAGTTTTAAACAATTAATAAGTATAAAGCAAAAAGTGTGAAACTTGTACAAGTTAAGCGTTAAACACATACACCGCAGCAAACTACTGACTTCAATATGTCAAGCATAGAATGTTTATATGAGAATGATTATGTGTATTGACGACAGCAAGACAACACGTTGGAAGGTTGTTGTCCACGCTGATTTTGTTGTTGTAGTTTAATTAAACTAATTTCTATAAAGAGCAAGATAGTGTTGCCAATATAATACAAATTGTGGAAAATTTAGTAAAGTGCAACTTTGACTAGCACCCGAAGGGTTCCGCACGGCGCTTGTTTTTTTTGAGATTTTTTGTTTCTGGCAACTTTTTTAGATTTTTTTTGTATTGTATTGGCGGTTTTTTTGGCGATGTTTTTTTGTTTTTTTTTTTTTACAATACATAAACTCAGGGAAAAGCTGCAACTTAAAAATAACAACGCGTCACATTAATTCAATAATTTTCCATATAATAGAAAATGTATATTGAGGTACTTAAAACTAAATAAAATTAATAAATTAATACAGTAAATTAATATATTTCCATATTGAAATAAGAAATTTCAACATGACTAGACTTTCGTTAATGTTTCTTATTAATTCGATATACTTTTTTTTATTAATTTTAAGCTTTTTTTTTCTCTGGGTGTACGAGTATTTTTAGTTTTAGTGATTTTATTTTAGATTTTGCGTTTTATTTTTGTTTTGTCGATTTTCTTGTTTGGCGATTTTTTAGTTTTTTTGGCGACCTTTTTACTGCTGGTGAGTTTTTGCGTTTAAGCGATTTATTTTATTTTTGGTGAAAATTTTCAATTAAGCGTTTTTTTTATTTTGGCGATTTTTCCTTTTGGCATTTTTCTTTAATTTTGAGATTTTTTAGCTTTAGCGTTTTTTTTTTAAATTTCAATAATTTTTATATTTTAGACAATTTGTAATATTTTTCGCGATTTATTTCAGTTTAAACGATTTTTTCGTTTTGCGCTTTTTTCGTTTTTTGGCGACCTTTTTACTTCTGGCGATTTATTTTAATTTTAGAATTTTTTTATAGTTTTGGCGCTTATTCGTTTTGGCAATTTTTGAATTTCTTGACGTTTTTTTCGTTTGGCGATTTTTGAAAACTTCAAGGGATTGTCTCTTACGGTTTCCAAGATACAGCAAGTTGTCAAAATTGTATTAACTGATAGAATATCCTTTAATTTTGATTTTTAAAATTTCAGTGTAAATTGCTGTAGTCTGCATGAAAATACACTAACTTGCAAATTTAAAGTGTCTATATATAATCGTCTGTATATAGCATTAGGATTTCAAAATTTTTCCTTGCTTTCCTTAGAACACTCTTTAATTTTGAACTATCATATATGTTTTTGCTGTAATAGTGGCCATAGTTTAACATATTGTGAAAATTTCTGGTCCGTAGCTCTTACGGTTCTCGAGAAAACAATCTATGACAGACAGACAGCCAGACGAACTGACGAACATCGTAGCGAAAAATTCATGCTACGAATTTCAAAAAAAGTTACGCTCTCACAATAATTTGAAACCATTTTACACTTATAATTTAAATAATTCAAAACTACTTAACAAAATATTTTTATAAAATGATAAAAATAATTTAAAATATTTATTTCTACAATTAAATGGAAATTTAAAAAAAGATTTTTGAAATTGGGAAACTCTCTTACCTCTTCGATAGATTGAAAGCGCTGATATTTTAATACATATGATTTGTTTTAAAATGTTTGTTTGATTGATTATTTTTTGGACGCAATTCAAGTATTTACATTACATTTTTAAAATTCCATGAAATTTTTAATGCCACAATAAGTAAAAGAATACGATACCACAAGAATTCATATAAAAAAATTAAATACCGAATGTCAAAGAGTGGGAAAAAAGGAGCAAAAGAAATTTTGTTAAATATGGAAAGACATAAGTTATACATATGAAAGTTGTTTATTTGTATTGGTTAAAAAATAAAAATTAAACAACATTAAGCTACCATTATCTACTTATGTTACTAATTAATTATTAATGTCTATTACAGTCTATAAAACACTCAAAAATCTAAGTAATTAAGTTTAAAGTAGAATTATCAATCTACGTACCTTCTCTTTCAAGCGCAATTCATGTAAAACTTCAGCAATTTCTTTTTTCCAACCATCCTGCATGGTATGGAAGGACTCTTGAGGCGTGGAAGTAAAACCGGAACGTGCTATGTCTTCTAGATTTAGTAAAATGTCTTTGAAACCGGGACGATTATGAGGGTCACTCGCCCAACAACCTAAAATTAAAAATAAAATTATTAGGAGAGGTTATATTTTCTCTGGTACAAATGGTACAAGAGCCAGCAAACGTCAGGGAAAAAATTTTCAGAAGGCAAGCCAGGCGACCTGGGGTTTTACTCTGTAATTCGAAACGAAAGCAAATGCTTTCCAATTGCAATAACATAGAAATCAGAGTAGACCCCCTGGTTTTATACTTTTTGTGATAGTGAAGTAGAGAGAGTAAGAGAGCGGAAGGCTTAATAATTTTTACAACTCTGTTTTTTGCACGATTTTTTTTTAAGGACAGTGTTGCTGCGTCTCTGATGTGAATCAGCTTAGTGGCAATTTTATTGTTTATCTAACTTAGCCGATGATTCTTCTATACAAAACCGTCGAGTGCCATTCACTCTGGTGTTACATTAGGATTAGTATCCGCTGATGTCGGTACAGTACAGTGACTATGCCTTCATCATTTGAACTTTCCTACAAAAAGTGATACAAAGGCAAAATGCATGATGTTTTTATTTAAAGACTGTCGGTGACTGGGCTCGCACCCAGGACCTTCGGTTTTGTGGTCAACATGCTTACTATTTCAGCCAAGCCCACACCTTCACCGATTTATCATATTCTTTCGTAAAAAAGCATTGAAGTTTTTTAAAAGTCTGCCAAACAAAAGTCTGATATAAATTTAAAATCCAGCATTTGGATTTTCTTCTGTAGGACATCTTAATAGATATTTTGAACGCATTTAGTATTCTTCTATCATTATTTTCTGGCAACACTGCTGCTCGCTAACCGAAAGAGTGAAAGAAAGAGTGCAACAGTGTTGCCATATACGTTTGATGAAAAAACTGCCTGCATCGAACAAAACAATTGTTTTTCAGAGGGAAGTCAGCGTAATCATATTTTTTACAAAAATTTTGTAAATTACATAAGTATTTCATTTAAATGCACTGCCTTTATGTTATTAATACTGCAAAAAAATCTAGTCTGATTAAAAACTTAAAAAGAAAATAACAAAGTAAAAATTATGTACAGATATTAAAAACAAAACGAAAGTATCAAAACTTTTAAAAATTTGTTGTTTTTCATATAAATAAATTGCACTTTGATGAGGTGTCACTGTTACGAACATGTAGAAGCGGGAAAAAATTAATTAGCGATGTTTTGAAATGTTCATTGGAATTGAAAAATTTACTGAAAAGTAAGAAAGTAAAAAAATAAAATGTGATACTTTTAAAGAAAATCTGATTTTTTAAACGAAAAACTGCATGACTGCACAACATCTTAAAAAACTGCGAAAAACATAAATCTGCACATTTGGCATAAAAAAACCAGCCTTAAATCTCTCTCTCTCAAACGTTGCCAGCTTCTGGACTAATACGTACTTTTCAT
This sequence comes from Nowickia ferox, assembly GCA_936439885.1. NCBI lineage: Eukaryota > Metazoa > Arthropoda > Insecta > Diptera > Tachinidae > Nowickia > Nowickia ferox. The sequence continues at coordinate 6,549,872 of OW387025.1, read as the reverse complement.
GAGTTTTCCCCAGGCCTCTGGGCATGTTTTTGGTATTGGTAATGTAAGGGTATTGACGGCTACACCATAAGCCACCGATAAGGAATCAAAACCTTTATAGGGAGTTTCGCCCGTTATTAGTTCCCATAATAAGACACCATAACTCCAAACATCTGAAGATCTGGAAAAGATATAAACATACCATAAAGATCATTAGTTCCTTTAATTTTTTTTTTAAACTTACTTGGAGTAGGTGCCCCGACTTATAACCTCGGGCGGCATCCAAGCATAAGTACCAGCTGCTGACATACGTGTTGTATTATACAGTTCCCTGGCTAAGCCGAAATCTGTAATTTTCAATGTTTTCTTGTGCAAGTTATCTCCCTCTATAGCTTCAAATATTAGAACTGAAATATAATATCAAATGCATTCATTACAATTGCTCTATGTGATACTTCCTTACTTATCGCACTCACCATTAGAACTCTTCAAATCTCTGTGTATCACCGATATCGGTGCTTCATTATGCAAATAATTCATGCCTTTTGCAATTTGTATGGCCCAATTTACCAGCACATCTGGCGGTATTTTTCTGCCAGCTAATATACGATTTAAACTGCCACCTCGTGCATATTCCATGACTAAGCACAGCTTGGGAGGCTTGAGGCACACCCCTCTTAGCGACACAATATTTTCATGCTTCAAAGCCCAAAAGAGCTTCGCTTCCTGCAGCACACTATCACGCATTGTATCCATATCTTCATCGGCTGTTTGCCGTGCCGCTTTAATGGCCACCTCTTCATTGATATAATAACCGCGGTGTACCTTGCAAAAGCCTCCCACACCAATGACTTCCTGTATATCCAGTTCTTCGTAATCGATTTCGTGCGGCTGTATATCGCCAATAGCTGAAGGCACATTTATCATCATGGGATCTTGATTCGTCACGAAATTGCTGGGAAATATGCCGCACTGTAATAAAAGTGTAAGACATAAAAGTGAATAATGCATATTTCAACAATTGACTAAAAATAATTAACTAAAATTAATTTTTAAATAATCAGCAATTGGAAAATGTATTGAAGGATTATGATGTTTTCTTTAAGAGCTTAAGTAGTGACCAAGGTATTTCTCTGGAAGAGAGAGTACACTGCTGTGCTGTGAAGTGCTGGCTAGCAGATTCTGTAAAAGCTGTACAAATGACTAGTAGGAGAATAATGTTGAACATTCATAACACTGGTAGTCCCACTTTGCAAGATTTGTCAAGAATAGTGTCTTTAAGAATTGTATACAGTCCTCCAAAGGATTAAAGAGTGATCGCAATGTTTGGTTTGTGGGGGGGAGGGGGGGGGGGAAGGGACAAGACGTTTTTCTATACCTCTTCTGGTACAACTAAGCAATTTCTGCTGAGGCTGATAGCCTAAAAATATCGAGCCATAACCGCCAAAAAAGCTTAACCGACACATTTTTTTAACTTCGTGGTTTGACGAAAATCGTTTATTTACGATAGCAAATAATCGATTTTGGTCAAAAAATTAGGTTCGAATGTTATGTCGCTTAAGCTTTTTTTTAGCGATTATGCCACGATATAAACCCATTGCCAATACGAGTATATATATTTTTTTTTATATATATATTTTATATAGTGAAAAAAGATTGGTATTCCAAATATAAAAGCGGGTGCGCAAATAACTAAGCTGGTGCTGGTGACAGCGCAAGATTTTGTTATTGCAATTGTATGAATGCAAATGGAATACGTGAATTGTGAGTTTTTCATTGGCAAAAACAAACAACAATGGCAAGACTGTTGCAAATTAGAGATGATAAATTTAAGCTTTTAATAAAAAAAAGCTTTCAGCAAATTGTAATACAATGAATCAAAACAATTCACATATTCTAGTTGCAGTGAAAAATATGTCCATATGTATGTATGTACATACATACATAAAACTGATATTTGCATTGACTGATGAAACACAGTGGACCAAACACACAGGTGATCTCTATCACAATATAAAACACAATTTTTTTCCATATGAAAAGTACAAAAAACAGATCTTGACAGTTGTGGTCTAAAGCAGTTCAATTCAGCGTCAAACAGATGATTATCATCAGGGCTGGTGAGGTCACCAGTTTATCAATTCGCTTTGGTGTTACAAGTATTTTTGGTTTTATGTTTTCCTTAAAAATTATGACATTTAATTTTGTCCTCCTCAGAAATATGATCTTTGAGCCTTAATAAAACCAAACATGTTAAAAATTTTTGTTTATCTTACCAGGTAATTACCCGCATGATGGGCAGTATTTCCATGTGGAATATCGAAGTTGATCATAGAAGGAAGCTATTTTGGAATATTAATTGAATAAGCAACTTATAAAGGCAACTTACTGATTTAGGGAACGATTATGGATTGCTAAAAATCTTGTTATCGACGTTTGGAAAAAGCAGCTTTAAATTTTAATAAATAATAAGTAAGAGTGTTGTATCCAGCTGCCTCGAATCACCCATCACCGACGTACGTATGGAGTTTACACATATGTGAGTACATAAATATTTGTGAAAGAAAAATATTTTCCTTATATTTTGCTCTATTGCAATTTGAAGTGACCCGACTAAAGAACTCGATTCATAGATATTATTCTCGATATTGACAATAGTTGAATATTTTGAAATTTTTTTGCATTATGATTACTTCACATTTTTTAAAAAAGGGCCTGACCCACAATACCGAAAGAAAATACCCATTAGACTAAAAGGAAATGTGGAAAGATTTTTTAAAATCCCAAATTTGCTTGAAAACTAGTTTCAGTCTTTTGAAAATCTAAGGAATTTAGATTAAATTTTCTTTTGAAATTACAGCCAGCAAAAATATTAAAAAAAAATCAATTAAAGTTTCCTTACCTTATCGCCTATCTTTCCAATCCACCAACCCTCATCACCCGAAACATTGGGATCCATAGACAAAACCAATACCACTTGACCCCTCTGCAAAGTCAACTCATCTTCACCTTGGGCTTCATAATCGTACAAAGCCGTCCACAGACTTCCGCCCGGTGGTATGCTTTCGCTGGGTTGCGTTTGCGTGTTTTGGAAATCGCTCGTTGCAACATGTGCAATAGTGTTCGTTACAGTAGTATATACCATACTGCTGCCGGTGATGGTATTGGCCGCCGGCATGCCATTTGTTTTGGAATTTAATAATGTTCTGTTAGTCTCTTTGGACGACGACATTTGGCTGCTGACCGTATTCGCCGTAGTTGTGCTGGTTAAGGAGGAGCAAGTGATGCTGCTGGTGGTAGTGGTGTTCTTGGTATTAAGTTTGCTTTGTGGATTTTTATTGCTGTAGCCATTGTAGGGTTTCAGTTTCGTTTGGCTGTTGTTGGGCAAATTGTTGTGGCCGTTAATGCCTGAAGAGGTGGTGGCGGATGAATTGTTAATTTTATTGCTGGTGGTGTTGGCGTGGGTGGGGATAATATTGTTTGTGTGGCTGGTGTGGGCATTTGTTGCTGCAGTGGTGGCATTGTTGTTGTCTGTTTGTTGTTGTTGTTCTTCGCTAATTGCGATCATTTGTGTGACGTTGTTATGACGTGCAGGCATTAAATGTGGGCAAAATGCGTTAAACAGATATGTATATGGCTATGACAACAGCAAAAACAATCAGCTTGTTAGTTTGGTAATTTAAAGCATTTTGTTTTTCTGTATAAAAAGTCTGTCCTTGTGGATTGGTTAGTTTGTTGTTGGTAGGGTGTTTTTTTTACTTTTAGTTCAGTATGTTTTCTGTTTTTTTGAATTTTTTTTTTTGCTTTTTGTTTGTGTTGAAATGGGGTTTTTTTGGCTAGAAAAAAGCGTTTACTGTGGTGTTTTGCTAAGTCTCAAATAATTGTTATATTTTTTTGGTTTCTTTCTCGGTTGTTATTGTTGTTTATTTGCTTCTCTTGTTATTTTAACACTTGATTGTAATTGTTGCTGTAGTTGTTATTATTACAATTGAAGAGCTGCTGCTGTTGTCTTAGCTTTGGTTTTTGCTTTTGTTGTTTTTATAATTCGTTCGTAATGTTGCTGCTGCTGTTGTTCGTTAGTTTGTATTTGTTGTTGTTGTTGTTTTTCAATGTTGTTGACACTTTTATAAGCCATGCATGCGTATTTTATAATTTTTTATTTCTGTTCTGGTTGTCTTGTTCTTGGGATGTATCGTTCTAAAGTTCTGCTGCTGTTCAAATATTAATGCATAGTTTAAAGTGGAAAAAAAAGAAAAAAAAAATCATAATAACTTATCTACTTTATTTTATCTACATAAAAAACACATTCACTCATTTAAATTAATTTATTCTTTGGCAACGAAAAATGCTAATTTTTGTGATATTTCTGCTAAAGTTTCTCCCGCTTTCTTTATTAGATACAGTAATTTACGCGTAATTGATTGTTATTTTTAAATCATGGTGTTTGGTGCAATTAATGCGGAAAATTGATTTATGTCAATTGCTTCACTAATGCCTTTTTTGCATTTATTAATAAGTAGCAACTCCTATATCATATTGGAATAAAATATATTTAATGGACCAAACTCTATTTCAAACTTAAGATTAATTTAAATCCAAAAGGTAGGCTTAAAAGCATAAGTGGACTTAAGACAAAATCGAGTTATATATGGTAAACAATTCTACAAGCGAAGCTTCGTATTTATGTGAAATTTCCATATTCCTAACGAAGTTAATTATTAAGATATTTAAAAACAAAACAATATTGACCTCAGTTTTTTAAAAAGTCTAATAAAATTTATAACAAGCGTCAAATTAAAATAAAAACCACATTTTCACAAAATCTTAGGTGCATTCGTAAATACAGTAATCATTTACCCTTATTCCAGTTGTCGACATAGACGTCTCTTTAACACAATACCAAAAAACTGGGGCTTGTGTGCCCGTTGTTGAAATCAACTGACTGCTGTTGCAGGTTTATGCTATTTTCTAGACCTTAGGGAGCGGAATTAGATTGTCAGTAGCACACAATTGTTCTCGAGAGCGAGTAAACAAGTCTCAAGGGAAGTAACACTCAGGCAATGAATGCCTACTACTATTACTAGGTGTTACCTTATTTAGGAAAGGGATAGTGATAGAGAAGACAGGTGGTGAAGGAAGAGATAGAGGAAAGCTCATGATTTTACAACTCTCCTTTTTGCACGTTTTTAATAATGCAGTGTGAAATGAGCCTCTGGTGTGAAATGAGCCGTATTAAATTTTTGAAGCTGTGATTAGTAGCCATTTTATTGATTATCCTACTTCGTCGATGATTCTGCTACATAACGAAGGAGGGCGCTCTGATGTTACATTAGGATTAGTATCTGTTGAAGTCGGTATAATTCAGTGACCAGTGACTATGCCTTCATCACATGAACTTTCCTACAACAACTGATACAAAGGGAAACTAATGTACATCAGAAAAATGCGTGGTGTTGTTATTTGATGACTGTCTGATACCGGGCTCGAAACCATGACCTTCGTTTTCGTAGTCAACGTGCTAACTACTTTAGCCAGTCGACAACTGGAATAAGGGATTACTTTACTACAAAATTATTTTAATTTGTACATTTCGATTTTTTCGAATAAAAAAAGAAACGTTCATACGTTAAAAAATTTATTGCTGCCGGTACTTTTTAATAACCATTGTTGTCTATGCCTTCGTAACTTAAATAGTCTAACAATAATACATACAGAAGCACTTCATATGCAATGCAATTGGGCGCGAATCCTGCATTCTTGGTCATCATTTGCTTTGCAGTCAATGCTCTTCACCCAAGGAATACATTCCTTTACATAATATTATGCCGAAAGGATTTTGCACTTGCTGAGTTTTTTTTGTAGCAACAATAAATGTTAGGTAATGTCACAATAAGTACGTGACGATTTAAAGATTATGCTTTAAGATAAAAATGCAATTTTCAAGCACATACACAGTTCTCACAACATGACGGCGAGTGACAACGGCCTTAGAACAGGAAGAGTTTTAAGGAGAAGTAAAGCTATGTAATATAAAATTGTTAATAAAAATTATATATTCAGGGCAATCCCTATTACTAGCTATTAGTTGGAATTGTTTCCTGATTTTTTAATTAAGATTCGGAATATGGTAAAAAATCTTTAAAATTTTTAATCCCAAAAAATACCTTTAAGCTGTCAACTTTGAACTAAATTGAAACTAAATAAATTCTGCTTGTAATTTTGTAAGCCTTCCAATCAAAATTTAGAATAATATCAGTGAGAGACAACAAAAACAATCAGTTATGTTTTTCGGAGTTGCTAATTGTTACATCAGGGATGGAAAAGTTAGTACAATTGTACTTGTAAGTCAAAAGTACCAATGAACAATGAAAATTTATTATATTTTATTATATGACATGTCCGAAATTTCACAAAAATAATACTGAATCTATAAATAACCAGTTTCGAGCGCTGGTGGATGTAAAAATTAGTAACCTCCATATGCAAAAAATAACGTATGCTTGAAGTGTACGTTAAAACCGGTTTTTCTAACGAAATTAAAGTTTTATGTACACTCTTCAAGCACACGTTATTTTTTTGCATATGAGTGAAGTCTTTAAGAAATGCAACTAGTATGTGCCTCGCAAAATATTTGCTCGAAGGCATTAGGAATGAAAAATTATGTAAATCTACCCATGTTTTCCGATATTTCAAGATATGCTAGAGGAATACATATTATATGTTCCTCGTTCATCTGCAAATGTGGAAAGGGATTGCTTGCTTCGACTGTCTCCAATCGAATCAAAACAAAGGATGGCAAATTATATATTTAATGTTACTTTTATATTCGGATCTCAACAACTTAACAGTTTTAAAAACTAATATTAATTAATAATTTTGAAGAAATTTATTACTTGACATGTTATCAGATAAATAAAATGATTTCACCTGAATATAAATTATTTGCTGTGTTTTGTATCAGTTTCAAAGCCTACTTCGCTTATTTTTTCTTTTGTGATTTTCAAAAATATTAATATTTATAAATTCTCAAATAGTTTTTGAAAGTCTGTGCATAAGATAAGATGTTTGTGACTGTTCAAAATGTGTGGTTGAAGTCTACTGATGGTTTGGTTGAAGCGCCAATGAAATGCGTAAATAATAATAATAATAATATAGCCACCAGCAAATAAATATCAATTATTAATTAATATTATTATAATAACATAACTTCAGTGTCTTTTGGTGAATTGTTAAGTTTTTACACGCATACATACGAGTACATACATACATATGTTCATATGTATGTGCAAATGAATTTTACGTACCCCTGCAGGATATCGAAGTAGTGTCCAACTGCTATTTTACTAGTACAAAAATCATCAATACGGTAAACTTTTGCACTAGTTCTTGCTGTTCTAGTAATTGTACTATTAGCTTTTAGACAATTATCGCCTAATCTCCTGCCGGGACGTTTTTAGTTAATTTAAAAAAAGTTTAAAAAAATAATAATAAAGAATTTGGCACAATCGTACTGAAAAAGTTAAAATTTTTCTTAAAATTTAGTAAAATTTGTAAATCTGATTTCGCATCCCTGGTTACATTAAAAACAAAATGCAATGACAACATCAAAGGAAAAACTAGCAGCAACAACAACAGCAGCAAAATAGAGGAATCAAATGAATTGCAGTAAAAACGAATAGAACGAACATGGCACATCACTCGTTTACATTATTTATTTACATGCATGTACGCACACACACATACTACATGCATACAGACGTACATACACACAAGCACTCATCTAAATGTAACGACATACAAAAGTAAAAAATGTGATTTGTGATGATCGGATGGCAAAGGAGATGGTACAACCAAGAACGGCCATAGAAAATCGAAGCGAACACACAAACAATAACAACATAAAGCAACTAAAGATAAACTGGAGAAGGAAACGAAATAACTAATAATAACAAAACAAGATAAACGATATTGTACCTACATATATGTTTTTTTTGCGAGCAAATCTATAAATGTGTGTGGGGGTGTGTGTGAGAATTTGTTTTTTGTTTGTTTTTAGTTGAATATTGAACTTCATAGATACGAAATGAAACGGAATGAGTATTTTTCATGTTTTTTGCTTTTCTCATACGTTTTGTTAGGCAGACAGCAGCCAGCGGGTGGGGTAGTTTTTCTTAAACTAAAAAGCATTAAAAAACAATTAATTTTTTCAGGTGTTTACACAAAATTTTTAACATAAAACATTAAAATTTTTAGCACTTTATTTTAAATACCCATCGTAATTATTTTCATGATATGTTATTGATATTATGAAAACGAATAAATTTCTTGTTGGATTTTAAAGACACGCCTACATTTATTGATATTTCACAATATCCTTACACAGCATGGATATTAAATCGATCAAAATAAATTGTTAAACACAGGTTTTGAAATTTTTTCTTTTATCAAACTTCTTTTGCAGACATTTTTTGGACATTTCCATTTTATTGTTTAAAACTGTATAAACATTTTAGGCCTTTAACTTTTACAGCTGCATTAAATATTATTATTATGCTTTAGTTGGAATTTTTTCATGTACGAGTATATTTAAAACAGCTTAAACTATTGAGATTACATACAAACACTCGATTAAGGCATTTTGAAAACACTCGTGTATCTATGTTGAAAGAAATTACAAAAAAAAAAAAAAAGAATTATCTGAAAATGCCTCGTAAAAGAAACTAGTTGAAAAAATTATGATGTTGGTCTTATTACTTGTTATAATAAAAAATTCTTCTTGCTTCTTCTTGTTGTTTCTTATTTTTTCTGTCAGCAACTTTTCTTCATTTGGAATTTTCTTTTTTTTTCATATATTCAGTCGTTTTGCTTGCGTTTTTAACACGAGTTTTTATTGGATTTAAAATTTTTCTGTTTCGTTGTTATTTATTTATTAATTAAAGTTAATTTTTTAGTCGTGTTTGTCGAATTTTTAATGCAAAATTTAATCATTTGCGATTTTTTTTCATTCTTTTGATGTGTGTCGTGCTATTTTTTACTTTTAACTAAGTGTCGTTTCTCTCTATCTCTCTTTTTTGCTGTAGTTGTCAAATATAACACAACAGGGTTGTATTAGGTTGACAGCACGCAAGTAATGCATGAAAATAACATTAGATGGAGCTGTTAGCTTAAGATTGAAGCAGAATTTTACTTAACAGTAAATTACAGGAAATAAGGATCCTGCAATTTCGAAGTTCTAAGAAAGTCAGTGTTGCCATTGCTTAAATATTATTATTTTTTAACTGTGGATGTCTAGTATGTTTTAGTTGAGTAAATAAATTTTTTTCTCTTCTTGTTAGAGAAAATCATAAATAGTATTTTATTTTTGCTCATTAAAATTAAATTGAAGAATAAATTTAATTAAATTGGAAATCTATATTTGAGTTAATTGCATTGATATATACAATATATACCCCCGTTTCTACAACCCTGACGGACGACTTGAGTATAAAATTTATATGGAAAGCACTCATATTTTTGAGTGATTTTCATACAAATTTTTTAGACGAGTCGTCTGCCTGACTTGTAGAAACTGCACAATAATTTATTTTTGCATAAAAAGTTTTGTTTTATTTATTTTTTTAGAAAAATGTATTACATAAACTTTAATATATGTATGTCTATTGCTTAGAAAAAAAAAGATCAACATTATCACATTAAACATTCGGGTAACTTTCATATTAAAGAACCAAATACACTGCACAAGCGATACATCAAACATGGTTTATCTTTTGCAAGCATTTGTATTATATTTGTACTGGCACACGTAGATATATAAAAATCTATAAACATCAATACATACATACATACATATATACGTAAGCATACACTAGGGCTGTCCCAAAACTAGCCGACCTGACGTATAGATAGCGGCAGTAGTTTGAAAAGAAAGTACTTTGGTGAAAAGTAGCAACCTTATAAAATATTTTTTTTTAAGTTTAAAGGCGCCAAGTTGTGTAATAGTTGTTTAGAGTCATCAAAAATAAACGATTTCATTGAATAAGCAAACATGGAAAACTTGGTCACCGTTATGTAATATAATACATTGATTTGAAAGGTCTCAGTCCAACCAATATTAAAACCGAACTAGATTCTACTTTGGGGCACTCTGCTCCTTCGTTTACCGTAGTAGTCGACGAATTGAGATGACCACGCAAGGTCCAATACTAAAAAAGATGAAGGCGTGGCGTCTTTTTTGAGTTGCACGTGGGATAATTTTGATTGATTATCTTCAAAAAGGAAAAATAATTAGCGTTGAATATTTGCTAACTTATTGCTACAATTTCGTGTCTTAACATGACAATTCCTCCTCCTCTCTAAAGTTTTCCCTTTCCCGGAGTTCCCAGATCTAACTAACCTAATTCTCGTCAATAAAAAAGATCTTAACTATTACTTTACTAATAATTTAAATATATGGTACAAGCGTCTTAAGCAAATTGCAAAATTAAAATATCTTGTACAAAAACAATGTTCAAGCAACTGGATATGCTTAGTAACTATTTGTTTCTCAAGTGGCTTCTTACTATTATAAAAACACAACTCTATGTTTTGTCTTTTATTTTACATTTCATAAGGTGTGGCAACTTTAATTTGTCAGCTGAAGGCAATTTCTTAGGGAGGGGGTTTTATCTTCTTTGTTATACCATGTGATGTTTCTTTTATATACATATGTATGTAGATTGGTACATGAAATTTTAGGTGAAAGTACTAGTGTACTGAAAAATTTGTAAGTGGACTGGTATTTCCCTTAAACCTTTTCAATAAATAAAATGTACACATACATAAGTATATTTTTTTTAGCAATTTTTATTTTGTATACATATTTCGTTGAAATATTAGTTGCTTTAAACAATCATATGTTTCATACAACAAGAGATTATCATCCACAAATGAGAGATTTGCAAAGAGAGCAAAGTCTCCACTCCAAATAGCGGTTAATAATTGTTTTTAATACCTGCACCTACACACAAACACGTTCATACTTGTGTATACACATTGTTGCCATTTTAGTATTTTCACTGCAAGATTAAGCATCTTCTTTCGTAAAAAATCTTTAAAGTTTTTCAAAAAACTGTTAAAAAACTTATGTGAATTTAAAATCTAGCATTATATTTTTTTCTCATGCAGAGCAATATAACATTGCCCCATCATAATTGTCTGGCAACACTGTGCATACAGCATCTTCTTTTTAAGAGATTATTTACTCGCTCTCTTTGTGATGGTTGAAGGCGATTTGTTTTTTTTATGTCTACACTGCAGGATGTAGGTTGTATATATCCTGTGTGAGCATCCATTGTGACATGAGTATTTTTCCGTTTTTGTTTTCTTGTTCTTTTTAATTTGATGAAGAATCTGTATTTTTGCCACTTTTTTCCCCATAAAAATTTCAGTTGCGCGCAGACTTTTGGATTAAACGTGTTCGGTAAAAAATATTAAATTAAATGCTGGAAAAATATTTTACAAAAAATATGTGATTTTTTTTTTACTCTATCTACTAAGAAAAAAAGCATGCAAAAATTTTGCAAAAATCAAAAAGTCTTATGAAACTAAATATAAGTTAGAGAAATTTAAATAAAAAGGAAAAAAATCGGTTTTATATAAAAAAAAAGAAAAAAATCACGCTTAACTGGCGTTTTTTTTTTTTGTATTATATTTTCCGTCTAATGAAGGAAACCTCCCAAATGTGTATTTTATGTTATGGATGGCATAATTTTGTTTTTGTCCTCGTCGTCGTTATTGTTGTTGTTGTCTAGTAGGAAAAAATTCCATTACCTAAACTTTGCCACTATTAATAAAACAAGTTAACATACATAATTTCAAACCCTTAGAGCCAAGATCAAACTGTTTGTATTAATTAGCTAACAAGTTACTTAAAATCGGTTTCGGGGAAAAATTGCCTTGACATTGTTTTATCCTGCCGTCATGGTTATGCTTTAGCATAAGTAATATAATATAATAATGAAATAAAATTAAATTGGTGATTTCTAACCTTGAAATTTAAAACAAAAAACAATTTCGCTGTAATAACCCTTTGCTGTGAAAGTGTATTACTTCACATAAAAATAATCGCAAAAATTTGATACACTGAACAAAAAAAAACCATTCTTAAAACAAGAATTTTGAGTTTTCGTTTTAAAAATGCAGCATTTAAAAAAATATGTTTAAAATAATAATGTTTTTTACAATATTAATTATAATAATATATAACAATATCATATTTATAACAAATCAGTTTACAAATGAAGCAAACGGAGTTCTATTTCATAAATTATTTCTTCTTGATTTCAATTTTTTTTGGGTATAGAATTATTTTTAGTCGAAAATTTTCAAAATTTGCAAGAAAAATGTATTGAAACATATAAAACAAGTCGTCAAAAATTTCGTTTCGAAAGCCTTAAATTTTTTATAACGGCCTGAAAACGTTCGAACAGCTTATACTGAAAACAATAATAAATAAGAAAATTTGCTTTTTTTCAATATAAGTAATCGATCGAAAGTTTTCTGTCGACATCGTGGGACAGGCCGTAAATCTCAAAAAAAGAAAATATATCGCTCGAAATTCTCAAGGAAAAATAAATTTGCAAAAAATTTTAATTTAATAATACAAATTGGAAAGCATGTAATTTCATATTTTGTTTCAAATATTTACACAAATATTAAAATACTTAGAAATACATTCAAAACAAAACTTAACAAAACCACTTTTTAAAGTTTTGTTTTAAAATTTTGTTTCTGTTTTACTTGCATTTTAATGTTTTGAATGTAAGTGAAACAAAAATAAAATTTTATAATTTGTTTTTGTTTTTATTGTAAGAGTATCACAAGACGAACATTGTCGACATCGTGGAACAGACCTTTGCTTCAAAAAAATTTTTGGGGTTTTTTTTGCCCCAAATTCTGAATAAGCAGAGAATTAACTGGCTAAGCCAAATAAGTTGAACACTTTGATCTGAGTTTTTTAATAAAATTATATGATAAATATTTTATAAATTATGTGATAAATATTTTGCAGAACATTTTATTTAACCTTTCCATTTTAACACGCCCGTTCTAGGGTATTTTTTTTTTGCAAAAGTACCAAAAAATACCCATAAGAAAAAAACTTATCCCAAAAATTTCTTAGTGTGAATAATGATGAAATTAACCTTTAAACGCATTGCAAGTTTTCACTAATTTCTGGTATAAAAATTGAAATTCGAGCTTTGCTGTATTCAGAGACTTATTATATAATTTTCATTAGGCATATTTTTCAAAAATATATCATATTCATATTCATATTTTCATAAAATTTAAAATTAGTTTTAAATGTATTTTTTTTCAAATTCGTCATACAAAAATTTTGCTAACATAGATTTCAAGTACATTTAATTTTTTTTATGAATATAAGCCATAGAATATATAACTGGGATTTAAAGAACAAGTTTGAACGTACTTTTTTCCACACAGAGAAGAGTTAGAGATTTGAAATGTTGCACAAAAATTTTTCTATGTGTATATTTTTTTGGTCTCCTCTGCCAGAACCTGCCGTTAGAAACTGGTTGTCTCTCAAAAATTTTTTGGCTTCATTGCTATTAAGTATTTCAAACCAATTTGCTTGCTTTAAAGCGGTAACAGCTGCAGTATTTGCAGCTGGAAAAATTCAAGCAATTTTTTTTATACCCTCCCTCCCATGCAATTAGTTTTTTTTAGTAAGATATCCATCATCAACTAAGTATTTGCTTCGCACAACATATGATTTTTAAATACATATAAAATTCTACAGAGCTGCATTTGGGGCTACCTTAAAGTATGCTGCACAAATTACAAGACAATAAATATAACAAGTAAACCCAACGTTATTGAAATATTTGCGTGTGTGTTAGTGAAATTGAAACGAAGGCTGTCTGTCAGCTGTTACCCAACACACACAAAATCTTTAACCGATTAAAATTAAATAATCGTTTTTTTTAATTTATTATTTTGAGTGCGAACATAAGTTTATTCAAAAATATATTATTTCATATATCGTCAGCTAAAATAAGAAACCACGTAACTAACAAAAAAAAAATTGTATTTTTAATTAATTATTGTGTATTACATCATTTTCAAACCTTTTTCATAATAATGATCCGAATTAAAATAAAGAAACTTTACTTCAGTCACTTGAATAATTTTATTTTATTTTTTCTCTCATATAAAATTAAAAAAGTGTAGTTACGTGAATTTGCATTTCAGCTAACGATATATATTTCTTGCCATGTAAGACCAAAGATTTTTTGCTCATCTTAAACATAAGATAAGAACGAAAAATTAAATTAAGAGTAGGGATCAAAAATAAGTATTTTAAAATTTAAATCAAAGATCGTTAAAATCTAACAGATAGAAAGGAAAACATTTTCAAAATCGTTACTTATTTGTAAGAATTATGAGCTTAGAGCTGTTGCCATAAGCAATATTTTTATTTTTCCTTCGAATGATAGTTTCTACAGGTAATAGGGAAAACCAATAAAAATTAATTTTGATTAACAGTTTCAGTCAAAAGAAAACATCTGATAGCAAACAGCTGACTTAAAAAAATTTTGAACTCTCTTTCCCTTATCATATTCCCAAAGTCTGTTTAGAGAATAGGAGTTTTTTCAATAAGGCAAAGAATTAATTAATTAAGAAAAATTATAAATGAAAGATTAATTTTAAATAATAGTTCCCTGGGAATTTTCTACTATTATGAAAAGTAACTTGCAAATTTTCAATTTAAACAAAATAGCTGAAAGTAAACAGCTGATTTCAATTATTTAAAATTATATTTTCTTATTACAATTCTCCCAAGTCTGTTTAGAATAGGAGTTTTTTTTAATAGGGAAAACTTGATATGAAAAAAAAAAATTAATTTTGAATAATAGTTCCCTGGAAATTTCCTTCTATTTTGAAAAATAATTTGGAAATTTTCAGTCTTAACAAAACAACTAGAAGCAAACAGCTGACTTGGAAAAGTCGAGATGCTCTCCCTTATTATTTTTCTTCAAGTCTGCTTCGAATAGTAGATTTTTAATAGGAAAAAATTAATAAGAAATAAAATTAATTTTTAACAATATTTCCCTGGGAGTTTTGCCTTATTCTGAAAAGTAATTTACAAGTTATCAGTCAATACAAAATAGCTGGAAGGAAACAGCTGTTTTCGGAAATTTTAAACTCTTTCTTCCTTATTATTTTTCTCAAAGTTTTTTAATTTTTCCACCTGTTTTATACGTTAAATGAAACTATTTTTAAGTCTTTATATATTTTCATTTTTGTGGAAATTTTTTTTTTGTGTTATTTAATTTTTTCTTTTGACCTTTCTTTCAATCACAAAAAAAGAAAAAAATTTTTTTTTCAATCACAAAAAAAATTAATTAATTAACGAAATATCGAAATAGAAAAATAAAAATATATAAAGACTTACCCCCATATTTATAAAAACTAAAATAAATTTGAAATTCATTTTAGGAAAATTTTGTATGAAATATAGGAAATAAAACACATTTGAAATTCACTTTAAATTTTATGAATATGGGGGCTAAAGTTTAAAAATATTGTTTCATTGATTTTTCTCCAACTATTTCGAATAGGAGATTTTTCAATAGGGAAAAATGAATCAGAAGCCAAATAAATTTTTAATAATAGTTCACTGGGAATAAGAAACCAAATTTATTTTGAATAATAGTTCACTGCGAATTTTTTCCTATTTTGAAAAATAATTTGGAAGTTTTCATTCAAAACAAAACAGCTGGAAGCAAACAGCTGACTTCGAAATTTCGAGATTCTCTCCCCCTCTCCATTTAACAAAAATTATAATTAGTTATTTCTGAAATCTAACTGAAATATCACTGGATCCCGATAGACAAGAAGTAAAAATATAAACATTTTGAAAAATCATAATTTTGACTCATCCAAGCTCAGGCTCACTAAAATCTCTAATAAAAAATAAGTTGCTTGACATCTCTGTGTTTTGTAGTACATGTGTATGCGTGTGTGCGTATGTGTGTGTTGGGTTGTTTGTCCCTACTTTAACAGCTGTCGCATCTGATTACATAACCAAATGAGAATTTGATGTTGAAGCTTAATTGTTGAAAATAGTTTTATGCCGCTTTATTATTACGTATATATACAACAACTTCTACGTTAAGTAATTACAACAATAATTGAAAAAAATATGTAATCATGAGTGCAGTTTCAATTATAATGCCATCAGTGGAGGCAACGTAAAGAATAACGAGTATATTCATGTACAAGTGTATGTGCATGTGTGTGGGTGTGTATGGGTGTGTGCGTGGTTATTTCCTCCCAAGATGGTGCTTATTTAATTTTCTTATTTAATTGTTATGTCAAATGAAAATTTTACAAGAATTTTCTGCTGCTTCTTTTTTCATGGAATTTCATCTTAGAGCATTCATATAAACTTGTTTGAATATAATTTTTATTTGTTAAAATATTCATTCACATCCTTCATAATTACTTATCTCTTGGCAATGGGGGAAAGAGAAATAGGTGCGAAAAGTTAATTGATATTCCTTAAGGAGTGTTTAAGATTTTACGGACAAAAAGAGGTATTAAAAGGAATTCTATTGTGTTTGGATTGCTTAGAAATATTTAAAGATTGTTGGCAAAGCAACTAAAACGAAATCAATATGGCTGTGAACAAGAAACAAAATTCGTTAAAAAAAAGAATTTCTTCTTTTCCAGAAATTTCAAAATTGTTTAAGGGTAACAACGAAGATTTAAAAACTGCTCAAAAACATGGAAAAGAAAGCCCCTAACTAAATTGATAAAAATGACTAAAATAAAATTTCTTAAAAGTCGGGGAAAAAATCTCAAAACTACACCCAAATTCGAAAACAAATATTAATGGCAAAAGTTGCTCAGAGATTACTAAAATTATTTTCCTGTTGAATACTTTCAACATAAAATAAGGTCTTAAATCTTAAGGGCTTTATTTTGTAAAAATATTTTATAATTTACATTTTTTCCATTATAAAAAATTTGTCAATGCTTTCGCATTGCGGTTTACGAAATAAAGTCCTTAATATTGAGAGCCTAATTTTGGAAAAAAAAATTAGCTTACATATTTTTCATATAAAATTTGTCAATGCTTAGTGTTGCGTTTTACAAAATAAGGCCTTATTTTGCAAATCACGACATGTCAAATTACGGTAACTTCAACAAATAAATAAAAGCTAAATAAATTACTTTTGTAAATTTCACAGAATTTGAAATCTCCGTGATTTTCAAAACAGCCCCGATCGTTTAAAAAAATATCGTCGAAATCAGCAGAAAAAATTTCATGTAACAGCAAATTTATCAAGAAACGGTAAAATAAAACTTTCCAATTAATTAAATTACAATTAAAAAAAAAATACTTTTATTGAAGCTTCAAATTGCTAAAACTAAATCACTAAGACTATATATATTTATTTATTTTTTTTAAAGAGAAGTAACACTCAGGCAATGAATGCTTACTACTATTACTAGGTGTTACCTTCTTTAGGAAAGGAATAGCGATAGAGAAGACAGGTGGTGAAGGAAGAACTAGAGGAAATCTTCATTTTTTACAACCCTGATTTTTTGCACGCTTCTAATAATGCAGTGTTGCAGCGCCTCTGATGTCAATGAGGCGTATTAACTTTTGAAGCTGTGCTTAGTTGCCATTTTATTAGCTATTTTACTTCGCCGATGATTCTGCTGCACAAAGTTTGCTCAAATTTGCAGAGAAAATGAAATATATTTTGGTTCTCATAATCTTCGAAAATTTCCCAAAGCACAAAACAATCATGTTAATTATCGGACAATATCAATATTTTATCCAAATATGGAATGAATTTAAAAACAAAAAGCGATAAAAGGGGCATAAGTTACATGTATGAAGGTACAGTAAAAAAATTAAAAAAAAAATACAAAATTGGAGGTAAAGTTGATATTTTAAAAGAGAGTATTAAATTCGTGTAAGTCATTGCATGAAATATCTTACAATCTGCCATGGACTCTCAGGGTTTCGAGGACCCATGAGGTCCGTTATAGCATCGGCCTTGCTTATGTTGACTTGGAGAAAAGCGATTTCTTGCGTCTATTGCCTTATATTGCTTTAAATCAATTTATTAGTTTCCCCTTTTTTTCACTGCCATTTTATAAATTTTTCGTTAAAAATAATTAAAATTTTCTTCGCAAATGTTCTCGCTAGTACTTCATACAATTTTTTAATTTTTTTGACACCTTTCTATAGATTTTTTTTATTAATTTTTTTTTATTTTATTAATTATTTTTTTTTTATTTTTTTTTTTTATTTTTTTTTTTATTTTCCTTTAAAAAGCATTTATGTTTTTTCTTGGTTAAGCTTCTCTAGATTGACTTGCTCGCCAAATAAATGTACTACAGTGTTGTTAGGCTACCGAGTACAAGCTCTAAAAAATAGAATGCACACCTTTATATCTAAACGATGATTTTAAGCCATTATAACATCACGACTACACGACCACTTTTGTCGCTAGCTTACTTATATATTTTAAGCGCATAGGCGTAGAAAATTGTTGTTGCCGCCCGTAGAATTATTAAAAATTTACTGTAATTATTTATTTTAATAATACTCATGAAAATCACCAGTCATTATGTTCGTCTGGAAAAAATATCTGGCTACGCCAATCTTAAAGTGACAACGAGCAAATATAGTGTTGCCAATATAATACATAATGCGAAATAGATAATAACTTTAAATTACATATATAATATAACAACATCTAAAAATTCATCAGCCTTATTCTGAATAGTTTATTTCCTATTCATTGTGCCCCCCATTTTAAAAAGTCATTTGCAAGCTTTCTTCGAAAATTCTAAGTTCTCTCTCAAAGTTTAATTTTTAGCTCAATTCGTTTAGAGTAGGTGGATTTTATTTTGAGAAAATAAATTAATTCCGTGTGAATTATTTCTGGGGCAATATTTAAAATTGGGCTGCATATAAAGATATAAATTGATTTGTTTTTATATTTTTAGGTGTTATAAGTACATTTTAAATAATTAATTTTATTTTGAGTGGCATCACTGAAATATCAGCTGCTTCTGATGTTGCCGTCGTTGACAATATAATTAAGTAGCTGACTACACGGCTACAAAGTACGTGTGTGTAAGGAGTTTTAAGTGATGGTTGTCGTCTGTTTAAAATCTACACCTACTTTATTTTTTTCTTTCCTTCCAAAAAAACTTCTTGAATGTTATTTATTAAAGAATAATACAATAATATTCAAAGCTTTTTTGTTTTTCTTTGTTGAATATGTATGTTTGTGTATGTATTTATATGTATTTTCAATTATGTTAAATATTTTTTCCTTGTACACAGACATCCTTGTTTAATGGATATTGCGGTTAGACGGAGAGAAAATATTTGCTTAAATTTCAAATAGTGTTGAAGTTCTTTTTGTTAAGTAAAACATTTTTAGACTGCAATTTTCAGCCATTTTTTTTTGTAATTTTGGGCTCTAATTTCGCCATGATCTGTAGCATAGTTTAGGTTAGATTCTTCATGCTGCCAGTTCCACGAAAACCGGCTCCAAGTGCTGTTAGGTACCGTTGTGCGGGCGGATGAGCAGCACATGAGAAAAATTGTTCCCTTTATTATCGCAATTGATCGGTACCCGTTCCAACCTGAGTTTTGTACGAATAAATTCATTATTCTTATATCGCTTTTTCATATTTTTGCGAGCTTCTGAAGAAATGGAAAGCCTATAAAAAACGCTTTTTTTTACCCACATGGGAAGTGTGGTATGGTTAAGAGTTTTCGAGGTAAATCTAGTTGATTTTTGCTAGATTCGCCAAACGGAATCTACTCAAAATCTAATACTTTTTTTTACTACCCTTGTACAACATTTTTATATAAAAGGCGAGTGAATTAGCTGCGCTCTACAAAATTTTCTGTTGAAGGTGTGTACATGAGCTAAGTCAGCATTTTTTTGGTTACAGTTTAAGAAAAATTTTAGACAAAGCATTTTGTCTGGAATACGAAAAATGCCAAAAAAAAGCTAAGTGTAAACGATATGGATTTCGATAAAGGTTTCAAATCAAATCCGCTGTACTTAAAATGGTGAGTGACTTAGCTACATTGCAGTTATTTTGGTTATAGTTTAAGAAAATTTTCAGTTAATGGGTTTTGTTTTGAATAAGAAATCGTGATAAATAAAAAAAACTTAGTGTGAACGTTATAGATGTTTATATATTTTTTAATTGAAATCTGTTAAACTTTTTATATTTAAACTTGAACCTGCTGTTATATTTCTTACAGTTATTTCTTAAAATTTTTGCTTTGTCTGAAAGTTCTTTGAGAGTTTTTTTGGTACCACCTCGATTTTCTTTTATTACTTCTTGTTTGTTTTTTTTTGCATTTATTTTTTTATGTAATCGTAACATTTTTTTCAGCCATTTGTGAATTAATATTGCTTCTATTGCTTCTGCTGTCAATCACTGATGATGTGCCAGCCCAATTTTTGTGGGTTTTCCCATTTTTTATTGAGCGTTTTTTTCTACCAGAAACAAGTAAAGGAAATTATTTGACACTGCAATAAATCACTTTTGCAATATTCTTAATAATTTATAGACGTAGACAATTTTGGCTTCTTCAAACTTTTAATAATGAAACTTCATTCATTCGTATTCAGCAAATCTACGACAAAAATCTGCAATTTATTATTTCAGTTTACTTATTGTGTGTTTGTATCTGAAAAAGAAAACTTGCATATTTATTGTGATTTAATAGTAATACGAGTATTTATATCTCTTGTCATTTATTTATTTATTTTTCAAACGATTTTGATCATTGTGATTTAATTGATTCGTAGGAAATGTATGTTTAATGCCATTCGATAATTAATATTGAAGTTTTTAATGTTGAAGTTGTTAAATTTGTATAAAAAGCCGGAAAACTATCGTCCAGATGTATAAAATAAAAATACAATATAAAAATTTTTAAAAATTGGAATAAATTCGCAAAATTTTGTTTTTTTCTTCAGTTTTTAAATGTATGTCTTGAGAAGGTGGTGCTTTCTCAAGGTCTCTCGTGCAAAATTCGCAATTGTTTCTCGCAAAGCAGCCGCAAATTAGTTATGCAGCTATTTGCAAAGTATAATCCAAAAAAAAAAGCTTGTATTATAATGCGGGCAGTTTTTCTGCTTCAATAGGCTGAAGAGTAACAGATCTGTCATGCGTATGTTTGTAAAAAGCATTGGCGTAGCTAGATTTTTAAAGGGGGGGCACTATGTGTGGCGATTTTCATGAGTACTATTAAAATAACTAATCACATGCAATTTTTAATATTCTAAGGGGGCAACAGCAATTTCTGGGGCTGCATTGCCCTCTCCCCCTCCCAATGGACTTTCTACGCTTATGATAAAAAAAAGAAAAACTCTTGTCTTCTTAAGAAAACTACATTTAGTAATAAAAAACATTTTCATTTCAAGGAATAGAAAATACTGAACTAAAAGGCGCCCATTAGAAAAAAATATTCCTTTAATTCAAAATTAATTACAATTTACATATTTAAGTCCTTATTCATAAAAAATATTTTTGATTTATAAAAGCTTTATAAAACAGATTTCCATACAAAATTTGCTTTATAAAACCTTTATAAAAAATCATTTCTTATGAATATGCAAAAATCTCTAAAATTTTCGAATGAAAAAAGTGCAAGAGGTACAATGGGCTCTCGATAAGTTAAAATTATATAGAAAAAGTTCATATAACCCAGTTTAATTTTTTATTAAATAAATAAGAAGTGAAGAGAAACAATTATTTCATGTCAAAATAAGCACGAATTTAAAAAAGTCATTTGTTGTTGGTTTAGCACGTCTCAGATGCAGCACATCAGTAGATTTCAATTACAATTCAAAAAAAGATTTGTAAACTTTGTAAGATTTTTTGAATTACATGTACATAGTTGAAGTCTACTGATGTGTTGCTTAGCAGCAACGAAATGCATCTGAGACGTGCTAAACCAACAACAAATAAATTTTTGAAATTCGTTAAAAGAAAAAATAACACTTAGTTAAAACTCCCAAAATTGTTCAATATTACTTATTATTATAAAAACCTTACCACTAGTATCTGGAATTTTTTTAATTTCTCTGTTTTATTATTCTATGGTTTTTTTTTAAAAATCATAATTACGAAAAAAGCATAAAAAATTTTGGAATTTGTAAAAATATCGGTTGCTATTTTCTGGACTCCTTACAGATACATATTATATATAATTTTAATAAATGAAATTCTTTATCTGAATGTATGCAAGTATTTTCTTACATGTTCATTTCATAAATTGTTTTTTTATCAGCAGCAGTAGTTTCCTTTGAGGCAAGACAATTTTCTTGCCGACAACTTCATTCTTGATTTACGTACAACAAGCATACGTACATGCATACTCTTACATTCATACTCTACTCTTCCATGCATACTTACATATGTACATACAAACTTGTTGTATGCTTTTGCTTATGAGAGCACATTTAATGTGCTTCTTATTTCCGTTTCCTTTTGCCTGAGTACATTTTTCATCTTTTGTTTCTGCTTTTGTAGCTGTAAATAAAATGTTTTTGTTTTTTTTTTGCTTTGTTGTTATTAAACTAACCTAACGGTGTATTATGATGAATGTGAGAGCGAGAGTTGTTATTGTAATGCTGTGCAATTTGCATGCATACATACGTATGCATGAGTGTGTATGGGTGAGAAAAAACCTTAACTGTAAATTTCTTTGTAGTTTTATTTTATTTCTTAATATTTGCCTGCTATAATATTTTTTTTATACAAACGAAAGTACGCTTGCACCCGCATAATTTTTTGTTTTATTTATTTAAAATTCAAGTGAGTTGCTCTTGTGCTTCGCTTCATGGAAATACCTTGAACCACAAAAAATGCTCACATACATACATACATACAAATATTCACCAAAGAAAATAATTGTAAACGTAAAGTAATATAAAGTAAAACATGCATAAATATTGAATATAAATATTATACAAGAATATAAAATATGTACAAACATAAAATTGTATAAAACAACTTGTAAAACATGGTACGAGGTAGAAAAAGTATAAAGGGCTTAGAAAAGAAGTTGCGCAAAAATGTGATCTGTAGATTATTGCACACAAACACAATTTTAAAGTATTTTTCTAATATCTATATTGCTTAATCTTTGCAAAACTTCAATTAAATTATTGTTTAATGCCTTCAACATATCCACACATATGTACATACATATCTAACCAATGTGCGGCAGGGTAATTCTGTGGCTGACCTCGTACTTGATTTCATAAGCATATATTAAATGTTAATATTAAGTGTATTGTTTGTTAATATTACTTTCCCTATTTTTTGTGGGGGCATAAAAACCAACATGTATGCAAATGGTTTGTTGTTTTTTTTTTAATTTGGAACTCCCTTTCTATGTATGCTGTATACACATTCGTAAATTGATATTATTTTTATGTATTAAATATGCAGGAATTGTAACAAAATTGAAAGTATTAAAAATGGTCGGTCATTTGATTATTATTTTTCGTAAACAAATTTAAATTTCTTAGCTGCTTTGTGCTATTTTGCCGCCAGCTTGAGAGAGGTTAGAAATACGAGTATGTTTTAGGCAGAATATTCTATAACACATATTCAGCAGCATTTGAACAAATAAAGACAGTATAATTTTATTGTTTGTTTGTGAAATTAACTGACTTTTGTTTTTGTAAATAAAAAAAAAATAAAAATTCAATTTTTAAGGCGTTTTCCTGAAATATTCAGGCCTTATAAAAATAAGTTCTATGACAGACTTCGATGTATTACCACCATTATATATTATAACAGAAATAAGTAAATATAACTTTATTGTATTTGAATCATTTAGGCAATTTTTTGTTTGTTTGTTTGTTTTTTTTGCACTTGCCTGTGTTTGATGTCAGTGTAATTTACAACAACATAAAAAACCAGGGAAAACCCAAAAATATGTATTTGCTGATTAGGCAACAAAAAAACTTGACTTTTTCAAACTAATATTAGCCACAAACAAAATAGAAATATGACAAAAAAATATCCATCCATGACGAAAATACACATTTAACAATACAAATTCTAATGTTTTTTTTTATCTATAGATATTTAGCTAAATAAAAAAAAGTAATTGTGAATAAATTTTTGTTTTAAGCAAACAAAGTTAAGTGGTGAATGTTTACATAAACTTGATAAATAAAATGCATACAAAAATGTATAAAAATTTAAATTAAATAAAAAAAATATGTGTTGAAAAATATTCCAACAAAATGAGTATTAGCCAGTTTCAAATGTATCGTTAAATATTTAAGTGTTTGCTGGTGTTGGTGGCTATTTAAAAAAAAAGTATTTGCACGAGCTGCAGCTTTAACTACCACCTGCACCCGCACCTGCACCACCATCACACAGCATCAGCATCCTTGTATAAGGGACGGTTGAAAGCCAACACACAAAATTTCCCTTCTGTGCATTTTAGTGTATGTGTTTTTGCGTTCTCACACCCACTTATCTACATATAACGGTACGCGTGTAAGTGGTTTCTCTAGCGTATACGTTTGTGTTTACTTACTGTTGACCAGTTTTTACTACTACAGTCTCCTTAATTCAATTTAAATTCGCCAGTTTAGGAACAGCAAAAAAAAAAAAAAACAAATACCATTTTCGGTTGTGTTTTAGCTTGTTGCCTTTTTGTTGTTGCCATGCAATCGAACACAAGTCGTGCTACTTTAAGTGCACAATCATCGGGTACACCATCGGCATCAACTATATCATCATCAGGCAAGGTAAGATATGCCAGCGAAAAAAAAAACTAAATGCATTATGCAGTCTAGAGTGCGAAAAATTAGCGCCGGTATAAGGCTGAGCGAATTATACATGAAAGGAAGCAGGTTAAAAGGCTTGCTTGGTTATTCAATTTTAAAAATATCTTAACCATGGCGAAATAAAGTTTTGTCACTTTTACTTTATAACCTGAAATTTATATAAATTTAATTTATTAGAAATACAAATTTTTAGTGACACAAATTACAAACAAACATATCGTAGCGTTTCCGCCAAAAAAGCTTGGAGTAATGTAAGCGATTAACAACTTGAGATGTGAGCACCAAGATGTATAGTTTCTCAACTCAAAATAATCGCCACCTGGGACGTAAAATCTAGAAAACAACTCCACACGGAAGAAAAACGAATGATGCGTGTTTTATTTCTGGGGTTGGTACAGTATTTATGGGAGTATCTTAAGGGTTAAAAATAGAGACAAATTTTATCATCTTAAACCATTTTTTATGAATTTTTGTGAATTTTTTCCCATTCGTGAAAATGGTCATTTTTAATCTTACAATTTAATTTTTACAAGAATCTACTGTGTGCTTAAAATTTCATTAAAATCGATGAATGAATCGTGGCTTATTTAAGCGTAAAAATTTCTTTTATGCAAAGCTTCGTAAGAATCGTTTAAGTAAAACTAGATGAAGCACACTGACAGCGCCCTAGTCACAAAATTGTAATATCGCCAATACACAATTTCCATGTCTTTGCTACATTAACACATTCTCTTGTCACACGCCTTTTCAATGCTTCAAAAAAAAAAAAGCAGCGTTTGATTTAAACTAATTTATGTTACGCTTAAATTTGTAGTCGTATATGAAAGCATAACTAATAAAAATCTCCGTTTCTCATTAAAGTCATGATATCGTCATCTTAAATGTATACGACTTCCTTAATCAAACTTCCGCTCTTTTTTGTTTGTTTTGTTCTCTTCCCCATTGTTTTCGCATTTTTAGCGCAAACGAAAAGCTTCACATTATGCGAATGTATTCGCCGAGAAATATGCTTTACTTTTAATACAATAATAAATAGAGCGAGAGGGAGTAAGTGAGGAGATTAGATACTGTTAATTGTGTGGGAGTGTGTGTGAGAGTGTGTGTGTGTTAATGCAGCTATAAATTTACTTTATGTTGCAGTTTTTTATTGGCCCCAATTAAAACTAAGCTTCTCGTTTTTAGTTTTGTGGTTATGAATATAATATATTCCGGTGTTAGAGAACTTGAAGTAGTATTTTGTGGTTTTTGGAAATTTCCACAAAGTTTAATTTACAATTTTAAAATGTAAACCAAAATAATTTCAAGTGGCAAAATAGAAAAAGAGTGTAGTATAAGAATTTGAGTTTAAGTCTTAGTAATCAGTGTTGGCACAGAATCTCGTATATTGCAATACGCAACATTGTGGTTAATTTTTTTAGATCTTGTATGTTTTTATAAAAAAGTTTTGATTTTGATTTTTTTTAGTTTTAAAAATTAAATTTTTATTTGTCGCTCCTAAAAGTATTCTCTTTTAGCTTCTAAAAGTATTCATAATTTTTTTCTTTCAAAACATTTGCAAGGTTTTATTTGTTTGAAAGGCATTTATAAAATTAATAAACAAATTCGCTTCAGAAAATGCTTAATTTTGAGCTTTTATTTGCACCAAAAAGAACAACCACCGGATGCTTGAAGACGATAACTGTTGAACATTTTCACCAGGAGGCAAAGATGCTGACCAATCAATTTAATTGATGAGATGTCAATTGCCGCAGCATCCTAATCAAAACTCCTCATTCAGCATCGCTCGCCAAGACACATCCGGAAGAACTTTCGCGTACACCGTGAACGAAACATTAACTCAACTACGAAAGCCATCGAGAGCCCCTTCCACCATCGCATGGTCTCAATCACTATAGAGGGCTTTAGTACTAACGAAGTTATTAATACTCGAACCCCTGCGATCTTAGACAGTGAGAGGATAATGCCGAGGCGAACCCGAACGACTATGGCATAGCTAAAATCTTGATACTGCTACCAAACTCGTATAGTTCCCGGTAACCCAAACAGCATCCCATCGCGCTTCCACAGCCCTCACGATATTGTGCACTTATTCAACTACCGGGTAGACATTGGAACCAGAGATTCGCTATAGACACTGGTACTATTGACTAGGTGCTACCCTTGGGGACATGTGTAGACATTGGAACCTGAGATTCACTATGGTCACTGGTACTACTGACTCGGTACTCCACTTGGGGTTATGTGTATATATTGGAACCAGACATTCACTAAAACACTGGTAGTACTGATTAGGTACTCCAGTTGGGGACATGTGTAGACATTGTATCCAGAGATTCACTATAGACACTGGTACTACTGGCTAAGGAAATCCGCTTGTGGACATTGATATTCATTGGAATCAGAGATTCGAACATTCGTTACATCTCTATGTGGCTTACATAACTTAATTAAGAAAATACTTTTCCTTTGAATCCTTTGTGTGCTTCTCTTACAAGCAGACAATATTCGTGATGTCTTGACGTTCCAAGAGTATTGCTGGTGAAGAGTTTTGCTTAGAAATGTTCATCAAATACTTTTTACTTTTAACTGAGGAAGCTATCAAAAATTTTATTTTTCTTCCAGCATTAAAATGGTTCAGCTAGTTTTCGTTTTGCATTGTTTTGTTAAAAAGGAATGCATTTAACAGAACAATCATATTCCCACCCTGTCATCCTCATTTCTCATTAGCAGCAACTCTTTGCTTTACAATAAACATTCAATAGCTTTTGTAACAACATCTCATTCATATGTATGTGTATGTTTTCCTTATTTGTGTGCTTTAACAGAGATATGGTTAACTTATATTGACATGCCAGAGTGTTAAAAATATACACACACATCCAAACCACAGGCAAGCCTTAATGTCTTGCTGCTTGCCATGAAATTATGACATTTGCAAACATACTGAGTTTATTTTTTTTAGATCGATGTATTTGCGAGCTTTTATTTTCTTGCTGAGAAGAGTTATGACAAGGCTTGTCATTGGTTTTGTCATTTCGATGATGATGACATTAAGGAAATTGTGAGTCGATTTCCTGTAGGAGAGTTAAGGGAAATCTAAACAAAATTTAAATGCTAAATTGTCAACATAAATTCAGGCATTCATAAGATTCGCTACTTTATTTTCAGTCTCATGCTTATATAATTATTTTTTTTAAAGTAATTTCTAAACAGCCGATTCAAATTAATCGAATAATTGACCACTTGAGAAATTAATAAATAAAATCAAACTTTTACTCTATTTTTAAAGATAATTTCTAAACAATTGGTTCACCAATTAAAATAATCCAATAATTGAATAACCCAATCAACAACTTTTAGTTTATTTTTTAAGGTAATTTCTTAGAAATAATTTTTTAAAGGTATTTATTTTTAAATAATCGATTAAACAATTAAAATTAATCGAATAATCGACTGTTGAGTAGCCATTTAATACAATAAACTTTTACTTTTCAAATGTAATTTCTAAGGCATAGTTTATGTTGAGTTTTAAATAATTAGTTAATCGATTAAAATTTAATCGATTAATCGAGTGTAAAAATTGTAGTTTGTAAGGTATTTGTGCATATTTTATTAGTAGAAAAGTTTTTTATTTTTTTTTTAATAACGACTACAATTCAGTTCTTCTCCAGCGTTTAATATTTTTTCTCTGGCGTTGTGCTGGTTCTATATTTCAAATCTATATCTTATTTCCGATTTGTTATGTCTATCCTTGCATATCACTTGCTATGTACGATTTCCATTGATTAAAAAAAAAGTTCTTTATCATCAGTTTTTAAGCAGAGTTATTTATTCGACGTTTGTTTTTTTTGTACGAGTATGCTTTCTTGTCTGTATGTCTTGTTTCCTTTCAAACTCTTGTGTGTTGTTGGAACATAAGTTTGCTTCGTGCATGAAATGTGTCTCTTTGGTCAGTTTTTGTTGATGATGTTGCTGCTGCTGTTGTCGTTGTTGTTGTGAATGGAAATAGGTTTTTCTTCCATTTAGTTGTTTTGTAGTTTTTGCAATTTTCACTTGAAATGACATGAAGGTTAGATATGTGCCAGAGTGGTGTTGTATGTACGAGTATTTATGATTATATTTTTTCTTCTTCAAAAGTTTTTGATTATTTTTAATACACACTTTTTTTAAACATTGTTCTCTATTCCTCATAAAAGGAATAACTTTGAAATATTTTTTGCCTTTGATAGAAAATCATAATAATAATATTGTGTTATTAATAATTATGATATGGTTTCTTTTTTGTGTTTGTCGAACAAGTACGATATTTTAAGCCTTTTTCATTTCAATAGAGAAAATGTTTTGTTTGAGATATAAAGAGATACCCTGGCATCTGACCTCGCTTGCTGTGAAATGATTTCTTTTGTTAAGTGATTTTTATTTAAATCTTTTTTTTTATGTTTTAATTAGTATTATTTTCTATTAGTAAAGGGCATATACATGTAGATACGGTTATATGTATATTTATTTATTTGTAATTGTTTGTATATCCTGCCTTTCTGTTCAAGCTCTCTCCCATTCATGAAATATTTGCAAGTGTCAGAGTGAAACAATGTATCCGTTTCCGCTCAACGTAACCGCATAAAAACAATAACAACTCTAACAAAAAGTATATTTTATTGCAGGAATCTTTACTATCAGGCAGTATTCGTTTGTCTTTTTTGTTTGTTTGTTCCTAAAATTAAATTGCAAATGGCTGCAACAATAACAAACGTAATGAACAAAGAAGCTTTTATGTAAAACATTTGGTCTTGTATTTTGTCAGCACAAACACTAGCAGCCACATTCAAAAAGACTACAAAAAAAACAAAAGACATTTTCGCAACACATTCAGAAAACAATTGAAATTTTTTAAGACATTTTGCGTCCCCCGAGCATGAACTTAAAAACACAACTATAATAAAGAAAATAATAAGCAAAGTGCGAGTTATTTTTTCTTTCGTTAAAGCTGGAATAGTGTGAGTGTGTGTGTATTGCAAGCAATTAACCCCCTAAGGACAAAATGCCTAAAAAGTAGCATAGCAAAGAGGTAAAATAAGCTTGAAAAAAAAGTGAAATGGTTTTTAATTGAAACACGTAAGAAAAGCTTTGCCAAATGCTCATTTCCGTCAACAAGCAGACCTCACTGCAATAATCATTTATTTAACCCATAGAAGCTTATCCAATAGCACAATTGTGCTAATAATTTTTACAATTACTCTTATAATTTTTCATTCTGTAAATCAATGATAAATATTTTACAAAAAATTAAAATAAATAACTTCAGTAAATTGCGAATCTGACTGGCACGCGAAGGGTTCTGTACGGACACTACATACTCGTATGTAATGCTATACGAACTTTATTACTCTATATAATCGAATATTTTACCTGATATAGAAATTTTTAGTTTTGGCGTTTTTTTTAGCTTAGCGCTTTTTTTTGCTTTGTCGATTTTTTTTTGGTTTTGGTGACTTTCTTAGTTTTAGCAATTTTTTTTGGTTTTGGCGCTTTTCTTCGTTTTGTTGATTTTTCGGTTTTTGGCGATTTTTTCGTTTGTTTTTTACTTTTGGCGTTTTTTTTTAATTTTGGCGATTTTTTCGGCTTTGGCGATTTTGTCGTTTGTTTTTAATTTTAGCGATTTTTTTAGTTTTAGTGCTTTTTTCCCTTATGGCGATAAATTTTTGGGTTTGACAATTTTTGCGGTCTTTGACGATTTTTTTTACTTCGGGTGATTTTTAGCATTTGTGTGATTTATTTTATTTTTGGTGATATTTTTCATTTAAGCGCTTGTTTCATTTTGGCGATTTTTCGTTTCGACGATTTTTTAATTTTGGTATTTTTCAATTTTATAGTTTTTGAAAATTTTAAGGGCACAATTCATAAAAAATATTTTGAGTTTATTAATCAAATTTCCATAGAAATATTTTTTATGAATAAGGCAGTAAGTGTTTGGCTCTTGATCAAGTTGTAGATTAAGGGAATCTGTACAAGTTTCTCTTACTCTTTTAGAAAAGCGCCAAGGTTTTGATCGTCAACAACTTACACAAACAGGCTGTTAAATTTCATGCGATGTCAAATGCTTTATTAATTAATTAAAGGAGTAATTGCGTAAAGGCAAAAGGGATGATTTTTCCTTCTTGGTTTCAAACCCCAGCTGCTGACAAAAAGAAAGTTAACACTTTTAGTGAATTCATTACCAGTATTTCTTTTTTTCTCTACAGTTCTTTTGTGTTTTAGTGGCCAAATGTCTCAAAAAAAAGTAATGACAGGTCATTTGTTGTTTGATAATAATGATGATTGCTGACAAAAGGACCAACAGTCCTGGCAATTTCTTTGTCACTTTATAAAAACTGTATAAAAGGAACACAAAGTCAAATTATAATAAAGTGCAGAGATTACCAAAGAAATGGAAATAAATGTCTAGAATTCAAAACCAACCATATAATTAAATATAAAGAAAGATTTTAAGTAAAAAATAAATGAATGGCAAATTTATAGCAAAAGCGAGTAAGCGAATAATCGCTACAATGATTGGCAGATTTATCGAATAATCGTTAAACTTGCTACATACACACCTATTTATTAAAAAAAAGAAATTTAAACAAACAACGTAAAAAATTCAAAAGAATTATTCATTATAAATTCAGTAAAGTGCGAATTTGCTCGCACACGAACTTTCGCTCATATAATCGAATATCTTACCTGATGTACTCGTACAGACATTTTTGTTTAATTTTAAGTAACCGGTAAACTTTTCTCCGGGTTTCGTGCTGTTTTTTTTAGTTTTGGTGCTTTTTTACTTTGGCGCTTTTTTGTTTTGGCTACTTTTTTCGGTTTTTGGTGTTTAGCGTTTTTTTTTCATTTTGGCGATTTTTTCGGTTTTTGGCGTATTATTTTAGTAAAAGAAATTTTTTTTTATTTATGGCTCTTTTTGTTCTTTTTGGCGATTTTTTTAATTTTTGGCAATTATTTTCGGTTTTGGCACTTTCTTTAGTTTGAGCGTTTTTTTTATTTAGGCAATTTTTCCAATTGTTGGCGATTTATTTCATAGGATTTCAACATGTTTCGCTTCTGGCTTCAGAACGTCCTTCAATTCTTTACTGTCATATCGAGCCATAACCGCCAAAAAAAAACTTCAGCGACATATTTTTGTAAATTTAATTTACGAAAATAGATTTTTTTTAAGATCGTGGATAATCGGTTTTCGTCATAAAATTAAGTTAAAAAAATATCTCGGTTAAGCTTTTTTTTTGCGGTTATGGCCCGATATATGAATTTGCTGTTGTAGCGGGGAAAAATCAGGTCTGTAGCTCTTACGGTTCTCCAGAAAACAGCCTATGACAGACAGGGTGCGTCTAGGCACGTTAAGATTTCATTGATATGTTCACAAAAGTTGTTCAGCTGTACCGTAGCAAGATCTGTTCATATGTTAATATGTTCAACATATCACGCTTAGAGATATCACCAAGTCTGAATTAGCTGTTGGCATAAAACTGATGACACCAATTTTTAAGGGCGCACTGATTTCCGAAATCTTTGGAGGCCCATTAAAAAAATTATAGAAGCATAGTATTTTATTACCCTTTGGTAGTACTATCAAACCGTTACTGTCGTCCAGTTTGTGTGTTTTCCCAAAAGTCTTCATTCGTTGCATAGTGCAATTTGTTATAATTTTTATTTAGAATTTTTTTTGGCAGATTTATCCCCATTTCTTGAAGTTCTTCCACTTGAACGGTTCTCTACAAAGCGAATTAGTAATAAAACCAACAAATTCGCACAAATTGTTTCAAATTTATCGCCTGTAAAGCAACAAATTTGAACATGTTACCCAGGGAGTATTGTTAAATAATTTTGTGCCTTACATTTGCTATTAATTGCAGTCATATGGTATTAAATTATTTATGTGTGTGTTGTTCATGTATGTTTATATAAGGTATATGCATGTTAAGATATGCATATGTATGTATGTATGTATGTATGTGTTTGCTTGTGTGTAGGCATATGGGTGTGAATACTTCATAAACATGTTCTTGCCAAACACACTGTGTCGCAAAAGTACTTACAAAAGGCCGTACACAAATTCTGTTAAAAAATTTCAAGCACTCGTATTTGACTTGGTTGGCTGTCTGTCTGTCTGTTTAATTGAAGTGTATGTAGGGTTAATGCTGTTGATGCTTTTGCTGTTTCTGTTGTTAATTTTCTTACTATAGAAAACCACTAGCTTAACTGTAAAAATCAGCACAAAGGAGATTTTAATTTAAAATTTTTCATCGTTAAAACATTTTTGTTTTCAAGTGGATTATAACTTTAAAGCGCAGGCCTCTTCAATACGTCTCTTTATGCAAAAAAAAAAACTATAGGGAAAAGTCTCCACAATTGAGGGTTGTTGTGCTCGAAAATGTTGTTGTTTTAGTTGTGCTGCGGGGTTATAGTGAAAATAAAAGTTTTTAATAGAAATTTTAGAAATTTATTTATGTAAGAGATGTTAGTCGGGATGCTGGCGAGCACAGGGTAATGAAGAATGGAGTGTTTTTTAATAAATAAAAAATAATGATATTCCATATCATACTAAATATACTCGTTTGGAACTAAGGGCCTGTCCCACAAATAACCAAATTTTAAAAATTTGTTTTTGTTTTGAATGTCTGTAAATGTGCGAAAAGTCAACGTGAGATAAGCCCTAATTTTTCATGTTTAGAATTTCATAATAATTGGTTGGATAGCATGGAAGAGGCAGAAATTGTCCCTCGGGCTATAGTTTTAATTTTGAAAATATATAAATCTAGGATTTCAATTTCCTGAAATCGATTGCAGCGGCAAACATTCTCTACCCCTCTCTCTTTTGGTCCTAGTTTTCAAAAAATATGAAACCTGTGTGTCCTTTTATATGCGGGTGTATCTATGTTTTGAATTTCTCAAAAATCGGTTGCATAATTTTGGATGATAGTCATTGAGCCCTCTGTCCCCTCCCTTAGGTCCTACTTAAAAAATTTTTTTTGTAATATTTTTATTTATTTTTTATTTATTAAATGTTACAAATACAATTACAAATTGTTTAGTATTTTTTTTTGACGAACATAGTAAAAATGACGTTCACGAGTTGCATTGAAACAGAACAGAGCCTTTGGTGAAAAGCGAAACCACGACTCACGCACTGATAGCCTAGCCTAGCACACTATCTACTAGGCTGTCGGGTACTTAAAAAATATATACACACATATATATGTATATAGCCTACTTTAGAGTCCAACCTACATTAGAGCGTCAAGCGTTGCGTTTGCAGCAGGGTACGTATTTTCAGTACATTCCAATATTATTATGTTATACGTTTAAATGTACTGAATATACGTAACCTGCTGCTAACGCAACGCTTGACGCTCTAATTTAGGTTGGATTCTTACACAGATGATAGAACAATCGCGAAATGTACCATCATCATAAGCGTATCAATTATTCGCCCCACCTCCCCAAATTATTAAAAATTCCCTGTAATTATTTATTTCAATATAACTGACTTAAGCAACTGTCTCAAATAATGCCAATTTGTTCTAAGTCAGTGAAGTGTTTCGAGAGATATCTTTGTAGAAAAATTTAGAACAAATTGTTTTTTTTTCGTTAATTACCCCAAAAATCTATAGAGGTTAACCGTATCCCATATTTTTTTAAAATAAAATTATTAATATATGTCAGATTTGTATGGAAATTTGTATAAAAGTTAAAAACTTCCCAAATATTTCACTTAAAAGAAGTAGAATTTTCGTTTAGTTTTCTGCAGCAACTGCCTTACTTAAGCGTGTGTGTGTATAGAAATGATTAATAAACAAAAACACATTTAACCTTATTTAAATACATACATATATATGTAGCTCTAAATAACATCAACTGTTAATGATATGTGTTAGAAGAAGAAGATGTCGCTTAACAGTGACCTTATGTACACACATTTACCGTTGAAAACAATAACAAAACACACCCATACACTTTCAGTGCATATGGCAGACATATTCTATATTGTTTTGTTGTTGTTGTTTATTAACTTGTAACAGTGTTGTCGTTTTGTTCATTTTTTTTTTGTTAATGTTAAATTGTGATTTTTTTTCTTAATTCGTTAAAAAAAATTTAAAATTTCATTAATAAAAATGCCAATAACTGCTTAGAAGTGCAAAAAGATTCCAAATAGTGAGTTATTTTTTTCAGTTTGCTGGGAGACCAAATCAAGCGATATTTTTTTACTACATTAATGATTACAGTTATTAATGATTACTTTGTAAAGAGATAAAAGGCGATTTAATTAATTTTATGAGAATGTCATTAAATTTATTTGTTTTAATTAGGCTAAAGTTCGTATTTTCACGAAGTCAAATTACATGTGATAATTTTTAAGCAAAAAAATAACACCAAAATTAATTGTAATTAAGTGTTGCCATCGTAATTTGTTCTTTATTAATTATGTACATACCTGTTAATTTGCTTTATTTTTGTTTAATTTGTTTTATAAGAACCCATTGGCTGCTCGGTTTCATATTTTTTAATCGACTTCAAAGAGGTTATGAATTGAATTCGTGTGTATTTTATTTTATTTTATTTTTTGAGGAAATTGCTTTACGTATGACTAATATTTAATGAAATTAATTCAAGTAACTCATACGTCTGACTAGACAACAAAATAAATTGTTTCAATATGTAATAATCGCTTAAGCGGCCCACCCACTTGCAAAATAATTGTGCAATTTTTCCTATTGTACAATAATATCGGCAATGAGTATGTCATATTAGAAGGTGGCACAATATATTGGCAAATATGAGAAGACTTCTGATTTTTATTGTACAATCAAGACAATTGTGTAATGTGGTGGTAACATTGTTCAATGTTGTTTACTTTTTCACTGCCAGGAAAATTTTGCAATATTTTCTTTAAAAATATTGTGCCATTTATTGCATAGTATAGGTCAAAATGACAATAATATGTACAACAACATATGGAATAATATTGCATAATGGATGGGTCGCTTTAAGTTGTCTTAAGCAAAGCCGTGGTTTTCGTTAATTTTGATGGTACCGCTAAGATATTAAAAGGGTTTACTGGCCCATAGTACAGCATATTAAAGCTAGATATTCTTAGCTCTACTTGAGCGATTATTACATATTGACACAGAATTGAATACAAAACATTTGATATTAAGCCAAAGGCAGTTATTTAATAATTAAATTCCCTTGTGCATTACACACAAGAACGCATAAATTTACACACACGACAGACACACATCCAGTCCCAAACACATTGACAAGGACGTTATCGTTCAATTAAGCAAAATGAATTTTAAGTTTAATGTTACAATAGACAATTGTTTGTTTAATTAAAGTAAATTTTGCATCTGAATGTGCAAATATTTTATAAAACTTGTACACTTTCGTAAGTAAACCATATTTAACATCATCCATCAATTGTATTAAAAATACTTCAAACTTTAAGTATTCTCCAAAGGGTTCAATAAAATATATATTATGCACTCAACCAAGAAAAGCATTCTTTCGCATAAAAATACAGAATTTTTTGGAATTATTTTTAAAAACTTTAAACTTTTTTGGATTCAAATCGGGGCGCTAAAACACATTTCCAAAACTAATTAAAAAAGCTTGAAAATAAATTCAATTAAAATTAGTAAAAATAATATTTATTTTAAAACTTATTTTTTTTTCGAGTGTACGTTTCTATTTTACTCCCTAACTGTGTATTTCATTAGAGTGTATTTAAGGTGTCACAACACCTATGCATAAACAGGACAGCTGTTTATGCATACGAGTATGTACATATGTAAGTGCTTGAATTAGCATGACTGAATGTAAATGCAAGTGAATTTTTTAAGTCTTACAGCGTTTTTCACTTATTGTGACAGTTGTTTCAAAACCACTTATTGCTTGACTTGGAAAAGTTGTTTATTTTTTTTTTGCTTGTGTAACACTAGCAAGCAACTTGTTAATAAAATATTTATAAAATTTTTAAATAAAACATTGTTTTCTTGTAAAAAATTTTCAAACCAAGGCGAATCCATACTAGGTGGTCGCAAGGGATCAGTTGACTATCTTCGCCGCTTGTAATTTGAATAAACGTTGGATATCAACACACATTTTTCATTTCATTTTTTTTTTGACATTTTAAGTATAAAGTTCGCAAAGCGAATTGAGCTAAGTATTTAAATTGATCAAAAATTTTATTTAGAAAATTTTTTATTACCTTTTAAAATACTCTCTAAATAAATTCTTAAGCGTATACATAAAGTGAGTAATAAATCATAAGCAGAGTTGTTGTAAATAATGGATTTTTTAGTCCCTTCAACGGTTTTCGAAACAAAACTTCTTATTGTTTGTCTTGATTTATTATTTATCCATTATTCATAAAAGTACAACAAATCCACAATATCACATAGTTTTTCGCATTAAATCTCTGTTTCAGCTTTATTTTCTTAACAACTCATACTGATATGAAAAGCAATAGACAACGCACAGTAAATTCGTTATACTCTAGTGCAAAAAATAAAAAAAAAAAAATTATTCAGTCTTGCCACAGAGCAATTTTTTCCCCAAACAAAAATTATTATAATATATTTATATATCTAAAAAAATTCTTCCCCTCCCTCATATTTGGAATACCTAACTTTTTCCTCAGGAAATTTTAACTCATAATAGAATTAATGGGAAAAAGGAAAAAATTCCCGTGCAATTGTTATACATACACATAAAAAAGTATTCCTGCAATATACAAGTTTAATTGAAAATGAAACCAAAAATTACTTAAAAATAATTAATTACAAAGTTTAATTGACTCAATTACATTTTTAATTGATTTTTGGTTTTATTTTCAATTAAAGTTGTTTATTGCAGGAATATTTTTTTCTGTGGAATTGAGCTAGATATGTATGCATATGTAGAAAAAACGGCACAGCGTGAGTTTTTACAAGAGTTTTCGACACTTGTTTTACCTCATTCGCTTTTCCGCACTTTCTATTTGCAAATCGAGAAGTTTTATGCAACAGATTTTTTTTTAAAGTCATTGAGTAAACAAGTTTTAGCCAGTTTTCATAAAACATTCAAATATTCTACAATTTAAATTGAACGCAAATTGTTTTTTAATATAAATTGTAAAATGTTAGCATTTGGAAAAAAAATTTATAAGTTTAAAAACGGGCCAATTGTCTTAGAAATGTTTAGAAAGAGTCCAACTTTTTTTAATGATTACATATAACATGTGCAAACAGCTTGTTCTACGAGGTAAAAAAAGTGTGCATAAAATTTTTTGATTTAGAATAAGCGGTTTCTTATAAATAATCGCTGCAACACAATTAAAATTTAAACAAATTAGTCTAACAAAAAATAGTTTAATAAGAGAAATGTAAAAAGTGGGATTTATCACACAAAACTGTGGAATATCTGGCCATGTTACACACAAAAACGTGCCACTCTCTTGAATTTGCCCTATAAACACATACAAACAATAACAACAACCCTGAATGTGCATGTACGTATGTACATTTGTAGGTATGTGTAATTATTGTGATTTGCCGTGAATTGTTTTCAAAACCATTGATTGTGGGAGGAAGAGTGTATGCGTATGTATGTATGTAAATACGTTACGGTGAAACTAGATTAGCAGTTGTGTTTTTATTTTATTTATTCTCTTGTTTATGCACTTTTTTATTATTATTATTATTTATTTTGATTTTTTCACATAAAAATTTGTGTGTACACCAGCTATAACAGATTCTTAAATAAAAAAAAAACAAAAAAAAAATCATAATTAAGGATTAAAATTGCTTATACTATAATTAACACTTTATTTAAAAAAATCGATGAAACACTACTTACTGTTAAATCATAAATATTAATGCCAACTCTCACATGAAATATTGTTTTATGTTATAAAAATTTCCAGTTAATATATTAATATGAAAATGTATTGACAATTTGCCTTTTTGGGCTATACAAAGAGACGAGGTATAAATTAAATATGAAACCAAAACAGTTTTGAATTATCCATGAACTAAACCTGACAATATCTAGATACCCACGTTCTACTCCCAAACTGTGCAAATAATCCATGATTTGTCAACACTGATGTATGAACATGCATGAAAAAATTAATAAATTTTCTAAGGCACATATTTTTATCTACATAGATATCGTTACCTTAATATAGAAAGGCCCTAAGCCATTATTTTTTTGTATCGGGATTTTTGCATTTTTCAATACATTAGATGTTCTTCTATCGAAATATACAAAAAACTCGAATTAAAAAAAATAAAAAATTGTGGCCTTTCTATATTAAGTTAACGATATGTATTTTTTCCGAAAATCGTGAGAGCTTTATTTGTTTAGATCCCGCTTCGTGTGTGAAATTCGTGCTTCTTTTGTGGGTGTGTTATGTTTCTTTATTCGTGTTGCTATTGCACATCCTAGTGGAAGTTTTATCGCAAAATTTAGTTTTTTTTGTTTGTTTTTGATTAAAATCTATCTATAACAACAGCGAGTTGCTATTCATTAAGAGCTATATATTTTTAAATTTAAATAAAACAAAGTTGTGTGTCAGATTTTATTCTATGAAATTTTTATTCATTTGAAAGGCCTGTCTATGACATTATACGAGTATATGAAATGTAACATGGTAAATATGTTCGTCGCGGCTTTGCTGGGTGGCACGCATCCGAAATTTCCAATTTTCCATGAAATACGAACCAATAACGTTGTAAGCCCAAACAATGATTGGTTTCAGGTGCATGTAAAGCTCTTGGATCTCATATGGACTAATATCGTTCCAAATTTGACAATTTTGTTTGTTGACGTACCCATTCTTCAAGAGATGAGCCTCATCGCTGAATTGGCGAAGCTCGGAATGTCCATATCAGTTTATAGTAATTTGGCAAAACACAGTGAACAAATGACAGCCAAGTTCACAGATGTGTAGCTTCAATAATATGCCTGATATAAAAGCAAATTCATATCAGGTATACTCTCTCAATTCGCTTTGAAAAATTTATAATGAATGAATATTCTAATTACAAGCGGCGAAAATAGTCAGCTGGTCGCATCCGATCAGGTGACTATTTTCTCCGCTTGTAACTCGAATATACGTTAAATGTCAAGACACATTTTTCAGTAAACTTTTTTGACATTAAAAGTACAAATTTCTCAAAGCGAATTAAGCCGAGTATACTTTATATGAATTGGCCTTGAGTAGGATAACAGGAAGAAACATTTAGAAACAATGGCAAAATATAAGTCTAGAGGATTTTTAAGAACTTTTTCAATCTAATTTTCTTCCACACGTCGCCTATCGGCAAATAAATCATAAATCTAGAAACAAATGAAGTTCGAACAATAATAATTAAAATTAACTAAAATTAATAGTCATGGGCCTGTGGCAAAAAAATAAATAAAAATATACTTAATAGTATCAAACCAAAACAATTTGTCTTAATTGGAACAAAAATAAGCAAATTAACTAACATGTGCATAATTAGTAAAGAACAAACGACAATGGCATGGCTGTTGTAAATTTAGAGATGGCAAAAATGACCTTTCATTACAAAAAAGCTTTCAGGAAATTGTAACACGATGAATCAAAACAATTCACATATTCCATTTGCAATAAAAGTTGCGTATATAAAGCAGAAATCTACATCAACTGACACCACACACAGTAAACCAAACACAAAGAACGCTGATGATGAAAGTGTAGGGGGTTTCGACAACAGCTTTGGCTTACGAAGCGATACGAACTTTAGCCTGATCAAATCATAAATAAAAAAATTTTATTTCATTAATTTCATATAATTTAATGGTGTAAATTCAATATAAAATTTTATAAAATATTTGCAATATTATCGCAATATTACTAATCACACCGAATTTACGTGGAATATAAGTTCGGGACGAATTTAGTTTCGAACAGTGTTTTAGTCTAGAGAGTTAGAGAGTTAGTTTGTGGTTATATTCAGCAGGTAATCTGGCATAGATAGATACAAATCGGAGCACAAAAATCAGACTAGCTCAAATAGAATGAAGACAAAGGATTCGAGTTTATTTATTGAAATGCAGGCATATGAATTTGTCACACGAAATTTGCAATGTGTTTGACCAACTAAGCAAAAAAAGAGCGCAGACAAAAAAACATTGTTCACTAAATTTAGTTTATGAACCAAACACATCATAAAACAACAGACATTTACTCAACTTAACACTGATTGCAACAAAAAATTTCGCTTAAAATGACAAGAATTCTTCAATGTAGACTATAAAAAACAGGAAGAAAACCTAAACAAGGCTCCTGTTGAAAGTCAAAAAGGGAAGATGGCAAAATATACGAATAAAGCTACAAGAAAAAGTCTTATTTGGAAGTCTGCCAAAGTGTAATATTTACAATTGGCGCCTTAGTTAAATGTTGGCAGCAAGTAAAGCAGAAACCGTTGTTGCACAGCAGGAGTTCACAGGTTGCAACAAGCAGCCAGCGAGTCTATCAAATCCTAAAGGTGTATTAGGCCTGCTAACCCATTTTGTAGTTTCTGCAGCTCTTAAAAAAAGAAAAAATAAACATGTTAAAATAAAGTGTTTGCCTTGTTGTC
This sequence comes from Nowickia ferox, assembly GCA_936439885.1. NCBI lineage: Eukaryota > Metazoa > Arthropoda > Insecta > Diptera > Tachinidae > Nowickia > Nowickia ferox. The sequence continues at coordinate 6,508,378 of OW387025.1, read as the reverse complement.
GTCATTATGCAAGGAAAAAAAGGAAAACTAAGAAGGTGCTGATGAATACTAATGGCTGAAATTGTTGTTAAATTATTCAAGTTGTTGCTGCTGTGGCTGCAGCTGTTGTGCTTGTGCAGCAGCTGCCTTTAGCGATTTGACTACATAAATGTGTCTCTGCCAGCTGATGACAAGTTTTTTTCTGCTTCTTTGTCCTTTGCAATTTTGAATTGCAAAACAGTGTGTTTGCTCAACTTGATTTGTTGTACGTTTTCTTTTTGTAATACTCGTAGTATATCTTTAGGGGCCCTGAATTTTTTGTGTATGTAGTGCTGCAGTAACAATAGTTTTTGTGTTTGTGTGAGGTATATTTCTGCTGTTTGCCATTGACTGCCGTTGAATATTTGTGGTGGTTTATTTTATAATTTTTTATTTTTTTTACTTTTGTTACAAAACGGTTGATGTCAACAGCCTGATTTTAGTGGTGTTTAAGCACCAACAAGGACAAAATAATCAAAATAATGAACAGGAAATGGTGTTAAAGAGACAATTGGTTAAAGCATAAATAATTCAAACACATAGTAAATATTTTCATACATTTTTAAACAAAAATTGTGTACATACATATATTGAAGATAAACAAGAAATATTTGTATTTAGCAAAAATTTTTTTTTTTGAAGTTTGTTTACTCGTATTTTTACAACAATGTGTCCAAGGCTAGAATCGTCCCATTTCCCTTTGTGTAATTCATACTTGGGATGTAAAAAAATTTATTGAAAAATTTGCGTTGACATTTGAGAGATATGCAAATTACAAGCGGTGAAATCAATTACCTGAGCTGTTGAGAGCACCTGTTACGACTTCGAATTGAATGTGCCTGATCTCAATTTTATTCTTAAAATCATACATTAAATTGGCAGCTAATAAGAAAGGAAATCACCGGGGTTGTCAGATTATTTCCGACCTATTTCGCCAAATTGATTTAATAAAGTCGTTAGATAATAAATTTGTTTTTATAAAATACTTTTTTTAATATAAATATTTATAAAATAATAGTAAAAAATTTAGCAATAAAATCACCAAAAATTATTTCCTGTAAATTTTTCTTATCCAAATTCAAAACATTTTAATGATAATTATAATAAGAAAAATCATCAAAATCGCATTGTTTTAATTTCTTGTTTGTTTGTTTAAAATACTCTTTCAACAAAGTAACTCTCCTGAATTATAAAAATTTGGAATCTCAATTAAAAAATATTCATAAAATCCCCAGCATATTTATTTATCGCCAGAAAAATCGCCATGTCGCCAAATCAAAAATTTAAGCGCCAAACAAGTTGAAAAATCGCAACCTTTGGCGAGAAATCACCACCTCTGACAGGCCTGGACATCACGGGTGCGGTGTTTCGACAAGGCGAATTCATATAAGGTGTCTAAACTGCTCGGGTGACTATTTTCGCCGCTTGTAATTTGAATATACATACATTGGATGACAACACATATTTTTAAGTACATTTTTTGATTTTTGTATGGAAGAATTACTTTTAAATATGAATTGATATTTAAATAAGTTGGTGAAATAGGCTCTAGAAGTATACATTTTTTAAAGCTTTTTTACTTTTGATTAGTTTTAATTATTAATTTTCGAACTTTGTTTCTATATTTATGATTTTATTAGGCTGAAGTTCGTATCGCTCTGTAAGCCAATTTGCATGTGATAATTATTATTCAACAAATAAAACCAAAGTTAATTAATTAATAAACGGAACAATAAGCTGTTTTCGAAGGTCACTACACCTTCATCATCAGCGTTCTTTGTGTTTGGTCCACTGTGTGTGGTGTCAGTTGATGTAGATTTTTGCTTTATATACTCAAGTTTTCAGTGCAAATGGAATATGTGAATTGTTCTTTGATTCATCGTATTACAATTTGCTGAAAGCTTTCTTTTGTAATGAAAGCTCAATTTTACCATCTCTAAATTGACAACAGTCTTGCCATTGTCTTTGTTTTTTTTTTCGAAATTTTTTTAAATAATTATGTACATAAATTTTTGGTTACCGCTGGCAAAATACCATAGTTTTCGACTACGGGGCAGGATAACATTTATGCACTGTTGATAATTTTATATACAATTTAAATTTTTGTTTTATTTCTATTTTTGAGTGAAAGAAAAAATACCTAAAGAAAAGTGGCAACATTGTGTCATAACGGTAATGTTATTTTATCTTATTTTATAAACCCCATAAAATAAAAATTAAATATACAGGTAAAAGAAAACCAAACAAAAAAGCTAAAATGCTATTACTTTTTAATAACAACAAAAACAAAAACAGTTTCATTGCAGCCAACTTCAGTAATTAACATGCTGTCAAAATAGAATTTTTCAATTGCATGGCGTTGCCACCATGTCGTTGCGGTTTGCTTCATACAAATTGTAGCGGCATGAGAATTTTTTAAAGAAAAATCCACGCCTGCTGTAAGGCGTGTTTTCTTTAGAACTTTTAATTAAAATTAAGCACCGTACCGCATAGTGGTGCTTTTGTCACTTAAGTATATTTGCTGGCTAAGGGTTAATGTAGTCATTTGTATGCCAAGAACCACAAGATTTCTTTAAGCATAAATAATTTAATTAATGGTTTAAAAACAAAATTCAAAAGTTAATGTCCCAGTTATACAAATACTCGCATATTCACTTCGATGAGCTAAAAAGAATTTAAATTAATTACTAAAAGTTTGAGTTGTGAAAAAGGAAACAAAGCGCCTACACACACAAAAGCCAAATCTAAATAAAAGTAATAACTATAATAAGCTTTTTAAGTTTAATGGCTGGAAATCTTTTAAGTTAAATACCTAATAAAAAAATATTTATTTAATGCACTTGTTAACTGCAAAAACCAAAAGAAAAATTCTAAAAGTAAAGTAAAGGCTTTATTATACAAAATCAAAAGAATCCCCTAAAAAGTTTGCTTCAAAATAAAATATTAAATAATATAATTTAAAATGATTTTTTTTAATGTATATTCTTTTTTCGTTTACTTGCAGCAAGTCATTGAATTATCCGGCTATGTCATTATATTAGTGGAAAATGTTGATGGCAAAATCAAATTATACGGTTCACCACCCGATCGCGATAATTTGGAAGTGGGCGATGAGATACTCGAAGTTAATGGCTTAACGTTGGATAATATTTCGCGGGCCGAATTAATACGCCACATACATGATGTAAGTTAAAGTAATTTCGTTAAAATTAATTTTATTTTAATTATTTTAAAATTTATGTAGTGCATTAAATCTTGTACAATATGCTTGCGTGTGCGAAAGAAAAATGATTCCAGGCTGGGTGAGTAGAAAGTCAAATTGTTAATTAAAGAAAATAATAAATTTAAAATGTCTGAAAATACACATCGCTCATTTACTAAAACAATGTCATAACTCGAAATATAGTTTGCCAGAAAACGAGTTTAAAATTTTCAATTTACACACAACTCTATGGAAAAAGAAAATTTGATTTTGCTTTTAACAAGATATTTTTATGAAATTTTTATATAATATGAATAATGATATGAGAATTAATTCTGCATCATTAATTTAAATTTGTTTGCGTAAATGAGGGATATGAGCCCTGAATTATGAAAGTGCTCTAAGTCATATGCATTTTTGCTTCGAAATATTAAATAGATCTTAAAAAAAACTTCCATACAAATTTGGTAAATATTAAATAAATTTATATTAATCGAGTCTTGCACTAGACTAAATTAAAATGTTGCATAATATAAAATTATTTTTGATTTGTTCACATGTAATCTACTAAATATCTCGACACTAGAAATATACGACTTAGACCACTTCCATAATTATGGGCACTTATATTTAGATTGTTTAAGCGCCTAATCTTATAAAATGAAAGAGAATTTTTATTCCGACAATTTCTATAAAGAACAATAAAATGAAAAAAAAAATAAAATAAAATTAGTCGAACGCAAGTTCTTCTTTCGTATTACAAAAACAGGGGGTAAATATTTATGGTTTTCAAGTTTTCCTCCAACTAAACTAACTAAAAATTAAAAAAAAGTAATTAGCCTATTTTAAAATTTTCACTTTCAAAAATAAGAAGTTCTTATTTTTTAACCGACTTCAAAAAAAAAGAAGGAGGTTATCAATTCGTCTGTATTTTTTTTTTGCAGTGTTTTTTCATAACTCGGTACATTTAGACCGATTGTAAAAATTCTTTTTTTTTTGTCTGAAAGGGTATAGCTTCCAATTGGTCCTATTGTAAAAAGAGTGGGCAGAGACACGCCCACAAATTTTTTATTTTATTTTAAGATATTCTACATATTTGTATTTGTATTCTGCAAAACCAAGCAAACACCTTTAGTTCTTGTAATTACTCAATTTTAAAATTGACAAAATGGGGCGGAGCAACGCCCATAAAAATGATTTTTACAAAACTTAACATACACCATGAGCTCTGTAAAATACACAATCTTGCATTTAAAAAAATGGGCGGAGGCATGCCCATTAAAATTTAATTTAATTTTTGTTTGAAAGAGTTTTCTTCCAGTTTCTTCCCATAATTTTTTTTTTGCGAAAATGTTCTATCAGATCTTTGCATTGCAGTCGGTTTTTTTGACAGAATTATTTGATTTTAACTCAGATTTCGAACTAATCATGTTCATTATTAATAATAATTAAAATTTAATTTAAATTTAATTAAATTTTTTTAAAAACTTTTGAGATGGATTCACCCACCCATTGTTGCCGAACAAAATTTTTGTCCAGACAAAAAATTTTTTTTATATGAAGTTTGACGTGTCTCTTTTTGAAAGAGAGAGAGAGAGAGAGCAAATATTTTTTGCAAACAACTCCCAGCTTAAATTGGTTTAATTTTATATTTTGTCCGGGCAAAATCCAACTGACCTGTCAGCTATTTTAATTTTTCAGTCAAAGCTGAACTGAGCTGCCACATCATGTTAGATGAATAATAAAAGAACAGAGTTTACTTGTATTTATTAGAATAGAAATAAAGGAAAATTGAAAAATAAAACGTATACATACATATGGAGTTGAACGAAATAATTGCATTCAATAATTTTAGTTTTAACAAACACAACCTGCAAAGCGATTAGCTTGTTTGCGGAAAACACCCAGGGTCTAGGCGGGAATCGAACCTACGGCTTCTGTACTGACAGGTTAGCCGGGTGGTACTGCAGAAAACTCTCAGTAAAAAACTTTTGTCTGCACAAAATCCAGCTTTACTTAAAAAATTTTTTTTTATCTATTATACATCTGTTATTTTGAACATTTGTTTTATCAGTTGCCAATCTGTCATAATTGTATTTTCGATAAGAGCAGATCGAGCAGAGTTTTCATACGTAATACTAATTTTAATTTAAGTGGCGTTGCCAGTTGACAAGGCAAATGATATTCGATTGCCATTCATAATCGAGTTACAAGTTCCCCTTCTCTTTTCCTTAACTAAGCTAGTGCCACTCATGTTTTAATAATTCAAGCTATAAATATTCTTTGAAATAATCAAATTATTATTTTTAACAATCAAATATTTTTCTTTTGCGATTTTCTAGCTCAGAAACTTTTAGTTTTATCTTTCTTTCCCATTATCGTATATACAAATACTTTTTTTTTCAATATTCTAAAAACAAATTACTTACCCTCATTAACTTTAAACAGAATTTGAACAAATTTCTTACAAAATTATACTCAAATATCAACTTAACTTAAATGTTATAAAAAATTCTACGTAACAAAGAAAATATTAAAATATTTGAAATCTCGTAACTTCACAGCAACCACAAACTGAAACCAAAGTTAAAAAACCGCAATCAAAGCAAAGGCAAGGTCCTTTAAGTTGATGACAACTACTTTAAAAAGCCGTGGTTGTTTATTTGTATAAGTATGCGAAAGTGTCCTTTTTCGACATCTTAACAGGAAGTACTGCTTTACAAACAACCGTGAGCTTTAAACATTTTAGCATACATACGTTTGCATTCTGCGGTTGCAGAAAGTAGGACAAACAACACCTACACATGAGTAAATATATAAACATACACATGCACACTGATATTGCCAGTTACTTTGTTTATTACACAAATTCTTGAGCTTTAACTTGCTGTACGCTTTTCTTTGCATATTCAAAGTAGAAGTAAATAACGGAAGATTTGCTCAGTAATTTCTAACTGCAGTCATTATCTAATATTTAAACACAGAGGTGCACAGGAATTTAGTATTTCAAAAGGTTTTTTGTACCTGAATTGAGGGCAGATACTTGAGCCTTAATTCTTAGAATTGTGATGATCACCGCCATTTATCCTACGAAATCACTGCCTACTACTACTTCATATGGTGATATAATTTTTGTGATTATGGGGCTGCTCAACCGTGTACAGGAGAAGACAAAGCAGCTCATCGGTGACAATAGGGTATTCAACTCTATTTATTTATTGGATCATCGACGCAATGTGGGGTGAATTTTCTTATTCTGTCGCTAATACAATAGAATGTTTTCTAATGGAATCAAAAAATCAGTAATAATTCTGGATAAGGACACAAAAAAGTATACTTGTGTACAACGTGGCATAACCGCCAAAAAAGCTTAAGCGACATAATTTTCGAACTTAATATTTTGTCCAAAATCGATTATTTGCGATCGTAAACAAGCGATTTTCGTAAAAAAAGAGGTCAAAAAATGTGTCGGTTAAACTTTTTGGGCGGTTATGGCTCGATATGTATATTATTAATATAAAAGAGAAATTGTAGTTACTCCCATCCCTTTTTCGCATTATTAAAGTTAATCGACATGAAAGGAAAACATTCAATCTTTAAATTTTAAGTGTAGGCTTTTATATTGCCGGTTTGATCTTCTTATTATTATTATTTTTTAACAAACACAATCCGCGAAGCGATTAGCTTGTGAGTCTTTGGTGGGAATCGAACCCACGACCTCTCGACTGAGAGGCTAACATCACTGCCACTCAGCCGCAGGGGCACCCGTAAGCGGGACAAAAAAAGTACCCATAGATGGGAATATAAAACCTTAAAGTGTTATACAAAAATATTTTTCATAAAAAATAAAAATAACCAATAAATAAGTTTTACTGCCAGTTTATATTTAGAAGCCACGTAAAAATTCTCGTCTGTCTATTTATATTGAAAACAAAAACAAATTTGAGTGCTTTGTTTTTGTTTTCTCACTCACATTTTATGTATGGAGTGTATTAAAAAATTTTATGCAAAATCCTAAAAATAAGATTTTTATCGAATGTTTTTTTGGCTCTTTTTTGAAAAGATGTCAAAAGATTGCCCTGAAAATTCATATAGTGGGTTAAAATTTTTTTGTATTTATGCTAGGACAAACTTTTCGTTGCGAATATTCGTCAATCGTTTCATGCAAATGCATATATTTTTCCTTAACCCTGACGATGGCAAGAACGAAATATCTTTACGAAACAATGAATTTGCGTAAAACTGGCATCGAATTATTGGTGCACATTTTTGCATATTCTGGTCGTAAATGCATATTTTTGTATAAATGTGTGTTTTTGTGACATATGACATATTTCAAATTATTAAACAAAAAACTTTTTGATGGTTTCTCGCAATGGTTCGGTCGAAATTCATAGATTTATATATTTCTATTTTTACGCCGGTGAACGACAAGCAAATCAGCACCATGCTACCATATCTGGTTTTAGTTTTCAAGTGCTTAGCAATTAAAAATAATTTTTAATTTAATAATTGCTTAATATTTAATACTATAAGTATTTAAAATAAATATACAAAAATATGAAGTTCACTATAAAAATAGTTTTAAGTTGCGTTTTTATTAATGTTTAATTTTTCAACTATTATCTTTGTAAAATGGTCACACTGTTACACGAACAAACAGTAAACAAATTTATCTATTCTAAAGGCTCAGTTAGCCGACTGTAATGCAATATAACTGTAATGTAGGAAACAGCTGATCGATATTTTTATATCAAAAGTAGGTTACGTTACATTACATCTCTATAACCATTTTCATTACTTTTCACATAACAAAATCGATCAGCTGTTTCCTACCGTCGCAGTTACATTACATTGCAGTCGGCTAACTGAGCCTTAACAGCTGTTATTTCTTCGCCGTTATTGTGTTTCTTCACATGACGAATTTACACAACGAATTTGAAACGACGAATTCGGAATTCGCCGTTTGTCACAGTTGTATTCCCAGTAGATATGAGCGATACCGTGATGTTTTTATAACATTGTTCATTGTGAGTGAGATTTAGCAGTTCTCTTAGATTTGAGTACTTCAGGTTTAAAAGTATGTATTTTGTTTGTAGCAGAGTTCCATTATTTTGCGAAATACTAACAAGAAGATTAATACGAATAAACAATTTGAAATCAACTCTTTACAAATATTGTATAATTCCGCAAAAGAGGCAGAGAGACAATAAATTTGCGAACACAAAAATGTGAGAATTATAATTGCCAGAAAAGGCGATTTAAAACGGTTTTATGATTTTTATAAATTCTTGCGATTTCATGTTCTTTTTATATATAATTTTTTTTAAATTAAAAATTAATAAGTACCAAGAAATTTTGGCTAATGTTGTCATATGTACATATATTAAAAAATTATTCACTAAACATATTTTTGATTTATGAAACAAATTTTGTATTATGGTTTGATTTATAAATCTTATATAAAAAATAAGCTTCAGTCGTAGGTTCAAAATTTTGTACTTTCTCATTTATTGTATTAAAATTAATTAAAAAAATTTTTCATGTTTTTGATAAACAAAATATTTGTACAATAATAAAATTTCCTGTGCTTTTTTCTATGCACAGAAAATTTTTTATGAATTTATTTATTTATTTTTTATTTATTTTTTATTTTTAATTTCAGGTTATTTAATTCTTTATTTCAACAGGAACTTGCGAACTGACATTATTTTCTAAAGGCAATCATCATTATCATTTGATATTATTATTAATTTTCTATTATTTGTATTCGTTCATATTTTTGTATATCGTTACTTAAAACGCAAGACAGACTTATCTAACAAAAAATTTAAAAAAGACTTCTTAATAAATTCCGTGGTATTTCATCAAAACAAACGTTAAAAAAATACCAAATCTACGCGAACAAAACTCGCAATTATATTTATTTTATTACATTGCTAAAATTCTAATTAAATACTTCAATAATATTTTCCATTTTAGTATGTTTTTCCTTCTTCTGTAAAATTATGAAAATGCTAGTTGGGACGTTTTGAGTTTCAGGTAACGATAGATTTTAGTTTTCATATATCTGAAATGTTATTTTAATTTTATTAACATATTTTGTATTATTTTTTAATTTCATTAATTATTTTGTATACTTAAAATTACATTGACATTATAAAACATTTACATTTTATTTACAAATAAAAGATATTATTAAAATAAATAAATAAAAAAATACTAAAATTTAAATTACATTTTATTTTTGAACAAAATCTATAAGCCTTTTTCAATCAATAAACCTACAGAATGTAACAAAGATCCATTCTAAAAACTTTTATAACTTCATAATTCTATACTCAGAATCTTGAGAAAAACAGTCAGTTCCAAACACCGAAAAAGCGTAAACAAAACTAAAAGAATCGCGTAGTCCAGGGGCAAACGTTGGCCCGCCTGGTGGCCACCTTACTTAGCGATAAATTACAATTTAGGTTTGTACTGCATAAAACTGTAGTGACTAAACCATTTAGACCTAAACAATAACTAATAGAATCAGAGAATCGTGCTGAACTGGCCCGCAAAATTTCATTGATCTATCCTAATAAACTTCGCAGTTATTGCTGTTTTTTCAAAAACTTGGGCCAGCGGAAATTACAAGAAATTTGATAATTCTTAATAAAACTCTACCGCCTATATTTCAGAAACTACCCGGTATATTTTAATGAAATTCCTTTCGTGTGAAAGGTCGTAACTTCGGCTTCAATATGGAAGGCCTTTGGGCTTTCGAAATTAAAAACAAAGTATGAATAAACAACAATCTTTAATTAACGCCCACTTTTATTGACTTTGAAGTGGGCGTGGCAAAAACTTTTTTCACACCTTTTATTCTCCACTTTGTTCTCTATCAACCCACAAAATTTCATTAATTTATCTCGAGAACCTAACGAGATATTGCAAGAAAACTAAAACTGTTCTTGACCCGAAAAAATTTTAAATTTTTTGAAATTTTTCGCATTTTTTTTTGTGAAACACCAGGTCAACAGAACTGGTAGGAGGTGGATTTCGGGAATTGATTTTTTTCAAAACGCTATAACTCGATAATCGGTGGACCAAATTGGATAATTGTTTTACCAAATGATAGATTGGATGCCCGGCTCCAAGATGGGCAAACTTTGGCCCGCCTGGTGGCCCCCCATGTGTGTCAAAAAAACGCACTTTAAGCTTATAACTTTAATATCTCCCAAAATAATTGACGTAAAAAGTGCAATTGACTTCTATACGAAGCGCAGAGTTTTGCTCTACAACCCTGCAAAATTTTATTTCTCTACCTTTGCAATCTTCGGAGTTATTGATAATTTTCCCAAAACAGTAACCAAAGCATAATGACCAGAAATGTTAGTTTTTGCTCAAGTTGTAACTCTCATATCTCGGAAACCACTAGGTAGATTTGGATACAACTTTCTCTGGGTGAAAGACCACAACCTCAGCTTCTAAATAAAGGGGTTTTCAACTTTCCGAATACAAAATAAAGCAATAAAAAGAATCAATTTTTATTTTACGCCCAGTCTTATCGTCTTGAAAGTGGGCGTGGCAAAATTTTATTTTCCACAAAACATTCCTCATTATGCTTTCTATCAAATCACAAAGTTTCATGAATTTATCTCGATAAACCACGGAGATATCACAAGAAAGCGCAAAACTGTAACCAAAAGTGAAATGACCGGAAATGCTTGTTTTTACTCAAGTTGTAACTCTCGTGTCTCGGGAACCGCTGGGTGTATTTGGATGAAATTTGTTTTGGGTGAAAGGTCGTAACTTCGGCTTCAATATGGAAGGCCTTTGGGCTTTCGTACTTCAAAACAAAGTATGAATAAACAACAATCTTTAATTAACGCCCACTTTTATTGACTTTGAAGTGGGCGTGGCAAAAACTTTTTTCACACCTTTTATTCTCCACTTTGTTCTCTATCAACCCACAAAATTTCATTAATTTATCTCGAGAACCTAACGAGATATTGCAAGAAAACTAAAACTGTTCTTGACCCTAAAAAATTTTAAATTTTTTGAAATTTTTCGCAATTTTTTTTGTGAAACACCAGGTCAACAGAACTGGTAGGAGGTGGATTTCGGGAATTGATTTTTTTCAAAACGCTATAACTCGATAATCGGTGGACCAAATAGGATAATTGTTTTACCAAATGATAGATTGGATGCCCGGCTCCAAGATGGGCAAACTTTGGCCCGCCTGGTGGCCCCCCATGTGTGTCAAAAAACGCACTTTAAGCTTATAACTTTAATATCTCCCAAAATAATTGACGTAAAAAGTGCAATTGACTTCTATACGAAGCGCAGAGTTTTGCTCTACAACCCTGCAAAATTTTATTTCTCTACCTTTGCAATCTTCGGAGTTATTGATAATTTTCCCAAAACAGTAACCAAAGCATAATGACCAGAAATGTTAGTTTTTGCTCAAGTTGTAACTCTCATATCTCGGAAACCACTAGGTAGATTTGGATACAACTTTCTCTGGGTGAAAGACCACAACCTCAGCTTCTAAATAAAGGGGTTTTCAACTTTCCGAATACAAAATAAAGCAATAAAAAGAATCAATTTTTATTTTACGCCCAGTCTTATCGTCTTGAAAGTGGGCGTGGCAAAATTTTATTTTCCACAAAACATTCCTCATTATGCTTTCTATCAAATCACAAAGTTTCATGAATTTATCTCGATAAACCACGGAGATATCACAAGAAAGCGCAAAACTGTAACCAAAAGTGAAATGACCGGAAATGCTTGTTTTTACTCAAGTTGTAACTCTCGTGTCTCGGGAACCGCTGGGTGTATTTGGATGAAATTTGTTTTGGGTGAAAGGTCGTAACTTCGGCTTCAGCCTTTGGGCTTTCGTACTTCAAAACAAAGTATGAATAAACAACAATCTTTAATTAACGCCCACTTTTATTGACTTTGAAGTGGGCGTGGCAAAAACTTTTTTCACACCTTTTATTCTCCACTTTGTTCTCTATCAACCCACAAAATTTCATTAATTTATCTCGAGAACCTAACGAGATATTGCAAGAAAACTAAAACTATTCTTGACCCTAAAAAATTTTAAATTTTTTGAAATTTTTCGCAATTTTTTTTGTGAAACACCAGGTTAACAGAACTGGTAGGAGGTGGATTTCGGGAATTGATTTTTTTCAAAACGCTATAACTCGATAATCGGTGGACCAAATAGGATAATTGTTTTACCAAATGATAGATTGGATGCCCGGCTCCAAGATGGGCAAACTTTGGCCCGCCTGGTGGCCCCCCATGTGTGTCAAAAAACGCACTTTAAGCTTATAACTTTAATATCTCCCAAAATAATTGACGTAAAAAGTGCAATTGACTTCTATACGAAGCGCAGAGTTTTGCTCTACAACCCTGCAAAATTTTATTTCTCTACCTTTGCAATCTTCGGAGTTATTGATAATTTTCCCAAAACAGTAACCAAAGCATAATGACCAGAAATGTTAGTTTTTGCTCAAGTTGTAACTCTCATATCTCGGAAACCACTAGGTAGATTTGGATACAACTTTCTCTGGGTGAAAGACCACAACCTCAGCTTCTAAATAAAGGGGTTTTCAACTTTCCGAATACAAAATAAAGCAATAAAAAGAATCAATTTTTATTTTACGCCCAGTCTTATCGTCTTGAAAGTGGGCGTGGCAAAATTTTATTTTCCACAAAACATTCCTCATTATGCTTTCTATCAAATCACAAAGTTTCATGAATTTATCTCGATAAACCACGGAGATATCACAAGAAAGCGCAAAACTGTAACCAAAAGTGAAATGACCGGAAATGCTTGTTTTTACTCAAGTTGTAACTCTCGTGTCTCGGGAACCGCTGGGTGTATTTGGATGAAATTTGTTTTGGGTGAAAGGTCGTAACTTCGGCTTCAATATGGAAGGCCTTTGGGCTTTCGTACTTCAAAACAAAGTATGAATAAACAACAATCTTTAATTAACGCCCACTTTTATTGACTTTGAAGTGGGCGTGGCAAAAACTTTTTTCACACCTTTTATTCTCCACTTTGTTCTCTATCAACCCACAAAATTTCATTAATTTATCTCGAGAACCTAACGAGATATTGCAAGAAAACTAAAACTGTTCTTGACCCTAAAAAATTTTAAATTTTTTGAAATTTTTCGCAATTTTTTTTGTGAAACACCAGGTCAACAGAACTGGTAGTAGGTGGATTTCGGGAATTGATTTTTTTCAAAACGCTATAACTCGATAATCGGTGGACCAAATAGGATAATTGTTTTACCAAATGATAGATTGGATGCCCGGCTCCAAGATGGGCAAACTTTGGCCCGCCTGGTGGCCCCCCATGTGTGTCAAAAAACGCACTTTAAGCTTATAACTTTAATATCTCCCAAAATAATTGACGTAAAAAGTGCAATTGACTTCTATACGAAGCGCAGAGTTTTGCTCTACAACCCTGCAAAATTTTATTTCTCTACCTTTGCAATCTTCGGAGTTATTGATAATTTTCCCAAAACAGTAACCAAAGCATAATGACCAGAAATGTTAGTTTTTGCTCAAGTTGTAACTCTCATATCTCGGAAACCACTAGGTAGATTTGGATACAACTTTCTCTGGGTGAAAGACCACAACCTCAGCTTCTAAATAAAGGGGTTTTCAACTTTCCGAATACAAAATAAAGCAATAAAAAGAATCAATTTTTATTTTACGCCCAGTCTTATCGTCTTGAAAGTGGGCGTGGCAAAATTTTATTTTCCACAAAACATTCCTCATTATGCTTTCTATCAAATCACAAAGTTTCATGAATTTATCTCGATAAACCACGGAGATATCACAAGAAAGCGCAAAACTGTAACCAAAAGTGAAATGACCGGAAATGCTTGTTTTTACTCAAGTTGTAACTCTCGTGTCTCGGGAACCGCTGGGTGTATTTGGATGAAATTTGTTTTGGGTGAAAGGTCGTAACTTCGGCTTCAATATGGAAGGCCTTTGGGCTTTCGTACTTCAAAACAAAGTATGAATAAACAACAATCTTTAATTAACGCCCACTTTTATTGACTTTGAAGTGGGCGTGGCAAAAACTTTTTTCACACCTTTTATTCTCCACTTTGTTCTCTATCAACCCACAAAATTTCATTAATTTATCTCGAGAACCTAACGAGATATTGCAAGAAAACTAAAACTATTCTTGACCCTAAAAAATTTTAAATTTTTTGAAATTTTTCGCAATTTTTTTTGTGAAACACCAGGTTAACAGAACTGGTAGGAGGTGGATTTCGGGAATTGATTTTTTTCAAAACGCTATAACTCGATAATCGGTGGACCAAATAGGATAATTGTTTTACCAAATGATAGATTGGATGCCCGGCTCCAAGATGGGCAAACTTTGGCCCGCCTGGTGGCCCCCCATGTGTGTCAAAAAACGCACTTTAAGCTTATAACTTTAATATCTCCCAAAATAATTGACGTAAAAAGTGCAATTGACTTCTATACGAAGCGCAGAGTTTTGCTCTACAACCCTGCAAAATTTTATTTCTCTACCTTTGCAATCTTCGGAGTTATTGATAATTTTCCCAAAACAGTAACCAAAGCATAATGACCAGAAATGTTAGTTTTTGCTCAAGTTGTAACTCTCATATCTCGGAAACCACTAGGTAGATTTGGATACAACTTTCTCTGGGTGAAAGACCACAACCTCAGCTTCTAAATAAAGGGGTTTTCAACTTTCCGAATACAAAATAAAGCAATAAAAAGAATCAATTTTTATTTTACGCCCAGTCTTATCGTCTTGAAAGTGGGCGTGGCAAAATTTTATTTTCCACAAAACATTCCTCATTATGCTTTCTATCAAATCACAAAGTTTCATGAATTTATCTCGATAAACCACGGAGATATCACAAGAAAGCGCAAAACTGTAACCAAAAGTGAAATGACCGGAAATGCTTGTTTTTACTCAAGTTGTAACTCTCGTGTCTCGGGAACCGCTGGGTGTATTTGGATGAAATTTGTTTTGGGTGAAAGGTCGTAACTTCGGCTTCAATATGGAAGGCCTTTGGGCTTTCGAAATTCAAAACAAAGCATGAATAAACAACAATCTTTAATTAACGCCCACTTTTATTGACTTTCAAGTAGGCGTGGCAAACACTTTTTCCACACCTTTTGTTCTCCACTTTGTTCTCTATCAACCCACAAAATTTCATTAATTTATCTCGAGAACCTAACGAGATATTGCAAGAAAACTAAAACTGTTCTTGACCCGAAAAAATTTTAAATTTTTTGAAATTTTTCGCAATTTTTTTTGTGAAACACCAGGTCAACAGAACTGGTAGGAGGTGGATTTCGGGAATTGATTTTTTTCAAAACGCTATAACTCGATAATCGGTGGACCAAATTGGATAATTGTTTTACCAAATGATAGATTGGATGCCCGGCTCCAAGATGGGCCAACTTTGGCCCGCCTGGTGGCCCCCCATGTGTGTCAAAAAACGCACTTTAAGCTTATAACTTTAATATCTCCCAAAATAATTGACGTAAAACGTGCAATTGACTTTTATACGAAGCGCAGAGTTTTGCTCTACAACCCTGCAAAATTTTATTTCTCTACCTTTGCAATCTTCGGAGTTATTGATAATTTTCCCAAAACAGTAACCAAAGCATAATGACCAGAAATGTTAGTTTTTGCTCAAGTTGTAACTCTCATATCTCGGAAACCACTAGGTAGATTTGGATACAACTTTCTCTGGGTGAAAGACCACAACCTCAGCTTCTAAATAAAGGGGTTTTCAACTTTCCGAATACAAAATAAAGCAATAAAAAGAATCAATTTTTATTTTACGCCCAGTCTTATCGTCTTGAAAGTGGGCGTGGCAAAATTTTATTTTCCACAAAACATTCCTCATTATGCTTTCTATCAAATCACAAAGTTTCATGAATTTATCTCGATAAACCACGGAGATATCACAAGAAAGCGCAAAACTGTAACCAAAAGTGAAATGACCGGAAATGCTTGTTTTTACTCAAGTTGTAACTCTCGTGTCTCGGGAACCGCTGGGTGTATTTGGATGAAATTTGTTTTGGGTGAAAGGTCGTAACTTCGGCTTCAATATGGAAGGCCTTTGGGCTTTCGAAATTCAAAACAAAGCATGAATAAACAACAATCTTTAATTAACGCCCACTTTTATTGACTTTGAAGTGGGCGTGGCAAAAACTTTTTTCACACCTTTTATTCTCCACTTTGTTTTCTATCAACCCACAAAATTTCATTAATTTATCTCGAGAACCTAACGAGATATTGCAAGAAAACTAAAACTGTTCTTGACCCGAAAAAATTTTAAATTTTTTGAAATTTTTCGCATTTTTTTTTGTGAAACACCAGGTCAACAGAACTGGTAGGAGGTGGATTTCGGGAATTGATTTTTTTCAAAACGCTATAACTCGATAATCGGTGGACCAAATTGGATAATTGTTTTACCAAATGATAGATTGGATGCCCGGCTCCAAGATGGGCAAACTTTGGCCCGCCTGGTGGCCCCCCATGTGTGTCAAAAAACGCACTTTAAGCTTATAACTTTAATATCTCCCAAAATAATTGACGTAAAAAGTGCAATTGACTTCTATACGAAGCGCAGAGTTTTGCTCTACAACCCTGCAAAATTTTATTTCTCTACCTTTGCAATCTTCGGAGTTATTGATAATTTTCCCAAAACAGTAACCAAAGCATAATGACCAGAAATGTTAGTTTTTGCTCAAGTTGTAACTCTCATATCTCGGAAACCACTAGGTAGATTTGGATACAACTTTCTCTGGGTGAAAGACCACAACCTCAGCTTCTAAATAAAGGGGTTTTCAACTTTCCGAATACAAAATAAAGCAATAAAAAGAATCAATTTTTATTTTACGCCCAGTCTTATCGTCTTGAAAGTGGGCGTGGCAAAATTTTATTTTCCACAAAACATTCCTCATTATGCTTTCTATCAAATCACAAAGTTTCATGAATTTATCTCGATAAACCACGGAGATATCACAAGAAAGCGCAAAACTGTAACCAAAAGTGAAATGACCGGAAATGCTTGTTTTTACTCAAGTTGTAACTCTCGTGTCTCGGGAACCGCTGGGTGTATTTGGATGAAATTTGTTTTGGGTGAAAGGTCGTAACTTCGGCTTCAATATGGAAGGCCTTTGGGCTTTCGTACTTCAAAACAAAGTATGAATAAACAACAATCTTTAATTAACGCCCACTTTTATTGACTTTGAAGTGGGCGTGGCAAAAACTTTTTTCACACCTTTTATTCTCCACTTTGTTTTCTATCAACCCACAAAATTTCATTAATTTATCTCGAGAACCTAACGAGATATTGCAAGAAAACTAAAACTGTTCTTGACCCTAAAAAATTTTAAATTTTTTGAAATTTTTCGCATTTTTTTTTGTGAAACACCAGGTCAACAGAACTGGTAGGAGGTGGATTTCGGGAATTGATTTTTTTCAAAACGCTATAACTCGATAATCGGTGGACCAAATTGGATAATTGTTTTACCAAATGATAGATTGGATGCCCGGCTCCAAGATGGGCAAACTTTGGCCCGCCTGGTGGCCCCCCATGTGTGTCAAAAAACGCACTTTAAGCTTATAACTTTAATATCTCCCAAAATAATTGACGTAAAAAGTGCAATTGACTTCTATACGAAGCGCAGAGTTTTGCTCTACAACCCTGCAAAATTTTATTTCTCTACCTTTGCAATCTTCGGAGTTATTGATAATTTTCCCAAAACAGTAACCAAAGCATAATGACCAGAAATGTTAGTTTTTGCTCAAGTTGTAACTCTCATATCTCGGAAACCACTAGGTAGATTTGGATACAACTTTCTCTGGGTGAAAGACCACAACCTCAGCTTCTAAATAAAGGGGTTTTCAACTTTCCGAATACAAAATAAAGCAATAAAAAGAATCAATTTTTATTTTACGCCCAGTCTTATCGTCTTGAAAGTGGGCGTGGCAAAATTTTATTTTCCACAAAACATTCCTCATTATGCTTTCTATCAAATCACAAAGTTTCATGAATTTATCTCGATAAACCACGGAGATATCACAAGAAAGCGCAAAACTGTAACCAAAAGTGAAATGACCGGAAATGCTTGTTTTTACTCAAGTTGTAACTCTCGTGTCTCGGGAACCGCTGGGTGTATTTGGATGAAATTTGTTTTGGGTGAAAGGTCGTAACTTCGGCTTCAATATGGAAGGCCTTTGGGCTTTCGAAATTCAAAACAAAGCATGAATAAACAACAATCTTTAATTAACGCCCACTTTTATTGACTTTGAAGTGGGCGTGGCAAAAACTTTTTTCACACCTTTTATTCTCCACTTTGTTTTCTATCAACCCACAAAATTTCATTAATTTATCTCGAGAACCTAACGAGATATTGCAAGAAAACTAAAACTGTTCTTGACCCGAAAAAATTTTAAATTTTTTGAAATTTTTCGCATTTTTTTTTGTGAAACACCAGGTCAACAGAACTGGTAGGAGGTGGATTTCGGGAATTGATTTTTTTCAAAACGCTATAACTCGATAATCGGTGGACCAAATTGGATAATTGTTTTACCAAATGATAGATTGGATGCCCGGCTCCAAGATGGGCAAACTTTGGCCCGCCTGGTGGCCCCCCATGTGTGTCAAAAAACGCACTTTAAGCTTATAACTTTAATATCTCCCAAAATAATTGACGTAAAAAGTGCAATTGACTTCTATACGAAGCGCAGAGTTTTGCTCTACAACCCTGCAAAATTTTATTTCTCTACCTTTGCAATCTTCGGAGTTATTGATAATTTTCCCAAAACAGTAACCAAAGCATAATGACCAGAAATGTTAGTTTTTGCTCAAGTTGTAACTCTCATATCTCGGAAACCACTAGGTAGATTTGGATACAACTTTCTCTGGGTGAAAGACCACAACCTCAGCTTCTAAATAAAGGGGTTTTCAACTTTCCGAATACAAAATAAAGCAATAAAAAGAATCAATTTTTATTTTACGCCCAGTCTTATCGTCTTGAAAGTGGGCGTGGCAAAATTTTATTTTCCACAAAACATTCCTCATTATGCTTTCTATCAAATCACAAAGTTTCATGAATTTATCTCGATAAACCACGGAGATATCACAAGAAAGCGCAAAACTGTAACCAAAAGTGAAATGACCGGAAATGCTTGTTTTTACTCAAGTTGTAACTCTCGTGTCTCGGGAACCGCTGGGTGTATTTGGATGAAATTTGTTTTGGGTGAAAGGTCGTAACTTCGGCTTCAATATGGAAGGCCTTTGGGCTTTCGAAATTCAAAACAAAGCATGAATAAACAACAATCTTTAATTAACGCCCACTTTTATTGACTTTGAAGTGGGCGTGGCAAAAACTTTTTTCACACCTTTTATTCTCCACTTTGTTTTCTATCAACCCACAAAATTTCATTAATTTATCTCGAGAACCTAACGAGATATTGCAAGAAAACTAAAACTGTTCTTGACCCGAAAAAATTTTAAATTTTTTGAAATTTTTCGCATTTTTTTTTGTGAAACACCAGGTCAACAGAACTGGTAGGAGGTGGATTTCGGGAATTGATTTTTTTCAAAACGCTATAACTCGATAATCGGTGGACCAAATTTGATAATTGTTTTACCAAATGATAGATTGGATGCCCGGCTCCAAGATGGGCAAACTTTGGCCCGCCTGGTGGCCCCCCATGTGTGTCAAAAAACGCACTTTAAGCTTATAACTTTAATATCTCCCAAAATAATTGACGTAAAAAGTGCAATTGACTTCTATACGAAGCGCAGAGTTTTGCTCTACAACCCTGCAAAATTTTATTTCTCTACCTTTGCAATCTTCGGAGTTATTGATAATTTTCCCAAAACAGTAACCAAAGCATAATGACCAGAAATGTTAGTTTTTGCTCAAGTTGTAACTCTCATATCTCGGAAACCACTAGGTAGATTTGGATACAACTTTCTCTGGGTGAAAGACCACAACCTCAGCTTCTAAATAAAGGGGTTTTCAACTTTCCGAATACAAAATAAAGCAATAAAAAGAATCAATTTTTATTTTACGCCCAGTCTTATCGTCTTGAAAGTGGGCGTGGCAAAATTTTATTTTCCACAAAACATTCCTCATTATGCTTTCTATCAAATCACAAAGTTTCATGAATTTATCTCGATAAACCACGGAGATATCACAAGAAAGCGCAAAACTGTAACCAAAAGTGAAATGACCGGAAATGCTTGTTTTTACTCAAGTTGTAACTCTCGTGTCTCGGGAACCGCTGGGTGTATTTGGATGAAATTTGTTTTGGGTGAAAGGTCGTAACTTCGGCTTCAATATGGAAGGCCTTTGGGCTTTCGAAATTCAAAACAAAGCATGAATAAACAACAATCTTTAATTAACGCCCACTTTTATTGATTTTGAAGTGGGCGTGGCAAAAACTTTTTTCACACCTTTTATTCTCCACTTTGTTTTCTATCAACCCACAAAATTTCATTAATTTATCTCGAGAACCTAACGAGATATTGCAAGAAAACTAAAACTGTTCTTGACCCGAAAAAATTTTAAATTTTTTGAAATTTTTCGCATTTTTTTTTGTGAAACACCAGGTCAACAGAACTGGTAGGAGGTGGATTTCGGGAATTGATTTTTTTCAAAACGCTATAACTCGATAATCGGTGGACCAAATTTGATAATTGTTTTACCAAATGATAGATTGGATGCCCGGCTCCAAGATGGGCAAACTTTGGCCCGCCTGGTGGCCCCCCATGTGTGTCAAAAAACGCACTTTAAGCTTATAACTTTAATATCTCCCAAAATAATTGACGTAAAAAGTGCAATTGACTTCTATACGAAGCGCAGAGTTTTGCTCTACAACCCTGCAAAATTTTATTTCTCTACCTTTGCAATCTTCGGAGTTATTGATAATTTTCCCAAAACAGTAACCAAAGCATAATGACCAGAAATGTTAGTTTTTGCTCAAGTTGTAACTCTCATATCTCGGAAACCACTAGGTAGATTTGGATACAACTTTCTCTGGGTGAAAGACCACAACCTCAGCTTCTAAATAAAGGGGTTTTCAACTTTCCGAATACAAAATAAAGCAATAAAAAGAATCAATTTTTATTTTACGCCCAGTCTTATCGTCTTGAAAGTGGGCGTGGCAAAATTTTATTTTCCACAAAACATTCCTCATTATGCTTTCTATCAAATCACAAAGTTTCATGAATTTATCTCGATAAACCACGGAGATATCACAAGAAAGCGCAAAACTGTAACCAAAAGTGAAATGACCGGAAATGCTTGTTTTTACTCAAGTTGTAACTCTCGTGTCTCGGGAACCGCTGGGTGTATTTGGATGAAATTTGTTTTGGGTGAAAGGTCGTAACTTCGGCTTCAATATGGAAGGCCTTTGGGCTTTCGTACTTCAAAACAAAGTATGAATAAACAACAATCTTTAATTAACGCCCACTTTTATTGACTTTGAAGTGGGCGTGGCAAAAACTTTTTTCACACCTTTTATTCTTCACTTTGTTCTCTATCAAGCCACAAAATTTCATTAATTTATCTCGAGAACCTAACGAGATATTGCAAGAAAACTAAAACTGTTCTTGACCCGAAAAAATTTTAAATTTTTTGAAATTTTTCGCATTTTTTTTTGTGAAACACCAGGTCAACAGAACTGGTAGGAGGTGGATTTCGGGAATTGATTTTTTTCAAAACGCTATAACTCGATAATCGGTGGACCAAATTGGATAATTGTTTTACCAAATGATAGATTGGATGCCCGGCTCCAAGATGGGCCAACTTTGGCCCGCCTGGTGGCCCCCCATGTGTGTCAAAAAACGCACTTTAAGCTTATAACTTTAATATCTCCCAAAATAATTGACGTAAAAAGTGCAATTGACTTTTATACGAAGCGCAGAGTTTTGCTCTACAAACCTGCAAAATTTTATTTCTTTATTGTAACAAACGGCGGAGTTATTCATATTTTTGTAAAGAGTTCAGTTAGTAGAAATGAGCGGAATTTTGGTAATTTTTAATGAAAATGTATCGCTTTTATTTCTGTAATTTCTCGATATATTTTGATAAAACTTATTTTAGGTGAAAGATCACACAGTCGGCGTCCATAAAGATTCCTTTTGGACTTGTGAAATACAAAAGAAAGCGTTTGGAAACAGTAATCTTCGACTAACGCTCACTTTAATAGATTTTGAAGTGGGCTTGGCAAACCCTTTTTGATCACATTTTATTCCCCATTATGCTAAAGTAAATATTTAATGCAGTTTATTATATTTTTGTGATTTTTATTGTTTTATATTTTTGTTTAAATTGATATTTACAGTATAAGTTTATAAATTATGTAATTTTAATTAATTTAAATGGACATTTGACGCAGAGTTAATGTTATTTTGATTTGTGGCTGTAGAAGAGACAATTTTCTTTTAACTCCAGCAAAAGTTTGGATATAAGAAACTTTTTCTTTGAAGCTTGCAATCATGATCTGCAAATAGAAAGAAATAAAGAGATACAATTAACTTTTGAGAGTAGATATAAAATTTAAAAAAATCATTCAAATAAGTGTGAAGATAGTATTTCATATTTTAAGTGTAGTTTGTTTATGAAAAACAGACAGACTGTTCATGTTCTCAAAAATTTACAAGTGTGCTGCTTATACACTCCGTACTGTTTAGATTGGGAACATTCCTCTGTTTTCAAGTCACTTGACTGAAATTTACATTTATTTGCTCTTTGCACGGAAATATTATTGATGCTTGGCCAGGCTTCGGGGAATTTTCTACTGCTGCCAAGCAGCCAAATGAAACGGAAGTCTATATTTTAAGGGCAACAACAACAACAAGTGCATCAACAACATACCACACAAAATGCGTACTCGTATCATTTAAGTCCAGCCTTTTTTGGTTGTGGAATGGCAGTTGTGTTCTTTGTGTTATTCATTCTTTTATTCACTGATTCAGTTTCTTTATGGTTCAATTCATTTGTCAACACACAGTCACACAGTTCTAATGAAAAGTGTTGACACACATTTGTTAAGCACTATCACACAATCCAGCTAATTGCCGAAATCGAAAAATTTATTTTAATCCTGACACATGTCACCTAAACACGAGAACTAAATGGTGTTCATTAATCTTCAATGTGCACAGAAATGGAATTTTATAGAAGATAATAGAATTGAATGAGGCGCATTTCTTTATTGCTGAATACAAACAAATAAGTGTGCGAGCTTTTTTCTACAAAACTAAGGTTTGCCCTAGATGCAGCTGTTGACAAAAGTTTAGCGCTATTGACGGTTTGCTATTGTAGTCTCTAGGTCATTTGTTTTATATGTGGGAAGGTGTGTTCTTTAATCCATTCAATTCAATTTATGTGTTTTTTTTCGCGAGGGGTATGTGTTGTTGTTTTATTTTTAATTGTGTTATGCATCAATGGTTTTTGTTAAATGAGAATTTTACAACAAGTAGAATATTTGAAACATCAAGCACATGTTTTGCATAGATATGTTTGTATATACGAGTATGTATGTACATATGTATGTATATTAAACTTTTTGTACAAGAGAAACCTAATCCAGCTAATTAAAAATTGTATTGAATTAGGTAAAAAGTTATTGAACAAACAGTTGTGTGTAAAAGAGCCAAGAATTCATGATTCAGCTAGATAAAAGAACATCTTTGGTAAACGAAATTCTAATTAATGCTAGAAAATATTTAAAATTCATATAACTTGCAATTCAGCTAATAAAAATTGAATTCAGCTAAGCAATTTTTGGATTCTTTAAGATAATTTAAGTCAGAAAACATTTGAACTTTACATAATAAATAAAAAAAATAAATAAATAAATTTTTTATGAAAAAATTAAATGGACTGACTATACATCGTTTATTTTCCACGTAAAAAAATTTTTTATGAAAAAATAAAATACATCGCTTTTTTTTTTGCAAAAAATTTATTAAGAAAAAAATTTAAAGGACTTAACATCGTCTATTTTTTCGCCAAAAATTTAGTGGAATATACATCGTCTAAATTCTTATGCGATTAATTAAATGGACTGTACATCGTTAATTTTTTATGCCTAAAAATTTAATGGACTATACATGATCCACTTTCTTATGTGAAAAATTACATGGACTATGCATCGTCCATTTTTCAAGCAAAAAAAAAATTTTTTTTAAAATTAAATGGAAAGTTAAATGACGACCGTCCATTTTTCATGGAAAAAAATTAAATGGACTATACATCGTCTATTTTTCATGTAAAAAAATTTTATGATAAAATTAAATGGACTATTTTCCATGGAAAAAAAATTTTATGAAAAAATTAAATGGACTACACTTCGTCTATTTGTCATGGAAAACATTAAATGGACTATACATCGTCTATTTTTCATGTGAAAAAAATTTTATGAAAAAATTAAATGAACTATTCATCGTTTTTTTCACGTAAAAAAATTAAATGAAATAAAATGGACTATACATCGCTCATTTTTTATGCAAAAAAAATTTCTAAGAAAAAATTAAATGGACTATACATCGTAAATTTTTCATGGAAAAAATTAAATGGACTATCCATCGTTCATTTTTCATGCAAAAACTTAAACGAAGTATACATAGTCCATTTTTATAAAAAAATTAAATGGTCTATACATCGTCTATTTTTCACGTAAAACAATTTTTTATGAAACAATTAAATGGACTATATATCGTCTATTTTTACTGCAAAAAACTAAATGGACTATACATCGTCCATTATGCATGGAAAAATATTTTTTTATAAAAAAAATTAAATGAACATCGTCCAATTTTCATGCAAAAAATTTTTTATAAAAAAATTAAATGGACTATACATAGTCAATTTTTCATGCAAAAAATTAAATGGACTATTCATCGTTCATTTTTCATGCAAAAAAAAATTTTTTTGATTCAGCTAGATAAAAGAACATCTTTGGTAAACGAAATTCTAATTAATGCTAGAAAATATTTAAAATTCATATAACTTGCAATTCAGCTAATAAAAATTGAATTCAGCTAAGCAATTTTTGGATTCTTTAAGATAATTTAAGTCAGAAAACGTTTGAACTTTACATAATAAATAAAAAAAATAAATAAATAAATTTTTTATGAAAAAATTAAATGGACTGACTATACATCGTTTATTTTCCACGTAAAAAAATTTTTATGAAAAAATAAAATACATCGCTTTTTTTTTTGCAAAAAATTTATTAAGAAAAAAATTTAAAGGACTTAACATCGTCTATTTTTTCGCCAAAAATTTAGTGGAATATACATCGTCTAAATTCTTATGCGAAAAATTAAATGGACTGTACATCGTTAATTTTTTATGCCTAAAAATTTAATGGACTATACATGATCCACTTCCTTATGTGAAAAATTACATGGACTATACATCGTCCATTTTTCAAGCAAAAAAAAAATTTTTTTAAAATTAAATGGAAAGTTAAATGACGACCGTCCATTTTTCATGGAAAAAAATTAAATGGACTATACATCGTCTATTTTTCATGTAAAAAAATTTTATGATAAAATTAAATGGACTATTTTTCATGGAAAAAAAAATTGTATGAAAAAATTAAATGGACTACACTTCGTCTATTTGTCATGGAAAACATTAAATGGACTATACATCGTCTATTTTTCATGTGAAAAAAATTTTATGAAAAAATTAAATGAACTATTCATCGTTTTTTTCACGTAAAAAAATTAAATGAAATAAAATGGACTATACATCGCTCATTTTTTATGGATAAAAAATTTCTAAGAAAAAATTAAATGGACTATACATCGTAAATTTTTCATGGAAAAAATTAAATGGACTATCCATCGTTCATTTTTCATGCAAAAACTTAAACGAAGTATACATCGTCCATTTTTATAAAAAAATTAAATGGTCTATACATCGTCTATTTTTCACGTAAAACAATTTTTTATGAAACAATTAAATGGACTATATATCGTCTATTTTTAATGCAAAAAACTAAATGGACTATACATCGTCCATTATGCATGGAAAAATATTTTTTTATGAAAAAAATTAAATGGACATCGTCCAATTTTCATGGAAAAAATTTTTTATAAAAAAATTAAATGGACTATACATAGTAAATTTTTCATGGAAAAAATTAAATGGACTATTCATCGTTAATTTTTCATGCAAAAAAAAATTCTAAGAAAGAATTAAATGGACTATACATCGTCCATTTTTCATGCCAAAAAATGTTTTATGAAAAAGTTAAATGATATACATCGTATATTTTTCATGCAAAAAATTAACATTTTATCATAACAAAAAATTTGTTATGACAAAATTACATCGTCAATTTTTCATGCAAAAAATTTGTTATAATAAAATTACATCGTCAATTTTTCATGAAAAAATTTTTTTCATGAAAAAATTAAATACACTATACGAAAACATCGCCTATTTTTGATGTATAAAATTTAATGCAAAAAATCGTCTAATTTTCATGCTAAAAATTTTTTGATGCAAAAATTAAATGGACTATACATCGTCCATTTTTTATGCAAAAAATTAAATGAATTATACATCCTTAATTTTTATATGGAAAAAAATTTAATGGACTATACATCGTCCATTTTTCCTGCCAAAAATTTTTTTATGCAAAAAATTTAATGGACTATACATTGTCCATTTTGCATGGCAAAAATTTTTTATGCAAAAAATTTAATAGACTATACGTCGTTTATATTTATGCAAAAAATTAAATGAATTTACACAAAAAATTTTTTTTACAAAAAATTTAATGGACTATACAATTTTTTATGCAACAAATTTAATCGACTATACATCGTCCATTTTTTATGCAAAAAATTAAATGAATTATACATCGCTAATTTGTTTAAGCAAAAAATTTAAAGGGCTATACATCGTCCATTTTTCACGCTAAAAATTTTTTTAAGCAAAAAATTTAATGGGCTATATATACATCGTCCATTTTTCACGCTAAAAATTTTTTTAAGCAAAAAATTTAATGGGCTATACATCGTCTATTTTTAATGCTAAAAATTTTTTATGCAAAAAATTTAACGGACTATACATCGTCCATTTTGCATGCCAAAAATTTTTTATGCAAAATATTAAATGGATTATATACATCGTTAATTTTTTTATGCAAAAAACTTATGGACTATATATCATCCATTTTTAATACTAAAAATTTTTTATGCAAAAAATTTAATGGAATGGTCCATTTTTTATGCAAAAAATTAAATGAATGATGATCGTTAAAATTTTTAAGCAAAAAATGTAATGGACTATACATCGTCCATTTTGCATAGCAAAAATTTTTTTATTCAAAAAAATGTAATGGACTATAGATCGTCCATTTTGTATAGCAAAAATTTTTTTATACAAAAAATTTAATGGACTATACATCGTCCATTTTTTATGCAAAAAATTTAATGGATTATACATCGTTTTAATGGACTATACAACGACCATTTTTTATCAAAGTAATTTAATTGGATTTATATTATACATCGTTAATTTTTTTATGCAAAAACATCGTCCATTTTTCACGCTAAAAATTTTTTTATACAAAAAATTTAATGGACTATACATCGTGCATTTTTTATGCAAAAAATTTAATGGATTATACATCGTTTTAATGGACTATACATCGTCAAAAAATCGTGCAAAAAATTTAATGGATTATACATCGTTTAAATGGACTATTTATGGTCCATTTTTTATTAAGATAATTTAATTGGATTTATATTATACATCGTTAATTTTTTTATGCAAAAACATCGTCCATTTTTCACGCTAAAACTTTTTATTCAAAAAATTTAATTTAATTTTTCATACGAAAAATTATTTTGCAAAAAATTTAATGGACTATACATTGTCCATTTTTCATGCGAAAAATTTTTAATGCAATAAATTTAATGGGCTATACATCGTCCATTTTTTATGCTAAAAATTTTTTATGCAAAAAATTTAATGGACTATACATCGTGCATTTTTTATGCAAAAAATTTAATGGATTATACATCGTTTTAATGGACTATACATCGTCAATTTTTTTTTTTAAATTTAATTGGATTTATATTATACATCGTTAATTTTTTTATGCAAAATATTTAATAAACTATACATCGTCCATTTTGCATGCCAAAAATATTTTATGCAAAAAACTTAACGGACTATACATCGTCCATTTTTCACGCTAAAAATTTTTTTAAGCAAAAAATTTAATGGGCTATAATACATCGTCCATTTTTAGTGCTAAAAATTTTTTTTATGCAAAATATTTAATGGACTATATATCGTCCATTTTGCATGCCGAAAATTTTTTATGCCAAAAATTTAATGGACTTTACATCGTCCATTTTTAATGCTAAACATTTTTTAATGCAAAAAATTTAATGGACTACACATCGTGCATTTTTTATGCAAAAAATTTAATGGATTATACACCGTTTAAATGGACTATACATGGTCCATTTTTTATTAAAAAAATTTAATTGGATTTATATTATACTTCGTTAATTTTTTTATGCAAAAAATTTAATGGACTATACATCGTCCATTTTTTATGCAAAAAATTAAATGAATTATGCATCGTTAATTTTTTTCAGCAAAAAATTTAATGGGCTATACATCGTCCATTTTTATTGCTAAAAATTTTTTATGCAAAAAATTTAATGGAATGGTCCATTTTTTATGGAAAAAATTAAATGAAATATACATCGTTATTTTTTTTAAGCAAAAAATTTAATGGACTATACATCGTAAATTTTTCATGGAAAAAATTTTTTTATACAAAAAATTTAATGAACTAAACTTCGTCCATTTTTCATGCAAAATATTTTTTTATACAAAAAATATAATGGACTATACATCGTCCATTTTCCGCGCTAAAAATTTTTTAATGCAAAAAATTTAATGGACTACACATCGTGCATTATTTATGCTAAAAATTTTTTATGCAAAAAATTTAATGGACTATACATCGTGCATTTTTTATGCAAAAAATTTAATGGATTATACATCGTTTTAATGGACTATACATCGTCAATTTTTTTTTTAAAATTTAATTGGATTTATATTATACTTCGTTAATTTTTTTATGCAAAAAATTTAATGGGCTATACATCGTCCATTTTTAATGCTAAAAATTTTTTTTTATGCAAAAAATTTAATGGACTATACATCGTCCATTTTGCATGGCAAAAATTTTTTATGCAAAAAATTTAATGGACTATACATTGTAAATTTTTCATGCGAAAATTTTTTTTCCAAAAAATTTAATGGACTATACATTGTCCATTTTTCATGCGAAAAATTTTTTATGCAAAAAATTTAATGGACTATACATCGTCTATTTTTTATGGAAAAAATTAAATGCATTATAAATTTTTTTTATGGCCTATACATCGTCCATTTTTTTTTTAGATAATTTAATTGGATTTATATTATACATCGTTAATTTTTTTATGCAAAACCATCGTACATTTTTCACGCTAAAAATTTTTTATGCAAAAAATTTAATGGACTATACATTGTCAATTTTTCATGCGAAAATTTTTTTTGCAAAAAATTTAATGGACTATACATCGTCCATTTTTTATGCAAAAAATTAAATGAATTATACATCGTTAATTTTCTTATGCAAAAAATTTAATGGACTATACATCGTCCATTTTGCATGCCAAAAATTTTTTATGTATAAAATTTAATAGACTATACATCGTCCATTTTTTATGCTATACATCTTCCATTTTTCACGCTAAAAATTTTTTGAAGCAAAAAATTTAATGGGCTATACATCGTCCATTTGGCATGGCAAAAATTTTTTATGCAAAAAATTTAACGGACTATACATCGTCCATTTTTCATGCTAAAAATTTTTTATGCAAAAAATTTAATGGACTATACATCGCCCATTTTTTATGGAAAAAATTAAATGAATTATACATCGTTAATTTTTTAAGCAAAAAATTTAATGGACTATACAATGTCCATTTTGCATGGGAAAAATTTTTTATGCAAAAAATTTAATGGACTATACATTGTCCATTCCTCATGCGAAAAATTTTTTTGGAAAAAATTTAACGGACTATACATTGTCCATTTTTCATGCGAAAAATTTTTTATGCAAAAAATTTAATGGACTATACATCGTCCATTTTTTATGCAAAAAATTAAATGAATTATACATGGTTAATTTTTTTAAGCAAAAATTTAATGGGCTATACATCGTCCATTTTTCATGCTAAAAATATTTTTATGCAAAAAATTTAATGGACTATACATCGTCCATTTTTTATGCAAAAACTTAAATGGATTATACATCGTTTTAATGGACTATACATCGTCCATTTTTTTATTAAGATAATTTAATTGGATTTATATTATACATCGTTAATTTTTTTATGCAAAAACATCGTCCATTTTTCACGCTAAAAATTTTTTATGCAAAAAATTTAATGGACTATACATTGTCAATTTCTCATGCGAACAATTTTTTTGCAAAAAGTTTAATGGACTATACATTGTCCATTTTTCGTGCGAAGAATGAACTATACATCGTCCATTTTTATGCTAAAAATTTTTTTATGCAAAAAAATTAATGGACTAGATAGACATCGTCCATTTTTTATGCAAAAAATGAAATGAATTATACATCGTTAATTTTTTTAAGCAAAACATTTAATGGACTATCCGTTGTCCCTTTTGCATACGAAAAATTTTTTAAGCAAAAAATTTAATGGACTATATATACATCGTCCATTTTTTATGCAAAAAATTAAATGAATTATATATGGTTAATTTTTTTAAGCAAAAATTTAATGGGCTATACATCGTCAATTTTTCATGCTAAAAGTATTTTTATGCAAAAAATTTAATGGACTATACATCGTCCATTTTTCATGGAAAAATTTTTTTATACAAAAAATTTAATGGACTATACATCGTCCATTTTTTATTAAAAAAATTTAATTGGATTTATATTATACATCGTTAATTTTTTTATGCAAAAATATCGTCCATTTTTCATGCTAAAAATTTTTTATTGAAAAAATTTAATGGACTATACATCGTCCATTTTTTATGCAAAAAATTAAATGAATTATACAGTCACGCTAAAAATTTTTTTATGCAAAAAATTTAATGGACTAGACATCGTCCATTTTTTATGCAAAAAATTAAATGAATTATACATCGTTAATTTTTTTATGCAAAAACATCGTCCATTTTTCATGCGAAAAATTTTTTATGCAAAAAATTTAATGGACTATACATCGTCCATTTTTTATGCAAAAAATTAAATGAATTATACAGTCACGCTAAAAATTTTTTTATGCAAAAAATTTAATGGACCATACGTTGTCCCTTTTTCATACGAAAAATTTTTTAAGCAAAAAATTTAATGGACTATATACATCGTCCATTTTTTATGGAAAAAATTAAATGAATTATACATCGTTAATTTTTTAAGCAAAAAATTTAATGGACTATACATCGTCCATTTTGCATGGCAAAAATTTTATTATGCATAAAATTTAATGGACTATACATCGTCCATTTTTTATGGAAAAAATTAAATGAATTATACAGTCACGCTAAAAATTTTTTTATGCAAAAAATTTAATGGACCATACGTCGTCCCTTTTTCATGCGAAAAATTTTTTAAGCAAAAAATTTAATGGACTATACATCGTGTATTTTTCATGCAAAAAATTTTTTTATACAAAAAATTTAATGGACTATACATCGTCCATTTTGTATGCAAAAAATTTAATGGGCTATACACCGTCCATTTTTCACGCTAAAAATTTTTTATGCAAAAAATTAAATGAATTATACATGGTTAATTTTTTTAAGCAAAAAATTTAATGGGCTATACATCGTCCATTTTTCATGAGAACAATTTTTTAAGCAAAAAATTTAAAGGACTATACATCCATTTTGTATGCAAAAAAATTTTATGCAAAAAATTTAATGGGCTATACATCGTCCATTTTTCACGCTAAAAATTTTTTATGCAAAAAATTTAATGGACTATACATCGTCTATTTT
The DNA here is from genome assembly GCA_936439885.1 of Nowickia ferox. Taxonomy (NCBI): domain Eukaryota; kingdom Metazoa; phylum Arthropoda; class Insecta; order Diptera; family Tachinidae; genus Nowickia; species Nowickia ferox. Next base: position 6,476,043 of record OW387025.1, on the reverse strand, counting down.
TCTTGCAAAAAATTTTTTTATACAAAAAATTTAATGGACTATACATCGTCCATTTTGTATGCAAAAAGAATTTTATGCAAAAAAATTAATGGACTATACATCGACCATTTTTTATGCAAAAAATTAAATGAATTATACCTGGTTAATTATTTTAAGCAAAAAATTTAATGGGCTATACATTTTCCATTTTTTACGCTAAAAATTTTTTTAAGCAAAAAATTTAAGGGAATAGTCTATTTTTTATGCAAATAATTAAATGAAATATACATCGTTAATTTTTTTAAGCAAAACATTTAATGGACTATACGTTGTCCCTTTTTCATACGAAAAATTTTTTAAGCAAAAAATTTAATGGACTATACATCGTCCATTTTTTATGGAAAAAATTAAATGAATTATACATGGTTAATTTTTTTAAGCAAAAATTTAATGGGCTATATATCGTCAATTTTTCATGCTAAAAATTTTTTTATGCAAAAAATTTAAGGGACTATACATCATCCATTTTTCATGCAAAAAATTTTTTTACACAAAAAATTTAATGGACTATACATCGTCCATTTTTTAATAAAAAAAAATTTAATTGGATTTATATTATACATCGTTAATTTTTTTATGCAAAAACATCGTCCATTTTTCATGCAAAAAATTTTTTATGCAAAAAATTTAATGGACTATACATCGTCCATTTTTTATGCAAAAATTAAATGAATTATACGGTCACGGTAAAAATTTTTTCATGCAAAAAATTTAATGGACCTACGTTGTCCCTTTTTCATACGAAAAATTTTTTAAGCAAAAAATTTAATGGACTATACATCGTCTATTTTTCATGCAAAAAATTTTTTTATACAAAAAATTTAATGGACTATACATCGTCCATTTTTTATGCAAAAAATTAAATGAATTATACATCGTTAATATTTTAAACAAAAAATTTAATGGACTATACATCGTCCGTTTTGCATGGCAAAAATTTTTTTATGCCAAAAATTTAATGGACTATACATCGTCCATTTTTTATGCAAAAAATTATATGAATTATACATGGTTAATTTTTTTAAGCAAAAATTTATACATCGTCAATTTTTCATGCTAAAAATTTTTTTATGCAAAAAATTTAATGGACTATACATCGTCCATTTTGTATGCAAAAAGAATTTTATGCAAAAAATTTAATGGGCTATACATCGTCCATTTTTCACGCTAAAAATTTTTTATGCAAAAAATTTAATGGACTATACATCGTCCATTTTTTATGCAAAAATTAAATGAATTATACGGTCACGGTAAAAATTTTTTCATGCAAAAAATTTAATGGACCTACGTTGTCCCTTTTTCATACGAAAAATTTTTTAAGCAAAAAATTTAATGGACTATACATCGTCTATTTTTCATGCAAAAAATTTTTTTATACAAAAAATTTAATGGACTATACATCGTCCATTTTTATGCAAAAAATGAAATGCATTATACATCGTTAATTTTTTTAAGCAAAACATTTAATGGACTATACGTTGTCCCTTTTTCATACGAAAAATTTTTTAAGCAAAAAATTTAATGGACTATACATCGTCCATTTTTTATGCAAAAAATTAAATGAATTATACATCGTCCATTTTTCATGGAAAAAATTTTTTTATACAAAAAATTTAATGAACTAAACTTTGTCCATTTTTCATGCAAAAAAATTTTATACAAAAAATTTAATGGGCTATACATCGTCCATTTTTCACGCTAAAAATTTTTTATGCAAAAAATTAAATGAATTATACATGGTTAATTTTTTTAAGCACAAAATTTAATGGGCTATACATCGTACATTTTTCATGCTAAAAATTTTTTTATGCAAAAAATTTAAAGGTCTATACGTCGTCCATTTTGCAAGGCAAAAATTTTTTTATGCAAAAAATTAAATGGACTAGACATCGTCCATTTTTTATGCAAAAAATTAAATGAATTATACATGGTTAATTTTTTTAAGCAAAAAATTTAATGGGCTATAATCGTCCATTTTTCATACGAAAAATTTTTTATGCAAAAAATTTAATGGACTATATACATCGTCCATTTTTTTTGCAAAATATTAAATGAGTTATACAGTCACGCTAAAAATTTGTTTATGCAAAAAATTTAATGGACCATACGTTGTCCCTTTTTCATACGAAAAATTTTTTAAGCAAAAAATTTAATGGTCTATTCATCGTCTATTTTTCATGGAAAAAATTTTTTTATACAAAAAATTTAATGGACTATACATCGTCCATTTTGTATGCAAAAATAATTTTATGCAAAAAATTTAATGGGCTATACATCGTCCATTTTTCACGCTAAAAATTTTTTATGCAAAAAATTTAATGGACTATACATCGTCCATTTTTTATGCAAAAAATTAAATGAATTATACATCGTTAATTTTTTAAGCAAAAAATTTAATGGACTATACATCGTCCATTTTGCATGGCAAAAATTTTTTTATGCAAAAAATTTAATGGACTAGACATCGTCCATTTTTTATGCAAAAAGATTTTTATGCAAAAAATTTAATAGGCTATACATCGTCCATTTTTCACGCTAAAAATTTTTTTATGCAAAAAATTTAATGGACCATACGTTGTCCCTTTTTCATACGAAACATTTTTTAAGCAATAAATTTAATGGACTATACATCGTCTATTTTTCATGCAAAAAATTTTTTTATACAAAAAATTTAATGGACTATACATCGTCCATTTTGTATGCAAAAAGATTTTTATGCAAAAAATTTAATAGACTATACATCGTCCATTTTGTATGCAAAAAATTAAATGAATTATACATCGTTAATTTTTTAAGCAAAAAATTTTATAGGCTATACATTGTCCATTTTTCATGCTAAAAATTTTTTTATGCCAAAAATTTAATGGACTATTCATCGTCCATTTTTTATGCAAAAAATGAAATGAATTATACATCGTTAATTTTTTTAAGCAAAACATTTAATGGACTATACGTTGTCCCTTTTTCATACGAAAAATTTTTTAAGCAAAAAATTTAATGGACTATACATCGTCTATTTTTCATGCAAAAAATTTTTTTATACAAAAAATTTAATGGACTATACATCGTCCATTTTGTATGCAAAAAGAATTTTATGCAAAAAATTTAATGGGCTATACATCGTCCATTTTTCACGCAAAAAATTATTTATGCAAAAAATTTAATGGACTATACATCGTCCATTTTTTATGCAAAAAATTAAATGAATTATACATCGTTAATTTTTTAAGCAAAAAATTTAATGGGCTATACATCGTCCATTTTTCACGCAAAAAATTATTTATGCAAAAAATTTAATGGACTAGACATCGTCCATTTTTTATGCAAAAAATTAAATGAATTATACATGGTTAATTTTTTTAAGCAAAAAATTTAATGGGCTATACATCGTTCATTTTTCATGCTAAAAATTTTTTATGCAAAAAATATAATGGAATATACATCGTCCATTTTTTATGCAAAAAATTAAATGAATTATAAATGGTTAATTTTTTTAAGCAAAAAATTTAATAGGCTATACATCGTCCATTTTTCATGCTAAAAATTTTTTTATGCAAAAAATTTAATGGACTATAAATCGTCTATTTTTTATGCAAAAAATGAAATGAATTATACATAGTTAATTTTTTTAAGCAAAACATTTAATGGACTATACGTTGTGCCTTTTTTATACGAAAAATTTTTTAAGCAAAAAATTTAATGGACTATACATCGTCCATTTTTTATGCAAAAAATTAAATGAATTAGACATGGTTAATTTTTTTAAGCAAAAATTTAATGGGCTATACATCGTCAATTTTTCATGCTAAAAATTTTTTTATGCAAAAAATTTAATTTATACATCGTCCATTTTTAATGCAAAAAATTTTTTTATACAAAAAATTTAATGGACTATACATCGTCCATTTTTTATTAAAAAATTTAATTGGATTTATATTACATCGTTAATTTTTTTATGCAAAACCATCGTCCATTTTTCATGCGAAAAATTTTTTATGCAAAAAATTTAATGGACTATACATCGTTCATTTTTTATGCAAAAAATTAAATGAATTATACAGTCACGCTAAAAATTTTTTTATGGAAAAAATTTAATGGACCATACGTTGTCCCTTTTTCATACGAAACATTTTTTAAGCAAAAAATTTAATGGACTATACATCGTCTATTTTTCATGCAAAAAATTTTTTTATACAAAAAATTTAATGGACTATACATCGTCCATTTTGTATGCAAAAAGATTTTTATGCAAAAAATTTAATAGGCTATACATCGTCCATTTTTCACGCTAAAAATTTTTTATGCAAAAAATTTAATGGACTATACATCGTTCATTTTTTATGCAAAAAATTAAATGAATTATACAGTCACGCTAAAAATTTTTTTATGCAAAAAATTTAATGGACCATACGTTGTCCCTTTTTCATACGAAACATTTTTTAAGCAAAAAATTTAATGGACTATACATCGTCTATTTTTCATGCAAAAAATTTTTTTATACAAAAAATTTAATGGACTATACATCGTCCATTTTGTATGCAAAAAGATTTTTATGCAAAAAATTTAATAGACTATACATCGTCCATTTTGTATGCAAAAAGAATTTTATGCAAAAAATTTAATGGGCTATACATTGTTCATTTTTCACGCTAAAAATTTTTTATGCAAAAAATTAAATGAATTATACATGGTTAATTTTTTTAAGCAAAAAATTTAATGGGCCATACGTCGTCCATTTTTCATGCTAAAACTTTTTTAAGCAAAAAATTTAAAGGACTATACATCGTCCATTTTGCATGGCAAAAATTTTTTTATGCAAAAAAGTAAATGGACTAGACATCGTCCATTTTTTATGCAAAAAATTAAATGAATTATACATGGTTAATTTTTTTAAGCAAAAAATTTTATAGGCTATACATTGTCCATTTTTCATGCTAAAAATTTTTTTATGCCAAAAATTTAATGGACTATTCATCGTCCATTTTTTATGCAAAAAATTAAATGAATTATACATCGTTAATTTTTTTAAGCAAAACATTTAATGGACTATACGTTGTCCCTTTTTCATACGAAAAATTTTTTAAACAAAAAATTTAATGGACTATACATCGTCCATTTTTTATGCAAAAAATTAAATGAATTATACATGGTTAATTTTTTTAAGCAAAAAATTTTATAGGCTATACATTGTCCATTTTTCATGCTAAAAATTTTTTTATGCCAAAAATTTAATGGACTATTCATCGTCCATTTTTTATGCAAAAAATTAAATGAATTATACATCGTTAATTTTTTTAAGCAAAACATTTAATGGACTATACGTTGTCCCTTTTTCATACGAAAAATTTTTTAAGCAAAAAATTTAATGGACTATACATCGTCTATTTTTCATGCAAAAAATTTTTTTATACAAAAAATTTAATGGACTATACATCGTCCATTTTGTATGCAAAAAGAATTTTATGCAAAAAATTTAATGGGCTATACATCGTCCATTTTTCACGCAAAAAATTTTTTATGCAAAAAATTTAATGGACTAGACATCGTCCATTTTTTATGGAAAAAATTAAATGAATTATACATGGTTAATTTTTTTAAGCAAAAAATTTAATGGGCTATACATCGTTCATTTTTCATGCTAAAAATTTTTTTATGCAAAAAATTTAATGGAATATACATCGTCCATTTTTTATGCAAAAAATTAAATGAATTATACATGGTTAATTTTTTTAAGCAAAAAATTTTATAGGCTATACATTGTCCATTTTTCATGCTAAAAATTTTTTTATGCAAAAAATTAAATGGACTATACATCGTTCATTTTTTATGCAAAAAATTAAATGAATTATACAGTCACGCTAAAAATTTTTTTATGCAAAAAATTTAATGGACCATACGTTGTCCCTTTTTCATACGAAACATTTTTTAAGCAAAAAATTTAATGGACTATACATCGTCTATTTTTCATGGAAAAAATTTTTTTATACAAAAAATTTAATGGACTATACATCGTCCATTTTGTATGCAAAAAGATTTTTATGCAAAAAATTTAATAGGCTATACATCGTCCATTTTTCACGCTAAAAATTTTTTATGCAAAAAATTTAATGGACTATACATCGTTCATTTTTTATGCAAAAAATTAAATGAATTATACAGTCACGCTAAAAATTTTTTTATGCAAAAAATTTAATGGACCATACGTTGTCCCTTTTTCATACGAAACATTTTTTAAGCAAAAAATTTAATGGACTATACATCGTCTATTTTTCATGCAAAAAATTTTTTTATACAAAAAATTTAATGGACTATACATCGTCCATTTTGTATGCAAAAAGATTTTTATGCAAAAAATTTAATAGACTATACATCGTCCATTTTGTATGCAAAAAGAATTTTATGCAAAAAATTTAATGGGCTATACATTGTTCATTTTTCACGCTAAAAATTTTTTATGCAAAAAATTAAATGAATTATACATGGTTAATTTTTTTAAGCAAAAAATTTAATGGGCCATACGTCGTCCATTTTTCATGCTAAAAATTTTTTAAGCAAAAAATTTAAAGGACTATACATCGTCCATTTTGCATGGCAAAAATTTTTTTATGCAAAAAAGTAAATGGACTAGACATCGTCCATTTTTTATGCAAAAAATTAAATGAATTATACATGGTTAATTTTTTTAAGCAAAAAATTTAATGGGCTATACATCGTCCATTTTTCATGCTAAAAATTTTTTTATGCAAAAAATTTAATGGACTAGACATCGTCCATTTTTTATGCAACAAATTAAATGAATTATACATGGTTAATTTTTTTAAGCAAAAAATTTTATAGGCTATACATTGTCCATTTTTCATGCTAAAAATTTTTTTATGCCAAAAATTTAATGGACTATTCATCGTCCATTTTTTATGCAAAAAATTAAATGAATTATACATCGTTAATTTTTTTAAGCAAAACATTTAATGGACTATACGTTGTCCCTTTTTCATACGAAAAATTTTTTAAACAAAAAATTTAATGGACTATACATCGTCCATTTTTTATGCAAAAAATTAAATGAATTATACATGGTTAATTTTTTTAAGCAAAAAATTTTATAGGCTATACATTGTCCATTTTTCATGCTAAAAATTTTTTTATGCCAAAAATTTAATGGACTATTCATCGTCCATTTTTTATGCAAAAAATTAAATGAATTATACATCGTTAATTTTTTTAAGCAAAACATTTAATGGACTATACGTTGTCCCTTTTTCATACGAAAAATTTTTTAAGCAAAAAATTTAATGGACTATACATCGTCTATTTTTCATGCAAAAAATTTTTTTATACAAAAAATTTAATGGACTATACATCGTCCATTTTGTATGCAAAAAGAATTTTATGCAAAAAATTTAATGGGCTATACATCGTCCATTTTTCACGCAAAAAATTTTTTATGCAAAAAATTTAATGGACTAGACATCGTCCATTTTTTATGGAAAAAATTAAATGAATTATACATGGTTAATTTTTTTAAGCAAAAAATTTAATGGGCTATACATCGTTCATTTTTCATGCTAAAAATTTTTTTATGCAAAAAATTTAATGGAATATACATCGTCCATTTTTTATGCAAAAAATTAAATGAATTATACATGGTTAATTTTTTTAAGCAAACAATTTTATAGGCTATACATTGTCCATTTTTCATGCTAAAAATTTTTTTATGCAAAAAATTAAATGGACTAGACATCGTCCATTTTTTATGGAAAAAATTAAATGAATTATACATGGTTAATTTTTTTAAGCAAAAAATTTAATGGGCTATACATCGTTCATTTTTCATGCTAAAAATTTTTTTATGCAAAAAATTTAATGGAATATACATCGTCCATTTTTTATGCAAAAAATTAAATGAATTATACATGGTTAATTTTTTTAAGCAAAAAATTTTATAGGCTATACATTGTCCATTTTTCATGCTAAAAATTTTTTTATGCCAAAAATTTAATGGACTATTCATCGTCCATTTTTTATGCAAAAAATGAAATGAATTATACATCGTTAATTTTTTTAAGCAAAACATTTAATGGACTATACGTTGTCCCTTTTTCATACGAAAAATTTTTTAAGCAAAAAATCGTCTATTTTTCATGGAAAAAATTTTTTTATACAAAAAATTTAATGGACTATACATCGTCCATTTTGTATGCAAAAAGAATTTTATGCAAAAAATTTAATGGGCTATACATCGTCCATTTTTCACGCAAAAAATTTTTTATGCAAAAAATTTAATGGACTATACATCGTCCATTTTTTATGCAAAAAATTAAATGAATTATACATCGTTAATTTTTTAAGCAAAAAATTTAATGGACTATACATCGTCCATTTTGCATGGCAAAAATTTTTTTATGCAAAAAATTTAATGGACTAGACATCGTCCATTTTTTATGCAAAAAATTAAATGAATTATACATGGTTAATTTTTTTAAGCAAAAAATTTTATAGGCTATACATTGTCCATTTTTCATGCTAAAAAATTTTTTATGCCAAAAATTTAATGGACTATTTATTCATCGTCCATTTTTTATGCAAAAAATGAAATGAATTATACATCGTTAATTTTTTTAAGCAAAACATTTAATGGACTATACGTTGTCCCTTTTTCATACGAAAAATTTTTTAAGCAAAAAATTTAATGGACTATACATCGTCTATTTTTCATGGAAAAAATTTTTTTATACAAAAAATTTAATGGACTATACATCGTCCATTTTGTATGCAAAAAGAATTTTATGCAAAAAATTTAATGGGCTATACATCGTCCATTTTTCACGCAAAAAATTTTTTATGCAAAAAATTTAATGGACTATAATACATCGTCCATTTTTTATGCAAAAAATTAAATGAATTATACATCGTTAATTTTTTAAGCAAAAAATTTAATGGACTATACATCGTCCATTTTGCATGGCAAAAATTTTTTTATGCAAAAAATTTAATGGACTAGACATCGTCCATTTTTTATGCAAAAAATTAAATGAATTATACATGGTTAATTTTTTTAAGCAAAAAATTTTATAGGCTATACATTGTCCATTTTTCATGCTAAAAAATTTTTTATGCCAAAAATTTAATGGACTATTTATTCATCGTCCATTTTTTATGCAAAAAATGAAATGAATTATACATCGTTAATTTTTTTAAGCAAAACATTTAATGGACTATACGTTGTCCCTTTTTCATACGAAAAATTTTTTAAACAAAAAATTTAATGGACTATACATCGTCCATTTTTTATGCAAAAAATTAAATGAATTATACATGGTTAATTTTTTTAAGCAAAAATTTAATGGGCTATACATCGTCAATTTTTCATGCTAAAAATTTTTTTATGCAAAAAATTAATTTATACATCGTCCATTTTTCACGCAAAAAATTTTTTATGCAAAAAATTTAATGGACTATACATCGTCCATTTTTTATGCAAGAAATTAAATGAATTATACATCGTTAATTTTTTAAGCAAAAAATTTTATAGGTTATACATTGTCCATTTTTCATGCTAAAAATTTTTTTATGCCAAAAATTTAATGGACTATTCATCGTCCATTTTTTATGCAAAAAATGAAATGAATTATACATCGTTAATTTTTTTAAGCAAAACATTTAATGGACTATACGTTGTCCCTTTTTCATACGAAAAATTTTTTAAGCAAAAAATCGTCTATTTTTCATGGAAAAAATTTTTTTATACAAAAAATTTAATGGACTATACATCGTCCATTTTGTATGCAAAAAGAATTTTATGCAAAAAATTTAATGGGCTATACATCGTCCATTTTTCACGCAAAAAATTTTTTATGCAAAAAATTTAATGGACTATACATCGTCCATTTTTTATGCAAAAAATTAAATGAATTATACATCGTTAATTTTTTAAGCAAAAAATTTAATGGACTATACATCGTCCATTTTGCATGGCAAAAATTTTTTTATGCAAAAAATTTAATGGACTAGACATCGTCCATTTTTTATGCAAAAAATTAAATGAATTATACATGGTTAATTTTTTTAAGCAAAAAATTTTATAGGCTATACATTGTCCATTTTTCATGCTAAAAAATTTTTTATGCCAAAAATTTAATGGACTATTTATTCATCGCCCATTTTTTATGCAAAAAATGAAATGAATTATACATCGTTAATTTTTTTAAGCAAAACATTTAATGGACTATACGTTGTCCCTTTTTCATACGAAAAATTTTTTAAGCAAAAAATTTAATGGACTATACATCGTCTATTTTTCATGGAAAAAATTTTTTTATACAAAAAATTTAATGGACTATACATCGTCCATTTTGTATGCAAAAAGAATTTTATGCAAAAAATTTAATGGGCTATACATCGTCCATTTTTCACGCAAAAAATTTTTTATGCAAAAAATTTAATGGACTATATACATCGTCCATTTTTTATGCAAAAAATTAAATGAATTATACATCGTTAATTTTTTAAGCAAAAAATTTAATGGACTATACATCGTCCATTTTGCATGGCAAAAATTTTTTTATGCAAAAAATTTAATGGACTAGACATCGTCCATTTTTTATGCAAAAAATTAAATGAATTATACATGGTTAATTTTTTTAAGCAAAAAATTTTATAGGCTATACATTGTCCATTTTTCATGCTAAAAAATTTTTTATGCCAAAAATTTAATGGACTATTTATTCATCGTCCATTTTTTATGCAAAAAATGAAATGAATTATACATCGTTAATTTTTTTAAGCAAAACATTTAATGGACTATACGTTGTCCCTTTTTCATACGAAAAATTTTTTAAACAAAAAATTTAATGGACTATACATCGTCCATTTTTTATGCAAAAAATTAAATGAATTATACATGGTTAATTTTTTTAAGCAAAAAATTTTATAGGCTATACATTGTCCATTTTTCATGCTAAAAATTTTTTTATGCCAAAAATTTAATGGACTATTCATCATCCATTTTTTATGCAAAAAATGAAATGAATTATACATCGTTAATTTTTTTAAGCAAAACATTTAATGGACTATACTATAAATGAATTATACATCGTTAATTTTTTAAGCAAAAAATTTAATGGACTATACATCGTCCATTTTTTATGCAAAAAATTAAATGAATTATACATGGTTAATTTTTTTAAGCAAAAAATTTTATAGGCTATACATTGTCCATTTTTCATGCTAAAAATTTTTTTATGCAAAAAATTAAATGGACTAGACATCGTCCATTTTTTATGGAAAAAATTAAATGAATTATACATGGTTAATTTTTTTAAGCAAAAAATTTAATTTGCTATACATCGTTCATTTTTCATGCTAAAAATTTTTTTATGCAAAAAATTTAATGGAATTTACATCGTCCATTTTTTATGCAAAAAATTAAATGAATTATACATGGTTAATTTTTTTAAGCAAAAAATTTAATAGGCTATACATCGTCCATTTTTCATGCTAAAAATTTTTTTATGCCAAAAATTTAATGGACTATTCATCGTCCATTTTTTATGCAAAAAATGAAATGAATTATACATAGTTAATTTTTTTAAGCAAAACATTTAATGGACTATACGTTGTGCCTTTTTTATACGAAAAATTTTTTAAGCAAAAAATTTAATGGACTATACATCGTCCATTTTTTATGCAAAAAATTAAATGAATTAGACATGGTTAATTTTTTTAAGCAAAAAATTTAATGGACTATACATCGTCAATTTTTCATGCTAAAAATTTTTTTATGCAAAAAATTTAATTTATACATCGTCCATTTTTAATGCAAAAAATTTTTTTATACAAAAAATTTAATGGACTATACATCGTCCGTTTTTTATTAAAAAATTTAATTGGATTTATATTACATCGTTAATTTTTTTATGCAAAACCATCGTCCATTTTTCATGCGAAAAATTTTTTATGCAAAAAATTTAATGGACTATACATCGTTCATTTTTTATGCAAAAAATTAAATGAATTATACAGTCACGCTAAAAATTTTTTTATGCAAAAAATTTAATGGACCATACGTTGTCCCTTTTTCATACGAAACATTTTTTAAGCAAAAAATTTAATGGACTATACATCGTCTATTTTTCATGGAAAAAATTTTTTTATACAAAAAATTTAATGGACTATACATCGTCCATTTTGTATGCAAAAAGATTTTTATGCAAAAAATTTAATAGGCTATACATCGTCCATTTTTCACGCTAAAAATTTTTTATGCAAAAAATTTAATGGACTTATACATCGTTCATTTTTTATGCAAAAAATTAAATGAATTATACAGTCACGCTAAAAATTTTTTTATGCAAAAAATTTAATGGACCATACGTTGTCCCTTTTTCATACGAAACATTTTTTAAGCAAAAAATTTAATGGACTATATATACATCGTCTATTTTTCATGCAAAAAATTTTTTTATACAAAAAATTTAATGGACTGTACATCGTCCATTTTGTATGCAAAAAGATTTTTATGCAAAAAATTTAATAGACTATACATCGTCCATTTTGTATGCAAAAAGAATTTTATGCAAAAAATTTAATGGGCTATACATTGTTCATTTTTCACGCTAAAAATTTTTTATGCAAAAAATTAAATGAATTATACATGGTTAATTTTTTTAAGCAAAAAATTTAATGGGCCATACGTCGTCCATTTTTCATGCTAAAAATTTTTTAAGCAAAAAATTTAAAGGACTATACATCGTCCATTTTGCATGGCAAAAATTTTTTTATGCAAAAAAGTAAATGGACTAGACATCGTCCATTTTTTATGCAAAAAATTAAATGAATTATACATGGTTAATTTTTTTAGGCAAAAAATTTTATAGGCTATACATTGTCCATTTTTCATGCTAAAAATTTTTTTATGCCAAAAATTTAATGGACTATTCATCGTCCATTTTTTATGCAAAAAATGAAATGAATTATACATCGTTAATTTTTTTAAGCAAAACATTTAATGGACTATACGTTGTCCCTTTTTCATACGAAAAATTTTTTAAACAAAAAATTTAATGGACTATACATCGTCCATTTTTTATGCAAAAAATTAAATGAATTATACATGGTTAATTTTTTTAAGCAAAAAATTTTATAGGCTATACATTGTCCATTTTTCATGCTAAAAATTTTTTTATGCCAAAAATTTAATGGACTATTCATCGTCCATTTTTTATGCAAAAAATGAAATGAATTATACATCGTTAATTTTTTTAAGCAAAACATTTAATGGACTATACGTTGTCCCTTTTTCATACGAAAAATTTTTTAAGCAAAAAATTTAATGGACTATACATCGTCTATTTTTCATGCAAAAAATTTTTTTATACAAAAAATTTAATGGACTATACATCGTCCATTTTGTATGCAAAAAGAATTTTATGCAAAAAATTTAATGGGCTATACATCGTCCATTTTTCACGCAAAAAATTTTTTATGCAAAAAATTTAATGGACTATACATCGTCCATTTTTTATGCAAAAAATTAAATGAATTATACATCGTTAATTTTTTAAGCAAAAAATTTAATGGACTATACATCGTCCATTTTGCATGGCAAAAATTTTTTTATGCAAAAAATTTAATGGACTAGACATCGTCCATTTTTTATGCAAAAAATTAAATGAATTATACATGGTTAATTTTTTTAAGCAAAAAATTTTATAGGCTATACATTGTCCATTTTTCATGCTAAAAAATTTTTTATGCCAAAAATTTAATGGACTATTTCATCGTCCATTTTTTATGCAAAAAATGAAATGAATTATACATCGTTAATTTTTTTAAGCAAAACATTTAATGGACTATACTATAAATGAATTATACATCGTTAATTTTTTAAGCAAAAAATTTAATGGACTATACATCGTCCATTTTGCATGGCAAAAATTTTTTTATGCAAAAAATTTAATGAACTATATAAATCGTCTATTTTTCATGCAAAAAATTTTTTTATACAAAAAATTTAATGGACTATACATCGTCCATTTTGTATGCAAAAAGAATTTTATGCCAAAAATTTAATGGACTATACATCGTCCATTTTTTATGCAAAAAATTAAATTAATTAATTATACATCGTTAATTTTTTAAGCAAAAAATTTAATGGACTATACATCGTCTATTTTTCATGGAAAAAATTTTTTTATACAAAAAATTTAATGGACTATACATCGTCCATTTTGTATGCAAAAAGAATTTTATGCCAAAAATTTAATGGGCTATACATCGTCCATTTTTCACGCAAAAAATTTTTTATGCAAAAAATTTAATGGACTATACATCGTCCATTTTTTATGCAAAAAATTAAATGAATTATACATCGTTAATTTTTTAAGCAAAAAATTTAATGGACTATACATCGTCCATTTTGCATGGCAAAAATTTTTTTATGCAAAAAATTTAATGGACTAGACATCGTCCATTTTTTATGCAAAAAATTAAATGAATTATACATGGTTAATTTTTTTAAGCAAAAAATTTTATAGGCTATACATTGTCCATTTTTCATGCTAAAAATGTTTTTATGCCAAAAATTTAATGGACTATTCATCGTCCATTTTTTATGCAAAAAATGAAATGAATTATACATCGTTAATTTTTTTAAGCAAAACATTTAATGGACTATACGTTGTCCCTTTTTCATACGAAAAATTTTTTAAACAAAAAATTTAATGGACTATACATCGTCCATTTTTTATGGAAAAAATTAAATGAATTATACATGGTTAATTTTTTTAAGCAAAAAATTTTATAGGCTACACATTGTCCATTTTTCATGCTAAAAATTTTTTTATGCCAAAAATTTAATGGACAATTCATCGTCCATTTTTTATGCAAAAAATGAAATGAATTATACATCGTTAATTTTTTTAAGCAAAACATTTAATGGACTATACGTTGTCCCTTTTTCATACGAAAAATTTTTTAAGCAAAAAATTTAATGGACTATACATCGTCTATTTTTCATGCAAAAAAATTTTTTATACAAAAAATTTAATGGACTATAGTCCATTTTGTATGCAAAAAGAATTTTATGCAAAAAATTTAATGGGCTATACATCGTCCATTTTTCACGCAAAAAATTTTTTATGCAAAAAATTTAATGGACTATACATCGTCCATTTTTTATGCAAAAAATTAAATGAATTATACATCGTTAATTTTTTAAGCAAAAAATTTAATGGACTATACATCGTCCATTTTGCATGGCAAAAATTTTTTTATGCAAAAAATTTAATGAACTATATACATCGTCTATTTTTCATGCAAAAAATTTTTTTATACAAAAAATTTAATGGACTATACATCGTCCATTTTGTATGCAAATAGAATTTTATGCAAAAAATTTAATGGGCTATACATCGTCCATTTTTCACGCTAAAAATTTTATATGCAAAAAATTAAACGAATTATACACGGTTAATTTTTTTAAGCAAAAAATTTAATGGGCTATACATCGTCCATTTTTCATGGCAAAAATTTTTTATGCAAAAAATTTAATGGACTATACATCGTCCATTTTTTATGCAAAAAATTAAATTAATTAATTATACATCGTTAATTTTTTAAGCAAAAAATTTAATAGACTATACATCGTCCATTTTTCATGCAAAAAATTTTTTTATACAAAAAATTTAAAGAACTAAACTTTTTCCATTTTTTATGCAAAAAAATTTTATGCAAAAAATTTAATGGGCTATACATCGTCCATTTTTCACGCTAAAAATTTTTTATGCAAAAAATTAAATGAATTATACATGGTTAATTTTTTTAAGCAAAAAATTTAATGGACTATACATCGTCGATTTTGTATGCAAAAAAAATTTTATGCAAAAAATTTAATGGGCTATACATTGTCCATTTTTCACGCTAAAAATTTTTTATGCAAAAAATTAAATGAATTATACATGGTTAATTTTTTTAAGCAAAAAATTTAATGGGCTATACATCGTCCATTTTTCATGCTAAAAATTTTTTTATGCAAAAAATTTAATGGACGAGACATCGTCCATATTTTATGCAAAAAATTAAATGAATTATACATGGTTAATTTTTTTAAGCAAAAAATTTAATAGGCTATACATCGTCCATTTTTCATGCTAAAAATTTTTTTATGCAAAAAATTTAATGGACTATACATCGTCCATTTTTTATGCAAAAAATTAAATGAATTATACATGGTTAATTTTTTAAGCAAACAATTTAATGGACTATACATCGTCCATTTTGCATGGCAAAAATTTTTTTATGCAAAAAATTTAATGGACTAGACATCGTTCATTTTTTATGCAAAAAATTAAATGAATTATACATGGTTAATTTTTTTAAGCAAAAAATTTTATAGGCTATACATTGTCCATTTTTCATGCTAAAAATTTTTTTATGCCAAAAATTTAATGGACTATTTCATCGTCCATTTTTTATGCAAAAAATGAAATGAATTATACATCGTTAATTTTTTTAAGCAAAACATTTAATGGACTATACGTTGTCCCTTTTTCATACGAAAAATTTTTTAAACAAAAAATTTAATGGACTATACATCGTCCATTTTTTATGGAAAAAATTAAATGAATTATACATGGTTAATTTTTTTAAGCAAAAAATTTTATAGGCTATACATTGTCCATTTTTCATGCTAAAAATTTTTTTATGCCAAAAATTTAATGGACTATTCATCGTCCATTTTTTATGCAAAAAATGAAATTAATTATACATCGTTAATTTTTTTAAGCAAAACATTTAATGGACTATACGTTGTCCCTTTTTCATACGAAAAATTTTTTAAGCAAAAAATTTAATGGACTATACATCGTCTATTTTTCATGCAAAAAATTTTTTTATACAAAAAATTTAATGGACTATACATCGTCCATTTTTTATGCAAAAAATTAAATGAATTATACATGGTTAATTTTTTTAAGCAAAAAATTTTATAGGCTATACATTGTCCATTTTTCATGCTAAAAATTTTTTTATGCCAAAAATTTAATGGACTATTCATCGTCCATTTTTTATGCAAAAAATTAAATGAATTATACATCGTTAATTTTTTTAAGCAAAACATTTAATGGACTATACGTTGTCCCTTTTTCATACGAAAAATTTTTTAAACAAAAAATTTAATGGACTATACATCGTCCATTTTTTATGGAAAAAATTAAATGAATTATACATGGTTAATTTTTTTAAGCAAAAAATTTTATAGGCTATACATTGTCCATTTTTCATGCTAAAAATTTTTTTATGCCAAAAATTTAATGGACTATTCATCGTCCATTTTTTATGCAAAAAATGAAATGAATTATACATCGTTAATTTTTTTAAGCAAAACATTTAATGGACTATACGTTGTCCCTTTTTCATACGAAAAATTTTTTAAGCAAAAAATTTAATGGACTATACATCGTCTATTTTTCATGCAAAAAATTTTTTTATACAAAAAATTTAATGGACTATACATCGTCCATTTTTTATGCAAAAAATTAAATGAATTATACATCGTTAATTTTTTAAGCAAAACATTTAATGGACTATACGTTGTCCCTTTTTCATACGAAAAATTTTTTAAGCAAAAAATTTAATGGACTATACATCGTCCATTTTGCATGGCAAAAATTTTTTTATGCAAAAAATTTAATGAACTATATACATCGTCTATTTTTCATGCAAAAAATTTTTTTATACAAAAAATTTAATGGACTATACATCGTCCATTTTGTATGCAAATAGAATTTTATGCAAAAAATTTAATGGGCTATACATCGTCCATTTTTAACGCTAAAAATTTTATATGCAAAAAATTAAACGAATTATAACGGTTAATTTTTTTAAGCAAAAAATTTAATGGGCTATACATCGTCCATTTTTCATGGCAAAAATTTTTTATGCAAAAAATTTAATGGACTATACATCGTCCATTTTTTATGCAAAAAATTAAATTAATTAATTATACATCGTTAATTTTTTAAGCAAAAAATTTAATGGACTATACATCGTCCATTTTTAATTCAAAAAATTTTTTTATACAAAAAATTTAAAGAACTAAACTTTTTCCATTTTTCATGCAAAAAAATTTTATGCAAAAAATTTAATGGGCTATACATCGTCCATTTTTCACGCTAAAAATTTTTTATGCAAAAAATTAAATGAATTATACATGGTTAATTTTTTTAAGCAAAAAATTTAATGGACTATACATCGTCGATTTTGTATGCAAAAAAAATTTTATGCAAAAAATTTAATGGGCTATACATTGTCCATTTTTCACGCTAAAAATTTTTTATGCAAAAAATTAAATGAATTATACATGGTTAATTTTTTTAAGCAAAAAATTTAATGGGCTATACATCGTCCATTTTTCATGCTAAAAATTTTTTAAGCAAAAAATTTAAAGAACTATACATCGTCCATTTTGCATGGCAAAAATTTTTTTATGCAAAAAATTAAATGGACTAGACATCGTCCATTTTTTATGCAAAAAATTAAATGAATTATACATGGTTAATTTTTTTAAGAAAAAAATTTAATGGGCTATACATCGTCCATTTTTCATGCTAAAAATTTTTTTATTCAAAAAATTTAATGGACTAGAAATCGTCCATATTTTATGCAAAAAATTAAATGAATTATACATGGTTAATTTTTTTAAGCAAAAAATTTAATAGGCTATACATCGTCCATTTTTCATGCTAAAAATTTTTTTATGCCAAAAATTTAATGGACTATACATCGTCCATTTTTTATGCAAAAAATTAAATGAATTATACATCGTTAATTTTTTAAGCAAAAAATTTAATGGACATCGTCCATTAATGGACATCGTCCATTTTGCATGGCAAAAATTTTTTTATGCAAAAAATTTAATGGACTAGACATCGTCCATTTTTTATGCAAAAAATTAAATGAATTATACATGGTTAATTTTTTTAAGCAAAAAATTTTATAGGCTATAC
The DNA here is from genome assembly GCA_936439885.1 of Nowickia ferox. NCBI lineage: Eukaryota > Metazoa > Arthropoda > Insecta > Diptera > Tachinidae > Nowickia > Nowickia ferox. Next base: position 6,457,000 of record OW387025.1, on the reverse strand, counting down.
ATTGTCCATTTTTCATGCTAAAAATTTTTTTATGCCAAAAATTTAATGGACTATTCATCGTCCATTTTTTATGCAAAAAATGAAATGAATTATACATCGTTAATTTTTTTAAGCAAAACATTTAATGGACTATACGGTGTCCCTTTTTCATACGAAAAATTTTTTAAACAAAAAATTTAAAGAACTAAACTTTTTCCATTTTTCATGCAAAAAAATTTTATGGAAAAAATTTAATGGGCTATACATCGTCCATTTTTCACGCTAAAAATTTTTTATGCAAAAAATTAAATGAATTATACATAGTTAATTTTTTTAAGCAAAAAATTTAATGGACTATACATCGTCGATTTTGTATGCAAAAAAAATTTTATGCAAAAAATTTAATGGGCTATACATTGTCCATTTTTCACGCTAAAAATTTTTTATGCAAAAAATTAAATGAATTATACATGGTTAATTTTTTTAAGCAAAAAATTTAATGGCCTATACATTGTCCATTTTTCATTCTAAAAATTTTTTAAGCAAAAAATTTAAAGGACTATACATCGTCCATTTTGCATGGCAAAAATTTTTTTATGGAAAAAATTAAATGGACTAGACATCGTCCATTTTTTATGCAAAAAATTAAATGAATTATACATGGTTAATTTTTTTAAGAAAAAAATTTAATGGGCTATACATCGTCCATTTTTCATGCTAAAAATTTTTTTATGCAAAAAATTTAATGGACTAGATATCGTCCATATTTTATGCAAAAAATTAAATGAATTATACATGGTTAATTTTTTTAAGCAAAAAATTTAATAGGCTATATATACATCGTCCATTTTTCATGCTAAAAATTTTTTTATGCAAAAAATTTAATGGACTATACATCGTCCATTTGCAAAAAATGAAATGAATTATACATCGTTAATTTTTTTAAGCAAAACATTTAATGGACTATACGTTGTCCCTTTTTCATACGAAAAATTTTTTAAGCAAAAAATTTAATGGACTATACATCGTCCATTTTTTATGCAAAAAATTAAATGAATTATACATGGTTAATTTTTTTAAGCAAAACATTTAATGGGCTATCATCGTCAATTTTTCATGCAAAAAATATTTTTATGCAAAAAATTTAATGGACTATACATCGTCCATTTTTTATTAAAACAATTTAATTGGATTTATATTATACATCGTTAATTTTTTTATGCAAAAACATCGTCCATTTTTCATGGGAAAAATTTTTTATGCAAAAAATTTAATGGACTATACATCGTCCATTTTGTATGCAAAAAGAATTTTATGCAAAAAATTTAATGGGCTATACATCGTCCATTTTTCACGCTAAAAATTTTTTATGCAAAAAATTAAATGAATTATACATGGTTAATTTTTTTAAGCAAAAAATTTAATGGGCTATACATCGTCCATTTATCATGGCAAAAATTTTTTATGGAAAAAATTTAATGGACTATACATCGTCCATTTTTTATGCAAAAAATTAAATGAATTATACATCGTTAATTTTTTAAGCAAAAAATTTAATGGACTATACATCGTCCATTTTGCATGGCAAAAATTTTATTATGCAAAAAATTTAATGGACTATACATCGTCCATTTTTCATGGAAAAAATTTTTTTATACAAAACATTTAATGAACTAAACTTTGTCCTTTTTCATGCAAAAAAATTTTATGCAAAAAATTTAATGAGCTATACATCGTCCATTTTTCACGCTAAAAATTTTTTATGCAAAAAATTAAATGAATTATACATGGTTAATTTTTTTAAGCAAAATATTTAATGGACTATACATCGTCCATTTTATATGCAAAAAAAATTTTATGCAAAAAATTTAATGGGCTATACATTGTCCATTTTTCACGCTAAAAATTTTTTATGCAAAAAATTAAATGAATTATACATGGTTAATTTTTTTAAGCAACAAATTTAATGGGCTATACATCGTCCATTTTTCATGCTAAAAATTTTTTAAGCAAAAAATTTAAAGGACTATACATCGTCCATTTTGCATGGCAAAAATTTTTTTATGCAAAAAATTTAATGAACTATACATCGTCTATTTTTCATGCAAAAAAATTTTTTATACAAAAAATTTAATGGACTATACATCGTCCATTTTGTATGCAAAAAGAATTTTATGCAAAAAATTTAATGGGCTATACATCGTCCATTTTTCACGCTAAAAATTTTTTATGCAAAAAATTAAATGAATTATACATGGTTAATTTTTTTAAGCAAAAAATTTCATGGGGTATACATCGTCCATTTTTCATGCCAAAAATTTTTTATATATACATGGTTAATTTTTTTAAGCAAAAAATTTCATGGGCTATACATCGTCCTTTTTTCACGCTAAAAATTTTTTATGCAAAAAATTAAATGAATTATACATGGTTAATTTTTTTAAGCAAAAAATTTCATGGGGTATACATCGTCCATTTTTCATGCCAAAAATTTTTTATATATACATGGTTAATTTTTTTAAGCAAAAAATTTCATGGGCTATACATCGTCCATTTTTCATGCCAAAAATTTTTTATGCAAAAAATTTAATGGACTATACATCGTCCATTTTTTATACAAAAAATTAAATGAATTATACATCGTTAATTTTTTAAGCAAAAAATTCAATGGACTATACATCGTCCATTTTGCATGGCAAAAATTTTATTATGCAAAAAATTTAATGGACTATATATCGTCCATTTTGTATGCAAAAAAAATTTTATGCAAAAAATTTAATGGGCTATACATCGTCCATTTTTCATGCAAAAAATTTTTTTATACAAAAAATTTAATGAACTAAACTTTGTCCATTTTTCATGCAAACAAATTTTATGCAAAAAATTTAATGGGCTATACATCGTCAATTTTTCACGCTAAAAGTTTTTTATGCAAAAAATTAAATGAATTATACATGGTTAATTTTTTTAAGCAAAAAATTTAATGGACTATACATCGTCCATTTTGTATGCAAAAAAAATTTTATGCAAAAAATTTAATGGGGTATACATTGTCCATTTTTCACGCTAAAAATTTTTTATGCAAAAAATTAAATGAATTATACATGGTTAATTTTTTTAAGCAAAAAATTTAATGGGCTATACATCGTCCAATTTTTTATGCAAAAAATTAAATGAATTATACATGCTTAATTTTTTTAAGCAAAAAATTTAATAGGCTATACATCGTCCATTTTTCATGCTAAAAATTTTTTTATGCAAAAAATTTAATGGGCTATACATCGTCCATTTTTCACGCTAAAAATTTTTTATGCAAAAAATTTAATGGACTATACATCGTCCATTTTTTATGCTAAAAATTTTTTAAGCAAAAAATTTAAAGGACTATACATCGTCCATTTTGCATGGCAAAAATTTTTTTATGCAAAAAATTTAATGAACTATACATCGTCAATTTTTATGGAAAAAAATTTTTTATACAAAAAATTTAATGGACTATACATCGTCCATTTTGTATGCAAAAAGAATTTTATGCAAAAAATTTAATGGGCTATACATCGTCCATTTTTCACGCTAAAAATTTTTTATGCAAAAAATTAAATGAATTATACATGGTTAATTTTTTTAAGCAAAAAGTTTAATGGGCTATACATCGTCCAATTTTTTATGCAAAAAATTAAATGAATTATACATGGTTAATTTTTTTAAGCAAAAAATTTAATAGGCTATACATCGTCCATTTTTCATGCTAAAAATTTTTTTATGCAAAAAATTTAATGGGCTATACATCGTCCATTTTTCACGCTAAAAATTTTTTATGCAAAAAATTTAATGGACTATACATCGTCCATTTTTTATGCAAAAAATTAAATGAATTATACATCGTTAATTTATAAATCAAAATATTTAATGGACTATACATCGTCCATTTTGCATGGCAAAAATTTTTTCATGCAAAAAATTTTTTTATACAAAAAATTTAATGGACTATATGTACATCGTCCATTTTGTATGCAAAACGAATTTTATGCAAAAAATTTAATGGGCTATACATCGTCCATTTATCATGGCAAAAATTTTTTATGGAAAAAATTTAATGGACTATACATCGTCCATTTTGTATGCAAAAAAAAATTTTATGCAAAAAATTTAATTGGCTATACATTGTCCATTTTTCATGGGAAAAATTTTTTATGCAAAAAATTAAATGAATTATACATGGTTAATTTTTTTAAGCAAAATTTTAATGGGCTATACATCGTCCATTTTTCATGCTAAAAATTTTTTAAGCAAAAAATTTAAAGGACTATACATCGTCCATTTTGCATGGAAAAAATTTTTTTATACATGGTTAATTTTTTTAAGCAAAATTTTAATAGGCTATACATCGTCCATTTTTCATGCTAAAAAATTTTTTATGCAAAAAATTTAATGGGCTATACATCGTCCATTTTTCACGCTAAAAATTTTTTATGCAAAAAATTTAATGGACTATACATCGTCCATTTTTTATGCAAAAAATTAAATGAATTATACATCGTTAATTTTTTAAGCAAAATATTTAATGGACTATACATCGTCCATTTTGCATGGCAAAAATTTTTTTATGCAAAAAATTTAATGAACTATACATCGTCTATTTTTCATGCAAAAAGTTTTTTTATACAAAAAATTTAATGGACTATACATCGTCCATTTTGTATGCAAAACGAATTTTATGCAAAAAATTTAATGGGCTATACATCGTCCATTTTTCACGCTAAAAATTTTTTATGCAAAAAATTAAATAAATTATACATGGTTAATTTTTTTAAGCAAAAAATTTAATGGACTATACATCGTCCATTTTGTATGCAAAAAAAAAATTTTATGCAAAAAATTTAATTGGCTATACATTGTCCATTTTTCATGGCAAAAATTTTTTATGCAAAAAATTAAATGAATTATACATGGTTAATTTTTTTAAGCAAAATTTTAATGGGCTATACATCGTCCATTTTTCATGCTAAAAATTTTTTAAGCAACAAATTTAAAGGACTATACATCGTCCATTTTTCATGGCAAAAATTTTTTATGCAAAAAATTTAATGGACTATACGTCGTCCATTTTTTATGCAAAAAATTAAATGAATTATACATGGTTAATTTTTTTAAGCAAAAAATTTAATAGGCTATACATCGTCCATTTTTCATGCTAAACATTTTTTTATGCAAAAAATTTAATGGACCATACGTTGTACCTTTTTCATACGAAAAATTTTTTAAGCAAAAAATTTAATGGACTATACATCGTCTATTTTTTATGCAAAAAATTTTTTTATACAAAAAATTTAATGGGCTATACATCGTCCATTTATCATGGCAAAAATTTTTTATGCAAAAAATTTAATGGACTATACATCGTCCATTTTTTATGCAAAAAATTAAATGAATTATACATCGTTAATTTTTTAAGCAAAAAATTTAATGGACTATACATCGTCCATTTTGCATGTCAAAAATTTTATTATGCAAAAAATTTAATGGACTATACATCGTCCATTTTTCATGCAAAAAATTTTTTTATACAAAACATTTAATGAACTAAACTTTGTCCTTTTTCATGCAAAAAAATTTTATGGAAACAATTTAATGAGCTATACATCGTCCATTTTTCACGCTAAAAATTTTTTATGCAAAAAATTAAATGAATTATACATGGTTAATTTTTTTTAACAAAAAAAATAATGGACTATACATCGTCCATTTTGTATGCAAAAAAAATTTTATGCAAAAAATTTAATGGGCTATACATTGTCCATTTTTCACGCTAAAAATTTTTTATGCAAAAAATTAAATGAATTATACATGGTTAATTTTTTTAAGCAACAAATTTAATGGGCTATACATCGTCCATTTTTCATGCTAAAAATTTTTTAAGCAAAAAATTTAAAAGACTATACATCGTCCATTTTGCATGGCAAAAATTTTTTTATGCAAAAAATTTAATGAACTATACATCGTCTGTTTTTCATGCAAAAAAAATTTTTATACAAAAAATTTAATGGACTATACATCGTCCATTTTGTATGCAAAAAGAATTTTATGCAAAAAATTTAATGGGCTATACATCGTCCATTTTTCACGCAAAAATTTTTTATGCAAAAAATTAAATGAATTATACATGGTTAATTTTTTTAAGCAAAAAATTTCATGGGCTATACATCGTCCATTTTTCATGGCAAAAATTTTTTATGGAAAAAATTTAATGGACTATACATCGTCCATTTTGTATACAAAAAATTAAATGAATTATACATCGTTAATTTTTTAAGCAAAAAATTCAATGGACTATACATCGTCCATTTTGCATGGCAAAAATTTTATTATGCAAAAAATTTAATGGACTATATATCGTCCATTTTGTATGCAAAAAAAATTTTATGCAAAAAATTTAATGGGCTATACATCGTCCATTTTTCATGCAAAAAATTTTTTTATACAAAAAATTTAATGAACTAAACTTTGTCCATTTTTTATGCAAACAAATTTTATGCAAAAAATTTAATGGGCTATACATCGTCCATTTTTCACGCTAAAAATTTTTTATGCAAAAAATTAAATGAATTATACAAGGTTAATTTTTTTAAGGAAAAAATTTAATGGACTATACATCGTCCATTTTGTATGCAAAAAAAATTTTATGCAAAAAATTTAATGGGGTATACATTGTCCATTTTTCACGCTAAACATTTTTTATGCAAAAAATGAAATGAATTATACATGGTTAATTTTTTTAAGCAAAAAATTTAATAGGCTATACATCGTCCATTTTTCATGCTAAAAATTTTTTAAGCAAAAAATTTAAAGGACTATACATCGTCCATTTTTCACGCTAAAAATTTTTTATGCAAAAAATTTAATGGACTATACACGTCCATTTTTTATGCAAAAAATTAAATGAATTATACATCGTTAATTTTTTAAGCAAAATATTTAATGGACTATACATCGTCCATTTTGCATGGCAACATCGTCTATTTTTCATGCAAAAAACTTTTTTATACAAAAAATTTAATGGACTATACATCGTCCATTTTATGCAAAAAATTTTTTTATACAAAAAATTTAATGGACTATACATCGTCCATTTCTCATGCAAAAAATTTTTTTATGGAAAAAATTTAATGGACTATACATCGTCCATTATTCATGGTAAAAATTTTTTTATGCAAAAAATATAATGGACTATACATCGTCCATTTTTTATGGAACAATTTTTTTATGCAAAAAATTTAATGGACTATATATCGACCATTTTTCATGGCAAAAATTTTTTTATGCATAAAATTTAATGGACTATACATCGTTCATTTTTTATGCAAAAAATTTAATGGACTATACATCGTGCATTTTTCATGCCAAAAATTTTTTTATGCAAAAAATTTAATGGACTATACATCGTATATTTTTTATGCAAAAAATTAAATATATTATAAATCATTAATTTTTTTATGCAAAAAATTTAATGGACTATACATCGTCCATTTTTCATGGCAAAAATTTTTTTATGGAAAAAATTTAATGGACTATACATCGTCCATTTTTCATGCAAAAAATTTTTTTATGCAAAAAATTTAATGGACTATACATCGTCCATTTTTTATGCAAAAAATTTAATGAACTATACATCGTCCATTTTTCATGGAAAAATTTTTTATGCAAAAAATTTAATGGACTATACATCGTTAATTTTTTATGCAAAAAATTAAATAGATTATACATCGTTAAGTTTTTTATGCAAAAAATTTAATGGACTATACATCGTCCATTTTTCATGCCAAAAATTTTTTTATGCAAAAAATTTAATGGACTGTACATCGTCCATTTTTCATGGCAAAAATTTTTTTATGCAAAAAATTTAATGGACTGTACATCGTCCATTTTTCATGCCAAAAATTTTTTTATGCAAAAAATTTAATGGACTGTACATCGTCCATTTTTCATGCCAAAAATTTTTTTATGCAAAAAATTTAATGGACTATACATCGTTCATTTTTTATGCAAAAAATTAAATAGATTATACATCGTTAATTTTTTATGCAAAAAAATTAATGGACTATATACATCGTTAATTTTTCATGCTAAAAATTTTTTTATGCAAAAAATTTAATGGACTATACATCGTTAATTTTTTATGCAAAAAATTAAATAGATTATACATCGTTAATTTTTTTATGCAAAAAATTTAATGGACTATAGTCCATTTTTCATGGCAAAAATTTTTTTATGCAAAAAATTTAATGGACTATACATCGTCCATTTTTCATGCAAAAAATTTTTTTATGCAAAAAATTTAATGGACTATACATCGTCCATTTTTTATGGAAAAAATTTAATGAACTATACATCGTCCATTTTTTATGGAAAAATTTTTTTATGCAAAAAATTTAATGGACTATATATACATCGTCCACTTTTCATGGCAAAAATTTTTTTATGCAAAAAATTTAATGGACTATACATCGTTAATTTTTTATTTAATTTTTTGCATAAAAAATTAACGATGTATAGTCCATTAAATTTTTTGCATAAAAAAATTTTTGCCATGAAAAATGGACGATGTATATATAGTCCATTAAATTTTTTGCATAAAAAAATTTTTCCATAAAAAATGGACGATGTATAGTTCATTAAATTTTTTCCATAAAAAATGGACGATGTATAGTCCATTAAATTTTTTGCATAAAAAAATTTTTTGCATGAAAAATGGACGATGTATAGTCCATTAAATTTTTTGCATAAAAAAATTTTTGCCATGAAAAATGGACTATAGTCCATTAAATTTTTTGCATAAAAAAATTAACGATGTATAATCTATTTAATTTTTTGCATAAAAAATTAACGATGTATAGTCCATTAAATTTTTTGCATAAAAAAATTTTTAGCATGAAAAATTAACGATGTATATAGTCCATTAATTTTTTTGCATAAAAAATTAACGATGTATAATCTATTTAATTTTTTGCATAAAAAATGAACGATGTATAGTCCATTAAATTTTTTGCATAAAAAAATTTTTGGCATGAAAAATGGACGATGTACAGTCCATTAAATTTTTTGCATAAAAAAATTTTTGGCATGAAAAATGGACGATGTACAGTCCATTAAATTTTTTGCATAAAAAAATTTTTGCCATGAAAAATGGACGATGTACAGTCCATTAAATTTTTTGCATAAAAAAATTTTTGGCATGAAAAATGGACGATGTATAGTCCATTAAATTTTTTGCATAAAAAACTTAACGATGTATAATCTATTTAATTTTTTGCATAAAAAATTAACGATGTATAGTCCATTAAATTTTTTGCATAAAAAATTTTTCCATGAAAAATGGACGATGTATAGTTCATTAAATTTTTTGCATAAAAAATGGACGATGTATAGTCCATTAAATTTTTTGCATAAAAAAATTTTTTGCATGAAAAATGGACGATGTATAGTCCATTAAATTTTTTCCATAAAAAAATTTTTGCCATGAAAAATGGACGATGTATAGTCCATTAAATTTTTTGCATAAAAAAATTAATGATTTATAATATATTTAATTTTTTGCATAAAAAATATACGATGTATAGTCCATTAAATTTTTTGCATAAAAAAATTTTTGGCATGAAAAATGCACGATGTATAGTCCATTAAATTTTTTGCATAAAAAATTTTTAGCGTGAAAAATGGACGATGTATAGTCCTTTAAATTTTTTGCTTAAAAAATTTTTAGCATGAAAAATGGACGATGTATAGCCTATTAAATTTTTTGCTTAAAAAAATTAACCATGTATAATTCATTTCATTTTTTGCATAAAAAATGTTTAGCGTGAAAAATGGACAATGTATACCCCATTAAATTTTTTGCATAAAATTTTTTTTGCATACAAAATGGACGATGTATAGTCCATTAAATTTTTTCCTTAAAAAAATTAACCATGTATAATTCATTTAATTTTTTGCATAAAAAATTTTTAGCGTGAAAAATGGACGATGTATAGCCCATTAAATTTTTTGCATAAAATTTGTTTGCATAAAAAATGGACAAAGTTTAGTTCATTAAATTTTTTGTATAAAAAAATTTTTTGCATGAAAAATGGACGATGTATAGCCCATTAAATTTTTTGCATAAAATTTTTTTTGCATACAAAATGGACGATATATAGTCCATTAAATTTTTTGCATAATAAAATTTTTGCCATGCAAAATGGACGATGTATAGTCCATTGAATTTTTTGCTTAAAAAATTAACGATGTATAATTCATTTAATTTTTTGTATACAAAATGGACGATGTATAGTCCATTAAATTTTTTGCATAAAAAATTTTTGGCATGAAAAATGGACGATGTATAGCCCATGAAATTTTTTGCTTAAAAAAATTAACCATGTATAATTCATTTAATTTTTTGCATAAAAAATTTTTGCGTGAAAAATGGACGATGTATAGCCCATTAAATTTTTTGCATAAAATTCTTTTTGCATACAAAATGGACGATGTATAGTCCATTAAATTTTTTGTATAAAAATTTTTTTTGCATGAAAAACAGACGATGTATAGTTCATTAAATTTTTTGCATAAAAAAATTTTTGCCATGCAAAATGGACGATGTATAGTCTTTTAAATTTTTTGCTTAAAAAATTTTTAGCATGAAAAATGGACGATGTATAGCCCATTAAATTTGTTGCTTAAAAAAATTAACCATGTATAATTCATTTAATTTTTTGCATAAAAAATTTTTAGCGTGAAAAATGGACAATGTATAGCCCATTAAATTTTTTGCATAAAATTTTTTTTGCATACAAAATGGACGATGTATAGTCCATTATTTTTTTTGTTAAAAAAAATTAACCATGTATAATTCATTTAATTTTTTGCATAAAAAATTTTTAGCGTGAAAAATGGACGATGTATAGCTCATTAAATTTTTTCCATAAAATTTTTTTGCATGAAAAAGGACAAAGTTTAGTTCATTAAATGTTTTGTATAAAAAAATTTTTTGCATGAAAAATGGACGATGTATAGTCCATTAAATTTTTTGCATAATAAAATTTTTGACATGCAAAATGGACGATGTATAGTCCATTAAATTTTTTGCTTAAAAAATTAACGATGTATAATTCATTTAATTTTTTGCATAAAAAATGGACGATGTATAGTCCATTAAATTTTTTGCATAAAAAATTTTTGCCATGATAAATGGACGATGTATAGCCCATTAAATTTTTTGTATAAAAAAATTTTTTGCATAAAAAATAGACGATGTATAGTCCATTAAATTTTTTGCTTAAAAAATTTTTCGTATGAAAAAGGTACAACGTATGGTCCATTAAATTTTTTGCATAAAAAAATGTTTAGCATGAAAAATGGACGATGTATAGCCTATTAAATTTTTTGCTTAAAAAAATTAACCATGTATAATTCATTTAATTTTTTGCATAAAAAATGGACGACGTATAGTCCATTAAATTTTTTGCATAAAAAATTTTTGCCATGAAAAATGGACGATGTACAACAATCCATTAAATTTTTTGCATAAAAAAATTTTTGGCATGAAAAATGGACGATGTATAGTCCATTAAATTTTTTGCATAAAAAAATTTTTGCCATGAAAAATGGACGATGTACAGTCCATTAAATTTTTTGCATAAAAAAATTTTTGGCATGAAAAATGGACGATGTATAGTCCATTATATTTTTTGCATAAAAAATTTTTTAGCATGAAAAATGGACGATGTATAGCCTATTAAAATTTTGCTTAAAAAAATTAACCATGTATAATTCATTTAATTTTTTGCATAAAAAATTGGACGATGTCTAGTCCATTAAATTTTTTGCATAAAAAAATTTTTAGCATGAAAAATGGACGATGTATTATAGCCCATTAAATTTTTTGCTTAAAAAATTAACCATGTATAATTCATTTAATTTTTTGCATAAAAAATGGACGATGTCTAGTCCATTTAATTTTTTGCATAAAAAAATTTTTTAATGGACTGTACATCGTCCATTTTTCATGCCAAAAATTTTTTTATGCAAAAAATTTAATGGAGTATACATCGTTAATTTTTTATTCAAAAAATTAAATAGATTATACATCGTTAATTTTTCATGCTAAAAATTTTTTTATGCAAAAAATATAATGGACTATACATCGTCCATTTTTCATGCCAAAAATTTTTTTATGCAAAAAATTTAATGGACTGTACATCGTCCATTTTTCATGGCAAAAATTTTTTTATGCAAAAAATTTAATGGACTATACATCGTTCATTTTTACGCAAAAAATTAAATAGATTATACATCGTTAATTTTTTTATGCAAAAAAATTAATGGACTATACATCGTCCATTTTTCATGCCAAAAATTTAATGGACTATACATCGTCCATTTTTCATGCTAAAAATTTTTTTATGCAAAAAATATAATGGACTATACATCGTCCATTTTTCATGGCAAAAATTTTTTTATGCAAAAAATTTAATGGACTGTACATCGTCCATTTTTCATGGCAAAAATTTTTTTATGCAAAAAATTTAATGGACTATACATCGTTAATTTTTTATGCAAAAAATTAAATAGATTATACATCGTTAATTTTTTTATGCAAAAAAATTAATGGACTATATCGTTAATTTTTCATGCTAAAAATTTTTTTATGCAAAAAATATAATGGACTATACATCGTCCATTTTTCATGGCAAAAATTTTTTTATGCAAAAAATTTAATGGACTGTACATCGTCCATTTTTCATGCCAAAAATTTTTTTATGCAAAAAATTTAATGGACTATCATCGTTCATTTTTTATGCAAAAAATTAAATAGATTATACATCGTTAATTTTTTTATGCAAAAAAATTAATGGACTATACATCGTCCATTTTTCATGCCAAAAATTTAATGGACTATACATCGTCCATTTTTCATGCTAAAAATTTTTTTATGCAAAAAATATAATGGACTATACATCGTCCATTTTTCATGCCAAAAATTTTTTTATGCAAAAAATTTAATGGATTGTTGTACATCGTCCATTTTTCATGGCAAAAATTTTTTTATGCAAAAAATTTAATGAACTATACATCGTTCATTTTTTATGCTAAAAATTTTGTTATGCAAAGAATATAATGGACTATACATCGTCCATTTTTCATGGCAAAAATTTTTTTATGCAAAAAATTTAATGGACTGTACATCGTCCATTTTTCATGGCAAAAATTTTTTTATGCAAAAAATTTAATGGACTATACATCGTTAATTTTTTATGCAAAAAATTAAATAGATTATACATCGTTAATTTTTTTATGCAAAAAAATTAATGGACTATATCGTTAATTTTTCATGCTAAAAATTTTTTTATGCAAAAAATATAATGGACTATACATCGTCCATTTTTCATGGCAAAAATTTTTTTATGCAAAAAATTTAATGGACTGTACATCGTCCATTTTTCATGCCAAAAATTTTTTTATGCAAAAAATTTAATGGACTATCATCGTTCATTTTTTATGCAAAAAATTAAATAGATTATACATCGTTAATTTTTTTATGCAAAAAAATTAATGGACTATACATCGTCCATTTTTCATGCCAAAAATTTAATGGACTATACATCGTCCATTTTTCATGCTAAAAATTTTTTTATGCAAAAAATATAATGGACTATACATCGTCCATTTTTCATGCCAAAAATTTTTTTATGCAAAAAATTTAATGGATTGTTGTACATCGTCCATTTTTCATGGCAAAAATTTTTTTATGCAAAAAATTTAATGAACTATACATCGTTCATTTTTTATGCTAAAAATTTTGTTATGCAAAGAATATAATGGACTATACATCGTCCATTTTTCATGCCAAAAATTTTTTTATGCAAAAAATTTAATGGACTGTACATCGTCCATTTTTCATGCCAAAAATTTTTTTATGCAAAAAATTTAATGGACTATCATCGTTCATTTTTTATGCAAAAAATTAAATAGAGTATACATCGTTAATTTTTTTATGGAAAAAAATTAATGGACTATACATCGTCCATTTTTCATGCCAAAAATTTAATGGACTATACATCGTCCATTTTTCATGCTAAAAATTTTTTTATGCAAAAAATATAATGGACTATACATCGTCCATTTTTCATGCCAAAAATTTTTTTATGCAAAAAATTTAATGGATTGTTGTACATCGTCCATTTTTCATGGCAAAAATTTTTTTATGCAAAAAATTAAATAGATTATACATCGTTAATTTTTTTATGCAAAAAAATTAATGGACTATACATCGTCCATTTTTCATGCCAAAAATTTAATGGACTATACATCGTCCATTTTTCATGGAAAAAATTTTTTTATGCAAAAAATTTAATGCACTATACATCGTTAATTTTTTATGCAAAAAATTAAATAGATTGTACATCGTTAATTTTTTTATGCAAAAAATTTAATGGACTATACATCGTCCATTTTTCATGCAAAAAATTTTTTTATGCAAAAAATTTAATGGACTATACATCGTTAATTTTTTATGCAAAAAATTAAATAGATTATACATCGTTAATTTTTTTATGCAAAAAAATTAATGGACTATACATCGTCCATTTTTCATGCCAAAAATTTAATGGACTATACATCGTCCATTTTTCATGCTAAAAATTTTTTTATGCAAAAAATATAATGGACTATACATCGTCCATTTTTCATGGCAAAAATTTTTTTATGCAAAAAATTTAATGGACTGTACATCGTCCATTTTTCATGCCAAAAATTTTTTTATGCAAAAAATTTAATAGACAATACATCGTCCATTTTTCATGGCAAACATTTTTTTATGCAAAAATTTTAATGGACTATACATCGTCCATTTTTCATGCTAAAAATATTTTTATATAAAAAATTTAATGGACTATACATCGTACATTGTTTATGGAAAAATTTTTTCATGCCAAAAATTTAATGGACTATAATACATCGTCCATTTTTCATGGAAAAAATTTTTTTATGCAAAAAATTTAATGGACTATACATCGTCCATTTTTTATGCAAAAAATTTAGTGAACTATACATTGTCCATTTTTTATAGCAAAAATTTTTTATGCAAAAAATTTAATGGACTATACATCGTTCATTTTTTATGGAAAAAATTAAATAGATTATACATCGTTAATTTTTTTATGCAAAAAAATTAATGGACTATACATCGTCCATTTTTCATGGCAAAAATTTTTTTATGCAAAAAATTTAATGGACTGTACATCGTCCATTTTTCATGCCAAAAATTTTTTTATGCAAAAAATATAATGGACTATCATCGTTCATTTTTTATGCAAAAAATTAAATAGATTATACATCGTTAATTTTTTTATGCAAAAAAATTAATGGACTATACATCGTCCATTTTTCATGCCAAAAATTTAATGGACTATACATCGTCCATTTTTCATGCTAAAAATTTTTTTATGCAAAAAATATAATGGACTATACATCGTCCATTTTTCATGCCAAAAATTTTTTTATGCAAAAAATTTAATGGATTGTTGTACATCGTCCATTTTTCATGGCAAAAATTTTTTTATGCAAAAAATTTAATGAACTATACATCGTTCATTTTTTATGCTAAAAATTTTGTTATGCAAAGAATATAATGGACTATACATCGTCCATTTTTCATGCCAAAAATTTTTTTATGCAAAAAATTTAATGGACTGTACATCGTCCATTTTTCATGGCAAAAATTTTTTTATGCAAAAAATTTAATGGACTATCATCGTTCATTTTTTATGCAAAAAATTAAATAGAGTATACATCGTTAATTTTTTTATGGAAAAAAATTAATGGACTATACATCGTCCATTTTTCATGCCAAAAATTTAATGGACTATACATCGTCCATTTTTCATGCTAAAAATTTTTTTATGCAAAAAATATAATGGACTATACATCGTCCATTTTTCATGCCAAAAATTTTTTTATGCAAAAAATTTAATGGATTGTTGTACATCGTCCATTTTTCATGGCAAAAATTTTTTTATGCAAAAAATTAAATAGATTATACATCGTTAATTTTTTTATGCAAAAAAATTAATGGACTATACATCGTCCATTTTTCATGCCAAAAATTTAATGGACTATACATCGTCCATTTTTCATGCAAAAAATTTTTTTATGCAAAAAATTTAATGCACTATACATCGTTAATTTTTTATTGAAAAAATTAAATAGATTGTACATCGTTAATTTTTTTATGCAAAAAATTTTATGGACTATACATCGTCCATTTTTCATGCTAAAAATATTTTTATATAAAAAATTTAATGGACTATACATCGTACATTGTTTATGGAAAAATTTTTTCATGCCAAAAATTTAATGGACTATACATCGTCCATTTTTCATGCAAAAAATTTTTTTATGCAAAAAATTTAATGGACTATACATCGTCCATTTTTCATGGAAAAAATTTTTTTATGCAAAAAATTTAATGGACTATACATCGTCCATTTTTTATGCAAAAAATTTAGTGAACTATACATCGTCCATTTTTTATAGCAAAAATTTTTTTATGCAAAAAATTTAATGGACTATACATCGTTCATTTTTTATGGAAAAAATTAAATAGATTATACATCGTTAATTTTTTTATGCAAAAAAATTAATGGACTATACATCGTCCATTTTTTATGCAAAAAATTTAGTGAACTATATATACATCGTCCATTTTTTATAGCAAAAATTTTTTTATGCAAAAAATTTAATGAGCTATACATCGTCCATTTTTCATGGAAAAAATTTTTTTATGCAAAAAATTTAATGGACTATACATCGTCCATTTTTTATGCAAAAAATTAAGTGAACTATACATCGTCCATTTTTTATAGCAAAAATTTTTTTATGCAAAAAATTTAATGAGCTATACATCGTCCATTTTTCATGCAAAAAATTTTTTTATGCAAAAAATTTAATGGACTATACATCGTCCATTTTTTATGCAAAAAATTTAATGAACTATACATCGTCCATTTTTTATGGAAAAATTTTTTTATGCAAAAAATTTAATGGACTATATATACATCGTCCATTTTTCATGCCAAAAATTTTTTTATGCAAAAAATTTAATGGACTATACATCGTTAATTTTTTATGCAAAAAAGTAAATAGATTATACATCGTTAATTTTTTTATGCAAAAAATTTAATGGACTATAATCGTCCATTTTTCATGCCAAAAATTTTTTTATGCAAAAAATTTAATGTACTATCCATCGTTCATTTTTTATGCAAAAAATTAAATAGATTATACATCGTTAATTTTTTTATGCAAAAAATTTAATGGACTATACATCGTTCATTTTTTATGCAAAAAATTAAATAGATTATACATCGTTAATTTTTTTATGCCAAAAATTTAATGGACTATACATCGTCCATTTTTTATGCTAAAAATTTTTTTATGCAAAAAATATAATGGACTATACATCGTCTATTTTTCATGCCAAAAATTTTTTTATGCAAAAAATGTAATGGACTATACATCGTTCATTTTTTATGCAAAAAATTAAATAGATTATACATCGTTAATTTTTTTATACAAAAAATTTAATGGACTATACATCGTGCATTTTTCATGGCAAAAATTTTTTTATGCAAAAAATTTAATGGACTATAATACATCGTTCATTTTTTATGCAAAAAATTAAATAGATTCTACATCGTTAATTTTTTTATGCAAAAAATTTAATGGACTATACATCGTCCATTTTTCATGCAAAAAATTTTTTTATGCAAAAAATTTAATGGACTATACATCGTCCATTTTTCATGCTAAAAATTTTTTTATGCAAAAAATATAATGGACTATACATCGTCCATTTTTCATGGCAAAAATTTTTTTATGCAAAAAATTTAATGGACTATACATCGTCCATTTTTCATGCTAAAAATATTTTTATGCAAAAAATTTAATGGACTATACATCGTACATTGTTTATGGAAAAATTTTTTCATGCCAAAAATTTAATGGACTTACATCGTCCATTTTTCATGCTAAAAATATTTTTATGCAAAAAATTTAATGTACTATCCATCGTTCATTTTTTATGCAAAAAATTAAATAGATTATACATCGTTAATTTTTTTATGCAAAAAATTTAATGGACTATACATCGTCCATTTTTTATGCAAAAAAATTTTTTATGCAAAAAATTTAATGGACTATACATCGTTCATTTTTTATGGAAAAAATTAAATAGATTATACATCGTTAATTTTTTTATGCCAAAAATTTAATGAACTATAATCGTCCATTTTTCATGGAAAAAATTTTTTTATGCAAAAAATTTAATGGACTATACATCGTCCATTTTTCATGGAAAAAATTTTTTTATGCAAAAAATTTAATGGACTATACATTGTCCATTTTTCATGCAAAAAATTTAATGGACTGTACATCGTCCATTTTTCATGGCAAAAATTTTTTTATGCAAAAAATTTAATGGACTATACATCGTCCATTTTTTATGCAAAAAATTTAATGAACTATACATCGTCCATTTTTTATGCAAAAAATATAATGGACTATACGTCGTCCATTTTTCATGGCAAAAATTTTTTTATGCAAAAAATTTAATGGACTATACATCGTCCATTTTTTATGCAAAAAATATAATGGACTATACGTCGTCCATTTTTCATGCCAAAAATTTTTTTATGCAAAAAATTTAATGCACTATACATCGTTCATTTTTTATGCAAAAAATTAAATAGATTATACATCGTTAATTTTTTTATGCAAAAAATTTAATGGACTATACATCGTCCATTTTTCATGGAAAAAATTTTTTTATGCAAAAAATTTAATGGACTATACATCGTGCATTTTTCATGGCAAAAATTTTTTTATGCAAAAAATTTAATGGACTATAATACATCGTTCATTTTTTATGCAAAAAATTAAATAGATTATACATCGTTAATTTTTTTATGCAAAAAATTTAATGGACTATACATCGTCCATTTTTCATGCAAAAAATTTTTTTATGCAAAAAATTTAATGGACTATACATCGTCCATTTTTCATGCTAAAAATTTTTTTATGCAAAAAATATAATGGACTATACATCGTCCATTTTTCATGGCAAAAATTTTTTTATGCAAAAAATTTAATGGACTATACATCGTCCATTTTTCATGCTAAAAATATTTTTATGCAAAAAATTTAATGGACTATACATCGTACATTGTTTATGGAAAAATTTTTTCATGCCAAAAATTTAATGGACTTACATCGTCCATTTTTCATGCTAAAAATATTTTTATGCAAAAAATTTAATGTACTATCCATCGTTCATTTTTTATGCAAAAAATTAAATAGATTATACATCGTTAATTTTTTTATGCAAAAAATTTAATGGACTATACATCGTCCATTTTTTATGCAAAAAATTTTTTTATGCAAAAAATTTAATGGACTATACATCGTTCATTTTTTATGGAAAAAATTAAATAGATTATACATCGTTAATTTTTTTATGCCAAAAATTTAATGAACTATAATCGTCCATTTTTCATGGAAAAAATTTTTTTATGCAAAAAATTTAATGGACTATACATCGTCCATTTTTCATGGAAAAAATTTTTTTATGCAAAAAATTTAATGGACTATACATTGTCCATTTTTCATGCAAAAAATTTAATGGACTGTACATCGTCCATTTTTCATGGCAAAAATTTTTTTATGCAAAAAATTTAATGGACTATACATCGTCCATTTTTTATGCAAAAAATTTAATGAACTATACATCGTCCATTTTTTATGCAAAAAATATAATGGACTATACGTCGTCCATTTTTCATGCCAAAAATTTTTTTATGCAAAAAATTTAATGGACTATACATCGTCCATTTTTTATGCAAAAAATATAATGGACTATACGTCGTCCATTTTTCATGCCAAAAATTTTTTTATGCAAAAAATTTAATGCACTATACATCGTTCATTTTTTATGCAAAAAATTAAATAGATTATACATCGTTAATTTTTTTATGCAAAAAATTTAATGGACTATACATCGTCCATTTTTCATGCAAAAAATTTTTTTATGCAAAAAATTTAATGGACTATACATCGTCCATTTTTCATGCCAAAAATTTTTTTATGCAAAAAATTTAATGGACTATACATCGTCCATTTTTCATGCAAAAAATTTTTTTATGCAAAAAATATAATGGACTATACATCGTCCATTTTTCATGCCAAAAATTTTTTTATGCAAAAAATTTAATGGACTGTACATCGTCCATTTTTCATGCCAAAAATTTTTTTATGCAAAAAATTTAATGGACTATACATCTTTAATTTTTTATGCAAAAAATTAAATAGATTATACATCGTTAATTTTTTTATGCAAAAAAATTAATTATACATCGTCCATTTTGCATGCCAAAAATTTTTTTATGCAAAAAATTTATTGGACTATACATCGTTCATTTTTTATGCAAAAAATTAAATAGATTATACATCGTTAATTTTTTTATGCAAAAAATTTAATGGACTATACATCGTCCATTTTTCATGCCAAAAATTTTTTTATGCAAAAAATTTAATGGACTATACATCGTCCATTTTTCATGGAAAAAATTTTTTATGCAAAAAATTTAATGGACTATACATCGTCCATTTTTTATGCAAAAAATTTAATGAATTATACATCGTCCATTTTTTATGGAAAAATTTTTTTATGCAAAAAATTTAATGGACTATACATCGTGCATTTTTCATGGCAAAAATTTTTTATACAAAAAATTTAATGGACTGTAATGGACTATACGTTGTCCCTTTTTTATATGAAAAATTTTTTCAGCAAAAAATTTAATGGACTATACATCGTCCATTTTTTATGCAAAAAATTAAATGAATTATACACTCACGCTAAAAATTTCTTTATGCAAAAAATTTAATGGACTATACATCGTCTATTTTTCATGGAAAAAATTTTTTTATACAAAAAATTTAATGGACTATACATCGTCCATTTTGTATGCAAAAAGAATTTTATGCAAAAAATTTAATGGGCTATACATCGTCCATTTTTCACGCTAAAAATTTTTTATGCAAAAAATGAAATGAATTATACATGGTTAATTTTTTTAAGCAAAAAATTTAATGGGCTATACATCGTCCATTATTCATGGCAAAAATTTTTTATGCAAAAAATTTAATGGACTATACATCGTCCATTTTTTATGCAAAAAATTAAATGAATTATACATGGTTAATTTTTTTAAGCAAAAAATTTAATAGGCTATACATCGTCCATTTTTCATGCTAAACATTTTTTTATGCAAAAAATTTAATGGACCATACGTTGTCCCTTTTTCATACGAAAAATTTTTTAAGCAAAAAATTTAATGGACTATACATCGTCTATTTTTGATGCAAAAAATTTTTTTATACAAAAAATTTAATGGACTAAACATCGTCCATTTTTCATGCAAAAAAATTTTATGCAAAAAATTTAATGGGCTATACATCGTCCATTTTTCACGCTAAAAATTTTTTATGCAAAAAATTAAATGAATTATACATAGTTAATTTTTTTAAGCAAAAAATTTAATGGACTATACATCGTCCATTTTGTATGCAAAAAAAATTTTATGCAAAAAATTTAATGGGCTATACATTGTCCATTTTTCACGCTAAAAATTTTTTATGCAAAAAATTAAATGAATTATACATGGTTAATTTTTTTAAGCAAAAAATTTAATGGGCTATACATCGTCCATTTTTCATGCTAAAAATTTTTTAAGCAAAAAATTTAAGGGACTATACATCGTCCATTTTGCATGGCAAATATTTTTTTATGCAAAAAATTAAATGGACTAGACGTCGTCCATTTTTTATGCAAAAATTGAAATAAATTATACATCGTTAATTTTTTTAAGCAAAATATTTAATGGACTATACAATGTCCATTTTGCATGGGAAACATTTTTTTATGCAAAAAATTTAATGAACTATATATACATCGTCCATTTTGTATGCAAAAAGAATTTTAAGCAAAAAATTTAATGGGCTATACATCGTCCATTTTTCATGCCAAAAATTTTTTATGCAAAAAATTAAATGAATTATACATCGTTAATTTTTTAAGCAAAAAATTTAATGGACTATCGTCCATTTTGTATGCAAAAAGAATTTTATGGGCTATACATCGTCCATTTTTCACGCTAAAAATTTTTTATGCAAAAAATTTAATGGACTATACATCGTCCATTTTTTATGCAAAAAGAATTTTAAGCAAAAAATTTAATGGATATCGTCCATTTTTCATGCAAAAATTTTTTTTATACAAAAAATTTAATGAACTAAACATTGTTCATTTTTCATGCAAAAAAATTTTATGCAAAAAATTTAATGGGCTATACATCGTCCATTTTTCACGCTAAAAATTTTTTATGCAAAAAATTAAATGAATTATACATGGTTAATTTTTTTAAGCAAAAAATTTAATGGACTATACATCGTCCATTTTGTATGCAAAAAAAATTTTATGCAAAATATTTAATGGGCTATATATTGTCCATTTTTCACGCTAAAAATTTTTTATGCAAAAAATTAAATGAATTATACATGGTTAATTTTTTTATGCAAAAAATTTAATAGGCTATACATCGTAAATTTTTCATGCTAAAAATTTTTTTATGCAAAAAATTTAATGGACTATACATCGTCCATTTTGCATGCCAAACATTTTTTTATGCAAAAATTAAATGGACTAGACATCGTTTGTTTTTTATGGAAAAAATTAAATGAATTATACATGGTTAATTTTTTTAAGCAAAAAATTTAATGGGCTATACATCGTCCATTTTGTATGCAAAAAGAATTTCATGGAAAAAATTTAATGGGCTACACATCGTCCATTTTTCACGCTAAAAATTTTTTATGCAAAAAATTTAATCGACTAGACATCGTCCATTTTTTATCCAAAAAATTAAATGAATTATACATCGTTAATTTTTTAAGCAAAAAATTTAATGGACTATACATCGTCCATTTTGTATGCAAAAAGAATTTTATGGAAAAAATTTATTGGGCTTTACATCGTCCATTTTTCACGCTAAAAATTTTTTATGCAAAAAATAAATGAATTATAATGGTTAATTTTTTTATGCAAAAAATTTAATGTGCTACACATCGTCCATTTTTCATGCTAAAAATTTTTTTATTCAAAAAATTTAATGGACTAGACATCGTCCATTTTTTATGCAAAAAATTGAATGGACTATAGATCGTCCATTTTTTATTAAAAAAATTTAATTGGATTTATATTATACATCGTTATTTTTTTTATGCAAAAACATCGTCCATTTTTCATGCGAAAAATTTTTTATGCAAAAAATTTAATGGAATATACATCGTCCATTTTTTATGCAAAAAATGAAATGAATTATACATCGTTAATTTTTTTAAGCAAAACATTTAATGGACTATACATCGTTTATTTTGTATGCAAAACGAATTGTATGCAAAAAATTTAATGGGCTATACATTGTCCATTTTTCATGCGAAAAATTTTTTATACAACAAATTTAATGGGCAATACATTGTCCATTTTTCACGCTAAAAATTTTTTATGCAAAAAATTAAATGAATTATATATGGTTAATTTTTTTAAGCAAAAAATTTAATGGGCTATACATCGTCCATTTTTCATGCTAAAAATTTTTTAAGCAAAAAATTTAAAGGACTATACATCGTCCATTTTGCATGGCAAAAATTTTTTTATGCAAAAAATTAAATGGACTAGACATCGTCCATTTTTTATGCAAAAAATTAAATGAATTATACATGGTTAATTTTTTTAAGCAAAAAATTTAATGGGCTATATATCGTCCATTTTTCATGCTAAAATTTTTTTTATGCAAAAAATTTAATGGACTAGACATCGTCCATTTTTTATGTAAAAAATTAAATGAATTATACATGGTTAATTTTTTTAAGCAAAAAATTTAATAGGCTATACATCGTCCATTTTTCACGCTAAAAATTTTGTATGCAAAAAATTAAATGAATTATACATGGTTAATTTTTTTAAGAAAAAAATTTAATGGACTATACATCGTCCATTTTGTATGCAAAAAAAATTTTATGCAAAAAATTTAATAGGCTATACATCGTAAATTTTTCATGCTAAAAATTTTTTTATGCAAAAAATTTAATGGACTATACATCGTCCATTTTGCATGCCAAACATTTTTTTATGCAAAAAATTAAATGGACTAGACATCGTTTGTTTTTTATGGAAAAAATTAAATGAATTATATATGGTTAATTTTTTTAAGCAAAAAATTTAATGGGCTATACACCGCCCATGTTTCATGCTAAAAATTTTTTTATGCAAAAAATTTAATGGATCGTCCATTTTTTATGCAAAAATTGAAATGAATTATACATCGTTAATTTTTTTAAGCAAAATATTTAATGGACTATACGTTGTCCCTTTTTCATACGAAAAATTTTTTCAGCAAAAAATTTAATGGACTATACATCGTCCATTTTTTATACAAAAAATTAAATGAATTATACACTCACGCTAAAAATTTCTTTATGCAAAAAATTTAATGGACCATACGTTGTCCCTTTTTCATACGAAAAATTTTTTAAACAAAAAATTTAATGGAACAAACGCATAGATTGGTTCAATTTATAAGAAGAACACTCGAAGAAAAGAAGTATTGTTCTGCCCTCTTTATTGATGTTTCTCAAGCATTTGATAAAGTGTGGCATAGAGGCCTAATTTTAAAATTGAAGACATATCTACCAATAAACATTGTTAATCTTCTGCAAAGTTATATTCTTGCTCGAAAGTTCACTGTTGTGGAAGGAGACTTCATGAGTGCGTCCGAATCAATCTCATCCGGTGTGCCAC
The DNA here is from genome assembly GCA_936439885.1 of Nowickia ferox. Lineage (NCBI taxonomy): Eukaryota > Metazoa > Arthropoda > Insecta > Diptera > Tachinidae > Nowickia > Nowickia ferox. The sequence goes on along the minus strand of OW387025.1, from coordinate 6,432,069 downwards.
AGGGGAGCATACTGGGCCCAGTCTTGTATTTGATTTATACTTGTGATATGCCTTTGAGCAGCAATATCCATACATCTACATTTGCTGATGATACAGCCTGCCTTAGTATGCACGAAAACCCTCACGAGGCTTCCCGATATCTACAAGAACATATTACACAGCTGGAATTATGGTTAAACTTATGGAGAATTAAGGTAAACGAACAAAAGTGTGTTCAGGTAACATTTACTCTGCGAAAAGATACCTGTTCACCCATTCGAATCAATAATCAAGTTGTTCCTCAACATTCACATGTAAAATACCTTGGTATACACCTTGACCGACGGATAACATGGAAACACCATATTGACTCTAAGCTAATACAAATGAAACTAAAATTAACTCTGTTACATTGGCTGATTGGTAGAAATTCAACCCTGAGTCTAGATTGCAAACTTTTGATATACAAGTCGCTTTTGAAACCTATATGGTGCTACGGAATTCAGCTATGGGGCACTGCTTCAGCTTCAAATGTAGAGAAAATCCAACGAAGACAAAACAAAATTTTACGGTTAATAACATCGGCTCCATGGTACATAAGAAACTCAAATTTACATCGTGATCTAAATATGCCACAAGTGACTGAAGAAATTGCAAAATACTCAGGCAAATATTTAACTAAACTCGAGTCACACCCTAATCCGCTTGCTCGAAATATCTTGAACTTTACCGGACACATCCGCTTAAAAAAGAGGGACACAAGGGCTCTAATACTTACCACACCAGATGAAACTGTTTGAAATTATTTTTTTATTTTTATTTTTTGCTTTGCACAACTCTTATGTATTATGAATTACTATCACTAAGTTTATGTCCGACACTGGTCGGGCCTAATAATTATATTTAGATTTAAGATTTGAATACTTATTGTTAGTTCATTTTTGAAGATACAATAAATAAATATATGTATGCATAAAAAAAAAAAAAAAAAAAAAAAAAAAAATGGACTATACATCGTCTATTTTTCATGGAAAAAATTTTTTTATACAAAAAATTTGGACTATACATCGTCCATTTTGTATGCAAAAAGAATTTTATGCAAAAAATTTAATGGGCTATACATCGTCCATTTTTCACGCTAAAAATTTTTTATGCAAAAAATTTAATGGACTATACATCGTCCATTTTTTATGCAAAAAATTAAATGAATTATACATCGTTAATTTTTTAAGCAAAAAATTTAATGGACTATACATCGTCCATTTTTCATGGCAAAAATTTTTTATGCAAAAAATTTAATGATTAATTTATTTTTCTTGCTAAAAATTTTTTTATACTAAAAATTTAATGGACTATACATCGTCCATTTTGTATGCAAAAAGAATTTTATGCAAAAAATTTAATGGGCTATACATCATCCATTTTTCACGCTAAAAATTTTTTATGCAAAAAATGAAATGAATTATACATGGTTAATTTTTTTAAGCAAAAAATTTAATGGGCTATACATCGTCCATTTTTCATGCTAAAAATTTTTTAAGCAAAAAATTTAAGGGACTATACATCGTCCATTTTGCATGGCAAATATTTTTTTATGCAAAAAATTAAATGGACTAGACATCGTCCATTTATTATGCAAAAAATTAAATGAATTATACATGGTTAATTTTTTTAAGCAAAAAATTTAATGGGCTATACATCGTCCATTTTTCACGCTAAAAATTTTTTTTTGCAAAAAATTTAATGGACTAGACATCGTCCATTTTTTATGCAAAAAATTAAATGAATTATACATGGTTAATTTTTTTAAGCAAAAAATTTAATGGGCTATACATCGTCCATTTTTCACGCTAAAAATTTTTTATGCAAAAAATTTAATGGACTATACATCGTCCATTTTTTATGCAAAAAATTAAATGAATTATACATCGTTAATTTTTTAAGCAAAAAATTTAATGGACTATTATACATCGTCCATTTTTCATGGCCAAAATTTGTTATGCAAAAAATTTAATGATTAATTTATTTTTCTTGCTAAAAATTTTTTTATACTAAAAATTTAATGGACTATACATCGTCCATTTTTCATGCAAAAATTTTTTATACAAAAAATTTAATGAACTAAACTTTGTCCATTTTTCATGCAAAAAAATTTTATGCAAAAAATTTAATGGGCTATACATCGTCCATTTTTCACGCTAAAAATTTTGTATGCAAAAAATTAAATGAATTATACATGGTTAATTTTTTTAAGAAAAAAATTTAATGGACTATACATCGTCCATTTTGTATGCAAAAAGAATTTTATGCAAAAAATTTAATGGGCTATACATCGTCCATTTTTCACGCTAAAAATTTTTTATGCAAAAAATTAAATGAATTATACATGGTTAATTTTTATAAGCAAAAAATTTAATGGGCTATACATCGTCCATTTTTCATGCAAACAATTAAATGAATTATACAGTCACGCTAAAAATTTTTTTATGCAAAAAATTTAATGGACCATACGTCCAATTTCTATTAAAAAAATTTAATTGGATTTATATTATACATCGTAAATTTTTTTATGCAAAAACATCGTCCATTTTTCATGCGAAAAATTTTTTATGCAAAAAATTTAATGGACTATACATCGTCCATTTTTTATGCAAACAATTATATGAATTATACAGTCGCGCTAAAAATTTTTTTATGCAAAAAATTTAATGGACCATACGTTGTCCCTTTTTCATACGAAAACTTTTTTAAGCAAAAAATTTAATGGACTATAATCATCTATTTTTCATGGAAAAAATTTTTTTATACAAAAAATTTAATGGACTATACATCGTCCATTTTGTATGCAAAAAGAATTTTATGCAAAAAATTTAATGGGCTATACATCGTCCATTTTTCACGCTAAAAATTTTTTATGCAAAAAATTAAATGAATTATACATCGTTAATTTTTTAAGCAAAAAATTTAATGGACTATACATCGTCCATTTTGCATGGCAAAAATTTTATTATGCAAAAAATTTAATTTTAATCGTCCATTTTTCATGGAAAAAAATTTTTTATACAAAAAATTTAATGAACTAAACTTTGTCCATTTTTCATGCAAAAAAATTTTATGCAAACAATTTAATGGGCTATACATTGTCCATTTTTCACGCTAAAAATTTTTTATGCAAAAAATTAAATGAATTATACATGGTTAATTTTTTTAAGCAAACAATTTAATGGACTATACATCGTCCATTTTGTATGCAAAAAAAATTTTATGCAAAAAATTTAATGGGCTATACATTGTCCATTTTTGACGCTAAAAATTTATTATGCAAAAAATTAAATGAATTATACATGGTTAATTTTTTTAAGTAAAAAATTTAATGGGCTATACATCGTCCATTTTTCATGCTAAAAATTTTTTAAGCAAAAAATTTAAAGGACTATACATCGTCCATTTTGCATGGCAAAAATTTTTTTATGGAAAAAATTAAATGGACTAGACATCGTCCATTTTTTATGCAAAAAATTAAATGAATTATACATGGTTAATTTTTTTAAGAAAAAAATTTAAAGGACTATACATTGTCCATTTTGCATGGCAAAACTTTTTATGCAAAAACATCGTCCATTTTGCATGGCAAAAATTTTTTTATGCAAAAAATTAAATGTACTAGACATCGTCCATTTTTTATGCAAAAAATTAAATGAATTATACATGGTTAATTTTATTAAGCAAAAAATTAAATGGGCTATTATACATCGTCCATTTTTCATGCTAAAAATTTTTTATGCAAAAAATTAAATGAATTATACATCGTTAATTTTTTAAGCAAAAAATTTAATTATACAAAAAATTTAATGGACTATACATCGTCCAATTTGTATGCAAAAAGAATTTTATGCAAAAAATTTAATGGGCTATACATCGTCCATTTTTCACGCTAAAAATTTTTTATGCAAAAAATTAAATGAATTATACATGGTTATTTTTTTAAGCAAAAAATTTAAAGGACTATACATTGTCCATTTTGCATGGCAAAACTTTTTATGCAAAAAATTAAATGGACTAGACATCGTCCATCTTTTATGAAAAAATTAAATGAATTATATATGGTTAATTTTTTTAAGCAAAACATTTAATGGACTATACGTTGTCCCTTTTTCATACGAAAAATTTTTTATGCAAAAAATTTAATCGACTAGACATCGTCCATTTTTTATGCTAAAAATTTTTTTATGCAAAAAATTTAATGGACTATACATCGTCCATTTTTTATTAAAAAAATTTAATTGGATTTATATTATACATCGTTAATTTTTTTATGCAAAAACATCGTCCATTTTTCATGCGAAAAATTGTTTATGCAAAAAATTTAATGGACTATACATCGTCCATTTTTTATGCAAAAAATGAAATGAATTATACATCGTTAATTTTTTTAAGCAAAACATTTAATGGACTATACATCGTTTATTTTGTATGCAAAACGAATTTTATGCCATAAATTTAATGGGCTATACATCGTCCATTTTTCATGCGAAAAATTTTTTATGCAACAAATTTAATGGGCTATACATTGTCCATTTTTCACGCTAAAAATTTTTTATGCAAAAAATTAAATGAATTATACAGTCACGCTAAAAATTTTTTTATGCAAAAAATTTAATGGACCATACGTTGTCCCTTTTTCATACGAAAAATTTTTTAAGCAAAAAATTTAATGGACTATACATCGTCTATTTTTCATGGAAAAAATTTTTTTATACAAAAAATTTAATGGACTATACATCGTCCATTTTGTATGCAAAAAGAATTTTATGCAAAAAATTTAATGGGCTATACATCGTCCATTTTTCACGCTAAAAATTTTTTATGCAAAAAATTTAATGGACTATACATCGTCCATTTTTTATGCAAAAAGAATTTTATGCAAAAAATTTAATGGGCTGTACATCGTGCATTTTTCACGCTAAAAATTTTTTATGCAAAAAATTTAATGTACCAGACATCGTCCATTTTTTATGCAAAAAATTAAATGAATTATACATGGTTAATTTTTTTAAGCAAAAATTTAATGGGCTATACATGGTCAATTTTTCATGCTAAAAATTTTTTTATGCAAAAAATTTAATGGAATATACATCGTCCATTTTTTATTAAAAAAATTTAATTGGATTTATATTATACATCGTTAATTTTTTTATGCAAAAACATCATCCATTTTTCATGTGAAAAATTTTTTATGCAAAAAATTTAATGGATATACATCGTCCATTTTTTATGCAAAAAATTAAATGAATTATACAGTCACGCTAAAAATTTTTTTATGCAAAAAATTTAATGGACTATACATCGTCCATTTTGTATTCAAAAAGAATTTTAAGCAAAAAATTTAATGGGCTATATATACATCGTCCATTTTTCACGCTAAAAATTTTTTATGGAAAAAATTAAATGAATATCGTCCATTTTTTATGCAAAAAATTAAATGAATTATATATCGTTAATTTTTTAAGCAAAAAATTTAATGGACTATACATCGTCCATTTTTCATGAAAAAAAATTTTATGCAAAAAATTTAATGGGCTATACATCGTCCATTTTTCACGCTAAAAATTTTTTATGCAAAAAATTAAATGAATTATACGTGGTTAATTTTTTTAAGAAAAAAATTTAATAGACTATACATCGTCCATTTTGTGTGCAAAAAAAATTTTATGCAAAAAATTTAATAGGCTATACATCGTCCATTTTTCATGCGAAAAATTTTTTTATGGAAAAAATTTAATGGACTATATACCATCCATTTTTCATGCTAAAAATTTTTTTATGCAAAAAATTTAATGGACTATACATCGTCCATTTTTTATTAAAAAAATTTAATTGGATTTATATTATACATCGTTAATTTTTTTATGCAAAAACATCATCCATTTTTCATGCGAAAAATTTTTTATGCAAAAAATTTAATGGACTATACATCGTCCATTTTTTATGCAAAAGAAATGAATTATACAGTCACGCTAAAAATTTTTTTATGCAAAAAATTTAATGGACCATACGTTGTCCCTTTTTCATACGAAAAATTTTTTAAGCAAAAAATTTAATGAACTATACATCGTCCATTTTTCATGCTAAAAATTTTTTAAGCAAAAAATTTAAAGGACTATACATCGTCCATTTTGCATGGCAAAAATTTTTTTATGCAAAAAATTAAATGGACTAGACATCGTCCATTTTTTATGCAAAAAATTAAATGAATTATTCATGGTTAATTTTTTTAAGCAAAAAATTTAATGGGCTATACATCGTCCATTTTTCATGCTAAAAATTTTTTTATGCAAAAAATTTAAGGGGCTATACATCGTCCATTTTTCATGCTAAAAATTTTTTTATGCAAAAAATTTAATAGACTATACATCGACCATTTTTTTTGCAAAAAATGAAATGAATTATACATCGTTAATTTTTTTAAGTAAAACATTTAATGGACTATACGTTGTCCCTTTTTCATACGAAAAATTTTTTAAGCAAAAAATTTAATGGACTATACATCGTCCATTTTGTATGCAAAAAGAATTTTATGCAAAAAATTTAATGGGCTATACATCGTCCATTTGTCATGGCAAAAATTGTTTTATGTAAAAAAATTTAGTGAACTATACATCATCCATTTTCCATGCTAAAAATTTTTTTATGCAAAAAATTTAATGGACTAGACATCGTCCATTTTTTATGGAAAAAATTAATGAATTATACATGGTTAATTTTTTTAAGCAAAAAATTTAATGGGCTATACATCGTCCATTTTGCATGGCAAATATTTTTTTATGCAAAAAATTTAATGAACTATACATCGTCTATTTTTCATGCAAAAAATTTTTTTATACAAAAAATTTAATGGACTATACATCGTCCATTTTGTATGCAAAAAGAATTTTATGCAAAAAATTTAATGGACCATACGTTGTCCCTTTTTCATACGGAAAATTTTTTTAACAAAAAATTTAATGGACTATACATCGTCTATTTTTCATGCAAGAAATTTTTTTATACAAAAAATTTAATGGACTATCATCGTCCATTTTGTATTCAAAAAGAATTTTATGCAAAAAATTTAATGGGCTATACATTGTCCATTTTTCACGCTAAAAATTTTTTATGAAAAAAATTTAATGGACTATACATCGTCCATTTTTTATGCAAAAAATTAAATGAATTATACATCGTTAATTTTTTAAGCAAAAAATTTAATGGACTATACATCGTCCATTATGCATGGCAAATATTTTTTTATGCAAAAAATTTAATGAACTATACATCGTCTATTTTTCATGCAAAAATTTTTTTATACAAAAAATTTAATGGACTATACATCGTCCATTTTGTATGCAAAAAGAATTTTATGCAAAAAATTTAATGGGCTATACATCGTCCATTTTTCACGCTAAAAATTTTTTATGCAAAAAATTAAATGAATTATACATGGTTAATTTTTTTAAGCAAAAAATTTAATGAGCTATACATCGTACATTTTTCATGCCAAAAATTTTTTATGCAAAAAATTTAATGGACTATACATCGTCCATTTTTTATGGAAAAAATTAAATAAATTATACATCGTTAATTTTTTAAGCAAAAAATTTAATGGACATACATCGTCCATTTTGCATGGCATAAATTTTATTATGCAAAAAATTTAATGGACTATACATCGTCCATTTTTCATGCAAAAAATTTTTTTATACAAAAAATTTAATGAACTAAACTTTGTCCATTTTTCATGCAAAAAAATTTTATGGAAAAAATTTAATGGGCTATACATCGTCCATTTTTCACGCTAAAAATTTTTTATGCAAAAAATTAAATGAATTATACATGGTTAATTTTTTATGCAAAAAAATTAATGGACTATACATCGTCCATTTTTTATTAAAAAAATTTAATTGGATTTATATTATACATCGTTAATTTTTTTATGCAAAAACATCATCCATTTTTCATGCGAAAAATTTTTTATGCAAAAAATTTAATGGACTATATGCAAAAGAAATGAATTATACAGTCACGCTAAAAATTTTTTTATGCAAAAAATTTAATGGACCATACGTTGTCCCTTTTTCATACGAAAAATTTTTTAAGCAAAAAATTTAATGAACTATACATCGTCCATTTTTTATGCTAAAAATTTTTTAAGCAAAAAATTTAAAGGACTAGACATCGTCCATTTTTTATGCAAAAAATTAAATGAATTATTCATGGTTAATTTTTTTAAGCAAAAAATTTAATGGGCTATACATCGTCCATTTGTCATTGCAAGAATTGTTTTATGTAAAAAAATTTAGTGGAATATACATCATCCATTTTCCATGCTAAAAATTTTTTTATGCAAAAAATTTAATGGACTAGACATCGTCCATTTTTTATGGAAAAAATTAAATGAATTATACATGGTTAATTTTTTTAAGCAAAAAATTTAATGGGCTATACATCGTCCATTTTGCATGGCAAATATTTTTTTATGCAAAAAATTTAATGAACTATACATCGTCTATTTTTCATGCAAAAAATTTTTTTATACAAAAAATTTAATGGACTATACATCGTCCATTTTGTATGCAAAAAGAATTTTATGCAAAAAATTTAATGAACCATACGTTGTCCCTTTTTCATACGGAAAATTTTTTTAACAAAAAATTTAATGGACTATACATCGTCTATTTTTCATGCAAGAAATTTTTTTATACAAAAAATTTAATGGACTATCATCGTCCATTTTGTATTCAAAAAGAATTTTATGCAAAAAATTTAATGGGCTATACATTGTCCATTTTTCACGCTAAAAATTTTTTATGCAAAAAATTTAATGGACTATACATCGTCCATTTTTTATGCAAAAAATTAAATAAATTATACATCGTTAATTTTTTAAGCAAAAAATTTAATGGACATACATCGTCCATTTTGCATGGCATAAATTTTATTATGCAAAAAATTTAATGGACTATACATCGTCTATTTTTCATGCAAGAAATTTTTTTATACAAAAAATTTAATGGGCTATACATCGTCCATTTGTCATTGCAAGAATTGTTTTATGTAAAAAAATTTAGTGGAATATACATCATCCATTTTCCATGCTAAAAATTTTTTTATGCAAAAAATTTAATGGACTATACATCGTCCATTTTGTATGCAAAAAAAATTTTATGGAAAAAATTTAATGGACTAGACATCGTCCATTTTTTATGCAAAAAATTTTTTAAGCAAAAAATTTAATGGACTATACATCGTCCATTTTTTATGCAAAAAATTAAATGAATTATACATGGTTAATTTTTTTAAGCAAAAATTTAATGGACTATACATCGACCATTTTTTATGCAAAAAATTAAATGACTTATACATCGTTAATTTTTTTAAGCAAAACATTTAATGGACTATACGTTGTCCCTTTTTCATACGAAAAATGTTTTAAGCAAAAAATTTAATGGACTATACACCGTCCATTTTTTATGGAAAAAATTAAATGAATTATACATGGTTAATTTTTTTAAGCAAAAAATTTAATGAGCTATACATAGTCCATTTTTCATGCCAAAAATTTTTTATGCAAAAAATTTAATGGACTATATACATCGTCCATTTTTTATGCAAAGAATTAAATGAATTATACATCGTTAATTTTTTAAGCAAAAAATTTAATGGACTATACATCGTCCATTTTTCATGCTAAAAATTTTATTATGCAAAAAATTTAATGGACTATACATCGTCCATTTTTTATGGAAAAAAATTTTTTATACAAAAAATTTAATGAACTAAACTTTTTCCATTTTGTATGCAAAAAGATTTTTATGCAAAAAATTTAATGGGCTATACATCGTCCATTTTTCACGCTAAAAATTTTTTTTATGCAAAAAATTCAATGAATTATACATGGTTAATTTTTTTAAGCAAAAAATTTAATGAGCTATACATCGTCCATTTTTCATGCTAAAAATTTTTTTATGCAAAAAATTTAATGGACTAGACATCGTCCATTTTTTCTGCAAAAAATTAAATGAATTATTTATGGTTAATTTCTTTAAGCAAAAAATTTAATGGACTATACATTGTCAATTTTTCATGCGAAAAATTTTTTTGCAAAAAATTTAATGGGCTATACATTGTCCATTTTTCATACGAAAAAGTTTTTATGCAAAAAATTAAATGGACTATACATCGTCTATTTTGTATGCAAAAAGAATTTTATGAAAAAAAGTTAATGGGCCATACATCGTCCATTATTCACGCTAAAAATTTTTTATGCAAAAAATTTAATGGACTATACATCGTCCATTTTTTATGCAAAAAATTAAATGAATTATACAGTCACGCTAAAAATTTTTTTATGCAAAAAATTTAATGGACCATACGTTGTCACTTTTTCATACGAAAAATTTTTTAAGCAAAAAATTTAATGGACTATATGCATCGTCTATTTTTCATGCAAAAAATTTTTTTATACAAAAAATTTAATGGCCTATACATCGTCCATTTTGTATGCAAAAAGAATTTTATGCAAAAAATTTAATGGGCTATACATCGTCCATTTTTCACGCTAAAAATTTTTTATGCAAAAAATTAAATGAATTATACATGGTTAATTTTTTTAAGCAAAAAATTTAATGGGCTATACAACATCCATTTTTCATGGTAAAAATTTTTTTATGCAAAAAATTTAATGTTTACATTGTCCATTTTTCACGCGAAAAATTTTTTATGCAAAAAATTAAATGGACTAGACATCGTTAATTTTTTATGCAAAAAATTAAATGAATTATACATGGTTAATTTTTTTAAGAAAAAAATTTAATGGGCTATATAGACATCGTCCATTTTTCATGCTTAAAATTTTTTATGCAAAAAATTTAATGGACTAGACATCGTCCATTTTTTATGCAAAAAATTAAATGAATTATACATGGTTAATTTTTTTAAGCAAAAAATTTAATGGGCTATACATCGTCCATTTTTTATGCAAAAAATTAAATGAATTATACAGTCACGCTAAAAATTTTTTTATGCAAAAAATTTAATGGACCATACGTTGTCACATTTCATACGAAAAATTTTTTAAGCAAAAAATTTAATGGACTATATGCATCGTCTATTTTTCATGCAAAAAATTTTTTTATACAAAAAATTTAATGGCCTATACATCGTCCATTTTGTATGCAAAAAGAATTTTATGCAAAAAATTTAATGGGCTATACATCGTCCATTTTTCACGCTAAAAATTTTTTATGCAAAAAATTAAATGAATTATACATGGTTAATTTTTTTAAGCAAAAAATTTAATGGGCTATACAACATCCATTTTTCATGGTAAAAATTTTTTTATGCAAAAAATTTAATGTTTACATTGTCCATTTTTCACGCGAAAAATTTTTTATGCAAAAAATTAAATGGACTAGATATCGTTCATTTTTTATGCAAAAAATTAAATGAATTATACATGGTTAATTTTTTTAAGAAAAAAATTTAATGGGCTATATAGACATCGTCCATTTTTCATGCTTAAAATTTTTTATGCAAAAAATTTAATGGACTAGACATCGTCCATTTTTTATGCAAAAAATTAAATGAATTATACATGGTTAATTTTTTTAAGCAAAAAATTTAATGGGCTATACATCGTCCATTTTTCACGCTAAAAATTTTTTATGCAAAAAATTAAATGAATTATAATGGTTAATTTTTTTAAGCAAAAAATTTAATGGGCTATACATCGTCCATTTTTCATGGCAAAAATTTTTTATGCAAAAAATTTAATGGACTATACATCGTCTATGTTGTATGCAAAAAGAATTTTATGCAAAAAATTTAATGGGCTATACATCGTCCATTTTTCACGCTAAAAATTTTTAATGCAAAAAATGAAATGAATTATATATACATGGTTATTTTTTTTAAGCAAAAAATTTAATGGGCTATACATCGTCCATTTTTCACGCTAAAAATTTTTTATACAAAAAAATAAATGAATTATACATGGTTAATTTTTTTAAGCAAAAAATTTAATGGGCTATACATCGTCCATTTTTCATGCTAAAAATTTTTTTATGCAAAAAATTTAATGGACTTGACATCGTCCATTTTTTATGCAAAAAATTAAATGAATTATACATGGTTAATTTTTTTAAGCAAAAAATTTAAAGGACTATACTTTGTCCCTTTTTCATACGAAAAATTTTTTAAGCAAAAAATTTAATGGACTGTACATTGTCTATTTTAATGCAAAAAATTAAATGGATTATACATCGTTAATTTTTTATTAAAAAAATTTAATTGGATTTATATTATACATCGTTAATTTTTTTATGCAAAAACATCATCCATTTTTCATGCGAAAAATTTTTTATGCAAAAAATTAAATGGACTATACATCGACCATTTTTTATGCAAAAAATTAAATGAATTTTACATACACGCTAAAAAATTTTTTATGCAAAAAATTTAATGGACCATACGTTGTCCCTTTTTTATACGATAAATTTTTTAAGCAAAAAATTTAATGGACTATACATCGTCTATTTTTCATGGAAAAAATTTTTTTATACAAAAATTTTAATGGACTATACATCGTCCATTTTTTATGGAAAAAATTAAATGAATTATACATGGTTAATTTTTTTAAGCAAAAAATTTAATCGTCCATTTTACATGCTAAAAATTTTTTTATGGAAAAAATTTAATGGACTAGACATCGTCCATTTTTCATGCCAAAAATTAAATGAATTATACATGGTTAATTTTTTAAGCAAAAAATTTAATGGACTATACATCGTCCATTTTGCATGGCAAAAATTTTATTATGCAAAAAATTTAATGGACTATACATCGTCCATTTTTCATACGAAAAAGTTTTTATGCAAAAAATTAAATGGACTATACATCGTCTATTTTGTATGCAAAAAGAATTTTATGAAAAAAATTAAATGGGCCATACATCGTCCATTATTCACGCTAAAAATTTTTTATGCAAAAAATTTAATGGACTATACATCGTCCATTTTTTATGCAAAAAATTAAATGAATTATACAGTCACGCTAAAAATTTTTTTATGCAAAAAATTTAATGGACCATACGTTGTCACTTTTTCATACGAAAAATTTTTTAAGCAAAAAATTTAATGGACTATATGCATCGTCTATTTTTCATGCAAAAAATTTTTTTATACAAAAAATTTAATGGCCTATACATCGTCCATTTTGTATGCAAAAAGAATTTTATGCAAAAAATTTAATGGGCTATACATCGTCCATTTTTCACGCTAAAAATTTTTTATGCAAAAAATTAAATGAATTATACATGGTTAATTTTTTTAAGCAAAAAATTTAATGGGCTATACAACATCCATTTTTCATGGTAAAAATTTTTTTATGCAAAAAATTTAATGTTTACATTGTCCATTTTTCACGCGAAAAATTTTTTATGCAAAAAATTAAATGGACTAGACATCGTTCATTTTTAATGCAAAAAATTAAATGAATTATACATGGTTAATTTTTTTAAGAAAAAAATTTAATGGGCTATATAGACATCGTCCATTTTTCATGCTTAAAATTTTTTATGCAAAAAATTTAATGGACTAGACATCGTCCATTTTTTATGCAAAAAATTAAATGAATTATACATGGTTAATTTTTTTAAGCAAAAAATTTAATGGGCTATACATCGTCCATTTTTCACGCTAAAAATTTTTTATGCAAAAAATTAAATGAATTATAATGGTTAATTTTTTTAAGCAAAAAATTTAATGGGCTATACATCGTCCATTTTTCATGGCAAAAATTTTTTATGCAAAAAATTTAATGGACTATACATCGTCTATGTTGTATGCAAAAAGAATTTTATGCAAAAAATTTAATGGGCTATACAAAAAATTAAATGGATTATACATCGTTAATTTTTTATTAAAAAAATTTAATTGGATTTATATTATACATCGTTAATTTTTTTATGCAAAAACATCATCCATTTTTCATGCGAAAAATTTTTTATGCAAAAAATTAAATGGACTATACATCGACCATTTTTTATGCAAAAAATTAAATGAATTTTACATACACGCTAAAAAATTTTTTATGCAAAAAATTTAATGGACCATACGTTGTCCCTTTTTTATACGATAAATTTTTTAAGCAAAAAATTTAATGGACTATACATCGTCTATTTTTCATGGAAAAAATTTTTTTATACAAAAATTTTAATGGACTATACATCGTCCATTTTTTATGGAAAAAATTAAATGAATTATACATGGTTAATTTTTTTAAGCAAAAAATTTAATCGTCCATTTTACATGCTAAAAATTTTTTTATGGAAAAAATTTAATGGACTAGACATCGTCCATTTTTCATGCCAAAAATTAAATGAATTATACATGGTTAATTTTTTAAGCAAAAAATTTAATGGACTATACATCGTCCATTTTGCATGGCAAAAATTTTATTATGCAAAAAATTTAATGGACTATACATCGTCCATTTTTCATGCAAAAATTTTTTTATACAAAAAATTTAATGAACTAAACTTTGTCCATTTTGTATGGAAAAATAATTTTATGCAAAAAATTTAATGGGCTATACATCGTCCATTTTCCACGCTAAAAATTTTTTATGCAAAAAATTAAATGAATTGTACATGGTTAAATTTTTTAAGCAAAAAATTTAATGGGCTATACATCGTCCATTTTTCATGCTAAAAATTTTTTTATGCAAAAAATTTAATCGTCCATTTTTTATGCAAAAAATTAAATGAATTATACATCGTTAATTTTTTAAGCAAAAAATTTAATGGACTACACTTCGTCCATTTTGCATGGCAAAAATTTTATTATGCAAAAAATTTAATGGACTATGCAAAAAATTTAATGGACTATACATCGTCCATTTTTCATGCAAAAAATTTTTTTATACAAAAAATTAAATGAACTAAACTTTGTCCATTTTGTATGCAAAATAATTTTATGCAAAAATTTTAATGGGCTATACATCGTCCATTTTCCACGCTAAAAATTTTTTATGCAAAAAATTAAATGAATTGTACATGGTTAAATTTTTTAAGCAAAAAATTTAATGGGCTATACATCGTCCATTTTTCATGCTAAAAATTTTTTTATGCAAAAAATTTAATGGACTAGACATCGTCCATTTTTTATGCAAAAAATTAAATGAATTATACATGGTTAATATTTTTAAACAAAAAATTTAATGGACTATACGTTGTCCCTATACATCGTCCATTTTGCATGCCAAAAATTTTTTTATGCAAAAAATTTAATGAACTATACATCTTCTATTTTTCATGCAAAAAATTTTTTTATACAAAAAATTTAAGGGGCTATACATCGTCCATTTTGTATGCAAAAAAAATTTTATGCAAAAAATTTAATGGGCTATACATCGTCCATTTTGCACGCTAAAAATTTTTTATGCAAAAAATTAAATGAATTATACATGGTTAATTTTTTTAAGCAAAAATTTAATGGGCTATACATCGTCAATTTTTCATGCTAAAAATTTTTTTATGCTAAAAATTTAATGGACTAGACATCGTCCATTTCGCATGGCAAAAATTTTTTTATGCAAAAAATTTAATGAACTATACATCGTCTATTTTTCATGCAAAAAATGTTTTTATACAAAACTTTTAATGGACTTTACATCGTCCATTTTGTATGCAAAAAGAATTTTATGCAAAAAATTTAATGGGCTATACATCGTCCATTTTTCACGGTAAAAATTTTTTATGCAAAAAATTAAATGAATTATACATCGTTAATTTTTTAAGCAAAAAATTTAATGGGCTATACATCGTCCATTTTCCATGCTAAAAATTTTTTTATGCAAAAAATTTAATGGACTACACATCATCGTCCATTTTTCATGTTAAAAATTTTTTTATGCAAAAAATTTAATGGATTATATATATACATCGTTAGTTTTTTTATGCAAATAATTAAATGGATTATCAATCGTTAATTTTTTTATGCAAAAAACTTAATGGACTATATATCGTCCATTTTTCATGCAAAAAATTTTTTTATACAAAAAATTTAATGAACTAAACATTGTCCATTTTTCATGCGAAAAATTTTTTATGCAAAAAATTTAATGGACTATAAATCGTCCATTTTTTATGCAAAAAATTAAATGAATTATACATGGTTAATTTTTTTAAGCAAAAATTTTAATGGGCTATACATCGTCCATTTTTCACGCTAAAAATTTTTTATGCAAAAAATTAAATGAATTATACATGGTTAATTTTTTTAAGCAAAAAATTTAATGGCCTAAACATTGTCCATTTTTCATGCGAAAAATTTTTTATGCAAAAAATTTAATGGACTATACATCGTCCATTTTTTATGCAAAAAATTAAATGAATTATACATCGTTAATTTTTTAAGCAAAAAATTTAATGGACTATACATCGTCCATTATACAAAAAATTTAATGAACTAAACTTTGTCCATTTTTCATGCAAAAAAATTTTATGCAAAAAATTTAATGGGCTATACATCGTCCATTTATCACGCTAAAAATTTTGTATGCAAAAAATTAAATGAATCATACATGGTTAAATTTTTAAGCAAAAAATTTAATGGGCTATATATACATCGTCCATTTTTCATGCCAAAAATTTTTTATGCAAAAAATTTAATGGACTATACATCGTCCATTTTTTATGCAAAAAATTAAATGAATTATACATCGTTAATTTTTTAAGCAAAAAATTTAATGGGCTATACATCGTCCATTTTTCATGCAAAAACTTTTTTATACAAAAAATTTAATGAACTAAACTTTGTCCATTTTTCATGCAAAAAAATTTTATGGAAAAAATTTAATGGGCTATACATAGTCCATTTTTCATGCTAAAAATTTTTTAAGCAAAAAATTTAAAGGACTGTACATCGTCCATTTTGCATGGGGAAAATTTTTTTATGCAAAAAATTTAATGGACTTATACATCGTCCATTTTTTATGCAAAAAATGAAATGAATTATACATCGTTAATTTGTTAAAGCAAAACATTTAATGGGCTATACATCGTCCATTTTTCACCCTAAAAATTTTTTTAAACAAAAAATTTAATGGGCTGTACATCGTCCATTTTTCATACGAAAAAGTTTTTATGCAAAAAATTAAATGAATTATACAAGGTTAATTTTTTTAAACAAAAAATTTAATGAGCTATACATCGTCTATTTTTCACGCTAATAAGTTTTTTAAGCAAAAAATTTAATGGGCTATACATCGTCCATTTTTAATGCTAAAAATTTTTATGCAAAAATTTAATGGACTGTACATTGTCCATTTTTCATGCGAAAAATTTTTTATGCAAAAAATTTAATGGACTATACATCGTCCATTTTTTATGCAAAAAATTAAATGAATTATACATGGTTAATTTTTTTAAGCAAAAACTTAACGGGCTATATATAGTCAATTTTTCATGCTAAAAATTTTTTTATGCAAAAAATTTAATGGAATGGTCCATTTTGTATGCAAAAAATTAAATGAATTATACAAAAAAATTATGAATTATGTCCATATTTCATGCTAAAAATTTTTTTATGCAAAAAATTTAATGAAATATACATCGTCCATTTTTCATGGAAAAATTTTTTTATGCAAAAAATTCAATGAACTATACATCGTCCATTTTTCATGGAAAAAATATTTTAATACAAAAAATTTAATGATCTATACATCGTCCATTTTTCATGGAAAAAATTTTTTTATACAAAGAATTTAATTGACTATACATCGTCCATTTTGTATGCAAAAAAATTTTTATGCAAAAAATTTAATGGGCTATACATCGTCCATTTTTCACGCTAAAAATTTTTTTAAGCAAAAAATTTAATGGGCTATACATCGTCCATTTTTCATACGAAAAAGTTATTATGCAAAAAATTAAATGAATTATACATGGATAATTTTTTTAAGCAAAAAATTTAATGAGCTATACATCGTCCATTTTTCACGCTTAAAATTTTTTTAAGCAAAAAATTTAATGGGCTATACATCGTCCATTTTTAATGCTAAAAATTTTTTTATACAAAAAATTTAATGGACTATACATCGTCCATTTTGTATGCAAAAAGAATTTTATGCAAAAAATTTAATGGGCTATACATCGCCCATTATTCACGCTAAAAATTTTTTATGCAAAAAATTTAATGGGCTATACATCGTCCATTTTTCATACGAAAAAGTTTTTATGCAAAAAATTAAATGAATTATACATCGTTAATTTTTTTAAGCTAAAAATTTAATGGGCTATACATCGTCCATTTTTCATGATAAAAATTTTTTATGCAAAAATTTAACGGACTATACATTGTCTATTTTTCATGCGAAAAATTTTTTATGCAAAAAATTTAATGGGCTTTAATCGTCCATTTTTCACGCTAAAAATTTTTTTAAGCAAAAAATTTAATGGGCTATACATCGTCCATTCTTCATACGAAAAAGATTTTATTCAAAAAATTAAATGAATTATACATGGTTAATTTTTTTAAGCAAACAAATTAATGGGCTATACATCGTCCATTTTTTATGCAAAAAATTAAATGAATTATAGTTAATTTTTTTAAGCAAAAATTTAATGGGCTATACATCGTAAATTTTTCATGCTAAAAATTTTTTTAAGCAAAAATTTAATGAGCTATACATCGCTAATTTTTCACGCTAAAAATTTTTTTAAGCAAAAAATTTAATGGGCTATACATCGTCCATTTTTAATGGAAAAAAATTTTTTATGCAAAAAATTTAATGAACTATACATCGTCCATTTTTCACGCTAAAAATTTTGTATGCAAAAAAATTAAATGAATTATACATCGTTAATTTTTTAAGCAAAATATTTAATGGGCTATACATCGTCCATTTTTCATGAAAAAAATTTTTTAATACGAAAAATTTAATGAACTAAACTTTGTCCATTTTCATGGAAAAAAATTTTATGCAAAAAATTTGATGGGCTATACATCGTCCATTTTTCACGCTAAAAATTTTTTATGCAAAAAATTAAATGAATCATACATGGTTAATTTTTTTAAGCAAACAGTTTAATGGGCCATTTTTCATGCTAAAATTTTTTTTAACAAAAAATTTAAAGGACTATACATGGTCCATTTTGCATGGCGAAAATTTTTTTATGCAAAAAATTTAATGGACTATACATCGTCCATTTTTTATGCAAAAAATTAAATGAATTATAACATGGTTAATTTTTTTAAGCAAAAAATTTAATGGGCTATACATCGTCCATTTTTCAAGCTGAAAATTTTTTATGCAAAAAATTTAAAGGACTATACATCGTCCATTTTTCATGGAAAAAATTTTTTAATGCGAAAAATTTAATGAACTATACATCGTGCATTTTTCATGCAAAAAATTTTTTTATACAAAAAATTTAATGGACTAAACTTTGTCCATTTTTCACGCTAAAAATTTTTTTGAGCAAAAAATTTAATGGACTATACATCGTCCATTTTTTATGCAAAAAATTAAATGAATTATACATCGTTAATTTTTTAAGCAAAAAATTTAATGGACTATACATCGTCCATTTTGCATGGCAAAAATTTTTTTATGCAAAAAATTTAATGAACTATACATCGTCTATTTTTCTTGCTAAAAATTTTTTTATACAAAAAATTTAATGGACTATACATCGTCCATTTTGTATGCAAAAAGAATTTTATGCAAAAAATTTAATGGGCTATACATCGTCCATTTTTCACGCTAAAAATTTTTTATGCAAAAAATGAAATGAATTATACATGGTTAATTTTTTTAAGCAAAAAATTTAATGGGCTATACATCGTCCATTATTCATGGCAAAAATTTTTTATGCAAAAAATTTAATGGACTATACATCGTCCATTTTTTATGCAAAAAATTAAATGAATTATACATGGTTAATTTTTTTAAGCAAAAAATTTAATGGACTATATATACATCGTCCATTTTTCATGCAAAAAATTTTTTTATACAAAAAATTTAATGAACTAAACTTTGTCCATTTTTCATGCAAAAAATTTTTTTATACAAAAAATATAATGGACTGTGCATCGTCCATTTTGCATGCCAAAAATTTTTTATGTAAAAAAATTTAGTAGACTATACATCGTCCATTTTTCATGCTAAAAATTTTTTTATGCAAAAAATTTAATGGACTACAACACATCTTCCATATTCCATGTTAAAAATTTTTTTATGCAAAAAATTAAATGGATTATATACATCGTTAATTTTTTTATGCAAATAATTAAATGGATTATACATCGTTAATTTTTTTATGCAAAAAACTTAATGGACTATATATCGTCCCTTTTTAATGCTAAAAATTTTTTATGCAAAAAATTTATTAGAATGGTCCATTTTTTATGCAAAAAATTAAATGAATTATACATCGTTAATTTTTTTAAGCAAAAAATTTAATGGGCTATACATCGTCCATTTTCCATGCTAAAAATTTTTTATGCAAAAATTTAATGGACTATATATACATCGTCAATTTTTCACGCTAAAAATTTTTTTATGCAAAAAATTTAAAGGACTATACATCGTCCATTTTTCAATGAAAAAATTTTTTAAGCAAAAATTTTAATGGACTATACATCGTCCATTTTTTATGCAAAAAATTAAATGAATTATACATGGTTAATTTTTAAAGCAAAAATTTAATGGGCTATACATCGTCCATTTTTCATGGAAAAAATTTTTTTATGCAAAAAATTTAATGAACTATACATCGTTCATTTTTCATGGAAAAAATTTTTAATACAAAAAATTTAATGAACTAAACTTTGTCCATTTTTCATGGCAAAAATTTTTTTATGTAAAAAAATTTAGTGGACTATACATCGTCCATTTTTCATGCAAAAAATTTTTTTATACAAAAAATTTAATTGACTATACATCCTCCATTTTGTATGCAAAAAAATTTTTATGCAAACAATTTAATGGGCTATGCATCGTCCATTTTTCACGCTACAAATTTTTTATGCAAAAAATTAAATGAATTATAACATGGTTAATTTTTTTAAGCAAAAAATTTAATGGGCTATACATCGTCCATTTTTCAAGCTGAAAATTTTTTATGCAAAAATTTAACGGACTATACATCGTCCATTTTGCATGACAAAAATTTTTTATGCAAAAAATTTAATGGAATGGTCCATTTTTTATGGAAAAAATTAAATTGGATTTATATTATACATTGTTAATTTTTTATTGCAAAAAATTTAACGCACTATACATCGTCCATTATTAATGCTAAAAATTATTTATGCAAAAAATTTAATGAAATGGTCCATTTTTTATGCAAAAAATTAAATGAATTATACATCGTTAATTTTTTAAGCAAAAAATTTAATGGACTATATATGGTCCATTTTTCATGGAAAAAATTTTTTTATACAAAAAATTTAATGAACTAAACTTTGTCCATTTTTCATGCCAAAAATTTTTTTATGTAAAAAAACTTAGTGGACTATACATCGTCCATTTTTCATGCTAAAAATTTTTTTATGCAAAAAATTTAATGGACTGTACATCGTCCATTTTTTATGGAAAAAATTAAATGAATTATACATGGTTAATTTTTTTAAGCAAAAAATTTAATGGGCTATATATGCATCGTTTATTTTTCATGCTAAAAATTTTTTATGCAAAAAATTTAATGGACTATACATTGTCCATTTTTCATGCTAAAAATTTTTTTATGCAAAAAATTTAATGGACTATCGTCCATTTTTTTTGCAAAAAATGAAATGAATTATACATTGTTAATTTGTTTAAGCAAAACATTTAATGGGCTATGCATCGTCCATTTTTCACGCTAAAGATTTTTTTAAGCAAAAAATTTAATGGGCTATAACATCGTCCATTTTTCATACGAAAAAGTTTTTATGCAAAAAATTAAATGAATTATATATACATGGTTAATTTTTTTAAGCAAACAAATTAATGGGCTATACATCGTCCATTTGTCACGCTAAAAATTTTTTATACAAAAAATATAATGGGCTATACATCGTCCATTTTTCACGCTAAAAATTTTTTTAAGCAAAAAATTTAATGGGCTATACATCGTCCATTTTTCATACGAAAAAGTTTTTATGCAAAAAATTAAATGAATTATACATGGTTAATTTTTTTAAGCAAACAAATTAATGGGCTATACATCGTCCATTTGTCACGCTAAAAATTTTTTATACAAAAAATATAATGGACTATACATCGTCCATTTTTCACGCTAAAAAATTTTTATGCAAAAAATTAAATGAATTATACCTGGTTAATTTTTTTAAGCAAAAATTTAATGGGCTATACATCGTCAATTTTTCATGCTAAAAATTTTTTTATGCAAAAAATCTAAAGGACTATACATCGTCCATTTTTCATGCAAAAAATTTTTTTATACAAAAAATTTAATGGACATTTTGTATGCACAAAAATTTTTATGCAAAAAATTTAATGGGCTATACATCGTCTATTTTTCACGCTAAATATTTTTTATGCAAAAAATTTAATGGGCTATACATCGTCCATTTTGCATGCCAAAATATTTTTATGCAAAAAATTTAATGGAATGGTCCATTTTTTATGCAAAAAATTAAACGAATTATTCATCGTCCATTTTTTATTAAAAAAATTTAATTGGATTTATATTATACATTGTTATTTTTTTTATGCAAAAAATTTAACGGACTATACATCGTCCATTTTTCATGCCAAAAAATTTTTTATGCAAAAAATTTAATGGACTATACATCGTCCATTTTTTATGCAAAAAATTAAATGAATTATACATGGTTAATTTCTTTAAGCAAAAAATTTAATGAGCTATACATCGTCCATTTTTCACCCTAAAAATTTTTTTTTTTTTTTTTTTTTTTTAAATTTATATTGTCCATATTTTACGCTAAAAATTTTTTTAAGCAAAAAATGTAATGGACTACACATCGTTCATTTTTTATGCAAAAAATTAAATGAATGATACATCGTTAATTTTTTTTAACAAAAAATTTAATGAGCTATACATCGTCCATTTTTCACCCTAAAAATTTTTTTATTAAAAAAAAACAAGGGAAAACATTTTTTATACAAAAAATTTACTGGATTATGCATCGTTAATATTTTTATGCAAAAAAAATATGCATGCCAAAAATTTTTTATGCAAAAAATTTAACGGACTATACATTGTCCATTTTTCATGCTAAAAACTTTTTTATGCAAAAAATTTCATTGACTTAATACATCGTCCGTTTTTCATGCCAAAAATTTTTTATGCAAAAAAGTAAATGGACTATACATCGTCCATATTTCATGCGTAAAATTGCTTTATACAAAAAATTTAATGGGCTATACATCGTCTATTTTTATGCAAAAAATTAAATGGATTATACATCGTTAATTTTTTTATGCAAAAATTTTAATGGACTATACGTCGTCCATTTTTCATGCTCAAAATTGTTTTATGCAAAAAATTTAATGGATTATAAATAGTCCATTTTTTATGCAAAAATTAAATGGTTTATACATCGTTTTAAGCAAAAAACTTAATGGATTATTATTCATCGTTAATTTTTTTATGCAAAAAATTTAATGGACTATTTATTGTCTATTTTGCATGGCAAAAATTTTTTATGGAAAAAATTTAATGGACTATACATCGTCCATTTTTCATGCTAAATTTTTTTTTATACAAAAACTTTAATGGACTATATTATTTTGTATGCAAAAAATTAAATGAATTATACATCGTTAATTTTTTAATGCAAAAATTTTAATGGACTATAAATCGTTAATTTTTTTATGCAAAAATTAAATGGATTATACATCGTTTTAACGGACTATACATCGTCCATTTTTCATGAAAAAAAAAATTAAATGGATTATACATCGTTAATTTTTTTAAGCAAAAAATTGATTGGGCTATACATCGCCCATTTTTCACGCTAAAAATTTTTTATGCAAAAAACTTAATGGACTATACATCGTCAATTTTTCATGGCAAAAATTTTTCATGCAAAAAATTTTTTTATGCAAAAAATTTAATGGACTATACATTGTCTATTTTAATGCAAAAAATTAAATGGATTATACATCGTTAATTTTTTTATGCAAAAATTTTAATGGAAAAAAAAAATTTTTCATGCCAAAAATTTTGTTATGAAAAAATTTAAGGGACTATTATACATCGTCGATTTTTAATAACAAAAATTTTTTTATGCAAAAATTTAAATGAACTATACGTCATCCATTTTTATGCAAAAAATTAAATGAATTATACATCGTTAATTTTTTTATGCAAAAATTTTAATGGACTATACGTCGTCCATTTTTCATGCCAATAATTTTTTTATGCAAAAAATTTAATGGACTACACATCGTTCATTTTTTATGCAAAAAATTTTTTATGCAAAAAATTTAATGGAATGGTCCATTTTGTATGCAAAAAATTAAATGGATTACAGATCGTTAATTTTTTTTGCAAAACATTTAATGGACTATACATTGTCCATTTTGTATGCAAAAAATTATATGAATTATAGATCGTTAATTTTTATAAGCAAAAAATTTAATGGGCTCTACATCGTCCATTTTTCATGCTAAAAACTTTTTTATGCAAAAAATTTAATCGTCCATTTTTCATGGAAAAAAATTTTTTTAAGCAAAAAATTTAAAGGATTATATATCGTTAATATTTTTATGCAAAAATTTAATGGACTATACATCGTCCATTTTGCATGCCAAATATATTTTATGCACAAAATTTAATGGACAATACATCGTCCATTTTTCATGCCAAATATATTTTATGCAAAAAATTTAATGGACTATACATCGTCTATATTTTATGCAAAAAATTGTTGCATGGCAAAAATTTTTTTATGCAAAAAATTTTGTGAACTATACGTCGTCCATTTTTCATGCTAAAAATTTTTTATGCAAAAGATTTAATGGACTATACATCGTCTAATTTTATGCAAAAAATTAAATGGATTATACACAAAAAAATTTTTTATACAAAAAATTTATTGGACTATACATCGTCCATTTTTTATGCAAAAAATTTAATGGAATGGTCCATTTTTTATGCAAAAAATTAAATGAATTATACATCGTTAATTTTTTTAAGCAAAAAATTTAATGGACTATATATACATCGTCCATTTTGCAAGGCCAAAATTTCTTTATGCAAAAAATTTAGTGGACTATACATCGTCCATTTCTCATGCTAAAAATATTTTTATGCAACAAATTTAATGGATTATACATCGTTAATTTTTGTAAGCAAAAAATTTAATGGGCTATACATCGTCCATTTTTCACGCTAAAAATTTTTTAATGCAAAAAATTTAATGGGATAACATCGTCCATTTTTCACGCTAAAAATTTTTTTATGGAAAAAATTTAATGGACAATACATCGTCCATTTTTCATGAAAAAATTTTTTTATACAAAAACTTTAATGAACTATATATACATCGTCCATTTTTAATGCGAAAAATTTTTATGGAAAAAATTTAATGGACTATATATACATCGTCCATATTTCATGCTAAAAACTTATTTATGCAAAAAATTTAATGGATTATACATCTTTAGTTTTTTTATACAAAAAATTTAATGGACTATAAATAGTCGATTTTGCATGGCATAAATCTTTTTATGTAAAAAATTTAGTGGACTATAATGTACTATATTTTATTCAAAAGTTTAATGGAATATAATACATGGTTAATTTTTTATGGAAAAAGTTTAGTGGACTATACATTGGCCATAGTTCATGCTAAAAATTTTTTATGCAAAAAATGTAATGGAATGGTCCATTTTTTATGCAAAAAATTAAATGAATTATACATCGTTAATTTTTTTAAGCAAATGTCAAATATTTTTTTATGCAAAAAATTAAATGGACTGACTATACATCTTAAATTTTTATGAAAAAATTAAATGGACTATACATCGCCTAGTTTTCATGTAATAAAATTTTTTATGAAAAAATTAAATGGACTATATACATCGTCTATTTTTCAAGTAAAAAAATTATTTTATGAAAAAATTTAAATTTGAAAATTTGCTTGTTTTTATGGTTTTAGCAATTGTCTATATGCATTTCGTTCCTGCTTTTGGAACTCGTCAGTAGACTTCAACCCAAAAAATTTTTGAATTTAGTTAACAAACTTCGTATGTTTATAGTAAGACTCTTAATACTATATTGAGAATCACAGTATACATAAACATCACATAAACTTATTATGTTTGTATACTGTGATTCTCAATATAGTATTAAGAGTCTTACTATAAACATACGAAGTTTGTTAACTAAATTCAATGTCAAATAAATATACTTCGGTATTTCAAATAAAAAAATTTAAATTGTAAAAAAAAAATCATGTAATAAAATGTTTTATGAAATTCAAGAAACTTATTATTCGACATATTGTCATAATTATATTGAAAGTGAAGTTTATTTGCTGGTGGTTAAGCGATGTCTATATACATTTCATTGTTGCTTTAACAAATCGTCAGTAGACTTCAACAACACATTTTGAACAGTCACAAACCTCTTATCTTATTTGCTGGGTTTTGTATGGGTTTCTGGGCCTACTACGCTTATTTTGCTTTTGTGATTTTCAAAAATATTATTATTTGTGAATTCTCAAATAGTTTTTGGAAGTTTGTGCATTGTGCGCTATACTCGTATATCGTCCATTTTTCACATTGAAAATATAAAAAAAATAATGCTATATATATCGCTTATTTTTGATATAGAAAAATTTAACTGGGCTATACATGATATATTTTTAATATAGAGCGAACAAATTTAATTTGAGGCAAAAGAGTAATACTGCATAACTGCATAACATTTAATTCAGCTATGAATTTCGTGAAGTATATAATCTTATTAAAAATAATTTACTTTACATAAAAAACTTTTATTAGACTAACGTCAATTTTGATTTAGAGTTGACATGAACTTTAACTTAGTTCTTCATACAAAACTAGTCCCTGTTAGCTTTTAATTGTAAATTGTGAAAACGGCCGTAAAAAGAAGCTATATCAGTTCAAAATATTTGTACGGCATGACATACAAATTTAACTCAGCTATCAGTACTGCAATTCAGCAAAGAATTTTTTGTAGGCAGAGAAATTATTTTATTAAGATATTTATGCAAATATGCGAAAGCGATTGAAACATTGTAACTGCAAATTTTAGTTTTTAGTGATATAATATTTCTTTCAAGCAGTTTAGGATATCCCAAAAAAAATTTTAAAAAATTCAGCCAGCTCATAACCAAAGGTAGCTATCAGCTAACGTTTTTAATGGTTATTTTGTTCTGTAAACCGAATCGATTTGAAATCGCACGATTTTAGAAAACTAACTCCGATAATAGAAATATTTTTTCAGGCCTTTTTTTTAATTTTTTTTTTTATTAAGGTTCTCAAATACCATTTCTGAAAGAAAATTATTGTATATGATTTTAAACACGTCTGTAACACAATTATTTATTTTGGAAATCGTAAAATTTCAAATTGATTCGATTTACAGAACAGGGCCGTTAATTGTGCAATTCAGCCACTAATGATATAATTTATTTAAATGATTTACTGTATTTTATTGTGATACAGGCAAAAATTCTAGTTAAAAAAGGCCAATTAAGACCGAAGTTATAATTAAGTGCCGTAAGTGTTTTTTGATACCTCATTTTGTTATTCAGCTACTAAAAATATAAAACTGATATGTGAAGTAAAAAAACTTGCTTTGTTATTTTATATAAAAAGGACAGTTTGGAGTGAGTTCACGACGAGTTTTTAAGCAATTCAGTTATGAAAAATTAAAATTAAGCCTATGTGATTTCTATTCAGCTAAGTAAAATTAAATATAAAGTTTGTCTTGCAATCATTGAGTTAGATAATTATAATTTGTTTAACTGAAAACTTTCATTATTTAGCTTTTCATGTATGCGAAAGCATTATTATTTTGCAATGACTTTTATTTTTATATGTATATTTTGGTTATTTTTGCGCTGAATTTTTATTAATTTTTCTCATTTACTGCTGTATATTTTTAATAGCTAGAGTGACAGACGGCATTAAAAACGAGTTAAATACAGTTTTGTATGTACTTAATTTTTGTTATCTAGTGATTTTTACTTTTAAACGTTTTAAGAGGAGTACACCAGCTCTCGATAATAATATTATTTTTTTATGGTAGTAATTGTTATTTTATGATAAGCTTATTATCGCATTTATTTAGAAATTCGTTTACAGATGAACACTTGTGCCTAAGTCATAATCGAAAATTAAAGTCGCAAGATGTAACGGCCTTCAATACTAATTTTTCTATTATATTGTATATTATTTAGATTTAGTAGCTTATATATTTTGTGGTTTCTGTCTTATATACAAACATACAAATAAAGAATATTTAAAAACTTTTTTTGTATTTTAAATACATTTGCATGTTAATATCTGTTATAACAAAATTTCTTGACTTTTTCTTTCTAATTATTTGCAAAAGCACTTAATTTCTTAGCTATTCAGCTGTATAAATTTCAATTCAGCTAACAAATTTTCAAAGATTTTTCCTCTTGTTTCTAATTATTTACAAAAGCACTGAATGTTTTTGCTATTCAGCTGTAAAATTTCGATTCAGCTAACTAATTTTCAAAGATTTTTCCTCTTCTTTCTAAATATTTACAAAAGCACTTAATGTCCTAGCTATTCAGCTGTAAAAATTTCAATTCAGCTAACAAATTTTAAAAAATTTTTCTTTTTCTACATAATAATTTTCAAAAGCACTTAATACCTAACTTATGCAGCTGTAAAAATTTCAATTCAGCTAACAAATTTTCAAAGATTTTTCACACATTTGATATTGGAATCCAATTAAGCTGAAATAATTTTTATTTTATAGAAAAAATTAAATTTAATTTAAAGGTAACACTGTATTTGAGCGAGCACTGGCTTAGTTCTTAACGTGTTAGTAAAAAATTTGTTATTGACCAAAGAATCAAAAGAGCCAGAGTTCTCTCTCTAAAATATCTACAGATAATCATTTTGTATCTACAAGATGAACATTTTTTTATTTGATTTATGCTTGTATTAACTTTTTTCTGATAGCGTAAATAAACAACTTTTTTTAAAGAAATATTTTCTATTTATACATTGTTGTTTTATTGAAAAAAAACAAGTAAAATAGTGATAATGAATAAACAAATAACAGCAGTTAACAAGTGTTTTTAAATATTTTATTAAGTTTAAGGGGAGAGCGAGAGCGCGAGAGAGAGAGAGAGACAACAAAATTGGTAGCTGGAGTAAGCGAATGCGAAAGCTTAACAAGTTAAATACAGTGATAAAGATAAATATAAAACAAAATTTGTTATAAATTTCCAGTTGTGTCTTATATTGGGATCCACTACAGAAGACAAAACAAATCATTAATGTTGACGTAAACGTCAACGTCAAAGTCAACGTGTAGATATAATGTATTTTACCTTATTTACTCAAATGTATGTGTGTATTTAAGTTTGTGTGTTTCCGACTGCATGGCTAAGTAATGCTAATTGTTTATATGTTTGTTTGCTTGTTTAATATATATACATATATGTATATATGTTGACTTTATAAACGTATGGTGGGGATCTTAACGAAGACATGACAGACGAAACAGAAATAAATATAAAAGAAACATGAGAATTAAACAGCAAAAACATCAACCAAAAACCCATACAGGTTCTCCGCTTTAACTGAAATAATAACAATTCAAAAGCACGCCAAAATGATAAGGTTTTTTTAACTTTATATAAGAATCAGTAAGCATTTGTGTAATAGAAATATATACGAGTATAACATTTCTTTAAAAAAAGTTCAAATCCAGCTAAGAAAAACTAAATTCAGCAAGCAAAAATTCTTTAAAAGTTCACTTTTTATAAAAAAGTTATATAAATCCTGATCAAAAATTTCACATAACATAATAAATAACAAACTCAACGCGCGAAATTCAGTTTAAGAAAGTTTTTGAGAAAAAAAGTGGCACCAGCTTAAAAAATTCTAATTCAGCAAGTAAAATTAAGTTCATAATTCAATAGAACTGATGAGTTGGCATAAATTTTGTTGAAAGTTCTTTGTTAGAAAACAAATTCAGCATTGATGATAAATTCTTCAGCGCAACCCAATTCAGCAACGAACACTTTATTAAAAAATAAATTATTTATGAAGCAGTTACTATTTCTTTTACACTAACATAAGCAATTTTCAATTCAGCTGAGAAAAACAAAATTCAGCAAACCAAAATTTCTTAAAAATTCACTTTTTCTAAAAAACGTACATGTATGAAGTCACTCAAAAAATACCACACACAATTTTCAATATTTTTATTTTTTTTTGGTATTACCATGCAATGCAGCAGATGAAAATTTAATTCAGCCAGTAAAATTAAGGCTGAAGTTTAAAAGATTATTATTTTAGTTTTAATTCATATTTATTCAGCCAATATATATATGAAATGTAAGTTCCCAAAAATTTTTTAATATTACTGTGCAATTCAGCAGATAAAAATGTAATTCAACAAGCAAAATCAAGAGCTAAATTCTGTAAAGACTATTAGTTTTATACCTTTCGAATATAAATTATAATTCATACGTATTCAGCAAGCATATTTATACTTGAATTTTAAAACCTACTCCAGGAAATATAGTTTTATATGAAAAACCAAACTCTAATAATTTTTTAAAATTACTATGCAAATAAAAATGTAATTCCGCAAGCAAAATTTAGGCTGGAATTCTGTAAAGATTATTTTTTTTATAGTTTTGGCATATAAACTATAATTTATACTTATTCAGCAAGCATATTTTTTTTTTGAATTTTAAGCAAGGTCTTCAAAATGTAATGGTAAGAATTAAAAATAATGAATTCCGCACATAGATAGCTAATTCAGCAAAAACCATTTTGGGTAAAATGTACATATTTAATCAAATTTAGTATTTCTCGTTTTGAAATTTAATTGGGTTTTTAATATGCTTTAAAAACATAATTCAGCAGACTAATTTTGAATTTCCAAGTATATAAGTAAGAATTTCTTTTAGATATATGATGAACAAACAATTCAGCAAGTAATTATTAAACATAAGTATAGGAAGATTATAAAGCTTTTATTATTTTGTGGTAAAAACATCAATTCAGCTTATTTATTTAGTAAAAGTAACAATTTTAGTTTCAAAGAACAAAATTTTAAAAATATGTACTCGTAATTGGCAAAATTTCATGTTAGAAACTACTTGTTAAAAAAAAATTAGCCTTATCACTTTGACGCGTATTTTGCAGTCGACTAACCGCAACACCAGACACACTCGTTTTGCTCAAACGTTCGGTTTAGTCTTTGGCTACAGCAGCTCAGACCCTGGACGCGTTTTTTAATACGTATCGCTAGCGATCGCAAAGTTATTCAACGAGAGTTTAAGCTTAAAAGTTTAATTCGATTGAAATTTTTACGACGGACGGACGCAGTAGAAAAAACTATTAAATAAAACGATTAAAAAAAAATTAAGCTAAAATATGTAAGATTTTTTTCTTAATTCATATTTACGAGTACGTGTTAAAAAACAAAAAAGTTTCTTTTAAAATCAATAGTCCAATTTTTTTTGTGTGTGCCTTGTAATTCTTCTTCTTCTTCTGCTTCTGCTTCTTCCTCTGGCTGAATGTCGTGTTAACCAAGTTTTGTTTAGTTGTATTGAAATCTATACCTGGTTTTAGACAGGTTTATATTGAAATGTTTATATGTGTGCATAAGTGTGAGTGTACTGTGAGTGTGTGTGTGTATGTGTTCTTGTGCTTGTATAAATACGTAGATACACATTGGTTTGCATAAGTGTTTGTGTATGTGCGTATGCGCGACCTGTTTTATTTTTATTCTTTTGGTGTTGTTGTTGTTTTTGTTGCCATTGTATATTGTTGTTTTTGAATTTCTTTTATTTTCTGCTTAAGAGTAAATCCATGCATACATACACCCATAAATGCAACACATAATTAATAATGAAATTAAAAATAGAAAACAACAATAATAAAAAATTGATAAATTAAATTAATAGAAAAATATTTGAAAATATTGATTAGTTTTTTTTAATTTTATATTGTGAATTGTGAAAATTTGTGAAAAAATTAGCTTTAGCAAATTCTTGATTGCCAACAAAATTATAAAAAAATCCAATGGGAAAAAATCATTAAAAATGCGAAAATGAGTTTAAAAAAATAGCTAAAAATTGTAAAAAGACTGAAAAATGTTAAACAGATTTAAAAAAAACCTCACAGTCGAAGTGAATACTTATCACAAAAGTCAACACAAATAAAAATTAAAATCAATTAAAAAATTTAATTCAAACAATTAAACGTGGAGAACTAGTATATGGTTTAAGTGAGTAATCGTTTAAAAAATGAATAATCATAAGTCAAATTAAATAAAAATTATATACTGCAAGCTATATACATATACTAGGTCTGATCAAAAAATAACCGTTATTTTCAATTTTTGCAAAAAGAATTTATTTATTCATCAATAACTATCTTGTACCCTTCAAAGTAATCCCCCACAGATATAATACACTTATGCCAGCGTTTTTTCCAATACTCGAAACACTTCTGAAACGCGCTTTTTGTTATCGCCAACAGCTCCTGTTTCGATTTTTCTTTTATCTCCTCAATCGTAGCAAAACGCTTTCCTTTCATCGGTGTCTTCAGTTTTGGGAAGAGGAAAAAGTCAGCGGGGGCCAAGTCCGGTGAATACGGTGGTTGAGGCATGATAACGGTTTTGTTTTTGGCCAAAAACTCACGCACAAGCATCGATGTGTGAGCTGGTGCGTTATCATGTTGCAAAATCCATGACTGTTTTTTCCACAATTCTGTGCGTTTCTGACGAATTGCTTCGCGCAAACGGCGCATAACTTCAAGGTAGTATTCCTTATTGACCATACGACCTTGTGGCAAGAATTCATGATGCACCACGCCATTGCAGTCGAAGAAAACAGTGAGCAAAACCTTCACATTTGACCGAACTTGACGACCAGGACGAGCATCGTTATTGAGATCTTCTCGGCCTTCCTTAAACCGATTATACCACAATTGAACTTGTGTTCTGCTCATAGTATACTCGCCAAACGCCACAATCCACATTTCAAATGTCCTTGCGCATTTAATTTAATTTTTTACACAAAACTTAATACAGTTTCTTTGGTCCAATTTTTCGAATAGTAAAAAATCGAAGAGCACACCAAAACACGACTAACCTTTTTATCTGTCAAAAACAAATTGGCAATCCAAAATGGCTGATATTGCCAGCATATATAACAGACATGTGTACCAACATAACAGAAAAAAATGCGAAAATCGAACATACGTTACTCACGAAATTTGAAAATAACGGTTATTTTTTGATCAGACCTCGTATATGTACATGCACATGTATATATTTTTCTAAAAAAGTTCAAACTATGGAAAATAAAAAAAATTAATAAAATTCATATTGTTTTCTTATTCAGCAAATTCAAGTAAATTGAGCAGTTTTAATATAAAATGAATTATTTCATTAAAGATTTTAAATTTGAAGGAAAGAAACAGTGTTTGCTTTCTAGATAATTTTAATATGTTAAACAGCTATAAAAGGGTACTACAACGTGCCACTGGTGTTCCAAGTGCAGTCACCGTAGAACAGGCAACTCATTCAACCCAATTTAACATTCCTTAATATCTATGTGCATATGTACATGAATGTACATACTCGTATGTATGAGTTGACAAAATGAGAATATATTTGCAAACTTAATATTTCTTAAACAGTATTTATCTAATCCTCTATGTCACTCCCAACTAGAAGATTTTGTAAGAAGTTACAAAAAACAACACGTACACTCTTGCAAACAAACAAAAAATAAAAATAAAAATAATTCAGCTATTTTGTTAAACTTTGCAAATAGAAATTTTTTTCGTGAACGTGCCACACAAAATAATGGAATGTAAACTGGTTTATGGCAAATGTATATTTTTGGACACGAGCACCAAAAACAGTTGCAATTGGGTGGTTGGTTGGTTGTCTTTTCTGAGGTATGCAGTCCAAAGCATAAACATACAAAATTACACACTGTCTTACAAAAATATTGCCTGAATTTTTTACTTCAAATTACAAATAGAGTAAAGAAAAAATAGTAAAAATAAAGGTATTTCCTTCTTTGGTTACTTTTTTTTTTTTTTTCTATATGTATTTACTATGCACCAAGAGAAATAAGGAAACTTATTGAAGTATTAATAAATACAAGATGAAGTAAAATTTTATTAAAATCAATATTATACTGGAAATCATAGAAATGATTTAGCTGAATTGTTCTTTAAGCAGCTGAATTGCTATTTTTCTTCAATAGCTTGCTTAAAAATTTAAAAATTTTAAAATATAACTGAAAAACAGCTGCTGAATATTATTTGAAGCAGCTGAATTGAATTTTTAAGGTCAAATTTAAAAAAACCAAAATCTAACTGAATTGCATTTAGAGTAAATTATTTCAAAACACGTTTATTTATTTATAAGCAATGTAACACTTTATAATTTTTTTTATGAAAATAATAAAAATGGCTCAGCTGAATTGTTTTTTTTCAGCAGCTGAATTGCTATATATCTATTGTAAATTGTTTAAAAATTTTAAAATCTTAAGTTATAATTGCAAAAACAGTTGCTGAATATTACTTGAAGCAGCTGAATTAAACGTTTAAAGTCGAATTTCCAAAAAAAAAATAAATCTAACTTAATTACATTTATAGTAAATGATTTCAAAACACATTTCTTGATTAGTTTAAAATTTTTATTTATGTAAATCACACAAAGCATAGAAACGGTTCAGCTGAATCGTTTTTTAAGCAGCTGAATTGCTTTTTTCTATCATATCTTGTTTAAAAATCTTAAAATTTTTATATATTGTTGCATAAACAGCTGCTGCATATTGCTGCTAAGAACAGCTGCATGGAACAAAATCGAAAGTAAATAATTTCAAAACATATATTTTAAATCGTAAAAAATTTTTTATGTAAAAACACAAAGCAGATAACTGACTCGTTCTTTAAGCAGCTGAATTGTTTTTTTTTCTATTATGCTTTGTTTAAAAATTGTAAAATTGTGAGTTATAATTGCAAAAACAGCTGCTGAATATTTCTTGAAGCAGCTGAATTGGACATTTAAAGTCGAATTTCCAAAATAAAAGCAAAATCTAACTAAATTGTATTTAGAGTAAATAATTTCAAACACACATTTATTAATTCGCTCAAAAATCTGTTTTATGCAAACCACACAAGGTATAGAAAGGGTCCAGTGGACTCGTTCTTTAAGCTGCCGAATTGCATGTTTTTATTATATCTCGTTTAAAACTTATAAAATGTTGATATATTTTTGCAAAATGAGGTATTGAATATGACTTGGAGCAGCTGAATTGAACGTTTAAGGTCAAACGATCATTTAGAGAAAAACATTACTTAAAAATTTTCATTTATAAGCCAACACAACAAAGTTTTTTTTTAATTTTACAAAAATTTATTTTTAAATTCTAACAGGATTCGAAATAGTCAAGCTGAATTGTATTGAAAATAGCCTGCTTTGATGACGCTATTTGAAAATCATGAAAATTTGAATTATTGCGACGAAAGGTTAAGCTGAATTGCACGGCTGTTAAATTTAAATGTAGCTGAAATCATGTTTAATAGAGCTGAGTTATAAAATTGCTTAAAAATGTGCCAGCTTATTACAATTTGTGTGTAAAATTAATTTTCTTTCAGTGTGGTCTTGGTCACTCATTATTTCTAATATTATTTTGCTTTTCTTTGAAAACTTTTGCACATTTTTCCTCTCAAGCACTTCAAAGTCTTATCTTTCTAGTTGTTGTGCTTTACGCTGCTCTTTTTAAGCTTGACACGCAATGTTATATTTTTTCTGCTATTAACAGTTTACAGCGTTTGGTGTTTGTTGTTTCTTTTTGCAATTTCATCCAACAGTTCCGATTCAATGGTTGGGCATTACAACGTTTTTTTTCAAAATAGTTTTTTTATGCCATTTGTTAAGCATTTGTATTGCGTTGTGAAGTTTTTCTTCTAAATATGTGGAATGTAGCGTGTTTCATGTTGCAAAAAGAAAAAAAAACTGCAGCATTAAACAAATAAGCAAACTAAAAACTAAATCACGAAAAGTAACCTTAACAGATCATGTTACTTGTTCAGTTTTATTTCTGGCAGATTTAGTTTTTGTTTTACTAACATTCATACAATGTTGTTCTGCTGAAGAGGCAAATAGAAGTATTTAATGCATTAGAAAACAAGTAGCCCACTACTTTTTCTTTTTGTGAATGAAATCAGTTTTATGAATAGTGCTGCGGCTTCATTTTACTTAGGCGTAAGCTTACCAACAAAACTAAAACAAAATACATAACTTTTTTTCAGGAACTGTATTTTTTCTAAGTTGATTTAATAAGAAAAAAATAAGCAGTTGCAATATATGTACATAAATACAAAAATTTGGAAACCAATTTATAAATAGTAATTTATGACAGTTGAATTACAATTTTAATTATGATTCATTGCAAAAACTTTAGCTGAAGTTCTTTACAGTTAAAAAGTTACTATACATTTTTTATAG
Source organism: Nowickia ferox (assembly GCA_936439885.1). NCBI lineage: Eukaryota > Metazoa > Arthropoda > Insecta > Diptera > Tachinidae > Nowickia > Nowickia ferox. Next base: position 6,395,348 of record OW387025.1, on the reverse strand, counting down.
GTTTGCATAACGTCCAGCTGAATTGCATTTAAAGCAGCTGAATTGCATTTAAAGCAGCTGAATTAAAGTTAAACTTAAATTATATTTAAGAAAATACACAAAATAAGAATTCTAAGAAGTTTTCTTAGAAACAAGCTGCAGCTGAATTAATTTGTTTTAAAATTCAGCTGCAGCTTGTGCCTATGAATTTTTCTATTTTGTGCATTTTCTTAAATAAAATTGAGGTTAAACTTTAATTCATCTGCTTTAAATGCAATACCTCAGAATCCTTACATTTTATGCTTTTTCTTCCAAAATTCAAGTTGAACTTTAGTTTACCTGCTTAAAATGCAATTCAGCCACACGTTACTTAACAATTAGTTTTTCTTCGGAACAGTTGAGATATAAAAATATTTATGATTTTCTCCTTTTATGCTGTTATGTTATGTTTTTATGCTGTTATGCTGGTAATTTGAAAGAGCTTTTAGATATAAAAAGGTAAATTATTAAAAAAATATTAGCTGAATTGCATTTAAAGTTGGATCATTGTTAGAACAATCAGCAAATTATAAGAAACTAGTAAAGAACTTAAAAGACGATGGATAAAAGTCTAGCTGAATTGTGTTAAAAGCAGCTGAATTCAAGATTTTCCTAACTAAGCAAGAATTAAGGGAACTTTTGAATAAGTTAAGTTTCAAAAATACAACGTATGAAGAGTTTTTTAAATAAAATGTTAGCTGAATTGTATTTTGGTTTAACTAAGAAAAGCATTGCTAAAAAATATTTACGTAAAAAATAATAATCATCCATAAAAATTTAAAGCTTTTAAGTAGGAAAGGATAAATTATTAAACAAAATATTAGCTGAATTACATTTAAAGTGGTGTTATTATTAGAATAATCAGCAAATCACTAGAGACTATTAAATAACTTTAATGACAGTAAAAGTCTAGCTGAATTGTGTTAAAAACAGCTGTTGCCCTACTAATCATGAATTAAAGGAACTTTTCCAGCAGCTGAAATATTTTTAAGCCGGCTGAATTACAAATTTAACTGAAGAACTATATTTAAAGCAATTAAAAAAATGCTTAAATGCTTTAAAGATTTGTTTTGATGAAAAATCCACAAAAACGCTGGCTGAATCTGTGTTTTAGAATCTGAATTAATGTCTTTTGTGGGAAAAACTTTATATCAAAACTCAGCTCGCTGATATGAACGTAAGATAATAAGTTATTTTTAGATTTATTTTTACTATTACAATTAAGAGTAAGAGGGTAGCTGAATTGAATTTGTTGCTGCAGTAAAAAATTTATATACATACATATAGTTCTAGCTGAATTGTTTGCTTAAAATAACATAAATAACAAAATACAAAACACATTTTAGTAACCTCAAAACCAAGATGTAAGACTTTAATTAAAAAAAATCTACAGCAAATCATTGATGATTGATGATTTATTCATCTGCGTTGGCCAACCCTAAATTTGCTATTATAATACATGAAGTAACTTAACTCAGAGTTATGTAAACCTGATTCAATGAAATTTTGTAACATTATAAAGTCAATATTGCATTAAGTTGTTTGTTACTTCCAGTTGGTTTGCAATGCCCCATTTATGATTCATGCATTTCAATTAAAACCCCACATGGGGTGCAAAGTGTAAAGTAAAGGAAAAATATAAATAAAACAAAATAATTGAGCAATAATGTAATGAAATCAAAAAGGGAATTTTGAATTTAACATGTAAGAAAATCCGTTTAATTTCCAAACAAATCGCAAAACTATTCATTTTGGTACACGACTTTTCATTGTTATTTTAAATTTATTTTAAAAAAAATCTCGTAAATTATATGTATGTAAGCAAAAGTAATTAGTAAGCAATTTTAATTGTTCATTTACAGCTCAGTTTTTTTTGAAAACAAACATTAAATTAATTGTACAATTAATTAAGTTTCACAGGCGGCAAGTTTTATTTTTAAAAATGAAGGTTTTTGTGGGAACAAAATTGCAAATGAAATGAAAAACCAATTGAATAACTGAAATGTAAAATTTATTACTTAGAAATGTATTACATAACTGAAAATTAATTAAACTTCGTTAACTTGTAACTTTTCTTCGAAATAAGCTTTTAAATTATAAAATAACAGACAAATAGAGAATTCTTGGAAATTATTGTAAGCTAAATTTAGCTTGGCAAATAATTAATGCTACTTAAAGTTTGAAAATTCGAACATACATTTTTTACATGCAGAACCCATGAATTTTTTTTTTAGAGATTTTTATATCTAACTTTGTTATTAATTTTGGATATTAGAAAATAGTTACTTTTTTGAAAAATCGTAGTATTTGAAATTTCGAAAATTCGACAATAAATAGATTTTCAATACAAAATTATGCAATTTCTTAATATCGAATTTTTGAAAAATCGTGTAGTTTTCAGTTTTTTTTTTTTTTGATTTTCAGATTTCGAAAATTCGAACATATTTCGAAATTAATTTATAAGTCAAACTTCGAAATGTGCTCAAACATTTTGCATGAAAAATTTTATTTTGAAAAATGTTTTTCAACTTAAACTTAAATTCAAGATTTTTTACAGTGTTCGAAAATTTTTAAATAATTTTTAATTTAAATTTAGATTTTTTAACCTGTAATTAGTTTATTATGACAATGAGAGCAATGGGTTTCTGTTCTTACATAGATTGAAAAGTTTAACTCTTTTTCAAACATTTTAAAAATGAAGCTATTTAGTGGCTTAATATTTTAAAGCCAAGTAAACTTTTGCGATTAAAATGATCAAAAAGCTTTTGAATTGTTAATATATTACTAGAAAAAATTTTAATATCCACCATTCAAGAAAGTTCCAAAATTCTAAAAAAAAAGTTCGAACTCAAAAACAAAAATTCGAACTAAAAACTTTTAAATTATTACCAGAAAAATATGGTTATTTCCACCATTCGAGAAAATTTATTGTTTTGTTTTTAATTGTAAATTTTTTACAAAACACAAATACTATTTAAATATTCTAGTTGACCTTTGAACTTAGATTTTAGCTTATAACCTACAACCCCATATAAGAAATTAAATATTTTTATTGATTGCAATAGTATTTATCCAACTAGATTTTTATGGCTTCTTTTCTTTGAAGCTTTATTAAATTTTTTTTTTTGTAGATTAGCAACCTGTAGCACATTTTCTGACCTCAAGCCATGTGACCATGCTGCATGCACTCTAACCGAAAGAAAAAATAAACTTAATTCAAACATTTAATTCGTTTTGTTTTTATTTTTCGCTCTTTTCCATTAAGACCTCCAAACACCATTTTAAAGCTGTTAAGCTTATCACAGGCTTCGTTAGATATTTGAAACAGTATCGCATTGTGCCAGCCAGATTGCTGTCGTTGCGCGAGTTGTTGGCTTCGCAGCATATTTTATGATCTAAATAGTAACGGTATCTATAAGATTTTTCTTGCATATACTCGTAGACTTTAGCTAAACGTTAAAAAACTGCATTTATTTACGTGTGCAATGCCTCAATTTAAACAGGAACTATTCTTGCAAACTCAAAGAATCTATTGCAAGTCAAGGAAAAAAAATCAACATAAAACATGAAAATATGTTTCCAGTATTTTTACTTCAAATAAGACTGGCAAGAAAAAACTGAAATTGTAACTGAGTTTACAGTAACTTACATAATACACACATATGTATATATGTATATAACATTTTCTATAAAAAAGTTTAAACTAAATTGCAAAAGAAAAAAGCAAGAAAGAGGTTAAATGTTGCTACATAAATAATTAAAAAAAAGCACAATGGCAACATTAATTGTTTGCCTTAAAACAGGGGCATTATTTCATTGTCTTAAAACGTCTATTTCCTTTTATACACATACAGTCCAACTTATTATCATTTTTTTATTCTATATGGCACTTTGAAAAGAAAAAAAGCATTCCGCTTTTTGTTTTTATTTTTTGCTTTGGCCTCTTATGTTTCTTTTTAATTAACATTAACATTATTATTTTCTATGATGTTTTCTTGGCGAAAATTATGTTAATAATGTTGTTTAAATGTTTGTGCATAAAGGCCACAAAGATTTTCAAGTATTTTGCAAAAACAAAAAAAACAAACTAAATATCACTTAAAATAAAAATGATAAATTCTCATTCAGCTTGTTTATAATTTCCGCTTGTTAACATACTTTGTATGTAATATACTTAAGCAAATAAAAACAAAATTTTGAACTAATTTATCTAATGGTAAGTGGTTTAAAGACAAGAGCAAAGAATAAGGTGAACCTTAACATAGACTGGTAGCCAAAGTGCACTCAATATAAACTGTTTATTAAAGCAAAAACCTTTAGGAAGCTTGGTGATTAGTAAACATGAGAGATTCTGGTCCATTGTGAAATAGAACTTCTTATACAGCCTACAACACCCGCAGTTCAAGATACTCAACCGATTTTTAAATATTTTTCTCCTTAATCCACTAAAAAAACTCTATTCAGCTAGAATTTTTTGCTGAAATACCATGCAAAAATACGTTAAACATAAATATTTAGAGGAATTTTTCTTATTCAGCTAAACTATATTGAATTCAGCTAGATTTTTTTCTTTTATTTTTATTTATTCTTAGAAATTTTAAACCATTCACGGTTTTATTGAAATTTAAGACAGAAATAAGCTACAATTATTCTTATTAAGCTAATTCGCACGAAATTCAGCAATTTTTTTATTTCATTTTTATATTTTTTAAGCTGTACAAAAAACTTTAACTCTAAATCTATTAAACATTTTTTTCATATTTTCTTTTCAAATTCGTTACTAAGCAAAATGTGCGTCAAATCAATATTTTTTCTTAAATAAATAAATAAATTTTAACTCAAAATTCCATAATATATAAGACTTTCATAATTCAGCTAAGAAAAACCATAAATTTTTGTTGAAAACTTATCGCAACAAGCAAGCTTTTAAAGCTTTTTAACTTTCACTCACAATATATGCAATTCAGCTATATTTCTTTTTCAGGATTTCATTGGAAATATAATAGTTAGCAAAATTTTTCATATATTTTGCTTGTCTAACGATGAAATATGTTATTCAGCTGGAAATTTTTTGTCGAGCAAATACTCCAGAGCTAAAAGCTATTTCACATTTATCGCAGAATCCTTATTCAACTAAAGAAAATCAGATTCAGCTAACATTTTAATGCAATTCACGTTATGCATTTTACTCTAAACTAAAATATATAAAAAATTTGATATTCTTGACTAAGAAAACTTTAATTCAGCTAGAGACTTGTTGATCGTTAAATTAAAAGGGAAGAGAGTAAAATAAAATTCAGCTTATAAGAGAAAACTGTAATTCAGCTGAAGATGTGTTATATGTTAGCTAAAAATTCAAAAATAACTTGGAACTACCGGCAAAGTGCTATTCAGCTAACCGATTCTAATTGGAATTGATTGAAAGTATATAAAAGCTACACAAATATTAAATAACTTTATAATTTGTCTAAAAAATATGTTATTCAGCTAAGCTTTTTTTTGCTGAATTAAAAGGTTGGCGCTGCTAGTGCAAGTCAATTAAAAGTAATTTTTCCTAAAATAATATGTTATTCAGCAAAGTTTTTTTGCGGAATTCCAAAGCAAACGCACTTATAGAAAAATGATAACAACTGTGGAGAAGAAAAAAATGCAATTCAGCTTAACTAAGAAAAGTCTATTTCGGCTAGAGCTCCGATACACATTGACTGGAAATTAATGAATAACTATTCCGCTCTAGGTTTTGAAAACTTAACAAAAACTTCACAATATTAAATAAATTTCTTATTTGTAAAGGAAAAAAGTTATTCAGCTAAGTTATTATATTGCTGAATACCATATTATATCATATTAGTTTTTATAAAAATAGCTTATGTAGCTTATAGCTATTAAAATTCATTTATGAACAATTTATTTCGTTGTGTAACCCAAAGCAAGCAAATTCGCAAAACAAAACTGTTATTCTATTTAAAATCCAATTAAAATTTTGTAATTTCCAGACAGTTTTGTGTAGTCTTGTTTATGTAAGCTCAAGCTCAAGCTTTTAATGACATGTTGGGTCTGCGTGTACTAAACGATTATACATAGTACATTCATATTTAGAAAGTTCCAAATCAGTTTGGTTGGCATAACAAAAATTATGGTAGAACGCTGTGTGTGTTTATTTGTTGCATTTGAAAATGACAATATTGAGTTTTTAGACAAAATATTAGATTAGAGAAGAGATAGAAAGTAAAGGGAAATTATAACGGAAATCATTTAAGAGTTTTACAAAGCATATCCGTGAATTCTTAGCTTTAGTTTAATTTAATTTTACGAATTCATTTAATATTATTATACATACGTTCCTATTCATATTTTTTTACTAACTGATTTTCTCTCTTACTAATTTTAATTTCCAGATAATTGCTTTTGTAATTGATAAATTGCAAAATTATATTGTGTTTATGTTTGTGTTACTCCTGTTACTTTTTAAATGTTGGAATTTGTTTGTTTAAATTGTAAATTTATTAAATACCATATGAAAACATTTGGTAACTTTTTTTGTGCAATTTTTTTTTCTGGCACACAAGTGTTTCCTATTTCATGACATGCATGAAGAAAAAATAAAAAAAAGATATTTAAAGGATTTAAAACAAAGTCCAGTAGTAAAGGCGCTTAGTTTTGAAAGTAGAGATTGTGTTGTGTCAACGCTTTTTGGTTAAAGAATAGTTCATTTCATTATCGAATGCATGAATTAAAAAAGGTTGTAATTTAATCCTGAATAGCCTAATTGGGAGACTGTTAGACATTGGGCTGTGGGTTCACTTCGAAACACGTACGAAACACGCACGCGAAATTTTTTAAAACACGAAACTGCACAACACGCACGAAATCAAATTGAATAGCAAAGAAAACATTTTTTTATATTCAAATAGATACATATTTTTGTTTAATTTCAGAACTAAGCTTAAGAGACCCCTACACTATCAACAAATTTGATGGTTTTACGTGTTTGACGAAACAAAATATTAAATTTTTTCTTTACTGGAAATTCATGCATACATATTTTAACACCAAAAATCGTTTAGTGTTTATCGTGTCAATTTTTTTCGTACACGAACACGCACGAAAACAGATTTTCTGTCCCGAACACTTCGTGTTGAGTCGTGCGTGTTCATGTCACGAAAAAAACACGACACGCGCCCATCTCTACTTCGTACTAAGTAACTCTCTAATTTTTTCTAACATAATGCCATAAGGTTCTTAATTTTTATTTTTTTAATTTTTTTTTTTTTTTTGTATAAGCCAATTTGGCAAAATTTTGTCTGACGATATCGCATTCTTTTACAGACCTGTTGATGTTCAAAGGAATGTCAAAGAATTAAAAAAAATTTTTATAGCAATAACAACAGCAATATCAACAAAGGCATTCATAATAAAACAACTGTGACTATAATCGATATCATACGTACGTACGTTCGTAACAATTCAGTATTCCGCATTTGTAAAACAATCAACAAAAAAATTTTATTCAACAATTCAATTTCATATTTTAAGAACCCCTCAAAAATATAATAGCCCAGCAAACATTCTGGTTGCAACATATCTTTTAAAATGTTTTTAAATTAATACAGTTTCTTTAAAATAACAACAACCGATACATACATATGTCTTAATTAAATTTTTGGACTAAATAATGCGGAATGAATTCTCATATCAATTAAATATAAAATTAAATTAAAATTAAATTTTATATTTCCACTAAGCTGAAGTTTTTTATTATTAAAAAATTTAGAGATGGTAAAATTTAACTGTGGCACCACACACAGTGGACCAAACACAAAAGAACGCTGATGATGAAGGTGTAGTGGCCTTCGAAAACAGCTAGTTGTTCCATTCTACTACGTGTTTGTCAGAATATTTACAACTGACTTGGGTGTTATTTGTTTACAAAGCGATACGGATTTTAGCCTAATCAAATCATAGAAACAAATGAAGTTCGAACAATAATAGTTAAAATGAACTAAAAAAAATAATAATGTTGGGCCTTACGAGTGTGCTTGTTGGTCTACCCTAAAAACAATACACAAACTGTTGTCTCTTATGTAAAAAAACGATCAATAAAAGCAAAACAACAGTTTGAAATTCAATAAAAAAAGGAAATTTTAAAAACGTACAAAAATTATTACAAAATAATGGTAACGTCACTTAATGAATGACAAAAGCAAACGTAACCGAACCAAGCAATGAAACCAACAAATTTTAGAAAATATAAAAAATTCACAACACGCGACTTTAGAAAATGAAATTTATTTAAAAATTGTAATCAACTTAGGTAAGAGCAAACAACAAATAAACTCTTACACAGCTGAAACTTAAAAAAAAAACTTAAATGTATGCAGTGCACTAAGAAAGATAAGAATTAAGATGTTAAAAAAGTTTAATATCTACTATATGTACTCGTATTAACAATTATGTAATTAAAATTTTAGCAATTACAAATTTTTAAAAATTAATCAACAAAAAAGATTAAAGTATTTAAAAAGTTTATATACATATAATTAGCTTATATTAAAATACCTCTGCTGTACTTGTGTTTAATTTAGCTGCATTAATTATTTTTTTACTGTATCGTTTATATAAAAAGCAGTAATTTAGCTAAGTTAAACACAAGTACAGTAGGACCCTTTTTAGACACGCAAAGTGTACTTGGCAAAAATTTAATTCAGCTGGGTAAAATACTTTTTCTTTCAGCCTAGAGGTATTTTAATAGCAGTTAATTATTTATGGAGGAACTTTTAAGAATTAAAAAAAATAATTTTATTTAGATTGACAATTCAGCTAATGTTTTTCATTAATTTTGTAATATATTTAATATTTTAAATATTGTGTATTAATAATTTTGCAATTCAGCTGAGAAAAAATTATATTCAGCTGGAAAATTGCAATAGTATTTTAAAATATAAAACATTTTCATACCTAAGCTGCAAAATAACTAATTAAGCTGGCTTAAAATATTATTTAAATAAAACCTTTTAATAATTTTACAATTCAGCTAATGTTTTTCATTTATTTTTTTAAAGTAGTTACAATTCTAAATGCTGTTTATTAATAATTTTGGAATTCAGCTGAGAAGAAATTCTATTCAGCTGGAAAATTGCAATATTATTTTAATATATAAAAAATTTTCATACCTAAGCCACAAAACAACCTATTCAGCTGGCTTAAAATATTATTTTAATAAAAAAAATAAAACTTATTTTAATATTTTATTCTTATAACAAGTATACATAAGAAAAAATAGATTCAGCTAAAGATGCCTTTGAAACTGTTCAATGTTTTAAAGTTTTCGATGTTTCGCCATAAATATTTTATTGAGCTAAAAAAATTCAGCTGGCTTAAAATATTATTTATATAAAAACTTTTAATAATATTTTTTAAATTTTTGTTAACCTTCTAATATGCATAAAAAATATATTCTGCTAGATTCCCTTGAAACATTTCCACGAGCTTGTGCTTGCAAAATCTATTTCGCCGAAAATATTTTATGCAGCTTAAAATTGCTCTACTGTTTTGAAACATAAAAAATTGTCATATCTAAGCTATAAAATAACTAATTCAGCTGGCTTAAAATATTATTTAAATAAAAAAAATTAGTATTTTTTCTATCTTTAACCTTTTAATAACACAAAAACACAAAAAAACAAATTCAGCTAAAAATTGTATAAAAAAATTCTATGAATTTTTGAGCTTTTGATAACTAAATCTGTTTCGCCAAAGTTTTTTTTCTAAATACATACATGTGTGCATACATACATATGTATATTAAGTCTCATAATTAACAACAGCAGAAGAGTTTGAATGAACAAGTCTTTTTTATTTGGGTGTTGTTTATTCATATGTTTTGTATTCATTGACGATGCTGAGAAAAAAGAATTCAGCATAAATTCTGGTATCTCAAGTTTTGTTCTTCTTGGTTTATTTTTAATCTGTAGAATAGAGAAGAGAAATTTCTTTCTTTTTTTTAGCTAGAAGCAAAACTTTTTATCGTGTTTTCTTAACGATTCTCTTTTCATCTCATTCAATCTCCAAAGCATAAAAGTAGAAGTTTTAGTACACGTTCGTAAGTTTAAGTCCCATTTAGTACCACACCTACTATTCCTTGTTATTTTATGTTTACCATCGAGATTCTTTAAGTCAACAACACGAGATACATACATATATACATATAAATACATATATATATATGTAGAGTTTGAACCATTAGTTATTTAATTGACAACTAGAGAAACCAACAAAAAATTAATATGGTTTGTAGATTTCTGTTTCAAACTGGCCCTGAACTCATGATAAACGTGTGTATGCATTGAAATCAATTATGAGCGACAAAATAAACTGATTAAAAATTTTAATAAACGTGAATTAAGTTGCTATACAATTATTCGTTCAATAACTTATGATATATTCCAAAATTAAAATAAAAATAACAACATTTAATATTTCATTAAAGTTTTTCTGCAATGTTTTTAGCTATTAAAGATGTTTTATTTCGAACTTTATACAAAATAGTATAATTCGATAACTTAATTGTAATCTGCTGCAATTCTTAAAAACAACAAAGGAAAAATACAAAAAAAATCACATATTTAAATCAAGAACAAGAGAACATTAATTTAAGATTTTATTTTTTTATTTTTTGCACCGAAGACTGCAGCTGAATCAAATTTATGTTAGCTGAATTTATATTTTCCCCAGCTGAATTACAAATATACTCCAGAGCAGTAAGCTAAGCTTTTCTTCTTTATTTCTGCAGCTGAATCAACTTTTTGTTAGCTGAATTGATATTTCCCCAGCTAAATTAAAAAAATATTAGAGATTATTAAACTAAGCTCTTGTTTTGATTTTTTTTTCAACAAAAATTAAAGCTAAATTAATCTTCTGTTAGCTGAATTGATATTTTCCCTAGCTGAATGATAAAAGTATTTGATATGATTAAGCTAAGCTCTTGTTTTTTATTTCGTTCAACGAAAATTGTAGCTTAATTAATCTTTCGTTATGTAAATTTATATTTTCCCTAGCTGAATCACAAAATTATTCGAAAATATTAAAATAAACTCTTGTTCTTTATTTTTGCACCAAAAAAATAAGCTCAATTTGTATTTTTCCCAGCTGAATTACAAATCTATTCGAGAACAATAAGTTGAGCTTTTATTTTTTATTTTTTGCATTGAAAACTGCGGCTGAATTAATCTCCTGTAGCTAACAGAATTGACATTGCCTCAGCTGAATTATAAAAAAATTCGAGAGCATTAAACTAAGTTCTTATTCTCTAGTTTTGGACCAAAAAAAATAAGCTGAATTGAACTTCTGTTAGCTGAATTGATGTTTTCCCCAGACGAATGATAAAAGTATTTCGAAATGATTAAACTAAGCTCGGGTTCTTTATTTCGTTCACCGAAAGTTGTAGCTTAATTAAATTTCTGTTAGCTGAATGACAAAAGTATTCGAAAACTGTAAACTAACCTCTTATTCTTTATTTTTGCACCAAAAATTAAGCTATAATTAACCTGCAGTCGGCTGAATTTATATATATCCCGATTAAACTAAAATATTAAATATAAAAATATATTTTGCTCTTATTTATTGCACCCAAAACTGTTGCTGAATCGGTATTTTCCGCAGCTGAATTATAAAAAATGTTCAAGAACAGCATTTTATTATCTTGTTCTTTATTTCTTTCACCAAAAACTGTAGCTGAATTAATCTTCTTTTAGCTGAATTGCCAAAATGTTAAAGCACATGATATAAATAGTATTTAAGCAATCAGGTGCTTAAAATTTTCAGCTGAATTGCAAGAAATTGTTGAATATTATTAAATAAGTTGATTTCTTTCATAATTTTATTAGAAATTTTGCCAAGCTGAATTGCCCAGAAGGGTTGTATTTCACTATATATAAAGCGTTAAGTTTTTCTGATTTGTGCTGTTTTTAGCTTAATAGTTTAGTTGAATATTAAAAAAACAATTCTTTTAGACTTCTTTATGTCGTTCTTTTTTTATTTGTGGCTAATTTTTGTTAGTATGTGTTTCTAAATTAAATTCCTTTGTTCTTTTTGGTAAGCTGTATATTCTTGAAATAAAATATCTTAAGCTTACATTTTTGTGTTATTTGCATCGAATCTGAATTCTTTGGGTTACTGCTAGTGCCTTCTACATTCTTAGCTTGTTTGTCATATTTCATTCAAATGATATTGCTGTTGTTCTCGTACGTGTTTTGTTTGTGTTTCAAGTTAAGAACAACAAAAAACAAGTTGATGATTTTCATTTTATTTTATTTTTTTTTTTTTTTTTTTTTGCTTTTTTGTTTGCTAAAGGAATGTGTTAGTTTCATAAGCAACTCCAATGATCTTTAGTTTATTCAAACGTTGACCCAAATACTTTCCTTTGAAACTAATAAACATTAGCAAGTGGTCCAGATATTTAACTCAACTTGCTACTTAATAGCAGGGTGGTGGAGTAAGCAAGACTATAGCGAATCACTAAGATTTCCAGTTTTATGAACGGACATGTGTTTAAATAAAATTTCACTATACATACAATTGGAGTAATACACCTGACGATTTGAAAGGAATTTTTTAGTTTTATATTTTATTTCTTAAAAATATTTATGAATAATAAAATTACTTTCAATAAGTATTTGCTAAGCAGTTAAAAATGCTTTTAACTTACAGGCCATTAACATAATTATTTAATATGCTGAATAGAGCTAAAAGTTAGCTGAATAATTATTTAGGCAAATAGTGGCCATTAGTGAAGAGTTTTTTTTTAATTTTTCGATAAATATATAGCTTTGTTCGATTATTAATTAATTTTCTTCTCTATTAATCGAACGATTTACTCACTTCATAAAATTTTTTTTAAATAAAAATTATAATTATAAATTTTTATATTTTTAATGTTTATTGCTACCAGAAAGAAGAACTCTATGCATTTACACGTCTTACTGCTGCCCATGTTAATAATTTTTATTACAAGAACATATTTCTGTGCTTGTTCCTTGTTTTTTTTTCTTCTTTCTTCTATGTCTGCTATTTGTGTTATTTGCAACGTTTTTTATTGCATGCTGCAATAGCTTTGAAAATTTCATTGCGGAACAAGAAAACAAGAAGAAAAGCAAAAACATATAAAAAAAGATATGCTTAAAAACACAATTACATATTAACAAATGTCTATTGTATGTATGTGCATGTAAGCATAACGTCTCTTTACACACATATTTACTTAAAGTAATTCTAAGCAGATATTTTTATGTTCTACGTTACAAATACACACCATACAAAAACAATCTTAAAAATTTAAAAAGAAAACAAAACAATTCGATTTTAGCTGAATTATGTCATTTTTCGCAGAATTTAGGCAAAAAGCTTTTAAATTGCAAAATTTTCTGTTCATTATTGTTTTGCTGAATTAAGCCTAAATGCAATTGAAATCCAGAAAACTTACTTGCGTTAACGATTTAATATAGCAAAAACCGTTTTCAGTAATTTTTACTTAGCTGAATTACTTCTAACACACAGAAATATGTACGAGTATACATACAATATTAAAAATTTATTTTTTAACTTAGCTGAATTGCATTTATTTTATCTGATGCATAGACATTTTCATAAAATTTAAATAAGAATATCATTTAAAAAGTGTTTTTGCTTTGCTGAATTGCAGTAAAAGTCTAATTTAAGAACTAGCTGAATTAAAAGTGTGATAGTTTTCTTATCTCTATGACATCAATTTATATCATTTGAAAACCGTGACGTTTCCACCAGCTGAATTGGATTAAAATTTACCGAATAAGCAATCACCTGCTTTTAACTAAATCATTAGCTAATTTGTTTTAATGTCATTTAATTTGGCTGAATTAATTTGAGGTTGGCTAAACCTTAAAAATTCTTATATTTTTCCTAAATTGAACATTTCTCAACTAAATTTATTTAATTTTAATTTAATTTAATTTTTAATTTAATTTTTTTTCTGAGTTATCGCAAATGCGGTGAATATTTTTTATTGTGTTAATTTTTCTTAGCTGAATTGGATTTTAACCAGCTGAATTAGAAAATTTGCTAACAAGGTCTTATTTTTATATAGTAAATACATATTTCTATGTAACTCATTAGCGGATTTTTTATGTAATTTAATTTCATTGAATTAATTTAAGTTAGCTAAACTTTAAAAAAACTTATATTTTTTAATGGAACATTTCGCTACTAAATTTATGCTTAAAAAATTGCACAAAAGATCCATCAGCTGTAGCAGTGCCGGAACAGATCTTTCCTCTATTTTAGCCTTAAAAAACCTCAATTTATATAATTAAAAAACGTGACTATTTCGCTAGCTGAATTGCACTAAAATTGACTGAATGTGTAATTACATACTTTTGTGTAAGCCAATGAATAATTTTTTTTGTAATTTAAATTTGCTGAATTCATTTACTTTAAATTACTCTCTTTACAAAAAACAAGTCAAAATTATAGATTTTAGTTTTCTTTAGCAACTGAGCTAACACAAATTTGTTTAAAGTGTTAATTTTTCTTAGCTGAGTTGACTTTTACCCAGCTGAATGAAGAGATTTATATATATATATGAGAAAAGACACCAATAATTTTATATTTTTACTTAGTTGAATTATTGTAATATGTGCAAGATCTTACAAATATTGTTGCTATTTATATTTTTTTATATTTAAAAAAATTTCTTTGGTTTAAAAAGAAAATGAAAATTTTAAATTTTAATTTCTTTGAAGCTGAATTAGCACAACAATTTTTAATGTCACTCGAATGCAGTAAAGTTGCCTTGAAATTGCAGAGTTCTCTTAGCTGAATTGCTTTTTACTCAGCTAAATGAAGAGAGGGAAATGATATAGAAAAACTTTACTTACAAATCTTTACTTTTACTTAGCTGAATTGTATTTACTTAGCTGAATTGGTATAATATCGGCAATATCATACAAATATTATGACTGCTTTAATTATAAGCTGATTTTACTTTATAAACAACCAAACTGTTAATATAAAAATTAAATTGAAAGTTTTCCTACGATTTCTCAATTCAGTTTTTAAATTGAGTTGCTTGAGTTAAGAAAGAAAATCATTACCGAGTGCATTTTCTTTTTCTTTATAATTTTAAACTATGACTTATCGGAATCTATTAATATATTTTTTCCTCTGCCTTAATAATTCAATTGCTTAAGATTTTATCTTGTATTAGCATCCGTAATTTAGTTATTACGACCGCTTTTCTATATTTATGATGTTTTCTTCAAGAATCATTTTTAAAAGGAAAATGTAGAAAGATAATAATAAAAATTTTGCACGAAATTGTGGAAATCATTTCTGTTATGCTTTAATTGAAGAGCTGCAACTTTAGAGTGATTTCCTTACAACATTACTTAGTTTCCATCATTCTTACACTTGAATATTTTTCATATTTTTAATTTTTTTGGTTTGTTATTGACTATTCATTCAATTCATTTCATTTCATTTTCACTTGCGTTTTACCATAAAATATTTTCTATAAATATGAATTGTTGATGCACTAGATTTTTTTTATCACTTTATTCAGGTTATCAGAAGAAAAAAACTAAAACAAGCCTTGTAGCATAAACGTTTATTATCTTTAAATTTGGTTTTGTTTTCTTTACTATTTCATACTTTTTAGTTTTTCTGTCCTCCATTATTGAGCTATTATTCATAACTCGTATTATCAATGTTTATTATTTTTAAGATAAAAGGCATAAATACAATGCTAATGAATGTACTCATATCAAGCTGTTATGGTGTTTTTAATTCAGTTGGCACGAGCGAACCTTTTACTAGAAGTCATTATGACCATTAAGTAGAAGGTATACAAAAATGATAATAAAAATAATATAAAAAAGTGTACAGCAGCAGCAAAATACTTGCCAATTGACTTATTATACTTTTTTTAACGTTTTAATCTATGAAGCAAAATATTGTAGTCAAAAATAACAATTTGCATGTATTCATCTTTGATAACTTTGAAAATATTTCAAATAAATTTAATAAACTATAAATAACTGAGATTAATTTTATTATTCAGCTAAGAAATATACAATTCAGCTGGACAAAATTGGGACTTAAGCGGCATCTCTTAATGGCTTAAATGCATATACATACATATGTCGTAAGGAGTGCCAATCGCAGTTGTAAGATGTAAAAATTTAAAAAGTTGCATATATGTACTTGTGATTTTACTGAATTTTTCTGAGCTGAATAGCAGTTTTTCTCAGCTGAATAGCAAATAAGCACAGAAAGAGAGACATTACAAAATTTGTTCAGAACTGAATCGCCTTAATTAAAGCCGGTTTAGAGAAAGCCATGTTGTCTTTGTTTATGTTTTAAATTTTTTTGGAATTTTTGAATATTATAAATTTTATTTTGGCTTTTATTTTTAGCTGAATTGCATTTTTGCTAGCTGAATTGTGCTTAAAGGCCCCGTAGAGTTTTACTACATTCATATATATTATATGCTCAATATTTTGTTTTGCTGAATTACTGTAGAATTAGCTGAATTGGGCTCGGAAGCAATTAGGACTTAAACAGAATTTCCTGGTATAAGTAAATATATAAAAATATATACTTATGTATTAAAGAGGGCCAATTTTGTTTGTAAGATGTAAAAAATTGCCACATTTTTTAGCTGAATAGTGAATAGCTGAATTGATTAAAGCTTAGTTTATTTTGGCTATACTTTATGAATGCGTTAAAATATTTTAAAATTATAAATTTAGTTTTGGCTTTTATTTTAAGCTGAATTATATTTTTTAGCTGAATCGTGCTTAATAAACACTTTCTAGATTAATTTTTATTGTATGCTCAATATTTTGTTTTGCTGAATTATGTTAATATTAGCTGAATTGAGTTCGCCGTTGAAATAAAGACTAAACAACTTTATGATGAATAACAAATAGTGCTCAACACCCTTTTTGCAGTTTTTACTTAAGCATTCTTTCACTTGCTAAAAGGAATTTTCTGTGAAAATGCTATTAATGAAAAATAAGAAATTGTATTAATGAATTTTCCCGGTAATGTTGCAAATGTAATACAGATTCAACACTTTATAAATAATTTGGTTTAATTAACAATCATTTGCAGATCATTTGTAGCGGGAAAATATAAAAAATACTTTCGTATTGAAACAATTTACAAACATTTCGTTTAGTATTGGAAAATGTATACAAATATGGAGGGTAAAATAAAAAATTATACTGACTACTTTACTTGCTTATGAAATTCAGCTGGTTTGCTAGACATACGTGTGAGTGTGTTTATATGTATTTGTTTTACTAATTATAACAAATGTTTCTTTTTTTTATTTTATACTTAAACAAAATTATTTTTATCAATTACATGGCACTACCTAGCACTTAAAATGATTAATTTTATTCAATACGAATTAAGTTATTTCACTATTAAATAATAATTTCACTTAATTTTAAGCTTTTAAATGAGCAAGTTATTTTCTACTGATGTGATTATCATTTTTATTTAATTAATAAAATTGTTTTAATAGAAAAAAGTAGAAGCGTCACCACAAGTTTTTTTGCAACTGAATTTAAATTGTTTTAATTTTTTTTATTTTTATTTTTGTGCAAATGTACAATTCAAAAGTATATAGGAATATATTTAAATATTTAGAAGTAATTAATGAAAATTAATTTTAATACCTGTTTAGAGGAAATTTCTGGAATTATTAAGACTTGAAATCAATTATTAAAATTGTATAAAATTTTAATAAAAAAACAATGATATAAATAAATAAAATTCTGTTAATAAATCTCAATTTTTGCTTGCTGAATTATTTTAAAGTTAGCTAAATATCATATAATACAACAAAAATTTATGTAAAATTTTATATTTGTCGCGCTGAATAGCATTCTGGCCAGCTGAATTGCAAATATATATCTAATTGCTTATAACCTACCTCCCTCTTATTCTAAAATTAATAAATTTCGTTCGCTGAATCACTTCAGAGTTAAAAAACAGAAAGCGCAAAGGTTTTATCATAGCTGGGTGTATTAAAATAATATAGAAACTATAAATTATGTTCATTTAAGCTAAAACTATATTACTTTTGCTTGCTGAATAACTTAAGCTAAGGTAAAATCTAAGATGTATCACAGCAATTGCAAATTTGATCTATAACAAAAGTTTTTTTTTGCTGAATAGCAGTTTCGCTTACAGGAATAGTGGAAATGTTTATAAAACAAAAGGTATTGCCTGCTTAAGTCATTTACTTAATATAATGGGCAGCTGAATTGTCTTAATCAATGCGCAATTTTTACCATTTTACATAAAAAGTTAATTTTGCTTTGCTGAATTATGTTTTCCTTAGCTGAATTGTATTAAGTTATGCTATTTAAAAAAATGGGATAAAATATTTAAAATCTTTAGGTCTTAAACCTTAGCTGAATTTAATAATTTTCAAAAGCAATACATGCATATTGTTACAAAATTCACATTTTGTAATAAAATCCCCAAATTTTTAACAACAATTATATAGTTACTGAAATTTAAGCCAGATATGAAAAAATGGTAAGTCAATTAATTAAACCCAAGCAGATATTTTTCCTTTTTAAAAAGAGTTGTTGCTTTTAACAATAGTTTTTACTATTGACAAATAGTTTGTGTTAAGCCTGCAGTACACGGCATATAAAAAACCACATGTGCATGTGGTTCTGACGTAATTTTGACTTGGTCACGATGCTACAATTGCTACATGCCGTGTACCAGTAACATGTGTACATGTAGATATTCACATGCTTACAGATGTGCTGCCTCAGCAAATATGTTCGATTCGGCTACATGTGCCTCACTTGTATTTTGGAGCAAAAATACTAATAAAATTGTAAGGCCTGTAGCCACTCATAGTAATTTATAAAAATGCAACCAACATACTGAAAATTCCCGTGACGTCATCGCCACATACGCATGTGGCTTTTTACATGCCGTGTACTGCAGGCTTTACTTATAATAACTGTTGTTCCATTTCAATTACTGTCATTTTATTATTGACAAGTCATATAAGCAAGAGAACACACACTCACTTAAATGGCAAAACTGCATAGTATGATATGCATACATACATACATACATATGTATGTATATATGGAATATATATATATAGATACATATACATATTCGTATATTCGTAATAAAAAAGCAATACTACTACCACACGTACTAGAGATCTCCATATAAAAACTAAGTATGCTTCAAGGGGGAAAACATTTCCATAACTACTCGTAAATAAGAGACATGTTGTCATATTTTCTTTTCGTGGGCGTATGTCTGTCTATACATACATATACATATGTATGTATATATGCATGAATGTATGTAAATAATATAAACAAGTTCTTAATAATCTTATATTTTAACCAACTTTTTATGAAAAAAGTTGCAGTTGTTAGGAAATTGGATTTTGGTGTTAATAAACATACAAGATCTTAAGAAACTCCACAGTCACTGAATAAACTAATTTATAAAATGAAAACAATTGAAACTTTATGCAATTCAGCAAAGCAAATATGTTTTACAAAATAAAACAATTTTAATTCAGCAAATTCATAAAGCGAAATAAATTTACATATTTTTTTTTGGTTTCCCCAAAAATATCTTTAATTCATGGCAGCTTAACTACTATTTTTCAATGTTTTTATTTTTTTTTTAATTAATTCTTAATCCTAATTGCTGCCTAAATAATTCATTACTTTACACACAATATTTAAAAATATTTTGCTGCAAGCTAAATTACATATACACACATAATCTCTTGCTTAACCACATCTATTCATTATGGAGGTTTGCATTTTAATTTGCAAAGAAAACACTTGTCATAACATATTGCCAATAATAAATTGTTAACAATACTGACACTACCACCACCAAAAGCAGCAACAAAAAAAAACACAAACAGTTATATGTTGACTTGAATACAAAAAAAATATTTCAGCAACATTTTAAAACAAATATTAAGGTCACACACATGCAAACAAAATATACATCCCTTAATATCCATTCGCAAGCTGTCACGCTTTTTATAAAATTTTCCATACATAATTAAAATTGATAGATGGCCTGTAGATGCAAAAGGACAAAACCTAAAGAGGGTGTTGAAAAATATGAATCACCATAAAGAAAATCTAAATCAAAAGTAAAGCAATTGCATTGATGTTCCATCAGCGTTGCCACACTGTGTACGATTATTCGAAAGCTTGCCATATTTATTTTATGCGTGTAAGTTTACAATGTTACTTTACTGAGCTATCAAATTATCAAAGCTTACTTTCTTATAAAAAAAAAAAAATTACTGCGTCACTCACAGCACACTTTTATCATAGTAAAGTTCAACAATACTAATGTATTGTTAAATATGTATGTATCAAATATGCATTCAATTCGAATATTTGTCTGCTGAATTGCATCCATCAAAATAATTGTATATATTATATACATAAAACGCAAAATACTGCTTTGCTGAATTCGGTTTTTCATAGCTGAATAGCAAAAAGGTTTATAAAAATTAATTATTTCACACTATTTTTATGTTTTAAGCCTTAGCTGAATGGAATTTAAACATATTATATTCATTGTGTTATATATTTGACTGCTGAATTGTATTTTTTTAAACAATATATTTTATTTACATAAAACGTAAAACTTTGATTTGCTTAATTCAGTTTTTCTTT
Organism: Nowickia ferox; assembly: GCA_936439885.1. Lineage (NCBI taxonomy): Eukaryota > Metazoa > Arthropoda > Insecta > Diptera > Tachinidae > Nowickia > Nowickia ferox. The sequence goes on along the minus strand of OW387025.1, from coordinate 6,374,589 downwards.
AATTATTTAATAGTATTTTTATTGTTAAGTCTTAGCTGAATGGAATTTAAATATGTAAATTTTATATAATATATATAAAATGCAAAATATTGCTTTGCTGAGTTAAGGTTTTTTTAGCTGAAGCAAAAAAAAATTTATGATAGTTAATGACTTTATAATATTTTTGTCTTAAGCCTTAGCTGAATGGAGTTCAAACATATTGTGTCGATTTTATTATATATTAGTTTGCTGAATTGTATCTTTAACAACAATTTCATAGATTATATACATAAAACACAAATTTTCTTTTGCTGAATTTGGTTTTTCTTAGCTGAATAGCAAAAAAGTTCATGAAAGTGGATTATTTGATAATATTTTTATGTTTTTAGCCTTAGTTAAACTGAATATAAATGTATGCTTTACACTTTCTGGCCATTTAATTCTTTAATATGCTTTATATATATTGCCGTTTGCTGAATTGATAAGAATTATTATATTAAGAGTTAAATCTTTAACTTTTAGCTTTCTTTTAGCTTTGAGCTAAATATACAAACAGACTTTTAATACGATTTGGCCAAATTAAATTTCGTTTTATTTAAATTTTAAATTTTATACAATTTTTTTTAATGTTTGATTAAAGTGTGCCCACAAAACGAAAAATGTTGCTAGAGATGAGCCCTTGTAATAGTGATGTGAGCCAATATGGGTGTGATTGTGCATGAGGTGAACTTTTGCGCGATTGGTTTTAGATAAACGGCAAATTATGGAATTTGTCATGAATAGAAATAAAAAAAAATCAATAAAATTTGAATAGAAATTGTTCCTTAGCATATGAATGCATCCTAGAACGTAGAAAAGAAAAGCAGCAACTACTGCTTGGTCGTTCCTAAAAGTATGTATGTACATCAACATATTTTTCATGAAACTTAACAAAGACCAGGAACTAGATTTGGTTAATAACATTTTTGTAGAACTTCGACAGCATAAGTTTAGTAACGGTGACCCAGTTTTTACACTCACTTGAAACAACTAGAAAAATATCGTGCATGGATATGTACGACTGCCAGGCTGATCACGCCTTCATCTCCCATTTGCACAATATGTTGCTTTTCATACTAAAAAGGGAGACTTTTTCTTTTGCCAAGATAAGTTAAAAGTATGTCAATGTTTCAAAAAAAAAAAAGAAATGGGGAAGAAAAGTTGAATGTTCTTTATAAAAGTTTTATGGCAGTTTGTACATACATTCTCGTATATTACACACAAATTTGGTAGCAAAAAAGTTTTTAATAAACTTATTTTTTAAATAAAACAAAAAGAAATTAAAGAAAGGCAATACAGTTTTTAAACTTTAGACATACAAAGTCATTTTCCTGTACTTAACAGCAAATTAGTTATTTTCTTTTAGTAACTGCTTATCTATTATGAGGCAATTATTTTCAAACTTTATGATTTAATTTGTTTGTCTTGAGGATAAATTTTCCAATAGTTAGGGCTTTTTACGTTTCAGGTAACGATATGTATTTATGTCTGTGCTATCATTTGGTATTTATAAACATATTTTCCAAGTGAGAGTTCTGCTTTTTATTAAAGCACGCTTCCTAATCTAAGATGTTGGCTAAACTTTCATTGACAGCCAAACATGAAGACACACATACAGTCACACATATGTATGTATGTATGTCTAAATATAAAAATGGGTATATGGCTGTGAATTTAGCACACATTGACAAATACCAAGGGAAACCATTTAATGTTAAGATGATTTGTGGTTTTCTTTGCTTGGCCTCAAGCCAACATATAGGGTGTTTTTTTTAGAGGTATAGAACTTCGAATTGAAATAAAACACAAGAAAATCGTTTTAATGTCCATGAATTTAGCTTTATTAGAAGGATAATTTTATGCCATTAACGTTTAAATATGATTTCGGGCATGTGGCCGCCGCGGCTGGCTCGAATAAAGCCAATTCTACAGGTCCAATTTTCAACCACTTTTTCGAGCATATGTGGCCGTATGTTGGCAATAACGCCACGAATGTTGGCTTCCAAGTCCCCTAACGTTTCTGGTTTGTTGGCGTAGATGAGCGACTTCACATATCCCCAAAGAAAATAATCCAATGGTGTCAAATCACACGATTTTGGTGGCCAATTGACAGGTCCATTCCACGAAATTATGCGCTCATCGAATGTTTCCTTCAATAAATCGATTGTGACGTGCGCTGTGTGGCATGTAGCGCCGTCTTGTTGGAACCACAACTCATCCACATTCATGCCATCCAATTCGGGAACAAAATAGTCGGTTATTGCTGTGCACGGTGGCGAATCGATTCATTCGGGTCCTCTTCAACACTTTGCTCTACAGCGGCAATTGTTTCTTCGGTGCGCACTGTTCGACGTCTCTGCGGATGCGTATTATCACATATAGTAAACGTAGTGCGAAAACGATCCATGGTTAACCGAATTAATTGCTCTGATGGACGATTATGTCGACCATAAAATGGACGGAGCTTGCGGTAAACTTCGCGAACTGAACCATTATTTTCGAAATAAATTTGCACGATTTGCAAGCGTTGTTCTTTTGTCAACCTGTTCATGATGAAATGGCAAACCAAACTAAATATTAATCACTTGACAGCTGACAAAATGGCCGCCAGTTAAAAAAGTGATGCCAACTTAAAGTTCTATACCTCAATAAAAAACACCCAATATAAGCAGCCTTAATGAGACCAACTAGAAGCTCTATATTAGATTTACTAACTTCTTTACTTTAAGAAATATAAAAATAACAGCTGGTCTTCTTCTTGGCTCAATTTTTATGTACATTTTCCCTACTCTCTATGATTTTTTTTTTTGCATCCTCTATATGTAGCACTTGACTTTCTTTTCTTGCTTACCCAAAAAGAAAAAGTATTCACGGCTAAATTAAAGGCTCTCAATTTGGCCATTTATGTTTTGACCTCAACTCACATTATTTTCTGAGTGCCTTTTGCTTTTACCATTTTGTTTCTTCTTCTTTCTTTTGTGGACAAGGCGGCAAACACCAAATGTTATTTTTAATAATGGTATTTGAAGAGCTTCTGTCATTGGCTGTAATGTTCGTTGCTTGGGCGAGAAAATTAACAAAGTTTTTCTAACTATAAAATATAGAAACAATAACACAGCTGCCTTAACGAAAACGAATTTACTCTGCAGCTTAAATTTAACACATGTTAACCACAAGTTATTAGAAACAAAAACTAAATAGATAGAATAATAACACCAAACATTTAAATGTCAGTTAAGTTCCTAATGAAGAACAAGACTGTATTACATCAATCAATAGTTTCAATAGTTTATTAATAAATATTTTTTCGAAAACAAAGTTAATGAAACTTTCAGAAACTATCACTTCACATGCAAATCAAAATTCTAGGAAAAATTATAACTTTTATATTTATTCAAAAAGTTTTTGGCAATAATATACAAATTGCGAATTTGTTCTCTATTGAAGATTATTTATGTTTCGAAAAATAATACAAAATAACGCAAAGAAAAAAATTGTGTAGTTTTGACAATGAATTCTGGTAGAGGAGACACAAAAAGTACACGTATGTCCTTGTTTTGAAAGATCCTTCTCTGTTCGTATATGAAACTATTATTTTCTTTACATACATATGAGTTTTAGGTTTAGGCAAATATTTTTGTGGAAAGTATCAACCCGCTAACTCCCCCCTCCCCAAAAAAAAAATCTTAAGAAATACTCCTAATACTGCTCAAAAGGGAAATGTTCTAAAAAATTGTTGGCCATACAATTTTACTACAAATGTCAGAACATACAAGCAGCAAAAACCAGCGCAACTCAACATTGCTTGCCCATTTTTATTCTTACAAATTCCGTTGTGGGTACTCATGGCCTATCTCGCGATATTGACAGAAAACGTTTGATTGATGAATTGTTTCCAAATCAACAATAAGGGCCATTCACATATTGCGTAACGCTATTTTCGGAGTTTTTAACGCTTTTTACAAAATTTTCAATATAAATTTTTTAAACTGCAACAAATCCCCTGAAGCGTTACGTAATATGTGAACAGGGTCTAAAATAGCAATATTTTTGATTTCAATATAAGTAATCGATCGCACGTTTTCGCTCGTCATCGTGGGACAACAGGATGTTAATAGTTTTCCTTTCCAGCCGTCTTAAAAGATCAATTCGCCTGAAATTCGTTTGTTACTTCAGAACTCACTACTTTTCAGAACGATTTTAATTGTAAAAAAGAGGACGCAGACACGCCCACTCACTTTTTTTCTTTAATTTTATAATCTTTTACTGATCCGATTGCTGCAAAACTTAACACACACATTAGCCCTCTCGTAATGACACAATCTCGTATTGGAAAAAATGGATAGAGCCACGCTCCTTAAAACTATCTATTACATTTAACGTGCTTCAACTTAAACGATTTTTACGAAACTTGGCACACACCTTGAAGTCTAAAAAAGCCTAAATTTTTTATTGAAAAAGTGGGCAAAGCTACGCCCCCTAATTTTTTTCTTTGCTTTTATGATTTTTACTTAATCGATTGCTGAGAAACTTAACACACACATTAGGCCCTCGTAATTACACACTCTCGTAGTTGAAAAAATGGGCAGAGCCACACCCCTTGAAACTTAATATTATATTTCTCGTGCTTCTATTTCAGCTCTAAAAAAAATTATCTTGCATTTAAAAAAGTGGGTGGAGCCACGCCCATAAAATATTAGTAGTAAGTTATAAATACTTCTACCTATCCGCACCCACGAAACTTGCTAAACAGTTTCGCTTCTTAGAATAACATCATTTGAAGCTAAAAGAAGTGGGCGGGGCATTGCCCATTAAAAATTAATATAATATTTCACGTGCTTCTATCTGACAGATTCTTACGAAACTTGGTCACACACCTTGAGCTCTGAAAATTACGCAATTTTGAATTTATAAAAGTGGGTGGATATTTATATTTGCATAAGTGGGCGTCACCACTCTTCTAAAAATATAAAGTCAAAACTAAAAATTAAAAAATAAAATTTAAAAACAAAATTAAAACAATTTCAAAAATAAGCACTAATAAGTTCAAAATTATTTAAATTCACTCAAATTATTAAAAAAAATTACATTCACTTCGAAGCAAAAATAATTAAATATATTTAAGAAATTTATTATATTTGACATATTGAAGTAAGTTTATTTGAATTGAAATTAATTTGCTGGTGGTTAAGCCTTGTCTATATACGAGTATGTATATTTCATTGGTGCTTTGCCAAATCATCAAAGTCTGTGCATAAGATAAGAGTTTTGTGACTGTTCAAGATATGTGGTTGAAGTCTACTGATGATTTAGCAAAGCACCAATGAAATATACATACGAGTATATAGAGACAATGCTTAACCAAGAGTTTGAAGCTTAATTACTCATAATTTTCTTTTAAGCCCCTCAATTATAATCACCAAATCAACTGGAATAAAAATTTAATTCAAACCTGGGAGGAAGAAGTTAAATTTAGAAACGAATGCCATGCAAATGCATCAATAACATTCTCTTTAAGCCAATAGCCTTTGTCGCTAGTGATTTATAGTTAAAGATTTATTATAATTTTAATTGTAATAATATCTTAGTTAAATAAAATAAATAAAAATAATTTTATTATAAAGAAAATCAACAAATATATGATAGATATTTTCTATAAATTAATTCTCTTTGAAATTATGTATTTATAAAACTAAGATTTTTGTTTGTTTTTTTTTAGCTTGGGACATTGGTAACTCCGTGCAAGACGCTTTTGTTATAGCAGTTGAAGAGCATGCCAGAGAGCGTTTGCAACGCTTAGCGGCCTTAAATCGTGTGACACCGGTGGACATAACGCAGCTATCGAAAAAGGTAAAAACAAAGAAACACTTTATAGATTTTTGAAAATCAACTGCAGAGCGATAAAAATGTTTCAAATAAAGCCGATCCTTGACGGTCCTCAGGAGCTGAAAACGAAAACTGCATTAAAATTTCAATTTAAATTTCATTAACGTTTTCAATTAATTACACCGTTTAAAATTATTAAAAACAACAACAAAACTTCCTTCAGACATAAAATCATTTAATGAAATCAACGAATTTAAGGTCAAGTTTTTTTTTGTTAATAAATATTAACAGTCTAATGCATAAAAAATATTTTGGGTTTATTAAAATTTTATTTGACATATTTCTATGGGAAATTAATAAACCTGAAATATTTTTTTATGAATATGGCAGTAATAAAGCAAATAATTTCATACACATTAAAAATATGTAAAACTTTTAATGTTAAATTTTTTTATTGTCATACCCATTTTTTTTCTCAGTGTATATTATTCGTTTCACCAAATAAACGTATTAAAACAGCCAACGATAATTCAAATTACATTTCTTAATGCATATAATTTAAAACAAAAAAAAAAATAACAAATTTTATTTAAACACGTTTGTTTTCAATTTTTGCAAATTGCTGCTGCATGAATCAATGAATTATCTATATGTATGTCTGTCCGTCTTTCTGGCCGTATTACTCTCTGACTGAACAAACAACTAAGTGAATGAATGAACAAAAAATCTGTGTGCTCTTCAGTATGAATCCACTTTTTTTTGTTCTTCAATTTTAAAGTAGTTGCTGATAATTAATGAGTTTGAACAATAGCATGTGCTTAAATAATTAATTATAATATCGTATTTTTTCGCCAACACGTAGCAACAGAATTTTTAATTATTAACAATTATTGATATACGAGTATGTTTTAGCATTAAAATGTGCCAAGAGGCAAAATAAAATATTCATGTTTTCAATATCTTCAACAAAAAAACAACAGCAACAATCAAAAACTAGTGTTCGAATAAAATAGGCTTCAAAAGAGATAAGAAAATGCATTTAATTCTGCCAGTTCAGCACTGTTTGATACTGCTAAACTGAGGCAACAGCTAAAATTTCTAAATGCAATAGCAATAATCATGGTACTTCCAAACAAATTATGCTTGCAGTCTACTACTACTATTTGCGACAGCTCAATCATCTGATAAAGAAGACTTTGGAAATTTAAATTTATAAATTGTCTTTAAATTTCAAAAACTTAAAATTTCGATACTAATCTTCAAAGGACTCCAAAATTTAGCTTTTTTTTAAATGTTCGAAAATTCGAACCTAAGTTCGAAAACATTTCCAAGCTCTCGCAGCATCTTTTAAAGCTGTAATATTGTCAAAACAATTTAAAAAATCACGTTTTCTAAAGTTGTAAAAATGTTCGAACTAGGAAATTTTTTTTGAGGCTCTATGTTCGTTCCACCTAGGAATTATGGGACTTGAATAATAAAATAAGAAATTTTATTAAAAACTGAAATCTGAGCTGGCAAGCTCATACATTTAAATATTATTAGCAAAATAAAATATTATACTTCATTTAAAATTTTGAAGACTTTCGAAATTCGAACTTAAAAATTGTTCTTAAAATTTCCAAACACTAAAAATCTTGATATTCTCTTTCAGTGAGCTCCATAAATAAATTTTTTTCAATGTTCGAAAATTCGGACTTAAGTTCGAAAAATTTTTTAACCTCCCCATAACATTTTTAAAACTGGAATATTGTCAAAACAATTTTAGAAAATAAGGTTTTCTAAAATTTAAGTATTTTCGAACTAAGAAAAAATTTTGAGGACCTATATTCCAGCTAGGAACTATGGGAATTGAATAATAAAATAAGAAATTTTATAAAAAAAATATTAAAGCTTTTAATGTCAGCTGGCAAACTCATAAATTTGAAGATTATTAGTAAGAAAAAATTTTAATTTCGAAATTCGAACTTAAAAATTGATGCTAAAATTTTTAAATCACTTAAAATTTCAAATAATGTTAAGAACACTTCATAATTAAATTGTTTTCCATGTTGGAAAATTCGAACTTAAGTTCGAAATTTTTTTTAAGCTCTCATAGTATTTTTTAAAGTTGCAATACTGTCAAAACAGTTTACAAAAGTCAGACTTTATAAAATTCAAATATTTTCGAACTAAGAAATTTTACGAAAAAAATGTAATTTTAATGGTAGCTTGCAAGATCATACCTATAAAGACTATTAACTGTCCAAATGTATTAGGGAACTTAATTTATATTTCTGAGCTTGTATATTATAAAAGGTTTTCGTAGTTCGAAAGGTAAAAACCTGCTTTAAATAGTTTCCAATTTTTTTTTATACACACCCTAGTTAAAACCATAAGAAAACAATTTTCAATTTCTTTTAAACGATGTTATACAGTACAAGAATTTTCTAACTCAGAAATTAGAAGAAATGAATTCGGGTTAATTTCTTTTAATTTTACACACAATTGTTAAATATTTTTTATATAATTTATATTCGATAGAAACTTGCAACATTTTTAAATGTTCGAAAATTCCAATACAAGAAGGAGTACTAAAAAATTTAATTTAGTTTTCTACAAAACTGAAAAACACACATTTAAAACTTAAAGAATTTTCTTAAAAAATTACTCAAATGTATTTTTACAACTTCCTTTATTTATTGTCAATTATTTTTAAACGCTTTTGAACTCTCTTCCTACACAGTTTTATTTCATTTTATTTTATTTTATTTAATTTTACTTTATTGTTACATGTCTGGAAATTTTACAACGTATGCCGTATTAAGAGTAAAAAAACCATCTGCTGTAGTTTTTGTTGTTGAAAAAAAAAGAAAAAAAAAACAATGATATTTTTATGCATAATTTTACCATTCCTTGCAATTAGATGTCGTTTTGGCTTATTTTTCGTATTCAAAATCTTTATGATGGCAATTTATCTTGTAAAACATAAATGATGAAAATAATTCACGTTTATATTTTGATTTCTGCTTCAGATAGCTCCCCTCCCCCCAAATCCTGCCCCTTCACTGTTTATCAGAGATGGAGAGGTTTTGCGGTTTTGCAGTTGCAGTTTTGCAATTTGCATAATTTAATAATGCATATTTGAGTTTTTGCTTTTGTTTATCTTATTTTTCTTATTTTTTTTTAAGATTAAATCATTTTCATGGAATTTATTCAGTTAAATTTTCATAAATCTATTGGGCGTGTGTGTGTATGTTTATTATTTTTTTTAATAATGTACAATATAGGTGGAAAAATTAATAGTGGGACAATTTTTAAATATTTACCAAAAATTTAAAAAATTTTTAAAATCAAATTTTTTGAGTTAAAAAAGTTTTCGAACTTAATTTCGAATTTTCGAATATGAAAGCATTAAACATTTTTTAACCATTTTATATCATTTAAGTAGTTTATGACTTTAGTGAACCAATTTTGAGTGGATGTTTTTGATAATAATTTGGATTTGTTAATTAACAAATTTCTTGTTTCAAAGCTTATTTTCGAATTTCCTTTAGTTTTAATTTTTTTTGGCTAGAAAATTTGTTTTCGTAGTTTAAATGCTTTAAACGTTTTTTTGTATGTTTAAAAAAAATCAAAATTGACTTCGAATTTTCGAACATAAAAAAAATATTAACTGCCTTACAGCCTGTCCCACGATGTCACTCGAAATCGTTCGATCGACAACTTGTCTTGCAAACAACAATAACATTACAAAATTTGTTGTTGTTTTCAATATAAGTGTTCGATCGAACGATTTCTAGTGACATCGTGGGACAGGCCGTTATTCATAAAAAATAATTCAGGTTTATTAAGCGCTTATTTGACATATTTCTATGGGAAATTTGTCAAATAAACCTGTAATAAACCTAAAATATTTTTTATGAATTAGACCGTAAATATATAGGTACTTGTTAAAATTTTTTTTTGTGTTTTGAAAGGATTTTGCTTCTCAAGAAAATAATTTATTGTGTTGTCTTTCTAAATCATGGTAAAATTTTAAAATATTTAACAAACATTTAAACATTTTTTTAACCAAAAAAAAAAACTTTGAAGGCAGCTTGGGATTCTTTGTAAAGCAAAGAGCTTCCTAATTAAATATATAATCATAAAATACAAATTTGCTGAACAAAAACTTATATGCAATTTTCTTTTAATTTATTCTCCCTTTTTTAGTTGCAACAATCAAAGAGTGGTATACCCTCAACAAACAAACAAGATTTAAGTTTCCTAAACGAAGCTTCCCCCATTTATGTGACCTCATTCAATAGCAATCACACGACCTGCAATAGTACGACCTTAACAACAGCTTCGACCTCCGCCACAGCTGGTCTAATAAGTGCAACAACAATAACACCAACAGCAGTAGCCTCCACAACGACTAATGCAACTTCAATTAAAGCGCAACAACAACAAAATCAACCAACCAGTGGCTTAGCTTTGGCAACAGCCACTAGTGCGGCATTATCCACAGCTGATAGGAATGCCAACAATAACTATGCACAAGTGGCAACAGGAGCAGCAGCAGTAGCAGCCAACACCATCCCACTATTGACAAATCATAATAGTATATTTCAAGCGAGCCCGTTATCAAAATTACCCCACGCCTTGCCCCATAAAAAGTTAACTATTGCACGCAGTCTACAGCATTTGGAGGTAAAGGAAGAGGACGACGACGATGATGAGTTGGCAGCTTTAGGTGCGAATCTGTGTAATATAAATTTCATTAACTATAAAAATAAGCATGCGGAAATACCCACGCCCACAGCGGCCACAGTAGTTGCCACACCATTCAACAATAGCACACACACCGCTATCGCTGGTCAAAGTTCCACTTTGGGTAGAAGAAAATCACAAGCCAATACCATAAGTGCCACGGTGGATGTTCATTATCCGAACACAGCAGCAACAGCTTCCTCCTCAACAACTACCACCACTTATCACGATCACATACCGCCGCCTTTACAACTACCCCCGTCCAACAAAATCTATGTAGATGCTCAGACCTTAACCTCGCCTCGCTTGGCCAAGGATGTAGCCGAATTAGCAAACACTACATTAGCAAGCGGAGTGATTGTCCAGCAACCTTTACTTCAAACTAATAACAATAATAATAATAATAATTTGAAATCATCACAGACCACAGCTACATCGCTGGCCACAGCCTCCTCATTAGCAGCGGCAGCGGCAACCGCAACAGCTTTACTACATTCCAATAACAATACAACACAAAAATTATCGAATTCAATTGCCTCAAAAGCCCAGTTAACAGCCACAGCATTAGCACAAGCACCAGGTGTCAACACATCCACAGCATCATTACCAACCGCTGTCATTGCAACAGCTCCTCCTGCTTTGGGAACATCATCATCATCATCACTACAGCATACAGCAAGCTTTACCACTAACAAGAGCCAACAGATATCAGCAACAAATCTTATCAGTAGCAATAATTGTGATTTATATTTATCAAACCATAATCTTCAACAGCAACAGCAACAACCACCGAGAAGAGAGGTAAGCTTGAGATAATTTTTATACTTGCAACATGATTATCTGAAGAGAGAAGCATATTGCTTAACTAACCGTGATCAATAAAAATAAACCCATAATATAATAGTTTATAAGTTGGCTAATTTTAAGAGTAATATTATTAAACTATAAACGATTAATTTTAACTCGAATAAAATTTATTAAAACGAATTAAATCTAGAATCAAATTTATTTAGAGCAAAACAGTTAATAAACGGGATAGTTTTAACGGAAATCGATTATATTTAATTCGCATAAAAATTAGTTCGCCGAATTTATCTTGAATCAAATCTTTTTATTTATAATAAGACATTTAACAAACGGTTAGTTTTAACTCGGATAAAAATTTGTTCAACAAATTTAAGCTTGACCAAAATTTTTTTATTTGCAATCGTTTATTTAACAAACAGGTAAATTTTAACGGAAATCGTTTAATCAAAACGCGAATAATTTTAACACGAATAAAAATTTGTGAGGCGAATTTTAACTCGAATTAAATCTGATCACTAAGAATCGGAAAGTTATCAAAGGAATACATTTTAACGGAAGCCGATTAATCGAAAATTAGTTAATTTTAACTCGAATAAAAAGAGTTTTATGTTTAGAGCGAATTTTAGCTTAAATCAAATGTATTCATTTGGAACAAAATATTTAATAAGCGAATTAGTTTTAACGGAAACCGATTAACTTAAACCTGAACTTGAACTCAAACCAAATCTTTTCATTGAGAATAAGACAGTTACCAAGCGAATTAATTTTAACGGGCTTCGATTAATCGAAAAACGATTAATTTGAATTTAATTTGAAATTTAATTTGAATTTTATCTAGAATCATTTCTTTAGCATAAAAAAGTTAATAAGCTGGTTAATTTTAAAAGAAATTGTTAATCGAAAATCGGTTAATTTTAGCTCGATTAAAAAATATTTCAGCGAATTTTAACTCGAATTAAATCCTTTCATTTAAAACTATACAATTACCAATGGGTGAATTTTAACGGACATTGAATTCGTTTAGTTTTAACTCGATGAAAAATAAATTCGGTTTATTTGCAATAAAATTGGACAGTCATTGATTGACGAATTTGTAAACTAATAAAAGTCGTATTGATTTATTAAAGCTCAAAAAAATTCAAAACGGTTTATTTAGAAAAGGTAAAATAATGAATCGGCTCATACCCATTTTGACTCGAATAAAAATTAATCGCTTTGTGGGATGCTTAATATATAACAAAGGGGTTTATTTTATTTCATTAGGATACAAAAGAGTTTTTTCAGGTTAAAAATAATGGTGGTTACGAATCTTTTACACTTAAACGATTGTTTGAAAGAAAAACAATCACTTACTTTTTTATACAATTAAAAAACTATTGTTTTTTTAAATATGAACGATAATATTTGGTTACACATTTGACGGCATATTAGAAGTTTTATAGTGAAGTTTTCTCTACTATATTTTTTAATTTTTTTTTTTTTTACTTTAATTGCAGTTACTAACTGATGATGATGAAGATGAGATTGATGAGAATGACGATGTTTTACAATTAAATACAAATAGTTTAACAAATAATTTAACAAATTATAGTCCAAATAGCAGCATATCAAAAGGCGGATTTGAAGTATTATTAGGCGATCAAACGTTAAGACAAGACATCAGGTGAGTGAAAAGAAAAGAAGAAATAATAATAAAAAAAATCATGCGAATTATTTCAATGCAAAATTGTCACCATAAATACCAGCTCAATTTCTATTATGCTGTGTGAATTTCTTTGGAATTTTTTTATCAACAACTTTTAATCATGTTGCTGACACTTTCAATATGCGTTGAATAACAGCAAAAGGAAAATCCCAGAGAAAGCAAAAAGCAACCACATGAATTCCATTAAATACTAAAGGTATTTTTTTATTTTTGTTGGGTTGCAAACAACAAGTGCATTTTTATATATGAAACACAGCATCAGCACACCGGATAAAACAATGCAATTTTCTCCCAGTATTATATTGACCTTAACTCCCAAAAAACACACACACTCACACTTGCATTCAATCACTCGCACGCAAGTGCTGCCAGCCCCTCTCATTGCAACAAATGCAATTTTGTGTTGTAAATAACTTGGCTTAATGTTGACACTGATGATGTTGAGACTTTACAACGGGATGCAACTTGTCACTTTTTGTCGTTATTTTTTATATATTTTTTTTTTTGTTACTTCATCTGAAAGCGAATAATTATTGGAAATAAGAGAAGCAAAAAAATTAAAAACAACCCAACCCAGAGCAAACTTGCAGTGTTCATTTCTATCTCTATTTTCTATTCATGTATACATAGTTTTTTTTTTTGTATAATGCAGTCAAACTGTGTCTTAAAGAAATTGGAAGCTTAAAGTATATCAGATAAACTTTCATTGAATTTTAAATCATAAAACCCAAATAAATCAACAGCGGAAAAAATGCACTAAAATTTTTGTTGAATGAAATACGAAGATCGAATTGTTAAACAATAAAAAAAAGGTGTTCGTTCCAAAGCAAGCAAAACGAAAAATTTTTTATGGCAAAAATATTGTTTTAGGTCAGGCATCTAAAATTGTGTTTCTCATTTAGTTTAATGATCATTTCAGTGAAAATATTTTTATAAATTTAAAAAAAAAACCATTAAATGGTTCATTTGAATTTAAATTTAAACAAGTCTAAATTCAGAATTATGCAAAAAATTAAGCGTTTGAACTAAAAACAAAACAAACATTTTGAATTCAATAAGAACTAAACAAATAATACAAATAACAATTCAAAATCACATAAGCAATCCAATTGTTCATTTTGACAGTGAATATAGTGAAACTATAGCGGTTCATGTTTAATAAAATAAAAATTAACCGTTTCATTCTTATTATAATCAATAATATAAATTAACCGTTTCATTTTTATTTGAAAAAAAACACTAGGCAGCTTATTTGAAAACAAATAAAAAATTAAACACTTCATTTGTAGTTACATAAAATATGAAACGGTTCACTTGCAAGCAAGCAAAAATAAACCACTTAATTCTAAATCGAGTAAAAAATTAACCGTTTCAGTCAAAATTAAATAAAATCAAAGCGCTTAATGTGAAGTCAAATGATAAGTTAAATAATTTGTTGTTGAAAAAAAGCAAACCAGCTCATTTTAAATCAAATAAAAAAATAAACCGCTTCATTTGTAGTTACATAAAGCATGAACCGGTTCATTTGTTTTCAAACAATAATAAGAAAAATTAATTTGAAATCATTTACTGGATAAAAATCATTTGTAATCATAAAAAAACAACTAACCGTATTTTTCATAATTATATAAATTATAGTCGTTTTTTGATTTCACTTTGAAAATTAACCGCTTTACATTATTTAGTGTAAAAAAGTAAACCGATTAATGTGCAATTAGGTAAAAAATACATACAAAATTATAAAAAAAAAATATTTTAAAGATTCAAATGACTACCAAACCGTTAAATTTAAATATAAATAGGCCAGCAGATTTCAATAATCTAATAAAAAACCGGTTCATCGAAAACCGATAGTTTTTTATTTAAAATTTATTGCACACAAAATTATTTAAGAAAATATGCTTCTAAAGAATCAAACGATTGCCAAACCGCTGCATTTAAATTTGAATGAAAATTAACCGGTTTTTTAGAACCGACAAGTTTTTTTCAATTAAAGATTTATTGAAATAAAATTATTTGAAATTATGATGCTTTCAACCGCTTTTTTAGCAGCATACAAAAATCGAATAAAAAAACCGATTCAATTAAAACCGAATATATTTTCTTAAAATTTAAAATAAAAGCATTTAGTCACAAAATAACTTCTCAACTTGCCTAATAAAACAACAACAAATTTCTAATGACAATGGCTTCCAATAATCGAATAAGAACCGGTTCGCTTAAAATTTATATTTTTTTTATTTGAAATTAATTGCACACAAAAATATTAAAAAATAATATAATGATTGTTTAATCCTTTAGATTTAAGTTTGATTGAAAATATAGCAGCAGCCTTCAATAATCGAATAAAACCCGGTTTGCCTAAAACCGATCATTTTTCTATTTAAAATTTCTTGGAGACAGCAATATTTTAGAAAATATGTTAAAAGGAATCAAACTATTGCCGAACTGACACATTTAAATTTGAAGGAAAATTAACCAGTTCCTTAGAACCGAAAATTTTTTCCAATTACAAATTTATTGAAATAAAATTATTTGACAACAGTGGCCGCAGCAAGATGCTCTAATCGATTTTTTTAGCGGATTCAAAAACCGAATAAAAAACCGGTTAAGCTAAAACCTATTATTTTTTCTAAAATTTAATACAAAATTATTTAATTACAAAATAGATTCTCAGCTTGCCATATATATTATAATATATATATTATGCAAGAAATTAGTAGTTACGATGGCTATCAATAATCGAATAAAAACCGGTTGAATTGAAAGGGAAAATTTTTATATTTCAAATTTTTTGCACAGAATAATATTAAAAAATAAAAGAATGTTTCTTTCTAATGTTCTATCTACATTTAAGGTTGATTGAAATTAAGCCAGGCGATTTCAATATTCGAATAATAAACGGTTCACTTAAAACCGAATATTTTTCTATTTAAAATTTATTGCACACAAAACTATTTAAAAAATGCGCTTAAAAGGAATCAAATTATTATTGAACAACTACATTTATATTTGAAAGAAAATGAACCGGTTTTTTAGAACCGCAAATTAAAATTATCCTATAAAACTTAAATTGGCCAATTATTAATCGAAACTGAATAATTATAATACCCATAAAATATTTATTTTTCAATAAAAAAATTTTTTGCTGATAAAGTTATTTTTCTTAACCTGTTTGGAATATTAATTCCATACTAAAATGTTCACATGCATGCAAAAATTTCTCTTAATGGCCAAAACAAGTGATTTTTCTTGTTGTTGTATATTTTCATGTTAAAATTTTGTTCATTTACCTGTTTGGTATTTGAACATTTTCTCAATTTCACACTTGAATTGCAATTTAAGGTAAAAAAGGAAATTACTTAACAACAGAATTTTCCAGCAAAGCAATTGAGTTCGCTTGCAACAGGGCCAAGTAAAATATAAAAAGGCATAAACAAAAGCCTGCAAATTGTTGCAAGGCGAGTGCGGGCCTTTGGACGGTGTCAAAATTCTTATTGTTATTTGCTTGCTTGCTGTTATTTTCAGGCAATTTGCTGTTGTTTTTTCAGTAACACACAAAAATGTTCCTGCCCTTAATCCTTAATCCTGTAATAAAAGCAAATAAAAGTGTATGTGTGAGAGCTGCGGTGGTTCACTTCAGGACGCGTTAAATGCTGCACTCGTTTTATATGTATCTGGAAAATAAATATACGAAAAAACATTGTACAAATACTAAAACGCAGCATGAAAATTTGGTAACTTGGCTGACGACATGTGTTAAAAATATTTGTTTGTTTCTGTTTTTATTACTCTCGAATATTTGCCTTTGACCTCATAAATATATTTTAATGGAATAAAAAAAAATAAATAAAACAAAACAAGAGCAAGTTATGGCCATTCAACTGAATACGAGTTACACACTCATATGAAAAGAAATATATAAACAAGGAATTCATATAAAAAGGAATTAGGGAAATTTTCCAATAAATAAAAGATTAAAATAAATTGTTTATCCTCAAACTATTTTTATTTCGAATTCTGTTTTTGTTTTGGACTGCACAGAGATTAGATAACCAATCGCTGTTAACACACAGAAAAATTTCATATTAATTTAAAATTTTTTAGTGTTGGTTTTGATTCATATTTGTTTCATGTTAATTCAACATTATTTACTAAAAGGTTAAGTTAGAGTTGGAAGGATGGTGCTTTAACGCAACTGCACTCGGACACCAGTTGGGTCCATTGTGATTTCTTTCTATTACCCGTTAATATTTACCGCCCCCCCCGCCCCCCGTTCCCTATGTGTACCCAGAAGTGCCCTAATTATCTGTCATTAAGGCACTTAATTGCCATGATGAAGCCACTGATATCCTCCAGATTACACTTCCCGATATCACTAATGCTCTCATGGATACGTCTGCTCAGCCATCTAAGCCTATGACGTTACAGCTTCGAGTAGTGGCAGACATGTTCAATTGTTTCTATCTGCTCTTCATCCCCCCACATTCTACAGAAATCTGGAGTGCCAATTTCCCAAATGCCGCTTCTTACTCTGTGCGAGCAGTGACCAGTCAATACGCCTATCCTAAGTCAAGTTTTGGCCGCATAGTCCTCGAAACTTTACAATCCTCCCTGCTTCGCCATGAACTGTTGGTTCTGCTCTCCACCCAAGTACTGAGTTCAACGATATGTCACACATTCCCTCATCTAACGCCGACCCTATTCTTGGCAGCTCATCGTCAATTTCATTTCCATCAACATTGCTGTGGCCAGAAACTGAACAGGAATTTGACACTATATTTGTCCATAAGCAAGTTGAGGGCTCTCCTACAGTCACTAACAAGTTTCGATTTTACATTGTGTCCCTTAAAAGCTTTTAGCTTTTAGAAGTTTAACTTCTCACCTTCAGCTACATTTTTAGCCACCAGTTCCGTGACCCTGAGGATCTCCAAGATCTCAGCTGAAACAACTACGAATATTCGTTTCGATATATAGACACTTGCCCCTGTGCCTTTCCGCTTCAAATAAAATTTTATTCCATTACTAATAAATCAAAATGAAAAATCATATTGAATCTTTCCGGTTGAAAAACTGATACCGATATAAGACCAAAATAAAGTTGAATTTAAGTTATTTCCAGTTGAAACAACATGAATTTAATGTAATGAAGTCAGTAATTTTATTATATTTATTTATTATATTTTATGATATTATATGAACTGAGTTTTAGTTCAAAATAATTTAGTTGAAATTCATTTGAAATTAAAGTTATAGTCATGTTGTTTTAACATTGAAAAATATTAAATCAATGTTATTTTTTAAAGTTAGATGAAAAATGTTTCGTTTAAAATAATATGAAATAACGGTAATTTTAAATCAAGAGCAGAAACTTTTCGCCTAAACTTCATATTATTTCTTATAAATTTAACATGATTCGGCAATCAGAATCAGAATTTTACGAAGTTGATTTTACATTGGCACATATTTTTTTCTGTACTCTTTATTTTTACGCTGTTTTAGCCGTTTGTAAGTTATTTATATGAATTATTCGAGAGTTTACATTAATCCATCCATCATCCATATGTTTTAAGGAAACAACATAAATTTTTTTTTAGATTCTTAAGAAATAAATATTTCAGTTAATTCATTTTTTACTGAATAAACAAATTATTTTTTTTTTTGGATTTGTAGTGAAGTGCTTTAAATTTCTTAGAATTTATATCAAAGAATTTAGGCCAATATCTTTAAGTTTCTTTTCTTTGGTTAGTTCCATTTAATTTACAATTACACATGTATTTCCGCTATTTATACACGCTTAGAAGTCACTTATGGTAACAAGTGTCATTTCAGCAAAAGCTTGTATGAGAGCTTTTCTTAAGTTCCTCTTTCTGCAGCCGGCCGCTTTTAGTCGACTTTATTATAGAAAACCTGCAGTTGTTTGAACAAACAATTCTATAAAATTTAATTTACGCCTTAAGGTATGCAATAAAAATTGCTTAACAATAATAATGCAGCAAGGAAACTTCACTGTTAACTGCAAGACATTGTAGAAAATTTTTAAGAAAATATAGCACAGAAATTTTTGGGACAATAAAACTGCAAAAGACAAATATGTTTATAACTTTGTTGTTTTTTTTTTGTTTTATAAAAAAAATTAATCTGCATTTGATTGGTTTTGGACTCGTATTTCAAAGGCCCTTTTTTAATTTTCTACTGCTTGATTGCCTACTCACTAAACGTTTATTTTGTTTTGCTTAGAGGAATCTTTACTTGTACCTGTAGAATGTATGTCTCATATTCTGTCTTTATGTCTCTTCATTTGTTCGTTCATTTCAAGCAGTTAAAACAAAAATTTATTGCGTTCACTAAAATGTAATTAAATTTAAATTATATTTTAGTGTGTGTTAAGAATATGGACGTTTAATGACTTTGGATTTTTCAGACATTTCTAAAAGTTAACAACAAAAAAGATCTAGTTTGTCTTATTAAAACGTAAAGAACTGCACTAGTTAAGATTATATAGTTATTTCAATTTATTACAAAAAATAAAATTTAAAAAAAAAATTACACCTCGTTTCAACAAGTCAGACAGGCGCACATGTCGAGAAAATTTTTATGAAAATTACTGAAAAAAAATTAGTGCTTTTCATATGAGTTTTCTTCTACTCAAGTCGATCGTCCGTGTTGTGGAAACAGAGGGTTAAACAATATCAAATTGTAAAATTCTAGTGCAAAAATAAAGAAAATAATTTTATGTATTTATTTTAATTAATTATTATTATTTTGTTATTATTTTTTATTTCATCAATGTCAAGTTGAAAAATTTGCAAACAAATCATTGGGAAAGATTTTTATTCATTTTCATTCATTTCCATTGTTTACCTAATGAAAATTATGTAAAGAACTTTAAATGCCGGTTAAAAAATATCACAAGTTCAAATTTTTTTATAATCGTACATTTTATTATACCTGACACAAAGAAATTAAATTGTTTACATAATGTAAAATATGTAAAGAATTTTTAACTTAGGAAATTTGGGGTAAAACTACACTGAACAAGTTTTCTATGTTTGACACAAGAAATTTTCAATTGTTTACATAGTGTAAGATATGTAAAAAAAACTTGAAAGTGAGCAAATTTTGTGTACAAATATACCAACCATGTTTTTTATGTTTGACACAAGGAATGTCAACTGTTTACATAACGTAAATTATGTAAAGAATTTTAAATGTGAGCAAATTTTGGGTAAAACTATACCAACCAAATTTTTATGTTGAACTTTTACTCCATATTAAAGGTAAAGTTTTTAATATTTGACACAAGGAATTTCAGTTGTTTACATAATGTAAAATATGTAAATAATTTTAAATGTGATGAAATTTTGGGTAATACTTTATCGGGCAAGTTTTTCATGTTTGACACAAGCAATTTCAATTATTTACATAATGTATAATATGTAAAGAATTTTAAAAGTGAGGTTATTTGGATAAAACTATACCGAACAAGTTTTTAATGTTATAACACAAGTCATTTCAATTGTTTACATAATGTAAAATATGTAAACAATTTGAAAATTGAGGAAATTTTTAGGTAAAAACTACACCGAACAAGTTTTTTATGTGGTAATAGAATTTATTTCAATTGTTTACAAAAAGAAAAATATGTAAAGAATTTTAAATATGAGTTTTTCCTGTTGTTTTCATGTTAAATGTTTAAAGAATTTTACTTTGAGCAAATTTTTGGGGTAAAACTATACATAACAAGTTTTTCAATTATTTACACCATGTAAAACATGTAATAAATTTTAAAATTAACGAAACTTTTTAACAAAACCAAGTTTTTTATGGTAGACTTAAGAAAATTCAATTGTTGACATTATGTAAAATATGTAAAGAATTCGAAAAGTTAGGAAGTTTTGGGTAAAACTATACCAAAAAAGTTTTTTGATATTTTCACAAGGAATTTTTATTGTTTACATAATGTAAAACATGTAGAGAATTTGAAAAATAAGGACATTTTGGGTAAAAATATGCAGAAAAAAATTTTGCTATTCAAGTTTTATTTCTTTTATTAATATTTATAAAATTTTTAATTAATATCACTGACAAAATTATAAAAATAAAGTAGAAAATAACAAAATTTTTATTTATATACATTAAAAATTTGTGGCTAAAGATTATAATGTATGTACATATGTACATATGTATCTGGCTAAATAGGAGTATTTAAGAAAAATTTGCTTGAATATGAGAAAAGACAGCATTGTTTACACGATGTCAATAATGTAAAGAATAAAAAAATTTTGTTAAATCGAAGAAATATCTGATTTATAACAAAAACTAGATTTTCAATAAATACATACATATACATAATTGTTCACATGATGTTTTTGATTACCATCACAACTTGCTAAAAAGTTTAAAGTTTTTTAAAAAATCCTTTGGATTTATTTATATTTTCAAACTTCACATAATGTTATCAATGTTCAAAACGATTAAAAAAAATTTATCTCACACATATTGAATACTAGTTTTATATACTCAATTTCAATTTAATACAAATATGTAACTGCTAAAAATATTACAGTCTAAAATATATACAATGTTACTTTGATGAAATGGACGTGCTTTTAAAACAAACAGACTTCATTGTTTTGTTATTCCGTTGCTGTTTGTTGTAAAATTTTGTGGTATGCACATACGAGTAAGTGCGTGCGTGTGTGTCTAATAAAAATTAAGCTGAAGTGGCTATTGAGTACCTACAGTAGTTGTTGTAAAGAGTAGAAGTAATAAAGACTTGTTGTAAACACATCTGAATATGTGATGTGCATTTCGAATTAGTTAAATGAATATGAAAGCAAAGTTTGAAAAGGCAGGGGCAAGAAATTTCAAAGGGTGTCACTAAATTCGGGCAACATATTTTAGACTTAAAACAGTCCCTGCCACTCCAGAGCCAGATAACTCTCTACACTTGCTTAAATACGAGTACTTCTCTCCTAATACTGTTTGAAATTTTACTTCTGTGGCAGAAACGTTTTGAAAATTGTGATTCTGATTCAATTACGTTAATTTTGGAACTCTCTTTAGTTCAAAAGAGAAGAAAGAAAGAAAAGAAGATAACACATAATACGAGTAGCTGTACAGAACAACAATAACTGGCATAAGCAAAAAATAACGCGTCTTGTCTTAATAATTTTCTTCTTCTGTTTGATGAAAGACTGGCTAAAGATTATTAAGGTAGCTCACAGTTTACGTGCTAGTTTTGCAAATAATCGCGACAACTAATATACATATGTAAATTAAACTCATGATTCTTATTATTGAAAGAAATGAAATAACGCAAGAAAAAATATTTAACGTCTTCTCCATTGAAGCTAAACTGTGAGAGGCCTTAATACCGATTTTTTGTTTTCTCAACTGAAATATTATTTTTTATACGATATTTCGTATTATTTCTTTGCATAGAAATGTTTCTTCTCCTAAATATGATTGTACGTTAACACTTTTAGATTCACACATAAAATAATATCATTTTTTTTTTTAATTTTTAAATTTCCTATCACACTTTAGCCAACATAAAACTTCAGTTAAGTTGGGGCAGGTTCAAATAATTTTTCGATGAGCCAGCACGTATAAACTTTATAAATTTATATAATTTGTTTCTTCTTTTTTCTTATGTCTTTATGCTGCTTGTTTTCTTTGGGAAAAAAAGTTAAAATTAATAAAAGAAATTTAAAACAAACACTTCGCCTTAAGACACCCGTGTTTGTTACAAAAAAAAACTGTAAAAGAAATACAAAAGAAAATGTAAAGTTTTCCTAAGAACTTTAATATTAAATTCAATCGTTGATAGAAAGAAGGAAAGTTTTTAAAAAGAAATAAAAAGAAATTTTAAATGAAAATAAGCAAAAAAGAAAACTAAAAACTTACGTATTGAGCATATTTAATTTTTTTTAGTTTAACAATTCTAAGGAAATAAATAAAATATGTATGTTTTTAGTTACAAAATACATTCCTTAATTTTTTGACACAATGTAAACAATTCGAAATCACTTATTTGATAAATAAATTTAAAGTAACAACAGTAAAAAAAACATTAGAATTCTTCTTTATCAATTTAAACTTTTGTTTACATTTTTGACAAGGTGTACACAACTTTTGAGATAATTCAAAGTAAAAATAACAAATTTTTGTTAAAAAAATTTTTAAATTCTTTACATATTTGTCAGCGAATAAAAAAACTAGAAAAAGTCTGCGTGTTAATCTAAAAAAAATACAAGAAATTTATTTAAAACAAATTTATTTAAAATTCTCTACATATTTGACATTAAGTAAACAATTAAAAAAACACTATTTTTAAATTAATTTTAAGCAAACATAGAAAATAAAATACTTAAGTAAAATTATATAGCATTAGCTTTTTAAATTATTTACATTTTTGACATGGTGTAAAGAATTAAAAAAACTCCAAATTTTAAATTTGTCTTCAATAAAAATAGTAAATTTTCATTAAAAAAAACTATTTTACCAATTCTTTACACTTTTGACATCATGTCAACAATTAAAACAATCAATTCAGATATATGATATATTAAAAAAAATCTTAATTAAATACAATTTTTACAATATATTTTAAATTATTTACATTGTTGACATGATGTAAAGAAAAACTAAAATTATAACTCGATTTCAAATAGCAATAACAAAAAAAAAATTAACTTTAAGCCCTTTTACCAATTCTTTACACGATATTTTAATTCTTTACGTATTTAACATAATGTAAAAAATTTACTTTATGGATATACATACATTTCTCATGATTTTATAAGTATTCATTTTGAAATATATAATATATGTATATATTTTTAATTCTTTACATTTAATTACATCATGTCAACAATTCGAATAAAGCAAAAATAGCAAGTTTTTCAATTATTTAAATTTTTGACATGATGTAAAGAATTAAAAAACTCAAAATTTATAATTTACCTTGAGTAAAACTAGTAAATTTTTATAAAAAAAATACTTGCTTACAAATTCTTTACATTTTTGACAGCATGTCAACAATTCAAAAAACTCATTTTATTAACAAATTTTAAATAAAAATTATATGTTTTCTTAAAACTCTTAAGTAAACACACTTTTTACAATATATTTAACATTATTTACTTTATTGACATGATGTAAATAATTAGAAAAACTCAAACTACAAGTCGTTTTCAAATACATAACGATAAAAAAGGAACTTTAGCCCCTTTTATTAATTCTTTACATGATTTTTTAATTTTCTACATATTTTACATCATGTAAAAAATTAACTTTTTATAAACTTTTTATAATTTAAAGACATAATTTCAAAATATTTTAGAGAATTTGAAAATTATGGAATTTTCAAACAGTTTAAAACTGTTTATAACTACTGCCAGCTTTTCTGAATATACTTTACATATGTATATGTATGTATGTTGAGTTGTGCGTTTTTTGTACTAATAAGTCAGTATGAGTGCAAGTAAATTATAAATTGCTACTGATACCTCAAACTAACATTAACAAAAATCAAGTTTCATTATGATGACCCCGACAGCCAGTGCTCTTCAATGTCATTCATTATTACACAAAATAAATTTTTGCGATTATATTTTATGTGCCATGAATTGAGCTACAAAATTAATTCACCCCATTATTTTTGTACTTTTTTTTTAATATTTGGATTATATTTTTCTCCACCCACCTTTTCTTGAGACTCATACTCTATAATTATGAAAATCGGCTTCAGTAAATTTTTTTGTTTTAAAATATCTTGAAAATTCTTTATGCATATCCAACGTTGCAAGTACTCGTACATTTATTTTGTATTAGCGCCACACCTTCTTTTACATAAGACTTTTAGTTTGACAGTTTCTTGAGTAAATAAAATTTATTTTCTTGGTCGTTTCTTACTTTTTCTTATTTATGCAAATGATAAATTGTCATCTTGCACTCTCTTTTATAGTTTATATTTTGTTTTTATTTCTTAAGTCCTTAAGAATGCAGCAGATGAATGCATTAAATATAATATGCGTGTTTATGTAAATATGCAAAATATGTATGCATACCTATTGAGAAATAAGGAATGCGAGTATCAAAGAAAAATAAAAAGAATCAAGAAGGTGACAATTGGCTTAAACTTAAATTAATTTTTGTGTTAAACTAAACTCTCGTATTCTATTTCTCGAGGAACACACTCTCTCTCTCTCTTTCCCTCTGTCTCTCTTTCTCTTTCTATGCTCTTATCGCTAGATTCATAATTTTGTTCTTCTTAATCCAATTTGAATCTTTTTTTTTTGTTTTTTACAAATAAATCTTTAAGATTACTTCATTTAATTACACCCTTTAGTGTGTTCGATTGTTACATAAAGTCAGCAGGCCTTGATACCTGGAAACTCTCTGGAATCTTTTGTTCAGGAATGTAAAAACATTGGCTTAATACATTCTTTCACATTCTACGGAATAAAAACTCCCACCAAAATTCCTTTGAAAATCAATTCATGTATTTATTTACTTTGTATCTAATGGCGCATTAGTTAAGCCGAAAACAAGCCAATCCCAAGAATTCATAAATTGAATTATAAATTAGTGTAAAATATTATTATCATTTTGTAGCAGGAGTGAGTGGCGAGAACGAAAAAGAGGAAGTGAGGCAACGAAATTGAATAGGTATTTAAGCTGAAAATATTGTAAGCTGAGGCAAATGGTTTTTTTTCTGTCTATTATACAAATTCATATTTTCAAATATATAAATGTACAGTTTTTTAGCTAAAAAAATCAAACCTAGAAACTCGCACACACACACACATACATACATTCAAATGGATGAATATAACAAACTTATTGCCAGAGTGACTACACTTATTATATGACACTGCACAACAAAATCAAACTTATTCTAAAATTAAAAATTTCTAGTGACTGAAGCATTAAACACATAGACCGCAGCAGGCTACCGACTACAATCTGTGAAAGCGATTATTTTCATTCGGACACAGCTACACGGCTACACGAAGACAGACTTTTGTGCAAAAACGCTTAAGCTAAAAAATCTCAAAATTAAAAAATCGTTTGAAGCAGTTTTTCCACTTCAAAAAGTAAAAGAGTGAAAATCGATTTGACGGAAAGTTTGGTAAAATGTTTGGACAACGAGAGATCAAGCCATTCAAACGATTTAGATCACACTTGCTGCATTCACGAAAGTAAAGGAATTATGAAAATCCATTTTGCAATAAAGCTCGAAGGCACTCTGGGCAATTTTATCCATTTTGTGGCCATAATTAATTACAGCCAAACGGCAGGACTACTTGAAATGTTTTTTTTGGAATCAAACTTCGGAAGCCTCCCTCTTAACGTCTTAAAGTTTTTATCACTTAAACATACAAAGAAAAAATGTTTAACTGTCAGTCTCACGTCCTCTCATAATATTAATAATTTAAAATCACACACGCTTAATAAAGTGACGTAAAGCAAAATTTTTTAAAAAAGAGTTGCTATTTTCTTTTTTATTGTTTTTATATTAAAAAAAATTTTTTTCACTCATGCTTATTACGCATTCTCACACATGACAATTTAATTTGGTTTAAAATTGTCGAAAAAAACTTTAAGAAAGTTCTTTAATTTATTATTTTTATATTAAAGCAAAAAAAAATATTTTCCTGAGCCACGCTCACGCATGACAATTTAATTTGGTTTAAAATTGTTGATATTTTTTAAAAATTTTTTTTGTTTTTTCTTATTCTTTTTACACTGAAGCAAAAAAAAATATTTTTTCACTCACGCTCACGCATTCTCACGCATGACAATTTCATTCAATTTAAAATTATCGAAAATTTTTAAATAAGTTGTTTTTTCTTATTCTTTTTATATTAAAGCAACAAATAAGTATTTATTATTTCACTCACGCTTACACACTTTAACGCGTGATAATTTCATTTGGCTTAAAATTTGACGAACAAATTTTAAAAATATTTTATTATTTGTTATGATTTTTATATTAAAGCAGAAAAAAACTATTACGCATGACAATTTAATTTGATTTAAAATTGTCGAAAAAATTTTGTTTTTATATTAAGGCAAAAAGAAATTATTTTTTCACTCACGCTCACGCGCTCTCACACATGACAATTTCATTTGACTTAAAATTGTCGAAAATTTTTAAAACTATTTTATTTTCTTTGTTGTTTTTTTTTATTGAAGCAAAAAAAAATATTTTTTCACTCACGCTCACGCATTCTCAAGCATGATAATTTAATGTGGTTTAAAATTTTGGAAAATTTTTAAAAATAGTTGTTTTCTTTGTTGTAATTTTTATATTAAAGTAAAAAATTTCTTATTATTTTTATATTAGCGCAAAAAATATATTTTTTTACTCACGCATTCTCACGCATGATAATTTAATGTGGTTTAAAATTGTGGACAATTTTTAATAAATAGTTGTTTTCTTTGCTATAATTTTTATATTAAAGCAAAAAAAATAATAATTTTTTCACTCACGCTCACGCACTCTCACGCATGACAATTAAATTTGGATTAAAGAAAAATCAGATTTACTTAAAGTTGAGACTTTTCGCAGTCTTTGGTGTAATACCTCCCATAAATTTTCAATGGAGCTGAGGTTTATATACTGAGGAGGGTGTGGCAAGCTAACACATCTTGATTCTTATTCGAGTTATGGGTAAAACAGCTTTACTGTATTTTATATAAAAATAATTTAAAACAAATTTAGTTCTTCAACAACTACAAAAAAAATTTTGGCAACGCTTGTAAAAAAAATTCAGAAAAAGAAAGTGTTGCTAGCTAATGGCATAACAGAGTAAAAAAAATGAATACAGGTTTGAGATAAACCCCCTGTTTCTACAAGCTAGACGGACGACTTGAGTATAAAATTGATATGGAAAGCACTCATATTTTTGAGTGATTTTCATATAAATTTTCTAGACGAGTCATCTGCCTGACTTGTAGAAACTGCACAAAAGTATGCACGAGTATACGCAAGTATGAGAATGAATGTGCAAAAAATATTCGAATGTGCTAGAGTAGGTATGCAAATTTATTATTTTTTTGTGCGTTGCCTTTCCCTGGTGCAAGTCCCCTTCCATTCACTAAACAATTTAACCCACTGATTTTTTTTTGTTGAGTATTTGAAATGAAATATATGTATAATAAAAATTATTCTTAATGAAATCTATACTCAATTTAAATTGTACTATTGCACATACATATGTATGTATATTACGTTAACAATTTACTTTGAAGCAGCCAGGCAAAACCAAAAAATAAAAAAAAACAGACAAAAACGAAACCCTTGTACTTACACCATAAATGTTAAGTACTCAGTAAAGAATTACTTCCCATGTCTTTGGGCAGAACAACAAATAGCATCGGCATCATCATCCACAACTACATTGTACGTAGCAACAACAGAAGTGTTCATATTCTTAAGATCCTAAAGGCTAAAGGTTTATATTACCTGTGTATTTTTTCTGCTTATTCAACTTTTTGAAAAATAACTGAAAAATCTCATCAACATACATACGGAGACACTCAGCTACCATACGATTACATTCTAGGTGCTCATGTCAGCTTTTTTTTGTCTGTGTTCTCAGTTACTGAGTCATAACAGGCGAAGATAGTTCGCAAAATGATTTAAATATATACACTTTTGCCTTGAACGCTTAATGCTTCCATTTGGAATTTGATAATGACATTGAAATATAAATTTACGTAGTCTCTTTATCGAAGGCATTAAGTGTGGGGCAGGTACATATATCCAAACCTTTGCTATTTTACTTCAGTGATTCATTTAAATGACCACCTCTATATGGATGGCAACGGTCGATCCTTTCGGGGTAGTTTTCCACCACGTTTTCGCATATTTCGAGAAGTATATCGACGATAAATTGACATATATTGGTTTCCAAATGATCCAACACGTAGACAAAGTCTTTGGTATAGAACCGCAATAAAAACCGAACGGCATCAAATCGCATGACCTTGGCGGCCAGTTGACGTCGCCAAAAAGTGAAATTACGCATTTTGGAAACTTTTCACGTAATAAATCCAAAATTGGTCGTCCTATTGACACCACATATCGTCTCATAATCTTCATAATCTTCAATTGCAAGCCAAAAACAGTCGGTTAATATGCGGCCATACCTTCTTTAGGGAAGGAACAGTAATAGAGAAGGCAGGTGATAAAGGATAGAGGATAGAGTAAAGCCTCATTCTTTTACAACTCTCCTTTTTGCACGTTTTTTAAGGCATTCTTGCAGCACCTCTGGTGGCCATGAGGCGTATTAAATTTTCGCAGCGGTGTTTAGTAACAATTTTATTGGTTATTTTACTTCGCCGATAATTCTTCTATACAATACCGACGAAGGAGGGCGCTTTGATGATACACCCGCTAAGGCCGGTGTAGTTCGGTGACCAGTGTCTATGCCTTCATCACTTGAACTTTTCTATAACAACTGACACAAAGGGACAGCCTACAAACGCATTTCGATCCAGGGTTTGAGTTAATTCAAATATAATCAAAACTTGTTGATGCAGTGTTACCATCAGCATTTCTCCGAATCCGAATACCATACTATTAAAACTTATATTTCTGATATCTCAGATAGGCTACTGAAGGATCTTTTGTCCCGAATGGGAAACGGGTTTTTCTCTAGAGCGGAACAGAGGCACAAAAGGTGCATAATATTTTAATTTTATTTTTCTTCTTCGTCATTACAACCGAAGCGGTAGTCATTTAAAGACAAAATCATGCGCCAAAACGCCTGATTCTGCGTTTGCTGTCTTGCTCTTGACTACATTTAAGAGCGTAACAACATCTGTGAAAACATACCAGCTCAATTCGGCTACAAAACTGTTGGCATTGAATTAGAGCAGTGGTGGCTATTTTCCATTTTTTTTAACCATCAGCGCACGTACACTGTGTGTAAGACTTAGCGCCTATTTATTTAGCCGCGGAGCACATATACAAAAAAAAAAAGAATAAGATAGTAAATGTATGGTCCCCTCTGACTTAGAGCAGTGCTGGCAAACGAGTGCCGATTGAATTTCGGCACTCTGGTGCCACTTTGGTGAGCTTTGACTTAGAGCAATGTACAGAAATACATACTAATACCCTTTGTGATTGTATGAGTGGTATTGAGAACTTTTTCTACACGTTTTAGCCCTCACTCCAACTTTTTCCAACTCCACTGATTTGTTTGACTTAAAGTTGATGTATGTATATTTTTTTTTAAGTGTAGAGGTGGCAACTGAAGTATTTCCTTCTTTCTTTAATACTGAAGCGATTTCAACAATATAAAGACAGTGCGCTAAATAAAATATCCACTAGAAGGTAAAATAATGAAAAGAAAAAATCAGATCGACAATCAGAGAAGAGAAAATGCGACACGAATTATTGCATTATTTATATATATTGGGTGTTTTTATTGAGGTATAGAACTTTAAGTTGGCATCACTTTTTTAACTGGCGGCCATTTTGTCAGCTGTCAAGTGATTAATATTTAGTTTGGTTTGCCATTTCATCATGAACAGGTTGACAAAAGAACAACGCTTGCAAATCGTGCAAATTTATTTCGAAAATAATGGTTCAGTTCGCGAAGTTTATCGCAAGCTCCGTCCATTTTATGGTCGACATAATCGTCCACCAGAGCAATTAATTCGGTTAACCATGGATCGTTTTCGCACTACGTTTACTCTATGTGATAATACGCATCCGCAGAGACGTCGAACAGTGCGCACCGAAGAAACAATTGCCGCTGTAGAGCAAAGTGTTGAAGAGAACCCGAATGAATCGATTCGCCACCGTGCACAGCAATTGGAGCTTTGTCCATCAACTTTATGGAAGGTTTTGCGCAAAGATCTTGGCTTGCGACCTTACAAGATCCAGCTTGTGCAAGAATTAAAGCCGCGAGACCATGCAATGCGTCGTGATTTTGGTGTATGGGCCGAAAATGAGATTGATCTCGATGCTGATTTTCAGCGCAAACTTTTGTTCAGTGATGAGGCTCATTTTTGGTTGAATGGCTACGTCAACAAGCAAAATTGCCGCATTTGGAGTGAAGAGAATCCACATGAGACCCTTGAGACGCCATTACATCCACAAAAACTGACTGTTTGGTGTGCTCTATTGGCTGGTGGAGTCATTGGGCCATACTTCTTCCGAAATAATGCTGGAGAGTCAGTTACCGTTAATGGAGACCGGTATAGAGCCATGATAACCGACTATTTTGTTCCCGAATTGGATGGCATGAATGTGGATGAGTTGTGGTTCCAACAAGACGGCGCTACATGCCACACAGCGCACGTCACAATCGATTTATTGAAGGAAACATTCGGTGAGCGCATAATTTCGCGGAATGGACCTGTCAATTGGCCACCAAGATCGTGTGATTTGACACCATTGGATTATTTTCTTTGGGGATATGTGAAGTCGCTCGTCTACGCCAACAAACCAGAAACGTTAGGGGACTTGGAAGCCAACATTCGTGGCGTTATTGCCAACATACGGCCCCATATGCTCGAAAAAGTGGTTGAAAATTGGACCTGTAGAATTGGCTTTATTCGAGCCAGCCGCGGCGGCCACATGCCCGAAATCATATTTAAACGTTAATGGCATAAAATTATCCTTCCAATAAAGCCAAATTGATGGACATTAAAACGATTTTCTTGTGTTTTATTTCAATTCGAAGTTCTATACCTCTAAAAAAAACACCCTGTATTATAAGTTCCAGCTTAAAAATTGTTTAGTAAGGCAACGCAACTTTGCAAAAACTTTTCAGATCGCCCTCCTATGCAAATGATACCCTTCATAATCATCATTCCTCTTTAATGCTCTTGTCATGCGGTTAGATTTTTTTTTTAATAAAAAAAAGCACATACTGGCAACATAAACAAGGTAGTGAAATAATAAATAACTTCCAATACATATACACCAAGCAGAGCATTTCTATTTTGTTAAACTAATTTTGAACAAAATATTTCTTAAAAATTTATGTTGGAATGTAATATTTCGTAAGAAAAATTTCTACTTAAACATAATTTATTTAAACACCCTGTATTATTACTTAAATACATACATACATACATAGATACATGCATACATTAATGAATACATACATTCATAAATTCATATTTGTCTTGCGACATGTCATATTCATAACACCGACTTGCCTTACAGACAGACCTCGACTAGAAAAATGTTTTTGTTTTGTTTTATTCTTTTTTTCTCTGAGTGTAATCCAAGCAAAGTTCTTGAGTTTCTATTCAAAAGATTTTTTTTTTTGTATTTTCTGTTTGCATTGTTTTTTTTATTTTGTTAAAATAATTAGTTTTACATTACAACAATTGTCTGAATTGTTTATTTGTTCTATTATGCAATTGAGTATGTGCTTGTGTGTGTCCATGAGAGAGCGAATGAGTTAAGTTGCCCAACAGGAGAGAGAGTGAGTATTCACTTATTCAAAGTGTTTTTTTTTAATATTACTATTGTTTGCCAAAGATTTTTAACTGACAATACAAATTTAAAAATTTTCGTACACTGAGAAAAATCTGCAAACTAATTGTACACATAAAAAATTAGGAAAACCAAAAATATTCAATGGCATATTTTTTTCCGTGTCATTTAATTAGTGTTTTAGAAGATGTTTTCAGATTTCAGAAATTTAAAAGAAAAATTATATTAATTTTTGAGTGCATACTTTTGCTTATTTTAGCCTTTAGAGCAAAGATAAGCAAAAGGCCGCCCGTGGGCACTTCGTTATGCTCTTTTTTACACGTACATTTCGTACAAGCATGAATTTTACTCTCTTTTATGTTATATATTATATATGTATGTGCTTGTACGAATGTATGTGAAAATAAGAGCATAACGAAGTGCCCACGGGCGGCCTTTTGCTTATCTCTGCTTTAGAGCAGAGAATCGGTCTAAAACGTATCCAAGTTATGAAGTAAGAATGTTAAAAAAGGAAAAAAATATAGAAGAATTGATAACCTTCTCCTTATTTTGAAGCATAATTCTTGTTATAAAAATGAGTTTTTAGCTAAGTGTAGGAATAATTTAGTTATTTTAAAAATATTTACTGTCATATTCATAAAAAATATTTCAGGTTTGTAAGCGCTTATTGACATATTTCTATGGGAAATTTGTCAAATAAACCTAAAATATTTTTTTGGAATTAGACCGCTAAAATACACACGGGAATTTTCTTTAAATCATCAATTTAGTCACTAAACTTTAGAGGCAGCGTTTTTCCAAGTGTAATTGTTTTACTATTTATTACCATCACGTTACCATAGTTACCGACACACACACACACACTTCCTCTTCCACACAGAGAATATGAATGAAAATAGAGAGCAAAAAGATTAATACTCTCATTGTTAAAACAGCCCAATTGCACGTTCCGCTCGTGTGTGTGTGTGATAAGTATTTTGTGTTGGTATTTTTAAATCCGCTGAGTCCCTCAGCAATCCAAGCATGGAAGGTAAAGCTGAAACATTATTCAAAAGGTACTTTTTATTCATTCAAAGTACGCTTTAGTCCCAGTTCACACTATACAAGTCTTATTGCTTTCGTCGATGAAAGTTCAAAGAAGAAAAAGTGATAAGCTTAGCAATAAAACTTGTATAGTGTAAACTGGAACTTACAATTGGAGGAATAATTTTACTGGGATGCACTCTATTTTCGGACACTAAAGAACTATTTATTTCGGATATTCTTTACTGTCATAAAAAGAGGGTTTTGACATAAATGTGTCCATACAAATGTTTGTTGGAGTTAAGCACTATTCTCTTTAAATAAAATTACTGTGTTGTATTGTCATTATCACTCAACCAATAGCAAAAAATGTTGGGTTAAATATCACATTTTTCTCTTCCAAGCATGACTTCCGCCTGCACTATGGAGCAGAAAATATGTCTAAGTTAAAAAAAACAACATTTGAGTGGTGGCATAATTATGGACATCACTTTTGCATTTGCAGGGGAGATTCACAAGAGCAGTCCAAGGCTTTTTTTGTTATAATTGTTGTTAAATTTGTGTACGTAGAGGTGTAGATATGTACATATGAAGTTGCACACATGTCATATACTAGTGATGAAAACTACCTGTTCCCAAGCAGGGCTGCCACGATCAGGAGTTTAAAAACCAAGTACGCCGAAATATGTATGTAAATGTATCTGCCAACTTTTGAAGTCGATTCAATATGTTCTAAAAAACTTTTATTATTATCTGTTCAGTGCCTCTTCTCAATTGGACGATTTGCTTTCAGAAAAGTTTATTATTCATTGAATCTTTTTTTATATTTGAAAACAAAATCTGGCAACACTGATGACATTTCTGGCATCACATGTCCGTCATTTTTTAAACCTAATTTGGGTAAAGATTTTTGAGGGACAACCGTTTCCCTCAAAAATCTAGGAAAAGTAATATAGTGACAAAATTTTTATGGGAGTGGCCACGCCTACTTTTCTAAATGCGAGATCGTGTCATTACAAGAGCTCGAAATTTGTTCAAGGTTTCCTTGAAATAACTTACGTGGTAACACATATAATAACAAAATTTTAAGGGCATGGTCCCGCCCACTTTTCCTAATGCAAAATTGTGTCATTACAAGCCCCCCAAGAGGTGTGTGTCAAGTATCTTAAGAATCGGTGGTTAGGGGCTATTCAAATATTATGCAACATTATTTTCGGAATTTTTATACCTCCCCCCCCAACCCTTTTAGACGCACTTTTAACAAAACTTTCACTGTAAGTTTCTAAACCGTAACAAATTCTTTGCCCACCCGTCTCCCTACCGGGAGCGTTACTTAGTATATGAACAGCCCCTTATCTAAATACAAAATCGACTCATTTGATTTGATTAGATTTCGTCTGTTTGTACTAGATTTGAGAGAAATATTGCAAAAAGTTTCAGTGAATGAGTTAAGTGGGAGTTGAGTTGGGAGGTACACTCCCACTAAAACTAGATTAAATGCTCAAAAGTTATAAGTTAAAAGATATATAATCCCCCTTATCGGGGGGAAAAAAGGCGAACATGTTCACGTGAAATTTAGCTCTTCTCCATACAACAAATACAAAAGTTTTACGTGAACAAACTTTTCGTCTTTTATTCCCGATAAAGGTCAATATTGCATTCAACTGGATGTAATCCTACCCCCTTTTTGATAATGAAATATGTGCCCGTTATTATGAACAATAATTATAAAAAAAATTTATTTATTTATTTATTTATTTAATAAATACTTTACAAAATAAATTTGCAAAGTATTGTTGCACAAATATGGGCGGAGTAACTAGACCATATGCCCAAGATGTTATTAAAAGTATTTTAAAAAGGCTTTGTGACTGACTGTACACGACCTATGCCTTCACATAGGAAGTAGATATAAAAAAAAATATTTTTATTTATATTTCGCAACATTTTTATTTAGAGTTGTATCCAAGGCGAATTGACACCAGGTGATCTCGATTCAGCATATGGTCATCAGCTGTTAATTTCTCTTATGTCAAATAAAAACGAAACGATAGGAAATTTTCGGACAGCAGGAAATCTTACACTAAAAAATATACAAGCCGAATATGCAGAGTTGCAAATCGAGACTAACTGGTACTGGAATTCGCCTTGGTTGTATCAGTATCGATTGTTATTGATGTTTTTATAAGATTTATACAATATTTCGAAGCTTTCATAGGAAATTTTCGGACAGCAAGAAATTTTACACTAAAAAATATACAAGCCGAATATGCAGAGTTGCAAATCGAGAATAACTGGTACTGGAATTCGCCTTGGTTGGATCAGTCTCGATTGTTATTGATGTTTTTATAAGATTTATACAATATTTCGAAGCTTTCATAATTTATATCCTCTCAGACAACAAAAAAAAAACAATTGACAAAGATTCGGATTCTTCCTTTGAGCCGCTTAAAAATAGTCAGCATCTTGACTTTTAGGAAAATCCGGCGACTGAGCTAAATCCAAAAGTATTGTTGCCTAACTTAAGGAGAAATTACTACCAACTCAATTTTCACTTATTAATAAGCATTTGGGTGAGGGATTTTTGGATGAATATGTGTTTTTCAAGCTCTAAAAATTACATGGCAACCCTATTCACACACACTTTAACATTTTCACAGGTAAGTTATTCACACATATGTACGAGTATGTGTGAGTATCTAACTATAGGCCAACAACCAAAATCAACTTCGCACAAAAAAAAAATAAAAATTAAAATAAGACTGTGTACAAAAATACAAAAACATGATATGGCGGCTGGTTGGTTGGTTGGTTGTATGACGAACGGACAGCTTCATATTCAATATATGGACTTGTTAAGTAAAGACTGCATACCAGCGACATCAGTACGTAAATGACCGTGCAACAAACGTGAATAAATGATGGTGTGCTTTTTAAGGCTTATAGTACCTATAAAGTGGCAACAAGCAGCAACAAGTATTACAACAAAATTCAAAAGCAACTCTGACGTAAATGAAAACAACGACAACAACAACCACAATACTGAGAAATCTACTGTTTTTCTTTTCAAAGAAAACCGAAATTAAATCATATTAATAACTAAAGTGTTGACAAATGTTTTAAAATGAAAATTCAAAGCGAATTGTGCTTCATATAAAACGAAAAAATCTATTAAATAATTTTAGCAAAAACAAAATGGTTTAGCCATTAACACAAAAAGCATTATTTTTATAAGGACATCAAGCAACTTGTTGCAAGTTGCAAAATTTCAAACCTTTTTTCAACTTTAATCAATTTGAAAAAATTACCCAAGTCAATAACATTTCTTTTGTTTTTGCCATTTTCATGTTTTTTTAGCTTTCGAAATTATTTTGTATGTGCGTGTGCGCGCTTTTGGTGTTTGATTTTAAAATCTATAAAATTAATTGTAAATTATTTTAACGTGCGCATTTAAACAAATTTACACAAGCGTAACGTGGTGAAAAATTATTAGTTTTCAACTAACAACTGAATTGATGAAAAAGAAACGCGTATTAAAATAATCCATATAAAACGATTAAAGTGAAAGATTTCTAATTGTGAAATGAAAAAAAGAAAAATTTCAAAGCACACCAAAAAAAAGCACAAATAATTAAAATTATATTTATAATTCAAAATAAAAAAAATAAAACACACTTACCAACTTTAAAAAGCATACAGTGGGTTATTTGATGTAACAAATCTGCAAGGAAAATGTAAAAAAAAATTAATATTTATTTCTTAGTGTTTTGGATAAACTTAGAATATTGTGATTACTAGCAAAAATATTATTCCAGCAAGTCTAAGCTGAACTCTTATAATTTATGTTTACGTGATTAAAAATAATTTTCCCACAATCACGTGCACACACGCTCGCACATAAGAGAAAAAATTCATGATACGATTTGTTTAATTTAACTAGATATTTTTTATTTTCATCCAAGCGGCTGAAAAAATTTTTAGCACTCACTTGCAGTCACGCTCACGAATTATTTAGAAGAAAGAAATAAAAAATTGGCAAAATACATTTAAGCACTCACTTCTAGTCACGTTTATGAATTACTTAGAAAAAAAAGTCAAGAAAAGTATTTGTTTATTTTTTTGCTCACGTTATCCTGACTGAAAAAAATTCCAATATATACAAGCTGTCACGCTCACAAAATATTAAAAAAATTTGTTTAGACTATGTGTTAAATTTAAGCATGTTTTTGCTCAATTAAAGTTATTAAAAGTAAAGTTCACTTTCACTTGCAGTCACTTTTACGAGTTATTAAGAATGAGAAAAATAATAAAAGTATAACATTTAATTAATTGATTTCATTTTTCTTGTTTGCCAAAATTCATGTGAGAAAAATTATTTTAACACTCACTTCCTGTCACTTTCACGAAATATTTAGAATAAAGAAATCAGTAAGGTAGTTTTTTACTTGAAACAGAACTATTTTTTTTTTAGCTCAAGTTATCGTGACTGAAAAAAAGTCCAACAATTTCAAGCTGTCACGCTCACGAAATTTTAAAAAAAGTTTATAAAAATATGTATACATATTTCAAATATATTATTTGAAAAATGTTGAAACACATGAGTGCAAAAAATTTCACTGTCACTTGCAATCACGCTCACGAGTAATTCAGAATGAGAAAAAT
Organism: Nowickia ferox; assembly: GCA_936439885.1. Lineage (NCBI taxonomy): Eukaryota > Metazoa > Arthropoda > Insecta > Diptera > Tachinidae > Nowickia > Nowickia ferox. The sequence continues at coordinate 6,336,340 of OW387025.1, read as the reverse complement.
CTATGAGACCAATCTTTGAATTTAATTTTTCTAATTTCCCAAAATTCATGTGCTAAAAAAATGCACTGTCACTTGCAATCACGTTCAGGAGCTATTGCTTGATTCAAATTTTCTTGTTTGCCGAAATTCATGTGATTTTAAGAAATTTCACTGTCACTTGCAGTCACCTTAAAGAGTAATTATATTATAAAAAATCTATAACACCATTTGCTTAATTTAAGTTAAAAATTTCTATTTTTTGCTCAAATTCACGTGACGGTATGTACAGCGCAACCACGTGCACCTCACATACGCGGAATTTTTATAAAAAAATTCTTATTCTTATTTGTATAAGAAGAATATTTTACTTATAAGATATCAGACGGTCTATCACATGCGGTCATCCTTACGAAACAACATATTTAGCAGGATCACGTGTACCTGACATCAGTAGAACGATCACGCGCACTTCAAATACGCGGAATTTTGCATAACAAAAAATTCTTTAAATAAATTTTTTTTTATTTTTTGCTGAAATTGACGTGACTTAAAAAATTTCAGATGATCGTTCACGTGTGGTCACCCTTACGAAAAAATATAGCTAGCACGATCACGTTCATCTGACATCCGCAGAAATTGCAAAAGAAAAATATCTTTTAAGAAAACTATAATTTTTTTTTCTGACTGATGATCGCTCACGCGCGGTCACCCTCACGAAATAGGAAGGAAAAAAATCATTGAAATTTAAATAACTTTTTTGATTTTGTTCACTTGCGTTTTACTCAAAAAGTTCAGTTGTCACGTGCAGCAACGTTCACATATAATTCAGGAAAAAAAAACAATTTAGACAATTACTTAATTTCAGCAGGTTCTTTCCCTTTGCCAATATTCAAGTGATTGGAAAAAAAAAAATACGTACAATTACGTGTATTAACATTCAAGAAATATTCAATAGAAATCCTTGAAACCACGTGGCTTAAAAAATATTGCATGAGGGCAAGCAGAATAATTTAGCATAATTAATAAAAAAAAATTTTGTATTTAAAGTGTGTAACAAAATTGTTCACGTTTATGTTACTGCAAAAAAAAATTTGAAAACGAAATACAAACTACATACTAGCAGCACAAAATATTTATTTAATGGAAAATAGAAAGTTAAAAAAATAATCATTTAAATAGTCAAAATTATATAAATAATAGCTGCCGAACTATGGCTTTAAACCATGAATTTTCTCTCAGTGCAATAGTGTAACAATCAAGTTTGGAGCTCCTGAATAACTGCTTTGACAAAAAATCGTTAATTTCAGATTGTTTCAAATATTTTACAAACATTTCTTTTAATTGAATTGCAAAGCAAAAGAACATTGCACTAAATATAATTGTAATAAAACTAAATTTTTCTAGTGTATTGAATTTTCACTCTTAACTTAAACTCAAACCCAACTATGATGAGATAGTTTTCTTAGTAATGAAACTCAAATATGATAGAACAAACAAACATAAATTTCTACTTAAAAAGAAATTCAATTAAATAAATACAAAGTAAAACTTATTGGATATAACAAAATGCGCATATTAAAGCATTGGTAAGTGGTTAATACATTTCTTTATAAATAAATAAATTCTATATACATATATATATACATATGTTTGTATATATATTAAGAAATAAATATCAGGTGCTTACTTACTGGCGTTAAAAAAAACGCTACATTGTTTATTACTTAAAATGGCCGCCTGTAAGCTTAGTTCCCATTTTTTATTTATTGTTATTGTTACTGTAGTTGTTATTGTAGTTGCTTTTGTTATTTTGTTTGAATTCTTTAGAATTTTTAGATCAAGTTGTAATTTAATCTACTGCTTACAGTTTTTCAATTTAACTTATAATAAAAGAAAGAAGAATTTGAGCGTTTTTTGTTGTCCAACTGTCATTTTAAGGCGTTAAATGTCAAATGTTGGGTACAACTTTAATTTTTTTTGTCGCATCCTTTGGGACTATAAATTAAATCAAATGTGCAAAGGTTCAAATATTATATGAATGATGAAAAGAAAATTGATTTATTGAGGGACAAGTTAAAATTTTTTACAATACTTAGAATAAAGTTATACACAGAAATTTTACGTTCACAAAATTTCCTTGAATTCTGCTTTCAACCCTCTTTGTTTAATTCTCAGGTTTTCAATGTGCTGGGAAGTGAAGGAAAAAAACAGAAATGATGGCAGATCAAGGTGACTCCTTGACTACAATTAAGCCTGTATTATCATGTGTTTCCCTCTCCCTTCTCTTCAACAAACTCAAGACTTTGGAAAGTAAAATTTCTGAGTGTAATGTTAGGAACACAACTGGGACGAACGACGAATTTTTCGGTGCGAACTTGCGTCATAAAAATAAAACACATTTGACTCTGAGATAGATTTATTTTTATTTTGTACGCCGACGAACGATGAAAAAACAATTTTCTTTATCTCTCTCTCTCTCTCTCTCTCTCTCTCTGTCTTTGCACACACAATAACCAACTTTATCAAGCATAAGAGAGGAATTCGCTGAGTAAATTCGTCGTTGCTGTGCTTCACATGACGAATCTACGCAGCCAACTCTTATCGACGAATTCGTCGACGTGGACGAAATTCGTCGTTCGTCCCAGTTGTGTTCCTAGCATAACTCAGACATCCTCAAAACACGGCACACGGAATGTACTTTTAATAACAATTATCAATTTGTATGTAAAGCTGAGAATTAGTAAGAGAACGTCAACATTATTCTTTTCCCAAAAAAATTAATAAGAAATAAGTCATGTCCAATACGATCATCCATCCGATTCATTTGAGGAATCGAACCGAATCTTGCAACTCGCATTTAGCAGAATATGCGGGGTCATTCTCATTGAAATTTGACATTATATTCCATGTTTTACTACTCAACCGGTTCGTGAAACAGTTTGAACAGATACTAAATGCAAAAATTTAAATTTTTTTAAGTACAAATACTTGGCAAACAAAAAGAATTATACAGAATTATTTAGCTAAAGAACTAAGTACACATGTGTACGCACATACATACAAGTAGATGATTAAATAAACATAAAAATTATAGCAACAGCAATAATGAAAAAGTTTTTGCTTGTTAAGAAGATACACAGCCAAACACACACACACACACATGTTAGTGCCGCAAAAAAAATAAAGTAAACAATCATCATGAATTGCTTCTATAATGATGTATATACAAACATACATAGTTAATACAAGACGTAATAACGCGGTCGAAATCAAGCACTGAAGATGCCGCTGAGATTGTCTAGACTTTGCTGTCACATTCTGGAATGCTTGTGTGTAGTATAAAAAGGGAGACACATCTAATGGCAGTTCAGTCTAACATAAGGCCAGCCTGAAGTTCAGTTGCTAAAATTGCGAAGAGTTCATTCACGAGTTACGTTGTCTAATAAGAGTTCATTCAATTCAATTCATTCAGTTCATTATTGTGAAGTAAGAGTAAATATGAGTTGAAAGTAGTTAACTACTGGAAAGTAAATTAAAGTCAGTGAGTCATTATTGTTGTACAAACAGTGAGCTCGGTAGTGTGAGTCTTGTCTAGAGAACAGCAGAGAAGGAGTATTGCTTCAAGGCCAACGCAATCAGTATTGTGAGACGTGTACACACACAACAGCGGACTAGACATCGTGACAACCACTTATGAACCATTTATGCAGTTTAAGTTGTATGTGTGTATTAAACACTTGATTAGATTATTATAAGTTCATTTAGTAAATACAGTGTCATTCTCAACTCTTATTAGTACACTGGAGTCTTTTACTAATTTTCAAATCTTCGCATCGACAGAAGAAAAATCGTTTTTTAAAGGGAATAAGATAGATACTCGTATTTATGGAAATTAATCATCAAGCTTTCACGTAATTGCCGCACCAGGGTTGCATTTGATAGGGCCAAATGACCTCAATATTGTTGTTGGTTTTGCAAAATCACACTATTGTCATATCAAATAAATCAACAATAGGTGCGTTGTGACAGTTGTGCGATCCTACCTTTATAAGCAATAGCAGTGTTGCCAGATTTTATTTTAAACTATTTTAACAAGTTCAGTAAAAATTTTAATTTTCTAAAAACAAAGTGTGCCAACTTAAAAATTAAGCGGGGGTTGTGGTTGCATTAAATGAACTCTTTTAATAATTTAATTTAAATTACAAAGAATTTTTTTATCAAGGACTTCTTACTTCCCCCTCCTTTACTTCAAATATTTATGTGTTCTTAAAATAAAAAATAGTAATGTACTATTCTCCTGATTGTGCTTATTGTGTTCTCATTGTTGTTGTTATTCTTTATGAAACAACTTGCTGTTGTAAATAGAGTAAATGGAAGCTTGATTTTGTATTGTTACATAGTTTGTTGCAAAACGAAAAAAAAAACAAATTCCTAAACTCAAGCACCAGCTAAAGATTATTTAGCTCTGCTTTGTGTTAAAAGGTTTTGCTGTTTGAGTTCCTTTTTTATTTCATTTGAAAATCATTGAAGCAAAAATCTTTAGTTGAAGTATTTTCTTTGTGCAATTCTTGTAGTTGTTTTCCTCATTTTTTTCTGGCAACAAATAGTGGCATAAATGTTGTTCATAAAATAAAATACTCGTATTATTTAGAAGAATATTAAGCTTAATTTTTACTCTGTATTTATAGTTTACTTGGCTTGTATTGTTCGCCTTTGGGAAAGAAATTTACTTAAATTTTGCCCCATCAGTTTTAATAGATTTTGTACACAAATAAAAATAAAATTTTCTTTCACATTTGATTTAAAATTTCCTTCATTTTTAGTTTTAATTAAAATGTAATTTAATGTCATTTGCAACACATGTGTGCACCACAAATGCTCATATGTATGTATGTGTGTGTGTGTGTGTGTGTGTGCTGTTCGTCATCTGTTGTTTGTTTGCTGTTGTTGCATGTATAGTATGTATTTTTAAATAGTACTTTTAACAAGTGCTTTTATTATATTTGCAGCATGTGTTTGATCAAATGTCAAATGCATCGAATTGCAACAGGTGAAATTACAATTGTATTAAAACAAAATATCATGGGGGAGATATTGTTACGTTTTTCTTTAACACGCATACAAGCGCACACAAAAACACACACACACAACAAGCACAAATATAAGCATGCACTCCAGGGTTGGACAATTGTCTAATTTTTCATCGAAAGCACAGTGGATACCAGAGGTGACAAGAGACGAAAGATAATTGTGTATCGATGGTCTCGCTTACTCAATACAAAATACTTAAAGTTAAATCAAAAATCATTTGGAAACAAATCTTTACTTTTTTTATACTAATAAATACACTATGCTACATTAAAAAATCCACACGGTCTTGACAGTATAGGTTCGATTGTACTACCAAAGGGTAGTAAGACCCTAAACTAAGTGTGGCGATTTTGGTGACCAATTTCTTTTATGGACCTCCAAATATAAAAGAAAATCAGTGCGCCCTCAAAAAATGGTGTCATCGGTTTTTGGCCAACAGCTAATACGGACTTTGTGATAGCGCTTAACTACATATGACAATAATGTAGCTAAGGGTTCACTAAATTAATCTTATTAACATATTGTGCCAAAAAAATCATTTCTTCGTGCACTTGTTTTTTGCAATAGTGAAGGAAAAAAAATTTTTTTCACTTTTTTCAGAATAACTTCCAGGGACTACAAATATTTGGCTAACAATATTTGGCAAAGTTGTAGATACGATAAAGCTGTAGAACTGTTGTGAACATATCAATTCAATTTGAGCATGCCTGGACAAGGATGTTACGTTAATTAATTTTTGTTGTAAATATCGGAATGTTTCGTATATAGATTTCATTTGCTCGACTCTTACATTTGATATTTTGTTGTACTTAGTAAGTCTCTATTTATTTAATTTATTAAAACATTCCAGTTTAGTTTTTCATTTTTCGAAATTCAAAACCATTGCTTTATACATCCCTGTTAAACAATAAAATTATTTACATACACAAAATACACATGCACATAATGTTTTTTTTTTTTTTTTTTGTTAAAAGCAAGTGGCTCTGTACTATTTAGTGCTCAGTGTTTGCCGTAAGCCCTTGTTGGTGCAAGCATGAAACATCCCTGTAGGAAGCTTGACTAAAAAAGTCACCAAGAATTTTTGGAGTTATTGTCAACAAAACGCCTACATATTGATATTTAATTTTGATCAGTAGAAACTATTTTGTCACATATACACTCTCGGCAGCGACAGCTAAGTGATTATTTGTCGGCGGCATAATTTATTTTTTATCCCAAGACTATTTTTTCAAAAAAGCTAACTAGTCAATATTACCAATGACAGTGATAGATCTTCAATGATACACATACTTATGTTAAATGTCTACAGGAAAAATCACTATTCTGAGATATAATTCGTTTGTCAGGGTTGTTTTTTCCGAGCTAATTCGCCAAATTGATTTTGAAAATCGCCAAAGTCGCCAAATTAAATTTTATGTACTTTTTCTTTCACTTTATTTAATATAACTTTTGATAAAAATAAACGTATAAGAACTAAGCAAATTAGAAATAAAATCGCCAAAGATTATTTCTTGTAAGTTTTTCTCATTCAAATTCAAAACGCATGAATTACTATAACTAAATAAGAAAAATCATCAAAAAAAATTGTTTTAATTTCTTGCAGACGAGTTTTGGAAGGATTTATTTTTGAAAACTACTCCTTCAACAAACTAATTTTCCCGAATTACAAAAATTTTTAAGTTCAATTTTGTTTAAAAATAAATAACCATAAAAATAGTCAATAAATTTATTTATCCCCAGAAAAATCGCTATTTTGCCAAATCAAAAACTTAAACGCCAAACAAGTTGAAAAGTCGCCACGTTTGGCGATAAATTGCCATATCTGACATTTCCTACTGGGATAATTCTCTGTCTGGTAGGTGACTCTCACCATGACCCCCTCCATGCAACAAACGGAAACCGATATAATAATTCAAGCATGCAAAACTTGGTTCTGTTTGTTGTTGTTGTTGTTATTGTTGCTGCTGTTGTTCCTGCTACTGCTGTTATTATTATTATGATGATGATTATTGTTTTTATTTGAAGGGTTAAACTTGTTTTCACTTTTGTATAGTGTATAGTGTAAAACTAAACAGATTTGTATGTTATTGCATTTGTTGTTTTGGTGCGTTTGCTGCTATTCACCACTTAAAGTATTGCCATATTGTCACTGACTTCCTTTATTTAATTAATTGCAAAGAGAATTTTAGCAGGGGAGTAAAATAATACAAATTGCATACAAACATACATACATACGAGTATCCATATGTTTAGTTATCTGTCCCATGGTATTTTTATGTTTTAGCTCATCTTATAGAATTCTTTGAAATTAAAGATTCCCCTAAATGTTTGTTGAAATATGTTTATAAAAACACCTGTTAGGAAGGGCTAGTAATCGTTTTCATTTCAAACACAAATACAATAAATAAATGCAAAAGCTTGTTAGCAAAAAGAAGCTACACGGAAAAAAAACTATAGTTAGTTGTATATATTCTTTTATGGGTCCATTATTGATAGCAACCAATAATAACTAAACAATAATTGGTAAGCAATAATTACCAATGACAAATGGCATAGTTTCCGGCAACCAGAATTTCATAAATGCCAGAGAGCACTAATTAGCTATTGAGCATAAATAGTGTTATTTGCCAGTTGCAGTCAAGAAAATAATCCCGGCAGAGCAATCGAAGTCGATGGATAGCATCGACCTATTATTCTATGTCCATACTTAAAATTCTGCGTTACGCTGTATATGTGCTTAAGTTGTGCATGAAAATGTTCGATTTTCCCTAAAAAGTATCAACTCAGATATCATAAATATAACTTAGAAGAGATTACTGCTATCGCTGTCGGGACTATTGATGCCAAGATGATCAAGATGGCATGCATTCTATTTCTGAACCATCTTAAATGACACAATCTCAGTATATTCTGGATCTAAGAGTGGGATGGAACCCAGAAGAACAAAGTGTGTGAGAAAAGTACAATAAACAGCCTAACCTTACAGATGCAATAAGTTCCCGTCGTTTCTACAAGCAGCAAACAGCATTAAATGAAGCTCTTCAACATAACTCTCTTTTTCCCCAATTCGGCCTTAATCTGTATTCTGCATGTGTGGTCTGGGCGTCTTCTTCCTCTGTTACCTTGCAAGTTCCAGTCACTGGAAATTTTGGTAATGCTGCTTGAGTGCCTTCTTAGAGTGTGGATATCGTTCTTGGCAAGAATGCACTTAGGATCCTGCGAAGGCAACAGTTTACAAACACATGCGTCTCTTAAGCGTATCTAGAGCGGCGGCTTTCCAAGTTTCACAACCATACAAATGGGTGGATTTTATACTCGCATTGCAGATGGAGTACAAATGAATTCCTGATGAATCTTATATGACGAAATGTCTGACGGTCTTTCAGCAAACCTTGCATTATCCTCGCTCAATGCTTTCAAGATAACAAAATTTACCAACATCTTCTATTTAGTTTGTAACAATTACAAATACTTCCCTTGGCTTTCCATTAATACGTAGAGTGTTCGTCTTTGCCACATTAATCTTCAGATGCTGTGCGATTTGAGAAGCTATGATCCAAGAGACAGATATCTTCTACACAATCAAGATCTTTTAGGGGACTGTAAGGTCGCCTAAATAAAAGTATCACCTGCGATTGTATAGAGCTTTCTCGAGGATCGTATCCAAAACTTTAATAAATAAAGGTAACGGGACACACCTCTGACGGACACCTATACCAACTTTCAACGTTTTACTCAACAATATAGTGTGTTGGACATTAATCTTCAGATCAACTGATACCGCAGCCAAAGCTTAAGCTTTGTAAATTTTCTGCGTGATCTGAGAAGCTGTGATTCAAGAGAAAGATATCGTCTGTACAATCAAGATAATTTAAGCGGCCTTGCAGTCTCGACACTATCCCCTTGCTATTGTCGAGGGCCTTCTCAAGGATCGTATCCAAAACTATATTAAATAGAAGAGATGACAGAACACACATCGGACGAACACCTTTAACAACTTCCAAGGTTTTACTCAACAATATGCTGTATTTAATTCTACCTTGAGGTATGAGTTTGCAAAGAATTTTTTATATGACAATGCGCTCCAATCACTTTGTCGAAGACTTTACCGAAGTCTGTGAAACATAAATACAGTGATGAACGTCATTCCACAACCTGTTCCATAAAAACACTTAAGGTATTTGTGTGATAAATAGTGGACTTGGGAGATCAAAATCCGGCTTGTTCTTGCTTTAAATATGGTGTCTATCTAACGGAGATGCTTCTGAAAATTAATTGGGTGACTACCGTATTAATCACGGAGAGCAGAGCAATACCGTGCCAGTTATTAAGGTCTGTGAGATTCTCCCTTTTTCGATATATTTAAAATAAAGCTCGAATAAAGGAAAGGAAATCAGAAATATATTGGTTGAATTGGACATTCAAGGGAAGATTAGGAAAAGAAATGGCAGGCTAGTCCTTGCTACTCCAACCCTTTGACTCAAATCCATTTGCCAACAGGAAGTGACATCATTATAAGATTCCCTCTATCTCTCTCTCTTCCTGCATGAGTAACTTCAAGGAAAAGAAACTTCAAGGAAAAAAAATCTTTTCAGACTTTGACTCACATCAGAACTCAAACTGCCTCAAGGAAGTTGAGCTTTGCGCAAGATTATTTAGGGTTCTCAGGAGCCATAATCTCAAGTACCTAGAAGGAATGTGAGAAATAAATGAATCCCTAGACCAAATGGCCTTCTTATAACCTCTGATTGTATGCTTCTTAGCCCATAAACTCATCTTACAACAAACTTTCTAGCTTACATTTCTAAAAAATAATTATTTAAAAAAATAACAAGTTCTGTGGAAATTTTACAAATTACTCTTGCCAGCAATTAAAAAGACGCGCTTATGTTATTCATTTAGGTTGATTTACAAAACAATAGTCTCGTACTATGAAAATTTTAAACTTAAATTACCTCAATTACACCACTACGTCTTCCTACTTTAACTAAAAAATGTAAAATTTCAAGTTCAAAGTCAATTTTATGGAAGCAATATAAAAACACATGGTATTTCATTCAAAAGAGACTCATTATTCAAATTATCTAGCAGATAGGGCTGTCATTAAAAATACCTAAGTCTTGAAAGTCAAAGCAGAAAATAATTGCTTGATGTTGTAATTTGAAAGACGCCGGCTGTCTGTCTGGCTGACTGACTGACTGACAGAGACTGACATCTTTTGCCTCTCTCAGCCTTCTTTTATCTAGCAGACACTCAAGGGTCACTGAACTGCTGGAAATGTACAACAACAACAACAAATTCGTGAGGCACTATGTATTTTAAATCCAAATTGAGTCATCTTAAGCCCCAGACAAAAAAAAACCTTCATATGACTAAAGCCATGTAATGACTTGTAAAAAACAAAATATGTAAAACGAAATCTTAACAAAATTACTTTAAGGAATATAAAAGAAAATGTAGAGAAATGGAAACTGGAAATGATAACTTTAAATGGTGGTGGGTGTTGTTGCTGTTGTGTTTTTTAAGTTTAAATTACATTTTAATGTGCAGGCAAACTCAAACAAAATAATCATTTGAATAAATAGTTTTAACGAAAAAGGTCATAAAACTTTTAGCTGAACAAAACTTAATACCTTGGAAATACATATACAAATATAATAAAATTGTGTAATTTATTTTTGTTTTTTGTTTTACCTATTTACTTACATTTTACCTTACAGCATCTTTTGTGTGTTTAGGTTGTTGGTTTTTCTAATATTTGTTTTGTTTGGGATTCAGAGATAAAAAAACATCACTACACATCAGCTTAAAACAACATTAACAGTGCAGGGAAAAGCCTTTAGAATATATAAATATGTTAATTTTATTTTTGCCCCACTGTTTGACACTCTTCTGAAGAGCTTTTGAAAGTCTCACTTTAATCTCAATGGAAATAAATATTTGGTTTGCACTTTTCCGTTCGGTCCCACTGTGCAGCCATATTACCTAGCGTAAATGTTCTGTATCAACAAGATAACAAAATTAAATATTTAAACATTTTAAAATTTCATTTTAAACCTAAATCAATGCTAATGAATATTCACCAACATTAATACTTAATGGACTTTTAACTATTTCCGGCTGATGACAAAAAAAAAGGAAAACGAATAAGGTGTGTGAAAGGAAAAGGCAATTAAGGTTTTATAATATATTCATATTTTATTTAATGGAACATTGTTTAAGGACTAAAAGAATTTAAAGTGTAATTAATACACAAATGAGATTCTTTCACACAGATTTTGACAAAAAAATCACATTAACTCTGGCTGTTACTATGAACGAACTACTACTGCTTTAGGAGCATGATCAAGAGTTTAGAATGACATTGAACTAATACAAGCCAGACTTAAATTTCGTTCAAACTCAGTAAGTTATATATACACATATATATATTGCTCTTTGTAGCAAAATCATCGGCAAAGTAAAATAACCAATAAAATGGCTGCTAATCAACAAGGAAGCCGTAGAAGAAGAGGCCTGCATACACAAGGAGGAGACAAGGCGAATTTATACCAGGTGGTCTCTGTTTGCAATTCTGCATATTTGCCTGTTATATTTGTTATTGTAAAATTGCCTGCTGTCAGAAAATTTCTGACAGCTTAGGACAAATTAACACCTGATCATCAGCTGCTGAATTGAGATCACCTGATATGAATTCGCCTTGGTTAGAAGCAGAAGCTGAGGCAAAATAAAATCTCTAGCGTGCGATAAATTACAATTCAATAAATTTTTTGAGGACCTATGATACTTTTAGGAGCTATGGGAACATACATATTGTATATAATTTCGGATTGCAATTGCTGAGACGTTGAAGAGGCTAAAAAAACTAAATCTAGGGGAGCTAGGAAAAGTCTGTTCAGTTGATCAGTAACCTGGCTGACTGCGGGAACTTGTGAGCTCTGCAGGTCAGAGCCAGCATAAACTGTCTACATTCGATACTATTTTATAGTTCTCTATAATAATTATTATTCTGGGAGTTAAAGAATTGATAACACTAAAGAACGAAATGAGAATCAGGCTATTGAATTCTCTGCTTCTTTCACTAAGCTGTTTTGTTCTAAACATGCTACAAATGTATCGTTCAGAGTACCAATTGTTCACTAAATAATATTATTATTTTCATGTACCTATTCCACTTTCATTATAATTTCCCAGCATTTTCTACTCATCAGCTGGTTTCACAAATGAAAATAATAGAATGCACTGGTATTTACTGGCAGCCTAACTAATTTATCTGTGTAATTATTTTCTACCTTCATGTAAGTGATTGCATGTATGTACACATGCAAACCTTAAAAATTCTTGTTCAATATTTTTCCACAAAAAAAAACAATAAAAAAACTTCAAAGAAAACCAACCCTTGGATTTGACATACCTGGATTTTGTTAAATGCACGCAAGCAAACAAACAAATATAGAAATAGTCCTAACAAAACACTCATTAAAGAAATATGTACACATTTTTCCCATGCCTCACTCACTTCCTGCTTTCTTAATATTTGTATGAAATCAAAATTCCTGGAAACAAAAACAACAACGAACCCAATGATTTTGTTAACAGGTGATTTAAAAACCCCGAAAGCAGAAAAACACATTCTTATTTACAGCAATCAAGGCAAACAATGCAAATTAAATCCCCAAAAAAAAGAATACCAGACCAGAATAAAAGACACTAAGTGGCAAAGAGAGTGAGAGAGAGAGAGACTATTCAAGGGGGGAGTAGCAAGGAATTCACCTCTTTTTCACTATTTGTTGTTTTTCTTAACGGTCCTCTAGTTGAAATTCAAGCAAAACTAAACACATCCGTTTCGTCATGCTGTTTACAGAATTTCATTTAAGGAATCATCATTCCCAGCAAATTGAATTTCATGTGTTGATTTTTCATAAAAAATTGAATTTTTATTTTAACAAAAAAAAAGTGTTTTATTACCTTAACAGGTTTATTTGCTTAGTTTTTTTTTTAATTTTATTTTTTCTCAATTTTATTATATTTGTGTTGGCGTGCTATTAAATATTAATGCATGTCTAACTGAAAACTAAAACTAAGAATAAATAAGAAAATAAGTGTAAAAAGGAAAAAAAATTAGTATTATAAAAATACTATTTATAACCAAGAGGAAGTTTTAAAAGAAAGTTTTCACGATGTTAAATGAAATCAGGCAAACAATATTATTAAACATAAAAAGAAAACTAGCAGAGAAAAAAAGTAAAAGCGATAGAAGCCATAATTAATTAAAATTTATAATTTTGCAGAAAATGCAAAAAAAAATTGTAAACAAAATTTTCTCCGGCACGAGGGTTGAGCAATATGGCAACACTATTTTCTGTAAAAAAAATTCTACAATTTAAAGCTTTTGACTTATTAAGCTTCTGGAAAGTTCTTTGTTGTCATGAATTTTCAGAGAATAAACGTTGAAATAGACAATTATTTACATTTTCACTTTTTACTTTTAACACAAGCACAGACGACTGATAATTGACAACTTGTGTCAAATGCCTTGAGTCTGGCAATGCCTAACAACAGTTGAGAAAATGTTTGCACTTAGCAACCGTATGAACTAACAATAATTTGACAGACGATATTGTCATACAATTGTCTGGCAATAAATTGTAAGAGTAGGCCTATTGGGAAATTTGTTACAGAGCTTGAATGTGAAGCGTATTTGTAATTGCTTTGCACAGCTGATGCAGATGCTTGAATTGGAGAGACACTAAAAATGGATAAATTAATAATAAATTATTTTTTTACTAGAATTAAAACAAAAAAAATATTTCAAAATTATGCAATGGAAACAATAAAAGTTGCGAAATAAAAAAATAAATAAATTTAATGCTAAAAATCAAATAAAATAAAAATTTAATTTTTTGTCGTCCTAGAATTTTTTATTTTAGCCTCATTTTCTTTAAGTCATTGTTTCTTATTATTTGTTTGCTTTCTGGTAAAATGTCCTTCATTTTAATATCTTTTGAAATTTCACGAACGAAAACCTGGTTCCTTGATTCTTTTTGATGCCAGCATGTGACTTTTTTGTTTATGATTATCAGCTTCACGTAGTCATAGACAGTTTCTTGGGAAGAGCTGTATTTTTAAGAATGTTGTTATTTTCATATATACATAAGAATGAATTTACTACGGCTTTTGTTGGTTTAGCATTTGCTTCAAAGAAATATTTTGCCGACATTTGACAAGTGACAGCTGTTTTTTTTTTTTTTTTTGCTACAACAAACATATAACACTGGCCTGGATTTAGGAAATTTGTTTTACTACTTTAGCAGGTTCCAGCCGCAGAATGACATTTTAAATTTGAGACATATTCTCAAAGGGATTTACACAATCGCACGATTTACTAAAAAATACAACCCAGGTATAATGAAATCTATGAATATTTTCAAAAAACAATAACAATTCATCAGATCAGGGTTGGCCTTTTCTAAACTACCAGTGGGAAAAAATAAGAAAAATTTTTGGATATCAAAAATCTTCACGAAAAATTTGTTAGTGAATACGAAAAACTCGTATGGAATTCTCAAACAGTTTTTGTAAGAATATACATACATATCGCGCCTTGCCCCACCTCCCCTTTCCCAAAAAAAAAATAATTATCCAAAATATATCTTGGACCTCGTTAGATTATTTACGATCGCAAAATAACAGATTTTGGTAAAAAAAAGAATAAAGTTCGAAAATTATGTCGCTTAAGCTTTTTTGGCGGTTATGGCACGATATTTACATCAGTATTTAGAAGGGTTAAAACAAAGTATTTCTCGTTACAAAGTGAAAGTAATTACTTGCATTTTTAGGAACTAGAGAAAATATTGATAATATTTTTTATAGAGATGTGCCCGTGAGTATTTTTTGGCTCAAGAATATCCTCTTATTACAGAAAATGAGCTAAAACTAATTTCTTGCAAATACGTGAGTATTTTCTGGCTCACGTATTTTATAATAAAGATGTATATGGAAACCTTTTCCCATAATTTCATTCGAACACAACACAACGTCTTCGAATATTTTTCTAAAGAAATAAAATTTCAACCAAATAAAATATCAATTTAGTTGTAAATGCTATGTCGCAAGTGAGTGAGATTTTATTTTAAATCAGGCCCGTGCCCTCACGCGTAACATATTTTGAATCTATTTAAGATCACAATTGATTTCAGCGTGACTCAAACCTGAACATCTCTCATTTTTATTAAAACATAATATAATTTATTCCCTTATCATCTCTGCTTAATTTCAGGCCCCGGCGTCGTTCCGGCTCTAGTATAGTGGTTTTGGATAGCGAGGACTTAAAACCCTGTCTGCCCGATGTTTATAATAATTTACCACACCTACGACAAGCAAACGAAGAAGATACACAAGAAATCGATCCAGAATTGTATACAACCATGCTGAAGTCCATAAATCAAGATAATGGTGAGTTTTATTTAAAATAAAAAAAAAACAATTTGAAAAAATAGTTTCTAAACTTTTTCTTTAACTTGTTTCTGCGGCTGCAGGACCTCATCGAGAGATGGCTGTGGATTGCCCCGACAATTTTATAGCCAGAAATAAAACACCTCCACGTTATCCACCACCCCGTCCACCACAGGTAACGAAAAGACGTCAGTCTATAAAGAAAAAATCAAAAAGCAGCTCTAAAGCCTCCAAAACATCCACATTCACGCCCACCATCAACAACACAAACACCTACACACAAAAATCCTCAACATTTTTTAATACCGCAACACAACAACCCAAATTATCCATAAATACCAACAGCCAGTCAGCTACTTATACCCAAACTCATCAAACGCCTGTTTTCACCTCCACCTCTACCTCAATATCTTCATCTACATCACCCACATCCTCTTTCAGTAAATCCCCCCCAATGCACAACACACATTCCAATCAAAATTCACCACTTTTCTCAAAGAAATTCCATTTGAATATCAATTGCAATAACACTTTACCCAAATGTACTGCTAAAGCAATGCAAAATAATACAAAACTTATTATTAATTATAATTCCGATTATGAAACAACACAATCATCATCTCGGCTATCGCAACAACAAAAACTACAAAAACAACACAATCATAAAATTAAACATTTGACTACATCATCTTGCATTTACACTTCCTGCTCTTTGATGGAATTGTCCAATAAATTGAAATTGTATGACCCCAATGACAAATTGCACTTGCAAAATGCCTACAATGCACAACAACAATTGAAATTGGATCAAATTGAAAATTATGAAAATTGCTTGGAATTGGAACGTCAGTCTCAGAAGCTTAACAATGCTCTAACGCCGCTAAAAGCGAAACCCTCAGCGGTGAATAGTAATCCTAGCGGTGGTGGAGGAGCGACAGGACAATCTTTAGCCTCCACAGCCGAAGACTTGGAATTAATGGTTGATTCGCTCTATCGCAAGGGCTCTTCGTCGCACTCGTCTTCGTATGAAAGCGAGGTTTTGAGCAAGAAATCTTGTGAATCCTACGACTCTATATCCTATCGCCAGCTCAACAATAACAACAATAACAACAATAATCATTTGAATAACAAATCTTCTCTCAACGCTAACAGCAATATCAACTCCAATAACTCGTCTTCCTCCTCTTCCAACTCCAACTCCACCTCAGCAAATAATCATGCCAAAAATAATGGCCACTCTGCAGAGCTTTTAAATGGCTGCAGCGGTGGCAGTGGCGACTCCTTGCCCAGCATTACCAGTTCTAGTTCTACTCCCCCTCCTGAGTATGAACTCAAAGAATTTTGTAGTAAAAATCCCATTTTACCTCCCCTCATCAAACATCGTGAGCTGCCAGTCGATGTCCCTGATAGTTTTATAGAAATTGTTAAAGCACCTCCCCGTTACCCGCCACCGGCTCACTTGTCTTCTTTGTCCTCGCAAATTTCCTCTTGCTCCTCGGCCTCCACGGCCAATACTACTTTGACACGCATAAATTCTTGCAATAACTCCAATACGGAGTCACACAATATGAGCTTTTCACCACAGACATTGAAAAATCAAGGCGTGCAAATGCAAGAGACTTCCCTGATATCGAGCATGTCCTTAAATGGTTCCTATGAGGATTTCCAGCAACAGCAGCAACAGCAACATCAGCAACAACAACAAGGATTTCAAAAACTGGGCACGCAAAAGCCCCAGCCGCAAGTGGCTGGTAAACGTTTAGATGAGGTTTGTTTTTTTAAAAATTTTGGTTTCTACTTAATTGGCAAAAATGGCTTTTGTTGTATATTTCTCTAGTAGTTGTAATAAAATTGACCACCCTCTCTTTTTTCTACATAAATTATTACTTTTGCTATTAGATAAAAATTATAAAGCGAAAAGGCAAACTAGGATGAGGCCATAATAAAAGCTCAAGATTTCATAGAATTAAAAATTTTTAAAACATTCACAAAACAAGACAATTCTTTTGAGACTTGTTTTCAGAAAAAAAAATCATCTGAAAACTTTTTGGCCTAAAAGCTCAAAAAGCTTTGCGATAAAAAAAGCTCAAAAAAGCTTTTTATTACTAAAAGTTAAAAAATAGTGATAGAAAACTAATTGAGCTTTTAACAACAAAGCTCGAAAAAAAGCTTTTCGATAAAAAGATTCCCAAAAAATCTGAGTTTTTCACTAAATCACTGGTTACAAATCCTGCACAACGATTGACTTAATTTGTGATAAAATTAAACAATTGAGCTTTAAATAACAAATCTCGAAAAAGCTTTTTAATTAAGAGATTATCAAAAAAAATCTAAGCTTTTCTCTGAGGTTTCCAAGAGTTTCAAAATCTTGTACACCTTTTGGAAGCTTTCTTCACTAAGCCCATTAAATTTTTTGTGAAAAGAGCTTTAATTTCTTTTTCATTATCTTAATGATATTAAGAGCATCTTTATGATTTGCGAGAAAAGAGGTGGCTAAAAGCCTGGTTTGCTGTTATAAACTTTAACGCCATGAAATATTGTTCAACAGTCTAAAGCAGCTATATGCACAATGTGAAAACTTTTACAAAAGAGCTTTTGTGAGTTTGAGAGCTCTTAAAGCTGTTTACCTTAAATGCAGCTATCAGAGTATGTGTGTTTGGCCGTAGCTGGTCTAAAGCTTCTGAAATCTCTCTATTTGTAGAAAAAAATTATATCTAAATTATTCTAAAAATTAAAAATATTTAAGAAAATAAAATTTAATTAAAAAAACTTTTCTAAAAAATTTTTTCACAAGCTTCCATGTTTAAAGTGCAATAGTCTAAAGCTTCTGAAAGCTCTCTATTTGTAGAAAAAAATTCTATCTAAATTATTCTAAAAATATTTAAGAAAATAAAATTTTAATTAAAAAAACTTTTCTAAAAATTTTTTTCACAAGCTTCCTTGTTTAAAGTGCAATAGTCTAAAGCTTCTGAAAGCTCTCTATTTGTAGAAAAAAATTCTATCCAAATTATTCTAAAAATTAAAAATATTCTAGAAAATAAAATTTTAACTAAAACAAACTTTTCAAATAATTGTTTTCAAAAGATTCCTTCTTGGTTTGCCTTTCGTTTATAATGTTATGATCAGATTGGACAAATACTCGTATATACAACGACATTAGAGTAACTTCATTTTATAAAATTATTTTTCTAAATTAATATTTGCTCAATCTGACTATAACTGAAGCCTTCTAGCAAAAATAATTAATGATCTCTTACCTTGTAGACCACTGATAGTCCTGTTTTCTTTCAATTGTAGTTTGTCAAACGTAGTTTGGAAAATGAATACTATCTTTCTCCTCTGGTAACCTTAGCATCAATTTAAATAAACACACTGGTAACACTGTAACAAATAAACAAAACAAAAACACACTTGAAGGAATTTAATTTAAATTAACAATTTTTTAAAGCTTTTTTATTTAAAGAATTTTATTTGAAAAACAAAAGTACAAAATTTAGCTTCAACATACAATTTGTCAAATTTTATAACTCATAAAAGCTGAGTTAAACTAAAAATTTAATTACGTGCAATTTGCTACATGAATTGCAGCCAAGTCAGCTCTTTTAAATGATTGTCACACATTGGCCACCGACAGACAACGTCCCTTGCAAAATGTGCAAGGCATGAATGACACTTTTCCCCTCCCACAAAAACAGAAACTAAAACAATTTGACAAACTGTTGTCTTAGTGTTAAATACTGAGGGGTCATTTTAAGTGACATTTTAAAAGCGCGTAACCATTTTCAAGGAAATTAAATAAACTGAAAAAATTATTTTAAATTGCTACGCTGGAAAAACGTCTAGAGCTTAATTCTATTTGCTTAGCAAAATTAAATTTATAAAAAATTTAAACTCTGTCAAATGAAGGGGGTACATTTAATCATGTTTCAATTTAAATTTAGTTATAAGAAGTTTAGTATGCAACTAGCAACCTTTTCTTCAAGAGGGATAAAGGCGCTCAAAATAATTGTATGTAAGGGAAATAGAAAAATCATTATTGAATTAGGTGTTTGCAAAACATGTCGAGATTTACACGAAAGTTTAAAATCTAATTTGCTTAAAATTACTTTAAATGGACAAAATCTACTAAGCTTGTAATATTATTCATAGGGGAATTTAGGGGATTTTTTTTAAATAAATGGGAATCCAAAAGTATCCAATTAATAATGATTTTCCGCAGATTTTAACAAGCATTACTTAAAACAATCAAAGTCTCGTTTCTTCTTTGAGGTATTTTGGGTATTTTTGTTTAAAGAAATGGGAATTCCAATATTAACAAAAATCACAACGTTATAAATTTAACGAAGAAATTTTGGGGATTATCGTGCAATAACTGGGAATTAAAATATATTTATGTAATTAAATTTTCTGCACAATGTCCATAAGTATCATTTAAAAGAATGAATTAAATTTAATTTCTTTATAGAATATTTGGGGGATTTTCGTTAAACAAATAGAATAAAAAACTAAAAGTACTTTTTTATTTTTTAGTAAACTAATTTTAGGTTTTATATAAACAAAAATTATTCATACAATCAGGGGGCAAATTACGGCATTCGATACGACTCGTAATTTAAAAATATTTCCATATAGCTAACTCTATTGAAATATTTTTAAATTACGAATCGTGTCGAATGGCGTAATTTGCCCCCAGGACTTTCAGAAAATTTCGACGAGAACGTATAAAAACCAAATAAAAATTTAAAACTAACAGTAATTCTTTAAAAAACTTTTTATAATCTTTTTTAGTTAAAAAAATTTAGATTTTCTCTAACGAAATCAATACTTTTAGACATTTTTGAAATTTTAGTAAAAAAAATAGAATCAAAAACTATTCATGTAATTAAGACTTTCAGCAAAATTTCAACAAAAACACTTAAAAATCCAAATCAAAATTTTATATTTTACACAAAGAAAAAATTTAAGCTAAAATATGATTTCATGATTTTTTCAGAGCTTTCAAAGAAATTTTTTAATTGATTTTTAACTTTTATTTTTTTGTTAGAATTTCTGAGAGACATTCTTTAACAAAATCAAACCTGCTATTTTTGTTTTGGGGATTTCTGTGTAATGTATGGGAATTCAAATACATTTATCTAATCAGGAGCCACTGCAAAAATATCAAAACTATAATTTAATTAATAATTAAATAAAAAGTAATTTGCAAGCTTTCAATTAAATTAAAACAACTTGAAACAAAATAGCTGACTTCTAATTTTAAGCAAAGTTGGATTTTATATTTAGAAGAAAAATTAATTCAGTAGAAATTATTTCCTGGGAAATATTTAGAATTGGCTTGTATAGTTTCTGCATACCATAAAAAAATTTTAAATATGTATAGCAAACATTTTCAAATACTTTTATTTCAGAATTGCATTGATTTTTGTTAACACTTTTGGAAGTGGGGATATACTCGTATGTACTCGTATGTAGTTTTAAAATTTAAAGATAACAAATGACATTTCTAAAACGAAAAAGTTTTGGGAGTGTTTTCAGCCACTCGTAGATATTTGAAAAACAAGCGTAATTTTAATAAATGTAATTTTTTCCATATTTTCTAATATTAAGCTGGAAGTACATTTTAAACAAATTCTACTCGTATAAAATCTAATATTCTAAATTTCTTACTAACTCCCTGGCTTTTCTGTATTATCTTCCCTTTTATGTTGCTGCCAACGAACAGTTTAGTTATACTCTCTACACACTTTTATCATTAACTTTCATAACTATTTCTCATTTCACTACTAAAATATACATTTTCAGTCATAAAACACTGTTTAATAAATTGCTTTCTTGAAACTAAACAACACAAGTTGATAGGCAGATTTTGTAAAAATTTTCGCTTCTAAACGTTTCAAATGTGTATAAAAAATAAGGAAAATTCGTTTAAAAAAAATTTTGTGTACAAATTTCAAAACGAAATTTAAATTTACAAAATCTACCCTTGAATTTAAAAAAAAATTTAGTAAAATAAAATTTTTCTTACAAAAAAAATAATTTTTTACACAGTTAAATGGTTTGTTAAAACCTGTGCCGCCGCCTCGTGACACTGTGCGAGTGGAACGTACCCCACAGCCGCCACAATTGCCCGATCGGCGTGGCATGCCAACAGCTAATAATATAGCAATAGCACCTCAACAAATAGCGCAAATTGTGGAACCAACACTGGAGCAGTTGGATAGTATTAAAAAATATCAGGTGAGTTGGATGAAAATGTTTGTTTCATTACTTTATGTTTTGGTTAAAGGTAATTAAATTGTTGTGCAATAGTGTTTTGAGTAATTTTATTTTCGTTAAGCCCAAGAGTAGGCAATAGTTTTTATTTTAAACACTTAATACCGTAATTAAGGTGCTGCCAGATGTTTAATTGGCAAGTAATAAAAAATATCGCTTAGTTCGTCAAGAATGCATAAATTTTTGACTCACTCAAGAATATCCTGAAAATCTACGAAATTTGGTTAAAAAAGCACTAAAAAAAATTATTTTTCAATGAGCACCAACTGCCGTCGAGAGATTGCAAAAAGCAAAACAACTACCAAAAGAACAAAACTTTAACTTTAGAACTTTAATAACATTGCTTTATAGTTTAAAACTTTCACATTTTGTTGTAAGAAAAATAGTGATAAAATTTCATTTAACATTTAACTTTAAATCTCCCGCTCCCTGGGCTGTAAAAGAGAGAAAGCTAACAGCAAAACATATAGCAAAACTCGCTAAACAATATATCAACAAATTGTAAAGAACCGGTGCTTTATTTATATTCCAACTTTATTTCAATTTGTTATATAAATTTGTAGCTTTTTCAATCATGTGATGCTATTGTTTTTATAATTAAAATAGCAAAAACAACGGAATATTTGCACTTTTTACGTCATTTATATGCATTTGTGTTTTCCAGCTTCACCTGCACACATGCCACCACACATCAGTATTGTTTTCTATTATTGTCTGGTTTTTTTTATTCAACCTGTCATTTAACTGGTCTGTAAAAAATGCATTAAAATACTTTCTTCGTTTTTATTTATTCATATGCTAATTAGTAATGCAGCTGTCAGCCGAGTTTTGTTTTATTTAAATTTTTGTATCTCGTTGTTATTTATTTGCGTCTGCTGCTCTAAAGCGCATTTGATTTTGTTTATTTGAATTAATTAAGTTTAAAATTGTGTGAAGTTTATTATTAAAGAAGCTTTTTTAAATTAAGAGTTGTAAAACCAGCTTTTACAGCAAGCCGGTTTTTTCAAGTAATTTTAATAAATTCTCCAAATAACAGAACTTTCGATAGATTTTTATAGCTTTTAAAAGTTTTGAATTTTTTTTAATAAACTTTTTACCTCAATTTTTTTAAATCTATAAAAAGTATTTAATAACGTAAAGATTGAAAACTATTTTGAATTCATTAATTCATTTTGGCTAGCCTTTAATAAAAATAAGAAATTACCGTGAATTAACAAATATAATTTGAAAATCTAGAAGGTGTTCGTGCAAAATTTTACACTTCAGCTCTGCTTGAAATTAAAATGTGCTTCATTTTAATATTTATACCCGAATACTATTTATTCGAAACGTTTTCAAATATGCTGTTCAAAAAATTAATATTCGAGTAATTTTTCATTCGGTTAGTTTTCTTAGTAGCATAATTTTCATTCGAATGATATACGCCCAATAGCTTTATTCGAATAATTTTTCATGCGAATAAGTTTTTTGTTATCAAAGCGTTAACAAAAACAATTAATTCTTATATGCATAATTTTTCATTCAAATAAGTTCTTATTTAAATAATAGTTCATTCGAATAAAATTTGTATTCGAAAATTTATTTTGTAATGATTTTTAGTTCAAAACCTTTTCGAATTGTGGAAAAGTAAAATCTCTTGGGAATAATATTTTATTCGCATAAATTTTTAATCGAATAATATTTGATTTGAAAAAAAAAATTTTGATCGAAAAAGTTTTTATTCGATTAATATCTTATGCGAATGATTTTTGCCTTAATAATTTTTTATGCAAATAATTTCTTTTTCTCATAACTTTTTATTCGATTAGTTTCGAATTATTGCATGCGAATAATTTTTTAATCGAAAGATTTTTAAATAGACTGATTTTGTATGTGAATGATTTTTGCGTCAATAGGTTTTTAAGTCAATAACTTCTGCTTCTAATAACTTTTAAATCAAATAGTTCGAATTTTCGTTAAACTAATTATTCATGCTAATAAATTGTTATTCGAATAATTTTTTATTCAAACAATTTCTATTCGAATTTTTCAAACAACAAATTTTGTATTAGAATAACTATAAAACTAAACAATAAATTTTTATGCGAATAGTTTTCCATTCGAAGAAAAATTTTTATTTGATTAATACACATATTATTCGAAAAAATTTCAATTCGAATAATTTGTTATTTTTAATTTTTTGCTTTAATAATTTTTTTTTTGTGCAAAAAGCTTATGATTTTTATACGAATAATTTTTTATTCGATTTTTTGATTAAATTTTCATGCGAATATTTTGTTATTACATTATTGGACAATAAGCAATGAATTTTGTTGCAAATAATTTTTTCAATCGAATAATTTTTTATTCGAATAATAATATTCTATTCGAATCATTTTCTTTTTTTTTTTTTTTGCTTCAATAAACTTTTTCTGCAAAAAGCTTTTGGTTCTAGTTATTTTTATTAAAATAATTTTTATTCTAGATACGCTTTTATTTAAATTACTGCTATTAGACTAATGTTTTTATAGTAAATTGCCCTCGAAAGATATTATTATAATTTATAAAATAAATATCAAGAGTACTTGTTTTCAACTTTAAATTTCCCACCTTTTCAAATATATTTTCTTTTGTGGGACAATTTTACATAACAGTGTGAGTGAATCAAAGTGATTTATTTATGCATGTACTCGTATGTCTCATTCTTTCACATTTACTACTGCACATTTGCTCGTCTTTATCAGAATATTTAGCAATCACAGTGAATGCCACCAATATAATTAATTGTGTGCATATACTTGTGTACATATATTTATAACATAAAAGGTTTAAGAAAACAAAGTACATAATTATATAAATAGAATATTGAATAATGGCATTTCAAACCATTATCACAGAGAACCTAAAAAGTGTTATGAGGCGATTTAGCTGACTTTAGTTTTGGAAGCCAAAACAGTTCAATCACAATTGCTTGATATATTTTATTTTATTTTGCTTATTTCCACTAGTATTTTTTTATATTAATTTTACAGCATTTAATTTTTTTTTGCAAAAAAAAAACTTAAATTAAATTGTTTTAAACAAATAATTTTAGTTATTCATTAACTGGTTGTCATACATAAATATTTAAAATTAAAAACAGAAACTTAATTGCCTTCAATTATTGTTATTCAAAAACACAAAAGAAGATAAATAATGCAGAAAGTTATAAAATTGCATCATATTAAATGTTTAACTTAATTAAATTTTATAATAATTTATGAGGGATAATAAATAAATGAAATTTAAATTGAAATTCGTGTAATTAATTTTATACAAATATACTCGTATGTACTTAGTGAAAAATATTTATTTTTTCACACACGTCGAGCCTTTGCTGCAAGAAAGTCATAACGCAAAAAATAATTGTTTCATAGAAAATTAGTTTAGGGCTTTGAATTTAAAAACAACTTGAGGAAAGAAATAGATATGTACAATCTAATTATATTTTCAAAAGGTATCTAAGCAAAATATTTTTATGAAATTTATATGTGTAATTTATAATAGAAAATTTAGTGCTGGAGTAACTTTTTTAAAACACCTCTGTAAAAAGCTAACAATCAAAATTATTAACTATTGAAACAAATACCTTATC
The DNA here is from genome assembly GCA_936439885.1 of Nowickia ferox. Taxonomy (NCBI): domain Eukaryota; kingdom Metazoa; phylum Arthropoda; class Insecta; order Diptera; family Tachinidae; genus Nowickia; species Nowickia ferox. Next base: position 6,310,929 of record OW387025.1, on the reverse strand, counting down.
TACTGCCTTTATTTTCAATATTTTCGTTCTCTCCCGCTCTTTAAAAATTTCTAGTTTTAAAAATTAGTTTGAGCACAGAACAATTTCCATAATTTTTTTTCTCTAACAAATTCATCACTTAAAAAAACACAAACAATTATTAAAGCACCGTCCATACAAACGCTAACAAACCCAACCCAATCAAGTTATACCTCAGAGGTCTACAAATAAGTTTTACCATAACAACACTGGTCATACAAAAATAATATTGATACCAAGTTATCTTGTATGTGTGTTCATTAACACATACGTATAGAAAATTAAAAAAGAGCGCAATAAAGCTCTAGCACTCAGTATTCTACAGAGTTGCCATAAATGTTTAATGTCTATTGGATATTGTCTGTATAATTCATGGTTTTACAATAGACCTCCTCAGAAGAGCGGCAAATGGAATTTGTTTCAATAATTGAGGGATTCAAACGGTAGTTTTAAGTGTCATAACTAGAACATAGAAATGATTCTCTTTTCAATGTAATATAAGACACTTCATTTCCGACCCATCATACTTAACAATGCGGAAATAGCAGTGTCCGGCATTGTAAAACATATCGGTCTAATTCTGAACTTCCCTTCTGAACTCCAAGATAAATATTCAAAAGAAAGAAAGCGTTGTAAGTGACAATTGCACTTTTCTACTAGAAGAACGCCACTAACATATACGCTGATACCCATACATATTGCAGGCTGTTTGTATTGACCGATTGGGGCAGTTGAACAAATAGTTTGGAGACAATATGGGCATCGATTTAAACTGTCCTGGTAGCAGTTGAGTATACTGCTCCAGCCGGCTCTCAGCTGTGCCAGGGTTGATCGATGGGCATTCTGTGAAAGTCGGCTGCCATGGCGTCATGGGATCCTGCATCGGACTGTTTTATATCTTTCTAAATTTCATACTTATTTACAATTGGTGTTAAAAAATCTACAAATGCGGATTTTCGGAGTTAGTTCTTAAGAGACAAATACAACAAGAAGCTATCGAATATTTTTCAACAGCATGGAACCTGAATTGCAGCTGATCTTTGGCTGTAAGTGTTATTGTTTTTAAAAATAAAAATGTTCTATTAATGATCTTTAAGATATTTGAGCTTATACGCTATCTGCATTATTCATAAAAATTATTTTGACTTATAAAAGTTTTACAAACCAAATATTGTATTGATTGAAGTTGTTTGTTAAACGTTTTTTTTTACGAATAATGTCTTAAAACATCATGGATGTGATGTGGCATATTACTTGAGTTTCATTAAAATACATACATTTAAAAAAATTTATTTTAGCAAAAGGAATGTGCAATTTTTGTTCATATTTAAAAAAATATTATACTGGCAACACTGTTATGTACTCAAGTGCTGCTCACTTGTTTTGTTGTTGTAGTGATTGTCTGGTTTAAACTTTGTTTTGCTTTTGCTGTTGTAGTGGTGAATTGTAAGTGTAACCAACGTATACAGCAGTGGAAAATAGTATTTTTAACCCAAATCAGTTAACATTTGTTATTTTGGCCAAACAAAACGCAAAACGGTAAAAAACAGAATAGAAATATCAAATAAAATTTATTCAACAATGTAAAAATTAAATTTTTTACCATTATTTTTACGATGGGAAACATATTTTTTTAATAAGTTGTATATTATAAACCAAATTAGCGGGAGTATGAAGTGCGATAAAAAAATACATACTTACATACATACATATGTATATACATATGTATCTGTATGAACAAATTAAATATATGAATGTGGATGCGTGTGTAAATTGGTAAAAACATATGGATGTATGTATGTACTCGTACATTAAAAAAAGGGTAACAATTGAAGTGTGCCGTGCAGCGTCGTTATCATGCATATACTAGGTATATGATATTGTGGTAAATTCATTCTAGAAGTGGATGAAATAAATTAAAAGTACGAAGTGAATGAACTGGAAATTAAACTACATACCTACTCTGAAAAAATAATTCAAGAAATAATAATTATATAAATAAAAAAGTTTAACCGCTAAAAGTAGAAAATCAACTAACGCATATCAATAAAAATAGGTATAAATATTAAAAATAATTTTATTATTTAACTAATTTACTAATTGCCCATGCACAACTGAAAGTTTCCATGAAAAAAAAACATAATAAAATCAATTAATTAAAATTAAAAAATGTTATTACCAAAATGAAAGAAGTTTAATTAAAAAAAATGTTTTAGGCGACAAACACTGAAGAAAGTTCTTAAAAATGCAAATAACATTTTAGCAGCGTACTGAGAAAAATTATATTTCTTAATAAAATAATAAACGCAGCAAGAATTTTGAAAATTGTACTCCAATATGTCAAAAAACTACAGAAAACTTGATTTTACGTCCTGTCCCACGATGTCACTCGAAACAAACAACAATAAAATTAGAAAATTTGTTGTTGTTTTCAATATAAGTATTCGATCAAACGATTTCTAGTGACATCGTGGGACAGGCCGTTAATATCAAGAAAAATTGAATTATATAATTCAGGGTTTCAAATTTAAACTCTGAAATAATTTAAAAATTTTTCTTAATATATAAAATTTATATGTGTAATAATCGATAATAATTATGTTCTAATTTAATAAAATTTTTAAAATTTAGTTTGCAGGGATAGTTTGGTTGGCAATACTTATTCAATTATGTACAAAAAAAATTTCTAATATCAAAAGGTATTTAAAAAAATTTTTAAAATAAAGCCTAAAAATTTACGAATTCATGTGTATGCATATGCATTTATGTATGTACTATATTCATATATTTGGTGGGCAACACTGTTTTATTATTTAACGAAATTTTTAAATATTCTGCAGGCAAAAATCTAGAGAAAAATATATTCAAACTGATTTATATACCAAGCAAATCAATTTGAAACAAATTATTTTAGTTGGCAACACTACTTTCGCAAAAGTCTTCATTGTCCATAGTCTTTTTGAATTTCTTAATATGTATTCCAAATTTTTTAATTGAAAATTAAACTAAATAAAAAATAAAAATATTATATAACAGTTGGCAACTCTACCTTCTAAGAGCAAAAGTTTTATAAAAGTTTTCATTGGCAATAGCTTTTTGGAAAATTTTTTAATATTCTGAAATACACATTTAATTAAAAATTAAACTAGAAAAAATATATATTATGGTTTGCAACTCTATTTTCCAAGAACAAACGTTTCCATATGCCATAGTCTTCCGGGAACTTCTTAATATTCCAAAATATTTAATTAAAAATTAAGCAAAATAAAAAATAAAAATACATTATAATTGGCAACTCTAACATCCAGGAGCAAACGTTTTCATTGGCCAGTATTTTTGGAATATTTAATTAAAAATTAAGCAAAATAAAAAATAAAAATACATTATAATTGGCAACTCTAACTTCCAAGAGCCAGTATTTTGGGAATTTCTTAATATTCCAAAATATTTGATTAAAAATTAAGCAAAATAAAAAATAAAAATTTACTATAGTTGGCAACGCTATCTTCCAAGAGCAAAAGTTTCATAAAAGTTTTCATTGGCAATAGTTTTGGGGGAATTTTTTAATATTCTGAAATACACATTTAATTAAAAATTAAACTAAATAAAGAAAAAAAATATATTATACATAGTTGGTAACTCTACCTTGTAGAAGCAAATTTTTAATAAACTTTCATTGACAATAGTTTTTTTAATTGTTTAATACACTAAAACGTTTGTTTAAAAGTTACAATAATATATAAAAAAATATATGTTAGTTGGCTACTCAAGTTTATGGAATCCAAACTTTATAATTAATTTTTGACATAACAATAAATATTAAAGCTTTTAAAAACTTTTTTTTTTATTGTGTTATGTACTAAAATATTTGCTTAAAGATTACAATAAGTTAGAATAAAATATTATAGTTGGCAACTACGTTTATGGAGTTCCAAAGTTTATAATGAACTGGTGACATTGCAATTAATAGCAAAGCAATTAAAATAGAACCTACAGTTTAAGTTTAAAAATATCAATAGAATTGGCTGTAAATAAGCACTTACATATACATATTAGTTAAATTTGGCAACACTTTACACTGAAAATTATATAAAAAAAGTCAAGAAGTTCTTTTAAAATTAAGAAATAAACTAATCCGTTTAAAAATAACAACAATTTTTGCATAAAAATATACATATGTATACAAAAACTGTTTTTAGTTGGCAACACTTTTTGAAAAAATATTATAAAAAATTTATGAAACATAGAACGGATTTATATAACAACACTTTTTGCTTAGAATTAAATAGAAATAACTTTTAGTTGGCAACACTTTTAAAAAAATAATTTAAAAAAATTCATAAAACATACATAATAACATATAAAGAGTATAACATTAGAGCTGAAATCTTAAAATAAATAATGTTTATAAAATTTTAAGCAGACACTTGGCAACACCAATTTAAAAAGTAAACCAAATTCATTAAGTTTTTCCTACTAAAACAAATGAATTATAAATAATATTTTTTTATAATTCGAAATGATTATTGCAAAATGGTTGGCAATGTTGCTAGGAAACATTTGAACAAAAATTGTTGAGGCTTATTATGGTGAAAATTTTGAAAAGCATACAATTTTAAATTATAAATTTATTTGTTTATAAGACAATATAAATAACTTATTTAAGAATTTAACGGAGATCTAACCTTTTTTTTAATTAAAAGGAAAAAAACATTTTTATTTATTTTTACTTAAATTACTTATTCGAATTGTTTGAAAATTAGTCAATGTTATTTTTGTTCTTTTTTTAACCTTCTTTTGCTTATTTGTTTCTATTTTATCTAATTTGCCTTTATTTGTATGTAAATATTTTATGTGTGGGAAATTTTTTATTAAAGAATTTCAATTATAAAACCAAATATTTGAAGTCATTATTATTACTGGTATTATTAGTTTTAAATAGTTTCGGTGCTCCATTTGAATATGCCTCTATATGGACGATACAAAACACGTATTCGTGTATTTTGTTTCTTGTTTGTTTTTTTTAAGAATTTTTTCATAATGATTTTTTGTAATAGTGAGTGTTAAAATATAATTTATTTAAATGTCATTGTTTTTTTTTTAATGTTATTTACCTTGTTGAAACAAACAAATACATATAAAAAAAAGCTTTAAGCAGTTCTCAAAAACGTGGTTGATATTAAAGTGAAATTAGTTCAAATAAGTTTGAAAAAAATATGTAAATAAAAATATTCAAAACGTTCAAAATATGTACTTCACTATAAACAAAAAAGTTGTTATGAAAGTGGTTTACAAATTTCACTAATTACATGTACGAGTATACTGAGAGATTTCACAGTTTTTTTTTTAGCATTTTCTACTTAAACTGTGAAAAATAGTTGCAGGCAACCGGAATCGTAGAATTTTTGGTTTCATTGTTTTACTAAGAGTTTTTTTCATGTGCTCTTTTTTAACTTAAATACGAAGCAGAAGTGCGAATTGGTGATGAAACATTTCATTGAAGGCATATGATCCTGCGAGCATAGTTGTGGCGGCCATATTGTTTTCCACTATTAATGGCATTCCCTTCTTTTAATAATTAAATAAACATCCGAGAATTTCGCTTAGAAATAGTAATTTTTTACAAATCCAAATCACAACTCCTATATGAGACACTTTGTAGCCATTTAAAAAAAATTAGTATTGCCAATTATACATTAATTTCATCCCAAGTCTTGGACAAGTGTTTATATTCTATTTGTAGTTAAGCTAGAATATTCTTAACTTTTATGAAATTTTTCTACCAAGTGTTGCCATTAATATAATTTTTTCATCAAAAAAAAATTATATAAAAAATTTTTTTTTGTGTTAATTCTGATAACTAAAATTTTATTTAACTTTTGTTTCTTACTTTGTAAAATATGTATGACCACTCACTAAGAAATTGTTTCCGCTTTATCATTTTGGAAAATCATCATTGTTTGAAACGTAAATATTTTTAAGTCCACGCTTTCTAAAAATAATTTTAAAAAATTGTTGCCAGCAAATTAATTGTTTATATTGTTTATTATAAGCACCAAGAAAGTGTTGCCAACTGAAATATTTATGCATTTTAGAAAACTATCATTGTTTGAAGTGCAAATAGTTTAAAATTTACACTTTTTCAATATAATTTACAAAAAGGCTTGCCAACAATAGATACTTTGTGAGGCGTTGCCAATGTAAAAATATATTTCTTTTATCAAAAACTATCTAATTATTATTTGCTTGATATTTAGCTTTGCATTAGTATTTTACAAATGTTTTTTTTTTGTTTCAAAAAGTGTTGCCAAAATTTTGTGGAGTTGCCAAAGCATTGTATATATTTCTTATCAAAAACAAAAACTTTTACTATCTCGTGCACTCTAAACTTTGTATACATATTATTAAAATGCTATTTTCTAAATATCAATTTTAAAAAGAGTTGCCAATTTATATATATTTTTTTATTATTCAAGGGTCTGTGCAATCAAGTTTAAGTAAAAATACATTATTCTTATCAAAAATTGCTTTGTTAGTATTATTTAGCTGATATTTAAATTTTTTTTTTCAAAAAGTGTTGCCAACGAATTGTATCAAATTGTTATCAAATACCAAATATCAATTATTATTATTTGGTGTATATTAAACTTCGTGTAAGCATTTTAAAACCCCTTTTTTATTTCAATTTAAAAAAGTGTTGCCAATACATATTTTTTTAATAAAAAATTCTATAAAAACATAAAAAATAAATTTAATTAATTTTGCGACATTTTGATAAAATAAAAAGTTAAATTCAGTTTTCATTTACTAATCCATAAAGCACCAAAAAAAGAGTTGCCAGGTTAAGCATAATATTTTTACATTATATTTTTATTATACCAAAAATGTTTTTTTAATTAAATTTAAAAAAGTGTTGCCATTTTAAATATACTTTTTGTATATTTTTTACTGCCTGCATACAAACATTTTTTAAATTTTTATTTTCACTTGTGTTGCCGAACTAAGAAAATTTTATATATTTTTTTATTTTTTATTGTCTATTTGCAAAAAAATCTCTAAGTTTTTATTTCAATTTGAAATTATGCTAAGTATTCCTAACAACTTAAAACAGACTGCAAAAATTTTACCTTAAAAAGCTTTAAATATCATTTTTGCAAACTTTTTCAAGAAAGTGTTTACTTACAATAAATAGACGATTTTAATTTATTTTAAATAGGTTCCTTGCAAATGATTATTTTTGCTGCTTTAATTATTACTTATTTTTAAATTTTTTTAACATAAATCTGAAAATACAAATATATGCAAATTTTAAAAACAACAATAAGCCAGCCAAGACTTACACACCATGAATCATATTCGATTGGGTTTTTTTTTTGTAAAAAAAATGCGTGGATGTTTAACAAAACATTATAAAAATGACAATATGAATATTTTTTTACAAACAAAACTTGACTGATAATTTAATGCTAGGCACGTACTTTCAATTGTAGGTAGTGAACGGCACAAAAAAAAAGTTTAAAGAAAATGTTACTCCTCATGAACAACAAAAAGTTAAAATAATAATTAAACAGGAAAATATAAAAGGCAAATCAAATAAAATAAACACCGTACAAGGAAAAAAAAAAGACAGAGCCTGAAAAAGTTTTATTGAATTTTTAATAATGATTTGCAAAAGTGAAAGAATTACTATTTTTAGACAAAAAGTTCCAACAAGGGTCACAACGCCTAAAAGAGATTTCCAAAAAGCTTTTTATTGCCATATCTTTGAAAAAATAGATATAAGAAGCTTTTCAGAGCTTTAAAGTTTTCAACTTGTTTGCAAAAATAATTCATACTTATTCAAAGCTTTAGTAAGAGAATAACAATTTAAGCTTTTAACGTTTAATTTAAAGTTATGAATAAGCTTTTTGATTTTAAAAACTTTAAGACAACAAAAAAGTGGAAAAAAGAACTAGAAAGCTCTCAAGAAGCTTTAATATTCTTAACTGATTCTTTTATTTTAACTTCATGCTTTAATAAAAGAATTTAAAATTAAACTTTTAAAATAAAGGTTTCAAATAAGCTTTTGGATAAGTTTTTTTGAATTTTTTAAAGGGAAAAATAAATTTGTTCAGAAGTAAAATTTCAATATGTGCCACAACACCTTAAAAAGATTTCCAAGAAGCTTTTAATTTTTTTACATCTTTGATTTTAAAAGTTTTAAGATAATAAAAAAATAGAAAAAATAACTAGAAAGCTTTTAAACAGCTTTAAAGCTTTTGACTGAATTCGAGAATTTTAATTTAAGCTTTTTAACCAAAGGTTTTAAATAGGCTTTTTAAGCTTTTAAATATGTTTAATTGAATTTTTTAAAGAGAAAAAATAAATTTTTACAGAAAAAATTTTTCAATAAGTGTCGCAACACCTTAAAAAGATTTCCTAGAACCTTTTTGTTTCCATATTATATAAAGCTTTTAAATAGCTTTTTAGCTATTAGCTGACCTTAAAAAACATCATGCTTATTCACAGCCTTAAGAGAAGAATTTGAATTTAAGCTTTTGAATTCAATTTGGTATTAAAAAAAGTTTTACTCATTAGGCAATTTTAGTTTTGAGAAAAAAACTTTAATATTTTTCATGAAAACCTGAAGGTTTTAAGAAAAAGTGAAGCCAACTATTCTTTGCTCTGGGCATTCAAGCTTTTGGTTTTAAGTTAACTAATTAAGATACTTAATATTAAAATTTACATGAGAATATATTAGAATTATTGAAAGTTTTTTTTTACAAAATTACACTCAAAAGACATTACAAAAAGCTTTAACAAAAAAAAAAAGAGCTTTTATAATAAAATTAAGAAATATAAATTTTTTCCATTAAAATTTTAGGATTATTTTAATACAAAAGTGTAAAGAACAATAAAAATAAAAAATGGTGGTATCCACCCTGAGCATAACATTAGACGCCCCGGCGGCCGTAACGACAAACAATGTGCCAAATCAGCAACAACATTTTTTCAATGTGACAAATCAACAGCGGAGCTTAGGTGACAATTTTAATCATTTAAATGCTAACGCCATACAAAACAATAATAATAATAATAACAATGGCATAAATGAGGGTGTCAACCTGAATAATTTAATAGTATTAACAAAAAATAGCAATGAAGACAATAAAACAAATCATAATAATACATTTAAAATAAACTCCCCCGAATATAAAACGCCGACCAAAGCTGCTGCTACAGCAGCTGTCATTACAGACAACAACAACGAGAACAAGAAAACAACTACAACAACTGCCATAATACTAAATAATAATAACAACAATAATAGTAGTGTGATAAATAATAATCGCAATAATACCAGCAAAAGTGCCAACATAATTATTAATGACAAACAAAATAAAATTCTAAGCGATTGTGATATTAATAATGCTTTTAATGCAAAAACAAACACAAACACAACCACAGCAATAACAACAACAATAACACCAACAACCACAACACCATTCATATGTGATAACAACTCAAATGCATTTGAAATGCAACAATTATCATCAACAATTAATGATACTCATAATGACAATAAACATGAGCCACCGCAATTGAGACAGCAGCAAATTGTGCGTAGAAGTTCTTCGCAATTGAAAAGGGGAGTTCCCATAACACGTTCCTTGTATTTGAAACAGCAGCAGGCAAGTGACAAAGGAAACCTGTTTGACTTTATTAATAAGGGTATTCATTTAAGGCAGCAAACTGCAAAAACATTTTTATTAATTATGTACGTGTGGAAAAAAAATACAAGAGAGGGCAAGCGAATAAAATTGCAAGATATTTCCATGGAATTTGAATAAGAATATTTTAAAATTTCATTTTATACCTAAAAAACAGAAATTCGCTTCGAAAATTATGCACATTATACACACGGTCTTACATTTTTCGACTTTCTAAACGAATTTAAAATAAAAGGTAGAGATTCTCATTTCCACTGAAAGTTTTTAAGTCATTTGTTAACCAAATTGCAATGTAGTGTTTGTCTGAGAGGATGTAGCATTCGTTTGCCCTATTCTCAATACAGTGGGTAGTACCCCTCCCCCTTTAAAACTGTATGGTATATTATCCATATTCTTCCAGGCCATCGATTCCCATGAAACTCAGTACACATCTATGACTTTGTTCACGATACACTCTGTAACTTTTGAAAGTGGGCGGGATTACGCCTACTAAAATTTAATAGTGCATTTCACACATATCTGGTTTATGTGGCTGCCCTCTTCACGAAGGCATTCAAGTAAAATCTAGATGAGTACTTTTTGAAAGGAATCATGCGATTCGTTTTAAGCATTTGTAGTGATACAATTTAAGTTGGGCTGGAAAAAAATAGGTGGCGCCACGCCTTCAAAAACTAAATATAACATTTTGAGTACTTCAGCCCCAGCGATTCTGGCGAAACTTGGCGTAACTCTTAAGAGCTAGTAATGACAACCACGCACTTCAGAGGGATTATTTAGAAAAAAATTTAATTTAAAAAAATCTTATAACTCTGAATACCCCTACTAAAGCTTGCAAGTTGTATGTCTATTTTTTAAATGCAAATAATAATTAATCATTGGGGAATTTGAATAAAAAAAAATGCAAATGTTGCAAGGTCTGTTTGTTGGCAAAAATTTGTTTACAAAAATATTTATGAAATCGCTGTTTTATTATTCTTACTGATGATCTCATCAAAAAAATTTACATTTACGTTTTTATGTTTAAAATATTATATTAGTTTTTTTGCGCACAACAGTTAAAGGTGATAAAAAGTTTAATTAATTGTTGTTCGTTGTTACTGTCAGTTAAACTTGAGTTAAAACGAAACATTCTTTGAAATATTATTTAAAATAAAAAAATTAAATTTTGCTGACTTAAGTTTGATAACGCCAGTAGTTTTGCAAAAGCATAAAATAAAATCTTATCATGTGAAAAAAAACCTGATTATGGCCAGTATTTCCTCTAAACAAAGTATTTTGTCAATTCATTCATTAAAATAAATATTTCTGTTACAAAAACAAAAAAGAGTTAAGTTTCATGGGAATTTTTTTATTAAAAAAAACAATGAAATTTTATAACTCAGCTTTAAAGAAAATTCTTGCAAGTTCAATTTAAGCACATTCAGCAAAAGTCGCAGGCTCTAAAGAAATTTCGTTATTAAAAATTTAAATTAGTTGTATCATTATTATTATTATTACCATGATTAATTACAGAAATAGAAGTTGCAAATAATACCCATCGATTTTTTTTAAGAAAAATTATATTTCAGCTCACTGATACTTTTACTGTACAAATTTACATTATAAGCTTTTGCTAAAAACACTATCCCCCATATCCCCAAAAAATAAAAATAAAATGTGCTTTTTTCTGAAAATTAACTTTTTCTAAAAAATCTATTTATCCAATTTTTTTTTTAATACTTTTTCAAACGAAAGGTTAAAACCAGTTTTTCACATGTTAATTTTTTTTAATACGGGGTATATCTTTTAGAGAATAACACGAATGAAACTGCAGCTTCAAAGTGTTGAAAATAATGTAATTTTAAAAAAGTAATTTTTGACAAAACAAAGGGACTTTGGTTTTAGGAGAAATGAGATTTATTCTAAAAAGTTTGGGAAAAGGTAACTTTTAATAATAAGCATCTTTTCTAAAAAAGTAATTTTAAAAATAAATTTTTTGGAAAAAGTGAAATTCCTGGAAACAAAAATTGTTAACAAGTATTTTTTTTAAGAAATAATTAAAAAAATAGATTTTTTAGAAAAAGTAAATTTTCAAATTTTCAAATAAATTTCAAAAATAACTAAATTTTGAAAAAAGTAATTTTTTAAAAAAGGGGGGTTTGTTCCTTTAAAAAAAAAGAAAAAGTTTTAAGAAAAGGGAAATGCAAATTTTTTTAAAGTATGTATACATATTTTGTAAAAAAAAAACTTTCGAAGAAAACATACCTTACAGCACAGTTTTCTTATAGAAAATTTGGCTGTGCTTTTCACAATACAATTTTCTTATAGAAAAGATAATTGCGTTAAGCAAACTTTTTTTATATAACAGTTGTCTTATAGAAAAGTGGATTGCGTCAGCCAAAATTTTCCTATATAAAAGTTGATTGTCACACTTTTCTTAAAGAAAATTTGCTTGTGTCACAGCAAGCTTTTTTTATAGAAAATTTTCTTGTGCCACAGCAAACTTTTCTTATAGAAAATTTGCTTGTGTCACAGCAAGCTTTTCTTATAGAAAATTTGCTTGTGTCACAGCAAGCTTTTCTTATAGAAAATTTGCTTGTGTCACAGCAAACTTTTCTTATAGAAAATTTTCTTGTGCCACAGCAAACTTTCCTTATAGAAAATTTGCTTGTGTAACAGCAAACCTTTTTGTAGAAAATTTGACTGTCAGTGTTGTATTGAAAAATTTAAGACATTTGCATATTTTTTTCACATTTTCCCTTGCTTATTAAATGAACTTAATTAGTGGTGTTAGTTAAACGTCCTTGTAACCTTTTTGAAAGCATTAAAAGCTTTTACACACACACACACATAAATTTTTTATTTCTCTTTATGCATTTTTTTCAACAGAAAAATTCCAATAAATAGCTTGACATACATATTGGCAACAAAAACAACAACACACAACAATATTTAACTTGTCATATGCACAACCCCAGCATAATCCTTCAACTATAATAAAAGCAACAGAACAACATCATTTATAAACCTTTAAACAAATAAACAGAAAACTACTAAACGCCTTCTTTTATTGTAAATTCTTGTAGAGCATTTACATAAATACATACGAGTATTTACATACAAACACATGTAACATGTGTATGATTGCGCCACGCAGGGAGGGGACCATTCTTTGCCGTTGTCGATTTTAATAACACTTGACAGGTTTCTAAATTGTCAACACATAAGACGGACTAGTCGTGCTTATTTAACGCTTGAATTCGAAAAGAAACTTTTAAAGAACAAAACAGTTTTATTTTTGGTTTAAAGCATACAAAATTTAAAAGCACTGCCTACCATTTAAGCACTTAAATGAATGACACTATTCTTTACGATCTGCTTATTGTTAAGTTGAAGAACAAAAATATGCAAAAAACAAACAAAAAACTATGGCGCAAACAATGTAATAGAGTGCATGCACTTTAAACTTTTGGGCAACTTTTAATGCCCTCATTAGCGTGAGTAAGCGTAGAAAATAGATGCCTTTCTTGTTGAATGAACGCTAATGAAAATGTGTAAAATATATTTTGGTAAAATAAAAAAGCTCAGTCCCAATTTAGATGATGAAAGTTTTCTTGTAGCAATTTTTTGAATAATTCCTTAAAATTGCATTTACGTTCTCTTGTTAAGCTTCAGCATTATTAACGAGAGAACAGAACGAATTTGTTTTTATGTAAAACTTTAAGGTTAAAGCTTTCTTAAAGCTTTTAAGAGATACAAGCTTTTAATTAATTTGTAGCAGAGAAACTGGAGTGAGACTTAAATTTTAAGATTTTCATTAAAACTATCTTAAAGCTTTTAATTAATTTGTAGTGGAGAAACTGGAATAAAAACGAGTTCCGCCTCAAAGATGACGTGCTATAGGGATACTGGACCTTTTTATATATATCAAAAGTAGACGATCTCTAGTTGCCAAAGTTTTCTATCTATATATGTGTATAAAAAGTGCAAAAGCTTTTATATAACTGAGAAGGCTGTAATATCTTACGTGCTAAAATTTGTGTCGATTTTGTTCTACTGGCGGATTTTGGCACTAACTCTGTTTATTAAATATGAGTACTTAGCAAAAGTTTTCATTTTTTATATTAAACTTTTAAGATTTCCGTAAAAGCTTTCCTAAAGCTTTTAAGTATATCTTAAGCTTTTATTTAATTTCTAAGAAACAAACTGAAATAAAAAATAAAATTTTAGGGTTTTACTCAAGGCATTCTCAAAACTTAAAAACGATGGCTTAAAAATGACGTGCTATATGATTGCCCACCGTTTTTCCATATGAAAGTAGACGATCTCTAGTTGCCGAAGCTTTTTATTTATTTAGCAAGTGCCAAAGCTTTTACATAACTGACAAGGCTACAATATCTTGCATTTTGGCACTTGTATCGATTTTGTTCTATTGATGGATTTTGGCACTAACAGCTAAATGTTTTGAATCTAATATACTATAAAGAAATGTTAAATAAGATTTTTAAGAGCTTTAATCACTTTCAAAAGTTCGGAAATTTTAAAACAGCTACGTCCAAGCCATATTATTAATGTGCGAGATTATATAAAAGATCTTTCTGCTTTTACAGCCAATCAGATTTCGGTGATAGCAATGCTTGCTGCTTTGCAAGAACAAATCTTAAGAGCTTTCAAAGCTTTTTAGCTTAAACGCAAATGTAGTAGCTGTTTTAAAACATCAATCAGCTTTTTTTAAGTTTTGGAGCAAATGCAACGATTTTAATGTAATTAAATAACATTAGAGACTGATAAATTTTTAGAGAGAAAAAAGCTTGTATATTACGGATGAAGCTAAAGTCTCTTAAATGTTCAATAAATAATTTTCACTACAAAATTCAACATAGCGCTAAAAGCGTTGTCTCTACAAGCTTTGAATATCTAGAATCTAGATGTATGTAAAAATAAATTTTATTGCCTTAGCTGGTATATAAATGTTGAGCCATAACTGCCAAAAAAAGCTTGAGCGACATACATATTTTGTGAACTTCGTATTTTTGGACGAAAATCGATTATCTACAATCGTAAATAGTAAATTTTTCTCAATATCTTAAGCACGAAAATGATGTCGTTTAAGCTTCTTTGGCGGCTTCGTGCGGCAATCGCCAAAAAAGCCGAAATCGGTTATTTGCGATCGTACATAATACATTTTCGTCAAAAAAAAAAACAAAGTCCAAAAAATGTGTCACGGTATTTTAAGTTTTTCTGAAAAAACGTTTATATTTATCAGTAAATCTGCAAGGCTTAGTGTGAAATCCGTGAATTAGATTTTTAAATTAGATATTACTTCTCCCTTTCTCTCTCTATTTCTCACTCTCTGTTAATAGTGCAAGAGTGCAAGAGGAAAAGCAAATGAACGAAAACAATTGCTTAAGTTTTCCTTTGCCTGCTTTTTTTATCGTAATATTTCTATTTTTGCATTGACAGTAAGAATTGTATGCAAGTAATTAAATTTATGTATGTATATAAGGAGAGAAAGCGAGAAGAAGGAAACAGCAGCAATTGCTAAAGGATTAAGATTCAAATAGAGGATGAAAAGTTAAAAGTTTTTTGTATAATAAAGAGCTGGAAAAGAGCACACAAACGCTGTTCTTCTTAAACAAAACGCACTCAATTAATGAAAGATAAAAATTCGTTTAGTGCAGATATAGTTTTGTCGCCTTAAATTGGATTTGAATTTATTATTTGTGCAAGGACAAGTTTTCTTGTTGTTAGCCAAGAGAAATAAAGGAAGATTTAATCCCAACTTTTAAAATTAATTATTTAGATAAATTCAAATTTCAATTGAATTAATTAAAAAATTAAACAGGAATTGTTTTCTTTCATTTCTTTTAGGAGCAACTAAGACGTCGTCGTGAGGAGGAGGAACGCATTGCTCAACAAAATGAATTTCTGCGTGCTAGTTTACGTGGTTCCCGCAAGCTTAAAGCTTTACAAGATAATAAATCTGCGGCACAACAGCAACAGCCGGTGGCGGCTGAACGTTCTGTTGCAGGTGTGGAAAACGAAGCGTATATTGAAGATGATGATGCAACGGAGAAAACAGCAGGTAAGAGCAAAAAGCTTAAAACTTTCCAAAAATATTTTGGTAATAATTTTTTTTTCCTTTTTTCCAATTTAACCAGGTTATGGGGACCTCATAGCAGCCTTGACGCGTTTACAAAGTCAACTTACCAAAAATGGCATGACCACACTCGCAGGCCGAGTGTCGGCCGCTCACAATATACTCTCGAATACGGGAGTGGCTCATGCTTTAGCAGCTCGCCAAGCTGTGCTCCAACGCAGACGACCGAAAGTCAACAATCCCGTCAGTACAAATGCCATGGAATTGCAGAAGGATATTGTAGAGCTGTTGGCTAAATCCAATTCAGCCTCAGCCATTGAATTGGGCAATTTGCTAACCAGTCACGAAATGGAAGGACTGCTGCTGGCGCATGATCGTGTCGCTACTCACACGGATGGTACACCTTCGCCCATGCTAAGTGGAGCCGTAAGTCCTCAGCCAGCTATATCACCTAGCAGCGGTTCAGGGGCAGCACCTCCTTTGCCCGTACCTCCTAAATCGGCCTCTTTAAGAGGTACAGCTGTACCGCCGCCAGTAGTGCCACCACCACTGGTCCAAAGAGGAGCCATGCCTTTGCCACCCAATGTGGCACTGCACAGTGCGGTCCCGGGTACGGTACCGGCAGGTTACGCTCATATGAAACCAGCGGTTGGCACAGGCCAACATCGACCTGACTCCCCACCACTGAGTGCTTGCTTTGGCATACTCAACGATCACAATGACAATATACGTATTATACAAATTGAGAAATCGACTGAACCCTTGGGTGCCACTGTACGCAATGAAGGCGAGGCTGTAGTCATAGGCAGAATAGTGAGGGGAGGAGCTGCTGAAAAATCCGGCCTTCTACATGAAGGCGATGAAATACTCGAAGTCAATGGCCAGGAGTTGAGGGGAAAAACTGTAAACGAGGTTTGCGCTTTACTGAGTACCATGCAAGGTACGTTAACATTCCTTATAGTGCCCGCTGGCAGTCCTCCACCTGGCGGCGGCCTGCATCGCGAAAATGCCATTCTGCATGTCCGAGCCCACTTTGACTACGATCCTGAGGATGACTTATATATACCCTGTCGAGAGTTGGGCATAAGTTTTCAAAAGGGCGATGTTTTGCATGTTATATCGCGTGAGGATCCCAATTGGTGGCAGGCTTACAGAGAGGGCGAGGAAGACCAAACCCTGGCTGGTCTCATACCTAGTCAATCATTTCAACATCAAAGAGAAACCATGAAGCTGGCCATAGCCGAAGAGGCGGGGCTACAAGGTAAAAATAGGGGTAAGGAGGGTGCTAGCAAGGGCTCAACGCTGCTGTGTGCGCGCAAGGGTCGCAAAAAGAAAAAGAAGGCCAGCTCGGAAGCAGGGTAAGTTTTAACTTAAAACTAAAACGCAAAAAAAAATGACTCACAGTTTTAACTCTCATATATTTGTAGATATCCCCTGTATGCCACCACCGCCCCCGATGAAACTGAACCCGAGGAAATACTCACTTATGAAGAGGTTGCCTTGTACTATCCCCGTGCCACTCACAAACGTCCCATAGTTCTAATCGGTCCCCCCAATATCGGTCGCCACGAATTGCGTCAACGTCTAATGGCGGATTCCGAGAGATTCTCAGCAGCTGTACCACGTAAGTCATGCACATAAATGCACCTTTCCAAAAGCAATTTAAATTAACGTTGGGTTGATAACGAGGCCTGGGGTCTACTCTGTCATTCGAAACGAATGAAACCACTTTCGAATTGGTACTAAAATAACATTTAAATTCGAAAACCTTTTTTGTCGTTTCGAATTACAGAGTAAACCGACCGCCTTAATCTTGGAACTGAAATTTAAAATTTTCTATTTGCATATTTAGTATTTTACCTAATGCAGGTCAAAGATAAAAGAACTAAATTGAGGAAGAAAAAAGGTATTTTCATAAAGTAAAGCTAGACGAAGGAATAGCGTGTACTTACTTTAGTCATTAGCTTAGAAATAGTTAGACTTGAAAGGTACAAGCAACTAAAACTAGAAGTTCATTAAAAAAGAGTTCTTGCAAAAGTTTTCCATTTAAAGCTTTTTTTCTGGCAATTGAGCTTTTTTAACATGCTATGAATTTTTATTTTAATTGAAAAAATTTTATATTTTACTTTATTCTAGACACCTCCCGTGCCCGTCGAGAGGGCGAAGTCCCTGGCGTAGACTATCATTTTATAACGCGTCAAGCCTTTGAAGCCGATATATTGGCGCGACGCTTTGTGGAACATGGTGAATATGAAAAAGCTTATTATGGTAAGATTTATTTATTGCGGGTCTTGTATTTCTTTAAAGCATTTTGTTTTTAACTATAAATTTATTTTAGGCACTTCCCTGGAAGCCATACGCACTGTAGTGGCCAGTGGTAAAATATGTGTTCTCAATTTACATCCACAAAGTTTAAAACTATTAAGAGCCTCGGATTTGAAACCATATGTGGTGTTGGTAGCGCCACCTAGTCTGGATAAGTTGAGACAAAAGAAATTAAGGAATGGCGAACCTTTTAAGGTAAGTTTTCACATAAAAAATTTTTACTTCAACGTTAGAGATGAGTCAAAACTGAAAATACATACTTTTGAGGGTTAATTTCGTACTTATTGTGGAACATTTTAACTCTGTAACTCTTCGCGGTATAGGCCTTTTGGTCGAAGTGAATCTAAATTATTATTATTTTCTTAAGAGAAGTAACACTCAGGCAATGATGCCTACTACTATTACTAAGTGTTACCTTCTTTAGGAAAGGGATAGTGATAGAGAAAACAGGGGGTGAAGGAAGATAAAGAGGAAAACTT
The DNA here is from genome assembly GCA_936439885.1 of Nowickia ferox. Taxonomy (NCBI): domain Eukaryota; kingdom Metazoa; phylum Arthropoda; class Insecta; order Diptera; family Tachinidae; genus Nowickia; species Nowickia ferox. The sequence goes on along the minus strand of OW387025.1, from coordinate 6,292,318 downwards.
CATTCTTTCTTTTACAACTCTGCAGTGTTACAGCGCCCCTGGTGTCAAATGAAGCTCATTACATTTTTTTTGAAGCTCTGCTTAGTAGCCATTTCATTTTATTGGTTATTTTACTTCGCCGATGATTCTGCTACACAATACCGACGAAGGAGGGCACTCTGACTTGTTCGTGCTTAATTTTGAAGTCGGTTTAATATTTATATTAGATTTTGTTTTTAAATGTTTGGTGCCAAGTTTATATTTTTAGGGAACTTGGTGACCGCCTATTTTTCTAAATTCAATATCGCGTCACTTACAGAGCTCAAGCTGCTTGCCAAGTTTCGTAAAAATAGTTCAGCTAGCAGAACATGGGATACAATTACATTTCTTTAAGCGCAAAATTATGTCATTCTAAAAGCCGAAACTCTTTGCCAAGTTTGGTGGGAATCGGATGAATAGAAGTACATTTAATTTAATACAAACCGCCCACTTTTTTGAACGCAAGACTAAGTACTTTTCAGAGATGTGTGCCAAGTTTCGTAAACATGAAATATAATATGAAATTTTATGGGGTGTGGTCCCGCCCACTTTTGAATAAAACATGATTTCTTTCTAAAAGCTCAAGATTCGTGCCAACTTTTGTAAAAATTCGTTAAGTACAATCACATGAAAAATAAGATTAAAATGTAATAGGCGTGGCTCCGCCCACTTTTTTAATGCAATATTATGCCGTTTTAGGGCTAAGGGTGTGTGGGAAGTTTGGTAAAAATCGGTCAAACAGAAGCACAATAAATATAATATTAAAATTTAATGGGAGTAGTCCGCCCACTATTTTTGTTATTGCAAGATTGTGTTTTTAGCGCACAGGGTGTGTGCCAAGTTTTGTACAAGTTCGTTAAGCACACGCACGTGAAATATAATATTAAAATTTCATGGGCGTGGCTCCGCCCACTTTTGGAATGCAGTATTGTGTCTTTTTAAGAGTTCAAGATGTGGGTCAAGTGTTGTACTAACTGGTTAAGTACAAATTCAATAGGCGTGCCCACTTTTTGAATATAATATTGTGTCTTTTTTAAAGCTCAAAGTGTTTGCCAAGTTTCGTAAAAAACAGAAGTACAACAAATATAATATTCTAATTTAATGGGCGTGACTCCGCTCACTTTTTTTAATGCAAGATTGTGTATTTTTTAGGATTCAGGGTGTGTGCCAAGTTTCGTAAAAATCTGTCATATAGAAGCACGTAAACTATAGTTTTAAGTGGACCTATTCCCGCCCACATTTTTTGCTATGGATTCAAATAAAAAAAGAAAAAAAAATAATTTTTACAATCGGTCTAAAATGTAGCGAGTTATGAAGTAACTTAACCAAAAAAAAAACAGACGAATAGATAAGCTCCTCCATTTTTTAAGTCGGTTAAAAACAAATAAATAATTACTTAAAAATTCTGAATTAATGAATTTTTTTTTTCTTTATGTAAAACTCTTTAAGGAGGAAGAACTCAAAGACATAATTGCAACCGCACGCGACATGGAAGCCCGCTGGGGTCATCTATTCGATATGATTATTATAAATAATGATACAGAAAGAGCTTATCATCAGCTGTTGGCTGAAATCAACTCCCTAGAACGGGAACCCCAATGGGTGCCAGCCAGTTGGGTGCATAACAACAGAGATGAGTCATAATTTTACATTCTAGTGAAAGAGACATTTAACAAAACTAAGTAATTTTATACATAAAAAAAAATTAATTATTTAATATTTAGCGAAAGAGAGAGAAGCATACCATTTTGAAAAAAAAAATCAAGATAATCCCTAAACAAAAATGTATATAAACGAAAGGATATTAAAAAATCAAATGTTATAAACCTGGGCAATATTTTATTAAATTACTAATTAACATTTTGTAGATATTTTTTTTATAATTTTTTAACTAATTTTTAATTGTATTTCTTTTACTTTTTATTAATGTGCATATTTTTTTTTTAATAGTTAGAATTAAATTATTTAAGCTTTTTTTTTAATACCATAAGGCCTTTTTTTAATTTTTTAAGTTCTGAGTTATTTTTTAAACTCTAAAAAGGATGTTAAAAAATTTCTTTTTTTGCAATTTAAGCTTTTTTATGTTTGCTTAATTTTTTTTTTTTTTTGGAAAATGTTAAGATAAACTAAATTTAATAAATAAAATATCTAAAACTTAAGCAACTATATGTATATCTAACCAATCTAGTGATGAAAGCATGTCATAAATTATCAAATTCAAAATTAGAAAAAAATTCCACTTATAATTCTTGGTTCGATTTTCTCAAAAAAGCTTTAAAATTTCGCCTAAAAAAATTCAAAAAACCTTCTAAATTTTTAAAAGAAAATAATTGATTTTCTAAAATAAAACTAAAAAACTATTCCGTAGTTCCAGCAAAGAAATGTTGAACCTTTTGCTCATAAAAAGAACCAGATTTTTGCGAAAAGTTTTATTGGATATTTTCACTACGAATAACTGAAACGGACAATTTCAGAAATATCTCACCCTTCTCTCTTTATAACTAATTCCTTAAATAGACTAGCAAAATAACTACTGAAACAATAATTTAATTAGTTTTATAAAAAAGAAACTAATCATTAGAATCTTTGAAATAAAGCAAAGTATATAATCTTCTTACTTTACGACAACAACAACAACAACAACTTAAAAATAAAGCAACATTAAGACATTCATGAAATGCATGTTTTTTTAGACTAATAAATTAATTAAATACTTTAAATGAATAACTTATAAATAAAAGTATTATTAAACACAAAAATAAGCAGAACAAAATATTTTTTAACAAAATAAATTACCAATCCACAAACACTTGTTATATACAGTAAAATATTGAAAACACTTTTTGTTAACTTAAATTATGTATGTAAAATTAATTAAAAAAATATTTAATGAATAAAAGTAACAAATTTATTAGGTTTTTATTAAAATAAAATTATATACAACAAAAAAAAAATAAATATGTAACTGATATTGTGTTTCAAAATATTCAATTTCAATAATATTCAATTGAGTTTTTTGATATTTTGTAGTTAAATGCATATTTATTCTTGTTTTATAACAGATTTATTTAGTGTGCTAAAAAAGAAATTTAACAACATTGAAGTGAAAAAGAAATAACTATAAAACAAAAATTCAACAAACAAAACAAACAAAGAATATGTAACAAACATTCTAGAATTTAGCAATGTAACTGAAAAATGGTAAAAATCAAGAAATATATTATATTGAATATGTTAAATTATTTTTAGTTTTTAAAATAAATAATTAAACAAATAAATAAATAAATACATTAAAGAAAAATTCAGAAAAATATTAAAATTAAAAAATAAATGCCAAATACCGCCTACTTCTAAATTTATATGGGCAATTTAATGGAAATTTAGTGATATGGAATGAGAGCATAAGCCAGGGCAAGCTTTCAATATTTTCGAATTTTGTTGCATAAATAAAAAAATTTATATTGTTACGCAAAAATATTCGAACAGAGCTAATGTAAATGTTTTTATAACTAAAAAGAACTATCTAGAAAACTAAATGTACCCTATCGGAAATTAAGTTAACTTTAAACTAACTTTAAGCTAACTATTTCGCAACTAGTACTGACTGGCACTTGGATTACTTTTCAATGTAATCAACTGACTATTTTAACATTGCGATGTCCTAGGCAGTAGTCAATTGTCTCACTCTGCATTACTTTCAGCTAACTTAAAGTTGGCTTTTTTTAAATCACCTGGTAGGTAGTAAATTTAAAAAAATTTTCTGGGGTTCGAACATGTATCATCACACTTTGTGGACTCAACGCGCTAACTACACAGCCAAGGTAGTTAGAAAGGTACCATCTAAACTAATAATAGCAAAATGTTAATATAAAACTGAAATGAGTTTCAAAGTAGCTGAGTAGCTGGCTCTCACCAAATTCGATTACGTGCTCAACTTAAGAATTAATTTTGGATTTATTCTAGATGACATTACAGTTAGCTTTTAGTCAGTCTAAGAAAAGTTAACTATAAATGAACTATTTTTGTAGTCAACCACACATTCTCCGACAGGGTACACACGTACACATAAAAGTGAAAATATATGGTAACAACTCTGTATTACCAGCAACACACGGTATTACCAACATAAAAGTCGTTGCACACTATACGGAAATTCAAAATAACGGCCAATCGAATTATCTACTAACGCCTAGAAACAGCAACAGAAATTTTCCAGATTATTTTAGGAGACTGTTTGATCATTTGGCTACCAATAGTAAACGATAGCGCAGGTGGTAACTTGTGCATAGCAGCCACATCATTATGCATGCAGTAATATAGCTTCTTCCATTTGGCTTTACATTTCATTACGCCATCTATAAGTACATGGCGAACGTTCTAGAACCGCTTCCTGTAGTATAAAAGGAGGCACCCTGTGCGGCAGACAGTCAATGTGAAACATATAGTAGTGGAGTCAACATCGTTGAAAGTAAAGACATCGTGCGATGGATAATAACGTTAAGAAGTATATAATTAAGTAAAGACAGTTTGTAATTTTGTTAAGTCAAGAATAAACGGAAGTTCTTAAGCAAAAGAAACATTTGTGCGTTATATATTTTTATTTAAAAATCTTAAACGTAAAAATATATACATCGTCAAATATATACATCGTCTAACTCAAAGCCGCACTTAACTATAAATTGTATGACAAAATCGTTCGTATTTAGAAAATCTACTCTTAGAATCAATTCCACCCACTTATTTAAACATCAATTCATATTTAAAAGTAATTTTTCCATACAAAAAATAATGAAAATCGACATATAAATGTGAATTGTTTGCACATGAAGTTTTATTCCCGTTAGGTGTGGTAGATTTCCTTCTAAAATTGCTTTTCCCACAACCTTTCTAGCTTGCTGGGCTCTACACTTAAATATTTTACTTAGGCAAGACTTTAAGGAGCTCCCCAAAAGAATCCAGCAAATTATATTTTATTGCATGATTCTAATTTCAAAAGCTTAACAGGTGATTTTATTAGCTAAATGCTTTTTCAGCCAGAAATTTGCTAATGCCAAGATTTTGTTCAATAATTCAACTTGAATTTTCTTTGCAGTTCTACTAAAGTGCAGAAACAAAAATAAAATAAAACCTTTTGCTTATTGTACATACGGATCTACATGGAAACAGATTGTTTTGAACAAGAAGAAATTGCCAAGTTTCACAATAAAAAAACGGATTTCACTTACTTGTAGGAAACGAATTATTTTCTATGAGATTTTTAAGCGAAACGACAGAACCAATTAAATAAATAAAATACGTATGGCCAATTCCGCCAACTCTATTTAAATATCAATACACATTTAAATGTCGATTTTCATTGATTTTTGTATGGAAAAATACTTTTAAATAAGTTGGTGGAAAATAATCATTATTTGCGATCCCTGGTTATTTGTGTATATGAATTCCACAATTTTGTACCGGAGTTTTGGAAGCTTATGTCTGAAATTATTATAAAAGGTGGATGATGATGAAAATCCATTAAGCACATGATTGTGGTGAATCGGCATGGCACAGCGCAAAAATTTATTAAGGAAATTTATTGCCTTAAAGTGATTTAAGGTCAAATTTATCTGCACTCTTCTCATAAAAATTAAATTTACGATGAAATGGCAGCAGAAATCTTCAAAAGTATTAAAAAAAAATATTGGCCCTTATTGGCAATAATCGACGATCATTTTGTTCACGTGAAATACTTTCCATGATAAAAAAAAAAAAAACATTGTGAACAAAACTAGAAAATAGTTGATTTCCATCTCAAATAGCTTTTCCCACAACCTTTTAGCTTTTTGCTTACTTGGCTCTGCACTCAAATATTTTACTTAGCTAAGACTTTCAGTAAATAGCTTCCCAAAAGTAAATGCAGCCAATAATTTTTTATTGCATGATTCTAATTTCAAAAGCTTAACAGGTGATTTTATTAGCTAAGTGCTTTTCCTACCAGAAATTTGCTAAGAATTTCAATTTTCTATGCAGTGCTTTAAAGTTCCAATACAAAAAAAAAGCTTATGTTTATTTTATGTACGGATGCACATGAAAACAGCAGAAGGAAGGAAGAATAAGAAATTGCCAAATTTCACTATGAAAGAAACTGTTTTACTTACTTGTAGGAAAGGAATTATTTTTTATGAGATTTTTGGATTTATTTTTAATTTGCATTCACTTATTGAAACACTTTCATTGCCTTTTAGTGGGCATTTGCCTCTATATTTTAATTTTTCTATATGATGCTTGCTTCTTAATATAAATATATTTACTTTTTAAACAATCAATTTACTTTTTATTAAACAAATTTTACTTTTAAACACAATAAACAAATGAATTTGGTAAAACACATACCCACTTCTACTAACAAATATTAAAAATTAAACTTTACGGAGACAATAAACCGTACGCGACAGAGATCTTTTAGCAACTGAATTCATTTCTTCATGTGCTCATTCCTCTCACTAAAAATTTGTAACTTGAAATTAGGCGGTAAATATGTAAGTATGTAAGTATGTAGTTATGTACTCACAGGTTGGTACATTAGGGAGGAATTAATTTGCAACGAAATATTTCAAAGACAATTGCTGAATGTTTTTTTGGTTTGATTAATGTATGAGGGGCTTAAGGCTCAGTCAGCCGACTGTAATGCAATATAACTGTAATGTAGGAAACAGCTCATCGATATTTTTATATGAAAAGTAGGTTACGTTACATTACATCTCTATAACCATTTCCATTATTTTTCACATAACAATATCGATCAGTTGTTTCCTACTGTTGCAGTTACATTACATTACAGTCGGCTAACTAAGCCTTTAAGTTGATCTAAGTAACATATGTACATACACTCAAAAAAAAAAGGACATACTGTTATCAAGTAAAAAAAAATCTAAATTTAAGTAAACAAATTTTCTAGTTTTAAGTAATTTTTTCTAAGTTCAAGTAAACTTTTACAAAAATCTAGTAAAAATTACTTAATCAGCCTTATCATGAATTACACATGTGAAAATTTCCGAATAAATTTTTTCATTCACATAGATTTCAATTTCGTATCATCAATTCCAATAAAATTAAAAACTTTCATATTTATACTTTTTCCAACAGACAAATCTTTGTGAATAATTTTCTTCATAAACTATCAAAATATTTCGCAATCGTATGAAGTTTTTTGATACCGTTGTTCAAACTAGGGATGCAACCGATACCGATACCGATATATCGGCGATACTGCTGGTTTTCCGATATATCGATATCGGCGATATTTTACTGTCGATACGCCGATACTTCTTATATTTTTCTTTAGATTTTTTTTAAGTCTTATTAATATCAATTTTAAATCTTGAGCCAATCTAAGCTGAATGCCATCGTTTATTTTGTAAAATCATAAATATTGCAGAGGTTTGCAGTTTGAATCTTAGAAACTGAAATGTATTGAAAATTTTGATGATTTGAATGGCTCATTAATAAACACTTATTTTGTATAATAGAAGAATTACTCTACTTGAGTTTTGTTAATTTTTTACTTGAGCTCAATTTCAATATGCGTATCGGTATCGGCGATATTTATTTTTGAATATCGGTATCGGTATCGGATCGGCGAAATGGCGTATCGTTACATCCCTAGTTCAAACGTTCGTTTCACGTGAAATTTTATTTATGATAAGCCTGAATATAAGTAAAAAATAAATAGTTCATATCCTTAAAAATATTTCATAAAAATACACAAACAATTTCTCACATTTAAGGAAATGTTTACTGCCTTAAAGGAAATATTTACTAAAAATAGGAAAATGGTTACAAGCTTAAGGAAAATGTATGCCCAGATTTTAGGACATTAATTACTCCTGATTAGTTCATGAAATTTAACTTACTTAAAAGATGTAAAAAGGTATTCTAAATTTTGGAAAAATATTTACCAGTTTCTTAGTATTTTTTCTCTAAATTATAGGATGTATTATTTATATGTATTTAACTCAATAATTTCAATGCTTATTCAGGCTGCGTTGTTAAGCAATTGGTTAGAGTGCTTGCCTATTAGTCAGAAGGTTGTTGGTTCAAAACTTGTCTCCTATCAAAGAATTATATGTATGTATGGTATATAATATAATATAATATAATATAATATAATATGCAAAAGTAGTAAATAACATCTATATGTTATAAAATAAAATTTAAATAAAAACAAGTACAATAATTGCTAAATTTACTAAATTTGAGATCAAAGATGCAAAATTTTTTTTCGCAATTCAGAATTATCTGGAAAAATTTTACTTAATCTTAGTAAAATTTTACTCAAATATAAAAATATAATTCCTTGAAGCTATGTAGTGCAATAATGAACTTGTTTTTTGTAAATATTTCACTCGTTTCAACTAAAAAACGGCTTTAGCGCCATACTACAACCTTTTTCACTCAAATTTTGAAAATTTTCCTAAGTTTTAGTTAATATTTTTTTTTAGTGTACGTACTCGTACTTTGAAGTTTTCAACTAAAAATTATTTGAAAAATCGTTTTTTAATAATATTTATTTATTACAATTTTCAAAATAAATGTATAATAACTTGAATTAAAAAAAATAGACAATATTATTATCCTCTTCCATGTCAAAATAAATAAATTCAGATTTAAATTAATAACATCATCAAGTTACTACTTAAATTCTTTCGTACTCCGACGCGGAACCCCCTAATAGTCTGGTTAATAAGCCGTATGAACACGTACAAGTGCATACAAGTCTACGCACATGTTCATACATTTTCATCAGTGTGACCAGCTGTTCAAATAATATAAAGGTAAATCACGTTTGAAAAATGCTAAAATATTACAGTCTTATATATAAAAATGTTTAAGACTTTATAAAAGGTTTTTAAAAAGCCTTAATAATTTTGATGAATAAGGCTGTTAAATTTTAAGTCAGAAAATAAAGCTAAACTTTTTTCTACTTCCTTAATCAGTTTATAATGGTTTCTTATTGCTAAACTAACCTTTAATATTATTTTATTGTTTGAAATAAAGAAATACTTAATAATTTTTGAATGAAATTATTGTTGTAGCACTTGTAGTAGAAAAAGAGAAACCGATTATGGCTATAGGACTAGGTTCTTTAACTTGACTGAATAAATGAAATGAAATGAGATTATTTATTAATAACACTACTCAACCAATTGACGAATAATTTTCCTTACTAAAGATCTGATATTAAAAAAGGTCCAGCATTTCATTTTGCGTATTCGTATGGAATGCAATATGTTTTTCTTTTGTAAATAATTTTTCTTATAGTTTGAGTCGTAATAAGTGAGTTTTATCGCAATTAAGTTAAAAATATCGTTTTACAGCTGTATTTAAAATTTATCTCAATAAATTTTACATTCGAATAGAATTTTTGCACTTGACATTCCACAAAAAAGCGGGATATAGTAATAAAATGTCTATTAATAGCATTAAAGTTTAAATTCATTAGGTAGCTTCTGAGATATATGAAAAACAACCTTAAATTTTTCACGATATATGTAACTGATGTTTACACAAAAAAAATTAAATTGGAAAATTCTAGTGATCTACTTTTATACTAATTAGTACGTAAAAATATATACATATGACGAGAAATCAGTTTCGGTGTTGAGTAGTGTATTTTCTTTCAATGCATATTTATTCAAAGGAATTTTTAGTTTTAATCTTCATTCGACTTTTTGTTGCTCAAATCTTACACCAAATAGATTGCTTACAATATTTATAAAGGTATTGATACTTTTACTAATTTTTAATACTATCAGTATTTCGTTGTAATATCATTTAAAAAAATACATAAAAAGTTAATAAAAATATAAAAAAAATAAAAATTCAATTTATTTCTCTTATATCTCAGGAACTTTCTAATGCATATGCACTTTTTATGTCACTGATGTGCTCGCTAGATTAGCTAAGATTTTGTTTGGTATAAGGTTAAGAAAAAGTTATTTCAAAATATAAAATCTATACGGTCAAAGCTGAACTAATTCAAAAAAGGACACTTACAGTTCCATTGTAATAAAGCTTAGATATCCTGATACAAACTAAAATAAAACAGAAAATTAAAGAAACTGTTGTATAGATTATTAATCTATAAAAAAGGATCATATCAAAATCGAAATTCGAAAAATATAGAGAAATATCATAAAAGTGAATTTTGTGCCTAAAAGTAAAAAATAGTCCCTATTACTACTAATTGTGATGTCATGTAAAACTTCTAATGATGCAGTTTATATTGTTTAATATGGCCAATTATATGGGCATAATGCAAGCTAAGAGCTAAATGAAAACTTTAAAGATAAATCCAACAAAAAAGAACTAAAATGGTCACACTACTTGCAATGCAAATACAAGAGAGATCTTAACCTACCTCAATAGAAACAAAAAAAAACCAAACATTATTCTCTATTATTGTTTATTATTTGTTGGAATAGAGAGTACATGCATTGAATGAAGTTTAATAACAGCGTACAGTGGCACAATGCACGAGAAGAAGGTAAAAATTGTATAACTAACTAAATACATTGTGTAATAATAATATTTTAAAACACTTTTTTTATTCAATAGAATGAAGAGTAAATAACTAGTATATGTAAATAAAATTTGTTATTAAATTTTTTTTTGTTGGATATCAAAAATACACTGGGATTAAATTTTATATATTAACTTTAAAATTATGTTTAAAAAGAGTACAGTAGTAAGTGTTTTGAAAAATTCTTTTTAAATTTGCTTTTATCGGCATTAATAAGAACACTAACTATTTTATGTAGCATGTCAAATATAGTATGAACATATATAAAAAGTAACTTAAAATGACGGAAGTCTTTCCGGGTCTGCTTTATTTCGTCCATTTGTAGGAGTGTCATATTATTCCTCGAAAGAAAGATGGATAATACAATGCTATTATATTTACTGTGGTTTACTTTATTTTAGCTATGAACTATGCTTCGTGAAATTCATTGGAAATCAGCAAGAGACTTATAATAGCCCAATTACGAATGGTCTCCTGGAATACGACTTTGAAGCTTATAAATGCTCTAAACATTATTATATTAGCTTAGAATTGTGCAACTTAAACAATAATTGCCCTGTTAAATTGTACTACAATCTCTTCGTATTAAGTCAGAGGCCCCATGTAAGTCAAACATTTCAAAATAACCTTCGTAATCATAGTTCACTTACAAATGTTAGCACCAACATAAAACTCGACCTAATAAACTGTTATTGACAGGAGTAATTTTTTAGTTGGGCTCAAGCTCAGTATTCTAAATTCGTATTATAAAATTAAATATTTGTATTAATAAATATACTTTTCTAAAAAAGAAAATATATATTAAACTATACTCTAGCTGTAGGAAATAGCAGGATTTTTCTGTAGCACCACGCACTTCATCGGCACCCATTTTCTTCTACTTGGTTAGAGATTGGTTGCTAACATCTGCTTTTTAACATAAATTTTTGATGAAATGGAATATGGGCAGTTATTTTGTTATATATACAATCAAGGCCTTATTCAGAAAAAAATAATATTAGTTTAGAAAATGTTTAACATATATAATTTTTTTTTGTAAAACTTTTGTAACCCAAAATCATTTTTTCTGAATACGTCAGCTATTGATTTATGCATATGAAAGTATAATTTCTCATTTCTGTTTTTTATTTTTTTTTTATTTTTTTTAATGTCTTATTCGATTTACCGTCAGTACATATCTTTCATATGCTTTCAACTTTTGCTGCCTGGCTCATGATGTCGACAAAAAATTTTCTTTCGCTTATTTATATTGAAAACAAAAACAAAATAAGAAAAAATAAGAAAATTTGTTTTTGTTTCCAATATAAATAAGCGAAAGAAAATGTCTTGTCGACATCGTGAGCCAGGCAGTTGGTTTTACTTTAATGTATTAAACTGTGATTTCCAAGTGAACAAATTGTTGTCACATGCCCATGATGACAATTTTTTTCATCCAAATCCTGGTTCAAATTTTTTTGTCTTCTCTAAAAAATTACATTAATTAATAAATAGCTTTATTATTTTGCTTGAATTCAGTGTTTTGCAAAAATAAAATGATATAACAAAACTTACAGCAGATTGCTTGGCAATAATTGCTCGATAATTGCCGCAATAGATGTTGTTACGTGGAGATTATCGGTCAAATTCATAAAAAATATTTTAGGTTTATTACAGGTTTATTTGAGAAATTTCTGATAGAAATATGTCAAATAAGCGCTTAATAAACCTGAAATATTTTGTATGAATAACGCAGTATATATTATAAAAGAAACTTCAAATCGGTGACATAAAATTTGTTTAAAGAATTTTGGCCGCCTTTTTGCAAAATCTGCCACTGTGCGTCACATGTTATGCTTCAAATATGTAACTAATAAATCTCTTGGCACATTTTTTCTGCGTAAACCGGTTTTTAGCATCTCACTTCAACACCAATTCCCATTTATAAGGCCTGAAAAAAACAATTGCAACAAGTGCTGCAAAGAATAAACAACAGCATTCATCTGAGCACTAGCATAGACCGTATGAATAGGTCTTGCTGTACGTAGAATATTTTTTTCCTTGCTTTGTATATTTTTTAATGAGCATTGTGTTTGTTTTTATATATTTTCTCTTTGCTAACGGGATATGTAAATAAAAAATTGTTTTCATTGCACTAGTGATGAGTAAGGCGGCATAGTTGGGGTGTTGGTAAGGTGGCATAATTATATAATTTGTGTCACTATTGAATGTTGGGTGACACCATGGTAATAAATATATATTATTGACATAATAAGAATGTAAAAAATTATGTATTAAGATTAACTTAATAATTTGATACTAATATAATCGAAGCTTTCGATTTCCCTTAAAAAAATATTTAAATTAATAATTATAAATAAAATTTTAGAGGGCAATAGACATAAGCATATGTTTTGAAAGAAAACAATAGCCCAATTCACAATCATGTGCATTTGAAATTGTAAGTTAATGTAATTTTAAAAATTGCCCATCCATTGTGTACACAGATTTTGGATTTACATTAAATAGTTATTTTAAAATGCGAAATTAACAATATATTTTATAGAATATATACCGATTACGATTTTTTTTTTACCTCAACACATTTCCGCAGCTTCCTGAAGATACATTTTCCAAATTTTTATTCGGTTTTTCCTTTTTTATTTGCCATTTAATTTTTTTCTTTTTTATTTTGCAATTTTTTTGATTCTTTTTTTCAGTTGTCATTTTGCATTTAGCTGTTGCATATGAAGGGTATATTTATATAAACTATAACTTTAGTGCAGAGTGAAAATATGGTGTACCCCCTAACAAATATGTACTACGATACAATACTATTTGCATAATATTGCAAATTAAGCTAATGTTCCCGATAGATTTAGTTTTCGAGATGGCAATATTCAGCTGACATTACATGTAAATAGTATTGTATATACAATTAACGAAAAATCTCTATATACACACCTTGATTCTTGCTTATTAAAAAATTTGCAATTTAGATGAAAAATAAATTTAATGCATGTCTTGTAGATACTTTTATTTACAATAAAAAGAAAATTCAAGTCAAAAGAACAAAAACAAAATAGAAGAGAGGTGTCTTAGGACACTCGGTTATAGCTATGCTGTTTAGCTGTTTAAAACAAACTTAATGTGTTAATTAACAATGCAATAAAATTATATTATGTGAAGATGTGCACTTATTTCCCATTATATTTTTTAGCGGCATTCCATTAAATTAATGTATTGTTTGTGGCTACAGGCGGCTTTTAGCCGGCTTACTGCCGATCTGTGCTCTCTGGTTTGAGCTCATGTGCAAAAACAATACAAAAACAAATTGAGCAATTCTTGTCATTGTTTTTGTTTTATTTTTCTTTCACTCTCTTCAAAGAATGAATCAAAACAAAATTAAACTTTTTTTTTGGTTTATTTTCTTACTCTGGATTTAAGTATAAATAAATAAAAACAAAAATAAATTTATAACTGTAATAGTGTCAATTATTTTTGTTACGAAAATCTCATCCTAGCGCCTGTGTCGTGACATAAATAGCATAGCTATAATAATAGAACATAAGAAAGAAGATACCTATAAATAAATAAATAAATAAATATTAATCAAAATTGTTGTGCATTAAGTGGGAATAAAAATTTCTTTTTAGTATTTAGGCGGTCCCCTTGAAATCTTGGGCCATGCATGAATCAGTCGATTATCAGGATTTTTTGACGTCTGACTTAATATATTCAAAACAATCCAAACGTGCATCATAGGGTTAAGATCTTGTACCTGCATCATCATTTTATGTTGTTGTCCTTTTATATTATTCTCGTACTATTGATAGTCTTGTTGATGTAGCTGAACTGTATTGGATATGAAAGCACTTGCGTTTTCTTTAGACTTGCCCTTTGAATACAGATTTGTTGCTAATGAACCCAAATCAATTTTCATTCGCTTAGAACATGAATGAACGCACTTTTTAGATCTCGTTGAACAGGCTGCAAATGAATTGACAATTTTCCTATGGAATTTATCATCCCTTTGGGGTTTGACCATTACAATACAAATTGACAAAGACAATATGTACCTAAACTAGTACTTTGTCTACTGGAGTGGTAGTATTTCGTGTACGACCAAGTAAAAATCCGAAAAAATTATATATCTGCCACTTTCATAAATCCTAACATTCTGTTTCAATTTGGCCTTCGTCGTGCTATATGACGACTTTTATATAGTTAGTCAGAAATAATTTAAAGAGTACTATTTTCATTTCTTTTCTTGAATTATCCCTTATAATTGGTAAACAAGTTTTTTCTAGTGTCAATTATAATTCCTAAAAACCTTAAAACAATAATGAACCATTAAAGCTATGGTTATGGTGAATCAGCATGGCATAGCGCATATAACATGGTAGTCACGTAGTTATCACGTCTCATCACTGATACTTATGTCTCATCACTGATAAATATATTAATACCTTCTTTCTAGAGCTGCCACATAAATTATCGAAAAATCGTCGAAATCCCGATAACATATAAAATAATCATTTAGAGCCTTATTTTCGAATTTATCGTGAGCGACAAAAATTAAATTTTTCACGAGAAGGTTTTTTTTAAATATTCAAATATGTTTTAGTATGTTAATTTTTGCTTACGATAAAATTTTACGTATCTTAAAAGTTATCAACAATTTTGACTTTTTTTAAATAAGTATTTTTCGTATCGAAACTCTCACGAATTACAAAACTGTTTGCTTAAGCAATTTTTATTTAATAAAACATTTATTTCCTATGAAAAAAGATTTAAAAATACTGAAAGAACTATAACGTCCAAGTAAGAAAGATTATTATGGAATTTGTTTAAATAAATATTTTTCGTATACGAAACTAGTACGAATTGCAAAACTATTTGTTTTTAGAATTTTGTAACCATTTTTATTTAATAAAATAAAGTGATCTCGTATGTGTAAGGGGATTTTCACATATAACGTAACGTTAATAAATTATTTTCTAGGGATACATATAGTAACTTTATTGTTTTAGCAAACTTATAGTATACATTTTTCATAAAATTTTTTAAAATTTATTCCAAGAAACTCGAAAAAATTAGTTAGCTCTGAAGCATTTTTTGACAACTTTTTGGCTTAAATTTTTTCCGCCACACGTTACTGCTTAACAATTGCGTTAAATAACTAATTGCCTTTTGACCAAACCACATGTTAACAATTTGCCCCGCAAACATCTATTTATTATTACTTAGCAGATTAGTTGTACCCTAATGTGCAACCCTGGCAATACCTAACTACATACCTACATACATATTTGGCGCCAAATTTCAAGTCATTTATTTTTGGTGAGAACAATGAACACATGAGGAAATGAATTCAGTTGCTTAAAGATCTCTGTCGCGTGCGGTTCGTTGTCTCCGTAAAGTTTAATTTTTAATATTTGTTAGTAGAAGTGGGCATGTGTTTTACCAAATTCATTTGTTTATTGTATTTAAAAGTAAAATTTGTTCAATAAAAAGTAAATTTATTATTTAAAAAATAAATATATTTATGTTAACAAGCAAGATGCATATAGAAAAGTGCAAATAAAGAGGCAAATGCCCACTAAAAGGCAATCAAGTGTTTCAATAAGTGAATGCAAAATAAAATTTGTGCAAAAATATGTGGTAAGACAGGTCTACATATTTAATAAAAGCAAATCTAAATTATTATTTATCTATTTCTTATTAATTTTATAAGAAATAATTCATTTCCTACAAGTAAGTAAAACAGTTTCTTTTATAGTGAAATTTGGCAATTTTTTCTTGTTCTTGTTCTCTTTTGATGTTCATCCTTGTATGCAATAAGCATAAGCTTTTATTTATTTTATTTTTGTACTCGAACTTTAAAGCATTGCAATGAAACTTCAAGTTGAATTATTGAACTGAATCTTAGCTGTATCAAATTTCTGGTAGGAAAAGCACTTAGCTAATAAAAGCACCTGTTAAGCTTTCGAAATTGGAATGATGCAATAAAAACATTATTCGCTGCATATACTTTTGGGAAAGTATCTACTGAAAGTCTTGGCTAAGTAAAATATTTAGGTGTAGAACCAAGCAAGCTGAAGGGTTGGTAAAATTTATGATAAATTAAAGATGAGTTTTATAAATATTTTTATTTTATAATATTCTCTTAAATAATTTTTATAACAATCTAAGTTTATATAGGTAAATATAAGTATACAACAAGCATTGTACATACATTGCAGTTATTTACATACAATAGGTACAGTACGACCTCGATTTGTTTAAACAACGATTGTGGCAAGATTCCGTTTTGCGCAACAGGTAATTTGTTTTACACAGGACTGCATCCTTATAAATGCATCTTTAAAAGAAAATAGTGTTATTAAATTAAAAATTATTTTTCCACACTTTGGTTGCTCAAAGACGTACTTAAGAAAAATCGATCGCTATTCAAGAAACTAGGGAAGCTGCTGTAATAAAAAAAAAATTAAGATTGTCCTATTTTGGCTCTATTCGTGTCTTAAACAATAATTTTATAACTTTGTTTAATAAATAATTTTTTATGTGAGACAATTTTAAAATTTTTTTCTTAGTTGAACTATAGTGAATTGTAATCAGAAATAATTTCTTAGTCGGGCTTAAATTCAGTAATTTCAATTCTTGTTGAATGAAATATTTTTATTAATTAATGTGAGTTTCTAAGAGAAAAAAAAATTAAATTAGACTTTATTAGTTGGGGGAAATACCGATATTTTTCTGTGCAGCCATGCACTTCATCAGCACCCAAGTCTATCTACTGGGGTAGAGATTGTTATTAACATCAGCTATTTAACGCAAATTTTCAATGAAATGTAATATGAGAAATGTTGTGTATACAACTATTGATTTACATTTGGTAAACACATTTGTAAGTATCACTATTCATTTTCTGTTTATCCGTTTTTTAATTTTCTATTCAGATTAGCACGAAGTTATGTCACTCTACCTAAGTATGTTTAACTATTCTTGCTTATCTTTTACGATCATCACATTAATTATTTTTACTTATTCGATGTACTGTCGGTACATACATGTAAGTATTAATGTAGTGGATATTATGTTACATTGTTTTTTTTTTGCTTTCTACAGTTGATTTAGTTTCCAGTGTATGAAACTGTGATTGCCAAGTCACGTGCCCATGATTATTTAAGTGATAAAATTTAAAAATTTTTTTTTTTTCATTCAACAAGAATTGAAATTACTGAACTTAATCCCGACTAAGAAATTATTTCTGATTAATAATTTTTTATGTTAAAGTAATTCAAATAAATTAAATTAAAATTAAATTGTGAAATTTTTATATATTAAAAATTTAATGGTAGGTTAGTGCAAATTTTATCACAATGGACCCATCTGGGTCTACGAGTGGATGTGCGTTGTAGCACCTCCCTTCCTAACATTGTGCAACTTTTCGGTAAAAGCAATAATCCCGATTTCCTTTCTGTTGTGCAAATCGAGCTCGTACTGTATCTTTGGGAAGACTTTTTTTTATGTAAAAGTCCGGCGATTTATTGAAGAATTTGTAGTGCTCTCTTTGAGATTTGTCTAATTATTATACAACATTCCTAAATTTTGCAACACATACATACATTTGGATAACAACAAAATAAAATAAAATATAATATTTATTTTATTACATTTTTATTATTTTTTATTACAATTGTTAACATTTAAATTATTTCTTTTAATCGATTTCGGAATGTATGCTTTGTATATTTCATAAGTTTTTAAATATATTTTTTTTAAAACCGATTTGAAATTAAATTTTTAATCTAGCTTATGATAATAGTAACACATGCCAGATATATTTGTTATAGAGATATCGGCTATCGTCTTAAATTTTAAGACTCAACAGCTATTAAATAATATCGGTTTAATGCATAAATATCAAAATACATACACTGAAAATAATATTCCTCAATAAACGCGTTTAATTGAAAAAAAAAAACAAAAATCAATTAAAACTTTTATTGGGTGAATTAAAGTTTTAATTAAATTAAATTTTAAACAAAAGTTTAATTGCATCAATTACATTTTTAATTGATTTTTGGTTTTTTTTTTTCAATTTACGTGTTTATTGCAGAAAAATTTTTTTCTGTGTATGTATATACGAGGTATATTCGTTTAAACTTTTAAATTTTTTTACAACTCTTAAATTTTAGAGCAAAATTTAAAATTTAACACGTACATATAACACGCATTTAGCAGCTTAAACGAACACCCCTATTATTTTGCAATTGTAGGCTTAAACATATAAAAGTTATTACAGTAAAAAGTCTCAATTAAATTTTTTAATAAATGCATTTTTTTAATTGAAAATTTCCAGTGCAATAACTTGAAAACTTTCCTAAGCAAGTAGTTATGTACACACATAGAGCAACAGAAGTGTGCGATTTCACTTAATGCTTAAAATTTAAACTTAATTACACACTAAAAACAAATACTAAATATAAATTCTTGTTTATCTCTCAAGGATTAAGTAGAATATTTTTCTTTTAAAGTTTTTCTTAAAATTTTGCCTGTAGGATTTTTCGGAATCTCGTCGGCAAATATAATGCCACCCTCCAACTTTTTATAAGAGGCCACCTTGTCGGCCACATAGTTGTAAATTTCCTCTTCTGTAGCCTGCATATCTGGCCTTAAGACCACCAAAGCTCGGGGAGCTTCGCCATTTTGTGGATGTGGTACGCCAAATACGGCCGCTTCTAGAATTTTATGATGATTTCTTAAAATTGCCTCCAACTCGGCGGGTGGTACTTGGAAACCTTTAACCTTAATCAGTTCCTTCATGCGATCGGTTATATAGAAATAGCCTTCATCGTCGTAATAGGCCACATCGCCAGTGCGCAACCATCCGCCTGGATAGAAAGTCTCCTTAGTCGCTTCGTCGTTGTCTAAATAGCCCAACATAACTTGAGGTCCTCGTATGCACAATTCACCGGTTTGATTTGGACCCAAACCTTTGAGATCTTTGCCATCGAGTGGCACAATTTTCCCTTCGGTGTGGCTGCAAAGGAAGCCTGTTGAGGCGTAACGGGTATTACCGACAGGAGTCATAAGAACTACAGGCGAAAGCTCGGTCATACCAAATCCTTGAAGAAATCTGACCTTAGGGAACCTGCAAAAAAGGAAAATCGGACAGGTTTGAATACATATAAATTATCGCTAGTTATAAACTGCTTTTTTAAGATATTTCGAGGGGTTATTTTACAAATTTCTTTTCTTACTTACTTCTTTACAAAACGTTCCACATCGTTGACACCAATTGGAGCAGCTCCACTCATTACCACCGACAATTCTGGGCAAGTTTCTTTTGTAACCTTGGGGCTATTTAGCATGAAAAGAGCTAAAATAGAAAATGTATAATTGAATGTTTCTACATGTCCAAATGTTTGTAAGTGTGTCTGTCTGTCTGCCGGTTGTGTGTCTTTAAAGTACATACATATGTATTTACTTACCAATTGATGGCACTACATTCAACATGGTGCTTTTGTATTCAAATAAAGCTTTCATTAGATCTTCCGGCTTAAAATGCGGCATTGTTATTAATTTAGCGCCCTGCCCTAATTTCGAAAGCAGTATAACAGTCATGCCATATATATGAAAGAAAGGCAGGATACAGGGCAACACTTCTTGTTTCTTCATACAATCGACATGCACGACGGCCTGCATCATTTCACAGTTTGATGAAATATTCTTGTGCGATAACTTGACGCCCTTGGGCAGGCCAGTGGTGCCGGAGGAGAAGGGTAGCAAGACCAAATCATTGACATCTATATCGTATGTCTTTAGCTGAGAGAAATCCACGTCGCCATTGTATTTGTATATTTCAAAGAAATCAATTGCTCCCGCCGGCAGAGAATCGCCAGGGTACATGCGCACGCAGGCAATGGGCATCTCTTTTTTTGCCAACTTGCAAGCCTCTACTAGGACGGTGTAACCCAAGGAGGTGCCAATAATGAATTTAGCATTGCTAAAAGTCAGTTGGCGGGCAATTTCCTCTGGAATTAAATTGATAAAAAAAAATTTATAAAATATGGCAGAAGTTAAAAATTGCTTTGAAATACATATTGTTACGTTTTTATTCTTTAAAAACGCTTTTCTGTAGACTCGAAGATTTGCAAATAAATAAAAGACACCAGTGTACTAATTAGGGTTAAGAATGATGTTTTATTTACTAATTACACTTATCTAATAAAATCAAGAGCTTAAATACACTCACACACACCTAAAATTACTAAAATCTGAGCTGTTCAAAGTAGCACCAAAGTGCCGAACATCAATCGGATTCTTATACAAATGAATACACATACGCGAATACATTCCGCTTGTGTTTCTCTCGGTGGTCAGCCATGACTTAAATGATTCAAAACTGGTTGCCACATTGTCTACTCTGCTGTTGTGTGTACATGTCTCACAATACTGACTGCGTTGAGCTTGAAGCAATACTCTTTCTTTGCTGTTCTCTACACAAGACTCACTCTGCCGACGCTCACTGTTTGTACAACAATAATGACTCACTGCCTTTACTTTTACACGGCTATCAATTGCTTTCAACTGAGATTTACCCTTTCTTCACAATAAACAACTGAACTGCAGACTGAATTTATGATCGACTGAAGTGCCAGCAGATGCGTCGCTCTTTTTATATTTCACTCAAGGCTTCCAGAATATGACAGCAACGTCTAGACAATCTCAGTAGCATATTCAATGCTTGTTTTCGAAGGTTGAAGGTGGCACCACTAAAATAATGTACAATTATTTAAACTTGAATAAAAGGAGCTGATGATGCTGCTGCCGTCTTTATAGTTAATAATTAAGTAGCAGGCTACAAGGCGTCAAATGTAGGTAGTGACATTTGAAGTCGTGTGTTCCTGCAGCCTGCTGCGGTGATTGTGTTTAATGAATAAGTTGGAGACAGCGACAAGAGTGACCGTGAAGCCGCTTAGCTGTGATGGTGTCAAAATAATCGAGTGTATAAAATTCTTGATAGATTGTAGTCGGTAACCTGCTGTGGTGTATGTGTTTTAATGCTTAAATGAGGCATCTTGTAAACAACTTATAGTACATACATCGAGCCATAACCGC
This sequence comes from Nowickia ferox, assembly GCA_936439885.1. Lineage (NCBI taxonomy): Eukaryota > Metazoa > Arthropoda > Insecta > Diptera > Tachinidae > Nowickia > Nowickia ferox. The sequence goes on along the minus strand of OW387025.1, from coordinate 6,270,630 downwards.
CAAAAAAATGCTTAACCGATAGATACATATTTTAGAAATCGTTTTTTTTTTAACGAAAATCGATTATTTACTATCGCAAATAGTCGATTTTGGTGAAAGAATTAAGTTCGAAAATTATGTCGCTTATATATATTTCTCTAAAATATAAATTAATTTCCGTGTTTTGTTAAGAGTAACTCACGGTGAGAGAAGAGGGGGGGGGGGAGGGGGTGGCTTTTGTATCTAATCAATTTTATAGTCTTTGTCTACAAATTGATAAAGCAAACAAAGCTGTTGACCTTTTTTCCGATCCACAAAACTCTGCATTTGTATTTACTCTTATGTAGAGGCGCGTTCCATTCAATCATTCACTTGCAATAAATTTATAATCCCGACGTCTACAATTGCAATCTTATCAGCTGAATTCTTTTTATGGTATTATTCTTCGAAAAATACTTAAAATTGTATAAAATTGTATAAAATTGTTGTATTTATTATTCGATAAGATCAACTAAAAGTCTTTTAAATAAAAATATTTTTCGAAAAATATTTAGGGAGGCTTAATAATGCATTTTTATTGCGCTTAAATATGAAAAATGTAAGAGCGTAAAATATTGACTATTACAATGAAAACAAAAGTAATTGCTGATACATTTTAGATAAGAACAGCACTCATAAATTTAATAAAGGCTTTCCAAATAATAATTGAAATAAATAAAAAAAAAAAACACAAACACCACAATGAATGACTAAGCTATTTAATATCAATTACAATTAACAATAAAACCATTCAAAATAATCAACATCAAATCTATTGAAAAGTTATTTATATAAACCAAAAGCTATTGTCTGGTGGAATAACTTTTCGCTAAAGTTAGCAACTACCTTTAAACACTTTTTAAAACAAATATGTGATTTTTTTTTGCTAAAATATGTTTCAAATATGTTTCATTTTAGCCATGTAGAAAACATCTGCTCTGAACAACTGTTAGGGTAAAGGGCACACAAAGTGCGTTACAGCCGAGTGTAGCATGACATCAATTTGATTATTATTATTTTAGTGTGTTCTGCTGTTTGTGTGAATCTAATGAATGATTGGACGATTGGGTGAGTGTGCTTCATGTCAATATCACCTTGAACAAAGTCCATTGATCGCTTTGATTACAGTTTTATTGTGTTTGTTAATATTTACATAGATATGTATGAAATTGAATTTTTTTATTTTGAAATTATTACAAAGAAATTGCAGAGAAAAAAAACATAAAAAATTATTTTATTCGATTAAGGCAATAATTTCAAATTATTATTTCAAAAAAAAACTAAAGCACTTAGAAAATAAAAATAATTTTAATATAATAATAAATGAAACATTTTTATATGTGTTGCCCATAGTGCTATTCGAAGTCAGTGCAAATCAGGGGGCAAATTACGGCATTCCATAGCTATCGAACGAAATTTCCATACAAACAGAATTAAAATTATATGAATTTTTTTATATTTATGAAGAGCACACATACATATCAAAATGTTTTATTTAAGTGAATCTAAATTATTTTTAAATTTTTAATGCTTAAAATGTTTTTTTTTTTTAATTTTGGAGTGAATTTAAAAATTTGGGGAGGTGAGGTCACTACCACTTTTGCAAATAAATAGTGGCCCCACCCACTTTCCAAATGCAAAATATCGTCACTTTCGGAGTTCAAGGTGTCTGCTAGCCAAGTTTCTAAAAATCGGTCAACTATATAAAAGTTTTAATAGACCTGGCCCCGCCCACTTTTTAAAGCACTGATAAGTAGAAGTTCATATAATTCAATACTAAGCTTTACTGGGCATGGCCCCGCCCATTTATTTAAATGCCAGATGTTGACACTTTCGGAGCTCAGGATGTGAGCCAAGTTTCTTAAAAATCGGTTTAATAAAAGCACTTCATATATAATATAAAATTTTAGTAGGCGCTGCTCCGCCCATTTAAAAAAAAATCTAGATTGCCTCATTACGAAAGTTCAAGTGATTGGATAAGTAAAAGTACATAAAATCAAAGAAAAAAAATGTAAAGGGCGTGTTCCGCTCATTTTTTGGGCCACGGGACCAAAATGAAAATTAAAGCCTTCTTCTTCTTGACTTCTCTCTTTTTTGAATACGGTTGAAAATAGAGAGTGTTGCAAGAAAAAAAATAGTTTTACATATAATTTTAATCGATTCATTTTAATTGATTTTAATTGATTGAATGGAATAATTTTAATACCATTGGAAAAGAAGAATTAAAGAAAAAAATCGCTTTTAAATTGTTAAGAATTTTAAGATAAAGTATAACTAAAAAATAGTTTGGAATAATTATTCGTATAATTTTAATCCATTATTTTTAATCGACTCTTCGACTCTTCGAAAAAATAAAAAATCGCCTCTAAATTGTAAATATTTTTTGTTTTACTTATTTCACTAAAATTAATAGATTTTTTTGGCAGATTATTCGAAAAACTAAAATTTCTAATAATTGAAAAAATTATTTTTTATGTTTTTATAATTATTGATTTACAGTAGGAAAATGCTACTAAAAAAATTTTAAAATTTGCAGCGACTAAACGAATAGTTTCAATCTATTAATTTGGTCAGCTTATTCGATTAACTGAAAACTTTTAAAAGCATGATAAGCGCTAACAAACAACTAATTGGTTTAAAGTTAAATATAATTTTAAGTGATTCCTTGAATAGTTTTAATCGATTATTTTGCCATATTATTCGAAAGACTAAGACTAAAAATTCTTTATAATTATAATTTTACAGAAAGAAAATACCATCAATAAAATATTTAAAATTTAAAATAGAAAATATTTTAAACGAATAATTTTAATCGATTAATTTTGGCGACTTATTCGAATAACTGACTACTTTTAAGTGCATGATTAACGCTAACAAGCGAATAAATGATATAAGTGAATTTTCTTTTAGCTGCAATTCATTGATTTTACTCGATTATTCGAATAATTTTAAATTACTTAAAGAAAAGTAAAATACTAGTTGCTTTAGTAGTGTGGTATATACTATGCAGCATATTAAAATTGCTTTCTATAGGCCTTATTAATAAAAAAAGAGGTTCACAACATACAAAATATGTTTTATGAACCCTTTTTTTATAAAACAAATTTATATTTTTTGTGTGAATAAGGCAGTTAATGTTTAAATTTACTGTATATGCATTATTTGATATTATTTTTAATTGATTTATTTTATTACCTGCCGTGTAAATGGGATTTACAGTGGTCACTGTTAGTCCAGCCTCGAAGGCACCCAGTGTAGCTCCTGGGTATTCGGGCAGGTTGGGCAAGCATATGGCCACTACATCGCCTTTGGTCAACTTAAATTTAGTCTGCAAACGCAATGCCAAGGCAGCACTTGAGTCTCTGAGTTCGGCATAAGTATATTGGCGGCCAGTAATGATGTCGACCTGTAAGAGAAAATGTTTGTTTTTTAGTAGACTTATCAACTTTTGTCCCGTAAGGACACCACTTATGTAACACTATACGAACTTTAGCCTATATAATCAAATATCTTAGCATTAAAAATAAATTTTTTTGCCGACCTTTTTACTTTTGGTGATTTTTTTTTAAATCTAGTGATTTTTTACTTTTCGAGATTTTTTCGGTTTTTGGCGGCTTTTTAAATTTTGGTGAGTGTTGTAAAGCGTTTTAAATTTTAAAACGATTAACAACACTTCGAAAAGCAATTAATTAATTTTTTTGAGAGGCGCGTCATTGGAGGCAAAGATGCAGACTCTCATAATTTCCCTCGAATATTTAAATATGTAATTATGTATGTATGTCTGTATATAAATAGCAGCCCAAAATTAATCTACATATGTACATACATATGTATTTACGTGCTTGTTTATATGTAGTAATTTCCACTTAATTTTTGACATTTTTATACTTAAGTATTTTTGTTTAACATCAAACGTTCAAAGTCCAATGTCTCAATGTCCAAAGTCTAGTGAAGATTCTTGTTTAGAAATTGATTTAGTTTTACCGTATTTATTATAGCATGCAATAATAATAATAACACAAGCGGGGTGGGCAAACACAACAAATACAAACCCACACACACACCTCTGCATGGAATGGGCTCGACATGGTGTACATAACTGTGTGTGTTTGTTTACAAGAGAGATAATGCCGTTGATTTGTTGTTGCTGCTCTTTTCTTTTGCAAGCAATAATAATAATTAGCAGTCAATTGAAAAAAAAAAATACACTTAAAGAAAAAAGACTACACAGAAAATTCTCATTTTCCAATTCAAATTCAAGAATTAACTGAATCAAATATTATTTTATAAAATTCAGGTCAAATGCAAACATTCGTAATAATTGGTTTGAAAAAAATCTGATTTTTCAATTTAAAAATTGTCTGTTTCAACAATTCTTTTTATTGAAATTAAAAACCAAATAAAACAAATAACTGGTCTGTACAGTGTGCAATTTTTATATTGGAACAGACATCTTCTCTAAACAATTTTGTTATGTACAAATGTTACTTTATATTAATTGGTATGATAATAATTTTTCACTCTATAGGTGCGGTTTTGTTTTGCTTAAAACAAAATTTGGAACAAACTATTTACTGAAACAGTAAAATATATTTACTCAAACTAAATGTTATTTCAAACAAACGTACATATGTATGTTTGAAAATTTTTTCGGAATAATTTTTTCTGTGGGCTTTAAGGTCTTACCTGGAAATTTGGAAATGGGTTTAGTGCAGGCATCTTAATATTTCACAATTGGGAATTATTGGCTTTGAGAAATTTGCATACACAAAGATGATATTCATTGTATAAAAAATAGTTTTGGTATTTTCTTTCAGTGTAGTAAGTCAATAGATACTAAGAGTGAAATACTTATCTTCCGCTACAATTTTTGACCCAATTTCTCAGGGACTGCATAAATTAGAATTTAACATTATTGCTACCACCCATAGATATGTATGTATAAATATTTATTTGAGCAAATAAACAAATAAAATTGCCGCTAAATTCCTTCCCGTAGTACTCTTTCCAATGAATTTTTTTACAGCAAAAAAAATAAAAAAAATGCAACAAGTTGCTGTAATATTTTAATAATTTCAACAGTAACAAAAGATAAGCAGTACACACACAAAAACAAAACTCACCAAGCACAGCAATAATAACTGTAATGAAGACTTAAGAGATTGCTGTTGACACGACTGCACTCAGAGTGATGTAATTAATTAAATATTCACAATAGAATGCAACAGTAACAGTAACCAGAGGGGAAGAGTTACGGCGAAATTTAATTTGTTTTCAAAACAGTGCTGAGAATGCATTGTGACTGTTGTGTAAAGTTTTGCGATAAGAAAAATCAAAGTAGCAATAAAAAAAATGAAAAAAAAATTAATAAAATTATTAATAAGATTACTTGCATTAATAAAAAAGATTATTTAATTTATGTAAATATAACATTTAAAGCTATTCCATGTAATGACTGTGTAAACTATTTTAATTATATTTTTGATAAAGCTGTAGATAGTTAAAGGGCTATCATAAACGATTTTAAAAATTAATTTAATGGTTTGATGAACGTTTTTTGTCCACAAAAACTGGCTTAAAGAAGGCTTTAAATTTAATAATTCTCTATGAATATGTATGTTAGAAAGAGGGAATTTTAAGAATTTTTGACGGGTTTGTCTATCTTAAAAGGTATCAAGGAATGACTACTGCAGGAATTTTATCAAATTTCAGTCTGAGGGTATTGTAGCCATAATACGCTGTAACAAATGTGGTTTTTTATGATCAGCGGTTTTAGACTTTTTTTTAAAATTAATTTTTATTCATACAATTCTGGCATAAATTTAATTCTTTTTAGGGTTCCGTACACCAAAGGTGTTTGCATGTATGAGGCAAAATTTTAAAATTTTCAAAAACGCTAACACTAAAAAATTTCAAAATTAAAAAAAATGCCTAAGCGTAAAATTGCCAAAATTTAAAATATCACCAAAAATAAAATAAATCGCTAAAATGCCAAAAAATCACCACAAGTACAAAGGTGGCCAAAAAATAAGAAAACGCCAAAAATCGAAAAAATCGCCAAAAACTAAAAAATAAATCGCCAAAACGAAAAAAATCACTTAAACTAAAAAAACCGAAAATATTACTAAAAAAAAAAAAAATCACCGAAATGAAAAAACGCCAAAATTAAAAAAATCACTAATACTAAAAAATTACCAAAAACTGAAAAAGCAGCAAAACGAAAAAAAAACGCCAAACAAAAATTTTTTTTTTAATTTCTACATCAGGTAAAATATATATCGGTTATATATATAGGCCAGAGTTCGTATAGTATTACCTAGTATATGGAGTCCGTACAGAACCCTTTGTGTGCTAGTCAAAGTCACACTTTACTGAATTTACTTAGGTTTGCTATACACATATCGCTCATTTACCCAAAGAACTTCATAACTCAAAAAAAATGAAATTTTTAAACTAATGATGCTTCATCTTGTGAAAAATTTCATACAAATATCTTGTTTACTCAACTCTTGAAAGCAAAATAAAATTTTCTTTCTCTATTAAGTTGCATGTAAATTGAAAAGTTTAAACTCGTTTTCAGGTAAACTAGTTTTTCTTTGAGTTATGACGTTGTTTGAGTAAATGAGCGATGTATGTACTGGATGGGTCAGAAAATTAATTCCAAATTTTTTTACTGTGTACATTTTATAGTGAAAAAAGTATACCTACTTCATTTTGAAAATTGTGGAACAAAAATATAAAAAAAAATTTATTAAAAGAATTCTCGTTTTATAGTTCAGAAACAAATAGCCTAAAAATTTCTCTCACTGTTTTTAATAGAACGCCACATCTAACTGCGCAGTTTAGGGCTTATCTGCTTTTAAATATTAATTTGTTGGTGTGCAAAAATTTGGCCTCAAATATTTTTTTTAAATAAAAATAAATTATATACTCAAAGTAAAATCAAAATGTTTGATTATTTTTTTTTTGTTCAATAACTACTACTACTATTCCATTCAAAGTGTAAATTACGAGGGCCGCTCTTTTTGAGTGAAAAAGTACATACATTTCATTTATGTACATACACTTTCTCAAACGTTTCGCCAAATTTTTATCACGTCAAAAAAATTTTTTTTTGTCGAGTTCGTCAAAATAGTCATTTGTTTGAGAGATGATTTCATCGTTGGAGTAAAATATCTTTTTGTTGAGCCATTTTTTCTGATTTGGGAAACTTTACATATGTATGTATGTCAACCCTTGCGTTGCCCTGGTGAAGAATAACAGCACTTTTTCCTTCTCTCCTAAAAACTGAAGACTTTGCAAAGTAAACTTTGCGTGTGCAAAAGGCGTCTAATTAAATTTATGACGGCAGTAAACCGACAGTTGTCTGTTGAGAGGAGCAGTAGTGTACTTTCATAAACAATTACTAAAGCTAATGTTGGCTTAACGTAGGATTTATGTATGAGAAAAACGGTTTAACAAATGCTTTAAAGGATTGTTAAGCTTATGAATATCGATGGATGATTGCACTTATTATTATTATACTTATTGAACCGCCCTCGTTTTTATCTCAAACCCCATAGTATACATAAATGCCTTAATCAAAGTTATTTAAAATAGCTTTAGACAACTAATAAACACAGATCATATTAAAGGGAAATAAGTGCAGAAGTTTTTTACCTGTTTAACCTGTTGAACGCATAATAATAAATATTAATAATTTGATTTAATATATGATATTTATATACGACTGACACCAGCAAAATAAGAGTTCAAAAGATAATGTCAAAGTGCAGAGAGCCACAGAAAGAGGTCAAATAAAAGTGTCCCAATAATTAATAATATTCCTCAAGAAGTTAAAAAAATTTCAGAAATTCTACTTCCTTAATAAAAAAAAAACGTAATTAAAAATAATAAATTTTTATTGAACTGCCATTCTGCTACTAAAAATAAACAAAATAAAATTTATTTTAAAGTATTTATGTGTGTACTTATGCATTTTTCTTTCTTTTTTCTTCTTTTTTCTTTTGAAATATATTTGCAAACAATGTCTTTTCATAAAGACATTTGACTTTTGCTTTTTATGCATTTTGAAGTTCATAAATGAAAACAAGCGATGCTTTTCAATTTAAATGCAATTTATCTTCAATTAGCGAACTAAGCAACGGATTAAGAAATATTTTTTGATACATACTTGAGTAAATACAAAATACACAAATATATTTTTTATTTACATACAAACATCTTTGAGCAAATTTACTGCCTTAGATTTAATATTGTTGCCAGTCATGTTTAGCAATTAGTTGGTATAAAATAATTATTTAAAATAAAAAAATATAAACAAAGTAAATGAAAGAATAAATACTTTTAGTAACTTTTTCATAGGAGCAAAATTAAAAAAAAAATTATATTAAACAGAAAAAAATTCTAATAAAAAACCAATGTAGTATTTTTTACAAAAACCTATTTCCGTAAAGTACCTGTGAAAAAGTACATTTTTAAACTAAGTAATTTAAAAAAAGTACCTTTTCACCAAAAATACCATGAAAAAATACCTTTTCAAAAAAGTACCTTTTCAGAAAAAAGTAACTTTAAAAAAATTTACGTTTTAAACAAAGTACCTTTTGAAAATTTGGCCTCAAAAGAAAATAAATCTTTCTTTTAAAAAGTACCTTTTCAAAAAGTACTTTTTCAAAACAGTAGCTTTTTTCAAAAAAGTACACTTTGAAAAAAGTACGAATGCCTCGAAAGTATTGCCTAAAATGGGATTTTTAAAAAAGCGCTTTTACAAAAAGTATCCTTTAAAAAAGTAGGTACCATCTAAAAAATTATCTGCCAAACAGTTTAAATAAGTACCTTTTAAAATTACCACCTTATAAAAAGTACCCTTTAAGAAAATTACGGTCAAGAAAAGTATCATCAGGAAAAGAAACTTAAGAAAGTACTTAAAAAAATTATTTTTTAAAAGGTACCTTTTACAGAGAACATTTACAACGAGTAGCTTTGAAAAGAAAGTGCCGTTCAGAAAAGTACGTTATATAAAAACAAATTTAAAATCACCTTTTATAAATTAATTTAATAACCTTTAGTTCCAGTCAAAGGTAGACCGCCATATGCAAAAAAAAATAACGAAATTTCTATAGAAATCCCGGGTTTAATGTGCACTTCCATCCAGCCCACGTTATATTTTTGCTTAAGGGGGAGAATCTTTGTATATATTTGCATATTTTATTAATACTTACCGTTGCCACATTATTTTCCCATAATTTAAAATCACGCCAAACATATTTGTCTAAAGTACAATTTGGTATGAGTGTGTTTTCAAAGGGCGATGTCTTAATGTAACCCTCTTCATTAGAATACTGTAGGCATTTATCGCTTTGATTGTTTAAATTTGTAACAACCGGGGCCGCCGTGTTTTGTTGACGATTATTGGTATTGATTGATCGACATGCAATCAAATTGAAACTAGGACCAGCGGTTGGCGACGGTGAACGCAACAATTGCGCAGTCAAACGTACAGTGGAGGAGCGCATCATGTTTTATAATATTTTCTATACGAATCGAACACTTGAAAATTATTTTTTTAAAACGTATTTTTTTAATTATTTTTATTTCACAAAAAAAAACACTTTTTTATATTATATTTCAATAAAATATATTATACGATTATTGATATTGTGCTTATTTTTCCGTAAATTCGTGAACAAACACTTCCACAGCCTTTAAAAGCCCAGACAAGACTAAAATTATAAAACGATTTTCATTGCGATCTTCCATCAGCAAAAAGTTTTTTATATTTTATTATCTGCTCCACACATACTTTTATACATACATGTAAATTTATATTTACATACTCGTACTTACATGCATGCATACATGTGTGTGTGTGTGTTTGTATTATCGTTTTTGTTTAAACTTGCTTGCAAGAGTAAAATAACAACAATTACACTGTGCGTTTGGCTGGCAGCAAAAACAAACTGTTTTTTTTTGTTTACTTATACATATTTACATATATTTGCTTGTATTTTTGTTTGTGCAATTTTTTAATACTGTGCTTGCTTTTTAATACGAGAAAGAGAGCATGTTAGTGTTTTTGTTTAGTTTTTATTTAATTATTAATACACTGTAAAAAAAGCAATGCAATGTTTTGAACTCGAATTATTTTATTTGTTGATTGATCTTATCGCTGACTTTTGCAGTTTGTTGTAACATGCATTTGTTTAAACACTTGTATTTGCAAAGTGAAATAAAATATTTATTTGGCTTATTTGACCCTTTTATCTCTGGCAACTAGAGAAATTAGAGCAAATAAAACAAAATCAATTAAATAAAATCGTTGTATTGAATATACAATTCAATTCAATTCATGAGATTAAAGTATTTAAGGCTACACAGAAAGAAATTATTTTTGTATATTGTTGAAGATCTCAATTACATATGTCCTTAAATTTTTTCGCTTTGGAAATTTAAAATTTTTAGTTTTAATTAAACCGAGAAATTTATAGATTTTTTGTGTATTTTTTTGTATTTGCTTTATTTAATTTTTTTTTAATTCTATATTTGTTTTTTTTATTTTTTATTTTGGTTATTTGAGTTGTGCAAATTTATATTGCTTTCATTTGGATTGTAAGCAACTTTTTTAATCGATATCATGAATACAGATAAGAAAAAATTTTACCACGACCAAGATTTTGAAATCAGGAATATTCACACAAAATAACAAACGCATATGTGACAGCGCATAGAGAAAGGTACCTAAGGGTAAAAAAAATCAATTTGCACTTTTTTTTTTTGATGTGGACAACATGTGAGCATCGAATGAGACCGATCCCATGCCCCAAAAGTGTTTCCTCCCAGAGATATGCGCGTTTTATGATGTGATGGTACACCACGTATTTAAATCTTTAAAATGGCTCTCCTGAACAAAACCGGTTTTACGCTTAGGTCCTTTTCTATTTTGCGCGTCACATATTTTAAATCTTATCGTCAACTCACCAGTTATCTTTTTTATTTGCTTTTGAAAACTTACTACCTGATTATTTAAAACGTAAAATAATTTGCGTACCTACATATGTATATCAGTAAATTGTAAACAATTTAAAAAATATTGAAAGATTCTGTTGGTTTTAAAAAAGTTCGAAATTAAGTCCGAAAAGTTTATAATAAAAAAAAATTAAACTGTTATAATCTTGCACTATGTACTATTATTATTATTATTTTGTTGGCGAACCATTATGGTTTCATATATAGTATGAATCTGACATCTAAGACTATTTTACATGCTACAAAAAATCCAAAATCGCAAATATGGCAATTATCTTCTTTAAAAGTTAGAGAAAACAAAATTTTATATAAATAAATCATAAATTATATTAATATGCTTGATTCAACCTTGCATTATTGTATTTTACTGGTAAATACACTACAACAACTATTTTCCGTACTCCTAAATACATTAAAAACACATTTGGAGTGATTTTTGTGATGTTCGAAAAATTCGAAATTAAGTTCGAAAAATTCGAAACTGAAAAAAACTTAAAAACCGACATATTTTAGTTATGCCAACAACTGTTTTCCGACAAATTGCGATTTATAAAGCTCACTACTCAGTTTCAAGATCAATTGATTTGTGTAAAAATTTTAATTATAAAAGAAGAGCACTCTGTTGCCTTTGAAATGAAGATAAGCAAGTATATACACTCATATGTATGTATGTATGTATGCATATCAAAAAATGTAAGCAGCAGATATTTTTTAGTTTTTCATATTCGAAGATTTTTTTTATTTTTTTACAAAATACCATCTTTAATATATATTTCATATTTCACTGTCACTGTAGAAATTTCCAAGCATATTTACTTAGTTCCTGCTAAAAAAATATATACATACATATGTACATACTAAATCCATTTGCATGTATGTACATATTTGTGTCAAAACATAATTAATTTTCTTGTTTACTTTTTAACACTATCATAAAAAATATTTTAGGTTTAGTACAGGTTTATTTGACAAATTTCCCATAAAAATATGTCAAATAAGCGCTTAATAAAACTGAAATACTATTTTTTATGAATAATGCAATCACTTACACTTTTTATTTATTAATTAATGCATTCAATGTATGTATTTGCTTGAAAAAAATATTTTTTCCTTACTTGAGAAACCTTTCGAATGGCGCAAAATATACTAAAGTGAAAATGTTGCTAGAAAGTGTTGTGTGGGGGCATGACACACACACAAACTACTTCCATTAAACATTAATAATTTTTACGCATACTCTTATAATTGTCACATAAATGTAATGTAATATAACAATACTACGAAATATAATTTTATAAAAAGCTCACAACCCATTTGTTGGTGTAGATACATACTCTGCCCATTCCACTTTGTATTTGTCTGACATTGATCACAACAACAGTTCTTGATGACAGTTACGAAACGTAAATATTATGCAAATAGATGTCAAATGAAGCAGATGACTCTAAACGCGCATGGTCAGTGTACAATGAAATTTAACTGCATTTGCTATTTGCCAAAAGATGGCAGCAAGAAAAATTAAGGTGGCCATCTAATGCTTTTTTTTAACAATAAAAAAATTATCTAATTTTTTGCCTTGACGATGTTTTCCTAATGTATTAAAAATTAATTATCAACTGAAAGGATTATTATTATTTTAATAATGATCCATACAATTGTTTGAATGTATAACAGCATATTCGAAAATTCGAACTTATGCAGAGAACAAAAAAAAAACTTTAGCCTGAAAATATAACAGATTTAATGATAAATAAAATTATTTTAAAATATAACAAGTATATTCGAAAATTTCGAACCTAAGCCCGAAAATCATAAGAAATAAATAAAGAAAATTTGCCCGAAAATGTGACAAGGAAAAAAGTGTTAAGTATAATTATTTTAATATATGTATAAGTATATTCGAAAGATTCGATTATATAATCGAAAATTAAGAAATGATTTATATCGTGCCGTAACCGCCAAAAGAGCTTTAGCGACATAATTTTCGAACTTAATTTTTTGACCAAAATCGCTTACTTGCGATTGTAAGTAGTCCAAAAAATGTGTCGCTTAAGCTTTTTTAGCGGTTATGGCTCGATATAATTATTTCACTATATGACAGTATATTTGGAAATTTCGAGTATGCCCGAAATCTTCGAAGTTAGATTCATATTTTTAGGAACAAAATATAATGTAAATGTTTTAATATGTGTATTCGAAAATTTCGAGGTTGAGCTCGAACTTCTAGAAATGTAACTTTAGTCTTTAGTATCTACACATTAAATAATTTCGATATATGATAATTTGTATATAATAAATTTTCGAAATAACAATTAATAAGAAAGTATTTGAAGTATTTAAATTTTTAACTTAAATTCTTAAGCTTAAAAATAAAGTTTTAGCTTAAAGACCAGCAATAATGTTTGCAATAGTTTTTGATCAGTAAGTGTGTTCGAAAATTGGGAGCTTATGCTCATACACCTAGAAGTAAAACTGCACTTAAAATGGAACACTAATGACCTTAAGTCTTTCTATGCATGATCCATATTCGAAAACTTCGAACTTCAGTTCGAAAATTAAAAAAAAAAATCTGCTATAAAATATGACAAGAAATAAAGATTAATATAATTTTATATTGGTATATTAGTAAATTCGAGAATTTCGAACTTAAGTTCGAACGCCCAGTAACGAAGTTTTAGTCCAAAAATGTCTTAAGAAGTTGTGATTAATATTATTTCTGCTAAAAGGATCATATTCAAGAGCTTCGAACTAAAGTTCGAAAATTTGAATATGAAATTTTTGGTAAAAATATTAAAAAAATGTGTGTGTATGAGAATATATGTAATTTAATTAATCAATATTTTTTTAATTTCAATTCGAAGAACTTATTAAACATAAGCGTTTTCGAACTTAAATTCGAACTCCTAGAAACAAAGTTTTAGTACAAAAATTTCTTAATTTGTAATAAATATGATAATTTCAGTTAAAAGAATGATATTCGAGAACTTCGAAAATTCGAAAATTCGAAAATTTAATTTTTGCTAAAAATAATAAAATAAAATAATTTTTGTTTATTAGAATTAATTTTTTCCTATTTAAACTCGAAGAACTTAAAAAATATAAGCGTGTATTGTTAATAATATTTTGCTTCTTAAATAATTTTTTTAAGTTTGAAAGCCTACTAACAAAGCCTTAGTTCAAACATGTGTTAAGAAATTGTGATTAATATTATTATATTAATTAAAAAAATCTTTTTAAAGAACTTGGAGCTTAAGTTCGAAAATTCGAACATAAAATTTTAGCCAAAAATATTTAAATAAAAGTGTATTAACATTTTAGTAATATTATTAATTACTAGTTTTTTTTACAATTTACTTTCCAAAAATTAAAAAAAATATTAGAATGTATTCTATTTATTATTTTTTTTTTGCTTAAATAAATTTCTTTTCGTGTGACTTCATTTCACTGAAAACAAAAAAACTAATTTTAAATTAAACTCGATGTAGCAAAGAAAACTTGATATGTTATTTTTAACTGCTTTAAAATGATATTTGTTGAAACTTGCTTGCTTGCCACTTTTTCGAAGATCAGTTCGAAAATTTTAAAATAAAATTTCAGCTGTAAAATGCACAAAAGTTTAAGGGTTAATATAATTGTATATTCATACATATAAAAGTAAATTTAAAAATTTCGAACTTATGTTCGAAAACTTAAAAATAAAGCTTTATTCCAAAAATATGCCAGAAAATTGTGAATAAAATTTTTACATTAATTAAAAAAAGGTTATTAAAAAATTCGAAAATAAAATATTAAGGAAAAAAATATTCAAATAAAAGTTTATCAAAATTTTATTCAATTTAATAATTAAGTTTTTGCAATTTAAGTTCGAAAAAACTTAAAAAATTTAAACTGTGTACAGTATTTATTTTTATGTTCGAATAAGCTTTTCATTTAAGCAAAATTACTATTTATTTATTCACCATTTTTTATTATTAGCTAAGTTTTAAGAATATATTTAGCTTGTTGATAGATAGTATAATATATCTGGTGATTAATATTTTTAATGTGAAAAATTCAACTCAAGATCAGTCCTCTTTCCATGTTCACATTTTGAAATATTTGTGTTTTAAAAGTTGTAAAATATAGAAACGATATTATATATTTGCAGACATATTTGTTTACAATTTTCTTGTAAATTTATGTTAAAATTTTATATGTAAATTTTTCGCTCAAAATTGCTATAGGAATGCTTTTTTACTTTCCCTTTCATCAACAATTCACAATAAATTTATGTGTTTCCTTAAACAAATTTAGCTTTTCCCATTTATTGTGAACCAGCTGTTTCTTTATTCACCACTTATTACTCCAAAAAAAAAAAATTCTCAGCCACTGTTGCTTCTATAAAAATTCATGCGCTTTTAAGCCTTAAATTCAGCTTAATACACACACAAACCCTAAATAACTTAACGGGCCGGTATGCAATATTTTCCTTCTTATTTTGGTGCTGTATGTGTGTATGCATGTGTGTGTGTATCAGCCTTGTTGTTGGTGTAGTTGTTATTACATATTGTTCGTGCTTTGTACCATTCGCAGAGACATTGTCATTAGAGAAATTCGTAACACTTTCGTAGTCTACTTTTAGGTGCGTGTTGAAGCATAACGTAAGCGCGTGTTGAAAATTGAAAAAATAAAAAAAGTCATAAATATATCTGTATAAAAAATAAAAAAAGTGCAGAAAAAAATCTACATGAAAGAAAATATATAGCAAGAATATTTTAAATATTTAAAAGAATTTAAAGCAAATTATCAAATTTAAAAAGCTCTGATATATTTAACTAAAATAAGATAACACAAAATCTAACAAAAAAGTAATTATGAATTTAATTTAGCTTTAATTTAAACAAAAGAAAATTCTTTAATAAATATTGTGTAATGAAAGTGAAAATCTAGTATTGAGTACAATAGAAAGAAAAAACACACACAACGTTAAGTTTCCCTTTTTCGAAAAAAAGTTATTCCTTTTCACTACTTCTTATATATATACGAAAACACATGCACACACACACATATAAATGCTTATGTACAACAAAAGTTAACACGAACTCACTTGAGGAAAGTTAAAAATTGTATAGAACTGAAAGTAAAATGAGAATTAAAAAGGAACACGCATGGAGTGGTGAATTTCTCGTATGCAAAAACAAAATTCAGTTTTAAAGAAAGCACAAGTGTGTGATTGCGAGTGTGAGTATTGTTCCTATTTGCAAGTGTACGTGTGAGTGCGTGAGTTTTTGATTTTAGAATAGTGTGAGTTATACTAATAAATTCATAGAAGTTTGTTAACAAAAAAAAAAAAAAAAAAACAAAATGTTTGTATTTAGTATATGAATGTGTCACACAATTTTTAATTTGGATAGTAGTTGCTTTTTGAGTTGGTCAATATTATTATTACCGTGGTCGCTTTGTTTACCAAAATAGTGCAGCCTTTAAGACTAACTAAATAGTTATTTGAATTTTAAATCTTATTCCCCTTAAAATTCCACCAGCTGACGGGTAACAAGTTTCAAGAAATTTTAACTTAACTTTAATGTATTTTTTTTTAAATTTAATGAATTTTAATGAAAATGATTAGGTCAGTCTTTAAAGGCCAAGATTTTTATGGGACCCGAACAGTATTTAAAACAAAAGTTTTAATTAAAAAACCAGACTTTGAAAGTTGATATTTCATTTCATTTGATTTCAACTTTTGGACCAACAAATTTTTAAACAATTTTGCATATCAAACAACAAAAACATTAAATAAGAAGTAATAAAAAATTATGCGACTTTTAAAAATTCTTAATTAGTTTGAAAATTTTATCAAATATTTTTTAGTTTCGAAATTAGTACAAAAATATGTATTTACATGTGCTAGTGACTCTTTGGAAAAATCAATGAAAATTTTGCGAATTTTCTGAATTCACAAGCGGCTGAAAATATTTTCGAAATTAGTTTCTCCAAATTTTTCGAATTTAATTTCGAATTTTTTCGAAAATTGTTGCATTCTTGTGGACGTTTTCTTAATTTATCAGTGGCTGAAAATATTTTAGAAATTAGTTTCTCTGAAGGTTTCTTCAAAATTTAAAAAATCGTCAGATTTTATAACATTATTATCTAGTGAAAATTTTCGAATATACTTACACAAGATTTCTGAATAAGCCCTAAATAATTATTTATTTTTTTTTAAAGCTTTAAAAGGTTATTTTACGGTTTAAAATAAATTTTCGAATTTTTCGAAAATATTTTCAAAAAATAGTTTCTCTGAATTTTTCGAACTTAATTTCGAGTTTTTTTTTCCAAAATTTCTGTATTCTAATGGAAGTTTTCTGAATTTATCAGTGATTGAAAATATTTTGGACATTAATTTCTCTGAAGTTTTCTTAAAAATTTGAAAAATCGTTCGATTTTATAGTAAAAATTTTCGAACCTGCTTACACTATATTTCTGAATAAGCTCCTAATCGTTATTAAATACATTTTAGGATTTAAAAATACTTTTCGAATTTTTCGAAAATAATTTCGAATTTTCGAAAATTGCTTTCGAAGCAAGCATTAAGTCTAATGCAACTTCATAAACAATTTAAAAATGTAATTTTTTATTAAATATATTAAAAATACAATTTATGTGCCAAAAATGGAAATTCGAGTTTCCAAATTATTTTAAATGCAGCAAAAAAATTCAACAGTTTATTTTCAAGCTTAAAAGGATACATATGAATTTTGCGAAACTAATTTCGAATTTTGGGAAATTGCTTTTGAACCTAGCAACAAGTTGAATACGACTTTCTAAACAATTTAAAAATTTAAAAACTAAAGATTTGTAAAATTTAAGCCCCAAAAATTCAAAATCGAGTTTTTTAAATGCTGCAAGAGCTTCGAAAATTCATTTTGCAGCATAAATGATATGTTTAAATTTTTCGAACTTAATTTCGAATTTTTCGAAAATCCTGAAATTTTTATTTATTCGTAAGTTATTGCTAGTGAAATAATTTTAAAGCTCTTAAAAGTTATTTTTCCAGCCCTAACTATGTTCGAATTTTATTTTTTTTTTTTTTATAATTGGCAAAAACCATTTTAAGTTTCTAAGTTTTTGCTGTTGTTTAATTTTCAAAGCTTTAAGAGGTAACTTTTACTTTTAATTTTTTTATGGTTAAAGCCTCTGTACTCTGTTCACAATTTCGTGCGAAATGCTGTCAAACTACATATAAAAGTATTTGGTGTGAAATATTTGCGAAATAAATTCGCAAAAGTAGTACTCTGTTCTTGTTGTGAAAAACACGTAAAATCATGTGTTTCCATGCAAAATTAGTCTGGCATCATTTTAGTTTAGCTGCGAAACAACATGAGCAGTGCTTTTTTCGCACGGAATTTTAACAATGTTGCATACTTTCAAGCAATAAAAGCAAGAAATTTATTAAAAAAACCGCGAGTTGGGGTACATTTAGTACATGTAAAATTTTTCACGCGAAATAATCAATGGTGCTGAAAATTTTTCACAACTTTGAACAGAGTACCAGTCTTAAGGTAATGTTTCCTTAGAGTCTATGTCTTGCATTTTAATTTGAACTGGGAATTAAGGAAACCAGAAGTTGCTTTCAACGCATACCCTACTGTAGTCAATTATGTTGTGTTTCAAGTTCTTTTTTTTCTGGTCACCAAAACAATAAAATTCATGTGTTTCTTGCCCTTAAAGCTTAAAGGAGGCGGAGGAGGAGTAGCTGTATGAGAAATACTGTTTTCTAATTACCCTCCTCATGTTTTTTATTCGCATTTCCTTTTTCATCTTATTTTTATTTCTTTTTTTTTTTGGTGCAAACAAGTGCTACTAATTTCCTATCTTAATTAACTAAAATACGTTTATTTAAAATTGACACCTGTTTTGAAAGAGTGTGCTGCATGTGTTTGTACTGTTAATAAGAAATGCTCATTAAAATGTTATTTGCTTGAGTAAAAGTATGGGAAACCTTATAATGGATTTAATACAGGAATTACAATTTAATATAAATGCAAGAAGCAATTGCATAAGAAATATGTATGTATGCCAGGAGACAAGGAAAATCTTAAAATATGTAGTTTGTCTAAAATTAAAATTGACAAGGTCTGCAAAACGATCAAGGAAAAAAATTGATAATCTGACACTAAATTTATTTTTTATGAAATCGTTTGAGAAGCCAATACTTGCGAAATGTTATAAGCAAACATTTTTTTAAAAGGAATAATGCCAAAATATTTAAAAGTAATATTAAAAAAATATATTTTACAAGCTTAAATTGTTTTTAAAGAAATTATAAAAAAATATTTTAAAATAATTTAAAAAAAAAATATGTTTAACCTTAAGCTACTCTTGCGGAAAATTGAGTCAAGTACTAAAGCAACCTGATGTCCCAAAAGAGAAGTTTTAATTCACTTCACCTACCGACTCTCTCCGCTAAAGGCATATTTTTTAAACAGAGTGCTTTGCAGTTTAATTCTGCATTTTAATGCGATAATAGAGAAAATTGGAGGCAACCTTGAGATATTTATATTGATTTTAATACTAAGCAAATGAGAATTACAAGACATATTTCTGGACAGAGTGTTTGTTGTAGATTTTAATACTAAGCATATGAGAATAAAATATTTAAAGAATTTCTAAAGTATTTTGTTATTAATATTCTTTCAAACGAATATTTTTCATTGATGACATTTTGCTTTAATAAATTTTTTTTCACATGACCTCATTTCACTAAAGTGTGTGTTTCAATGTGTAAACAAAGAAAACATTTTAAATTAAACTCTCTGGTGTAGCAAAGAAAACTTGAAAAAAAAATTCTTTTTTTAACTGCCTTAACATGACATTTGCTGAAACTTTCTTTTTTTGCTTGTTTTTTTTTGGTTTTTGTTTCCAACTTTCCACTTCAGTTGAGTTCACTTCATTTAATATTATCCCAAAAAATCCCTGGAAACTGTTACATATACAATTACAGTGATACAAGCATTAAGTATATATATGTTTTAGGGTTGAGAAGAATTTGCTGAAGATGATGGAATTAATAGTGACAGACCACTCGACTTTAGGGACAGTTCAAGGTAAGGATTAAGTGAGATTTATTAGGAAGTAACTGTTCTGTCAGGTTTTCTTTTAGTCTCAGTATCAATAATCTATACAAAACACTATTTATGTTTTTTTATATCAGAATTTTTGTTCTGTGACATATGACGTCATACGATTTCGAATGTAATTGCAAAATCTTTCTATAGAGTTTAATACAGCATTTACACTTGCATTAAATCTGGCAGATTTCAATTAAAATCTTTAACTAAATCTGTACCGTTTGCACCCACCCAGTTTTTTACACCCAGAAATTTATTCAGATTTCGTATCCAAGACAAAAACCATTGACTGACATTTTCCCTAAACTACAACCAAGCAACTGCAATTTAGCCAATTCACACACCTTTTTAACTACAGCGGTTAATTTTTTTTAGTACACTTTTGAAAGAAAACCAGTTGAATCTAGTGGCGAAGTAGATTTTGTGTTGTACGGGAAATCTACTCGAAAGCGTATATATTTTACTCGAAATCTCGTAAGTACTTGATTTTGCTCGGATGTGAACATTTTCAAATGCTTTAATTTTCTTGCTTATTTTCATACATTTTAAATCAAATATCATTATAATCTAGACCCTTCAAAAAGGCTTTTGTACTCACGCTCTTCTAAGTAAAGCCTGGTACGGAGTTCAAAAAATAATCATGTAGGCTTTTGTGTAGAATTATGTTTGCATACATTCACATTCATTTATTTTTGAATTTACAATACACAAAAACACTAAAAAAATAATCACAATTTGATGAAAATTAGAAATGTCTAAAATTCCTTGACCAAACAATTTTATGAACATTAATTTTTGTTTCAGTTGACTGAAAGAAGCTCCACTTATATTTATGACATCCCTAAGATAGGCAATAAATTTCAAACATTCCGTGTACTCTTCTTTTGAAAGTCCTTACTAGCAAATGGAATTTTTTTTATGAATTTATGTACATACAATTTGTATGAGAACCTGAAATTACGTATGAACTCCTTACCAGGCTCAAAGTAGAATATTACTTATAATTATTAACTATCAGGCATGATCATGCGTGAGTCAACTTAACAACATGAGCGTTGCGCCCATCTCTAGCTATTTTCCATAGTTTTTCTTACGAAGAAAGTTTTAATAACTCCCATTAAGAAATTTTATATTGTGCAAGAATGTCAAAAACATGTTGTTGGAAAACTTTTTCTATTACGAAGGGAAAAAAGTACATACTACTAACTTTATACAATTTATTTTAAGCTTGAAAGTATGCAACAGATTTGAGCAAAACACTTGGGCTCGTGGGACCATAATAAACTGATGAAGAATATTAATTGAATATTTTACAAGAACTTTATGTATTTTTATGTCGAATTTCTTTTTTATAACTTAACATAAATTTACTGTATTAGGGCTTTCTTTGCACATAAAATATTTAAGTTCTCGTACAGGCATTGATTACAGATTAATTTTCATGTAAGAGATAATTAAAAAGTGCAAAAGAAAAAACTAGTGAACTTTGCACGAAATAGGTCACAAAATGTAGATTTACTTGACAAAAATAAAAAGATCATGATGCATACAAAATGAACCTGCCCGCACACTTGCACACTTTTACACATTCATTAAATGTTCTACAAATGCCCACCAGTAGGCCTCTTTAAACCTTCAACTACTTACTCTCTACTTTTATTGGTTTTAACGAGTAACTAACTGCCTACTGTTCTTGCTTGTGTTTGTTATATCTCTCTCTCAGCAGCACACTTATGAAAGGTAAGTGAGTAAAGGTGTGTGTGTGTGTGTGTGTGTAAAGTGTGCATTCACCGTTGAATTGTTTGTCTGTTTTTTGTTGGTGCCGTAGTATTACAATATTTTTTCCCGTTTTTTTTGGGGTTTTTTTGTGTGTGTTGTAAAAACATTGTTGTTACAAAAAGTTTACCTTGTCATGTGGCATTGGGTACAAAAACAAACAGAAACACACAACAGCACCTCAATGAAAATGTGTTGCTTTCTTTAGCATGCATTGAAAGTTAAATGACAATTCAACGCGGCTCAAACTGAATGAATGCAAAGATAAAAAATTTAGTGTTCAAGAATGTGTTCGTATGTATGTATGTGTGTGTGTGTGTGTTTGTGTGACTGCATAAATCCAAGTTAATGATAATGGGAGTGTTGCCAATTCATTTTTTTTAAATCACATTTAAGAAATTTACTAAACTTTTAAAATGAATTTGAAGGCAATACTCGTACAACATAATAATAATTTTTAATATTTTTGTTGCATATTTACCCAAAATTAATATTTAATTAAATTTTTTAAAAGTTTTTTATTGTATTATTACGCAACTCAATGTGTAACCCAAGTTATGCAGCAATCGGATAAGTAAAAAATCATATAATAAAAGAGAAAAATTTAGGGGGTTACCACCTCCCACTTTTTTTTGACAATGCGCGCAAATGGAAGTTAAAGCCTTTCAGACAAAAAATGGATTATCAAAAACATACATAAGAAACTACCCACGAATCGATAACCTGATCCTTTTGCTGCAGACGGTTGAAAATGAAGAGAGTTGCATATAATTTCAATCGATTAATTTTAATTGACTATTCCAATAATTTCAATACCATTGGAAAACAAGAAATCTTTAGAAGTACAATATTGTTTTTAAATTGTAAAGAACCTACCTGCCCATTTCACTAATATTATCCCTTAATTTTGGCAGATTATTCGAACAACTAAAGCTTCTAATAATTGATAAAATTGATTTGCCCTTTACAGAAGGAAAATACTAATACAAATTTTGTAATAATATCAAGCGATTAAACAAATAATCTTAATCGATTAATTTTTCCAGCTTCTTCGCATAGCTGGAAAACTTTTAAATGCATGAAAAACGCCAACAAACAAATAATTTTTATTTTCAAGTAACAAATAATTTTAATCGATTATTTTGGCAGATTATTCGAAAAACTAAGAATCTTGATATAAGAATAATATTTTTTTTTACTTTCTTATAATTAAAACTTTTCAGAAAGAAAATACTGGCAATAAAAAATATTAAAATTTCTATAGTTTCAAACATTTAAAGGTATAATTTTAATCGATTAATTTTTCCAGCTTATTCGAATAACTGAAAAAGTTTTAAGTGCCGGAAAAACGCCAACAAATAAATAATTATTTTAAAGTCAAAAATTATTTTGATTGATTATTTGAATAATTTCAATCTATTATTTTGGCAAATTATTCGAAAAATTAATACATTAAAAATAATTATTTTTTTAATTTTTATAATAATAGCTTTATAGCAATAAAATACTACCAGTAAAAATAATAATATAAATTTAAAGTTGTTTCAAGCGATTTAACGAATAATTTTAATCGCATAATTTTTGGCGACTTATTCGAATCACTGAAAACTTTTAAACGCATGAAAAAATGCTAACAAACAACATAATAACAACATAATTTTAAGCGAATATTTGAATAATTTCAATCGATTATTTTGGCAAATTATTCGAAAAAAACTAAGACTCTTAATACATGACAAATCTTTTTTAAACTTTTTATAATGTTAACTTAAATAAAAAATTTTAAATTTTAAATAATTTCTAGCGATTTTTCGAATAATTTTAATCGATTAATTTTGGTGGCTTACTCGAATCACTGAAAAATTTTTAAATGCATGAAAAACGCTGAACAACAAATATTTGATTTAAAATAAAACATATTTTAAAGCGCTTATATGAATAATTTTAATCGATTATTTTGGCAGATTATTCGAAAAACTAAGACTCTTAATATGCGAAAAATCGTTATTTTTACCTTTTGTAATTATAACTTTACAGATAGAATATTACACAAATAAAAAAATTTAAATTTAAAATAACTTCAAGCGATTAATCGTATAATTTTAATCAGTCGAAAAGATACCGAGTTATAAAGTAACAAAGAAACCAAATCTTAAGACGAATTGATAAACTGGTTGAAAAAATTCCCAATAAAGAACAGCTAAACATAATAACAGGCTTAAAATTTTTTTTTGATAAATACTTAATTTGAGGGAAAATTTATGAAAAAAAAAAATCTTTAAAGTACTGGACTTTAAGGTACCCATAGACTAGGCAATATTATTGAGTACCTTATTGCTATTATTATTGTCGTAATGTTCCACACTATTCAATAAATAAAAAAAAAATATATGGCTTTCTTACAATGTACTTGTATTTAAAAGCAAACAAAAACTCACACACATAAGAGTTTAAGAAATTTTAAAAGAGATTTTTTTTCGTAATATCGTGCCATAACCGTCAAAAAATCTTAGGCGACATTATTTTATAACTTAATTTTTTGACCAAAAATCTATTATATTATATTATATATACATATATTGAAGTCCGTTAAAAAAATACAAAAATAAAATTTAGTGACTTAATTGGAAATAATTATTGTGCAATGTTGTGAAACACATTACAAAATATTTCTTATTGCGCAATATAACTCAAAAGACTTATGATTTTATGCAATATATTGCTCCATGTACCAACAGGCAAATTTATTGTACAATATCAATTATTGCACAATAATATTGCAAATGTGTGGGTACCTTTATTTAAAGTAATAAGTCTTAAGTTTCTATGTTTATTTTCAGTAATTTTCAACAAAAGAATGTAAAAAAAAAAATAATATTATTAAATAAAATTAAAGTTAAGTTCTTTAATTTATGTTTAAATGAAATTCGAATGGTTTAATTTTTTTAAGCTAATATACGAGTACATATATAATATAGCTTAGAAAAAATATTATTCAAACACTTTTTTTCTGTTACATTTATAAACAACAAGATTAAAAAAAATCTCGAATTATTTTTACTTGTTAACACGAAAATGCCTTTGAACCTTTCTTCCAAAAGAAGAGCGTTATACTCGTATATAAAAATTAAAAAAAAAAAATCACAAGTACAGATCACAGTGTCCTTCCAAAAAAAAGCAACAATGAACCAAAAGTAAAATAATTGCTTTTAAAAATACCTTAAACAGACCATTGTTTCCTTTGCATGCTTCCCAAAAAATACTGACAAAGTCTTAACAATAAAGAGTTTTTGTTCTTATCTTTTTCCTTTTTTTAGTTGTCTTTTAGACTTTGAATAAAGGAAATGGCGCTTGCATGAAACGTTTTCACTTTATTTGCTACTTCAACAATAAATACTTTCAAGTCATGCTTTATACTTATGACTAAAAGAAAAAGAGAAAAGAAAATGCTTAAAAAGGAATTTAAGGCGGAATGTTTGTTTTTATTTAACATGTTAATGGGGTTAAATATTTTTTTTTTTTTTTTTTTTTTTTGAGGGGAGTATATAAATATTTATGTATTATATTGTTTTTGGTTGCCCACATATACTGAATTTCTTTTCTACGTACTTATACTTATTTACTTCCTTTTTTTTATTGTTATAGTCCTCCTCCAGCCTAACCATGAGCAGCTTGAGCTTCACTTGTTTTACACTTTTTGCCGTAGAAAAAGCATAAAAAAGTGGGAGAAAAGTAATATTTTTTAATAATTTATATATTAATTTCAGTTCTTGTTATCGAATCACACATTATTTTATATTGCCCTGCAAACATTTTTCTATTGCAAAAGCCACTAAAATTAAATTAGTCATGATGATGATGCTATTTTCTTTAACTACACTCCAGGCAATCCTTCAGTGGCAAAAATTAATCCCTGTGGATATTTTAGGAATTTTTTTTCACAATAATTTTATATTTTAGGGACTTGTAACGTATTAGAATACGAGAGTTACAGGCTTTATATGTATAGCCTAAATTATTTAAGTGATTATAAATACAAAGACAAAAAGCACGAGAGTAAAGCCATGCGAATGTTAAAAGTTTTTGAGAGTGTGTGCAGGTGTGTGTGTGTGTGTGCACGTGCGTGCAGTGGTTTTCTTTTCAACAATATTTAAGTTATATTTTCTTTAGCTGCACTCCAGGCAATCCTTAAAAAATAATAAATAATCGTTGTGGAGGTTTTAGGTATTTTTTCGTAAATTTTATATCTTAGAAATCTATAAGGTATTAGAATACGAGAATTACAAAATTTATTTATATGCATATTCTAGCTGTTTTGGGTGAGCGTAAATACAAAGAAAGCAAGCGAATTGAAAAGCAGTGAGAATAAAAAAAGATTTTTGAGAGTGCATGCGTGTGGGTGTGTGTGCATTAGAAATGAGCGATTCAGCGATTTGTTAATAATGTTGTTTCTATTGAAATTGAAATCGAGGTCACGGTTTAACTGACTTGAGCTCTTTTATTTCAAAAGTATTTTACCTTAATTGGTAACTATTTTATTAACTCTGGTTTTAGACTCGGCAGTTTTTCTTGCTCAACTTTTGATTTTATAATGAGAAAGAAAAAGATAGGTATACAAAAGGTATACATATATTACTTTCTCAACTCTCTCATACAAAATCAAAAG
Organism: Nowickia ferox; assembly: GCA_936439885.1. Taxonomy (NCBI): domain Eukaryota; kingdom Metazoa; phylum Arthropoda; class Insecta; order Diptera; family Tachinidae; genus Nowickia; species Nowickia ferox. The sequence continues at coordinate 6,244,038 of OW387025.1, read as the reverse complement.
TTGAGCAACTAAAACTGCCGAGTCTAAAACCAGAGTAAGCCTGAGGTCTTTTTTGTTTTGTTATGGAGAGTAACAAGAGAGAACAAAATAGCAACCAACTGTTTTGACTTATTGACTATTGACATTAAAGAGATAGAGAAAGAGAGATTGAGAGAAAAAGAAAGAAACAGAAAGAGAGTTAGGGAAAGAGGGATGGGGAAAGAAAGGAAAATAAAGAGATAAAAAAGAGCAAGCAACTCTTTTGACTTAATGATGAAACAGAAAAAAGTCTGCAACTTCAGGAAAATCGCTCCCAAATTAATAAAGCCCATAATAACATCGTCGGCAGTAACTTCAAATGCTCTATAATTTTTGTTTTATTTTCTTTTGTGCTTATTTTTCTTTGCAGTTTTGTTTACAAAATGTATGAAATTTATTGAAAGTATGGTAACATTTTTAAGAGAATAAGTACTTATATATGAGAGCATAAAAAAAAACGCTCTCAAAATAAAATAGATTCTATCTCACGACTGCTTTCTGCGGCTGCTTTTTTGTGCCAATTTGTATGGAAAATGTGTTTATGCCGGTATTCTGTTCAATCATTTATTGAATATTGATGTAAAAGAGACAGTGAAAAAGAGAGAGAGAGAGAGAGAAAGAAAGAGAAAAAGTGATTGAGATAGAAAGATAAATAGAGAAAGAGAGACATAGAAAGATAGTTGTAGAAACCAAGTGAAATAGAGAGAGATAGAAAGAGAGACAGATAGAAGAATAGAGAGCATAAAATTGCAAAAATAGAAATGTTGGCGCTGCAGCCTTATGTCACCAATTATAAACAATTTCCGGTAAAAAGATGGAAGATATAAAAAAAATCAAGGTAATCTCTGAGCTCTATTTACTGTAAATTAAACATACAATAATAAATAATCTTGAGCATATTTGATAAATTTAGTCAAAGTAGTGACTTCAATCACGGTAACACTTAATGATATACATATGTATTTCTCCACTCTTTGTGTCAGTATTGTTATGAGTTTCTTACGGTATTAAAATGTGTATTATGATGAATTTGTAAAAGTCTGTATAAAACAAACATCTGTGGGAGAAGAACAGTGGGAATATGACTTAAGTAGCCCACTCATCCAAGGCAAGTATTGTAACTTAACAAATAGATTAAAAACAAAGAACATTTTCAAATAGCCCTTAAAAGTTTCTTCTGTTATTTAACAAATAATCCAAGAAAAAAAGTAATAACAAACTTCAGCTTCACGTAGGACTTTTATTTACTTTCTTTTAGTGTTTCTTTTGCGTGCTTGTAATTTAATAAAAATCTATCAAATTTACATAAAACATTCGAATAAACTTTTCTCTCTGCTGCGGCTGCTGCTGCAACCCGCGCAAAGGTAGAAAACTTTTAGCAATTATAACTGAATTAATCAGAAAATCATCATAAAATTTCCATTATAATAATAAACCATAATATTGGCCATAAAATGCTAAAACAATCACAAATGAATTTTGACTGGGAGCAAACACACAAATTTGCCTGAAGGAAAACAAAACTCAGCAAATAACAAGCAAGTAAATAAAGAAATTAAAAAGAAAATGTTAACGTAGGAAAGAGAAATGTTCAAAACGAAACGAAAAACGAAAGGTCACAGAGTGTGAGCTAATGAACTAATGAATGCTACTCTTAGGGTTTGAAAATTTCATTAATAAAATTATACACAATGAAAGCTTTGAAATACTAAAATTTTTTTACTGTTTGAAGCAGTAAATTTAAGTAATTTTAACGAAAATAATGCAAAACAAGTTTTTCTTCTGTTAAAGAATAACTTGTAATAATTTTTATTGAAAATAGCAAAAACTAAATAAAATAGCAAAAAAATTAGTTTTTCAACAACAAAATTTTTTTGTTTAATAAGATGAAAAATTATTTATTTTTTGTTAAAAATATACTAATAGTAATTTTTATTTGAAATAGCAAAACAAGTTAAAATAGCAAAAAAAAAATATTACTACTTTTTCAAATAGCAAGATGATGTTATTTTATTACCTTAACGGAAATAATACAAAACTAGTTTTTTTAATATTTTGTAAAATTTCTTTGTTAAAAAAGTATTTGTAGCAATTTTATTTAAAATAGCAAAAAATTTCAAATAGTAAAATATTTTTTTTTCAGTAAAAAATAACTTATATTTTTGTTATTTAAATATTTTGCCAAATATTTGTGTAAGCAAATGCAAATAGCAATTTTTTATTTAAAATAGCAAAAAAAAAAAACTAAAATATCAAAAATATCAGTTTTTCAGGAACAGAACTATTTTTGTGGGTTAATAGTAAGAAAAATACTTTTATTTAAGTATTTTGCAATATGATTGGTATAGAAAAATGCTAAAAGCAATTTTTTAATTAAAATAGCAAAAAAGCTAAAATAGCAAAAATATCAGTTTTCAGGAACAAAACGTATTTTTTTATATAATCGGCTGAAAAATAGTTTATTTTAGATAAATAGCAAAATACTTTTGTGAAAAAGATACTAATAGCAAATATTATATGAAATAGCAAAAAAGTTAAAATTGCAAAAAATGACTACATTTTCAAGCAGCAGGATTATGTTAGTATCCACTCAGAAATAATACAAAACAAATTTTTTTCCCAATATTTTGCAAAATTTCTCTGTAAAAAATACTTCTAGAAGTTTTTATCTAAAATAGCAAAAAAGCTAAAATAGCAAAAATATTTGTTTTTCACGAACATAACTAATTGTTGGGGTAATAGTAAGAAAAATACTTGTAATTTAAGTATTTTGTAATAATTCCAATATCAGTAGCAATTTTAATTTTAAGTAGCAAAAAATTTGAAATAGCAAGAATGTCATTTTCAGAAATAAACCTAAGTTTTTGGTTTGACATAAGATAAAATTCATGTTTTTGAAATATAAATTGAAATAAAGTCCGAATAATACTTTTTATAACAAATACTATGACTTGAAATATTTTTAAGCAATTACAAGACTGACCTCGTAACATTTCTACACATAATCATTTTAGTAAAAATAATAATAACAATTGAAAATAACAAATAACAAAAGACTAACTAATCGATGTTTTGTTTTACTTCTTGTTTCATTTCCCAGTTTCTTGCTTGCCAGTCTCCCCTCCTCACTTCCTTGGATTTTATAGCAAAAGAAAAGAAAAGTATACCTTAAGGTAAAAAGAAATCGCCCCTAAAAGTGCAAACAAAACGTGTCCAAGCCATGTGAAATGTGAAATATAAAATTCTCGAAAGAAATTTCCAACAGCAAATGAGAATAAAGAAAATTTAGTTATAAATTCCTGTGCAATAAAAATTAATGAGAGAGAAGCGAAAAAAAATCAATATATAAAACATCAGCAAATAAAAATATAAAAAAAGTAAAGAGCAACCCAAGCAGAATCTTTCTTTATGTCCATGATTTACAACGACGTGTAAGGAACTTGTTGTCTAAGAAATTAAAGAAACATCTCAACTTGTTATTGCTGCTTTAACTTTATAGCATTTTAAACTGGTAAGTGGACTTTTAAGAATTTTATTTATTTCTGAATATATATTTTTTCTGATATAAAAAAAAACTAATTACTAGGAACGCAAAACTCTTAAAAGACTGCTGAAAATACTTAAATCATTTATAGCAAAAACAAAAAAAAGAGTAAAACGAAAAAAGTTTTGAAAAGTCAATTAAAATTTTTTGTTAATTAGCAAAACTAAGGAAGCATTAACATGTTTGGTAGTATTTTTGTGGCTTTAAAAAGAAATTATTGAAGTATATATAAATCACATATAAAAAAAATTTAAAACTATGTGAAAACCATTTCAAATGCTTATGAAATATTTGCTATCGCTAAATTAACTCAAAAATCGTTTAAAAAAAAAATTATAATTTTTTATATGTTGATAATTTTTCTTTGACCTTAGAAATTTTATATATTTGTTTTCTCTTAATCATTATGACCTTTTGGGCCTGATTAAGAGAAAACATAATTTTTTTATAGTAAAAGACTATTTCTAAGGTCTACAACTTTTTTTTAACCATATACGACTCCAAAAGATTTCTGATGAAAATTTTACTCCAATATTTAAAAAAAGTACTAAAAATACTACTATTTAAGAAAAAAAAAAACAATATAAGAAACCTAAACTTTTTTTAAGCCTAAATGACTCCAAAATTCCATGAAACAAACTATTTTTAATGAAAATATCATTCCGATATTTTCAGAAAAAAGTATTAAAAATACTACTATTTTTTATAAAAAACAATTTTTTTTTAAACTTTTTTTAATCAGTGACCACTTTAAATTTTCATTAATATACTTATTTCTGATGAAAATATCAATTTAATTGTTTCTGAAAAAAAGTATTAAAATTACTACTATTTTTTAAAAGACACTTTTTTTAATTTCGCTTCAAATTCTCATTAGAATGTGTATCTTAAGACTTAAAAATTATATCTATTAAAAATATTACTCCTATTTTTTTTAAAAAAGTACTAAAAATACTACTTTTCTTATAAGATAAGCTCTAAAGTCTGAAATTTTTTTTATCACAGATCACTTCAAACTTCCTTTAAAAAGTGTATCTTTAGACTTACAAAATATTTCTGATAAAAACATCACTGCGATATTTAAAAAAAAAGTATTAAAAATACTACTATTTTTTAAAATAAATTTTCTTAAGTCTAACCTTTTTTAATCTTCTTTTTTTAAGGTTTACATCTTTTTGTGTAAAAATATCACTTCGATTTCTTTCTGAAAAAAGTACTAAAAATACTACTAGTTTTTAATAAATTTTTTTAAAGTCTAAAATTTTTTTTAACATTGATCACTCCAAATTTCCATTATAAAGTGTTTCACTCCTATTTTCGTAAAAAAAAGTATTAAAAATACTAATTTTTTTAAAACCGTTTATAAAGTCTAAATATTTTTATCATTGATCACTTAAAATTTCCATTTAAAATTGTATCGTAAGTCTGCAAAAGTATTTCTGATAAATCTATCACTACGAGTTTTTCTAAAAAAAATGTATTAAAAATACTACTATTTTTAAAAACTCAATTTCTAAAGTATTTAATCATAGATTTATCCAAATTTCTATCAAATATTATATTTGAAGAATTACAAACTATTTATGATAACAATATCACTTTGATTGTTTTCTTAAAAAAGGACTAAAAATACTACTATTTTTTATAAGACAATTTCCCCAATTTCACTCCAAATTTTTAGTAGAAAGTGTATTTTAAGACTAAAAAACAATTTCTGATAAAAATATCATTCCGATATTTTTCTAAAAAAAAAGTACTAGAAATACTACTATTTTTAATAAAACAATTTCTTAAGTTTAAATTTTTTTTAATCATATATTACTTCAAATTTGCATTAAATATATTTTTTAAGACTTAAAAACTACTTTTGATAAAAAAGTTATTCCTCGGATTTTTTTCTCCTAAAAAAAGTATTAAAAATACTACTATTTTTATTTAAAAAAAGCTTCCAAGGTCTTAATTTTTTTTTATCATTGATCATTCTAAATTTCCATTAGAAAGTGTTTTTTAGGACTTATAAACTATTATTTGGCTCTTATTTTTTTTTCTCAAAAAAAAGTATTAAAAATAGTACTATTTTTTTCTAAAGTCTAAATTTTTTTATCATCACTCCCAATATCCATTTTAAAGTGTATTTCAAGTCTCACCAAGTATTTCTGTTAAAAATATCACTCCGATTTTTTCTAAAGGAAAGTATTAAAAATACTACTAATGTTTATAAATTAATTTCTAAAGTTTGCCATTTTTTTTATTGGAATTTTTTATTTCTGCTAAGAATTTGTTGTTTAAACATAAAGTGGTTACAATTAATTATTGTTAAATTATTTTTCCAAGTGTTGTTTTATTGCAATACTGGCAACAATCTAAATAAACTGCACATAAAAACGTAATAACAAAATTTACAACCAATACTTTTTTTTAGTTACAGCTGTTAACAGTTTTTGCCAACAATTCAGCAATAAATAAGTAAATAAAAAGTTGTTGCCTTGTTGTTTTTCTTCTTATTTTTTATTTTTGGAATGTGGTTTAACAACTATTTTTCAAGTTTTCACAAACTTTTCCCCAATATAAAAAGACTGCTATAGCAAGTATAAAATAAAATAAAACTGAATGCTAAAAAAACTATAATATCAAAAATTTTGTTTCGGAATATGTTGTATGTGTTTCCATATTGCTTTTGTCTTCACTTTCCAAACAAAATTTTTCCTGGGTTTAGTTTCCACCCCTTTTTTTAAAGTTATAAATTGCATATAATCGAAATGAAAAACTGTGTCATGGAACAACAAATATCCTCCAAGTGGAGATGAGACACATGAAGCGACAGAGCAATTGGACTTGCAACTTTATACCCCAATTCTTGGGTTTGACTTTTTCTTTTTTTGAAGCTAAAAACAATTGATAAATGGAGAAAATTAGGAAATATTATCATACATTAAATATAAAAAAAGGAAAAACTAGAGCAAAACTACAGTAGTAAAACTGTTGCAAATAAAATGATTTAATTTAAGAGAAAGTAAAGGGTAAGTAACCAAAACACAAGGCCAACTAGTGAGTGGTAATTTTGAAAGAAAATGATTTTCTATGCTTTATTTAAGAATATAATAATAACAATAATTTCGCTAATTGCAGCGATAATTACAGATTACAGATATGAGCCTTTGAATATATTAAACGCTACTTTTTTTAAATAGCAAATAGTACAACCTCTCGAAAAAAGTATCAAAAATACTACTTTTTGGTAGAAGTAGTAAAAATACTACTTTTTTTAAAAGTAGTAAAAATACCTCTTCTTTAAAGTATTAAAAATTTTTCATTTTGTAAAAAGTAGTAAAAAATACTTCTTGGTAAAAGTAGTTAAAATACTACTATTTTTAGGTAGTAAGATTTTACTTTATAAAAAGTAGTAAAAATACTACTTTTCGGTAAAAGTTGTAAAAATACTACTTTTCGGTAAAAGTTTTAAAAATACTACTTTTTTAAAATACTACTTTTTGATAAAAGTAGTAACAATACTACCTATTTTTAAATTTGTAAAAATTTTACTTTTTATAAAAAGGAGCAAGAATTTTACTTTTAATAAAAAGTAGTAAAAGTACAATTTTTTTAAAGTAGCAAAAATTTTACTTTATATCAAATGTATGTAGTTAAAAAAAATACTTCTTTTTATTAATTTATAAAATTTTATTTATAAAAAGTAGCAAAAATACATGTTTTCGTAAAAAGTAGTAAAAATTCAACTTTTTGGTTAAAGTAATACAATTACTTTTTGGTAAGAGCAGTAAAAACACTACTTTTTTTGAGAGTAGTAAAAATTTTACTTTGTATAAAATGTAGTTAAAAACAATTTTTTAAAATACTATTTTCTTAAGTACTAAAAAAAGTAGTAAAAATACTATTTTTTGGTAAAAATACTACTTCTTTGTCAAATTAGTAAAAACACTACTTATTTTTAGTAAAAATTTAACTTTTTATAAATAGTAGTAAGAATTTTACTTTTTATTTAAAGTAGTAAAACTACTATTTAAAAAACAAGTATTAAAAATACTACTTCCTGCGAAAAGTTGAAAAAAAGCTACTTTTTGGTAAAAGTAGTAAAAATGGAATTTTTTTTGAAAGTAGCAAAAAATTTTACTTAGTATAAAATGTAGTTAAAATACTACTTTTTTAAGTAGTAAAAATTTTAATTATTATAAAAAGTAGCAAAAATACTACTTTATGTAAAAAGTAGTAAAAATACAACTTTTTGTAAAAAGTAGTAAAAACACTACTTTTCGGTAAAGGAAAAGTAGTAGTAAAAATACTACTTTTTGGTAAAAGTAGTAAAAATACTACTTTTTGGTAAAAGTAGTAAAAGTACTACTTTTTGTAATTGAAACTTAATAACTTCCGATCTAGCGCAGATTAATTTACGGGCGAACTACAACCATCCCACTGGTATGAATTTGGCAATCGGAAAGTGTATACTGTAGTGGAAGAAATTTTATAAATTGGAAACGTTGTTAAAAAAAGGCGCTAAACATTCCATATCCGTTCCTTCCATACTTTTCGAAAGTGCAACTATAGAATTAAGTTCAATAAAATTTATTTCCAGATTGTTTCCTACATGTAGAACAAGTACTTCCTATGTCTTGCTTGATATTGATATCATTAACTGCATTATTATTATTATTATTATTATTATTTAACAAAGAATTACATAAAAATCTCAGGCAATGCATATATTCCTTTGAGCAGCTATACACACACACAGGCACACTCACAAATGCAAAACGTTCAAACAATGGAGCTTCCTTCCTTGTCTTGCACTCTTTAATTTTTATACAATAAAAACATTCACAATTCAATAACTGAGCATAATTTTATTCTTCGTTTATGTAAATAAATTATCTTGTTTGCTGTGCATGTGTTTGTACATACGAGTATATTGTTTTATCGTATAAAAGTGAGTGCGTGTGTGTGTGTGTTTTCATTTCACATTTGCATATATTTGTATGTACGTTTGCTTATTTCGTCTCTAAGCAAATATTTACTTTCTTTTGTCATAAGGTACAGTTTGTCAGCTAACTATATGCAAAATTTGAAAAAAAAAACAAAACTAGAAAACAACTTTAATTTCTAGCGTAAAATATTAATGAAGGTGTTGAATTTTAGACTAAAAATGATCAAGTTATTAGTATTTACCAGTTTATGCTTTCATCATTCTTCCTTGAATTTAGGGTCAAGGGCTTTTATTATTTTCCTTTTTAGAGTTTATATAATATTATAATTAACGAAGAATAATTTTTAATTATCAAAAATTTTTTTAGTTGAAGGTTTTTCTTTTTGTTAAGAGTTTTTAGACAAACTGTATGCATGCTTTTCATTATCTTTGCGCGTATGTATGTGTGTGTGTGTGTGCACTTTTCGTTTACATTTGAAGTAATTTACTGGAATAATGATGTTTTTATATAAAACAATAATAAAATAATAACAAAATTAAAGAGTGTTCGTTCAACCAGAAACGCGTGTGGCAAACATGGCAACACTTAAATGCCACATGACCACAAGTTGTAGTGTAATTTTGCCACATTGTGTATTTGCATTTCTTTTGTATTAATTAGGAAGAAAACTATAAATTTTGCCCTTCAAATTTTATGAGCAGCAGAAAAAAAAGAAGGTAACGCAGAATAATATAAAATATAAAAAATTTTGATTCTTAATTATGCTGCGTTTTCTTTTAGAAAATATAGGAAACTGCCAAATTTTTACGAATTTTTTTTTTTTTTTTTTTTTTTTGATAAAGAGCTGTATCAAAAAATGTATAAATCACTAAAATTTTAAAAAGTAGCAAAAATACTACTTTTTGCAAAGTTAGTGGAAGGACAGTTCTTTATAAATGGTAGCAAAAATAAGATTAATTAGTGAAAAAAGGTAGTAAAAATACCACCTTTTTGAAAAAGTATTAAAAATACTCCTGCTAGAAAAAGGATGAAAAATAGCACAAAAGCTTTAAAAATGTATGTAGTAAAAATACTACTTTTAAAAGTTTTATCGTTGAGAAAAATATGCAACGCCAAATTATAAAATAAATACTTAATGTTGTAAAAAGCGGCAGAAATAAAAATTTTTAAGAACAATAAGTAAAATAAGGACTTTCGCAAAAAGTAGTAAATATACTATTTCTTTTTAAAAGGTAGTAAATATATTACTTTTTTGAAAATGGTAAAAAATAGTTTTTGGAAAAAGTAATAAACATACTAATTTTTTTAAAGTTATATGGTAGTTTTTAAGTTATAGCAAAAATACTACTATTGAAAAAAAGTAAAAATACTACGCTTTTAAAAATTCCTTATTTGACCTATTATTTTTAAAGCTTCTTTTATATTAAAATTATAGTAAAAAGAAATTTGTTTTGAATAGAAAGTTAAAATTATACATTTGAAAAAGGTAGTAGATATACTACTCTTTGGTAAAAGGTACAAAATTTTTTACTTTTTGGAAAAAGTAAAAGAAAATATTAATTTTTTAAAGTTATATAGTACTGCATAAGTTATAGCAAAAATACTACTAATTTAAAAAAAGAGTAGCAAAAAAATTACCTCTTTAAAAAATGGGAAAATTAATTTTAGTTTCAAATGGTAATAAAAATAAAACTGGTTTGAAAAGGTAGTTAACATTTGAAAAAGAGATACTAAATACACTACTTTTTGGAAAAAGTAGTAAATATATGAATTTTTAAATTATATTAAAAATACTACTCATTGAAAAAAAAGTACTAAAAATACTACCTTTTTAAAAACATGTAAAAGTACTTTTATTTTGAAAACTGTTTTAAGAAGTATTTAATAAAAATAACGTTTGAAAAAAGTAGTATATCCTAAAAAGAAGCACTAGAGCTATTGCCTTAAAAAAAGATAATAAATATTACTTCAACATTAAAAGTACTACTGTGCTTTATTAAAAAAGATTATTTTAAAAGGTAGTAAAAATACTGCTATTTCTGAAAAAAATTTCTTAAGCATAAATACAGGCTTCTTGTGCCAATAATTTAATAAATATTTTATGTTCTTGCCCTCTTGTTAAAACAAACAAATATTCCAATAAACTTTGTATTAAAAGAAAACAGAACACTGAACACAAAATTTAGTGGTACAAATCCAATCGATATACGAAAACTTGGAAATTTCTACATATCAACATATCAATAAAACACCAAGGGGCTCGTTTATAGTCTAATGTTATTTTGTAGTACAAATACTTTTGTACAAAATGACAATTAAGGTAGAAATGTACAGTTTCAAAATACCAAAAATTTGTTAGTGCAAAAAAAAAGCAAATACAGACCACTAAGCAAATGTAAGTAAAATGAAACATATGCTTAAGCATTGACAGGAAATGCCAATCAACTAGTTTTTGTTTTCCCATCATGGCTTCTCTAACATTTATATAATTGTGAGGCCAATGGCAGACAAGAACATGAAAATAAATATAAAAAAATAACGAAATAAAAACTGGCCTTGAAAAATGTTTTACTTATAAAATATTTCCTCTTTTCTGTGTCAATAATATTAAAAAAAAACTCCCACATATTAAATAAATTTCTCGTATATTTCATTATTTTCTTACTTGACCCCGTAAAGTATGTTACGAAAAATTCGCACAGATTTATGATACATTTCTTGTTCTTCTCTCTGGCTAGTGTGTGTGTGAGTGGGTTTGTTTTTGTAGCGTATGAGTGGGTGTTGGATGGGTGGTAATTATTGTTGTTGTTGCTGGTATTAGAAAGCAGAGTAAGCACAAAATCATAAATTTTATTGCATTTCGCTCTCAAGATTTCAAAAAAACAATCTGCTTGTATGCATGTGTGAGTGAATGTATTTTGTATTATTTTGATTCATTTGAATTGTGGAGCCATTAAAAGTCACATAAAGTATGGCGCCAAATCTAAACAAGTGGAAACAAAATTTCTATTTATTCTGTTTAACTTTTCAAGGAAACTGTGCAAGAATTGTTGGCTAAAGTAATATTCAAGATATGATTTTTAAAAAGTTCTTTAAGACAGTATAGTAATGATATTTATATGTAGCTGAGGTTCGTAGTTTGCTGTTAAATGAAGGTTATCTAATAAAAAGTTTTACTGTGGCAATATTTACTCGTAGCTTAAAAACATTTAATATAAAAATTTAATTTAATAAAATAATGCAGGCCATGTTTTTATAATATAATTTTTTTTTATATAAAAAGTTTAAACATTTAAAAAAGAAAGCTACATTTAAAAAAATTTTTTAAATAAAGTTATTGTATTTTTTTATAATAAATTATATATGAAAATTTGAAATGTAATATATACATTTAAAAGAAAGAAAAAAATTATGTAGTATTTTTTAAATAAAATTAAAAAGGGATGTTTAAAGAATTTATTCAAAACAGTAATTAACAATATCGCGCTTGTTCGTCTAAACGGGGTGTAATCAAAATTTACAATCTTGTTATTTTTTGTATACTCTTATATAGAAAAAGATACAACTGTAGTTTTTCAGCGAAAGAGTAGAAGATTTTTATAGTGTGTAGGTTAGGTAAGGTTGAAAAGGAGGAGCTCATGTCCCGGGACAGTGGGTAGATATGACTACTATATAGTTTTTTCTGCAAAATTATAAATAGCACTGATTTGAATTGACCCATTTGGAGATTTTTTTTTTTTAGTATATCTACTCCTAATTCTAAAAAAAATACCATTTAAAGATATTTACTAGGATCTATAGTTATGTTCATTGTCTACGTTGGGAATTTTTTTTATAAATTGCAAAAAGTAGTATTTCTACTACTATTTGTTAGAGGCTTTATTTAAAAAAATAATCTTAAAATAGTGCTTCTAGTCTTAAGAAATATGTGTTTACTGTTTCTATTGAATTTTTTGTACCAAAAATAAAAAGTAGTATTTCTACTACTATTTATTAAAGGCACGATTTCAAGAAATTTTACAAAATATACAACTATTTCTATTGCATACGAATTTTAAGCATTTTGGGAGTTTTCTTTTACAAAAATTAAAATAGTAGTATATCTAGTACTATTTGTTAAAGGCATTATGTAAGAGAAATTCACTAAAAACGCGATTATATACATATGTATGTACATTGTACACGTGTGTTTATTATTTTTTTTCATTATACGTTATTTAGAGATTTTTGAAACAAGATGTAAAAAAGTAGTATTTTTTTATATATTTAAAAAATTGAAATAAAATTGATTATACTAATAACATATTTATGTTTACTTTTTTACAAACTTTTCTAACAATATAAAAATAGTATTTCTACTTTTATATATAAAAAAATTTACCATGCAAAATATTTTATGAAATACACAATTGAATTCATGGCAAACATGTGTTTAAGGAAGTTTTTATAATAAATTAAAAAAAGTAGTATTTATACTACTATTTGCGCATCATTTGGGAAAAAAGGCACTGCATATGCAAGGTAGCCATTTTGGAAGCATTTTCTTAATGAACTGTGAAAAGGTAGTATATCTACTACTATTTTGAAAATACGTTACTGCAAAACAAAAATATCATAACGTACTTATATACCATGCACATATGTACGTGTTATGAAAAAGTAGTATATTTAGTACTCTTGGTAAAGCGCAAATATTTTTCTAACAAAAAAGTAGTATTTCTACTACTACTGGCAAAACACATTATATAAAAATAGCGTTAAAAATGTTGTTTTATACACTGCATATGCATTCTTGCCAATTTGCAAGTATTTTTTGAAATAAGTTATAAAAAAAGTAGTATTTCTACTACTATTGGTAAAATGCATTATTTAAAATAAAGAACTATCAAAAAGTGTTTAAACACGTCGCATATGCATGGCAACTATGTTAGAAGTTTTTTTTTTACATAAGGCATGAAATAGTAGTATATCTACTACTATTGGTAAAACGTTATTAAATCATTAAAATGTTATTATATACAATGTATATACATGGTAGGCATTTTGGAAGCCTTTTTTTCAGCACATCTAGAAAAAGTAGTATGTCTACTACTATTTATAAAAAAAATTATTTTAAAAAATTGCATTAAAAAGGGTGTTATACACATTTCATTTACATAGAGCAAATTTGAAAGCTTTTTTTTTCTTTTTAGAAAGTTATGAAAAAGTAGTATTTCTACTACTATTGACAAATTCATTATTTCAAAAAAGGCCTTCAAAATGTTTAAATAAGTTTTGAAAAAGTAGTAAATCTACTACTATTTGTAAAACACATTATTTGAATAAACGAATTGCATTAAAAAGGTGGTTATATACATTTCATGTATATTGCAGCCATTTTGAAAGTTTTCTTTGAGATTTTCAGCAAGTTATGAAAAAGTAGTATTTCTACTACTATTTTATTAAATGCATTTAATTAAAAAACCAGTCTTCAAAATATGGTTGCATACACTGCAGGAGCATGATAGTCATTTTTAGGTATTTTTTTTAATAAGTTTCAAAAAGGTAGTATTTCTACTACTATTGGTAAAACGCTTTATTTAAAAGGAAAAAATTATAAAACAGCTGATTGCATTGACAGCTTACGTGTGTTTAATATTTTTTGAAATGGTTTGAGCAGATTGCGAAAAAGTAGTATATCTACTACTATTTGTAAATAGTAGTATTTGGCACATAAAAAAAATTGCAAGCCTCTTATGTTTAACCTGCAACATAAACAACTTTATATGAAGAAATATTAATAATGTAAAGGGGTTTTTAAGGAAGAATAGTAGTTAAACTTTTTAGTTTTCTAGATTCTTCAACGGCAATGTGCCAAAGCGATTAAAAGTATTTCTAAGTAAATAGTGATTTTCTTAAAAAGTAATAAAAAGGTTATAGGTATATTCGAAAGTGTTAATTTTTCTGAATGATTTCATGAGCAAACAATAAAGTTTCTTAGCAGATTTGAATTGATAGCAAAAATACTTTTTTAAGTATTTTCTTTAACTAATTTTACTTTATTATTAAAACATTTACAACTTGAGTCGTTTAGTAATAATTTTCCCTAATGTTTTAATACCAAAAAAATAAAACCTGATATAGACCTAGAGATTTGCAAAATTGTTCTTAAATTATTTTGTGTAATGAAAAAATAATTTCTTTTCATTCATTTCATTAAAAAAAACTATAATAAACAAAAGATACAAGAAAAAGTCAATTTAATCATTATGATGGCAATAAAATACTTTCATATCAAAAATATTTTCTCTTTTTTGAAACACATTTTTATCTTACATTGATTTTAATAAAACATTTCTGCTTTGTCTATTTTAGCTCGGATTATAGTAAACGCTTGATTAGCCATAATAAGAATTGTGAAATATTTTTCTATAAATATATTTTTGAAAGAAAAAAGAGGGATTTTCTAGATTTCACAGACTTATCGGTTATTCAGTTATGAATTTATTTTTTTATTGTTTGAGTATGCTGTTTTTTTTCTTAAATATTGTCTAAAATCTTATTTTGTTTGAAATCAGAGTTTAATCTTACGAGGACAGGTTTTAAATCCTAAGACTTAAGCATTAAACACATTCACCACAGCAAGCTACCGACTTCAAAATGTAAAAGATAGAGTACACGTTTATATGCCTTCAAAATAATTAAGTAACTGGCTGCAAGGCGACAAGCGGCACTTGAAGTCGTTTGCTCGTATCGCCTGCTGTGCTCAATGTGTTTAATGCATTAATGTGCCGTGTTTGCACCTGGTTGTTGAATTTGATAAGTTAATTATCTTTTGATTTGATTTCTATATTAACAAAAAAAAAAATAAAAATATAGAGGAAAATGTGTATTCAAAATATTTTAAAATGTTTCTTTCACTCAAAGTTTATTTAGGTTGATTTGACAGAATCATTGTTATTGTTAACAAAACAAAAAAGTTTGCGTATGTGTGTGTGTTAAAGTGGCTCCTCGTGCCCTTATATTTATGTCTATATATGTTTGTTGTTTTCAAAATTACCCACTTCCGTTTCAATTTGGCTCAGAGCAAGACGTGTGATGATTTAAAAAAAGGGCTAAAAGCACACTAAGAGCAAAAAAAAAACAAACAGAGGTAAATGAAGGCATACTGACAAGTGCAGTGCGAATGCTGTTAGTAGTTGTATTGTGTCAAAGTGATTGTAATCACATGTCACATTCATAGTTAACCAAGTGGAAAAGCCATAACTTTACAAGCTCTTCTTCTTCTTTATTAATTTTCAAATGAACTTTTCTGTGTACAAAACTCTTTTTGTACATCCAAACAAATTCATGGCCTAAATATAAAAGCGAGTGAATGCTGTTATAAGCCTAATACTAATTTAGTTTGTTAGTTGTGTTAATTTGCTTGAGATGTTTTTTGTGTTTGTTTAATTAAATTTAATTGCTTGTAAGTGCCGTTAGTGTGTGTGCGCTTGTATGTGGCGTATACACAAACACTCAAAGTATTGTAAGAATTTTTTTCGTGTTTTCTTTGCTGGTTGTTGGCAAGTGTTTGTTTTGTTTGTTGCATTAAAGTTTGTATTGTTTGTTTGTAGTTAAAATAGGCGAACAAATTTTAAAGTTTGTTTAGTTTTATCTCATATGTACATATTTTAGGAATTAAAAAAATTAAAATAAAATAAAATAAAATAAATTAAAAAAATAAATTGAAATAAATTAAAATAAAATAAATTAAAAAAATAAAATAAAGTAGAATAAAATAAAATAAAATTAAATAAATTAAAATAAAATAAAAAAAAAATAAAGTAAAATAAAATAAAATAAAATAAAATAAGATAAAATAAAATAAAATGAAATAAAATAAAATAAAATAAAATAAAATAAAATAAAATAAAATAAAATAATATAAAATAAAATAAAATAAAATAAAATTAAATTAAATTAAATTAAATTAAATTAAATTAAATTAAATTAAATTAAATAAAATAAAATAAAATAAAATAAAATAAAATAAAATTAAATAAAATAAAATAAAATAAAATAAAATAAAATAAAATAAAATAAAATAAAATAAAATAAATTAAAATAAAATAAAATAAAATAAAATAAAATAAAATAAAATAAATTAAAATAAAATAAAATAAATTTAAATAAAATAAAATAAAATAAAATAAAATAGTATTAAATAAAATATAAACAAATCAATTAAAATAAAATAAATTTATGTTCTATTGTTTTTTCGCTAAGCGCAAATACTGGTTTTACTTTTTACTGGAAAAAGGGGGGGGGGGTGTAAAAGGCACTAAATTATAGATATCTATGACTAAAAGAGACTCCCTATGCTCTTTATAGGATTGATGGAAATATACTGTTACCATGCCTTTGTATACTTCCTAACCTTTTGTACTTACATGATCTTGTGCCTCCAGAATGGGCGGGTACACGCCTTTTACAATTTAACATAATATTTTATGTACATTAAATAAAGTGAATATTCACATCAGCTTATTAGTGGTTTTTAATGAAATTTTTTTTAAATTATCACGTAGTTCTCAATAAAATGCAGCCAATGATTATTCAAAAGTCATTTGTTGAAAAACCTAAAAGTGCTTAGAAATTTCTACATTTTTCCGTGTATAATAAATTTGTGTTGATTTCCAGCAATATGATGATTTTATTTTCCTGCCTTTTTTAGTATTGTGTGCTACCTTATTAAATTGAGTCTACGCAAATTACTTGCATATACATATTTTTTGCTATTTGTTTTCCCTTCTGTTTTGCATTTTATACACTTGAAGTTTTCAAGTTGAAAACGTTCACATTTATAACTGCATTATAAAACAGCCACAGCAATATTTATAGCCATTAAAGGCAACAGCATTAACGACGGCTACAACAAATTGTAAAATAAAAATAAAAATGTAACAACAAATAAACACTTCGACATTGAAGGTAAAACAACATTAAGGTTGACTGGCAGACTTTAATAACCGTTCGCTTGGTCGTGGTGCCACAAGGGAGGTGCCTGCCAAAATGCGAAAAAATTCTTAAATAGAAAGTGATTTGAGATAAAGAGTGAAGAGGACAATAGACAGAAAAAAATAATAATATTTTACGCTCTTCTTATGTCAACTATTTCGAAATATTTATTTACGCGGCAATGGCTTAATTTATGCATGACATTTTTATGCATTTAATTTTGATCAAAACTTTAAAATGTATTTTCGTTGTTAACCCTAATCCTTTTATATAAAACACATTATTTTTAAGGTTAAAAACAAAATACATACATAAAATCGAAATAGCAAAGAAAGAAAAAAATACTAACCAAACGGCCAAAGTGTGCAGAATATAAATAAACAGCCAGCAACAGCAAAAAAAAAAACATAAAAATTAAAAAATAAGAGAAAAACACATTTTCTATTTAAGCAAAGGTCGTTATTTATTGATTTTTTAATTAAAAGTAAACTCATGCAAATACAAACGGTAAAACAAACATAAATAAATAAACAAAAGCTTTAAACAGTTACTACAACATTAAACAGAACACTAGCACACAAATGTAGAGTGAATAGCTTGCAAGTGTATGTGTATGCATGTGTGAGATTTCATTTAATATCTCATGCTATTTTAAGGGGCAAATAGTGCCACCAGAAAAGACACGATAAGGATGTTGATGTTAATGTTGCTGTTGTTATTATTGTAGATGTTGGGTGAAGACTGCGACGACGTTGAAGACTAGAAAATGAAAAGCACATAAATATGGCAGTAATAACCAGAACAACAAACAAACAACTAAAAGTGCAAACCTAAGGAAAATGAAATGAACTTGTACAAATCTAAACAAACCATTAAGACGGAAGGCGAGAGCTAGAGCATAAGTGAAAATGTATATGGAAAGTAAAAGTTGAACATTTTATTATATTTCTTTAACAATCAAGTCGAACAAAAGTTGCACTACCACATGCCAGAAGTGATTAAATAGTTTCAAGCCCACAAAAAGCCTTAAGGGCCAAATACGAAGCAGTTTGCATTGTATAAATAATTTTAACTGCCCATGTGGCTCCAAATTCAACAAAGCAATTAATTTTGAATAAAGGAAAGGCTCCTGCTATTTTCTAAACCTTGGGTAACAGAAATATACTATCAGTAGCACAAAATTTTTCTCGAAAACGAATAGACAAACCTAATTTTTTTTTGGTATTGTATTCACGTAAAGTCGATGTTGACAAGTGGAATAAGGGTGAATATTCGCTGACACCGGTATGGTTCAGTAACCAGTACCTATTATGCCTTCATCACTCAAACTTTCCTTCTACAATAACTGACGCAAATGGACGCTGATTCACATTGTCTCGATCCCAGGAGCTTCGGTTTTGTTGTCAATTACTCATTACTTCAGCCAAGCCCAATCTCTGCATTTGGCACTGCCTGAGTTAAAGACAACCATTTGAGTGTTAGAGGGCAAAAGGTATTAGAGAAGTGGGTGACACTAGATAGATAGAGCCTAATCCCGGACTATCTTAGAACTTTCGGTGTGCCTACGTGGAGTCTTCATCATCGAACCATTCCGAATTCAATATAATGTTAATAACACATAGCTGTTTAACACCCAAGAGACGTCGCAAAGTACCCTGAACTCAAGGGAACACGTGGTCATTTTATTTCTTACTTATCCAGGTAAAGTACTCATGGTAATACCACGGAGACTCTGCTTACGCAATATAACGTAAAGTTAATAACACGTTGAAGTAACGTTGCAAAGATCCCTTAACTCGAGGGTGCCTGCGGCCATTCTATTTCTTGCTAATCCAGAGTAATTACACACTGGGGGTTCGAGACCTTCTACTTCATCTACATTTTTGGGAACTACAGCAGAAGTCATTGCATTCAACCTCTAAACTCTCTGCATGCCTACCTAGAAGACATTATCCGATCATCGTGTGCTGGTTGTGGTAACATCTCTGCTGTTGTAAGAGTTATTTCCTGGATATATCTTCCGTTTGATACAGCTGTTGCTGGGGTGATAATATTTGGCTGCGTGATAGGTTGTTGCTGTAACAGCTCTGCTATTGTCGGGAGTTCTTATCTAGAATAAAGTCGCTAGCATAATTTGCTTACCTGAATGAGAAATTTTCGTTTGATTCAGCTATCGCTGGGGTGACAATCTTTAACCGTGTGGCAGTCGAGTCGTTGCCTTCCCTGGAATAGAAGACGTATCTTCATGTGTTACCCAAGGTTCAAAGACGCGTCACGCAGTATATAACTGTCGCTAACTATCGCTCTTCGCACTAATTCTGCGGATGCATTACGTATGCTTGTACACTTGCTACCATTTGACTTAGTAGAAAAAGAGATAACTACAATTTCTGCAATTCGATTTTTTTCATTTCTCTAAAGAGCGGGTATGGCGTCGGCCACTGCAGAGTAGTGTAGTGCCCGAAGCTTGGGAATGTAGGATGTACAAAATATGCCCTGCCCTAATAAAAAAACGTCTATACGTGAACAAGTGTTACTCCAGGCACAAGAAGTAGTGCTGAATTTTATACGATTAGCTTCAAAACTAAAGCAGGTGTGGATCAGTGAATAGTAGATTTTGCATTGCAAAGCGACTTATGGATCACTGCAAGGCTTACGAGGAAGAGATACTTGTAATTAATATATGCACTGTTAATCCAGCCGCTATTATGGCCCTAGAATCCCCGTTTCTAAGAACAACAACAGCCATCAACTGCTGATCATCCCTAAACTCCAGGGCTGATGAGCAGGTTCCAATAGATATGGAACTTGTAGGTTTACCTTTACTCTCGTGCAAAGTCAGACTAAGGCGCAAGACAGCGAAGGAAACAAACGGAAGATGGGTCACTAGAAATGAATGCTTGATCACCAGAAAGTTATGGACTCACCTACATAAAAAAATGCGGTTTCCTTGATAGATATCAGCAAATAGAAAACAAATCTCGGTCTTATTGTCCGTGTTGACCAGACACTATCGCATAGGAAAACATGCGTGCACAAAGCTTAGATTAGGTTGAAGCGAGGGCCAATCAATATTGATCCAATCTGTTTCAGATTAAAATTATGTTTCTATGGCATGTTGTGCGCTCTTATGAACAAAGGTTAAGGATTTAATACAATAAACCCTTATTAGGTTTGCCTAATTTTTCCATTTGACTTCGATTAAAGACGAATGCAAAATTTTGCCTTAATGAAGTCGAATAGAATAGAAATACCATAATGTTACCAAGTTAACGATGAATTCAGTAAGCTCACTGCTTATTTGGCAAAATGTGTAGGTGCACTTTTTTTATTGTGGAGGAAATAATCTAGATTTCCTCAACAACATAAACATGTTGTTAGTTTACTTAAGTGTTATTCCTTCAAAACAAGTGTACAATGAATGTCCTCTCTAAACTCTGTATGGGCATTAAATCTGTGTTTGTACGAGTATGTGTGTCTTGCTGTTTCTGTTTCTGTTTGTGTTTGTTTTCTTTTCTTCTATTAAATTTTAACTTGTAGTTTTTGGTTGTTTAATTTTCCTTTTTACGTTTTACTTTTAAATTGTTGACTAGTTTGCCACTTCCTTTCTTCTCTCCAGCCTATATTGCAAGTTTACAAAATTTATATTGTTTATTTTCCATTAAATATCTAAACATTTCATTTTGCTTGACCGACAGTTTGTACATTCGTCAGCTTGAATTGTATGTTTAATGGTGTCATTGCTGGTAACTTGTTTGTGTTCTGTTGATTTGTGGTTTCATTTTACTAGTTTCCCATTTCCATAATTACAATATTTGCCTTAGATATTTTTTGTTTAATTTTTTCCACTTTCATTAGTTTGTTTTTAAATATTATGAGGGGTGTTTTAAAATAATTGAATGTTTGCAAAGAAATAAGAGTGAACATCAAAAGTACTAAGATAAAATTTTCGACCAAGTTCTTGTATGGCACTACAATCTGGTAGGCATCATATAAAAATGTAAATGTCATCTCTGTCAAATCAGAAGATACGCTTTCTATATGGAAAATATACCAGCTATAGAATATCTTAAGGATTCAGATTGGAGAAACTTAGGAAAATATATTGAGAAGTTAGATTTTGAATTTAAATAAATTTTATAGGTTTTCCATTTGATAGGTTTTAGTTTCTTCGGGAACTACTTTTAATAATTTTTCTTTTTTGTTATCAAATAAAACCTGTTTTTAGATAAAATTTTTTTTTTTCTTTAAAAATGCAAAAAGTTTACCTTAAAACATAAAATGACAACCTTTGATTTGTGTGCAAGATATGCCAGCTTTGTCTGCATCCGATTATTTATTTATTTTTACATTGCCAATGTACGTTTTGTCTCACATATACCTGAGAAAGAAAGTTTATCTTTAGTTTTGTTTTTAAAACATTAAAAAAAAATGACCGATAAAAGTGAAAAGGGTTTGGCAGTTTAAAAATGAAATAAGTGCGATTAAAATGTCTGTGATCAAGATTAAATAACTTGAGATAATAGTTTTAGGAGTCCTAAAATGAATTTGTTAAGACCAAAGTTAAATTGTAAAGAATAAAATCATTTTCCACAAAAAAATGCATAAATTATTTAACAACAAACATACAAACCGGCATATAAATACTGTTACATTTTTTAAATTTTTAAAAGCAGTTCCCCCATATTCATGAAAACATGAAATGTATTTGAAATCTGTTTTAAGAAAATTGTTTATGAAAGATTTAAAATGAAATACTCGTAGATTTCAAACTCATTTTAAATTGTATGAATAAAAGGGGGTATATTTTAAGGTTCGGATTTTTGCTACTAAATAAAAAGTCACCAGTGCACAACTTTTATCAAATGATAACACTTTATTTACTCAATACTGGTACCAAGAGCTTTTAAATCCACATTGTTACTTTGTTCACTGCTAGTATACCACGATGTTAACTTCTCTTTTCTTTATAGAACGCTGCTCTCTTAGCAGTTGCAATGCCCTTTTTATACACAAAAATTCCAGAAAATGTCAGCAACATACAGAACTTCTCACTACGTCAGTGTTGCCAGAAAATTATGGTGTAAAAACACAAAGTTGGTTCTAAATGTCTACTAAAATGTTCTACAGAAGAAAAATAAAATACTAGACTCTCAATTTGAAAATAATCTTGCAGCAGTTTTTTTAAGAACTTCAACTCTTTTTTACCAAAGAATATGTTAAATCTAGCAGTGAAATATTGAGAGCCGTTATTCATTGTCCTATGCAATCGTGTGATTTTTGAGCAAATACAACCCTTGTATGATGGAGTTTATGAACATTTTCAAAAGACAATAAAAAATTATCTCAGCAGGTTTCTATTTTTTTTTGTAAGTAGTGCAATTGTGTAGAAAAGTGAGTCCCAGCTTTAAACAGCATCTCAATTCGGGATTTCAATCACGTCTTTAGATCATGTTAGAATTTATTCTATTGATTTTTGTGATTATACGTTGACAATAGAGCATAATTGTGTTTTTCCTCTGCATTTGCTTATGTGTTTGTGTGGTTGTATATTTCTTAATGAGCAGAAGCTATAACAGTTGACGTTATGTTGTTTAATTATATGTTTGTGTGCTTGTATATTATGCTCTTTAGATAATTATTATTGTTAAAAAATGTCTTTTTGGCTAATATTTATACAAGGTCAGTTCGCGGTATATTTTCCTTAAAAAAATATATAGTTACCTGGAACGAAAAACCAAGTAACTAATTTTTTTTTTTTAAACAATATAAAATTGTTCAAGTCATACAAGTAAAGTAGTTTGAAGTGAACGAAGTAGCTTAAAACTTGAGTAATTTTATAAAAAATAAAAAAATAAATTTTTCTTTCAAGTTACATCATTTTTCATTTAAGCTAACGATATGTTACGATAATTTTTTATTTTTATTGAAGTCTTGAATGGTGCATGGCCATATTTTATTTTTCATCTTGTTGTACAGTGGCCAATATGACGCCTTTAAAAAGTTTACTGCTGTTTTTATAGCATACTTATCAATTCACTTTCAAACATACTCTTGCTTTCATATGCACATCCGCACACACACACACACTGATTCATTTTGCTCTTTGTTTGACCGGCATTTATAAAATTCTGGGTTGTTGTCCAATAAACTCTTGCAATTAAAGTCAATAAACGGACTTTGTTAAGGGCAGCGTTGCCAGAATCGATTATTCAGTATAATTTTAATGATGTTTCAATCACCCTTATCGGGAATAAAAATTCACCTAAAATGTGTTCGCTTTCCGTAAAGTTGTGAGCGCCGATAAGGGCGTCTGTTGGCCGCCATATTGAGTTTTGACTACTGACAATGCCGGGGTTAAGAAAAATCAATTGATGAAAGCATCATACGAGATCTGATAAAAAAAAATAACCGTTATTTTAAATTTTTTCAAAAAGTATTTATTTATTCATCAATAACTATCTTGTCCCCTTCAAAGTAATCCCCCTCCGATATATTACACTTATGGCAGCGTTTTTTCCAATCCTCGAAACACTTCTGAAACGCTATTTTTGGTATCGCCAACAGCTCCTGTTTCGATTTTTCTTTTATCTCCTGAATCGTAGTAAAACGCTTTCCTTTCATCGGTGTCTTCAGTTTTGGGAAGAGGAAAAAGTCAGCGGGGGCCAAGTCCGGTGAATACGGTGGTTGAGGCATGATAACGGTTTTGTTTTTGGCCAAAAACTCGCGCACAAGCATCGATGTGTGAGCTGGTGCGTTATCCATGATTGTTTTTTCCACAATTCTGTGCGTTTCTAACGAATTGCTTCGCGCAAACAGCGCATAACTTCAAGTTAGTATTCCTTATTGACCGTACGACCTTGTGGCAAGAATTCATGATGGACCACGCCATTGCAGTCGAAGAAAACAGTGAGCAAAACCTTCACATTTGACCGAACTTGACGTGGTTTTTTCGGTCTTGGCTCTTCTGGACGCTTCCATTGGGATGATTGGGCTTTGGTTTCAATGTCATACCCCTACACCCATGATTCGTCACCAGTTATGACCTTTTTGAGGATATCTGGATCGTCGTTGACGATGTTCAACAGCTCCTGAGCGATGTCCATGCGACGTTGTTTTTGCTCAAAATTTAGTAAAATATCGAAGAGCACACCAAAACACGACTAACCTTTTTATCTGTCAAAAACAAACTGACAATCCAAAATGGCTGATATTGCCAACATATACATATAACAGACATGTGTACCAACATAACAAAAAAAAAAAAATGCGAAAATCAAACATACATAACTCACGAAATTTGAAAATAAAGGTTATTTTTTGATCAGACCTCGTATATAATGACGTAAGGGACAACGTATACTCGTACATATATACATCCATACATACATAGGCTGATTAACACAATACCCTTCTTTGCGTCGCGGAGTTGGATAAAAAACGGCAGTCCACGGTCAATATTATTAAAACCTTACGCCAAGCTTATATTTATGGAAAAAATAAATTTATTTGAGGTTAAGTTAGAATTACACTGCAATAACGTGCACAAGAATATTTGTTTTTTTTTAATTAGTTATGCACGATTCTCTTCTTTTTGTTTAATAACTCATAAAAAACGTTTTAATTTATATCAAAATAATATTTTTTATGCTGCAGTGAGAACGTTGCTTGCTGATATTTGTTGTTTTAAGAATCTAAATATGCAGTTATTTGCTTTGATATACTAATGTGGAAGGTGCAGATAAGATCAACACTCAAAATAAAGCTGATAATTTTTTTTCTTAGCTGAAATTATTTAATTGAAAGCTTTAAGTTTAAAGTTCTTAAAATTAAAAGAAAATAAAATGATTTCTGGGCATAAAATAAGATTTTTTTCTACAAATGATGATTTCTATTACCAAAGTTTCTGGCAACGCTGGTTGCTAGTACTACTACAGCGAATGAGTAGAGCTCTCGCATACGCATTTTTTTGAGAAGAATGGGAGCATGTCATACACACAATAGAAGCAACTGTATACACAAATGCATATTAATACATTTGGATGTATGTAAATACGCGTGTATAAGTACATGTGTGTTAATGTTTATGATATTCGCTTTTACGTACATACATATATTTCTGTTGTTGTTACACATGTAAAATATCGTTATAAATATTAATAATGATGATTTTGAGCATTTGTTATGGATAATCAAACCAAGTGCGAGTGTGTGTGCCGGAGTGAAAGCGAGAGGATAAAGAACACAGCTGGCAATAATTTAAGTGAAAGAGTGAAATAAATAACAAAGGCTTGTATGTGTGCGTATGCATTAAGTGTCATATCCTTGTTTATAAAGTTCATATATGGATGTGTGTGTGTGTGCATGTGAATAGATACTTTGTTCTTTTATTGATGGCACCATGGTGTCGTGAACGTTTTATATGCAAATTTTTGTCGACAATAAAAAAAAAATTTGAAAATACTATGAAAATTAACCCGTTTTATTTATTTATTTATTATAGACAATTATTAAAATGAACTACATGCAAATAAATGAATGTATGTCAAATAGTTGAATCCATAATTTTTTGTTCCAAATGACATCAAACAAAAAATTAAATGTCAATAGGTTATAAATTGAATTTGAAAGAAAAAAAAAAACAAAAATTATAAAGGACAGTAATAACATTTAATTTACTTTTGCCACGGGCAAATGAAAAATAGTTATTATGCAAACCAGAACTAAAAATTAGAAATAATCTTTATGAAAAAAAATATTTTTAGTTAATTTTAATTATTATTGTTCAAACTATTTATGATTTGATTACGCAAACAAATAATCGTTTATTTTAAATATAAAAATTAAATCTCTTAATGGAAAGTTTCATTAAAAGAATATGGTCCTGCGAGCTTATCTGTGGGAGCCATTTGACTGATAATGTTTTCCAATGTTAATGGCATATACTCCTCCTTACAATTAAATAAACATCCCATGATTTCGCATTAAAATACTCGTTTATTTTTAATATAAAAATTAAACTTCTTAATAGATGACCCTTCACATAAATTGAAAATAAGAACTTATTGTATATCCGGAAAGCAGGTGGGGAAAATAACTTTGTTATTATTCAACATAATTTCTCTTTTACTAATTTATTTAATATTTGTTGGTTAAAAATTCCAATTATAATCACTATTTGCGGTTTCTAAAAAAATTGCGTGTAATCAAATTTCAACAGAAACGTAATGATATAAATCTATACTTAAAATATATGAGCTTTTGCCTGAATTTTTTTTATTTACCTCGAAGAGAGGGCGCTGTTACCTGAAGTAAGTAAGACACATCAAGTTCAATCCCTAGCGTCAGATAAAGTCATACTAATATCAAATATTTTTTGATAATGCATCTTGCAACGCCTTGCTTCGTGAATATTTGTAGCAATGAATCCTTTACGATGTAATATTACTAATAAAATTGCTACAAAGCTTAAAAGAATGAGGCTACTTAACACCAGAGGCGCTGTTAAGGATTAACAAGAAATTTATTAAGGTCTTCTTCTTTCTATCTATCTGTCACTCCACCATCTGTACTAGCATATCCCTTTTCTGCTTTCAAGTTATACAAAAGCGCCTATTATGTGAACCGAAGAAAGCTAAAAACTTTATTTATCTGCTCAGCAAACTGTCAAATCTAACCAAACCATTAAAACCTATAAAAACAATTCTGATTATTTATTTTTTTTTTGGTTTAATACAAATTTTTCAAAGTTCTCTAAAAGCTTACATACATAAAACTTTTGCTTGCAGCTGCAAGCACATACAAGCAACAAAAATTCCAGAAAAATTTGATATTGCAAATCCAATGATTTATTGTTTTAAATTTATTTTAAATCTTTGAAGTTTGCTTTTCTTTTGATTCTATATGCGTGTATACATTTTTTTCTTTCAATATTTGCTTAACAATATTTAAACTGCATATGACACACAAGCTGCATAAATTACTCATTCCCATGCCATCCGTTAATATTTACCCTTGTCAACACAAAATTTATACTTGTAAATACTTAAAAACACAGCACACAAACATGCATGAAAACATTTGAGTTGGAAAGTTTAATATCAAGTAGGAAAATTACAGCAATATATAAATTTCTTTTATATAAATTTGTTTCCCTAAAAACATGTGTGTATGTATTATGACGTTTTTGCTTCAAGAATTTTCAAGTTGTAGTTTTTTTGTTTTGCATTTTAGTTTGTATATCATAAATATCTTAAGTAAATGTGTTTCCACGGCTGCCTCCTGGGTAATACGTCAGCTCAGGCGTAGTTCAAACTAGATAGATAAATGTTTAACATAGCAAGACAATTTAATATTGTTCCAGGTAATTTTGCTGATGTTTTCAACAGTTTAATAAAATAATTCTACAAAAAAAAGGACTTCAGTGCATCTGATAGAAGATATTTGAAAAAAGTTTATGTGACCAAACTGGAAATAAACTCTTTCAAACAAAAAAATTTTTAAAATTTGTTGGTTAAAAAGAAGTACGGGATATATAAAATTAGATTTTAATGGGCATGGCTGCGCCCAAATTTAAATGTAATATTTTATGTTTTTCAGAGCTCAGGGTGTGTGTTAAGAATCACTAAAAATAAAATTATAAATTTTAAATAAATAAAATATTAAATTTTAATGCATGTGACTTGGCCCATTTTTTAAATGCCAGATTGTGTCGTTTTAAGAGCTAAAGGCGTGTGGTAAGTTGCGTAAACATTGGTTAATAATAAATATTAATGGGCGTAGCCGCGCCCATTTTTTCCAATTTAAAATTGTGTAATTACAAGAGCCAAAAGTGTTTGCTTGGATTCGCAGCAATCAAATAAGTAAAATATCATAAAATCAAATAAAAAAACTTTGGGCGTAAGCCGCCCACTTTTTTTACATTGTGACCAATTGGAAGCTTTACCCTCTCAGTAAAAAAAAATAATTTTTACAATCGGTCTAAAATGTACCGAGTTATGATGTAAAAATATCAACAACAAAAAAATAAAAAGTACAGACGAATTGATAACCTCCTCCTTTTTTGAAGTCGGTTAAAAATTAAATAAAATATCTGCTGCCTTATTCATACAAAATATGTTTGGCTTATAAAACGAATTTCCTATTTAAATTTCAATAAAAAATTTATTTACATGTGTGTATTGATAAATTCGAATTTATTTATCAAAGACAAAAACCAGACTTTCTAGCACAACATGCACATAACAGATCACTGTTATTTACATAACAGTAGTTGGCAAATGTATTAGGAAGCCGAAAAAGTTTTTAATATGATAAATTATTAAAAAAATCCCTGAAGAAGCTATCCAAAGTGGCAGCAAAATATTGGCTGCAAATAAAATAATTCATTATTTTCTTAAAATAACTGATCGAAAGCTCAAGCAATAAAATTAAAAAAAAATAATTCATATAAAAATCGCTCTCAGAGCCTATTTCACCAATTCTATTTTAATATTCATTCATATTAAAAAGTCGTTTTTGTATTTTTTTTAGCACCTCCTTGTCCATTCATTAACTACTTCTAAGTAGCTAACAGTGCTCTGTTATAACTTGCAGTGCTCTTTTTTCTGTCTGTGCTAAATAAATTCAAGTTTCCCTCTGCAGACATGAGAAATAAACGAATTAAAATAATTTTACACAAAAAAAATGTTGATAGATATTTTAAAAACAACCATGTTTTTTAAATTGATTTTAAGTTTTATTATTTTCTTTAATTGTTCTGGCAAATGTATGAGTAGTACATTATTTTAATAATAAAATATGCGTTATTCATACTAGTAAACTTTTGCGAATTTTGGTAAGTTAAGTTTACGAATTCTGTAGTAGATCTGATTTCAGTAAAAATGATTTTTTTTGAATTTAGTAAATGAATACAAAATAAATTCTTTTCTGTGTAAAACTCAATTAATTCCGATAAAAATAATTAATTATTATTAAAAATAGAAAACAAGTTTCCCAGGCGTGTAAACATGCTGCAACATCAACTGCAGATGCAACACAAACACATACACACACACTCCTTACTACACATACACATACACACACACACACTCAAAACTTAAGATATCTTATTATTATTATTCTAAACACACATTTAGTAAAATATTTTTAAAAGAAACAAAATATATTTGCATAAATGCATATTAGATCATGTGTGAGAACATGCTCTACAAATGGAGACAGGCATCGTTTGCTGCAAAAAGCAGAATTTGTAATAAAAGTTGCACAAAGCTAACAAGCATTGGAGCAAAAAGCTAAAAGTCTTTGAAGCAAAATAATAATATTTTTTTTTTTAATTCAAAGATTATTTCAATAGAAATTATATTACATTGAAACTGCTCTTTTTTACTACTAATTTCATAATTTTTAAAATCATGCCTCTAACTGCTGTATTGTGAAAAAATAATTTTGTTTTACAAAATAAATTTTGAGACTTGCAAATCAAAATCGGATAAATTCAACTTTGTTGCTATTGAAAAAACTATGAACTTTATTTGTAAATTTTTATTTATGGATTCAATATTTTTTTTAAAGGCTATGTAGGCAATGAATGCCTACTACTATTACTACAAGGTGTTACCTTTTTAGGAAAGGTGTAGGGATAAAGAATACAGCTGGTGACGGAAGAGATAGAGAAAAGCTTCATTCTTTTAAAACTCTGCTTTTTGCACGTTATTTTTTTTTCTTGCAGCGCCTCTAATATCAAAGAGGTGAATTAAATTTTCGAAGCTGTATTTTTACTACGGTTTAGAAAATTTTCTAAAGTACACCCCCTCCCCCCTTATTTTTCTGAAAAAAAAACAAAGAACCATACGGAGAAGATTTGAAAGATTAAGATGTTCCACAAAAATATAGTTCCAAAGAATTTATATAAAAGCGCTGAGCACATATTCTGGCTAAAATGCAAGAGTTTTATGGTTTCTTTTCATGATTTGCCATAACAGTGTGTGATGTTCGAACTCCAATTTTATCTTCAATAAAATTTTTAATAAAATACTATAACAAGAAAATTAAACGAAACTATTTTAAACCCCCATCAAACAAAAGGTTTGTTTTAAAATTCTTCACTATATTTGAAAAACAAAAAACGGTCCAACCGTTTAGAAGATATCACATCTCCTCTAGATGTATTCTGGCTTTTTTAAAATTTTAAATTTTTCTTATTCAAATAAGTCTTTTAAAAATAATTAATTTAAAGTTTAAATAATACCGAAATATTTTAATATGTTCACTGATTTACTGCTTTTAAAATTACTAAATTTTTGCCATCTTTCTTTTGCTATTTAATGTTAAAAAGAAAAAATGTTAAACTTAAAAATGTTTTCAAAACCTGTGTGCCTAATATTTAAAAACTTTCTTGGCTTAATATTCAACTAAAATAAAATAAATTTACCTGAAATTCCGCTGGCTTTGAAGCCACTTACATAGTTCTAAAACACATCACTCTGATAATTAAAATGCTTCTTTGTGCTGGTTGTATTCCTTTTGACTTTTCCTCACAATTTAACTTGTAAACTTGACAAGAGTCTTACCTCCAATTCCTTTGGGTAAAAACCGACAAAAATCTTTCTAATGTGTATTTTCCAACCCCTTAAAACTTGTAACAGCACAAAGTTTTTTCATCTTTAACATTTTGCTAGTGATCCATGTGTATGCTCGCTTTTATAAAATTTTCTTAGACAGACATATGACGATGCAGATTAAATACAAATTTATGTTAAGCAGAGATCTTGTAGATTAATGTTACGTTCCTTGTACATACTACAATTAATTAAAACTTGGCAAATTACATTCATTACATTGACATATTGTGCAGTGGCGTATACTTGATATTTAATTATTTAAAACTTGCTCAACACTCATACGCCTGTGGCAGCATTTTGAAGTTACACAATAATTTAAATATTTGTTACATCATTTACATATTTCAAATATTACAAATGTTTATAAATTACATTTTAACTTACTTTTACTGTGCTAATTAAATTCCACATCAACATCAAGTTTTAGCACTTCACATGCAAGGCAAGCAATGTATAAGCCACCAGTCGCATTATAAATAACTCCCTTTTACTCCCTTTAAGATAACATTCTATGCGGTGTATTAATTAATTTCTCAAAGTAATATTAATTCGCTTATTTTGTTAAAAAAAATGCTCTCTTTTTTTGGTCAAATTAAAAATTAAAATTTTTTTAATATTTCTTTCACTATAAATACCACGTTTTAATTTAAGTTGCCTTCCGTCTTTTCAATAAAAAAAGCAAAGAAAGATAAAATTCGCAAAACGAACACAAAAAATATTTAGTTGCAAAATAATTCACTAATTAAAGTAATGCCAAGCATTTTTGTTTAACAAAAGGACGAAATAAGCAACAACTGTTAAAACAAAGTATAAAATAAGCTTTAAGAATTAAAAAACTGCAAGATACTGGCAGGATAATGAAAAGAAATCAAAGCAAAAAATCGGTACTTTTTTCCGAAAGTTACTTTTTTTTAAAACGTACGTTTTCCAAAAGGTTCTTTTTTCTAAAAGGTACTTTTTCAAAAAAGCACTTCTTCCTAAAAGAAACTGTTTTGTAAAAGGTACTTTTTCTGAAAAGTACTTTTTCTAAAAGGTAGTTTTTTTAAAAGGTGCCTTTTTGTAAAAGGTACTTTTTCTGAAATTTTCTTTTTTCTGAAAGGTACTTTTATCTAAAGGGTACTTTTTTCTAAAAAGTACTTTTTTCTAAAAGGTCTTTTTTCTAAAAGGTACTTTTTTCTAATAGGTAATTTTTTCTAAAAGGTCCTTTTTTCTAAAATGTCCTTTTTTTAAAGGTACTTTTTTCTAAGAGGTGCTTTTTATTAAATGGTAGTTTTCACTTAAAGTTACTTTTTTCAAAAATGTAATTTTTTCAAAAATGTACTTTTTTCTACACAGGTATTTTTTTCAAAATTGTAGATTTTTTACAAAAGTGCATTTTCTCAAATGTTTTTTTTTTCAAGTAGTAAACTTTGTTTCTTAAATGTATTTTTTTCAAAAGTATTCCTTCTAAATAATTTTTTTTTCGAAGCTTTACTTTTACTAAAAGTATTTTTAAAATGTGTCGTTTTCGAAAATTAACTTTTCACAATTCTTGTTTTTCAAAACTGTACTTTTTTCCCCTTTAAAGTAATATTATTTAACAGATATTTAATTCTAAGAAATTCTTTCTTCAAAATTTTAAATTTTTAAAGATACGAGCACTTCTCAAAAAAAATTTAAAGAGGTATCTTGTCTAAAAGGTATTTCTTTAAAAGTAATTTCTTCTACAAAGTACTTTTTTTTGTAAAAGTTCCTTTTTTCTAAAAGTTAAATTTTCTTAAAGAATTTTTTTTATTTAATTATATATTTTTTAAAGACTTTTTTCTCAAAAATATTTTTTTATAAAATATACTTTTTATAAAAAGATACTTTTGCTTTAAAGGTATTTTTTAAAGGAACTTTCTTTTAAAAATCCTCTTTTTCTAGCTATTTTAATGTTAAAGAAAAAATATAAGGAGCGGGGTCTAAGATCAGTGTTGGATATTAGGAAACTTGTTTATAAACTTAACTAAAAAAGAGCATCTTTGGGAGGGAATCTGGTGCAAAGTGTATTTTGCTAAAGTATCTTTTCAAATATAAAAAAAAATTATGTGATCCCCGTAAAATAATTTTTTTTTGTGCAAAAGGTTTTGAGAAAAATTCCTTAATGCCTTCTTTGTTTTTTTAAGAAGATTTCATTTATACTATTTTTCTAATTAAACATTTTCTTTTTCTCTTTTCTTTTCAGCTTTGTATTATAGCAAACAAACATAAAAAAAAGCTTCGGAAATAACTTATTGTATACACATAAATAAATTTACAAACGCCTTAAACTTAAGCTGTAAATTCTTGTTGATTTTGTTGTTGTAGCTTTACTCACTTAATCCTTCCCGTTTGTTTTTTTTATCACTATCTTAATACCAAAATGTATACTTAAGACTTTTAAAACAAGACTGATTATAATGTTGCCGCTTTCTATGATGTTGCTAAACAACCTCAGCATGCAACGTGTTGCCACACAACACCCTGCAACATCATACACAGCATTAAGAAATCAACACGCCAGCTAAAGTATTAAAACAACATGTCTCCTATAACTACAGTTGGGCAATAAGTTTCCAAAAGAAAAAGTAAAAAATAAATAAAATTAAAAAATATTAAAAATAGTTTTGAATAGTGATAGTAATATTATAAATTCTCTTTTTCAAAACGGTGTTACAAGAAAATCTGTAAAAATTAGTTCAAAAAGTAAAACCAACAAAATGCCGGGCGGAAGAAGAGGTCTAGTTGCTCCACAAAATACATTCCTGGAG
This sequence comes from Nowickia ferox, assembly GCA_936439885.1. NCBI lineage: Eukaryota > Metazoa > Arthropoda > Insecta > Diptera > Tachinidae > Nowickia > Nowickia ferox. Next base: position 6,210,164 of record OW387025.1, on the reverse strand, counting down.
AATATCATCAGGAGATCCAACTCACAACGTAAGTATTGATGTGTATTTAATATTATTTTTAAGCTACAATGTTGCTTCAAAATAAGCTGCAACATTGCTTATGTGGTTTCTTTTAAACAACAAGCATAGCTATTGTTTTATTACTAAAGCCTGGTACTCTGTTCAACATATCACGTGAAATGCCGTGAAAATACATGTTAAAAAAATTAACACGAATTGTTCATGAAAAAATGTTGCAGAAATAGTACTCCGTTTATCTTGGGAAAAACGTATGCAATGTATCTGCAACATTTAAAGTTTTCATGGGAAATAAGATAGGTGGCACTTATTTCGTGTGGAATTTACAACAAACACATGGGGCGTTTTTAAAAACATAAGAAATTGTAGCATAGTTTCAGGGCTAGTTAATATTGTTTGCATGTCAAATTTATCGTTTGAAATAATCAATGTTGCTCAACATTTTTCACAAATTTGAACAGATGCTTAAAGCCTAAATTTGTGAAAAATTATCAGCAACATTAATTACTTCGAGTGAAAAATTTGAGAAGTTACAAGTGATGCCCATATTACTTTTTCCAAAAGAATAATCGTTTTTATTGGCTAAAAGTATGCAACATTGATAGACTTTTGTAAACAAAAACATCAGCTGTCCATATTTCACGTGAAATAAATGCGAGTCACATTATTTCGCAGATTGCAAGAAAATGTTGCACAGATACACTTCATACATTTTTCACGAGTTGAACAGAGTACAAGTTTTGCAACATTCGTTCATGAATATTTCATGTGAACTCTTTTTTTTATATGGATTATGTCAACATTTCACGTGAAATTTTGAACAGAGTACCAGGCTTAAGTTATTAAGTACTAAGATAATGTTGCCATGTTTCTAGCAACATGTTGCCGTAAATGTTGTTCAAATACCTTTACGTAAATGAAACTGTGTTGAATATATTTTTGTAAAATATTCTTTACGTACATAGACACTGTTGCTATAATAAATCAACAAACCGCATTTTTTTTTAGTCTTGTGCGGTTGGGTTCATGGCTTTTGTGGAGAACCCACATGAGGTTTTAACATTTATGGTGCACGTGTGTGTCTGTGTGCTAGTAAATATATTTAATATTTATTGTTTTAAAGTTACAATCATTAATACGAGTACCACGCAAACACACAAGAGTACGAATATTTTTTTACATTTATATTTGTGCATACAAATGGAAATATGTAAACTTTGTATATGCAATATAGTTTACCTACAAACTTGCTTTCAATAAACTGTAAAAAAGTTTCTCACACACATTTCAGCTTTAATATTGTAGCACAAGTGACGTCAATAGGTAGACTCCATGAAAAGTGTTAATATTTTATGTACTTTGTTGCAAACGGATATTTGTGGTTCGCGTAGTATGATGGAGCAAATGAAAATAAACTTTGAAGTCTAAAGAAACGTAGCAGAGTCAATATGCAGCTAAATAAATTTTAATGTTTCCTTAGCACAGGCACACTCTATTGCTCGCAGCACGTTGTTCGACAAACATTACTTCCACATATTTTTTATTGCTATATATGTATGTATGTACTATAAAAATTAAGCCAAAGTATGTCTGGGCTTTCATGCAACATGTTGAAAAGCATGCAACATATTGCTATACACTTGCGATGTATTATAGAGGCCTGCATAAGCTGTCTTGAAATGTAAATACGTCTTGTTTTCTAAATGGATTGTCGACGCATGTATTATACTAAACCAATAATAAATGCTGTCGTATAATAAGCGAAGCACGATGGATGTATTGATGTTCGTGTATATGAGTGTTAACCAGGGATGTCGCGAAGACTTCTCGTTCGTAACAAATACCCAAAAGAAGTAATGGCTTCACTTTCGCTGCGTCTATGCTTGCTATTTTGCATACTGTACGTTTGAGTGTGTGTGTGTGTGTGTAAGATGTAGATGCCCTGCAGAAAATGCGAATAGTGAAATTATAGTGATTTACTAGTGACTTTGTCACCAGTACTACTGACGAATTGTACCCCAGACAATGATTTTTGCTATAGACATTTATCATGTACGTTTCATTGAAAAGCAACTACTGACGTTGGTACTACTGAGTAGGTATTTTTTTATCGAGACATTGGAAAGAGATAGTCACTAGTACATTTTAGTAATTCTAATGATAATAAAACTGAATATTTTATTAAAAATTTTTGTTTTAATAAAAAAAAAATACATAAAAAAGGGAACATTCGTTCAGCAAGTAAGGATTTAGTTTGCTGTTTGTATTAAATATAAATGAAAAATTCAAGGTTCCGTCGAATTATTAAAATCAAACACTTATGTATGAATCTGGACTTACTTAACTGGACTTTTTAACTGATCCCACAAAATCTTCTACAGGCTCATAAAAATTTCCACAATTATTTCATTTTAAAATATTTTTATTTTTATAATTACAAAATGGATTGCTTTTGATTTGTCTTTTGCAATTTTTTTTATTTGATTCTTTGAATTGTTTTTAATACATTTTTTTATTTGCCTTTTATATTGATTTTTTAAACTAATTTTCATAAAAACTTGAATTTTGCTTGAAGCCACTTGTATTTTCAACAAACCAATAAAACATTAAGAAGAAGCATAGTTGTGTGTATCTGACAAAATGTTTTCTACGCATCAAAAACAATGTTAATATGTAGACGCTCGTTTGACAATGTCACCAATATAGTCGACAAAAGTGGTGACTTGGGGACACTTAACCCCATGTTTTCTGCAGGGTGGTAAGCTATTATGCCGTGTTTAAGGGTGGGTTTTTAAAGTAAGCGCACACAGCTAATGTCAATGCATGTGTGCGTTTGTATGTGCGCAGAAAAATAACAGAGAATACACAATGTGTGTGTGTATGTACATGCATGACGATTTTATACGCTCCCATGCGTAGAAAGAAGCAAGCATCACAAATTCTTTCGTCACGAAGTATTTGCTTCTTTACTTCTACACACACAATAACTGAAACAGGTGGTTTTGTTTGTTTTGTAACTGAAGGACACTGTTGTCGGGTTAGGGGATTTATCCCCAAATTGGGAATTTTTTTTCCAAATGGGGATAAGAATCTTGGTTTGGGGATTGGGGAATTAATTGGGGATAACTTTTATGTGTTGGGGATTTTTTGGGGATTTGTATTTTACTTAAATTTTTTTTATGTATTTCTCGGAATATTTTAATTTCAATACATATTCCAATTGCTCTTTTTTAGTTCATAAATAATGTAAAATGATAAATGGTAACAATGAACTCGTCTTTAACATTTGTTGTTGGCAAAATTTAAATAAGGTTTATTGCAAGACAAACAGGTACTCGCATTGGCGAGATTGCTCATCATTTTATTTTTTACACGTATGAATATATATAACTTAAATTATTAATTATTGAAATTATTAAATTATTTGACAATTAGTTTTTCACCTTGCTTAGACACTTACGTTCTGAAAAGTGCAAGTATCTGCACTTAATGTTCAATGGAGCTTAAGTAATCGTACTTACCCTTAGATTCAGTGAATTTGGTTTACGATTTTGAGGGGAAACTAAAAACTGTAGAATCGTCGTAATTATTAAAAGTAAAGATGACCTGTTTTTATAACAAAAAAGCTAATGCAGCAAATTTTAAAATGTTTTCCATCAAATCTCAAAATTTTAAAAACATAAACAATTTGCTCCAAACATGGATTAGCACAAACTTAATTTAGCTCAATCATAAAAATACTACAACCAGCGGCAAACAAGGTGGAAAAATTTATTTGATATTCAAATAACAAACAACTTAAACATGTTTTAGGCAGAAGTTTATTCATATCAAAATGCCGCTGGATCATGGCCATTTAAAGAATGCTAGAGTATTGTACATATTAAATTTACTTTATATATCGACGAGCAATGCTTGCATTGAAAGAGTTTTTTCTTGGCAATGAAGTCAATAAGTCATTAAAAATTAAACTTAGAAGCAAAATTCAATAGGAATTGCTAAAATCTATGTTAAGAATTAAAATAATAATAATAATAATAATGGAATTTGTTGTGACACTTGATCGATCTTCAGAAATGGTAAAATAAGTACAAATTACGTTTTGGGGAATTTTGGGGATACAAATTTTAAAACTGGGGATGTCAGTTGTAAGAAATCTGGGAAACCTGCTGAAGTAGACACACAAAGGCCTGTCGAAATATTGTCGGAAAATAAACATTGTTAAATTTAATCAGAAATAATTGCTTAATCGGGCTTAAGTTGAGTAATTTTATTTAAAAGAACAATTATTATATTAAAATAAGAAAAAGATCAAATTCAAGTTTCAAGGAGCAAAAATATTTTATTCTATAAGAATTGTTAATACTGATTTTAAATAAATAATTATTTTACTCATTACCTGCCAAAGTAATGAGACAAATAAATACCACCCATTACCATGTAATTTTTATAAAATTTTGTATGGAATATAATCTTTCCTTTTGAATTAAGTGCAAATGAACAATTAACATATCAATTATAATTATATAATTATTTTAGAAATAGTTTGTTTTTTTTTATTATCATACGAGATATAGAGAGACCACCACCTCATGAATATACGGCTATTGTAATAAGTATAAAATACTTTTTTTTTGAAACTTTTTTAAAAGATTATGTAGTAATATTTTCTTGTGCAAATTTTAACTACTTTTGATACACTTCAAAGTAAATTTCAATAGTTGCCTCAAAGAAATTTGTAAAAGTGTACACTTCTTTATAAAAACCACTTTTTAGTTTCGGCGGCATATTATCAGTTGGTCGAATGCAGTCTTTAAAATGTACCTGTCGCTTGGTTAGAGGCGCTACAAAATCCCCGTCACGTATGACCACCGGATTGTCGGTACAATTTAGAAGAGTATTCATAATATAAATTTTGTAAAAAATATTCATCATTGGTGTAAGATGCGTTGGCGGTATGGAAAAGGGAGTTTTAAAGAAATTCGTGCCATAGACGCTGTAATAATGGTCGGTACTCATTATTAAATCATCGGGAATATCCTCTTTTATATCGACAATGCCGCTAACTCCAAAGACGCCGCGAGAAGGGCGCGATACGTAAAGATCAATGAACAATTTCTCGGGATTTTTATTCGTTGTATTTATCGAGACGACATCATATTCCCAATCCGTCTGAAATAATAACAATATTAATAATAACGGCCTGTACCACGATGTCGACAGAGAGTGTTCGACTGAATCAAAACAAGTTTTTTTTTATTACATTGTCAATCGAACGTTTTCGTTTCGACATCGTGGGACAGGCCGTAAATAAATGAATACAAATTTCTGAAAACTCAAAAACAAATTTCTAAAATTGGTATTAATATAAAAAAAATGTCCACTTCACCTCGGCTTTGATCAGGATTTTTTGTATCAGACTCACGAGCAAAATCAGCCACATCCTTAAACCGCCAACCATTTTCGTACAATTACAATCTTCGCATCACTTACTACTTCGCTATTTATAGGGAAAATACATTTCTGTAAAAATTATAAAAAAAATTATTTAATCAATTTAATTATTATTAACAAAGATTGTTATTGAATGTTTAAATTTAATTGTTAACATTTGCTAAAAAGTGTGTTATATTGTTATTACAACAATGTATTATTAAATGTTTCTGCAACAAAAACAATGAGATAAACAGTTTTGCACGCGAAACGCCGACAACTAAACGATCCGATATTAAATTTTTAAAGTGCAACTTCCGTACAAATATTTGTTTAATTGTGACACAATAAATTATAAAAATATATTTATTAAATATGATATGAATCATTTGTTGATATGGCTCATTTCTGGTTCTCGGAGAAAGCGTTTAAATTTTTTATTGGTTAAAAATATTGAAAATCTTTTCTAAAAATTCATCAACGTTCGAGTCTACTCGTGCGGATCGGCTTCTTTTGGTACCTTAATTCAATTTGTCAAAGTTCAAATGGTATTCCAAATAGCTTCGAAGACCTTAAATTTATCATTTATGGGAGAAAACGTCAAATTGAAAAATATCGTAACGTATCGCTATTTTCAGAGCTTTTATAGTCCCTTCCCCGCTATGGAATGCTTATTAAAAAATTTTCAGTATAAATTTCTTAAACCGTAATAAATCCTTAAACCCTCCCCCCTTTCACCGCCGTGGGCGTTACGAAATAAGTGAATGATCCGTTAAAAGTGAAAACTGAAAGTCTCGTGCGATATTTCAAGCGCATATCTCTATTTTTTAAATTTTATCAAAATGGTTTCGAGGAAGGAGCTACCCTCTACCATCTTCTCGATCCTAGTTTTCAAGAAATGTATTTTCTTTGCATTCTTTTAGATGCACATCTATCTACGTTTTAAATTTCATGAAAATCGATGGGATAATTGCGGAGAGGCAGAAATTCCCCTTCCCGCCCCCGGTCTCATCTTGCTCCTAGTTTCAAAAATATACAAAACATATAAATCCTCTTAGACGCCAATGTATCTAGGTTTTAAAATGGATGAAAATCGTTGGAATAGTGTCGGATGTGCAGAAATCCCCCTTCCCTGTCACCCTCTTGGTCCTAGTTTAAAAAAATATATTAAATCTGTGGGTCCTTTTATATGCAGATGTATCTAAGTTTTGAATTTCATAAAAAACGGTTTTGTGGTTTCGGAGAGATAGTCATTTCTCCTTGTCTCCTTCCTGTTCTAGTTTAAACAAAAATATAAAGCCTGTGTATCCCGTGTTTAGATACAAATGTATTTATGGTTTTGATATCATTAAATCGGTTGGATGATATCGAAGGGGCAGAAATCATAGCCGTTCCCCTTTCAGATTCCTAGTTTTAAAAATATATATGAAATAAGTATGTCCTATTAGACGCAGTTGCATTTATTTTTTGAATTGCATAAAAATAAAAATAAACTAGTTTGAGGGGGAAGATATTGTCCCCTGCCCTTGCACCAGCCCCCATTGGTCCTACTTTTTAAAAACTATGAAGTCTGTGTATACTTTCTAATGTAGATATATATATATGTATTTTTTAATTTTATAAAAACTAGCAGCATAGTTTTAAAGGGAAGGTACTGCCCTTAGTTCCCCTCCTCCATTAGTCATACTTTTTAAAGATTATGAAGCCTGTTTATCCTTTAAGGCTCAGATATATTTATTTTTTGAATTTCATCATAATTAGGATCATAGTTTTGGAGGGAAGATATTGCCCCTAGCGCTCCCCCTCCCCTATTGGTCCTACTTTTTAAAAACTATGAAGCATTCGTATATATAACTATTTCCTTAATTTCATAGGAATTAGGAGCACAGTTTTGGTGGAGATATATTGCCCCCTGCCCCCTCTAGATTCTACTTTTTAAAAACTATAAAGTATAATTATCTTTTTGGACGCAGATATGTCTATTTATTGTATTTCATAAAAAGAAGTATGAAGCCTATTTAATCTTTCAGAAGCAGATATATTTATTTCTTTTATTTCATAAGAATTAAGAAGATAGTTTTGAAGGGGATATATTGCCCCCAGCCTTCCTTACTAGTCCTACTTTTTAAAAACTATGAAGCCTGTGCATCTTTGTGGAGGCATATATGTATTTTGATTGAATTTCATAAAAATTAGGAGAATAGTTTCGTAGGGAAGATATTACCCCCTGCCCCCCCCCTAATCATATTAATCATATTTTTTCCTGTTTATCCTTTCAGACGCAGATATATTTATTTTTTTTTTATTTCATAAGAATTAGGTTCAAAATTTCGAAGGTACGACATGGCCCCCTGCCTTCCTTATTTGCCCTAGTTTTTGTATACGTATATTTCTTTTTTAAAACCCAGATCTATCTTAAGTTTTTTAACCGACTTTAAGGTTAAATATTTTAGCTGCTAAGGCGTAATAAACAAAGAAAGTCTTTTTCACATTCGGTTAAGAGACTTACGGGCGGACAGAGCGACTGGAGGGTGAACAGGTTCCATGTTACTCTTTATTTTAATTTTGTGAATATAATGCTCGATGTCAACTAGCACTGATGTGGAATCACGCCTTTGAGTTTTTGCACAAAAATTTTTGAAACCATCCCACTGTGCGCGGTTGCACTGGTATATTTTTTGATCTTTTGAACCAGAAAGAGACGTTTGAAAATTTTTGTTATTTTGTTATGTGTTTCCTTTTGTTTTTTTTTGGGTGGAATCAGATGTGGATATATAAAAAAATACTTCATAAGTTTTTAAAGAATTTATAATTTTTTATAGTCTGCAATAGTTCTCGAATAAACGACCCGCAGTTAAATGAAGTCAATTGAAGCTATATAATTTTTTTTCCAAAACTTATGACAAACTGAGGGCCTTATATTGTAAAAAGCAACGCTAAGCGTTGACAAATTTTATATGAGTTTTGTTTTTGTATTTTAAATATTTGCCATATAAAATTTCTCAACGTTTAGAACGAGTTTTAAAAAATAAAGCCCTAATTTTTTATTTTTTTGCTTTGTTTGGTTTTACTTAGAGGCCCAAGTTTAAGGCAGCCAAATGACATGTAATAGTATTTAAGAAAAAAATAATAATTTTACATATTTCGACAAACAGCAGCTGAAGGGAACAACTTGCTGTTTTCTTGTGTTTGGTACTTCGTGAGAGCTGAGAGCTGAGAGCTCACTGAAAAGTGCTGCATACTTTTAGCACAATAATTAAATTTGTGCCACAAGTAGCAGCCATTCTAATTAAGCATTTAAATTCATTTCATTTTATTTGTTTTGAGACCATTACTACTGTTAAAACAGAAAATATGTTAAGCCTTGCTTACTTCGTTCCCATTTTCCCTACGTAAAAGCATAATTTAGTTTTACATTAAAAGTACAAATAGAAAAATGTTTTTCTGCAAATAATTGTAACATAATAATTGTTTTATTGTACTCAAGCAAATGGTGAAAACGCTTTTGGACGAGGGTACATTTGAACTAAAAAAAAAAGAAAAATATACAACATCCCTTTCATAAATCCTTCGCGACAGCCATATGTATAATCTGTGTCACAGAGATGTGGCCAGGGTTTTATGTATATACCACGACCAGCAAATAAATGAGTTATTTTAAAACCCTTTTCAATTATTTTGTTTGATATAAAAAAATGTTTTAATGGATTTAGAGGTACAAATTTTATAGTAAATATACTTTAAAATTTTCCTTTCCCAGATAGCAATAATAAAGAAGTTCTTTTATCAAATTTTTCGACCTTTTTCAATATATTCAGACCTACAGCTCAAAATAAATGTTTTAATAATAAAGAAGTTTTTATTTAAGCCTAAAAATATGCAATATATTTTCAACAGTTTTATTAACTGCCAGTTCAGAGAAGCCATGTAAAAATTCTCGTCTGTCTATTTATATTGAAAACAAAAACAAAGCACTCAAAATTTGTTTTTGTTTTCAATGTAAATAGCCAGACGAGAATTTTTACATGATTTCTATGAACTGGCAGTAAGACGCTAGTGTTAATTGTTTAAAATTAAAGTTATGAAATATTTCAAATTCTGTGCTTCTGAAGTTAAATTATTATGAGTATTTTTCAATGAATTTTTCTTTTAAAAAATATTTTACTTAATAAGTAAAATAATAATTTGGGATTACTAGTGTGTTAACAAATTTTAAACTTAAATTATTATGTTTTTAATTATGGAAATGTTCTAAGTCGTGTATTCTTAGTTTACTGATATTTAATGTAATTAAATGGAAACAACTAAAAAAAAATATTTATATATAATGCGTTATTTTAATAACTTCATTGTCTGGATGAAATTAAAAATTATTTACTATTTTTTTAATGTTTGAAAGTAAAAATAGATCACTTTCATAATTATATGCTTAATGGTTTTTAATGATTTTTACGAGTTCCGAATTTTAAAATAAGAATATTTTTACATTTGAAGTAACATTACATTTGAAATAACAAAAAAATCTTAAAATTTGATTTTTTTGTGTTGAATGCAAGTGAGCGGCATGTCGAACGTTGTCGATATCATGGGACACGCCCTAATAAAATCGATTAAAATTGCAGACTTTGAGTAAGTAACTCCTAAAAGTAGACATCATAATGCCTCTATCACAGTTCTTAATCAAATACATTTACACACTACTACAGGCGTCAGACTACCCTCTCATCGAATAAGTTACTACAATTAATTTCATTACAAGATTAAGGGCCATTTTCAAAAAAGTATGTAACCAAATGCTTTGAATCAGAAAATATACGAATGAGATCCCACAAAGAATTTTGTAAATTCTGATGACAATTTTGTAAAAATTTTAATTTAGCGCAGAGTTCGGCTGAGAGAATTTGTTATTTCAGTGTGTTGGTGCTTATCTTGCTTGTCGATAGGCACAGCGTGCTGTTGTGCTCTTCTTATTCTTTATTTTGATTGATCGTGTTGTATGCATGTAAATGCCGAAGAGTAGCCGACAAACGTCGTGGCCTGTTTCTTTTCTATACAGTTTTTTTTTTTTTTTTGCAACAAACAATTTACTAGAACAGTACAAAATATTTACTGAAATTATATTTTTTTTTTCAAACAAACATTTGTTTGAAAATTTTTCGAGAATAATTTTTTTTCTGTGTACGGAGATTTTTAGCACCTACAGTATCACCTACATACTTAGGTGAACAACATTAAAAACATGAGCAGCATAAATAGAATCGTCACTTTTTGGTGGGTTGTAGGAAGCACAAACAAACATGATTTTAAAGCCAAGTAGGGTTGGTGTTGACTCACAAACTAATAACTTTAGCATTTAATCTTCTTCTTTGTGTACATATCGCGCCATAACAGCCCAAAAAAGCTTAAGCGGCATATTTTTGGAACTCCGTTTTTTGATGGGAATCGGGTATCTATGATCGTAATTAATAGATTTTTGTGAAAAAATTAAGCTCGAAAGTTATGTCGCTTAAGGTTTTTTCGCGCTGATGGGACCAAATGTTTATTACGTTTTTCCAACAATCAGAACACATACATACATATGTACATATATAAAAAAAATACTTGAATTAACAAAGAAAAACACAAATATTTATATTAAACCGTTTTAACTAATTGGAAAAATTTTAGACAATCCAGTGCCATCTCTGAAGTAGTACAGAGCACAATACCATTTAAAGATATATATAGAGAGAGAGAGAGAGATAAGGATACATTACGATTTATTCTTTCCTTTTTCAATTAAGTACATAGTCCAACAATAACTTTTTCATTATCAATTATGGGCATTGATTTAATTCTAAATGATTAAGCAGAATACCGGCATAAACACATTTTCCATACAAATTGGCACAAAGAAGCAGCCGTGAGATACAGCGATGCCAACTATTTATAACCCAAACGCGCTGTTCCCCTTCGCAAAACGCGCTAGAACGCGCTAAGTTACAGCATTGTCAACTATTTATAGCCAAAACGCGCTATTTTCCTACGCGCTAAATTAAATTTTAATAAAATTCGATGTATGGACATGTGCATTAGTAAATACAATTAATTTTTTTTAGTAGCTCTTTTCTTTCTTTTAAATAATTCAACACAGAATCAGAATTGCTTCCAAATAATCGATATACTTTGTTTTTATTTTAATTTTATTTGCCAAATTTTGTAACAACTTATATAAATTGTCGAATAGTTTTGCGATTCAAATGCTTTTGTATATACTTCAACTAGAATAGATGCTTAATAAGTAATATAATTTTTTTTTGTCACGAGTACATATTTTAGTTGTGAAATTTCAAAATGTTTGCCATTTACAGTATTAAAATGCGTTTTTAATTCTAATCACAGTCAAGGGAATTTTATTTGCGACAGCTGAATCATTAACCAATTTAGAAAATATTATGAGTTTTGAATACTAGAAAATTGTTAAATTTATGCAAAAAAAGTAAAAAAATATATTGAACTGAAGTGATAATAACTTTGTTCAAAACCCGCTAATTTAGCGCTTTTTTTAGTAAACGCGCTAAGACGAAAAAAAGTGCGTTTAGCATAGTTAAAACGCGCTAAATCTAGCGCGAAACGCGCTAAATTGGCATCACTGATGAGATACGTAGAATCAATTTTATTTTGATGCAGTTATTTCTTATGCTCTCACATAGAAGTACTCATTCTCTCAAAAATTTTACCATTAGCGATGTCAATTTAGCGCGTTTCGCGCTATATTTAGCGCGTTTTAACTATGCCAAACGCACTTTTTTCGAAAAAAGCGCGTTTTAAATAAAGTTATCATATCAGTTCAATATTTTCCCCCCTTTTTTTTGCTTACACAATTCATACTGTAAATTTCACAAATAAAAATATCTACTCGTTCTCGTGACCAAAAAAGTTTATTTAACTGATTAAGCATCTATTCTAGCTGAAGTATAAAAAGCATTTGAATCGCAAAACTATTCGACAATTCATATAAGTTGTTACAAAGTTTCAAAAATAAAATAAAAGAAGAAACAATATTATAAGGTCTGAAAATAGCTACTGAAAAAATTAATTGTATATGCTAATACACATGTAGTACATACATCGACTTTTATTAAAATTTAATTTAGCGCGTAAGAAAATAGCGCGTTTTGGCTATAAAATTGTTGACAATGCTATAACTTAGCGCGTTCTAGCGCGTTTTGCCAAGGGGAACAGCGCGTTTGGGCTATAAAAAGTTGGCATCGCTGGTTACCATACTAAATTTCATACATTTTGTTAACAAAACTACAAAGAAAAATAAGCACAAAAGAAAATAAAACAAAAATTAGCACCTTCTACACACATTTTTACGTACATATGTACATGAGTATGTACGTACATTGATCGAAATAAAGTATGTCAATATCTTTACATGCGTAATTTTTCTTTATTTACATATGCATTTGCGTCAATATTGTTTAAATAATTATGTGCGTGTGTATCTAGCAAACACACTTTCTGAAATTATGAAAATATGTAGCTAGTATATAAACCCCAAGTAAATTGAAAAAAAGTAACAAAGTTATTTCGATAATTAAAATGAGCGGTATTCAAATTTCGATTATTTTTGCTTTAGCACTGAGTTTTGCTATCGCTTCTGCAAAAAAATTTCCAGAACATCAAATTAGTATTTATTACAACCACGATTATCCCGAAGTCCATTGCGTAGGTTCTTTCATAGACATTCAATGGATACTAACAGCTGGTCACTGTGTCCGGGGAAAACAATTTGTGGTTTTAAAAACTTCAAATAATGCTTTAAATTATGTCACAGTTGAAAAGGAAAATATCTTTATTCACCCTGACATGGTATACTTTCCCATAAAGAATGACATTGCCTTAATTAAGATTCCCGCTGGAAAAATGCCATATGCTTCTCAAATATGGAAAGCTGAACTACCTGCAACTGATTGCTCTCTATATGAAGGTGAAAATGTTAGCGCTTTCGGATTGGATCGTCTGTTGAAGAGCTTTAAGGCTATGAGCAATGAAGAATGTAAGAAATATTTTATAGCAGTAGATGCGAACGCCCTTTGTATCCAGAATTCCGATGGCGTCTCTGCACCACGTGAAAAAACTGAAGACGGAGGCCCATTATTTTTGGGATCCACCAATATTCAAATTGGAGTGCAATCATTCATATCTCGTGGTGAATGTACCTCAGAATATCCAGCGGGCTATACTCGTGTTGCCAGCTTTTTGGATTGGATCAAAGAGACAATCTCCAATAATACGAAATTGTAATGTTTCAACAAATTCATTATAAAGGAATTTTCACATTCCACTAAAAGCAACTTCACTGTTCACTTTACTCAATTAAATAATAAAAGCTACTCGTAATATTGCTAGAATTCGAAATGTGTCTATAGAATAATTGGAACTGGCAGATGGACATACTCGTAGTGGCGCTGAATAGAGATAAATGTGTATCAATTGGAATGTTATTTGTGGAATGACCGACTCACAGTGGGGGATTTTGACGCGAAAAAAATGTAAATAATTCTGCAGTGTCTAAACCAGCCGTCGGATTGTCCTAAAATGTCATACAGCATTCGAGAAGATGTTACAGAGCTTAAGTTTTTAATTTGGATTTTATATCTTAACAAAGGGAGTGGAGCCGCAAGACTCCAAAGTGAGCCACCTCGAGTTAAAGAAAAATTGAAATCTATGCCAAGCTGTTGTTTTATTTAATCTGATGAAAAAGTTTTCTTGCTAGTGGATTTTTCTAACTAAGAGATAAATAAAAATCTACTACATTTATATTTTTATTTTTTATTTTTTTTTTTCAATTAAAAATTTTAAAATTTTTACCAACTTTGGTCTACTGTCCTGCTAATGGAGAAGTCAAATCTTATCCGATTTACCAAATGAAACTTTTTGTCAACTTAAAACCAAATTTGTTATGTTCAAACAAATCAAAAGCACAATTTAATCAAAAGTTATACTAAAGTTTAATTAAAATTTCGTTTGTACGCCGTTTTGTTTTTTTTTGCAGGGGAAAAGTGTGTAAACCATTTTGTAATTATGAACAAAAATTTAGCAAAAAAATTCAACCCTACATTTTCCTTATTGAAGGAAACAAATCCTTTCGAAATGGATCTATTTTTCTTATTTAATATGGTATATAAGCCTTTTTTCTCTAATTCCAAGGTTGGAACCCAAAAATTTATCATGTCGCATAAGCTTTTTAAATATTTTTAAAAATAGTATCTGCGCTCGACGAAAAATAAGAGAACTACAGCAAAAATAGGGAAAAATCCCATTTTTGGCATTTTTAGACATGTCTTTGGGAATTGCCAGCAACTCAGAATCAAATGCGATTTTTTTATTTTACATTTCTCTATAAGGATGCAGTAAAGGATTAACAAACCGAATCACGGTACTGAAAAGAGCAACAAAAACTTAATTTGCAATCTACGATTTAAAAAAGTTTGCTTATTATTGTAACTTTTTTTAAAGAGAAGTAACACTCAGGCAATGAATAAATGCCTATTACTACTCCAAGGTGTTACCTTCTTTAGTCCTAGTTTACACTATGCAAGTCTTATTGCTAAACTGATTAGTTTGTTAGGAAAGAGGGACGAGGGGAAAAGAATCACTTGCTGTTGCGCATGAATAAGCCATTTATTTTGTTCCAGATGAGCCAGCTAGAAGCAATACATTTAGCTTCCAAGAAGGCATGAATTTTTTTTTTCCTTACTAAAGTGCTTCACAGAAATAATAATATATAATTTTTGTGGGAGCCCACCTTACGTTAGTGGTTTTCAGAAGCATTTTTCGAAGCTTTTGTTATCAAAAAAATAAAACATTGCTTCCCTCAGTTGTTAGTGCTTCCAAATCAGATTTTTTTTCCTGGCTTTGGCACATTTTTTGTTTTGTTTTTTCTTATTAATGCAGTGTTGCAGCGCCTCTGGTGCCAATGAGACGTATTAAGTTTTTGAAGCTGTGTTTAAAAGCCATTTGTTGGTGGTTCTGCTACACAATACCTTCAAATGAGGGCGCTCTGATGTTTTATTAGGTTTAGTATCCGCTGAGGTCGGTGCAGTTCAGTGATCAGAGTCACCGCTATATCCTGATTTGATCTTTATATTATTAAATGATACATATTTGGTCCAAAGTTACAAATCTTACTTAATAAAATAATGAAAACGAATTACAATTATCGCTGTAGAATTTTCAGCGAGAGCCGTTGAAAAGAGCCTTTTCAAAAAATTTAGTTTCATCCCATTAAAGGATCATGATTGGCCATAGTTATGGAAAAATTGTGTACAGGAAAAATGTTGTGCCATTTATTCTAAACAAAAGTGGTTTTTAACAGATTTTCGTCAACAAAAAAAAACGCCGCATTCAAAAGTTATGGTGCCAAAAGTGTTTATAGTGAATATAAAGTATTTTATGGGTGAAAAGTGCAATGCCCATGGCTGGTTTGCACGATATCAGTGGAATTTGTACAAACATGTGATTTTTATTGTCGATCTAGCGGAAACTGTCGGTGGAGCAAATAAATTGAATGCTTTTGGCAACTTGGGTGGTGTAGCGTACATACATCGACTTATGTATGTTTTCCAAAAATCAGAATACATACAGATATAAAACAAATACTTGAATTAACAAAGAAAAACACAAAAATTACCAACCCTTTTAACTACTTAGAACAATTGAAAAAAATCCCAGTGCCATCCCTGAAGTAGTAAGCAACACAATACTTTTTACAGCGAGAGAGAGAGAGAGAGATACTGAATGGCCTTTTTAATTTTTTTTTTTCATTTCCAAATATGGTCTTGATTTTATTCTAAAATTTTCTAATTCTAAAATTTAGAATATAAGGTTTATTACAGGTTTATTTGACAAATTTTCCATACAAATATGTATGTCAAATATGGGCTTAATAAACCTGAAATATTTTTTATGAATATGGCAGTAAATGTGTTACTTTCGTACGCATGTATGCATGTTTTTGTTTTTCTTAAATTTCAACATTAAAATTAATTAATGCGCAATGTACATATTCCTCTACTCAATGTTATTCAAAACACCCGCAAAATATGTAAATATGTATGCTATTGCCCTATCACGGCGCTCAGGGTCGTCTAAAAGTCGACCCTACTAAGCGAACCCTACCAAAATGTGTTAGCATCGCGTTACCAACTTAAGAATACGATTATGTATCAAGTTCCACAGAAGGCAATAAATTTGTGCGAGCGAAAATTTAAGACAACAAAGTTTTAGGAAAAAAGTGTTTTAAGTGTTTTAGTTTAAAGAAATCAAATCAAATGGATATACTCTGTCCGTCTGGCTGTCTGTCTGTCTGTCTATTTGTCTATCTGTCACAGGGTGTTTTCTCAAGAATCGTAAGAGCTACTAACCTGAAGTGAGTAAAACTTTGGCCGCTACAACATACCGAGCCATAATAGCTAAAATAGCTTAAGCGACACATTTTTTGGACTTCGTTTACGATCGCAAATAATCGATTTTGGTCAAAAAATTAAATTCGAATATTATGTCGCTTAAGCTTTTTTTGGCGGTTATGGCTCGATATATGAGAGTTAAGAATTAATGGGTAGGCAAGCAACGAAACATGTTGAAATCCCAATGTAATATACACACAATCTTGAAATTTTCAAAGTTAGTGTATTTCTATGCCGACTACACCAATTAATACTGAAATTTAGAAAAATTAAAATTAAAGGGTATTTTTTTTATCAGTTAATTTAATTTTGTCAACTTAAACTTAGTTTTAGTCGAATAAACTTTTTTATTTTTATATTAACCTGCTATTATATAAATTAAAAAATTTAATATTTTACTCATTTATAGTTTCAAATAAACTTGATAAGTTTTTCGTATTGTAGGAATCGGTTCGTAACCGGGGTTTGTCCGAATAAAGTGTTTTTTATTTAATGTAAGCAAAAAAATATATTTTGTATTTTGTTTCATTTACTTGTAAATAACGCGAAAAAAATTATTCGGATTTATTTGAATCGGTTCTTGTTGCATAAAATAATTTTATCGTTTCTATTTAAATTGAAATAAATTGTTGGCCCTAATTTGCTAAATTGTTTTAAATTTTTTTAAATAATAAGGTTATTCAGTTTTTATTCGAATAATATCACCCGTTTCTTGTACGTATAAAATAATATGTTTTTTTTAATTTTTTATTTGTGTATGTAAAAATGTTTTTAAAATAAATTTACTAATTTTATTCGAATAAAATTATTCGGTTTTTGTTCGATTAAATAATAAAATAATATAAGTTTTATTTGAATTTTTTTATTTTTGTGTGTAGGAATTACTATTCAAATGAACTGAAACAGATTTATTTGGTTTTTATTCGAAAAATTTTTATAAATTTTTATTCGAATAAAATACAAGCAAAACATAAAAAATTTAGTTTTATGGTATTTTTTACTAAAAACAATTTTATATTTTTATTCGAATAAAAGAAATGGATTTTTATTTGGTTGAGCCCATATGGTTATTATTGCGTTCTAGTTCTTTACGAAATGGCACAAACCATTCTAAACTATTGAAAATATTTAGTTTTTATTACACTAAAATTAAACTTCCTTGATTCGATTAAACTGTTTGTTCGATTTACTGCTTTTGCTTCACTGTTAAGGCTGATGTCCTATATAAATCTATTCTGCCAGTTGAGTTTTAATATCTAGGAATTTTATTTTGATGTTTGAGTTTTCATTGAAGTCAGTTCATTTTGATAGCGATGACTCTTATTTACAGAAACTCATCTTATTTTTTTTCCAGTCAATTAATCAAACTTGACTTCATAATGAATTTCAAATAAATCTTCATAAGAAAAATGTAAATTAACCTGCCAGGCAGATAGTGAATTTAAATGTCAACTTTTTATGTGCATAAATTTTTATTCTTTATTTCCTTGTTGTAAGAAATCCAATAATTTTATTTCATGGCTTAAAGAATGATATTAAGTCTACATATAGAGAATAATATAAAAAAAGTAATTACGAAACTTTTGCAAAGAGAACAACAAATATTGTTGCTTTTTTTATACCACTGATGGTAAAACTTTAACTGCTTTTTTGCTATAACTTTTTATTTAATTTCTCCTTGTTCTTGAGAAACACATATTTTTTGTTAAGACAGAGTTTTTCTTCTTTTTTTATGTAGTTGCCGTTGTTTTACTAAAAGAAACGTCTAAATATTTGTCAAGGGCATTGAAATTGTTTGCGTGCATATGAAATTAAACTTAACCCATTTAAGTGGCCGCAAGCAAAGTTTATATACAAAGCACTGTAAATAGTTAATGGTTGTGCCATGAAGTTATACTTTGTAGCTTTGAAAAGGGACCATAATAAAAAAAAGGCCAGTACAAGTAGGTATGCAAAAGCATAAAGAAATTTTCCACTTAAGAAAGTTACACTGCAAGAAAAGTATTAAATTTAATTTGAGCTTTATAGTTTCTGGTTTGAAAGCCTCATATTTTTCACACTCTTGTTTTGCACTTAAAAGACAAAAGTCTTGTTTTAAAATTTCCTAACAATTTTTCTTCAGGTGTTATTTAAAATAAATGGATTATTTTGAAGAAAATTTCAATGCGCTAAAACTAATAAATGTTTAACACGAATATAGAATAACATGTGCCCTAAACCAACAAACCAACAACAATTGCTATAATTTTTCTTGTAAAAAACCTTAATAAAATACACTTCTTCACAGCAGAAATAAAGCAAAATAGAATAAAAAAAGTAAAACATCTCAAGGAAAATGGTATATGGCAATAAAACAAGCAAATCAACGTATAAAAAATATATATAGAAAAGCAAATAAAATAACAACAAAAACAAGTTACAAAAATCAACCAATATCACTTCAATGTCATAACGTTAACATTCATTCATTCAAACAAAGAAGGCACGAAGTGAAACGTTCATCGTACCCTCTAAATAAATAAAAAAAAAATCTTAAATTTTCGTCTATAATTATCACTTGCCCCGTATAAACTCTAACCTTTAGCACATTTTCTTTTTGTAATATACTTTATAAATATTTTATAATTTATTGTTGCATAAGCTTAGGCGTGTTGCGCTTCCATTAATTTTTAATATGAGTGCAAATAGTTTTCTTGTTTCTCTTTTCCTTTAGTTTTTTTTCTCGTTTCTTTTTTGTGTTAAATAGATGACCAAGTTTCACGCTAAAAGAAATATATGGTCTTATAATTCTTTTTATATATACAAATGGAAATGGTTGTAATATTTAGTGGATGGTCTCTGTGCAAGCGGATTTATGTTATTGTACTCGTATTGTCAGAATTTTGTTTCATTTTAATTTGATTCAATTTATTTTGCAGCGTGAGTGATGCTTTGTAGCAATTGTAGTTTTTATTTTGTAAATATTTATATATTTTAGTTTATTTTGTTTCATGCAGTTTCATGTTGTATGCTTTTTTATATTATTACCCTTTTTGTATTTCAATTAATTGCATTCCCATTGTTTTTGCTACATTTCTTTAAATTCTATTTCACACCATTTCAAATTCCAAATCATGCCGTTTATTTCTGCCTTATTTCACGTCATTTTATTTTATTAAATTTCATTAAATTTATTTCCCTTTTATAATTTATTTCATTTAATTTCTTTCCTTTATATTTCATAGGATTTAATTTTATCTTGTTCCATTCCATTTTGTCTCATTTTATTTATATCATCAGCTATTTAATTCCAATCCATCTCTTGCCGTTTTTGTTAGATTTTTTTAAATTTATTTTTTATTTATTTATCTTATCGAATATTTTTTACATTTTTAGTATAGTCTGTATATTTTATTGGTGCTTGGCCAAATCATTAGTAGAGTTCAACCACATTTTGAAAAGTCACAATCTCTTATCTTATGCACAGACTTTCTTTTGTGATTTTCAAAAATATTAATATTTGTGAATTCTCAAATAGTTTATGAAAGTCTGTGCATAAGATAAGAGGTTTGTGACTGTTCAAAATGTGTGGTTGAAGTCTACTGACGATTTGTTAAAGCAACACTGAAATAGACATATAGACATCGCTTAATCACCAGCAAATAAATTTCACTTTTAATTCTTAAATGTATTTATTTATTTTATTGAATAACTTTTTTTATTTTATATCATTTTATGCGGCTTCATGCCACTATGATTTTTTTAAGATTCCATTTCAACTTTACTTCTATCCATTATATAGTTAAATATTTCAATATAATTATTTTTAAAATGTATTTCATTAAATAATTTTTGTTATTATGTTTTCAACTTTCCTTTGATGATCTGATAAAATTCCTTAAATTCCTTTTTTATTTCCTTTGCAGAACCATTGCCGCTAATATTTCTATCATTGACTTATTTTACTCTAGACATATTAAGTAGTTTATCGTCAACTCTCATAATTAATTGAGCCAAGTAATAAAAGATAGATTTTTTTTTTTGCTTGCCATGCCCTGACAAATTTTTACAAATTTGTATATTTAGAAAAATTGTGATGAGTCGTAAATTTAAAAACAATTAATAATCTTCCAATTATTTGCAATACATTTTGTTTTTTGATTGTTAAATACTTCTGTATGCTAAAGCTGTGCCTAAATTAAATATACATGTATTTAAGGTTTTAGGATTGTGTGTCTGAAAAATTGTCCTGTTCGACACATTCATTTTTCATTGTGCCTGTCATTTGTTACCAAAGGAAATTGATGATCCTTGTTTAAGTACGTGTTGTATGAAAACAGAAAATGAGAAGACTAACATATCAAAGTGCGTTGTTGTCCCGGCTTTTATTGATGTTAACATTTTTCTAAACTTTTTCTTTTTTGTGATTGATGACGAAATATTTATTTCCAACTCACAGCCCTCTTAACTAGTCAGCAGCCAAAGAGAAGACACAAAATTTTTATGTGGGTAACATGTTTATTAAGGCCAAAATTTTGTAAAACGAAAACGTTAAGCGATGAAAAATTTGATATGGAAAAATATAAATTACAAAAACAAAATACTTGCAAAATTTGTCAATGCTTAACGTTTTCATTTTACAAAATTTTGGCATTAAAGTTTGTCTTAAGTAGAACAAAAATAAGCAAATTAACTAACATGTGCATAATTATGTAGTAATGAAAAAACGACAATGGTAAGACTGTTGTAAATATAGTGATGGTAAATTTGGGGCCTTCATTACAAAAACACATTTCAGCAAATTGAAATACGATGAATCAAACCAATTCACATATTCCATTTGCAGAAAAGTTTCGTATATAAGGCAGAAATCTACATCAACTGACACCACACACAGTGGACCAAACACAGAAGAACGCTGATGATGAAGGTTTAGTGGCCTTCGAAAACGGCTGGCTGTTCCGTTCAACTATGTGTTGTCAGAATATTTACAACTAACTTTGATGTTATTTGTTCATTAATAATTATCACATGTAATTTGGCTTACAAAGCGATACGAACTTTAGCCTGATTAAATCATAAATATATAAATAAAATGAAAGTTCGAACAATAATAATTAAAATTAACGTTTTCGTTTTACAAAATTATACACTAAAAATTTTTTTTGTGGACTATTTTTTTGTTCAAATATTTTGTCCTCTTATGAATTAATTTCATGAGGGAAGTTAATTTCCATTCATTTTATTTATTCAGCAAAAAAATTATTTACCTTAAAGGCATTAATTGCAAATTTATACAAGAAATTTGTATGTATAATTATTTTTAAGCTTAATTCTTAGGCTGCATCACTGAACTACACCACCTTCAGCCGGTACTAATCCTAATGGAACATCAGAGAGCCCTCCTTCGTGTGTATTGTGTAGCAGAATCATCGGGGAAGTAAAATAAGCAACAAAAGGACTACTAAGCACTGCTTAGAAAATTTAATAAGCCTCATTGACACCAGAGGCGCTGCAGCACTGCTGTATTTAAAAAAACACCCCTGCGAAAAGCAGAGTTGTAAAAGCAAAATATTTAATTTTTTTTATTAATACCTATTTTTCTTTCCTTGAAGTTAATTTTCGTTTAAAACATTCAATATTTAAATAAAAAAGTTCCTGGGGGCGCCATACAACTGCATTTGAGTACATTTCGCTCATTTACTCAAACAGCGTCATAACTCAAAAAAAAAGACAGTTCGCCTGAAAACGAGTTTCAAGTTTTCAATTTACACCCAATTGACTGGTAAAAGAAAATTTTATTTTGCTTTCAAAAGTTGAGTAAACGAGATATTTTTATGAAATTTTTTCAGAATATTAACTTATTTAAAAAATAAATTTTTTGAGTTATGACGTTCTTTGGGTAAATGAGCGATACTTACTTGCATACTTCCTTTTATAATTTTCCTGCATAATTTTTTCTGTGCTTTATTTTATTTTTTTTTAATACTGTCATCATATTTCCCTTTCCCTTATGTCCTTTTTATAGAAGCAAAAAAAAAAAAATTTAATAAAAAACAATATGATGAACAAATGAAATTAAAAATGCGCACTTGTAAACATCAAAACAATATCTGTACTTTAGTGACACACACACACACACATGCAACTAATTTCCTATGCATTAGTGTGCTTATACATATATATGTGTCAGTCATGTTAGACTTATAAAAAAAGTATTCACCCGTAAGCAGTAAAATAATACTGTGACTTCTTAAATTTTATTTAAAAAAAAAAGTTGACCGTGTTTGTCTCTGGACAATTTTCTTATAGAAAAGTTGACAGTGCCTGTCTCGAAACACATTTTTTTTATAGAAAATATGACTATAAGTGGGACTATGACACAATTTTCTTAAAGAAAACTTGATATTGCCATTGACAGCATAATTTTCTTATAGACGAGACGACTGTACCTGTCACAGTAAACTTTACCATATCTGTCTTAGCACAATTTTCTTATAGAAAAGATGACTATAAGCATGACTATGATAAACTTTTCTTATAGAAAACTTGATAGTGCCATTGCCAGCATAATTTTCTTATAGAAAAACAGTTAATATGACACACAAACTTGACAGTGCAATTCTCAGTAAACTTTTCTTATAGAAAATTTTACCATATATGTCTCAGCACAATTTCCCTTTAGAAGAATTGATAGTGCCTGCCTCAGAACACTTCTTTTTTATAGAAAAATCGTTTGTGCTACATAGAGCACAATTTTCTTTTAGTCAATTGTGCCTGGTACAGCACATTTTTCTTATAGCAAAGTCAGCAGTACCTGTCACAGCACCCTTTTCTTATAGAAAAAATTATATTTTACTAAATTAAATAAAACAGACGTCTCTATAAGTTTGAAAAATAATTTTAATTAATTTTTTAACTAAGAAAACTTGGCTTAATGTATAAATTGTTTCTATTCTCTGCTCTAGCTACAATTTTTGCAAACATGAATTCATTCTTTTAATGCTCTTTTAGTGTAATACTATTAGCAGTGTAATGCATGTGAGTGTGAGGTTTTTATTATAATTGCAACATATGTTAATAACAAAAAGCTTTATTCATTAGTTTAGGGCGTAAAATTAAAATTTGCATAATTAAGTGTCAACATCTTTTATGATAATTTTATGCATATGTGCATATGTAAAACATATTTCGCATAAACACATATACATATGTACATACATATAAATGCACATTATTAAAAAAAAGTCTTTGACTTTTACAAATATGTAGTGGCAAAAAAAAAATGCTAATAACAAGAATCTAATTAATTTTTCTATTAGCAGAAATTTTTGTTATTCCAGCCTAAAAGTATACAATAAAACAAAATTATTTTCAATAAATTTGTTTGGTTTGAAAAGAAGCGAGCCTGTAAATAAGTTTTTTATATTCATTAAATTTACTTCAGTTTTTAACAACAAAAAATCTTCTGTTTGGTATCTTTGCAGCTGACAGCTCATTCCTTCTAGCCAATGCCCAAATTGTCGACTTCCCCATTGTGTATTGCAATGAATCCTTTTGCAAGATTAGTGGCTATAATCGGGCCGAGGTTATGCAAAAATCTTGCAGGTAAGTTAACAAATGCAACAACTAAACATTACATTAACACAAATAATTTATGTTTATGTTTTTATATATAAAACATTAAATGACCCAAAAACAAAAGAAATGTAAAAAAAAATTTATAAAACCTAAATTACCAAATAAAATGTCAGTTTAAACCTCCACACAGGACTACAAACCAAGAATTTTGTTTTGTAATTTGAATGGATTACTATTCAGGGCAGATTTTATTTATTTCCCCCCTTAACTACAACACAAAACATATTCGAATCTCCCCGGGGTTAATTTATGTTTGTTGCCATAAATTTACTGAAATATGAAAGTACATATGGAAAAAAATTCAACAACAAAAAAAAAATACATTATAAAACTCGCATATTTACTTACGACATGTGGAAAGTTGTTTGTAATATGAAACTGGTACGAATACTCGTATGTAGAAATAAAAAACACAAGGATCGTATTAAAAGCAAATTTCACATTACTTTCAGCCACATATGCACACAGGAAATTATTACACCAGAGACTAAGAAGACTTGAGGATATGAGCTTAGTAAAAAGAAAGAAAGTACTTTAAAAAAAAAGATCTACTTAGAAAAAAATTATCTTTTAAAAAAACATACCTTTTAGAAAGTATTACAAAGAGCTTTAGATAAAAGTACCTTTTTATAAGAAAGTACCTTTTGGAAGAAAGAACCTTTTATAAGAAAATAACTCTTGGAAGAAAGTACATTTTTATAAGAAAATAACTCTTGGAAGAAAGTACATTTTTACAATAAAGTACCTTTTGGAAGAAAGTACCTTTTTACAATAAAGTACCTTTTGGAAGAAAGTACATTTTTTTTAGAAAGTACCTTTATATAAGAAAGTACCTTTTGAAAGAATGTAGCTTTTTACAAAAAAGTACCTCTTGTAAGAAAGTACCTTTTTATAAGAAAGTACCTTTTTATAAGAAAGTACCTTTTTATAAGAAAGTACTTTTTTATAAGAAAGTACATTTTTATAAGAAAGTACCTTTTGAAAGAAAGTACCTTATGGAAGAAAGTACCTTTTTTTTAGAAAGTACCTTTATAAAAGAAAGTACCTTTTTATAAGAAAGTACCTTTTTTTGAGAAAGTACCTTTATATAAGGAAGTAGCTTTTTATAAGAAAGAACCTTTTTATAAGAAAGTACCTTTATATAAGAAAGTACCTTTATATAAGAAAGTACCTTTTTTTGAGAAAGTACCTTTATATAAGAAAGTACCTTTTTATAAGAAAGTACCTTTATATAAGAAATTACCTTTTTATAAGAAAGTACCTTTATATAAGAAAGTACCTTTTTATAAGAAAGTACCTTTTTATAAGAAAGTACCTTTTTATAAGAAAGAACCTTTTGAAAGCAAGTACCTTTTTATAAGAAAGTACCTTAATTTTGAGAAAGTACCTTTATATAAAAAAGTACCTTTTGAACGAAAGTACCTTTTTATAAGAAAGTACCTTTTGAAAGAAAGTACCTTATGGAAGAAAGTACCTTTTTTTGAGAAAGTATCTTTATATAAGAAAGTACCTTTTGGAAGAAAGTACCTTTTTTTGAGAAAGTACCTTTATATAAGAAAGTACCTTTTTATAAGAAAGTACCTTTTTTTGAGAAAGTACCTTTATATAAGGAAGTACCTTTTTATAAGAAAGAACCTTTTTTTGAGAAAGTACCTTTATATAAGAAAGTACCTTTTTATAAGAAAGTACCTTTATATAAGAAATTACCTTTTTATAAGAAAGTACCTTTATATAAGAAAGTACCTTTTTATAAGAAAGTACCTTTTTATAAGAAAGTACCTTTTTATAAGAAAGAACCTTTTGAAAGCAAGTACCTTTTTATAAGAAAGTACCTTAATTTTGAGAAAGTACCTTTATATAAAAA
Organism: Nowickia ferox; assembly: GCA_936439885.1. Taxonomy (NCBI): domain Eukaryota; kingdom Metazoa; phylum Arthropoda; class Insecta; order Diptera; family Tachinidae; genus Nowickia; species Nowickia ferox. The sequence continues at coordinate 6,183,773 of OW387025.1, read as the reverse complement.
AGTACCTTTTGAACGAAAGTACCTTTTTATAAGAAAGTACCTTTTGAAAGAAAGTACCTTATGGAAGAAAGTACCTTTTTTTGAGAAAGTATCTTTATATAAGAAAGTACCTTTTGGAAGAAAGTACCTTTTTTTGAGAAAGTACCTTTACATAAGAAAGTACATTTCGAAAGGAAGTACCTTTTAGAAGAAAGTACCCTTTTTGAGAGAGTACCTTTTTATAAGAAAGTACCTTTTGAAAGAAAGTACCTTTTGAAAGAAAGTACCTTTTGAAAGAAAGTACCTTTTTATAAGAAAGTACCTTTCGAAAGAAAGTACCTTTTAGAAGAAAGTACCCTTTTTGAGAAACTACCTTTTTTGAAAAAGTACATTTTGGAGAAGAGAAAGTATCTTTTTATAAGAAAGTACCTTTTTATAAGAAAGAACCTTTTTCTAAGAAAGTATCTCTTTTATAAAAAAGCGCATTTTAAAAAAATACCTTTAGAAAATTAATTCTTTAGAAAAAAATACTTTTAAATCTGTACCTTTTAGAAAAAAGTACCATTTGCACTAGCAAAAAAAAGGAGATCTTAGAAAAAGTTGATTGAAAATAAAAGTAGTTTGCGGTTAAAAGTACCTTTTAGAAAAAAATAAAGTTTTATAACGTACTGGCGAGAAAGTACCTTGCAAAAAAAAGTAATTTGCAGGAAAAAGTACCTTTTAGAAAAAATAAATATTTTTTATAAAAAAAATAACTTATTAAGAAAAACTACCTGCTAGAAAATGTTCCTACTGGAAAAAAGAACTTTCTAGAAAAAAATGGCTTTGACAAAAAGTACTTTTTTTAGACAAATTACAGTTTTGAAAGAGTTAAAGTACCCTTTTTAAAAGTGTATTTAAGAAAATAGTACCTCTTAGAAATAAATAGAGCCAAAAACTTTATTAATAATAGGAAGAACAAAATAGTAAAGAGTCTTAACAAAAAAATGCAACAGCTCAAATATGTAACCTGAATCTTAAATAGTTTTAATAATATAAAAAGAACATTTTCCATAAGTCAGGTCTGCCTTTAACCCCTGATGTTTCTGGTCACATGGAAAAAGTTGTATACAAATAATCGCACACACACACACAAGGTTCAACAAACCGTGCGATGATACCAGTAACATCCTCAGGGTTTTGCAAATTCTCTGCTTTGGTTCTATTTATTTATTTATTTTTTGTTTTCTGTTCAGCTTGAAAGCAAATTTTTCTCTTCATCTTTTGGTTGCAATGCAAATAATAAAAAAATAAATACGAACATGGTAAAATACGTTGGCCGTAAAAATAGTGTTTTATTAGGAACATTTGTTAAAATTTAGTAAATAGAGTTAGAGAGTGTATAAAAGAAACTTCAGTTCAAATTTAAATAAGTTTATGGGTTATAAGTTTCTCAATAAAAATCAGTTGAGGCTAGAGTAAAATTTAAGAAAAATTTATATACATTTTTTGTAAATTGATAATTATAATTCTTGCCTCTATTTCTGGCGAAAATTTCTAGTTGATGGTAACTTCAACCGAAATCAGGTTGAAATTGCTTAAAAATTATTGAAGTATTGCTAAATAGAATCTCTAATACAAATGGGATTTTTACCACTAATTAAGCTTAAGAGATTTGAATCCAATGGGACTTAGCAGAATTTAAAATAAACCATGTTTTTCATTTATATGCGTATTACACGTTTGCCCGAAAGTGTGCTACACCACACTTTTACTTTTTACTCAAGTGAGTTCCACTCAAAAAAAAAACCTAAACTAATTCACATATAAAAGTAAATCAGCTGACCTAATTCTATTGAAAAAAAGCAAAACTAATTCACATATAAAAGTAAATCAACTGACCTAATTCAATTGAAAAAAAAAACAAAAGCAAAAGTGGCTTATGTGCTCCTTTAAACGAATATATAATAAAAATGAAAGGAATCTTTAAAAATGTGGAATAAACATTATTCACACTTGTTTTAGTATAACGTTACATCTTTTTGGAACTTCCAGCTTGGGAGTTTGTAAAACTATATGAAATTCTCACAATACGGTACAAAGGGCCATAGAAGAATAAAGGCGTTATAAGCTGATCACCATTTAGTTCCATTCCTCAAGTTATTACTTTATTTTCTGCTTATCCCAACACAAAGAAAGACCTCGTCTATAAAACTAAATACATTTAAGCACATTTTATTTGATATACCAACTTTTTTAAATTCGATTGATAAGTTTACTTTAGAAAAAAGCCGAACTTTTACAAAAAATTACCTTTTGGAAGAAGTAATTTTCGAAAAAGTACCTTATATCAAAAAGGACTTTTTACAAAAAGTACCTTATAGAAAAAGTACCTTTTACAAAACTCACCTTTTAGAAAAAGTACCTTTTAGAAAAATCATCTTTTAGAAAAAGAACCTTTTAGAAAAATCATCTTTTAGAAAAAGTACCTTTTAGAAAAAGTACTTTTTAGAAAAAGTACCTTTTAGAAAAAGTACTTTTTAGAAAACGTACCTTTTAGAAAAAGTACCTTTAGAAAAAGTACCCTTTAGAAGAAGTGATTTTTAGAAGAAGTAAGTTTTAGAAAAGCACCATTTAGAAAAAGTACCTTTTAGAAGAAGTACCTTTAGAAAAAGTACCCTTTAGAAGAAGTGATTTTTAGAAGAAGTAAGTTTTAGAAAAGCACCATTTAGAAAAAGTACCTTTTAGAAAAAGCATCTTTTAGAAAAAGTACCTTTTAGAAAAAGTACTTTTTAGAAAAAGAACCTTTAGAAAAAGTACCTTTTAGAAAAAGAACCTTTAGAAAAAGTACCTTTTAGAAGAAGTGATTTTTAGAAAAAGCACCTTTTAGAAAAAGTACCTTTAAGAAAAAGTACCTTCTAGAAGAAGTGATTTTTAGAAAAAGCTCCTTTTAGAAAAAGTATCTTTAAGAAAAAGTACCTTTTCGAAAAATTACCTTTAAGAAAAAGTACCTTTTATAAAAAAAAGTACTTTTAAGAAAAAGCACCTTTTAGAAAAAGTACCTTTTAGAAAAGGTACCCTTAAAAAAAGGTACCTTTTCAAAATAACGTACCTTTTGGGAAAAAGTAACCTTTGGGAAAAATTAGTTTACATAAAAAGGTACCTTTTGGAAAACAGTACTTTTAAGAAAAATTTACCTTTTAGAAAATTGTTCCTTACCTTTTTAAAAAAAGTATTTATAGAAAAAATGTACTTTGTGGAAAAATTTACCGTTTGAAAAATTAAACTTTTGGAAAAAAGTAGTTTATAGAAAAATTTACCTTTGGGAAAATTTACCTTTTGGAAAAATTAACTTTTTGTAAAAGAGTAACCTGTGGAAAACTATATCTTTTGGAAAAAGTAATTTTTGAAAAATTTTCCATTTGGAAAAAAGTATCTTTTGGGAAAAGTAACCTTTGGAGAATTACATTTTGGAATAAATAACTATTTACAAAAAGTATTGGGAAAAACTATCTTCCGGAAAAGTAACTGTTTCTGGTAGAGTGAACTCTATTTAAATTACCTCGAAAAAAAAGTAGTTGGAAAAAGTAGTTTTTGCAAACAAGTACCTTTTAGATACTTTTTAGTAGTATACATTCTAAAAAAAGTACTATTAAGAAAACTAACATTTTAGAAAGATTACTTTCTGGAAAAAAACGTCAGACTTGTTTATTTTTGAAACGCGCTAATTTGTTTAACATAATTAACAAGCTGTTTACTAATTTTCCATAAGTCTAAGGGTTACTCGAGCGTATTAAACCTATTAAATATATTTTTTTAAATAAACCATTTAACAACTTAACAATGGGCTTACAAATGTTGTCAGACGAATGAGTAATATTTAAATACAAAAATTAAGTACACACTTTAAATCTTTAAAAAAAACAAATACTCGTACATGAATAAATGACTCAGTAGATATTGTGTATCCTTTCACTGGCATTGACTTATTTTTAACTTTATAGGCCAAAGATTATAATGATGATGAAGTAAAAAAAAAGTAGCGTAACAAACTTGGGAAATAAAATGAAAAAATCAATAGGAAAATAAACAAATCTACTCGTATCTATTGACCCCAAAAATATTTATGTACATAAACTGCAAATATGTACGGAAAAATGCGAACAAACAGCAAGACATCGAACAGCAAATTACACACATATGTATATATCTATATGTGTATTTATGTATGTTTGCATGTATAGTAGCAAGAAGAATCCCATTCATTTGAAAATATGTTAAATGTGTGTTAAAAAATGTCTGAGTAATGAATTGTTACTACGAAAGCAGTTGAATAGGCAGACAGTAAGTCAAGAATTAAAACACTTTTTCTTTGCAATAACGTGTCCTGTATTTATAAATACAGATTAGAAAAAAATTTGCACTCAGAAGTCATGTGAATATGTGAGATATGCCTGTCTTACGTAAAACTACAGAAAAATTATAATTTTAATTTTAATTAAATATTAATTTAATATGACGAATTATTATTTTATTAAATATAACGAATGCACTTTTCACTGGTTTCAATTTATCTTCCTGAGATGCAATGGATTTTATACTTTTTCTTTTCATTATAAAATCTTGCATACCTTGAGGCGACTGCTTAAGAATTATGTTACTGTATTTGCCCCTACATTTTTTTTAATTCAATTTAATTTAACTCCAATAGAAAAACCACTTCAGCCTTGCAAATTCAAAGCGTTGTTATGGCGAAGTTTATATTTTTTTAAATAAATTCGCAAACATTGCTTAGACTGTTCTCGTCCTAACCAATGATGTGTTTATGAGTATCCTTTTGTTCACATTACAAATGTACGCACTTCTTTTTTATTAAAAATCCGGTATTTGGGGAATTTGAATTACATGTTTGCTTTACCTTATTTATTTATGGCTGCTTTATTCCCTCTCTATCTCTGAAGTTGTTTCGCTTTTATGTTGAGAGAACAAAAATATATTGTATAAAAAATTCTGAGCTTTATACTACCTTATCTGATCCTGTTCATGGGAATGTTACTTTATGATACTGCTGTTATTCAAACGAAAAAAAACCAACACCGCACACGTCTCAAAATTGCTAAGCGCCAAGAAATCACTGGCAAACGACATCATTAGAAGTGGGGAGAAAAAAAATTAAACGACATTTTACAAATCACACAGCATTATAAATAAGCATGACATGCCACAAATAAATGTAATTTTATTTAAACAACTGCATTTAAGCGATTTCATGGGAATTGGTAACATAAAGCATTTCCCTCTTTTTGCGTAAATATCCTTGCTAAATTGGCAATCAATTATTTTCTTCTATGACATTGCACTACTATGGAGTGAGTGTTTCTTAAAAAAAAAATCGGGTCATTGTGTGAAACACAAAATAATTTTAAAAGCATCTTGACTTGCAAAGAAGAAATAAAATAATAAACTTCTTTCCCGTTCCCTCTAAAAATTAGAGCTTTCTTGCTGCATAGTACTAAAAGGGGCACTTAACTGTTTTTATCAAATAAAAAAATTGTCGACCAAAAACTCTCTAATGTTTTACAAGACAATGCAAAATATTAATTAAGACTTCCCCCAAAAGTGCGTAATTATTAAATTAAGCAAAAAAGAACCTTATAAATAGAATTTGTAATTAGATAAAAAAAAATTAATTCCCCACAAATGCATAACATATGCAATTTCCTTAGCATAATGCAGATATGTTCTAAAAAAAAAAGAAACTCAGTATTAAAATGTAAAATTTTTAATAAAAATCATTTTCCAGAAAAATCCAGAAGAAAGTGTTTTATTAAAAAAATTTAGATTTTAGTACTAAGCTTAATTTTTAGAACATTACCGAATAATGCTAAAAAAAATGTGAATTTCCGTCGCTGATGTCTTTGATACAAAATCATAAGTTTTATTCATCAGATTCCTGTTTTAGAACACACTTTTTTTATGTATGAAAAATTTTTCAATGCAAATTTAAAAGTTTTGATTAAAGTTTATACATAAAAAGGAAACAAACAAGTTTTAGTACCAATTGAATGATTTTTAGCACAAAAAACAGTTCTGTCTACAAGTTTTGTGCAAACTAAAATTTTAGTACAGATATCACACATTCGAAAATTTCACATTAAAAAGAAACATTGTGGTCTCAAAAGTACAAGCTTGGACTTCTTTCTTTTTTAGTACATAAATTTCAATATTAAACAGATTTAGTGTTTAAATATTCAAGAATGATTTTTTTTTTCATATAGAACCAAATACAAATTGTTACTGAATTACCAGTATAAAAATATGTGCGCATGCATGTAGTGCTAAACGTTTTAGTACTCTAGATGTTATTTTGGTTTTGAATGCTTATTTAAATATTTAGCAATTTGCAGGCTTCCTGAAATCAAAAGTTACCTATTAGAAAATATAATGTAAACTTTTAGTACTAAAATTTTTAGTACTAAAAATCATAATTTAAAAGAATATTATTGAAAAATCCAATATATTTCTTGATTTTTAGTAGAAAATATATGTTAGTAATAACTTTAGTACTGCGTTATTATCATGGCATTAGAAGTTTGCTTAAAGATTGAAGGAATTATTTAGGACTTATTTTAGCTTAAGAATAGTTTTTGTTTAATATAGAACAAAATACAAGCAATACATACATATATCATTCGCATTCACGTGATGCTTAAAATTTTAGTACTACGGACGATATTTTGGTACTGAATGCATATTTAAGAGCGTACAACATTTAAGGTTTCTTAAAACCCATGAAAATTAAATATAAATTTTTACAACTAATATTTTTAGTACTAAATATGATATGAATATGAATTAATATGAATTTTAGTACAAAATGAACATTACTGGTAACTTTTGTTAGTTGCATTTTAGTACACACTTGATATATTCGTAAGCTGATAGAACTTAAAGTCAAAGTGAAAACAAGTGTAAGCTTAAAATAAAATTTTTGCAAAATATTTAAGACAAAAATAATTTGCATTAATATGAAAAATTTATTAAAAAATTTTAAATTTAGAACAATATTTCAAAATTTACAAATATCAAAGACAACTTAAACAGAAATATATACTCGCCTAGTTTTCAATTTTAGTACAAGTTAAACAACGTTCTGTTTTTCTAATTTTAGAACAACTTTGCTATATCGATAAAAAGTTAAATTTTAGTACATTTTTATATTTATGTCAGCAGAATTAAAGATTAATATAAAATTTATATGTTTTAGTACAGTGATAGTAATTTAGTACAAACTTTAAACTTTAGTACTTATAAAAAATTTTATTTTAAGCTAAATTACAACTTTGAAAAACTGCTAGGGTGCCAATATATATTTAGTTTGAAAGAAGATTATTAGTTTTAGTACACAATATTAACAAGCAAATTAAAAAAAAAAATTATTATATCTTTCTGACTCAAGAATAAAATTGTAGCCAAATTTTAGTACAATTTTAAAATTTCAATTTAGCACAAAATCTATATTTTAGCTGATAAATTAAGTTTTTAGTACAGATTTCTTTTGGGTTAAAAAAAATTGTATTAGTAGTTTAAGTGCCGTGGTTAACTAGCCAAAATTTATATTTTAACTGATAACTTAAATTTTTAGTACAGACATTTTTTGGCTGCATTTAAGATCTATTTTTTTAATATGTTTTCCTTATTAATTATTCGTTTCAATTTTAATTATTTGTTGAACAATAATTGCAAAAAGTATTTAAAATAAAGCAATTGAGCAGGAAGCAAACATGACAATAAAAAGCTGCAACGATATTCATTTGCAAATAATAACGTTTTTATATTTATTTGTTTGCAATTAAAACAAAAAATTCGATTAGACGTTTGCGTACAAAAGGCCCTAAGTAAAAAAATTTACTTTAAATAAAGAAATTACTAAAAAAAGAGGTTTTTACTCGTATAAAAATATTAAAAAAAAAATATTTTTCTATACATATATGCATTTAAAAAAATGGCATTTAGCCACTTTTTGGCTTTACTGGCTACGTATGTCCAATTACTGTTATCGACATGCCGTTATTTTAAGTCATTTAATGTTATCGTTTAAGTGTAAATGTATACTCTTTTGTTAAATAAACAGATTAATACTGAATATGTTAATGATTCGCATGTCCTTGTAAGCTGTTAATTATAATGTTTTTCTGTTGCCTTTTATTATTCCAGATGTGGTTTCATGTATGGTGAGCTGACAGATAAAGAAACGGTCGCCCGTTTGGAATACACGCTGGAAAATCAACAACAGGACCAATTTGAAATTTTATTATATAAAAAGAACAGTAAGTTATAATACAAAAAAATAACAAAGTTATTTAATATTTATTTAGGATGGGTCTTCTTAATATTTTCTAAATACTACTAATCATTTTATTGTGCTACTTCTGTACTGCTTGTTATCCTAGATTTGCTAAAGCCATACCAAAGAAATTTATTTTACTAGAAACTTTAATAGGAGTACCTTTGAAGTTGGGTTAAACAAAAACTCATAAACATAAACTTCATATATACATACATACATATTTTCATATGTGAGCTTGATCCTTCCCATAGTTACAGCAACATTTTTTTAATCCTGTCGGAAATATGTAAAAGGCTAAACAAAACCCTTTAATACTTCTTCATATGCCAGAAAATTTCTACGATATTTGCTTATTTAAAGAATACTTTTCTTTAAACGAAAATTGTAATTACAGTAGTCTCCACTTAAGTGTTTTTTTTTTAAATTCCTGATTTTTAATGTATGTAATCGGGTTAATCATTTAATTGCCACATTAATGCAATAGTGTGATTTTCAAATTAATAAAGAAGGTAAACAAATTGGAGCTTATCGATCAAGTGGAAACCACTGTAAAAGTATTCTTCATGGATTAGTTTAGAAACTAAGAAAATATATCTTCCCCGCTTGCACATTGTTATTTATAATGAAATGGCATAGAAAACTATGAAACCCTGGCATTTTACGCGATTAGTATGTTCAGCAGTTTTTTTTTCTTATATTCTCCCTAAATGTTTTGGTCGTTTTCATAAAAAATACTCTACAAAAATATTCACTCTAAGTCTCCGACTGCTTTAAAGCTCTTAGTGCATTTTAAACATCAGAAATTAGTCAGAAGTTAAAATATTGTTAAGTGTTATTTGCGTACTTATATACAATTGGTGGAAAAAAGTACAACCATACCGCGTTTGGTTCAAAATCGAAAGTGAGAATTCACCTCCTTTATCGAAAAAATATTCAGGTGTGAAATAATTAGTAAAAATATTCTTTTTCATATCAGCCAAAGACAATATTCCCACACATTATATATTAGATCTTATCTTGTTGCATAAGAAATGAAAAGCAGTAAATAAATTAATTAACTTAAATATTTTCAAAAATAGTAGTATAATTTCTACTACTTTAAAAAAAAATTTTAAGTATGTATGTATATTTCCTCGTATTTTTGTCTGCAAAGTACTCATTTTCTTAATATTTGGAAACTTTGAAAAAGTAGTATATTCTACTACTTTTTTGAAAAATATAAATATTAAATTAAATTTTTGAATTTTCATTTCCAAATTATTTTACAGCAAATAAACCTTAAAAATCTATTAAAAACACTAATTTTGAAAAAGTAGTATTTCTACTACTTTTTCAAAAATATGAAAATTTTTAATATTTTTTTTTTTTTTTTTTTTGATATGCAAAAACTTGTGAAGGTGTATCATATTCAAAAATAGTTATTTGTATATTTTCCACTACATTCAAAATAATGCAAATAGAAAAAATTTTTTAATTCTTTTCTCGAAATGTATTCATAAATACATCTAGTTTTGCAGGTGAAGGGCCAGGAACATATATTTTTTAATGTAGAATTTTTTTAACTACTACTTGTAATGAAAAAACTAGAAATTTCAATACATTTCAAAATAGTAGTATTTCTACCACTTTTTGAAAAATTTAATATGTTTGTAATTTTTTCTCTAAAATATATTTAATACATTTAATTTTACATTTTAAGTGCGAGAAAGATATTATTTAAAAAAGTAGTATATTATATACTACTTTTTTCGTAGCTTTATGTGAAAAATAAAAAATAATGCTTTTTATTTGCAAATCTTCGTAGCAAGCCACTATTTCTAATGAAACAATTAAGAATTTTAATACGTTTGAAAAAAGTAGTATTTTGCTACTTTTTTAAATATTTCATATTTTTTCTTTAATTTTTTCTCTGAAATCAATTTTATGGCTCAAATGCTGGGAAAATATTTTTTTGTTTGTTTTATAATACTACCTACTATTTCTAATGGAAATACCATAACTTTTAGTACATATAAAAATAGTAGTATTTCTAATACCTTTTAAAAATTTAAAATTTTTGTAATTGTTTCTCTTAAATATATTTAATACATTAAAGTAGTAAATTTTATACTACTATTTTCATACTTTTATATCAAACATAAAAAATATTATATTTTTCTACGTTTTGTTCTTAGTAACTAACTATTTCTAACGAAAAAATTCAGAACTTTCATATGCTTGAAAAAAGTAGTATTTTTGTTACTTTTTGTAAAATTTAAAATTGTATTTAATTTTTTCTCTAAAATAATACCAGAAAGAATTTTTTAAAGTAGTTTATTATTTACATCTGTTTCGATTGAAAAAACTTGAATTTTTAATGCATTTGAAAATAGTAGTATTTCTACTACTTTTTGAAAAATATTTAGATTTTTTTAACTTTTTCTCTAAAATGTTTTCAATACGTCTAGTTTTGCAGTTTAAGTGCAAGGAAAATATTTTTTTAAAAAAGTAGTATATTATACACTACTATTTTCGTAGTTTTATATGAGAAATAAAACTAAATTTTTTTTGCTTTACATTTTTCGAATCAAGTTTAATTTCTAATAAAAAAAAATCAGAATTTTAATACATTTAAAAAAGGTAGTATTTTTGCTACTTTTTGACAAATTTGAAATTGTTTATCGTTTTATTTGGTAAAAAATATTATATTTTCCAAATTTTAATGCTTAAACGCCATTAAGAAATGTCTTGCCTAAAAGTAGTATTTTATCTACTACTATTTTATTGATACTGAAGTAAGAGATAAAAAAATGTGTTCCATTTTTTAAATTTTCTCATCAAATCGCTTTATCTAGTTCGGAAACTAAGAAGTTTATTGCATTTGAAAAAAGTAGTATTTCTGCTACTTTTTTTAACTTTTAAATTCTTCTGCTATTTTCTAGCGAAATTATATTAAATTATTCTGTTATAAAATACCAGAAAAGTAACTTTTATTTGCTTCTTTTTTCATGAATCTGTCTTATTATATATATTTCTTATGAAGGAGGTGGACAAAGCACATTTTTTTATTGCCACACCCCCCCGGCATAACATTTTTGATAGCAGCTGTGTCCAATAAGAGTAAAGTATTGAGACTGTTAGAGTTTAAGGTTAAAGTAGAAAAGTGCATTAGGCGGGTATTTAGGGATCTAGACATATGGGACAAAGTTAAAGTATCAAAAAGGGAGAAATATTTTCTTTTTTGCCACAAAAAGTAATAAATTTGCTTGTGTTAATCCAGCAAAAGTAATTTCGAAGCAAATAAACTACACTCAGAGAAATTTTACAAGTAAAAAACAAAATCTTTACTAGCGTGTGTGTGTGTGTGTGCTTGATTCCACAAGTGTAGTCATGTGCTAGTGCAATTTATTTTTATGGCTTAAAGTTGCTGCAGTTGCTGTTTGCTGCTGGTGCTGTTGCCATAAAAAAAGAGAAAACACTTTTATGCGTTTTTTTTTTTATATATCAAACAAAAAAGGCTGTAGCTTACTACTGGATGCTGCAAAACAATAGAGTGCTGACGTCAGAAAATGTTTTACTTAAAACAAAACAAAAAACAAAAGTTTAATCTTAAATAAAATAATGTTAAAAAGAATTTCTAAAGAACTAAAAAGATTTAGCAAAATGGAATGGCAGAAAAGTAACAAAAACACACTGTATTGCAGGCATAACTGAAAATATCGCCTTAAAGTATGCTTTGCAATTTTCAAGAGACAAACATCTAAAAGTAGGCAACAAAAGGCTTAAGCAAAAGGAAAAACAATTGATAACAATATATGTATATCTAATGGCAAACAAAAACTGCAATAATATTAATAGGCTTTTGTAAATATTTGAAGCAGTAAACGCCTCAAAGTATGCCGTAGAAAGAGAGATAGAGAGAGAGCTCAGGAAATGAGATTATTTTAATAAAGCGAAACGATTATAATTTAGTTTAATCATGTTGTTGAACAAGTGATTGTAATATTCAAGGACTTTAATTGGAAATTTTCTACCAAAATATTTTCATAATAAATTTTTTTTAAAACATTTTATATTTCACTTAAAAAGTTTGTAAGAAATAACTTTTTAAAAGTCTGGATTACGGAATAGACTTTGCAAAAGGACTATAACTATTAAAATTTTTATTTTGAAAATTGTTTTATTTGTATGCTTGCTTAGAGACTGACTGACCAGCAAAGAAGAAAATTCATAACTCACGGAACTTCTGTGCTTTTCCCAATATTATTAAATTTCTTCTATTGCGCCTGTATGTATGCTACAATTTCTTAATCAGTATGTCTTGAATTCTGGCAAAGTTTCGTCACAGTGTTTGTCATCGGTTTCGAAAGAGAAATGAAATTTTTTTTACAGGCATATTAAATCACTATTTGCAACAATTTGTTAAAGATTATCTAATTTCATCATGTAATCAAAAAATTTAAGCTTGACATGCATATAAATTACCAGCGTAACGAAACTGTATGAGCATTTTTGTTTCGTCAAAATCTAAGCTGTAAAAATGTTTATATTTTTATGCAAAAATACATACAAAAAATTGTTTTACCTTGTTTATGATTAAGACATATAAAAACAAAATTTTTCGTGTTATAAAAGGATTTGCGGAGATTAAAGTGAGATTATGAAAAAAAAGTTAAAAGCGTGGGGTGGGGTAAAAAAAAATTATAAATAATGACATGTAAAAAAATATGAGACTATAAAAAATTACCTGCAATTTGAGAACACCAGCAAGGCTTATACATTATATAATATAATTTAAAGCATACTTTTAGGGGCTTATTTAATACCTAATTCAAGCAAGTAATATAAATTTACTTTGGTTTGAATAAATCGATTTTTAAACTTTTCCTGGATTCAGTCATTTATTTATGCCATTCTTCTCTCCTCCTCCTCTTTCTCCTCCTCCTTCGAAAAGGTTGTAGCATTTATTTTAATTTAGCTTCAAAATATGCACGTAGATTATTTAGTTGCCCTCCATTACACTTTGTGCGCTTAAATTTTCATTTAAATGTATCTATCACCAAAATTACATAAACGCATCCTCCATCCAATTCAATAAACTAATTAAAATTTTGCTAAAGTTTAATTAGTTTTATAGACAAGAGAGGAGAAGCAAAAAAAAAGATTCCTGGTTACGGTTGCAGCAGCAAAAACTTGTCAATTACTAATGTTAACATTTTATTAGGAAATACAATAATACAAGAGTAATAAATTAAAATAATATAGAATTTGTAATGGCCAAATAATTGCCAACACATAAAATAACATTAATAATTTATAAGTAATAGCAATAATGGAAAATATATGTATGTACATATACATAAATTGATTATAAATGTATGTGAATGTACACATAAATTTGCTAATGAAATTAAGCCAATAGAATGACACCTGGAATGCTAGGTGTTTAGTAAAAATCATGAATATTACATATTTAAGGATTTTTTTAAAAAGTAGTAAAAATACTACCTTTTTCTTACTACTCTTTTGACCTAAAATGAACAACATTTTTCAATGGTCTCGGGGATGCCTAATTAATTTAATGACATGTATAAAAATTGTTTACTAGAAGCTTACTTAAAAAAGTAGTAAAAATACTACCTTTCTCCTACTACTATTTTAAGCTAAAACAAAAAACATTTTTTACTGGTCACGGATGCTTAATTAATTTAATGACATGAATAAAAAAACTTTCTGCCATATTTCTTGGTGAAAAAAGTAGTAAAAATACTACCTTTTTTCTAAGAAGTAGTAGAAATACTACCTTTTTTTCTACAACTATTACGAGCTGAAATAAAAAATATATTTTATTGATCCAAGATGCTTAATTAATACAATGAAATGAATAACAATTTTTAATGTTATATTGCTTGTTTGGCAGGACGTAAATAAGTAGTAAAAATACTACCTTTTTTACTACTGCTATTTTAAGCTAAAATAAAACAGATTTTTTGTTGGTCGAAGATGCTAAGTTAATTTAATGACATGAATAAAAAAATTTCTGTTATATCGCTTGTTTGGCACGACTTAAAAAAAATGTAGTAAAAATACTACTATTTTTCTACTACTGTTTTGAGCTAAAATAAACATAAATTTTTGATAGTTCTTGATGCTTAATAAGTTTGGTGACATGAATAACATTTTTGTATTATTAAATTGTCATTTAGCACGATTTAAAAAAAAGTAGTAAGAACACTTTTCACTTCAATTCACTAAAAACGCAATAAAATGTTTTTCGATTACTAGAAAAAAAAGGTTATGAAAACTATAACATTGGTTTTACCCAATTTTCAAAAAGTAGAAAAAGTACTACTACCTTCTTACTATTTATTTTAGCTAAAATAAAATTAGGTTTTGCATTTTTAATATATTAAATCACTTTGGTGGAATGGCACAACAAAAAAGCAGTAAAAAAATTTTCCTCACTCCAAATTTAGACAAAATTTTGTATGTTTCGTAATATATTTTTCTTTGCAAAATGTATGAACAATTTTAATTGAAAATTATTTGCTGGTGGTTAAGCACTGTCTATATATTTCATTGGTGCTTAGGCAAATCATCAGTAGACGTCAACCACATTTTGTAATTAACAATTTTTGACGATTGAATCGTTTATTTGGCTCGACTTTAAAAAAGTAGTAAAAACACTACTTATCCCAATTCAATGAAAAATTTATTCATGAAATTTTCTTAGAGGAATTGCGTTCATTAAGAGCGGTTTTAGAAAAGTAGTAGAAATACTACTTTTTCTCGTATTCTCTTTGCAGCAAAAAAAAAGACTTTTTTATGTGTTATATAATGCTAATAATAATTGTATATTTTGCGTTGCATGATTTTGAAAAAATAGCAAAACTATTCTTCTTTTGTAATTCGATTTTAAAAAAGTAGTAAAAAATACTACTTATCCTAATTCATTAAAAAAACAGTATAATGTTTCTAGATATATAAAAAAAATAACAGTTTATCAGCAGTGGAACTAAAATCTACAAAAAGTAGTAAAAATACTACTTTTTTAGTAAAAATACTACTTTTCCGTACTTTTCCTTGATAAAAAATTCAACATATTTCCAAACTATTTAAAAATATTTGTTAAAAACAAAACATGTTCCTTAGAGGCAATTTTAAAAAAGTAGTTAAAATACTACTTTTTCCTACTACATTTTTTTTCATATATTTATTTATTGTATATTCAAAAATGAACTAACAATAAGTAATCAAATCTTAAATCTAAATATAATTATTAGGCTTGACCAGTTATAAATAATACATAAGTATTATTTATAAAAAAAATTATGTGTCACATGATGAGAACAATATATTTTACCTTTATGTTTAACGATTTTGAAAAAGTAGTAAAACTACTCCCCTTTTGTAATTCGGTTTGAAAAAAGTAGCAAAGCATACTACTCACCCCAAATTCATATTAAAAAAATTAATAACAATATATCAGCAGTGGAACGGAAATCTACAAAAAGTAGTAAAACTACTACTTTTTTCATACTAATTTTTTTTTTCAATAAAAAAAATTCAAAATTGTTTAAAAAAATATGTTAAAAACATTACGTTCGTTAGAGATGCTTTTAAAAAAGTAGCAGAAATACTACTTTTTCCCTACTATAAATTTTAGCGAAAAATGTGTCACATGAAGGGAACAATAAATTTTTCAATCGTTTTGAACGAATTTGAAAGAGTACCAAAAATACTAACTAATAACGAAAATTCGATTAGTAAAAAGGAGTAAAAGTACTATTCAAACAAATTCATTAAAAAAATCTGCATAATGTTACAAAAAGAAAATGGAAAAATTCTACTTATTACGTACTAATTTTTTTAGAATATTAAATTTTTGTAAATTGTATCTTTGATTTGCTTCTACCTTAAAAAAGTAGTAAACTACTCCTTATTCCAGTGCAATAAAAAAGTAGTGTAGTATATCAAAATTATTTCAGACATAATTCCTACTATTTTATATATTGGAAATATTGCAATGGCTTAGACAGGTTTAAAAAAGGTAGTAAAAATACTACTTTTTGCCTACTATTTTGTTTTACCCATAAAAAAATTTTATATGTGTAAACTAGCTTCAAAGACATGAATAATGATTTTCCAACTAATTTTATATGATTTTAAAAAAGTAGCAAATATACTCCCCTTTCCTAATACGATTTTAAAAAAGTAGTAAAAATACTCCCCTTTTCCAAAACAGTAAAATAGCACAGCAGTGTCTCAAAATGAACTAAAATACAATATAAGATGTTTAACATGCGGTTTGAAATGATTTAAAAAAAGTAGTAGAAATACTACCTTTTTGCATAGTAATCTTTTAGGCTCAAATAAAAGAATGAGATATTGTATTTTGCCATATGAAACCATATTCTTACATTTATTAGATATTAAAACATACTTTTGCACCCAAATTTCATTACAAATTTAAAATAATAAATATCAATTAATTGCTAAAGGAATAAATGGCATTACAAATTGCTTTGTACCTGTAGGTATTAGTGTAAGTGTGTGTCTACATATATGTGTGTGTTTTTGTATATCTCTTAGTGTGTGTGTTTAATTGAATTTATTGAAGTATAAAGTGTTTTTGTGGTGTTGCTTATAAAACAGATGAGCTTTTCGAAAAAGCAATTAATTGTTAATTTACTGGGTTTGAATTTTCATGTGCTGTGCAGTTTCTTGACAATGTGTGCAAGTTTCTTCTACTTGTATACACCAGCATTTATTCGTAACGCTAAACTTGTGCTTCGTAACATATTTTTAACCATTTAGGGCAGTTATTAATTATTAATTATTATTAATTTCAATTATCATCTCGAATCGCAAAATGCTTTTCATAATTAAAATTAAAAAAAAAATTATTTTGAAACATTGCAATCATTTACCATAAAATGTAGCGCTATAAACAATCTACGGCCAGTGTAGCGAAAGAAATGCTAAATATTTTACAAAATTTGCTGGAATTTAAAATATCTTCTTTAAAAAAAAATATAATTGGAAAATATTTACAGATTTACAGTGTGGCTGCGCCTTGACACAGTTTGGCAAAGTATTACCAGGTAGCAAAACAAGTAAATTACATTCTTTTTTAACATTTTTTTATATTCTGTATGCTTAATTATTTATTTACTATTTTATTGTATGAAATTTAAATGAAAGTTTAATGAAATGTTAACAAAACCTTCGGTGACCCAAATTAAATTCGCAGTAAATTAGGTAAACGAATTTGATTTAACAATTGAATATATAATGAAAACAATACAACATTTTTCAACATAAAAGGCAATATAAAACCATAAAAAGTTATGATAAAAAAATATATAAAAACACTGTATTATATGCATAATGCTTTAGGATAACGATTTTTAAGTTAAATTCAAAAATTTAATTTTCCTAAAAACATTATTTTTATTTTAAAGAGCTATAAAATATTTACTATTTGTGCTTTATACTCTTCAATACATACACACAGATGAATTATTCCATAAAAAGTTTTTTCTAAACAAATAATTGGATTAAAAAGAAAATGTAGTAAAAAATACTACTATTTGTGTATTTGCTACTTTAAGTGTAGCACTCATGGCTAAAATTGCCAAAAATGATAAAGTGCTCAAAAAAGAGATTTATTACTTGAAATTCTCTTTCATTTTAAGATATAACATAAAATTGAAAAAAGTAGTAAAAATACTACTAAATACTGTATTCGACCATTGTCAGTGAAATTACCATTTAAACATTTAACATTTAAATATAAACACATCTTAACATTAAATACATATATATTTTTAAAAACTCGTAAAAATACTACTTAACCCAAAAAAGTAGTAAAAATACTACTTTTTCAAAAGTAGCTGAAAATAGCTCGTTCCTTCACAGAACTTTAAAATAATACAAATTATTACTTTTGCAATTTACAATTTTGGTTTTAAAAAAGTAGTAAAAATACTACTATTTTATTAATATTCATTGCTTGAACTGAAAAGTTCCTCAAAAATAATATTAAATGCTCCAAATTCTCTTATTTTTTACACACAACAGAAATCTTAAAATAGTAGTAAAATACTACCTTTTATAATTTCAGTAGATATTTCCATATAAAAAGTTGTCACTGGAATAAACATTATAAAGCTTATATTCTTAAATTTTAAGATATTTTAATTATTCAAGTTATGTTTCAAGAAGGTAGTAAGATACTACTTTTTCGAAAATTTCTTTAAATACATCGCTGTTTCACAGAACTTTAAAATATCATAAATTATTACCTTTTTACTTTATAATTTTTCATTTTAAAAATGTAGTAAATATACTACCTTTTTAATTAATATTTTAAGTGCAATATTCATTGCTTGGACTGATAAGTTGCACAAAAACAATATTAAATGCTTTAGATTCACTAATTTTTTACACATAACAGAAATCTAAAAAAAGTAGTAGAAATACTACCTTTTATGATTTCACTTAATATTTCCATATACAACCACTAACACTGAAACGGACATAATTTTTTATAATTAAAAGACTTTTAAAGCATTCCAGACATATTTCAAAAAGGTAGTAAAAATAGTACTTTTTTCAATAATGCTGAAAATTACTCCTATGTTCTCTAAACTTGAAAATAGCTCAAGTCATTACATTTAATATTTAAGTTTTTTGCGTATTGAAAGGTAGTAAAAATACTACCTTTTCTAATATCAAATGATCTTTCATAAACAACAATTATTACTGAAATTAATATATAAAAGTTTTAAAACATTTTCAGCATTACGGACAGTAGTAGAAATAATACATTTTATAACTTCAGACGATTTTTCGATAATCGAAATTAGCACTGAGATAAGTAAAAAAGTGTAACTTTTATTAAAATTTTCTGGAACTCTAAGCATTACAGACATGTTTTAAAAAGGTAGTAGAAATACTATTTTTTTTTTTAATTCTGCTTAAAATGTCTGGTTTTTCGATACTTTAGATAAATGTTCTTCTATCGAAATATGCAAAAAAGAAAATCGATTTAAAACAAAATTATGAGTTGGACCTTTCTATATTAAGGTAACGATATGCACTCGTATTAGAAGAAGAAAAATTATTTTTGCTGGCATATATTTTCTTGCTACTTGTAGTTTATGTTGTTAAAATCTATTTAAAACCTTTTTGACCCTTTTAGCAACTATTTGGTAAACAAACGTGATTTTTGAAATAAAACAAAAATAGCTTAAGTGGCTTTTGTTTCGAATACAATTTCACCAATTTTCTGTTGTTATCTTGTAGTGTTATCAAGCAAGAAAAAATGTACAATTTTCTCTTTTTTTTTAAAGCGGCCGTATGAGTTATTTGCTAAGCCTTGGGCTTGTAAAATGTGAGTGTTTTTTTTCATTACAAAGCAAAAAGCAACAAAAAACTCTCAATAATTGGTCAGGGCGAAAAAGAAATTTAGCGAGTCCCTGAGAAACCTTTAAGTGAAACAAATTGAGCAGAAAAATGCCAGAAATTCGTATCTCTCTCTCTCCTCTATCTGTCTCTTTTTGACTCGGACTTGTTTAGTGGAATAGCAAACAAGTCACTGGTGTGGAAGTTTTTATTAAGAAATAGAGCATATTTCTAGGGGAATATAAAGGGTCTTTCATTTACGCCTTATTAGTTATCTTTAAATTTAAGACAATGTGAGTTATCAACGAAATTTTTTTATTCGCTTGAAAAATCCTATAAATATAACATTGCGCAAATGTTCTGCTGCTACAATCTAGAGAGATCGCATAGGAATAAGATTTCTCCCTGGAGAACAGTAGGCCTCGTCTGCCTCTCATCTGTAAATGAGATGGCAGAGCTGTTCATCATTAAGATCATCTGGATGCCACAGCACAGAGGCTGTCAAGGGAACTCCAGGGCTAATAAACTTGCATGAATTGGGACCGCCTTTGCAGGTCCCACTGAGAACATGTTCAAACGATTTAATCTGTGTCCATTTAACAAACAGCTTTAAAAGCTGCGTTAACAATGTTTCTGTTTCTTATTTTTGCCGTTACACTGTTGCTGATATTTTAATAACAAAGTCTAACACTTTCTTAGTTTTACAAAACACTTAACACACATTTGCATCTCTAGAGTTTTTCTGTATTCATGCATATCTAAATTTCTAAAGACTACCAACATTCATTCATGTATATACCCACTCACTCACTCACCCACTCACTAACTCACCCAGTCAGTCATTCATTCATTCATTCATTCACACACATGTCGTTGATTCGATTTTATTTTGTTTTCATTCAAAAAGAAAATATTATTAAAAAAAAAAGAAAGAAAAAACAAAAGATGCCAAAGGTGAAAATACTATACTACTCGTGCATATCTTTAGTTATTTATTTGTATGCAGCACAAGACACTAAATGCAAACTTTGTGTTTAACACATGTTCTTCCATAGTTTTCTTTTTGTTTTCATTGTTTGTTTTTCTTGCTAGTTTTGTGTTGATACATTTGATTTGCTGCCTCCCCT
The DNA here is from genome assembly GCA_936439885.1 of Nowickia ferox. Taxonomy (NCBI): domain Eukaryota; kingdom Metazoa; phylum Arthropoda; class Insecta; order Diptera; family Tachinidae; genus Nowickia; species Nowickia ferox. Next base: position 6,162,950 of record OW387025.1, on the reverse strand, counting down.
TGACTTTTATGCTATTGTTTTCTAGAATTTAACAAAACAGTAAAATGACACACACTAATTGAGGTCAATTGACATACGAGTATAATAAATATAAAATGTTTCTTCAACTAGTCTTGAATTTATATTTGCCACAATATGTTTCTTATTTCTGGTTTGCAGCCACAAATCAAAACTAAAGTTAGGCAAACTAGAAAAACAATTTCAATATTTTTCTTAAAAAATAAGACAAATAACCTTTAATTAGAAGAAGCGGAGGAAAACAACATTTCACCTTATTTTTATTCGAGTTTGATAAATATGCACATCAACAGATGAAATTCTCAATATTTCGAAATAAGTGTTGAAAAGAAATATTGGAAGCTGACACCATGTTAACAATAAACCGACTTACACATACTCACACAAACCCACACACACGTACACCCGTAAGTGCATTTAGCTGTTGCACGTTTTGTGCAAGTAAATTGGCAGCGAGCGCAAACAAATTTGCAAATATGGGAAATTGCATAACAAACTTCTGGAAATTTTTTTTTTTAATTTTTCAAATGAATTTTTACCCCCGAAGAAATAAATTAAGCAAAAATTTATTGAAAAGAGATAATCATTACTATAGCGAAAAAAAGTCAGGCGGGCCATTTAGAAAAAGATATGAGAAAATTTTTTTTTCTAAAACATATATTATTTATAGACTACCATTGAAAAATAAGTATTAAATATGTGCTTTTAATAGAAAAATGTTAAAGTAATTTAGAAATTGTATGCCACTTTTCCTTATTTCAGGCGGGCCACTTGAAAATTAACAAAAAAGATTAGCCCAAGATTTATAAAAGTTGAAAACACCTAAACTATTTTTGTAGTAATTATAAAAAAAAATTTCATATAAAACCATAATAAAATCTGAAAGTATAAAAATTTTCATGTGCAACATCTGGCCCGCCAGAAATTTCTTACTATTTTAAAAAAATTTGTTTAAATAAACCTTTGGCCCTCCTAAGACTTACTATTACTTCAAAATCTTTAGTGAAGCGAACCTTTGGCCCGCCTCAAATTTTTATTTCTTAAACAAACTTAATTAAAAGGCATTTGACTCGCCTCAAATGTATCGCTACCTCAACAAACTTTATGAAATAAGGCCAACATTTCTTGAAATGAAGGCGTTTTTAAAATAACAGTAAATTTAGGGCGTTTCTGTGGTTTCTTTAAGTTGCATTAGAAAATTCTAATGCTATTTTTCAACAACTGGACATATTTATATGCATGCATGCGTACAATAAGCCTGCCTGCAATTTATTGAATTGAATTGCATATATATATATATATATATATATATATATATATATACTTTATTTCAATTTTGATATAACAATTATTTTTAGGCGGGCCATATATTGCATTTAAAATTTTTTGATATCAGTCATTTTAATTTCAAAATTGCAGTAAATTTAAAACGATCTTCTGGTATATTTCAGTTTATTTTTTGAAATGATAATGCATTTCAGCCGGGCCAAAGGTTTTATTTGAAAATTTGTATGCCATTTTTGCAAGTCTGACTGAAATTTATAGGTACCGATGCATTTCAGGCGGGCCAAAGGTTTAATTCATTGAAATTGTTGAAACCACAAAAATATTAAGGCGGTCCATAGGTTGCAGTTGAAAGTTTTTATCCTGTTAACGCTACATTTGCAAGATTTTATATCCTTTGAAAAAGTTACAAAGTAATAAGGTGCTCGGATCTAAGAAATTTTTAAAAATCTAAGGCGGGAAATTGAGAAAAGTTTTTAATTCCCAAATTTGTTTTTTAATTTTTATTTAAAAAAATTTTGTTAAAATTTTTTTGAAAAATTGTGTGTCAAAATTTTTATAAAATTAAAGCAAACCAAAAATCTACTGAAGTATATGTATGAAATTTGGCTTATATATGTTAAGTGCTCATTGGTTAACAAAATAAGACAAACTTTGAGGCGGGCCAAAGGTTTCTGGTTAGAAATTTTTACGTTTTCTGTGAAATGTTATTAAATTAATTAATTTCTGGTAAGATTTGGACGACCTATAGCAAAATGTTCAACTCTATCCCTTTTTTTTATTGTCATTTATCTTTGGGTGTATATGTATTAATGTACAACAACTCCATGTATGTTTTTGATATCACTTCAACATCCGTTCAACGGAAATCATATGTTATTTGTGCCAAAAACAAGAAAAATATTTATCTATTTTTCGAAAGCAAAAAACAAAAACAAACGCAGCAAATGAAATAAAGAACTTTAATAAATTGTTTAACAAGTGAAAAAGAAAATAAATATATTTGTTTGAATAAATGAAAATTGTTTTTTTTATGGCAGGCAGCATATGTAAACTTATTGATTCTAAAATATTGAAAATGAAACATGTTAAAGTCAATTGAATGCTTATACAGTTGCATGTTCTACCTTAAGTTTAAAAATGTTTAAGGTCATGTGAGGTGTGCTTAAATTTAACAAAGTCTTGCTTCTGCCAAAGTGGCTTGTTGTGGTGTTAAAATTTGTCCTTCTTATTTCCCATTTGGAAGTCATGATAATGTTTTTCGCTTGATTAAAATGTTACACGGTGGCAAAAAAATAACAGAAAAATGAAAGGAACTCTAGGTTAATTAAAATTGTGTAGTAAAAATTTCATTATATGTATGTATTTTCTTGTTAATGCCCAATTTACTTAAGTGTTTTTCTTTTCTTCTCTCTTTCCTGTTATAAAGAAACTCCATTATGGCTTCTGCTGCAGGTGGCACCCATACGCAACGAAAGGGATTTGGTTGTCTTATTTCTGTTAACGTTTCGAGATATAACCGCCTTAAAGCAACCCATCGACAGCGAAGATACCAAAGGTGGTAAGTAAATTTTTTTTGCTCAATTTATTTTTCTTTTCCCGTGTAAATCTATTAATTGTTTTCTGTTTCTTCTTGTTATTGAAATAATATAATAAAATTAAGTCTATGCTTAAATTTTGTGTGTGCGTGTGTATATAAGCCTAAATAAATGTAAATTAATGTTAAATAATAAATTTCAATGTCAATGTTAAACAACACTAGAAATAACACTGCTAACTAACTTGTAAGGATTTGCATGGCAAATTATAAATAATGTTAACAATACTAACTAATTAACAATGCTGTAGTAAAAAACTATGTTATATTTTGAAAATAGTTGAAAATTTATGGCGGGCCAAGGGTTCGCTGTGATTCAAAATTGTCAAAATGTTGCAAATTTAAAGCACTATATTTACAGTTTTGAAGCAAAAGTTAAAAATTTGCCAAATTATGCCCTAATTTTTATTGTTTTGGGCTGAAGTGTTCCGCATGGCACATTCATATTTAATTAAAATTGTTTGAAAGTATTAATTATGCAAAAACCCAGATAATTTAAAAAAGTTTTTTTCTAAGAAAATGCATATTAAACATTATTGTACTGCTGCAAAAAACTATTAAATAATCTTTAGGCGGGCCATTTATAGTTTTTTTTTTTATTAAATAAAAATTTATATTTATCTTGTTTATTTTGCACAAAATATCACAAAACTCATGGTTATTGGTGATTCTTGATAATTTTGGCAAAGAAATATTGTAGGTAACTGTTTCATAAGTAACTATTAAGATAATCTTTTAGGCGGGCCATGTAGGTATATTTAATTTTTGTAAATTGAATAAAAATACATGAAATGCCGAAAAAAGTAAAAAAATTGGGGCGGACCAAGATATTTCATGGAAACATTTAGGGGTTTATTTTGTAAAACACAATGCTAAGAGTTTAACATTTTTTTTTTAGATGTTTTGTTTCTGTAATTTAAAATTGTGCCATAGAAAATTTGTCAATAATTTGAGCAATAGCTGATTGTGTCATATTATTTAGATATGAGTACATAGAAATTTCTATTTCTGTGTAGCATACTAAAATATAAGCACATAATCAGACAAGTCACGTGCATTTTACTATTTTCGCATTTAGTTTGAGGCGGGCCAAAGGCTTGATGATAAAAATTTCAAAATTTTATAATGATCTTGGCAGTTTGTCTGAATTTTTTAATTGTAGCATTTACTTTGGGGCGGGCCAAAGGTTTAATCATGAAAATTTATTTATTTTATAAAAATCTTAGCAGTTTGGCTAAATTCCCTAATTTAAGCATTTCAATATTTTATAATGAGCCTGGCAGTTCGGCGGAATTTTCTCATTTTGAGCATTAACTTAGAGGCGGGCCAAGAGTTTCATTATGAAAGTTTTTATATTTTATAATGGCCCTGGCAGTTTAGCTAACTTGTATAAGCCTAGCATTGACTTTGAGGCGGGCCAAAGGTTTTACCACGAAAATTTCAATATATAATGTTGGCTTAAGTTATTATCAAAATTAAAGTGAAGTAAATTAAATGACAGGTAAAAATTTTAGGCGGGCCACTAAAAGCTTAAGCCAGAAGTTAAGAATAATATGCTCACAAAATTCTTTTTCACTCTCTCATTCTCGCTCTATTTAAAATTACTAAAATTCTGGCTTCTCTATAACTCTATGCCTCTAACACTTTTCTCTTATTTCGATGTTGCCTGCTGTGTACTGTCTGTCCACTTTTTTGTTTTGACAAATTTGATTTTTCAACTATCTAGTTTTAGGTCTATCAAAATTCGCCAAATTGGCTCGTTCGGTAACGAGAAGTCGTCAATTCAGCGCACATTTGCCAACGCTAAAGGATCCAACGAAACAATCAAATTTGGCGCATGTAAGTTGCATTTATAATTTTGATTTTTGTATAGAACAATAATAAATCTCTTTATCTTGAACAGATGATGTCACTGAGTGCGGATATAATGCCACAATATCGCCAGGAAGCACCCAAAACACCACCTCATATTCTGCTGCATTATTGTGCATTTAAAGCGATTTGGGATTGGGTCATTTTATGTTTAACATTTTACACAGCAATCATGGTGAGTAATTCCAAAAAAAATCAATTTCTTTGCAAATTAAAGAGCCTTCCTCGAGTGCCTTATTATCCACAAAAAAAAAAATATTTCAACACCTTTAATTAAAAAAAAAACAAAAATTAATTAGAAGTTAATTGTGTCAACTAAAATTTTTAATTAAATAAATTTTTAAAAAAATTTTTTCATCAATTAAATTTTTAATTTGATCTGAAAGTCGAGTCAATTAAATTTTTAAACGAAAGTTTAATTGATTCAATTAAATTTTAAATTGATTAATTTGAGAAAAAAATTATCTTTGTCTAAAAAAAATTGTTTTTTCCGATTGAAACTTTTGTGTCATTTAGTATTAACGGCTGTTCACTTGCAGTTAGAAGAAATCTAGTCGTAGTCAGTCCTTAATTCTTCATACGTTCCCCTGGCGGAAAACTTTCCAAAGTCCAATAAAAAAATAGGAAATTTTACATTAACACAATCAAAGCATTAGTAAAGTCTTTTAGCCTTTCATTTATAATTGTGGGAAATTTTTTCTCTAAACAAAGTACTTAAAATGCACTTATAAATGCCACTCGAGCAAACTCTTATACATGACACATACAAAGACCAGAAAAACAAATGCACAAACCCATATCATGTGTCACACACATTAATTTATGCATGTATGTATATACTCGTACCTCTATTTACCAAAACCTCTTACCCGTGTGTACTTAAGATATCTAATCATTTAGAAGATGAAGCAGGCGACAATATTTAGTACCCTCAAAGGCACATTGCAGTAATTACGACAGAGTGCAACCACATGAGGCCCCCCATGATTCAAATAAAGTCTCAAATAGTTTGCAAAACATTCAGACTCAACAAACTTTCTCCATGATGATCAAGGATCAAAAAAAAAATATCAGTTTTTTTTAGAGATTTCTTAAAGTTGCTGAAATTTGATAAAAGTTGTACACAGTATAACAGTTCTTGTCAACATAGCAAAAACACATTTTGCCTCAAAAAATGTAACAAAATGCAATAGCATATATTATATGGTATAAATCTTATACAGTATGAGAGTTTTAATCAAAAAAATAAAACTACATATAGTTTGCATAAAAGACTGGACAAAAAATAACTCTACAATTATACAATTATAATATATTTATACTAATACATACATACATATTGTATAAGTCTTAATTAGTATAAAACGTAGTAAAATTATGATATTTGAATTTTTCAAGACAGCAGAAACAGATTTTACCTTAAAAACTGGTAAAAAAAAATAGAAGCATACACTTTGTATCGTACAAGTCGGTACAGTATAAGAGTTTTTGTCAACATAATACTAACAGATTTTGCCTAAAAAATTTGATGAAATATAATAGTAGACATTATATAGTATGAATTCTACACAGTATAAGAGTTTTTCTTTTTGCGCGTTACGCTTTCTATGCATCTGTCAAAAAAGTAGAATCAATGTAATAGTATGTGACAAGTTACATTGCAAAAAGCGCAGAACGCGTAGGCGCGTTCAAAGCACAAAGTAGGTCTACTTTCTACTTTTGTACGCGTTACAAGCACCATGAAAGAAAGTCAGCTGTTCTTGAATGCTAAAGATGTTAAATAATACTTTATTTCTTACGTTATCGATAAATATTATTTTGCCGTGGATAATTTTTTTCTTTTTTTTTTCAATAAAAAAAATTTCTTAGTAAAAAAAACTTGTTTAATAAAATATGTGAATATTTTCATTAATGCGATGTATTTTAATTAACTTTTCACCACACTTTTCTCAGTAACAAATTTTGCATATTAGTTATCGATTACTTTTACGTACTGATTGTCATCTCCGCTAAATCTGTATTATTTACTTTGTGTTCATTACATATTTTTAAACAATAAAATGGAAGAAAATTTAATTAATGCTGTAAAAAAGCACGAGCTTTTATATAACAAAAGCTTGCTGTTATATAGAAATAAAATAAAGAGAGCAGAGCAGACATCTGCAGACATTCTTGTCGCGGTTCGAAATTGCTCAGCGTCAGAAGTTTTAATTTTTTTAAATGTGGTTTCAAAAAACCCACTTAAATTCCGTTCTAAATACAACGGCCGTACCCAAAACCTTTTCTTTTTTTGAAATTGTTCATAGTCATTTTTTGCACATAAAATAAATATACAAACTCGACTAACTCCACAAATTCTTTTAAAAACTCGATTTCACTCTCCATTTTTTCTTTATAAGTATTTATAAACAAACGCACACAGCTGATCAAAACAAAAATAAAATGGCGCATGAAAAGCAGTGCATGTAACTCAACGCGAACAAAGTATAGAACGAAACAAGAGGATGAAACGCGTCTAAAGCATAACGCGCAAAAAGCGAGCTATGGACCTCTACCTTAAAACATAATTTGTCTTGAAAGCTGGTCCAAATACAATTGTATATATCACATGGTAAAGTCTTATACAGCATAAGAGGTTTTTCTATGTGGTACATAATAAAACTAGATTTTGCAGCATAAACATTTTTCAATTTAAAAAATTTATTAAAAAAATTTATTTTTTAATTCGTATTCGAGCGTTGATTAAAAAAAAACTAGTAAATGTTAACTGATTGAAAACAGATTTTGTCTAGGAAACTGGGCGAAATACTATGGAGGATATTATAAGTACAACAGTTTTTGTCTGCGTAGCAAAAATTATTTTTTTCATAAAAACCGCAATTCTATAATTATAAGGGTTTTAGTCATCATGGTAAAAACATTTTTTTTCTATATTCTATGGTACAAGTCTTATACAGCATAAGAGTTTTGCTTTACATGGTTTCATAATACAAATGGATTATGCAGTATAAGACTTTCAGAAAGTGTAGTGAAAATACATTTTGCTTTAAAAACTGGAAAAAAAAATAAATATTAGATTTATATGGAATAAGTCTAATGCAGTATAACAGTTTCTGTTTACATATTTAAATCATAAAAACAGATTATAGAATTTAAGAATTTTTGGCAACTTATAAATAACAGTTTTTACCTCAAAAACTGTATAAAATGCAATAGTAGAAATTATTATTATCATAAGTCTTATAATGTATAAGAGTTTTTGTTAACCTAGTAAACACAAATTTTACCCGAAAAACTGTATGAAATACAATAGTGTTGAAGAGAATACCGAAAACAACGCATGGCCGGAACCGGCATAAATATCTCAGTCAAATATGACGTGATATGAAAGAAAATCATTCCAAATCGAAAGAAACCCTGTCGGGAATATTATTATTACATCACTCAGCAATAGTAGATATTATATGTTATATCTCGTAATACAGTATATGAGTAGCAAGAAAAAATATGTATTGCTGTAAAAACTGAGCAAAAGCCCAATTAATATATTAAGTTATATAAGTCTTATACAGTTAAAAGTTTTTGTTTATGCGTTTATATGGGAAAAAATTGCTATTAACCCACAAAACAAAACAAAATTGAGGAAATTAATCAATATTTTTTAATTCATATCCAATATATTTTTGTATAAAAGATATATTCAAGTAGTATAACAGTTTGTTTTGTTACAGCTATAAATTATCGTTAAAAGATACCAACTAATTCTGAATTCATTATTCCTTCTTAGATCAATGTATTTATGAGCAATATAGCATCGTAAAAGTATTTATAACACTTTGTATAACACTTTATATAAATCTTGTTGCTGTTATACCAATTAGAAATTGTGGCTTTTGCACTAAAATATACGTATACATTTGAATCTATGAGTATAAAAACATTATAGCATTCTTTTGCACGTGTTTTGCTCTGTAGTATAACAGTTTCAAAAAGTGTAATATGTGCATATATACATATAAACAAAATTATACATTATAATATATGTATTCGAATAAATGTTCGATTGCTAACGCACAACAGCTTTTAGAGTTTAAAGTCTATCTAAAAATATTGTTATACGGTTAAAATTTTTAATTAAAAATTGTAACTCTAAAATTTTTTTTTATTAAATTAAAAAGCTTAACATTTCTTTTAATAATTCTGATATAACGCTTATAGCTGTTTCTAAGCAACTAGGCAATTCTGGAGCATTTGAAAGTTTTCAATTAATTAAACTTTTCTTAAATTATAACAGTTTTTAATCTGTTATAAATGAACATATAACTATATATTTAAATTTTATTTTTTAGAATATTAAAATACAAAACATTTTAATAAAATTATAAAAATTGTTTGGGTTAAAATTTTGCCATATGACAGTTATAGTACAACAGTTGCTGGTATGACAGTTTTAGCTAAAAACACAGAATTTTTTTTTAGTTTTACAATATAATTTAAAATTATTCGTTAAGCATTGTTAAGGTTCTATGTCGAATTTTTAGAGTATAACAGTTAAGTTTTAATGGTTGATGTCAAAAATTTTTTAACGTTAAAAGACTAATTTATAGTTAAAACTAATAAATATATGTATTTTCGATACAAAAAAAAATTACGAGAAACTTGTTTTATACCAGTTTCTGGTATAACAGTTTCAGCTAAAAATTCAGAACTTTTTTTCATTCTCTACAATTTAAAACTATTTGTTAAGCGCTATTAAGCTTTTGGGAGTATAATAGTTAAGTTTTAATGGTTAATAGCAAAAATTTGATGACTTTAAGACAATTATTTAAAAGCTAGAAGTAATAAATATATGTATTTTCGATAAAAAAAAATTATAAAATTTTTTTTGAGAATAAGACAGTTACTTATTATTTTTCCCTACCAAAATGTCTTTGCGCAAATATGTGTCTTTTTATGTACCATACTCAAGCTAAAGCTTTCCCTTCCCTGTTTTATTACAAAGCAAAACTGTGCATTTTGCCGTTAGGGCTTTATTTATTTATTTGCATTTGCATATTCTCTTATACAAGAAACACCCGTGTAATTAAGTGTTAAACCTTTTGAAATACTTAAGAGGTTAAATGTTACATACCGCATTATAATCATATTTTACCGCATCAAATATAAAGCAGAACATAATGTCCTGCCAGGATTGTAAATTTAAATAGTTTCTTAAATCTCTTTTGAAATTTTGTTTAAAAAAGAAACTATATTAAAAATATCTCTTATATTCTTTATTGTACTTACGTAACTTTATTTATTATTTTTTTCTCTCACATTCTTCCAGGTGCCATATAATGTAGCTTTCAAAAATAAAACCTCGGAAGATGTTTCATTACTCGTTGTTGATTCAATTGTAGATGTAATATTCTTTATTGATATTGGTAAGTACGAAGCTGCTGCTTATAAAGTAGTTTTTTATTTTATTTTATTTTTTGCTTCAAATATTTTCATATTTATGCCATAAATATTATAAAATTTTCTAGTACGAAAAACTAATGCGCTTAACGTCAGGTTGCGTTAGATAAAACTGAACTTGTATACCGTAAAATTGTTACAGTGAAGTGCAGAAATATAGCATATAGTCTTGAAAACAAATTCTATATTACTCTATGGTTTCACCTAAAATAAATGACTGTTTTTTCCTCTCAATATAAATTGAATGATGTTTTTTTTTTCAAGCACACGTTTTAACTGCACTCTTCACTTTTCAACTTTTCAAAATTGATTTATGTAAAAAATTCTTATATTTGTTGTTTATTCTACACTGCATGCTGCATGTAAGCACTTTATTGTAATATGCAATATGAAATGTGTGTGTACATGCTTTGGCGATGCAGAAAGTTATAACATTTTATGAATATTTTATTACGAAAATATTCTCATAGTTAGCTCAATATAATAGAGTTGGTAGTTTGATAGTGAAATAAGAGTATATAAAGTTTTTGTCATGTTCACTGTTTTTTTTTTTAATATAAAACGTGAGTAAACTGAAGTTCTTTTTTTTACACAAACTCATGTTGGCTTTAATACAAATGCGACAGAATATTCAAATAATAATAAATCATATAAAGTGAACAAATAAAATAAAAGAAAATATGAAAAAGTTTTGTTTGTTATTGGCTAAACACGTCTAGATGCATTTCGTTGCTGCTTAAGAAACTCATCAGTAGACTTCGAGCAAAAATTTAAAAAATAAATACGAACTTAAAATTTTTGTAAAAAAAAGCTCTCCAAACGCTATTGAGAATTACATACATAAACAAAATAAACTAACAATCCTCAAACAAAAAGTTTAAATTCTTTATAAATAGTTTTATTTGATTTTGTTTCTGTGTTTTATTTTCTTAATTCTTTAATAACAAACTCTTATACACTTTATATAAGACTATTCTAATAATATGAATGATGATTGACCATAAAAGTGCTAACATTACTAACAATTAATTAAGCCATAGCTAAAATCCATATTAAATTTACAAAATACAAAAATATTTATGGCGGGCCAAAGGTTGTTAATAAAAAAATACGAGTTTAAATCACTTTATTCAGGGGCTTTGTTTTTAAATTTATAAAAAAATTACTGATTTTTAAGCCTCAGAATTAATTGTTTGACAGAGAAGACATACATACATATATTTCTATAAATGTGACAATTAATAATTTTTTATTAAAAAAAATAACATAATTTCCTAAAGTCTCAGTCTGGTCAAAGTTTCTTTGAAAAAAATTAATGCTCTATGTTACTGTCATATTCATGACAGTTTTTCTATATTTCTAACAACTTTAGGAAATTTTAGGCGGGCCATCAATAGTTTTTACCGAACAAGAATAAAATTGTTTGCTATAAAGCATTAATTTCTTACAATTAGGTTGTAAGTTATTCAAATTTGAGGCGGGCCAAATGTTGCTTTAGAAAATATTAATACCTAGTGTCACTGTAAACCATGAGGTTATTATTAATTAATAAGCTTCTGCGAGAAAATTTTCCCGGGGAACAATTTCAGACAATAGCAAGTAATAGGGAACACAAAAAATTCTAATTCGAAAACGGAGGAATTTCTCGCGGAATTATATTCATAATTGCCCTGCATATTTATGATAATTTATGTATATTGCTTATAATTTAAGGACATTTGAGGCGGGCCATCAAAAGTTTTTAGCGAACAAGAATGGAATTTTTGCCATGAAGCATTTATTACTCACAAACCAACCCAATTTCATAACGTTTGAGGCGGGCCAAAGGTTTCTTTAAGAAAATTTTTAAATACTCTATGTTTCTGTAAGTCATATTTGTGGTAATTTTTATATATTCTCAAAAATTTTAGGAAATTTGAGGCGGGCCATCTGAAATTTTGCTTTAAAGCATTATTGCTCATAAAGCAACATAATTTCAAAAAGTTTTAGGCGGGCCAAATGTTTCTTAGGAAAAAATTTATACTTGATGTTTCTGTAAATCATATTTGGGATAATTTTCGTATATTCCTAATGATTTTAGAAAATTTGAGGCGGGCCATCTGCAGTTGTAAATTAAAAAGGCAAACAATTTTTGCTATACAGTATTAAGTACTCACAAACTAGCCTAATTTTATAAAGTTTGAGGCGGGCCAAGCCTTGTCTTGAAGAAAAATGAATACTTTATACTGTCCTAGATAAGATTTGTAAATATGCTTAATGAATTTGATAAATTTTAGGCGGGCAAAAATAAATTAAAATATTTTTTTTTTTTTAAAAAAACCTTTCTTATAGAAAAATTATAAAACTACGTATAAGAGCTGAAATTGGTATAACTCCCATTCTTGGAATTTTCAATACATGAGCTTTATTGAACACTGAGTAATTTCAAAAATATTAAAATAAATTTTCATTCGTACAAGAGTTTCATATTTATATGTAATTGTTTACTAAATACTTTAGTATATTTTAATTAGCTAAAAATATATTTGAATAATTAAAAAGCATTTAATTTTTTATATACGTATACATATAGAAAATTAATTTAGAATTCTGAAAAAAAGCTCTAGAAGTAAATTGAAATGATTTCTTAAGCTCCGAGAATATTTTGAACTAGTCATATTTTTTTATAAGAATTTTAAATAACATATTGAAAGAATTTCTTTTAAGGGGAAATCACATTAAAAGTATTGTTAAATATTTTCTAAACCATTTTGTTTGTTACCTTTCCAGTTTTAAACTTCCACACCACATTTGTTGGACCCGGCGGTGAAGTAGTTAGTGATCCCAAAGTGATACGCATGAATTATTTGAGATCTTGGTTCATCATTGATTTACTCAGTTGCCTGCCATACGATGTCTTCAATGCTTTCGATCGTGATGAAGATGGCATCGGTTCCCTTTTCAGTGCTTTAAAAGTTGTGCGCCTGCTGCGCTTGGGCCGTGTTGTGCGCAAATTGGATCGTTATTTGGAATATGGAGCTGCCATGCTGATACTACTGTTATGTTTTTACATGCTAGTGGCCCATTGGTTGGCCTGTATCTGGTATTCCATAGGACGAACCGATGCCGATAATGGAGTAAGTACAAGAAATTTTTGAAATTTTAATTGATTTTGAAAGAAAAAATAATTTTTCTGTTCCTTAGATCCAGTATAGTTGGCTGTGGAAACTCGCGAATGTTACGCAATCTCCTTATTCTTATATATACAACAATGATTCTACAGAGCTGATAAATGGTCCTTCACGCAAAAGTATGTATGTGACAGCTTTGTATTTTACCATGACTTGCATGACATCGGTAAGTTTTGTGTTATAAAGTTTCATAAAAAAAAATTGTGATGTTTTCTATAACTTAGTTTTTTTTTTAATTTTATGATTTGTCTTTTAGGTGGGGTTTGGAAATGTGGCCGCCGAGACGGACAACGAGAAGGTGTTCACCATCTGCATGATGATAATTGCAGGTGCTGTGTTTTTAACACGTTCCGTTGCCGCGTCATGTTATATATATATATATTTCTTAGTAGAAATAATTCAATAGAAAATGCTAAAGTAATGCTATCATAGTGAACACAAGAATAACATAGTTGAGATATGCGCTTGCAAAGTTTATGTAGTGTATATTATACTTTTAGTTCGTATAACAGTTTTGACAAAATAAAAAAATTGAGGGATAGTGTAAAGTCTAAAACTAGCAGTTGTTAATTTAGACCAGAATCAAAAGCATAACAAAGCATAAAAGTTATTCTCAGTATTATAACAGTTTCAAAACTGGCTTGAGAAAAATTCTAAGAATTTCTCTATCTGTATAAATAACATATTAATGAAAAAACAAACGAAAATATTAAATACGAGTATGTTAGATATAAAGTACTTCAAAGTTCATTAAAGAGTCATTAAAAGTCTTAAAAAAGAGCCACCACATAACTTAATACCAGATTAAAAACTAGTTGATAACAGATGAAACCAAAAATAGCAGTTTTATATTTAAATAATATGCAAATATGACAGTCAGTATAACAGGTGAATAAATATTTCACTCACATTTTTAACAAATTCTTCAATCGAAAAATAAAAATGTTAATCAAGTTGTTAGCAATCGTCATTAATTATTATAACAGTTTTGAAATTTATTAGAACAGTTTTTAAATATAACACCAATTCATGAAGAAATACTTGTTTCCACTACATCCAAATAAGACATGGTAGTAATAAACAAGTATAACAGTTAGTATAACAGTTTGTATAACAGTTACAAAAAAGTATTTAATATCAATTGTTAAAAGTCTAACTAAAAATAGTTACCATTTAGTCAACATGACGTATTCATAATTATTATAACAGTTTTCAGTTGTTATAAAATTGGTTTTAATATTAACTCTCATAGTTCAAGCTTAATTATGTACGTAATAGGCATAACTTATATGCAAGTATAACAGTTGAGTAAATATTTCGCTCATATATTTAACAACTTCTTGAATCTGAAAATAAAACTGATGATAAATTTTTTTTTGCAAAGGTCATTTATAATTATTATAACAGTTATTAAGTAGTTGAATTTATATATTACTCCAATTCGTGAAGGAATACTAGTTTCGGCTATGCTCAAGGATTAAATAGCAGTAATATGCAAGTATAACAGTCAATATAACAGTTTGTATAACAGGTAGTATAACAGTTAGTATAACAGTTGCAAATGCGTTTAATATCGTTTTTAAAACTCAAACAAAAAATATTTTCCATTTTGTTAGTAAGACTTTTTCATAATTATTAGAACAGTTTTTAATTGTTATAAAATTTCTTTTAACATTAATTCACACAAAAATGGCAGTTTTAGTTCGAACCAAAAAAGAAACATTATTTATATAAAAGTATAACAGCTATTATAACAGTTAGTATAACAGTTAGTATAAAAGTTAGTATATACAATATTTAGAAAAACATTGAGATGACATTTTAAATACATTTTTTTAAGGCAAAGACCTAAAATATTTCTCGTTTTGCTACCCAGAGCCATTTATAATTATTATAACAGTTTTTAGGCATTTAAAGTTGTGTATCAGGCGCATATCTCTTTATGTAACGCTCGCTAGAACTAATAACTGTCTTAATAAAATTGTTGTAGTTTTTCTTTTATGTTGTTTGTAATTTTGTCTCGTTTTTATTTTTTTTTCCTAAGCTTTTTTATAATTTTAATTTTTATAAAAACAATCCTTGCTTAAAGGTCATAATATTTCTTCTTTATATTTACACATTCCGAACGCGTTAAAATCTTATTTATTTACCTACAAATTCACAAATGTTAGTGGGACAACTCATAGCTACTAGTGAGTTCATTATTATTGAATTATTATAATAAACACCAGAAGCTTTTGATGTTTACTTAGAAAGATCTGGAGGTTTTTAATAAAAAAGAGAAATTTTTTCCTCTCTACCTAAAAAATCTTTTTTTTGGAAATCCATTTTCTTTAGAACTTATCTTGGATATGATTCTGAACAAAAAGCTTTCAAAAGCTTAGAAAATTTTCACTTAGTTATGATTCCGACAAAAAGCTTTCAAAAGCTTTGAAAACTTTAATTAATTTTAAGTTTGTATACATAAGTATATTTGATCGTCACTATTGTTTTTGAAAAAGGTTCAATTAAACTTCCATGATTGGCTCCTATATTTTTGACATTTTCTAATTTTTAATACATATTTAAGCTTTTGTTTTTTTGGTTGTAAAAAAATACTTTTAAATTTGTTTGCTTTCTTAAAATATTAAATTCAAATTCATTACAAAAAATTTTTAACGTTGTAAAGCTTTTGTTACACATAAAATCTTTTATATTTCTTAAGGATTTTAAAATTTTTATTTTGCTTGCTAATTTCTTTTGTCTTCTTTTTTTTTGAGTTATTATGAAACTCAAAAGCTTTTTAATTTCTTTATAAAGAAAGTTTATTTCATAAATCTATTGAAGAAAATTAATTTGTAGCCTTTTTCTTATTAATATTTACATACATATGTACTCGTATGTACATATATTTTTTTAATTTTAAGAAAAACTCCAAGAATTTTTATAATACATGCAATACGAAAACTTTTATTACCGTTCTAGCTTGCGCTGTATTCTAGTTATAAAAACTTTTAATTAAAATCCAAAATTTCACTGGTAAACTGGCTAAAATCATGTCCCCGACATCATCAAATCAAAATATGTAACTAACTTCTTAGCTCCAACTTCCTTAATTTAATTTTAAAACTTGATCTGACTCACTATTTAAATTAATTTCGTTATCTATTTTGCCAAAAATTAAAACAGCTCTGCTTTATGCCACTATATTTGGTCATGTCACCACCATCATCCAACAGATGACTTCGGCTACAGCTAAATACCATGACATGCTAAATAATGTGCGTGAATTTATGAAATTACACGAGGTACCGAAAGCTTTAAGTGAACGTGTTATGGATTATGTGGTATCCACGTGGGCCATGACTAAAGGACTAGACACGGAAAAGGTATGTAAGATTAATATGCTTTAAACTAACGGACGACGTTTGAAGCATTAAAAAGAAGTAAATTAATTATTTTGTTTGTACATATAAAGTTGTAGACATTAATGCTTTGCTAACTTTAAGCACATTTTTCAAACAAAGTTTTTTCAATATTTTTTTAAAACATAAAGGAATATTTGTACTAAAAAATAATTTTATTACACACATTATTTATTAAATCAAACACCAACATTATACACAAAAGTCTCATCAAAACTCAACACGCAGTTGTAAATATACACCAGAAAGCTTAACTTGCAAGAAAATAATTAGTTTTCTTGTAAAAAAATTAAGTCATCAAGTATTAAGGCATTAATTAATTTAAAAAAAAAACTTTCAAAAGCTCTTACACACAAAGCTCTTAAAAATCTTTTGCACGAAAAGCTTTAAAAAGTTTTCCCATAAAAAGCTTTCAGAAACTTTTTTCACAAATCTTTAGCCTAAAAGCTTCCTAACGTTTTTTTTCACAAAAAGGTTTCAAAAGCTTTTTCCATAAATGGATTTGAAAAAGTTTTTTCTTAATTTTTTCCCATCCATTTTCATACAGCTTTAACAGAATACTAGAATTTCTAGTTTTTAAAATTATTTTAGAAATAAATTTTATTTATCAGTAGGCTTAAAGCTTAGAAGCTCCCATAGTATTACCCTAATATTAAAGCTTTTTTTATTTAGTTTTGAATTTTTTCTTTAAACATAAGAAATTTTTTATTTAAGAAATTTTTTATTTTGTTTGAAATATTTGATTCATTATTTTACTTAACACACTTAACCACAAAATTTTTGCAAAGCTTTTTTGTTTCAATTATTAATAATTAATTCAAAATTTTATGAACAGCAGTTTGTACGAAAAACTGTATTATTATTGTAGTATTGAAAATCCACTAGAGAGTTTTATTATTAATGACAGTAGTTTGCAAGAACTCTTACTATGAAAATCTGAGAACTTTTTTATTAAAAAGAAGTCGTAAAAGCTTCTTATTTTATTTTGATTTTAAAAGCTTTATATTTTTTTTCTTTTAAGATATTTATTTTCGAAAGTGTTAAAATGTTTTAAATCGTTTCCTAAGTTTTGGCAAAAAAAAAACTCCAAGGCTTGAGTGAAAAGCTATTTTTATGATTGGTTTAAGCTTTCAGTTATTTTTTTTTTATATTTATTTTCCAATTCAAGTTTCTTTACACTTTTTTTATAATATAATAATAATAAAAACTTTAAACTTTAATGGCCAGGCCCACGAAGTCGACAAGAAGCTTTCTATCGCTTACTTACATTGAAAACAAATTTTCTTATTTTATTGTTGTTTCCAATATAAGTTGCCTATCATCAACAATAATTTCAATTAAAATAAAGTCTTAAAATCTTTTAATTATTTTTAAATTACAAAAAATTTTTTTTGTTAGGAAAAAGCTTTAATTTAAAGTTATATTAAAAAAAAACTATTTTTGCCAACAGAAAGCTCCAAAGCTTAAATAAAACTCTGCTTTTATATGAAAGCTTTAAACTTTCTGTTATTTTTTTTTAATTTTTTCAACTAAAATTTCCTTCAACTTTTTGTATAAGATTTTACTTTTTGCATCAATACCTTTTTCCTATAGCTTTTGTTAAAAACTTTAAAATTTTAATAGTAATAATTATTATTATAGCAGTAGAACTATTTTTTAAACCACAATTTATTTACTCAAACTTTGAATTTTGCATACCTTTTTTACTCTCATATCAATTTTTTTTAACAATAAAGCTTTCTAAAGCATTTTTTCCCCTTAAGTAGTTCTTGGCTTTTTCACTAATTTTCTTAAGCTTTTAAATTTATCTGGCGATTTTTTTTGATAAAATTTTTTTGTTTATTTTTTTATAATTAATTTTTTTCTCTTTCTTTATCTCTCTCTCTCTGTTTCTCTCTCCCAAAATGAAGGTAAAAAAGCTAATTCAATCGTTTCTAGGTAGTGCTAGAATGTTGCTCCCCATTGTTTAGTCTAAGTCCGCGCGCCAAAACGAAAAGCGTCCGTCAAATTTTTGCCATTAGATGAAAAATTTAAACCAAATTTATTTTTTTATATATTATTATTAATTTAACAAAAAAAATCATATTTGGTTTAAAGCTTTTGATTGAGAAATTCAAATATCTTAGTGCAAGTAATTGAAATTGAAAGAAAACTACTTTACACTGCCTTTATACCCATTTCGATGACTATAGTTTGTGCCTTTAACAAAGAGAGAAAATACCAAAAACATTTTCTGAAGAGTCTTAGAGGAAGATAATTATGAGCAGTGATGGAAAATGTAAAAAAAAAACTTTAATTCTAATGTTAAATTAGTTAGGCATATTCAAGGCGAATTAAGACCAGATGATCTCGATTCAGCATATGGTGATCAGCTGTTAGTTTCTCTCGTGGCAATTCAAAGCAAAACGCTTGGAAATTTTCTGACAGCAGGAAATTTTACACTAACAAGTATACAAGGCGAATATGCAGAGTTGCTACCCCTTCGAGCTGCATTCCATGACTCACTTCCTTATTGAAGAGTTGATTCAATACAGGAACTAAATATGTTCAACTTTGGTGATTGTGAGATGTGTGGAAATCGCTATATCGGACTATCATCCAGATTTTATAACGATTTTTTATATTATCGCTGAATCCGCTAGTTGTAGTAAAAAGACTGGCTGGTTAACAGAAAAAGAGAACCTCTTGAAGGTTCTTTATCATGCTCGATGCTTTTATTCTCGTCACATTCCTTTTTGTGGTATTTAGTCTTAGACCAGTTGTGGGAACTTCGGTTTGCTTTGCATAAATCTTAGCTAGACTATCGCTATGGTTATGAGACAAGAGCGACATTGGTCTTTTAGAGATCTTCCATTCACCTAATGAAGCTCTATGTTATTCTCCATTGTTGGTGAGACGTTCTTGTCATGACGTTATCCAAGACACCTGCTTTTATTATTATTGGGTCGCTGGTAGAACACTCGTGAAAGACGCGATATTTTTCATTGTCTTACAATTATTTATTATTTAATAATTTAGGTGGTGATTCTTTTACAGGAGAGTGAGTTTGAAATGGCGAAGTGAGATAAGGTATCAAATGCTTTTTTTTTGCTTGAAATCGATGAAGGATAAATATAGAGGAAACCTCAACTTGACCGAGTATTCGGTAATAATCCAAAGAGTCTTGATGTGGTCAAAGTATGATTTACATGGTCGGAAACCAGCATTTCTCTTGCGGAGTTGCGGTTCCAACGTTTTTGTTAAACGCTTTCTTTAAGTCAATGAAGATAAAATAAAGACGATATCTCCGTTAGACCGACGGTTCGATAATAACACGAAGGCTGTTGATGTGGTCAATATATGTCTTACATTGTCGAAAACCAGTGTGTTCCTTGCGGAGTTGCGGTTCCAACGCTCTTGTTAACTTTTGAATGACGTTCTGAGATAAGGTATTAAAAGCTTTCTTTAAATCTATGAAGACGAAATAAAGAGGATATCTCCATTCGACCGACGGTTCAATAATAACACGAAGACTGTTGATGTGGTCAAAGCACGATTTATGTGGTCGTATACCAGCCTTTTCATTACAGAGTTGCGGAGCTGAGCTATTATTTTATTTACACTATTGGCTAAAGTTATGCTTCACTAGTTTTTGCATATCGATAGGTCTCCTTTTTCGGGATGTTAATGATGAGTCGTTTATTTAAGTCATGGCAAATCGGGTTAGTTGTTCAGAAAATTTTATTGATTGATAAAGAAGCTTTGGGCTTATTTCAGGGTATGCTTTGAATAACTTAGGAGTTACGTTGTCTATTCAAGGAGATTTGTTCCTAAATGTTTAAAAAACTTCGGGTAATTCTGGGCAGTCAGTTGGTATATTGATTCTGACGAGGTGAGGCAAAGCTTGTTTTGTTAAGTTTCTTCTTGATGCAATCTTTGGTTCTGTAGGCTCCTGCACGTTTATCTAAACCACTTTTTTATTTTGACGTACACTTCGTTTGACTTTCTTATCATAAGTTTGGTGCAGGGAACGCTATCTTGATTTTGGGCTTCTCTTATTGGCGGTGTTGGGCAGATTTTTTGTTTCTTCTTTCAAATATCATGATCCTGATTTTCTCTGATATCATGAGTTTCAATTTAATATCCCAATATTTTAAAGGTTCCTTGTGCATGTCGATGAAACAGCTCTTAATATTAACTTACGTGAGTTAGTTCAAATACTGAAAGGATCGATTGTTGGCAAGGTCCAAGCCTAGTTCAATTAAAGTTCTGACAGTATAAAAGGCAGAGCTTTGATTATCTTCTCTATAACCCAATAAGCTATTGTCGTGCACATTAATGAGATGTACGGACAGACGTTCGATAACGCAGCATCCAACAATGAGGTCAGTGTGGATGCAACCGCGTTTTTTTTCTAAAGATTTAAGGCATATCAGTCTTATTATTGTCCAATGAATTCCTAAATATCCTAGAAGTGATACTGAATGCCGTCACCTTCAAGGTTCGTTTCTTTTAGTCGCATTTGTCAATTTATGCCACAAACTGACTGTGGTAAATCCTTTCTTTTTCCCTTTTTTCTCCTTTTTCTTATATATCATCATCTAAACGGATGTAATATATAACCTGAAGTTCGGAGGAAAGATTTGCTTTTCAGAGAATAGATGAAAATACCAATTGAATGCTAAGTGTCATATCTTAAACATGGCTGCTGTAACTTCTACAGTATTACGAGTACCTCACGGAATCACTTTTACTATCTGATATCGCACTGCCTTGAAAGGCTTAAAAAATAGCTCGATGTAAGCAGGAAAGATTTTTTGCAGAGAAGAGACCAAAAGAAAGAATAACCTTAGTTCTTTAGGATTCTAAAAAGGACAACACAACAAAATAGATTGAAGTACTTAAAAGTCCTATTTGGGTACTCGAAAATCACCGAAAAGGTACCTTCTTCAGAGACCTTTAGTCTCATTTTCCAACAATATCCGTAATGTTAATGTTTCTTTAACCTGCCATAGCTTCGCTAAAATACTGGTACAACCTAAACTCTTACTGCTAAAGCAACTGCAATGAGTAGCATCACCATCATCATGCTAGCTTAAAGTTCGTAGTAAAACTTCCAGAGAAAAGACGAAAGGAAAGAAAATCTTGACATCTTAAAGAAATATAAGTAGTTCCAAAGTTTAGGTCTTAAAGAAATATTAGTCGAATCCAGCGCTGCTCATATGTTTCTTCCATAGACTGAGACTTCAGAATTCCAAACTGCGTGTCGTGTTTAAAGGTCAGCAAGCTAATATACAAATATTTTAATATTCTTTTTAACCCCAAATACCCTACCCACCCCCATAAAAAAAAACAGAATCATGAATAAATCACATAAAAATAATATTAAATTTAGTATATGAGTTTAATGACATTTAATTTCTTGGAAAACCCATGAAGTAACAAATGAAATCCAAAAGACAACAAAGCAAAAAAAAAAAACAAAACAAAAACCCGAAATTCATTTCACAGGTACTAAACTATTGTCCGAAAGATATGAAGGCTGATATATGTGTTCATCTAAATCGCAAAGTATTTAACGAGCATCCAGCATTTCGTCTTGCCTCGGATGGCTGCCTAAGAGCTCTGGCCATGCACTTTATGATGTCGCATTCGGCGCCAGGTGACTTGCTGTATCATACGGGCGAAAGCATAGACAGTCTGTGTTTCATAGTGACGGGCTCACTGGAAGTTATACAGGACGATGAAGTTGTGGCGATATTGGGTGAGTTGGAAGAGATAGTTAATTAGCAGGTTAATTTTAATTCTTTGGTTTTGGTGTTGGTGTTTTCTTGCTTAGGCAAAGGAGACGTCTTTGGTGACCAATTCTGGAAGGATTCAGCCGTTGGCCAAAGTGCGGCCAATGTGCGTGCCCTTACCTATTGTGATTTGCATGCCATCAAACGTGATAAATTACTCGAAGTCCTCGACTTTTATTCGGCATTTGCCAACAGCTTTGCTCGCAATCTAGTGCTCACTTATAATCTCAGGCATCGATTGATTTTTCGCAAGGTGGCTGATGTGAAACGCGAAAAAGAATTGGCCGAAAGGCGTAAAAACGAGCCGCAATTGCCTCAAAATCAGGACCATCTAGTGCGCAAGATCTTTTCCAAATTTCGTCGCACTCCCCAAGTGACAACGGGCTCCAAAGACGCCGTTGCCGGCCAAAGTGATGTTGAAAAAGGGGGTGGTGCTACTACAGGCCCTGGAGGCGGAGGCGGAGGCGGTGGTGGTGTAGTAGTAGCAGTAGGAGTAGGAGTTTCGGACGCCACCGATCCGGATCGTAGTAAGGTGAGTTGCAATAATTGCCTTAATGTTTTTAAATTTTTTTTTGCTTTTTGCTGTCAATGTTGTGTAATTTATTTATTGTTTAAACTTGAACATCAAAGACATTTTTTGTGAATATTTTAAATGTTCTATGCGGTTA
Organism: Nowickia ferox; assembly: GCA_936439885.1. Classification (NCBI taxonomy): domain Eukaryota; kingdom Metazoa; phylum Arthropoda; class Insecta; order Diptera; family Tachinidae; genus Nowickia; species Nowickia ferox. The sequence continues at coordinate 6,139,703 of OW387025.1, read as the reverse complement.
AATTTTTTTGAGTTAAATTAATTTAGTTTTTAGCCTGCCGTATGTTTCTATTCTCTAGTGATTTTGCCATCAATTAATTTTATATAAAATGAGAACTCATAAAATACTTTTGCATAACTTGCTTCACAGGTTTGGTAAATTAAATAAATGTTTTCAATATGTCTATGTATGTATATGTATATAAATTTGATTATAATTTTAATTTATAACTTTATTTTGTTGCGTGAGTTAGAAGAAAATCGAAATAATGGTTGAATAAACAGTTTTTTTTTATTCACAAACGAACTGAACTGAAATAGACTTGACTTAAATTAAGTTGAACTGAACCAAAAGCATTCCAACACTTTAGGTTTCATAGACCTCTCTTAGCTTCATTCGAGATTGCTTCGTCGTCCTTAGTGTAATAGTGTCATATCTTATTATTCTTGTATTCGATAAGGGTATTAAAATCGGGCTCTTTCGCTTGGCTTTTTTTTTCTCTTTAGGAGAGGTAGTTTCTTTGTTTTCAGTACCATAGATGAAGTACAATTATTTAAAACTTTACTACGTTAATATGTGTATATACATATATGTATTCCCCTAAGGCTCTATGGAGGGACATAGGACCACTTCCTTTCTTGTGGTTTCATTAGTAGAAAGGTTTTAAGATGAACAGGGAGGTAGTCGATTGTATCCGAGTCTGATAACGATGCTGCCGATTAAAGCATCCATACCTGTTTATTGGTTTTATGGCGCCAATTACTCACCCTGATATTGCAAGGATCATTGACATACTCGGAATTTGTGGGAAGTCGAAAGACCCTCCGAGACTTTCCTCTTGAAATCGCTGACGGTCCATGACTGCTACGAGTAGCAACTACTCCAAATAGCTACAGAATCTATAACTATCCGCAACCTGTGATGCGTGCGGTAGCACTCAGCTGTGCTTCCCATAAGCAGATTGTATACCATCTATTCCCAAAAATGTGGGAATACACGTTATATTTGGACATTTAATCCCAGGATCTCCCGAACAATGCCCATGGTTAGTTTAGAAATCATTTTCAAGATAAATACATCATTGAACCAAATTGTTCCTCATCGAAAACGATGAGAGGTGGTTCAGGCTTTTCAGGGTATCAAAGTTGAGGTTAAATCTGTATCAACTTCATTTTCTAACACGAATGTAGTTTATGAATTCTGGACGTCTATTTGGCCCTTTAGCGAAGCATACTAGCCTAAGGCTTCCCTGGTTGCTGGGAAACGTAAACGCACTTGAAAATTATATTGTACAGCTACAACTACAGCTGGAGCGGTCAAAACCTGCTGAAATGCTGCAAATCTCAAATGCAGCAAAAGCATTTCAGAGTGGCGCACTCTAATGCTCCAAGAAGGCTAATTGCTGGAACTCCACATCTTGGGGGGGTGTTCAGCTTGAAAGTGATCTAAATGTTCAAAGGAGGCTACTTGTTGAAACTCCACATCGCGGTTGGTGTACCTCAGGTTGATACACCACCCTTGATGTGATCCCAATGACCGCGCTTCGCACAGTGATGGAGATATAAACAGGGTGCTGTCATATGTTTAGAGATGGCATGTAGCATGCAACGATATCCGTCGAGGTTGCCGTGATGAGGTGTGGTAGAAAACTGTCGAATACCTTCTCTATCACTGCTTGGTTCTAGCACAGAAAAGAACATTTTCCACAGGCATTAAAACACAGCAAACTGACTAGGACGTCTTACCTACAATTAATCGTATCTTCCTCTCCGGTATGATGTTTTGTTAATCTTCGCTTAATTTAAAATGAGTAGCTGGTTGGGCTTCTTCATACGATCCTGGATCTGGAGCTGCCAGGTTGTCTCCAGGAAGACAGTTGATAGTGAAGATTTATCCGCAACCGTTTTTGAGGTCGTAAGAGCTGCGTTTAGGTAAGGTGCAGAAGAGAGTTTATGGCATAACATCACTACAGTATTAGTAACGAGGTCCTATGCTTAACCTAATACAATCGGGGGTTACTAAAGAAGACCACCGAGGAAGTAAATCTGTAGGAAAGCACCGAAACTGACAGCATCCGTTGTTAACAATTTGACAATGGATGGAATTAGATTTTAAGAACACTTGGCTCTGGTATTTTAGGAAAAAATCGTTCATACCTTGATTCTTTCAAGGCTTTTTCTTGGCAAAGAGGTGTTTTTGTTTTGAAAACAGTCGTTTCTTTGTTTTACAAATTTCATTCTCTAATCCAAAACGTCTGAAAACTTTAATCATGTCGTTAGCAAATTGACAATGTTTCGTTCTTCATTTGAGAGGTATGAAACTTTTATAATTTAGTTCTTGGTTTAACAACATTTTGTTCTAGATTTGAGATGAAAACTTGCCGAAAAGTTAAGAACGGTTGGTTGTCCCTTTGGGAAGTAATTTTCTTAATAGTTCTTTACACCAACCCTCTCCGCATATTTGACCCTGCCAGGAATAGTAGTTCACTAATAGGCTTGCTGGAAATGGCATTTAACTGTATATAAGTAAACAGAGCATTAGTTTAAAAGAAACCCGACCAGAATCGAAAAACAATGTACCGACTTTCTTTTGCTGCTTTCTTATGTTTTATTTTTATTGTTAAGCAATCACTCCTCCCATTTTTCATTATTAGAGTTGGGTCCAACTCGTTTAAACTCCTTCAGTCGCTCATTTTTATCAACAATGAACGACTGTATGAATTCAAACAAGCTTGAACCAGCTCTATTCACAATAGACTAGGGTCGAACTCATTCACTAGTTAATTTTTGCCACATATCGATGATCAAACCAGACTTGGATCGAACTTATTCAGTAGCTCGTTTTGGCACAAACCTATGATCAAACTCATTTAACCCTGTAGGGTTTGATCTTTGGTTTTTGTAAAAATCGAGCTTATTGAATGATTTCAATCCAAGTCTAGATCAAACCGATTTAAATTACATGGGTTCTATCTATACTTGGGTCGAACTAATTTAGTCGGTTCGATCAGAAGTTTGTGTCAAAAATGAACTAGTGAACTAGTTCGACAAAAGTCTACTAGTGAACAATTTCCCCCAAGTCTAATTCACAATACTATTTATTTACTTTGATTTTGATAAATGTTTTTACATGAATACTTTTATTTAGGTGGAGTTGAACAAAATTTTAGATTTTGTTAAATTATTGTTTTAAGTGTGTATTCATAGTAAAATTTATATCAAACCATAAATATTTTAATATACACATAAATATACTTATGCTTGTTGTCTTGTCTCTCTTTGTCTATTTTATTTTTCTTTTTGGAAACGCCAAATAAACCAAATATAAATAAATAATGAATAAATGAATTGATCATGTAAATCTATAAAAAAAAAAACCTAAACACTCGATGTAAATGTGCTTCACTCTCAAACATAAATGTTAAACTAAATGTGGCTTAATATGCTTTAAACAAACAATAATCGAATCATATCAACAAAAATAAAAATATTGTCATTTCCCCTTCTCTTCGAAACCAACCAACAACCCAACCAAACCCCCAACACCCACTCACTCTATTCCGTTTCCCTTTAAAACTCTTTAACCATTAAATGTCTTTTAATGTGACAACATTTAAAAGAAGTTACCTGCCAAATTAACATTAACCGAGGATTCCCGTGTTGTAACCACCGCTGCCGCACCCACCCCATCACCCTCTCCATCACCTTCATCCGGTCCACCATCTGCACGTAGTACACGTGCTAGCAAATGGGGACGCCTTTTGGGTAGTTCAAGTGTCGATTCAGCTAGCGATACTAGCGCCAAAGTAGCCGTTTCGAGAAGTTTGAGTGCCCGCGAAAGTCTGCGTGAAAGCACTGCCGCCCAAGCGAGGCAGAGTAGTACTTCGAGTAGTAATGGTGGACAAGGCAATAAAGTAATTGATTTATTACATTATTCTAATATTAAAGTTACATTATTACAACATTACAAATGGTTTCTATTCACCTTATGAGCAATTATTTTTTCTTAAAAGTTTTTGTTTCAAATTGATGTTTGTTTTTAGTTTTATAAATAGTTTGTGTTTAGTTACAGAAAAAAACTGGGGAAATTCAAAAGGTTTTTGCTTGCGCAAAGTTGTTGCATAAAGTGCAATAGGAATAGTTTAAATACTTTTTGTCGACAAGAACTGACAAGTTTTGACAAACTCTCGCTTAAATAATGGCAGACGGTTGTGCGTAATCAAAGCCGAAAGCGACTAAGCAAATAGAATTTTTGTGTCCAGCTCGACTTGGCAACGACATCGACTCACATAACTCGAGAAAATAATTGAAAACTAAAGGTCTTATCGGCCCTATGCTCCTTGTAAGAGTTAAAATGAACAGATATACAGGAGGCAGATTACATCATTCGATACCGGTCGAAATTTTAAAATATTTCCGTATAGGCTCTATTGAAATATTTCGTAGTTTTGTTCGATATCGAGTGCCATAATTTGCGGCCAGATTTCCATGCAAAATTTGTCTTGATAAAGCAAAATGATTTTTTTTATCAATAAGGCAGAAAATATATAAAAAAATTAGAACTGGTTTTAATTTGCTTTTAAACTTAATTTTATACTAAGGCTTAGGTTTTATTTCATGTAACAGTATGTAGGAGTTTTCAAAATATGAAACAGTTTTTCAGGGTCAATTTTGAGCCGTGGGAACAATATATTTTAAAGTATTTCTATCAAGTATATTATTCAAGTGATAAAACTCTCAACAAAAATTTAATATCACTTGCAATTCATATTCTAAATGGGAACAGTTTTTTTTCACTATAGAAGATTCAGAGAAATTCAAAAGTTCTAAGAAATAAAATTTTGTCACTTTAAAGAAGTTTAATAAAGTATGTCCACATGGGAATAGTTTTTAGTGTGACAACCGTTTTCTTGGCTTTAAAAATTACACAAATTTTTTTATTAATGAAAATCTAAAGTGTGACATGTGGGAACGAATTTTGTAAGTGAGAACAGTTTTTCTGCTCTTAAAATCTAAATGATTTTATGAAACAACAAACTAAGAAACTCACTTTCTTTAAGTGAGAACAGTTTTACTTACACTTAGAACTAACCAGATTTTAAGGGCTGATAAAAATCTATCCATCTAATTATAATAGATGGATAATAAAATTCAGAGCTTTTTCAGTTAAAAGTTAAAATTAAATATATAAGAGGGAACAGTTTAAGTTTCATGACAACAGTTATATTTACATATGAGTATGGATGTAAAACAAACAAAAAATCATATATTTTGAAAATTAATTAATTGAAAGTATTTATATGGGAACAGTTTTTTAATACAAAAAATAAAATCGTTATTGTGGAGAAGAAACTACAGTGGGTATAATGATAGTCATTATTTAATAAAAATTAACAATGAGGAACAAAAAAGTTCAACATATCTAAGTGGGAACAGCTGTTTTCGACAAACAACAGCTTTACTTGCATATCATGGAACAAGCTAGTAGCGAGAATCCTACGAATAAAATAATCGAAATTAAATATTAATGTGTATAGAAATACTTAGGAAATGAGAACAGTTTCATTTTTTCAATAATCACGGAGATATTGCAAATAGTATAAAATTTAAAGTGAAAACTGTTTCTGTTAATTTAATAAAAATTAAAAATTATAAAAAGACCTCAAATTATGCAAGTGGGAACAGTATTTCAGATGGAAAAAAGTTTTATTTGCACTGAAAATTAAATTTATTCCTTGGCTTAAGAAAGTCTTACTAATTCATTAAGAATTCAACTAAAAATTAAGCTGGGAACAGTTAAAACTTTGAAAATTTTTTAACTTACGATTTTAAATAAAGAGGGAATACTGTTGTAAAATTAAAATATTTTATTGTTAAAAAAACTTTTTTCTTTATTTTAATTAAGCGAATACTAAAAATAATAAGAAAAACATACTACATTACACCAATAGGAACAGTCTTTTAGATGGGAATAGTTCCATTTGCACTGAAAATTATTTTTTTTTTTGTGGAATTATGAAAGTTTAACTATTTTTATTAAGAATTTAATAAACAAATAAGTTGGGAACAGTTTAAACTTGGAAAATTATTAGCTTATGATTTTATATAAAACAGACTAGAGTTGAAAAATTTAAAATTTGGTGCTAGAAACCCTCTCTTTATAAGCAAAAATAAATTAATTTTAAACTATAAGCTAATAGGATTAGTTTATTTAAAAGTGAGAATAGTTCGAACTTTATTTATTTAAAGCGGAAGTTCAAAATAAGAAGCCAAAAGAATATATTTTTTAGTAATCTGGCAGTGAGAAATTTTTTTATGCTTACAAATTTTTTTTATTTTCATTCATTTCAAAAACTGAGAACAGTTTTGTTTAAAAATAGGAACTTTTTTTCTGTTTTGTTAAGATTTAGTTTTTTTGTCAAACAAATATAATTAACAGTTGTCCTTTATAATAAAGAAATATTTATTTATAGCAAATGGGAACAGTTTCTTTCCAAGTCGGAAGGTAAATTTTTTTATGCACATTCTTCTTTTATCTTAAAGTTATTTTAATACTTAATGCAGCTCAAGATTTTCGTTTCGTTTCGAGTGATAACAGTTTAATTTTTAGTGATAATTGACCAATTATTGCAAATCTTTGCTGCTGAAAATGTTTTTTTTTTGTAAAGTCATGTCCTTTTGAATTTCCCTTTATTTAGATTTCACACTTTTTCTGTCTTTAGGTTGTTAAATTGTCTTTTAATTAAGCTCTTATTTATTAATTTTCGAAATTTTGTTTTGATTTAGTTGAACTTTAAAAAAAAAACTTTTGTTAAAACAATACGTTGCACCCATAAATAATGATATAATATTTAATTTTTTCCCCTTTTGCCTGCCTTCCTGCATTTTGAAACAAATTTATTGATTTAAAAACATGTGAAAAAAAAATTCTAAAAATATTTCAAACAATAAACCAATTAAATAAAATCAACTTGAAAAAACTGCAACGAAAACTGTACATGGAACTGCATATGGATTAAAAAAAACAATAACTCTGTAAAAACTTTGTGTTGTCTTCATGTGGTTGTGAAATTATAAAAAAAAAACTATTCTGCAAACGGCTGGACGATTGTGATTTATAAATCTATTAATTTATTCTTTATCTCTTTCTAACACATTCTTTTTTTCTTCCCTTATGAATTATTGGAAATATTTACTGTATCTCTCTCTCTCTTTTATCTTAACTTATCTTTATTTTAACTCATAATTTGATAATTCTTTTTGCCTTTTATTGCTCTTAAAACTCTCATTCTTTCAACTTTTTTCGTTCTTGGTATGAATTTTTACATGCGTGGGTGTGTATTTGTTTGTTGGGTGTTCTTTTTCTCTCTTTCTCTTCCATTTCCTACTCCCCCGCCCCTTCCCTCTAACAACACCTTATAGGTTTTTCCAAAAGCTCCCAAATTGCAAGCCAGCCAAGCCACCTTGGCGCGCCAAGACACCATAGACGAAAGCGGTGAGGTGGACTCATCACCCCCCAGCCGGGAAAGTCGTGTTGCTATCGAAGGCAGCAGCACTCCAGCTACTGTGCTCACCGCCCTCTCCACCAAAGAACGTAATCTGGCTTTGGAAAGAGAGCGTCAAATAGAAATGGCTTGTTCGCGTGCCACCACCTCCGATACCTACGACACCGGCCTCAGAGAGCAGCCGCCCACTTTAGCTCAACGTGATCTCATAGCCACGGTATTGGATTTGAAAGTGGATGTGCGCCTCGAGTTGCAGCGCATGCAGCAGCGTATTGGGCGCATCGAAGATTTGCTGAGTGAAGTGGTGAAGAGACTGCAACAGGATTCCTCAGGCCAGACAACACCAGCCGATGAGGCATTGTGTGTGTGTGGTACAACAATGTTAACGACTGCAGCGGCCAGTGGCAGCAGCTCGGTGGGCTTAGTTGGTAGACGCCCAGAAGGTGGGGCAACACATTCCACCGCTACCACACCGGCCGCCGATACTGTTATAACAATATCAACAGCTCCACCCACACCATCCATCATCGGTGGAGTAGGTGGTGCTGGTGTGGGCACAACCGGTGCATCCGCTGCTCCAACGTCTACGGGTGCAGCTGTGACAGTAGCGATCGGCCCTGCCGTCACTACTGCAGCAGCAACTAGCTCAGGCAAACTGCTGAATCCCGTGCAAATTGTCACGTCGTCGAGTGGCAATGGACTGGGGCCTCTCATGCTTAAAAAGCGGCGTTCGAAGAGCAGAAAAGCACCGGCGCCTCCCAAGCAGACCCATGCTCAAGCTGCTGCTACTAGTGCCGTCATACAAAGTCCTGAACAGCAGCGTTTGCTGGAAGAAGAACTACCCTCACCACCAGCCACAATCGCAGCAACATCAAGTAGCGCCTCTGGGCCTCCAACCACCACAATGACTACGTCAACGATTAGCTCAACAACAGGTGCTGTCACTAGCAGCAGCAGCAGCGGCGGAGGACGTACGAAAAGAGAGTTCCTCTAGCCAAAAATTTTAGTACGTCATCAGTCGGACAATAGCAGCTTTGAACAATAATATTAATTTCATTTGAAAATTTAATGTTTCTAGTGTAAAAACGTCTTCATTTTTTTATTTCTAATTATAATGTAAATCGCTTAAGCTAAAGAAAGGCGTACGTACATAATCTCGTTGACAGTACATACTCACAAACTAACTTTTTTTATAAATAACTATCATGCATACTATATATGTAACTATGTAGCTCCCTTCCTTTTGTTTTCTTTGATTAGTCGTAGAAATAAATTTATTTATGTAGTCCTGGTTCACACACTTTAACTTTTGTGGATCAACTCGTAATTCAGCTATAAGAAAGACGGAGAAAGAAATACAAATAACTTCATTTTTCTAACAGCTGAATTGCGAGTTCATCAACAAAAGTTGAAGTGGGTGAATCGGGACTCAGAAAGACAAAATCACGGTTGCTAAGGTCTGTTTTGTCCCGTTTCACACACTTCAACTTCAGCTATAAGAAACATGGAGAAGAAAATACAAATATCTCTTTTTTTCTTACAGCTGAATTGCGAGTTGATCAACAAAAGTTGAAGTGGGTGAACCGAGACTTTCATTACTGAGAGAATCAAGAAGAATCAGTTATTTTTAATTTTCTCTTCCTCAATCGAAAGATGTTATTGTACAACAGTCATCGCCAAGAGCCTCATCGTTTATTTTGTATTCTCAATTTTACATACGAAGTTCATGTGAAATTGAGAACAACTAAGAGAGCAAACGCATGACCGTTGTGAGATTTCTTCTGCACATCATTGAGGTTTTGTGAGCACGAGAAAAATGCGGTAAGAAAACATGACATGAAATTGAAGTAAATTTTGTACTGCAAACGCTAAGCAAATTAGTGTTTTCAGTTGTCAATTAATCTTACAAAAATATCGCAAATGCAATTGTGAACTTGAATTTCTGTTGTAAATTGAAAAAAGCAAATTTTAGCTATATAATTAAAAAGCATATTGCTTATGAATTTTTTGGTATTATTTTGTATAAAAATAGCCACTCCTTAGATGAATTATATACATATATTTTCCAACAGCATATTTGCGCCTCCCCAAACCAGAAATAGTTCAATCCCTTTAATCCCTTTAAAGTTTAAGATAGTTAAATATTTGAAAGGAAATTGAATTTAAAATTTTTGTTAATTAATTATTGTTATGAAGAAAATGAAATTTAGAAATATTAAAAAAATTTAAACAATTTTAATCTAAAAATCAAACCCCAAATTAAGTGTGATAATTGCAAAAAATTCTTTCTTTTGTTAAAAATTATAAATCTTAGGACGGTTTTCCCTTATTTTACAAACATAAAAAATTGGCCGTGGTGGTAAGTTATTATTTCCCTTTGTTGGGAAAATAAAAAAAACACAATTTTTTAGACGGAGAGTGCGTCCGCTCTTTATTGAAGTTAAATTAAAACTTAAAGTAATTTACATTTTGGTTCTATATTATACTCTATTTTCTGCTTAATTGACTTATTTCTAAAAGTGGCATAATTAGCAATATCAAAGCTGTTGCCCTCATTTCCCAAGAAATGTTAAAACAATTTTTTAAAGAAAATTAATTATATTTAATGCTCAGGTTGCATTATTGGTAGGTGCAATAAACTCTATAATTTCTTTTTAATTGATTGCAACAGCTTGGTAAATTGTGACTTTGCACTTTTTATTTTAGTTATTTTATTTTACTTTTCAAATAAATGTTTATGTTAACTTTTTAATAAAAGTTTACGTTAACTCTTCCCCTCTTAAGTCGATTGTCCTCAATCGATTATTTATTAATTTGGGGCGTCGAAATTTGCAGAAATGGCCCATTTTTTACATCTGGGATATAACCCGTGCTTACTTGCGGTTCTGAAAATATGTACCATTTCCGCTTAAACTTTAAAACTATTACAAATGTTATAAAAAAAAGAATTAAGATTGCCACATCTGTGCTTAGACTAGTTACATGTGTATTTTTATTTTTAGTCGTTAGTATTTCAATTTTATCTTCATGCTGCAGTTGTTTAATGTATAAATTTTCAATTTTTAGATTAAGTTTTGTATTATTATTTTCTTTTATCTTGGTAATTAGATTAGGTAACACAAGTGTATCGTATATCCTTAGATTAGAATTAATATATGTTTTATTTAGTACATTAATTTTACAATTTTCGAATCTGATAAGAAACGTTCCCTTCTGTTTTATTTTTAATTTACTGCAGTCATGAGTTATTATGCCTTCAAAATTTTTAAATACAATCAATCCTTGAATAATTTCTGTAACTGCGGTTTTTTCTGACTTTTCGAGTTCACATTGAGCCTCTCTAAAATCTAAGATATTTGATAAGCATTTATTGTCTAATGTAATTAAATTTTTTTCCAGGTTGTCTTTAACGTTTCTCGAATAAATGTTATTATTGTTATCGGCTAATATTTCTGTTTGGTTTAATATTATCGATTTATTTTGGATGTTTGGCAGGGGTTCAAATATTATTTTTGACAAAATATTAGACGAAAATTGGGGTATCAGTAGTGTCAATATGATTCTGTTATTTTGAAAAAGTACTACAATTTTTATGCTACTATAACTATCGAAGTCCGTGATTAAGTCTAGTTCCTTTTGAGTCAAAATGTCAGCGGGAATAACTCCTAACTTGCAGGAAAATATTATTCGTCCAATGTCCTCGACATGATTGTTCAGAAGTAGTATGTCATTGTTAACTCTGTATATGTGTTGGATGAATTGAACTTCATCTTCTAGTGTTTTAATTCTATTTTGTGTTTGGGATTTAAATTCATTAATGTAAGTACTAATGAGAACTTGTTGTTTGTTTATATGTTTTGTGATATTATTAATTTGTTCGCTCATTAGATTGTTTACGAGAGTTAAGTTATTAATTGTTGTGTTAGTAGCCTGTTCGCTATCGTGTATTTTTGATATGGTTTCGCGTATTTCCCGTTCGTCGTCACTGTCCATAGATCCTGCTATGATCTTTAAACCTTTTCCTACAATATTAAAAAGTCCTCTTTTAGATTTAGAATTTATATGAAGGTTGTTTATACGAGTGCTGAGTAATAAAAAGTTTTTGTTTATTGTACTTATAAGTTGTTTATCCTCAAAAGTGGTGGCATTTAACGTTATTATGTTTTTGGAGATAAATAACATCGTCTCCTCATATGCTGTCAAGTTTATGAAGTGGAAAACCTTATCGTAATAGCTAATTGTCTTCTGTTCGCCTGTTTTGATAGGTATGTACCCATTATTATTGGTCAGGTCTTGTACGTCCAGCTGTTGTGCCTTCGTCATTAGTATCCACATAAAAATTGTAAATAGAGGTTTCGTCATTTTTCCGGTCCTTGATTCTTCTGGAAAATTTTTAGAGTTGATAGTCGGCTAGCACGTAATGCTTCCCGTTTGCTGCTGCTACTAAGGGACCGTTGTCTATCAGGATGTTGTCTATCAGGATGTTTCTTCTTTCTACTTCCACTTTTTACTCGGATGTTTCTCACTTTTAGCTTGGGTGTTTCTCACTTTCCACTCGGATGTTTCGTGGTTGTCTCTTCACTGCTTTTGTTCTGTTTACTTCGGGATTATCTCAATTTATTTTACTTCAGTTTAACTCCACAGTATTACTTTATTACAGGATTGTCTCAATTTAATTCCACAGTATTAATTTTTATTACAGGATTATCTCAGTTTAATTCCACAGTTTAAGTTTTTGTTACTTTTTATTTCAGTTCAACTGCACAGTTTCTAGTTTATGTCTTACGACTATTACACTTAGTTACTCCTTCTTTATTTATTGGAGCTTTGTATCGCTTTATAGTTTATCTTAAGCTTTTGCTGTAAGTTTTCGTTTTTAAATTCTCTCAATGATAAGCTTTTTCTTAACGGAGCAAGACTTGGATTTAAATTAATTGTACACCGTTTTTTTTTTTTTTTTTTAAATATGTTTTGCACTTTTTAATAATAGACTTTACTGCACTTCTTCCTTGTTTCGAAGGATACACTTTATTCGGGCTTAACGTTTACTACACTGCGAACTTAAGGATGAATGCGCGGTAGACTTAGTTACTGTGCTACTTGAGGACATTTGTTACTAAAGGATTTATTTGTTATTTTTATTCCTTTGTAACTGTGCTACCTGAGGACATTTGTTACTAAAGGATTTATTTGTTATTTTTATTCCTTTGTAACTGTGCTACTTGAGGACATTTGTTACTAAAGGATTTATTTGCTATTTTTATTCCTTTGTAACTGTGCTACTTGAGGACATTTGTTACTAAAGGATTTATTTGTTATTTTTATTCCTTTGTAACTGTGCTACTTGAGGACATTTGTTACTAAAGGATTTATTTGCTCGGGCGCCAGTTATTATTTCCCTTTGTTGGGAAAATAAAAAAAACACAATTTTTTAGACGGAGAGTGCGTCCGCTCTTTATTGAAGTTAAATTAAAACTTAAAGTAATTTACATTTTGGTTCTATATTATACTCTATTTTCTGCTTAATTGACTTATTTCTAAAAGTGGCATAATTAGCAATATCAAAGCTGTTGCCCTCATTTCCCAAGAAATGTTAAAACAATTTTTTAAAGAAAATTAATTATATTTAATGCTCAGGTTGCATTATTGGTAGGTGCAATAAACTCTATAATTTCTTTTTAATTGATTGCAACAGCTTGGTAAATTGTGACTTTGCACTTTTTATTTTAGTTATTTTATTTTACTTTTCAAATAAATGTTTATGTTAACTTTTTAATAAAAGTTTACGTTAACTGGTATAAACTGGAAGATAAAAATAAAGAAAAGAACCATCAGAAAAAATTCCAATTTCGAATTTAAAAATAAATTATAAACAAAAATTATCTATTGTTAAGTAGAATTTAAAAATATAAACTTTTAAGTATTTCAAAATTAAGTTCGAATTTTCGATAATGTTGAATATCAAAACAAAAATCAAGTACTTCCCATGAAATTACTTCATTTCATATTGCTTTCAAGTTTATATAATTTCTGTAGGAAAAAAATTCACCATTGAGTTCGAAACATTTTCGAAATTGAAATGTAAAAAAAAAATATTACATAGATATACTAAACTATAGTTAAAATTTTATTTATCGTTACTTTAAAAAAAAATTTTACTTAGTCAACTGCTAAAAAATTTATTTTTTTAGTAATTCCGAAACTAAGTTCGAAATTGTTGAAAATTAAAAAGGAAGCAAGTATTTCGTATAAAATAATTTTTTTCACATAACTTTCAAGTTCATATTATTTCTGCGCGAAAAAAACATAATTAAGCTCGGACCGTTTTCGAAATTAAAATACAAAAAATATATTAAATTAAGATACAAAACTATAGTTAAAAATTATGAACCAAAATTACTCATTATATAGTCAACTGTTAAAAAATTAAATTTTAGTAATTTCGAAATTAAGTTCGAATTTTCGAAAATAATCGAATATCAAAAAAAGAAGTATTTTCCTTGAAAGTATTTCATTTCATATTGCTTTTAAACTTGTTTAATTTCTGTACGAAAAAAAATCACAATTAAGTTCGAAACGTTTTCGAATATATAAAAAAATCAAGTTACAAAACTTTAGTTAAAATTTTATTTATCGTTATTTTTAAAATGCTTAATTATAAACATAAACGTTAGACAACTACAAAAAAAAAATTATTTTTTTAACAATTTCGAAAACAAGTTCGAATTTTCGAAAGTTCTGGAAATTACACAAGATCAAGTGTTTTTTCCAATAAAGTTATTTTTTTAAGTTTTTTAAATTTTATCTAATTTCTGTATGGAAAAAATCGCAATTAACTTCTAACTGTTTTCGAAAATTATTAAATGAAAATACTAAGCAATAGTTCAAATTTTAATAAAATGTTTTTAAAATGCTTTAAGTGTTAAACTAAATTTGTAGTGGCTTAAAAAATTAAATTTAATATTATTTTCACTATAAGAAAAAAAAATAAAAAATTTATTATTATTTATAATATTCGTTGTTAATTTTAAGTAGAATTTTCAAAAAAATATACACTTTTACTAAAAAGAATCTGTCTAGTTCGAATTTTCGAAATTCCGTAAAATGTTTATAACGCAAAATTTCATTCGAAATTGATTTATTATTTAGTAAACTTGTTAAAATATGATATCATGGTGATTTCGAAATCAAGTTCGAATTTTCGAAAATGCTTGAAATTAAAAATTATCTATTTTCTTGTATATTATAAGAAATTTTAGGTATTTTTTGGCAGGAAAAAATTTCAATTTCCGTACGATTTTTTTTTTTCGAAATTAAATTGGTAAATATTTTAACCCACTAAAGTACGGTCTTATATATGAAATTTTAGAAAGGAAACACTTCCACTTTCAAAATTTGTTTGTTGTTTTTATCTACCAGTTTATATCTCCCTGACTTTGAAAGATTTTCTTTCAAAAAAAAAAGAAAAATACACAACTACTGCCATATAAATGATGAAACAAACCATTTAAGAAATAAAAGTTTTTATTAAAAATTTAAAGCAAGTCGCTGCAAAAATGTTTAAAAAAGGAACTAAAACTAAACCTAAAATAAAATAGAACTTGTGTTGCCACCCGTCCTTTTTTCAGCAAAACTTAAATTTAGATAACTAAAAAGAAAAATTGTGTAAAAAAATATAAAAGTATAAAGAAATATAAAAAAGCAATAAATAGTATAAATTTATTAAAAAAAATTTATTAACAAAAAAATCTTAAAAACAAGCTAAGAAAAAAAATTAATTTAATATAAAATTATTACAATAGTAAAATTAATTTTCATGTCAGCTTTTGTTTCAGTGTAAGAAAAATTATTTAGTTGACAAAAGGAAATATGTATATAAGAAGCTTTTTTACGAATTATTAGAATATTGTGTTCGTAATCTACCTAAAAGCAGGGATAGACTACTCTCTTATTTAATCTCACTTGAGTAACATCCGAGAGAGTGATGTTTGCCCATCAATGAGAGAGTAAATTCATACAAATAGACCAGGCATCTCCAAAGCACCATACACTCTGTTACTTTTTCTCAATTTTAAGTACAAATTATAAGTAATATTGAGAACTTTTATTGAGAGCAACTCCTGTGTGGCTGACTTGGTGCCTGAGTAAGCTTATTGAGTTCTTGCATATTTGCCTATCCCTGTTTTTTATTTTATGAAGCCATTTTAGACTACACTTAGCTAAATTATCAACCATTTTCTTGTGACCTGAACTAGTTTACCTTTCATCAGACATAGTCTTAGTTGATCCAATTTACTTTTAGCACGAATAACAGATTTTAAGAAGTATAGTCCAGAGCAGAGAGGCTGGAGAAGAGACATCTCATTCTTCTCTGTGATCTTTTTAATTTCTCTCATACAGTACAACTAACTTATCATACAACTAATTATTTATAGAACGAAAAATAGCTAAATTTATTAAGCAACACTAAAATAAAAAGACAATCGTTAAACCAAAAATTAAATAAAAAAATACTGGAAAGATTATTAAAATAAAATAAAAACTTAATTTTTCTCTAAAATTAATATTTTTTTTTAATATTATTTTCCATGTAAATAGTTTTAAAGCTTAAATTTTTATCTAGTTTTAAATCATTTTACCAAAGATAAATTAAATACTTAAGCAACTGATCTCAATGGCCGTTTGAGTCCAAAGTGTTAAAAAAAAACACATTCCAATTTTTATTGTGATAAAGAAATTATAGTTTTTTCTCTTCAATTTAGCTTAAATTATTATAATTTAAATTATGAAAAAGGTTTCATTATGGTTAAGCAAAAATTTTATAATTTATTAAAGGACATCATTCAATTAAAGAAATACACTCGCAATAAAAAATATATACAAAAAGCACAGTGTAACGAACCCGAAAAAAAATAACATAAAAATTTTGAAATTTGTTTGAAATTTTTAAAAATAAATTACAAACTTATTTCTAAACATCTAAAGAAAATTTAAATTTTTACTGCCTTATTCATAAAAAATAATCATGTTTTTTAAAAGCCTTTTGGAAATCTGCTTTATAAAACTTTTATAAATCAAAAATATTTTTTATGCAATAGGCCTTTATAATTTAAATTTTAGTATAAATAAAATTTCATTTTAACTATAATTTCGAATCGAAATTATCCCAAAACATTATAAAATTCCTGTTTCCTAAAAGTTAACAAAATTTCCCAAATTCAAATTTGAATAAATAAAATCAAAGTTGTGTCTAAGTGCCGAGTGCAATAAACTCATTGAGATCATTGAAAACTGCAAGAATTTTTGCTATTTAATAAATTTTATTACAAAACTTTCAATTCAAACGAAAGTTCAAATATTCGATATTAAGTTCGAATTTTCGAAATTAACAAAAATTCTTTTTTTTTCACTTATTTATAAGTTTACAACTAAAAAATGCATAAATTTTTTGGATACGATAAATTTTTTTCATAAAACTTTCAATTCGATCAAAAATTCAAATATTCGAAATCAAGTTCGAATATTCGAAATTTACAAAAATATTTTTTTTTCACTTACTTAATACTTACTAAGGTTTAAGCAAATACTTTTAAAAGGAAAATTAAATTAAATATTTTTGGAATCAAAAAACATCGAAGCTTAAAAATTAAAAAAAAAAAATTCCAACATTTTTGCAATAATTCAAAGTTACACTTAAGTAATAGTTGCAGAGTGCATTAAACTCATTGAATATATTCTATATAATAAATTTCATTATAAAACTTTCAATTCGAACTAAAATTAAAAAATTCGAAAACAAGTTCGAATTTTCGAAATTGCCGAAAATTATTTTTTCACTTATTTATAAGTTTATAATTATAAATAAATAATAAAAAAATTTTTAAAGAAAAATTATATTACATTAAATTTTCGAAATCCAATTCGAACTTAAACAACTTCAAGACATCCTTCTAAAACGTAAATATTTGTACCTTATTAGTGTAAGGTGCAGCGCAGTTTGTGATTTCAATGAAAATCGAAATTTCGAAATTAACTTCGAATTTTCGAAGATTCCAAAAATTTAAGCTAAGCTAATTTGAAACCTAAATTGAGCTAAAATTGGATTCCTTTACACTGTGCTTAATTGTTTTCGGTCACCTAAAACGCTACTTTCTTTTCATTTCTAAAAGGAGAAAATACTTTTATATTTTATGTTTTACTTAAATAAAAAGCAATGAAAATATGGTATTAAGAAACTAAATATAATCACGCAAAAGATATTAAATAAAAAAACATTTCACAATTCACAGTTAAATAAACTTTTGTAAAATACTTGTGTAAATATATATTGTAAATTAAAATAGCCACAACAAAAAGCTAACAGATTGCAGAAATTGCTTAAGATAAATTCAGTTTTAACCTTAGAAGCTCATTCGAACTTAAATTCGAATTTTCAAAATTACTTATGGGTTTAATATTCATATTTGTAATAACTCGAATTTACGAAATTTCGTTAAATTAATTAATTTCGTTGCATATATGTAATATTTCATTAAAACCTGGAAATTTTCGGTAAAATGTGGATGGTATTCAATTCAAAATAAATTTGGCAAAGTCTTGAACTTTAGAAAGCTTTAATGAAGTTCCAAGCTAGCTAGCAATTATTAAAAAATGATTAGAGCTTTCCTGTTTTAAGTTGGCCTACTTAGTGAAATTAAGTTCAAAAATTTTTAAATAAAATTTCGAATTTAAGAAAATTCACAAAATAAAATGCTAGAAAATAAAAAAACACCTTCCAACTAATAAAACTTTTAAGAAATTCTTGAAAAGTTACACCTTAAAACAATTTTCGAAATCAAGTTCGAAATTTCGAAATTAAATTCTATGCCTTCGAATGGCTATTAAATGCATGTTTCTCAAAGTATTGAGCAATTTTTTTTTTTAATTTTAAGCTTTTATTAAATTTCGAAATTGAGTTGCGATACTCGAAAGTGCTAAAAATGTTTTAATGGCTAGAATTCGATAAAACCTGAACTGTAAATATTTTTTAGCAATTCGCATGAAAATTAACATATTAATAAAAACATTAAAAATTTCTATTACTACCTGGGAACAACAAATATGTATGTCTGTTTAAAAATGTTTTAATTTAATTAGCTTAGGAATTAAAATTTTTCAATAAAAAAATTTAAAAAATTTCTTAAAAAGGACTTAATTGATAAAATATTTCTAAACCTTTACTCATGTTATTAGAATTGTTATTAGAGAGCTTTTGAGAAATTTAGAAAGCTTTTGCAAGAATTTATAAACTTATAAACATTGATTAAAGCTCTTTCTTTTACTTAACTTCAAAACTCTTTTAAATAGTTTTAATGAGTCCTAAAAGCTTTCTGCAGCTTATGAGCCATTCCTTGGCCTACTTTAAGTAACACTAACTAAAAGCATATTGAATTAAAATAATTAATAATTTGCATTTAATTTATAAAATAATGTCAAATATTAATAAAAACAAATGACATGCAAAATTTTCACAAAAAAGCCTTAAACAAAACTTACTGATAAACTTAATTATATAAAAACAAAAAATGAATATATAAAAAAAATTTAAAAAATAAAAATTAGTGCAATTATAAAAACGAATTGTTTGGAAATACATAAAATAAAAAAATTAAATAGTTAATCTAAACAAAAAATCACGACAAATATAGGAATTGTTAATAATTTAGAGCAAAACTATTAACAAAATAAATAAATAAACAAATTGCTGTATATAAACACCAAATTAAATAACCTAACAACAAATAGTAACAACAAAAATACGCCTAAGAACTGCTTAAAAAGCCCATGAGTAAAAAACCAAACAAAAGTTAACTGTCTTTTAAACAAACAAACATCAACTAAACAGCCTTTATATGCTACAAAAAAATGATTAATTAATAAACTTTTAAGTAAAAACCAAAAAAAAACAATAATTACTCACACAACTTAAAAGCTCAAGGTATACACACACACACACACCTCAAACCGGTAAGGAAGGTCCTTTAAATTTTTAGCTATTTGTTAAAATCTAAAGTAAATATTAAGATTTCTTAAAGTATTCATTTCTGCGCTTTAAAATGTTTATATAAACAACAAACAAAGTGCAAGTGAGCTTATCACAGTGACATAGACATTGACCTTACATACTCACTCATCTTTAAGGTAAAAAGAAAAGAGACAAATGCCCTCCTCTCACTCTTTCTGTATCTCTCCTTAAACAAACAGCAAATAAAACAAAGAACCAAAATTTATTTAAAATAATTTATTAAAAAAATAACTTTTAACAAAAATTTTTTAACAAGCTATTGTAAAACCAAGACTTTAGATAAAAAGCTTTTTCTTCTTTTTTGATAAAAACAAACATTTATTTTCTTGACCCACAGTGTGACAAAAACAAATCTAAACCTTCATTAACACTGTGACACTGTAAAATTGTAATTTTAACTGACATAAACTACAAGAATTTCACAAAATACCTACAACATACAATTATTTGTATCTTAAGCTTTCGAACTAAAGAAAAATCTCTCTAAAATTTATATGCATACAAAAACAACAATTCATAAGAAAATAACTAACAAAAATTATATGCTAAAATAGTCAAAAGTCAAAACAAAACAAAAATTAAAAATAAAAAATTAAATTAATTACGTTGTAAATTATTAGTATTAATTTATCAAACAAATGTGAATTATTTGAAAAGAGAAACCAGCAAAATATATATACATAAATGAAAAACTGTTTTCTAAATATTACAAAAAAAAAACAATCAGCTTTAAATTTTCTTTCATTCAAAAAGGAAAACGAAAAGGTAAAAGTTTCCCAATTTCTTTAATTTCAGAAATTTTTTTATGCACAGAAATTTGAATTTTCTTAAAATTCGAAATTAAGTAGAAATTGTTTAACCATTTAAATACACACACATACATATTTTTATTATTATTTATTTTTTGCACCAGAAAACTATTTTCGATTTTATGTTCGAATTTTCGAAATTATTTAAAACGATTAAATTTGATTACAAGCATTAACAATCAAAGTTAATTTTTCTTTTTATACGTAAAAATTATTTATTTTAATATTTTATTTAAAAAAAAAATATTAAGAAATGCTAAAACAACAACAAATATTTCTTTATTATTATTTTTTTATTCATATTTTTTCCTATTTTTATTTAATTTATTATTTTATTTTTATTTTTTATTTCCGAAGTCAAATTCGAAGATTTTAGGTTTGACCTGACATACAAAATTGTATAGTATAAGTATATTTATTTTATTTTTTAATTATTAGTTCGAAAAATATTTTCATATGTTCGACTATTCGAAATTGTAGTCTAAAAGTCTTAAATTTAGCAAATTAATATATTTTTCGAAGTCAATTTCGAATTTTTAACATGTCCAAAAATGCTACTGGCTTTATGTACATATGTAAATACATATTTAGAGTATATACTTGAACCATTTTACTTTTTTGTTAGACAAAAATAAAACATTTTCAATTTTATATTCGAATTTTCGAAATTTTTATAAATCACTTAAATTTGAGCATTTGAATAATAAATTAGTTTAATATTGATAGTACAAATAAATTGATATTTTTATAGCAATATTTTTAAGCCAAAACTCCTTTTTTTTAGAAATAAAAATTTTAAATTATTTATTCGAATTTTCGAAATTATTTAAATTACTTAAATTTTACAATTTAAATAATAAATTAGTTTAATATTGATAGTAAGAGTAAATTGGTATTTTTATAACAATATTTTTAAGTTAAAACCCCACTTTGTTAGACAAAAAAAAATTCAATTTTATATTCGAATTTTCGAAATTATTTAAATCACTTAAATTTGAGCATTTCAATAATAAATTAGTTTAATATTTAAAATTTTTAAACATTTTCACAGTTCGGATTCGAATTTTTTGATTAGACAAATAAATAAATTTTTTTTTGATTACAAATATATTATTATAATTTGACTAAAAACATTTTCGATGTTACATTCGAATTTTCGATATATATCTATCTAAAAGAATTGAATTTGCTCATTATAAAACAAATTTAGGCATTTTTATTGTTATATTATGTTTCCACAAGTCAGGCAAGCGACGTGTATGAAAACCACTCAAAAAAATTAGTGCTTTTCATATAAATTTTCTACTCATTACGACCGTCGAGGTTGTGGAAACAGGGAGTAAAATCTCATTTGCGATGTCAAACTCAAATTTTCCAACTTGACTCAAAAAGCCAAAAAAATTTATTTAAATTTTTATTTAAACCTTTTTATTTAATTATTTTTTATATTTATTTGAATCATATTTTTTATTTTCTAGGCTAAGCTCGCAATGCATCGTCATCCATTTTCATAAGTTATTTTATTTATTTAACTGTCTACACTTAAATTGGAGAACAAATCATATTTAAAAGTTAATAGGTGAGTAATCCAAATTAATTTTCTTATATAAAAATACCGTAACTAGATTTATTTGACATTCAGTCTTTAATAAATTAAGAATTTTTGTTTGTTTTGTTGGCTAATCAAAGTATGTATGTCCATACGGATTTCGCTTCTGTTAAAAAAAATAAGACAGTCTTAAGGAGAAGTGAAATGCCTTTTGGCGATATTTAACCTACAAAGCGAAAAAAAAATTATTACACGCTGTTTCCATAAGCGAGATGACTCGTCTAGAAAATTTGTGTGAATATCACTCAAAACAATGAGTGATTTTCATATAAATTTTCTACTCAAGTCGACCGTCTGTACTGTGACTTCGATTTTATATCAATTCTATTTTCTATTCTCGCATACAATTTTTATTAAACCCACTGCATATTTATAGAATTAATATACATATGTGCTTAAATTAAACATCTAATAATGGGACATGTCACTAAATACATTCCGTACGAAAGCGAAATTGACCCGAGTTCAACCCAATCCTACTTTACACGTTCCTTTTTCTTGCTGAGTAAATTTATATCCGTTAAACGTTTGAACTACTTCTGTTTTTTTTTTGCTGGGTATGTTATATAAGTACAGCCATACATGGATATACTCGTCTCATCATATTCAAACACCCAATTTTTATACCGAATATTCAACTTTTAAGCCAACTGGCATCTCTATTAAGGTGTTCAACTAATAAAAAAATTAAAGCATATTTCAGGGAGCTGTTGTTTTAATGCTCTGCCCTACATCTCCGCACAATAAAATAAATTTCCCAGTGCTGCCGGATTGGGGGATTTATCCCAAAAATCAAGGATTTTGCATTAAAATTGTGATGGAAATATATTTTTTGGTGATTAAGGAATTTGATGAGAATGTTTTCATACTTCGGGAATTTTTTCGGAAACTTTTTTTGTATTTCCTGAGATAGATGAGATAGTAAAATATGTATGTATGTACATATGTATACGTTTTGTATACATATATGAAAAAACTAATGCGTGTCAAACCCGATTATGTATGTAATATTTTATGATTTGATATTATTTCCATAAATGGTAACTTTATAGTCCACAGTTGATAAATAGACCTTGCTTCACTTGAAGGTATTTTTTTTTCTATTCAAAAATATATAGAATATAAAAATCAAAACACAGAAACACAATAAAGTTTTAAATAGAGAACATTTCAAGAATGAGGCACAAAATAAAGAGCTAAAATAGCCGAAAAAAACACGTTGCAGCCAAGAGAACCATTTTGATCAATAACAAAAAATAAAAAATAAAGGCATGCATAAAAAATAAGAAAATAATAAAGACAACATAAGCTGAAAACAAGACATATATCAGGGACGGCATTGAGAATTTTAAAATTGTACCAACAACTTTCAAAAATTGTACTTTTTTAACCTTAATTGTACTAAAAGATTATTTTAGTCCAAATTACATATTTTTATTTGTTTTTATTAAAATAATCGACTTTGCTCTGGGTACAGAAATTGTTTTCACAAACTTGCTTGTAAGTTGGGATGTTAAAGCATATGAAACTTAAAATAGGTATACAGAATAGTAGCATGTGCTTTAGCATCCGAATTTAGAAGGAAATGATTTCGAAATGGACGAGCTCAAATTTTTTGATTTTCTAGCTGCCTTTTGCTTTCACAAAACTGCTTTCAAGTGAGAAGAATGTGAGTTTCATTGCTTAAAAGTGAAAATTGACATATGCAATCATTTGAAAAGAAATGCGTAGTGAAAATGGAGAGATTCCTCATATGTACTAAGGTAGTCATTGGTGTGCTATTGTACTCTCCGAGTTTGAATAGTACCAAAAAAAAGTACAATTGTACCAACTTTGCCATCCCTGACATACATACATACGCAAATTTGTGTGATGAGTTTTAAAAGAAGACAATAAAAAAGTGGCCAGAATAGCTGCCAGACTGGACGATATATCGTCATTTGGTCAATTTATAACAATCAACATTGTTGGCGATTTGATGACTTGTGCCATGTATTAGACTACTTTCTAAAATTAAAAATTTTCACTTTTAAGGAAATTTTATGCTTTTGAATAATCGAAATTAGGTACAAGTCTATATTAAAAAGAGCAAGGAGCATTTTCGTAACTAATAAATTTCTTATATATACAGTGTGCCCTCGGGTTGTGCAGGTTTTTGTATATAGAGCTATTGCTAAGTCCGATGACTTTGCTATAAACAACTTTTGATTTTCGACTGTGGTCCGAAGTGTTGATCTAAAAAATTTTCAAAAATTAACAGGAGAAGCAAAAAAGTAAAAGTAAAAAAAATGAACTCACTTGTAGTATTAACAAAAACTTGGGTTTTTGTTAATAGAAGTGATAGTTTTTATCAAAGAAGTGGAAAATTTTCAAGAATCGAAAAATTACTTCAATAAGAACTGAAAATAATATTAAATTTCGGAAATCGTCTAATGTAGAATGAAACTCATTGAATCGTTTAGTCTGGCAACAATTGCTCAGAGACCTACTCATAAAAAAAACACAAATACTAACAACAACACCATGTTTATTATTGAATTTGTAGTTGCTACAAAAACATAATAATACCAACAACATCATCATTATTATCTTAAACTAGAGGACCTGATTTTTGTTTGTTGTACAAAAACAAAAGAAAAGAGAACGATCAGTTTTTAACGTGCCGCTAAACAATACAGTCGTGTACGGAGTTGCGACGGTTGTTTTCTTTTATTTACTGCAAAACATTAACAACAACAATAGTGCAAGCAAGTATGTAAAACAAAAACAAAATAAAGTAGTCTTGATGATTCCTTTAAAAATAAAACGCATGAAAAAAAAAACAAAATAACGGAAGTGCTTAAAGAAATGAAAATAAATTTAAGAATTTAATGAATTTTAGCTGATTTAATGAAATATTTATTGATTAAGTGAAGAAAAAACGCGGTTATTCAAGACAACTATGTATGTACCTATAGCTAAAGAAAGAAATGGAGTTAAAGAAATTAAAACATAATGTGAAAATAGTTTGGAAAAGTGTTAAAAAATATATAGTACATACCAACAAATACATATTTATGAATTAGATTATTTATTGAAAAATCTCAAATTCACAATTCAGGAATTTGTTTACTTTTTCTATTAAGAAAACCAATCGTTTGTTTAAAAAATAAAAGTGGTGAACTGTTTAGTCAAACCTTAGAAAATACCTGCATACATAGGTACTTTCTTTTAATAAGAATATTTTATTTGTTTGGTCTAATCATATTCGTATAGAAATCTTAAAGATTCTCAAGTGAAAGAAATTGTAGTAAACATGATAAAAATTGGTGTAAAACTTGTGAAAATTTAGAATATCTCAGACCTAACTTGCAAATTTGTTTAAATATTCATAAAATTCAATAAAGCAACAAAAGTGCATAACAAAGTTAATTAAAAGATTATTTTTTAAATTTAGTTGAAAATCTTTGAAAAATTCTTGTGCCTTAAAAATATACAAACATGTACATACATATGTATGTAGGTATGTATGTTTTAATAAAAAGTAAATAAGATACATACGTGCGTACAAATTGCATTATTGCAAATTGAGTATAAAATAATTGAAATTTCGTCAAAAATATTGAAAATATTACAAGTGAGTACATACATTACTTAATTTTCTAAAAGCAGTTTTTTTTAATATTTGTTTTTAGTAAAATGTAAAAATCTTTTGTTAGGTAACTCCATTATTTACAATGGATCCATTATTTATTGATCCAACGCCTCCTCTGATTACACAATTAAACCAGATGCTTGCATCTCTTCCTATTTCAACCTTTGCCTATGATATGCGAACCACCTGCGATGAAAGCACTTTCGTCTATTTTTGGTTCATAATTTTTGTATTTTAAAATGTGATACATATTAAGCCCAAAGAGTTGGATCGTAAAAGTGCTGTCACCCAAAACTATTTATTATTTAATAATAATCTAATACTTTTTAGCCGACTTCCCTGCCCGGAAGGGTTATTTATTTATATCATGTTCTGTGCTAAAACGATTTTCAGCACTATCTGCTTTTGAATGCCAAAAGCTGGCTTAGTCCCGGTCACGACCTCCAATTTTTGTTGCACCAACTTTTTATTTATTTTTTTTTTATGAAAAAGAGCGAAAGAGGAATAGGTACAAAATATATATACAGTCCCGCACATAACTATCGGTACAGCAATACTTTTCGACTTTATCACTATTTTTAAGCCATTCCGAATAAATTCTCAGAAAAAAAGTTTTGATAATAAATACCTCCTCCACTGATCTTGTATAACACATGTAGCAGAAAAAGTAATAATTCTGTGGCACAAAAGTATTGGCACATCCAGGCTGCAATCTCGTTTATGGTCGAGTTTTCTGAGATCTGGCGACGATTCCAAAAAAAAAAAATTTTGTTGTTTATAATTATAAGTCATAATAACGTACGTTATCTCTGTCAACGCAACATTTTTCTTTTGAAATTTTGGACCAACCTTTACTATGTGTTTTGGGTATCCATCCTATTGGAAAATACTTTCATCTTTATCCACAAAATAGGATAAATGAGCTTGAAGAATTTGGAGGTATTATTATTCCATTAATTTTTACAAGTGCCACCAAGTGAAACAATTCAGCAAAAATCATGAGCATTCGATCATAAAGGATTGGAAACGGTTATTTGGTTCGATGACACTAAAGTCAACCGATTCCAACGTGAAGACGAGAAGTTTTTCTAGAGCAGACCTCATGATATAATCAGGTTAATTATGAATAAAATTCCGCTAGAAATTTCTACCTTTTCTAACAAGAATTTTTTGTTTTCCTATTACTTGCTAGAGCTGCAAAACTCTCGATAGTCGCCCCACTCGATAGTTTGATGTAAAACTATCGATACTACCGATAGTATCGAATGATTTTGTAAATGATGCCACATAAACGACATTTAGCTTAGTTAATCCCCCTTATTGTGAATGCCGGCGTCGACTTCACATCAAGACGACATTAAAAATTGTAACTTGTCTACTCTTTGTCCACAACAATTTACTACTAATAATATGCTCTATTAATTTACAAAGCCTTAGAGATTAGTAACAGATTGTCAGTAAGAGCCAATTGTTGTCGATCAAGAGATAACAAGCCACAACATTTACTGTCGTCTTGATGTCACGTCGACGACTCCATTCACAATATCGGGAAATAGCTTTCATTGGCTCGAAAAAAATACAGCGTCCTCAACACTTTCATTAGTTTATAAAAATATATGTATGTATGTAAGCATAATTAAAAATATTTGTAGAGAAACATGCTTAACCGGACATTTGTCAAAACAAATCGGAGACGATTGACTGCCGTCGCGATATCAGAACCACTGATATTTGTCTTTGTTTCGAAGACGTCGAGTTTATGTAGATACTTTTGTCTACTACACAGAGGGAAAATAACGTTCTAAAATTGTCCACGGCCGTTATCAATTTGACAACGAAGTGTGGACAATATTATTGACAACCAGCGTTGACAATTCAAGAACATTCCATTGTCGAGCTCGATTTTCTCAACCACGGATTATTACAACACCCCGATTAGCGCAGCAGGTCATTTTATTACATTACAGTTTTTATAAGTGCAACTTTTTTCAAAAAACAGTCTCGATTAGCGCAACTTTTTCTTTTTCGCTTTTAGTAAATTTAAAACGCTTTTCTCTCTGAATTTATTCAATTTCAAACAAAGTTTTAACAAGTACTTTCAGTTTTGCAAAAGAACCCATCCCAAAAAGTTTTTTGGGACACTTTATTTATTTTTCTCTCTTTACTCTTCGCGCATGAGTATAAAAATTTGTTTATTTACACTGATTTTACAATGAATGGATCAGAGAATACTATGAAAATGAAAGCGAAACTATAAACTTCATTAAAAACATACAAAAGTTTAAAGTAGATGATGCCACCTAATGCACTTAACCTTGGTATGGAGTGGGCAACAGAGAATAATATTCCATTCTCTATTCATTATTCTTTTCCTCAAACTAGATTGTGTTTATAAAAAAAAAAAACACGACTACAACTCAAATATACGCAAGTACAAATAAACACATTGGTTTTAAATTTGAATTCATGTATAAAATATTATTTTATAACTTTTTTAATCACATGTATAATTTTTTTTATGTTTAACTATTAAAAATAAATTATTATATTAAAAATTATGGTTTGGCTTATAAGAAGTTTTTAGTGGTCGATTATTGCAACTTTTCGGTAAAAGCAACAACCTCGATTTCCTTTCGGTTGCGCAAATCGAGCTTATACTGTATCTGATTGTTGTTTTTTTCTAAATCTACTTATTCATGTACACATTTTGTCCAAAAAACATTTCATTCATTTTGAGAATCATTTACTTTTTTAGTATACATATCGCTCATTTACTAAAACAACGTCATAACTAAAAAAATTTTTTTTGTCGGAATACACGTTTAAAGATTTTTAATTTACAAAAACTTAATGATAAAAAAAATGTAATTATTCTCGCAAGAGTTGAGTATGCAATATATATGATATGAGGATTAAGTCTGCATCACTAACTCAAAAATTCCATTTTGTTGAGTTATGACGTTGTTTTGGCAAATGAACGATATGTACATAGTTATTGAACTCATTCACCAAAAAATCATTATCTTAATTAATCGTCTGTCTGTCTGTCTGTCTTAGTTGTTAAACTGTACAAATTTTGAATGAATCCTTTTAAGTACGCTTGATCAACAACTTTCAAATGTTTGTGACCAAAAAAGTCAAAAGTTAAATTAATAAAAAACCCTAAACAAATTTTGTGGCAATAAAAGCTTGACAGAGTTAGAAATATACAACAAGTACAATAACAGTAATACAAAATTTAATAAATAAAAAATTAATTTTTCAATGTGCTTATAACACCAGCCTTGCACAATGGGAGGTAATAGCAGCCAAGTGAGTTGGCCTCCCATTGGTATAATTTCATTAATCATATCTGGGACCATGTTTTCCATTAATTAGTGAGTATAGTCCTCGTCGCTGTTTCTAGATTTCGCCTCCCAAGTAATGTTCATAAATTCTACTAGGACTGTTAAATGGTTAACTGTAAAATTGCTACATAAATGTATCTTCGCACACCTTTTTTATGGCATGACTGAACTGGACAAAGCCGAATTTCTTCGTTCTTTTCTGAAATGAAAATTTAACTTCCATTAATCGTTTATGCTAGCGTGAAGGATTTTGGCCAAAATGATCAAGTGAAAAGCAGGCATATAATGAAGAAACTATTTAATAAAAACAAAATTCACCCCCCATTGAAAACAATTTCTAGGAAAGCTTTTTGTAGTTTATGGAAGGCACAATTCAGTGTTTGAATTAAAAAAACTCTCTTTGCGATAATTGAGGGGAAAAAAGGAAAAATTCTGAGTAATCAACCTTTAAATTGTTGTTCCTGTTAAGTAATTGTATCACTTAGTTCTTAGACAAATTAGATTATTGTTTTAAATGGGAAATCTAGTAGATTTTGCCGAAAAAAAAAGAGAATATTTTTTACAAGTGGAGCAATGCTATTGTGACGGGTGTGACCATAATACTAAAATTTTTTGTTACAATTCAAAAATATAACACTTATAATTTAAAAAATTTATAATACATAGACACTGATTTCTTTTTAAACGGCTGTGACGGGTGTGACTTTACAAATTTCAGTTTTTACTGAAGTATTACTTATGTGATATATTGTGTAAAATCTTACTTAAAACGCACACAATAATTTGGCTGCAGTGCGATCTTGGCTAATAGACAGTATACTAGTCTAGCAGTGGGATTATCGCTGGTTCGATTCCTGCCCGAGACTCTGGTTGTTACTGCCGAGAAGCCCAAGTAGCTTTGCAATTTTTTTTTGTTTAATTGTTGAAAGTCTTCTTGATTGTTTTACTGTCCGGAAAAAATCTAATTTTTATAACAAGTAAATTTTTCGAAAATGTGGCGGGTGTGAGCTTTTTATGGGCTGGGTGTGACTAAATATTTCCTACAACTAATTATCCAAATATTAAAATGAAGGTTCTCAAATTTGTATTTTATTATTAATTTCACTTAATTTTTTATTGTTAGAAAGTATGTATTAAGCATTTATTCTGTACAGTAATTTTATAAAAAAAATTACTGTGGCGGGTGTAACCGAAAGGTTTAGGTCAATAGAGTTTACTTCGAGGTTATCATACCGGTTTGAATTTATATAGAGTGATAGATTTTAGTATTAAGTGTTGATTGCTGCATCTTACTAAATTTTTTTAGTTTTGGCACTTGTACCCCTCTGAATTTAAGCCCCTCAATTATAAAATTTGTGTAAATGTTCCAAGTATCCAAAACGTATCTAACTTTTTCCCAAAGAAAGCATTTTATTCCTTCTGAATTTTTCTCTATCGTTTTGTAGCACAAAAAAGTTCTAAAATAATAAAATAGCAGCTTTGTTACTTGTTAAATTTAAATGTTTTTAAATTTTTTTATAACTGTGTCAAACTGTCAACTCCATTCAAATTGTACTTTCCACTTTTTTTAATTTCAAATAACTCCCAATCGGTTGAGTATAATTATAAGTTTTTTCTACCGCCATTAAGTTTTGTAAAAAAAAAAATAAACGAGTATTTAGGTGAAGTTTAAATAACAAAATGCCTTCAAAGTACTGAAAAAAAATAAAACATTTCATTTGCATCGCGTAATTTGTAATGCAAAAAAGAAATAGATACTTATATACATTTGAATTGATAAGAGATCTTTATGCTAAAGACTTATGGAAAAGTATTTAAACTAGTTATGAAAGAGGCAAAGAAAAAAAAGAAAACAAATTGTAACAGATACGCAAATTGAATTTTTGATTAAAACATATTTTTCTTTATTTGTTTGTTTTTAATTTGACATAGTAACCCAGAAAAGTAGATAGATATAGTTCGAGGTCAAAAAAAAATGGGGAAGAATTATAAAATGCATTAAGATCAGCAATTTACTGTATTAATCGTATGTACTTGATGTTCAAGTTGTTGCAGTTGTTTTTCGACTAACTAACTTGAAATATTTAAAAGTATATGCACGTATTTTAAAACCGCGTTACCAATTAAACATATTTTTTAACTTTGATAGGTTTTTTTTAATAAAATATACATAACTCTTAAATATAAAAAAGAATTGTTTAACTTATTGCTTATAGTGAAAAATTTTAAAAATTCGCTTTACCAATTTTCGGAGCATAATAAATATACATACATATTTCCTGCAATTTTTTTTCATTCACACTGTCTATATGATCAAAATGTTATCTACAAAAATATTTTAAAAAACTGTGTACATTGAAAAACGCATTTTCATGCTCGCATTGCCAATTTTGCAATTATGTACATACATGGATATGTACGTAGCACATATTTTCGGTTTCAATTTTGCATTTTTATAATTTTTACTGAAGTTTGTACTTGCTAACTTTGAATGTTCAAAAATATTGCTCTGTTCTTAAAGCTTACCAATCACGTTGCCAACTTTAAAACTGTTAGTTGCCATGAATTTAAATAATACAACAGCTTGTTTTTATTAGCTGTATTGTTAAAAATTAAAAGGAAAAAAATTTCAAAACCGCGTTACCAATCAAATATTTTTTTTATCATTTGGTAGTTCTTTTTAATAAAATGTATATAACTCTTAAATGTAAAAAATAATTGTTTAACTTTTTTTGTTACACAGACAAATTTTAAAAATTCGCATTACCAATTTTTGAAGCATAATAAATATATTTTCTGCAAAATTTGTTATATATACTAACAGTCTAAAATGTTGAAATGTTATATGTATAAAAAAAACATGTTTACCAACTACATTGGAACACACATTTGCACGCTCGCATTGCCAATTTTTCAATTACATACTTGCATACATACATATGTACATATCTTCGTTTTAAATTTTCCATGCTTATAATTTTTACTAAAGTTCCATTTCCATGGATCACTTGGTTCCATTTAATTTAGGTAGATAAAATTTTTTATCTTCAAAAACAGTACAGCAAATACACTACATTTGCCTTCTTCAACTTGGCTTATTTCTGCAGTTTTACTTGGCCACACTTTGTTTGTGTTATTACCAGTATTTTTATGATTATTATTGTTTGTATGTATGTATATGTGCAAGTGAAGTTTGTAGCCATAATTAAAGACACACGTTTCATAGATTTGAAAATGTTAGTTAGATGTTGAGACTTTTATTCTATATAGAAAAGTGCTAATGAGCACGCAACATGTTAAGAAAAATATCTCAGTATAGATGTGAAATAATAATAATCATGCGAGGGTAGCTTGTGAAATATTTAGTATGCGAAAAGGCAGTGAAAAGTGTTGCATGACACTATACCATAGATGAGCAAAATTCGATAATTCCTCTTTAGCATCTCTGTTTTACTTTACATATCACTCACTCAGAGACTGTGAGGTAATAAAATATCTCTCACTTGAACACTGTTAACTTAACAGAGCAGATATCTTTAACATTTTAAAAATTTCAGCCAAAATCAATATTCTGGGGTCCTATAGCAATTGTGAGGGTCGAAAGCTAAGGCTTCAAATATTTTAGAACAATATACGATATATCGTGCCATAACCGCCAAAAAAAAGCTTAAGCGACTTAATTTTCGAACTTAAGTTTTTGGCCAAAATCGATCATTTGCTATCGTAAATAATCGGTTTTCATAAAAAAAACGAGGTCCGAAAATTTTTCGGTTAAGCTTTTTTGCGGTTATGTCTGGATATGACGTACGACTTCGACGTTTTGGTCCTAGATTAAGGAAAACAAAAATTGCAATGTTTCTTAAGCTATTACAACAAAGTCATAGTCGAAGTCGAAATATGCTAACCAAGATAAAAGTGTATAGTTTAAAATACTATTTGTAAAGAAGCATAAATTAAACATTCTAAATCATTAATTTTTTGTTGCAATTTGTTTTTGTTTTGAATGTAAGTGTGCGACAAGTCGAACGTTGTCGACGTCGTGGAACTGACCCTAAATCTTCATAATTATGTACTTACCATATATGTATGTATGATGAATTATAAAACCGCCCCCGTATTATGTTATAGCTGATTAGAAAGATTAAAGGAAAAGAAGCTAAATAAAATAACACGAAATGATAACAAATTTATGATCTTGAGAGTTTTAATATTTTTTATCAAAAATTTTTATTTGTTTCATATTTTACAAAAAACGTTGTTTGCTATTCCCAAAAAAAAAACAAATATCCTGCTTTAATTTAAGTTACATGTGATAATACTTTTTTATCTCTATTTGTCTGATGATTTGTTTTATTTGCTGATAAAGAAAACATCAGTTCAAGATAAGCGTTCTTTTTATATATGAAAATAAATCATTTATATTGCCTAAATTAACAATAATATGTGATAAATAAACAAAAAAGATACGAGAAGTTTTAAAGAATTAATTCCCAATAAATAAATTTGTTATCTCATACGTATCTATGTAAATATGTATAAAGATAACAGGTAACATGCATACACACATACATGCGAATATAAAAAGATATTGAAAAGAGTAGTCCTTCCAAAATCTATCTTAAATAAAAATTTAGAAGGGAAAAAAATTAAAATAAAAAAGGGGAGAATATTATCTTTTAAGACGCGAATTTAAAATTTTATTAATTTTAAATCTTATAACAGCCCTCGGAAATATTTAAATTTCTTATTATTATGGAGAAGCGTTCTTTTATAATCTTTATTGAAATTTTATTTAAACTGAAATTTATCACCTTCTGTGAGGAAATTCAGACAAACTACATGTGTACATATGTACATAATCATATGTATGTACTATACATGTTTTTATTAAAAATATTTTTTATAGTTTTAAGAATCTCTGTTCTATATCCCTCTCTCTCTCTGTTTCTCTCTAACTTCTTTAAGAATATCTCGTTTTACGTCTATTTTCTTCAAACTATCCATCCACAGGTAGTTTTTCTTTTAAAACAATGTCATTATTATTTACTGGCTGATAAACTCATAGTTATACAAACTGTTTGTTGTCTTGCTGTTTTCGTCAATATTTGAACTGGCTTTTCTTTTTTTTCTAATTTTCCCTCATTTCTTTTAGGAAAACTCTAAAACAGCCACAACAACAGCAACAAAAACAAAAACAAATGCAATAGAACCAGACAAACTACTGCTGTCCATAAATCTTAAAACAGTTTCATTTCCTTTTATGACCAAATACCGGGAGAACAAATAGAAAAATGTTTTTTTTTAAATATTCTTGCTGCTAGAAAATTATGAGAAATATCTATAAAAAAATGTTAACAACAGCAAACATCAAAGTAGGAATGCAATAGAACTATGACTGCTCTTTTTCTTTGAGTAAGTGTAAATCAGTGTTGCCACAAAGGAATAGTTTTCCCTGCCAGTATGTGTTGATATTTTGATTTGATTTTTGATTTGATTTTTGCTATTATTGTGGTTTTGCTCCATACTATTCAATAAATTGCACAATATTACAAATAAATATATGGCACAATTTTCCCTACAATACTACACACTCATGTGCGTTTAAGTAGTTTTAAAATGGATTTTGCGTGATACATACAAAATGCTAAACAAATTAAATAATTTTGAAACTTTATATAAATCTAATAATCTCTGGAACTATAAGAGCTGTGGAGCTGAAATTTTCAACACAGCTTTGAAGCAATACCACCCGGCAGGTTTTTGTTTTGTTTTTGACCCAACAACTGACCATTGGGTTGAGTAACTTGTAGTGAAAAAAATAATAATATAATTGAGGGTAAGACAACGTTTGAAAAGCTCAAGTATTTAATTTATAAAATTTAGTAATAATGTTAAGTGATGCACTCGTACCTGGAAATAATTATTGTATAATCACATAAATATTGTACCATCAATAAATCAAAAGACTTTTGATTATATCCAATATAATATACACACACAGACAATTTTATTGCACAATATCAATTATTGCACAATAATATTGCAAATGTGTGGGTACCTTAAAGTCTTATTTTTGCTTTTTTTATAAAAATTACTTATTATAAGCTGTCTTTAGTATAACTATCGGCAGAAAACGGTCGATCGGTAATATATAATTTGCTTTGAATGCACATATATACATTTTTCGATTGAATATCTTCCACTTAAATGACGATCCATGTCTTTGAAATCTTTTGGAACCAAATTAAATCTGTTCTTTAAAAAGCCATCAGAAGACACATTTCTATGTAGTTGAAATTCTACAATGTCTATTAAGCTTTCCAAGTGATTGTTCGGGCCATATTTCCCATTCTTAGGGTACGCTACCGAAATAATATTAAATAAATTTATATTGGCCCACTTGCAGCTAACAGTGCTCTGTTAACTGCAGGTGGGATTTGTTAAAATTTTTCCAATCGAACTAAATATGGCAACACTATGAGTGCATGAGTCTGGTATAAGAAAAACATGCAAGTAAACATACATACATACATGTATAAATAAGTATGAATGCACGAATATGTGTCTATGCATTTGATTACCTTTAATGGCCGGCTCATAAGAAACTAGAACAAATGAGTGAGTAGACAAATGCTTGTTTTTTTTTCTAAATAAAATATGCAGGGTTTTCTCATTTAAGATAAACGTTTTTCCCCCGCAATATTTATGTATAATCCCAGGTAGAGAAAGAATCCCTAGTACAAATATATTTTAGAAGTATATGTATGTGAACATTCCAGCAGTGGGGTTAAACAATGTTTAAACAAATAACAAAGAGGGCAGGTATCTCTTATATTGGAACAGTTTAACTTAGTCTAGGAAAACAATAAGACAGTAACAAACCGAAACTGGCGTTTAATAACGAAGTTGGCTTCAAAAGAAGGAAAATATAATACTGAAAATAAATTAAGATCTGTTCGCAACAATTTTTTGTTATTAAGCATAGAGATGGGCAATGCTCACACAATATTTGTGTCTAAATTATAGCCGGCCAAAGTAGCACCAGAGTGCCGAACTTCAATCGGGTTTCTTATACAAATCAATACACATTAGAGTTGTGCTTATCAGCTCTTTTGAGTGACCGTTCTTTTCAGCTCAGCTCACTTTACTGAAGTATTTCATTCAGTTGGCTGAGCAGCTCAGTAAACATTTGTCAAGCATAAAGAAAGACCGAAAACAGAAACATAAAAAGTGACAGATTTTTATAGTGTGTGTGTGTGGTCATATATTACAAAACAAGGCAGATAAAGTATAAAAAATAAATAAAACTAAAATAGTTCAATGAGCAATTTAAATTACATGCGTTTGATTAAAGGTTTGTGTCTAAAACGAGCTGCTGAAAGAGTTCGATACAAATCTAGAAACCATTCAGTACTGAGCTGAAAGTGCTCAGTAGATTGATACGGCTCGCAGCGCTCAGCGAAGTGAATCGTTCAATTGAACTAGTTCGTTCATGAGCTGCACAACTCTAATACACATACACGAATACATCTCTCTCGGTGGCCACCAGTGGTCTAAATTTGGAGGAAAACTTGGTAATGTAATTTCTAAAAAATAAAAAATAATTCTGTAGCACAAATAAAATTGGCGGCAGGTTTTTCAAAAGCTCTTGTGATACATATCGATGATAAAGTAAATAATTTTGGAAAGAATTTCAATTTGCTAGATTTTGTATAAAAAATTTATACCATAAGATTGTCGCATAACTAAAGGGCCACTTTAATTTAATCCTCACGAATGGCTGAGGAAAAAAATAAAAATAATAAAAAAATATTTATCGCTACTGAAATTGCATATGTATATGTATAATTTCATAACAAAATTAAAGAAAAATCGGGTGTATTTAATTCTCAAGATCAAGGCATATTCATATAAGATACATTCTCCTCAATTCGCTTTGAAAAACTCATAATTGGCATCAAAAAAAAAAAAAAAATGAACTGACATCTAATGAATATTCAAATTACAAGCGGTGAAAATTATCATCTGTTGAGACCACACTTGATATAGACTCGTCTTGCTCAACACCTTTATTTTTCCACTTCGACTTTCGTAAGTTTTCCTCAAAAGTTTCTATCACAAGATTTACTTTGAAGAAGAAGTGTTGTTATAGTGAATATATCGTTACCTTAATATAGAAAAGCGCCAACTCACTATTTTTTTGAAATCGAGTTTTCGGTATATTTCGATAGAAGAACATCTAATTACTAGGAAATAATTGGTCACAATTACTTATCTTTAGAGAGAGAGAGAGAAAGGGACGGAAAGGAAAATAAGAAAATCTAATAAAATTATGAGGAATAAGGAATCATTGGAAGAAAAAGAGCATAAATTGAGCACGAAAATTAAAGAGCAGACAACGTAAAATGAATGAAAGTAAAATTGTAAAGGCTTAGTAAGGACATTTTTTTAGAAAAATCCGTTTTATAAACTCTTTATAAAGCCTTAATAATTTTATAAATTGGCACTTAGTGAATACATCTAAATTCGTAGTATATTGTCACAGCGTGCTGTCACTAAAATTAAACGCAATCTTGCTGGTACTCCATCAAAAATAATTGCTGTTGCTAAGCAGCTGATTTCTTCAGAATTATGTTGAAATTTGTAAGGTCACACCCGTCACAGCCTTCTGATTTCCATTCTGAGAAGACATCATGTTCTTTCAGTATCTACGTATTACTAAAAGTTTTCAAGATTAACATCGAATAATTTAACAAGTAATTTTGCGATGTCACACCCGTCACAGCCTTCTGATAACCATGCAGAGCAGAGATCATGTTTTTTCAGTGTCTAACTATTATTAAATGTTTTTAGGGTTAACATCCTTGGAAACTGCACGCTTTTTTTTAAATTTATAAATTTTGTGTTTTTGAATTATAACAAAAAATCCGGCTGTCATTGTCACACAAGTCACAATAAAGTTACCCTTATACTCTCACAACATGCCTAAAGATGCAATTAGAAGTGCCATAGCCGTAATGCCATAGCCATAACCAAACCAAAATTCAATTGGTTTCTATGTTATGGCGAGTCACGTATAATCAAATACAGTGTTGCCCATTAGTTTAGTTCGAACGGCTGTTTTCTATGGTTATGGTTATGTCACGTCTGATTGCACCTTAAATAATGCTAATTTATCTCATTATTTTCCTTACACTCACTTTTGCGTGTATAGAGAAATAAAATTTTTCATTAGCTGGCCTCATTGATTAAATTTTGTTTATGAGCATGCGAAAAAAGTTTCACGCTCACCATATCATCACTATTGTTAAAGTAAAATGCATGTATGTACCTTCTAGAATGCAATAAAAAAAAGTTGCTTTCCCAGCAGCTTAACTCAATTTGAACAATAAAACAAAAAGAAAAGAAAAAAACAAAAATTTAATAAAATTTTATTGGAAATTCTAAAGAATTCATGGTTTATTTCTATGAGGGGAATGGTGGCAGGAATTCTGAAAGTGTAATTGCAAAACAAGCTATGCCAATGCAACGACCCTCGTTACTAACATTTAAATTATCACAACTGCAAATATTCCTTCATACATATATTTCAAAAACTACTTTTAGTTTAATAAATAAAAAGAATCGGCAAATCTCTCGGACGCAAATTGAAGCGCCATACTTGCAACTGCCACTCGTCACTTGCTCCCTCGATTGATTTCAAAATTTGTAGCCTTATACAGTTCCACTCAAAAACTGAATGAGAATTCTAAGCTATATTCACCACCATTAATCACGGCAATTATGAATAAAATTCCGCCTGAGATTTCTTCCGGGGAACAATTTCAAGCAATAGCAAGTAATAGAAAAACCAAAAAAAAATCTAATTGGAAAATTGAGAAATCTCACGCGGAATTTTATTCATAATTGCCCTGTAAGTTAACAAACATAGTAAAATAACAGTTATGTTGCACCCTACATTAACTGGGTTGGTATATCCCTTTTTTTTGTTATAAC
Organism: Nowickia ferox; assembly: GCA_936439885.1. NCBI lineage: Eukaryota > Metazoa > Arthropoda > Insecta > Diptera > Tachinidae > Nowickia > Nowickia ferox. The sequence goes on along the minus strand of OW387025.1, from coordinate 6,100,761 downwards.
CAATTCTTTAAAAAGAAAGTGAGAAATGTGCTGCAAATCTCTATATTAAGGTATTGTTGACAAGAAAAGTAATTTGAACCAAGGAAAGTACATTTTTCAAAACCACCCTCGTTACCAGGCTTCAAATAAGCTTAGGTTAGGATATATTTGATCAAGTCCCGTACTCACTTACAACTCTTTGGGCATGGAGTCACCACGGAGAGTCAGTCCTCTTAAGAAGAACTCTCGCCGCACTGTGGGGCAGAATGAAAATATTGTGGAAATATATCACACAGGTATATCAGAGTTGCATGCAAACTTAAACTTCAAAGCGCAACTGCTCAATTTGCTCAGAAGCGGCTCTGTGAAGTGTCACAGTGGCATGTGAGGGGATTTTTGTAGTTGACAAGAACCCATATATTTAAATGTCTTTATGGAAAAAAATTCTAAAATTTATTTCCCAAAGTAGTTTTACACTTATGATAATAATAAAAAAAATAAAATGTTTTTTAAAACTTAAAAAAAAATTATGAAAAGTTTTAATTTTTTATGAATATCAACGCTTTTTTTTAATTTATTTTTAATAGAAAATAAGTCTCCTCCATGATAACAAACAATATGAACGTGCTTAGCAATTGAAATTACTTCATTATAATTTTTTTCTCAATTATATTTACAAATTTAGTAACGAATGTATTTAATTACATATAAATTTGTTCTAATTTGGCTGCCATTAATTGAATTGCCAAATGTTGGTTTAGTGAAAAAAAAATCAAAAATCAAAAATATAATCAAAAGTCACGTTCTTAAAAAAACAAGATTTCTATTTCAAAAATTCAGTTTTTGCCAAATCGCACTTTTATTTCAGACCAAAAAAAAAATTAAAATACATCAAAATTATTTTAACTACCGCCCGTTGTTGTTCACTACTTTGTTAACATTCGCTTAATTTGGTTATTTATTTTTTTATTTTATTTTTTTTCAACTTAACAAAATGTTAACTTTAAAACTAGGAATCTTTGATGATAAACATCTGCCGCTCGCACTACAGTGAAGCGCTGCAAACGAGCAATTCCGAAAACTCATCTACATATACACTTTCTATATTGACAAAAGTGTTTTAATTAGTTGTTAAAAATAATAATTAAAACACACAAAACCATTTGCTCAAATTTCTATAAAACCCTTTTGTATAAATTAAACATTCTAATTAAAACTATTTAACTTGCTTTTGAAGACATTCGTTATTAAATTTTATTTCAATTGTAAAACAACTCTATGCGCATGGCATCATTATTGTTAAATTATTTAAGACCAACTTCATTTTAAGCTTAACTGTGAGCTGTGAGTCATAAAAAGCTCGCTTTTGGCGTTATAATTTTTTTTTATTAAAAAAAGACCAGCAACAGTAAAGTTTAATTGAGTTCTTCTAATTATTTCTACAATTGAACATGTGTGTATTTAAAGCAACAAAAAGAAAAAACTTTAGTGTCAAAATCACAGTGGGTATTAAGTGAAAAAAATGTATACAAAAAATTCACCTACCCAGAATGACAAGACAAATACGAGAGGTTAAAATTAAGACATCAATATTAAGTTAAACCAAATCACAGCGGGATTAACTTATTGTTTTTTAATAAATATCTTTCGAAAACTCCACAAAGAAATATGATATATTTATTATCAAGTTAAAAGACATCATCTTGGGGCATAGAAAAAAAATACATCAAAAAATAATCACTAAAAAAAAGGATAGAGGTGTCTTGGGACACCCGGTTAGCAAGTATTTGAAAACGTTTCCATATATTTCCCCATATTTTCTTTTCTAGCGGCGTACGATTAAGTTAATGTATTGATTGTGGTCGGTGGCGGCTGTTGGCCGGCTGTGTTCTCTGGTTTGTGCTCATGCTCAAAAACAAAACAAAAACATATTGAGCAATCCTTCTCATTGTTTTTATTTTATTTTTGTTTCACTTACTTCAAAGAACGAAACAAAAACAAAATCAAACAAATTATTTCGTTTATTTTCGTACTCTGCTTTTAAAAAAATGTATAACTGTAATAGTGCCGATTATTTTTGCTATGAAACTCACGTCCTAACTCCTGTATCGCGCAATAAATAGCATAGCTATAATAAAAAATAAATTCATTGGTCTTTTAGTTTCTAAACAGTTTGGCAGGAGTGGGTTATGCGAGTTTGTATTGAGTAATTAAAGCTTTGCAATAGTTACAGCTTTTTCCATTAATGCAAACACAAACCAAAAAAAAAATTGGCAACTCGAATTTTGAAATTTGTAAAATTATAAAATTGTTCTTAAATTAAAATTATTTGGAAAACGATTAATTCATATAAGAATTTTTTATTGCATCATATATGAAATTTAAAATAGATTGGCAACTAGAATTACAAAAATTGTGTATTTGTTTATTTTTATTAAAACTATTAAATTATTTTAAAGAAAGCGAATTACCAAAAGAAAATAAATTTTTTGTTGGTTGAGCACGTCTAGATGCATTAAAGTTCTGTCCACAGCAAATAAATTCAAATTTTTTTTTCAGAATTACGTTGCCAATTCATAGAAGCTTGTTATCTATTTTATGATTTTCACTTATAACAAAGTCTCAGTTTATTAACATGTTTCGAATATTTATTATCAATTTGAAGTAATTAAATGAACGTTGAAAATATTGGAGAATTACCTGCTTAAACTGTAAAGGTGTTATTAGGTAGTTAAGATTTGAGCTTAAAAAGATAAAAGCAGACTTGAACCACAACAACAGCCTGCTTTCATCAATAAAATGAATGAAACTAGTAATTTCATGAATACATTTATTTTTTATACGGCTACTTTAACAGCTAAGACGGCTAATTTTTCATGGGTACAGGAAGTTCATAATTTTAAGGTCTGAAACCTAAAGAAAAAAACAATGATTCATCAAAAAAAAAATTTAAAATAAGGAACACACCAATGCCATGATAAAAGGCGACCAATTATTTTATTTTTGAAAGAAAAAGCTGAAAGAAGAAACAAAGTCTTTTAAAATTCCAAAAGACTTCTTTTTAATAGAGGGATGCAGGGGATTACTTTTTTTTGTAAATCTTTGTTAAACACGTTTTTAGATTTCCAAAAATGATGAAATTTATTTTTTACGGCAAGATTTCATTCATGAATGCATCAGTCAAAAAAAAAATCATTCATTCATTGGAAAATATTTTACACACCCACCATTTGTTTGATTTTATTTTTTGTATTTTTTTTTCTATAATTTATTTGGTAATGAAAGTACGAGTATGTCTGTATGTATTTTAAAAAATAACATTTTCTAAAATTTAGTATACTCTTATAGTTCCTTTTTAACTCATTGTCCCATTATTGAGGTTTGTTTGACTTCAATTGCTTATAACTTTGTTGTATTTTAACATATGCTGTTTTTATTTTGTTATTGCTTTTGTAATTCTTTGCAATTGTCTTTATGTTGTCCACATTTATTTTTGGTTAATTGATTTCAAGTCAAGTGATAAAAATTTATCTGAAACACATTACGATCATTGAAGCAGAAAAAAAATCATTCAAAAACGTACCCTAATTATTTAATTTATTTGCTTAAACTCTACTTCCAAAGTAATTTAAAATTTGTTAAACATATGTTTTTGTGTAAATTCAAGTAAAACTCTAAAGCACTAAGCACAGGATGCAGATCGTTTCGATGAAATTCCATAAATTGTAAGAAATTTTAACAAAGTTGTAAATAACAATAAGTTATGGCAATTAGGTTTTAGCGTATTGATTGGCAATGCGGTTTTCTTACAGATCAGTTATTCCCTAACCCTATTCACTACATAAAAATATTTATTTTACAATATAAAATTCCAAGTATTTAAAATTGTTCAAAATTGGCAATGCGAATTTTTCAAAAATATTATTTTTTTAGTCTTTCTTCTATTTAAAATAGAATTTCAACAATTGCAACAAAAGAAAATAATTTTACTTAATATTTAGCCAACAAGTTAGCAACGCACATCCATGCCGTGAATTATGTAAGACCTCAGCAAATGTATTATGAAATCTAAGTATTTGGTGTATTGGTTGGCAATGCAGTTTTCTTAAAGATCAGTTATTCCCTAATACTATTCACTAAAAATATTTATTTTACTTGAATACAGTATAAAGTTCTAAATATTTAAAAGTGTTTCCAATGGCAATGCGAATCGTTCAAACATTAAATTTTGTTGGTAGTTTTCTTCTATTTAAAATATAATTTGAACAATTGAAGTAAGAGAAAAAAATTTTACGATACATAGCAAAATGTTGGCAACGCATATTTTACAAAGCTGTTTTAATTTTGTAATAAAATTTTATTAATAAATTAGTTTTAGTTTGAAAAATAGTAGTTACTTCTGGGAAAATTTTTTAAACATAAAAATCAGGCTAATAAAAGAAAAGAAAAACAAAATGGCAATGCGATTTTTTCTAAATGCATACATACATACATACATATGTATGCGTATTATGTATGTATAAATTTTTTTGAATTATTCTTGTTATGTATATAAATAACATAATTAAGTTCCAGAAAAAATTCATAGATACATGTTTAGAAAATTCGCATTGCCATTTTCTAAGCATGAACATATCCATCTACTTTTAATTTTTTTTTGCACAAATTATATTATGTATTTAAATAACATAATAAAATTCAAGACAAATTTCTAGGCTGTATGTATATAGAAAATTCGCATTGCCAACTTGTTTAGGTTATTTTTATTTTATTAACCAGATTTTTACATTAAAAAACTTTTTCCGAAACCTAACTACTAGTTTTCAAATTAATGTAAAGTTTTTCAAAAATTGCGTTGCCAATAAGCAAAATTTTTTTCTCTTTAATTTAAATTTTTGAAATTCTATTTTCAATAGAATAAAAACTACTAAAAGCAAACATTTTCGGCTATTAAAAACAACATTCAGTGACCTTTAGAATGAAATAAGTTTGGCAACTCCTTAAAAAAAACTAATAATAATACTCGTATAACAACATCCTTTTCATAGATTTGTGAATAGTGAGAAAAATAAAAGCAACTTTCAAAAAATTTGTGACTAAAAAGCAATTTTTTGATAGAAAATTTCACTCAATTGGCAATGCAGATTTTCAAAAAAAAAATTTTCTCCGCAAAATTTTTAGAAATGTTTTTATAAAACTCACGAGAAAAAATTTTAAGCATATCTTAATTCTTAAAAGATTACAAAGTTTATTTTTAAATTAGTGTGGTGGCAACGCGCTATTTTTTCAAAGCGCTTGAAGTGATTTTGATAATGAATGAACGTCTTTTTCTGATGGAAAAAATAAATCTGCAAGTTTATAAAATTGCTGAACACATTTTTAAATGCGGTTGATGGCAACGCGATATTTTTTCAAAACTGTTGAAGTGATTTCAAAAATAAATGAAAGCTTTTATTTGATCAAATAAAATAAATCTGTAAATTTATAAAATCCCTGAACATAATTGTGCGATAAAACATCGGAGCAATTTCCAACTGCTCTACAGTACGGCACCAGAGTGCCGAACATCAATCGGCTTCTTATACAAATGAATAAACATACGCGAATACATTTCTTTGGGTGTTCTCTCGGTGGCCAGCATTGCGCTAGAGCCCAATCGGTAAAAGAAAGACTCGTGGATTCAATTCCTGCACCAGCTGCATCTCAAATGGGTGAAGACCAAATTTTCCAAGTAGTGGACAGACAGAGCTCCAACTCTTGAGACAGAGGACGAATCGGTAATTTTGGATCTTCTCCCTGTGTGTGTGGTATGAAATCTGCGTACTATTCGACGGGTGGCGATTATATGCGCCATAAAAGTCACGAAGTCGTGTATAAGTTGTACGAATTGAGGACTGATTTTCGAATTAAATCTGCATAACTTGGTTACGTTGTTCAATCATCAAGCTATTCACGATGATTTGCTACAGTCTACTGATCATATGACAGTACGTTTGACATTTAGCCTTTCTTAAGCTCTATCAGCCATAAAAAGCAACTTTTATAAGGCAAAAAATTTTTTTTTTTTTCAAAAAAGCTTTAAAAAGAAGTTAAGCAAAAAAATTAGCTTTCATAATTTTTTTAAATAAATTATGCACGAAATATTGATTAACTTTCACATTTCAAAATTTTTTATGGCTGTTGTTAAGAAATCCTTAACGTGAAGTAGTCTATCATTAAATCCCTTAATGAGGCGAGGGTGCGTTTAATGTTTTTATTGTTATATGGAAACAATTAATTTAACCTTAACAATTTAATTGTCCATAAAAATAATTAACTAAATAAGCTGTTTAACAAAAGGTTAAACCAACTGTTTAGTTAAAAAGGAAACATTTACTCAGTTACACCTCAAGTAGTCACAGCGAACGGTTGTGTGTGAAAATAAAAAAAGATATGAGGAATCATTGTCAAGTAATTGTGCTGGGCTTAATTTTAATTTTTGTTAATGTGTGCCCAGCAACAGAAAGGAATTCTAAAATCTACCAGAATATAAATTCGACAAGTTTAGAAATCCAAAAAAATTTGGCGGAACCTTCCAAACTTCAACATCTTTTAACATTACTAAAGACGAATTACCAATTCAAAATCTTAAAAGAAATTTTATCTATAGCGAAATTCCATTCGTTTGACTTTTTAGTTTTGTGTGGCTACTCAGGATTAATATTAAAATCACAGGACATTTTTATGGAAAATCAAACTCCTGCTCTAGTGACAATAACGAGTAAAATTAATTGGCAGTTAAAGCAGCTCTACAATAATAATTTCTTAAGCATAATATTCTTCGAAGCCGAATATTCCTCAAGCTCGGAGGTATTAGACACTTTAAAAAAATCTTTAAGAGGAGCCCATTTAAATAAAATTATCTTAATAAAGGAAACTCTACTTAGAGCGCAAGATAAGGATGTACTTGAAATGTTAAAATGGTTGCATGAAAATGGTTTTTGGCAAAGTTTTTTAATGGATTTTGAAGGAAATACCTTGACTGTACAACATTTGACGGGAGAATTGATGAGCAACTTAACACTGGAAAATTTTTTGCTGCAATCCATTAAATGGCAAAATTTATTGGGCTATCGAATAAAATGTGCCCTGGCCACAAATCCTCCAAGAGTTTATTTGCAGTATGACTACCAGCAAAGACTAAATTTAAAGGGCTATTACGGCACCTTGATAAATCTGTTTGTTAAACTCTACAATGCCTCCTTAGAACCCTTTATACTGTCCAATCAGGACTTTTACACCGAGTTTGACTGTGTGAAGTATATAAATGCCCAGCGGGTGGATATATGTGGCGATGCTTTGCCCTTCTCGGGCGAACAATATGTCGTAAGCTATTCTGAGGAGATTGTGCGCAGTAGTTTGATAGTGCCCCACGATGAACCTTTGCCCAGGTTCTACTACTTTCTTAAACCTTTCCAGCTAAATGTGTGGTCCATTGTCACTATGAGCTTTTTCTACAAAATCATAACCCTGTCATTTATTCATCGCTTGCAGCAGGGCTCCTGGAATGCCAGCTTGCAGATCTTATATGCCATACTATCCGTCCTAAATCTGCCCTTCCAATTGACTAAGGTTAAACCACCTTACCGGCGATTTTTGGAAGCCATAATGATTTTAGTGGGCTTTGTGGTAGCCAATTGGTATTTATCCGTATTATCCAGCCTGCTCTTCACTCGCCTCTACTTTCACAACATCAATACCTTAGAAGATTTAGTGCAACACAATATATCCATAATGATAGATGACTTTGAAATGTATATATTAAATACCACCGAAAATGATCCCATTTTAATGCAGCAATTGAAACTGGTGACCAATGAGATTTTGCTGGAACATCGCCGTAATTTGGATCCTCATTATGCCTACTACATGCAATACGATAAGGTGGCTTTCTACTTGCATCAACAAAAGTATTTAATACGTCCGCGCATGAAGGTTTTAGAGGGTATACCACCCATTAATGAGGTGTTTGTTGGCATACCCATGAGTCCAAATTGGCCTTTTCAACATTTAATGAACGATTTTATCATAAACATTATGTCTAGTGGTTTGTATCAGCCCATTTATGCACAATCCTTGTTGGAAGGCATCCGCTCCGGCTATTTACGCTATTTTCCCACCGAGCATCATTATGTGGAGCCCCTGTCAATGGAATATTTTCAAATGCCTGCCATGCTGTTGGCTGTGGGTTATTCTTTGGGCCTAATAGGTTTTATTTTTGAATTGTTGGTGTTTAAGAGAAATTAAAATTAAATGAAAATAAAAATAAAAATTTCGATATCTAATACCGGTATTCATAAATGGTTGACATTTTGTATGAGAAACCCGGTTTAAAGAAGGCCTTAACTTTAACAATCGTTTATGAATACCGGCACTATTGCTTAAGTTTATTTTATTTTATTGACATTGAACAAAATGTTTGTTATGACGGGAAAAATTATTTGGTAATGTGTGGTTTTGTTGTTTTAATTCCCATGCGAATAGCATATCAATATTTTAAAGAAAGGTAATTTTCTATTGTGACGGGTGTGACTATAAACGACACTCACAATTTTTGTTAAAATTCAAAAATATAATATAATCTCAAGGTTGTTAATTTTAAAAACATTTTATAACAAAGCAAAACGTTAAAAAAACATGATTTCTGCTTAGAATGGACATCAGGAGTTTGTGACGGGTGTGAGCTTACAAATCTCAGTTTTTACAGAATTAACAATTTTTCCGCAGAACGCCTTTAATAATTTATGTGTGTGAAGATAAATTTTAAAATTTATAACCCTTGACACAAACCCTGTGCTTTAAGTTAAGCTATAAAAATTCGATTAATGCCTTTCCAAAGGACTTTTCCATTAAATGATGCAACCCAGATGGAAAAATAATAATGCAAATTTATAGACGAGGTGTTCCGTTATTATTGCCCATGAATATATTTCTGAAAAACATGAATAAGAACCAAATATCGTCAAGTTTTCAACTTGGCATTTTCTGAGGGTTACGGACTTTTTTTTGGAACTAGGCGATGCGGGTAGACAAAAGTGGTGACCTATTATGGACCACATTGTACTCTAAAGACGTGCATATTCCGAATTTCTGAGAGTTCGAGTTTTCAAGAGATTTTTGAAAAACTTTAAATTTGCCCAACTATATTGACATTTTCCAAGATGTGACCAAATTTTTTTAGGAAGCAGACGATACGGGTGGACAAAGTTTTGACCTATTGTGGAGCACAATGTACTCTAAAAACGTGTATACTCAGAACTTCTAGAAGTTCGAGTTTTCAGAAGAAAACTTTAAATTTGCCCAACTATATTAACATTTTGCAAAATGAAACCAAATTTTTTTTGAGAAAGAGGCGATGCAGGCGGACAAATGTGATGTCCTATTATGGACCACATTGTACTCTAGAAACGTGTATACTCAGAATTTCTGGAAGTTCCAGTTTTCAGGATTTTTTTTTAAACTTTAAATTTGCGTTACTATATTAACATTTTCCAAGATATGACCAAATTTTTTTTAGGAAGGAGGCGATGCGGGCGGACAAAAGTGGTGACCTATTATGGACCACATTGTACATTGTACTTCTGGAAGTTCGAATTTTCAGGAATTTTTAAGATCTATGTTATTTTATTTCATTGAAAAGTGCAAAGCTATTGCCATGATCCAAAATAAAAAAAGGTGAAAAATTTTTTAAAATTGGTAATGCGAAATTTTTAAAATTACAATTAGAAAAAATATCAAGGGATTTTTTATATTACCAGAATGTTGGGAAAGTGATTTGTAAAGAAATTTATTAAATGGTTAGTTGAGTTGTCTAAAGATTGGCAATGCGGATGCAAAAAAGTAACAGCTAAAATTTTTTACTTGACAAAAGAAATCACTACATCAATAAAAGAAAATATTGCTTAAGTATTGTGTAATTACATATTTTATTTCAGTTAGTTGGTAATGCGATTTTTCAAAAATGCTTTAATTGCAAACAATTTTCACTTACTTCAGTTTTAATTTTTATTAAGAATTGTTACGATTGTGAAAATATACATAGACATACATACGAGTATGGTGAAATTTTAAATTTACTGAATAACTTATATTTCTAATGCGCAATTTTAAGCAAAAATTTCATTCCTTTACTTCCTTTCAAATTTTTTAAAATATAAAATTTCCACTAGAAAACTAACGAATCCCAGAATATAACCCCCTGCTAAAACCATCGCCGCTAAATAAAAATACTCCCAACTCATTGACTCCACATAGTTGGACTCGTTGCGAAAAAATTGCAGATAACCTGAACGTATGCCCTCTTCTCTGCTCTGCTCTATTAAATACTGTGATAGGCCTGTATCTAAAATGCAGCCAAAAATATTATTCAGCAAATGCTCAAAAGGCCAATTAAAACGCATGGGCATGCCGCCTATTACATATTGAATGGTCACTTCAGTCATTTCCTTCATGCGAGGATGCAAAAGAAATTTCTGCTGATACAAATAAAATGCATTCTTGTCATACTGACTGTAGTAGGCATATCGTGCATCCAAATTGCGTCGATGTTCCAGCAACAAGTCGTCGGCTACCACTACCAATTGTTGTTTAATTATGGGATCCATATCAGAAGCATTGAGCGTGATATATTCATAATGAGTAATAATTACTGAGATATTAAGACGTTGTAAATCTTTCAAGGAATCGATGTGAGAGTACAAGCGTGTATAAAGCAAACTGGCCAATAAAGTTAAATACAAATTGCTGAACACAAAACCCTTGAAAATTAGCAATAGTTCCAAATAAGTGCGCAAAGGACCTCTTACTCGCTTTAGTTTCAGTGGCAGATATATGAAGGACAGCACGCCATACTGCAGTTGGAACGCCAACACCCAGCTGCCATGTTGCACACGATGTATCAAGGAGAGAGCCAGTATGGTGTAGATAAATGTTATAAGCATGAGCCACCACACAGAGCAATGGAAGGGCTTTAGCAAGTAATAGAAGCGATCCAAAGGTTTATCAAATGGCACTATTAAATAACTGGCGACAAGCTCCTCAGGATTTGTTATAACGTAAAACGAATGCGGATCCAAGGATATGGCAACGCCGCAAACATCAACTTCATTTTGCTCAATATAGATCAAACACTCCAATTCATTAACATAATCCAAATCGGAAAGGACATGAGTCACCAGCGTGGCGTTGTAAAACTCAGCAAATATATTGATGATCGAGCCGTAGTAGCCGCTGAAGATTGTTTTGTTGTTGCTTTTATCCCGGTATATTAAAGCTTTGGGTGGATCGTTGGCTACGCTAACATGCACTGGATGACCTTGCAAATCAGACCATTCTATGCTTAACTGGAAAAACTCCCTCACACTTACGCTATTGTAATGTATGCCCAATGAAAAATGATCCATAAGCAAAGTATTTTCCTGGTTATCCACTAAAAGACTATTCCAAAATCCTTGCTGGTGCAACCATTCGAATAAATGTCGCCATTGGCCAGCAGAAGATTGTAATAAAGATGTTTCGCTTATAAACAAAACTTTTCTCAAGTGCCAACGGTGTATGCTGTAATTAAAGATGTTCAATAGTTCATGGTTCAATTGAGCAGAGTCTAGGAAAACCACACTCAAAACATTGCTGCTAAAAAATTCTCTTATCTGCCAGTTTTGAGGCTGGGTAATGATGATTTTGTCCTGCTTTAAAAAGGCAAAATATTCAAAATTTCTGGACTCTTTTTCAGGATCTCTAAATAAGACTAGAGTCTCCAATTTTAAGATAGCCAGAGCCATTTCGATTAACTGCTCAAAAAATTTAGCGGAGCTGGCACTCAAGATATTTATTTTAAATTTGCCATATTCCAAAATTGCCGGAGAGCTTGGCTTAGGGTTGTTAAACTGGGGCAAACCTTCAGCTGGAGCTTTAGCTTGAGCTTGAGCAAATAACAGCAGCAATATTAATCCCAGAAATAAATTCATTTTTTTTTGTTTGTTTTGGTTTGTCCGATTTCCACCTGATGTTCATTAGAAAGTAACTGAAGGGTTTGCTTAAAGTGAACCTGCTTATGTATTAAATAAAACAATAGTAGTGAAGAAAAATGAGAGGGCTGTGGGAGAAATCACTAAAGCCAAACGCTGAAAGGTCACTAGCACCGAACACAACGAATAGATCCAAGCGACTCTGATCACAAAGAATCAATATTATAGTAAGTGCTATATTCTAAAAGCGATCATATCAAACAATATCGTTAATCAGATATTTGATTGCTGCAGGCAAGCCCTCTTAATGGCTGATTTCCTGTTGCAGTGTTCTCAATGGCGAGAAAACCGTTAATTATGTTGTGCAATAGAAAATGATGGAATGTTGTAGGATTACACATGGACGTTCGGCCTTGAATGCTGTTCAATTCGTATACCCTGCACCGTTTCAAAAAACCAAAACAATCAATTTGAATAATATTTTGCCTCTATTGTCGTTCTCAACTCAACTCAATTTGGTCGTCTGAGAGTCACACAACCAAATTATTTTTTAGTATTATGAAGCACAACAAATTTTCCCTTGAAAAACTTAAAGCTTAAGACAACCACAAACTAAACAGTTTTTTAGGCTATGAAGGGCCATATCACTAAACTTCTCATTCAGTCCACTGAAAAAATACGCCTTATTGTTTTACACATTCAGTAACCATTTCAAATAGTGACACCCACGTACATAAAACAAACTCAATAATAATTAATTTTATAATTAGAAAATAACAAGACTTAATGAATGGGCTTTAAAGAGAATAGAAAAGAAATCATAATTGAGTTGTCAATCGTCGTGATTTAAAGTTATTTAGAAAAGAAACTCCCTACAATTTAATTAGCCCTACTCTAAATATAAAATGAAATTACATTTGTGCTGGAAATAGAAAAAGGAAGGCATAAAATGTAAAATAAAGCAAAAAAATACATATGGAACCCTTGCTGCCAAAGCGTCATAACTTCTTTCACAGAAAATCTGTTTAAAGTTTTAAATTTATTAAAAACTTATTTGTAAAATAAAATATAATGTTCCCATGAAGAGTTGGGTATACAAAATATTTTTATGAAATTGCTTACACCATATAAAAAAATCACAAGACGGTTAATTGTGTAATATGTATTAACAAACAAGCAAATAGAAATAATTTTTTTAGTTAGTTTAGTTAGTTACAAATTTAGCAAAAAGAAATAAGTGAGTTGCCAATTTTTTTAAACTGCATATAATTAAGTGCCTTTAAACTCATGAGATAACAACACAATTAATTCACTGAAAACTAAAAATTTACATACCGTATTTTTCACATAAAAATTTAGCAAAAAACATTTAAGTGAGTTGCCAATTCTTTTTTAACTTTGTTCATTGGTAATTATTTTAAATTTATTCTAAGAATTTTTTAAATGTCCTTGACTATATGGAACAATTTTTGATTTATATGCAGGATATAAAAAATTTGGGTTGGTAACTCGTATATATATGAAGCTATTATATTGCTAATTTGTTAATATATTTTCCTTAGTATTGAAAAAGAAAATAAACGCAGATGTTTTATAAAAAAATTTAAAGAAAAATTGAAACAGTGTTGCCAACCTGTGTTTTTTAAACATGCCTTTTGCCCAGTGTTTACATATATAACGCATACTGTACTACTTTATATCCTAATTTGCGGTCTCCACCTGACATAAAATTACTAACTTTAGGCTGCTCAAGTTAATGCTTTTTTCAAGTTATAACATTATTGTTAGTGCATTTGTTTTAACAACTCAGTTATAACTTCAAGTTACAGCAATATTTCATGTCAGGTGGAGACAGCAATATTTCATGTCAGGTGGTGGAGTAAGATGTAAAAACACTTGTTTTTAATCTGAATTTTTTTGCTTATTTGAGCATTTTGCTGTTTTATATCGACGAAAATTGTCTTATCAGCTATAGGTTTTCGGGCTAACATGGATAGGTTCATACTATTGCTTATCCGGAAATGTTTAAATTACCTATTTATTAAAAATATGGTGTAGAAAAAATGTATCGTCAGCGAAGTTAATTTTTTATTTTGCAAATATTTAGATATTTTATTGTTATATATTTTTAGGGTTACTTTTATTTTTTGAATTTGAATCTTTTTATAAAATCAACAAGTTGCCTTGAGACAACCGTCAGCCTCTTCTGCTTTATGTAAAATTGCAACTATATATCTCTTTCACTCAATGAAACATCTGTAGAGAGACGAGAGTAGAAAAAAAAACCTGAACATTTTTTTATTTTTATTATTTTCAATAGTAAACAGAAACGAATCCTCAAGTTTATTTTTGGATTAATCATACTCAAAAAAAGACAACATAAGCATAAAAATTTCGAAAAATTTTCAACACCGGTTGGACCCCATTTAAACGAATATTTATTTCTTCTTGTTTCTTTGCTGTATTTGCTTTACGTTTAATTTATTTTTAGCTTTGTGTTTTATGTGTCTCATTTGGGGATTTGTGTTGCAAAATTTATGTCTGTCTCGTTTTTTTTTCAACATAAAATTTTTTTCTTGGTTTTTGCTTCTAATACTCGTACATTTCAAAACAATTCAAACACGCGGGTTCTGCTCTGCCCCTTTCAATTTAAAAGCTGTTGACAAAAAATTTATATGACAGTCTTGTTTAGGGAATAGTTTGTGTTTTTGTGCATATGAATCGAAAAGCCATTAATTTGAAATAATTTTATTCAACAATTCTTCTTAAAAGAAAATCTTTACGTGGAAAAAATAAAAAAAAAGATACGACATTAATTGTGTTTGGAAAAAATATCATGACTAAACGTTGTTCAACATAAATTTATGACAAAAATAATCTTTTTAGAACTTTTATACAATATTAAGTTCAAATGCATGGTTGTATGTTCCATTTAATATTTTATTATAGAATCAAGGAAATTTATGTAATGGGAAAAATCAGGCGTTAGTGGTTCTTGTTTTTAATTTTAAGTTTGTAAGAACGTTTTAAAAATTACACTTTCCAAAAAATTGGTAAAAATGCTACTTTTTAAAAAGGTAGTAAAAAGTTACTTTAAAAAAGTAATAAATAATAATAAGTAATATTTTATTACTTTCTAAAGTAGTATATTACTACTTTTTTAAAAAAGGAGTCAAAATAAAATTGTAAGAAATGGCATGCATCTCTTCTAAGAAGTAGTAAAAAGGTAGCGGAAGTTTTACATTAAAAATACTACTTTTTACTGTAAATTTAAAAAAAATAGCAGGAAAATACTCTTTTCTTAAAAGGTAGCAAAAATGCTTATATAAAAAAGTAAAAATACTACATTTTGAAACAAAGTTACTTGTAGTTATTTTTTATTATATGTGACCTTCTGCGAGAAAAGGGAACTAGTGTGTCAAAAAACGGGTTTGGACTTAAGAGTGGATTCTGGTACCTAAAAGGGTGTAGAATAAGATGAAATGAGTTAGATTTCTGATAAAAATTTATTTACCCCATAAAAACGTACAAAACGAACTTGGGAAAATCGATAAAAATGAGAAAAACATTAAACAATTTTTTTTGATTTTTTGGTTTTAAATTGTTTTTTTTTCGTCAGTTCCTTTTCTCGGAGAAAGTCACATATATCATATTAAACATATCAAATGTCAAAAAAAACTGTATGTATACATACATAATGCTCATTTACTGCAATAACATCATAACTCCAACAAACTAGTTTTACTGCAACTTAATGGAAACAAAAAATTAAAAAAAGAATTTCGTATGAAATTTTTACACAATATGAAGAGCGAAATGAGTGAAAATTTATTTCAAAAATTTAATTTTTTGAATTGTGATTTTATTGAAGTAAATGAGCAGTTTCTGTATTTGGTAGTTTTCCAAAATTAAAATATGTCAAAGAGTCTTAGTTTTGAATACTAAAAAGTTTTTATTTATATTTCCCCCTGTTTCTGCAATCCAGGCAGAAGACTCGTCTAGAAATTTTTTATGAAAATCATTAAAAAAAAATTAATGCTTTTCATATAAATTTTCTACTCAAGTCAATCGTCCGCGTTGTGGGAACAGGGTATTATATAAAGTGACATAATACAGACAGTCTATAACGACTCCTTTAAAAAAAATAGCATAACTACTTCATTTCAACAGCACTGACTCCTCTCTTACGTAAATATTAATTGTTTAAGGAAGGTTATCTATCTTTTGTTTGGAAAATAATTACATAATTTTTGTTATTATTAAATGTTTATTTATACACGATTTATAGTCTTAAAAACATGTTGTTGACATTTTGCAAAATTGAAAAAAAGAAGAAATTATGAATATATCCGTTGCATGTCTAGAATTTGAAATGATTTCATTTAAAATCTGTTACATTTCCTGTTGTGCAGCAAATTCATACCACTCACACTCACTGACTGTGTGCTCCAAACCAACTTGAAACATTTTTTTATTTATATTTATTTTTTTTTTAATTATTTCTTACTTTTTATGATGAATTAATTTGTTGTGATTATAAAATATTTATGACATGAAGCAATAATGTTTTCCCTCTTGATTTTATTTTTATTCGAAAGTGACAAATGTAGGAAGAAATACAATTTATAAATTGTATTGAAAGATTGAGAGAGTACAAAATGCGTAAAAGCAGATGTAATTTTGCTAAACAAGTTTTCCATTTTTTTTTTAATGAAAATTGGACTTTTATTTTAGTCTTTTATACTCGTGGTTTATGCAAGATGAAATGCTTTTGTATAAATTTTTTCTTATACAAAATATGTATGTGGGCAGTAACAAAATTACAAAATTTACACCAACAAATTCGGGGAAAAGAGTGTAAAATTTTGACAACACGTTTTTTTTTGCTTTTAAAACATTTGCCTTCAAAAGAAAATTCTTTCTATCTTTCACATTCAAATTAAGTTTGAAATACTTGCGGCACAATTAACCAAAGTTGATAATAAGACTAAAAATTCCTAAGAAAATCTTAAAAAATTAATGGCTTTATTCACTATCAAAACCCAAGAATTTCTTGGTAAAAATAAACTCAGTTTTCTTAACTTCCTGTAATATTTTTTTAACAGAAAAATTTTTTCATCACAAAAGAAAAATGTTTTATTAGATCTCGTCTAATTGTTTTTTTTTCTTCTCTCAACTACCTGCTTTAAATTTCATTGATCTTATTCCAGTTTTTATTACAACAGATAAATGCATTTGGAATGCTTAATGATTTGTTACAAAATTCTCAGAAATTTCAGCAAACTAATCATCAGCAGCAGTAGTCTCAAAAACATTAATGAACGAACCTTTAATTTCGAAAACAACATTGTTGTTGTAAATTTACATTGCACTCAGGTGTTTAAAGCTGTCCGCACATCATCACAAATCAGACAATCGTTTGTTTGAACACAAACTAAAAAAACTAAAACTAGATCGTAAGTCAGGTAGATTCATAGTGAATAAGAAAATGTGTAATTGTGTAGTCACGTATCCTGAGATAAAGAAGAATCTTCAGATTCCATTGGAATAAAAAAAAATTATTAAGAAATCTTCCATAAGGAAAAAATATTTAATAACCCAGTTAAAGGACGTGTAAGGAGTGTAATTCCACTACCTGAGAATTTTAAAAATGTAACAAAAAATTATTCAAATCGAATCGAAATTATTCTATTAAAATTATTCGAATAAAATTGTGCGAACAAAATTAGTCGAATAAAAATATTTGAAAAAATGATTTGAATAAAATTGTTCGAATAAAACTATTCCAATAAAATTATTCGAATAAAACTATTCCAATAAAATTATTCGAATGATAATGCAGATAAAAATTGACCAAATAGTGATTGCTCAAATAAAAAATATCCGAAAAGAAAACTTATTCGAGTGAAGTTATGAAGGAATGAAGATCATTCGATTGAATATTATTAGTTTAAAAATTGTTCGAATAAAAAAATTCTGAAAATTATCACAATGACATATCATGTAATGAAAATAAATCAAAATCAAAAATAAATCAAACAAAATTATTCGCATAAAATATCCGATTAAAATTTTTTCGAAAAAAAAAAATTTTTAATGAAAATTATTCAAAAAAATGAATCGAAGTTTAAATGATTCGAATAAAAATTTTTGTAATGAAGTATCATTCAAGTAAAAATAATGGGGATAGAAAGTATGCATTCGAAAAAAAAATATTTTTCGATTAAAGATAGTCGGATTAAAGACTGTTTGAATAAAAACAATCCGAATAAAAATAATTGAAACGAAATTATTTCTATTTGAATAAGTTATTGTGTTATTCGAGTTAAAACTATCTAACTTAATTATAATAATAATAAAAACTATACTATAAAATACGTCGAATAAAAATCGTTTCTTTAAAAAAATCTGATGTATGTTATTAAAGTAAAAATTATTCGAATGAAAATAATGCAAATAAAAATTATCGGAATAATGATTTTTCAAGTTAAGGTTATTCGAAAAAACTAAAATTATTCGAACAAAAAAATCTGAAAATTATCTTGTTAGAAAAAGATGGTAATGGAAATAATTAAAAAAAACTAATCGAATAAATTCTTCGATTCAAAATTGTTCGAATACAAATTTTGTGAAAATTTATTTAAATAAAATAAATCGCATAAAAGTCGCTAAAGTAAAATTGTCAAGTGACACAAAACTAATCGAAGAAAAATTATTCGAAGTTTTTGCGAATAAAAACGATTTGAATAAAAATTATTGTAATAAAATTATATTATAAGCTAAAAGTAATTTGAATGAAATAAGTATATTAAAGAAACAAAATTTATGCGAACAAAAATTACGCGAATAAAAATTATTCGAGTAAAATTTATCGAATAAAAATTGTTTAAAAAAATTAAGCTGAAAACAGTTTGAATAAAATAATTGGAATGAATAATGCTTGAACAAAAATTATTCGAATCAATCAGTTCTAATAATTTTTACTTTTGAACTATTTTTTTAATAATTTTTTATTCGAATTATCTTTTTTATTTATTCAATGTCAGTCCAAAGAATATAAATATTATTAATTATTAAAGTTATATGAAATTTTAATTTAATTCCTCAAAAGACATATAAAATATTTGTGTTTGACCTCATGCCCTGAAAATTATTTCTCAGCGCAAGTTGAATTATGTACTACAAAACGACAATTCTTTACACGAAAATAAAAAAATAAACAATTAAACATTGTTAAGTAAAGATTAAAACTAATTATAAGAAACGTTAATGTTTATTTACACAATGATTATTATTTTGTATTTTCCCACAAAATATATTCAAATTTGTTTTTATCGTCTTTAAAACAAGCAACGCCTTCATAAAATATTTAAACTAATTAAATGTCAAAAATAAACAAACAATTACAATTTTGCGGCTTAAATGGTTTGAAAATAAAGTTAAGAAACAAAAAATGAATCAATAGCCCAAATCGAAAATAATTTATGTTTTTGTATCTTTTAGCAAAAATGAAGCGGAAAACACCAAACAATTGATTTAAAAATATTTATGCACATTTTTCCTAAAGGCAAAATTTAAAATTATTAAAAAAATATGCATTTGAAAATAATTGTTAATAGCGCTATTCGTAATAAAATTCCGATGCCGTAAATAATGTGGGAAATATTTTTTATTGAAATAGATTTAGTAATTGTACTAAGTCTATAAAACATCAATTGGAAATGTTTTCTGGAAGGTTGGCAAAGCAATGCTTAAAGCAATATACATGAAATATTATTTTAATGTATTAATCTAAATTTATAGCTGATGATAAATGTTAATTTGTTTTGAATTTCTTTTTTGCTTGGCAACGCTAATTCATAACTTTTTTCCAAAATAGCTGAAGAGATAAAAATCCTAAAAAAGTTCTTCATTTTGATTTCCTTTTGGAGAAATATTTCAGATATACTCTGTAAAATTTGTCTGATTGGCAATGCGACTACTTTTATTTTAACGCAAATATCTTTATAGGTTGGTTTATTTCAAATAAATTTGTTCTGGTTGTCAATTTCGGATTCAAAAAGCGATTCGCAGACATATTCTTGCTTAAATTTTGATTGGCAACGCAAAAGTAAATTTTTTTCACTGCCAAATTTTGGTACTAACACTTTGTAAATGCTAAAACTCATTTGAAAAACTTCAGTCACATTGTTATCTCTTTTTTAACGACTTGACGACTACCTAGTTTCCGTATTTGGCAACGCAAAACTTTTTTTAAACATTTTCAAAAACTTTTAAAACAAATATGTTTTAACAAATCCGCTAAAATATTCTTTAGTGTGCCAGTAAATGTAATACGAAAATGATTTATTAATTAAAGTTTTTAAATTGAGGTTACTAGCCTCTTGAAAAATTAGTTGGCAATGCGAAATATTAATGGTATTAAATAATCAACCTATTTTTTTGTATAATTTACTTTTAACAATTTGAAAATATTTTATTTATCTTCAAAAGTGTTGCCAGATTATTTTTAAGATACATATACTCGTGTGTACATACATACATAAATATATATTCGAAATATTTTTAATAGGCAACGCAGACAGCGCTAAATTACTCTTGCATTCGTTTCTAGTGCTTATAAGGGCAATTAAAAAGTAGTTTTTAAGCTAAAACAACTACAACAAAGCAGTTAGCCCTCTCTTAAAAATAGTTGGCAACGCGAAGGTTTAAAATGACTATATTTTGAACTCGGAATACTTTTAATAGGCAACTCAAACAGCGCTAAATAATTCTTGAGCTAATAAATGTAATTATAAAATTATTTTTAAGTTTAGAAGCAACTAAAACAAAGTTGCCAGCCTGTTTTGAAAAATAATTGGCAACGTGAAGTTTTAAAGTACTTAGTTGTATTTTTAACCCGTTATTATGACACAATTTATCTTTAGCATGTGTAAAATGTAATACCCTACAATTTTTTCTTCAGTATAGCGTTGCCCATTTATTTCTTATAAGACATTTTCTGTGCTATAGTTGATCTTTTTAAATTTCTTTATTATGCCATGATTCCAAAATGTTTATATGAATGAGATTGATGATTAATATTTGATCACTGCCTAATTTTCTTAAGACGTTTTAAGTTGGCAACGCAGACCTGCAAGTTAAACTAACAATGTTTCTGCGTATTTGTATTTTATTTTAATCAAATTTTAAATACTATCAAGATATGTATTTTGTTTTTATACTGACCCCAGCATTGCCAACTTAATTAAACTTGGCAATTGAACAACTGAATAATAAATAATTTTAAAATTTACTTAATATTAATAACAGCTCAAACTTAAAAATTAATGACAAAGAAATTTTATTAGAAGAAGTTGAATTGAATTGGCAAAGCGATATTTAATTTTATTTCTTTTTATTTAAATTTTCAAGCTAATTTTTTCACTGATTCATTAAAATAAGTTCACACACGATTATCATTTACATACATATGTATGTATTCTTTTATATTTTATCTTTATGTAAATCGAATACATTATTAACGTTTAACGTTTGAAAACCTTAATAGGAAAAAAAGCTCAATTAAGCTGCTGTTTTTGTTTATTATTAAATATTCTTAACGCCATTTAGCTGTGCACCTTCTTTTAAAAGTGTCATAAGCTATTTTAGAATGTGTAAATGTTTGAAAGTGTTTTAGTAAAATTTAAATTGAATTCTGAATTCTAAGACCTGCGTTATAATGGTCATCAATTTTCTATCATTTATGTTTGTCTGTCACTGAGGAGGAATGGCGTCACAGTGCCAGACGCCAATGAGCAAGCAACGAAATCATCACTAACACCAACACCACTAACTTTGAATAAAATTTCTTTTTCTATTTCTTTAATAAAACATTGACATATAAAAATAGGCAGGCATAAATTTATTGACGACAACAAAAATAACTACAAGTTGTGTTGACCAGTCGCTGTTTCAATATTTCAAACAATAATATTGTCATACATTTACTTAATATTAGATTAATTTGTATGAGTGAACATGAATATTTGAAACCCAGAACAAAAACAATAAATAGGAAAAAGTAATATTGACAAGTGATTTTATGAAATAGCAAAAATTAATTACCTTGAGTTAACCATAAATATTAAAATAAACAAAAGTCTTAAGCAAATATTTATTTTAAACTAAACACACATAAATCAAAAGTGCTTTAATTGCTTTCATACTGGTAACTAACATCTTTTTTGAAATTAATGAATTCGCAGTCACTTGCAGAACCTGTTCAGATGAGTACATATAAACATAATTTTTAATGTATTTACATATGTCTTTATAAGTAATAATAAAAAAATTTAATTGGCAATGCGAAAGTTGTTTTTTAAATAAAAATATCTTTTTGGAAGGTCTTGTTTCTTTCCGAATAATAGTGTTTATATATTATGTTAGATGCTTATCCCATTACGAAAATGTTATTGGTAACGCGAAAAATTTAAATTTGTTATTATTTTATAAATATCAAGAAACATTTGATTAAAAAAAGTGGGAAACGTATCATTTTTGTCTGCATTAATATGCCAATTCGTTGCCAAGAGAAACTGAAAATTTAATTGGCAATGCGAAAATATTGAAAAGTGCTATATAACACTTAGCTTTTATTACTAGTTAAAGCGAAGTGTATCATTCAATGTTTTCTTAGTTCTAAAGACTTTTTTAGGTTGGCAATGCCAAAAAATTTTAAACTCTAATATGCAACATCTTTGCTTTTGCTTCTTGTGACTTGTGTGAAATTTCTCATTTTCTAATAACTTTTAGGTGTTCTCTCGAAATTTAACATTTAATTGGCAATGCGAAAATATTGAAAAGTTCTATATAACACTTAGCTTTTATTAATAGTTAAAGCGAATGGTATTGTCCAATGTTTTCTTAGTTTTAAAGCCTTTTTAAAGCAATTTGAACCATAGGCTGGTAATGCGATTTAAAGAATGTCACATTTTCTGTGTGTTTTCAAGTTTTTTTTTTAATAAGTTAATTACAAGCAATTTATGTTGCTTATTTTGTCAATAATCAATTGATCTTTATTAGTTTCAGAGGTCAAATAAATTTTCTGACATCATTTTGAGGTGTTGACACTTAAAGTACATGTTTGTGCTGTGTTTGTTTAATATGAAGAAGAAGAAAAAAAGAATTGTAGGTCGTAAGTTTTAATAACAATACGAGTACTTGCGGCCAATGGCTGGGCTGTAAGATGATGTTGCGTTGCCTTACTATGTAGGTGTTGCTTATTATAATCTCAAGAGGATAAGAAACAAAAGTTGAAGGGTTTATAAAAATATTTGTTGGCTGGCCTGGTCTCCGCTGCTGAATGCCTGCCTGGCGGTTGATCACCGGCGTAGAAGTGCGTGGGTTGTGTGGTGATGAAAAACTCGTATAATGTAAATATTTGTATGCATGTATGTGAGTTCTCCTCTTACCTTTATGGTTGCACGTATGGGTATTATGGTGGTGGCCGTTTGCTGGCAGACAACAAACCTTTTTTTTTGTAATTTTATGATTATTACTTGCATTTCTTATTTTATTTTTTTAGACAGTCTAAAGAGTGCATGAGTTGCTTTAGACTTTGTTATAATTTTCTTTACTTTATTTGTTGTTTAGCAAGAATTTTTTAAATCTTTAAAGTTTTTGTTGAAGTTTAAGGAAACAGATTTAAAAATAGCGAGAAATAATGCTTTAATGGTTCTTTAGCATACATTTTCTTTGGGTTTGCCTTTGGACAAAGACCATGACAAAAAAATAAAAACAAATAAGAATTTAAGATTCCAATGATCATCGCAATGATGTTGAATAAAAAAATTTTCCCATGGGTTTTATGTCGTAAGGGGGGGTTTTTGTTGGGCTTTTTTCGTCTTAAACTGAATGTCTCGAACAGCTACAGTTTGTTATTCGGTTTCAAAGATTTCAAACAGCGACACTTGAGATAGTGTCAAGTATGCATTTTTGTTGGTTTAAGTTTGCTTCATAAGTTCGCCATCATAAATAAAATTGTCATGAGTGCAAAGGGGGGACCCTTTGCACTTAGAAAGAAGAAAAAAAAACTAGTAAAAACATAATGTGTAGGTTTCATTTTCTTGATGATTTCAGTTTGCTTAAGAAAAAATGTATTTCTTCCGTCATAATGAATTCAAGTTCATTTCATAGACATCTATTATGTCATGAGTATTTCTTGAACTGAGATTTTTGTAGTAAAATCTACTTATTTTTTGTGCAGATTTTGGGAAAACGCTAGCTAACATTTGTTTCCATTTTAGAAATTTAAATTATAAATTTTTTTATTTCAATAACATCTCAACCAAAAAAAAAAAAATTATGCAAATTCAATAAAAATTTACGTACATGTTTTTGTAATACATTTTATACAAACACCAAACATTCCTTTCGCATAATTTATTTTTATCTGCAAGCCAGCCTTTTTATTTATTCTCTTCCATGAGCACCGTTTTGATGCCGGTGAGTTATATCTATTGTAAAGCAAAAATTTCAAGACCTGATTATAAATAATTTAGTTTCTGTGTGCATTTTTCTTGCCACATTTTTCTTAACGGTTTCGTTTAAACTTAATATCTAGTTTTGTGGTAGAAATAGTATAATAGAAATTCCAACATAACTTTTGATTTTGATTCTGTGCTGCAATGTGTCTAATTATGTGGTTTCTTGTAGGTTGTGTTGCAACACGGAAACACAATTGCATACTGTGGCAGCCACAAAATGCCTAAGTATAGCAAAAAAATAAAACTTGCGGTTGGATTAGAAAAAACAACATCAACAATGAGAAAGGAGAAGAATATGGTATCTTGAGTTATGAAAATATTGTGAGAAGCGTTCACACTGCATAGTAACGAAATAAACTTACGTATTAAAAGTTTAAAATTAAAAAAAAAATACAAAATATATCGATTTAATTGATTTTATAAGCAAAGTTGGCAACACTTATTGCTGTATAGCACATTTTGAAATACATATGTATGTAATTGATGATACTTATTTATAATATAACTTCAAATTTTGAATCTAAAAATTTAATTTATGCATTCAGTTGGCAATGCGAAAGCCTAGCATTTAAAACAATTTTTTTTAAACATACGTACATATATTATTGCTTCAAAGCTTTTTAAAAATAGTTTCCCAATAAACAAGAAGTGTTCATATGGCAATTAAAAATTTAGTTGGCAATGCGAAATTCTTGTTTACACAATAAAATAATTTTAAAAATCTATGTAATTCGCTTATTTTCCAACAATTCTCTATATAATTTTTGTACAAACAATAGCGTTTTGGTGTTGGCATCGCTTTTATCTAAGTATTTTCTCTTGAATTTATAATAAATACTTATAAATTTTAACTTTAATTAAATGTTGAGTGTTACTTGAAAATTAATTTCCAATTCGAAATTCTTCTTCGAATAAAAAACTCAAATGTAAGTTAGTATGGTTTTTAATAATAATACATACTAACTCATATTAGAATTTGTTTCTCAAAGAAGAATATTAATAAATATTATTTTTTTCATGAACAAAACAATTTTCTTTAGTTTAGCGTTGTCAACCCTTATTAATTGTTTCATGTTTAGTTTGATAAATTTGTTTCGAGTTCTAGACTTTACTTTAAGTTCGAAGGTTAAAGTGCAATAGAAAAATATAGTTGGCAATGCGAAACCATAACACTATCTATTGTATTCAAGACATATTTATTTTATTTGTTTAGATTTTTGTGTTATTAATGTGTTAATAAACAAAAGCATAAATTTGGTATTTTAATAAAATTTTAAGTTGGCAATGCAAAAACATTTGTGTATCGAAAATGCTTTTTTTTATGAAATATACTAAACTAAGGAATTAGTAAATGTATACACATTTTTATGCAATATTTATTTTTGTGAAACTAAAAATTATTTTGTTGGCAATGCGAAATTCTAGTTAACATAAGAAACTTGTTTTAGGAGCACTTTTAATTTGTTTATTTTGTTGTAGCTATTTTTGCATTGTTAAAAGGAGCTTCATACACATTTAAGGAATTTAGTTGTTGGCAATGCGCATCGATTTGTGTCAATCTTTTTCATTTTTGCGAAGTGTTTTGCTTAATTTGTAACGGATGTTTTTAATGTGAAACTTGTTACTAAATTTTTGCTTGCCAAAGTATAATTTAAACATTAAGTTGGCAATGCGAAACTCTTGCAGTCAAAAGATTTTCGTTCTTAATATTTTTACATTTGTAAATTTTATTTATTTACATATGTTCCTATTGGATACTTTTTTATCAAACAAAAAAATTCTGTTTTTGATGGCATAAAAATTAAATGGGCAATGCAAAAATATTTTTATCCGAACAAAAAAAATTTTTTGAGTATACTATATATGTATGTATGTATGTATGTGTATGTATAACATACATCTGCGTGTTTATTACATTTGGATTGCTATTGTCCTCGAACTTAAAGAACATAGTTGGCAACACGAAAATTTAATGTGTTTGGAAATACAAAATTTTAAAACATTTTTTAAAGATTTTTGCTTTTAAATATTTCAAGCCCAATTGATTTCATTGAATTTTGAGTTTGCACTAAAATGTTGGCAATGCGAATGTTTAAAGTAATTTAATTTTAATTGTATTTGATATATTTCATAAGTATATAAACACAAACATACGTACATTCATGGGATATTTCTAAAGAATTGAACAACTTTAAATACAGTTGGCAATGCTTATATGTTTTAATTTTACAAAGGAGGTTTTTGTACACAAGATTTCTTTAAATTTTAATGGAATTAGATAATGGAATTAGATCAAAAACTTTGTATTATTAATTAATGCTAAGGGCAATAAATAAGGTCTATTAACTTGATTTTATATTATTAAGGGTTTCATTTCAGAACTTTAATACTTTTTTTAAATAAATTGGCAACTCGAAAAAAAACATATAAATATTTTACTTGAATTTGGTTTGATGTTTTCAAGTTCTTTGAAATTTATTATTTCTGCAAAGGTTTCTAATAATAAGTTGGCAACGCGTTGAACTAATACATATTTTACTAACGCGGAAGAGATCTAATATTTTATTTCACAAAAAATTTCATTTGATATTTTCAAGATTTTAAGAAATGTTACTTAATATTTTAAAAAGAAGTTGGCAACGCAAAGAAATATAGCTTTGTCTAGAGTTATTATGTTTTTTATGGTTTTGCTATAATTAATCGTTTTTTAGAAATGTACATGTTACCTATGTTGAAGTTTAGGCATGAGTTGGCAACGCAAGTGATATTTTTTATCAGATATTTTTAGCTTTGAGTATAATATTTTGATTTCATATTAGTTTTGCTATCATTAATAGTTTGTTTTTAGAAATTTATTGCTTATCTTGAACTTTAGCAATGAATTGGCAACTCAAACAAATATTTTTATATGTCAAATAAAAATTATATTAAGAAAAATCAATAATATTGCTTATCTTCTTGGGTTATAGTGAATGAAGATCAGCATATTTGCTGGGTATTGAACCCAAAACTGTAGCAGGATGATAACACACCTCCAACCCCTGATTTGATATCTAAGAATATTTTATTTAATATTTGTGTCCACACGATTTCCAAAGAATTTTTGCTTGCATTAGCATCTCAAAAATTTTTCCATTAATATTCCACTTATTGAGTTGTCAACCAGCCAAAGTCATTTATTTTACACCATCAACGGCCATGATGACAGCTTATTATTGTTACAAATCTACACTGCATAACATTAATTTAACAACACTTGTTTTTAAGCAACTTTAAAACAATTTTCCCATGGCAATCTTATACAATTAAATTGTTTAATCAACAACCACTCGAAAATAAACTTGATACTCTTTCTTTTATTGACATTTCCTACTTCAAGCACTTAAATTCATAAGTACGAGTACATTAAGAATAACAACTGATGCATTATAAAATAAATCTACTCGTATTTTATTAAGATCAGCATTTTCTACTTGAATAAGTGTATCGTATGTGCATGCAGGAAATCTTAATCCATTTTATTAAGAACTTTACTAAACACCACAAATTATTTTCACATACAATTAATGAAAAATAAACTTGCCACCAGATTTCTGCCACAAAACTTTAAGTTTACGTTTACTTGGAATTAATAGAGGAGAACAATGCCAGCAATAACAAACACTGTGGTTCCAATGTAATACATACATGAAAAGTTATACAGTGCGCTACAAAATGATAAGGCCAGGAGTTAAACTGTATTACATTTTATATGTGTTTTATATAAACCGCACCTTATCATATAGTTACAATTGCTACCAGGAAAATTATGCAATAAATATTTAACTTAACACATGTTACACAAGAATCAGTCAGTCAGCAGCAGTGAAGTAAAAAAATCTCATTGCTTTAGAGCGAAAATGATTTGCATAAAGACGTTAACTAAACATGCAACATAAAATTCATCAGAAATGTAATAAATAAATTTGTGGGTTAAGGCACAGTGGCAAACGAAAAATATCAAACGTCTGAAAATTTAAACAAAAGGAAAAATTAAACCAAAATTTTATATATACATATTTGCTTTTCTTAAAAAAAAACCGCATTTGCTTAGATTTTATTTAATTTTGAGTTTCAATGTGCGGTCACTTTTGTTACTTACTGTTTAAGCTTGATATGGAATATGTTTCACAATTTCAATGATTTGGAGTGTAAATTCATAACGCGTGCTTTTCAAGACGTTTTTGTGCAGCAGTTTACTCGTATTATTATTATTATTATTGCTGGCTGCTTATGGTTTATTAATATAATTGTTGCAATTTGCAGACAACTTTAAGTCAGTCAGCCCATTCGTCAGTCATGCACACTCGCACATTTAACATAATTTAGTCAACTATCCACATTTAGCTCCCATTAGGTTGGGCAGGCAGCGAAATCACAAGTGCTGCTAATTGTCTACACAGTCATGCCTTTCATTTAAATGGTTGATTAAGGAAACCTCTAATTTGCAGAAATGACAGTGCATAACAAAAAATATGTGTAAAGAAAATATATAGAAAATATTTGTAAACTGTATAACACTAAACAAAGCAAATAGAAGGTGCTAAAAACTCATTTGGCAGAAGGGTCTTTTTGGCCCTTTGGTAAAATCTGATCCAATAAGAACCCTAAACGCAGATATAAAGGGTTAAAATGTTCTACAAATATATTCAACACTTCATTCTACTGTAAGACTCTGATTAAACAAAACCTCAAAATACAACCTCAACATTAGAAAAAAGTCAAAACTTAAAATGCTGCTAGGGTTAATACAAGTTCGGATTTATTCTTGATGTGAGGCTTAAGGCATAGTTAGCCGACTGTAATGCAATGTAGGAAACAGCTGATCGATATTTTTGCATGAAAAGTAGGTTACGTTACATTACATCTCTATAACCATTTCCATTACTTTTCATATAACAATATCGATCAGCTGTTTCCTACTGTTGCAGTTACATTACATTACAGTCGGCTAACTGAGCCTTTATAGTGGAATTTTGCGGCAAATATTTTTATAGACTATTTAGGGACGATATATGTCCGTTTAGGGCCTGCTTTGGGGTACTCTTTCGCCCATATAGAAATATTTTATTTAACTGGATCTAAATTGTTTTATTTAAACTATTTATGAAGTCGTTTTAATGTTTTTTTAAGTTTTATTTTAATATTTTTAGAGCTAATTTTATATTTTTAGGGGTGTGGTCAGGCTTAATTTGGCAAATATTAACGACCGCCCACTTTTATAAATTCAACATTGCGTCACTTTCAGAGCTCTTTAATGGGCATGGCCCCACCCAAATTTTAAGCTCAAAATTATGTCATTATAAGAAACGAAACTCTTTGCCAAGTTTCGTGGGAATCGGATAAGACGAAGTACATATAATTTAATACTAACCTTTCATGAGCGTAGCCCTGCCCAATTTTTTTAACACAATATTAAGTATTTTTCAGAGCTCAAGCATTTTGACAAGTTTCTTAAGAACTGCTTAAGTACAAGCACGTCAAATATAATATTAAAATTTAATAGCCGTGGTAAGGCCCAATTTTTGAATGCAAGTGAAATATAATATTAAATTTTAATGGGTGTATCCGCGCCCACTTTTTTAAATGCAAGATTATGTATTTTTTTAGAGCTCAGGGTGTGTGCTAAGTTTCGTAAAAATCAGTTAAGTACAAGCACGTCAAATATAATATAAAAATTTAATATGCGTGGCCCTGCCCACATTTTTGCATGCAAAATTTAGTTCTTTTTTGAGCTCAGGATGTGTGCCAAGTTTCGTAAAAATCAGTCATACAGAAGCATGTGAAATATTGTATTAAGTTTTGGTGGCCGTGGCTCCGCCCATTTTTTTAACTTCGAGATTGTGTAGTTACGAGAGTCCATGTAAGTTTCGTAGCAATCGAATAAGTAAAGTATAATAAAATTAAATTGAAAAATAAGTGGGCGTGTCGCCGCCCACTTTGTTTACAATGGGATTAAAGCAATACCCTATTATCAGACAAAAAAAAAAGGATTTTTACAATCAGTCTAAAATGTACTGTGTTATGAAGTAGAAATAAAGACGAATTGTTAACCTCCTCTTTTTTTTTTGAAGTCGTTTGAAAACCAAGGAAATTTCTAAGTATTTATAACCAATAATTTAATCTCATTGCTTTAGTTTCAGTAAGAACAAAATGACAACTGACAATGATAAAATTGTGACAAAAATGTCTTTTATAAAAAAATCCTTTTAGGCAACAAAAAAAAAAAGAAATAATTCCCAACATTTGCATAAATCTACCTGAATTTTTGTGTTTATGCGACTGCATTTGCCAGCCAATTTAAATTCTATTAAATTATGCGTCTGCTGGTGAAGTTTTTTGGACAGCAGGCAGGCTGTTAAGAGGGCAACCAGCAAACTATTGTTTGCTAAATAAGGACTTTGCTGAGCACAAAAGACAATAGTGTTGTGCGAGTTTAACGAAATTTTCTTTTTTTTTTTTTGCAGCACACAGAGAGTCTCAAACTGCGGTAGCAAACACAAACACATATTGATCAAGGCTTTTGTTGTTAGCAAAATGTTATAAAGGCGCTTAAAAATGTTTGAACATAAATTCCGTTTAACAAACATAAATAAAGTATTTTGTAACTGGGTGCCGGCTTGACAACATTGTCGGCATTTTATCTATTGTTGTTGATTGGAGTTTTGAAAACTTTTTAACTAACATGATTGTATAAGTTAGTTAAGTTTTATATTATTGTGTTATGTTTAAAAAAAAAGCATACATAAGTATATCGTTCATTTACCACAAAAACGTTATAACTCAAAAAACCTGGACGGTCGACTTTAAAGAAAATATTTTATATGAAAAGCACTATTTTTTTTAAGTGAGTTGCATAAAATTTTTCTAGACTAGACGTCTAGCTGACTAGTGGCAACAGGGGGTGAAACTCTTTTTCTGCCAAACTAGTGTTTTTTTTAGTTATGACGTTGTTGTAATAAATGAGCGATATGCACATACATTTTTACTGATTCCAAAAGGAATTTCTTGTATTCTCTGTTGAAAGCTATTAAAAATTAAAAAAAAGTTATTGCTCCTTTTCTTGCAGATTTTGTGATAATTGAAGTTTGAAAAATGCTAACAACATAAAGGTGAGTGTGATTTATCTTCTTCTTATAATTTATATCATTAAAAAAAACAAAACAGCAATATAAAAATTAATTTTCATGCAGCCTACTCCATCAGCATTTACATACTCGTACATGTAATTTAATTATAATTTTGCTTTAGCTCTTAAGCCAAAATCTAGTTCAAATTTAATACAGACGAATGCGTTTAACCATTAAATTTTATTAAGCATATAAAAGTTTTGTTTCGTGCTGTTAACTTAAGACACAAATAATAATTTCAATACACCCACCAAACTGCTCTAAATTCAGTTTTAAGAGAGAAGTAAAAAAAAAACTAAAGAATCCGATCAGCTTATTATGACAATTTTATGCTAAATTATAAATGACAGCGGAAGAAAGTGGGCTTATATAGAGGCTAAGAATAAAATAAATAAAAATAATAAAAAGTACATAAGAATGCCACAAAAAAGGTTTTAAATCAAACAAGTCCATACATAAATTATTATTTTTTACTTGGAGGTGTTTTTTTTTCGTTCAAAAAAACTTTCGCACCTACACTTTTATTTTAATGAAACAAATATTTTCTGACACCTGAATCAACTATTTTTTCTTTTTATAAAATTCCATAAAAAATTAGCTGAATACATCATAAGTGTATTAACTCATCTGTCGAAGTATCTCAATCAAACATACACAGTCATAATTTTATTTATATGAATTTAAGACGCCAGGCCAGTCACTTCAAAAATCTATTTGTGTGTTTTTCATTTTTTTTTCAAACTTTTGTAATGCATCCGATATTTCAATTCAGCCGCATGGCTGCAGATAATTTCAAAACATTTTGCTGAAATAAAACAGCCTACACAAACGCTGCAAAACGAGCTACAACTTGAAAAATATTTCTTTTATGAGAAAGTGAGAAAAGATGAATGACACAGGTGACATACTAAAAACGAATTAAATAAAGTTATACACATAAAGTTTATTTTTATATAAAAATAACATTGAAAAGACAGCAAAGACAGTGACAATCATAAAATTTTGACGAAAACTTCCAAGTGTCATATATTAAATATGGCAAATATAGTTAAGTGCGATTTTGGCTCGCACACGAAGGCTTGTTTATTTTTGGCGATTTTTCGTTTTTTGGCGATATTTTTAGTTTTCGCGTTGTTCCGGTTTTCGGCGATTTTTCCTTTGTTTTTTACAACATATATTTTAGTTTTAGCGGTTTTTTAGTTATGGCGCTTTTGCGATTTTTTTCGATTTTTGGCGTTTTATTTTTATTTTTTGGAGACCTATTTACTTTTGGTGATTTTTTTTTCATCTTAGAGATTTATATTATTTTTGGTGATATTTTTTATTTGAGCGGTTTTTTCGTTTTGTCGATTTTTTCATTTTGGCGTTTTTCCGGTTTTCGGCGATTTTTCCGTTCTTTTTTACAACATATATTTTAGTTTTAGCGGTTTTTTAGTTATGGCGCTTTTGCGATTTTTGGCGTTTTATTTTTATTTTTAGGCGACCTATTCTATTTACTTTTGGTGATTTTTTTTCATCTTAGAGATTTATATTATTTTGGTGATGTTTTTTATTTGAGCGCTTTTTGCATTTGTGCGATTTTTCGGTTTTGGCGATTTTTTTTGGCGACCTATTTACTGTTGGTAATTTTTTTTTCATCTTAGAGATTTATATTATTTTTGGTGATATTTTTTATTTGAGCGGTTTTTTCGTTTTGTCGATTTTTTCAGTTTTTTGTGATTTTATTTTGTTTTTTACAATAGATGTTGTAAGTTTTAGCGATTTTTTTAATTAGGCGATTTTTTGGTTTTTTGATGATTCTTCTTTTTTTTGGCGAAATATTTATTTTTGGTGATTTTTTTGCATCTTAGCGATTTATTTTATTTTTGGTGATATTTTTTATTTATTTATTTTAATTTTTAGCGGTTTAGTTCTGGCGCTCAATTGCATTTTGGCGATTTGTTCGAATTTTTGGCGATTTTTATAGATTGTTTTTTTAGTTTTGGCCATTTTTTTGGGTTTTATACAATAGATATTTTTATTTTTTGGCGACCTTTTTACTTTTGGTTAGTTTTTTGCATCCTAGCGATTTATATTATGTTTGGTGATATTTTAAGAGCTTTTTTCATTTCGACCATTTTTTCGGTTTCTTGCGTTTTTTTTTTGTTTACAATACACATCTTTGTTTTAGCGACTTCTTAGTTTTGGCACTTTTCTTCTTTTTGGCGATTTTTTCGGTTTTTGGCGATTTTTTAAATTTTTTGGCGAGCTACTTATGGTGATTTTCTGCATACAATAATTTATTTTATTTTTTTATCCAAGCGCTTTTTTTCGTTTTGGTGATTTTTTCGGATTTTGGCGACTTATTTACTTATGGTGATTTTTTGCATTTAAGCGATTTATTTTATTTTTGGTGATATTTTTTTATTTAAGCGCTTTTTTGTCTTGGCGATATTTTTCGTTTTGCCGTTTTTTGTTTGTTTTTACAATATATACTTTAAGTTTTAGCCGATTTTTTAGTTTTGGCGTTTTTTTCCGCGGGTTTTTCGACTTTTTGACGGTTTTTTATTTTTTTGGCGACCTTTTTACTTTTTGGTGATTATTTTTTGCATCTTAGCGATTTATTTTATTTTCGGTTATGTATTTTTATCTAAGCGCTTCTTTCATTTCGGCGATTTTTTTCGGTTTTTGTTGATTTTTTGTTTGTTTTTTACAATACATATTTTCAGTTTTAGCGGTTTTTTAGTTTTGGCATTTTTTTCCTTTTCACCGATTTCTTCGGTTTTAGGCGATTTTTATTTTTATTTTTTTAGTGACCTTTTTACTTTTGGTGATTATTCGGCATTTTAGCGATTTATTTTATTTTTGATTTTTTCATATCAGCGATTTTTCGTTTCGACATTTTTTTAAATTTACATGTTTTTAGATTTAGCGTTTTTGAAAATTTCAAGACGTAAAATTCAAATAACCAAAATTATGACGGAAGTAAAAATGTAAAGTGTCATACAATTATTTGCAGTTAAATGAACTAATTTTAGTTATAAATGACAAGTGACAATGACACAAATGTAACACTAACATCAACTGACTGACAAGTGTGTAGGGAAAATGTTTAATAGTTGTTGCCCATCCTTCCTTATTTTCGAGTTCATATAAAATTTTTTTTAATTTTCTTTTGTTTTTAAGATTAGTAACAACAAAAACCACAGCATTCAAAATGTGCTCACGTTGACAGATTTAGCTGAAAGACAAAGAAAAAAAAGAAGAAAAAAACACATTTACATGTTGACAGTTCCAATTTTGAAATTTTTATTTTTCTGCACTTTTTTTATAGTTGCTGCTAATTTTAATGGTCGGCCGGCCTCTTCTTGCTGGCACATAATTTTAAATTCAAATATTTTTTTTAGATGCACTTCTTTTTTCAAATCTTTTTTTCTTTTCGTTGTTTTGCTTTAAAGCTTTTAGGCATTTCATACGTTTAATTATTTATAAGACCAAGTTGCAAATTTTGTGTTTCTATTTCTGTATTTTGGAAGCTGAATATTTTTTTTGTCTAGTTGTTGTTTTTCGTAAATTTTTTTCCGGTTCAGTTAGTTTGACATACTTCTTTTTAAATACTTTGAGGCACTTTAACACATGATGGAATATTTATTAATAAAAAAATAGTGAATGTTCATTTAAATTTGGTGGAAAAAAAATAGAAAACGAATATTTAATTTTTAAATTTGAAATTTATGAACATTAGTTTTTCTTTATAAGTTTTAGTTTGATAAGCTTTAAAAACTAAAAGTCTTAAATTTAATTTAAAAGTCTTAATAATTTTGGGCCGTGTTGAAATATTTTAAAAGTCACATTTTGGGACCAGTATTTTTTTTTTTACTCGATTTGAATGTCTAGAAGCCAGGAGCTGTATAAAGAATGATTACCAATTATTTACATTAATTTAAATGACTGTTTCTATCTGAGGAGACTAAAGAAATATACCTGCATTGGCATTTGGAAAGTTTACGTCTAAAGCTACAATAAATGTAGACTAAGTTGGTACAAAAGGTCAAGAAATATCTGCCATTAAATTATAATGCAAGGTCTCTAAATACAGCAAAGCTTGAATTACAACTTAAACATTAAAAACGTGCAAAATGGGCAATAGAAATAATTCTTCACAATTGGGTCCAAAACATCCCACAAAACTCATATTTTTAGACCTCTTTTAAAAAAGCTTTCAGAACAGCTTATTCCAAAATAAAATTTGCTTTTAATTATGTTAAACTAGGGAGCTTTATGCGAACAAATTAATAAAATTTTTGTTAAAATATATATATATAACAACAAAATTTTAATGACGCTTCTTTATGAAGCTTTAAAAAGCTCTCTATAAAAAGCAAAAAAAATTTAATTTTTTTTATTAGTTATTTTATTATTAAATAAATAAACTAGTTAAAAGAAGAGTTTTTTCCATAAAACACAAACAAGTTTTTTTGAGCTTAAAAAATTTATAAAAAAAGTTTTTCGAACTATTAAAATTTTAAAGTTTTAAGTTTAGAAAAAAAAAGTTTAAATAAAGCTTTTTCTGTGGAGCTTTGAAAAGCTGTTTGTAAAAATATCATCAATACAATTTTTTTAAAGGAACTTAAAATACAAATGAAATGTTTTTGAGCCTAAAAAATAATAAAAAAAATTTATAAAAAATTTTCGAACTATTTTAATTGCATTTTTAAGTTTAGGAAATAAAAAAAAAATATTGAAAAAAAAATATTTTTAACAAAGCTTTTCCTATTGAGCTTTAAAAAGGTGTTTATAAAAATCATTAATGAAAAATTGTTTGCCAAAAATTTAATAACATTTTTCATGTTATTCATCAACAATTAGAAAGCTTTATTTCATACTTAGTTTTCTTAAAAGCTGTTCTCAATTAAAAAAGCGTTTCGCAATTTTCTTAATATTTTCCTGGGTACATCTTTTTTGATAAGGCATAAAAAAAGTTTTTGAATTTATTTATTTAAAAATTTTTTTTTGAAAGCATTGATATTTTAGAAAATTATTCATAAAGCTTAAAAAAAGCTTTTTATTTTATTTAATGTTTACTTAATTTGTTTTTTACTTAATTTTAGTAAACTTAATATTTAAAATATTCTTCACAATTTAACAAGCTTTTCACAGAAAAGCTTTAAAAAGCTTTGCTAGTTTTTAGACGATTTTCTTGGTTTAAATTTCAAGATTTGTTTTTTTTTCGTTTTAGGCTGGAAGAAAGTTTTTGATTTTATTTATTATTTAAAAGATTTTCCAGAGGCGACTGATATGTTAGCAATTTTTTTATAAAGCTTCAAAAAGCTTTTGATGTGATATTTTGTTTAAAAGATTTTTTTGCATAAAATTTTGATGAACTTAATTTTTAAGCTGTTCTTCACCATTAAATAAGCATTTCGCCGGAAAAATCTTTACTAGTTTTTACAAGATTTTTTGGTAAAATTTTGAGATTTTCTGATTTGTTGGGAATATAATTCTTTTTATTATTTAGCTGGTGAGGCCTATCTTGTCTTATTTCAATAAAAACTCAATTTTTATTACATATTTTTCCCGACGTTTCGTGAATTTTATGTTCACTTCTTCAGGGGATTTGTCTATTTTATTAAAATTTAAAACTTAACATCAAAAGCGTATAGAAAATAATATACATAACAGGATAAACTTACTAACAATCGAGTTGTGTTGTTATTAAATCATCAAAATTAAAAATATGCAAGTTTACTTTAAACCAAAAATTACAATATTAAGAAAGATGGCTTTAGCTGTTCCTTATTATCACACTGTAAACGGCGCTTAAGTTGTCTGATTTCTTTTTTTTTTTTTTTTTGTATTAGAATTAAAGAAAGTTTTTGTTTGTATTTATTACTTAAAATATTGTTTTGCGGGCCTTCATATTTTGCCAATTTTTTATAAGGCTAAATAAAAAGCTTTTGATTATATTTATTGTTGACAAGATTTTCTGCATATAGTTTTTATAAACTTAATTTTAAAGCAGATTTTTTTAATAAAGCTTCAAAAAAGCTTTTGATTTTATAACCTAAGAGAGCAGATTCTAAAATTATAATCCAATAAATTTGCAGGCACTTATTGTAATCTTTTTTTATGCAAACCTAAAACAATTTGAAGTCTGTATGTTACATTTTTGTTTAAATGATTTAAAACTCTTTATCATGTTCTTTCGCAGCTTTGAAATGCCTTCTCAAAAATTCTGATTTAATTGCTTTTTTTTAATTTATTGATTCACATAATTAAAGTTTTTGACAATTTTAGCACAGTATTTGTTTATTGATAATATTTTTCTATAACTTAATGTTAAAGCGGAACAAACATATTTTTTTCTCCATTTAAAGTACGTGTGTGTGTCTGTCATAATTCAGTTAAAATTTCTAGAAACAAATTGAAAACACAAAACCAACACAACTGTTTGAATTGTTTTTTTCTTTAATGTACTCGTAGTTAAACACCCGGCAAAACAACAAACAGCTAAATTTTTTAACGTACGTGGGTTGTGTGATAATGTACTGGTTTTTTATTATTTAAGTTGTTTCTTTTACATTTTTTTACCACTTGTGTTTTAATGGGTTTTTAAGTTGTTTCTCTGTAAGAAAAATTATGTTTTTTTGTTAATATTTTTTAAATTTCTGTTTAAAAACCAACAAAAATAAATTGCATATTTAATAAAATGACTTGAAATTATATTTAGTATGAATCAATGTTTTGTTTGATGTGGTATTTTTTTGTGTGTTGAAAATCTGCCTACGCTTATGTATTATCAAAATATTATTGATTTTTTGTAGCTTTTTTATGAATGCGTTTTAATATTTTTTTTTTTTAAGAAACTTAATCTTATTTATGACGTATTAAATTTCAGTTTTTTATTATAATTTTTAATATCAAACATTCTTGCGATCGACCCTTTTCTTTTAAATCAGCAATAACAAACAACTCACGCGTCTTCTGCGTTTTAATTTTAATTTTTTTTTTAATATTTGTGTTCCAAAGTACTTTTGAACACGAAAAAAAAGAAACTGGGAAGGGTAGTTTGAAAAAGTGTACTTGCAAAAATTTTTTTAATGAAATAAATTTTTTTTGTGTATGAGTGTATCAATTTACAAAATAATGGTGTTTTTTTAATAATAAACTTTGCGCTACACCATGATCTAAATTTTTTTTAAATTATACCAGAAGTTCAAGTACATGAAGTTAATTTTAAAAAGGTTTTATTTTTCTTACCGCATGTTTCCACAACACGAACAGTCGACTTGAGTAAAACATTTATATAAAAACAATAATTTTTTGAGTGATTTTCATAAAAATTTTCAAGACGAGTCGCCTGCCTGTATTGCGGGAAAAAGGTTTTAATATGCTTAAAAAAAAACCTAAAAAGCGCTTGCAAAGCTTTTGTCCTAAAGCCTTGACAGTTTTTTTTTAATTTAAAAATTACAAAAGGAACATGAAAAAATTAAAAAAAAAAAACTATACCTGAGTGTTTTTTTTTAAATATATAAGACAATTAAAAGAGAAAATTAAAAAGCTCTTTTTTAAAAAAATTAATAAAAACTATTTAAAAAGTTTTTTTTGAAATTCCTAAAATTAATTTTTAAGTAAAAAAAAACCACAAAACCAAAAACCATAAAAAACTAAAAACAATAGTTTATAAAGCTTTAACCATATCAAATATGGCTAAAAAGTAATGAAAAACTAATAAAGCTTAAAAGCTTTATATTTTATAGCTTTAAAAAAATACTTGTTTAAGCTTAAATAGTGAGAAAACACTTATAAGTATGAATTTTTTCAAAAGATTTTTTCTTGAAACTTTTTTTAACAAGCTTTACTTACCTTAACTTATGTGGTAACTTCCAAGCTTGAAAATTTTTTTTTTTAAATTTAAAATGCTTTTTTAAGCAGAAATAGTGAGAAACGCTTGTAAATAAATTAAATTTTTGAAAAGCTTTTTTCTCATGAAGATTTTTTAACAATCCTTACAACTTAACTTATGTAGTAATTTTCAAGCTTGAAAAGATATTTCTTTAATAATTTTAAAATACTTCTTTAAGCTTAAATAGTGGGGAAACGCTTATAAATCAATTAAATTTGATCAAAAGCTTTTTTCTTGGAACTTTTGCAACAAGCTTTACAACATAACTTATGTGGTACTTTTAAAGCTTAAAAATCTTATTCTTTTATAATTTTAAAATATTTTTTAAGCTTTAATAGTCAGAACACATAAAAAAAATAAATTAAATATTTTTGAAAGCTTTTTTCGTGGAACTCTATCAACAAGCTATGCAACTTAGCTTATTTGGAACTTTTACAGCTTGAAAATCGTATGCTTTATAATCTCAAAATATTTCTGAATCTTAAATAGTGAGAACACACTTAAAAGTAAATAAATTTTTGAAAGCTTTTTTTCAATTCACGTTCTTCAACAAGCTTAACAACTTAACACATCAGGTACGTTTCTAGCTCGAAAATATGCTTCTTTTATATTTTTTAAATACTTTTATAAGCTTAAATACTGAGAAAACTGTTATAAATAAATTAAATAGTTATGAAAGCTTTTTCAATTTATCTTTTTCAACAAGCCTTACAACTTAACACGAGAGCTAATTTTGAAGCTTTGTTTCTTTTATATTTTTAAAATACAATTACAAATACATAAAAATTTTTCAAAAGCTTTTTTCATGGAGCTTTTTATTTAAACAAGCCTTACAACTTAATTTATTTGGCATTTGTAAAGCTTGAAGAGTTTATTCTTTTATGATTCACATACTTTTTTAAGCTTAAATGGTCAGAAAACACATAAAAATTAATATCTTCTAAAGCTTTTTTCCATGGAGCTTTTTGAGGCCTTACATCGTAACACATAAGGTACTTTTATAATTTTGAAATACTTTTTAGAGCTTACGTAGTGACAAAACACAATTAAAATTTTTCAAAAGCTTTATTCCCATGGAGCTTTTTCAACAACTTATGCAACTTAACACAAAATTTTGAAGATTTTTATTCTGGTACTTATCTAATTTTAGCTTATTTTAAGTTCTTTCATCTCAAAATTTTGCTACAGCTTGCTCGAGTACAGCTGCCTTAAGTCGTTGTTAATCTAAATGCCTCTCTTAATATTATACTTTTAATTTATTTTTCTGTAATTTGCGAAACGTTTTCATGCTTTATGAATTTTTTCCAAAGACCTTTTGTGCTATCGTATGTTTATTGCAAATTAAAGAGAATTTCTTGGCAAAACCCTTAACGTGTATGATATTTTTTTAGGAAATATGCACGTTTTTATATGTCTGTTATGTTATGTTATGTTAGTGATGTTTATCGTTGTGGAAAATCATGTTAATTTTGCCTGACATTTAATGGTTTCTAATAATAAAATTATACACATGTATTTTTTTTATAGCAGCCTCTCGACAACATTTAACAACTTGGACGTCAATTGAAACAGGGCAGAAAAAAAGATTAAATTTCATAATTTGTAAGTTTCCTTACTTTAGATAATAAGAAATGTACGATTTCAAAACACGTGTTTCATACAAGCAGACACACTTTTTTTTGTTATTTTGGTCCCCCTTCCAAAGTCTGTTGACAAAGTTGTGTTAATTCTTAAGATCTATAACTGCTTAATATTGATATATTTTGCTTTATGTGATTTAATATTCTTAGATAACGCAATATACTCGTACATATGAACATACATAAATTTTTGGAAAATGAAAAGAAATGATCATTAATTTGAAAAATTTCCGTTAGAAAAATGTGGGTCATTTCTTGAAATAATAAATCATTTTGAAAATAAAAAAAGAAAAATACATTAAAAAAGAAAAGCTATAAATTAAGAACAAAAACATGTAATTCCTTAAGAAATATTTTCTAAAGTTTCAGATTTTATGGTTGATTTATTATAAACTTATCAGTTCAAAAATATGTATTTCTTTTGAAAATAAAATAATATGAAACAAAAACTCATAATATTTTAAGAATATAAGCTGTAAAAATATGTAAATGGCATGTTTAACCTTTTTTTTAAATTAAATTGATACTAAAGCTTTTGCGTCTTATTAGCTTTCGAAGCTTGTTTAAAAAATAATAATAAAGCTTTAAGCTATCCATAAGTAATTTTAAACAATTTCAAGTTTATTCTTTTGACATGCCTTAAAGATTGAAAGACTGTGAAAAAGCAAAGCCAAAGAGCTTTTACCACTTGAAAGAAATTTTGTGTATTTTGCACTTTTGTATATACTTTTGCTTACTTCAAACAATTCTAGACCAGCTACCTCCAACCCATAAGTACAAATTGCGAGCTTTTACAAAAGAGCTTTGTGCTTTCACACCGACGAGAGCACAACAGCCAATCAGATACCGGCGAA
Source organism: Nowickia ferox (assembly GCA_936439885.1). NCBI lineage: Eukaryota > Metazoa > Arthropoda > Insecta > Diptera > Tachinidae > Nowickia > Nowickia ferox. Next base: position 6,058,702 of record OW387025.1, on the reverse strand, counting down.
GGGAACCAGATATTGTAAAAGCTTTCAAAGCTATTTATCTCAAATGCAAATGTCAGAGTATGTGTGTTTGTACGTAGCTGGTCTAAACTCTTTTATAATAAAAAAATCCAATGTTATTCCTCTAGTTTTTGTAATATTTTTTCATTATTCATTTCAAAACTTCATTTGGTTTTAATGCATTCTTAATTGTTGCAACTTAAATCTTTTTTCTTTTTTCAATAAATTACCGGATGTGTAATGGAAAAAGGTGAACACCTTAAAAAATAATAAGCCCAAATTATATATTATTTTCAAATAAGTGAAACCAAAATAAAAATACTGTAGTAAACATTAAACATTAAAAAAATCTCAAATATACACATTTGTAAAGTAATTTAAATCTAGTTTTACCATTTAAATTTATAAAGAAAAAAGAATGATTGTGCTTGTTAATTAAATGGATTTTGGACAGCTTGCAATACTTTTGGCTTGAGGAAAAAAAACATTTCGTCCAGTTTCGTACACGCACTTCTCTAATGATTTTTCTTTAGCAGCAGATTTTGGGTTTTATTTATTCATTCATTTATTTTTTTTTTACCATTAAAATGAATGAAAAAAATATTTACTTGCTTAAGCTTTTGCGCTAATTACAAAATTTTTAGGTTAATTAATGAAATGCTTGTGTTATCAAATTACGGTGAATGTTTGCTGATTTGTTAACTCTAACTCGCTTCGCAAATTTCACGCTCTAAAGATTTTATGTAAAACTAACAGTTAAAATTAATTTTGAGAGATGGCGTTAACAAAAAATACATAAAAATAATTATTTTCTAATATCAATACAATAAATTATAAAAAAACTATCATAAAAAAATTTCAACAATTTCTGCTAAACATAATTTTTTTTTTTAATTTTTATAACCACAATTGCCAAAATAAAAATAATAAAAATTTTATCTTCTTCTGTGTTTCCCGCTTTACGCCATAATTTTCTTAAAAAAAATGTTTTTCTACTTCTCAAAAGTCATTAAGTTGTTTATGTTTTTAGTTCTGGTGGCGTTGCCATAAACACCAAATATAAATGTATTGACTGACAGTAGACTAGAGCAAATGAGGTGAGAGCAAGAGGGGGAAGCACATATTTCATTGGTCGTTTTTCTATTCTTCATTTTTTTGGCATCTGTTCAAATTGTCATAAAGTTCTGTTTTCATTACTTGGTTTTATTTTGAGGGTGCTATTTGACAAAAATTTATTACAAACTATTTTATAAATCAAATAAATAAAATTCTCAAGCTATTTTTAATTAAAGAAAAGTATTTCCTTGCTGGGTCTAAAAGTGGGCAAATTGTAATTGCTTGAAAATTTAGAGGTGCAATAAAATTTATTACTAAGAATTTATTTAAAAAAATTATAAATTAAGGAAATTAGGGGAATAATCGTACAGCAAAGCACAGCATAGATTGCGTAGCACTTTGTTATTGCTATGCGTAGAGTAGAGAACACAGCCGTCAGTCACACCGCATATCACACGAGTAAAAATTATTCGCAAACAAATTAGTCGGATAATAACATTTTCTGGAAGAAATATGTATTTGCAAATAAAATAAATTAAAATTAAAAATAAAAAAATTAAATTAAATTTTTATCACATAAAAATTCAAATTAAGTTATCCGTATAAAAATTAGTCGAATAATATTATTCGTTAAACATTTAGCGAATGAAGCCGAGAAGCAATTTTATTTAAATATTAAAATTAAAATATTAAATTTTATTCGCATAAAAATTTAAATTAAGTTATTCGAATAAAAATTAGTCGAATAAAATTATTCGTCAAAAATATTCTAACAAAAATTTAATGAATGAATGAAGCTTAGGAAGCTTTTATTCACATTAAACTTCAAATTAAGTTATTCGAATAAAATTTAGTCAAATAAAATTATTCTTTTAAAATATTCGAATAAAATTTTAGCGAATTAAATCGAGGAAGCAGTCGACTGGCTCCATTTCACTCGAATAAAAATTATTGCCAAAAAAATTATTCTATTTAAAGTCAAAATAAGAAATTTTTTCGAGTTTTTTTTAGTTCGCATTATGAGTAAAATAATTTTATTAAAATTATTCACATAAAAATTTTTCAAACAATAAGATATCAATAATATTTTTCAACCACTATTCGCATAAAAATTTAAATAAAATTATTCTTTTTCGAATAATAATTCCAATCAATGCCATAAAATATTTCAAATGCAACTAATTTTACACAACTTCAAAATTCGAAAATGTTTAAAAAAAAATTAAAAAGAAAATTAAAAATATTGTTTGCAAATTAATCGTTATAAAGTTGATCCTGCAAATATAGCTAAAAAATTATTCGAATAAATAAACTATTTAAACAAAATTATTGGAATAAATTATGTGTAAAATTAAAAAAAAATTGTTGAAATAAAAACGAATCGAAAAATAATCGTTTTAATAAAACTATTAAAATTTAATTATACGATAAAAGTTATTCGAATGAAACAGCAAATAAAATAATTTGAATTAAAAGTAAGGTAAGGTAAATAGACTTCTTAGAATAAAACGTAGGGTAAAAAAATTGCTCTGTAAAAAAATTAATCGACTAATATTATTCGAATAAATTATTCTAGTAAAATTTTTCGAATAAAAGCAAAAAAATTTTTTAAAAATTATTGAAATAAATAAGTAAAAAAAAATATAATGGAATTACAATGCTTTTAACAAATGTGATGGGAGTTATTCGGATAAAATTTCAAATAAAATATTTTGAATTAAAATAAAATTAAGTTAAATACACTTCTTCGAATAGAAATTGCGCAAAAAAAAATTCGAATAGCAATAATTCGACTTAAGTTTTTCGTAAATGCAAATAAAATAATTCGAATTAAAACTACTCGTAAATTAATTAAAATAAAGTTCTTCGAATTAAAATTATGCCAAAAAAATTTCGATTTAAAAATTCGTATAAAAGTTCAAAAATATTTAATATATTTTTTTAATTATCTGAATAATGAAAAAAAATAAAATTATCACTGCAAAGTATTTGGCATGTAGTTATAATAGTTGCTGCAAATATAGTAAAACAAGTCAAACTCGAATAAAAAATTATGCGAATAAAATTAAAACAAGAATTTTTGATTTTAATTCGTTTTTAATTTTTAATTTTAATTATATTTTTCCATGTGTTGCTGAAATACATGAATGTATGTATGTATGTATTTGTGCTTTTTAATTTAAGACATTAAAAATAATCCCTTTTCCAACCAAGAGCCTTCTTCTTATGACAGCTTGCGATATGCCTTTTCTTTGCTCTCCTAAAATCTTTCTGTAAAAAAATACTTTTGGCAATTTTATTTGCCGCAAATATCAGTATAATTCATTTACCACGTTATTAATGGTTGGTATGATTTTTGAAAGAAAATAACAAAATGTATTTAAATTGATGTTGCGGTTTACATTATTGGCATTAAGCAGCCACAGCTTACAATCTCCATACTCCATCATTATTCAGACAATAAGCAATTAGTATTAATATGTCTGTGTGGCAAAGAAGAAATTATTTTGCTTCATACGGCGTTGAAATCACACACAATACTATTATTAAGCATTAAATTAGCAGTGTAACGTACTGTATTCTGAAATCATGAAGAAACTTTTACTGATGCCACAATTAAAGTACGAGAACAAGGAGGAAACCACACGCAAGCACACATGCACGTACATGTGTACATATGTATGTATGTGTATTACAGAAGCTGTTAATTTCTTATACCCATGTTTACATACTCTGCGAGTGATGATTAAATTTTGTTAAGCACTGTACACAATTAATCAAGTGCAAATCATTTGCAATTACTATGCACATTACACAACTATTTGCAGATTTTCTTTATTCTGCAATATTAATGTGGTTTTTATATTGTCTGTTTATTTAACCTTTTAACCACAATATTTAAATGTTTAACTTTTTTAAAACTTTTTATGAACCTTCATCATAATTTCCAACAATATTATTTGCACTGTGGTGAAGTTAATAAAAATAAAACTTGTTGCAGTTCTTATATATTGTTTATTTTCAGTAGTCAGTCAACACAAAAGCATTATAATAGACAATTAAGCAGTTAATTGGCAGTGACTTTTTTTTAATATTGAAAGCAAAGTAATAAAAAAATAGTTTTTAAAATATAAATTTTAAGGTTGTGAATATTTATTGAAAAGCAAAACAATTTTGATTGCTTTTATTGTCCCAAATGAAATATTTTATTTTATTTTATTTAAAAAAAAAGTAGTTAATTTTTTTGTATAAAACATGTACGAGTATGTGTATTAGTAGAAATGAAAGTTAAAAATTATCTAATCATTTATTTTCAATCTACATTCGTCACTTTATTGTTTATCTTAGTTCATTGATTAACATAAGCCTTTTATCGCTTCTTGTAACTTTATCTTCGAATGTGTTAATTTATTGTATGTATTTATGTTAATATTCTATAAAAAATTTCTGTCCAGTTTTCAGCTCTTCTGCTTTGTTGTTCATACGCATGAAATTCTATTGTTTCTCGTATTAAGAAAAAATGTCGTCTTTGTCTTTCCTAAAATCCAAAGTTTATGAAAATAATCTCGCATTTGAAAGAATTAAAGAATTTGCATAAATATGTGTATCATCAGTAGAATTTGAAAATAACATGATGAAATTTTAAATAGTTTAGCTAATAACAGTAACCAGAAATGAAATTGAAAAGATAAGCAAATGGCAAATAAACTAATAAAAGATTTGTGACACATTTACATGTCAATAATTACTAATCCATCAAAAAAAAATACGTTATAATAAATACTGGGATTCATAAACGATTGTTAAAGTTAAAGCATTCCTTAAACCGGTTTCCTCATACAAAATGTCAACTTTAAACTAAATTTAACTTTAACGGACGTTTTAATTTTGCCCACAAAACGTTAAACAAAAAATTTCCATAAATTAAATTTGTTTTGAAAATTTTTTTTCTAATTGATAAGTTAAAATTTTTAAACTAAGATCTTTTAAATGAAAAAAAACACCCGTTTGCATTTATGTTTATAAGTGACATTGTTTAATTTTTTAATATAAAACTCTAGCAAATTTTTCTACTAAATTTTTTGAATTATACTTATAGTATAATTATGACAAAATGTCGAATAATAAATTTCTTGAATTTTTTAAATTTCTTCTTTTTTTGCCATAAAACATTATTTTTATTGATTTTTTTTTTTAAATCAACATAAATTTTCATTAATTTTTATGGGACATTTTTAAATTCCAAACAAAATCTCTTATATTGGGTTTTAAAATTAATTAACCTTTTAAATCAATAATGACTTTTTTTATTTATAAAAAAAATGTTGTATAACTTCTTAATAACTTTATTAAAGCAAAAAATAAAACAACAAGACGCAAATAAGCTTTTAAAAAATCATAAAATTCTACAAATATGTACATATATTCATATCGCTCAATTACTTCAATAACGTCATAACTCAAAAAATGGGATTTTTGAAATAATAATAATGCAGAATTAATTCTCATGTCGTTATCCTCTTGAGAAAATTAAAATCCTCTTGAGAGAAAAATTAAAAATTTTCTTTTTCCATTTCAACTCGTTTTCTCTCAAACTAATTTTTTGGAGTTATGATGTTGTTGCAGCAAACAAGTGACATCTATGTATATTTATATGTATACATAAGTACATGCATATTCATAAACTAAAAATTTAAATAAACAATTTCGCAAATTGATCAACCAAAGAAGTTCATAGCAATAACACTTCACGACAGAAAAAAAATAAAAAAAAAAATTTTAAAGTAAAAACTTACATTTTACTAAGGCATTTTAGCCTCTTTTTAATTAATTCAAAGATTATTATATGTGTTCAAAGTCTGTTAAAAATATTTTTTTTTTAATTTTAGCTTCATGTCTACTATTTCTAGCATGATTTATTAATTTGTAAAAAAAAATTTATTTCCATTGCAACTGTTTTAACAATTTTTATTTTTCACTGAACTTTTTAAAATAGCGGAAAACAGAATCTGGCAACACTGATCATATGCAAAAACAAAATACTGCAGAGTTTCTTAGGAGTCGGACCAATATTATTAATCGAATTTTCCATTAAAAATTTTGAAATAGCTGGAAATAAAATCTGGCAACTCTGCTCATATATAAAAGACAAAATACTGCAGAGCTTCTTGGGAATCGATCCGATAGAATTATTTAAAATTCTGATCTAAATTTAAATTGACGCGGTTTATTCGTGTGATCTTGTTATTACAAAAACTTAAGGTGTGTACATAAAATCGCTATGCAAGAGCACAAAAAACATGTGATATATTAGGCTAAATTTTAATAGGCGTACCACCCTAGATTTTGTCATTATAAGAGCCCAGGAATAGGGTGATTTGAATTATATAAAATTCAATATTAAATTTTAATGGGCACAACCACTTTTTTTTGACAGTGAGACCAAAACGGAGCTACAACAGCCTTTCTGCGAAAAAATATTAACAAGTAATAACCATAAAAAATTCAACCGAATTGAGAGCTTCCTTTTTCTTCGTCTCTTAAAAAAATAACTTGTGGAGTAGTGTAATCAATCGGCGTTTATATTTTGAACGACTTAAATATAATTTGAAATCTCTTTCGGTATGTGAATTGTTTTTAACAAATTAGCATAAAAATAAATTAATGTGAAATTTTTGAATTTGCACATATTTGCCTAATAAGCTTAGCACTAAACTCACTTAGAAAAAAGTAATAAGTTCGCTTATAAAAAATATATACATCTGCTGCAACAACTTTATAACTAAAAAAAACTACAGTTTGACAGAACACGAGTTTGAAGTTTACACACAAGTTCATGGAAAAAGAAAATTTTATGTTTTTATGAAAATAATACAGAATATTAATAACGATATGAGAATTAATTTTCCATTATTAACTCAAATATTTCAATTTTTTATATGTGATGTACGTATAGTATTAGTAGAATATCATTCTTTATTTTGAATGTTAATAATCCAGAGTTGTTTATTTATGTGGGTGCAACAACAGTACTGCAAGCAGTTTCCTTTTCCGCCGCTATGTTTACAATGTAAACTTAACATATGCATTAACATACATACATATTTGCGTATGCACATCTTGGCAGTTTTTTTTTCTAAGCTACAAAATTACTCTCACTCACAATAAATCAGTTAATATTCCTGCTTTTGTTTGGCCTTTCACTCAGTTCATAAAAAAACAACAAATATGAAAACAGTTATTTTCACCTTTCACTCAAAAGAAATGTAAACAAAAACACACATGATATATGTACATATATGTATGTACACACGCCATGTTGCTAAAAGAGCAGAATCAAAACACGATAGTTTGACATACTGAGGAAAATCTTTAAGAAAAATTATCAAATGTTTGCGAACCGGTTTTAAAATATTATTGAAAATATTTGTTTTTATATGTACATACGTTTTTATCTCTTATTTTTTTAACTTCTCGCTATAGGAAGTAACTAATTTTAAACCAATTTACGAAAATCAAATTTTTATTATATATCTTATATATATTTGAAATACTGAAGTATATTTATTTGACATAAAGTCTTTATTATTAGTCTTATATATATTATATATCTTATTATAAATCAATGAATATCGATTGATTTTCAAAGACTTATACCGAGTACACATCTGGCATTTCTTGTTTTGTCATTTTGTTCACATTATATTTTTTATATGGAAAGCAATGCCACACAACGAAAAATATCAGAAATGACAAACGTTGCCACTAGTACACACTATTTCGATGTCGCAAAATGCCATAGTGTGTACTCGACATAAGAAAGTGTATCGAATGCCTAAAATTTTACCAAAATCTGTAGCTTAGCGGGAAGTTTCAGGGATGGCCTTGCAAGCCAATTCCCTTATTTATATATTAAGAATTATATTTAAAAAAAATCAAATAAATCATTAAAATTTTATTTATATACATACATACATACATATGTATACATATTGAGCTTCCGAACTTTGTTTTTTGTTATTTCCAATATTTCATATACATTGTGGCAACTAAATATTGGAAATAAAATACAATTGTTCATTCTTTTTAAAGAAAGAAGATCTTAACCTGAATAAATGTAAATATAATTAGAAACAAGAAGATCGAAGGAATTTCAACAATAATATAAATTATTCAAGATAAAAATTTTTTGAATGCGAGTTATTCAAATAAAAACTTTTATTATTCGAATAAATTACACCCTTGTGAAATATTTCAATAATTATTAAAACAAAGAAAAAAACTTTTGATTGAAAACTATTCAGTACGAATGAAGTCATATGAACACAAGCATTTTATTATAATGAAATTTTTTCGAATAAAAGTTTTCGAATAAAAATAGGAGATAAAACTACGTAAATACATATGTATGTATTTGAAAAAAATATTCAAATGAAAACTTTAAATATTTAATTAGTAATTATTATTTCATTACTTAAACGAAAATTCAAAAAGTAGTTAGCACGTTGACTACGAAAACGAAGGTCCTGGGTTCGAGCCGGGTATCAGACAGTCATCAAATGACAACAGCACACATTTTTCTGATGTACATTAGTGTCCCTTTGTATTAGTTGTTGTAGGAAAGTTTATGTGATGAAGTCATAGTCACTGGTCACTGAATTATACCGACTTCAGCAGATACTAATCCTAATGTAACATCAGAGCGCCCTCCTTCGTTGTGTAGCAGAACCATCGGCGAAGTAAAATAACCAATAAAATGGCTACTAATCACAGCTTCAAAAATTTAATACGCCTCATTCAACACCAGAGGCGCTGTAGCAGTGCATTATTAAAAAACGTGCAAAAAGCAGAGTTGTAAAAAGAATGAAGCTTTCCTCTATCTCTTTCTTCATCACCTGTCTTCTCTATCACTATCCCTTTCCTAACGCTGCAGCCACACGTTCAATAAATCGCTTTCAATTTCATCACACATACTGTGTGTCAAAATTCCTTGAAATTGATAGTTGTGACACAAATTGATAGTCAATTTAATTTTTTAAATTCCACCGACGAAGATAAAACTCAAATTTGTAGCTTCAATCAAGGTGTGCTGTGACTAGCTGTTCTAATTGAAAATGAAATTGCCATATAAATGGATAGGTGAATTTGAAAGCAATCTAGTTTTCAATTTAAAAAGTTTGAGTGGGTTAGTAAAAAACGTGTGAGTGTATTTCAAATTGAATCGAATTGAAAGGCAAAAATTGAACGTGTGGCCGCCAAGTAAAGAAGGTAACACTTAGTAATAGTAGTAGGCATTCATTGCCAGAGTGTTACTTCTCTTTAAAAAAAAAATAAAAAATTATATAAAATTTATCGACTAAGAAATTTGGTATTAAGGCCATTATACAAATAAAATTAGCCGAATAAAATTATTGGAATAAAATCTTTCGAATAAATTTGTTCGAATAAAAATTTGGCTTTAAAGCTTTTATACAAATTAAATTATTTGAATAAAATTTTCTAAATAAAATGATCAAGAATAAAATTATTCGAATAAAATCTTTTGAATAAAATTATTCGAATAAAAATACGGCTTTAAAGATATTAAACAAATTAAATTATGTGAATAACATTATCTGAATAAAAGGATCAGAATAAAATTGTTCGAATAAAATCCTTCGAATAAAAATTTGGTATTAAAGCTATTATACAAATAAAAATTATCGAAAAAAATTATTAGAATAAGACTATTGATATTATTCGAATAAAATTATTCGAATAAAATTTTAAAAAATATCAATTTGTAGGTATATTATTTGAGCAAAAACTATACGATTAATAAAACTATACCAATAAAAATTCAAATAAAATTCTTTTTAGTGTGATTTTTTTCTTCATGTAATTTTCCATAATACCAAATAGTTGAGTAAAATTTTATTTATGTATGTATGTGTGTCCATATACATACATACGCATGCAGATACATACATATGTTTACTAAAAGTCTTGGCAATTAATTGCTTTTCTTTTTCATCTTGCATTCTACAAGAAATCATTGAACCAAAACATGTTTTCATGAAATTGCTGAAATTGCATGTGCATAATTTTGATTTTTCTTAAACAAACTGCGCCTATAATTTTATTCTAAATAAAGATCTGTAAATATGTAAAGAAACTATTCATTATGGCTAAAGACAAAATCTTAAGGAGGCGTTGTTATGCTTCTTTCTTTTAAAGTAAACTTGAATGTATTCAAAATGCTCGCAATGAATGGCCAAGTACTTACCTTACACACACGCAGCCAAAGTTGCAGCCTACACAGAAAAAAATATGCACAGGTAAAGAATTATAAATATTAAAAAAAAAAACAAACGAAAACTTCAAAAAATTAAAAAGAACCATAGCTAAAAAAGTCAACTTTGACATCTGCTACACTTGAAAAACTCTCTCAGCTTGTATGTTGCTGCTCAACCTACTCTTTTTTTTAAATGTGCACTAATACTTCTTTTGAAAATATGAAAAGCTAAAATAAAAGTTTTGACATCTGTTTGAGTAAAAATAAACTTTTCTATTTCTTTATAATTCTTGTAAATAAATTGTTTGAAAAAATATCATTAATAACTCGAGCTATTCTTAATCGTTAAAATTTAAGTGCTTTGTTTTTCAAATCATCAATTATTTAATGTTAAGCTTGTCAAGTCTTACTTAAGTCCCTTTTCCCCAATCTAAATTCTCAAACTGGCATTTTTGTTTTTTTTTTAAGTACATACATGCATATGTATGTACATTTCTGTGGGTTGGCCTGTAATTAATTGTCGGATATTTTAAAAAAATTATAAATTGTAAATCTCTGTACTAAGCAATTATCTGCAAATGCACGAAACACGAAAATGTATTACATAAATTCCTAAGGTGATGTATTTTTCTTCCGACGGGGTTTTTTTAATTTGGAACGATTTTCCCTTTTCGTTCCAAATTAAAAATTAAAGGTCTACTTAGGAGCGAAATGTGGGCTTTATATGTGATTGGAGAGCATAAGTGGCCTTATTCTCAAAACGCGAAAACTGAATAAAAAATCTGGATACTACAAATGCGAGGCCGGTTCCAAAATTGTCTTCATTACTCAACATAATTTCCTTTTAGCTTGATACACTTCTCTTAAGGCCGTGATACACTATCATACAAAGTCGTGCGATCTACGAAAAAATACAACCCTGGTATGATGGAGTGAGTTTATTGTGTAGTTTCCACAATGTAAGCAAGCGACTTGTCTAGAAAAAAATATATGAAAAGCACTCAAATATTTGAGTGATTCCTATACAAATTTTCTAGACAAGTCGCTTGCTTGCATTATGGAAACTACACATATGAAAATTTTCAAAAGACAATAACAATTCATCACACCAGGGTTGTACTTTTTCGTAGATCGCACGACTTTGTATGATAGTGAGTCATGGCCTTTAGCGGTATTCAATAGCTTCAATACCCTGTTTATACAAAAAACTGTCTAGCTCCTCAAAATAACCATCAACCGTAGACTACATCTCTTCATTGTTGGCAAATCTTTTACCACCGAATAATTTTTTATAATTTTTTTATAGAAAATAATCCAAGGGTGCTAAATTTGATGAATTAGTTGCGTTTTGAAGCAATTCATTGATTTTGGCCATCGAAATGACGAAGTTTTTATCTTTGGCGTTTGTTTCTTTTTGGCGAGTTTTTGGCGTTTTTTTTTAATATTCCCCTTATTGTGAATGGCATCGTCGACGTCACATCAAGACGACAGTAAAAATTGTCACTTATCTACTCTTTGTCGACAACTATTGACTACTATTAACATGCTCCATCAATTTACAAAGCCTTAGAGATTAGTCAGAGATTGTCATTAAAGCCAATTGTTCGAGATAAAGAGTAGCCAAGTGACAATGTTTACTGTCGTCTTGATGTGACGTCGCCGACGCCATTCACAAAAAGGAAGATTGAGTTTTATTATAGTTATGGCGTTTTTTTAACTTTAGTGAGTTTTTTTTATTTTTTTTTGGTTTTTGGCATTTTTTTTTTTTTTTGCAATACATATTTTTTGTTTTGGCAATTTTTTAGTTTTTTGGCTACCTTTTGGTGATTTCTTCTTCCATTTTAGCGATTTATTATATTTTTGGTCATCTTTTTCATTTAAGCGCTTTTTTCATTTTGAGGAATTTTTGTTTCGTTCTTTTTTAATTTTGGGTTTGCAAAATACATCAAATTGTCAAAATTATATTAACTGATAGAATACCCTTTAATATATATAATTTCATGTATGTATATTAGGTTAGGATTTCAACATTTTTCATTGCTCTATTTAGAACACCCTTTAGTTTTTATAGTGTCATATATTTTTCTTGTTGTAGCGGTCAAAGTTTTACATATTCTGTGAAAATTTCAGATCCATAGCTCTTACGGTTCTCGTTAAAACAGCCGGTGACAAACAGACAGACGGATGGACATCGTAGCGAAAACAATAGCCTTCCTTTTCACCTTTGGTGTACGGAACCCTAAAAATTTAATTCTAAAAAATTAGAGTAAATGATGAAGTATGCTTAAAAATTTACTACCTATTGCAGCTGTCTGGTGAACACTTCAGTTCATTGGCAGCAATATTTTTTTAGTCGTAAACAATGGAGAAGACTCTTCCAGAATATAATCTAGCTCGCCTATAATATTGATTGAACTGAGACCTTTCAAATGAAAGTTTTCAATAACATAATTGCGACCAATTTTTTATTTTTTTTATTTTTACAAATTCCTTGAGATCGTTTATTTGGCATGGCTCGCAAAAACTATACTAAACAAAGTGGCGCCTTGAAACTTAAAGAATTTTTTAAAATATTTTTTTTTAAACTACTACCGCCATCTATACGTTAAATCGGCTAGTTTTGGGACCGCCCTCGTACCATTTATATGTAACCCAAAGCAAAAGATAAATTTAAAAAATGGTTTTTCATTCAATTGTCTGATATTTATATAATAAAAATTATAAATAAAACCCGAAAAATAAAAAATAAACTATTATTTATAATTATGTATTTTTTAAAGTTTATTTACAGCTACAATTTCTTGGATTGTATAAGTACATTCAGGGTTGCATATTAAGGTAAGTGGCAGCTTACATATTTATTAAAAAATATTTTATTATTACTAATGTCAAATAACTTTTTATAAATTCAAGTCAGTCTTTTTTTGTCTCAAAATATATACATATCATTCATTACCTTAATATAGAAAGGCCCTCATTATTTTTTTGAAATCGAAAATGCAAAAATAATGAGCTGGGACCTTTCTACATTGAGGTAACGATATGTGTATATTTACACAGATAAATATAATGGCGCATAACCATAGTCAAAACAAAGTGTACTTTTAAGTATTTAAAACCAGTATTACCAGTATATTATTACCATACAAAATACTGGTTTTAAATTCTTAAAGTATACTTTGTTTTGACTATGGTTATGCGCCAATATATATGTTAAAATATTTCCCTCATTTATGTGAATTTAACGTTGTCTGTTGCTTCTTTTTTCGTTTTCTTTCCTGTTTTTAATTCTCTTACTGTCCTTTCATCCCGTTCTACCATAAACTCTTAAAAAGTCACGTTTCAAAAGTCATCGTATAAATACCGTTTTAGCTCCTTGTTTAACGTCCCTGTTTTTGTTATATTCATGTCTCTCACTGTCAACTTAACAGGATTTTCTGTAAGATTTAAAGAACTGCTATACAATGGATTTTTAAATGAGTTTGTAATGATTAAATGTGCAGATGAGTTGCTTGAACAGCAACGAAATGCATCTAGATTTTTTTTCGTTATTAGCGTATGAAATTCCAGACGTTTTTATTTACAGCTCTTACAAAAATTTTCGTTGTAAGTAAAAATTCTCTCTAATAAAAGTTCACTATAAGTGTACTAATTTTTATGAAATATTAATACAAAAATCTTTAGACCGTAGACGGGCTTGTTTAAACACGCGATAATTTTTTATAGTCAGTGTTCGTTATAACCGAACTCCACTGTAGAAACATTAAAGGCTGTTACACATATGTATGTATGTACGTATTAGTAAAGTTTTTTTTTTTTGAAAGCAAGATTTTAAAAAATTAACGGCCTGGCCCACGATGTCGAAAAGAAAGTTTCTTTCGCTTACTTACATTGAAAACAACAACAAATTCTCTTATTTTGTTTTTGTTTTCAATATAAGTAACCGAAAGAAACTTTCTTGTCGACATCGTGGGCCAGGCGTAAATTTTGATGAAATTATGGAGATTTAAGATCTAATATGGAAATATCTTATGAGTGAAACTACAGGGGCAAATTACGGCATTAGATAGCGAACAAATTTGCACACAATTTTAATTGATCGATTTCGAATGCAATAATTTTCCGCCAGATCAAAATCGATAGGAGATGGAAAATATTGACATCGAAGATTTTAGAATTGTAAAAACTAAATTTTGAATCAGCGCAGGTTTTGAAAGATTAAATCTCAAAAAAAAAAAAACCATTTGAAATCTTCCTTCTCCAAATAAGGATATTTTTGGGAGTAATGCTGACACATACATTCATACATATGTACATAATTATGTTATTTTGGCTCTATAAAAAGAAAAGCAAAGTCAAAACGAGTAACAGAATTTGGCGTATATTATATGGCGAATATTTTCGTAGAACATTTTAACCCATTTTTTATCAAAACGGTGACCCATTTTTCCGAAAGATTAAGAATACGGAGAACAGCTGCAGATTTAAAATTTGTTAATCTAATTTTTGAACTTTTTAAAATTTCATTATTTTATTTTGAATATTTGAGTAGAACACTTTAATCCACGATAGGCCCCTTCTGAGAAATAAACTAAACAGACCCGTACGGAAAATAGTCAGAGGATTATAAAATGCGCCATGGAAAGCAACCTCGAAAGCTAACACATCAAAGTGCTGAATACATCCTATGTCTCAAATGCAAGGTTTTCAATTATTTCTATGCTGATTCTCCATAATATTGTGCAAAATGGGTGAGCAATTTCAAGCCCTCTTTTTACAATAAGTTCAGACATAAACTTCCAAAACGCCGTTAACTATCGTTATATACATATTTGTTTGGTTTAATCAGTTGTTATTATTAGATTATTGTTATATTTTTTCTGTCTTGTGCAGTATTAAGGACAGAATATTAGAATATTTTTAAGGTAAAACAAATTGTTTATAATTTGAGAAATTCAAGTTAGTAAACTTGGCAAAGAATTTTGCTTGCTGACTACTGTTTTTTTTCTAAAAATCATTTTTAACGATTTCTTAAAACTTGTTACTCCTTTTACTTTAAATGTATTGGGCTGCTTTATTAAGTAAACGTCATGTTGGAATTACTTATTTGATATCTTATTTAAGCTTTTTATTATCCTCTTCATACTATACGAGTACATTTAAAAAAAGGACCACCTCTAAAGCATTTTAGTTTAAAATTTCATTTAACAATCAGCCACGTTGTAGCTAGTAAAGCGAAACAAAAAAAGCTAAAACAAAACTTGACATTCTAAAGTTTTGTTAAAGATTCCTGGTTGATAACCTACTCTTACAAACATTCAAGAGAAACAACTTTAGCAAAAAAAATGTGTACCTACATACATACATACATACATACATACATACATACATATGTAGTATGTGTGTATGTCTGCACAAAATCAGAAACTTTAAGCAAAACAAAAACAATTTTTTTTACTGCATATCCTCCAACTCGATTTAAAAATGAACTTAAGCAAAAAGAAAAAAAATCTGACTGGCAGCCAGCCGCCATCCCAGGCACAGCTACAGCCGCAGCCACACAACAGGAAAAATAAGTTGCTTACACGTTGAAAATCATGCATGCCCTTGTTTTAAATGTTTTATTTGTTTGCATTTTGTATTTAAGCTTTAAATTTGAAAGCATGCAACATACGCTAAATATTTCTGTAAAACAAACAAGTTCAATTACAAACATACATTTACCCATATTGCACACATGTTGTCTAACAGTAAGCGCTTTTTGCGCTGGATACAAGTTTTTTTTTAATCCAGAAAGCGCATTTCTTCTTTTAAGAATCTTTTAGAAAAAAGGGCTGTATTGACGAAAGAGACCAAATTGTGAAATATAAATTTTCACTGCAAGTAAAAGTTGCCAGATCTGGCAACTCTATTAACATATGTGCTCACTTTAGTTGGCCATTTTATTATGAAGAGCTTAAGTGCAGAATAAACAAGGCCTGTATTTTTCACTTCCCGCTATAGGAAATTACTGATTTTATCGAAATTTTCCCAAATCGAGTTTTGATCATATTTCGATGTTTTGAAGTCCTTAGAGTCTATTTTGACTACGAGTATTTTCGCGATTGTGTCCGCAGGGATCAAATTCAAATTATAATTTTTCTTAAAACAAGTTAAAAATATCATTGCATGCCTCTTCTTCAATACAACCCTGATGCTATATTTATTATTATTTTTTTTTCTTGTTTGTTTTCTATTCAAATGCCAATTTGCATTGCCATGACAACTATGCACATGCTCTCATATATAGAAGACAATGTTATGAATCATACGCGTACTATTTCTTGCACCCACATACATGCATACTTACATACATACTGGTATTTTCAAACAAATTAATTTATATATATTTTTTTTATTGCACTCGTAAATTTTTTACATGCATGTACACATACTACAGTAGTTTCCACTTAGTTGATTTACACGCTTGATCCCAAAAATCATGCAATGAAAAGAAGAGTGTCCCTTGGCTTGTTAGACTAGTAGTCGAAGGTTCGTATGTTCGATTCTTACCTTAGAATCTGGGTGTTTCTGCAGACAAGCCAAAGTGGTTTCGCAATTTGTGTTTAAAAAAAAAAATATATATATAAGTACATATATGAAATATAGAGGAAAGTCTGTCTCTTGAGTAGAAAATTTATGTGAAAAGAAAAAATTTTTAAAATAAACCCCAATTCCTAAAATCGAACACAAAAAATTCGATTGTCAGCGGAAAAATTTGCTAAAATTACATGTTTAGTAGTATTTGCACATATACATATATTAATTTAAAGGAGAAAGTAATCTGCTGAACATAATTAGTGAAATTATTCGAATAAAATTATTGGAAAAAAATTTATTCGAAAAAGAGTTTTAAAGTAATATTGTAAAGAAGTTAAGTTATTTTAATTAAATTGTTCGAATATAAATTGCTACAGTTACAATACAATACAATATGTATGCTGATAATATTAATTGTAGTGAAATTAGTCGAATAATGTTTTTAGAATAAAATAAAATATAAAGTAATAGTCTAAGGGACATTTTCACAACGATACAAAAGTAAACTTTAAGAATTTAAAACCAGTATTTTGTATTGAAATGCTAGTTTTAAAACTCTTAAAGTATACTTTTATTCGTTGTGAAAATGGCCCTAAGAGTCTATTTCACCAACTTATTTAAATATCAATTCTTTAAAAGTCATTTTTCCATACAAAAATTAAAGAAAATCTTCATTTGAATATGAATTAATATTTAAATAGAAATGGTGAAATAGGCTCTAAAAAAGTCAAATTACTTTCGAATAATATTTTTAAAGTAAAATTATTAAAAAAGAATATTCGAAAACAATATTCTGAAAAAACTTTTAAAATAAAATTATAAAGTAACAGCAGTCAAATTATTCGAATCAAACTGTGTGTATACTTCAGCTTATTTATTAGATTATTTAAAAAAAAATTTTTTTTAAATATTCCAAAGAAATTATTAAAATAAAATTGTAAAGTAATATTTTAAAGCAGTTACATTATTCGAATGAAATTAACTCCATCAGTTTGTTTATTTGAGCAATATTTTCTAAACAAATTTCAAGCAAAGAATATAATTGGAATAAAAATTATTCAAGCAAATATTATACGAATAATTTGACTAATTAAACTCGCTAAAAATATAAGAAAAAAATTATTCGAATAAAAATTATTCGAATAATTTGTCTAAAAATTTGTCAAATAAATAGTACTGAACAAAAATGCAATAAAAAATTAAACTCACCAAAAATATAAAAAAATAAATTAATTAGCTAAAGAAGGTAAAGGTAACTATTTACTATAACTTATAATTTGGCCAAATAAACATGAAATTATTCGAATAAAAATTTTATTTAAATATGTATATAGCAGTGTTTTTGAGATATATAATTTTTTATAAAATATTATTGAAACGAGAGTCTAACATAAGTTTTATAGTAGATGCATGTGTACATGTAAAGAGAGCAACAGAAATAATTTAATTGCCACGTGTCACATGTCACATGCGACTGTGATTAATTAAAAAAAACACATATATATATAAATGTTTTTTGAGTAAATTCAAACATGTTTTAAAGAGACATCAGTGCACAACATTCTAAAATTAGTCGCATTAAAATATTGCTTGAGATTTCGCTGAAATCAGCGTTTTAATCGTTGGCCGCGAAAACTACTTCTGTCACATTCGAAACATTGCTCCAAATCAAACTAAGCACCATCTATTTGGCTAATTTGGAGCTGTAACTTATGCTTGTTGTCAAAATATGAAAGTCTGTAAAAATTCACGTTGTTTTTTCTTTGACATTGCAGGTGTTGCAATTCGCCTTTTAAACAAACAAAATTCCCAAATGTGTTTTTTAGTGCTGTATTGTTTCAGGGATCCATATACGTTGTTTTATTGTATCATGATCTTTTAGTTGTGTTAATAACGATCGTGAATTTTTAAAAAAGTCAATTAAGCGGAAATTACTGTATGTAGGTATTTATTTTATTTTTACTAAATATGCATTTTCTTTCAAAAAAATAAATATGTTATTGTATTTATTTTAACTACATACTCGTATCATCATACTTCATTAATTTTGCTTTGTCTGTTTAGCATTTCCTTGTAAATTGGTAGCTGCTGTTTTAGAGTTGTTAACAAACTTAAACATTGTGTTTATCTTTCCTTAATGTTGTTGCCGTTTTTGTTGATAAAAAGCTCGTTGTTACTTAAAACATGCCTAGGAGCTTTATTAGTTTTTCTTGCTACTATATTTTCTTCTTTATTTATTTTTATTGTATGTATTTTTTTCGTAAGTGTCCATAAAAACACTTGTTGTACTTGAAAAAAATGCAACTCTAACTGCATACACACATACATACGTACATACATACATATGTTTGCACTAAATAGCCACATACTGCCTGGCATCAGCACACAACTTTGAGGTATATGTTGCTCTCAAAATTCCTCCCAGCACTCTTCTGACTAAGAACAATAACGTAAGCAATGTTGCCGTAGTTTGCCGCGTATCACCACAGCCAAAGAATTTATTATGCATACGATATTATTTTCTATTACATTTTTTCTTATATAAAAGTTGACTGTGCCTGTCACAATACGCTTCTCATGCATAAAAGTAGACTGTGGCTTTCACATCACACTTTTTAACTTCCCGCTATAGGAAGTTACTGACTTCACCAATTTTCGAAAATCGAGTTTTCATCATATTTCACCTTTTTGAGGTCCTGGGGGCCATTCTGACTATTTCTACATTGATGTCCAGATTGATGTGTGTGTGTGTGTGTGTGTGTATCTGAAATTAACATTTATAAGAACCCACTTGACCTCAGATTGGAATTAGATAAATGCTCACTAAAGCGAAGATATTTCGAAACAAAATTGTTCCATATTTGTTCACAAACCAAAAAAAAAAACGAATTCATTCGAGAAACTATCGGGAGAAGTTTTCTCTCTCGATAGTTTCTCGAATGTGTGACGATAGCCTAGTGGATGTGTGTTAGTCTGTTAGCCTATAGTTATAGTGTAAGTTAAAGAATTAAAAAATACTGATTAAAAAATTACTTTTTCTGCTGCCTTTTTGCGATATCGAAATTAGTTCGATATTGGCTTATTCGCTAACAAACCTTCGAAATCAAATCATTTTTGATACAAAACTGAGCGACAGGTAAACTTTTTTCGATTCATTTTTGAGCGTCATTCTCAATGGTTTTTACGATAAATGTGCGAAATACATATATTCGAAATATATATCATTAACGAAAGTCTTGGTTAAGTGGGAAAAAACATGAGCATTTTTCAAACTTTGGAAACGTTGAGCACTGCCTTCTCTGGGGTGCAATTCATTTTAAAACTAGAAGGACATATGATACATACGATGTCGTGGACTTATATTTTTATTAGTTCAAAAAAAGGATGTGGTTAGTGATCGAAAAAATATACTAATTCAACTAATTGAACACTTCTTGAACTACCCGAATCCAACTTTCCAGCTTTTCCAGAGTTTTAAGTTTGTGGAATGACGATAAAAATGAAGCTTGTGTGTGTGTTTATGTAAATGTCATGGAGTTTTATCAAAGGTGGCGTCATACCTCTATCGGTTACAATATTTTTTTTTACTTAAGTTTTCAGTACACAAGAGTTTTTTTTTAACAACATGGCACGCGGCACAATGAATGTTTGTTGCTTTTTACTCAAGATCATTGCCATTTTTGGTGATTAGATTTTGTGGTTATTTTTTTGCATGCAAGTGTTGTGTGTGTATGTGTTTGTGACTAAAGAAACATCTTTACAAAAGTAAACAATGTTCTCTAGAAACTTGTTTAATTCAGTGTTGCCGCCTTTTAATAACAGCACATCATATTGTGTGTGATTTCAATTTGAAAGTTTTTCAAAATTTTTTAAACTAATGAAACAAATTATTTCTAAGCAAATAAAAGCTCTTCCAATAGGGGCCATATTGTTACAATTTATAAAAAATTTTTTATTATCAAAATGAATGTTCTGTATGGGGCGATTCGTTTATTTTGCGGCCGCCAGAATCATCCTTTCGTGAGGACTATTCGCAGTGTGGTGAGTGGATTTGAGACCACTTCTTCAGCACACAATCGCACAGTGGGATGGCTTCATACATTTTTGTAGAAAAACTATAAGCTCCTAGATCACTGAAAGTTGGCGCCGAGCGTTATATTGACTAAATTAAGAAATAAATGAAATTTCATCACAAGAACTCTTCGAAGAATTTTTTAATTACACGTGACGAAAGAGAAAATGAATTATTTCAAATAATTCATTATTTTCTCAAACCTAAGAAAATCAATAACTTTTATTATGACTTAAAAATATTTTCAAATATAAAAAGGAAAGGTCATTAAATGCACAAAAATGCTTAAATTCCATACCAACTTTCAAATTGTTTCAATGCAAAACGAAGTCAGCTAAATATTTTATTTTTATTTATAGTTTTTTTTTCATTGCACTTTTTATGTCTTCCCAGCTAACCGAACCGCATTCCTGATGAGGAGTTTTTTTTGTTAAGCTGGATTTTGTCTTCTTTTCCCCTGCCACTCACTCATGCACTTTGTTGCTGCCTGCTGCTTAATGGCAAAAGAAAGGCCTCCAAATGAAGAAAGAACTTCTCGTTTGATAATGTTTGCAGTTTGTTTGTCTTTTGTTTTTCAAACTGCAAACTAAATTTGTTGCACATTCAGTTTAAAAAAAGTGATTGGTTTTTTTTTTCTTTATTTTGTTAAAGATAAGTATATTCAAGTTTAAGTTAAGTTCTGTGAGCATAGCTCCTCACAATGTTTTGCTAATAAAATTTTGTTTAATTGTAGCAAAATGTAAAGCACTAAATAAATAACATTTTGGGTACTCGGTTACTTAATTACAATTCTTAAAAAAACATTAGTAGTCATTAATTTGATTCTTTGGTTGTTAATATTATTTTAATTTTTAATTTATGAAGGCAAATAAAAGAATCGGGTACCCGGTACTCACCATAACTTTTGGTATTCCCTCGCGGTCCATCCAAAAATTTCCTTAAATTGAGCATAGTCTGCAGAAACTTATTCGTAAATTATTATAGACTTGTACATCTGCATAATAGTTAACTACAACTAATCGATTACTTGAAAGATCAGTTTTTTAATATGAGTTAAAGAAGTAACCTATAACAATTATTTTTAAATTATATGGTAATCAGTAACAGCAAATTAATATTTGTTAATTTCTTAATAATTTTAGCTATTCCTGGTAGCTTAGCTTATAACTTTTGGGTTAAATCAATCGGTTACTCGCAAGGCTAAAATTTTTTATTCAATTTTGTAATTGCCAGGCCTAATCTTTTAACTACTTATTATCAGCATGAAAAGGAATATACTTCGTTTTTGTCAAAAACATAAATATTTATGGGTATCCGGTACCCACCCACATTCAGGCCGTTAACTGGAAACTTGTTTTTTATTATATTCTGAATTTAACTGGTAACAATATTATCAAACTAACTTTTTTTTCAATGAAATTAATTTTTTTTCTTTTTGTCTTGTGATTTGTATGTTAAATCAAACGGTTACTCGTTTTTTTTTATATTTTAATGGTATTATTTTTAACTGTAATTGTGTAAATAACTGCTATAGCCTTTTAAAAGCAAATATGTATTTAATTTTTTTGTAATAACATACGTTATTATTTACCATGGGTACTCGGGTATCAGGTACCCACATACTGAGCAGTTACTTGAAATTTATTTTATTATATTCGGAATTTAAAATTAATTAATGCAAACCCCAACTTAAAAATTAGTTCTTGTGAAACGGGTAATCGCTAATTTAGGCGGGTAACCGGTACCAAACTTTTTTAAAACTAATTTTTTTCCACCAAATAAATTTTTGGTTAAGTTCTTAGTAATTCTTACATAATCTTTAAAGCGTGTCTAACAAGTTTTGTCTTAAATCAATCGGTTACTCGTAAATAAATATCTTTTTTTCGCATGGCTGGTGTCTTAATTATCTCCATAACCTTATAAGAGCATAGATTTTATTTTTGTGAATCCCATTTGTTTTTATCCTTCACTGGAACCGAAATTTAATTGTGGCAGTTTATCGGGCAATCGATTACTGGAATTGTCTTAGTAGTAATTTTTAAAATTAATACTTGGGTGATTTTTCCCATGCACTCAATTACCCGTTACTCCTATTTCATTTACACTACTTATTAGTCTTTTGCTGGAATGTTAAACATTGTTGAAGAAAAACAAAGAAAAGAAAAAACTTATCCCTGGAATCAAAATAAATAACAAGAAATCGCATTCGTTCAATAACTTTTAGGCTTGACTTTCCATATTATGAGGAGAATATCTTATAGCTTGAGCTTTAATTCTGTGTTTTCAGTGTATATTGAAGTTGTTTGAATTGCAGTTTTATTTTCTTATGTTTTTTTTTTTTGCTGTTGCCTGTGATAAATCGAACTTGTTTTGGCAGATGTTTGTTGGCCAATTTTAAAAAACAAAAATAAACAGTCGAAAGTCAAGAAATTAAATTGGTTTTTTAAAGTTATTTTTCTGATGTCTTTCCATTTACATTTTTATTTGTATTCAGGGGTTTTGCCAGCCAGAAAACAAGAAACATGGAATTTATTTAATTTGTAAAACATTGCAGACGAATTAAGAAGACCATTGAAAGGGGAACTTTATAGTATGAAAGCAGCAGAAACGTGTAAATATGTTTCAGACTCATACATAAATGATACTAAACAATTTCTAAAATTTTGTTTCTCTTTTAAATTTTGCACTACAATTACAAATTGTATTATAGCTTAATTCAACGAGCGTAAAACAGGCCAAAAAAGCCTTTGCTGGGAATTGAACTAGTGACTTCCACAGACTGCTAGAGCAACAAGTAGTAGATCTGAAGGACTTCCGTTTTATTAACATGCAAATAAAATTTTAAATTTGTGGAATCATAGCAAAGAATCAAAACTATAAACATTTCCCAGGCCATCCAAATTTATTAAATTCTGCTAGAAATAAGAAATTTTTCTTTTAAAGGATTTTTTAAAAGCTCGTTGCGTGAGTTAAGCTTTAACCACTAAAAGCTTTTTGTCTTGTAACGTGCTTAGAAAGCATTTGAAACATTTCCTTTAAAAGCAGTTGCTTTTCTATGTATACTTTAATTTTCATTCAATTATAATGGTAACATCTATTGATTCAATCATTAAAATTTTACAGAAAAAAATGAAAGCTTTTTAAACAATAGAGCTCCTTCCTGAAAAAGGGACAAGAAAGCTCTTTTAAAATGCTGGTTGAAAAATCTTCCCTCGTTCGCATCTTGAAGAAAAAACTGAAATTGTCCTATAAACCAAGTTTAGCAAAAACAAAAAAAGTACCAAAAGTACAAATTTTTACCCATTTTACCCTCTAAAAATTTTCATCCAAATATGTACATTAAGCTATTTTCGCCTTAAACTAAAAGAAAATAACAAACTTTCACATTTATAATATTAGCATAATTATTGGCCACTAATGGGTTAATTCATATTAGATTTTTTTTCTCAAGAATCTTTTTTATTCGGTTACCAAAAATATGCAGCTAATTCGAATTTTTAAAATGTTTAAGTAGGATGCAGGCCCATAATGGGTTAAACCGTGTCATTTTCGCGGTAAAGAGTATCCAAACATACAAACTTTCAAATTTATAATAAATATTAGTAGGATATTATTATACATATTATAAAATTCTAAATACAGCCAAAAATTAGTTTAGTTTGAAAGAAAGAATTATAAACTTTAATTAACCCTAGAAGATATATTTAGTTTTGATTTATTTCTGGAGTTTGAGTTAAATTTTGAGCTTTAATGTCTTCTGAGACTTATAATAGAAATGTGTGAAAAGTATATTTTTTTTTTAATCCATTATATTCTAATTTAAGGGTATTTCTTGAACTCGCATTTTAAGTAAGAGGCCAAAAAATCGTAGAACACATTTTTAGCTTTGCTTTATTTCTGGAGTTTAAGTTAAATTTTGTCTTCAGAGACTTATAATAGAAATTTATGGGAAGTATTTTTGTAGAACATTTTAACCCATTATATTCCCATTTAATTCACTTCTTTTCAACAGAGGTGCCAAAAAGACCCACACGGAAAAGAGTTAGAGGGTTAAAGTGTTTCACAAAAAACGTTTCTCTCAGTATTTTGCATAAAAGTGCTGAACATGTACCATCTCTAAAATGTAATTTTGAATAGGTACGAAATTAACCCTTAAACGTTTTTCCATGGGGTGGACTTATTTCTTATGTTTCAGATAATCTTTGAGGTTTTCTGCATTCAGAAATTTATTTTAGAATCCGTGGCAAATAATTTTGTAAATTTTTAACCCCTTTTTAAGAAAGGGACTGAAAGGACCCATAATAATAAAAAAAGATTTAGAGGGTTAAAGTGTCCCACAAAAATAATGCTCATAGAATTTTGCATAAAAAGTGTGTATGTATGTACTGCACCTAAAATGTATGCAAGTTTGAATAAGTACGAAATTAACCCTTAAACGGATTTCCGCGTGGGACTTACAACCATTCTTTTATAATAGATTCTGACATCGACTTTCAATTATCTGTTTTGCAATATTTTTGATTTATAAAAGTTTTATGAAACAGATTTTTCCATAAAAAATTTGTTTTATGAAGCCTTTAGAAAACAGATTTATTTCTATGAATAATGCAGTTAAAACTTTTTGAAGACTTTTAAAACCCTTCCAGCATATTTTCTTCTATTCGTGTCTTAACAAAAACAGTTATATAATTTTTCCAGTTTTTATTCTGTTTTTTTTTTTGTTACTCTGATGTTTATTGTGTTTAATAATTTAAAATGACGAGTTGTTAATGACTGTTCAATATGGCCAGACAAAGTCTTACTGTAGCTGTATGATGATGCAGTTGCTCCGATAGATAGACAAAAGGACGGACGGACTTACAAGAAAATATTAAATGTGTAATGACAAGAGCAACAACAGCAGCAGCAGCAGCCACAGCTTGCTGTAATATTTGCAAATATTGTTAAAAAAGAAAAATATTTAACAACAAGAAAATAAAAATTATTAAGAACCAAGGTGGTAACATGAATTTTAATTCATCGGACGGCAGCAACTAGATGTATGAAAAAAAAGTTGCAACTCTTACATAAAATACACTTGGGAAAATCTACAACAATTATCTTACTTGATACGAAGTAGTTTGATGGGTATATTGAAGCAATATTTATAAAGTTTAACAATTCACATGTTCAATTTGCACTGAAGAATATGTATATGAGGGTGGATCATTAACTCAGTGTCTTTTGGCATTTCCCGCCTCTTAATTGAAATGTCAGCACTGCTCCTCTCAATAGGCAACTGTCAATTGACTCTCCTGTCTAAATTTGAACAAGCTGCATCATTTAGTTTGCGTTTGACAGCCGTTGATAGATAATACAGTACCGCGCGTTTTGAGAAGAAAATGGAAAAAAGTCAATTTCGTGTGCTCATTAAGCATTTTTTTTTTTTTAAGAAAAAAAAACTATTACTCAAACCAAGGCTAAGCTTGATAAATACTATGGGGACTCTTCACCACCAATTTCATTCGTAAAAGAGTGGTTTGCTTCATTTCGTTACGCCCATACAAGCCGAACTTTCTGGAGGCTCATTTGAGGTTTCTACATTACAAAAAATTGGAATTGGCATGGTATGAATTTAGCCGATCGGAGATTGTGGAAGCCACAGGCATCTCACGTGTTTCAGTGGTTTCAATTTTGAATGATCAAGTGGGTATGAGAAAGCTTTTCGCAAAATGGATGCAGCGTTTGCTCACAATCGACCACAAAGGCATTTGCAGTTTCCGTGGCAAAAATCCATGAATTGGGCTACGAATTGCTCCCTCATCCGCTCTTTTCTCCAGATTTAGCACCGACTGACTATTTCTTCTTCTCATACTTGAAGAAAGGTTGGACTAAGTGTATAAAACTCAAAGGAGAAAAATAAAATAAGTATTTATATAAAAACCTGTATTTGTTCAAAAAGTCACTGAGTTAATAACCCACCCTCGTATAAAGCTGAAATTTGCATTAACTGACACCACACACGGTGCACCAAATACGAGAACGCTGATGGTGAAGGTGTGGCGGCCGTCGAATTCAGAATATTCCTTAAAAAATCATCACAAGTAAATTGGCTTCCTAAAAATTCTAACTTGAGTAAAAAAAGTTTAAAATGATTGCAAGAAAAATTTTCAAGTTAAATTCTTTTTTTACAAAAACTATGAAATTTGAAGAGTTTTACTAAGAAATATGAAAACCAAAGAAAGAAACGATTTATTTAACAATTGCTCAACGTTCAATTATGGCAGGGGAGCCAAAATAAATTTATGTACAAGGGTATCGCCTCTGCATCGGAATGGAAAATCATGAAACCCTTGCATTTTTGTTATGGGGTGCGTTTAGATTTTTTATTCATACGAACAAGTATTTTTGTAGAACATTTTAACCCTTCAACTCTTCCCAGTAGGGCTCTTTTTTGCAACTTATTGAAAAGAGGGCCAAAAGGTGCCCTTAAACGAGGACACAACAGTTCTACAAAAATATTTGCTAAGAAATTCGGTTATAAGTCTCTCTCTTGAAAATAAAACCATAAATGAGTCGAAACTCAATGTCTGGGGTTAAGACTTATTTATGATATATTTTTTTATTGACAAATACTTTTGAGGAAGATTTTAATATTTTATACTCCCCCTTTAAATGGGAGTGCTTTCACTTTGAGTTTTTTTTTCATTCTGATAAAAATTTCTTTCAGTGTTTAAATGTTTTTTTTTGCTTATTTTTCTCTTGCAGTGTTATGACTTTCATTGCTTGTTGGCAATAAGTAGTTTAAAAATTTGTTGCTGTTGTTTTGTGGCACCAATATATAAATATGCTGTTGTTGTAAGCAATTGGTAGCAAAGTACGTTTGAAAAATAAAAACAAAATAAAAAAACGAGAGGAAAATTTTTGTATTTATATAGCAGCTGTTTGCAATTCTTTAAATAAGATTTGCAATAATTCGTTTTTTTTTTGCGCAGACATAAAAATTGATGAAGTGCTGCTGAAGCAGCCGCGTACGCGAAATCATCCACATCAACGTTTGTCGTCATGATCGTCACTGAAGTCAGCAGCAGCCAGCAGCAACATCATTATGGCCGTCCTCATCATCAACATTTTAAAGCAACTCGCATCATCCTTCCTCATCATTATTATTTTTAAACTTGCAACAGTGTAAAGAGTAACACGGATTTGTTGCTTTATTTTTATTTTGTCTTTTTTTAAATTTTTTTTTTTGCTTCCAAATCAACTGGCTGACTTTGGTATGATGATGTTTTATACCTGTTGCTTCTCCATAGAGGCGTCACAAAGACCATGTTTAATAATGATTTTCGCCTGCCTGCTGCCTGGACTGTTTGTTGGCTCTGATGTTGTGGCATGTTCTTGTTCAGAGTTTGTAATGCGAGTTTGCTTAAAGTCAATGCCACTTGTTATTGTGGAATTCTGCTTGTTTGAAAAACCAATCCAGTTTATGCAGGCAAAACAAGCACAACAACATCAGCAACCAAAAGAAAAAAGGAATCATCAATTCGTTTCTCTTTCTTTTTTTTAAATTTTATTGCTTGCCGTCAGTCATCGTTGCTCATGGTTCCTTATTAAATTTAAACTAAAGCTTAAAAGACTGTTTGAAAGCGTCCTTTATTTGTGACTGCAGACTTTCTAAAACTCGGCGTAAAATGACTGACTGGTTTCTAATTTAAGTCGTCCTGTGCTATGCAAAAATTTAAAACATCTGACAACTGGATGTGGAATGCAAGAGATGCTGTTGCAGCTAAATAATCGTATAATCATAGCTTCTTAGTTATTAACTTTTATTATTTTGTTGTCTGGTTGAAAATTTTTTCAAAGAAAGAGTCGTGACTCGAGTAAATAAATAAAATATAAATTTAAAATCACCCTTATTCCACTTGTCGACATCAACGTCACTTTAAACAATACCAAAAATTTCCTTGTGTACTCGTGCTTGTGTACTCGTTGTCGAAAACAACTGACTCCTGTTGGCAGGTTTATGCTATTTTCTAGACCTTAGGGAACGGAAATAGATTGCCAGTAGCACAAAATTGTTGTCGAGAGCGAGTAAACAAACACCAATTTTTTGGTATTGTGTTAAAGTGACGTCGATGTCGACAACTGGAATGAGGGTGAATATAAAATTAAATCAAAACTACGTAAAATATAATACTAAATGCTAATGGGCGTGGCTCTGCCTACATTTCGAAACACTAGATTGTGTCATTTCAGAATACCAAAGTGAGTACAAAGTTTTATAAGTCAAGTCTGATCGTATCATCATCACAAATGACCAAAGTGCGCCCAAATTTTACTCTGGGATTCGATTTAGTAGTTGTATGCGATAAAAACTAATTTTAATAGACGTGGTCCCAACAATATTGTAGTTAATAAAAACTTAATAAAAAACAATTTTTTAAAGGTACACATATTTTGGTAAAGAAACACTTTTTTCTCTTCTATTGTTCTAAAAAAATACCTTTTCCATAAAAATATTTTTTCTGTAAAATTACATTAGCAAAACAGCTACATTTGTATTTAAAAATATTATTTTTCGTAATTTAAAAGAAGCTAATATATCGAAAAAATTACTTCTTGTAAAAATCAAAAAAGGTACCTTTTCTAAAATAGTACTTTTTTTGAAAAGTTATTTGTCTAAAAAGGTACTTTTTCTAAAAAGTTTAGTTTTTCTAAATAAAGGGCACTTTTTATAAGTTTTGTTTTTCTGAAAAATTTACTTTTTCTAAAAAGTCAAGCAAGTTACTTTTTCTGAAAATGTAATTTTTCTAAAACAAAGTCTTTCCAATAAAGTAATGGTTTAAGGTCCTTCTTTTATAAAAAGATATTTTTATAAAAAGGTACTTTTATAAAATATATTTTTATAAAAATGTACTTTTTTCCGTTCATAAAAGGGTATTTTTCTAAAAAGATAATTTTTCTGAAAAATACTAAAAACGTGCCTTTTGTGAAAAGGTACCTTTTTTTAGAAAAGTTATTATATAAAAGTTATTATTTCATCACAATTACTTTTTCTGAAAAGTTACTTTCTTTACAAAAGTACTTTGAATTTTTTTTTTTAAATTGTTAAAAAATAGTTAATTTTCATAAAGAAAGAAATGAAATTAAAACAATGGGTGGCTAATTTTAAGTCGTTGTTAAGTCCAACACTGCAAAATATCTCGGTGTTATTCTTGATTCAAAGCTGAGTTCCAAAACTAATATTCTAGAGAGAGTGAAAAAAGCAACAATTTCACTCTATCTATGCAAAAAATCCATTGGGAAAAATTGGGGTATTACCCCAAAAATCGTTCATTGGATCTATACTGCAATAGTACGTCCAATTCTCATGTATGGGGTCATCGTGTGGTGGCCGTCCCTGGAGAAAAAGACGTATCTACATATCTTACACAAGGTGCAAAGACTTGCATCCTTGTATATAACCAGTGCTCTTCGCACTACTCCTACGGATGCACTGGGGATGATCTTTCACCTACTACCATTGGAGCGAAGGAGATGGCAATGACCTCAGCAATCCGTCTTCGTTGTACCTCTCTGTGGAAGGGAAATGGAACCGGCCACTCTAGAATACTCGATGATGAAGCTTGGGGATGGAGGATTGACCAAACCTCCCCTGCTCTACTACACGAACGTCTTTATAAAACCTGGATACCATCCACAGAATTGTGGATGAATGGAACTCCAGGCAGAAGAAAAAGTGTTGATTTTTATACGGACGGCTCCAAAACACAAGAAGGTGTGGGTTATGGAGTCTTTTCAGGGGCTTTAGGTCTTCGTATTGCAAAGCGACTTCCGGATCACTGCAGTGTCTTTCAGGCAGAGATCCTTGCTATAAGAGAAGTCGCGGATTGGTTGAAAGTGAATGCCACTTCAACGACTTTGATTAACATATACACCGATAGTCGCGCAGCTATCATGGCCCTCGAATACCCGCTTCTAAGAACAACAATAGCCCTCGACTGCCGATCATCTCTA
The DNA here is from genome assembly GCA_936439885.1 of Nowickia ferox. Classification (NCBI taxonomy): domain Eukaryota; kingdom Metazoa; phylum Arthropoda; class Insecta; order Diptera; family Tachinidae; genus Nowickia; species Nowickia ferox. Next base: position 6,027,728 of record OW387025.1, on the reverse strand, counting down.
AATGAGATGGCAGAGCAGTTTGATATTAGGATCAACTGGATCCCGGGGCATAGAGGCTTTCAAGGGAACTCTAGGGCTGATGAGCTTGCTAGAATTGGGACAACCCTACAAGTTCCATCAGATTTGAAATGTGTGGGTTTACCCCTACTCTCTTGCAAACTCAGGCTCAGGCGCAGGATAGAGGATGAAACAAATAGAAGGTTGGTCACAAGAAATGATTGCGTGATCACAAGGCAGTTATGGGCTCATCTAAATAAGAAAAATATGGCTTTTTTAATTTTGAAGAATAGGAAACAGATCTCGATTCTAGTGTCCGTGCTAACCGGACACTGGCTCATAGGTAGGCATGCACAAAGGTTAAAGGTTGAACATAATGATTTTTGCCGTAGCTGCCAGGATATCGATGAAGAGGAAAGTGTAGAACATTTTCTTTGTCACTGTCCTGGACTTGCAAGAAAGAGAATGGCCACAATGGGCGCTCTTGAGTTCAGAGAACTTTCTGACGTTGCTAGTGTTGAATTGCAACGTATTAGTAGCTTTATATTTAGCTCTGGTTGGTCCGACGGTGAGGACTCCGCATAAGCATAAGTGAGTCTCCGTGGTATCACAATGGACCAAAACGGTCTAAGTGAGTCCGGGCTTCTGACCTAACCTAATCTAAGTCTAGAAAAATAACAGCAGCGACTGCCGGTTATCCAAGTATGTTTAACGACTTTGCTAAAATATTTTCTGCAAAATATTCTGAATTCAATCTATCATTTATCTTAATTTCATCATTATTTTCAATTATTGCAATTAGAATTTTATTTTCGGTTATGATTCACATTTTCCATTCACAGCCAATAATTTTTGAAAGGAAAATATCTTGAGACCATTAATTTAATTTGTTATTTTTTTAAACATGAATTTGCGATGTTTTTTTTTTGGTTTTCTTAAGTTACAACAAACAAAAATTTGCATATCCACGCTCGGCATGAATGCTGTTAAAAAAAACAGTCAACAACATATTGGGTGTACGCATTTAAATTAAGCACACGTAACTGAAAAAAAATACATATAATCGTATATTCAAACTACATTTCGTAACACAAATGCGCAATTATAAAAGGATCACAAAATGTGAATCAAGCCACAGCATTGATTTTTGTGCGAAACCAACTTGAAACAGAAATATGCAGAAAAGCTGCTTTGAGGAAAGAGTTTCTTTCCAAAGCACGCCTCATTTGTAAGAAATCAAGCATTCAGGTTTAAAAAAAATTTTTTAGTTCATTTTACAAAAGACTTGCAATCCTGTGGCTGTTGTGGTGAGTGACCAAAGCAAATGGCTGGAATTTACAAAATAAAATGACGTGTAGAAACGATGTGTGCAGTTAATTAAGATTTCACTTAGCTTGGAGTTTGAGGTATTTTAATTTGTAAGCTTTGAAAGCTGGCAGCCAAGAATCAGATTCAATTCTTAAATAGTTTCAGAAATATTTAACTGACAACAACTACGTATAGCAGCACACACGGTCGTTTACATTAATATCGTGATAAGTGAGTGGCCTTCAAAAGTCTGTACCGATGGCCACAGCTGGGTTATGTGTCTGTGGGTTTACATCTCAAAATTTTGAAGTGTGACAATATTAAAGCATGTAAGTCAATTCTCAAGCAGCAGTGCTAAATGTAAAAAACTTACATTTGATGTCACATTATGCCGCTGATGTAAATGATGATGCATTTACATACATGGAAAATTAAATTTTTTAATTAAAAATGTTGACGAAAAAAATAATTGATTCAATTAAAAATTTAATCGATTTGATTAAAAATTAATTAATTATTTAATTAAAAATGTAGTCAATTCATTGAAAGTTATATTGGTTGAATTAAAAATTTTATTGATTAATTTAAAAATTTAATCCATTTAATTAAAAATTTTGTTGATTTAATTAAAAATTTAATCGATTCATTTTAAAATCGATTGCATTCGATTGAACTAAAAATTTAATCGATTCAATTTAAAATTTAATTAATTTAATTTCAAGTTTAATCGATTTAATTAAAAATTTTGTTGATTCAATTAAAAATTTAATCGATTCAATTAAAAATTTAATTGATCCAATTAAAAATTTAATTGATTAAATTAAAAATTTATTCGATTCTATTTTTTTAATCAAAAATTTTATTGATTCAATTAAAAATTTAAATGAGTCAACATCTGTATCAGCTATAGATAGTTCACAATAGCCAAACTAGTCGTAAAGTGATAAAAATAACAAATGGAAATTTGAATACTACACCGTCTTTTAATCTGATTCAAGCTCTAATCCATTTAATATTAAAACTATATACTTGTACAATTACAGCCAACTCAATTGACTGAGAGTCAACCCAACTTACAGTTCAGTTGTGAGCGGCAATAGGGCCGTATGCTTGGACACATTATGGAAATATTTAAAATTTCCTTATAACACTTCTATGAGGATTTTTTTTTCTTAAGTGCCAGACATCAGCAAAAAGGATGCACGTCATTAAAACCACATCACATGAACCACTTTTTAATAACCTTATTTACGGCTGTTTTTTTATTAAATGTTGTGTTTTACTTGCTTCATTATCCACAATAGCTGCAGCCTAAAGGAAGTTTCAGCTAAAAGCTGGCAAAGAGGGCCACATTTCATTTTCTTCTATAAATTCTCAAAAGGTATTTAAAGGTATTTAATTACTTTAAGGCTCTGTTGCAAAGACAATAAGGCAATTTCTTGGTAATCATATTTATATTATGCAGCTCAGATAACAATGCCGACGACGATACAGGCACCCTCAAATCTTGCAAATCTTATAGGACTTTTTTTCTTGCACAGAGAACCTTAAAAATTACAACAGCCATAATCTGAATTGTATGAGTTCAAGTATCAGCTGATGAGTATTAAAATGTATTTCTTATGTAGCCGTGTTTCTTTGGTTGCATTCCTTAGCTGGCAGGCAGTGAGGCAGTCAGTCGTTATTGCTGACTGTCCAAACTGGTACCTAAAGATAATGTTTTCAAAATTTTTCTGCACTTTAACGCGTATAAAATTTAAGCGTACCCTTAAATGCCAATTGTCAAGATGAGTTTTTTTTTTATGTGTGTGTGTCTGTTTTTTTTTTTTTTTTGCTTCAAAGGGGGCCTGGGCATAAGTACTGGTGTATAATGGACAAAAGCAAAGCTTTTGATGAGGTGTATACTTACGAATGCCAAACAATATATTCAGTTCATTTGATTGGGTCTGCTATTAAACCCTAAAGGAGATGAAGTTGAATATTTTACTTTTTCGTTGCTAAAAAGCGGCTTAAATACAAAAGAAAATAAATTCCATTTAAACTGGAGCTTCTTAAACATGAATTAAGAAAAATAAATAAATAAAGAAAGGAAGAAAACGAATTTGTGGAGCTTTACAATGTGAAGTTTACATAAGCTGTAAATTAGTATAACTACTAAGTGAAATGCCCGCCTTACTACTTTAGATATGATTTAGGAAGAGTTAGTTTTTAGAAATGTAATAGATAAAGAGTTCCCAATAGGGATTTCAGGTGTATTCGCCCATGTTTTCCGATCAAATTTTTTCGTCCGTAAAAATTTTTTTTACTGAGAGTTTTCTGCAGCACGATTCACTCATTGCGAAAATTTTCTGCGAAAAATCAGGCTTAAATTTTTCTACTGAAGCTCGCAACTACAATTATTTTCATATGTATCAAAATGTAGGGCGCTTCGAACGAAGTTGATGATCGAAATTGCAATACGTTTGTTTTTACAATTTATTTAAGTATATTGTAAAATAACTAAAAAAAAAGTCCAGCCGGTGCATATTATAGATTGTATGTGTGTAGGACAGACTGTTTAATGCATGATGTTGAAAGACGGATGGGCTTAAGAAAAAAAAAAGCTATCGTCATCATCATCATCATCATGATTTGAATTGGAAAACTAAAGCAGAAAATTATTTAAGTACTTTTTTTGCGTTTGCTGAATGGCCGACATCAACCTGCCATTGGAAACGATCTCAGATTGTTATAATCGATTTTTCAATAAACCCAAAAGTGATCTTAATATTATATTCCGTAAAAGGGCTTAAGTTACAGTATTTCATAACTATATTTTCGAAGAAATGCTTTAAAATTCTAGATACGAGTAAATAAATTAAATGGACTTTTTTCAATGCACTTTTTCATTCAATGCTCGGGATTTTTTTCGCAGTTTATTGTTTAAATGAAAATTGTTCATTGTTTAAATGAAATTAATTTGAAATAAATTTATGTATATCAAAATATTGTTTTTGTAAAAATCGCAATGTTCTTTTCAAATCAGACACTATTTTTACTCCACACATATTGTGCCATAAACGCCAAAAAAAATAATTAAGCGACATAAATTTCGAAATTTATTTTTTGCCAAAAATTAATTAAGTAAGATAATAAATAATCGATTATCGCTTTAAAACAGAGTTCGAAATACATGAAGCTTAAGTTTTTTTTGCAGTTATGGCTCGATATATTAAGAGCTTTAAAAACACACACAATGTTAAATAATTCACAACTGAATACCACGATGTTAAATAATTCACAACTGAATACCACGATGTTAAATAATTAACAACTGAATACCACGATGTTAAATAATTCACAACTGAATACCGCAATGTTAACAAGTGTTCTTCATGAAATACTGATTCTCTGACTGAATGAGACTCAACTGACTGCTTACAGCTTACAGCTTCTCAAACACTAGCTGTACATATATTTTTTTATAGCATGAAAGATTCTGTTTTATTTAACTAATGAAATAATTTAATAACATTTAGGCAAACCACCATGCGTTGAAGTTCATAAATACAGCGAAACATTTTTCATTGATGCAATTAGGGTTTAATGAGCTTGTTTTCAATAACAAATTTCATTAATGCAATAGAAAAATTCCACATATGAACGAAGTCTTTTTTTCAGTTTACGAACATAATTCTTTTTTTTTTTTAAATTCATGACGAATTTTTTTTTTTAATTTTTGGCAGTTAAGCCCTCTTAATAAATTTCCATCTCCTTGTTACTTTTTTTCTCATTCCAAAAAAAAAACTAACTGTGACAATTGATGATGTTGCCGAATATTGAATTGCCGTCTTGTTGGTGTGACTTTGAGAATCTCTCTTGTGTTTTATTGTGGTTGATTATTTTGATTGGCAATAAAAAATGATTGGCTACCTTTTTTATGGTTAAAACACATAAATTTTCAAAAACAAAAAAAAAATAAATTTACAAACAATATTATTTTTGTTAAAGGTCTTTTGCCAAGAGGAAAAAAATTTCAAATATTTGTTTCCCTAAAAACTTCACTTACATATAAAACCAATAAATCGTAGAAGTTGAAAACGAAACAAAGAACTTATTTTGTGTTTTCGTTAGAAATCGTTTTAAAACAGAAATACCAGTGTTTAATGAAGGGATAGCGAAGAAATATGTACATATAATTACTATAAATTTACTAAAAAAAATGTTGGATTTTATTATATGAGAAAATAATAATTAAGGCCTTTTTTTAAAAAAAAAAGTTAAAAGAATTTTGCCATGAATCATTTTACTCACATAAAAGAAAGAATTTGTGAACTAATGATGGGTTAGACTGTAATAAAAATAAGCAATTTAAAAGGAAATCTTCAAGTTTAGTAATTAACAGATGCTGAATTGTTTTTTTTTTTTTCAAATAAATGACATAAAGAAATTTATTGCATGTATAACATTTACGTTCAAATATTTCTACTTTTCATTCTAAAAATACTAGAAAAATGGGAAATATTTTATATGGCCTTAAGCTACAATTTGTATACTTTATTTTCAAATTAGTTTAATATATATATACTTAAAAAAGCAAAGAAATTTTCTTTTTTTTTTTACTTTGAAAAAATATGGGAATCGATTGAAATTGCAGCCCATCCCTGAAACTTCCCGCTAAGCTATAGAATATTTTTAGGACTTTTTCGTTTTTGAGGTTTTTTTAATTTTGGTTTTTTGGCGACTTGTTTTAGCGATTTTTTTAGTTTTGGCGCTTTTTCGTGTTGACGTTTTTTTTTATTTTGGGATTTTTTAGTTTTAGCATTTTTGAAAATTTCACGGCCTCGAAGATGCAGCAAGTTGTCAAAATTACATTAAGTGATAGAACACCCTTTAATTTCGATTTTTTTAAACTTCAGTGTTAATTGGCCTAGTCTGCATGAAAACACACTAACTTTTGAAAATTTCAAGTGTATATAAATAATTGTCTGTATATGTATTTACGAAATCGGGAACAAAGTCGAGGACGAAAACCAAAATTTTAAAATTCTAATCCAAATATCTTTGAAATTATTAAAAATATCTTAATAAAGTAAAACTTAACAACAAACTTAAATTTATAAAAATCGGGGGATATATATAAAAGTTATGAGGCCAACAAGGTTTTTCATGCCCGAGGTAGTCAATTTTGACACCCTGTAGCTCTCCGTGTGTCTCAACAGAGGTTTAAGTTTTAACTTGAAGTTCCCCTCTACAATCTCTACATATATTGTTTTGTTATCGGATCGCAAGTTTCATAGATACAGGGTTCCGTACACCAAAGGTGAAAAGAAACCTTATTGTTTTCGCTACGATGTCCGTCTGTCCGCCACGGGCTGTTTTCTAGAGAACCGTAGGAGCTACGGACCTGAAATTTTCACAAAATGTGTAAAACTTTGGCCACTACTACAACAAATGTAGGACAGTTAAAAATTAAAGGGTGTTCTAAAGCGAGTTACGGAAAATATTGAAATCCTAATGTATTACATGCATAACTCCGTTAATTACGTAGCAAAAATTAAAAAAAATACTTTATAATCTTTTATACGACTCTTCGAGCTATGTCAATTCATGTAGCCGTGAAAAAATCAAAGTCAAGACTTTGAAATGAGAGTGAAAATTGCTAAATGTTGAAAAAAATTAAGCTCAAAAATTTCTCACGACGTGTCTTTTTGAGCCTAAGAACTGATTAGATGTTGAACTTAATCGGCCTAGGGCTAAGAAATCAGTGCAGGTTTTTAAACGCTGATTTCGTTGAACTAAACTTAAATGTATGCTAATGCATAATGGGTCTAGCCAGATATGGAACACGGGCTCTCGAAGACCGTCATTTGCCTTGTAGTCGACGGGGCTAACTACTTCAGCCAACAGCAATGCCTAGCAATTACTTTGACCTTGATAATTTTTCATAATTTGTGCAAAATAATTTTTTATGTGGTTTTAGATTTATTTCCAAACTTTATTACCAAATTTTGCTCTTCCGCAACATTTCAAAAATTTTCACGGAATTACTCTTATTATTTATATTCGAATTAAAATAAATTCAGTGAAGTACGACTTTGACTTGCACACGAAGGGTTCCGTACGTGCGACATTTTTTGTTTGTTTTGGCGCTTCTTCTTAGTTTTTGCGGATTTTTCGTTTCTGCGATTTTATCGTTTATGCATTTTTTTTTTGGTTATTGGCGTTTTTTTTCGTATTAAAGATTTTTTTGTTTTTGGCATTATATTTTAGTTTTAGCTATTGGCGTTTTTTTAGATTTTCGGCGATTTTTGTGTGTTTTTTACAGTACATATTTTCAGTTTTAGCGATTTTTTAGTTTTTGCGATTGGTCTTGGGTTTTTTTTCATTTTGGCGTTTTTTCCCGTTTTAAAGGTTTTTTGTTTCTTTGGCTATTTATTTTAGTTTTAGTGATTGGCAAATTTCTTTCAGCGTTTGGCGATTTTTTGTGTTTTATTTTTACAATACATATTTTTAGTCTTTGCGATTATTTTTTCGTTTTTTTCGTTTTATCGATTTTTTTAGTTTATTTTAGTTTTAGCGATTTGTGATTTTCTTTTTTTTTTGGCGTTTTTTTCGTTTTAACGATTTTTTTGTTTTTTTTTGCGATTTTTTTTAGTTTTAGCGATTGGCGATTTTCTTTCGGTTTTTGGCGATTTTCTGTATTTTTTTAGAATACATATTTTTAGTTTAAGCGATTTTTTTAGTTTATGCGTTTTTTTCTGTTTAGGTTTTTTTTATTTTTGTCGTTTTTTTGTTTTCATGATATTTTTTTGCGATTTATTTTAGTGTTAGCGATTGGCAATTTTTTGTGTTTTTTTTAGAATACATATTTTTAGTTTTAGCGATTTTTTTAGCTTTGGCGCTTTTGGCGATCTATTTGCTTTTGGGAATTTGGTGAATTTTAGCGATTTAACCAAATGCCACTCACGCAGCCATCTCTAAGAGCCAATTGCACCAACTTATTTAAATATCAATTCATATTTAAAAGTCATTTTTCCATACAAAAATTAATCAAAATCGACATTTAAATATGAATTGATAGTTAAATAGAGTTGGTGAAATTGGCCCTAAGTCACATGTATTGTATTTATGATCCAATTCCTGCAATAGCAACAGGTTGTTATTTCTCCAAGTCAGTGTTGAAACCCAATCGTAAATCTAAAGCACTTCAATAGAAGAACAAAAATAAATATCTTAACTCATGGACACATGCTGTGCCACTGCTGCACAAACGTACATACGAGTACATGTATTTTTCAACTCAAGCAAAGCTTAAAAATTCCTCCATAACTCCTTGGTGTGTGTGGCATCTTCTTCGGCAGAACTAATCTTGTTTTTAATTTTTTTTTTAAATCAAACTCAAATAAAAATAATGTTTTGTACAATTTATATTTATTGAACGAAAATTTAAGCACGAAAAATAACCGCATGCACTTGATAACTAAAGTAGACAGTTGGACACATGAATGGACATACGAACGAACGAACGAACGGACGGACGAACAGTTAGATATGTAGACAAAAATAGTTTTGTAAACTATCCTTAATAAATCTGGCAATAAATTTTCCTTTACAGATCGATAAAAAGAACTTAAATAAAAGAATAAACTATTTTTTAGACTAAGCAAGTTTGATGCAGCAAGAGAGGGGAATAAAAAAAATTTGAAGAAAAGTAGACCATGCAAGATACTACCTTGCATACATTCACGTGGAGCATTATTAAGCGAAAAAAAATTTAAAGTCATTCAAAATTGCGATAAGACGTTCGGCCTTAGTTCGGTTGTTGAATTTTTCCATTCAACTTCGACAGGTTGTATTAAATTAAAACTTGTGAAATCTTAGAAGAAAGTGTATGATGATGGTATGAGATTTGAAAATGTTGCATATTTCCTTAATCCACGAGAAGTCAAAGACGAATCGAAAATTTCTACAACTGTACTAAAGTCCCTTACCTTTACTTGTCACACAAATTTGTTTAATTTTGATTTTTTTTATAATTTTCCTTTATTTAACATAAATACTCGTAGTTCTCTAATAAAGAAATAATCTTTGATGAGTGCAAATGCATTCCCGACAGACATAATTCTTTAAACAACAACGAATAGAAAAATTCGACAAACGTAATTAATAAAATTTATTTGTTTATGAATATAAGTTACGAGCAAGGCGAATCCATATCAGTAGATCTCTACCAAGGCGAATCCATATCAGTTGATCTCTACCAAGGCGAATCCATACTTAGTTGGTCGCAAGGGATCCGGTGACTATTTCCGTCGCTTGTAATTTGAACATACGTTTTTTTTAACATACACAACCCGCGAAGCGATTAGCTTGTTTGCGGAAACCACCCAGGGTCTATGGCGGGAATCGAACCCACGAACTCTGCACTGTGAGGATAGCATCGCTACCACTCAGCCACAGGGGCACCCTGGAGTTCTACACACATTTTTCAGTACATTTTTTTTGACATTTAAAGTATACATTTCTCGAATTGAGCTGAGTATACCTTAAGTGAATTTGCCTTGATCTCTACTGTCCAGATGAGTATTTTCGCCGCTTGTCATTTGGATATCCCTCAGATGTCAAATCACATTTTTCAGTAAATTTTTTTGACATCCAAAGTATGAATTTCTGAAATCGAATTGAAGTCAGTCTACCTTATATTGATATGCCTTGGTTACGAGTGTATATCTCTTTTTATTTTTGTCAGAAAAATTTTTAAAAGCCAATCCAAGACGAATTCATACCAGGTAAGCTCGGCAGCCCTGGCCCTAACTCATTATTTTTTTTTTTTTTTGAAATCGAGATTTTTGTATTTTTCGATACATCAGATGTTCTATCGAAATATGCAAAAAACTCGATTAAAAAAAATAAGTAAGGGCCTTTCTATATTAAGGTATATGATACCTGTATATCTGTATTTCAAACTTTCACAAATACTATTCGATTTTTATTATTATAGAGTGACAATCTAAAGGACTTACTTGTGCATTATGCACTAAATAAAAATAGTTTTTTTATTTTTTGCTTGGGTGCCGCCGGTCGGCCTGTACAAAACAAAAATGAAATTCCAAAGACCAGTTTGATGGTGGCATTTGGAATGCCTTGCAACTTTTATTATTTAGCTTATTGAATATTGTAAGTGTACGTTTGTGCTTGTAAAAACGAATTCAAGGCGATTTTCAGTTTTATTTTTCCTCAACTTTACTCGTTATTTATTTTTCTATAATGACAACTTGGCCATTTTATTTGATTTATGGTTAAAGTATTGAATTTGTAGCTTTTGAAAGATGCGCGATACATTTTTTTTTTTTTGAACCTAGATTTAGTGTTTTTATTAAACCTACACTGACAGATGTTCGAGCATTTTTCTCGTTTTTTTTCTCATAGTATAAATTAAAACAGAAATTAAACATTATAATGAAATTCCATTTTTGTGTTTTTCTTTCATCTCATTGCAGCACTTTTTATCGCCAAGCTGGGAAGGCACCACCAACCAACAAGCGAATTTTTTTTTTCGTTGTCTTTAAATTCGTAGAGGAACAAACAAAAATTGCAACCATGTTGTCATTGACATTGTTGAGAAACACCTGCTCGTCAACAGTTTTATCATCATCCATCATCACCTCCTCCTCGTCGTCCTCGTCATCACTGAGTTCGTTGTCATGTTGTTGCTTAAAAGCTGTGATCTTCATACTTGTTATATTAACAAGTGTCTGTGGTATGCAACCCTCTGCTTTGGGTGTACATTTTGAACGTTCCCCCGAGTCGGCGGTAGCACCGAGGGGAGATGAGGTGGTGTTCGAGTGTGAAACAAATTTGGCGCCGGATCGTTTGGAGTGGAAATTTCGTCATTCCAGTAATCGTTCTGGGGATGGCAGTAAATTTAAATATTTATCGCAAGAGGTAAGTGAAATTTGAGTCCTTCACTCTTCATAATAATTAAACACTAAATTTTCTACTATATCTCTCTCTTCTAACAGAACGGCTATAACATCACCAATGAAGATCGCATATCCATGTTAAGAATATTTGTTCAACCAGAGTCACTGGGCGATTATCAGTGTGTGGCCTGGTATGGCTCTGCCGCTATAGCCTCATTATCGGCCCGTCTTACCCTAGTCTCCATATCCATAGATAATTCCAACGGCTATTCACGTAATGGCAAAATACACAATGTGGCACCCAAGAACTGTGTTCTGTTAAGATGTGGCTCGGTTACATCAAATCCTGCGGCCATTTGGAGTTTCTATCGCAATGGCGAGAAGCTGCCACAAACGGAAATAATACCCACAAATGGCGCCTTAATACTAAACACGGTAACATCTAAAGACTCTGGCAACTACACCTGTTCGGCCATGAATCCCATAACGGGCCAAGAAGTAAAATTGCCTCAACGTCTTGATCTTAGAGTGGACTATAGCGATCGTAATGCTCCCTACTTTCTAATACCACCCGTTAATCATCTGACCGCCAGACCCGGTGATACAGTTGTGCTGGAGTGTCCGGGTGTAGGATCTCCTCCGCCAGCGGCTGTCTGGAGCTCTCCCAATATCATGAATATTAACAATAACAATCGCACTCGTTTGCTGCCCTATGGCCTACAAATAACCGATGTCATGCCCGAAGATCAGGGTTCTTATGTCTGTCGGCTGGATAATGGCATAGCACCGGCCTTAGTGCATACAATTAAGCTTACCGTGTTGGAAAAACCCACAATTTTAAGGGGACCCGCTAGTACTTTAACCAATGAAAGTGATGCATTGGAATTGGAATGTTCGGCCACGGGCAACCCTTATCCCGATATTTATTGGTTTATCAATGGCATCGATACTTCAATGGATGAGGAAATGCTGTATGATGGACGGCGTTTGGTTATACAGCATGTCCAGAAGAGACATGCCGGCATTGTGCAGTGTTTTGCCAAAAATGAAGTGGGCGAGGTGAGTTTGATTTAATGAAGGCAAGAAAGTGTTGTAGGATTAATCATTTGTTTCCATTTTAGACCAGCGAAGCAAATCTGTTGAAAGTTAATCCGAAACAAATACATGGCTCATCTACGCCCTTGGGCAATGTACCCACCAAAGTCTACGAACATGTTGGCAATCACAAGACCAAGGGAAAAATAAAGAAGCAGCAAAAGGGTAAGTCTAAAAGCTTTTTTTTATACATTTTAAAACGTCTTAAAAAAACTCGGAGAAAAATAATTACCAAAAATTATATGTGTTTCTTTACTCTACATTGGGATCCCGCTGGTCAAATTTGCGGCATACGATTCTCTTTTTAAGTCTATTAAAAAATCAGTGAATATCTAAAATCGATTTGACGAAGAGTGGAAGTTAAAAAGAGATTTCTTCGAAAATTTTCCAACTAATCACCCAATTTTAGTCAAATTAGACACAAATAACGTGTCTTTTTGAGCTTAAAAGCTGATTAGATTTTGAACGTGATCGGCTTAGTAGTTTAAAATTTGTTGGAAAAAACAGCTTTGTGAAAATTTTATTTCCGAAATCTACTAAACCGATTCGATACGTCAGATTTGCTTTTGATCCATTGAGCCGTTCTAAAGTTATGAGATGCTTACACGCACATACACACATCCATACGGGCATCACCGCGAAAATAGTAAAAATCGACTTCCAGGACCTCAAATGATGAAAAGTCGATTTTTGAAAATTGGAATAAAATCAGAAACTTCCTATAGCGGGAATTTAAAAAAAGATAGACGAATTGAGTTTTAAAGCTAATTTTGATTTAATGTAGGCACAGTGGTGTGAAATAAAAAAAAGTGGTAATAAATTTGGATGCATCAAATTGCTATGGATAGGTGAGGTTCAGATTATATTGATATATTCACTACAACTGCCAAATATTGTTAGCAAAAAATTTGAGTCCCTGTAAGTCATTCTAAAACAAGTGAAAAAAACTTTTCCCTAAAAAAAGTGCACGAAGAAATATTTTTTTTTTGGCATAAGATGCTTATAAGATTTTTTCGGTCATATATAGTTTAGAGCTGTCACCAAGTCTGAATTATCTGTTGGCCAAAAACTGATGTTACCATTTTTTGAGGGCGCACTGGGGCTCTACTCTGTAATTCGAAACGAAAGCAAATCCTTTCGACTTGTAATGTTAATAACATAAAAGTTCGAAAGAATTTTCTTTCGCCCCCTTATTTTCGAAATTTTTGTGGCCCATAAAAAAATTTGGTCACCAACATCGCCAAACTGAGTATGTATAGAGTTTTTAATAGCTTTGGTAGTACTATCGAACCCATACTATCCAGTCCATGTATTTTTCCAAAAGCCTTCATTTGTTGCATAGCGTTATTTATCAGGCTTCAAATTCGACAATAAGTTGGAATATATTGAATCGCATGGGTTGTAGCAAGGCGAATTCACATCAGGCGATCTTAATTCACCAGCTGACTATCAACTGATAATTTCTCTGCTGTCAAATCAAAGCAAAACGTTCGGAAATATTCTGACAGCGGGAAATTTTACACTAAAAAATATACAAGGCGAACATGCAGAGTTACACATCGAGACCACCTGGTGTCAATTCGCCTTGAATATCGAGAATAGTGTTTTCAATTGAATTTTAAAATGCAAAATAAAAGAGATATATAAAATTATATTAGGCATCTTTTTAGGGAGGCCAAATAAATATATGCCCCCTTATTCCGCAACTCACTAAAGCTTTAATCGCAAATAAATCTTCGGCTAAACCAGGTGGGTTACTATGTAATTCGAATTGAAAGGAAATACTTTCGAATTGTAGTGTTAATAACATACAAATTTAAACAGTTTTCATTTCTAATCGAATTAAATAATAAAACCTCAGGCAATGGCTTAAAAATTTAATCCGCTGAAATTTTAGTGTTTTATATTTTTTTGTATTTGTATTTGTTCAGCATTTTAACGATCGAGTTTAGTTTTAGAGAATTGCAGAATGAGGGGCGTGGCGTCTGAAAAAGAAACTAGCCGTTCACAAAACGTCATTTGAAAGTATAAAAATTATTACTTACAAAATTTCCAATTAAAAACCTGTCATAACTCATTGTTATTGGTTTCAGTGAAGTTTAACATTTAGGCAACAACATAATTCATTTTTGAGTGTACAATTTATGTCGAGGATTATTTAAAAATTAATTGTAATTTTTTCTCAAATTAAATCAAGTTTCAGTTTTTAAATTTTTTTTGTGAAACGCTTTCAAATCAAAAAAAGTTGTGACGCTCTCATTATTTTATTTATTTTTATTCTGGAAATTGTTTTTAAAATTTTTTTTTTTGTATATTTTTATTAAAATAAATTTATTTTCAAATTTGTTTATAGTGCTTGTATTTTGACTTCTAGGCTGTGGCAATAGCTTACAAGCCGTTTCAAATTTCAAAATAATCTTTCAAAATCATTCGTTTTCTGTTACATACATATTCAGTTCCCTCATCTCCCTTATACTCTTGGCAACTTACCAAATAATATTTAATAATTTATCCAATTAACATTAATTTTTAATACATTTTAGTGCTTTATTTGATTTCTTTTCTTAATATACATATACTACATACATACGTATATACTACATATCGTTGGTCCTGAGTAGAAAGGCCCAAACCAAAAAAATTTAACTTTACAGGAGAAATTAAAAACATAATAGAAACTGTACAATTGCTTGCAAAAGCATTTTTTTTTTTTGCAATATTGCAATAAATTATTGTGACAAGGTGTATTTGTGTGAAATGTATCGGAATCACTGAAAAACTAAATTTCGTAAAAAATACGAGTTAGGGCCTTTCTACTTGAGACCATCGATATATATGTATATATATATATTTTTGTAATGTTTTATTATGAAAATATCATAACAAAATACTGAAAATCTTTGAAAAACAAACATTCATTTGTCGTTAATTATAAATATGTATAATAATAACTATACAAATATACTGTAACATTAACGGTCTAATTCTTAAAAAATATTTTAGATTTATTACAGGTTTCTTTGACAAATTTCCCATAGAAATATGTCAAATAAGCGCTTGATAAACCTGAAATATTTTTTATGATTAAGGCAGTTATAGTTTTTTTTCTTCTATTGGGATTAAATATGAGCAAAGTTAGACGTTACTATTTTTTTAACATAAAATCCTGTTATTTGTTACAAATTAAAAATAATTTTAATTAAACACAACGGTTGCTTATTTATAAACTAGAGTTAAGATTAAAATAAATATAAACCTACAAACATGTATAGTGTTTTGGGGATTTTAAAAACAGATTCTTAACTTTCGAGCGGAGAAAGAGATTTGCGCAATTGTTTTTCCTCCTCTTGCAATATGCGTATTTTCATTTTCAATTCTTCCACATGTAAGCGGTGAACTTCTCTTAAGTGCTTCAACTGATCCTGGGCATGCGACAATTCGATTTTCTTTTTTTCCAAAGTAACCTGTTGCTCTTTGTAGCGCAGTTCAGCTTCTTTGAGTTTGAAATAATTAATTTTTTCCTCATAGTTGTCTTGGGCGGCGCTGGTGGTGGTGGTCGTTGGATTATTGGCCATCAAACTGGCGGTTAAAGTGGGATTGTTGGTAGTGAGAGTGGTTATATTTGTGTTGTTGGTGGTAACTGCGTTGTTGTGTTGATTGTTGGCGGCAGCTGCCGCAGCCGCTGATGGCAAGGCACTAAAGGTGGTACAAGTGAAAGTGGGCGTGGCTGTGGCAAATTGTGTGGTGGGGGTTTGTAGCTGCATTTTGACTTGCTGCTGTTGCTGTTGAGCAACGGCTGCTACAGCTGCTGCGGCCGCTTGCTGCTGCTGTTGTTGATGTTGTTGCTGCTGCTGGTGTAGCACCGCCAGTTGGGCCTGTTGAGCCAGCTGCTGTTGCTGCTGTTGAGCCAATTGTTGTTGCTGCTGTTGCAAGTGTTGTTGTGCTTGATACTGGGCCAGCGTGATTTGTTGGGGTTTGATTTCGCTGATAATCTGTTGGTTAAAGCCATTTGCCGTTATTGTGGCCATTGTATGCTGCTGCGGCTGATGATGCGTGGGTATGGTAATGCGTGTCGGTGAAGGTATAGTTATTTGAGTCCCTTTAAAGAAATTAAACGAACAAATTGCTTCAAAAATTATTTTTATAAAGAATTAATTATTCTCATACCTGTGGTATCGGCGGGATGTTTTATCTGCAATATGATTTCCTCTCTTGGACGCGTGGTTTTAAATTGTAATAAATCATTTAGCGTTAACTTCTCAGCCGATATTTGATCTACGCTTATTTGCTGCGTATGTATGGCGGTTGCTTGAGCAACTTGCTGGTGCAATTCGTGCTGCTGTTGTTGCTGCTGCTGCTGTTGTTGTTGTTGTGCATCCAGTGGATCATCATCAATCTCATTAACGCCATTCGCCTCCATTTCCATTTCCTCAAACGACTCGTTTTGTTCATTTTGTTCCGAGTTATCATTATTGGAAATATGAAATTCGGGTTCATCTTTAATGACATGATGTTCTTCTTTCATAACATGAGTGGAATTGTTATCTTCATTCGAGTTTTGTTTTGCTTGGATATGCCGGAAGGGATATTGCTTCCGTAGTCTGAAATATTAGAGAACAGAAAAAAAATACATACATATTTTTTTATACAAAATATAGTGTAAAATTTATTTCTTAATATAAAGCCTAGATTGCACTACCCGCCTTATTCTCAATTAATTTCGGTACATTGTGCGGATAGTGGAATCTAGGCTTTAAGACAAGTGCTACAAATTTGTCATATTTTTTATAACAATTTAGAACCACAATCCAAGCAACCAACATGTTTATTTGTTTAGATTCTTTCAACTCGACCCATTTTTTTAAACTTATATTGAATTTTGAGTTTTTATACCATTGTATCAAAACAAATCTCACATCTTATTGTATATAAATATGGAACATATTTCTTTTTCTGTCGTACACTTTTAAGTATCTTATCGCTCACCAATCCACCAATCAAAAATATATACATAGTTAAATATAATAACTGCTTTTTTTTCAAAATTCTTTTGTACTTGCAAATACACATGCACACACATGTTTAATAAATAAAGACGTCTCATCAAGTGGTCGAATTTATACCACCAGGCGATCCTAGTTTACAAAACTAGATAATAAAAACATAAATAGTTATAAATTAATGAAATTGAATTTAAATGTTATCAGTATTTATAACATCTCTTTAAATTTGAATAAGATGCCAGTTGACATATTCAAACTTTAAATTACTGTTAGTTCTAAAATCTGGCATCCCTTTACAGTTTGCACAATACTCGTTCTACTACCATTTGTTTGCAACCAAGTTTAAAAAATGCTCTCAACTCTTAAATAAATACTCACACATACGCTCAATTTGTGTATTTGCAAATGAAAAACAAAACAACAAAAGTAGACAAGTTTTAACACTCTTTTTGCACAATATTAAAATTTCTCACTCACAACTGTACTCGATTTCAAAATGAACTAAAATAAATAAGAAAACAAAATAGATTGCTGCTAAAAAAAAAACAATTCGTAATGTATGAAACACAAGAGGAAGAATTAAATTAAAAAAAAGCGCAAAGCAAATAAATATAAATAAGACACTTGGAAAAAAGTAAGGGGCAAATGAGGAATTTATTAAAAAAACACACAATGCACAAAATGTTTACTAATTTGTTGTGAGTTTTTTAATTGTAAAGTTTTGTTATGAGTTTAATTACATATGTTTTTTTTTTAATGAGTTGTAGTAAAAGTTTATATAAATAATGTTTTTCAACACACTCCAACTCTCCAGCTCACATTCTTTATAATTACTCATAACACTACAAGACGTTTAAGTGTTGTCAATTCAATATTGTATGGAACGAAAACTGCAATACAAAAATGTAGTAAAATAATAAAACAAGGTTCGATTCTATTTCTGTGGAAAAATTAACATGAAAAAATTATCATTATATTGTAATAAGATATTTCGGTTTTAGCTTTTATAAAAACTATCAGTCAAATGTTTTCCATATGATACCTTCTTTCATTTTTACTTTTCTTGTTAACTTTTATTTCAAAAATCAGTCTCTAAATACATATATATAAAACATGCAGTAAACAAAATGCTAAATTATTATGTTTTTATTATTTTTGCATTAACAATTAACCAACTGGTATTAATCCAATAGAAATCGTATTTAATCACCCATATCGTGAAAATTTATTCCCTCGAAATATGTCCTTTCATAACCGCGAATAATTTTTCTCAAAAAATGTTTTCCCTTTTTTTTTGATTCCTCTTATTATGATGGTGTTTTTTTTTAGAGGTATAGAACTTCGAATTGAAATAAAACACAAGAAAATCGTTTTAATGTCCATCAATTTGGCTTTATTGGAAGGATAATTTTATGCCATTAACGTTTAAATATGATTTCGGGCATGTGGTCGCCGCGGCTGGCTCGAATAAAGCCAATTCTACAGGTCCAATTTTGAACCACTTTTTCGAGCATATGGGGCCGTATGTTGGCAATAACGCCACGAATGTTGGCTTCCAAGTCCCCTAACGTTTTCGGTTTGTTGGCGTAGACGAGCGACTTCACATATCCCCAAAGAAAATAATCCAATGGTGTCAAATCACACGATCTTGGTGGCCAATCCATGGTTAACCGAATTAACTGCTCTGATGGACGATTATGTCGACCATAACATGGACGGAGCTTGCGGTAAACTTCGCGAACTGAACCATTATTTTCGAAATAAATTTGCACGATTTGCAAGCGTTGTTCTTTTGTCAACCTGTTCATGATGAAATGGCAAACCAAACTAAATATTAATCACTTGACAGCTGACAAAATGGCCGCCAGTTAAAAAAGTGATGCCAACTTAAAGTTCTATACCTCAATAAAAAAACACCCTATATATTTTGAGCTTAGATTTTTTCACTTTTCCCTTTGTTTTGTTGACTTTATTTTTGCAGGCGAACTGAATTATTACATCCAGCGATGCCAATTTAGCGCGTTTTGCTCTAGATTTAGCGCGTTTTAACTATGCCAAACGCGCTTTTTCAGTTCAATATTTTTTTAAACTTTTTTTGAATACATTTAACAATTTTCTAGTATTCAAAACTCATAAAATGTTTTAAATTGGTTAATGATTCTGCTGTCGCAAATAAAATTCCCTTGACTGTGGTGAGACTTAAAAACGCATTTCAATACTGTAAATGGCAAATATTTTGAAGTTTCACAATTAAAAATTTAGTTAGTTATTTAGGATATAATTTCGAAAAAACTATTATAAAATCTGAAAAGAGCTACTAAAAAAAATTAATTGTATTTACTAATATAATATAATAATAATGTACATACAACAATTTTTATTAAAATTTAATTTAGCCCGTAGGAAAATAGCGCGTTTTGGCTATAAACAGTTGATATTGCTGTAACTTAGCGCGTTCTAGCGCGTTTTGCGAAGGGAATAGCGCGTTTGAGTTATAAATAGTTGGCATCACTGATTACATCGCATAATTTCGATATTTTTCCTTCGAATTAAATATTAAAAGTTATAAATATTTATGTTTAGAACAAAATTAGTAAATAAAGTTCTCGATTGTTAATAATAATTCCCTGCAACTCGTTTTTTAATGGAGTATGAATCTCTTTTGGTTCACACACAGTAAACTTTATGGCGGTGCAATGCTGTATGAAAGAATTTTTTCCACTGCTCCTAGAATATTTAAAAATACAACTTAAAAGTTGAATAAATTTCATTTGGAAACTAATAAAATTTCTGTATTTTATATTATTAAAGTTAAATTTTTAATTTTAAGCTTTTTTTACACTCCCTGAGACTGATAGCGGGTAAAAAAATTCATGGGGAATTCCACTTGTTATTCACGATAGGGACGAATAAATACGAACACGACGATGTTTTACTCTTTAATATAAGTTGCTTTCTATGATCATGTTATATGCTCTATTTTGGATATTTGCTTAATATCCAGAGTACCCTCCCATATTTTGAAAAAAAATTTTGCATTCGTCTTGAACATACTGCTAATAAGTTTGCGACAGGTGTCTAATGCGATTTCATATCAAGTTTTTTGAAAATAATTCCAAATATATTCTTTTGCAGAATATAATACTGCCATATGCTGAAGAAAATATACCGCTTCGGTAGTTGTTTCAGCAGTATAACGCCCCGAAGCATACGTCACGCTGTGTGAAGGATTGATTTCAAGCCAATTGTGCTAACCCTATGGACTGGCCAAATCAATCCCCGCACATAAAACTTACTGAAAATACAACCCTGGTATTATGGAGTTTATGCAATTTTTCAAAAGACAATAACAATTCAATATACCAGGGTTGTATATTTCCGTAGATAGTGCGATTGTGTGGGATAATGAGTTATGTCCTTTATGAATAAGGCCTTTAGTATGTATTTGCAATAAAATCATATATTTTTTATTTAAATGCCCTATTGTCGTTCTCAACTCAACTGAGTTTTATTGTCTGAGAGTCCACCCAACTTACACATTGGTATTGCTTTTCACAGACAATTGAGTTTGTAGTTGTTTTGTGCCATAAAATATAAAAAGTTGTGTTAAAATTGGGTTGACGCTAAGACGAAATAAGTGGAATAAAGCAAAAAGTAGCAGATAGTTTTCATAGTGAATCAACTTTTCATAATCAATCAAAATCGATCTAAATAAAAAAAATTAAGTGAAACATTATGATGAAGTGAAAATTATAGTTTAGAGATGTAACAATTAAAAAAATGTGGATTACAAAACGAGACCGCGTAAATTACGGTGTGTCCTAAAGCGAGAACTAAAATATTTAAGAAAAAGCACTCATGTAGCCACACTTGAATAGGCCGCTTTTTATTCACTTTTTCTAAAACCATAAGTAACAGGTGCATCCACATACATACATATGTGTATACGTACGTATGTTGTATGTGCATTTATTTGTGAATAATAATTGAATATTAATTGAACATTTTACCTTGCATTCAACCAAAATTTTTGTATCTGCTTAACGTTACGCATTGCACTAACGCCCGGTGTGGAATTAAATTCTCGTACAATTTCTTCCCAGGCATCGCGCACTGACATTTTGGATCTTTGCTTTTTGCGATATTTAATATCGATAACATCCTCATGCTGATGGAATAAAGAATATAAAATTTCCTTTTCTTCGTGGGTAAAACGGGGAGTTAAGGAAGACATTTGACACTTTCTAGTATTAGCACCACCGGCTGAAACAGTTTCATCCACTTTTACGGTAACAGTGACTCCCTGAGTACCATCAGTGGACATCATACAATGATAATAAGTTGTATTTTTAAAATCTTTTTCCAAGAGATTTTTGGTTTTTTCAATTTGAGGAGTTTTTTTTATTTGTTATTATTTACTTTTCGTTTTCTTGAATTTTTTTCATAGTCCATTAAAAAATCAATTTTTCCACTCTAATTTGATATCACTCTTATTTCTCATACATAAATGTCATGCTGTCTAGCTCACTCCAGAGTCATTTAATAATCACTCTATGGTTTTCTTATTTTGCTTCGCATACTTTGTCACTATTTCCGTTTTATTCATTAAATTTTTTGCTTTTTATTTATACACTTGAAATTCTAGTAAATTTTTCTTTCATTATCAATGCAAATTCCTTTAGCAAAATTATAAATAAAAGTGAGAAAAGCGCGCAAACAAAATCCTTGTTCAATTCTTATTATTATTCGTTTTCCTACTCCACTCACTTGGCCATTCAATGAGCAACTGATTTGCATTTGCGTTTGCCTGAGTCGAGTCAGCCATTTTTGTGTATTGGGTTTATTTTATTTCTCCTCTTTTTCTCTTTTTTTTTTTTGTATTAAATGAGTTTGAGAAAGCAAGAGTGCAATATGATTTTATTCAAAGCGGTCGCACACAGGCAGCCGACTGTTTCCTAAATTTTGTTTCTAACCCATGTTCACACATTAACTACATAAAAATGTAGGTATGTATATTATGAAGACTAGTATTAAAAAATTATAAAAAGTGGTTTGAATTTATACAATAAATTCACATACACATTTAGATACTTAATATATCTATACACACCTACATCGAGAACGAAATAACTCAGTTGTTGATGCGCGAGTACTTTATGGGAATATACTGTGAGTGGGTGCTGTTAACTATAAATGGTTGAAAATGTTGCCAGATATATTGAAAGTATATCGTTTATTTGCTAAAAGAACGTCATAATTTAAAAAAAAAAACTAATTTCCCAGAAAATCTCACTTTTTTTCTCAAGAGTTGAGTATGCATGATATTTTCATGAAATTTTTATACAATTGTGCACGAATTTAAACAAATTGATCTTCATTAAAATTAATGAATCGAGCCAATCCATATTCTCTGATTCTAACAGCCTTATCATGAATTCCATATGTGACAGCGCATAGAGAAAGGGACCTAAGGGTAAAAAAAAAATCAATTTTCATTTTTTTTTTTGATGTGGACAACATCTGAGCATCGAATGAGACCGATCCCATGCCCCAAAAGTGTTCCCTCCCAGAGATATGCGCGTTTTATTCAGTGATGGTACACCAAAGATACACGTATTTAAATCTTTAAAATGGCTCTCCTGAACAAAACCGGTTTTTACCCTTAGGTCCCTTTCTATTTTGCGCGTCACATATGTGACAATTTTCGCATCAAATTTTTCGTTCACAAGTATTTTAATTTCGTTTAATCAATTCCAATAAAATTAAAAACTAACATATTTCCACTTTTTCTAACAGACAAATCTATGTGAATGATTTTTTTCATAAATTGTCAGATTATTTCGCAATCGTATGAAGTTTTTTGATACCGATTTTTCACACGTTCGGTAATTTCCATGTGAAATTTTATTTAGGATAAGCCTGTAAGACTTTTTTTCATAAGTTAAAAAATAATATTTTTTATAAATCCGTCATGAACCCGCGCATGTTCCCCGATTTAAAAGCTTTTTGGATGTTAAATTTCATCACTTCAATAATGAAGAATTCGTTCGGTAAGCCTCAAAACATGAATTCTCTTCATGCAATGATTAACAAGGTGCGGAAAAGACAAACTCTTTGAACTACATATGTATGTATTTAAATTTTTTTGTTGTGATATAAATAACAATATGTATGAGGATTAATTCTTCATCATTAACTCAAAAATCACGTTTGAGTTATGACGTTGTTTTAGCAAATAAGCGATATAATAAAATAAATTTTTGGTTCTTTAATTACACTGTGCTCGAGTTCGAAACTTTTTTTTGTAACAAGCCAGGGAACTGGCAGGTAAACCTAATTAGAGTACGCCGAATAAAATGGTGCTAACCATTTACTTATGTTAGCTTTTGTTTAAAAAATAATTGAGGTTGAAAACTTGGTACCTAAAAATCGCAATTTTTCGCAGTTTTCTATCATTTATTAACATTTATATCGAATGCAAAAACGTGTATTGATGAGCATGCGTCCTTAGGAAACTTTCCTTTTTTTCATATTTCTGTTCCTCAAAAACTTTAATTTTTTTTAGGGATATTTTTAATGGATTTTTTTTTAATTTTTAAGACGCATATCCATCCACAATATGTTATTTTAATCGATATAAAAATTAATAAACGGTAGGAAACTGAGAAAAATTAATATATTTTGATACTTTTTTTTTACCAAGTTTTCAATCTAAATTATCATTTAAACAAGAGCCAACCTAAAAAAACGGTTAGCACCACTGAATTCAGCGAATTCGAATTAAGTTTACCCACCAGGTCCCCCGCTTGTTACATTTTTGAACTTGCACAGTGCAATTATTAATGGTAAAATACCACACCTTTTCCAGTTGTAATTCAGAAAGCGTCAATTGTAATTTAGATTTATCAAGTTAAATTCAGAAAGCGTCAGTTGTAATTTAGATTTATCAATTTAAATTCAGAAAGCGTTAATTGTAATTCAGAAAGTATCAATTGAAATTCAGAAAGAAAACAAATTTTATTAACTATGTAAATATTTATTTTAATTTAATTTAATAAGTTATTATAACAAAAAAAATGCAATGAAGATTCGTAGTATTATTGATACGTTCTGAATTACAATTGACGCTTTCTGAATTTAACTTGATAAATCTGAATTACAATTGACGCTTTCTGAATTTAACTTGATAAATCTATATTACAATAGACTCTTTCTGAATTTCAATTGATAAATCTAAATTACAACTGACGCTTTCTGAATTTAAGTTGACGCTTTCTGAATTACAAAAGGAAAAGGTGTAGAAATTAATATCGCTTTTTAGCCACTTAAAAATCTGCAGCTGGTAACCTTGTGTAAGTGTAATACACAGTTGAATAATTGCAAATTGGGTACTCATAGAGGTTCTTGGATTTGCTTAAACGTTTATATACACGTTACACAACACTAACAAACTTGTGTTTTGTGTAGTAATTAAATCTGGCTACATCACTGGTGTTGGTTGTGGTATTTGTTTTATGTATAGAGGGAAATTTTGTGACATTAGAAAAGATAATCAAATTGCGGTAGATTTGTTCCCTAGTCTATTTTATTATTCATAATCATCAAAACGCGTTAACATTTTTTTTTTCGTTATTTTCTCCTTTTTTTTATTAATTAAAAATTTCCAGTTTTATTTATTCCTGCACAAATGCCTAAAAAAGGTAACAATTATTATTATCATTTGGAAAGAAATAAAATAACATTTATTGCAAATATTCCATATGATGATTGCAGGCAAGAGGAAACCCAAAGAAATCGATTGGTCGGCCGATGGGAATTTTGACAAAAATCGTTCTATTATTTATATCGAACATTCCTTGGAATGTCCAATTTTTACTATAAAAGCTGATGAATTTTTGACATACTTACAAACGGAAATACCCAACCGACAGTTTGTTTTAGTACGAAATAGTTTTGGTAAAGTTGAGCCGAGATTGGGATCTTTTGAAATTGAGTTATCCCAACATGCACGCACTTCTAAACACAATTTATGGTCGGGTGTAGAAAAAGGTCCGCCTAGGCGCGATAAATTTCCTAAATTCGAAACTTTAATGCCAGAAGTGCAAAAAATTCTGAAGAAATTTTATCCAGATGTTGCTCCCACATATGCTGCTCCCACAGATGTTGCTCCCACAGATGCTGCTCCCACAGATGTTGCTCCCACAGATGCTGAAGAGAATGAGGAGGAGTTGGGTCTGTAAATAGATGCCAACCTGATGATATACATACATAGTTTTTTACACTGCTAAAATCTGCCATTTAAAAATTTCAGAAATAAAGGCTTTCAGATTAGAGGCAAATAACTATTTTTTTTAAATTCTCGCTATAGGAAGTTAGATACTGATTTTATCCCAACATCCCAAAATCGAGTTTCCATTATAATTCGTCGTTTTGACGTCCTGGGACTCGATTCTCACTAATTTCGCGATGTACATATGGGTGTGTGTAATAATATAGAAATGCCCTAACTCATTTTTTAAAACTAGATTTTTTTATATATCGATAGAAAAACATCTAATGTATCGAAAAATGCTAAAATAAATTTCAAAAAAATAATGAGTTAGGGCCTTCCTATATAAAAGTAACAACATATGTGCTTGTGTATATTTAGTGGCCTTTAAAAAGGTAATTTATTATTTTTTTTATTTTTATTTTTTTCTCTGTTTAGCCACCATGATACCACCTTCACGCCCCAATGTCACCCGCCTGTCCGATGACTCCGTCATGTTGCGTTGGTATATGCCCAAAAACGATGGCCTGCCTATACAGTTTTTCAAGGTTCAATATCGCATGTTGGGCGATGCCTCACGTACTATACCGCGAGAAAATTGGCAAACTACCAATGAGGATATACGTTATAATAAAATGGATCGCAATAATGAGGGTTTTAAAAATTTCACCTCTTCGGTGACGGGCTTAAAACCTGATCGTTTCTACCGTTTTCGCATTATAGCCGTTTATTCGAATAATGACAATAAGGAAGGCAATACTTCTAGCAAATTTTTCTTAAGGAAAGGAGAAGATCTGGACTTATCAAACCTGCCGGTACCCGAATTGCAGCGCATAGAACCTCTATCTGAGTCGGCGGTAATGTTGCAGTGGTCTTTGCCTAACAGTTTGACGGCCGCGGAGGTAGATGGTTTTTATGCTTATTACAGGCCAGCATCATCGGCGGGGGAATATCTCAAGGCTACAGTAGATGGCATGCATACAAGAAAATTTAAAATTGATTTACTGGAAACGGGAACTACCTACGAATTCAAGTTGCAATCTTTCAATGAAATGGCGGCTTCAGATTTTAGTGCCATAGTGCAGGGCAATACGAAAAGTAAGAATTTATGTTCTTGCTTAGTTCTGGTCTATACTATGAAACCTTTGCTGAAAAGCAGTTGTATTTTCTCTACTGAAACTGCATTAGTATCCACAAAGTAAAGTTTTTGTTTTGCAGCTTAATATATTTTGTACGTTTCTTCTATATTTTGTACCTCCATGTACATTATACAATGTATCATTGTCCGTTCGTTTTTCCCCTTTCATCCATAAACTCTTAAAGTTTCACAGTTTTTCATAGTATGGACGGAGACTTAAGGTAGAGACAGCTTATAATTTGTGTTTCTTTCTAGAAATTTCCACTACACCCTCGCCTGCCTTGCCGGCCATAATACCCGCATCGACAGCCAATCAAGAAGATAATTCCATTTATCCTGTAGTAGCAGGAGCTGCCGGTGGTGGCATTTTGCTGTTAATAGCCACCATAACAGCTTGTTTGTGCATGAAAAGACGAAAAAATTCTCAGCCGGAAGGTATGTTTCGTATTTTATGTGTGTAAATTATTTTTATTTATAATTTTTTTTCTTCTAAAAATTTTTCAGACGAAAATAAACCTCAATTAGATAATTTGCAAGCGGATTTTGTGACACCTCAAGTTTTGGGTGTCAACAATCATCACAAATCTCAGCAGCAGCACCGTTTGAATGGTGTGTTACCCCGTATGAATATCACACCAAATCCTTTAGCGCAAGAGGCCGATAAGGTGAGTTCGATTATGATTTTAAAACAATTGGACTTTTTTATACTCTTTAATAAAAATGTAGTAAAAGAAAGGAAATTCAATTTATAAAAGGTTCTTATTTTGTAAAACGCAAAGCTCACTATACTAAACAATCGCACGTCTTACGAAAATATACAACCCTGATCTGATGAATTGTTATTGTCTTTTAAAAATGTTCATAGACTCCATCATACCAGAGTTGTAGTTTCTCTAAAAATCTCACGATTGTGCAAGACAGTGTATAGACAGTGTATCACGGCCTTAAGCGTCGAATTTTTTTTTTTTTTAATTTTTTCAGCGTAAAATTTATCAACGCTTGGCGTTGCGTATTACAAAATAAGGCGCTCTATTTTGGGATACTACCCCGGTTTCCACAAAGGTAGACGGTCGACTCTTCTAGAAAAATTCGTGTTTTTTATATAAATTTTCTACTTAAGTCGACCGTCTGGGTTGTGGAAACAGTGCATTAATTTTTAAACTTGGCTCGAAGTGGTTCAATAGTTAATTTTTGACACAAACATATCGTGCCATAATCGCCAAAAAAATTTAAGCGGCGTAATTTCCGAACTTAATTTTTTGACGAAAATCGATTATTTGCGATTGTATATTATCGATTTTCGTCAAAAAAAAAAAAAACAATTTCAAAAAATATATCGCTTAAGCTTTTTTTTTGGCGGTTAAGGCTCGATATGGTCAATTCCATGTCATTGAAATGGATTTGATAATCGATTTGTGTCAAAAAGGAACTAGTGAACGAGTTCCACCCAAGTTTATTTGTTTCAGATTTGATTTTATTTTTTATTTTTATGTTTTTCTCTATGCATTGTTTATTATAAACAAGGCACATTGATAGATTTAATTTTAGTGATATTCCAATTTATTTTTTTAGTAACTGATGAATTTATATTTATACTAAAAATGAATGTTAAATACAATATGCAAAATTAAATACCATTCCTGTTAGTGTTTCTTTATGATATAAATTCTTGAGGAGAACATATCTAAAGTACCCTGGAGACGATCAAATAAATCCGTCAATCGTATACTTGTAGCTTAATAGCACACATACAAATAAATACGCCAATTGGCATTTGGGATCAAATGCAGTTTAGTGAAGCAGCTCAAAAAAAAATAAAAAAAATAAAAAATAGCCTATGTGATAAAAAATTGAAAAATAACAAAAAAATATTAAATAAAAAAGTTGGCGGCGATCCATATTTTCCGAGTTATGGCCCTCTGAACTTGTCATAGGAAACTGGGAAGAATCTCCAAATCATAATTAATTTTAAAAATTATTATTTATCTGATAGAAAATTAAAAAAATTGGCTGTGACACATGTTTCCCGAGTTGTGGTTGTTTAAAGTTTTGATCGTGTACTTTGTGATATAAACTGTTGTTCGTCCGCGCACTTCTCCACTTTTAAGAACAATCACAAAGAAACTGATATTTTTTTTGATATCAATCAGAGTTGGATATGATCAAGTAATCAGCCGTCAAATAAAAAAACTTTTTGACATCGCGTACGTGTAACCGAAATAATACGACTGCACGCACGCAACTGTATGATTGATGAGTAGTTTATTTGATCGTCTCCAGGACACTCAAAATGTCAAACTTGCTGTACAGTGATGGTTAAAATTAAAACAACAAAAATATTCGATTATTAAAAAAAAAAAATAGAATACGATATGTGACACGAAAAGTTAAAATGGACCTATACTCAGAAAATAAGTTCTGGAAAAATACGACTTTGAAGTTAACAAGTTGATTGTGATACGCCTGATCGCTTTTATGGCTTGAAACTCGTTACGTGGGGTTTTCGAAGTCGCTGATTATTATTAATATGGATTTGCTTGAAAATCATCACTCAGTAGTTGTCGGAGTCGCTGATTACGAAACTGCATTTAGATTTTAAAAATCCAAAATGGTGGATCCAATATCAATTGCAGAAAAGTTTGTCTCATGAGACTCTTTTTTTTTTTATTTATTTTTATCAAAAGTGTATTTTGAAACTAATTTATGACAAAACTAATGCAGCTAGAAAGCTGCGGTTTGCTGTATTAGAAAGAGCGTGATGTCTACTATAAGAATTACCAAAAAAGTAAAAGTCGATTTTATCGACCCATAGTCTCGTTTAACTTTCCCTGTCACATATAATGAAAATTTATATTTTGAGCCGGCCCATCATTGCAGATGTCGGTAAAAATTGTTGCATATTTATTTATTGTTGCTATTTATATCTAACAATGTGCCTTGACTATAAATATCTTGCTTTTTGTAATTTACAGTCTGTCCCACGCCTTCGGTAGAAAACGTTCGATCGATTACTTACATATCGAGCCATAACCCCCAAAAAAGCTTGCGACATATGTAATTTTTGAACTTATTTTTTTTTATCAAAATCGATAATTTGCGATCGTAAATAATCGATTTAAAAAAAACGAGGTGCATAAAATGTGTCGGTTAAGCTTTTTTTTGGCAGTTATGTCTCAATGTATTGAAAACAAACAAAAAATTCGTATTTTATTTATTTTGCTTATAAATCGTTACCTGAAACGCAAAACGCCCTAACTAACATTTTCATAATTTTACAGGAGGAAAAAAAAAACGTGTTAAAATGGAATTTTTCTAATGTAATAAAATAAATAAGATTGCTATTTTTGTTACCGCTGATTTTGGTTTATTTGGCAGCGATTATTTTTATAAAATACCGCGGAATCTATAAAGAAGCCTATTTCAATTTTGTTTAATAGATACACCGAAAAAATATTCCTGCAATAAACAACTTTAATTGAAAACAAAACCAAAAATCAATTAAAATTTGCTTTTAAACAAAGTTTAATTGACTTAAATACATTTTCAATTGATTTTTGGTTTTATTTTCAATTAAAGTTGTTTATTGCTGGAATATTTTTTTCTGTTTTCTTGCGTTTTAGGCGACGATATGTTGTTGCTCGAATGTTTTCTGCCGACATCGAGGGTCACAGAGCCTTAGCTGTATGTTTTAAAATTTATAAATAATTCCCTATCCTCTACAAATATCCTAATTTTCCAAAAAAAAAAAAGAAAAGAAGTCAAGGTGTTGTATGTATATTTGCTTCAACGGCTGTTGTATTCTAAAGGTGTTGATTTCCTGGCAATTTTCTCAATATTTTAGTTTAAAGAAAACCCACAAAACTTATTTCCTCTATTCCTATTACACTTATACGAGTATGTATTTTCTTAAAATTCTAGTTGTAGGCACAAAACTACTATTTGCTTTTAAAATATTATAAATTGTCCTTGTTCGTTAAGACACTTTTAAGCTTTTGTTGTACCACTTTTTTTTCTAAAAATTAAAAAAAAACAATATGAAACTAGCTTAGATATAGAAATATCAGCATGATTTATTTTAGAATCGCAATGTCATGGAGTTGCGCTTTATGAATGCTACCAGCAGCAATGCCAACTCTGGCAATAACACCAACAATATTACCACTAGAAGCAGTAGCAATAGCTGTCATAATAGCACCGAAGAACTTAATAGCGAACAGGATACAGTAATTGCACAGCATCAACCCCACACCCAAACACTAGCGCAGCGTTCCACCTCGTCTTGTGAAACTTTAGCGGCCTCCGATGGAGTAACTCTTTGCAATGGCTTGGATCACAATTCGCCCTTATCAAAACCATTGCCACCCTTGCCCACCAAGAATACAACCAAGTTAGCAAATCATACAACTTCGTCGAAAGTGCAACATTCTACTAACACCGCCGCCTGCTCAACCTCCTCTACGAATCATAAACTAGCCACAACTAATAACTTGAATAATTCACAGGCCCATTTAGCATCACAAGGCATTCATCATGCCCAACCTTACTACCAGACACCGCCCACTCCTACACTTATGGCTAAACGAGACTTTCAGCAACCGCCTCCAGTGCCACCGCATCAAAATAATAATCATGCTGCGATGGCCGCCTTAAACCATCATTTGCCTCCAAGTGGTCATCAGGCTCCTGCAACGCCTTGTTTGGACCAGCAGAGGCGCACCTTGGACCGCAGTGCACGAAGTCTACCCTACAACCAGAATAGCCCAAATATTCCTAACAATCACGAGTCTAATATGAACCTCGAAGGTCTGACAACGCGCATACCTTCTTTGAGAAGGACCAGACGTACTTCCGGCAGCAGTGCAAACAATGTGCCTAATCCTATGTCCAGTAATCCCAATGGAGGCCTAGGAATACCCATTGCTGTGACAGCCGGCAGTCCTAGAGTGCAACGTTCACCCATGCCGACCAGAGCGGCCCTGATGAAACAACGCACTCGTTTAGGCAGTCACAATGACAATATTTCCTCGGGCAGTCTCAACAGTATTGAAGTGTAGTTGTAAAGCCAGTTAAGTTAGACTAGTTAAAGAGCAGGAGAGAGAGTTAGAGCTAGTTCTTTTTAAGTTAGTTAATTTTTTTTCTTTCGTTTTCTTTTACTAAAGAATAACCGACCGGCTAATGCAGGCACATTTTCATTAAAAAAAAGAAAAATGATTTTATTTCCCTTATTGCTGTATATACAATTTTGTATATATGTATTTGCATTGTAAAAATTGCATTTACAAGGCGACAAACATTCACCCTTATTCCAGGAGGTCTACTCTGTATTTCGAAACGAAATAAAATTGCTTTCGAGTTTGTATGTTATTAATATCACAATTCGAAAGCATTTGCTTTCGTTTCGAATTACAGAGTAGAACTCCCTGGTTGTCAATATCGATGTCACGCGTCAATACAATAACAAAAAATTGGGACTCCCTCTCGAGAACAATTTTGTGCTATTTACAGTCTAGTCTAGTTCTGTTCCCTAAGATCTAGAAAATAGCACGATGCTGTAGATCAGCAGCAATCAGTTGTTTTCGACAACGCCGGTAGAAAAGCTCCAATTTTTTGGTATTGAATTGACGTGACTTCGATGTTGACAATTGGAATAAGGGTGATTGTATTTTTTTTTAAATTTCCTTGGATTTGTGCTTGAAAATAAGATTATTTAATTTCAATAAATAATAACTTCAAATGTGAATAGCTTAGTTGTAAGTTTAAGACACACAAATTAGAATTAAGTTACTAATAACAAGGTCAAAACAAAAGAACAAGAAAAAAGAGTAGATGTGAATCTAAAAATTTTTGTTTGAGGATTTTTTTTACTTATGTTTAAGTTCGTAATTCTCAATTATATTTGGAGAATATTTCTATAAACATATGAAGGTTTTTTTAGTTTTTCTCAGGATGAGTTTCTTCACAAGAAACGAAATGTAAAAACAAACAAAAATTCTTGAAAGAAAAAGAATGTCGAATAGGATACAATTCAAATTATAAAGTACACAGTGTTAAAAAAATTTCAAGATTTCAAGCAAAATAGTACCACAGCAGACTATAACCGCCTGTTTACGGAAGGTTGACTTGAGTAGAAAATTTATATGAAAAGCACTCACTCATTTCTTTGAGTGATTTTCATACGAATTTTCTAGACAAGTCGCCTGCCTGCCTGTGGAAACAGGGTATAAATAATCGCAACTGCAGGTTACTTTTTCGCAACTCTTTGCTAAAGTGCAGTAAACCAAAGTATGTGTATATATGAAATGCAGGAGAAGCAAAAAGAATCTTCATAAATTGCAAAAATGCAAAATAAAATCAAATACTAGCGAAATGGACACATATAAAAAAAAAACTTTCGAAAATCCTCTAAATGTAAAATATTTTTTGAAGCTTGTTAGAAAGAAAACAATTTTCTTTTCGATTTTAAAGTTAAAACTATAAAATGATTTCAACAACTCTTTATTTGCATTTTAGACCAGTTGGCATACTTTGAAGGCTCTTACGAATCGGCTCCCAAATGTTGTGGTAAAAAATCTGGAGGTCTACTCTGTAATTCGAAATGAAAGAAAATACTCTCGAATTCGTATCTTAATTACATGATAATTCGAAAGCATTTCATTTCGTTTCAAATTACAGAGTAAGACCCCTAAACAATCAGTTTTATCATGAATACCACATGTAAAAATTTCCAAACAAAATTTTTCGTTCACTTGGATTTTAATTTCGTATCATCAATTCCATGAAAATTAAAAATTTACATATGTACATATTTCCACATTTTCCGACAGAAAAATCTTTGTGAATAATTTTCTTCATAGATTGTCTAAATATTTCACAATCGTATGAAGTTTTTTTTCGAAATTCAAAAATGTAAACATTCAGAAATAATACGAACTCTTCACAAGTTCGGAAATTTCCATGAGAAATTTTATTTATAATAAGCCTGAATAAGTTTTGTTACTCGTAGAGGCAACAAGTTACATTCGAAAAAATTAAATTTTTCGTATAATTATAATTAAAAAAAGTGTTGGTAAATAAAAATAATTGTTTACGAACAGAAGCTGGCCATAAACCTCACAATGGCTGACCTGCAGACGATCAAATGAACCATCAAGCGTGTGCATATATATATTATAGTGTCCTTTAACTGACCTTTTTTCGGAAACATAAAATACAATTTTCAATCAGAATTTTAAGTTTGAGTTAGTTGTGTGCTGTGGCAGGTACTTTTCGTTTAAATTCTATTAAAATATTTCCACATTTCATTCAATATCAATGCCGAAATTTACTTCCTACATTACCTGAGTTCGCCCATATAAATAAGTTTATTTTTTGTATTTATTTTTTAAATTAAATTTTGTCTTTATTTACAAGCCTTGTGAGCTAATAAATAGATTAGGTACAGTGTTGTGAAATTTTACTTAAAAAAAGTATTACAACAATTTAATCTAATAATTGAGGGAAAATGGTTACAAAGAACTCTTGATGTTTGCTAATACGAAGTTTTTGCTCCTCACTCCTCCCGCACTGCTTCATGGTTTACTTCAACTAACTATAACGCTCAAGAGTTTTTTTGTTGGAATTTTCCATAAACCTTTTTAATCGAAATTATTAGTGTTGAACAGCATAAAAATTTTAGGAGTGGATTTGGAAAACTCCAATTTCCTATACGAAGCTATAGGTCGTTTGGTAGATAAACAAGGAAACTCCTGACCGTGGAATACCTTCGTTCTGCGACTTAGGCTCAGTTAGTCGACTGTAATGGAATGTAACTGCAATGGTAGGAAACAGCTGATCGATATTGTTATGTGAAAATTTTCAATTTTCATTAGAACAGGGTTGCATTTTCTCAAAAGCCGAACAATCGTGTAGGATAAATATTTTTTTTGTTTGTTTTTGAATCGAACTGCATAGATAACACAAAATTAAATTGAATTATTAATTTATTAGTTCATCTGTTTAATACATACCCGGCCAAAGTGGCACCAGTGCCGAACTTCAATCGGCTTCTCATCCATATGAATAATAATACACGAATACATTTCTCTCGCTGGCCAGCAGGGGCTCCCGACTGGTGTAGCCGCAAGGAGACGTCAGTCGGAACTTTTTGAAGCAGTGCTTAGACTTCGGTCGGAGCGCTGTATGATAAATTACATACAGAAGAAAAAACGCAGCAGTATTTAAATATATGTATTTTACCTTCTTATAACGGGTGCCCTGTGACTGAGTGGTAGCGATGCTATCGTCTCAGTCCAGAGGTCGTGGGTTCGATTCTCGCCATATACTGTGGGTGGTGTTTTCTGCAGGCAAGTTAATCGCTTCGCGGGTTGTGTTTGTAAAAAAAAAAAATTACTGTCTTCAAATTATTTGTGTTCAAAATTAAAATGCAACATGAAATTTATACATATTACTTTATTTAAAACTGCGCAATCATATCGTGCCATAACTGCCAAAAGAGCTTAAGCGATATAATTTTCGAACTTGGGTTTTTGACCAAAAATCGATCATTTGTGATCGTAAATAATCGATTTTCCTAAAAAAAAACGAGGTTCAAAATGTCCCGTTTGTTCCCAGCTGTTCATATTCTTGTATGTTGACTTTGGTTGTTTGCTTTACGCTCAAATAAGATACTTTGCCAACAAAAAATTTAGTGAGACTAAACTTTAGCTCGTTGTGGTGTACAGAAATGTTTGAGTGAAGTTAGCTGCAAGTTAGAATTATTTCAGTAAATCAGTTCACAAGAAAATTGTTGTGTAAATATAATACAAAAATTTAAATACATTGGCGCGTATTCTTAGTCAAGACAAAGTATACTTTAAGCCTCAT
Source organism: Nowickia ferox (assembly GCA_936439885.1). Classification (NCBI taxonomy): domain Eukaryota; kingdom Metazoa; phylum Arthropoda; class Insecta; order Diptera; family Tachinidae; genus Nowickia; species Nowickia ferox. The sequence continues at coordinate 5,992,151 of OW387025.1, read as the reverse complement.
ATTCATAAAAAAAATAAAATATATTTTAAATCTATTTTTAAGAAAATTTTTTATGAAAAATTTTAAATGAAATAGATTTCAAACTCATTTGAAATGCTATGAATATGGAGGTAAAAAGAGTTTAGACCCAGTATTTTTATGGTAATTCTGACGTTTTTTTACTCTTAAAGTATACTTTGTTTATAACTATGGATATGCGACATTTTCTTTAAATTTAACCATTTCCGTCCGTCCTGTAAATTTTATAGAATTTAACTTCAACTGTTGAAAAATATTTGACAATTTAGATATAAACAACAAAAATAAATATATTTATTTATTTTTTTTTTTTGGACAAAAAACAGAAAAGATTTGCAAAACATTGAATTAAAAAAAAAATGAATTAATTTATTCTGCTATTTAATTTTTTTTTTAATAGAATTTATTGTGTTTGTTAATATTTTAAGTTTCACTAAAATAACTTTAATTTAATTAATTTATTTTAATTTAGTTTTTATTATTATTTTTGTTTAATTTTGAACCGTAATGCTTCCTGCTTTAAGCTATAATAATGACCTTAGTCATTATTCTTATTATTATTTAATTTTTTTTTAAATTAAATTTTAATTGAGAAGAAAATGTTAATTCAATTTATATAAATTTATAAACTAAACTGCAAAAATGACATAAAATTTAAGAAATATTAAAAAAGAACTTAAATTAAAAATAAATTAATACTTTTCAAGTTAAATAGAAATTTTTAAAATAAATAAAAGCTGAGCAGAGGTAAGTCTCGAAATAAGCCATAAGGACCGAAAATCAGTGTCGCTGGTGGTTTTTTTGTCCTAAGACAGCAATTAGAAATTTGAGCTGTACTATACGGTGGCAATATACATATTTCTTCAAAGGAAAATAACCAGCAACAACTCGAATTGAAAGACAGGTAACCTTATCGCTACAACATGTACAACCATACAAAAAACATGCATTTCGTCCGGCTGCAAAGAACCCCATCTGTCAAAAACAGTAAATTTAAATTTTTCCTCCATTCAAAACGTATTAGAAGAACAGACTTTGACAGTTGAGATCTAAAGCAGTTCAACTCGCCATCAAACAACTGATAATCATCAGGGCTGCTGAGATCATCTTACTTACTTTACTTTAATCCAGAAAACGTGTTTTATTGGTGAAATTTCATTGGATTAACCTTAAAAATTAAAGGTGCAGGTAATATTAAATATTTTAATTTAATAAGAAGCGCAATTAATGTAAACTTCAATTTTAATTACACTGATGAAAAAATGTGATGGCGATATAATAGAAAAGTTTTTTGGATAGTCTGCCAATTTTCAATTTAGACGCTTTGAAAATATTTAGAAGCGTTCGTTTTTCCAGGCTGCAGGTAATATTAAATATCTTAATTTAATAAGAAGCGCAATTAATGTAAACTTTAATTTTAATTACAGTGATGAAATTATGGCGCTAAAGTAGAAAACTTTTTGGTGAGTCTGCATGTCATACTGACTAGTGTTGATTTAAGGCCTACACAATCGCACGACCTACGAAAAATAGAACTCTGATCTGATGAATGGTTATTGCATTTAATTGAAATTGTATTTGCTGAAATTTATTTGCATTCTCTATAAATGTTATTGTATTTAGAAAATTTTCATAGACTCCATCATACCAGGGTTGTATTTTCTCAAAAATCGCACGATACACGACGACGGAGCTTTGAAAACCTTTTAGAAACTTTTGTTTTTCCAGGCAGCAGGTAATGTTAGTTTTTATATATTTACTAGAATAATAATTTGAGGCCTTATTTTACTTCATTACAGCATGGAAATAAAAGTAACTGCAGCATTATAAGCGGAATGTTGATGTTGCTACTTGAGGTGGGATTTTAGCAGATACTTCAAGTACCAGGGCGCAATTCATCATTTGGGCATTAACAACTCGCACCACATGAGCATTTAATTAGAGGTGAGTGTAGACTTAATTTATTGCTAAAGATTTTTTGCAATTATATAAAGGCGATTTTTATTTTATCAACGTCAGAGAGCGGAATAGAAATTTTTATTTTTAAGATATCCGGCCATCAAGATTTTTATAAATTATATATAATTCGATATTAGAATACATACAATCTTAAAAAAATTTAAACAAAACGGAATATGCAAAATATCACAGGTGCCAAAACGAAGAAAATTTCGATTCGAATCGAACAGCACAGCACTTACATTTTTTGCCAAATTTTCAAATACCACGTAAAAAAGGTTGTTTTGAATTAAATTTTTTAAAAATAATTTTATTTTCAAAACATATACATATGTACATACATATATTTTACATAAAATCCTTTTCTTTTATTTACTATTATAATCTTTAAAGCGTAAAAAATAAACTGAACTTATTTCAGTAATTGAGCTTGTTTAAGGAGTTGTTTTTTTCTCTCTTAGTTTAAAAATATGTATTTCGTTTAAAAAAATAAATTATTGACTTAAATTAATGATTAAATAGATACATACATAAATATATATGTTTATTGTAGTAGATTAGGTAAAAAAAATTTATAAAATGAATCATAACATTAAAAGTAGAGTAAGAAAATACAGTGATAAAATTAGCAACTCACTTAATTTTTAAATTTTATTTATAAAACTTTTTTTCGAGAGAAATGTTGAAATATTATTTTTAAACACATTTAATATGCACAACAGTAGCTGCAGAAAATTTTGAAATTTTTTTTAAAATATGTTGGCAACACAATTTCGCAAAAAGCAAAAAAAAAATTATTTATGAAATAGAAAAATTATTGATTTTTTTATTTTTGAATTTAACAAGAAATCAATTTAAAAAGGTTTTAAAAGAAAATTGGCAACTCGATTTTTAAATATTTAGAAAAAAAATATTTAAAAAAAACTAGGGAGAAAAAAATATTTTTGAACAACTATAAAGAAAATTAGAAAAAGTTTTGCCAATTTATTTTTGTAAAAAAACGCGAAATTGTAATTTTTTTCCAATTCCTTCAAAAACTATTTGAAAATGATGTCATAGCAAATTAAAGACAATTATTTTTTATAAATTAGTTGGACAGTCGCTCAGACAAAGGGAGGAAATTAAGTTATACTACGTTAGCAGAAGGCTTTAAATTTAACGAAATATATATACATATGTACTTGAGTTGCCAACTTATATTTTTCTATTATATATATATTATTTTATATTATTATATTCCAGACAAGAACGTAACATTGCAATAATTAAATTAAATGTTTTAAACTTTCAAAACAAATATTTAAAGAATATTTTAAATAATATATATATTTTAAAAAATTCTATTCTAAGTTGGCAACTTATATTGCGTTAGCAAACACTTTAAATTTCATGAAATGCACATATTTTGGTGCTGAAAAATAAAAAATTGATTTATGAAAATTACGTAATTGAGTTGCCAACTAAAATTTTTTCCACATAAGATAATAAGAATAATATACTACAGTAATTTTCCAATATTACAATAATGAAATTAATTAAATTAAATGATTTCGTTTCTTAAAATTTTAAAATTTCTAAAAAATTCTCTTCCAAGTTGGAAGTTAAGAAGATAAAATTCTACATTGCTTGTTTGCTTGCTTTTTTACCCGGCTGTCAAGGACGGGCTAATGATCAAACAGAATTGCGGCATAAACACATTTTCCATACAAATTGACACAAAAAAGTAGTAACAGAAAGCAGTCGAGAGAATCTATTTTATTTGGACAGTGAGAGCATCACACATAAATAAATGTTCTCCATACTTTGAATAAATTTCATACATTTTGAAAACAAAACTACAAAGAAAAATAAGCACAAAAGAAAATAAAACAAAAATTAGAGACCATTTGAAGGAATTTGTTAATTTAACAGCGATTTTTCCTGAAGTTGCGGACTTAGTGCCGGTCCAGACTTGCAATTTTTGTTGCAGCAACTTTTTAGTTTTTATTGAGAAAGAGCGAGAGAGGAATACAAAATGTATATATTTCTATTTGAAAACTCTCTCACATATCCAAGAATTGCTGCAACAAAAATTGCAAGTCTGTACCTGGACTTATTCTGTTTGATCATTTATATTTTTCACAATGTTTTTAAAAGTTGTTTGAAGAGAGTTAGTTACCAATTTTATTTTCTTTGATTTTTTTTTTGTATAAAGTGTTGGTCTCTTGTGATTTTAAAATTAACAATATGTTTGCAATTGTTTCTATAGTTAAAAAAAAATGAATTTTTATTAAAAATTTTAAATTCGTTTTGATTACCTTTCAATTGTTTTTATAACTTTGACTTAATTTTTTTTGTCCGCAGATAATTAATTTTTTTTGCTAGTTTTCTAATTTTTTTTATTTTTTTATTATGCTTAATTAAAGTTTACCTTTTTAATAATAGACAGTCCCTGTTTTAATCCTGTTTGATTTTTATAAAAGAAAGTTAAGCTAAAAATATTATTTTTTTTATACAGTTTTTGCTATTTTTTTAAGACAAATGAATGACCATTTAAAGTTTGACTTCTTCCAGGAAATTTATTGCAAGAAACTTTTTTCTACGAGTACTTCTGGGTTATAAAGTCCCGGTTCACACACGTCAACTTTTGTTGATCAACTTTTAATTCAGCTGTAAGAAAAAAAGAGATATTTGTATTTCCATCTCCGACTTTCTTATAACTGAATTGCGAGTTGATCAACAAAAGTTGAAGTGTGTGAACCGGGACAAAGTGATCGTTTTGAGAGCAATAAAAATAAAAAAATTTCAAAACACAAAGTGCAGAGCTCTCTCTCTCCATTTTTTTCATGACAAAATAAAAAGTTTCGGGCAATAAAAAGCCCAAGAGTAAATCCAGTCTAAACCAATTTTTTTCTGTTAATTGTTTTACAAAACTCAAGTGCAAGTTGTTTCCATTTTAGTTGTCATAAATATTTTTGGTGGCTTTTCATTATTTGGCATCACACATTTGTTCTGCAATCAGAAGAGAATAAAACAGAAACAAAAATATACGAGAATAAAAAGTAGACAAAAAAAAGAGAAAAAAATTATTCATAAATAAATTTTTCTTTTACAAAATTGTAATTTATCTATAAAAAAAAGCATGCTAAGCAAAATTTAGTAAAAAATACTCTAGAGCTATTTAAGTAAACATTTTAATTTATCAACTGTGAAAATATCTACTGTCACATTCACAAAAAATAATTTTGTTTTATGAAGAGTTTATAAAACAAATTTTGTTTGGAAAACTGTTTTATAAACCTCTTATAAATCAAAAATATTCTTTTATGAATAAAGCCTCTAGAAAATAACTTTAATAGCAAGAGAATTAGAATTCAGTTTGAAGTTTCACACTATGCCAGAGCCTACAAGATGAATCATTACTTTTACGAACTTTTTCCTTACAGATATTTATTCCTATTGAGCTTATTCACAATGAACGAAACAATTAGAAATATTGGAAATGAAATTAGAAATATGGCAATATGAAAATAATTGCGTATTTGACTAAAATAAAAATTATTTCATTATTTTTCCACTTATAGCAGCATATTGGTCTTCTAGGATGGGACAAAAACCACCCACATTGATTTTCCACTTTGGCCTTGAGCTTCTCTGTTAAAACTCTCGAAAGTTGTTATTCAGAATAAGGCTGATGTTTATACATTCAGAAATGTTATAAAAATGTTAATGATGCGTCCTTCTTCTTCTATGCGCTTAACTCCTAGCGGAGCATAGGGTCCTATGTGTCCTTCAGCTGACATAAACAGTAGAACTCTTGATATAAAATGTGACCAATTTTTTCTCTGCGAGTGCTTAGTGAACCTGAGTTTTGTGATTTGCGTTCTCGCGATTAATGAAAACTATTCAGCGTGTATGAAAGTGAATGATTAAGTACTCATGAGCCCATTGCTAGACTAAAAATTGCAAGCATGTTAATCGAACGTGCAAATTATGGCAGGACATGCCAGAAATCATGACTTTTTCTTCGCCTTAAAAAATTACCTCCATAATTCAATAAATAAGTGAAGTGAACTCTGATATTTTACATATGCACTACGTTTGGTTCTCTAAATTCAACTGCATGATACAATAAAATATATATTAAAAAAAGTATTAAAAGGAAAACTAAGCCACTAAGAAAAGTGTAAAAAGAAACTAAAACGAAAAAGATTAATTATAATTATATTAAGTGTAAGCGTATTTGCAGCAGTTTCTAGAAATCGAAATAGAGCGTGAAAGAGGAAAAAAGACAGTTTTTTATTATTTGTAAAGGTAACAAACAAACAAACAAAGAAAACAAGTCCATTTTAAGAAGGACAAAAAAATTGACAAAGTTAAGCGTAATCTAATTAACTACTGCTCTGACAACTCAAATACAACTGACTCGGGAGGTTCGGATGATGTCGGCGGTACCCTAAGTACCTTTTGGCCGCAAAAACACAACGACAACATCCAGTTGTGGCGGCGTGCATAACGGTGATGGTGCGAAGAGCGGCGGCCAAACGAATGCAGATTTGTTAGACTACCCACTGCATTATTGTTGTTGATTTGCAGACTGTCCAGCCGGTAACTGTGATGATTATTCAAACATGTCTGCTCACTGACATTACTGTGCGAAAGTCTTGGACTGATTTGAATTTTAGGCGTACTCTTGTTGGCCGTTTGATGAATCACCGTTGAACAGCTGCCCTTGCGACCATTGAGACGTCTCGTAGAGGGAGATTCATTTCTAGAAAAGAGTAGAGATAATCTTGTTTAGTTACCAGCGCTTAAGCAAAAGTAAATGTGTGTAAGTAGTTTGTTAACCTTTTACTATCCGCTAAATGATTATCGGTGTCTGGTGCGGTGTTATAAGCTGCTGAGTATGTAGAAGCTCTTTTAGGAACCCATTCCGGATGGCCACGCAATGACATGAAAACTGCCAAGCTTTTCAGCAAAACAGCCCGTACCTAAGAAAAAAATACGAGTACAATGAAGTACAACTTTACCATTCACTTGGGCTTTAGCTAACTCAACTCACCTCGCCATTTAGGAAACAGTAGAGTAGCGCTATAAAAAACCCTTGAAATGTAGTTAGGAAATGTGTCACATATGACCACAAGGCAAATTTCCAAGGTGTCTCCAAAGTCGGTATTAAATACAAAACATTAATGGTGCCCAACAAAGGCAGCAGCACAATGGCCGCCCTGACCGCTTTGCGTGTCTGCTCAATATCACTCGCCTGACTTTCACGTAATTTCATCACCAGTACACGTATTATGTTCAAGAGAAAACCAAAGTTTATCTGTAAATTTGTATTTAACGCAAAAAGTGTTAGAATGTAAGAAATACTATACACACACACGCGCACACATGCATACACTTACCGTTATAACGATTATGCGTGGTCCTTCGAGTATCCAATAGTACGGCGTTAAATTATAATTCCACCAGCAGTCATGTGTACTGGCCGCATAATAAATCGCTGTGCAAGTAGCCCAGATGGCGGTCATTAGTACGGGCATACCCCAGCCCAACAGAAAGAAGAGTTTGTAGGGAAAGCGACCTTGAAAAACGGTCACAGTGACCATATTATGCAGGTACCAGCCTTCAATAAACATCCACATAAACATGGCAGTTTTGGCATATTCAAGCAGCACATACGAGGCCTCACACCAATACGGCTGAAATGGCGTGATTGCAAAAGAAAATTACAAAACATTTGAATAAAATATTAGGATAAGGGATTAGCAAATATAAGGAAGCTGACTGGATTTACAAAAATTACAGAACATTTAAAATAAAATGTAAAATAGGATTCAGGCTAATAAAAGGAAGCTGACTGGATTGTTACAAAAAAAGTCAGAAAACTGGCAATTGTAAAATTAATATTTAAATGCTTGAGACTTTGATATTTTCTTTTCTGGCAAAAATTTTGCATCTATTTTGTCCTTCATAAAGATCGGTTAATTGGCTACGTGCTTGTATATCCCATTAGGGGTGGCATAGTGTTATATGGAAATCCTTAGTAACAGGATTTGGATACGCTAGGGGCTCTAGCTTTACAAAAGCTTAGAAAAAAAATGCATGAGCCAAAAAAGTACTCATCGAGATCAAAACTAGGGAAAAACGAGGCAAAATCCACAAAAAGCTTCACAACTGTCCCTGAGTTGCTGCTAGAGGGGCAAAATTTAAGACCGACTCCCACTAATATTTCCCCCCTATATTTTTTTTTATCAATATACCAACCTTAAGGGGCTCTCATACAAAATATTATTTTTTATACGATTACCCCTCTTGGCCCTAACTAGCACCAGGGTGTCCCTAGAGGAGTCAAATATATGACCGACCCCCCATATTTTTGTTACTCCAACATTTGTTCAGAACACACGCAGCCTCCATCTGCAATCATTAGTGTTGTTGGTTTACGTGGCTGCCCACTACACGCAGGCATTCAAGTATATAAGTATATAATACAAAAATGTTTAATTTCCAAAAAATGTTTTAATAGGATCGGTCATATTTGGCACCTCTGGGGGTGTAATTGTATAAAAATATTTTGTATGGGAGCGCCCTTAAGGAGCGCAGATAGAGGGGACAATATTAGTGGGGGTCGGTCTTAAGTTTTAAGTTGTGAATTTTTTTGCTGATTGTGCTTCGTTTACCTCCATCTCACCCCTCATAATTTGTTGAGTCATGCATTTTTTTCTAAACTTTACAAAATTAGGGGTCAGCGTATCGAAATCAAAAAGTCGTGCACTATTCCACCCCTAATATCCCAAACCATCAGTGGCTTGCAAATTTCAGAAAAGATTAGTGCACTGGCTTAGGAGTCCATAAATATAAAACAAATTTATCAAGGCAATCATGAATAAAATTCGGCGAGAAATTTTTCCCTTTTCCAATTAGAATTCTATTGTTTGAAATTGTTCCCCGGCAAAAAATTTCTCTCGGAATTTTATTCATAATTGCCCTCCCTCTATGTCTTCTATAGAAGTGCATTCAATCATCATTTAGTGTCAAAAACTCTAGTTTATAAAATTTGGAACATTTAACAATTAAAAGCAACATTTATGTATTTTGTTTTTAAACTATTCCTAATTTGATTTTCTGTCTATTCCGCAGGTAACACAAAAAGAGAAGAATATATTGAATCCATGTAATTTGAACACATCCTTTTTCACCAGCTGGCATGGCAGCCTGCCGACACACAACCTCATGGCAAAAAGTGTTTCCATTTCATGCCACTTACCGTATTCTCTATGCCTGACAAACTATTGTTGCTGGTGGTCTCCTGACTATCACGCCGATATGCTTGATCCAAATACAATGTCAAACGCACCACCATCTGCAGCAGCATGGCCATAAAAAGATTCTTGTGAATTTTGGTACGATTGTTACGCAATGAACGAAAGTTGCAAAAAATAATTAACGATATAATCAAAGCCACCAGAGACAATATAAGGCCAACGATTTCCAAAGTACGTGTACGTCTTGCTATTTCAAGAACGAGCTTAAACAGAAAGAAAAGAAATTTATTGCTTTTAAACTCACAGGTAAAATAAAACTAAATGGAATCTGTTGTAAATAAAAACTTAATATAAATATATATTTTTTTATTATGACTTACTTCCAGATTAGAAACTTTATCCATTAAGGCTTTTACTTCCTGTTTCCAACACGGATTATAATCAGTCCAGCCAATGGGATTATAAGTATCATTCGGCTTACTACCCCAATGGCCACTCAATTCACATTGTCGCTGGGCAAATTCTACAGGAAAGGAAAACAAAAATGTTATTTTTAAAACACGTACATAATTATAACAAATAATTTTGATTTTAAGATTTTTCTACAAAATTTGCTTAATAATAAACTCTTTATAAAACAAAAATATAGTAATAAATGTATATCTGGTGTTTGTAATCTGTTTGTTTCTTCTATATTTGATTATTCTAATAACTATTACTGAATTTCAATCGTTTGTGTTATCTCATAAATATTATTGGAAAATTATACGAATGCGGATAACAAGCAACTTGAAAGATTCGTGTAGTAACGTAAATAAAATGAATAATACAAAACGCTTTATAAATAATTATTTTTAAGTAGGTGCGGCAAGAAATTAGAAGTATAAGAAATTAGAAAAATAAAAATTATTAAAAAAAAGCAAAGTTTGTGGCTAGAAAACAGGTCCACCAGGCGGGCCACTTTGAAGTCAATAAAAGTTTGAAGTAAATTGCTTCCATTTCGTGCTTTATTTTGTATTTAGAAAGTCACAAAGAACTCTATGTTGAAGCTGAAGTTTTTATCTTTCACCCAGAAAAAACTTTCATACAAATATATCGAGCAGTTTCCGAGATATAAGAGATACAAATTTTATTAAAAACCAGCAACTACGATTCATTTTCGTTCTCCAAACGTTTTACAAAAATGTCAATAACTCTGAACATTGTAAAGATAGAAAAATGAAATTTTGCAGGTTTGTAGAGCAAAACTCCGGACTTCGTATAGAAGTCAATTGCACTTTTCACGTCAATTACTTTGGGAGATATAAAGGTTATAAACTTTAAGTGAGTTTTTTCAGGGACATGGGGGGCCACCAGGCGGGCCAAAGTTTGCCCATCTTGAAGCCAAATATCCAATCTATCATATGGCTAAACAATCATCCAAATCGGTTCACTATATATCGAGTTATAGCGTTTTGAAGAAAATCAATTCCCGAAATCCACCTCCTACCAGTTCTGTTGACCTGGTGTTTCACAAAAAAATTGCAAAAAATATGAAAATTTTTCGGGGTCAAGAGCAGTTTTAGTTTTCTTGCAATATCTCCGTTGTTTTTGGAGATAATTGCTTGAAATTTTGTGAGTTAATACAGAACAGAGTAGGGAATAAAATGTGATGAAAAAGTTTTTGCCACGCCCACTTCAAAGTCGATAGAAGTGGGCGTTAATCGGAAATTGCTTCTTCTTCGTGTTTTCTTTGGATTTTCGGAAGTCCAAAAGGAATCTATATTGAAGCTGAAACTGTGCTCTTTCATCCAGAAAAAATTTCATCCAAATATATCCAGCGGTTCCCGAGATATGCGAGTTACAACTTGGGTAAAAACTTTCATTTCCGGTTACTTCGCTTTGGTTACAGTTTTCTTGTTTTTTGTAATATCTCCGTTAATTTTTGAGATAATTGCATGAAATTTTGTGGAATGATAGAAAGCATAACGGGGAATATTTTGCGGGAAATAAAATTTTGCCACGCCTACTTTGAAACCGTTAAAAGTGGTCGTAAATTTAAAATTGCTTCTACTTCGTGCTTTATTTTGCATTTAGTTAGTTCAAAATTCCTTTAGATTGAAGCTGAGGTTATGATCTTTCATTTGAAAAAAACTACATCCAAATATACTCAGCGGCTCCAGAGATATGTGAGTTACAGCTTGAACAAAAAAATTAATTTCCGGCCATTTCGCTTTGGCTGCAGTTTTCTGAAAATTATCAATAACTCCGAAGATTGCAAATATAAAGAAATTAAATTTTGCAGGTTTGTAGAGCAAAACTCTGCGCTTCGTATAGAAGTCAATTGCACTTTTCACGTCAATTACTTTGGGAGATATAAAGGTTATAAACTTTAAGTGAGTTTTTTCAGGGACATGGGGGGCCACCAGGCGGGCCAAAGTTTGCCCATCTTGAAGCCAAATATCCAATCTATCATATGGTTAAACAATCATCCAAATCGGTTCACTATATATCGAGTTATAGCGTTTTGAAGAAAATCAATTCCCGAAATCCACCTCCTACCAGTTCTGTTGACCTGGTGTTTCACAAAAAAATTGCAAAAAATTTGAAAATTTTTCGGGGTCAAGAGCAGTTTTAGTTTTCTTGCAATATCTCCGTTGTTTTTGGAGATAATTGCTTGAAATTTTGTGAGTTAATACAGAACAGAGTAGGGAATAAAATGTGATGAAAAAGTTTTTGCCACGCCCACTTCAAAGTCGATAGAAGTGGGCGTTAATCGGAAATTGCTTCTTCTTCGTGTTTTCTTTGGATTTTCGGAAGTCCAAAAGGAATCTATATTGAAGCTGAAACTGTGCTCTTTCATCCAGAAAAAATTTCATCCAAATATATCCAGCGGTTCCCGAGATATGCGAGTTACAACTTGGGTAAAAACTTTCATTTCCGGTTACTTCGCTTTGGTTACAGTTTTCTTGTTTTTTGTAATATCTCCGTTAATTTTTGAGATAATTGCATGAAATTTTGTGGAATGATAGAAAGCATAACGGGGAATATTTTGCGGGAAATAAAATTTTGCCACGCCTACTTTGAAACCGTTAAAAGTGGTCGTAAATTTAAAATTGCTTCTACTTCGTGCTTAATTTTGCATTTAGTTAGTTCAAACTTCCTTTAGATTGAAGCAGAGGTTATGATCTTTCATTTGGGAAAAATTACATCCAAATATACTCAGCGGCTCCAGAGATATGTGAGTTACAGCTTGAACAAAAAAATTTATTTCCGGCCATTTCGCTTTGGCTGCAGTTTTCTGAAAATTATCAATAACTCCGAAGATTGCAAATATAAAGAAATTAAATTTTGCAGGTTTGTAGAGCAAAACTCTGCGCTTCGTATAGAAGTCAATTGCACTTTTCACGTCAATTACTTTGGGAGATATTAAGGTTATAAACTTTAAGTGAGTTTTTTCAGGGACATGGGGGGCCACCAGGCGGGCCAAAGTTTGCCCATCTTGAAGCCAAATATCCAATCTATCATATGGTTAAACAATCATCCAAATCGGTCCACTATATATCGAGTTATAGCGTTTTGAAGAAAATCAATTCCCGAAATCCACCTCCTACCAGTTCTGTTGACCTGGTGTTTCACAAAAAAAATTGCAAAAAATTTGAAAATTTTTCGGGGTCAAGAGCAGTTTTAGTTTTCTTGCAATATCTCCGTTGTTTTTGCAGATAATTGCTTGAAATTTTGTGAGTTAATACAGAACAGAGTAGGGAATAAAATGTGATGAAAAAGTTTTTGCCACGCCCACTTCAAAGTCGATAGAAGTGGGCGTTAATCGGAAATTGCTTCTTCTTCGTGTTTTCTTTGGATTTTCGGAAGTCCAAAAGGAATCTATATTGAAGCTGAAACTGTGCTCTTTCATCCAGAAAAAATTTCATCCAAATATATCCAGCGGTTCCCGAGATATGCGAGTTACAACTTGGGTAAAAACTTTCATTTCCGGTTACTTCGCTTTGGTTACAGTTTTCTTGTTTTTTGTAATATCTCCGTTAATTTTTGAGATAATTGCATGAAATTTTGTGGAATGATAGAAAGCATAACGGGGAATATTTTGCGGGAAATAAAATTTTGCCACGCCTACTTTGAAACCGTTAAAAGTGGTCGTAAATTTAAAATTGCTTCTACTTCGTGCTTTATTTTGCATTTAGTTAGTTCAAAATTCCTTTAGATTGAAGCTGAGGTTATGATCTTTCATTTGAAAAAAACTACATGCAAATATACTCAGCGGCTCCAGAGATATGTGAGTTACAGCTTGAACAAAAAAATTAATTTCCGGCCATTTCGCTTTGGCTGCAGTTTTCTGAAAATTATCAATAACTCCGAAGATTGCAAATATAAAGAAATTAAATTTTGCAGGTTTGTAGAGCAAAACTCTGCGCTTCGTATAGAAGTCAATTGCACTTTTCACGTCAATTACTTTGGGAGATATAAAGGTTATAAACTTTAAGTGAGTTTTTTCAGGGACATGGGGGGCCACCAGGCGGGCCAAAGTTTGCCCATCTTGAAGCCAAATATCCAATCTATCATATGGTTAAACAATCATCCAAATCGGTTCACTATATATCGAGTTATAGCGTTTTGAAGAAAATCAATTCCCGAAATCCACCTCCTACCAGTTCTGTTGACCTGGTGTTTCACAAAAAAATTGCAAAAAATTTGAAAATTTTTCGGGGTCAAGAGCAGTTTTAGTTTTCTTGCAATATCTCCGTTGTTTTTGGAGATAATTGCTTGAAATTTTGTGAGTTAATACAGAACAGAGTAGGGAATAAAATGTGATGAAAAAGTTTTTGCCACGCCCACTTCAAAGTCGATAGAAGTGGGCGTTAATCGGAAATTGCTTCTTCTTCGTGTTTTCTTTGGATTTTCGGAAGTCCAAAAGGAATCTATATTGAAGCTGAAACTGCTCTTTCATCCAGAAAAAATTTCATCCAAATATATCCAGCGGTTCCCGAGATATGCGAGTTACAACTTGGGTAAAAACTTTCATTTCCGGTTACTTCGCTTTGGTTACAGTTTTCTTGTTTTTTGTAATATCTCCGTTAATTTTTGAGATAATTGCATGAAATTTTGTGGAATGATAGAAAGCATAACGGGGAATATTTTGCGGGAAATAAAATTTTGCCACGCCTACTTTGAAACCGTTAAAAGTGGTCGTAAATTTAAAATTGCTTCTACTTCGTGCTTAATTTTGCATTTAGTTAGTTCAAAATTCCTTTAGATTGAAGCAGAGGTTATGATCTTTCATTTGGGAAAAATTACATCCAAATATACTCAGCGGCTCCAGAGATATGTGAGTTACAGCTTGAACAAAAAAATTTATTTCCGGCCATTTCGCTTTGGCTGCAGTTTTCTGAAAATTATCAATAACTCCGAAGATTGCAAATATAAAGAAATTAAATTTTGCAGGTTTGTAGAGCAAAACTCTGCGCTTCGTATAGAAGTCAATTGCACTTTTCACGTCAATTACTTTGGGAGATATTAAGGTTATAAACTTTAAGTGAGTTTTTTCAGGGACATGGGGGGCCACCAGGCGGGCCAAAGTTTGCCCATCTTGAAGCCAAATATCCAATCTATCATATGGTTAAACAATCATCCAAATCGGTCCACTATATATCGAGTTATAGCGTTTTGAAGAAAATCAATTCCCGAAATCCACCTCCTACCAGTTCTGTTGACCTGGTGTTTCACAAAAAAAATTGCAAAAAATTTGAAAATTTTTCGGGGTCAAGAGCAGTTTTAGTTTTCTTGCAATATCTCCGTTGTTTTTGCAGATAATTGCTTGAAATTTTGTGAGTTAATACAGAACAGAGTAGGGAATAAAATGTGATGAAAAAGTTTTTGCCACGCCCACTTCAAAGTCGATAGAAGTGGGCGTTAATCGGAAATTGCTTCTTCTTCGTGTTTTCTTTGGATTTTCGGAAGTCCAAAAGGAATCTATATTGAAGCTGAAACTGTGCTCTTTCATCCAGAAAAAATTTCATCCAAATATATCCAGCGGTTCCCGAGATATGCGAGTTACAACTTGGGTAAAAACTTTCATTTCCGGTTACTTCGCTTTGGTTACAGTTTTCTTGTTTTTTGTAATATCTCCGTTAATTTTTGAGATAATTGCATGAAATTTTGTGGAATGATAGAAAGCATAACGGGGAATATTTTGCGGGAAATAAAATTTTGCCACGCCTACTTTGAAACCGTTAAAAGTGGTCGTAAATTTAAAATTGCTTCTACTTCGTGCTTTATTTTGCATTTAGTTAGTTCAAAATTCCTTTAGATTGAAGCTGAGGTTATGATCTTTCATTTGAAAAAAACTACATGCAAATATACTCAGCGGCTCCAGAGATATGTGAGTTACAGCTTGAACAAAAAAATTAATTTCCGGCCATTTCGCTTTGGCTGCAGTTTTCTGAAAATTATCAATAACTCCGAAGATTGCAAATATAAAGAAATTAAATTTTGCAGGTTTGTAGAGCAAAACTCTGCGCTTCGTATAGAAGTCAATTGCACTTTTCACGTCAATTACTTTGGGAGATATAAAGGTTATAAACTTTAAGTGAGTTTTTTCAGGGACATGGGGGGCCACCAGGCGGGCCAAAGTTTGCCCATCTTGAAGCCAAATATCCAATCTATCATATGGTTAAACAATCATCCAAATCGGTTCACTATATATCGAGTTATAGCGTTTTGAAGAAAATCAATTCCCGAAATCCACCTCCTACCAGTTCTGTTGACCTGGTGTTTCACAAAAAAATTGCAAAAAATTTGAAAATTTTTCGGGGTCAAGAGCAGTTTTAGTTTTCTTGCAATATCTCCGTTGTTTTTGGAGATAATTGCTTGAAATTTTGTGAGTTAATACAGAACAGAGTAGGGAATAAAATGTGATGAAAAAGTTTTTGCCACGCCCACTTCAAAGTCGATAGAAGTGGGCGTTAATCGGAAATTGCTTCTTCTTCGTGTTTTCTTTGGATTTTCGGAAGTCCAAAAGGAATCTATATTGAAGCTGAAACTGTGCTCTTTCATCCAGAAAAAATTTCATCCAAATATATCCAGCGGTTCCCGAGATATGCGAGTTACAACTTGGGTAAAAACTTTCATTTCCGGTTACTTCGCTTTGGTTACAGTTTTCTTGTTTTTTGTAATATCTCCGTTAATTTTTGAGATAATTGCATGAAATTTTGTGGAATGATAGAAAGCATAACGGGGAATATTTTGCGGGAAATAAAATTTTGCCACGCCTACTTTGAAACCGTTAAAAGTGGTCGTAAATTTAAAATTGCTTCTACTTCGTGCTTAATTTTGCATTTAGTTAGTTCAAAATTCCTTTAGATTGAAGCAGAGGTTATGATCTTTCATTTGGGAAAAATTACATCCAAATATACTCAGCGGCTCCAGAGATATGTGAGTTACAGCTTGAACAAAAAAATTTATTTCCGGCCATTTCGCTTTGGCTGCAGTTTTCTGAAAATTATCAATAACTCCGAAGATTGCAAATATAAAGAAATTAAATTTTGCAGGTTTGTAGAGCAAAACTCTGCGCTTCGTATAGAAGTCAACTGCACTTTTCACGTCAATTACTTTGGGAGATATTAAGGTTATAAACTTTAAGTGAGTTTTTTCAGGGACATGGGGGGCCACCAGGCGGGCCAAAGTTTGCCCATCTTGAAGCCAAATATCCAATCTATCATATGGTTAAACAATCATCCAAATCGGTCCACTATATATCGAGTTATAGCGTTTTGAAGAAAATCAATTCCCGAAATCCACCTCCTACCAGTTCTGTTGACCTGGTGTTTCACAAAAAAAATTGCAAAAAATTTGAAAATTTTTCGGGGTCAAGAGCAGTTTTAGTTTTCTTGCAATATCTCCGTTGTTTTTGCAGATAATTGCTTGAAATTTTGTGAGTTAATACAGAACAGAGTAGGGAATAAAATGTGATGAAAAAGTTTTTGCCACGCCCACTTCAAAGTCGATAGAAGTGGGCGTTAATCGGAAATTGCTTCTTCTTCGTGTTTTCTTTGGATTTTCGGAAGTCCAAAAGGAATCTATATTGAAGCTGAAACTGTGCTCTTTCATCCAGAAAAAATTTCATCCAAATATATCCAGCGGTTCCCGAGATATGCGAGTTACAACTTGGGTAAAAACTTTCATTTCCGGTTACTTCGTTTTGGTTACAGTTTTCTTGTTTTTTGTAATATCTCCGTTAATTTTTGAGATAATTGCATGAAATTTTGTGGAATGATAGAAAGCATAACGGGGAATATTTTGCGGGAAATAAAATTTTGCCACGCCTACTTTGAAACCGTTAAAAGTGGTCGTAAATTTAAAATTGCTTCTACTTCGTGCTTTATTTTGCATTTACTTAGTTCAAAATTCCTTTAGATTGAAGCTGAGGTTATGATCTTTCATTTGAAAAAAACTACATCCAAATATACTCAGCGGCTCCAGAGATATGTGAGTTACAGCTTGAACAAAAAAATTAATTTCCGGCCATTTCGCTTTGGCTGCAGTTTTCTGAAAATTATCAATAACTCCGAAGATTGCAAATATAAAGAAATTAAATTTTGCAGGTTTGTAGAGCAAAACTCTGCGCTTCGTATAGAAGTCAATTGCACTTTTCACGTCAATTACTTTGGGAGATATAAAGGTTATAAACTTTAAGTGAGTTTTTTCAGGGACATGGGGGGCCACCAGGCGGGCCAAAGTTTGCCCATCTTGAAGCCAAATATCCAATCTATCATATGGTTAAACAATCATCTAAATCGGTTCACTATATATCGAGTTATAGCGTTTTGAAGAAAATCAATTCCCGAAATCCACCTCCTACCAGTTCTGTTGACCTGGTGTTTCACAAAAAAATTGCAAAAAATTTGAAAATTTTTCGGGGTCAAGAGCAGTTTTAGTTTTCTTGCAATATCTCCGTTGTTTTTGGAGATAATTGCTTGAAATTTTGTGAGTTAATACAGAACAGAGTAGGGAATAAAATGTGATGAAAAAGTTTTTGCCACGCCCACTTCAAAGTCGATAGAAGTGGGCGTTAATCGGAAATTGCTTCTTCTTCGTGTTTTCTTTGGATTTTCGGAAGTCCAAAAGGAATCTATATTGAAGCTGAAACTGTGCTCTTTCATCCAGAAAAAATTTCATCCAAATATATCCAGCGGTTCCCGAGATATGCGAGTTACAACTTGGGTAAAAACTTTCATTTCCGGTTACTTCGCTTTGGTTACAGTTTTCTTGTTTTTTGTAATATCTCCGTTAATTTTTGAGATAATTGCATGAAATTTTGTGGAATGATAGAAAGCATAACGGGGAATATTTTGCGGGAAATAAAATTTTGCCACGCCTACTTTGAAACCGTTAAAAGTGGTCGTAAATTTAAAATTGCTTCTACTTCGTGCTTTATTTTGCATTTACTTAGTTCAAAATTCCTTTAGATTGAAGCTGAGGTTATGATCTTTCATTTGAAAAATACTACATCCAAATATACTCAGCGGCTCCAGAGATATGTGAGTTACAGCTTGAACAAAAAAATTTATTTCCGGCCATTTCGCTTTGGCTGCAGTTTTCTGAAAATTATCAATAACTCCGAAGATTGCAAATATAAAGAAATTAAATTTTGCAGGTTTGTAGAGCAAAACTCTGCGCTTCGTATAGAAGTCAATTGCACTTTTCACGTCAATTACTTTGGGAGATATAAAGGTTATAAACTTTAAGTGAGTTTTTTCAGGGACATGGGGGGCCACTAGGCGGGCCAAAGTTTGCCCATCTTGAAGCCAAATATCCAATCTATCATATGGTTAAACAATCATCCAAATCGGTTCACTATATATCGAGTTATAGCGTTTTGAAGAAAATCAATTCCCGAAATCCACCTCCTACCAGTTCTGTTGACCTGGTGTTTCACAAAAAAAATTGCAAAAAATTTGAAAATTTTTCGGGGTCAAGAGCAGTTTTAGTTTTCTTGCAATATCTCCGTTGTTTTTGGAGATAATTGCTTGAAATTTTGTGAGTTAATACAGAACAGAGTAGGGAATAAAATGTGATGAAAAAGTTTTTGCCACGCCCACTTCAAAGTCGATAGAAGTGGGCGTTAATCGGAAATTGCTTCTTCTTCGTGTTTTCTTTGGATTTTCGGAAGTCCAAAAGGAATCTATATTGAAGCTGAAACTGTGCTCTTTCATCCAGAAAAAATTTCATCCAAATATATCCAGCGGTTCCCGAGATATGCGAGTTACAACTTGGGTAAAAACTTTCATTTCCGGTTACTTCGCTTTGGTTACAGTTTTCTTGTTTTTTGTAATATCTCCGTTAATTTTTGAGATAATTGCATGAAATTTTGTGGAATGATAGAAAGCATAACGGGGAATATTTTGCGGGAAATAAAATTTTGCCACGCCTACTTTGAAACCGTTAAAAGTGGTCGTAAATTTAAAATTGCTTCTACTTCGTGCTTTATTTTGCATTTACTTAGTTCAAAATTCCTTTAGATTGAAGCTGAGGTTATGATCTTTCATTTGAAAAAAACTACATCCAAATATACTCAGCGGCTCCAGAGATATGTGAGTTACAGCTTGAACAAAAAAATTAATTTCCGGCCATTTCGCTTTGGCTGCAGTTTTCTGAAAATTATCAATAACTCCGAAGATTGCAAATATAAAGAAATTAAATTTTGCAGGTTTGTAGAGCAAAACTCTGCGCTTCGTATAGAAGTCAATTGCACTTTTCACGTCAATTACTTTGGGAGATATAAAGGTTATAAACTTTAAGTGAGTTTTTTCAGGGACATGGGGGGCCACCAGGCGGGCCAAAGTTTGCCCATCTTGAAGCCAAATATCCAATCTATCATATGGCTAAACAATGATCCAAATCGGTTCACTATATATCGACTTATAGCGTTTTGAAGAAAATTAATTCCCGAAATCCACCTCCTACCAGTTCTGTTGACCTGGTGTTTCACAAAAAAATTGCAAAAAATTTGAAAATTTTTCGGGGTCAAGAGCAGTTTTAGTTTTCTTGCAATATCTCCGTTGTTTTTGGAGATAATTGCTTGAAATTTTTTGAGTTAATACAGAACAGAGTAGGGAATAAAATGTGATGAAAAAGTTTTTGCCACGCCCACTTCAAAGTCGATAGAAGTGGGCGTTAATCGGAAATTGCTTCTTCTTCGTGTTTTCTTTGGATTTTCGGAAGTACAAAAGGAATCTATATTGAAGCTGAAACTGTGCTCTTTCATCCAGAAAAAATTTCATCCAAATATATCCAGCGGTTCCCGAGATATGCGAGTTACAACTTGGGTAAAAACTTTCATTTCCGGTTACTTCGCTTTGGTTACAGTTTTCTTGTTTTTTGTAATATCTCCGTTAATTTTTGAGATAATTGCATGAAATTTTGTGGAATGATAGAAAGCATAACGGGGAATATTTTGCGGGAAATAAAATTTTGCCACGCCTACTTTGAAACCGTTAAAAGTGGTCGTAAATTTAAAATTGCTTCTACTTCGTGCTTTATTTTGCATTTAGTTAGTTCAAAATTCCTTTAGATTGAAGCAGAGGTTATGATCTTTCATTTGGGAAAAATTACATCCAAATATACTCAGCGGCTCCAGAGATATGTGAGTTACAGCTTGAACAAAAAAATATATTTCCGGCCATTTCGCTTTGGCTGCAGTTTTCTGAAAATTATCAATAACTCCGAAGATTGCAAATATAAAGAAATTAAATTTTGCAGGTTTGTAGAGCAAAACTCTGCGCTTCGTATAGAAGTCAATTGCACTTTTCACGTCAATTACTTTGGGAGATATAAAGGTTATAAACTTTAAGTGAGTTTTTTCAGGGACATGGGGGGCCACCAGGCGGGCCAAAGTTTGCCCATCTTGAAGCCAAATATCCAATCTATCATATGGTTAAACAATCATCCAAATCGGTTCACTATATATCGAGTTATAGCGTTTTGAAGAAAATCAATTCCCGAAATCCACCTCCTACCAGTTCTGTTGACCTGGTGTTTCACAAAAAAATTGCAAAAAATTTGAAAATTTTTCGGGGTCAAGAGCAGTTTTAGTTTTCTTGCAATATCTCCGTTGTTTTTGGAGATAATTGCTTGAAATTTTGTGAGTTAATACAGAACAGAGTAGGGAATAAAATGTGATGAAAAAGTTTTTGCCACGCCCACTTCAAAGTCGATAGAAGTGGGCGTTAATCGGAAATTGCTTCTTCTTCGTGTTTTCTTTGGATTTTCGGAAGTCCAAAAGCCATCTATATTAAAGCTGCAGCTTTGATCTTTCATTCAGATAAAATTTCAGCCAGATATACCCAACGGCTCCCGAGTTATAAGAGATACAATTTTATTAAAAAACCAGCTACTTCCGGTCATTTCCGTTTACCTTTTTTTTCACAAAAATATCTCTAACTTTGATATTTTTGAAGACAGATAAATGAAATTTTGCAGGTTTGAAGTGCAAGACTCTGTGATTCGTTAGGGCTTTCGTTTTTATGTTTATTACTTATGGGCTTTATAATTAAATTATATTTTTTCGCATTTTATATTACGACTGCGTTACAACAACGAAATTTTTTTTCTGTTTATCCTTTTTATAAAAAGCAAACAAATTATTTATAAATTTTTTCGTAGTATTTTATTGCGATATATTCGTATGGAAAGAAATGAGAAGTTATAACAATTTTTTTTTATAAATTTAATTTGAATGATCCGTCTTAATGATGATGGTGATGATAATGAGTGAGGGAATTGAGAATGAACGTGCTTGATGAATCTGAAAAGAATTAAAAATAAGGACACAGAATTAAATATAGTTAACTAAATTGTTACTGTCTTATTCATAAAAAATAGCTTTGGTTTAGGGTCTATGTAACAAATTTTGTATGAAAAACTGTTTTATAAACATTTTATAAATAACAGATAATTTTTATGAAAAAGTCCTTTAAAATTTATTATAACGGTGATGTGGTAAAAAAAATAAAACAAGATTTAGGTTATTAAATAAAAATTTTTAATTCTTTATATGGTTAACATGTTTTAATCTTCATATTGCGTTGCACACCATAAAAATTAGTTGGCAAAAATCGGAAGAGCGTCTCGCGGTTGGTCACGCTATTGACTGGCCACTGGATGATCGGCAGACATGTTAGTAGGCTAAGTCACTCTATAATATATTCTGTGGCAGCTGTCAAGAACACGACGAAGAAGAGACAGTTTCAAATCTGCTCTGTCAGTGTACGCGATAAAAAAATTTCTAGAAAAACACATACTAGACGACCTATCGGACTTATTACAGATTTGTATAAGGAACCTCTCGCGGCACTTCATTGGTACCAGCATTGGATCCAGACTTTTTTTTATAGGTTACTACTCGAACGAGTGTAGTGGTATCTATCAAAACGGAATCTTTACACTATGTATTCATTTACAAGTTCTTTACATGGATTATCTTATGTACAAAATTGGGGTAGTTCAATTTGCATTCAAAATTAAGCCTATTACTTTTCAAGTTAAAAATATTGAACAATTTACATTGTTTACATTGTGTAAAAGTTAATTTACTAGTTTTTTACATTGATTACCCCATGTAAAAAATTGGGGAAGTTCAATTTTCATTCAAAAGTAAGTCTTTTATTTTTTCGCGTTAAAAATTTCGAATTATTTACATTGTTTACACTGTGTAAAAATTAATTTACTACTTCTTTACATGGATTACCTTGTGTAAAAAACGGGGAAGTTCAATTTTCATTCAAAAGTAAGTCTATTATTTTTTCGTGTTAAAAATTTCGAATTATTTACATTGTTTACTTTGTGTAAAAATTAATTTACTAGTTCTTTACATGGATTACCTTGTGTAAAAAATTGGGGAAGTTCAATTTTTATTCAAAATTAAGTCTATTATTTTTTCAAGTTAAAAATATTGAACAATTTACATTGTTTACACTGTGTAAAAATTAATTTACTAGACTTGTACATTGATTACCCCATGTAAAAATTTGGGGATTTTCAATTTTCATTCAAAAGTAAGTCTATTATATTTTCGAGTTAACAATTTTGAATAATTTACATTGTTTACACTGTGTAAAAATTAATTTACTAGTTCTTTACATTGATTACGTCATGTAAACAATTGGAGAAAAGGATTAAATTTTTATTTACATGAGGTTGTTACAATTTTTTAACTCGTTGTAAAAGTTCTTTAATCAATTAAACGCAAAAGGCGAATAATTTTCTCTTTGGATTTCAAAAGACATGCATTAACTTGTCCTGATGTAAAGGAAACTATTTACATAAAAAATAAGTTTAGTGTGTATGTACTTACTTTTAGCATCGACTCCATGATATCCTGAAGGACAGTTCATACGCGCTAACACACCAGCCGGGGTGGGAGGCCAACACAAATATTTATCCCACACCCAATTACAAAAGAGTCCTACAATTTTTTTTCCATACATTAAAAGAAATAAAAAAAGGATACAAGCATATAAATCCCGAGAAAATGAATTTAAAATTTTTAGAATAACTAAGCAGAAAATTCAATTAAATTCAATTTAATTTTAATGATTTCTTAATCAAACCCAATTTAAATTCATTATTGTAATGAGAGATACACAAGTATTTTTTATTTGTGGTTTCAGTTAATGGCCAGAAAATTTTAAATTAAATAAAATCAATTATTTACAATTCATTTCATTAAGTTGAGATCATAAATAAAGGAATTAAGCACAATTTCTTTTGTGTTTTATAATCCAAAGTAGAGTAAAACTTTTTAAATGTCCTTTTTCCCAATTCATTTAAGATAAAATCATGGGAGAACATGTCATTGATGTAAATGTCAACAGCAAAATCCTTTTTTTGTGTAAAATTTTTTTTAACAATAGCCGCATGAAGAAACACTGAATTATTTATACTCGTATGTTCCGGTATGGGTATAAATAAAAGATTAAAAAAGTGTACAAAATTATAAAATGTTTAATTTGTTACCAAAATTTTAAAATGTTTTCTTTCTTCAAAAAAAAAAAAACACTTAAAAATAAGATTTCTAAATTTACCTTTTAAAAAAGGCTCCTCTCAAATCACTTTAGATAATAAAATTAGGAATATTAATTTTTTATAATACTCCTATCTTTTAAGATAATCCTTTTGTGTACAGTACTTTTGAGGAAAAAGGTCTATTAATTTTATGCCGTTCCGCACTGCGTTTTTTTACATCAAAATCGTATGAAAAACCACACCGCAATAAATTATCGTTATATTGTGTTCAGACTCTGATATGAAATTAATAAATTTTAATTAAATTAACATATTTTAATCTTTAGTCGATTTAATTAAATACGGGTCTCAGCTTTTTTTGAAATTCGTGCTAGTTCGCAAAAATATAAAAAAATATACATACAAAGATGATGTACTTGGCCAAAGAAAAAATTTGATACCCATATTGCCTATTTAAAACGAAGAGTTACCACCCGATTGCATATTTGTCAAAACGCGAACTACCACGAATTTCAAAAAAAGCTGAGACCCGTATTTAATTAAATCGACTAAAGATTAAAATATGTTAATTTGGCATTTTTATTACAAACAACCCCGAGCAAAAAATTCAAAAACAGTTATTTTTTTTTTATAGAATATCCTTAAAAAAGGACATGGATGATCGTCCTTGGACAAATTGTATATACAGTTGGACGCGCCTTAAAAAACCTTTAATAATACCCATATTGTATATGTTGGTAAGGAAATATATTCTCAAATTAACAAAACACGCAAAAATATACCCTTTTTCAAAATGGTCCAGCTCACGAGAGGTCAAAGATGGAGCCGAAATATTTTAAATGTCATCTTAAAAAAGTCCAAGGTTCATTTTTAGGAGGGTACATCGAGCACTTTTTTTTGTGAGTAGCTCTAATGTGCATATCGTTCGTTACCTAACTCATTATTTGTTTGATATCGAGTTTTTTTTTGTATATTTCGATAAAAGAACATCTAATGTATCGAAAAATGCTAAAATCTCGATTTCAAAAAAATAATGAGTTGGGGCTTTTTTATATTAAGGTAGCGATGTATGGTTCGTTGTAAATACAATAAATTTTTAGATTTGAAATTTTTTGCTTCCCCTATCGTGCAAGTATTTAATTGATTTTCCGCTTTAAAATTTTTGCAATTTTGTAATATTTTGAACTCACTCACCTTCTCGTGGCTTTGTATAGTTGGTAAATAGGGCTGAACAGTTTTCGTAACTATTAATTGCTATACTAGGATATGTTATACTGGTTTTTATTGTTGTATTTGTGGCTATTGTTTCCATTGCTGTTGTTGCTATTGTGGCATTCGAGGAGGGAGTTGTTGCTGTTGCTGTTGCTGCATTTAGAAACTCATTTAAGTGGGTCATTGTTGTTGTTATCACGTTATTGTTGCTTTCATTCAAATCACTGTCGTCGTCGTTTATTGATGTAGCAGCTTCAGTAGTTGCATGTGCAATGTGGTTTAGAATAATACTGCTGCTGCTGCTGCTGCTGCTGCTGCTGCTACTGCTGTTGTTGTAAGTGGAACTTGGTAAAATTTCAGAGGTTTTCATTGTTGTTGCTATTTTAGTTAAATTTGAGGAGGCTGCAGCCAAAGTACTTTTGTACGTTGGCAATTGTGTCAACTGCGGCATATCGTTATTGTCCGACCGTGTGACTTGTTCGCTATGCTCTGCTTGTGCATTATTAGCACTAGTTTGATTTTGCCAGTATGTGTATAAGATTTTGGAAACATTGGACCATATCGCTGTAACAGTGTCTGACAAATTCTTGGCCCCCGTTGTAATATACTGAGTGTTGGATAAAATGTCATTGTCCTCCTCATCAGCATTGATTACGTTGCCATCTTGATTGTAGTCATCAACAGCGTGGGTGGTGTGGGCGTGTGAATTGGCATTTCTTTTATGCAGGAATTTTACAGTTGTTGATGCTGCTGCTCGCAAAACATTGTCCAAATGCAACTCATTATTGTTCAATCGTATTTTCGCTGTTGAATGATCGTCGTCAGCATTGTCTGTGGAAAATATCATTGTCATGTTGTTTGTAACATTTGAACAAAATTAAAATGCCAGAACGATTTTATTTATAGCTTTCCAATATTTTAAGTTGTGTTACTGGCTTTAGGTGGGAATTTCAAAGAGATCAATAGTTGCTGTGAAAAGTGAACTGCAAATAAAGAAGTTTAAAGGCACAAATATGTAAGTGACTTGTTTAAAAATAAATATGTATGTATGTAGTTGCAAGTAAAAATAAAAATTTTATAAACAGAAAATTGTAAGGTATAAAATTATTGAGAATTTTAGAATTTTTATTAAATTTGATTTTTTTAAGGATAGCACCAGCTTTTTTAAGCTTTTATATTGACAGTAAAAAAATATCTGAGCTTTTGCCTTAGAATATACATATGTAGCACGACAGGGGTTCGCTATTCATATTGCTTATTTACTTAAACAACATCATAACTCAAAAATTTTAATTTTTGATTTAATGTTGCAGAATTAATCCGCATATCGTTCTTCATAGTGTGTAAAAATTTTATACAAATACCTTATTTACTCAAGTCTTGAAAGCAAAGCTAAATTTTCTTTATGCCTTAAGTTGTGTGTAAATTGAAAACGCTTTTTCCGGCAAACTAGTTTTTTTTTTGAGTTATGACGTTGTTTAAGTAAATGAGCGAAATGTATAGCCTGCTTTATTGATCTGCTAAAATCAAACTAACATCTAATACAGACAAGAAATACTATGCTCAAAACTCAGAACAACTCGTAAACTACTTTCACAAATATTTCATATGTAAAATTTTTCTTAGAAACGAATTTAAGCAACTGTCAAAAAAAAACACATCCTTCTAATATGAAAAATTGCGAGTGGAAAATATATTCATTGAATAAAAAATGCAAATTGTCTGTCTGCATGTGTGCGTGCGTGTGGGGTTTTCTTATTATTTTTTTGTTTGTGCTCGCTTGTGCCCACGTAAAGTGTCAACAGCATGTACATATCGTTACATTAATATTGAAAGGCTCTAGCTTATTATTTTTTTAAGTCGAGCTTTTTGTGTATTCTGAAAGAAAAATATCTATTGTATCGAAAAATGCAAAAATCTCGATTAAAAAAATAACGAGTTAGGGCCTTTTCAAGTTAAGGTAACCATATGTGGGTTTTTAAAAATAGTTACAATCGCATCAATGCTGTTGGTTTATACAAGTCAAACGGTCTGATTTTTGTATGCAATTTAATTTTGAAAGAAAAATAATCTCAATAAAGAAAAAGAAAGAACATTTGCTTTTAAGCGGAACATAATTTTAATGAGAAAAATAATGTAATTTAAAATGAGTAAAGACGAGCAAAGAAAGCGACGTTCTTTTTTTTAATTTTGGTGAATTTTTTAAACATTTTATCTGCTATTCACTTTAGTCATCGCGGTTTTGAATTGCTTTTGTTATTTTTTTATCGGTATCCTGCTTACTACAACAAAATAATATACAAAATTTATCTGCTTCGACTGTAGTCAGTCAAACCAAGTGTGTTTAACCTTCGAAAGTTAATCTATTTACCACACCTTGCTTGAGCAAAGCTTATTTAAGAGTCTGCACACTATCACAACTGACTTATGCAACACTTTGCAATAAAAATGTCTTATTGAATAGTTTATTCCTCCTTCTCCTACAAGTTTTCATTTCAAGAATTAGAGATTATATGGCCTGGCGCAATTTATCTTTCTTTTTTGAACGTATGAAGAACGTATTATGTATTCTTTTATTTGAAATGAAGGTCATTATTAAAAGCACATAATTAGGTGTACAAACACAAATAGTCGCATTATTACAACTTCTTTGCTTCTATGCTGTGGTAAAGATTATAAAACCATCAACCCCTCCCGTTAAACGTGAATGTAAAATGTAAAAGTAGAAATTAAAGTATAAAATTAGATTAATTTTCATTATGATATAAAACCATAAAATGCTCTTAGTGTTGAAATAAAACAAATCAGTTAAATTTGTACACAAAAAGAGAAAATGTTAAAAACAAATAAATATTGCACTATAAGTTTAGCACTCGTACTAAAACTAAATAACTATACGAATAGTAAATATAGTTGAAATAAACTTATTACGAAAAGAAGCAATTATATGGCCCATGCAATTTTAGTTTGGCTGTGACAATATAAATCATAAAAACAACAAAGTGTTGCATATATTGAAGTACTAAATTTTTTAATATATTCTAAATTTGCTATAAGAGATTATTTTATATTAAAAATACTCGTAACTAGCTAAAAAAAAACATTAAATATTATTAATATTTATTTTTTTAATTGTGTGTACTAAACAATTATTTTTTATGTCAGAAATTCTGCTTTAGAACAATAACGGTTTACCAGTTATTTAAAAATACTTCCATGTTTATAAAAAATTTAGTACCAAAATTTGTTAAGTACAAAAATTGTGTTTAATTATATTAAAAATCAGTAGTAAAATCATCGTAATGGTGACTAATTTTGAACTAAAAAAAGTTTAATACTGTAAAATAATTCAATATGTAAAAAATAGCGGCATAGAATGATTCCTAAAAAATCTTTTAGTACGACTTAAGTACTAAGCACTTTTAGTACTTGAAACAATTTTTTTAGTTTTGTAGTTCCAGTTGTTGCAGTATGAAGAATTTTTGTTTTATCTAAAACTAGTTTCGTACTAAAAAAAATTAGTACAGTAAAATAATTTTAATGCTAGAAATGAAATTAGTTTTCTTTTTCTTTTTTCTTTTTCTTGAAGTGCCACAAATTAAGTATGTACTAAAAAATTTTAGTTCTATAAAATAATGTCACATGCAAAAAATTAGCAGAGCAGAATGATTCTGTTCCCGTAAAATAATGTAGTAAAATTATATTAGTAAGACTTTAGTACTAAATTTTTTTAGTAGTTCAAACTAAGCTCTTTTTTTGGAGCTTAAAATGTTTTACTATGAAGAAGTTTAGTTTTAACTAAAACTAGTTTGGAGCGAAAAAAAACCGTTTAGTACGATAAAACAGTTTTAGTATTTGAAATAAAATTAGTTTTAGTAAAATTATTTATGTCTTATACATATGAAAAATTGTTGTTTGTTATAAAATAATTTGCTGTTCATTTAAGTTATTCATTAAAATATATACATATACATACATATTTATTTACTTATATAATATAAATTTAAAAACAAATCTTCGACTTTTCTTTTTTATTTTCATACATTAATATTTTTTGTTTTTATTTAAATAAAACTTTTTTATCAGTTATCCCTAAAATTATTAAAAAGCTTTTTCATTTCGAACTTAATTTCTCTCAAACTTTATGGTCAGTCATGTTTTGTATTAAAAAACTTTATGCAGTTTTTTACAAAGAAAAAGTACACCAAAGATATATTTATTTATATTTACTTTATATATTCAGTATGAATATTTATATGCATTTTATGAATATAAAAACTAAAAAAAGATAATTTAAAAATGGTATCTGTGTTGATTTTTTTGCTGTTCTTTTTTTCCCTTATTTGCCACCTAATTAAAATAATCTCTCTTTCAATTATAACTCAAACAGTTTTTCTTTCAACTGAAATTCTTAATAATAATCATTATTTTAATGCATAATGCTGGTAATGCGTATATACAAGAGTAACAATGTGCAATGTAAAATGCTTTTATGAGAGTATGCATTTAGCACATTCAGTATTAAATAATAAGAAAACCGTTATTTTTTTCATTGTTGCCCTTATAAAACTTGCATTCTTTTTGCCTAGTTAGCCATTTGGTTTTTCTTCTAGAACTGATACCAACAGTAGAGGAAGTAGAACAACATATATTTAAAATACCCTTGTAACAAAACAATAAATTGCAAGAACTAAAACTGATTGTAAAACTCAAAACATAAATTTTCTTCTTAATAAAAAAAAATTTATAAATAAATTTATAAATTATAAAATTTATAACTTTTTTTTTGCATACAAAATGGACGATGACAATGTATAGTACAATTAATGTTTCACATTAAAAATGGTCGATGTATTACAGTCCTTAACGTTTTTTTTTTCATAAAATATTTTTTTCGCATAAAAAATTTTTTTTTTCATGCGTATATTTATTTATTGTATCTTCAAAAAATGAACTAACAATAAGTTTTCAAATCTTAAATCTAGATATAATAATTAGGCCCAACCAGTGTCAGGCATAAACTTAGTGATAGTAATCAATAATACATAAATATCGTATTAAGCACAAAAATATTTTCAAGCTGTTTCATCTGGAGTGTTGAGTATTAGAGCCATAGTGTCCCTCTTTTTTAAGCGGATGTGTCCAGTAAAATTAAGATGTTACGAGCAAGTGGATTAGGATGAGACTCGAGTTTTGTTAAGTATTTGCCTGCGTATTTTTTAATTTCTTCAGTCACTAGTGGCATATCTAAATCACGATGTAAATTTGAATTTTTGATGTACCATGGAGCCGATGTTATTAGTCTTAAAATCTTGTTTTGCCTTCGTTGGATTCTATCTATATTGGAAGCTGAAGCAGTGCCCCATAGCTGTATTCCGTAGCACCATTTGGGTTTCAAAAGCGACTTGTATATTAAAAGTTTACAATCTAGACTGAGTGTTGAATTTCTACCAATCAGCCAATGTATCTGAGTTAATTTAAGTTTCATTTGTGTTAGCTTTGAGTCAATATGGTGTTTCCATGTAAGCCGTCGATCAAGGTGTATACCAAGGTATTTTACATGTGAATGTTGAGGAACAACTTGATTGTTGATTCGAATTGGGGAACAAGTATCTCTCCGCAGGGTAAATGTTAGCTGAACACACTTTTGTTCGTTAACTTTAATTCTCCATAAGTTTAACCATAGTTCCAGATGTGTAATATGTTCTTGTAGATATCGGGAAGCCTCGTGAGGGTTTTCGTGCATACCAAGGCAGGCTGTATCATCGGCAAATGTAGATGTATGGATATTGCTGCTCAAAGGCATATCACAAGTATAAATCAAATACAACACTGGCCCCAATATGCTCCCCTGTGGCACACCGGATGATATAGATTATTAAAAAATTGACGATGTATGTATAGTCCATTAAGTTTTTTGCATGAAAAATGGACGATGTATAGTCCATTAAATTTTTTGCATAAAAAATTTTTACCATGAAAAATGCACGATGTATAAATCCTAAAAAATTTTTACCATGAAAAATCGACGACGTATAGTCCATTAAATTGTTTGCATAAAAATATTCTTGCCATAAAAAATGGACGATGTATAGTCCATTAAATTTTTTGCATAAAATAATTAATGATGTATAATCTATTTAATTTTTTGCATAAAAAAAATTTTATCATGAAAAATGGACGATGTATAGTCCATTAAATTTTTTGCATAAAATAATTAATGATGTATAATCTGTTTAATTTTTTGCATAAAAAAAATTTTAGCATGAAAAATGGACGATGTATAGTCCATTAAATTTTTTGCATAAAAAAATTAACGATGTATAATCTATTTAAATTTTTGCATCAAAAATGGACGATGTATAATCTATTTAATTTTTTGCATAAACAATTTTTAACATGAAAAATAGACAATATATAGTCCATTAAATTTTTTGCATAAATAAATTCTTGCCATAAAAAATGGACAATGCATAGTGCATTAATTTTTTGGCATAAAAAAATTAAGGATGTATAGTCTATTTAAATGTTTGCATAAAATTTTTTGCATAAAAAAATTTTTAGCATGAAAAATGGATGATGTATTGTTCATTAAATTTTTTGCATAAAAAATTTTTGCCATAAAAACTGAACGATGTATAGTCCATTAAATTTTTTGCATAAAAAAATTTTTGGATTGAAAAATGGACGATTATAGTCCATTAAATTTTTTGCAGAAAAATATTTTTGTAATAAAAAATGGACGATGTATAGTCCATTAAATTTTTTGCATAAAAAATTTTTTGGCATCAAAAATGGACGATGTATAGTCCATTAAGTTTTTTGCATAAAAAAATTAACAATGTATAATCCATTTAATTTTTTGCATAAAAAATGGGAGATGTATTATAGTCCATTAAATTTTTTTGCATAAAAAATTTTTACCATTAAAAATGGTCGATGTATATATAGTTCATTAATTTTTTTGCATAAAAACTTTTTGGCATGGAAAACGGACGACGTATAGTTCATTAAATTGTTTGCATAAAAATATTCTTGCCATAAAAAATGGACCACGTATAGTCCATTTAATTTTTTGGCATGAAAAATGGGCGATGTATAGTCCATTCAATTTTTTGGCATGAAAAATGGACGATATATAGTCCATTAAATATTTTCCATGAAAAACGGACGATGTATAGCCCATTAAATTTTTTGCATAAATAAATTCTTGCCATAAATCCATGTATATCCATTAAATTTTTTGCATAAAAAATTTTTAGCATGAAAAATGGACGATGAATAGACCATTAAATTTTTTGGAATGAAAAATGGACGATTATAGTCCATTAAGTTTTTTTCATGAAAAATGGACGATGTATAGTCCAATAAATTTTTTGCATAAAAAAATTAACGATGTATAATCTATTTAATTTTTTGCATAAAAAATGGACGATGCATAGTCCATTAAATTTTTTGCATAAAAAAATGTTTGGCATGAAAAATGGACGATGTATAGTCCATTAAGTTTTTTGCATAACAAATAACGATGTATAATTCATTTAATTTTTTCCATAAAAAATGGTCGATGTATAGTCCATTAAGTTGTTTGCATAAAAAATAACGATTTATAATTCATTTAATTTTTTCCATAAAAAATGGACTATGTATAGTCCATTAAATTTTTTGCACAAAAAATTTTTTAGCATGAAAAATGGAAGATGTATAGTCCATTAAATTTTTTGCATAAAAAAATTAAAGATGTATAATCTATATTATTTTTGCATAAAAAATTAACGATGTATATATAGTCCATTAAATATTTTGCATAAAAAAATTTTTGCATACAAAATGGACGATGTATAGTTCATTAAATTTTTTGCATAAAAAATGGACGATGTACAGTCCATTAAATTTTTTGCATAAAAAAATTTTTGCCATGAAAACTGGACGATGTATAGTCCATTAAATTTTTTGCATAAAAATTTTTAGGCATGAAAAATAGACGATGTATAGTCCAATAAATTTTTTGGCATGAAAAATTGACGATGTATAGTCCATTAAATTTTTTCCATGACAAATGGACGATGTATAGCCCATTAAATTGTTTGCAAAAAAATATTCTTGCCATAAAAAATGGACCATGTATAGTCCATTAAATTTTTTGCACAAAAATTTTTTAGCATGAAAAATGGAAGATGTATAGTAGATTAAATTTTTTGCATAAAAATTTTTAGGCATGCAAAATGGACGATGTATAGTCCATTTAATTTTTTGGCATGAAAAATGGACGATGTATAGTCCATTAAATTTTTTGGCATGAAAAATGGACGATATATAGTCCATTAAATATTTTCCATGAAAAATGGACGATGTATAGCCCATTAAATTTTTTCCATAAAAATATTCTTGCCATAAAAAATGGACGATGTATAATCCATTACATTTTTTGCATAAAAAAATTAACGATGTATAATCTATTTAATTTTTTGCATAAAAATGGACGATGTATAGTCCATTTAATTTTTTGGCATGAAAAATGGACGATGTATAGCCCATTAAATTTTTTGGCATGAAAAATGGACGATGTATAGTCCATTAAATTTTTTGCATAAAAATTTTTAGGCATAAAAAATGGACGATGTATAGTCCATTAAATTTTTTCCATGAAAAATGGACGATGTATAGCCCATTAAATTTTTTGCATAAAAATTTTTAGGCATGAAAAATGGACAATGTATAGTCCATTAAATTTTTTGCATAAAAATTTTTAGGCATGAAAAATGGACGATGTATAGTCCATTTAATTTTTTGGCATGAAAAATGGACGATGTATAGCCCATTAAATTTTTTGGCATGAAAAATGGACGATGTATAGTCCATTAAATTTTTTGCATAAAAATTTTTAGGCATGAAAAATGGACGATGTATAGTCCATTAAATTTTTTCCATGAAAAATGGACGATGTATAGTCCATTAAATTTTTTCCATAAAAATTTTTAGGCATGGAAAATGGACGATTATAGTCCATTTATTTTTTTGGCATGAAAAATGGACGATGTATAGTCCATTAAATTTTTTCCATGAAAAATGGAAGATGTATAGTACATTAAATTTTTTGAATACAAATTTTTAGGCATGAAAAATGGACGATGTATAGTCCATTTAATTTTTTGGCATGAAAAATAGACGATGTATAGTCCATTAAATTTTTTGCATAAACATTTTTAGGCATGAAAAATGGACGATGTATTATAGTCCATTTAATTTTTTGGCATGAAAAATGAACGATGTATAGTCCATTAAATTTTTTCCATGAAAAATTTACGATATATAGTCCATTAAATTTTTTCCATGAAAAATTTACGATATATAGTCCATTAAATTTTTTGCATAAAAAATTTTTTGGCATGAAAAATGGACTATGTATAATTCCATTAAATTTTTTCCATGAAAAATGGACGATGTATAGTCCATTAAATTTTTTGCATAAAAATATTCTTGCCATAAAAAATGGACGATGTATAGTCCATTAAATTTTTTGCATAAAAAAAGTTTTGCCATGAAAACTGGACGATGTATAGTCCATTAAATTTTTTGCATAAAAATTTTTAGGCATGAAAAATGGACGATGTATAGTCCAATAAATTTTTTGGCATGAAAAATTGACGATGTATAGTCCATTAAATTTTTTCCATGAAATATAGCCCATTAAATTTTTTGCATAAAAATATTCTTGCCATAAAAAATGGACGATGTATAGTCCATTAAATTTTTTGCATAAAAATTTTTAGGCATGAAAAATGGACGATGTATAGTCCATTAAATTTTTTGGCATGAAAAATGGACGATGTATAGTCTATTAAATTTTTTGCATAAAAAAATTAACGATGTATAATCTATTTAAATTTTTGCATAAAAAATGGACGATGTATAGTCCATTAAATTTTTTGCATAGAAAAATTTTTGGCATGAAAAATGTGCCATGTATAATCCGTTAAATTTTTTGCACAAAAAATTTTTTAGCATTAAAAATGGACGATGTATAGTCCATTAAATTTTTTGCATAAAAATTTTTAGGCATGCAAAATGGACGATGTATAGTCCATTTAATTTTTTGGCATGAAAAATGGACGATGTATAGACCATTAAATTTTTTCCATGAACAACTTACGATATATAGTCCATTAAATTTTTTGCATAAAAATATTTTTGGCATGAAAAATGGACGATGTATAGCCCATTAAATTTTTGGCATGAAAAATGGACGCTGTATAGTCCATTTAATTTTTTGCATAAAAAGTTTTAGGCATGAAAAATGGACGATTATAGTCCATTTAATTTTTTTGGCATCAAAATTAACGATGTATGGTCCATTAAATTTTTTGCCATGAAAAATGGACGATGTATAGTCCATTAATTTTTTTCCATGAAAAATGGACGATGTATAGCCCATTAAATTTTTTGCACAAAAATATACTTGCCATAAAAAATGGACGATGTATAGTCCATTAAGTTTTTTGCATAAAAAAATTAACGAGGTATAATCTATTTAAATTTTTGCATAAAAAATGGACGATGTATAGTCCATTAAATTTTTTGCATAGAAAAATTTTTGGCATGAAAAATGGACCATGTATAATCCGTTAAATTTTTTGCACAAAAGATTTTTTAGCATTAAAAATGGACGATGTATAATCCGTTAAATTTTTTGCACAAAAAATTTTTTAACATTAAAAATGGACGTCCATTAAATTTTTTGCATAATAATTTTTAGGCATGAAAAATGGACCATTAAATTTTTTGCATAAAAATTTTTTGGCATGAAAAATGGACGATGTATAGTCCATTTAATTTTTTGGCATGAAAAATGGACGATGTATAGTCCATTAAATTTTTTGCATAAAAATTTTTAGGCATGAAAAATGGACGATGTATAGTCCATTTAATTTTTGTGGCATGAAAAATGGACGATGTATAGTCTATTAAATTTTTTCCATAAAAATGGACAATGTATAGTCCATTAAATTTTTTGCATAAAAATTTTTAGGCATGAAAAATTGACGATGTATAGTCCATTTAATTTTTTGGCATGAAAAATGGACGATGTATAGCCCATTAAATTTTTTTGGCATGAAAAATGGACGATGTATAGTCCATTAAATTTTTTGCATAAACATTTTTAGGCATGAAAAATGGACGATGTATAGTCTATTAAATTTTTTCCATGAAAAATGGACGATGTATAGTCCATTAAATTTTTTGCATGAAAATTTTTAGGCATGAAAAATGGACGATGTATAGTCCATTTAATTTTTTGGCATGAAAAATGGACGATGTATAGTCTATTAAATTTTTTGCATAAAAAAATGTTTGACATGAAAAATGGACGATGTATAGTCCATTAAATTTTTTGGCATGAAAAATGGACGATGTATAGTCCATTAAATTTTTTCCATGAAAAATGGACG
Source organism: Nowickia ferox (assembly GCA_936439885.1). Taxonomy (NCBI): domain Eukaryota; kingdom Metazoa; phylum Arthropoda; class Insecta; order Diptera; family Tachinidae; genus Nowickia; species Nowickia ferox. The sequence continues at coordinate 5,955,244 of OW387025.1, read as the reverse complement.
ATGTATAGTCCATTAAATTTTTTGCATAAAAATTTTTAGGCATGAAAAATGGACGATGTATAGTCCATTTAATTTTTTGGCATGAAAAATGGACGATGTATAGTCCATTAAATTTTTTGGCATGAAAAATGGACTCTGTGTAGTCCATTAAGTTTTTTGCATAAAAATATCTTTGGCATGAAAAATGGACGATGTATAGTCCATTAAGTTTTTTGCATAAAAATTTTTAGGCATGAAAAATGGACGATGTATAGTCCATTTAATTTTTTGGCATGAAAAATGGACAATGTATAGTCCATTAAATTTTTTGCATAAAAAAATTAACGATGTATAATCTATTTAAATTTTTGCATAAAAAATGGACGATGTATAGTCCATTAAATTTTTTGCATAGAAAAATTTTTGGCATGAAAACTGGACGATGTATAGTCCATTAAATTTTTTGCATAAAAATTTTTAGGCATGAAAAATGGACGATGTATAGTCCATTAAATTTTTTGGCATGAAAAATTGACGATGTATAGTCCATTAAAGTTTTTCCATGAAAAATGGACGATGTATAGCCAGCCCATTAAATTGTTTGCATAAAAATATTCTTGCCATAAAAAATGGACGATGTATAGTCCATTAAATTTTTTGCATAAAAAAATTAACGTTGTATAATCTATTTAAATTTTTGCATAAAAAATGGAGGATGTATAGTCCATTAAATTTTTCGCATAGAAAAATGTTTGGCATGAAAACTGGACGATTTATAGTCCATTAAATTTTTTGCATAAAAATTTTTAGGCATTAAAAATGGACGATGTATAGTCCATTAAATTTTTTGCATAAAAATATTCTTGCCATAAAAAATGGACGATGTATAGTCCATTAAATTTTTTGCATAGAAAAATTTACGATGTATAGTCTATTTAATTTTTTGCATAAAAAATGGACGATGTATAGTCCATTAAATTTTTTGCATGAAAAAATTTTTGGCATGAAAAATAGACGATGTATAGTCCATTAAATTTTTTGGCATGGAAAATGGACGATGTATAGTCCATTAAATTTTTTGCATAGAAAAATTTTTGGCATGAAAAATGGACCATGTATAGTCCATTAAATTTTTTGCACAAAAAATTTTTTAGCATTAAAAATGGACGATGTATATATAGTCCATTAAATTTTTTGCATAACAATTTTTAGGCTGAAAAATGGGCGATTATAGTCAATTTAATTTTTTGGCATAAAAATGGACGATGTATAGTCCATTAAATTTTTTGGCATGAATAATGGACGATGTATATATAGTCCATTAAATTTTTTTTCCATGAAAAATGGACGATTTATAGTCCATTAAATTTTTTCCATGAAAAATGGACGATGTATAGCCCATAAAATTTTTTGCATAAAAATATTCTTGCCATAAAAAATGGAAAAATGGAATTAATTTTTTGGCATGAAAAATGGACGATGTATAGTAAATTAAATTTTTTGCATAAAAAAATTTTTGGCATGAAAAATGGACGGTGTATAGTCCATTAAATTTTTTGGCATGAAAAATGGACGATGTATAGTCCATTAAATTTTTTGCATAAAAAATTAACGATGTATAATCTATTGAATTCTTTGCATAAAAAATGGACGATGTATAGTCCATTAAATTTTTTGCATAAAAATTTTTAGGCATGAAAAATGGGCGATTATAGTCAATTTAATTTTTTGGCATGAAAAATGGACGATGTATAGTCCATTAAATTTTTTGCATAAAAAAATTAACGATGTATAATCTATTAAATTGTTTGCATAAAAAATGGACGATGTATAGTCCATTAAATTTTTTGGCATGAAAAATGGACGATGTATAGTCCATTAAATTTTTTCCATGAAAAATGGACGATGTATAGCCCATTAAATTTTTTCCATAAAAATATTCTTGCCATAAAAAATGGACGATGTATAGTCCATTAAATTTTTGGCATAAAAAAATTAACGATGTATAATCTATTTAAATTTTTGCATAAAAAATGGACAATGTATAGTCCATTAAATTTTTTGCATAAAAAATTTTTTGGCATGAAAAATGGACCATGTATAGTCCATTAAATTTTTTGCACAAAAAATTTTTTTGCATTAAAAATGGACGATGTATAGTCCATTAAATTTTTTGCATAAAAATATTTTTGGCATGAAAAATGGACGATATATAGTCCATTAAATTTTTTGCATAAAAAAATTTTTGGCATGAAAAATGGACGATGTATAGTCCATTAAGTTTTTTGCATAAAAAAATAACGATGTATAATTCATTTAATTTTTTCCTTAAAAAATGGACGATGTATAGTCCATTAAATTTTTTGCACAAAAAACTTTTTAGGCATGAAAAATGGACGATGTACAGTCCATTAAATTTTTTCCAAGAAAAATGGACGATGTATAGTCCATTTAATTTTTTGCACAAGAAATTTTTTTGGCATGAAAAATGGACTATGTATAAATTAAATTTTTAAATTTTTTGCATAAAAAAATTAACGATGTATAATTCATTTAATATTTTGCATAAAAAATGGACGATGTATAGCCCATTAAATTTTTTTAATAAAAATATGCTTGCCATAAAAAATGGACGATGTATAGTCCATTAAATTTTTTGCATAAAAAATTAACGATGTATAATCTATTTAATTTTTTGCATAAAAAATGGACGATGTATAGTCCTTTAAATTTTTTGCATAAAAAGATGTTTAGCATGAAAAATGGACGATGTATAAATTAAATTTTTAAATTTTTTGCATAAAAAAATTAACGATGTATAATTCATTTAATTTTTTGGCATGAAAAATTGACGATGTATAGTCAATTAAATTTTTTCCATGAAAAATGGACGATGTATAGCCCATTAAATTTTTTGCATAAAAATATTCTTGCCATAAAAAATGGACGATGTATAGTCCATTAAATTTTTTGCATAGAAAAATTTTTGGCATGAAAACTGGACGATGTATAGTCCATTAAATTTTTTGCATAAAAATTTTTAGGCATGAAAAATGGACGGTGTATAGTCCATTAAATTTTTTGGCATGAAAAATGGACGATGTATAGTCCATTAAATTTTTTGCATAAAAAATTAACGATGTATAATCTATTGAATTCTTTGCATAAAAAATGGACGATGTATAGTCCATTAAATTTTTTGCATAAAAATTTTTAGGCATGAAAAATGGGCGTTATAGTCAATTTAATTTTTTGGCATGAAAAATGGACGATGTATAGTCCATTAAATTTTTTGCATAAAAAAATTAACGATGTATAATCTATTAAATTGTTTGCATAAAAAATGGACGATGTATAGTCCATTAAATTTTTTGGCATGAAAAATGGACGATGTATAGTCCATTAAATTTTTTGCATAAAAATTTTTAGGCATGAAAAATGGACGATGTATAGTCCATTAAATTTTTTGCATAAAAAAATTAACGATATAATTCATTTAATTTTCTGCATAAAAAATGGACGATGTATAGTCCATTAAATTTTTTGCCAAAAAAAGTTTTGGCATGAAAAATGGACGATGTATAGTCCATTAAGTTTTTTGCATAAAAATATTCTTGCCATAAAAAATGGACGATGTATAGTCCATTAAATTTTTTGCATAAAAAAATTAACGATGTATAATCTATTTAAATTTTTGCATAAAAAATGGAGGATGTATAGTCCATTAAATTTTTCGCATAGAAAAATGTTTGGCATGAAAACTGGACGATGTATAGTCCATTAAATTTTTTGCATAAAAATTTTTAGGCATTAAAAATGGACAATGTATAGTCCATTAAATTTTTTGCATAAAAATATTCTTGCCATAAAAAATGGACGATGTATAGTCCATTAAATTTTTTGCATAGAAAAATTTTTGGCATGAAAAATGGACCATGTATAATCCGTTAATTTTTTTGCACAAAAAATTTTTTAGCATTAAAAATGGACGATGTATAGTCCATTAAATTTTTTCCATAAAATTTTTTAGGCATGAAAAATGGACGATGTATAGTCCATTAAATTTTTTGCATAAAAATTGTTTGGCATGAAAAATGGACGATGTATAGTCCATTAAATTTTTTGCATAAAAATTTTTTGCCATGAAAAATGGTCGATGTATAGTCCATTAAATTTTTTGCATGAAAAAATTTTTGGCATGAAAAATAGACGATGTATAGTCCATTAAATTTTTTGGCATGAAAAATGGACGATGTATAGTCCATTAAATTTTTTCCATGAAAAATGGACGATGTATAGCCCATTAAATTATTTGCATAAAAATATTCTTGCCATAAAAAATGGACGATGTATAGTCCATTAAATTTTTTGCATAAAAAAATTTACGATCTATTTAAATTTTTGAATAAAAAATGGACGATGTATAGTCCATTAAATTTTTTGCATAGAAAAATTTTTGCCATGAAAAATGGACCATGTATAGTCCATTAAATTTTTTGCACAAAAAATTTTTTAGCATTAAAAATGGACGATTAAACTTTTTGCATAACAATTTTTAGGCTGAAAAATGGCCGATTATAGTCAATTTAATTTTTTGGCATAAAAATGGACGATGTATAGTCCATTAAATTTTTTGGCATGAATAATGGACGATGTATAGTCCATTAAATTTTTTGGCATGAAAAATGGACGATGTATATCCATTAAATTTTTTTTCCATGAAAAATGGACGATTTATAGTCCATTAAATTTTTTCCATGAAAAACGGAAGATGTATAGCCCATAAAATTTTTTCCATAAAAATATTCTTGCCATAAAAAATGGAAAAATGGAATTAATTTTTTGGCATGAAAAATGGACGATGTCCATTAAATTTTTTGCATAAAAAAATTTTTGGCATGAAAAATGGACGGTGTATAGTCCATTAAATTTTTTGGCATGAAAAATGGACGATGTATAGTCCATTAAATTTTTTCCATGAAAAATGGACGATGTATAGCCCATTAAATTTTTTCCATAAAAATATTCTTGCCATAAAAAATGGACGATGTATAGTCCATTAAATTTTTGGCATAAAAAAATTAACGATGTATAATCTATTTAAATTTTTGCATAAAAAATGGACAATGTATAGTCCATTAAATTTTTTGCACAAAAAAATTTTTTGCATTAAAAATGGACGATGTATAGTCCATTAAATTTTTTCCATAAAAAAATTTTTGGCATGAAAAATGGACGATGTATAGTCCATTAAGTTTTTTGCATAAAAAAATAACGATGTATAATTCATTTAATTTTTTCCATAAAAAATGGACGATGTATAGTCCATTAAATTTTTTGCACAAAAAACTTTTTAGGCATGAAAAATGGACGATGTATAGTCCATTAAATTTTTTCCATGAAAAATGGACGATGTATAGTCCATTAAATTTTTTGCATAAAAAATGGACGATGTGTAGTCCATTAAATTTTTTGCATAAAAATTTTTTAACATGAAAAATGGACGATGTATAATAGTCCATTTAATTTTTTGGCATGAAAAATGGACGATGTATAGTCCATTAAATTTTTTGCATAAAAATTTTTAGGCATGAAAAATGGACGATGTATAGTCCATTAAATTTTTTGGCATGAAAAATGGACGATGTATAGTCCATTAAATTTTTTGCATAAAAAAATTAACGATATAATTCATTTAATTTTCTGCATAAAAAATGGACGATGTATAGTCCATTAAATATTTTGCCAAAAAAAAGTTTTGGCATGAAAAATGGACGATGTATAGTCCATTAAGTTTTTTGCATAAAAAATAACGATGTATAATTCATTTAATTTTTTCCACAAAAAATGGACGATGTATAGCCCATTAAATTTTTTGCATAAAAATATTCTTGCCATAAAAAATGGACGATGTATAGTCCATTAAATTTTTTGCATAAAAAAATTAACGATGTATAATCTATTTAAATTTTTGCATAAAAAATGGAGGATGTATAGTCCATTAAATTTTTCGCATAGAAAAATGTTTGGCATGAAAACTGGACGATGTATAGTCCATTAAATTTTTTGCATTAAAATTTTTAGGCATTCAAAATGGACGATGTATAGCCCATTAAATTTTTTGCATAATAATATTCTTGCCATAAAAAATGGACGATTATAGTACATTAAATTTTTTGCATAGAAAAATTTTTGGCATGAAAAATGGACCATGTATAATCCGTTAATTTTTTTGCACAAAAAATTTTTTAGCATTAAAAATGGACGATGTATAGTCCATTAAATTTTTTCCATAAAAATTTTTAGGCATGAAAAATGGACGATGTATAGTCCATTAAATTTTTTGCATAAAAATTGTTTGGCATGAAAAATGGACGATATATAGTCCATTAAATTTTTTGCATAAAAATTTTTTGGCATGAAAAATGGTCGATGTATAGTCCATTTACTTTTTTGCATAAAAAATGGACGATGTATAGTCCATTAAATTTTTTGCATGAAAAAATTTTTGGCATGAAAAATAGACGATGTATAGTCCATTAAATTTTTTGGCATGAAAAATGGACGATGTATAGTCCATTAAATTTTTTTTCCATGAAAAATGGACGATGTATAGCCCATAAAATTTTTTGCATAAAAATATTCTTGCCATAAAAAATGGAAAAATGGAATTAATTTTTTGGCATGAAAAATGGACGATGTATAGTCCATTAAATTTTTTGCATAAAAAAATTTTTGGCATGAAAAATGGGCGATTATAGTCAATTTAATTTTTTGGCATGAAAAATGGACGATGTATAGTCCATTAAATTTTTTGCATAAAAAAATTAACGATGTATAATCTATTAAATTGTTTGCATAAAAAATGGACGATGTATAGTCCATTAAGTTTTTTGCATAAAAAAATAACGATGTATAATTCATTTAATCTTTTCCATAAAAAATGGACGATGTATAGTCCATTAAATTTTTTGCACAAAAAACTTTTTAGGCATGAAAAATGGACGATGTATAGTCCATTAAATTTTTTCCATTAAAAATGGACGATGTATAGTCCATTAAATTTTTTGCCTAAAAAATGGACGATGTGTAGTCCATTAAATTTTTTGCATAAAAATTTTTAGGCATGAAAAATGGACGATGTATAGTCCATTTAATTTTTTGGCATGAAAAATGGACGATGTATAGTCCATTAAATTTTTTGGCATGAAAAATGGACGATGTATAGTCCATTAAATTTTTTGCATAAAAAAATTAACGATGTATAATTCATTTAATATTTTGCATAAAAAATGGACGATGTATAGTCCATTAAATTTTTTGCACAAGAAATTTTTTTGGGATGAAAAATGGACCATGTATAGTCCATTAAATTTTTTGCCATGAAAAATGGACGATGTATAGTCCATTAAATTTTTTGCATAAAAAAATTAACGATGTATAATTCATTTAATATTTTGCATAAAAAATGGACGATGTATAGACCATTAAATTTTTTTAATAAAAATATGCTTGCCATAAAAAATGGACGATGTATAGTCCATTAAATATTTTGCATAAAATATTAACGATGTATAATCTATTTAATTTTTTGCATAAAAAATGGACGATGTATAGTCCTTTAAATTTTTTGCATAAAAAAATGTTTGGCATGAAAATGGACGTTGTATAGTCCATTAAATTTTTTGGCGTGAAAAATGGACGATGTATAGTCCATTAAATTTTTTACATAAAAATTTTTAGGCATGAAAAATGGACGATGTATAGTCCATTTAATTTTTTGGCATGAAAAATGGACGATGTATAGTCCATTAAATTTTTTGCATAAAAAAATTAACGATGTATAATCTATTTAAATTTTTGCATAAAAAATGGACGATGTATAGTCCATTAAATTTTTTGCATAGAAAAATTTTTGGCATGAAAACTGGACGATGTATAGTCCATTAAATTTTTTGCATAAAAATTTTTAGGCATGAAAAATGGACGGTGTATAGTCCATTAAATTTTTTGGCATGAAAAATGGACGATGTATAGTCCATCAAATTTTTTGCATAAAAAATTAACGATGTATAATCTATTGAATTCTTTGCATAAAAAATGGACGATGTATAGTCCATTAAATTTTTTGCATAAAAATTTTTAGGCATGAAAAATGGGCGATTATAGTCAATTTAATTTTTTGGCATGAAAAATGGACGATGTATAGTCCATTAAATTTTTTCCATAAAAAAATTAACGATGTATAATCTATTAAATTGTTTGCATAAAAAATGGACGATGTATATATAGTCCATTAAATTTTTTGGCATGAAAAATGGACGATGTATAGTCCATTAAATTTTTTCCATGAAAAATGGACGATGTATAGTCCATTAAATTTTTTGCATAAAAAATTTTTTAGCATGCAAAATGGACGATGTATATATAGCCCATTAAATTTTTTGCCTAAAAATTTTTTGACAAAGTATAGTCCATTAAATTTTTTGCATAAAAATATTTTTGGCATGAAAAATGGACGATGTATAGTCCATTAAGTTTTTTGCATAAAAAAATTAACGATGTAAAAAATGGACAATGTATAGTCCATTAAATTTTTTGCATAAAAAAATTTTTTGGCATGAAAAATGGACCATGTATAGTCCATTAAATTTTTGAACAAAAAATTGTTTAGCATGAAAAATAGACGATGTATAGTCCATTAAATTTTTTGCATGAAAAATTAATGATGTATAGTCCATTAAGTTTTTTAGCATGCAAAATGGACAATGTATATATAGTCCATTAAATTTTTTGCATAAAATTTTTTTGGCATGAAAAATTGACAATGTATAGTCCATTATATTTTTTGCATAAAAAAATGGACGATGTATACTCCATTAAATTTTTTGCATAAAAAAATTTTTGGCATGAAAAATGGACGATGTATAGTCCATTAAATTTTTTCCATGAAAAATGGACGATGTATAGCTCATTAAATTTTTTGCATAAAAAAATTTTTGCCATAAAAAATGGACGATGTATAGCCCATTAAATTTTTTGCATAAACATATTCTTGCCATAAAAAATGGACGATGTATAGTCAATTAAATTTTTTCCATAAAAAAATTAACGATGTATAATCTATTTAATTTTTTGCATAAAAAATGGACGATGTATACTCTATTAAATTTTTTGCATAAAAAAATTTTTGCCATGAAAAATGGACGATGTATAGTCCATTAAATTTTTTGCATATAAATATTCTTGCCATAAAAAATGGACGATGTATAGTGCATTAAATTTTTTGGCATGAAAAATGGACGATGTAAGTTCATTTAATTTTTTGGCATGAAAAATGGACGATGTATAGTCTATTAAATTTTTCGGCATGCAAAATGGACGATGTATAGTCCATTAAATTTTTTCCATGAAATGGACGATGTATAGCCCATTAAATTTTTTGCAAAAAAATATTCTTGACATAAAAAATGGACGATGTATAGCCCATTAAATTTTTGGCATAAAAAAATTAACGATGTATAATGTATTTAAATTTTTGGCATGAAAAATGGACGATGTATAGTCCATTAAATTTTTTCTATGAAATATGGACGATGTATAGCCCATTAAATTTTTTGCATAAACATATTCTTGCCATAAAAAATGGACGATGTATAGTCCATTAAATTTTTTGCATAAAAAATTTTTTGGCATGAAAAATGGACGATTAAATTTTTTGCATAAAAAAATTAACGATGTATAATCTATTAAATTGTTTGCTTAAAAAATGGACGATGTATAGTCCATTAAATTTTTTGGCATGAAAAATGGACGATGTATAGTTCATTTAATTTTTTGGCATGAAAAATGGACGATGTATAGTCCATTAAATTTTTCGGCATGCAAAATGGACGATGTATAGTCCATTAAATTTTTTCCATGAAAAATGGACGAATGGAAATGGTCCATTAAATTTTTTGCATAAAAATATTTTTGGCATGAAAAATGGACGATGTATAGTCCATTAAATTTTTTGCATAAAAAAATTAACGATGTATAATCTATTAAATTGTTTGCATAAAAAATGGACGATGTATAGTCCATTAAATTTTTTGTCATGAAAAATGGAGAATGTATAGTCCATTTAATTTTTTAGCATGAAAAATGGACGATGTATAGTCCATCATATTTTTTGCATAAAAAAATTAACGATGTATAATCTATTTAATTTTTTGCATAAAAAATGGACGAATGGAAATGGTCCATTAAATTTTTTGCATAAAAAAATTTTTGGAATAAAAAATGGACGATGTATAGCCCATTAAATTTTTTGCATAAACATATTCTTGCCATAAAAAATGGACGATGTATAGTCAATTAAATTTTTTGCATAAAAAAATTAACGATGTATAATCTGTTTAATTTTTTGCATAAAAAATGGACTCCATTAAATTTTTTGCATAAAAAAATGTTTGGCATGAAAAATGGACGCTGTATAGTCCATTAAATTTTTTGCATATAAATATTCTTGCCATAAAAAATGGACAATGTATAGTCCATTAAATTTTTTGCATAAAAAAAAAAAAATTTTTTGGCATGAAAAATGGACGATGTATAGTCCATTAAATTTTTTGCATAAAAAAATTAACGATGTATAGTCCATTTAATTTTTTGGCATGAAAAATGGACGATGTATAGTCCATTAAATTTTTTGCATAAAAAAATTTTTGGCATGAAAAATTGACGATGTATAGTCCATTAAATTTTTTGGCATGAAAAATGGACGATGTATAGTCCATTAAATTTTTTGCATAAAAAAATTTTTGCCATAAAAAATGGACGATGTATGGTCCATTAAATTTTTTGGCATGAAAAATGGACGATGTATACTCCATTAAATTTTTTGGCATGAAAAATGGACGATGTATAGTCCATTAAATTTTTTCCATAAAAATATTTTTGGCATGAAAAATGGACGATGTATAGTCCATTAAGTTTTTTGAATAAAAAAATTAACGATGTATAATTCATTTAATTTTTTCCATAAAAAATGGACGATGTAGAGTCCATTAAATTTTTTGCACAAAAAATTTTTTAGCATGAAAAATAGACGATGTATAGTCCATTAAATTTTTGCATGAAAAATGGACGATGTATAGTCCATTAAGTTTTTTTCATGAAAAATGGACGATATATAGTCCATTAAATTTTTTGCACAAAAAATTTTTTAGCATGCAAAATGGACGATGTATATATAGCCCATTAAATTTTTTGCCTAAAAATTTTTTGACAAAGTATAGTCCATTAAATTTTTTGAACAAAAAATTTTTTAGCATGAAAAATAGACGATGTATAGTCCATTAAATTTTTTGCATAAAAAAATTAACGATGTATAGTCCATTTAATTTTTTGGCATGAAAAATGGACGATGTATAGTCCATTAAATTTTTTGCATAAAAAAATTTTTGGCATGAAAAATTGACGATGTATAGTCCATTAAATTTTTTGGCATGAAAAATGGACGATGTATAGTCCATTAAATTTTTTGCATAAAAAATTTTTTGGCATGAAAAATGGACCATGTATAAGTATAAGTATAGTCCATTAAATTTTTTGCATAAAAATATTTTTGGCATGAAAAATGGACGATGTATAGTCCAATAAGTTTTTTGCATAAAAAAATTAACGATGTATAATTCATTTAAATTTTTGCATGAAAAATGGACGATGTATAGTCCATTAAGTTTTTTTCATGAAAAATGGACGATGTATAGTCCATTAAATTTTTTGCACAAAAAATTTTTTAGCATGCAAAATGGACGATGTATATATAGCCCATTAAATTTTTTGCCTAAAAATTTTTTGACAAAGTATAGTCCATTAAATTTTTTGAACAAAAAATTTTTTAGCATGAAAAATAGACGATGTATAGTCCATTAAATTTTTTGCATGAAAAATGAACGATGTATAGTCCATTAAGTTTTTTTCATAAAAAATGGACGATATATAGTCCATTAAATTTTTTCCACAAAAAATTTTTTAGCATGAAAAATAGACGATGTATAGTATATTAAATTTTTTGCATGAAAAATGAACGATGTATAGTCCATAAAATTTTTTGCCATGAAAAATGGACGATGTATAGTCCATTAAATTTTTTCCATGAAAAATGGACGATGTATAGCTCATTAAATTTTTTGCATAAAAAAATTTTTGCCATGAAAAATGGACGATGTATAGTCCATTAAATTTTTTGCATGAAAAATGGACGATGTATAGTCCATTAAATTTTTTGCATAAAAAAATTTTTGGCATGAAAAATGGACGATGTATAGTCCATTAAATTTTTTCCATGAAAAATGGACGATGTATAGCTCATTACATTTTTTGCATAAAAAAATTTTTGCCATGAAAAATGGACGATGTATAGTCCATTAAATTTTTTCCATATAAATATTCTTGCCATAAAAAATGGACGATGTATAGTGCATTAAATTTTTTGGCATGAAAAATGGACGATGTATAGTTCATTTAATTTTTTGGCATGAAAAATGGACGATGTATAGTCTATTAAATTTTTATGCATGCAAAATGGACGATGTATAGTCCATTAAATTTTTTCCATGAAATGGACGACGTATAGCCCATTAAATTTTTTGCATAAAAATATTCTTGACATAAAAAATGGACGATGTATAGCCCATTAAATTTTTGGCATAAAAAAATTAACGATGTATAATCTATTTAAATTTTTTCCATGAAATATGGACGATGTATAGCCCATTAAATTTTTTGCATAAACATATTCTTGCCATAAAAAATGGACGATGTATAGTCCATTAAATTTTTTGCATAAAAAATTTTTTGGCATGAAAAATGGACGATGTATAGTCCATTAAATTTTTTGCATAAAAAAATTAACGATGTATAATCTATTAAATTGTTTGCTTAAAAAATGGACGATGTGTAGTCCATTAAATTTTTTGGCATGAAAAATGGACGATGTATAGTCCATTAAATTTTTTGCATAAAAAAATTAACGATGTATAATCTATTAAATTGTTTGCATAAAAAATGGACGATGTATAGTTCATTAAATTTTTTGGCATGAAAAATGGAGAATGTATAGTCCATTTAATTTTTTGGCATGCAAAATGGACGATGTATAGCCCATTAAATTTTTTGCATAAACATATTCTTGCCATAAAAAATGGACGATGTATAGTCCATTAAATTTTTTGCATAAAAAATTTTTTGGCATGAAAAATGGACGATGTATAGTCCATTAAATTTTTTGCATAAAAAAATTAACGATGTATAATCTATTAAATTGTTTGCTTAAAAAATGGACGATGTGTAGTCCATTAAATTTTTTGGCATGAAAAATGGACGATGTATAGTCCATTAAATTTTTCGGCATGCAAAATGGACGATGTATAGTCCATTAAATTTTTTCCATGAAAAATGGACGAATGGAAATGGTCCATTAAATTTTTTGCATAAAAATATTTTTGGCATGAAAAATGGACGATGTATAGTCCATTAAATTTGTTGCATAAAAAAATTAACGATGTATAATCTATTAAATTTTTTGCATAAAAAAATTAACGATGTATAATCTATTTAATTTTTTGCATAAAAAATGGACGATGTATACTCCATTAAATTTTTTGCATAAAAAAATTTTTGCCATGAAAAATGGACGATGTATAGTCCATTAAATTTTTTGCATATAAATATTCTTGCCATAAAAAATGGACAATGTATAGTCCATTAAATTTTTTGCATAAAAAAATTTTTGGCATGAAAAATGGACGATGTATAGTCCATTAAATTTTTTGGCATGAAAAATGGACGATGTATAGTCCATTAAATTTTTTGCATAAAAAAATTAACGATGTATAGTCCATTTAATTTTTTGGCATGAAAAATGGACGATGTATAGTCCATTAAATTTTTTGCATAAAAAAATTTTTGACATGAAAAATTGACGATGTATAGTCCATTAAATTTTTTGGCATGAAAAATGGACGATGTATAGTCCATTAAATTTTTTGGCATGAAAAATGGACGATGTATAGTCCATTAAATTTTTTGCATAAAAAAATTTTTGCCATAAAAAATGGACGATTATACTCCATTAAATTTTTTGGCATGAAAAATGGACGATGTATAGTAAATTAAATTTTTTGCATAAAAAAATTAACGATGTATAATCTATTAAATTGTTTGCATAAAAAATGGTCCATTAAATTTTTTGGCATGAAAAATGGAGGATGTATAGTCCATTTAATTTTTTGGCATGATGTATAGTCCATTAAATTTTTTGGCATGAAAAATGGACGATGTATAGTCCATTAAATTTTTTCCATGAAAAATGGACGATGTATAGTCCATTAAATTTTTTGCATAAAAATTTTTAGGCATGAAAAATGAACGATGTATAGTCCATTAAATTTTTTAGCGTGAAAAATGGACGATGTATAGTCCATTAAATTGTTTGCATAAAAATTTTTAGGCATGAAAAATGGACGATGTATAGTCCATTAAATTTTTTAGCGTGAAAAATGGACGATGTATAGTCCATTAAATTTTTTGCATTAAAAATTTTTTGGCATGAAAAATGGACGATGTATAGCCCATTAAATTTTTTGCATAAACATATTCTTGCCATAAGAAATGGATGATGTATAGTCAATTAAATTTTTTCCATAAAAAAATTAACGATGTATAATCTATTTAATTTTTTCCATAAAAAATGGACGATGTATACTCCATTAAATTTTTTGCATAAAAAAATTTTTGGCGTGAAAAATGGACGATGTATAATCCATTAAATTTCTTCCATGAAATATGGACGATGTATAGCCCATTAAATTTTTTGCATATAAATATTCTAGCCATAAAAAATAGACGATGTACAGTCCATTAACTTTTTGCATGAAAAATGGACGATGTATAGTCCATTAAGTTTTTTTCATGAAAAATAGACGATGTATAGTCCATTAAATTTTTTCCACAAAAAATTTTTTAGCATGCAAAATGGACGATGTATATATAGTCCATTAAATTTTTTCCATGAAATATGGACGATGTATAATCCATTAAATTTTTTGCATATAAATATTCTTGCCATAAAAAATGGACAATGTATAGTCCATTAAATTTTTTGCATAAAAAAATTTTTGGTATGAAAAATGGACGATGTATAGTCCATTAAATTTTTTGGCATGAAAAATGGACGATGTATAGTCCATTTAATTTTTTGCATAAAAAAATTAACGATGTATAGTCCATTTAATTTTTTGGCATGAAAAATGGACGATGTATAGTCCATTAAATTTTTTGCATAAAAAAATTTTTGGTATGAAAAATGGACGATGTATAGTCCATTAAACTTTTTCCATGAAATGGACGATGTATAGCCCATTAAATTTTTTGCAAAAAAATATTCTTGACATAAAAAATGGACGATGTATAGCCCATTAAATTTTTGGCATAAAAAAATTAACGATGTATAATCTATTTAAATTTTTGGCATGAAAAATGGACGATGTATAGTCCATTAAATTTTTTCTATGAAATATGGACGATGTATAGCCCATTAAATTTTTTGCATAAACATATTCTTGCCATAAAAAATGGACGATGTATAGTCCATTAAATTTTTTGCATAAAAAATTTTTTGGCATGAAAAATGGACGATTAAATTTTTTGCATAAAAAAATTAACGATGTATAATCTATTAAATTGTTTGCTTAAAAAATGGACGATGTATAGTCCATTAAATTTTTTGGCATGAAAAATGGACGATGTATAGTTCATTTAATTTTTTGGCATGAAAAATGGACGATGTATAGTCCATTAAATTTTTCGGCATGCAAAATGGACGATGTATAGTCCATTAAATTTTTTCCATGAAAAATGGACGAATGGAAATGGTCCATTAAATTTTTTGCATAAAAATATTTTTGGCATGAAAAATGGACGATGTATAGTCCATTAAATTTTTTGCATAAAAAAATTAACGATGTATAATCTATTAAATTGTTTGCATAAAAAATGGACGATGTATAGTCCATTAAATTTTTTGGCATGAAAAATGGAGAATGTATAGTCCATTTAATTTTTTGGCATGAAAAATGGACGATGTATAGTCCATAAAATTTTTTGGCATGAAAAATGGACGATGTATAGTCCATTAAGTTTTTTCCATGAAAAATGGACGATGTATAGCCCATTAAATTGTTTGCCTAAAAAAATTTTTCCATAAAAAATGGACAATGTATAGTCCATTAAATTTTTTGCATAAAAATTTTTTTGGCATGAAAAATGGACCATGTATAGTTTTGCATAAAAAAATTAACGATGTATAATCTATTTAATTTTTTGCATAAAAAAATTTTTGCCATGAAAAATGGACGATGTATAGTCCATTAAATTTTTTGCATATAAATATTCTTGCCATAAAAAATGGACAATGTATAGTCCATTAAATTTTTTGCATAAAAAAATTTTTGGCATGAAAAATGGACGATGTATAGTCCATTAAATTTTTTGGCATGAAAAATGGACGATGTATAGTCCATTAAATTTTTTGCATAAAAAAATTAACGATGTATAGTCCATTTAATTTTTTGGCATGAAAAATGGACGATGTATAGTCCATTAAATTTTTTGCATAAAAAAATTTTTGACATGAAAAATTGACGATGTATAGTCCATTAAATTTTTTGGCATGAAAAATGGACGATGTATAGTCCATTAAATTTTTTGGCATGAAAAATGGACGATGTATAGTCCATTAAATTTTTTGCATAAAAAAATTTTTGCCATAAAAAATGGACGATTATACTCCATTAAATTTTTTGGCATGAAAAATGGACGATGTATAGTAAATTAAATTTTTTGCATAAAAAAATTAACGATGTATAATCTATTAAATTGTTTGCATAAAAAATGGTCCATTAAATTTTTTGGCATGAAAAATGGAGGATGTATAGTCCATTTAATTTTTTGGCATGATGTATAGTCCATTAAATTTTTTGGCATGAAAAATGGACGATGTATAATAGTCCATTAAATTTTTTCCATGAAAAATGGACGATGTATAGTCCATTAAATTTTTTGCATAAAAATTTTTAGGCATGAAAAATGAACGATGTATAGTCCATTTAATTTTTTAGCATGAAAAATGAACGATGTATAGGGCATGAAAAATGAACGATGTATAGTCCATTTAATTTTTTAGCATGAAAAATGAACGATGTATAGTCCATTAAATTTTTTAGCGTGAAAAATGGACGATGTATAGTCCATTAAATTGTTTGCATAAAAATTTTTAGGCATGAAAAATGGACGATGTATAGTCCATTAAATTTTTTAGCGTGAAAAATGGACGATGTATAGTCCATTAAATTTTTTGCATTAAAAATTTTTTGGCATGAAAAATGGACGATGTATAGCCCATTAAATTTTTTGCATAAACATATTCTTGCCATAAGAAATGGATGATGTATAGTCAATTAAATTTTTTCCATAAAAAAATTAACGATGTATAATCTATTTAATTTTTTCCATAAAAAATGGACGATGTATACTCCATTAAATTTTTTGCATAAAAAAATTTTTGGCGTGAAAAATGGACGATGTATAGTCCATTAAATTTCTTCCATGAAATATGGACGATGTATAGCCCATTAAATTTTTTGCATATAAATATTCTTGCCATAAAAAATAGACGATGTACAGTCCATTAACTTTTTGCATGAAAAATGGACGATGTATAGTCCATTAAGTTTTTTTCATGAAAAATAGACGATGTATAGTCCATTAAATTTTTTCCACAAAAAATTTTTTAGCATGCAAAATGGACGATGTATATATAGTCCATTAAATTTTTTCCATGAAATATGGACGATGTATAGCCCATTAAATTTTTTGCATATAAATATTCTTGCCATAAAAAATGGACAATATATAGTCCATTAAATTTTTTGCATAAAAAAATTTTTGGCATGAAAAATGGACGATGTATAGTCCATTAAATTTTTTAGCATGAAAAATGGACGATGTATAGTCCATTAAATTTTTTGCATAAAAAAATTAACGATGTATAATCTATTTAATTTTTTGCATAAAAAATGGACGATGTAAAGTTCATTAAATTTTTTGCATAAAAAAATTTTTGGCATGAAAAATGGACGATGTATAATCCATTAAATTTTTTGCATATAAATATTCTTGCCATAAAAAATGGACAATGTATAGTCCATTAAATTTTTTGCATAAAAAAATTTTTGGTATGAAAAATGGACGATGTATAGTCCATTAAATTTTTTGGCATGAAAAATGGACGATGTATAGTCCATTTAATTTTTTGCATAAAAAAATTAACGATGTATAGTCCATTTAATTTTTTGGCATGAAAAATGGACGATGTATAGTCCATTAAATTTTTTGCATAAAAAAATTTTTGGCATGAAAAATTGACGATGTATAGTCCATTAAATTTTTTGGCATGAAAAATGGACGATGTATAGTCCATTAAATTTTTTGCATAAAAAAATTTTTGCCATGAAAAATGGGCGATGCATAGTCCATTAAATTTTTTGGCATGAAAAATGGACGATGTATACTCCATTAAATTTTTTGCATAAAAAAATTTTTGGCATGAAAAATGGACGATGTATAGTCCATTAAATTTTTTCCATGAAAAATGGACGATGTATAGCTCATTAAATTTTTTGCATAAAAAATTTTTTGGCATGAAAAATGGACGATGTATAGTCCATTAAATTTTTTGCATGAAAAATGGATGATGTATAGTCCATTATATTTTTTGCATAAAAAAATTTTTGGCATAAAAAATGGACGATGTATAGCCCATTAAATTTTTTGCATAAACATATTCTTGCCATAAAAAATGGACGATGTATATTCCATTAAATTTTTTGCATAAAAAAATTAACGATGTATAATCTATTTAATTTTTTGCATAAAAAATGGACGATGTATAGTCCATTAAATTTTTTGCATAAAAAAATTTTTACCATGAAAAATGGACGATGTATAGTCCATTAAATTTTTTGCATGAAAAATGGACGATGTATAGTCCATTAAATTTTTTCCATAAAAAAATTAACGATGTATAATCTATTTAATTTTTTGCATAAAAAATGGACGATGTATAATCTATTTAATTTTTTGGCATGAAAAATGGACGATGTATATATAGTCCATTAAATTTTTTGCATAAAATTTTTTTGGCATGAAATATGGACGATGTATAGTCCATTAAATTTTTCGGCATGCAAAATGGACGATGTATAGTCCATTAAATTTTTTCCATGAAAAATCGACGAAGTATAGCCCATTAAATTTTTTGCATAAAAATATTCTTGACATAAAAAATGGACGATGTATAGCCCATTAAATTTTTGGCATAAAAAAATTAACGATGTATAATCTTTTTAAATTTTTGGCATGAAAAATGGACGATGTATAGTCCATTAAATTTTTTCCATGAAATATGGACGATGTATAGCCCATTAAATTTTTTGCATAAACATATTCTTGCCATAAACAATGGACGATGTATAGTCCATTAAATTTTTTGCATAAAAAAATTTTTGGCATGAAAAATGGACGATGTATAGTCCATTAAATTTTTTAGCATGAAAAATGGACGATGTATAGTCCATTAAATTTTTTGCATAAAAAAATTAACGATGTATAATCTATTTAATTTTTTGCATAAAAAATAGTATAGTCCATTAAATTTTTTCCATAAAAAAATTTTTGGCATGAAAAATGGACGATGTATAGTCCATTAAATTTTTTAGCATGAAAAATGGACGATGTATAGTCCATTAAATTTTTTGCATAAAAAAATTAACGATGTATAATCTATTAAATTGTTTGCTTAAAAAATGGACGGTGTATAGTCCATTAAATTTTTTGACATGAAAAATGGACGATGTATAGTTCATTTAATTTTTTGGCATGAAAAATGGACGATGTATAGTCCATTAAATTTTTCGGCATGCAAAATGGACGATGTATAGTCTATTAAATTTTTTCTATGAAAAATGGACGATGTATAGCCCATTAAATTTTTTGCATAAAAATATTCTTGACATAAAAAATGGACGATGTATAGCCCATTAAATTTTTGGCATAAAAAAATTAACGATGTATAATCTATTTAAATTTTTGCATAAAAAATGGACGATGTATAGTCCATTAAATTTTTTGCATAAAAAATTTTTAGGCATGAAAAATGGACAATGTATAGTCCATTTAATTTTTTGGCATGAAAAATGGACGATGTATAGTCCATTAAATTTTTTCCATGAAAAATGGACGATGTATAGCCCATTAAATTATTTGCATAAAAAAATTTTTGGCATGAAAAATGGACGATGTATAGTCCATTAAATATTTTGCATAAAAAATTTTTTGCCATGAAAAATGGACCATGTATAGTCCATTAAATTTTTTGCACAAAAAATTTTTTGCATTAAAAATGGAGGATGTATAGTCCATTAAATATTTTGCATAAAAATCTTTAGGCATGAAAAATTGACAATGTATAGTCCATTAAATTTTTTGAATGAAAAATGGACGATGTATAGTCCATTATATTTTTTGCATAAACATATTCTTGCCATAAAAAATGGACGATGTATAGTCCATTAAATTTTTTGCATAAAAAAATTAACGATGTATAATCTATTTAATTTTTTGCATAAAAAATGGACGAAGTCCATTAAATTTTTTGCATAAAAAAATTTTTGCCATGAAAAATGGACGATGTATAGTCCATTAAATTTTTTGGCATGAAAAATAGACGATGTATATATAGTCCATTAAATTTTTTGGCATGAAAAATGGACGATGTATAAGTCCATTAAATTTTTTCCATGAAAAATGGACGATGTATAGCCCATTAAATTTTTTGCTTAAAAAAATTTTTGCCATGAAAAATGGACGATGTATAGTCCATTAAATATTTTGCATAAAAATTTTTAGGCATGAAAAATTGACAATGTATAGTCCATTAAATTTTTTGAATGAAAAATGGACGATGTATAGTCCATTATATTTTTTGCATAAAAAAATTTTTGGCATAAAAAATGGACGATGTATAGCCCATTAAATTTTTTGCATAAACATATTCTTGCCATAAAAAATGGACGATGTATAGTCCATTAAATTTTTGGCATAAAAAAATTAACGATGTATAATCTATTTAAATTTTTGCATAAAAAATGGACGATGTATTATAGTCCATTAAATTTTTTGCATAAAAAATTTTTTGGCATGAAAAATGGACCATGTATAGTCCATTAAATTTTTTGCACAAAAAATTTTTTGCATTAAAAATGGAGGATGTATAGTCCATTAAATATTTTTTTCATAAAAATTTTAAGGCATGAAAAATGGACAATGTATAGTCCATTTAATTTTTTGGCATGAAAAATGGACGATGTATAGTCCATTAATTATTTTTTTCATAAAAATTTTAAGGCATGAAAAATGGACAATGTATAGTCCATTAAATTTTTTCCATGAAAAATGGACGATGTATAGCCCATTAAATTTTTTGCATAAAAAATTTTTTGGCATGAAAAATGGACCATGTATAGTCCATTAAATTTTTTGCATGAAAAATGGACGATGTATAGCCCATTAAATTTTTTGCATAAAAAATTGTTTGGCATGAAAAATGGACCATGTATAGTCCATTAAATTTTTTGCATGAAAAATGGACGATGTATAGCTCATTAAATTTTTTGCATAAAAAAATTAACGATGTATAGTCCATTAAATTTTTCGGCATGCAAAATGGACGATGTATAGTCCATTAAATTTTTTCCATGAAAAATCGACGAAGTATAGCCCATTAAATTTTTTGCATAAAAATATTCTTGACTTAAAAAATGGACGATGTATAGCCCATTAAATTTTTGGCATAAAAAAATTAACGATGTATAATCTTTTTAAATTTTTGGCATGAAAAATGGACGATGTATAGTCCATTAAATTTTTTCCATGAAATATGGACGATGTATAGCCCATTAAATTTTTTGCATAAACATATTCTTGCCATAAACAATGGACGATGTATAGTCCATTAAATTTTTTGCATAAAAAAATTTTTGGCATGAAAAATGGACGATGTATATATAGTCCATTAAATTTTTTAGCATGAAAAATGGACGATGTATAGTCCATTAAATTTTTTGCATAAAAAAATTAACGATGTATAATCTATTTAATTTTTTGCATACAAAATAGTATAGTCCATTAAATTTTTTCCATAAAAAAATTTTTGGCATGAAAAATGGACGATGTATAGTCCATTAAATTTTTTGCATAAAAAAATTAACGATGTATAATCTATTAAATTGTTTGCTTAAAAAATGGACGGTGTATAGTCCATTAAATTTTTTGGCATGAAAAATGGACGATGTATAGTTCATTTAATTTTTTGGCATGAAAAATGGACGATGTATAGTCCATTAAATTTTTCGGCATGCAAAATGGACGATGTATAGTCTATTAAATTTTTTCCATGAAAAAATGGACGATGTATAGCCCATTAAATTTTTTGCATAAAAATATTCTTGACATAAAAAATGGACGATGTATAGCCCATTAAATTTTTGGCATAAAAAAATTAACGATGTATAATCTATTTAAATTTTTGCATAAAAAATGGACGATGTATAGTCCATTAAATTTTTTGCATAAAAAATTTTTAGGCATGAAAAATGGACAATGTATAGTCCATTTAATTTTTTGGCATGAAAAATGGACGATGTATAGTCCATTAAATTTTTTCCATGAAAAATGGACGATGTATAGCCCATTAAATTATTTGCATAAAAAAATTTTTGGCATGAAAAATGGACGATGTATAGTCCATTAAATATTTTGCATAAAAAATTTTTTGGCATGAAAAATGGACCATGTATAGTCCATTAAATTTTTTGCACAAAAAATTTTTTGCATTAAAAATGGAGGATGTATAGTCCATTAAATATTTTGCATAAAAATCTTTAGGCATGAAAAATTGACAATGTATAGTCCATTAAATTTTTTGAATGAAAAATGGACGATGTATAGTCCATTATATTTTTTGCATAAAAAAATTTTTGGCATAAAAAATGGACGATGTATAGCCCATTAAATTTTTTGCATAAACATATTCTTGCCATAAAAAATGGACGATGTATAGTCCATTAAATTTTTTGCATAAAAAAATTAACGATGTATAATCTATTTAATTTTTTGCATAAAAAATGGACGAAGTCCATTAAATTTTTTGCATAAAAAAATTTTTGCCATGAAAAATGGACGATGTATAGTCCATTAAATTTTTTGGCATGAAAAATGGACGATGTATAGTCCATTAAATTTTTTGCATAAAAAAATTAACGATGTATAATCTATTTAATTTTTTGCATAAAAAAAGGACGATGTATAGTCCATTAAATTTTTGCATAAAAAAAATTTTTGGCATGAAAAATGGACGATGTATAGTCTATTAAATTTTTTTGCATGAAAAATGGACGATATAGTCCATTAAATCTTTTGCATAAAAAAATTAACGATGTATAATCTATTAAATTGTTTGCTTAAAAAATGGACGATGTATAGTCCATTAAATTTTTTGGCATGAAAAATGGATGATGTATATATAGTCCATTAAATTTTTTGGCATGAAAAATGGACGATGTATAAGTCCATTAAATTTTTTCCATGAAAAATGGACGATGTATAGCCCATTAAATTTTTTGCTTAAAAAAATTTTTGGCATGAAAAATGGACGATGTATAGTCCATTAAATATTTTGCATAAAAATTTTTAGGCATGAAAAATTGACAATGTATAGTCCATTAAATTTTTTGAATGAAAAATGGACGATGTATAGTCCATTATATTTTTTGCATAAAAAAATTTTTGCCATAAAAAATGGACGATGTATAGTCCATTAAATTTTTTCCATGAAAAATGGACGATGTATAGCCCATTAAATTTTTTGCATAAAAAATTTTTTGGCATGAAAAATGGAGGATTATAGTCCATTAAATATTTTTTTCATAAAAATTTTAAGGCATGAAAAATGGACAATGTATAGTCCATTTAATTTTTTGGCATGAAAAATGGACGATGTATAGTCCATTAAATTTTTTCCATGAAAAATGGACGATGTATAGCCCATTAAATTTTTTGCATAAAAAATTTTTTGGCATGAAAAATGGACTATGTATAGTCCATTAAATTTTTTGCATGAAAAATGGACGATGTATAGCTCATTAAATTTTTTGCATAAAAAAATTTTTGCCATGAAAAATGGACGATGTATAGTCCATTAAATTTTTTGCATGAAAAATGGACGATGTATAGTCCATTATATTTTTTGCATAAAAAAATTTTTGGCATAAAAAAATTAACGATTATAATCTATTTAAATTTTTGCATAAAAAATGGACGATGTATAGTCCATTAAGTTTTTTTCATGAAAAATGGACGATATATAGCTCATTAAATTTTTTGCATAAAAAAATTTTTGCCATGAAAAATGGACGATGTATAGTCCATTAAATTTTTGGCATAAACATATTCTTGCCATAAAAAATGGACCATGTATAGTCCATTAAATTTTTGGCATAAAAAAATTAACGATGTATAATCCATTTAAATTTTTGCATAAAAAATGGACGATGTATAGTCCATTAAATTTTTTGCATAAAAAATTTTTTGGCATGAAAAATGGACCATGTATAGTCCATTAAATTTTTTGCACAAAAAATTTTTTGCATTAAAAATGGAGGATGTATAGTCCATTAATTATTTTTTTCATAAAAATTTTAAGGCATGAAAAATGGACAATGTATAGTCCATTAAATTTTTTCCATGAAAAATGGACGATGTATAGCCCATTAAATTTTTTGCTTAAAAAAATTTTTGGCATGAAAAATGGACGATGTATAGTCCATTAAATATTTTGCATAAAAATTTTTAGGCATGAAAAATTGACAATGTATAGTCCATTAAATTTTTTGAATGAAAAATGGACGATGTATAGTCCATTATATTTTTTGCATAAAAAAATTTTTGGCATAAAAAATGGACGATGTATAGCCCATTAAATTTTTTGCATAAACATATTCTTGCCATAAAAAATGGACGGTGTATAGTCCATTAAATTTTTGGCATAAAAAAATTAACGATGTATAATCTATTTAAATTTTTGCATAAAAAATGGACGATTAAATTTTTTGCATAAAAAATTTTTTGGCATGAAAAATGGACCATGTATAGTCCATTAAATTTTTTGCACAAAAAATTTTTTGCATTAAAAATGGAGGATGTATAGTCCATTAAATATTTTTTTCATAAAAATTTTAAGGCATGAAAAATGGACAATGTATAGTCCATTTAATTTTTTGGCATGAAAAATGGACGATGTATAGTCCATTAAATTTTTTCCATGAAAAATGGACGATGTATAGCCCATTAAATTTTTTGCATAAAAAATTTTTTGGCATGAAAAATGGACTATGTATAGTCCATTAAATTTTTTGCATGAAAAATGGACGATGTATAGCTCATTAAATTTTTTGCATAAAAAAATTTTTGCCATGAAAAATGGACGATGTATAGTCCATTAAATTTTTTGCATGAAAAATGGACGATGTATAGTCCATTATATTTTTTGCATAAAAAAATTTTTGGCATAAAAAAATTAACGATTATAATCTATTTAAATTTTTGCATAAAAAATGGACGATGTATAGTCCATTAAGTTTTTTTCATGAAAAATGGACGATATATAGCTCATTAAATTTTTTGCATAAAAAAATTTTTGCCATGAAAAATGGACGATGTATAGTCCATTAAATTTTTGGCATAAACATATTCTTGCCATAAAAAATGGACCATGTATAGTCCATTAAATTTTTGGCATAAAAAAATTAACGATGTATAATCCATTTAAATTTTTGCATAAAAAATGGACGATGTATAGTCCATTAAATTTTTTGCATAAAAAATTTTTTGGCATGAAAAATGGACCATGTATAGTCCATTAAATTTTTTGCACAAAAAATTTTTTGCATTAAAAATGGAGGATGTATAGTCCATTAATTATTTTTTTCATAAAAATTTTAAGGCATGAAAAATGGACAATGTATAGTCCATTAAATTTTTTCCATGAAAAATGGACGATGTATAGCCCATTAAATTTTTTGCATAAAAAATTTTTTGCCATGAAAAATGGACGATGTATAGTCCATTAAATTTTTTGCATGAAAAATGGACGATGTATAGCTCATTAAATTTTTTGCATAAAAAAATTTTTGGCATGAAAAATGGACGATGTATAGTCCATTAAATTTTTTCCATGAAAAATAGACGATGTATAGCCCATTAAATTTTATGCATAAAAAAATTTTTGGCATGAAAAATGGACGATGTATAGTCCATTAAATTTTTTCCATGAAAAATGGACGATGTATAGCTCATTAAATTTTTTGCATAAAAAAATTTTTGGCATGAAAAATGGACGATGTATAGTCCATTAAATTTTTGGCATGAAAAATGGACGATGTATAGTCCATTAAATTTTTTGCATAAAAATATTCTTGCCATAAAAAATGGACGATGTATAGTCCATTAAATTTTTTCCATGAAATATGGACGATGTATAGCCCATTAAATTTTTTCCATAAACATATTCTTGCCATAAAAAATGGACGATGTATAGTCAATTAAATTATTTGCGTAATAAAATTAAGGATGTATAATCTATTTAATTTTTTGCATAAAAAATGGACGATGTATACTCCATTAAATTTTTTGCATAAAAAAATTTTTGGCATGAAAAATGGACGATGTATAGTCCATTAAATTTTTTCCATGAAATATGGACGATGTATAGCCGATTAAATTTTTTCCATAAACATATTCTTGCCATAAAAAATGGACGATGTATAGTCAATTAAATTTTTTGCATAAAAAAATTAACGATGTATAATCTATTTAATTTTTTGCATAAAAAATGGACGATGTATACTCCATTAAATTTTTTGCATTAAAAAATTTGTGCCATGAAAAATGGACGATGTATAGTCCATTAAATTTTTTGCATATAAATATTCTTGCCATAAAAAATGGACAATGTATAGTCCATTAAATTTTTTGCATAAAAAAATTTTTGGCATGAAAAATGGACGATGTATAGTCCATTAAATTTTTTGCATAAAAAAATTAACGATGTATAGTCCATTTAATTTTTTGGCATGAAAAATGGACGATGTATAGTCCATTAAATTTTTTGCATAAAAAAATTTTTGGCATGAAAAATTTACGATGTATAGTCCATTAAATTTTTTGGCATGAAAAATGGACGATGTATAGTCCATTAAATTTTTTGAATAAAAAAATTTTTGCCATGAAAAATGGACGATGTATAGTCCAATTAATTTTTTGGCATGAAAAATGGACGATGTATAGTCCATTAAGTTTTTTTCATGAAAAATGGACGATTATAGTCCATTAAATTTTTTGCACAAAAAATTTTTTAGCATGCAAAATGGACGATGTATATATAGCCCATTAAATTTTTTGCCTAAAAATTTTTTGACAAAGTATAGTCCATTAAATTTTTGCATAAAAATATTCTTGCCATAAAAAATGGACGATGTATATATAGTTCATTAAATTTTTGGCATAAAAAAATTAACGATTTATAATCTATTTAAATTTTTGCATAAAAAATGGACGATGTATAGTCCATTAAATTTTTTGCATAAAAAAATTTTTGGCATGAAAAATGGACGATGTATAGTCCATTATATTTTTTGCATAAAAAAATTTTTGGCATAAAAAAATTAACGATGTATAATCTATTTAATTTTTTGCATAAAAAATGGCCGATGTATAGTCCATTAAATTTTTTGCATAAAAAAATTTTTGGCATGAAAAATGGACGATGTATAGTCCATTAAATTTTTTCTATGAAAAATGGACGATGTATAGTCCATTAAATTTTTTGCATGAAAAATGGACGATGTATAGTCCATTATATTTTTTGCATGAAAAATGGACGATGTATAGTCCATTAAATTTTTTGCATAAAAAAATTTTTTCTATGAAAAATGGACGATGTATAGCCCATTAAATTTTTTGCATAAAAATATTCTTGCCATAAAAAATGGACAATGTATAGTCATTAAATTTTTGGCATAAAAAAATTTTTGCCATGAAAAATGGACGATGTATAGTCCATTAAATTTTTTGGCATGATGTATAGCCCATTAAATTTTTTGCATAAAAAGATTTTTGCCATAAAAAATGGACGATGTATAGTCCATTAAATTTTTGGCATAAAAAAATTAACGATGTATAATCTATTTAAATTTTTGCATAAAAAATGGACGATGTATAGTCCATTAAATTTTTTGCATAAAAAATTTTTTGGCATGAAAAATGGACAATGTATAGTCCATTAAATTTTTTGCACAAAAAATTTTTTCCATTAAAAATGGAGGATGTATTATAGTCCATTAAATATTTTGCATAAAAATTTTTAGGCATGAAAAATGGACGATGTATAGTCCATTAAATTTTTTCCATGAAAAATGGACGATGTATAGCCCATTAAATTTTTTGCATAAAAAAATTTTTGGCATGAAAAATGGACGATGTATAGTCCATTAAATTTTTTGCATGAAAAATGGCCGATGTATAGTCCAATTATAAGAGCGGGACACAGTCCGATATAAACAACTATAGACCAATAGCAATTCTTCCTGTTATTGAAAAGGTTCTTGAAGAAATTTTGGTCAGAAGGCTCAGCGGTTTTCTTCGGAAATACAATATAATACACAGAAATCAGTATGGGTTCCAAAAGGGTAAGAATATTAACCAGTTATTACGAAATTTCTCTAATTATGTGAACTGTTGTCTAAGCAAACATATGCACGTATTGGCGCTATTTATAGATTTCAGTAAAGAATTCGATACCCTTTCCCACAACAATATTATTCGTGTGTTAGAAAGAAATGGTATAAGAGGCAGAATTTTGAATTGGTTTCAAAGTTATTTAGAATGTAGAAAATATTGCGTTAAAATAGACAACAGACTAAGCAACGAAGTTAAGTATGACTGTGGAGTGCCACAAGGGTCTAAGTTGGGGCCAATTCTATACATAATTTATGCAAACGACATGCTGAGGTTCTTAAAAGAATGCGAAACTTTTGCGTATGCAGATGATACTGCTATTATTGTAGCAGATAATAATGTTTCAAATGCCACAGCAGCAATGCAAAGTAAACTAGATATAGCAACAAAGTGGTGTCACGACAACGGACTAATAATCAATGCTCAGAAAACAAAAATTATGCATATCAAGCCACGTCATCTACCTAATACACAAATAAACTTAATATTTCATAATACTGATTGTCTGCATGCCAAAGCAACTAACAGGACCGGCTATAGTGATATATGCTCAACAATTATAGAGAAAGTCGATAGTTACAAATATCTTGGGGTATACGTAGATAGTAATTTTAAGTGGAAAACACACATAGAAAATTTGCAAAAAAAGCTCAGAAAAACTTCATATATGATTTACCATCTAAGTAATAGTGCACCGTACAGTGTTCTACGACAAGCATATTTTTCCCTAGCGGAGTCGTATCTTCGACATGGCATTACAGCGTGGGGAAGAGTAAAATATAGCAGCACGTTACACAAAAACGTGCAAAATCGTATATTGAAAATTTTATGGAAAAAATCCAACATAATTACCAACACAATAACACAAAGTAACAACAACAACAATGTCAACACAAACAACACTAACAACAACATTAACACCAACAGCTACAACAGCAACAACAACTTCACCAGAAGAGTCAACAGCATAAACAACAGCATCAATAACATCAACACCAACAACATAAACTACAGCGTCAACAACAATGTCAACAACGTGAACAACAGCGTCAACAACAACGTTATTAATAACAACAATATTAACACCAACAGCTACAACAACAACAACTTCACCAGAAGAGTCAACAACATAAACAACAGCATCAATAACATCAACACCAACAACATAAACTACAGCGTCAACAACAACGTCAATAGCATAAACAACAGCGTCAACAACAACGTCAACAGCATAAACAACAGCGTCAACAACAACGTCAACCACGTTATTAACAACACCAGTTTGAACTTGAACAGTAGCATTCATAACAGCAACAATAGTACCAACATCGTTACCAGCTACAACAACAACAGTACAAATAATCTTGGCAAAAATTTACAGATTTTGAATGTTAAGAATATTTACTACACAACAATAATAAAAGAATTTTTCAACGACAATAGATTTTTGCAGCCAATTGATCACACTTACAACACCAGAAGACGTACGGAGGGCAGATTCAAAGTTAACCTTTTTAGAAATGAATATGGCAAAAACACATTGTCCGTAATGTTGCCCACAATATTAAATAAAATCCCTATTAATATAATTCAGACATCAAATCAATTTAAACGAAACCAGCTAATCAAGAAGTATTTAATTAATCTCCAATAGTTAATCCTTAAAATACTCAGAACTTTTTACTATAAATTCATTGTTAATATTATTTTGATTATCAGTATGTATTAACCTGCCATTTTTAGTATTTTATTTGCCATCACTTTTAGTTTATTAAATATACAAGTACATATATCTGGAAAAGAATTTTAGGAGTAAAAAATTAATAAAATATGTACATATTTTATACTTATTTAATATACATATGTATTTACATAAAAATTAAAAAATATAATCTATATTTAAGATTGCAATACAATGAAAATTAGTATAGACTTATCTGCAGACAAGCTTTTAAGCTTTGCGGAATTTATTCTAATAAGAATTGTTTAAAAAATAATGAAATAAAACGTAAATAAAAAAAAAAAAAAAAAAAAAATTATATTTTTTGCATAAAAAAATTTTTGGCATAAAAAATGGACGATGTATAGCCTATTAAATTTTTTGCATAAAAATATTCTTGCCATAAAAAATGGACGATGTATAGTCCATTAAATTTTTTGCGTAATAAAATTAACGATGTAAAATCTATTTAATTTTTTGCATAAAAAATGGACAATGTATACTCCATTAAATTTTTTGCATAAAAAAATTTTTGGTATGAAAAATGGACGATGTATAGTCCATTAAATTTTTTCCATGAAATATGGACGATGTATAGCCCATTAAATTTTTTGCATATAAATATTATTGCCATAAAAAATGGACAATGTATAGTCCATTAAATTATTTGCATAAAAAAATTTTTGGCATGAAAAATGGACGATGTTAGTCCATTAAATTTTTTGGCATGAAAACTGGACGATGTATAATCTATTAAATTCTTTGCTTAAAAAATGGACGATGTATAGTCCATTAAATTTTTTCCATGAAAAATGGACGATTATAGTCCATTAAATTTTTTGCATAAAAAATTTTTTGGCATGAAAAATGGACCATGTATAGTCATTAAATTTTTTGCACAAAAAACTTTTTGCATTAAAAATGGAGGATGTATAGTCCATTAAATATTTTGCATAAAAATTTTTAGGCATGAAAAATGGACAATGTATAGTCCATTTAATTTTTTGGCATGAAAAATGGACGATGTATAGTCCATTAAATTTTTTCCATGAAAAATGGACGATGTATAGTCCATTAAATTTTTTGCATAAACATATTCTTGCCATAAAAAATGGACGATGTATAGTCCATTAAATTTTTTGCATAAAAAATGTTTAGGCATGAAAAATGGACAATGTATAGTCCATTTAATTTTTTGCCATGAAAAATGGACGATGTATAGTCCATTAAATTTTTTCCATGAAAAATGGACGATGTATAGGCCATTAAATTATTTGCATAAAAAAATTTTTGGCATGAAAAATGGACGATGTATAGTCCATTAAATATTTAGCATAAAAATTTTTAGGCATGAAAAATTGACAATGTATAGTCCATTAAATTTTTTGCATGAAAAATGGACGATGTATAGCCCATTAAATTTTTTGCATAAACATATTCTTGCCATACAAAATGGACGATGTATAGTCCATTAAATTTTTTGCATAAAAAAATTAACGATGTATAATCCATTTAATTTTTTGCGTAAAAAATGGTCGAAGTCCATTAAATTTTTTGCATAAAAAAATTTTTGGCATGAAAAATGGACGATGTATAGTCCATTAAATTTTTTGCATAAAAAAATTAACGATGTATAATCTATTAAATTGTTTGCATAAAAAATGGACGATGTATAGTCCATTAAATTTTTGGCATAAAAAAATTAACGATGTATAATCTATTTAAATTTTTGCATGAAAAATGGACGATGTATAGTCCATTAAATTTTTTCCATGAAAAATGGACGATGTATAGCCCATTAAATTTTTTGCTTAAAAAAATTTTTGGCATGAAAAATGGACGATGTATAGTTCATTAAATTTTTTGCATAAAAATTTTTAGGCATGAAAAATGGACGATGTATAGTCCATTTAATTTTTTGGCATGAAAAATGGACGATGTATAGTCCATTAAATTTTTTGCATAAAAATTTTTAGGCATGAAAAATGGACGATGTATAGTCCATTTAATTTTCTGGCATGAAAAATGGACGAAGTATAGTCCATTAAATTTTTTGCATAAAAAAATTTTTGGCATGAAAATGGACGATGTATAGTCCATTAAATTTTTTGGCATGAAAAATGGACGATGTATAGTCCATTAAATTTTTTGCATAAAAAAATTAACGATGTATAATCTGTTTAAATTTTTGCATAAAAAATGGACGATGTATAGTCCATTAAATTTTTTGCATAAAAAATTTTTTGGCATGAAAAATGGACCATGTATAGTCCATTTAATTTTTTGGCATGAAAAATGGACGATGTATAGTCTATTAAATTTTTTGGCATGAAAAATGGACGATATATAGTCCATTAAATTTTTTCCATGAAAAATGGACGATGTATAGCTCATTAACTTTTTTGCATAAAAAAATTTTTGGCATGAAAAATGGACGATGTATATATAGTCCATTAAAATTTTTGCATGAAAAATGGCCGATGTATAGTCAATTATATTTTTTGCATAAAAAAATTTTTGGCATAAAAAATGGACGATGTATAGCCCATTAAATTTTTTGCATAAACATATTCTTGCCATAAAAAATGGACGATGTATAGTCAATTAAATTTTTTGCATAAAAAAATTAACGATGTATAATCTATTTAATTTTTTGCATAAAAAATGGACGATGTATACTCCATTAAATTTTTTGCATAAAAAAATTTTTGGCATGAAAAATGGACGATGTATATATACTCCATTAAATTTTTTCCATATAAATATTCTTGCCATAAAAAATGGACAATTAAATTAAATTTTTTGCATAAAAAAATTTTTGGCATGAAAAATGGACGATGTATAGTTCATTTAATTTTTTGGCATGAAAAATGGACGATGTATAGTCCATTAAATTGTTTGCATAAAAATATTCTTGCGATAAAAAATTGACGATGTATAGTCCATTAAATTTTTGGCATAAAAAAATTTTTGCCATGAAAAATGGATGATGTATAGCCCATTAAATTTTTTGCATAAAAATATTCTTGCCATAAAAAATGGACGATGTATAGTCCATTAAATTTTTGGCATAAAAAAATTAACGATGTATAATCTATTTAAATTTTTGAATAAAAAATGGACGATGTATTATAGTCCATTAAATTTTTTGCATAAAAAATTTTTTGGCATGAAAAATGGACCATGTATAGTCCATTTTTTGCATTAAAAATGGAGGATGTATAGTCCATTAAATATTTTGCATAAAAATTTTTAGGCATGAAAAATGGACAATGTATAGTCCATTTAATTTTTTGGCATGAAAAATGGACGATGTATACTCCATTAAATTTTTTCCATGAAAAATGGACGATGTATAGCCCATTAAATTTTTTCCATAAAAAAATTTTTGGCATGAAAAATGGACGATGTATAGTCCATTAAATTTTTTCCATGAAATATGGACGATGTATAGCCCATTAAATTTTTTGCATATAAATATTCTTGCCATAAAAAATGGACAATTATAGTCCATTAAATTTTTTGCATAAAAAAATTGTTGGCATGAAAAATGGACGATGTATAGTCCATTAAATTTTTTGGCATGAAAAATGGACGATGTATAGTCCATTAAATTTTTTGGCATGAAAAATGGACGATGTATAGTCCATTAAATTTTTTGCATAAAAAAATTGTTGGCATGAAAAATGGACGATGTATAGTCCATTAAATTTTTTGCATGAAAAATGGACGATGTATAGTCCATTAAATTTTTTGGCATGAAAAATGGACGATGTATAGTCCATTAAATTTTTTGCATAAAAAAATTAACGATGTATAATCTATTAGATTGATTGCTTAAAAAATGGACGATGTATAGTCCATTAAATTTTTTCCATGAAAAATGGACGATGTATAGCCCATTAAATTTTTTGCATAAAAATATTCTTGCCATAAAAAATGGACGATGTATAGTCCATTAAATTTTTGGCATAAAAAAATTAACGATGTATAATCTATTTAAATTTTTGCATAAAAAATGGACGATGTATAGTCCATTAAATTTTTTGGCATGAAAAATGGATGATGTATACTCCATTAAATTTTTTGCACAAAAAACTTTTTAGCATGAAAAATGGACGATGTGTAGTCCATTAAATATTTTGCATAAAAATTTTTAGGCATGAAAAATGGACAATATATAATCCATTTAATTTTTTGGCATGAAAAATAGACGATGTATAGTCCATTACATTTTTTGGCATGAAAAATGGACGATGTATACTCCATTAAATTTTTTGCACAAAAAACTTTTTAATTTTTTGCATAAAAATTTTTAGGCATGAAAAATGGACGATGTATAGTCCATTTAATTTTTTGCATAAAAATATATTTGGCATGAAAAATGGACGA
The DNA here is from genome assembly GCA_936439885.1 of Nowickia ferox. NCBI lineage: Eukaryota > Metazoa > Arthropoda > Insecta > Diptera > Tachinidae > Nowickia > Nowickia ferox. The sequence continues at coordinate 5,920,194 of OW387025.1, read as the reverse complement.
TGTATAGTCCATTAAATTTTTTGGTATGAAAAATGGATGATGTGTAGTCCATTAAATTTTTTGCATAAAAATATTCTTGCCATAAAAAATGGACGATGTATAGTCCATTAAATTTTGTGGCATGAAAAATGGATGATGTATAGCCCATTAAATTTTTTGCATAAAAATAGTCTTGCCATAAAAAATTGACGATGTATAGTCCATTAAATTTTTGGCATAAAAAAATTAACGATGTATAATCTATTTAAATTTTTGCATAAAAAATGGACGATGTATAGTCCATTAAATTTTTTGCATAAAAAAATTTTTGGCATGAAAAATGGACGATGTATAGTCCATTTAATTTTTTGGCATGAAAAATGGACGATGTATAGTCCATTAAATTTTTTCCATGAAAAATGGACGATGTATATATAGTCCATTAAATTTTTTTCATAAAAAAATTAACGATGTATAATCTATTTAATTTTTTGCATAAAAATGGACGATGTATAGTCCATTAAATTTTTTGCATAAAAAAATTTTTGGCATGAAAAATGGACGATGTATAGTCCATTAAATTTTTTGGCATGAAAAATGGACGATGTATAGTCCATTAAATTTTTTGCATAAAAAAATTAACGATGTATAATCTATTAAATTGTTTGATTAAAAAATGGACGATGTATAGTCCATTAAATTTTTTCCATGAAAAATGGACGATGTATAGCCCATTAAATTTTTTGCATAAAAATATTCTTGCCATAAAAAATGGACGATGTATAGTCCATTAAATTTTTGGCATCAAAAAATTAACGATGTATAATCTATTTAAATTTTTGCATAAAAAATGGACGATGTATAGTCCATTAAATTTTTTGCATAAAAAATTTTTTGGCATGAAAAATGGACCATGTATAGTCATTAAATTTTTTGCACAAAAAACTTTTTAGCATGAAAAATGGACGATGTGTAGTCCATTAAATATTTTGCATAAAAATTTTTAGGCATGAAAAATGGACAATGTATAGTCCATTTAATTTTTTGGCATGAAAAATGGACGATGTATAGTCCATTAAATTTTTTCCATAAAAAATGGACGATGTATAATTCATTTAATTTTTTCCATAAAAAATGGACGATGTATACTCCATTAAATTTTTTGCATAAAAAAATTTTTGCCATGAAAAATGGACGATGTATAGTTCATTAATTTTTTTGCATAAAAAATAACGATGTATAATTCATTTAATTTTTTCCATAAAAAATGGACGATGTATACTCCAAAAAACTTTTTAGCATGAAAAATGGACGATGTATAGTCCATTAAATTTTTTGCATAAAAATTTTTAGGCATGAAAAATGGACGATGTATAGTCCATTTAATTTTTTGGCATGAAAAATGGACGATGTATAGTCCATTACATTTTTTGGCATGTAAAATGGACGATGTATAGTCCATTAAATTTTATGCATAAAAAAATTAACGATAATAATTCATTTAATTTTTTGCATAAAAAATGGACGATGTCCATTAAATTTTTTGGCATGAAAAATAGATGATGTATAGTCCATTAAATTTTTTGCATAAAAAAATTAACGATGTATAATCTATTTAATTTTTTGCATAAAAAATGGACGATGTATACATAGTCCATTAAATTTTTTGCATAAAAAAATTTTTGGCATGAAAAATGGACGATGTATAGTCCATTAAATTTTTTGGCATGAAAAATGGACGATGTATAGTCCATTAAATTTTTTGCATAAAAAAATTAACGATGTATAATCTATTTAATTTTTTCCATAAAAAATGGACGATTGTAGTCCATTAAATTTTTTGCATAAAAAAATTAACGATGTATAATATATTTAATTGTTTGCATAAAAGTAGACAATGTATAGCCCATTAAATTTTTTGGCATGCAAAATGGACGATGTATAGTCCATTAAATATTTTCCATGAAAAATGGACGATGTATAGCCCATTAAATTTTATGCATAAAAATATTCTTGCCATAAAAAATGGACGATGTGTAGTCCATTAAATTTTTGGCATAAAAAAATTAACGATGTATAATCTATTTAAATTTTTGCATAAAAAATGGACGATGTATAGTCCATTAAATTTTTTGGCATGAAAAATGGACGATGTATAGTCCATTAAATTTTTTGCATAAAAAATTAACGATGTATAATTCATTTAATTTTTTGCATAAAAAATGGACGATGTATAGTCCATTAAATTTTTTGCATGAAAAATGGACGATGTATAGTCCATTAAATTTTTTCCATAAAAATTTTTAGGCATGAAAAATGAACGATGTATAGTCCATTTAATTTTTTGGCATGAAAAATGGACGATGTATAGTCCATTAAATTTTTTGGCATGAAAAATGGACGATGTATAGTCCATTAAATTTTTTGCATAAAAAAATTAACGATGTATAATATATTTAATTGTTTGCATAAAAAATAGACGATGTATAGCCCATTAAATTTTTTGCATAATAATATTCTTGCCATAAAAAATGGACGACGTATAGTCCAAAAAATTTTTTGGCATGAAAAATGGACGATGTATAGTCCATTAAATTTTTTGCATAAAAAAATTAACGGTGTATAATCTATTTAATTTTTTGCATAAAAAATGGACGATGTATAGCCCATTAAATTTTTTGCATAAAAATATTCTTGCCATAAAAAATGGACGACGTATAGTCCATTAAATTTTTTGGCATGAAAAATGGACGATGTATAGTCCATTAAATTTTTTGCATAAAAAAATTAACGATGTATAATCTATTAAATTGTTTGCTTAAAAAATGGACGATGTATAGTCCATTAAATTTTTTCCATGAAAAATGGACGATGTATAGTCCATTAAATTTTTTGGCATGAAAAATGGACGATGTATAGTCCATTAAAATTTATGGCATGAAAAATGGACGATGTATAATATATTTAATTGTTTGCATAAAAAAATTAACGATGTATAATCTATTAAATTGTTTGCTTAAAAAATGGACGATGTATAGTCCATTAAATTTTTTCCATGTAAAATGGACGATGTATAGTCCATTAAATTTTTTGGCATGAAAAATGGACGATATATAGTCCATTTAATTTTTTGGCATGAAAAATGGACGATGTATAGTCCATTAAATTTTTTGGCATGCAAAATGGACGATGTATAGTCCATTAAATTTTTTCCATGAAAAATGGACGATGTATAGCCCATTAAATTTTTTGCATAAAAATATTCTTGCCATAAAAAATGGACGATGTATAGTCCATTAAATTTTTGGCATAAAAAAATTAACGATGTATAATTTATTTAAATTTTTGCATAAAAAATGGACGATGTATAGTCCATTAAATTTTTTGGCATGAAAAATGGACGATGTATAGTCCATTAAATTTTTTGCATAAAAAAATTAACGATGTATAATTCATTTAATTTTTTGCATAAAAAATGGACGATGTATAGTTCATTCAATTTTTTCATGAAAAATGGACGATGTATAGTCCATTAAATTTTTTGCATAAAAATTTTTAGGCATGAAAAATGAACGATGTATAGTCCATTTAATTTATTGGCATGAAAAATGGACGATGTATAGTCCATTAAATTTTTTGGCATGAAAAATGGACGATGTATAGTCCATTAAATTTTTTGGCATGAAAAATGGACGATGTATAGTCCATTAAATTCTTTGCATAAAAAATATTCTCGCCATAAAAAATGGACAATGTATAGTCCATTAAATTTTTTGCATAAAAAAATTTTTGCCATGAAAAATGGACGATGTATAGTCCATTAAATTTTTTGGCATGAAAAATGGACTATGTATAGTCCATTAAATTTTTTGCATAAAAAAATTAACGATGTATAATCTATTAAATTGTTTGCTTAAAAAATGGACGATGTATATAGTCCATTAAATTTTTTGGCATGAAAAATGGACGATGTATACTCCATTAAATTTTTGGCACAAAAAACTTTTTAGCATGAAAAATGGAGGATGTATAGTCCATTAAATTTTTTGCATAAAAATTTTTAGGCATGAAAAATGGACGATGTATAGTCCATTTAATTTTTTGGCATGAAAAGTGGACGATGTATAGTCCATTAAATTTTTTGCATAAAAAAATTAACGATGTATAATCTATTAAATTGTTTGCTTAACAAATGGACGATGTATATAGTCCATGAAATTTTTTGGCATGAAAAATGGACGATGTATACTCCATTAAATTTTTTGCACAAAAAACTTTTTGGCATGAAAAATGGACCATGTATAGTCCATTAAATTTTTGGCATAAAAAAATTAACGATGTATAATCTATTTAAATTTTTGCATAAAAAATTTTTTGGCATGAAAAATGGACCATGTATAGTCCATTAAATTTTTTGCACAAAAAATTTTTTTCCATTAAAAATGGACGATATATAGTCCATTAAATATTTTCCAAAAAAATTTTTAGGCATGAAAAATTGACAATGTATAGTCCATTTAATTTTTTGGCATGAAAAATGGACGATGTATAGTCCATTAAATTTTTTGCATAAAAAATTTTTTGGCATGAAAAATGGACCATTTTTTTGCATTAAAAATGGACGATCTATAGTCCATTAAATATTTTCCATAAAAATTTTTAGGCATGAAAAATTAACAATGTATAGTCCATTAAATTTTTTGGCATGAAAAATGGACGATGTATACCCCATTAAATTTTTTGCATAAAAAAATTTTTGGCATGAAAAATGGACGATGTATAGTCCATTAAGTTTTTTGCATAAAAAATAACGATGTATAATTCATTTAATTTTTTCCATAAAAAATGGACAATGTATACTCCATTAAATTTTTTGCACAAAAAACTTTTTAGCATGAAAAATGGACGATGCATAGTCCATTAAATTTTTTGCATAAAAATTTTTAGGCATGATAAATGGACGATGTATAGTCCATTTAATTTTTTGGCATGAAAAATGGACGATGTATAGTTCATTAAATTTTTTCCATGAAAAATGGACGATTTAAAGTCCATTAAATTTTTTGCATAAAAATATTTTTTCCATGAAAAATGGACGATGTATAGCCCATTAAATTTTTTGCATAAAAATATTCTTGCCATAAAAAATGGACGACGTATAGTCCATTAAATTTTTTGGCATGAAAAATGGACTATGTATAGTCCATTAAATTTTTTGCATAAAAAAATTAACGATGTATAATATATTTAATTGTTTGCATAAAAAATAGACGATGTATAGCCGATTAAATTTTTTGCATTAAATTTTTTGCATAAAAATTTTTTGGCATGAAAAATGGACGATGTATAGTCCATTTAATTTTTTGGCATGAAAAATGGACAATGTATAGTTCATTCAATTTTTTCTATGAAAAATGGACGATTTAAAGTCCATTAAATTTTTTGCATAAAAATATTTTTGCCATGAAAAATGGACGATGTATATCCATTAAATTTTTTGTATAAAAAATTAACGATGTTTAATTCATTTAATTTTTTGCATAAAAAATGGACAATGTATAGTTCATTCAATTTTTTCCATGAAAAATGGACGATGTATAGTCCATTTAATTTTTTGGCATGAAAAGTGGACGATGTATAGTCCATTAAATTTTTTGCATAAAAAAATTAACGATGTATAATCTATTAAATTGTTTGCTTAACAAATGGACGATGTATATAGTCCATGAACTTTTTTGGCATGAAAAATGGACGATGTATACTCCATTAAATTTTTTGCACAAAAAACTTTTTGGCATGAAAAATGGACGATGTATAGTTCATTCAATTTTTTGCATAAAAAAATTTTGGCATGAAAAATGGACGATTATAGTCCATTAAGTTTTTTGCATAAAAAATAACGATGTGTAATTCATTTAATTTTATCCATAAAAAATGGACAATGTATACTCCATTAAATTTTTTGCACAAAAAACTTTTTAGCATGAAAAATGGACGATGCATAGTCCATTAAATTTTTTGCATAAAAATTTTTAGGCATGAAAAATGGACGATGTATAGTCCATTTAATTTTTTGGCATGAAAAATGGACGATGTATAGTTCATTCAATTTTTTCTATGAAAAATGGACGATTTAAAGTCCATTAAATTTTTTGCATAAAAATATTTTTGCCATGAAAAATGGACGATGTATATCCATTAAATTTTTTGGCATGAAAAATTGACGATGTATAGTCCATTAAATTTTTTGCATAAAAATTTTTAGGCATGAAAAATGGACGATGTATAGTCCATTAAATTTTTTGCATAAAATTTTTTAGGCATGAAAAATGGACGATGTATAGTCCATTTAATTTTTTGGCATGAAAAATGGACGATGTATAGTCCATTAAATTTTTTGCACAACAAATTTTTTAGCATTAAAAATGGACGATGTATAGTCCATTAAATTTTTTGCATAAAAATTTTTTGGCATGAAAAATGGACGCTGTATAGTCCATTTAATTTTTTGGCATAAAAAATGGACGATTATACTAAATTAAATTTTTTGGCATGAAAAATGGACGATGTATAATCCATTAAATCTTTTGGCATGAAAAATGGACGATGTATAGTCCATTAAATTTTTTGTATAAAAAATTAACGATGTTTAATTCATTTAATTTTTTGCATAAAAAATGGACAATGTATAGTTCATTCAATTTTTTCCATGAAAAATGGACGATGTATAGTCCATTTAATTTTTTTGCATGAAAAATGGACGATGTATAGTCCATTAAATTTTTTGACATGAAAAATATACGATGTATAGTCCATTAAATTTTTTGCATAAAAAATTAACGATGTATAATATATTTATTTGTTTGCATAAAAAATGGACGATGTATAGTCCATTAAATTTTTTGCATAAAATTTTTTAGGCATGAAAAATGGACGATGTATAGTCCATTTAATTTTTTGGCATGAAAAATATACGATGTATAGTCCATTAAATTTTTTGCATAAAAAATTAACGATGTATAATATATTTATTTGTTTGCATAAAAAATAGACGATGTATAGCCCATTAAATTTTTTCCATAAAATAATTTTTGACATGAAAAATATACGATGTATAGTCCATTAAATTTTTTGCATAAAAAAATTAACGATGTATAATCTATTTCAATTTTTTCATGAAAAATGGACGATGTATACTCCATTAAATTTTTTGCATAAAAAATTTTTTGGCATGAAAAATGGACCATGTATAGTCCATTAAATTTTTTGCAAAAAAAATTTTTTTGCATTAAAAATGGACGATATATAGTCCGTTAAATATTTTGCATAAAAATTTTTAGGCATGAAAAATGGACAATGTATAGTCCATTAAATTTTTTGCACAACAAATTTTTTAGCATTAAAAATGGACGATGTATAGTCCATTAAATTTTTTGCATAAAAATTTTTTGGCATGAAAAATGGACGATGTATAGTCCATTTAATTCTTTGGCATGAAAAATGGACGATGTATAGTCCATTAAATTTTTTGGCATGAAAAATGGACGATGTATAGACCATTAAATTTTTTCCATGAAAAATGGACGATGTATAGTCCATTTAATTTTTTGGCATGAAAAATGGACGATGTATAGGTCATTAAATTTTTTGGCAAGAAAAATGGACGATGTATAATTCATTTTATTTTTTTACAATTAAAAATGGACGATGTATAGAGCATTAAGTTTTTTGCATAAAAAAATAACGATGTATAATTCATATAATTTTTTCCACAAAAAATGGACGATGTATAGTCCATTAAATTTTTTGCACAAAAAATTTTTTAACATGAAAAATGGACGATTATAGTCCATTAAATTTTTTGCATAAAAAAATTAACGATGTATAATATATTTAATTGTTTGCATAAAATTTAGATGATGTATAGCCCATTAAATTTTTTGTATAGTCCATTAAATTTTTTGGCATGAAAAATTTACGATGTATAGTCCATTAAATTGTTTGCATAAAAAAATTAACGATGTATAATCTATTCAATTGTTTGCATAAAAAATGGACGATGTATAGTCCATTAAATTTTTTGGCATGAAAAATGGACGATGTATAGTCCATTTAATTTTTTGGCATGAAAAATGGACGATGTATAGTCCATTAAATTTTTTGGCAAGAAAAATGGACGATGTATAATTCATTTTATTTTTTTACAATTAAAAATGGGCGATGTATAGAGCATTAAGTTTTTTGCATAAAAAAATAACGATGTATAATTCATATAATTTTTTCCACAAAATATGGACGATGTATTATAGTCCATTAAATTTTTTGCACAAAAAATTTTTTTACATGAAAAATGGACGATTATAGTCCATTAAATTTTTTGCATAAAAAAATTAACGATGTGTAATCTATTTAAATTTTTCCATAAAAAATGGAAGATGTGTAGTCCATTAAATTTTTTGCATAAAAAAATTAACTATGTATAATCTATTAAATTGTTTGCTTAAAAAATGGACGATGTATAGTCCATTAAATTTTTTGGCATGAAAAATGGACGATGTAAGTCCATTTAATTTTTTGGCATGAAAAATGGACGATGTATATATATATAGTCCATTAAATTTTTTGGCATGCAAACTGGACGATGTATAGTCCATTAAATTTTTTCCATGAAAAATGGACGATGAATAATAGTCCATTAAATTTTTTGCATAAAAATTTTTTGGCATGAAAAATGGACGATGTATAGTCCATTAAATTTTTTGGCATGAAAAATGGACGATGTAAGTCCATTTAATTTTTTAGCATGAAAAATGGACGATGTAAGTCCATTTAATTTTTTGGCATGAAAAATGGACGATGTATATTCCATTAAATTTTTTGGCATGAAAAATGGACGATGTATAGGTCATTTTATTTTTTTACAATAAAAAATGGACGATGTATAGTGCATTAAGTTTTTTGCATAAAAAAATAACGATGTATAATTCATTTAATTTTTTCCACAAAAAATGGACGATGTATAGTCCATTAAATTTTTTGCACAAAAAATTTTTTTACATGAAAAATGGACGATGTATAGTCCATTAAATTTTTTGCATAAAAAAATTAACGATGTGTATTCTATTTAAATTTTTGCATAAAAAATGGAAGATGTATAGTCCATTAAATTTTTTGCATAAAAAAATTAACGATGTATAATCTATTAAATTGTTTGCTTAAAAAATGGACGATGTATAGTCCATTAAATTTTTTGGCATGAAAAATGGACGATGTAAGTCTATTTAATTTTTTGGCATGAAAAATGGACGATGTATAGTCCATTAAATTTTTTGGCATGCAAAATGGACGATGTATAGTCCATTAAGTTTTTTGCATAAAAAATAACGATGTATAATTCATTTAATTGTTTCCATAAAAATGGACGATGTATAAGGCATTAAGTTAAGTCCATTAAATTTTTTGTATAAAAATTTTAAGGCATGAAAAATGGACGATCATAGTCCATTTAATTTTTTGGCATGAAAAATGAACGATGTATAGTCAATTAAATTTTTTGGCATGAAAAAAAAATGGACGATGTATAGTCCATTAAATTTTTTGCATAAAAAAATAACGATGTATAATTCATTTAATTTTTTGCATAAAAAATGGACGATGTATACTTCATTAAATGTTTTCCATGAAAAATGGACGATGTATAGTTCATTAAATGTTTTCCATGAAAAATGGACGATGTATAGTCCATTAAATTTTTTGCACAAAAAATTTTTTAGCATGAAAAATAGACGATGTATAGTCCATTAAATTTTTTGCATGAAAAATGAACGATGTATAGTCCATTAAGTTTTTTTCATGAAAAATGGACGATGTATAATCCATAAAATTTTTTGCACGAAAAATTTTTTAGCACGAAAAATGGACGATGTATAGTCCATTAAACTTTTTGCATAAAAAAATCATGCCATAAAAAATGGACGATGTATAGTCCATTAAATTTTTTGCATAAAAAAATTTTTGCCATGAAAAATGGATGATGTATAGTCCATTAAGTTTTTTGCATAAAAAATAACGATGTATAATTCATTTAATTTTTTCCATAAAAAATGGACGATGTATAGTGCGTGCATTAAGTTTTTTGCATAAAAAAATAACGATGTATAATTCATTTAATTTTTTCCACAAAAAATGGACGATGTATAGTTCATTAAATTTTTTGCACAAAAAATTTTTTTGCATGAAAAATGGACGATGTATATATAGTCCATTAAATTTTTTGTATAAAAATTTTTTGCCATGAAAAATGGACGATGTATAGTTCATTAGATGTTTTTCATAAAAAATGGACGATGTATAGCCCATTAAATTTTTTGCATAAAAATATTTTTGTCATAAAAAATGGACAATGTATAGATAGACCATTAAATTTTTTGCATAAAAAAATTTTTGCCATGAAAAATGGACGATGTATAGTCCATTTAATGTTTTGGCATGAAAAATGAACGATGTATAGTCCATTAAATTTTTTGGCATGAAAAATGGACGATGTATAGTCCATTAAATTTTTTGCATAAAAAAATTAACGATGTATAATTCATTTAATTTTTTGCATGAAAAATTATAGATGTATAGTCCATTAAATTTTTTGGCATGAAAAATGGACGATGTATAGTCCATTAAATTTTTTGCATAAAAAAATTAATGATGTATAATTCATTTAATTTTTTGCATAAAAAATGGACGATGTATAGTTCATTAAATGTTTTCCATGAAAAATGGACGATGTATAGCCCATTAAATTTTTTGCATAAAAATATTCTTGTCATAAAATATGGACGATGTATAGTTCATTAAATTTTTTGCATAAAAATTTTTAGGCATGATCAATTAACGATGTATAGTCCATTTAATTTTTTGGCATGACAAATGAACGATGTATAGTCTATTAAATTTTTTGGCATGAAAAATGGACGATGTATAATTCATTTAATGTTTTCCATAAAAAATGGACGATTATAGTCCATTAAATTTTTTGCATAAAAAAATTTTTGGCATGAAAAATGGACGATGTATAGTCAATTAAATTTTTTGGCATGAAAAATGGACCATCCATTAAATTTTTTGTATAAAAAAATTAACGATGTATAATTCATTTAATTTTTTGCATGAAAAATGGACGATGTATAGTTCATTAAATTTTTTGAATAAAAATTTTTAGGCATGACAAATGAACGATGTATAGTCCATTTAATTTTTTGGCATGAAAAATGGACGATGTATAGTCTATTAAATTTTTTGGCATGAAAAATGTACGATGTATAGTCCGTTAAAAGTTTTGCATTAAAAATTAACGATGTATAATCTATTTAATTTTTTGCATGAAAAATGGACAATGTATAGTCCATTAAATTTTTTCCATGAAAAATGGACGATGTATAGCCCATTAAATTTTTTTCATAAAAATATACTTGCCATAAAAAATGGACGATGTATAGTCCATTAAATTTTTTGCATAAAAATATTCTTGCCATAAAAAATGGACGATGTATAGTCCATTAAATTTTTGGTATAAAAAAATTAACGATGTATAATCTATTTCAATTTTTTCATGAAAAATGGACGATGTATACTCCATTAAATTTTTTGCATAAAAAATTTTTTGGCATGAAAAATGGACCATGTTATAGTCCATTAAATTTTTTGTACAAAAAATTTTTTTGCATTAAAAATGGACGACGCTTAGTCCATTAAATTTTTTGCATAAAAAAATTAACGATGTATAATCTATGAAATTGTTTGCTTAAAAAATGGACGATGTATAGTCCATTAAATTTTTTGGCATGAAAAATGGACGATGTATAGACCATTAAATTTTTTCCATGAAAAATGGACGATGTATAGTCCATTTAATTTTTTGGCATGAAAAATGGACGATGTATAGTCCATTAAATTTTTTGGCAAGAAAAATGGACGATGTATAATTCATTTTATTTTTTTACAATTAAAAATGGACGATGTATAGAGCATTAAGTTTTTTGCATAAAAAAATAACGATGTATAATTCATATAATTTTTTCCACAAAAAATGGACGATGTATAGTCCATTAAATTTTTTGCACAAAAAATTTTTTTACATGCAAAATGGACGATTAAATTAAATTAAATTTTTTGCATAAAAAAATTAACGATGTATAATATATTTAATTGCTTGCATAAAATTTAGATGATGTATAGCCCATTAAATTTTTTGTATAGTCCATTAAATTTTTTGGCATGAAAAATGGACGATATATAGTCCATTAAATTTTTTGCATAAAAAAATTAACGATGTATAATCTATTCAATTGTTTGCATAAAAAATGGACGATGTATAGTCCATTAAATTTTTTGGCATGAAAAATGGACGATGTATAGTCCATTTATTTTTTGGCATGAAAAATGGACGATGTATAGTCCATAAAATTTTTTGGCAAGAAAAATGGACGATGTATAATTCATTTTATTTTTTTACAACTAAAAATGGGCGATGTATAGAGCATTAAGTTTTTTGCATAAAAAAATAACGATGTATAATTCATATAATTTTTTCCACAAAAAATGGACGATGTATAGTCCATTAAATTTTTTGCACAAAAAATTTTTTTACATGAAAAATGGACGATTATAGTCCATTAAATTTTTTGCATAAAAAAATTAACGATGTATAATCTATTAAATTGTTTGCTTAAAAAATGGATGATGTATAGTCCATTAAATTTTTTGGCATGAAAAATGGATGATGTATAGTCCATTAAGTTTTTTGCATAAAAAATAACGATGTATAATTCATTTAATTTTTTCCATAAAAAATGGACGATGTATAGTGCGTGCATTAAGTTTTTTGCATAAAAAAATAACGATGTATAATTCATTTAATTTTTTCCACAAAAAATGGACGATGTATAGTTCATTAAATTTTTTGCACAAAAAATTTTTTTGCATGAAAAATGGACGATGTATATATAGTCCATTAAATTTTTTGCATAAAAATATTAATGATGTATAATTCATTTAATTTTTTGCATAAAAAATGGACGATGTATAGTTCATTAAATGTTTTCCATGAAAAATGGACGATGTATAGCCCATTAAATTTTTTGCATAAAAATATTCTTGTCATAAAATATGGACAATGTATAGACCATTAAATTTTTTGCATAAAAAAATTTTTGGCATGAAAAATGGACGATGTATAGTTCATTAAATTTTTTGCATAAAAGTTTTTAGGCATGATCAATTAACGATGTATAGTCCATTTAATTTTTTGGCATGAAAAATGGACGATGTATAGTCCATTAAATTTTTTCCATGAAATATGGACGATGTATAGCTCATTAAATTTTTTGCATAAAAATATTCTTGCCATAAAAAATGGACAATGTATAGTCCATTAAATTTTTTGCATAAAAATATTCTTGCCATAAAAAATGGACAATGTATAGTCCATTAAATTTTTTGCATAAAAAACTTTTTGGAATGAAAAATAGACGATGTATAGTCCATTAAATTTTTTCCATGAAAAATGGACGATGTATATATAGTCCATTAAATTTTTTGCATAAAAAAATTTTTGGCATAAAAAATGGACGATGTATAGTCTATTAAGTTTTTTGCATAAAAAATAACGATGTATAATTCATTTAATTTTTTCCACAAAAAATGGACGATTATAGTCCATTAAATTTTTTGCACAAAAAAATTTTTAGCATGAAAAATGGACGATGTATAGTCCATTAAATTTTTTGCATAAAAATTTTTAGGCATGAAAGATGGACGATGTATAGTCCATTTAATTTTTTGGCATTAAAAATGGACGATGTATAGTCCATAAAATTTTTTGCCATGAAAAATGGACGATGTATAGTCCATTAAATTTTTTCCATGAAAAATGAACGATGTATAGCCCATTAAATTTTATGCAGAAAAATATTCTTGTTATAAAAAATGGACGATGTATAGTCCATTAAATTTTTTGCATAAAAAAATTAACGATGTATAATCTATTAAATTAATAGCATAAAATATGGACGATGTATAGTCCATTAAATTTTTTGCACAAAAAACTTTTTAGCATGAAAAATGGACGATGTATAGTCCATTAAATTTTTTACATAAAAATTTTAAGGCATGAAAAATGGACGGTGTATAGTCCATTAAATTTCTTGGCATGAAAAATGGACGATGTATAGTCATTTAAATTTTTTGCATAAAAAAATTAACGATGTATAATTCATTTAATTTTTTGCATAAAAAATGGACGATGTATAGTCCATTAAATTTTTTGCATAAAAATATTTTTGGCATGAAAAATGGACGATGCATAGTCCATTAAGTTTTTTGCATAAAAAAATTAACGATGTATAATTCATTTAATGTTTTCCATAAAAAATGGACGATGTATAGTCCATTAAATTTTCTGCACAAAAAATTTTTTAGCATGAAAAATTGACAATCTATAGTCCATTAAATTTTTTGCATGAAAAATGGACAATGTATAGTCCATTATATTTTTTGCATAATAAAATTTTTGGTATAAAAAATGGACGATGTATAGTCAATTAAATTTTTTGCATAAAAAATGGACGATGTATACTCCATTAAATTTTTTGCATAAAAATATTCTTGTCATAAAAAATGGACGATGTATAGTCCATTAAATTTTTTGCACAAAAATATTTAGGAATGAAAAATGGACGATGTATAGTCCATTAAATTTTTTGCATAAAAATATTTAGGAATGAAAAATGGACGATGTATAGTTCATTAAATGTTTTCCATGAAAAATGGACGATGTATAGCCCATTAAATTTTTTGCATAAAAAATAACAATGTATAATTCATTTAATTTTTTCCATAGAAAATGGACGATGTATAGTGCATTAAGTTTTTTGCAAAAAAAAATAACAATGAATATATTCTTGCCATAAAAAATGGACGATGTATATTTTTTGGCATGAAAAATGGACGATGTATAGTCCATTAAGTTTTTTGCATAAAAAATAACAATGTATAATTCATTTAATTTTTTCCATAGAAAATGGACGATGTATAGTGCATTAAGTTTTTTGCAAAAAAAAATAACAATGAATATATTCTTGCCATAAAAAATGGACGATGTATATATAGTCCATTAAATTTTTTGGCATGAAAAATGGACGATGTATAGTCCATTAAATTTTTTCCATGAAAAATGAACGATGTATAGCTCATTAAATTTTTTGCATAAAAATATTCTTGCCATAAAAAATGGACAATGTATAGTCCATTAAATTTTTTGCATAAAAATATTCTTGCCATAAAAAATGGACAATGTATAGTCCATTAAATTTTTTGCATAAAAAACTTTTTGGAATGAAAAATAGACGATGTATAGTCCATTAAATTTTTTCCATGAAAAATGGACGATGTATATATAGTCCATTAAATTTTTTGCATAAAAAAATTTTTGCCATAAAAAATGGACGATGTATAGTCTATTAAGTTTTTTGCATAAAAAATAACGATGTATAATTCATTTAATTTTTTCCACAAAAAATGGACGATTATAGTCCATTAAATTTTTTGCACAAAAAAATTTTTAGCATGAAAAATGGACGATGTATAGTCCATTAAATTTTTTGCATAAAAATTTTTAGGCATGAAAGATGGACGATGTATAGTCCATTAAATTTTTTCCATGAAAAATGAACGATGTATAGCCCATTAAATTTTATGCAGAAAAATATTCTTGTTATAAAAAATGGACGATGTATAGTCCATTAAATTTTTTGCATAAAAAAATTAACGATGTATAATCTATTAAATTAATAGCATAAAAAATGGACGATGTATAGTCCATTAAATTTTTTGCACAAAAAACTTTTTAGCATGAAAAATGGACGATGTATAGTCCATTAAATTTTTTACATAAAAATTTTAAGGCATGAAAAATGGACGGTGTATAGTCCATTAAATTTCTTGGCATGAAAAATGGACGATGTATAGTCATTTAAAGTTTTTGCATAAAAAAATTAACGATGTATAATTCATTTAATTTTTTGCATAAAAAATGGACGATGTATAGTCCATTAAATTTTTTGCATAAAAATATTTTTGGCATGAAAAATGGACGATGCATAGTCCATTAAGTTTTTTGCATAAAAAAATTAACGATGTATAATTCATTTAATTTTTTTCATGAAAAATGGACGATGTATAGACCGTTAAATTTTTTGCACAAAAAATTTTTTAGCACGAAAAATTTTTTTTGCATAAATATTTTTTGGCATGAAAAATTGACAATCTATAGTCCATTAAATTTTTTGCATAAAAAATGGACGATGTATAGTCCATTATATTTTTTGCATAATAAAATTTTTGGTATAAAAAATGGACGATGTATAGCCCATTAAATTTTTTGCATAAAAATATTCTTGTCATAAAAAATGGACGATGTATAGTCCATTAAATTTTTTGCACAAAAATATTTAGGAATGAAAAATGGACGATGTATAGTCCATTAAATTTTTTGCATAAAAATATTTAGGAATGAAAAATGGACGATGTATAGTTCATTAAATGTTTTCCATGAAAAATGGACGATGTATAGCCCATTAAATTTTTTGCATAAAAAAATCTTGCCATAAAAAATGGACGATGTATAGTTCATTAAATTTTTTGCATAAAAATTTTTAGACATGAAAAATGGACGATGTATAGTCCATTAAATTTTTTGGCATGAAAAATGGACGATGTATAGTCCATTAAGTTATTTGCATAAAAAATAACGATGTATAATTCATTTAATTTTTTCCACAAAAAATGGAGGATGCATAAAAAATTTTTTGGCATGAAAAATGGACGATGTATAGTCCATTAAATTTTTTCCATGAAAAATGGACGATGTATAGTCCATTAAATTTTTTGCATAAAAATATTTTTGCCATAAAAATGGACAATGTATAGACCATTAAATTTTTTGCATAAAAAATTTTTGGCATGGAAAATGGACGATGTATAGTCCATTAAATTTTTTGGCATGAAAAATGGACGATGTATAGTCCATAAAATTTTTTCCATAAAAAAATTAACGATGTATAATCTATTTAATTTTTTGCATAAAAAATGGTCGATGTATAGTCCATTAAATTTTTTGCACAAAAAATTTTTTTGCATTAAAAATGGACGATGTATAGTCCATTAAATTTTTTACATACAAATTTTAAGGCACGAAATATGGACGATGTATAGTCCATTAAATTTTTTCCATGAAAAATGGACGATGTATAGCCCATTAAATTTTTTGCATAAAAATATTCTTGTCATCAAAAATGGACGATGTATAGTCCATTAAATTTTTTGCACAAAAAACTTTTTAGCATGAAAAATGGACGATGTATAGTCCATTTAATTTTTTGGCATGAAATATGGACGATGTATAGTCCATTAAGTTTTTTTCATGAAAAATGGACGATGTATAGTCCATTAAATTTTTTGCACAAAAAATTTTTTAGCACGAAAAATGGACGATGTATAGTCCATTTAATTTTTGGAATAAAAATTTTTTGGCATGAAAAATTGACAATGTATATTCCATTAAATTTTTTGCATGAAATATGGATGATGTATAGTCCATTATATTTTTTGCATAAAAAAATTTTTGCCATGAAAAATGGACGATGTATAGTCCATTTAATTTTTTGCATAAAAAATTTTTAGCATGAAAAATTTACAATGTATAGTCGATTAAATTTTTTGCATAAATAAATTCTTGCCATAAAAAATGGACGATGTATAGTCCATAAATTTTTTGGCATAAAAAAATTAACGATGTATAGTCTATTTAAATTTTTGCATGAAAAATGAACGATGTATAGTCCATTAAATTTTTTGCATAAAAAATTTTTCCATCAAAAATGGGCGACTTATAGTCCATTAAATTGTTTGCATTAAAAAATTAACGATGTATAATCTATTTAATTTCTTGCATAAAAAATGGACGATGTATTGTCCATTTAATTTTTTGCATTAAAAATCTTGCCATAAAAAATGGACGATGTATAGTCCATTAAATTGTTTGCATTAAAAAATTAACGATGTATAATCTATTTAATTTTTTTCATGAAAAATGGACGATGTATAGTCCGTTAAATTTTTTGCACAAAAAATTTTTTAGTACGAAAAATGGACGATGTATAGTCCATTAAATTTTTTGCATAAAAATTTTTTGGCATGAAAAATTTACACATTAAATTTTTTGCATAAAAAAATTTTAGCATGAAAAACGGACGATATATATTCCATTAAGTTTTTTGCATAAAAAATTAACGATGTATAATTCATTTAATTTTTTCCATAAAAAATGGACGATGTATATATAGTCCATTAAATTTTTTGGCATGAAAAATGGACGATGTATAGTCCATTAAATTTTTTCCATGAAAAATGAACGATGTATAGCTCATTAAATTTTTTGCATAAAAATATTCTTGCCATAAAAAATGGACAATGTATAGTCCATTAAATTTTTTGCATAAAAATATTCTTGCCATAAAAAATGGACAATGTATAGTCCATTAAATTTTTTGCATAAAAAACTTTTTGGAATGAAAAATAGACGATGTATAGTCCATTAAATTTTTTCCATGAAAAATGGACGATGTATATATAGTCCATTAAATTTTTTGCATAAAAAAATTTTTGGCATAAAAAATGGACGATGTATAGTCTATTAAGTTTTTTGCATAAAAAATAACGATGTATAATTCATTTAATTTTTTCCACAAAAAATGGACGATTATAGTCCATTAAATTTTTTGCACAAAAAAATTTTTAGCATGAAAAATGGACGATGTATAGTCCATTAAATTTTTTGCATAAAAATTTTTAGGCATGAAAGATGGACGATGTATAGTCCATTTAATTTTTTGGCATTAAAAATGGACGATGTATAGTCCATAAAATTTTTTGCCATGAAAAATGGACGATGTATAGTCCATTAAATTTTTTCCATGAAAAATGAACGATGTATATATAGCCCATTAAATTTTATGCAGAAAAATATTCTTGTTATAAAAAATGGACGATGTATAGTCCATTAAATTTTTTGCATAAAAATATTCTTGCCATAAAAAATGGACAATGTATAGTCCATTAAATTTTTTGCATAAAAAACTTTTTGGAATGAAAAATAGACGATGTATAGTCCATTAAATTTTTTCCATGAAAAATGGACGATGTATATATAGTCCATTAAATTTTTTGCATAAAAAAATTTTTGGCATAAAAAATGGACGATGTATAGTCTATTAAGTTTTTTGCATAAAAAATAACGATGTATAATTCATTTAATTTTTTCCACAAAAAATGGACGATTATAGTCCATTAAATTTTTTGCACAAAAAAATTTTTAGCATGAAAAATGGACGATGTATAGTCCATTAAATTTTTTCCATAAAAATTTTTAGGCATGAAAGATGGACGATGTATAGTCCATTTAATTTTTTGGCATTAAAAATGGACGATGTATAGTCCATAAAATTTTTTGCCATGAAAAATGGACGATGTATAGTCCATTAAATTTTTTCCATGAAAAATGAACGATGTATAGCCCATTAAATTTTATGCAGAAAAATATTCTTGTTATAAAAAATGGACGATGTATAGTCCATTAAATTTTTTGCATAAAAAAATTAACGATGTATAATCTATTAAATTAATAGCATAAAAAATGGACGATGTATAGTCCATTAAATTTTTTGCACAAAAAACTTTTTAGCATGAAAAATGGACGATGTATAGTCCATTAAATTTTTTACATAAAAATTTTAAGGCATGAAAAATGGACGGTGTATAGTCCATTAAATTTCTTGGCATGAAAAATGGACGATGTATAGTCATTTAAATTTTTTGCATAAAAAAATTAACGATGTATAATTCATTTAATTTTTTGCATAAAAAATGGACGATGTATAGTCCATTAAATTTTTTGCATAAAAATATTTTTGGCATGAAAAATGGACGATGCATAGTCCATTAAGTTTTTTGCATAAAAAAATTAACGATGTATAATTCATTTAATTTTTTCCATAAAAAATGGACGATGTATAGTCCATTAAATTTTCTGCACAAAAAATTTTTTAGCATGAGAAATGGACGATGTATAGTCCATTAAATTTTTTGCATGAAAAATGGACGATGTATAGTCCATTAAGTTTTTTTCATGAAAAATGGACGATGTATAGTCCGTTAAATTTTTTGCACAAAAAATTTTTTAGCACGAAAAATTTTTTTTGCATAAATATTTTTTGGCATGAAAAATTGACAATCTATAGTCCATTAAATTTTTTGCATGAAAAATGGACGATGTATAGTCCATTATATTTTTTGCATAATAAAATTTTTGGTATAAAAAATGGACGATGTATAGTCAATTAAATTTTTTGCATAAAAAATGGACGATGTATAGCCCATTAAATTTTTTGCATAAAAATATTCTTGTCATAAAAAATGGACGATGTATAGTCCATTAAATTTTTTGCACAAAAATATTTAGGAATGAAAAATGGACGATGTATAGTCCATTAAATTTTTTGCATAAAAATATTTAGGAATGAAAAATGGACGATGTATAGTTCATTAAATGTTTTCCATGAAAAATGGACGATGTATAGCCCATTAAATTTTTTGCATAAAAAAATCTTGCCATAAAAAATGGACGATGTATAGTTCATTAAATTTTTTGCATAAAAATTTTTAGACATGAAAAATGGACGATGTATAGTCCATTAAATTTTTTGGCATGAAAAATGGACGATGTATAGTCCATTAAGTTATTTGCATAAAAAATAACGATGTATAATTCATTTAATTTTTTCCATAAAAAATGGACGATGTATAGTGCATTAAGTTTTTTTGCATAAAAAAATAACGATGTATAATTCATTTAATTTTTTCCACAAAAAATGGAGGATGTATAGTCTATTAAATTTTTTGCATAAAAAATTTTTTGGCATGAAAAATGGACGATGTATAGTCCATTAAATTTTTTCCATGAAAAATGGACGATGTATAGTCCATTAAATTTTTTGCATAAAAATATTTTTGCCATAAAAATGGACAATGTATAGACCATTAAATTTTTTGCATAAAAAATTTTTGGCATGGAAAATGGACGATGTATAGTCCATTAAATTTTTTGCCATGAAAAATGGACGATGTATAGTCCATAAAATTTTTTCCATAAAAAAATTAACGATGTATAATCTATTTAATTTTTTGCATAAAAAATGGTCGATGTATAGTCCATTAAATTTTTTACATACAAATTTTAAGGCACGAAATATGGACGATGTATAGTCCATTAAATTTTTTCCATGAAAAATGGACGATGTATAGCCCATTAAATTTTTTGCATAAAAATATTCTTGTCATCAAAAATGGACGATGTATAGTCCATTAAATTTTTTGCACAAAAAACTTTTTAGCATGAAAAATGGACGATGTATAGTCCATTTAATTTTTTGGCATGAAATATGGACGATGTATAGTCCATTAAGTTTTTTTCATGAAAAATGGACGATGTATAGTCCATTAAATTTTTTGCACAAAAAATTTTTTAGCACGAAAAATGGACGATGTATAGTCCATTTAATTTTTGGAATAAAAATTTTTTGGCATGAAAAATTGACAATGTATATTCCATTAAATTTTTTGCATGAAATATGGATGATGTATAGTCCATTATATTTTTTGCATAAAAAAATTTTTGCCATGAAAAATGGACGATGTATAGTCCATTTAATTTTTTGCATAAAAAATTTTTAGCATGAAAAATTTACAATGTATAGTCGATTAAATTTTTTGCAAAAATAAATTCTTGCCATAAAAAATGGACGATGTATAGTCCATAAATTTTTTGGCATAAAAAAATTAAGGATGTATAGTCTATTTAAATTTTTGCATGAAAAATCAACGATGTATAGTCCATTAAATTTTTTGCATAAAAAATTTTTCCATCAAAAATGGGCGACTTATAGTCCATTAAATTGTTTGCATTAAAAAATTAACGATGTATAATCTATTTAATTTCTTGCATAAAAAATGGACGATGTATTGTCCATTTAATTTTTTGCATTAAAAATCTTGCCATAAAAAATGGACGATGTATAGTCCATTAAATTGTTTGCATTAAAAAATTAACGATGTATAATCTATTTAATTTTTTTCATGAAAAATGGGCGATGTATAGTCCGTTAAATTTTTTGCACAAAAAATTTTTTAGTACGAAAAATGGACGATGTATAGTCCATTAAATTTTTTGCATAAAAATTTTTTGGCATGAAAAATTTACACATTAAATTTTTTGCATAAAAAAATTTTAGCATGAAAAACGGACGATATATATTCCATTAAGTTTTTTGCATAAAAAATTAACGATGTATAATTCATTTAATTTTTTCCATAAAAAATGGACGATGTATAGTCCATTAAATTTTTTGCATAAAAATTTTTAGGCATGAAAAATTAACGATGTATTGTTCATTAAATTTTTTACATAAAAAATTTTTTGGAATAAAAAATGGACGATGTATAGTCCATTAAGTTTTTTGCATAAAAAAAATTAACGATGTATAATTCATTTACTTTTTTGCATTAAAAATGGACGATGTATAATCCATTAAATTTTTTGCAAAAAAAATTAACGATGTATAATCTATTTAATTTTTTGCATAAAAAATAACGATGTATAATTCATTTAATTTTTTCCATAAAAAATGGACGATGTATGGTCCATTAAATTTTTTTTTGGCATGAAAAATGGACGATGTATAGTCCATTTATTGTTTTTGCATAAAAAAAATTTTGGCATGAAAAAGGGACGATACTCCATTAAATTTTTTGTATAAAAAAATTAACGATGTATAACTCATTTAATTTTCTGCATAAAAATGGACGATCTATAATAGTCCATTAAATTTTTTGCATAAAAAAATGTTTGGCATGAAAAATGGACGATGTATAGTCCATTAAGTTTTTTGCATAAAAAAATTAACGATGTATAAATTATTTAATTAAGTTTTTTGCATAAAAAAATTAACGATGTATAATTAATTTAATTTTTTTCATAAAAAATGGACGATGTATAGTCCATTAAATTTTTGCATAAAAAATGGAAGATGTATAGTCCAATAAATTTTTTGCATAAAAAAATTAACGATGTATAATCTATTAAATTTTTTGGCATGAAAAATGGACGATGTAAGTCTATTTAATTTTTTGGCATGAAAAATGGACGATGTATAGTCCATTAAATTTTTTGTATAAAAAAATTTTTCCCATGAAAAATGGACGATGTATGGTCCATTAAGTTTTTTGGCATAAAAAAATTAACGATGTATAACTCATTTAATTTTTTGCATAAAAATGGACGATCTATAATAGTCCATTAAATTTTTTCCATAAAAATTTTTTGCCATGAAAAATGGACGATGTATAATCCATTAAATTTTTTGGCATGTAAAATTAACGATGTATAGTCCATTAAATTTTTTGCATAAAAATGTTTTGGCATGAAATATGGACGATGTATTGTTCATTAAATTTTTTGCATAAAAAATTTTTGTGCATGAAAAATGGACGATGTATAGTCCATTAAATTTTTTGTATAAAAAAATTTTTGCCATGAAAAATGGACGATGTATGGTCCATTAAGTTTTTTGGCATAAAAAAATTAACGATGTATAACTCATTTAATTTTTTGCATAAAAATGGACGATCTATAATAGTCCATTAAATTTTTTCCATAAAAATTTTTTGCCATGAAAAATGGACGATGTATAATCCATTAAATTTTTTGGCATGTAAAATTAACGATGTATAGTCCATTAAATTTTTTGCATAAAAAAATTTTTGGCATGCAAAATGGACGATGTATGGTCCATTAAGTTTTTTGGCATAAAAAAATTAACGATGTATAATCTATTTAATTTTTTCCATAAAAAATGGACGATGTATAGTCCATTAAATTTTTTCCATAAAAATATTCTTGCCATAAAAAATGAACGATGTATAGTCCATTAAATTTTTGGCATAAAAAAATTAACGATGTATAATCTATTTATTTGTTTGCATAAAAAATAGACGATGTATAGCCCATTAAATTTTTTCCATAAAATAATTTTTGACATGAAAAATATACGATGTATAGTCCATTAAATTTTTTGCATAAAAAAATTAACGATGTATAATCTATTAAATTGTTTGCTTAAAAAATGGACGATGTATATTCCATTAAATTTCTTCCTTGAAAAATGGACGATGTATAGTCCATTAAATTTTTTCCATAAAAATATTCTTGCCATAAAAAATGAACGATGTATAGTCCATTAAATTTTTGGCATAAAAAAATTAACGATGTATAATCTATTAAATTGTTTGCTTAAAAAATGGACGATGTATATTCCATTAAATTTCTTCCTTGAAAAATGGACGATGTATAGTCCATTAAATTTTTTCCATAAAAATATTCTTGCCATAAAAAATGAACGATGTATAGTCCATTAAATTTTTTGCATAAAAAAATTTTTGGCATGCAAAATGGACGATGTATGGTCCATTAAGTTTTTTGGCATAAAAAAATTAACGATGTATAGTCCATTTAATTTTTTGGCATGAAAAATATACGATGTATAGTCCATTAAATTTTTTGCATAAAAAATTAACGATGTATAATATATTTATTTGTTTGCATAAAAAATAGACGATGTATAGCCCATTAAATTTTTTCCATAAAATAATTTTTGACATGAAAAATATACGATGTATAGTCCATTAAATTTTTTGCATAAAAAAATTAACGATGTATAATCTATTAAATTGTTTGCTTAAAAAATGGACGATGTATATTCCATTAAATTTCTTCCTTGAAAAATGGACGATGTATAGTCCATTAAATTTTTTCCATAAAAATATTCTTGCCATAAAAAATGAACGATGTATAGTCCATTAAATTTTTGGCATAAAAAAATTAACGATGTATAATCTATTTCAATTTTTTCATGAAAAATGGACGATGTATACTCCATTAAATTTTTTGCATAAAAAATTTTTTGGCATGAAAAATGGACCATGTATAGTCCATTAAATTTTTTGCAAAAAAAATTTTTTTGCATTAAAAATGGACGATATATAGTCCGTTAAATATTTTGCATAAAAATTTTTAGGCATGAAAAATGGACAATGTATAGTCCATTAAATTTTTTGCACAACAAATTTTTTAGCATTAAAAATGGACGATGTATAGTCCATTAAATTTTTTGCATAAAAATTTTTTGGCATGAAAAATGGACGATGTATAGTCCATTTAATTCTTTGGCATGAAAAATGGACGATGTATAGTCCATTAAATTTTTTGGCATGAAAAATGGACGATGTATAGACCATTAAATTTTTTCCATGAAAAATGGACGATGTATAGTCCATTTAATTTTTTGGCATGAAAAATGGACGATGTATAGGTCATTAAATTTTTTGGCAAGAAAAATGGACGATGTATAATTCATTTTATTTTTTTACAATTAAAAATGGACGATGTATAGAGCATTAAGTTTTTTGCATAAAAAAATAACGATGTATAATTCATATAATTTTTTCCACAAAAAATGGACGATGTATAGTCCATTAAATTTTTTGCACAAAAAATTTTTTAACATGAAAAATGGACGATTATAGTCCATTAAATTTTTTGCATAAAAAAATTAACGATGTATAATATATTTAATTGTTTGCATAAAATTTAGATGATGTATAGCCCATTAAATTTTTTGTATAGTCCATTAAATTTTTTGGCATGAAAAATTTACGATGTATAGTCCATTAAATTGTTTGCATAAAAAAATTAACGATGTATAATCTATTCAATTGTTTGCATAAAAAATGGACGATGTATAGTCCATTAAATTTTTTGGCATGAAAAATGGACGATGTATAGTCCATTTAATTTTTTGGCATGAAAAATGGACGATGTATAGTCCATTAAATTTTTTGGCAAGAAAAATGGACGATGTATAATTCATTTTATTTTTTTACAATTAAAAATGGGCGATGTATAGAGCATTAAGTTTTTTGCATAAAAAAATAACGATGTATAATTCATATAATTTTTTCCACAAAATATGGACGATGTATTATAGTCCATTAAATTTTTTGCACAAAAAATTTTTTTACATGAAAAATGGACGATTATAGTCCATTAAATTATTTGCATAAAAAAATTAACGATGTGTAATCTATTTAAATTTTTGCATAAAAAATGGAAGATGTGTAGTCCATTAAATTTTTTGCATAAAAAAATTAACTATGTATAATCTATTAAATTGTTTGCTTAAAAAATGGACGATGTATAGTCCATTAAATTTTTTGGCATGAAAAATGGACGATGTAAGTCCATTTAATTTTTTGGCATGAAAAATGGACGATGTATATATATATAGTCCATTAAATTTTTTGGCATGCAAACTGGACGATGTATAGTCCATTAAATTTTTTCCATGAAAAATGGACGATGAATAATAGTCCATTAAATTTTTTGCATAAAAATTTTTTGGCATGAAAAATGGACGATCTATAGTCCATTAAATTTTTTGGCATGAAAAATGGACGATGTAAGTCCATTTAATTTTTTAGCATGAAAAATGGACGATGTAAGTCCATTTAATTTTTTGGCATGAAAAATGGACGATGTATATTCCATTAAATTTTTTGGCATGAAAAATGGACGATGTATAGGTCATTTTATTTTTTTACAATAAAAAATGGACGATGTATAGTGCATTAAGTTTTTTGCATAAAAAAATAACGATGTATAATTCATTTAATTTTTTCCACAAAAAATGGACGATGTATAGTCCATTAAATTTTTTGCACAAAAAATTTTTTTACATGAAAAATGGACGATGTATAGTCCATTAAATTTTTTGCATAAAAAAATTAACGATGTGTATTCTATTTAAATTTTTGCATAAAAAATGGAAGATGTATAGTCCATTAAATTTTTTGCATAAAAAAATTAACGATGTATAATCTATTAAATTGTTTGCTTAAAAAATGGACGATGTATAGTCCATTAAATTTTTTGGCATGAAAAATGGACGATGTAAGTCTATTTAATTTTTTGGCATGAAAAATGGACGATGTATAGTCCATTAAATTTTTTGGCATGCAAAATGGACGATGTATAGTCCATTAAGTTTTTTGCATAAAAAATAACGATGTATAATTCATTTAATTGTTTCCATAAAAATGGACGATGTATAAGGCATTAAGTTAAGTCCATTAAATTTTTTGTATAAAAATTTTAAGGCATGAAAAATGGACGATCATAGTCCATTTAATTTTTTGGCATGAAAAATGAACGATGTATAGTCAATTAAATTTTTTGGCATGAAAAAAAAATGGACGATGTATAGTCCATTAAATTTTTTGCATAAAAAAATAACGATGTATAATTCATTTAATTTTTTGCATAAAAAATGGACGATGTATACTTCATTAAATGTTTTCCATGAAAAATGGACGATGTATAGTTCATTAAATGTTTTCCATGAAAAATGGACGATGTATAGTCCATTAAATTTTTTGCACAAAAAATTTTTTAGCATGAAAAATAGACGATGTATAGTCCATTAAATTTTTTGCATGAAAAATGAACGATGTATAGTCCATTAAGTTTTTTTCATGAAAAATGGACGATGTATAATCCATAAAATTTTTTGCACGAAAAATTTTTTAGCACGAAAAATGGACGATGTATAGTCCATTAAACTTTTTGCATAAAAAAATCATGCCATAAAAAATGGACGATGTATAGTCCATTAAATTTTTTGCATAAAAAAATTTTTGCCATGAAAAATGGATGATGTATAGTCCATTAAGTTTTTTGCATAAAAAATAACGATGTATAATTCATTTAATTTTTTCCATAAAAAATGGACGATGTATAGTGCGTGCATTAAGTTTTTTGCATAAAAAAATAACGATGTATAATTCATTTAATTTTTTCCACAAAAAATGGACGATGTATAGTTCATTAAATTTTTTGCACAAAAAATTTTTTTGCATGAAAAATGGACGATGTATATATAGTCCATTAAATTTTTTGTATAAAAATTTTTTGCCATGAAAAATGGACGATGTATAGTTCATTAGATGTTTTTCATAAAAAATGGACGATGTATAGCCCATTAAATTTTTTGCATAAAAATATTTTTGTCATAAAAAATGGACAATGTATAGATAGACCATTAAATTTTTTGCATAAAAAAATTTTTGCCATGAAAAATGGACGATGTATAGTCCATTTAATGTTTTGGCATGAAAAATGAACGATGTATAGTCCATTAAATTTTTTGGCATGAAAAATGGACGATGTATAGTCCATTAAATTTTTTGCATAAAAAAATTAACGATGTATAATTCATTTAATTTTTTGCATGAAAAATTAAAGATGTATAGTCCATTAAATTTTTTGGCATGAAAAATGGACGATGTATAGTCCATTAAATTTTTTGCATAAAAAAATTAATGATGTATAATTCATTTAATTTTTTGCATAAAAAATGGACGATGTATAGTTCATTAAATGTTTTCCATGAAAAATGGACGATGTATAGCCCATTAAATTTTTTGCATAAAAATATTCTTGTCATAAAATATGGACGATGTATAGTTCATTAAATTTTTTGCATAAAAATTTTTAGGCATGATCAATTAACGATGTATAGTCCATTTAATTTTTTGGCATGACAAATGAACGATGTATAGTCTATTAAATTTTTTGGCATGAAAAATGGACGATGTATAATTCATTTAATGTTTTCCATAAAAAATGGACGATTATAGTCCATTAAATTTTTTGCATAAAAAAATTTTTGGCATGAAAAATGGACGATGTATAGTCAATTAAATTTTTTGGCATGAAAAATGGACCATCCATTAAATTTTTTGTATAAAAAAATTAACGATGTATAATTCATTTAATTTTTTGCATGAAAAATGGACGATGTATAGTTCATTAAATTTTTTGAATAAAAATTTTTAGGCATGACAAATGAACGATGTATAGTCCATTTAATTTTTTGGCATGAAAAATGGACGATGTATAGTCTATTAAATTTTTTGGCATGAAAAATGTACGATGTATAGTCCGTTAAAAGTTTTGCATTAAAAATTAACGATGTATAATCTATTTAATTTTTTGCATGAAAAATGGACGATGTATAGTCCATTAAATTTTTTCCATGAAAAATGGACGATGTATAGCCCATTAAATTTTTTTCATAAAAATATACTTGCCATAAAAAATGGACGATGTATAGTCCATTAAATTTTTTGCATAAAAATATTCTTGCCATAAAAAATGGACGATGTATATATAGTCCATTAAATTTTTGGTATAAAAAAATTAACGATGTATAATCTATTTCAATTTTTTCATGAAAAATGGACGATGTATACTCCATTAAATTTTTTGCATAAAAAATTTTTTGGCATGAAAAATGGACCATGTTATAGTCCATTAAATTTTTTGTACAAAAAATTTTTTTGCATTAAAAATGGACGACGCTTAGTCCATTAAATTTTTTGCATAAAAAAATTAACGATGTATAATCTATGAAATTGTTTGCTTAAAAAATGGACGATGTATAGTCCATTAAATTTTTTGGCATGAAAAATGGACGA
This sequence comes from Nowickia ferox, assembly GCA_936439885.1. Taxonomy (NCBI): domain Eukaryota; kingdom Metazoa; phylum Arthropoda; class Insecta; order Diptera; family Tachinidae; genus Nowickia; species Nowickia ferox. The sequence goes on along the minus strand of OW387025.1, from coordinate 5,890,461 downwards.
TGTATAGACCATTAAATTTTTTCCATGAAAAATGGACGATGTATAGTCCATTTAATTTTTTGGCATGAAAAATGGACGATGTATAGTCCATTAAATTTTTTGGCAAGAAAAATGGACGATGTATAATTCATTTTATTTTTTTACAATTAAAAATGGACGATGTATAGAGCATTAAGTTTTTTGCATAAAAAAATAACGATGTATAATTCATATAATTTTTTCCACAAAAAATGGACGATGTATAGTCCATTAAATTTTTTGCACAAAAAATTTTTTTACATGCAAAATGGACGATTAAATTAAATTAAATTTTTTGCATAAAAAAATTAACGATGTATAATATATTTAATTGCTTGCATAAAATTTAGATGATGTATAGCCCATTAAATTTTTTGTATAGTCCATTAAATTTTTTGGCATGAAAAATGGACGATATATAGTCCATTAAATTTTTTGCATAAAAAAATTAACGATGTATAATCTATTCAATTGTTTGCATAAAAAATGGACGATGTATAGTCCATTAAATTTTTTGGCATGAAAAATGGACGATGTATAGTCCATTTATTTTTTGGCATGAAAAATGGACGATGTATAGTCCATAAAATTTTTTGGCAAGAAAAATGGACGATGTATAATTCATTTTATTTTTTTACAACTAAAAATGGGCGATGTATAGAGCATTAAGTTTTTTGCATAAAAAAATAACGATGTATAATTCATATAATTTTTTCCACAAAAAATGGACGATGTATAGTCCATTAAATTTTTTGCACAAAAAATTTTTTTACATGAAAAATGGACGATTATAGTCCATTAAATTTTTTGCATAAAAAAATTAACGATGTATAATCTATTAAATTGTTTGCTTAAAAAATGGATGATGTATAGTCCATTAAATTTTTTGGCATGAAAAATGGATGATGTATAGTCCATTAAGTTTTTTGCATAAAAAATAACGATGTATAATTCATTTAATTTTTTCCATAAAAAATGGACGATGTATAGTGCGTGCATTAAGTTTTTTGCATAAAAAAATAACGATGTATAATTCATTTAATTTTTTCCACAAAAAATGGACGATGTATAGTTCATTAAATTTTTTGCACAAAAAATTTTTTTGCATGAAAAATGGACGATGTATATATAGTCCATTAAATTTTTTGCATAAAAATATTAATGATGTATAATTCATTTAATTTTTTGCATAAAAAATGGACGATGTATAGTTCATTAAATGTTTTCCATGAAAAATGGACGATGTATAGCCCATTAAATTTTTTGCATAAAAATATTCTTGTCATAAAATATGGACAATGTATAGACCATTAAATTTTTTGCATAAAAAAATTTTTGGCATGAAAAATGGACGATGTATAGTTCATTAAATTTTTTGCATAAAAGTTTTTAGGCATGATCAATTAACGATGTATAGTCCATTTAATTTTTTGGCATGAAAAATGGACGATGTATAGTCCATTAAATTTTTTCCATGAAATATGGACGATGTATAGCTCATTAAATTTTTTGCATAAAAATATTCTTGCCATAAAAAATGGACAATGTATAGTCCATTAAATTTTTTGCATAAAAATATTCTTGCCATAAAAAATGGACAATGTATAGTCCATTAAATTTTTTGCATAAAAAACTTTTTGGAATGAAAAATAGACGATGTATAGTCCATTAAATTTTTTCCATGAAAAATGGACGATGTATATATAGTCCATTAAATTTTTTGCATAAAAAAATTTTTGGCATAAAAAATGGACGATGTATAGTCTATTAAGTTTTTTGCATAAAAAATAACGATGTATAATTCATTTAATTTTTTCCACAAAAAATGGACGATTATAGTCCATTAAATTTTTTGCACAAAAAAATTTTTAGCATGAAAAATGGACGATGTATAGTCCATTAAATTTTTTGCATAAAAATTTTTAGGCATGAAAGATGGACGATGTATAGTCCATTTAATTTTTTGGCATTAAAAATGGACGATGTATAGTCCATAAAATTTTTTGCCATGAAAAATGGACGATGTATAGTCCATTAAATTTTTTCCATGAAAAATGAACGATGTATAGCCCATTAAATTTTATGCAGAAAAATATTCTTGTTATAAAAAATGGACGATGTATAGTCCATTAAATTTTTTGCATAAAAAAATTAACGATGTATAATCTATTAAATTAATAGCATAAAATATGGACGATGTATAGTCCATTAAATTTTTTGCACAAAAAACTTTTTAGCATGAAAAATGGACGATGTATAGTCCATTAAATTTTTTACATAAAAATTTTAAGGCATGAAAAATGGACGGTGTATAGTCCATTAAATTTCTTGGCATGAAAAATGGACGATGTATAGTCGTTTAAATTTTTTGCATAAAAAAATTAACGATGTATAATTCATTTAATTTTTTGCATAAAAAATGGACGATGTATAGTCCATTAAATTTTTTGCATAAAAATATTTTTGGCATGAAAAATGGACGATGCATAGTCCATTAAGTTTTTTGCATAAAAAAATTAACGATGTATAATTCATTTAATGTTTTCCATAAAAAATGGACGATGTATAGTCCATTAAATTTTCTGCACAAAAAATTTTTTAGCATGAGAAATGGACGATGTATAGTCCATTAAATTTTTTGCATGAAAAATGGACGATGTATAGTCCATTAAGTTTTTTTCATGAAAAATGGACGATGTATAGTCCGTTAAATTTTTTGCACAAAAAATTTTTTAGCACGAAAAATTTTTTTTGCATAAATATTTTTTGGCATGAAAAATTGACAATCTATAGTCCATTAAATTTTTTGCATGAAAAATGGACAATGTATAGTCCATTATATTTTTTGCATAATAAAATTTTTGGTATAAAAAATGGACGATGTATAGTCAATTAAATTTTTTGCATAAAAAATGGACGATGTATAGCCCATTAAATTTTTTGCATAAAAATATTCTTGTCATAAAAAATGGACGATGTATAGTCCATTAAATTTTTTGCACAAAAATATTTAGGAATGAAAAATGGACGATGTATAGTCCATTAAATTTTTTGCATAAAAATATTTAGGAATGAAAAATGGACGATGTATAGTTCATTAAATGTTTTCCATGAAAAATGGACGATGTATAGCCCATTAAATTTTTTGCATAAAAAATAACAATGTATAATTCATTTAATTTTTTCCATAGAAAATGGACGATGTATAGTGCATTAAGTTTTTTGCAAAAAAAAATAACAATGAATATATTCTTGCCATAAAAAATGGACGATGTATATTTTTTGGCATGAAAAATGGACGATGTATAGTCCATTAAGTTTTTTGCATAAAAAATAACAATGTATAATTCATTTAATTTTTTCCATAGAAAATGGACGATGTATAGTGCATTAAGTTTTTTGCAAAAAAAAATAACAATGAATATATTCTTGCCATAAAAAATGGACGATGTATATATAGTCCATTAAATTTTTTGGCATGAAAAATGGACGATGTATAGTCCATTAAATTTTTTCCATGAAAAATGAACGATGTATAGCTCATTAAATTTTTTGCATAAAAATATTCTTGCCATAAAAAATGGACAATGTATAGTCCATTAAATTTTTTGCATAAAAATATTCTTGCCATAAAAAATGGACAATGTATAGTCCATTAAATTTTTTGCATAAAAAACTTTTTGGAATGAAAAATAGACGATGTATAGTCCATTAAATTTTTTCCATGAAAAATGGACGATGTATATATAGTCCATTAAATTTTTTGCATAAAAAAATTTTTGGCATAAAAAATGGACGATGTATAGTCTATTAAGTTTTTTGCATAAAAAATAACGATGTATAATTCATTTAATTTTTTCCACAAAAAATGGACGATTATAGTCCATTAAATTTTTTGCACAAAAAAATTTTTAGCATGAAAGATGGACGATGTATAGTCCATTTAATTTTTTGGCATTAAAAATGGACGATGTATAGTCCATAAAATTTTTTGCCATGAAAAATGGACGATGTATAGTCCATTAAATTTTTTCCATGAAAAATGAACGATGTATAGCCCATTAAATTTTATGCAGAAAAATATTCTTGTTATAAAAAATGGACGATGTATAGTCCATTAAATTTTTTGCATAAAAAAATTAACGATGTATAATCTATTAAATTAATAGCATAAAAAATGGACGATGTATAGTCCATTAAATTTTTTGCACAAAAAACTTTTTAGCATGAAAAATGGACGATGTATAGTCCATTAAATTTTTTACATAAAAATTTTAAGGCATGAAAAATGGACGGTGTATAGTCCATTAAATTTCTTGGCATGAAAAATGGACGATGTATAGTCATTTAAATTTTTTGCATAAAAAAATTAACGATGTATAATTCATTTAATTTTTTGCATAAAAAATGGACGATGTATAGTCCATTAAATTTTTTGCATAAAAATATTTTTGGCATGAAAAATGGACGATGCATAGTCCATTAAGTTTTTTGCATAAAAAAATTAACGATGTATAATTCATTTAATTTTTTCCATAAAAAATGGACGATGTATAGTCCATTAAATTTTCTGCACAAAAAATTTTTTAGCATGAGAAATGGACGATGTATAGTCCATTAAATTTTTTGCATGAAAAATGGACGATGTATAGTCCATTAAGTTTTTTTCATGAAAAATGGACGATGTATAGACCGTTAAATTTTTTGCACAAAAAATTTTTTAGCACGAAAAATTTTTTTTGCATAAATATTTTTTGGCATGAAAAATTGACAATCTATAGTCCATTAAATTTTTTGCATGAAAAATGGACGATGTATAGTCCATTATATTTTTTGCATAATAAAATTTTTGGTATAAAAAATGGACGATGTATAGCCCATTAAATTTTTTGCATAAAAATATTCTTGTCATAAAAAATGGACGATGTATAGTCCATTAAATTTTTTGCACAAAAATATTTAGGAATGAAAAATGGACGATGTATAGTCCATTAAATTTTTTGCATAAAAATATTTAGGAATGAAAAATGGACGATGTATAGTTCATTAAATGTTTTCCATGAAAAATGGACGATGTATAGCCCATTAAATTTTTTGCATAAAAAAATCTTGCCATAAAAAATGGACGATGTATAGTTCATTAAATTTTTTGCATAAAAATTTTTAGACATGAAAAATGGACGATGTATAGTCCATTAAATTTTTTGGCATGAAAAATGGACGATGTATAGTCCATTAAGTTATTTGCATAAAAAATAACGATGTATAATTCATTTAATTTTTTCCACAAAAAATGGAGGATGTATAGTCTATTAAATTTTTTGCATAAAAAATTTTTTGGCATGAAAAATGGACGATGTATAGTCCATTAAATTTTTTCCATGAAAAATGGACGATGTATAGTCCATTAAATTTTTTGCATAAAAATATTTTTGCCATAAAAATGGACAATGTATAGACCATTAAATTTTTTGCATAAAAAATTTTTGGCATGGAAAATGGACGATGTATAGTCCATTAAATTTTTTGGCATGAAAAATGGACGATGTATAGTCCATAAAATTTTTTCCATAAAAAAATTAACGATGTATAATCTATTTAATTTTTTGCATAAAAAATGGTCGATGTATAGTCCATTAAATTTTTTGCACAAAAAATTTTTTTGCATTAAAAATGGACGATGTATAGTCCATTAAATTTTTTACATACAAATTTTAAGGCACGAAATATGGACGATGTATAGTCCATTAAATTTTTTCCATGAAAAATGGACGATGTATAGCCCATTAAATTTTTTGCATAAAAATATTCTTGTCATCAAAAATGGACGATGTATAGTCCATTAAATTTTTTGCACAAAAAACTTTTTAGCATGAAAAATGGACGATGTATAGTCCATTTAATTTTTTGGCATGAAATATGGACGATGTATAGTCCATTAAGTTTTTTTCATGAAAAATGGACGATGTATAGTCCATTAAATTTTTTGCACAAAAAATTTTTTAGCACGAAAAATGGACGATGTATAGTCCATTTAATTTTTGGAATAAAAATTTTTTGGCATGAAAAATTGACAATGTATATTCCATTAAATTTTTTGCATGAAATATGGATGATGTATAGTCCATTATATTTTTTGCATAAAAAAATTTTTGCCATGAAAAATGGACGATGTATAGTCCATTTAATTTTTTGCATAAAAAATTTTTAGCATGAAAAATTTACAATGTATAGTCGATTAAATTTTTTGCATAAATAAATTCTTGCCATAAAAAATGGACGATGTATAGTCCATAAATTTTTTGGCATAAAAAAATTAACGATGTATAGTCTATTTAAATTTTTGCATGAAAAATGAACGATGTATAGTCCATTAAATTTTTTGCATAAAAAATGTTTCCATCAAAAATGGGCGACTTATAGTCCATTAAATTGTTTGCATTAAAAAATTAACGATGTATAATCTATTTAATTTCTTGCATAAAAAATGGACGATGTATTGTCCATTTAATTTTTTGCATTAAAAATCTTGCCATAAAAAATGGACGATGTATAGTCCATTAAATTGTTTGCATTAAAAAATTAACGATGTATAATTCATTTAATTGTTTCCATAAAAATGGACGATGTATAAGGCATTAAGTTAAGTCCATTAAATTTTTTGTATAAAAATTTTAAGGCATGAAAAATGGACGATCATAGTCCATTTAATTTTTTGGCATGAAAAATGAACGATGTATAGTCAATTAAATTTTTTGGCATGAAAAAAAAATGGACGATGTATAGTCCATTAAATTTTTTGCATAAAAAAATAACGATGTATAATTCATTTAATTTTTTGCATAAAAAATGGACGATGTATACTTCATTAAATGTTTTCCATGAAAAATGGACGATGTATAGCCATTAAATTTTTTGCACAAAAAATTTTTTAGCATGAAAAATAGACGATGTATAGTCCATTAAATTTTTTGCATGAAAAATGAACGATGTATAGTCCATTAAGTTTTTTTCATGAAAAATGGACGATGTATAATCCATAAAATTTTTTGCACGAAAAATTTTTTAGCACGAAAAATGGACGATGTATAGTCCATTAAACTTTTTGCATAAAAAAATCATGCCATAAAAAATGGACGATGTATAGTCCATTAAATTTTTTGCATAAAAAAATTTTTGCCATGAAAAATGGATGATGTATAGTCCATTAAGTTTTTTGCATAAAAAATAACGATGTATAATTCATTTAATTTTTTCCATAAAAAATGGACGATGTATAGTGCGTGCATTAAGTTTTTTGCATAAAAAAATAACGATGTATAATTCATTTAATTTTTTCCACAAAAAATGGACGATGTATAGTTCATTAAATTTTTTGCACAAAAAATTTTTTTGCATGAAAAATGGACGATGTATATATAGTCCATTAAATTTTTTGTATAAAAATTTTTTGCCATGAAAAATGGACGATGTATAGTTCATTAGATGTTTTTCATAAAAAATGGACGATGTATAGCCCATTAAATTTTTTGCATAAAAATATTTTTGTCATAAAAAATGGACAATGTATAGATAGACCATTAAATTTTTTGCATAAAAAAATTTTTGCCATGAAAAATGGACGATGTATAGTCCATTTAATGTTTTGGCATGAAAAATGAACGATGTATAGTCCATTAAATTTTTTGGCATGAAAAATGGACGATGTATAGTCCATTAAATTTTTTGCATAAAAAAATTAACGATGTATAATTCATTTAATTTTTTGCATGAAAAATTAAAGATGTATAGTCCATTAAATTTTTTGGCATGAAAAATGGACGATGTATAGTCCATTAAATTTTTTGCATAAAAAAATTAATGATGTATAATTCATTTAATTTTTTGCATAAAAAATGGACGATGTATAGTCCGTTAAAAGTTTTGCATTAAAAATTAACGATGTATAATCTATTTAATTTTTTGCATGAAAAATGGACGATGTATAGTCCATTAAATTTTTTCCATGAAAAATGGACGATGTATAGCCCATTAAATTTTTTTCATAAAAATATACTTGCCATAAAAAATGGACGATGTATAGTCCATTAAATTTTTTGCATAAAAATATTCTTGCCATAAAAAATGGACGATGTATAGTCCATTAAATTTTTGGTATAAAAAAATTAACGATGTATAATCTATTTCAATTTTTTCATGAAAAATGGACGATGTATACTCCATTAAATTTTTTGCATAAAAAATTTTTTGGCATGAAAAATGGACCATGTTATAGTCCATTAAATTTTTTGTACAAAAAATTTTTTTGCATTAAAAATGGACGACGCTTAGTCCATTAAATTTTTTGCATAAAAAAATTAACGATGTATAATCTATGAAATTGTTTGCTTAAAAAATGGACGATGTATAGTCCATTAAATTTTTTGGCATGAAAAATGGACGATGTATAGACCATTAAATTTTTTCCATGAAAAATGGACGATGTATAGTCCATTTAATTTTTTGGCATGAAAAATGGACGATGTATAGTCCATTAAATTTTTTGGCAAGAAAAATGGACGATGTATAATTCATTTTATTTTTTTACAATTAAAAATGGACGATGTATAGAGCATTAAGTTTTTTGCATAAAAAAATAACGATGTATAATTCATATAATTTTTTCCACAAAAAATGGACGATGTATAGTCCATTAAATTTTTTGCACAAAAAATTTTTTTACATGCAAAATGGACGATTAAATTAAATTAAATTTTTTGCATAAAAAAATTAACGATGTATAATATATTTAATTGCTTGCATAAAATTTAGATGATGTATAGCCCATTAAATTTATTGTATAGTCCATTAAATTTTTTGGCATGAAAAATGGACGATATATAGTCCATTAAATTTTTTGCATAAAAAAATTAACGATGTATAATCTATTCAATTGTTTGCATAAAAAATGGACGATGTATAGTCCATTAAATTTTTTGGCATGAAAAATGGACGATGTATAGTCCATTTATTTTTTGGCATGAAAAATGGACGATGTATAGTCCATAAAATTTTTTGGCAAGAAAAATGGACGATGTATAATTCATTTTATTTTTTTACAACTAAAAATGGGCGATGTATAGAGCATTAAGTTTTTTGCATAAAAAAATAACGATGTATAATTCATATAATTTTTTCCACAAAAAATGGACGATGTATAGTCCATTAAATTTTTTGCACAAAAAATTTTTTTACATGAAAAATGGACGATTATAGTCCATTAAATTTTTTGCATAAAAAAATTAACGATGTATAATCTATTAAATTGTTTGCTTAAAAAATGGATGATGTATAGTCCATTAAATTTTTTGGCATGAAAAATGGATGATGTATAGTCCATTAAGTTTTTTGCATAAAAAATAACGATGTATAATTCATTTAATTTTTTCCATAAAAAATGGACGATGTATAGTGCGTGCATTAAGTTTTTTGCATAAAAAAATAACGATGTATAATTCATTTAATTTTTTCCACAAAAAATGGACGATGTATAGTTCATTAAATTTTTTGCACAAAAAATTTTTTTGCATGAAAAATGGACGATGTATATATAGTCCATTAAATTTTTTGCATAAAAATATTAATGATGTATAATTCATTTAATTTTTTGCATAAAAAATGGACGATGTATAGTTCATTAAATGTTTTCCATGAAAAATGGACGATGTATAGCCCATTAAATTTTTTGCATAAAAATATTCTTGTCATAAAATATGGACAATGTATAGACCATTAAATTTTTTGCATAAAAAAATTTTTGGCATGAAAAATGGACGATGTATAGTTCATTAAATTTTTTGCATAAAAGTTTTTAGGCATGATCAATTAACGATGTATAGTCCATTTAATTTTTTGGCATGAAAAATGGACGATGTATAGTCCATTAAATTTTTTCCATGAAATATGGACGATGTATAGCTCATTAAATTTTTTGCATAAAAATATTCTTGCCATAAAAAATGGACAATGTATAGTCCATTAAATTTTTTGCATAAAAATATTCTTGCCATAAAAAATGGACAATGTATAGTCCATTAAATTTTTTGCATAAAAAACTTTTTGGAATGAAAAATAGACGATGTATAGTCCATTAAATTTTTTCCATGAAAAATGGACGATGTATATATAGTCCATTAAATTTTTTGCATAAAAAAATTTTTGGCATAAAAAATGGACGATGTATAGTCTATTAAGTTTTTTGCATAAAAAATAACGATGTATAATTCATTTAATTTTTTCCACAAAAAATGGACGATTATAGTCCATTAAATTTTTTGCACAAAAAAATTTTTAGCATGAAAAATGGACGATGTATAGTCCATTAAATTTTTTGCATAAAAATTTTTAGGCATGAAAGATGGACGATGTATAGTCCATTTAATTTTTTGGCATTAAAAATGGACGATGTATAGTCCATAAAATTTTTTGCCATGAAAAATGGACGATGTATAGTCCATTAAATTTTTTCCATGAAAAATGAACGATGTATAGCCCATTAAATTTTATGCAGAAAAATATTCTTGTTATAAAAAATGGACGATGTATAGTCCATTAAATTTTTTGCATAAAAAAATTAACGATGTATAATCTATTAAATTAATAGCATAAAATATGGACGATGTATAGTCCATTAAATTTTTTGCACAAAAAACTTTTTAGCATGAAAAATGGACGATGTATAGTCCATTAAATTTTTTACATAAAAATTTTAAGGCATGAAAAATGGACGGTGTATAGTCCATTAAATTTCTTGGCATGAAAAATGGACGATGTATAGTCGTTTAAATTTTTTGCATAAAAAAATTAACGATGTATAATTCATTTAATTTTTTGCATAAAAAATGGACGATGTATAGTCCATTAAATTTTTTGCATAAAAAAATTAACGATGTATAATCTATTAAATTAATAGCATAAAAAATGGACGATGTATAGTCCATTAAATTTTTTGCACAAAAAACTTTTTAGCATGAAAAATGGACGATGTATAGTCCATTAAATTTTTTACATAAAAATATTTTTGCCATAAAAATGGACAATGTATAGACCATTAAATTTTTTGCATAAAAAATTTTTGGCATGGAAAATGGACGATGTATAGTCCATTAAATTTTTTGCCATGAAAAATGGACGATGTATAGTCCATTAAATTTTTTGCATAAAAATTTTTAGGCATGAAAGATGGACGATGTATAGTCCATTAAATTTTTTGCATAAAAAAATTAACGATGTATAATCTATTAAATTAATAGCATAAAAAATGGACGATGTATAGTCCATTAAATTTTTTGCACAAAAAACTTTTTAGCATGAAAAATGGACGATGTATAGTCCATTAAATTTTTTACATAAAAATTTTAAGGCATGAAAAATGGACGGTGTATAGTCCATTAAATTTCTTGGCATGAAAAATGGACGATGTATAGTCATTTAAATTTTTTGCATAAAAAAATTAACGATGTATAATTCATTTAATTTTTTGCATAAAAAATGGACGATGTATAGTCCATTAAATTTTTTGCATAAAAATATTTTTGGCATGAAAAATGGACGATGCATAGTCCATTAAGTTTTTTGCATAAAAAAATTAACGATGTATAATTCATTTAATTTTTTCCATAAAAAATGGACGATGTATAGTCCATTAAATTTTCTGCACAAAAAATTTTTTAGCATGAGAAATGGACGATGTATAGTCCATTAAATTTTTTGCATGAAAAATGGACGATGTATAGTCCATTAAGTTTTTTTCATGAAAAATGGACGATGTATAGTCCGTTAAATTTTTTGCACAAAAAATTTTTTAGCACGAAAAATTTTTTTTGCATAAATATTTTTTGGCATGAAAAATTGACAATCTATAGTCCATTAAATTTTTTGCATGAAAAATGGACGATGTATAGTCCATTATATTTTTTGCATAATAAAATTTTTGGTATAAAAAATGGACGATGTATAGTCAATTAAATTTTTTGCATAAAAAATGGACGATGTATAGCCCATTAAATTTTTTGCATAAAAATATTCTTGTCATAAAAAATGGACGATGTATAGTCCATTAAATTTTTTGCACAAAAATATTTAGGAATGAAAAATGGACGATGTATAGTCCATTAAATTTTTTGCATAAAAATATTTTTGGCATGAAAAATGGACGATGCATAGTCCATTAAGTTTTTTGCATAAAAAAATTAACGATGTATAATTCATTTAATTTTTTCCATAAAAAATGGACGATGTATAGTCCATTAAATTTTCTGCACAAAAAATTTTTTAGCATGAGAAATGGACGATGTATAGTCCATTAAATTTTTTGCATGAAAAATGGACGATGTATAGTCCATTAAGTTTTTTTCATGAAAAATGGACGATGTATAGTCCGTTAAATTTTTTGCACAAAAAATTTTTTAGCACGAAAAATTTTTTTTGCATAAATATTTTTTGGCATGAAAAATTGACAATCTATAGTCCATTAAATTTTTTGCATGAAAAATGGACGATGTATAGTCCATTATATTTTTTGCATAATAAAATTTTTGGTATAAAAAATGGACGATGTATAGTCAATTAAATTTTTTGCATAAAAAATGGACGATGTATAGCCCATTAAATTTTTTGCATAAAAATATTCTTGTCATAAAAAATGGACGATGTATAGTCCATTAAATTTTTTGCACAAAAATATTTAGGAATGAAAAATGGACGATGTATAGTCCATTAAATTTTTTGCATAAAAATATTTAGGAATGAAAAATGGACGATGTATAGTTCATTAAATGTTTTCCATGAAAAATGGACGATGTATAGCCCATTAAATTTTTTGCATAAAAAAATCTTGCCATAAAAAATGGACGATGTATAGTTCATTAAATTTTTTGCATAAAAATTTTTAGACATGAAAAATGGACGATGTATAGTCCATTAAATTTTTTGGCATGAAAAATGGACGATGTATAGTCCATTAAGTTATTTGCATAAAAAATAACGATGTATAATTCATTTAATTTTTTCCATAAAAAATGGACGATGTATAGTGCATTAAGTTTTTTTGCATAAAAAAATAACGATGTATAATTCATTTAATTTTTTCCACAAAAAATGGAGGATGTATAGTCTATTAAATTTTTTGCATAAAAAATTTTTTGGCATGAAAAATGGACGATGTATAGTCCATTAAATTTTTTCCATGAAAAATGGACGATGTATAGTCCATTAAATTTTTTGCATAAAAATATTTTTGCCATAAAAATGGACAATGTATAGACCATTAAATTTTTTGCATAAAAAATTTTTGGCATGGAAAATGGACGATGTATAGTCCATTAAATTTTTTGCCATGAAAAATGGACGATGTATAGTCCATAAAATTTTTTCCATAAAAAAATTAACGATGTATAATCTATTTAATTTTTTGCATAAAAAATGGTCGATGTATAGTCCATTAAATTTTTTGCACAAAAAATTTCTTTGCATTAAAAATGGACGATGTATAGTCCATTAAATTTTTTACATACAAATTTTAAGGCACGAAATATGGACGATGTATAGTCCATTAAATTTTTTCCATGAAAAATGGACGATGTATAGCCCATTAAATTTTTTGCATAAAAATATTCTTGTCATCAAAAATGGACGATGTATAGTCCATTAAATTTTTTGCACAAAAAACTTTTTAGCATGAAAAATGGACGATGTATAGTCCATTTAATTTTTTGGCATGAAATATGGACGATGTATAGTCCATTAAGTTTTTTTCATGAAAAATGGACGATGTATAGTCCATTAAATTTTTTGCACAAAAAATTTTTTAGCACGAAAAATGGACGATGTATAGTCCATTTAATTTTTGGAATAAAAATTTTTTGGCATGAAAAATTGACAATGTATATTCCATTAAATTTTTTGCATGAAATATGGATGATGTATAGTCCATTATATTTTTTGCATAAAAAAATTTTTGCCATGAAAAATGGACGATGTATAGTCCATTTAATTTTTTCCATAAAAAATTTTTAGCATGAAAAATTTACAATGTATAGTCGATTAAATTTTTTGCAAAAATAAATTCTTGCCATAAAAAATGGACGATGTATAGTCCATAAATTTTTTGGCATAAAAAAATTAACGATGTATAGTCTATTTAAATTTTTGCATGAAAAATCAACGATGTATAGTCCATTAAATTTTTTGCATAAAAAATTTTTCCATCAAAAATGGGCGACTTATAGTCCATTAAATTGTTTGCATTAAAAAATTAACGATGTATAATCTATTTAATTTCTTGCATAAAAAATGGACGATGTATTGTCCATTTAATTTTTTGCATTAAAAATCTTGCCATAAAAAATGGACGATGTATAGTCCATTAAATTGTTTGCATTAAAAAATTAACGATGTATAATCTATTTAATTTTTTTCATGAAAAATGGACGATGTATAGTCCGTTAAATTTTTTGCACAAAAAATTTTTTAGTACGAAAAATGGACGATGTATAGTCCATTAAATTTTTTGCATAAAAATTTTTTGGCATGAAAAATTTACACATTAAATTTTTTGCATAAAAAAATTTTAGCATGAAAAACGGACGATATATATTCCATTAAGTTTTTTGCATAAAAAATTAACGATGTATAATTCATTTAATTTTTTCCATAAAAAATGGACGATGTATAGTCCATTAAATTTTTTGCATAAAAATTTTTAGGCATGAAAAATGAACGATGTATTGTTCATTAAAATTTTTGCATAAAAAATTTTTGTGCATGAAAAATGGACGATGTATAGTATATTAAATTTTTTACATAAAAAATTTTTTGGAATAAAAAATGGACGATGTATAGTCCATTAAGTTTTTTGCATAAAAAAAATTAACGATGTATAATTCATTTACTTTTTTGCATTAAAAATGGACGATGTATAATCCATTAAATTTTTTGCAAAAAAAAATTAACGATGTATAATCTATTTAATTTTTTGCATAAAAAATAACGATGTATAATTCATTTAATTTTTTCCATAAAAAATGGACGATGTATGGTCCATTAAATTTTTTTTTGGCATGAAAAATGGACGATGTATAGTCCATTTATTGTTTTTGCATAAAAAAAATTTTGGCATGAAAAAGGGACGATACTCCATTAAATTTTTTGTATAAAAAAATTAACGATGTATAACTCATTTAATTTTCTGCATAAAAATGGACGATCTATAATAGTCCATTAAATTTTTTGCATAAAAAAATGTTTGGCATGAAAAATGGACGATGTATAGTCCATTAAGTTTTTTGCATAAAAAAATTAACGATGTATAAATTATTTAATTAAGTTTTTTGCATAAAAAAATTAACGATGTATAATTCATTTAATTTTTTTCATAAAAAATGGACGATGTATAGTCCATTAAATTTTTGCATAAAAAATGGAAGATGTATAGTCCATTAAATTTTTTGCATAAAAAAATTAACGATGTATAATCTATTAAATTTTTTGGCATGAAAAATGGACGATGTAAGTCTATTTAATTTTTTGGCATGAAAAATGGACGATGTATAGTCCATTAAATTTTTTGTATAAAAAAATTTTTGCCATGAAAAATGGACGATGTATGGTCCATTAAGTTTTTTGGCATAAAAAAATTAACGATGTATAACTCATTTAATTTTTTGCATAAAAATGGACGATCTATAATAGTCCATTAAATTTTTTCCATAAAAATTTTTTGCCATGAAAAATGGACGATGTATAATCCATTAAATTTTTTGGCATGTAAAATTAACGATGTATAGTCCATTAAATTTTTTGCATAAAAATGTTTTGGCATGAAATATGGACGATGTATTGTTCATTAAATTTTTTGCATAAAAAATTTTTGTGCATGAAAAATGGACGATGTATAGTCCATTAAATTTTTTGTATAAAAAAATTTTTGCCATGAAAAATGGACGATGTATGGTCCATTAAGTTTTTTGGCATAAAAAAATTAACGATGTATAACTCATTTAATTTTTTGCATAAAAATGGACGATCTATAATAGTCCATTAAATTTTTTCCATAAAAATTTTTTGCCATGAAAAATGGACGATGTATAATCCATTAAATTTTTTGGCATGTAAAATTAACGATGTATAGTCCATTAAATTTTTTGCATAAAAAAATTTTTGGCATGCAAAATGGACGATGTATGGTCCATTAAGTTTTTTGGCATAAAAAAATTAACGATGTATAATCTATTTAATTTTTTCCATAAAAAATGGACGATGTATAGTCCATTAAATTTTTTGCATAAAAATTTTTTGCCATGAAAAATGGACAATGTATAGTCCATTAAATTTTTTGCATAAGAATTTTTTTCCATAAAAAATAGACGATGTATAGTCCATTAAATTTTTTCCATGAAAAATGTACGATGTATAGTCCATTAAATTTTTTGCGTAAAAAAATTTTTGGCATGAAAAATGGACGTGTATAGTCCATTAAATATTTTGCATAAAAATTTTTAGGCATGAAAAATGGACGATATATATAGTCCATTTAATTTTTTGGCATGCAAAGTGGACGTTGTATAGTCCATTAAATTTTTTGCATAAAAAAATTTTAGCATGAAAAACGGACGATGTATATTCCATTACGTTTTTTGCATAAAAAATTAACGATGTATAATTCATTTAATTTTTTCCATAAAAAATGGACGATTATAGTCCATTAAATTTTTTGCATAAAAATTTTTTGGCATGAAAAATGGACTATGTATAGTCCATTAAATTTTTTCCATGAAAAATGGACGATGTATAGTCCATTAAATTTTTTGCGTAAAAAAATTTTTGCCATGAAAAATGGACGTGTATAGTCCATTAAATATTTTGCATAAAAATTTTTAAGCATGAAAAATGGACGATGTATATAGTCCATTTAATTTTTGGCATGAAAAGTGGACGATGTATAGTCCATTAAATTTTTTGGCATGAAAAATGGACGATGTATGGTCCATTAAATTTTTTGGCATGAAAAATGGACAATGTATAGTCCATTTATTGTTTTTGCATAAAAAAAATTTTGGCATGAAAAATGGACAATAGTCCATTAAATTTTTTGTATAAAAAAATTAACGATGTATAATTCATTTAATTTTCTGCATAAAAATGGACGATCGATAATAGTCCATTAAATTTTTTGCATAAACAAATGTTTGGCATGAAAAATGGACGATGTCCATTAAGTTTTTTGCATAAAAAAATTAACGATGTATAAATTATTTAATTTAGTTTCTTGCATAAAAAAATTAACGATGTATAATTCATTTAATTTTTTTCATAAAAAATTGACAATGTATATATAGTCCATTAAATTTATTGCATAAAAAAATTTTTTGCATAAAAAATGGACGATGTATTGTCCATTAAATTTTTTGCATAAAAAATTTTTATGCATGAAAAATGGACGATGTATAGTCCATTAAATTTTTTGCATAAAAATGTTTTGGCATGAAAAATGGACGATGTATAGTCCATTAAATTTTTTCCATGAAAAATGGAAATGGATAAAAAAATTTTTGGCATCAAAAATGGACGATGTATAGTCCATTAAATTTTTGGCATACAAAAATTAACGATGTATAATTCATTTAATTTTTTCCAAAAAAATGGACTATGTTTAGTCCATTAAGTTTTTTGCATAAAAAAATTAACGATGTATAATTCATTTAATTTTTTCCATTAAAAATGGACGATGTATAGTCCATTAAATATTTTGCATAAAAATTTTTAGGCATGAAAAATTGACAATGTATAGTCTATTAATTTTTTTGCATGAAAAATGGACGATTTATATTCCATTAAGTTTTTTGCATAAAAAATTAACGATGTATAATTCATTTAATTTTTTCCATAAAAAATGGACGATGTATAGTCCATTAAATATTTTGCATAAAAAATGGACGATGTATAGTCCATTAAATATTTTGCATAAAAATTTTTAGGCATGAAAAATTGACAATGTATAGTCTATTAATTTTTTTGCATGAAAAATGGACGATGTATATTCCATTAAGTTTTTTGCATAAAAAATTAACGATGTATAATTCATTTAATTTTTTCCATAAAAAATGGACGATGTATAGTCCATTAAATATTTTGCATAAAAATTTTTAGGCATGAAAAATTGACAATGTATAGTCCATTAAATTTTTTGCATGAAAAATGGATGATGTATAGTCCATTATATTTTTTGCATAAAAAAATTTTTCGGCATGAAAAATGGACGATGTATAGTCTATTAAATTTTTTGCATAAAATAATTTTTGCATAAAAAATGGACGAAATTTTTGGCTGAAAAATGGTCGTTGTATAGTCCATTAAGTTTTTTGAATAAAAAAATTAACGATATATAATTCATTTAGTATTTTCTATAAAAAATGGACGATGTATAGTCCATTAAATTTTTTGAATAAAAAAAATTTAGCATGAAAAATGGACGATGTATAGTCCATAAAATTTTTTGCATAAAAAAATTCTTGCCATAAAAAATGGAATGGAAATTTTTTGCATAAAAAAATTAACCATGTATAGTCTTTTTAATTTTTTGCATAAAAAATGGACGATGTATAGTCGAGTAAATTTTTTGCATAAAAAAATTTTTGCCATGAAAAATGGACGATGTATAGTCCATTAAATTGTTTGCATAAAAAATTAACGATGTATAATCCATTTAATTTTTTGAATAATAAATCGACGATGAATAGTCCATTAAGTTTTTTGCATAAAAACTTTTTAGTATGAAAAATGGACGATGTATAGTATGTATATTAAATTTAGTGTAATGTGCCAGGCGCGCGTGACTTTTCTATTAGAAAATTTGATTAAGTGACAGCACACTTGAGTTGATGGTGTTAGAGAGCACTTTATTAAGATAAAAGTTTACTGTGTCATAGCACACTTTTCTTGTAGAAAACTTGTGCTACTGCAAATTACATAGAAAATATTTTAGAACGTGATTGATACATAAACTCATTTGTCACTTTAAAATCCTTTCAAACGTTTGTACTCGTAATTTCAGCTTTTGCTACTTATTTCAATTAACTTTTAGATTTAAATAATAAATAATGGACGTTGTTGTGTCCTTTCATATCAATAACGATAATAATTCTGATAATTCTACTGTTTTATATGTTTCTTGTATAAAATTATGAAATGAATGTTGCTTTTTCTCTTTCTTACATAAAACGATCAATGTCATTGGCAAAGCAAAGCTCAATGACGGACGTCTTTAAAATGAATCTATATAGATTTTTCCAGACAAGCTGTTGGTACGAGTATACATATTTTATTATTCACACTCGTCGTCGTTTTGCAATTGAATCTTCACAATCACTTGTAATCCATAAATATTTATTTACAAGCTGTTTGTATGCCATTGAAGTCGTTACTTAAGACAGCAAATGAAAATGTGCACTTGTCAGTGTAATCGGAAGCCAAACAGAAAAATAAAGACATATGGAGGCGCTACGGGCACGCGCTGCTTGGAAAGGAACATCGAAGTGCAAGCACAAAAGGAAATAGAGGATATAAAGGAAATATTCCTTGTAGAGGTATTGAAAGTTATTTGTTGCGGATGAGCTGACAAAAATGGGTTGTCATAATATTTGTATTTAATATAAAAACACTGACGTTTTCAATTATATTAGTGCAGACTAAGCGAGGTTTTGAATTGTATGCACATTTATATTCCTCCTCTTTTGTGTGGCCCTACATGGCATATTATTTTATTCTGTAGCAAGACTGAGATTTATCCAAAGACTACGCGTCACTATGTATGCTGTTACAAAGCAACTGTCAATATGATTGTTGTCCAATTAAAATAGAGATATAAGTAAGTAGGTATGAGCCAATAGTGATAGTCTTAATAGACATAGAAACTGTTGCAAATCCACAAAATTAAAAATCTGACAACCGAAGAGCTTTAATTATACAAAAGTAAAAGAAACAAGAAAAGAAAAACATGAGCACCTCTAATACATACAAAGTAAGTATATTAACATACTGACAAACTCTCTGTAATCTCTTGTTGCCCAAGCAATATTTTCGCTATAGTAAAATATTATTAATGCATGAATTATAAAATATGTATCAATACGGAAAACAAAAATGTCAAATGAAATACTCAAAACCAAGTTGAACTTAATATAACCGTGGTATAATAAACAAGGCAAATTCTTGCACGTGTTTGAATATAATCTTAGAAATTTATAACCCAAGACACAAACCAACTGCATTAACAGAGGCACATTAACATTATAACATACAAACACTGGATTGGTGTGTGGTACTGACCATACTTTTCAGGCAAATGGCGTAAAGAAAGAGTGAATGAAGTACGTTAAATTGTACTTTTTTTTTTATTGCCTTAAACAAAACTCATCTGGGTCCATCGGTGCGTCCCATTTGAGTATCCATTCACCAAAGGTGAAAAGGAGCCCTTGCTAAGTTTTGCTACGATGTCCGTCTGTCTGTCACAGATTATTATCTCGATAACCATGAGAGCTACGGATCTCAAATTTTGATAGTACATAAATATGTGCAAAACTTTGGCCGCTACAACAACGAGTATATGACAGTTAAAAATTAAAGGGTGTTTCAAAGTGAGCAATGAAAAATATTGAAATCTTAATGTAATATACAGACAATTATATATAGACACTTGAAATTTTCAAAGTTGGCGTATTTTCATGCAGACTTTACCAATTAAAATGAAATTTAAAAATCAAAATTAAAAGATATTCTAGCTGTTACTTTAATTTTGACTATGTAATTTTAACAACTTGGTGTATCTTGTAAACCGTGTATGAGACAAACTCTGGAAATTTTCAAAAACGCTTAAGCTAAAAAAACCCAAATTTAGAAATTGCCGAAAAGAAATATTGCCAAAAATCGAAGAAATCAACAAAAACCAAAAAAAAAAGCATCAAAACTAAAAAAATCGCTACAACTAAAATAAATCGCCAAAAACAAAAAAAAACGCCAAAAGTAAAAAAACGCTAAAAACCAGAAAAAATCCCATAAAAGAAAAAAGCGCCAGAACTAAGAAAACCCGTAAAAAATAGCCAAAAACCGGAAAAAAGTTTACCGGGTACTTAAATTAATTTTTTTTAAATTTCTACATCAGGTCGAATATTTGATTATATACAGGGGTGTTCTGCAAACCGCGCGATTTGAAATCGTTTGATTTCAAAAACGAAAAACAGTGATCTGCTGATCGGACGACTTAGCGCATTCGCAGGTCAGTTCGTATAAAATATCTTAAACATCTAAAATATTAAAACTAATTAAAAAGGTGACTTGTTGCAGCTGGAGATTAGGCGATTTCAAAACGTGCGGTTTACAGAACACCCCTGATAGGCTAAAGTCCCTATACAAGGTGGGTCAAAAGAAATCACATTGGAAGATGCTTTTATTTTTGCGAATGGATGCCAATGTCAAATTTGCTTTGACATTTGAACTAGACAGATGTAGAATACAAGTGAACAAGCCATGGAGTGATACACTCCCCAACTCTCTCGTTTTGGCGATTTACACTAGCCCGCAAGATCGCCTGATTTAACCGTTCCAGACTTTTTTTGTGCGGTTTTTTGAATTCCCGTGTTTACGTGAACACGCACGAGACCCTGGAAGCCCTCAAGGACAACATTCGACACGAGTGCGAGAATCTGTAGCCCGAAGTTCTCGCCGAAGTGATAAAAAATGCCATAAAACGAGCAATCAATTGTGACGGCACCCATTTGGCCGATATCATATTCTCGACTTGACCAATAAAATCTTAAAGGTTTAAATAAACATAATCAAAAAACAGAATCGAAGTTTTTCATTTATATAGAAAAAAATGGGACCCAAACAACATCGGATAACTTTTTTTGGCCCACCTTGTAGTATTATGCCGAGTGACATCGCAATGGTGTGAACTAGTGGAAACATTTTTAATTTCCGACATTTTTCGTTGTGTGGCATTGCTTTCCACATAAAAAAAAATAATATGTACCAAATGACAACACAAGAAATGCCCGATGTGTACTCAGCATTACATATGTAGTGTCCGTATGGAACCTTTCCTGTGTGAGTTAAAATCGCACTTTATGAGTTTATTTTTTTGGTATAGTGAAATAAAAACTATTGCTGATGGTACGAGTACCATAAAAACTTAAGCATTCCTCCAGCCTGGCTAATTTAATTTCCTTTGACTTCTTTAACAACTAAGTATATCATTTTATTATTATTTTTCATGACATTCAACAGTTGTTCAGCACATAAAATCAAAGTACATAAATTCAAAGCTTTGTTATACAAATTTTTTTCCAATATTTGTATTAAAGTTTTATGAAATATATATATAATAATTTGGCTCCACGCCAATTGGAAATTTTCCCATAAAACCCAAAATCAGACAATATTTGTTTATAGAATTTGAAAAAACCACTGAATGAAATTAATTGTTAACTTTTAGTAATGTAAAAAACATTTTTAATCTATATAATAAAAAAACCACAAACGCACACATATATATTAAAACAGCCTGGCAATTATGCAATTCAATTCAATTAATCACAAAATCAAAAATTAGATTACCTGCACACACACACACATAACCCTCAATATACGGCTAATTACACTGTGCTCGAATTCGAAACATTTTTTTGTAACAAGGCGGGGACCTAGGCCAGTAAACCTAATTCAATCTAATGGTGCTAACCATTTTTTTAGGTTTAAGATTTAAAAACTTAGTTAAAAGCACCTAAAAATCGCAATTTTTCCCAGTTTTCTACCATTTATTAACCTTTATATCAACATATATGTATGTATATCGATTGGAAAGACAAGTATTGATGAACTTTACGTCCTGAGAAAACTTTTTGGAAAAAAAATTGGAAATTTTGTTTCGAATTTTTTTCGTCAAAAAACAAAATTTTTTTTAATAGGGTGAAATTTTTGAATTTTTTTTTTGCAATTTTTTTTGTTAATTTCTTTAGGACGCATGTTCATTCTTTTAATTGATATAAAAACGAATAAATGTTTCTAACATATGGGAAAAATTGCAATTTTTAGCTGCTTTTAACCAAGTTTTCAATCTTAATTATATTTTAAACAAGAGCTAACCTAAAAAAAAATGGTTAGCACCATTGGATTCAGCGTATTCGAATTAGGTTTATCCACCAGGTACCCCGCTTGTTAAATTTTTGAACTAGCACAGTGTTATTATATAAGCATATTATATCTGATCCAATTTCAAACTATTTAATCTCACTTACATATTTCCTCCACCTGTTTATTTATTGCAAAAATTAATATTTAATTTAAAACTTTGCCTGTGTGTGCGTGCATGTGTGTTTCTGTAGAATTTTACGCATGAAATGCATAAAATTTATGTGGGAACATCAATCATATGCTGTCACCGACACACTTACACAAATTACCCACTCTAAATAAATGTACGCAAAAACACATACGAGTACATATTTAGCACTCACCTTACAGAGGCTCAGGGCACACAACAAAGTTGCATATTTAATTGTGGCATGTGGCCAATTTAAATGTCTATTTTGCTAAGCAATTATAACAATAAATTACCAGTTATTAAATAATTACTGAAAGACTTCAATTGCAAACAAATTTAAGTGTAACAGCATGAAATGCACGCTAAGTCTCACGAAACTAAATTTTAATATAATTGGAAAAATTTTTTATACAAAAGAAAGTATATTTAAGTTAATAACAAGAAATTTTGACAAACTTTTTTTTTATTATTTTAAAAAAATTTTCGTTATCCATAAAATATTTTTTTATATCTATGCTATTTATTGCGCATTACAGGAGTTAGGACGAGATTTTCGTAACAAAAATAATCAACACTATTGCAGTTATAAATTTATTTTTGTTTTAATTTCTTTGTACTTAAAAACAAACCCCCATATTCATAAAAAAAATAAAATGAATTTGAAATCCATTTTAGGAAAAATTTTTATGAAAATTTTGAAATAAAATACATTTCAAATTCATTTTAAATTTTATGAATATGGGGGAAAATGTTAAAATTTGTTTTGTTTCATTCTCTGAAATGAGTGAAATAATAACAAAGCAAAAACAATGGTAACATTGCTAAATTTTTTTTTTATTGCTTTTGCATGAGCTCAAACCAGAGAACACAGCTGATCGGCTGTAAGCGGGCTAACAGCCGCCACTGCCCACAAACAATACACTAATTTAATTGTATGCCGCACGTAGGGACAAATAACCGAATTACGACGACAAAAATGGAATTTTTATTTTGTTAAATGTAACTACTATTGCACTTAATATGTTCTATATACCTGTACGCAATCAACCTATAATTGTTTATTTTTTAACGCATCACATTAGTCTGTACGTGAGTGCAAAGTATTATTATCTGTTACACGCACTTATACCTGTCAGCAGCATCCATAGCATTTATTGTTGCTACACTCGACATTTTTTTTTTTTGGAAAAGTGACAGTTTAAAGTTTTTTAAATATATTTTTAAGCATCAGGTATTGAATTTAATTTGCAGTTATTATTAAAACAACAATTATATAAGTGTAGATATAGTACACTGTTTTATTATGAACTATATTGAAAAATTTGTTTTAGCTAGAGCTATAAAAAAAAGTTCCAAACAGTTCCACGAGTTTTCCTTATAAGTTAAAAAAACAACTACTAATAAGTGTATAAAAGTCAAGTGGGAGTCCCCCGTTTCCCCTTCCAATAAATAGAGCATATTTTCCTTAGGTAGCACACCTAATTCCCGTGTAATAAGTTTTAAGAGAATTCGGTAAATTTTTTATAAATTTTCCGGCATATTGGATTCGTCATTTTAAAGTTTTCAAAACTAAATTAAGATTCGTAATCAGCGACCCCAAAAAATCCCGTGTAATAAGTTTTAAGCGAATTAAAAAAATATTTCCGCCATATTGGACCCGCCATTTTAAATTTTGTTAAAACTGATATCATATAAGTAATCAACGACCCTAAAAACCTTGAGGAACCTAGTTTTATTCAAATGTATTGAATCCATATGAAGTAAATAATTTTGTCGTACTAAATATTAAATTCAAAAGAAAATAATGGGAAATAAATGGAAACGTTTTGAAATATTTGTGGCGAATTTGACATCATCATATAATATAATTTTATTGCCTTGTTATATCACACATGAAATTTGTTTTGTATAACTAAGCAGCATAGCTATAACCGGGTGTCCTAAGGCACCTCCCTTCTTTCTTTTTTTAATACAGAATAATTTTTACGTCCTTATTTAAAAAATATATTAAAAAATAAATATGTAACTCCTAAAAGTAGGCTTTAAAATTTCTTAGTAAGTCAGCTGCATTACATGCTGTATCTTTTCGTATAGAGAGTATGAAAAAAGAAAGTATTAGTTTTTTTTATTTTATAAAATTTGCAGCCCATTTTTGTAAATATTTTATATATTTGTCTTTTTTTTTAATAGATTTTGGTGTGCAAAATTCTCAATTATTAAATTATTGATTAATTAGAATTATTAAATAAAATTATATTTAGATTAATTACATTTGTGTTGCAGAGCATACACACTTTTTTTTCGTTTGTTTATTAAACTGTAATCATTTATAATGATAACTGACAACTGGCTTTGAAGCAGTTTTTTTCATAATTATAGTTCTCAATGAAACAAGGGAATCTGGGTTGTGTGCAGACTTAGTGGAAAAAAGTATGGTTTTTTTTTAAGGTATATAGCCGGTTGTACCATAGATTAGATCGTTTAATTGTTAACAACACAACATTTCTACTCCTCGAAAATATGTACATATTTTTGCATTTATGGAAGTTCATAAAATTTATTTTAAAACTCTAAGCCTCATGAACTTTCATGGGGCTTCTTTGATATAAATCATTCCATCTACACTAACTCAATTAATATGCTTGGGAATAACTATATTGTTTCAACTTTAACAACTATAAGTAGTGTAATTAAATTTTTGCATCCATGCAATTGAATAGAAACTAAGTCATTATTTAAACAATTATCACACAACCAGCAAGGCCATTTCTCATTACTTTTATAGAATAAAAATTATCTATTACACTTCAATTGTTTGTCATTTATTCCCGGTTGAATTATTCATACTATCTACTCTCTTTAACAATTGTTGCTTTGAATTCTCCTGCAAAACATCTATTGCGATTGCATACTGACACTTACATAAGAACGCACACACACACACACTCACCATGTTAATTTTATTGACATTTAAAAGTAAAAGCTATTTATATCGTATTGCAATTAAATTTATTCGCTGCATTTTCTTTTGTCAAGAAGCTTAAAAAAATTATTTGTAACCCCTGAGAAAAATGTTTAAGACAAAATATATTTAATTTTAGCAAAAAAAAAAGCATTAATATACATGTGCATGTTATTATATTTAAATTGTTTCAGCAAAAGTTATTCATTTTTCAATTAATAAAAACAATATAAGCAAAATAAGAAAAATTGTAATCTGGCTTTAGAATATTTTATTTAGCATACTTTACTGATCAAATTGCAGTTTTATTACAGCCTGTTGTAAGGCTGCTACCCACAGTTTAAACCATTCTTTTAGGGGTAATTTCAATATAAGTTATGGCATACTTGTGTAACAATAAACACATTTCTTGGCCTTTTAAGTCTTGGGAAGCTTTACAGCATAGTCTTAGGAATCAATTTAAAAATTAATTTGAGCATAGCCTACGTCTGCTGAAAAGAGTGGATAACAACATTTATAAACGTTTTTTTAGCCGCAGAAGATTTTAAAGCTTAGTTTTGGGGCTGCCGAAAATTTAAGGCATGCTTTAAGGCATTAACTTAAAAGCCAATTGGAGCATACATTGAGGCTGTTCCAAAGATATTTTTGTATCGCATTAAACGCTACTCTATTGGCTCTTTAGGCCTAATATAATTTGACAGCATACTTTAGGGGGCAAATTGAAAAATTAATTAGAGCAAAACCTAAGGCTGTATTTAATTTATTACAGCACAAAAATGAACAATAGTTGTCTGTTTCAGCCACAAAAGTTTTACAGCATATTTTTAGGATTCTAGTTTCAAAGTAAATTAAAGCATATGTTAAGTGTGTTTTAAAGCTTTCTAAGCTCTAGAAGATTCTAGAACGTACTTTTAGATGTAAATGTGAAAATTAATTACAAAATATGTTGTACAAAAAAATTAATTCTTTACTTGGTACAAAAAAAAATATGTAAAATATTAACTGAAAAAAACTTAGGTTTAAGAAAAGTTTATTAAACAAATTTCCATACCAAATTCGTTTTGTAAGCGAAAATTATTTTTCATGAATAGTGCAGTTAGAACTTCCTTTGAAGATATTATAGATGAAATAAAGAAGTATACTTATTTGATATTTACTGTCTTAATCATAAAAAATATTTTTGATTTATAAAAGGTTTAGAAAACCAATTTTCTATAGAAGTTTGATTAGTAAATCTTTTATAAAACCAACATATTTTTTATGAACAAGGGCAATCAGTCTTTACGAAGTTTTGTTTGCATTTCGTTCATGCTTAAAGAACCCATCAGTAGACTTCTATTAAAAATTTTTTAAATAAGCTAAACAACTTCATATATCTCTAGTCTTACCATTAAAGTATTATTGAGAATTATATCGTGCCGTCACCGCCAAAAAAGCTTAAGCGACATAATTTTCGAACTTCATTTTTTGATTAAATTCTATTATTTGCAACCGTAAATAGTAAATTTCCGTCAAAAAAAAAACCGAAGTCCAAATATGTGTCGCTTAAAATTTTTTAGCGGTTACGGCTCGATATATTCGAACACAATGGGCCTAATTACGGATGTCATATTTCAATGTCGACTGATGTCGATGATTTTGTACTAAATTCTTTAATCTATCACAAAATCGTCGTAGTCGAAATGGAAATTCAACATTCGTAATTAAGGCCAACAAGTTTAAAATCCTAAAAAAAAATTAAAAATGGATGCACAATTGAATAACATTTGTAAAGATTTTTGTTTGAGAAGTTGAAACTTATTATGTTTGTATATTGTGATTCTCAATAACATTAGTAAGAGTGTGAATATAAGGAAATGAAGTGTTTTAACTTATTTCAAACATTTTGGGTTAAACTCCACTGATGAGTTTCTTAAGCAGGAACGAAATGTATAAAGAAGGTGCTTAACCGACAAAACAAACAAAAATCCAAATATTAACTTAGTATAAAATATAGTTTAAGGCACATTTTTGCGTTTGCATGTTTTCAATACATTTTACATTTGCTATTGAAAAATTTCCTTCAAAAAATATTTTCCCATTTTCTTGTGTTTAATGTTCGAATTAAATTTGTAAGGTTATACATGGAGTACGAAAAATATTCATGTTTTTTACGAAATTATTATAAGAAATATTTATGCAATCTTACTTACTTTGGCTTCAGCTTCAGCTTCAATTTAAATTATATAATATTCCTTAGTGTTTCTCCTCCGTTTGTGAATATAGCAAAATCATTTGCCCTTAAGCTTGCTGGTATCTTGTCTTATTGTTGTATTTCATATCTTCTAGGTTAGTTGTTTTCTCTTTTAAAGTTTCGCTATTTTCAACGCTGGCGGCTGCGAGACAACAATGTGATATTTTCATTTCATAAACTAAAATAATCGCTGAAAATAGATAAACGGAATATTACTTTTTTTACGAAAACTAAGAAGTTCTTTTTCAATTAAAAAAAAAAAATACTCTCATAATTGATGTTTAGTTTAGAAGTTGCTTTTATAGAGTTTTTTGTTATGGGAAAAAACATTTTGGAATAATAATTGTTATGAGTTCATTAATTGTTTTTCAATTTCATTTTCAAAATAATACAGAATGAGCGCAATCAAGTTTCTTTAATTTTTTTTTTACGAAAGAGTGAAAAATTCAAGTTTTTCTTTTAAAAGTGAATTGTTTTAAGTTTAACATTTCTTAACCTACTATAAATTATTTTTATTTTTATATTTCCTGTGTGCATTGCAGCATATTATACGTTAACTTAAACAACGTCATAACTAAAAAAAACCAGTTCGCCAGAAAAAGAGTTTTTAAGTTTTCAATGGAAAAAGAAAATTTAATTTTTCTCTCAAGAGTTGAGTACACAAGATATTTGTATGAAATTTTTACACAATATGAAGAACGACATGAGGATTAATTCTGCATCAATTACTCAAATATTAAATTTTTTGAGTTATGACGTTCTTTGAGTAAATGAGCGATATACTTTTTATTACAAACATATATAGTTAGTTGCTTCAAGAACGTTTTTATAATTATTTTTAAGTTCGACGTTGAATTTAAACCAACGTAAAATCAACATGCAAAAAATTTGATTCCATATCATATTAAATTTACAAGAAATATATTCTTGTTTGTTTTGTTGTTGCTTTTATTTGATATTCGCAATTAGTGACAAGTTTTGCATTGCCAGTGAAAAGTCCCTGGTGATGACTAGGATGCAGTGTACAATGTCTTGTAGTCGGAGGGCCGCAAGTTCGAATCCTGAATCTTTTTAACTAACTTTAACTTCAAATAAATTTTATTGTTAAATGATCACACAGAAAAAAGTATTCACCAATTAATGTTTTCAATTAATAATTTAATTGATTCAATTAAATTTTTAATTGTATTAATTAATTTGAGTGGAAAAACTTAATTAATTTTATCAAATTGTTTATAGGTGAAAATTTAATTAATTTTTTAATTAATATTACAAATATTTTAATTAATATTACAAACTCATTCATATTAATTTTTTGTGTGCAATTATATCATGTTGAATTAAAATTTAATTCAAGCGTGTTCTGGCTGCACAATTATACACACAATCAAATAATTAAATAATTAATGCAATAAAATTATTACATTAAATTAAATTCTTGTTGTTACAACTTGAAACATTTTTGATTCAACATTATTCTTCATTTTGATTTAACATGGAATATTAAATCAACATGAAATAAAATTATTGCAAGAAAATTGGGTGTGTCTAAAACATGACTAAAGCTCAAACAAAAACCATTTTTAAATAAAGCAGTTAATTTGACTATGATTTTGTTTCTAAAGTGTCCTTTAATTTAATGCATCAAATGTAAACCCCAGTTAATATTTAAGGACTAACTGCTTTATTTTTAAAAGATTGAATTAATTTTCATTTTGCCTAAAACTATGCCCTGACAGTTGACATACAACTGTTTAACAATTTTAAATGCATATCCAATACAGAAGTTCGTAACTCCTTATTGTCAACTAAGTTTAGTCCACCAATCAAAGCTGTAATGGAAAAAGTTTCTTTTAAGGACTCCACACAAAACTGCACAATACTTATTTGTCAAATTTAGTCAACAGAAAGTCTTCTTTCTACATTAATTGTGTAACTAGAAAAAAACTATGGTAGTAAAACCAAAATCATGAGAAGAAAAAAACTTCTTGAAACTTAAATGAGGTAAAAAGAATTGTGTTGTTTTATTTGCACTTTAAACTGCACAAGTTCAAAATGCAAACAGACCATTAAGCAAACAAACAAATGTAGTATACGACATTGTACTTAGAAATATGTATTTACAAATGCACGCACAAACTCATATAACGAACTAGTTGAAACGAAAGTGCAACAACAACAAGTCTTTTGAGGTACAACAAAAAGAAAAGGAAAAAAAATTTTGTGCCATTTGCAAATAAATAAAATTTACATGCAAGAATTCACTCGATACAAGATTCTTAGCACATTCAAGCACTCTCATACTTGTATACTCTTTCTCCCTCTCTTTCTCTCTCTCCCTTGCTCACTCACACTTTTTCTAAGGCGAAAGTTTATATGTGCGCTTTATGGGCAGATTACTGCTGTTCAGGGTGCCTTTCCATCACAATAGGAAAGCTGGATGACACTGTCAAATGTCACACATGTTACAAAATGGTTGTGAGGAAAGAAACTATTTCTACACTCAGAGAAAAGCTGCAATTTAACTAACTTGGTGCTTTTGTGGCACTATTTTTAGTACTTTTTGAAGATTAAAAACGACAAAAATATTGCGCGTTAGTGCAAAACTAAGAAAAAGCAATAAGTAGTCCCCTTAAGAAATTTTTGTATTTCTTAAAATTGCTTCAATAAGAAGTTAGAGTATTTATTTTTTCAGTGTAAAGCATACCTTTTTCATCTGATATATTTCGTTAAAGATGTTGATACTATTGCCGAACTAAACATTAATTTAAATAAATTAAACATTCGGCTATGTCACATTTTTGTAGGAGATGGTGTCTAAAAAAAGAAAAGTAAAGTACGGAAATTTGTTCGGTGTGTCTTAGACTGTTGAGGGCGCTTGTATGCTGGTGTATGCTCCGGCTAGACCTTGACGCTTTGTAGTGATTTTTTTTAATTTTGATGTGCTTTAAGAGCCAAAAAAAGCTGGCATCACTGATTACGAAAGGGTCATATTAATTCAATAATCTTCAATAGAATAAATCACTAAATTGCGACTTTGACTTGCGCACGAAGAGTTCCGTAGCTCTTTTTTTTTTTTTTGCATAATGGCGATTTTTGGCGATTTTTTCGGTTTTTGGAGATTTTTTTGTTTTGGCGTTTTTTGTTTGTTTTTTTTACATGTTTTGGGTTCCCGCGATTTTTTAGTTTTTTCGTTTCGGGTTTTTTTCAGTTTTTAGAGAATTTTTTACTTCTGATGATTTTTTTTTTTTTTTTTGCATTCTGGCGATTTATTTTATTTTCGGTGATATTTTTCATTTAAGCGCTTTTTTCACTTTGACGATTTTTCGTTTTGGCAATTTTATTAATTTTGTTATTTTTTAGTTTTAGCGTTTTTGCAAATGTCAAGAGTTTGTCTCAAGATACAGCAATTACAATTTCGTGGGATACATCGACATCAACTTTGTTTTAAGTTTGTTTCAAATTATTTTACGATTTGTATTTAATTAACTTTTAATTAAGTTGAAATTTCAAATTGCAAAGCATTGAATTAATAAGAAACATTTCAAAATCTATATGGAAATACTTTAAATTAATATCTAAACTACATTGTTTCAATAAGACAATAACATGGTACAACAATATGGTTCTACAAGAATTCAATATTTATTTCTATATCGTTTTCATATTAAAATTATCCAAATAGGGCAACTTTAAATTGAGATTGTTCCACATTAATAGATTTTCTTTAATGTTTCTTATTGCTTCAATATGGTTTTTAAATTGCTTTTAAGTTGCTTTTTCTCTGAGTGTAACTTTAAACCGTCCGTTCATAAGACTTAATGCCACTAAATATGCTTTAGTTTTGAAATATATAAAAAAAATTGTTGTAACGAACGCGCTGTGTGCTTCCACTTGTATACCCACCTAAAATTGTTCCTCAGCTTTTATATTCACATACACTTTCTTATTTAAACTTACGAGCATGTGTGTTTGCCCCATGAATTGTAAATCATGTGTGTCTAGTGTACGTTAGTTGTTTTTTTTTTTTTTTTTTTTTTTGCCAAACAATAGAATTGCAATGTCAGGAAGTGCTGCTGCTTATCCTTGAGATGATGCATGATGATGATCATGAGGATGGAAAAAGTACCCCAAGTATTTTCACTTTATTAAGTAGATTGTAGTCGGCCTGACATCCACATGCAGAGGACAAACAAAAAACATGTGCATCTAAGAAACGTTATGGTTGCAAAATGCTAATAAATGAGGCATAATGGGACAGAAGATTTTTTTTTTTTTTTTTGGTTTTTCTAAGGAGAGTTTGCTAAGCCAAGCTGAGCTCATTAATTTTTAAATTTCTTTTCTTATAGATTTTTTTGTCCTGCTTTTGGAAAATGTAACAAATTATTTAAAGACCTCAAGAAAAGGTTTTTTATTAAAGCATTTGCATTCACAAGTGAGCGTTAAGTAAAGATGTGTTCACATGTGGGAAAAAATTCTGAATTAGTACAAAAGTTTAAGATTTTGGCTAAGTTTTTGTTATATTTTGTTGTAGCGATGCGATTGTCCGGTTACTGGTATTGTTTGTGATATAAATTAGTTGTTTTGTCCTAAAAGCTTATTTACTTTTCAGTTGCAAGAAATTCAATCTCTTTATACCGTTTTCAAAAACTATTATAAATCAACTTAGGCTATTAGTCACAAAGATCAACGAGTAAGATTTCAAGGTTTTTAGTGCATATTTCTTACCCCAGCAAGACATTTTTTTTTAAACAAATTTCCGGTTCCTCTTACAATAATAAATTATTATATTTCACTGCATGATTTAAGGGTTCTTTCTTATGTTGGGTAGACATTTCGAAAAGGGCTGTCATAATTGGCAAATTTATAGGATATCATATACTTAAGCTGTTCCATGTCTCTAACAAAAATTTGTCATAACCATGAATTTTTGTAACACAATTCCTTATTACAGTGTCTTTCTTTTATTTTACGATTCATTATTATTATTATTATTTCTTTTTATTTTTGTTATTAGCAACATATAAGCGGTGGCACTGAATCTCTGCGTATTCCCTTAGCGCAGAATTAATTCAGCCTTTCCTGTCATTTGATCACAAATATTATATATTTTCTTAATAGAGCAATGAAAAATCGAACTCGATTGTTATTAAGCAAATTATTGTCTAAAATGCCGCAATGGAAAAAATGTTTGTGAGAGATTTGTTGGTTTCTCAGTATTGCCTAAAGGGTTGTTTTATTTGTTTCTCAGGCCGCAAAAACCTGTTACTTTCCCACGCAGACGATGACTTGTTCCTTTTTGCCACAACTAATCAACAGTAAAGCTCTGCATTGAATGTCTTGCAAAGCATTTCAAGGCATTCTCTTGCAATTTAGTTGCGTAAGTACACAGAAAAAAATATGCCTGCAATAAACAACTTTAATTGAAAATAAACCTAAATATCAATTAAAAATGTAACTGAGTCAATTAAATTTTGTAATTATATAAATTAAAGAAGCTAAGTGGCTGCACAGAAAAATATCAGTATTTCCTCCAGCTTATAGTCTAATTTAATTTTTCTTCTCTTCTTTAGAAACTCACATTAATTAATAAAAAATATTTCATTCAATAAGAATTGAAATTACTGAACTTAAGCCCGACTAAGAAATTATTTCTGATTAAAAATTCACTATAGTTCAACTAAACATTTAAAATTGTTTCACTTAAATCATCATGGGCACGTGACAAAAATATATGTTCACTTGGCAATCACAGTTTCATATACTGGAAAGTAAAATCAACTGTAGAAAGCAAAAACAATGTAAACATAATATCCACTACAATAATACTTACAGGTATGTACCGACGGTACATCGAATAAGTAAAAATAATTAATGTGATGATCGTAAAAGATAAGCAAGAATAGTTAAACATACTTAGAGGTAGAGTGACATGACTTCGTGCTAACCTGAATATAAAAATGAAAAAACGGATAAACAGAAAATGAATAGTGATACTTACAAATGTGTTTGCCAAAGGTAAATCAATAATTGTATACACAATATTTCTCATATTCCATTTCATTAGAAATTTGCGTTAAATAGCTGATGTTAATATCAATCTCTACCCCAGTAGATAGACTTGGGTGCTGATGACGTGCGTTGCTGCACAGAAAAATATCGGTATTTCCCCCAGCTTATAGTCTAATTTAATTTTTCTTCTCTTCTTTAGAAACTCACATTAATTAATAAAAAATATTTCATTCAATAAGAATTGAAATTACTGAACTTAAGCCCGACTAAGAAATTATTTCTGATTGAAAATTAGAAATATCAAAAATTCCGTGACCAAACAATTGTTTGAACATTAAGGGCCAGTCCCACGATGTCACCAACGTTCGACTCGTCGCACAGTTACATTGCAAACAACTACAAAATTTTAAAATTTGTTTTTGTTTTGAATGTAAGTGTGCGACGAGTCGAAAGTTGGTGACATCTTGGGACAGGCTCTAGTTTCTGATTCAGTTGACTGAAAAAAGTCTCCACTTATATTTATAACATCCCTAAGATAGGCAATAAATTTAAAAACTTCCGTGTACTTTTTGTTTTGAAAGTCCGTACTAGCAAATAAAAATTGCTATATGATATTTACCAACTTGAATTTCCGTATTTTTTTTTAAATTATCATAGGCACGTGACAAATATATGTTCACGTGGCAATCACAGTTCATATACTGGAAGGTAAGAAAGCAAAAACAATGTAACATAATATCCACTACAATAACACGTACATGTACTTGGGTACCGATGTTACGTCGAATAGGTAACTTTTTTTCTTGTTTAATTAGAGTGCAGACTTACAAGTGAATGTTTTGTGCAGCCCTTTAGTTAACAGTTCAAGCCATAATAACACTAATGAGAACAATGACTAATTATTATAATTTATGATGGTCTTTAATGGCCTTTTTGTAAAAAAAATTTTCTTCTAAATAATTGATTTTACAAAATTAAGTGTTCAAATTTTCGTGTAGATTTATGCGAGTTTTGATGGAATATTTTTTTTTATATTTTGTAACATTGGTGTCAATTCTCTGTTGTCTTTTTCTGTAGCTGTCTGAATGTGGGTTTGTTTTTTGTTTTTTTTTTTTTTGTTTAACAAGGACCCCTCTCCCTGTATTCATAAGATTTTTATCACATCATCAGATGAGTGTAAAGCTTAAAACTTTATGCAAATGCTGATTCTTTTATATAAAATTATTAATTGTTTGTTCCTTTGTTGAACTCGGTAATAATGGTTTTATAAACAAAGCAGCACAAAAAATAAATTCTTAAATGCGAGTGTGTGTCTGCGTGCTTAACCACGACAAGTGCCGTAAGTACAAAAGAGTACTCGTATGTGCCGTTAAGTATTGCTTTGCAGCAGTGTGAGAGATGCGGTTTAAGCAAATAATGTTTGCTAATATTAATATGTGTTAGTAAGAAAGTATTGGTATTAAGTAGCATATTTCTAGGGTTATTTGTTTTCTTCTTTTTATTAATTTCTTTTTTAATGCGTTCTACGCTAAACGTTAAAGTTAATTATAAAACTACATACGTGTTATGCTTCTACTAAATGAGCTTGAGAAAAAAAAATCGTGCATTAACGCACATGTCTATGTCAACAAGTATGTATGGCAATGTTAAACGAAACAGTTTACTTATTCATTAAATTTATTTAGTAAACGTAAATAAGTGAAATAGCATAAATACAATTTTGCATATCCATTAAATTATATATGTTGTTATTAGTTTAGTTAGTCCACATATACGAGTATGTACATATGCTGCGTTTCCTAGTTGTTAATGCCTACTTATCAGTCAGAAAAAATAAATAAAAAAATATTAAAAAAAATTGGAACCTTATACCACCAAAAAAAAACAGCAAAAATTCCCAAATTCCCAAATATTTACATGTATTCAAGATTGTACAGCAAACATATATAAAAAGAAACAATTGCAATGCTTTTGTAAATTAGTGTTGTTAACTTTTTTACACCCAAAAGAAAAACTTTCAACAAATTGTAAAATGTAAATCCAAATAATTCTCGTATTCCATTTGCAATAAAATATGAGCGCAATCATGAATACAATTCCGCGAGAAATTTTTCCCGGGGAACAATTTTAAACAATAGCAAGTAATAGGGAAAACAAAAAATTCTGATTGGAAAAGAGAGACATTTCTCGCGGAATTTTATTAATGATTAAAAAGCTGAACTTTGCATAAACTAACACCTCACACTGAGGAGCAAGTACGTTAATGCTCAATAATTTAATGCTTCATCTTCTGTCCTCCCCAGGGCTGTCAGATATGGCGACTTATCGCCAAGAAATAAATAAATAAATTTCTTATCGATTTTAGTGGATATTTTTTTTAACAAAATTGAACTTCAAAATTTTTATATTTCAAAAATAAACAAGATATTTAAACAATTTGATTTTGATAATTTTTCTTATATTAATTAAAGTAATTAATGCGTTTTGAATTTGGATAAGAAAAACTTACAAGAAATAATTTTTTTGGCGATTTTATTTTTTCTTTTGGAGATTTTCTGCTAAACTTTTATGCAATTATTTTATAAAAATTAATATTGAAAAATTTATTATATAAAAACAAATTTATTATGAAATATTTATTATCCTATGTTGACTAGTTTTGTGTAACATTTTAACTCTCTAATTCGTCTTCGTGTCGGTATTTTCGGTCCCTACCCTAAAAGGGATCACATAAGTCTCCTCGAAAACTTATACACTTTTTTACTCAGTGTATTTGACAAAGTAGCAACACTGCAGTAATAACTTCTTTAACAATATTATATTTTACTTATTTGTTTGTTACAAAATATATTTTTGTACTTTCATCAAATATTAACTCAACTGTGACTTTTTATGCACATACAAGAGTTTACTTTTCCAAGGAAATATATTTTATTCCGTATTTTTTTTTTTTTTTGCACATAAAACAAATTATATTTAAGGAAATAGAAAAATTAGTTTTAGTAAAACAAAAGAATCTATAATAATAATACATAACTTATTGGTAAAACAAACATGTCAGATGAAGTTTTTGATGAGATGAGGTCCTTTAGAGGACGCAGCTATGACAAGGCATCGAAAACAGAAATTCTTTTTTTTTTAAGTTATTTCATAAATTATGTAAATTTTTATTAACTTGAATCTGTTAGCAAGGTCTAACGATGAAAAATGTTCTTGTAAATTAAAACGCCACTAAATAGTGTTGCATAATTTAAGGCTCATAAGAAAAGAATTTGGTATAATTTTCTTTCAAGAGAATATTTTAAATAATTTTTTTTTGTAAGAATAATACACTTTACTATATTAATTTTTCTAACATAATTCTCGCAAGAAAAATGCATTGCAGAAGCCAATCTAAAAAAAATTTACATAACACTGGCAGTGACCTACGCAAATATTTCAGTATTCTAAAGCAATATTTCAGAATTGGTAAAAAAAAAACAATTTGGAATAAAAAAATTTTCAACAAAGTAGATTTTACAAAAAAAAATATTTTTTTATTTCTATTTCAGCTTTATCAGTTAAAAAAATAGTATTGCCTACTTTAAGGCTTACATGCAAAAAATTTAAACAACCTTAACTAATTATTGCAAAAAATTTATGTAACAGTTTTCAACTTATATTTTTTCGACTTCCTTTTTCAGTTAAAGCTTTGTATGGTCTATAATGTATAAAAAAAAATTACATTTACAAAAAACTGTTGCCTACTTTGCGGCTGTAGAGGAAAAAACTTAAAAACTATACAAAATATTAGACGACAATTTTCATGCTTATTTTTGTTGGCAATTGAAAAGTTTTGCTTTCCAATTAAAACAAACTTTTTACGCAAAACAAAAAAGTATTAACAAAAAAACTGTGGCATACTTTGAGGGGTGAATATGAATTGCAAAACAACGCATTAATTTCCAAACAGCCATTTCTATGCAATTTAGTTTTAACTTATTCTTCACTATTCCATTATTTGCCATCAATATCAGCTTTTAATGAATTTCACAGCTTCTTTTAGCAAGAAATTATAAAATCTTTTAAAGAAAATTTACTGGAAATTCCCCAATCTTTTATAGTCTCTTTTCTGCAGAAGTGTTGTTAAGTTTGGAAAACAGAAAACCCGCCAACAACTTAAATTTCATTGATTTCTTTAAGCTATTAAAATTTTTTAATAAAAACGAACGAAAGCAATGCAATGTATTTTTCATTTATATAAATGGCGGGCTTTATAATATTTCTCCCAAAGAAAACAAAAGAATTAAAAAGTGAAGTCTTTATGACTTTAATAAATTTTTTATTCACTCGTAACTACTGTTGTTAAAATAAGCTGGAGCATATGCAAAAAAAAAACATTAATTTTTTAACTTTTCATTTAACAGGAAACAGGAAACAACAATAAAAACCACGAGCAATTGACATGTATTTTTAAATACATTTTTTAAAGAGCTTAAATAAATTTAAAGTGAAGCAATAAATTTATTTACAACTTTTTGTAAAATTATTTTAGTTTTGAATTTCGTTTTTTAAAATGAAGTGATTTTTTTTTAAATATTTAAATATAAAAGATGCAATAAATAATAAAATAAATAAAATAATAATAGATAATTCTATACTAATTGTTGTTAGTACAGTAACTTAAATATCAAACTAAACTAAATAAAATTTGGTGCATACTTTTCGGGGCAAAAAAAATTGTATTTGCTTATAGCGGCAGTTCAAGATGTGTAGTTTTTTTTTTGTGAAGACCTTCAAAAACTCAAGAAGCGAAATCAAAACATTACAATCTAAATCAGTAGGAATTTTTCCACTTTCCTAAAATATTTGTGAAGCAAAAGCATTTTTCAATGTCACACATTCAATAAATGGAAATAGAAATGTATTAATTTTTAATGAGTAGTCACAGCAAAAACTAACTTAAAAACGGCTGGCTGTTCCGTTCAACTATGTGTTGTCAGAATATTTACAACTAACTTTGATGTTATTTGTTCATTAATAATTATCACATGTAATTTGGCTTAAAAAGGCGATACGAACATTAGCCTGTTCAATTCATTAAATATAGAAACAAATGCAGTTCGAATAATAATAATTAAACTAACTTAAATTAATTAAATTAAGATTTGAAAACGATCAATATCTGTAACATCATTAGTTTTAAAATCTTGTATGAGCAATGTTTTTATTTAACCAGTTTTTTGAACACTTTTTTGAACTAATTCTATTTTAATTTTATAATTTTATTATAAGATAGTGAAATATATAAATAGCATTATCTTGTTATACATACATATTAATTAACCAATTAAGTGTAATGCTTTAAAACCCCATTAAATTAAATTATTCTAGTAACACGCTTCATATACCAAAAACACAAATTAAAAAAGAAACTAAGAAAAATTAGATATTTTAGTTAACACGCAATCTTATTGGCAATGAAAACATTAAATTTTTACTAAATTTCTGTTGCTGAACTCTTGCGTTAGTTTTGAATAAAAGGAAAACATTAAACAGCTGATCGAGAATTTCCGTCCCCGGGTGTTTAAAAAACGAGAATTTTTCCCGGGAACAAATGCCAGGGAAGAAAAAAACAAAAAACTCTTCGGGAAAATTCAAAATTGAGCTGCATAATACATTGTAAGTAAAGTTTGATTTTATAGTGTTACAGCAAGAGTAAAATATTTTAATTAAAAGTCTCATTATAGCACTTGGAAGTTTTACAATGAAACTTTAAAATTTTCGTATCAGCACTTAAGCCTTATACTAAAGCAAACGATTTCATAAGTTACTCTTATACTCAAGCCTTTAAGTCTTATAAAAAGACAAAGTCTAAGCCTTCAAACTTTTATACAACCACCTAAAGGTATTATAATAGTTATTAAAACTCTTATACCAAGACTAAAAAGTTTAGTACAGAAGTCTTATATTAAGATCTAAAAGTTTTGTACAAAGACATAAAAATATATTACTCAGAGCTTAAAAATCTTTATCTATCTCACACTTGAAATTCTTATACCTGCACTTAAACGTCTTATACTGATTGTTATACTAATAATTTTGTGCTATAAGAACACATAAAACGCCCTAAGCAAAAAGGTCTTGTAATAAATCTAACAAAGTCTCATACCAAGACTTAGACTTTATAGCGAAACTAAAAAGTGTAGCAGCGGTATTCTGAATAATATTTCCCTGTGGCTTTTCCCCCTATTTTGTGTTTCTCAGAATTTTATTCGTAGACAAAATTTATTTCTTGGAATTAATTTTCCGGAGAATATTTAGAATTGCAAGATATATTACCATGTTTAAGAGTTACATTAACATCCAAGTACCATTTTTAGGATTAAGAGATGTTATGATTTCTTTCTACTCTTGTTCTGATACTGAAAAAATTTATACAAAAATCTTATACTAAGACTAAAAAGTCTAATACTAACAGTAAAAAGTCTTATATATGTAAGTCTTACACTAAAACTTGCAAGTCTCAAACTAGGACTTACAAGTCTTCTACAAGCCTTATACTATGACAAGCACTCTTATATTAACAAGTCTCAAAAGTTGTATACTAAGACTTACAAAAAGATTTAAAAGTCTTATACTAAGACTTAAAAGTTTTATACTAATATTTAAAAGTCTTATACTTGGACTTAAAAGTCTTATACTTAGACTTAAAAGTATTATACTTAGACTTAAAAGTCTTATACTAAGACTTAAAATTCTTATACTGAGACTTAAGTCTTATACTAAGACTTAAAAGTTTTATACTAAGACTTAAAAGTCTTATACTAAGACTTAAGTCGTATACTTATACTTAGAAGTCATACACTAAGACTTAAAAGTCTTATAGTTAGACTTAAGACTTATACTAACACCTAAATGCCTTATACCAAGACTAACAATCCTTTCGCAACAGTGTGACCACTTCTGAGGATTTTTTGCCAATGTTCAGGCGCAATTCCACCAAGCTTTTCACCATTTTGTAACTATGGACGAAATATGAATCTATCGCAAAACACCAGAGATCAAAGAGCAATCAAAATGTTGAATTTCTTGGTGAACGTATACCCAAGAAGGCCAACAAGGTTATGACTAGGATTACGGGGAGCTTTAAGGTAGATTTGATATTTATTTAAAGTAAAAAACAACCTCGTCAAGCGATGCAAAATGTGTTGTTTCATTAGCTGAATGCACGAGTGCATGCTTGTGTCTCTAGGGTAAAATACCATGAATTTGAAGACGAACTGTTACCCCATACAACATACTCTCCAGCTTCAGCCTCTTCTGACTATGTCATATTTCCAAATTTAAAAAAAATGGCTGGTAAGATGTTCGGGACAAACTTGGAGGTCATCATTGAAACAAACTTCTATTTCGAGGGTCTAAAGAAATCCCATTATTTGTAAGGAATGAAAAGATAAACTAGAAAGGCGCTGCACTAAATGTAACGCACTTAAAAATTTTCCATTTTATGCACAAAGTCACGGAATTGCCAAACTGCCCTCGTATTGAAATTAAAAATGGCTAAACGTTTTGAATTATACTTAATTTCATGATTAATTAAAAAAAAGAAAGGATATAATTTTCTATAAATTTATTTCTACTATTATTTTCTTAATAACTTAATTATTTCCTTTCAATTAATCGCTGACATTTTTCTAAGCATATTTGGCAAAGTTTTCATAAAATTTTCTGCTTTAAAGCCAAACAAACGCAGACATACTCAACAGAACGTATCACGTGTTGTTTATACAACAACAAAATTGATTACCAACAAGAACTAATATATGAATTTATCAAATAAAATATAAGAAACATAATACAGTATATACATTATAATTTACATATTTATTTCAAACAAAAATAGTTTCTATATGAATAAAAATACCCCACATTAAGTTGCAACATTCATTCATACACTTAACAAGTTACCAAGAAATATATCTAAAGAAATATTTTATCGTATTAAATCAATAAATGTATCATTGGGAAAAAAATGTTGTCTGTATGGGAAATATTTATAATTAAAGAGATACATTTGATACTAAAAGTAATTCTTATAAAGCCATCAATATATCAGTCAATGTCATTTAGATTAATTCTAAAAATCTAAATTAAAGTTCACAAATTTTTTATGATAGAGAGTTTATCCAAGGAAACAGCAAAAGGAAGGCTAAAGAACACCAATAAATTTGGACTAGCCATGAATTGTTTCAACGTAAGTCGTAAGTCATTTAAATGCTAAAAAGGCATAATTAATTTAAAAAAATAGCGATTATACTCGTAGTACACCAATTTATAAATTTTTTTAAATTAAAAAAAAACATATTTCATTTAAAAAAAAATCCTTATATGTTTCAGCTGCAAGCCGGAAGTCTAAAATATACTTATGTAGCTCATATGTTTCAAAATTAGATATGAGATTGTAAGTCCAAACAAACAAAAAATATTTTAAAAAGTTACTCAGAAAAAAGTTTTGTGTCAGCAATTCAAAGTGCTATAATTAGAATAAGAAGCTCTTATACTCAAAATCAAAGTTTTCTTTTCGGTTTTATAAGTTTATAATGTCAATTAAAAATATTTTTCTACGTAATCAAGCTTGAATATAATTGGGCTAAACTCTTATACTTAAACTGAAAAGTTACCTATCCGGGTTTAGAAAATAATAATGTCAGTTTAAAATATTTGTACATGTTATAAATCTTGATATCTGGCACAAGGATCTCTAATTCCAACACTTCTAAGTAAACTCTTATATTTAAAATAAAAAGATTCCTATTCGGTTTTCAAAGTTTATAATGACATTTAAGAAGGGTTTTCAACTCTTATAATTAAGTTAAACTCTTATACTCAGTTTTAAAAGATTTTGATATGAATTCAAGCTTAAAATACTACATATGTATGTTTATTTTCAACTCTTATAATTAGGCCCAACTCTTATACACAAAATTAAAAGTTTCCTATCGGTTTTTCAAGTATATAGTGCTAGTTAAAAAGATTTTTAGACATTATCAAGCTTGAAATTTTACATTTGTAGTATAAATAATTTCAACTCCCTATAGTTAGGTTATACTCTTATACTCAAATAAAAAGTTTCCTAATCGTTGTCATCAGGTTATAACTTCAGTTAAAAAGATTTTTATACATAATCAAGATTGAAATGTAACATATATGTCTAATTTCAAACTCTTATAATCAGGCTAAACTCTTATATTCAAAATAAAAAGTTTCCTATTCGGTTTTAAAAATTTACAATATCAGTTAAAGATTCCTATAAGCAACCAGGCTTGAAATATTACATATGCATATTTTATACAAACTCTTATAATTCGACTAAAGTCTTATACTCAAAATAAAAAGTTTGCTTTCCGATTTTAAAAGTGTATAGTGTTAGTTCAAAAGATTTTTATATGTTATCAAGCTTGAAATTTCAAGTCTTATAAACTCTTATACTCAGTTTTGTACGTTTGTAATGTCAGTTAAAATGATTTTTAAGCATTATCAAGCTTGAAATATTACATTTGTTTATTTATTTCTAACACTTATATTAAGACTAAGCTCTTATACCCAAAATAAAAAGCTTCCTATTCGGTTTTAAAAGTTTATGTTAGATAAAAAGATTTTTGTACGTTATCACGTTTGAAATATCACAAATACATATATATATGTATGCTTATATCTATAAAGCATTGAACTTAGACTTGAAACTCTTATACTGACCCACAATGACACAGTCATAATATTATGGCAAATAAACAAGCCGATAATAAACCGATTATAAGAAATTATTACGCAATTATAGCAGAGGAGTTTTCAAGAGGAGTATGTCAAGAGAGCCATAGAGACTTGAAGTCTTATACGCTGTAGTAAATATCTTATAGTGAAATTTAAATCCTATGATATAAACTTAAAAACTAAAATCTCTTCTATTAAGATGAATTAATCTTATATTTTATC
Source organism: Nowickia ferox (assembly GCA_936439885.1). Lineage (NCBI taxonomy): Eukaryota > Metazoa > Arthropoda > Insecta > Diptera > Tachinidae > Nowickia > Nowickia ferox. The sequence continues at coordinate 5,845,905 of OW387025.1, read as the reverse complement.
TTTACTACAAAGACATATAGTCTTAGAAATCTAAGGTTTAAAGTAAATAATATATTTATTTGTTCACAAAGTCTTTGATGAAAAGTGAAAAGACTTATAATAAGTCCCATATATATGGTTTTGACTAGAAATTCCGAAGGCGTGACACATTTTATATCTTAATTTGACTCTTATACTTGAGTAAGGAACTCTTATACTGGCATAAAAAATCATTTGAAATCCAGGCAACAAATTACGGCATTCGATATCGATCGAAATTTCCATACAAACAAATATATGAATACGATAGTTTAATTTCTAAAGTTTCTGTTTAATTATTCTTTTTTAATTGTACCTTTTACACAAATCTAGCACAAAAAGCTTTTGCTTCTGCTGGTTGTTTTGTTTTTAATTAAACAAGAATGCGTTTTACCACATTTCTTATTAATATTGTATGTGCTCATTGCATTGAGGATTATAATCAATAGCAATAGTGGGATAAAAACATCAGCACATGTACAGAAAATAAGGCTAAAGCCAACAAAATAAACCCATAGAAAGACAAAATGTAATTAAGCAAGACAAAAGCGTTAATAAATATGTAAATATTTAATTTTATAATTATGAGCAGTAGCAATTATTCATGAAATATCGAAGAGAATTAAGGCATTGTATGAGATCAATAAATAAACTTTTAATTGCTTAAAAGTTAATTGGACAAACTTCAATTACAAAAGCGGCAATTTATTTCTTTTACCTTAATTAGCAGCTTAAAATGAGGACGCACTTCAAGGTATTAAAATAAATATGATGCCTGAAATTATGCTACAACTATAATATTCTTTTTGAAAACACAACAAAGTGAGCAAAAAAACGTAAGTTCTTATAAATTATGGGATATTAAATTGTTTTCCGTTTTTGAATAAAAAACACATGTAAGACAATTTTTGAAAATGCACATACGAGTATACATGTACATATCGATGGCTAAATATAAAAAAGGCGTAAATCGATTTTAATAATTTCTCGTAGCCATTATATGTTGGATCCTCCTTGAAGATCTTGTTAAGTAACACTTACAAATTATTAATTATTATTTGTACCAAAAACTTTTTTATGAAAATCTGTTTTATAAATTTATTTATAATTTTTATAAACAAGAGTCTAAAAATGTATGGCCACTTAAAAAAATATTCTCGCAGGTAAATACTTTAGTTTAATACCGGTTTTTCCTTCTTCTGTAAAATATCAAAAATTCGAGTTACGCCTTTCTTATGTTAAGCCATCGATGTATACAAAAAAAATAATTTTTGCGTATTTTTAGAAGTATGCGCTTAACGCTTTATAATCATAATGATTAGTGCAATAATTAGATTGCAGTAACAGATTAGTTTACTTTAGATTCCAGTTTTTTTATGATTACACAACGATTTTGAATTTGTTTGAAAAAAGGGCCAGCGCCACGCCCATGAAATGATAACATTGCATAAGGCAATATAATTTTTGATTAATAATTTATTACGATTACAAGTAGTCTAAAAGTAATTAGAATTACTTGGAATCACTAAAGAATAATTAAAAATAATCGAAAGTAATTAAATAAGTAATTTGACTAATTTTTGCTTATTTCCAAAATCAATTGAATACTTTTATGATTATACTACAATTTTGCATTAGTTAAAAAAAAACGGGGACAGAGCCTTGCCTTTGAAATTATATTGGACATGATATTTCTCTAATTTCTGGCAAAACAAAAAATATTGATCAATAATTGAATAAGGAAGTATAAAAGTAATTAGAATTACTTGGAATTACTACAGAATAACTAAAAAGAATTAAAAGTATTCAAAAAAGTAATTCAACTACTTTTATATTATTTTCAAAGTCAATTGCATACTTTTAGGAGCGTACAATAAGCACTTAATAATGGTAATGATTAGGGCAATGATTTTACTATTTTTTTAAGTAAAAGCTGAAGTAATTTTGTAATTAGATTACATAAGATTTCAGTTTTTCATGATTGCAAGACATTACAATTTGGATAGTATGGGCAAGTTTTTGGGCTTGTCCCACGATATCGACAACGTTCGACTTGCCGCACACTTACGGCCTGTCTCACGATGTTACTAGAAATCGTTCGATCGAATAATTATATTGAAAACAACAACAAATTTTCTAATGTTATTGTTGTTTGCAATACTAGTTGTCGATCGAACGATTTCTGGTGACATCGTGGGACAGGCCGTTACATTCAAAACAAAAACAAATCTTAAAATTTTGTTGTTTTTTCAAATGTAAGTGTGCGACTAGTCGAACGTTGTCGATATCATGGGACAGGTGCTTTGCCTCGTTTGAATAACACCAATTGCCTCCAAACTTCGCCTACTTATGGAAATAAAGTTTCAGACTAAACGAGAATTGTATGCTTGCGGTACATGCGTTCGTTGGGTTTGCTCGTTCTTAGTTAGCTTTCTACGGTATGTGATGAGTATTTGTGTTATTATTATTATTCTTCTCCCCTTTTATTTAGTTATAATATACGTTACAATTTACTTTATTTTATTAAGAAAAAAGCAAATAAAAGTTATGCTGGTAAGAATAAAAAACTAAAATCAAATATTAGTTGAATCTTGTGTGGACAACAAAAAAGTCTGTCCTTGCATGCGATAAACATATGTATATAATATTGAATATATGTATGCGAACACAATATACTTGAAATATAATCAAAAGGAATCAGAAGTAATCTTTAGTTGAATTATTTTATATTTTTTTTTATTACTTTTGATTATTTTTGCTTCTGCCCAAGTACTTCCGCAATCACAGAAGAAAAAAATTACGAGCATGTTCTGTATTCCACATGAAATTAAATCTTTCGGAATTTTCCATAGCATTACATTGTTGTTATAAATTTCTATTCTATGGCAATTCCGCACGTTTTAATTTGACGTGGAATACAGAACACACCCGTTAATCTCTAAAATGAGATGTTTTTTTAATAAATATAAAAAAAGCTTAACTGACACATTTTTTGGACTTCGTTTTTTTACGAAAATCAATTTCTTACGATCTCAAATAATCAATTTTGATCAAAAAATATCATGTCGCTTGAGCATTTTTGGCGGTTATGGCACGAGACTTAATTTATTTTTCTTAAGAAGCGTTTTCGAGACATTTGCGAAAAGCATGTTTTTTTTGCAGTTTTGTACCGTTGAAAAGGTATGTTTTTTTTTCTTTTATTATCCCATATTTATAATGTGTTGATCGGATAAAAATTCACTGAAGTTCTTAGTTTTTTTTTACTATTTTAAGCAAAAAAAATATAAAATTTATAATCAAGAAAATTTTCATGGTTTATTATATAGAAGAAAAAAAACCCAATTTAGAATATAATAGCATTATAATAAGCACTTAATATAATTTACTGTATCTTTTATTCCAAATTTTTAAATTTGAACTAACAATAATTTTAAGTAGGGATGCAACCGATACCGATACCGATATATCGGCGATACTGCTGGTTTTCCGATATATCGATATCGGCGATATTTTATTGTCGATACGCCGATACTTCTTATATTTTTCTTTAGAGTTTTTTGAACAACTGAAACTGAAATGTATTGACAATTTTGATGATTTTAGAAAATAAACAGTATGACATTCAGTTTGAATTAACTCATTGACTCATTCAGTTTGAATTGACTCATTCAATCTTACATTGTTATTTTGTGAAAAACAATTATTAAGTTTTTGTTAACATGAATTGAAATTCTATTCTTTTTTTTAAGTCTTATTAATATCAATTTTAAATCTTGAGCCAATCTAAACTGAATGCCAACGTTTATTTTGTAAAATCATAAATATTGCAGACGTTTTGTAGTTTGAAAATTTGAATTTTAGAAACTGAAATGTTCTGAAAATTTTGATGATTTGAATGGCTCATTAATAAACACTGTTATTTTGTATAATAGAAGAATTATTCTACTTGAGTTTTGTTAATTTTTACTTGAGCTCAATTTAAATATGCGTATCGGTATCGGAATCGGTATCGGCGATATTTATTTTTGAGTATCGGTATCGGTATCGGATCGGCGAAATGGCGTATCGTTACATCCCTAATTTTAAGTACCCGTTTAACTAAAAAAATATATTTTCTTATATTAATTTTTTTACCATTTCTAACGCCTAAATGTATGCAACACAATTTAAAAAATACCCTTTAAATGCTACTGCTACACATTATTTGCATTGCTTTAAAAAAATCCTTAAGCTCAAGGTCAGTTTAAGCCTTAAAACATATTCATTTTGCAGCTATAAGCATCAGAAACTAGTTGGCGGTTTTATTATGCAGCCAAATTAAGGAAGAAGAATATAAATGAATTTACAGTTAGCTCTTGATAATTTGAAACTAGTTTATTTGAATCTCTCAAAAATTTTAAATGTTTTCTATGTAATTTGGTCTCTAAGGTAATTTTAAATTATTTTAATGACATCTTCACACGTTATAGTTTCGATTTAAAATCTTTTGAAGTCGAACACTCAAAAGAAAATTACTCACTTTTTTCATTACAAACATCTATGTATGTGGTATGTGTATACCACATAAGAAGGTTCTAAATAAACAATAGAAATCTTGTTTATTTTAAATATCGATTATTTGAAATTTTACTCTGGTTCCTTGAATTTAAAATGATCGAGAGTCTACTGTATGTATATATGTATGTATTTAGGTACATATAAATGTTTTTTCCACCACCAAAAAGATCTTAAACGAAATAATTTTTGAGCTTCATATTTTTACGAAAATCGATTATTTACGATCGTAGATTGATTATCGATTTTCGTCAAAAAACCAAGTTAAGAAAATATGCCAATTAAGATTTTTTGCGGTTATGGCTCAATATATGCAACGAGTACTTAAAAATAATATAAAAAAAACATTAAAGAGTAGATTTTGTAAATTCAAACAATATTTTTGTTTTTAAATTTGTTTTGAAAATATATTTTTTGAAACGCATTTTCGTTATTTTTTCATAAAAATTTTAAACGTTTAGGAACGATTTTTTAACAAATCCTGCCTATAAATTTAAACATACACTTTATCTAGCTATATTTTTGTAATTCCCTTTAAATTTCCTTTATTTGGATATCCTACTCGATAAGTAATATTATTTTTTTTTTATTAACGTGTTACAATTTCGCGTAAAAATCCGCCATTTAGTTTTATGAAAGAACACTTGGATTTTTAAGACGAATATAACGATTCAGACGTTTGAAAGATAAGAGTAATAAAATAATTTACAAACATACAAACAAGATACGAATGAAATACATAAGCCAATAAGGTAAAAATTCTTTCAATATTAAAAAAAATTTAAAAATTTTTTTTAAGAATTTTGTATGTACTTAAAAATATGCGGCTTAATTTATTTTAAACTCAGTCGACTCAAGCTGTTTTCCTTTCTAGAAAAAGTGCAACAATTTTTAAGTTTTTATGAAGAAAAATGCAGTTTAGCGTTCGTTTAAAGCAAAAATTTACGTACGTCAGAGATGGCACAATAATTTATAGTAAATTCTCTATTTGAAAAAATCATTTTATTTATTGGAAAGTGTAATATATGTATCTTTTTTTTTCTAGAAAAGAAAACGCCATAAATTTGCAATCTTTGTGTGTTGATAAATTAGACCAATGCTAGTATAAAAAAATTGCTTCACAATTCATTTAAAACTAAATTAATTTATTAAAAAATCACAGCATGCTTTTAGGGGTTTGACCTGTTTTTTTTATTTTTTATTTATTTTTTTTTATTAAAAGTTATTCCTTGAGTTTTATTTTTATTCCTCAGGAAATAATTTTTATTTTTTAAGTTTAATGTTTTGCTTATTAAACAACAATTACTTTTTAATTTTTATTTTATTTTTTGCTTCAAATAAAAAAACAATTTTTATCTCTAGAAAGAACATTTCCTGCGCTAAATTTAATATTAACCGGTTTAATACCGAACTCGCCAGAGTCCATGCAAAAACTCTTATTTTTTATATTAAATTATTTTTTGTTATTCAGTTTATAAATTACGTTTTTTTATAACAAAAATTTAAATTAAAAAAATTACTTTTTTTATTTAATTAAATAAACAAAATTATATAAAAAAAAATAAACTCAAAAAATTGTTTTTATTTTCTGGGGAATAAATAAAACTCAAAATAATTCTACCAAAAAAAAAGAATTAAATGCAAAGAACATGTTCGAAAAAAAAAATGTATGGGACCAAATTGGAAATAGTTAACGTTCAAAACAAAAATTTTTGAAAATTGTTGGTTAAGAAGAAGTTCTTTTTTAACAATGGAAACTATAGGGGGGAAAAATTTTTACAGTCGGTCTAAAATTAATCGAGTTATAAAGTACAGATAACCTCCTTCTTTTTTTAAGTCGGTTAAAAATAACTTTTATTTTCTGAGGAATATATGTATGTATAAGACTCAGGAAATAACTTTTATTTGTAAACGAGAAATAAAACTCAAGAAATAACAGGAGGATTCATACAATAGTCTTAAGTGTAATATTGTGTCTCATAATGTTTTAAATTATTTAAAAATACTTTATGACTTAAGACTACCATATGAATGAATCCTCGAAATGATTTAAGAGAAATTTTTTAAATAAATCCTTTAGCCGGTTCCTGATTTTAATTTGATTACTTTTAATGTTCTAAAATTATGAAAAGTGATATTGCATCTAGCCCTATTCTGAATTACAATTGCATGGGAAGTTTTTATCCTACTATTACTTGTTTCCCTGCTTTAAAAATTCATTTATAAACTTTCAGATAAAATAAAACAACTGAAAACGAAATCGCTGACATGGAAAATTTAAAATTCTCTATCACTTTGTATTTCTTTTGCAAACTGTTTGTAAGAGAAGAATTTAATTCTCGGAAAAAATTAACTTATTGGTAATTACTTCTCGTGGAATATTTAAAATTGGGCTGATCATTTCACATTTTGGATGGCGATATTTAATTGTATTTTTTCAAGTGTTTAATTTTTTTGAAATCTAAAACGTTTTGAGGATTTTATTTTACAACTTTAAAAAATAAATTTTCTTTTAAAGCATTTATAAAAAACACAGTGGTCCTACTAAAAATTTACTTTTTGTTTATAAAAAAATTTTCATACAAAATTTCTTTTGTAAATTTTGTAAATCAAAACAAAATATTTTTAATTAATTAACTGTCGTTTTTTTATAAAAAATAAATAATAAAATTATTTTTTTCTGAACAAGACCTTAAATGTTTAAATTTATTATAAACATATTTTTATATAACAATATGTATATTTTTCCGTTGGAAAATTTTATTAATTAATAAAAATATTTCATTCTATAAGAATTGAAAATAATGAACTTAATTATTCCCGATATAGTATATATAAGTCAAAATATTTTTTTTTAATTTTTAAGAAATTTTAAACACTCCAAATATTAAAAAAATTTATGCTATAAGATATTATTTACCTGAGTAATAAAAAAAATTAAAGCTGTTAAAAAATTATTTTTATTTAATATTTTTGTTAATTTTTATTAAAATTATTTCATTTAAAAGCACTATTTTTTTATATATTTTAAAGATTTGTTTTTGTTTCTTTTATTAAATAAGAATTTAACGTTTTAATTTATTCAACTACTTCGCTTCCGCATACAAAAGAACCGCAACCGTCAACTTCGATAAAGCGTAATAAACTGAAATGTAACAGCAGGATAAAACAACAAGTAACACTGAACAATACTGATTGCTGCTATAAGTTATGCATTGAAGAAAATAATATAAAAGAAAAATATGCACACGTTGTTGGCCAAGTGCCAAGAAATGGGATGCACAAGATACAAAAATATACAAAAACAAACGTTCTCACTCATACATTTACACTGTTTGCACGCGTAGACTAAAAGACACACATTGGAATAAATGCAACATATAATGGAAATTATATGTGTAAATTGTTTGAAACGAAACCAAATGGTTAGTTTTGCTCTCACTATCTCTCTCTCTCACACACACACACTCGCATGTTTACTGATTTAGTGAACGGAAGTTTTTATTACTTCCGTTGCCGGCAAATGTGCAATAACAACTGACAGTGAAATCAAGAAACATTAGTTAAATACTTATTTATTTAATACAAAGCACAACTCAAAAGTGCTCGAGCCTAAAAACAGTCTTCAATTTTCTCTTTTAGAATATATAAAATATTTTTCAATTATATGAATGCTATGAGATGAAATTAATTCCAGCTCAATTATTGTTTGAAAAGAAGTAGAGTTTTCTGGCCAGGTGGGGACGTCATTGCTTAGATATTCAATTTCCTTTTCAATTTTCTCAAATTTATATAAATAAAATTTCCTTTATGCCCTCGTATAGTGGATGCATTTAATGTTGCAGGATAGAAAATATAAGATATTTAAAATAACATAATCAAGATTACTGAACATGCGTGCGCATAAATATTTCCTTGTTATCCTTTTGTGCTCTTTCTAAGTACAAGCACGTGACTGCAAAAATTTTATAAAAACAAAATTTTCAAACAAAAACAAATAAAATAAGAGAAGAAGAATTTAGAATAATAACAAAATAAATAATGTAAAAGAACTTAAAGTCTGAAGGTTTACTGATAAAATAAGAGCATATAAAACATGTTCAAAGAGGAAATGCTCAAAAAATTCAAGATAAGATTTAACCCATATAAAAAATTAAAAGAAAATTAGCAAAAGCACATTTGCGCCACATATTTGTATGCTGCAAATCAAAAAATAAGAAACCGCTAAAAGTGAACTAAATGCAATTCCTTTCCATTTCAGAACAAAGAGTGTGAAATAGACAGACATTTAAGTCGGTAGCAATCAGGGGGCATTCGATACGACTCGTGGGTGTAGCACCGCCCATTTTTTTAAGTTAAAGATTTTGGCACGACGAAAGACCAATTTTCGCAACGATACGATAAGTAAAAATACATCAAAAAAATATATATAAATAAATCAAATGGAATCAAATGGTAAAGATTCTATTTCTTTAAAACAAAAAACTTTCTTAAATTGATTATGAAGTAACATAAAAAATTATACCGCCGAATTGAAAAACTCTTCCTATTTTGAAGTAACTTATCAAATATTATTAGGCGTATGCCGACCCACTTTTCCAAACGTGGGATTGTGTCGATTACTATATGAAGTGTATGCCGAGTTTCAATAGCAGTACACAAAATTATAGGAGAAATATTACCCACTTTTTTAAAACTGGGGCCAAATGGCAGCAATACCCTCTCAGACAAAAAAATTTTGAGTTTAAATCGGTTAACATATCAGGCCTTAACCGCCAAAAATAAAAAATAAAGGGACAAAATATGTGTCGCTTAAGCATTTTTTAGGAGTTATGGCTCGATATGACACAGTTATGAAGTAACTTACATAAAAAATATAACCGAATTGAGAAAGTTCTTCTTTTTTGAAATCATTTAAAAACAAATATGTGAACACGAACACACACACACACATTTTATATGCCTGTGTGAGCATGTTTTGTTTTTGAATATTACGTTAAATTTTGTTTACTTTCTCTCACACACCCCACTCATACATTATCTTTGTTTATAACGAAGACAATTAATACTAAAGCGCTACATGATAAACATTCTGCATACAAAACCCACACACACAGTCACATGCTTAGAGAACGTTTGCTGTATGAATTGATATGCATGTGTGTAACGGCATAATAATGTAAACAATAATGAAAATTAATGCAGTGTGGTGGGATGGTAGCTAAAGTGACAACAAGCCAGGGATGGCAAACGGTAATTCTCCTTTCTGATATTTAACTTCATTTTTATTAATTGTTATTCTTCATTCTTATTTCTAACATTTTAATTTCGGCAAAATAACAAAGGTCTTAATAAAAAAAATATTTTGTTTTTCTTTATTAATTTTCTTAATCAAATTTGCGCAGAAAATTAGTTTATATAAAACTTTCATAAACCAAAAATATTTTTCTTTTATCTAGGATGAAACTGTCGCAGTCGAAGTCGAAATACGCCAACCACGATAAGGACTAATATATAAAAACTGTAAATTTTCAAAGTAAGTGTATTTTTTTATGCAGTCTAACTACATCATCTAACACTGAAATTTAAAAATTTAAATTAAAGGGTATTCTATTAGTTAATGTAATTTCGACTACTTGCTGTATCTTGGAAACCGTAAAAGGAAAACTTTTGAAATTTTCAAAATCGCTAAAACAAACAAAAAATCCCAAAATTAAAAAATCGCCAAAACTAAAAAAACGCTTAAATGGAAAATATACCCAAAAATAAAATAAATCTCTAAAATTAAAAAAACACACCAAAAGTAAAAAAATCAACAAAGAACTTAAAAAATAGCTATAAACAAAAAAAATCGCCAAAACGAAAAAACATCAAAACTAAAAAATTGCTAGAACTACAAATATGTATTGTAAAATAACAAAAAAAAATCGCCATAAACGAAAAAAATCTTCAAAACAAACAAAAAAAAAACGCTAAAACTAAAAATATGTATTGTAATAAAGCAAAAAAAAAATGCAAAAAAAAGAAAACAACGAAACAAATCGCCAAAACGAGAACAAACACCAAAATTAAAAAATCACTAAAACTGAAAACTTTTTTTGTTAAAGGCTGGTACTCTGTTCGAAGTTGTGACATGTCCAACTTGCGGTTTTTTTTATAAATTTCTCGCTTTTATTGCTTGAAAGTAAGCAACATTGTCAACATTCCTTGTGAAAAAAGTACTGCTCATGTTGCCAGAGTCATTTCGCCTGGAAAAACATGCTGCCAGATAGATTTTACGTGTTTTTCGCAATAAGAACTGAGTACTACTTTTGCAAATTTATTTCGCAAATATTTCATACCAAATACTTTTACATGTAGTTGGACAGCATTTCGCACGAAATTGTGAACAGAGTACCAGGCTTAAAAAAACAAACAAAAAACGCCAAACACCAAAAAAAATTGTCAAAACGAAAAAAAAACGTCAAAACTTAAAAAAATTTTAGTTTTAAAAAAATATTACCAAAAACCGAAAAAATTGCCAAAAACTTAATAAAACGCCAAAACTTAAACAATTTTAATTAAAAAAAAAACACGAAAAACCGAAAAAATCGCAATAAAGAAACAAGCGCAATATGGAGCGCGTTAAAGTCGCACTTTACTGTATTTGTTGCATTTTAAGTGTTTGTCATTTATAATAGAATTTCTAATTCCAATTTCCAACGATATAAATCGTGCAATTTTACAAAAGTAATGATATAGCTTTTATTAATTTTTTTAAATCACCGTTTAATAAAGAAAAATTTCGTTTTTCATTCTTTTACATTTTTGCGAATTTTGGTTTTTAATTTCATGAATTTTGTGATAAGTCCTATTTTAGTGAAAATACTATTTAATTTTTGAATTTAATAATTAAATATAAAATAAAGTTTTTTCAGTGTGCTCACATTTTAATATGAATATTAAAAAAAAGATATTTTTGTGTAAATAAAATAACTTAAGAATATATTTTTTGTTTTAAAAACAACTTATCGCTTTTGTATTTGTAGGAGTATTTAATTAAAAATAAAATAAAAATAAAAAAGAAACATCCCCGCGATTAAAAAAAAAATTTGTCATCCCTGGAACTAATACAATGGTATAAATACGAGAGTTGGTGAATGCAGGTGTTTGTTTTTTTCCGTTTCCTACTGTTTTTGCCAGCTTTTGAGTGCTTTTCATTATTAATACAGCAAAGCCGGCCAATAAGTCAAGTGCTACATTTTAAGTCTTCACATAAACAATATACATACATATCGTCACCTTAAATGCAAACGGACGTAACTACACTTTTATATTTTTTTACAGGAGAAACAAAAAGAGTTACAAAATCAATAATAATAAAGTATTCTTGAAAATTTTCTTCTAAATGTACTTTTAGTGTGGATACTTATATGTATGTTTTTAATCATTTATTTACTTTTTATATATATTTACTGCCATATTCATAAAAAATATTTCAGGTTTATTAATAAGCCCTTATTTGACATATTTCTATGGGAAATTTGTCAAATAAAACTGTAATAAGCCTAAAATATTTTTTATGTATAAGACCGTTAAGCTTTTATGTTAATGACGTTCTTTGCAATAAAAAATAGATGCATTCGTAATTACGTCGGTTTGAATTTATTTAATAAAGTCGTCATTTTTGATCACAGAGGTCTAAATATTTGCGTGACATTTAGTTTAATAAAATGAACCATAATCAATAAAAAAATCGATTTGGAATTTTTGTGTAGTTACGTCCGTTTGCATTTAAGGTGACGAGATGTACAACTATCGCTCATTTATAACTCAAAAAAAATTTGGAGTTAAAGCATCCTTTAAACCGGTTTTCCCACACTAAATTCGCATGTGAGTTTTAAGGCTTAAATTTAAAAATCGTTATCACGTTAGATTTGTATAACCCATGCTAATATATTTTTAATCCCAAATAAATCACAGGGAATTATTTTACATATGGGCATTTCCACAAGAATATCAACTTTTTGTCGCGTGCGACATCAAACAAATATGTTTTTTTTTACTTCTTTATATATTTGTGTAGTCAATCAGCAGCTCTACATTAGTTCAAATTTTAAGAGTAATCGAGTCACATTGTTCCGAAATACAAGCTTAATTGTTTGCTGTCGCACGCGACAAAAAAGTTGACTTTCTCCTGGAAATGCACATATGTCTCTTATTTTCAGAGCAAATGTGTGACAATAAATTTCTCGATCTATAAAAATATGAGTATCTCCTTAAAAATTTGAACTTTTTTCATTTTTTTAATAATAATTTAGGAAATCAAAGCCTGTACATTTTTTTTCGATATAAATAATGTTTATCTTAATGTTTGAAATATTTTTTTAAACTTTTCCATCGATAACAGATCAAATTTATTTATTTTTAATTTAAATTTTTTTTATTTAATTGTATATTGTGGTCACATCTTTTCCCCTTTCTGACATCTTTTATTCGTAGTTTTGTTTAAACTAGTTTTTATTATTACTGTCCCTCTTTTTTTAAATAGTATTCATTCTAATTAAGATAAGGCACTTTATGTAAATTCTATCCTGCGAAACTTGTAAACATTTTTAGTGACTGTATTTGATGCTTAAAATAAATTCATTGTTGAGGCGTTTGTGCAAATATATAATTAGTTTAAAATTAGTTTGTTTATAATTAAATAACGAAAAATAAAATAAAAATTTAATTCAACTAAGCTTGAAAATTGCCAAATGTTTTGGAATGATTTAAAAATTATTAGAAAAATTTGAAATTTATTTGCTGGAGGTCAAGCATTGTCTATATATTTCATTGGTGCTTAGCCAAATCATCAGTAGACTTTAACCACATTTTGAACAGTCACAAACTGTAGACAATGCTTGACCTCCAGCAAATAAATTTCAAATTAAAACAAACTTATGACAATATGTCGAATAATAAATTTCTTAAATTATTAGAAAAAATTTTTCTTCAAAGTTTCAAAAATTGCAGAATTATTTTATTAAGGTTTAAGTAAATTTTAATCGTGAGAGTTTTCTCTATTGAAAATTTTAGGTTAAAAAGTTTTAGCAATATAAAAATTTATATCGCTAACAAGTTATATGTCAAATTTTTTAATGACAATCAGTTTCTTGTCAAAAGCTTTTCACGGGAAAAATTTTTTGACAAAAAATTTTGATTGCTTACATTTCTGTTCTTTTCATTGTCTGTTGAAATTTTTTTAACTAGAACATATTTTAAATCGCAAATTTTTTTGGTTAACCAATTTTTTATTAACATTTCCTAAAAATAACCAATATGAATTGAATCGAAACTCATATTGAAGGTTTCTATCGATAACAAAATTTCTATTGAAAATTTCTACTTTAATTTTTTTTCTTGTAAAATTTTTTAATTAAAAAAATAAAAAATAAATTTTGTATTAAAATTTTTTGTGATTTTCCCAATAAAACTTTTTATCCATAATAAAATTTCTATTGAAAATTTTTATATTTATTATATTTTTCTATTAAAAAATTAAAAAAAAATTTTATTTAAAATTTGTGTTCAAAATTGTTGCCATTTTCCTATTAAAACTTTTTATCGATAAAAATATTTCGGCTAAAGAAAATTTCAACAGAAACGTTGCTATCGATAAAAAGTTTTAATGGGAAAGTTGCATAAATTATCAATAGAAAATTCAGATTATAAAATTTTTAGGGATAAAAATTTTTCTATTAAAATTTTTCTTTGAAAAATTTTTACCAAAATAAATTTTCAATTTTATTAAAAAAATTTGGTAATTTTCATATTAAAACTTTTTAAAGATAACAAAATTTCTGTTGAAATTTTCGCTATTAACAATTTTTTTGATAACAATTTTTTTTATTAAATTTTTTTTTTTGAAAATATTTAGACGAAAATATATTATGTACTGCAACTTTTTGTTGAAAATTGTTGTAATTTTTACTGCCAATAAAAGATTTTGGATTGTGGAAAATTTTTATCGACAGCAAAATTTCTTTAGAAAAACGTTATACATTTAAATTTTCTTTGGGAAATATTTTTGTAAAAAATCATTGACTAAATTTTTTATAAAATTTGTCATAGTTGGCAAATCAAAGTAGATAATTTATCATCCCACAATTAGTAGCGGGTGGCATTTGAAAAAGCGAATATTTTTTTTTACAACAACAAACCTTTTTCATTAAGTTTTTTGTGGTTTCAGCTTTTTACCCTATATTATTATTATTATCTTTTTTTTCGATAAAATTCGTAAATAACTTCTTCAACTTGTTATATTTTTTCATTTATTTTTAACTACACAAACTTTCAACGAAACGATCTGAACACGACGAGCGTTCCTTGCAAACTAAAGAACAAATAGAACTCGTCTAGTCTAATAAAAAGTGATGAGACTCGTAAGTCGTTTTCCTCAGGTTTTTTATGGCTTCTACTTTTAAAATAAAATTTAGCCAGTGCAAATAAATGATTCCTCAGGAAAAAAAATAAATAAATTCCAATAAATAATGATAAATATGTGTAATAAAAAGAATTATAGAAAAAAGATAAATATCAAATTTCGCATATGATGAATTAGATAAAACTAAAATAAAATAATTCGTAACAAGCGAGCGCGCGGCCATAGAAAAAATAAAGACAAATGGATTTAAGCTGTAATTGTTAATGAAGATATTTAAAATACATTTAAATAAATGTTTAGTTTAGTATTTATTTTAATTGAAGCTAAACAAGGTGTAGTATACTCGTACATATGCATGTATGTAAATTTGTATGATTACAGTGGAGGAGAAAACTAATGCCAGACATTTATGTATATTTATCAATGATTCTATTGTATTTAATTAAGATTGACTTAATTGACTGTTACACAATCATTTCGAAAGAAAACTGACTCATTATTTATGCTGGCAGACAAACGAGATTTTCAAAATCTACTTTTAGCTTTTTGTAACAAAATAATTGCCGCCACTCGGTTTACATGCGCTAAGTATAAAATTTAAATGAAATGAAATTACAAACATTAAAACTAAATAATAAAAAAAAACACATTAAAGCCATTTAACGACACAAATTAGAAATCAATTATTTACATATTTCTAATGTATTTATTTTGTAGAAACTTGCTTGCCTTTTGCGAAACTTTGAACTGCGTTAATTTCAAGGTTTTCATCAATAACCGCATAAGTTCCACAAGCAAGGTTTTCCAGAGAGCATAGACAGTTTTATAAGCTCTCTATTAATAGTTTTAAAAGACTTAGAGAAAAAAATCCTGACATGGTCCTTAAATATGTTTAAAGGCTTTTCAATATACATGATTTTCATAAAGAAAATATTTATTTAAAAACCTAAAAATGTGCTCCAAAATAATAATAATGCCGAATTATTCCTCATACCCTTAATCATATTGCTTAAATATTTCATACAAATATATTTTAATTTTTTATTTTTTGATTTCTTGAAAATTTCATAAAAATTATCTTGCATACTCTTGAGCAAAAAATTTAATTTTCTTTTAACATTAAGTTGTGTTTGTAAATTAAAAATCTTTGGTAACAATAGTTTTTTTTTAGTTACCACTTTATTGAAGTAAATGAGCAATATGTGCTCATATGTGTTAAAAATAAATCGTTGTAATTTAGTTTTTGTTAAATTTTGATTTAAAAAAATTTACATTTGTTTATGGTACTGCCAAAACTTTTATACTAATTTAAAGAGTGTACCAGGCATAGCGATTGGAGGACATTCATCCAAAAGACAAAAACCGACTTATACTGCTGCCCCCTAAAACCATGGAAATGTTTTCAACATTAAAAATAAATAGGAAAAATTTTTTTTTTATTTTTTGGAAATGTTTTCAACATTAAAAATAAATAGGAAAAAATTTTTTTTTATTTTTTTATAGAGAAAAATTCACATATTTTATGTCCAAGGGGTCTACTGTGTAATTCGAACCGAAAGAAAATGCTTTCGATTTCGATTTTATTAACATGCAAATTCGAAAGTATTTTCTTTCGTTTCGGATTACACACCCCCCACACACTTTTTGTAAAACATTTTAACCCCCACTAGCTCTACTGCGTATGAGACTTTTTTATCCCTTTCGAAAAAGTACCCTTATAGGCAGATTTTGTAAAAAAATTTCGTTTCTAAACGTTTAAAATTTGTATGAAAAATAACGAAAATTAGATTTAAAAAAAAAGTTTTTTTTTCATACAAACTTCAAAACGAAAAAATCGTTAGTATTTACAAAAGTTGGCCTTTAAAGGCGGTTATACACTATCCTACACAATCGTGCGATTTTTGAGAAACTACAACTCTGGTATGATGAAGTGTATGAAAACTTTCAAAGACAATAAAAATGCATCTGATCAGGGTTGCATTTTTTCGTAAGTCGTGCGATTGTGTAGGCCTTAAATGGGGATATAATGGGTTAAAATAAACCACAAAAAAAAATTAGCCTAAATTTGAGCGACAAGTATGCGTTTGTGAAGAAGGAAAAAAGTAATAAAAAAATCTAGATTTTTTTTAAACATTTAACAGCATTTTTCATCATTCGTTAAGACCGGTTTTGTTATACAAAATTCTTTTGTTACATCAACCTTAAGTTTGGTGTGGGTTAACTTTTTTCCTTTCCGCTTTATTAAAGATTTTTGTTCGCAAGATTTTCAATTTAAGACACTATCACGTACGTAGGCCAATGCATTGCTGGAGTTCTTACGTTTGCACGCAGGCAGCTTGACTAAAAAAAAAATTAATTAGTATTTAAATTAATGTAGAGAAACATGACATCCACACCACTTGGGCAAGGATATTACCTCGCTGTGTGATTAAATGACATCATCATCATCATCATGACCATTTCTAAATCAAACTGTGTAAAATACCAGAGATAAGATAAAATCAATAGACATTTGACGTGAAAGAGAAACCAATTTACTATGCAAAGTTAAAATAAAATATATTCTACTTATTCCTAAATCTCAATTAAGTCTAAATAATAAATTAATTCTAGGCAAACCCATTTAAAAAACTGTGTAGGCAGACTGACTGTTTTATGGAATTTGTTTTTAATATGAAACAGTTTCATATTCGAATGACATTATTTTTTTTTTTAAGATATCAATCAAGCAATTAAAGATTTACAACAAACTCAACTTGGTTTATTATCACAAAGAAAAATAAATAAATAAATAAATTAAATTAAATTAAATTCTGAGACGACCTTGATGTTAAATTCCAAAATAACTTAAAAAGTTAAACAACCCCCGGGCGATTGTTGCTGTAACACTTTTAGATGATGAAGTCAGACAATTGAAGTTAACCAGATATATTAGATCTACTTCTTCGCGCAATAATAACTAAAATTAAGACAAGTATTAATTAAAACACAAACTAAATAAACTGTACAACACAAAAATTAAATAAATAACAAGGATTCTAACGACTAACAATGGTAGAGGAGAGAACAAAAATTTAAGTGTATAGTCCCTTTTTTAAAGGGATAGAATGGGGCAGCCTTTTGTTATGGTAAACCGTCAGAGAAAACTACGAAACCCTTCCATCCATTTTATGTAAAGCAGGTGCCTGAACATATTTTTGGAATATGGAAATTGGAATTTGGAAACCCTCTAGTTCTTCTCAATACGATTTGTTACCTCTTTCTAAAATGGGGAAAAAGTTTTTTTTTTTTTTGGGGGGGGGGGTCCATAAGCCCTTGACTTTTGTAATGAAACACAGGCTTTTGCTTAAAAAAATCCATACACTTTGTCAAACATTTGGCCAACTTTTTTATTCGTCCAAGAAAAATAAGGTTTGTCGATCGCTTCAAATATGCAGGTATTTGTTTGTGAGATGATTTCATCAAATCTCTTTCCGCTGAGCCCTTTCTTAAGGTTTGGGAACAAGAAATAGTCACTCAGAGGTAGATCCTGAGAATAGGGTGAGGCATAAAGGAGCAATTTGTAAAACTGCACAAGTGTGCACCCGTGCATTGTACTGGTGGAAAAGAATTTTTTTCTTGGCCAAATGCGATTATATTTTTTTCAAATCCTCTTTAAATCGAACTAATATTCGAAATTGATTGTTTTACTCTTTTAAAAGTAGTCAATGTGAATTAAACAGCGTGCATGGCCAAAAAGAAGAAAAAACGGTCGCCATTACTTTAATGGGCTAACAAACCTATATTTAGTGCGAGAACCCTCGGTTTTGACTGCTCTTGGGACTCTTATATGTTGAGCTGGATCCACGTTCCACACACGCTTACAAAACAGCGCAAACACTCGTCCATAATGCGTTTGAACAACGCAAAGTTGTCACACAATTGCATTGTTGCGGAAGGATTTCTTATCACCAAATGATCATTCAAAATTTAAACCATTGAGGCATAAGAGATGTCCCTCTCTCTCTCTTTATTTCTCTTAATCACTCTTAATCTTTTTTACTAATTCATTCGGGTGTAGAGACCTCAACTGGGTGTCCAGTGCTTGTACGGCCACAACCGAAATTCCATAAACCACTTTTTACCGCGGAAATTGATTGCGAAGAGTCCTTATAATATTTGCCAAACTTAGCCTTGGCTTGGGTAACACTTTTTTCACAAAAAATAATGCTTAATGAGCACACAAAGTTGACGTTTTTCCATTTTCTTCTAAAATCACTCGGTAATCTGCTGTCATTGTCTGACAAACATAAACTAAATGAAGCAGCTGGTTGAAATTTTGCAAGAGTCCACTGACAGTTGCCTGTTGGCAAGAGCAGTGTTGTTTTCACTTTCAACTAATAGGTGGGAAACTTAAAAAAGTCACGGACCTATTAAACCTTGAAATACGTCTAAGAGTTAAGTTTGGGTTATTTACCCCGGCATTTTAGGAATATTATTATTTTTAACTCTGTAAATTTTTTCTGTTTGGATATTTTTAGTCCCTTTCCTAAAAGGTGTTTCAAATAATACCCTTAAATGATGATGTAAGGGGTTAAAACGCTCCTTGAATGTGTTCCCCGTTTATAAACAAGCAACGTTGAAAAAAAATTCAAAGCTTATGCGAAGAAAGTTTTAGCATTTTAAAGTAAAATAACGAAAGTTAGTTTATTTAAAATTTAAAGCACTTTTTCTATTGAGCGATGATTTCATATTAAATTTTAAAGGACACAGTAGTAACATTTTTTATTCCACAAACTGATTACCACCTCTAATAAGATTTATGTGTGTCAAGTTGTAGTAGTGTCTTGTACAATTTTGCACTTCCACCTTGAATGACCCTATTTAATCTTTACAAAGAAAAAGAAAAAACACTAAAAGAGAAACAGTAAAAATATCTTGTTAAAATAAAAATATATAACATATTCACTCACATTTCTTTGTAAAACTTTGTCACACAAACGTAATTCAAACGTAACTTTCCAAGAGTCAACACAACGAAAGTAATTTCTAGTGTGTCAGAATGAGTATAGAGAAGTCCTTTGGATGTTTTGCTACACATACACATACACATACGCACCTACATACAAAACTGTGGTATACCCAACAAACAATTTCAAATGCATTTCAAGTTCAGCACAATTTTGAAACTATACGTCATCTGAAATGAGTCTTTGGAAGGAAATGATGAACACGCTTCGATTGAAGTTTCAATGTGACACTATTTGCCACAAATCGGCTACATATTTCTATTTCTTGTACTTTTATGCAGACTAGATCAATTAACACTGAAATTAAAAAAAATCTAAATCAAAGCATTTTCTATCAGTTAATGTAATTTTCATAACTTGATCTATCTTGGAAACCGTAAGAGACAAACTCTTGAAATTTACAAAAGCGCTAAAACTAAAAAAAATCCCAAAATGAAAGCAAGTCCAAACGAAAAATCACTAAAACGAAATAAAGCGCTTAATGGAAATATTATAAAAAATAAAACGCCAAAACCAGAAAACGATCTTCAAAATGAAAAAACCACCAAAACGAAAAAAATCGCTAAAACTAAAAAACAACCGAAACAATCGACAATAACCGAAGAAAAAACGCCAAAACGAAAAATAAACACCTAAACTAAAAAAATCGCCAAGAACAGAAAAAAATCCGTAAAGCTACAAAACAACCGAAAAAATCGCAAAATCGAAATAAAGCAGCAAAACTAAAAAAAATCTCTAAAACTAAAAAACAATCGAAAAAATTGCAAAAAAAAAACACCAAAACTAAAAAATCACAAAAAAACGGAAAAAAGTAGCAAAACTAAAAAAACGCAAGATAAGAAAAAAATCTGCAAAAAGAAGAAAGCTCTAAATCTAAAAACGCCAAAAAGCAAAAAAAAATTTAAAAAGACAAACTGTTGAAATTTTCGAAAACGCAAAAACTAAAAAACAAAAAATTCAAAAATGCCGAGTCGAAAAATCGCCGAGCAAAAAACGAATAAATGAAAAATATCACCAAAAATAAAATAAATGCAAAAGAAAAAATCTAAAATTAATAAGGTCGTCAAAGAATTAAACAAAATCGCCAAAAATCTAAAAGAGTCGCCAAAACGAAAAAAGAACAAAATCGAATAAAATCCCTAAAACTAAAAAACAATAACCGTAAAAATCAGGAAAACGATACAGCACTAAATCTAAAAAAAAATCTACAGAAAAAATTGCTCAAACTAAAATACAAAAGGAAAAAATCTCCAATAACCGAAAAACTCGCCAAAAATATAAAAAATCGCCGAAAAATAGCATCAAAACTAAAAAATCTCCAAAATTAGAAAAAAAAATCGCAAAAAGGAAAAGAGCACCAAACCTAAAAAAATCGCTTAAACTAAAAAACAACCGAAAAAAAACGCCAAAAAGAAAAAAAGCACCAAAACTAAAAAATACTGCCTAAAGTAGAAAAAACTCTTAAAAGAAAAAAATCACCGAAACTAAAAAAATCGCCCAAAATAGAAAAAAATCACTAAAAAGAAAAATAGCACCAAAACAAAAAAATAGTTTAAGATAAAAAGAAATCTAAAAAAGCGGTGAACTAAAAAAATTTCAAAATAAAAAAAAATTAAATGTCTAAATCTGGTAAGATATTCGATTATATAGGCTAAAGGTCCTATAGTATTACATATGTACATATGTATGTAGTGTCCGTACGGAACCCTTCGTGTAGGAGTCAAAGTCGCTATTTACTAAAGCTCGAGAAATATTGTATATTTTATATACGAGTATATACATATTAATAAGATATATGCTAGCCATATTTTCAAATTAAATAAATAGACTTTATGTCAAATAAATGTACTTCGGTACTGGCTTTTGTTTTGAATGTAAGTGTGCGAGAAGTCGAACGTTGTCGACATCGTTCGATCGGCAACTTGTATTGCAAACAACAATAACATTAGAAAATTTGTTGCTGTTTTCGTTGTGACATCGTGGTACAGGCCGTAAGTCTCTAAAACTTAACGAGAGCAAGTATGCGAACATTTCTATGGAAAATGAGTATATACGAGTACAATTTATTAAATTATTCTTCCCTTTACACAAAATCGTTTTCTTATTTGATTGAAATATGATTTGAGAAACTTTGTTGGAAAAATGGAGGTTAAAGTTACATTTCTGAAGCATTTATGCTTGAAATGAACATCAATTTGAATTAAAATTTAAATCTCAAAAGCATTACAACAAACTACGTTTGCTATCAATGCCAAAATTATCATCATATTTGAAACGTTTGACCTTGTGTTTGTTGGACATTAAAAAGGCCTGTAACAGTCTGAAGGAAATTAAATAATTATTTTTTTTTAATAATTATGTTAACTACATATTAGTTTATATTACAAAAAAATATTTTTTTCATTGCACTTTTAAAGCCAAAAAAAAGAGTTACATCACTCTAACTGTGATTATCCCTATTTTATAAGAGTATTAGCCAAAAGTGTATAAAAAAAAACTTGTGCTATATTTAATACATGTATTTGTATAGTAGCATCAAAAGATGACGTTATGAATTGCGATAATGATGTGAATGACGGCTATTGGGACAACAAGTTTGTTGAGAAAGGAATTTGTTAATGTTGAATGTAATATGTTGCAACTTTGTGAAGCAGGACATAACGAGCAAGAGACATGTAGAAAAATATCTAAACTTAGAATAAATTCCCCAGTAACACATGGCACAAATCCTCTTATTTTTATTAAAGCAGCAACACTATAAGGGCTAACAAAAGAACAATAGCATTATAGATTTTGTTTAAATTGATATCCACTTTTTAAATAGTTTCACATATTTAGTAAATGCTCTCCTTGCAAAATGTTAAAGTCTTGGGGTACATAAAAGAAGAAAAAAGGGGGTCTCAACTATTAAAAAATTAAAATTTTGTTAAATATTTTATGAACGCAAAATGGAAAAATTTAAGAATAAAACCAACATTAACAATATTTGGAGTAATAATAATGAAAAAAAACATGTGTTTTTAGGATAAATTTGTTTTAAAAATAAGCAGCAGAGCTAAAAATAATTTAAATTAAGTTAATTAAAAATTATTGATATGTCATACGCAAACACACTTATCAAGCTTCAACTGAATACGCACAACTCTAAACATTATGTTCATACACACTTTCTTAAATAACGCAGCACAAACGAATAAATAAGTTTAATACACTGTACACTTTACTGTAACTAAATTGTATATACTATATAATTTACAATCATACACATAAGTATCAAAAAAAAAAAAAAAAAATTTGTACGCTTGAGTATTTATTCGACTACACATGAGTATATACACGAGTATTTTATTTGCACACACTTAAAGCATCAGAGCTGCCAGAAAACTTGCAAAATTGGTAAGACGATTAAATATTTTCAACACATTGCACGACAGGTATGGTAAGTGTGATTTAATAATTCTCGACTGTGCTAAAAAGGTTTCAAATATTTACGATTTTTGTTTGCAGATTTTATGAAAAAAAAATTTAGGAATAATATCAGTTATTTAAAGGTTATATTTATCCTGCATATTACCTACTACTTATTTGATTAATATTTTCAAACAGCCAAAAAATATTTTCCACTACACAATATTTTCATATACACAAATGCATACGGGGCGTTTGTTGCATAAATACTATGGGTATCAGGCGTTTACTTATTTTGTCCAAATAAATATCCATACTCTGAGTATGCGCATACTCACAACACTCACTCAATACTCACAATATTTACAAGTACACAGAAAAAAGTTATATGAAAAACTTTGTAATATCAATTAAAAAATTAATTTAACTTTCACCAATAAACAATTTAATCAGGGCAGTCATGAATAAAATTCCGCGTGAAATTTTTCCCTGGGAATATAGGGAAAACAAAAAATTCTAATTGGACAAGGGAGAAATTTCACGCGAAATTTTATTCATGATTGCCCTGAATAATTCCATTTAAGTTTTTCCACTAGAATCAGAAGACAGACCCAATTCAAAATTTAATTAAATCAATTAAATTCATCACCATCCAAGTTTTTTGGTTGACTTGGATGGTCCTTGCCCTCCGTTTCAATACTTATGTACATCACAAACCATCCTGCTCACCTTGAACTCGATGAAACAAATTCAGGGTGAGCTACGGGGGTGAGCAATCGATGCGCTTAAGCTGAAATTTTTTTTATTGATCCAGCAAACTAAAACTTGCAGCAAATGATAATGATTCGCTGTAGACTTGGGTTGAACTCATTCAGTCGGTCGTCATGTAATTTAAAGAAAGAGTTGTATACAAGTTGAAATTCTATTGCAATAGAAAACAAGCAGACATTTTCTTATGCAAAATACTTTAAAGTTGTCAAGACATTGATAAAAATTCAGGACGAAGAAGAGGAAGAAACAAACGAACATCTCACATCACTACCCAGACTCGGAGACTTCAGACATAAAATTGTTCGTCAAAAAATAAAGATAAAACTAGGTTCATTCATATTGATTCACTTAAGATTCGTAATTGTTTATTTTAAATACCTCGTTGCACAATGGGACTTTCTGTTTATGTCAAATGAGTTATGCTGCCCTTTTAAGATAAACTAAACTAACCTGCGACTAGTATGATTTATAATAAAAATTACACCTAATCAATAGATATGTAATGGCCTGTTTAACGATGACTAAAGAATATGTTCATTCAACAACTCTTATTGAAAAAAAACAATAAAATACAAACTGAACGTGTTGTGTGGACATCATTGAGCAGGCCGGCCATTAATAACGTTTGTTAGAGAACATTTTTTTTTTAACAATATTTCTTATGAAAATCGTGGTAAGCACAGTTGGTAACAACAGCTGTTGGAATACTAATGGTTATTGGTAGGCCAAAATGTTCATGGAAGTATAAACATATTTGTTATAAAGAAGATACATGATGTATGCGATTATTGTTATTAATTATTATTAATATGCTTACTAGCTTTTGTTGGAGAATTTTTTTTTAATAATGCATATTGTTCCCTTTTGGCAACATAGTCACATCTCAAAAATATTAATTTTAAAATGAGGAATTTTTATTTGTTATTGGTCAAGTAACAGGCATGGTTTATCTGTTTAATAAACTCCGTCTATATGTATTTTGTTTATGTTTAAGAAACTCGTCAGTAGACTTCTACCAAAAATTTCTTAAGGAAAGCTAAAAAAAACGGATGTCTCAGACTTGGGTCAAACTCATTCACTACTTAATTTTAGACACAAACCTATGATCAAACCAATGCAATTTTTGGATTATCGGTTTATGTCAAAAATGAACAAGTGAGTAAGTTTGACCCAAGTCTTGTATGTTTATAGAAAAATTCCCAAATTATTATTGAGAATTATGTAGACAATATTTAATAATTAAAAAAATTCAAAGAAAAAAATTTCATTTCGTAACATCTTTATTCGGTTCTGAATAAGTTTTTAGGGCAAAGTTAATAAAAGGTGAAGCATACAAGTCGTATCTTCTTATTTTGTTCTTGAGAATTTCAAAATGTATATTATCTTGTGTAAAAATGTCATACAACTAGCTTGAATACTCTCACATCCTGAGGGAAGAAAATTTTTTATACACATCTTTGAAAACTTTGAAAGTATTTGCCGCTAAACAAATTTATCACGATGTTACAATAACGGAGTGTTGTATGTTATTTTTATGAATCTCAAAACAAAATTCGAAACAGACGGCATTAACAGATGCTTAATAATCAGCCATTATTAATCATATGTAGATGGTTTGGTTTGGCTGTAATCGGCTTTTAGTAACTCAATCGATAAAATTTAATATTATTTTTCTTTTGTGGCTTAGGATTAACACTATTTAAGCAAATATCAAAGAGAATTCTTTATGGCCATTGATATGTTTGACTTTATAGAGACTAGAAAATGAGACAAATTGGCAGGAATTATTTTAGTTTAAAGGATATTTCATTAAACGCTTATTGTATTTAAATTTTAATAAAACAAAGCGTGTGTTTTAAAGGCCTATTAATTTCATTACATATCGAATATAGTATTATGGTGGCGCATAAATCAAGCTGAATTTGACCGATGGCATGGGTTACGTTGGCCTTGATGACAACTGTTGTTGCTGGATTTCTCACATAAGCCTGCCATTAAAAAACTCCATAAGAAAAAACCTAAGTAAAAATCAAGGCTCAATATGTACATACTTATGTTCATACATACTTATGTACATGCTTTATATTAGCATAAAAGCAGGATTTATTTTTTCTCTATACAATGCAAACAAATCACACTAATGATTTGTTTTTACTTAAATCATTTTACCGTTTTACAATTACTTCTTTATTTTTATGCCGAAGCTCTCTTGATTTGAGAGAAGAAGTTCAAGTAATATGTTGGCTCTCTTCAAGCAAAACATGACTTGATTGACTTGAAATTGTTTGATACCAAGGCGAATTCACATCAGGTGATCCCAATTCACCAGCTGACATAATTTCTCTGCTGTCAATCAATGCAAAACTCTAGGAAATATTCTGACAGCAGGAAATTTTACACTAACATATATACAAGGCGAATACGCAGAGTTGCAAATTAAGACCAACTGGTATCAATTCACCTTGTTTGATACTTTTATTTTTTGATTTGCTTTGCTTTATAATTCAGCAATACTGTGCAGCTGTTAATATAATAATTATTTACTGTGTGTTAAAAAGCAATAATTAAAAAATATTTAAAAAAGAAAATTTTCAGCATATACTCAACAAATTTGAACAGCACTGTGGGCAACAAATTTATATGTATTTGGTTTATTTAACTGAAACTTAAATATTAATGATTTTTTAATTTACTATTATATTTGAACTCATTTGACTTTTTTTATATTAAATTTTATGTGTTTTAATTAAGAAGAGTTTTAGGGCAATATGTAAGGCACATACAATTCTAAAGTTTCATCAGCTATTTCTTCTTAAATTTTTATTGATAATTTGTTATAAAAATAAATTAATCACATTAAAAGGTTATTTGATAGTTTACTTGATTTAAATATTTTATTACTTTATGAGTTTTTTTTTTAAATAAAGTTAAAATATATCATTTTAGCTATCGTAAATGCTGTGTTAACAGACAACTTCAGCTAATTAATAACAAATTATTTATGAGCTTTATGGGCCATATTGTACACAGCATAATCATTTAAAATCCAGATCAAAAGAAACATATGTAAATCCCCCAAATACAAAGACTCCTAAAAGCAGACACGATTTGTGCACACTCTTTACAAATGTTTATATTTTGTTTAATGATTGACCTCAGGCATCTTAAGGTATTCTCTATTTAGAAATAAAAACTTTAATTACTTGAAATCACATGGCTATTTTTTTATTTTATGGAATTAGCTACAAATTTTTAAACAATCGGCTTCGTATGTCTTTGCCTTTCACAAGTTAGTCACGTGTTAAGAAAAAATGTTTGCATTGTGCTGGCGTTTCCTTATTTCTATTACAAGGATTATGAAAGAAAAATGTGAGTATTGAAATCATAGCAAGACACACAGGCATTGAATTGAATAAAAGTGAAGGCTTTTAAGAAATGTTGTTGACATACACGCGTAGTTTCTAAAATCACATGAGGCAGAATTTTTTTCTTTTTTTTTTTCTGTATTGTACCTCAAGTATAGAATGCTTTTTATGTACTTTTTCAAACGTAAAAACTTAAAAAAACAACGTGCTGCATTTTAAACTAATTACTTTAATTTACTTCAGTGCTTAAATTCGATAGTAAATTGTTGTTGCAATTTTTTACTCAAATTAATTCTTGTTTACAAGAATTTTTGTTTCTGCAACAAAGTTTTAAGATTTTGTAAAATTTTTAACTTTCTACTAATTTTTTACTTTTGTACTAAATTTTAAAGCGTGTACTAAAATTCTAATTTTTAGCTAAAATTTAAATATTATAGCAAATTTTTAATTATGTTTGAAATTTTTAACATTGCAACAATTGTTGCAATTCTTTACTAAATTATGTAATTCTGTTCAAAAAATTTTTGTTTTAAAGATTTTGTTAAATTTTTAGTTTTGTACTAAATTTTGATTTGGAGATATTCTTAATTTTTTATAAAATTATTACTTTATAAAAAAAATTTCGTTCTTTCACTTTAGGTGAGATTTAGGATAATTTGGAATTTTTCATCTAAATATTTCTTTTGTTACTGAATTTCTTACATCAACCATAAGTTTTAAAATTTTTTCAAAAATTTTTATTTTGTACTAAAAATTTTTTGGGGGTACCAAATTTTTTATTCAATACCTAAATTACTTAAATCTGCAATGTTTTTTAGTAATCAAACACAAGTTTTAAGCTTAAAAAATTATATTTCCTACTAAAAAAATTTTGGAACTAAATTCTGTCGTTAGTGCTAATGTTTTTATTTAGTACTTAATTTTTTGGTTACTAAATTTTTATTTAGTACTAAATTTTTATTTTGTACTAAATTACTTAAATCCGTAAATCTTTTAGTTTTGTTATAAATTATTTTACGGTATCTTTTAGCCAATAATTTTTAGTTTTACACGAACTTTTTAACTTTGTACTAAACATACGAAACATTAAAAATTAAGAAAAAAAATTTTTTTATTGACTTATTAAATGTTAGCCTTATTTATTATAACGAAAACTAGTTTAAAGAACCTAGTTTACGAGCAATCAAAGCAGTTTTAGAACCTGCTTTTTTTAGTACAGACGCAACAAAAAATTACTAACTGAAATTCCCGTTCATTGAAGCTTAAATTTTATAAACTTTATTTGATTTAAGTTAGATCTTGCATTATGTACTAAATTGAATTTTAGTACAAATGATTATTAATTTTTATCTGTATGGAATACGGGTGATTGAATTTGTTATCATTGCCCGTAAACGAAATTTAGTACCAGCAGTGCTATGAGTTAATTTTGGAACTAAAATTCAAGCCTAACAATAAATTGTCTGTTTAGTACTAAACTTTTAATTTCGCACTTAATTTTTCATTTCATATTTTTTAGTTTGTCTCATATCACATGACATTCGTTCTACTTCTCTTTCATTGTTATCCTTTTTTCAGAGAACCTGTTGCAAGTTAATTATGTAAATTGTTACCAAGCGTGTTGCATGCTCAAATATATCTTGAAAGATTTGATAACAATTCACATTTGCAGTGGAAGATTAATATAAACAAAATTCGATAGAAAATAAAATGTGTCTATTGTAGCATTTGAACAATTGAATGCGAGTATAGTCAGAACCTTTCAAATGCCAGTTGTATAAAAAAATTCTCAATAATAATATATAACTTTTTTTTGTCGTTGCCACCACGCGCTCTTATGTATTTAAAGGCTTTTCATAATCATAATGTACGACGTTATTTATATTATTTGAAAATAATAAATAAATAAATAAAGTTTTTATAACTTTGTAATAAAACACATTTATACTCCATCGAAATTATTAAAAAACAACTGAAAACAACAAACTGAAGCAAGAAATAAAACTTATAAAAATATTTTAAATGAATTTTTAGGTAAATTAAGAAAAAAAATAAAGCATTTGCTAACAAAATTTCTAAGTCAAGAAATTTTAATAAATTATAAACAAAAGCTGAAATAATTTTTAGAATTTTGTTTTTATACAATAAACAACAAAAATAGCTCGTGAAAGAGTTTTAAGAAGACAAATAAACTCGCTTTTAATTTTCTTTTATAATTTACAAATTTCGTACGGAAAATCAAAATTTTTGGTACGACATGAATATTATTTTTGCATTAATTTAAAATGTTTGTACACATGTTTTAACATTATTTTTTCTTGAAGAATTGTTTAAACTTAGAGAATGAGAAAATTTGCAATTTTAACGCAAACAAAAATAACAAATCATGCTTTTATATAATAAAAATTTTAAAAACTATGCAAAAAGCATCATGAATTTTTAAATAAATTAAACAAATAAAATTGTTTTCATATATTTTTGTTCGAATTTTTGAGGCCATTAGCATGATTTTTAATTCACAAATCAAAGCTTAAGATTTAGCAGAATCTCTTACATTTTAGTAAAAATAAAAAGATTTGTTTTAAAGCATTAATATGTAGTTTATGGCATGTAATTTATTTGTTAGCCGGGTAAATTACTATGCTGCAAAAGCGAAGATTTTGAAAATCATTAGTTAGAGGATAATTCCAGCTTAAAATAAAGATGTAAATTCAAGCAGAATTTAAGATTTATCATTATTTAAAACAAAACAAAAATAGTACAAAAGCTTTTAGTGCCCATGTAAAAAATTTAGTACACGATAAAATAACAATTGGAATGATTTTAAAAATTTAGTACAAAATTAAAAAATTTAGTACAATTCAAATTTAGTAGAAAAACTAATTTTGATGAAAACTTTAAATTTACAACATTCTAAGAGTTTCAGTAAAATATGTATATTTTAAAAATTTAGTACAAAAACATTTAAAGCGAAGTAAAAACTTTAAAACAGAATAAACAAAAAAAATTAAATTTGGAATTATATTAAAAATTTAGTACAAAATTCAAAATGTAGTAAAAAAAATTCAAATTTAATACAAACAATTTTAAAATTGAAAATTTAGTATGCATTTGCAAAGAATTTTTAATTTAGTACTAAAATTTAAATTTGCAACATTTTAAGAGCTTAAGTACGACATATTATTAAGTTAAATGGATTAAAAAATAGCGTAGTTAATGAAAATAATTTAAAGTAACTTATTAGTGGATTTTGCAACATGAAACGACAAAATTTTTATTTACAACATGATTTTACATATATACACATTGTACACAACGTTGTACAATACGTTTAAGTTGATGTGGATAATAAAATATTTAAAATATATGAAAAAAATTTGAAATCAAAAAAAAAATTAGTTCAAAGCCATATAAAAAAATTTAGTACATAATTTAGATTTCAAACAAGTTTATATATGTATGCATAAAAAATTAGTACAAATTTTTCAATCTAATTTGAAAATTTAGCGCGATTTAAAATACATATATAAATAAAAAGTTAAGAATTTAAACAAATTTAGTACTTAGACCGAAGTGAAATTTTAGTACAAAATGTTGTGCGTAGTTACAAGAATACAAATGTAAAAATATTTAGCATTCTATAAAATAAATTTAGTACAAAGATTGAATTGAAAATTTAGTACAAAATTGTACGTAGGTACAAGGATATGTACAAAATTTATTTCTTTTACTCCTGCAAGGAGCATAAATTTCAGATTTTGCATAAATTTTTAGCACTTACATTTGTGATAAAAAAATTTATAATCAATTTCCAAAAAATGTAGTACAGCAACAAATAGAAAATGTACCAAAAAAAACTTTTAGTATAATTGTGAATTTGGAAATTTAGTACAAATCAATTAAAAAACTTTTAAACACTTTTAGTACAAGACTGAACTAAAAAAAATTACAACACCTCACAAAATAATTAAATAAAAGACTAAAAAACTCATTACTATTAGTATGAACTAAAATTTTTAGTACTAATTTGTGTTGAAAATTTAGTACAAATCAGCAAATAAATGTAAGAATTTTGCTATATGAATTAAATATGTAAATATCTGGTTTTATTTAATATTGTTTTACATATCCAGCCTTGGATTTTACATCACGTGTTGTCTGCTTGAGTGTGCATATTTATTTTATTAAACTTTATTCACAACTTTTATACAATTATTTTTATTTGTGGCTTTAAACAAAATATTTTTCCTTTATGGGCCATAAAGAAAACTTTTCAAAGTTCATTGCATAAACTAGTCATGTGTATATTAGAAAGCAAAATTATACAATTTTAGTTGAGGGCAGGAGGACATAGAATGAGTAATGAAACTGTGAAAATGATAACCGGACATATTTAGTGCACATTTCCCCAACTTTCTGAGCCAATTACCTATTTTTCTTTTCCAGCAGAGGAAGTTTTTAAAAATTTAACAAAAATTTATTTTATGAGAAACTTAACCTTGACTGTGATTTTAATATTTATAAAAAATTTTGTGTTTGTTTGTCTTAGAACAGTAGATGAATCAAATATTGAATTTGCATCTGCTTTAAGCACATTTGCTAAATTTATATTTCTGCACAAACAAAAACACTTTTAATTTCAATTGAGGAAAATATAATACATTTGATGCAATTGTTTACTTGTGTGGTCGTAAAAGTAAAATACGACCAAGGAGATTTAATTTTTTTTTTGTGGATGTTGTTGCTCTGTCTTTGTTTGTTTACAATTTTCTTACCCGTGGTGTTTAGATTAGATTTTAAATATTTATGCATGGAAATACTTTTTCATATAAATACAAAATTTATAGCATATTAGTTATTAATCAAGAAGAAAATTTGTTTTATTTTAAGTTCTTTTTTTTGCCAGCCATAAACCATAAAATGACGTCTACAAGTTTCATGTACATTGAAAAACCATAAATTGTTTCAAGTTTATTAATTTTATAAAAATTATTAATTGTAATTTCAACTGCCACAAGAAGTGAAATATTGTAAACACTAAGAGGGTTTCTTATATTTTCAAAAATTTGTCAGTTTTTGTTTTAATTATTTCACTGGCAAATAAGTAAAACTATAAATTGTATGAATTATTTAATTTCAGTTATTATTATTATTTATTTATGCACCGAAACCTACCGACAGTAAAGGCTGACCGGAAACGGAAGATTCACAAGAATTTAAATAATATGAAATTTATTTAAAAAAATTTTTATTCATACAAAAGCACATCATATCGCTTGGAGCTATTTGTGCAATGACAAGGAAAGAAAACTGCAATCAAATATTAAAGTTTACAACGACAGCACTATGGGGCAAAAAAAAAATAAAGCAGTCGAGCTACGAAATTATTAGTCGACTTGTAATTTAAATATTATATTTCATAATTTGTCTCCAAATCTTCACAGTTGTTTTTGTTATATTTAAGACAATATGAAAGAGAAAAATATTTTACCCAAAATGAATAAAACTGTTGACATTTTTATCCATAGTTACTTGAATGAATAAAAGCATATATGCTGACACTTTTACGGGAAGTTACGTTAACAGAGCAGAAACAAAAAATTTATTTCCATCCAAACGTTAAAATCTCCCCGACTAAAACATATAAAAAAAAATTTAATTAAAATAATCTATTTGTTTGTTTAAGCTTCATGTCTTCTTTTTTATATAAAAATGATTTTTAATTGGATATATCGCCACTCCTTTGTGTGGTTTGTTCAGGAAAATCTTTTTATAATTATTAAAAAAATATTATGCAACAAAAATATTATGAAAAAATTAAATTAAATAAAAAAAAGCATTAAAAAAATAATTAATATACACAAAATTGCTTTTGCTCAAAATGAACTAGTTTTTTTTTTTTAAATTTTATGCCAAATATGGCCACACCTGCTTGACTTTTAGTTTGCTCTGAAACCCATTAAGCAAAAGGTGTTGATCCATGCTAAAAGAGTTATTTCTGTTCATAACGGTGTCGTGGTGTATTTCAGAGAGGGAGGAATAAAAAGCTTTTCTTTTAAATAACGGCATTCGTTGTAAATGGTGAGTATTAAATATTTACATACAATAAACACACCCCACCGTAAACATGATAGAAAATTTATACAGTAAGCGAAAAAAAAATCAGATGTGTTGTTTTTTTAGAGTCCAACCTAAATTAGATCGTATAAAATATTATTTGAATGTACTGAAAATACGTACCCTGCTGCGAACGCAACGCTTGACGCTCTAATTAAGATTTTACTCTTACTTTGTGATTCTTAGTGCAAGTATTTGTAAAAGGCATAAATTTAAATAAAAATAAATTTTAATTTCATTATCCAAAATACTATGAATGAAGACACTAAAATATTTATTATAACACATTTATTTATAATTATATTTATAAATAAAGCGACTTTTACACATACAATGCTGTCCCTTTAGCACATTAAATTTGCTAAGAATAAATTCTTAACGGGATGGATTTGTTTGATTAAACTGCTTAAAAAAAATAAACTTTTCCAAAATAGCAAGGTTCAAACTAGGGAGCCAACACGCGCCCATCTCTAGTTCAAAGAGAAGATTCTGGATAGAGAGCAAAATAAATAAAACATCATGAGCGCTGTTTCAAAGTTTACAGCTTAAGGCTCAGTTAGCCGACTGTAATGTAATGTAACTGCAACAGTAGAAAACATCTGATCGATATTGTTATGTGAAAAGTAATGGAAATGGTTATAGAGATATAATGTAACGTAACCTACTTTTCATATAAAAATATCAATCAGCTGTTTCCTACATTACAGTTACATTGCGTTGCAGTCGGCTAACTGAGCCTTTAATCTTATTTAGGGGGGTTCTCACACCATCCAAGTGTCAAAATATAAAAACCGTATTTCATCAGATTTTTTTTTTTAATTTGTCATGAACACTTTAGAAGATTTTATCGTTCTATGATGATGTTGGAGCACATCACCCTTAATAATTTTATATGAAAAAGAAAAAGAATAAAAAAAAGGCATACAATGGGTTGGAAAGTAGGTTCAGTGTCGGAAAGAAGAAGGAATTTGTATTATATGAAGCTCAGCTCAGAAATTCCAGCTCTATATAAAAGCTTTTTGAAATTTGTATACTTCGGGAGCGAAAAAGGGTAAAAATATAACTTTCGTACTTTGTTTAGCAACCCATATATACCTTCTACAGCAACAAAACTAGAAATGAAATTGATATTGTATTCTTCTACTCTTCCTTAGAAGGCTTCAGGCACGTTTTGGCACTTGTTAGAAATTCGAAGATATAAAGAATAATAATTTTAGCTATTTTTGGTACTTTTTGGTGTAAAACTAAATTTTTATTTATTTATGTTTGGATCATAAATATACCGAATGATTTTGTTAACAGGAGCAAAATTCTTTGGCTTTCTTGAATTACAACCTCTGTCCATTTTTTTGATTTTTTTATTTCGAGTTTATAATGTAATTTGTTATATTTTAATAAATACTTTTTAAAAAGGTCCAATTTTTTCATTTTTTGGAAAATATGTACCAATATCATTTTTTTTTTTCAAAAAAACAACAACACAACTTTTACCTTCTTGCAAGAGAATTATTTTCAAAAAGAACTGTTTTCAACTCTACTGGAAAATTTGATTTTTGAGCATACATGTGATGTTATTCATGAAAAACACAATTATTCACCCTTATCGGGAATAAAAGTTCACATGAAATGTGTTTCCTTTCACTAAAATTGTGATTGCTAATGTTTGCGTTGTTCTGTTGAACAAAATTAAATACTAATTTTCACCGTTTCTTGTTCACGGGAAATACATATTTCATGTGCTAAGGGTGACTTTTATTTCCGATAAGGGCGACTTTATCAAATTTTTTGTTTTATGAAGGGAATAAAAAATATGCCGTACGTAAATACGAAAATAAATACGAAATGTGCTTTATCCAAATCTAGGTGACAAATTTGTATAAAGTTTGAGACACAAGAAAAAGTACTTTAAGGAGGAGGGGGGCTTTTCAAAATATGTAGTTTTTTTTTTTACTTAATCTTTACAGTCTGTGCTTCACTGTACTTTGAATCATTTGAATGATTGCTTAAATTTAAAGAGATATTAATCACGTCATGGTTTGCTGTTTTGCACTTTTTCAAGAGGGAATTTTGAGTCATTAAAAATTGTTGTTATCAAATAACTAAAAATATATAAATGATATATTGGTTTAAATCAAAGACTTTAAAGATTTATATTAATACAATTATTTTATTTGTTTCAGCTCTTAGATAAGAGACGCCTCCTTTTATGTTTATATATAGAGCCCATGCTTTACTATGAATTCTTAACATCAAATTAATAAACACACTCAACAAGTCAAGCATATAATTAGGCAAATGTCAACTTCCTGAGTAAAAACAAAAACAAACATGAGTATTAAAGTCTCTCTCTCAAGCTGTGTGCGTGTGTGTGTATGTGTGTGTGCGTATATATGAGTTGTTAAGGGTGCCTTAAATGTCACATTTTATTTTCAAAGAATATTCAACAAGTCTGCATATCCTGCAACCTGTGATTGGCGTTTGCTTTTCTGATGTTGTGCAGCAAACATGCGCAATTATAGTTGTTCACTCAAAATAGGCCAATGACATTTAAGCAAAATTTTAATATAATAAAATAAAATTTTTTTCATGGAATAATTTATATTTCTAGAAAGAAATTGATTTATAACAAAAGTATTTAATACTTTTTTTTTGTACAAAGTTGAAAAGTTTATCAAGAGAATTATTTTTATATTTTTATTTTTTTTTTTTTTTGATTAGCGGAAATAGTTCTTTTGTCTCTACACGACTATAATAAATCAAATTGGCGTCAGTTTCAGGCTTTTTACAGCGCTTGTAGTTGGGAATAAAACAATTTTTTTTATTACTGAACGCAAAGGTTTTAGTAAATTTTTGCAAAATACGATTAATTCAAGATTCATTTCAGCTACATTCTGGAATTTGCTTTAAAATATATTTAAAAATACTCCAATACAGTATTCTTAAAAGCCAAAGCAACGACTAGTAATTTTGTAACCTAAAGTATTTTTCCAAAGCTGAAAAGTGCGGGCTACCAGTCTTGTCCTCTTTTTTTTTTGCAACACGTAATGGGTGTAACATAAGCAATCGCCGTGCTAGGCGGCACTCGAATCTCATACTACTGGAGTGATTATTAATTATTTCCATCTTTATAAAAATTTTGAATTTTGAAACATTTGACGAAATTCATCATATATTAGCTTGCGGACAGGTCTTGGTACTTTTTTTTTCCAAATTTGCAAATTTAAGTTGCGAAGGGGGATAAAAATTTAAATTTTTTTTTTTTGAAAGCTAGAATACATGGAAATACATGGAAAACTATTTTTAATGTGAACACATACAAACATGTTTTTATGCCGAATGATTTTTTTTATTTCGAAAATTTTAGTGTTTCTACAGGATAAAAAAAATTTACCAATTTACCAAAAATCACTTAATACAAAACTATACCTTTAAAAAAGTATTTATTTCAAAACGTACTATTTACAAAAAGTTCTTTTTTAAAAACATACTATTTTCGAACGGTACTTTTTTGAAAACATACTACATACTTTCAAAAAGGAATTTTTTTCAAAACATACTACATTATCTTCAAGAAGTACTATTAAAAAAAAAGTAAAATTTAAAAAAAGTAATATACCATAAAAAAAATACTATTTTAAAAAACTACTATTTTTAAAGAATTACAATTTCTAAAATGTACTATTTAAAAAAGTACTATTTTCAAAAAAAAAATATTTAAAAAAAGTACTATTTTTACAAAAGTACTATTTAAAAAAAGTACTATTTTTACATAAGTACTATTTTAAAAAAATACTATTTTTGAAAAAGTACTAATTAAAGAAGGTACTATTTTAAAAAAGTATTATTTTTAAAAAATACTTTTTTAAAAACCTACTATTTAAAAAAAGTACTATTTTAAAAAAGTAATATTTGAAAAAAGTAGTATTTGAAAAACGTACTATTTTAAGAAAGTACTATTTTAAAAAAGTACTATTTTTAAAAAAGTACCAATTTAAGAAAATACTATTTCAAAAAAGTATTATTTTTAAAAAGTACTTTTTTAAAAACGAACTCTTTTAAAAAAGTACTATTTTAAAAATGTACTACATATTTTAAAAAGCACTATTTAAACAAAATACTATTTTTAAAAAGTGACACTTGCAGAGAGCAACGTCTCTCAAAAGTACTTTTTCCCCCGTGTCCCAAACTTTATAGAACTTTGGTCCATAGTTTTGGATATTAAGTGCTTTTTTAATAATTTTCGTATTTATTTACGCTTTTGGGCACATTTTCATCCCCTTCATAAATTCAATATTTTGTTAAAAAATTTTGTATGGATACGACAGAGCTCTTTGATATTAAAAAAAATAATTTGGTATACATACATACTCGTACATCAGAAACAATTCTACACCAAAAAGTACCAAAAAGAGCTAAAATTTTTACACTTTATATATTCGAATTTTAAAAAAGTACCAAAGCGTTTTTGCGTGCTTCTTGTGGAGAGAAGAATACAATTTTAATTTAATTTGAACTGTTTTTACTTTATAAAGAAAATAAATTGGTTACAAAAAAAGTACCAAAATTATATTTTTAGCTTTTTCTAGTACTAAATGCATAAATTTTATTTTTACTGCCCTTTGCTCCTTGCAGGAGTAAAAGGAATAAATATACATATATACAGATATATAAATGCATAAATTAAAAAAATTTCCAAAATTAGTTAAACACATTTGTAAGAAGTTTTCATATAGAACAGGAGTTTCTGACCTTAGTTCCCTTAATAATTTTACGCAAAATAATTCCTCTTACCAACGTTGTCTCTCTTTTTAACCGACTTTAAAAAAGGAGGAGATCATCGATTCGTCTGCATTTTTTTTCCACATCTTAAATTAATAAGCATGATGCTCCACATCACAGCACAATAAAATCTTCAAAACTATTTATGACAAATTTATCATACAACTAAATTCGTGTTGAAAACATATTTAGTTTTTCATTTTTTAACTTCTTCAAATTAAAGCTCATAATTAATTAAATAGACAATAAATCGCACACGATTTCTTCTTATCAGTTTTCTTTGAAAAATATAAATTTAAAGAAAAATTGTTTTTTTTATTTATGATCTAAGGAATAAGCTAAAACAAGTTCGTCAATTGATTACGGATATTTTTTTTTTAATTTAAGAAGAGAAGGTTATCTGCGAAATAATACAAAAGGTTGTCTTGTCTCATGTATTGGCGTCCAAAAATAAAAAAACCATTTTAAACAAATTTAACATTATAAAAACATGATGTCAACGCACACTCAAGTCAATTGTTTAACGAGGATGTGTGTGTTGTTTTGCGTAATTCAAAATTGTTAATTGCATTTGACAGTTTTGGAAATAAACATTTAATGATTTTATAATTACAATTGTTCATTTATTTAAATAATTTATAAAGTCTAATTGTTTTGGGTGAGACAAACTATTTGTTAAAGAAAACTTTTATTAAACCATGTTTTTTCAAACACAATGCAAACTGCAAAATGCAGAGCTTAAAAGGAGTAAAAATAAGTAAATTAAATTTCAGCTTAAAGGTCTTGAAAAACATTTACAAGCGCTTCAGAAAAAAAATATATTATTCCTGTATAATAAATTTCCTATAAAATGGCGTTTCAATTTTCTTATAGAATTTAAAAAAAAATAATATGTGCACATACATATATCAGTTTTCGACCCATTGTGCAAGGTCAAACAATTGTCTCGAATTTAAAATAAAGCAAAACAACTGAAATTTTAAAATCTTATATACACTCGATGTACATATGTAGTTCTCAACAGACAGATATTTCCTCCGTTTGCATGAAAAACCGCATAACTCCAATGTTGCAGTTTTTGAGTTATAAATGCCCAAATGCTATATTTCTGAAGTTCTTTACGTGGCTCAGAAATTTTCGTAACAACAAGTCAGTTTCTATATTTTTAACTAAAAACAGCGTATCTTTTATATTTTTTTATATAAAAACTTTTAAGCAATATGGTGAATATATTTTACAAAATTGCTAGCTTTTGATTTTTCTCTACACATACGCTATTTATTTGGGTTTAATTTTTCACATTTAAGAAACCAACTATGTTGAGATAAGTGTTTTTATCTACAAGAGTAACAGTAATATCATTTGAAATCTTGTACCAAGATGACATACATTATTTCCGCAGTTTTTCCTATTAAAGAAACCACCTATGTTGAGATAAGTGGTTTTATCTACAAGGGTGCAAGGTTAATTGGAATTTTATTTAAAAACTTTTAAAGAAATTACCTACATATGGTGAGATAAGTGGATTTTTTTTTACCCAGAGCACATATGTTGTTATTTTGGAATAGTTTTTTGCTTTAAAGAGATAAGTGGTTTTATCGACAAGAGTATAGGGGTAACAGGATTTTCATTTTCTATTAAAGAAATAATTCCTGTTAAATTAATTGATTTTATCTACAAGGGTAATAGGATTATCATTTAAAATGTTTTACCCAGATCACATACGTTGTTATTTCAGAAAAGTTTTTCTAATAAAATAAACCAAATACGTTGAGATATGTGGTGTTATCTGCAAGGCTAATAGGATTTTCATATAAAAATGTTGTACAAAGATCAAATACGTTGCTGTTTTTGTTTTGGAATAGTTTTTCCCTTTAAAGTGAAACATCTATGTTGAGATACGTGCTTTTATATAATGGGAATTTTAGTTTAATAAAGTTGACCGATTTTTCTTTACTATTATTTACGCTGCTAAGTAAATCTAAATCGGTTGAAAGTCCTACACTTGCAAATGTAAAAAAATTATTCTGGCTGTGCTGAAAGTTATTTTGAGAGCCACAGAGTATTTCTAATTAAATAATAAAATATAACGAATACATTCCTTAAATAGCCTGCTGCCATTTTTTAATATCACTTTGCTCCAATTTTCTTTCGTTTGATAATGTTGATGACCCAGTGTTTTGTGGCGTTTTGAAATGCAACATCATCATGTTGAAAATTCACTCACTCTTGTTCAATAAAAAAACTTAAAAGAGAAATATTTACAGCAAACAAGGCATTAAACATATAAAAGATTTTTAGTACTTAATTAATGTAAGATTGTTGTATTTTTATGACTTATTAGAAAGCATTTAAAGTGTCACTTGAAATAGATCATCAATTAGAAACGGCATGAGTCAAATGGTATGCGTAATTGAGCAAAAGATTGCTGGATGCAATTCAAAGATTTCAATATGAAAATCAGTTCTAGCAAAAGAGCAACACTTTATACACCAAAAAAAAAATATATAACTGCTTCAGAAAATGTTACAGAACAAAATTTTTTAAGATATTTTCTCCCAGTGTTTTTTTTTAAATATTTTGTTATGCTTTCATTAGGCCTCTAGCCTTCAAAATTAAATTATTCTGCATGAAAACAAAATGCAATAAGTCACAATGCTTTAGCTGCAACTCCTACGCTTAACAAAAGACTTGCAAGAAATACTTAAAATAAAAAAGTTGGAGACTATTGTTGTAAAATGACATCAGTACTCGTATAATAAACCTTTAGCCTGGCAACAAAGCCTGTAAAATAAAAACTAAACACAAGGATGACAAACTGGCTTAAATTACACCAGAAAGAAAGAGTCTGGGAAACTTTTTTTTTAAACACACAAAGACAAGTTTTGGAGAATGAAATTCAGCTCCATAAAATAAAAAATAAAACGAAAAATATGATATTAATACTCCCGCTAAAAAAATATTTTAATGAAGAAAATAAAATCTCAAAAAAATAAATTCAAGTATCTTTAAAGTCGGTGGGGTGTGTTGCTTGTTATAAATAAGCTGAGCTGCTGCATTTTATGTTTACACTTTGTATTCTTATTTTCAAGTGCATCTTGTTTCTGCCATAAAGTTAAAAACATACGTTCACTGTTGCCGCTTGCTTGCAAATGCAGCAAAAACGCTAAAAATTTTTTTTAATGTTGCTGTAGGGAAGTCTTGTCAATTGCAAACTATTTTTAAAGTTTGTGCTACTTAAATGTATTTACTACTTTTTTCAAAAACATTTTGTTCAAAAAAAAAAACTTTTTATGGCAACACTGCACGCGACTACACCTCCGCCACCAACGCTTACACACATTTTTTATATATATTTTTTTTAAATACTGTCCCTCTTCTCTTTTCCAGCATTTTTTTTATGATTAATAATTACTCATGCAACAACAAGAAGCTGTGTTGGCGAAATATCATACATTATAATATCCGTAAGAAAACATCCAAACAATGGATAAAAGAAACTTATTAATTTCAAAATGGAAGCAGTGGGTTTCTTACATCTCATTTTCTAAGTTTCAACTGCTGAATTTGCAGATTCTTTATTTATGAGAACAAATAGCACCTTTTACTTCATGAAATGGTCTAATTTTCTTAGTTTTCATTTAAATTTCTATTGAAATTTGAAAAGTGTTCTTAGCTGAATTGCAATTTCTATTAGCTGAATTGTAATTTTATATATTTATATGGCCAACAGAACTTTCTATTCATTATTATTTCATAACATGGCATAATTTTATATGCTGAATTGATTTTTTTCTCAGTTTATTTCAAATTTCTATTGAAATTTGTTGTTTTCTTAGCTGAATTGTAATTTTATTAATTATTAAACTAAAAAGCATTTTTATTTCATAAATTTGAATTAATTTTGAATTAATTTTTCAATCAGTTTTATTTAAATTTCTATTGAAATTTGAAGAGTTTTCTTATC
Organism: Nowickia ferox; assembly: GCA_936439885.1. Taxonomy (NCBI): domain Eukaryota; kingdom Metazoa; phylum Arthropoda; class Insecta; order Diptera; family Tachinidae; genus Nowickia; species Nowickia ferox. The sequence continues at coordinate 5,803,509 of OW387025.1, read as the reverse complement.
TTAATAAAAATCTTTGTTAGCACAATTACAATTTTTTACATATTAGTGAGATTATATACTTTAATTATTAAATTCAATAATATTTTTATTTCATAAATTGGTAAAATTTCCTTTGCTGAATTGATTTTCTACTAAGTTTCGTTTAAATTGCTATTAAAATTTTAAGAAATTTCTTAGCTGAGTAATAATTATTGTTAGCTGAATTTGAAATTTTATAAAATAATACTAAAAAAAATTATCTATTTAATTATTACTGCAAATAGAAATTTTATTTTATAAAATAGTATAATTTTTATTTGCTGAATTGATTTTTAACCGAGTATATTTAAATTTGTAGATTTTTCTTAGCTGAATAGTAATTTTCGTTAGCTGAATTGAAATTTTATACAGTTGTTGCTAAATTTCCCCATTAATATTTCGCTTCATAGAAAATTTTCAATTTCGAGTGATAATAATGATGGATTTTATTTAGCTGAATTAAATTTTGGATAATATTAGTTTTAAATATTGCAGCTTTTCGAGCTGAATTATACTATGCATGCATATTAATAAAGATTTTAAGATTTCTAAGGAATATTATACATTTTTCTCCAGCTGTATTGCAATTCTAGTTAGCTGAATTGTAATTTTACACTTTATTTTATACTTTTTGCTGAATTGTAATTTGATATGATATTTTCCATAAACTTTTTTAGTTAAAATAAATAATATTCATGCATGAATCAAATTTATTTATTTATATATATGTAGCTTAGTTGGGATTTTTAAGCTTTTAGTAGTTGTTGAAAATTTTCTTTAGCTGAATTGTAATTTTCATTAGCTGAATTCGATTTTTGTATATTTGTTGACAAATTTCTTTGCCAAAAGTGAATATAATAACTTTTAAAGATCGATTATATTATTAAGCTTTATAGAGCTTGCTAAATTTCAACTGATAATTGCAGATTTTCTGTAGCTGAATTGTACATTAATATCTTTGTAGGACAATTCCTGGTCTAAGCTATGAATACCAGAGCTCAATTCACTATCTCTTCAAGTTTTAAACATTTTTGAGAATTTTACATATTTTCCTTAACTGAATTGCAATTCTGATCAGCTGAATGGCAATTTTTCACCATATTTTATACAATTTGTTTAGCTTAAATTGGTACCGCACTTTTAAAAACTAAATAAAACACATTATTCATATAGCTACATTGATACTTTTAAAATTTTTAGAGAACTTGTTAGTTTTTTCTTAGCTGAATTGTGATTTTTCTCAGCTGAATAGTAATTGTATATAATTTTTATTGAAAATTTTTATTTTTTAATTTAAATATTATCGGTCTAATTCATACAAAATATTTTAGGTTTATTACAGGTTTATTTGACAAATTTCCAATAGAAATATATCAAATAAGCGCTTAATAAACCTGAAATATTTTTTATGAATAAGGCATTATATATTTAAAAATTAAAAAACATTATTTACAGAGCTTTGTTACGGCTTTGAAATTTCTGGTTAAAATTAAAAATTCTTCTCAGCTGAATTGTAATTTTTAGTAGCTGAATTATGATTTTTTTTTATATATTTTATAAGGTTTCAGTGCTTAGTACTTGAATAACATTACTTGTTTAGATTTGATGAAATATTGGTATAAGTTATAATTTTTTCTGAGCTGAATTGAAATTTTTACCAGCTGAATTGAAATGTTATACCAGATTTGCTGCAAAGTAAGTAAAAATTTAATTACTTAAGAGCTGAATCAGCCCGAATTATTTAATTTACGAAAGAGAAAAAATGTAAAAATGAAATTTGATTTAATTTTTGTTCTAAATGTTAATTTAGCCTGTTTTATTTTCTTAGATGTCACTCCCTAACAATTTTTTGCAACACTTGGCGAAATACATACTTGATGTTATGCCATTAGTTCCCTCTATTTATAGTTTTGCATACCTGTACACTAATAGAGCATCACACTAGTCAGTTCCCCCTCAAGCATAAACACAACAACAAAATGACCCAGCCAGACATATTAAAAAGCATATTGCGATAGAAAGAGAGAGGGGAGGGAGTGTGGGATTTTTTTGTACGCACAGTTACCACCATTTACTTGATTGCTCTTAAAGTAATACGTATGTGCATACGTTTTAGTTTACATATGCAAAAAAAAAAACGAGAATGACAGACAGCATTATTTTATGTTTCGTAGTTGTAAGAAAAAACCAACATGTAGAAAATAAATTTTAAAACTCTTTCTAAAGAATTGTTAAGCTCACGTTACTGTTGAGGTGTTACTAATGAGCAGCGGACTCTACCGGTTTGCTGTTGTTGTCTTTTTTCTTATGGGATAAATTTAGTTTCAATAGTGTTTTTCTGATACGAGTGCATACAACAAAATTTTTAAGATTTGTGAATTTTTTTTATATTGTAAACAAACAACTTGTGGCTTTCAGGGAATCAAAAGTAAGAATTCTGGAAAATTCAAGAAATCCGCAAACATTTCCTTAACTCATTGAATTGAATTTATTACTTTCCTGTTCTGCCTCAAAGTTGTGGCACAAGTTTCAATTTTAATCATGCTTGAGTTTAGTCCAGTCAGCCTGTTATTAATACTGGCAGCATACTTATATTTAAAAAAAAAAAATATAGAGAGTGTAGGCTGCCCTTTAAGGTTGTTGTTGTTGTTGCATATTTTATTTTTGTGTGACCAGATCTTAAAAGCAATAAGCAATAACTTTATAAAAATTCCATAACGCCAGCGTCAAGTCGTCTGTTGTATATACATAACAAAAGGTTTACTTTTCAAATTATATTTCGCAGCAAATTTTACATAATTGTAATACAATAATGAAAAAACACAAACTGATATGATGTCAGGTCATTACAGATGTTTATGTTAAGCCGCCACAGCAATCTGCTTAGTGAAACATATTTTAAATTCAAAATTATAATAACAAATTTCAAATATTCAACTTACAAAATCATCTCATTAGATTTTGATTCACAAGCCTTAAAAAACATTGTGATGGCAACGCTTTAAGTTGGTGCAACTTTTTAAGTTATTGAGTGATGTTGTTGTAGTTGTTGTTTATAAAGAAACATACAAAATGTGCTCAATATGTGGGTGGCTCTGCAAGTGAGAGCGCGAGGTGTAGTAATAAAAAAAATTCCCCAAAACGAAACAACAGCAAGAGAATTTTAAGAACTCGCAGAAAGAGCGAAGAACTTTTTCCTACACCATTAAAAAAAAATTTAGTAAATTCCAGTTGATATACACAAATTTTAAAAACAAGAAAATATATACAGTCGCACAGATAAGAATACGTACACTCCAGAAATATGCTGTAATCCAGCACTGGCATTGGTGGTTAATTAAAAAAATTTAATTTTTTTTTACTTTTTTCATAAGCAAAAAGGAACACATTTCATATCCGTATCCTTTTCGTGGGTGTATCATCGCCCACTTTTTTACAATGGGACCAAGTGCAAGCTATACCCTCTCAGACAAAAAAAGAATTTTTACAATCAGTCTAAAATGTACAGAGTTATGATGTAACAATGTCAAAAAAAAAGCAATCGAATTGATAACCACCTTCTTTTTTACCGGACTGCGCGACGCAAAGAAGAGTATAGTGTTTATCAGCCTATGTATGTATGTGTGTTCCTTTGCGGCCTTATATAAACCGAACGCGTGGACCGATTTTAACGATTCAATCGATTTGTCTTAATATTTAGTGTCACTAAAGATAGGACAGTAGTAAAAATTCAATACGGCGGCCAACAGATGATATTTTGTAAATCCGAAAAAAAATAGAAAGTCGGCAAACTATATCCGAATGGGTATTATTCGACAGGTATTTTAAAATTATCTGGAGCTTTCTCTTATGATTTTTCATTTAAAATTACCGTTTAGGATATTGCACGGTTCAAAGCGGGGAATTTGCGAATCCATTCTCCCTTTCCAATTTCAAAAAAAAAAAAAATAAATAAAATAAATAGTGAACCTCTTTCATATGAAAAAAGAATTTTGAAAATTGGTCCACAAAGGACAAAGCAACGTAATAATATTTTTTTGCGGGCACCTCACCTCTTCGATATGGCAACATCATTTTGAAATTAGTCGGCCAATGACAAAGTTATTTTATAATAGATTATTCGGGCGGGCAATTATCAACACCCTACTCCTTCTCAATTTCAAATAAAAAATATATTGAACATTTTTAAATAAAAAAAAAATAATTTTGAAAATTGGTTCATAAATAGCAAAGTTATGCCCTTTTATATTCCCCTTATTGTGAGTGGCGTCGTCGACGTCACAACAAGAAGACAGTAAATATTGTCACTTGTCTACTCTTTATCGGCCACAATTGGCTGTTATTGGACAATCTATTACCAATCTCTAAGGCTTTGTAAATTAATGGAGCATGTTAATATTAGTCAATTGTTCTCGACAAAGAGTAGGCAAGTGACAATTTTTACTCTCGCCTTGATGTGACGTCGACGACGCCATTCGAAATAAGGGGTATTAGAAAATGTGCCAAAATCCAAATGCAAAATGTAACATTGGTTGAAAAAAGTAGCCCATATAATTCATTCCAGAGTCCTAGTTAATTGTGAGAAAATTTCAGGAAGATCGGCACCAAACAAATAAACACACATTCGTTTTTATATACATACATTGAACTAAGCTTTTACGAGTTTCAACAACAGCAACGCTTATCAAGCAAACTGAAAAAAATAATGTATTGTCATTCTATGATATAACGATAGGTATGCGTAAGTATGTCAAGGTTTAAGGAATAATGAGTATCGGTACATACAGATATGAAATAAACTGAGCATGAGTATATGTAAGTATGAGTATTAATACGTATGAATATGCGCAAAAGTATACAAAATATTCGATATATGTATGCTAAAGTATCCCAATTTCTTTGTACTCATTGTCTTTATCTAGTACGAATTATTATCTGCGTGTCTGTATTTAAACAAACATATTTTTATTAATAATTACTTTCAACTTTTCTTGCAAGTTTTTGCTATTCCATTCTATTTCAAAGCTTTACCAACATTTAGCTCTAAGTGTACCCGATGCATGTCTACTGCCAAAAGAACAGTTATTTGAAATAAATCTACATACGACTGCTAAAGAACATGAACCGGTAACTTTTACAACACTGAATGTAAGAATACGAAAAACAAATACTTGGAAAAGATTCGTGGCATAAATGAACGTTGTACTGGTAACCCTCGATTTACGAGATCAGTTGGGACCGAAAAATGTGCGTGTAAATAAAATTCGCGTAAAATAAGGTTCAGTATAGATACAAAATCTTTTTTAAGGATATAATATGCGAAATTGTATTTTGGGACCTAAGAATCGGTAAATCAAGAACACAAAATTATTAACTTTTTTTTCCTATTTTATTTGTGCTTTTCCATTGCCATTGTATGTTGTTCCTTATTTGTGAACATTTGTTAAGTAACATATTAAAGCTTTTTGTTATATTTTTATTAAATATTGGAATTGAAACAGAACAAAAAAATACTGTAAACATTTCCAGCCAGGCACCTTCACTTCCAGGTAATAGCAAGATTACAATGAAAAAACATCGTTTAATTTTCATACATGAATCAAAACGTCAAAAATAGCATTTGTATAACGAAATAAAAATAATTCACACAAGTTGAAAAAATTTCTCCAGGGCGGCTTTTCACAATTTTTAAAATATTTTTATTTATATTTTTAAATTTGTTGTAAAAGATTTTTTTTAACAAAATATTTTTCAGGTCGAAATTTTCTCAACATTTTTCAAGTTTCGTTTTCGTAAATTTTTTTTTGAAGTTTCCGGCTAAAGCATAGTACTGTGTTCAAATTTGTGAAAAATGTTGAGCAACATTGATTATTTCATACGAAAAATTTGACATGTAAACAATATTAAATATCCCTGAGAATATGCTACAATTTTTTATGTTTTTAAAAACGCTCCATATGTTTGTTGTAATTTCCATGCTACCTATCTTATTTCACATGAAAACCCAAAATGTTGAAGATACATTTCATACATTTTTCCCAAGATAAACAGAGTACTATTTAAATTTTTTTTTACATGTATTTTGACAGCATTTCATGTGAAATGTTGAACAGAGTACCAGGGTACCAGGCTTAACGTGTTATATTAAATTCGCGTAATTAAGAAAACGGTTGCGATTATTAATCCGCGTTATATCGAAATCGCGTAAATGACGTACCGCATAAATCGAGGGATACCTGTATGTTTATATGTATGTTTGTAAGTGAAAGGATAGTAAATTGGGAATAAGAGCAACAATTAATTGGTTTTGTTTTCATTTAAATATCAAAAAAAATAAAATAAAACAGACATTGGGCCTATAAATAATAAATTATTTTATGAACGATCTCATATAATACAAAAAAAAACACAACAAGCAAAACGTAAGAGCAAATATGTACAATGTACATACATACATATGTACATACAGACAGTATGTTTGTGTGTATGTACATACATAAATACTCATCCTGTGATAAGAAATCAAAAGCCAGCAGAAAAGCAATTACACTGTGCAACAGTGAAAAATCCACACCGTCCTGACAGTATAGATTCGATAGTACTACCAAAGGGTAGTAAAACCCTATACTCAGTTTGGCGATTTTGGTGACCAATTTTATTTTATGGGCCTCCAAAGATTTCGAAAATCAGTGCAAAAGTTTCAATTTGTTGCATAGTGTTATTTTTAATAGAATGAGAAGCAACAAAAACCACTGTTGCCAGACTAGTGGAATGTAGCATATTCGCAAAAAGAAAACCCTGGGTATCCACGATATTTAAAGCTGATTACTTGAATGTCCACTCTACTATTCATATCTTACATCAGTGGTGGGCGTTTCATGGCACAATTGCGTTTGAGTGCAGTCACACCTATTCTTTATGCTTTAGTCGTCTATTAGACAGCGACGAATGCACATGAGGCGGCTGCCTACATACTTTTTATATTTTATTGAAACGACTTCATAAAAATGATGGTTAGCAGTAAATGGCGGTCGTAGTCCTGTTTTGGGAAATCAAAACCAGGAAAAACTAAAAATGTTGATAACTCTGTTACAAATAGGGGATTTTGGGTATTTTTATATGTGTTACCTATTGAAAGTCGGTGACAATAAAAAAGCTGACTAAACTCATAAATGAGTTAATATAGAATTGCATAATTGAATGTGGTTTTACTTTTTTCTGTGAACAATGAATGTCTGCAATTGAAATTTTTAAAAAATGTTTTTTTTTTATTTCAGATGCTACCTTATATTTCAATCGCTTGGCTTTGTGTTTGCTGGGTAGTTCTGTCACCCTACTACTACTAACAAAAAAAAAACATCAGAAGAAACAAAAGTGCCCACCACTGTCTTTCATACTTAAATGTTTCAAAAAATGTTACAAAACGTTGAAAAATTTTTTGGGAAAAAATTCTCATCCAGCAATGAGGATTTTATATCTGACAACACTGACAAAGAGCTTTTTGTTTTGCCGTGTATAAATGGGTGTTGAAACGTTTCGAATTTGTTTTACGTGTATACGTGTGTATGTATGTGTGTGTTATCTCAGTGAAAAAAAAAACAGCAACAACTATAATAATAACAATTACTGTGCTATAATTTGAGGAAAAAAAACAAGATAAACTATTTGACTTTTTCCCCGAAGGAGCCATAAGCTCATAAAGAACATTTAACTGTAAAGAGACCGTTAGCAAAACCGAATGAGTGGAAATAACTGTGTATTAAAAAGAAGAGTACAAAGGCAAGAGTAAATCGAGTTTATTTTGTTTCAAGAGCAAATTTACAAAAGAGTCTAAGATATTATGCAACTGTTGCAAGCGAGAGAATGCAAAAGATCCTTGATAAGTGTCACAGACATACCTAAACAAAAGCAATAAGCGTTTTCCTGCTGTTAAAAATTCTCCTGCTATCGAATTTCCCTGCAGAGCTATATTTTGGAAATAGCGGTTATGAGAGTCCCGCAGACTCTAGTTTGGATAGTTCGCATTTTTTGGCGTTACCAATCTCTGAAATACCATAGTGACGGATGTGCGTATTTATTCATTCTTATAACAGGCGAACATTTCGTTCAGGCGTGAAATTTTTCCCGTCAGTCAGTTCTGTCTGTGTTAATGTAATCATGACTATAACAGACTTTGACAACTTGCTGTATCTTGGAAACCGTAAGAGGTAAACTCTTGAAATTTTAAAAAACCCTAAAGCTAAAAAACTGAATTAAAAAAATTCAGAAACGAGATAAATAAGAAACGAAACAAATAAAAATAAGCGCTAAATTAAAAAATATCACCAAAAATAAAATAAACAGCAAAAATGCCAAAATATTAGCAACGTAAAACAAATTTTGACAAAAACCGAAAAAATCGCCAAAAAAAAAACAAATAAAATCACCAAAACAAACAAAAGGGTCATAACTAAAAAATATTGGCAAAGCTTAAAAGCAACCGAAAAAAAATCGCCAAAACTAAAAAACCTCTAAAATTAAAAAAATCGCTAAAGCTTAAAAAGCAACCAAAAAAAATCGGCAAAATTAAAAAATCTCTAAAATTAAAAAAATCGCTAAAGTTTAAAAGCAACCAAAAAAATCGCCAAAACTAAAAAATCTCTAAAATTAAAAATAAATCACTAAAGCTTAAAAGCAACCGAAAAAATCGCCAAAACTAAAAAAACTAATATTAAAAAAAAATCGCTAAAGCTCTTAAAATTAAAAAAATCGCTACAGCTTTAAAGCAACCAAAACAAATCGCCAAAACTAAAAAATCTCTAAAATTAAAAAAATCGCCAAAGTTTAAAAGCAACCGAGAAAAATCGCCAAAACTAAAGAAACTAAAATTAACAAAAATCTTTAGAATACCGAAAAAAATGTGAAAACTAAATAAACGCCGAAACAAAAATAAAATTAAAAATGTCTACATTGGGTTAGATATTCGATTATATAGGGTAAAGTTCGTATAGTATTATAGAGATTTTAGTGTATTGAAACTAGAGATTCTAATTTCTTAAAATTCGAGTTATTGATAGTTCTGATTTCTGACCGTCTACTGTACTTTAATATCAGGTGCTTATAATCCCCCCTATCGGGAGTAAAAGGGGAACATTTTGTTCACGTGAAATATTTCCCGTGAACAAAAAATGGTGAAAAAATTTGGGAAATAGTATACTGCACAACAACAACGCCAACATTGACGATCAGAATTTTAGGGCAAGGGAACACATTTCACGCGAACTTTTATTCCCGACAAAGGTGAATGAATGCTGCTGCGTTTTTCAAAGTAATGACAGCTGTTGCGTTTTTATTCGTGTAGTCGGTAACCCGATGTGGTGAATGTGTTTAATGCTTTAAGGATGCCTGTTGCTTTATGGATGCCCGATCTAAACTCTATTGAAAATTTTTTTAATACATATACGAGTATGGCCCAACTCGTCTTTAGGTTAGAGAACTTACAAAATTTCGGATTTGTTAAAAAGTGACGGATTTTTTTGTTTAAAAATTTCATCGTTACTTTCTGGACTCATTCTAAGCGATTTTTAGCAGCACTGGAGTAAAAAAAAGTAAGCTTGCTGCGATTTCTAACTGTTCTCTTTTCCCAATTTGCCGTATTAAAGGTCGGTCTCTTTGCTTTTCATTATCTTCATATAGTTTTTGTAATCCAAAAGAAAAGAAACAAAATCATGTGGTTCCAAAGAGCATATTTTTTGTATAACTGTCAGAAAACCAGATTCTATATGAGTGCGCGTGTGTGTGTGTGTGTGTGCTTTTGTGTAAGAGAGTATCTGTGTGTGCTGTTGACTCTTCTCTATCTTTTTTATGGTTATTATTGTTTTTTTCTGCTTTCTTGGCATACATGAGTGTATGAGTATTTCATTTATTTATTGAGTAGATGTAAGTTTGTTTGTATGTATGTTAACGTAAATCATATTGTTGTTGTAATTGCGGTTGATAGTGTTAAAACATGTTGTCTTGAATCATTTCTTTTTTTTCAAATTAATTTTAACAGTGCAATAATTCCGTCGGTGGAGATTGCTAGTCCAATACTAAATATTTCTTAGAGGGTTTTTTATGTTTTTTGTGAATTATGATTTTTATAAGGGAAATTTAGGGTGTAGATAACAGCCAAACAAATAAAAGCTCATTTATTTAAAACGATTAGATTCGCGAGATTTCTTTTTTCTTTAGCATAAAAGTTGTTATTGTTGTAATGCACTTTTTGTTAACTCTAGCGAGCAGAGTAGTAAATGCCAGAGTGTGTTAGTTAGTGCAAGTGAGTGAGTGAGTGCGTTTTTTCATGTTGTCGGCGGGTAAATAAAACATTTTTGTTGTAGTCTGTTTTATCTCCCCAAAAACGAATTGCACAAAAGGCAGAAAGAAGAACATTGTCCGTTATCATCACATCATCACTTAAACATGCTCAGTATTTGCTTTAGGCTGTGCATGTGTTTGCGTGTGTGTTTGTGTTTGTGTGTACATATTTGTGTTTGTGTGAAGTGAGCTGTAGTGTGCTTTTTATATATGGTTGATTTGTCTTGCCAGGAATATATTGAATCATTTAGTTGCGCGCCGTCGTACGTTGGGGACGCACGCATTTCGTTTCAGTTTGTAAATAACTTGTAATTGGTGTGTGACTTAAAGGATTTTCTTTTTTATATTTTTTGCTAAACCAAAAACATAATGAAATACAAAGACCATTAAAAAAAACTAAAGGATTTACGCGCGCATTTTTTTATTGCCAAAAGGATTTATCATTATTAGAAGAACGTGATAAGAAAATCTCATAATAAAGTTGTTGTGCGAAAGCGGAAATCGTGATCTAGTTGGATTTTGTGTGAATGATATAAAATAAATAAAAATAAAATCGAACATTATTGCAAATTAATCGCATTTAAAAAAAATTTTAAATATTTTTCTCAAATTTTATGGGTGTTTTCAAAATCTGACTTTTAGTTTAAAAGAGTGAGATGGTTGTTTACTAGGCTTAAATAAAGATAATAAGAAGGACATTTGATTTAAATATCAATTTCAAAATTTTCTGTTTTAAAATTATCAATAAAAAAAACTCAATGAAATCGGTACAAAAAAAAATATTTAAGTTTAAATAAAACTACTACAAGTTGTCTAGAAAACTTAAAAACTATTTTAATATTTATTTTAAGTGTTTTTATTAGTTTTTCTACCACATTTAAGCATGGAAAAGCCTTTAACTTATAAAATGCAAATAAGTCTTAAATTTGCTTTTTTAGCTTAGATAAAAAGTGTAAGATGAAATTTTAAAAACAGTAACAGAAAATTATTTTTTTTTCGTTTTACTATTTCTCTAAAATAGTGAATTTTCAGAATGTTAAAAATTTTAGGAATAAAAGTGATTAATATAATAAAATACAATAACATTGTTATTCATAAGCAATTATTAATATTATTGTTAACCAACCAACATTAACTTTAATAATCGTTTATGAATACCAAAGTGAGCATTTAATTTAAGAAACCCTTCACAGAAAACAATGAGGTCTTCCAAATTTCCATTACAAAAATTTATGGTGTGCCCTACACCAAAATATTAATTTTCGAATTTTAATAAAAGAATTTTCAGTATTTTTTTTTGTAGAATAAAAATTGTTTCTAAAATTTTCTATCAAAATAAATAGTAGTAAAGTAAATAAGCAAATAAAATTTTTTTAAAGCAGATTTATTTATTTTTAAAATTCCATAATTTGTTTGTGAAGTTAAAGTTATAAAAGCTAAAAAAAATACTAAAAATTTCAAATATGTAAAATTCGAAAATAGTAGAAAAAAGTAAATTTTTAATTTTTTTAACAAAAGAAAAAAAACAGCAATTTGTAATAAAGAAAAGTTTTTAAAATTGTAGAAAAATCACCTCAAAATATTTAAAAAATTAATTTATTTGTGGTTTCTGTTCTTTCAGATAATACAAATTTTTGCTTGTTTTTTGATTAAGCAGGGTCGTTGTGCATTTCATTGTCGTTTAGGGAACTCGTCAGTAGACTTCAAAAAAAAAAAATCAAAAAAATCGCAGAAAATTACAATCAATCAAGTTTTAAAAATAGTAGTAAAAAGTACTATACTACTACAAATTTTTTTTGCTCTTGGGCAAATTTAATTGAGTTATTAAAAAAGCTAAATTCTTTTTCACCAAAAAAAAAATCAGGTATAGATACATTTTGAAAATAATAGCAAAATAGTACTTTTTTTTAATATATTAAAGATAAAGTATTTTTCCTATTTTTTGTGCAACAATAGTTGAAAAAAAGCTTTTGATTTTCAGCACAAAAAAATTATTTTAAATTGCTAACTGGAAAATTTCAAAAATAGTAGTAAAAACTACTTTTTGAGAAATATTACCAAAAGCTGGTTCTGAACATTTTTTATGAAATCATGTGAAATCACGAAATACCTTTTAGCTTAAAATTTTTTATTACGCAAAAAAACAACCATCTCCTTTAATAAACAGCAAAACTCTGCGAACTGTTCTCACTTTTACACTCGTAACTCTTGCTCACTTAACTTAATATACATATAAAATAAAATATTAAAAACGTTTTTGTTAACGCGCGCGTTTCCTACAAACGTTTCAAATTAAATTTGCTGACTTTTAAAATATTTAACAAAAAACAAAACAAAAAAAGCAAAACAAAAAATAGAGGTGTAATGAACAAAAGCTAAATAAAATAGAATTAAAAATACCTCAATTTGTAGTAATAAAAGTAGTGGTTCTTTTTATTTAAATTTCAGTTTGTTTACAATAAGAAAAGTGCTTAACAGTGTTTGAAATTATAACAAAAAAATTTAACCAAAAACAGAGAACGGTTTGAAAAAAAACCAACGCTCAGCTAAGCGTTCGTTTTTCAGTTCCATTTTTCTTATAATTTTCATACCATTTGGTTTGCCTGCGTATTAAAAGAAATATTTTAAACTATGGGTACGACGACAACGTATCGTACGCCCATGGGGAGAATGAAACGGAATGTGTCCTTATTATGGAAATTATTGGCAATAATTGTGATAATACAAGCAAGTGGAATAAATGCTAAGGTAAGCAAATCACATAAAAAAGATTTAGTAAAAACAACGGCAATTTTTATTATTAGTCTAAATTTATTTATTTAAAAGGTAGTAGATTTATACTACTATTTTTTTGATTCTTCAACAATAAATTTTTTAAAGATTGTGAATAAAAACATAGTCTAACAAAAAGATTTCTTAAGTGGTTTTCTTTTTTTAAATGTTTCTAAAAAAAGTAGTAGATTTCTACTACTATTTTTTATTTTTTTTTTTTTGCTTCCACACTATTCTTTTACAGATTATGAAACAAAATGTTGTCTTTCAAAAAGATTTTTGAAGTAGTTTTGTTATTTTAAATCTTTTGAAAATAGTAGTAGATTTCCACTACCATTTTTATCGTTCAACATTCTATTTTTAGAGGTTATGAATGAAACTGTGGTCTGTCAAAGAGATTTCTAAAGCGATTTTGTTGTTCGGAATCTTTAAGAAAAAAATACTAGATTTCTACTACCATTTGTTGTGCTGGAACAGTAAAAATATTGGATTTCTGCTACTATTTTTTATTCTTCAACAATCTATTTTTTACATATTATAAATGAACATTTTCATGTCAAAGAGGTTTCTAAAGTGATTTTTTTTTTAAATTCTTAAAAAAAAGTAGTATATTGCTTTTACTATTTTTTATGCTTCAACAATCTATTTTTACAGATGAGACTGTTGTCTGTCAAAGAGATTTCTAAAGTAATTTTATTTTGTGACATCTTTTCAAAAAAACAGTACATTTCTACTACTATTTTTTATGCTTAAACAATATTTTTACAGATTATGAACATTCTGTGAGAGATATTCCTTAAGTGATTTTAATTTTTTAAAGTCTTAAAAAAAAGTAGTAGATTTCTACTACTATGCTTTTACAGATTATGAATGAAAATTTTGTGCGTCAAAGAGGTTTCTAAAAGTGATTTAGATTTTTTTAATCTTTTGAAAAAAGTAGTAGATTTCTGCTTTTAGTAGTATATTTTTACTACTACTTCTTGTTTCACTGCTTGCCATTTTTGTAGATTATTTAGGATACATCGGCACTGATTTTACGTGTTTTATTTTATTGAAAAGTAGTGAAATGTCTACTACAGTTTTTTGTTTGTTTTAAGTTTAACTCATGTTTTTCTAGACGGTCAAATAAAGAACGTATTTCTGTTAATATTTTTCATAACATTTGGCCAGAAAAGCTACATACTACATATGTATATTTAAAAAGTATTAGAAGTAGTAAATTTCTACTACTATTTTTTTCTCCTGTTAAAATAATTTTTTTTTGTTATTTATTAATGATTAATAAGTTTTACTTAGGGATGAAAACAACATTGAAGAACAAGCAAGAAAAAAGTAGTAAATTTCTACTACTATTTTTTTTCTTGTAAAATTTTTTATTCTATAACTACTTTTTTTCTCTTGTAAGATTTCTAGTTATTCTATTATCGAAACTTGGAAAAATTTATAAAAATAGTAGTGAATTTTTGCTACTATTTTGTTTCTTGTTAAAATTGATATTTGATTGTAATAATGATTTACAATTTCTATATAGCAAGTTAATATATTTCTACTCATACTTAAAAAAAATTTTAGCAAAATTATTAAATTTCTACTACTATTTTTTTTTCTTGCCAAATTATTATTATTTTTTTTTAATTTAATGATTGCTAGCTAACAAAGCATTTTATATGATTATAATTAATTTTCTTTAAACAAAAGAGTAATTATCATGTATTTAGTACATTATTGCTTTCAGATATCTCACTATTTTTTAATCCTCAAATCTTCCTCTAATTTCTATTTCGTCAAGTGATATTTTCTTATAAAAATAGAAACTCTATATACATATATACATATATATAACTATATATATATATATACTACACATGTATGATTTGCTTTGCTACAATTAAAATGTATTTATTTTCATTTCATAAGGTTATCATCTCATTTTGGTCTGAGCGTTAACATTTGTTGTTTAATTCAATTTAAATTTTAGAAAAATGTGTGTTAATTATTTTTCTTGTTATTGTTATATGAGATAACGCCAGAAGGCTAAAAAAAGTTTAAGGAGACGATTACTGACCCACCGAAACCGTTGCTTTAATAATACACATGCCACTGGCAAAGTTCGGCCGGCTCAAAAAAAGAAAAGGAACATCACCGAAGACACATTTTGCAATATGTTGATAACAATTTTTAGTTATGAAATGAGCAATCTGTTATTTTAGTTGCCATAAGATTGATGCTTAAACCAGAGTAGACCGCCGCCAACTTGAGCCATTGCTGACAGCAACAGACTGACATAATAAGAATAACGATTATCTGTCACTTGATGTTTTTATGGCCGAAGTCTAAAGCGTATAATCGGTCGGTCAGTTGCGATTATATTACTTAATGCTTAAGCAATTATTTTTCTAAAATTAATTAATAATTTAACTCAAATATTTAAAACAAATTACATACAAAATATTATTAGTGTAATTAAAATTTTTTCATTATAATTCAAAAAAAGTTGTTAACATTATCTGGCTAAAAGTTTGTAAGAAAAATATGTTAGAAATGGAATAAATGTTAGAAATTAAATGCAAAAAAAAAATTTGAGAAGACAGAGTATCAGTCATATACAGAAAAACGGGTTTCTTTACGTTTTCCGATATTACGTTTTGCAGTCGAAACAATCATTTGAAACTGCGTTACATTATCCGACATCATTCGATAAAAACAACTTCCAAATTGAATCGGCTTATAAATACTTCATGCATTTCAAACAACTGAGACCATTGTTTACGACATTTCATATCGTGCCACATTGTAACATATAAAGTTATGTAGTGCATAGTCCATTAAAAATTATATACAATACAGGTACTCTAACAAATATTTTTAAGTTTTTAAGGTTACCTTATACCTTTACGTCACGCTAACGTTGTATATTCATCTAAAGATTACCATTGCCAGCTTTTTGGTTAAATTATGCCAAAAGAAAACTTTTACATTACTACAAAAGCCTGACGTAACTAATTTAAATTGTGACGTAATTTAAATTTTTTGAGGATATATCGAATGCCAGCAGGGAAATGATCTTAGAAAAACTGTTTTGACATTAGTAACGAATGATGATTAACGATAGGTACCGTCAGGTCTGAAAAATCCATAATTTAGGCGTTACGTCACTTAGGCAAATATTTGAAATTTTAATATTTGTTTGCATGTTATAAGCAATAGTGATTTTAACACAATGCAGTTAATTTCTGCAGAGCTAAAATATTCGATCAGGCTTTTACAATCAACTACTTTATGTTATGTATATATTTACGTCACGCATTTGTAATGTATTAACATGTAATACTACAACCAGGTTTTCAGTTAAATTAAGCAATTAAAAAATATTTTACTTCATTGCAACAGACTTACGTAATCATTTTCAATGGTGTCCTAATATAATAAACTCTTTTACATCGAACTCTGGCAGCGTGATGAAGTAGAAAATATAATATTGTTATCTGAAAATAACATAATTTAAGACTTACGTCACATTACCAAATATTTGAAATTTGTATTTTTTTTGCGTATTGTAAGTAAACAAGATATAAACCCAAGACAAATATTTAATTTCTACTTTTACTTTGTATTTTTACATACCGAAATCTCGATGTGTTAACGTGTTATGCTATTTCCAATTTTTAAGTTACTTTATACCAATAAAAAATCTTTACATTATAACAAAAGCCTTACGTAACTATTTTAAAATGTGTCGCAATATAAATTCTTTCGGGATATCAAACTACACACAGCAGCGAAACGGCGTAAACATTCAAATTTTTTTCATTCGTCATAACGATAGCTCAAATCCGATCTGAAAAATTCATAATTTAAAAAATTTAAGAGTTGCATCACGTAATGAAATATTTGTAATTTCTTTATTTTTAGCTGAATTAAACATGATTTTAGCACAAGCCAGTTTGTTTCGGCTAAATAATAATAAACGTTCAGGCTTTGCCAAATAACTCTACGTTACGTTATCTAAATGCATATACATATCAAAATAAAAAATTTAAATTCGTTATATGTTTTTGGTATAAAAACACTTTAATTTTCACATATTTAATAGCACATTACGTAGTAAATAATTGTTGTTTCCAATTACGTAACGCAAATAAAAAATTTGTGCTCAAGATAAAAGCATAAAATTTTAGAAATTGCAGCCAGTCTTCTTTTTAGTTTTAAGTTCCTTGAATTTGACATGATTTTTACAAGAATTTTAAAGGTTTTTAATTTTACGTCATTTGGGGAAGTTTCACGTTTTAGAAAATTGTTTATGTTGCCAGAAATATTAATTTTCTTAAAAAAAAAACTTATTGCAGAACGTTGAGAGTTTTCTAATCTGCGTTACTTATTTAAGAAATGTTTTTATATTTTAAACATTACGTCATTTGGTGAAGGTTTCCATTTTAGAAAAAAAAATTTATATAAACTGGAATACTCACATTTTTTTCAACAAAAACAGCCTTTAAGAACATAACTTGTATCTAAAACTAAGTAATTTGTGGGTTTTATAATATACGTCACGCAATACAATATATACATATACTTCTTATATAAATTTCTTTAATTAATTTAATTTGTGCTATATAACAAGAATTTTTTAGCTGTAACTTTATATACGTACATACATATGTATGTATGTATGCATCTAATACGTTTCTCTAAAAGCTAAGCTCAGTTTATTTTCGTTGAGTCCACAGTTTATTTTATTTGCACTTGCTGTTCTAAAGTTTCAGTTATGAAAATGATTTTATACACTGATCTCTTCGTTAAAAACGAGATAACCTTTTTTTTTTATTACTCAAGAAATGTGTCAATGCCGCCAAAAACGCAACTAACAGCTGAAATAAACATAATTTAATCTCCTCTCTTGTCAAATCATTCATTTTTAAATTCATTTCAATTAAATACAATTCTGAGCTCAAGAATAAAAAAGAAAATGTGTATTATAAGAAACCAGATATGGATTTCAGCATATAATTAAAAAAAAAGTAAAAACACACACATACACAGCTTTTCATATCACTACAAATAAATCATTAATAGTTCCTGTTTTCAAGAAACGAAAAAACAAAATCCAAAATGTAATTGTTACGAGGTCAATTTTTGTGATACGAAAACTGATTTTCTTCTTTAATTTTTTTTTTTTTTTTTTTTGCTTTAAAGTTTTAAAGTTGATGATGATTTTCGGTACTTTTGTAGTAAATTTATTGCAGAAATAGTTTTTTGTTTTTGGTGTTTCAATCCATTGAAATATCATACTCAAGTTTACGTCATTCTGATAAGAAGTTTTCGGTATTTGAAAAGCAATTACACTGCAGAAGTGGCTAATTAAATTGAAATATTTAACAAACTATTTTAGAAAAGATAAAAATACTTAAGAAAAAAATATATTATGAGAATCATGCAGCTTATGCTTTAACAAGAGGCAACAGCAAGTGTTTATTGAACTGATAATTCAGAGATAATTCCTAAAAATATTTCTAAACAGAGTAAAGCACAACAGTTTTAAAATTTAAACAAAAATTCAAAATTTCTCTATAAAAAAAATTTTGTGTGAATCAAATATAGGAAAAAAAGAAAGTTAAAAAAACAAGAACATGAACATGAAAATTAAAAATTTATAGCAAAATTATTAAATAAGAAATAAAAATCATAAAATGTCATAATTTAGAATTTTTAAAATTCACTATTTAAAAAGTAAAAAAGCAAGATTTGTTAAGCATTAAAAAAATCGTATTTCATATATAAATGTTGGGACTATTTGATGAAAAAAGGTTGCCATATTTTTTTAAGGAATGAAATAAACTTGTTTAATTTAAAAACATTTTCATTATTCTCTTCTTATAAAATTATAAAATAACTCAAGAATTACTATTTGCCCTATTCTGCATAACATTTCCCCAGTAGTTTTCCCCCATACTTTGTTACTTTATTTAAACAATGCTTTCCCAAGCTTTCCAGCAAAATATGACAACTTCCAAAACTCTCTCTCTCTCTTTATTGTTCTCGACGTCAGGAGGATTTTATTCTGAGAAAAAAATTAATTCCCTGTGAATTATTTCCTTAGAATTTTTTACGAATAGGACTGTATGTGTTTTAATACCAAAAAAAACACTGTTGCATACTTTTCAAACATACAAAAAAATATTTCATAAGATTTGCGAAAGTAATTAAACAACAAAGTTATTTAGTAATAAATAAAAAAACTGTAAGTCTCGAAGTTGCCACCTATCGTATTTTCGCATAACTTTGAGGCAACTGAAGAAAGTTGCCATACGTAATACTAAATTTAATCTGATGATGTGAACTGGCAAATGAAATAATTGAGCCATACAATTTTATACATTTTGAAAACATTGCAATGATTTAAAATATTTAAAAAAATTATATATATTTTTATATAAAAAAAATATAAAATGGTGAATGTTGCCACAATTTCGCAATTAATTGCAATTAATTTAAGCTTATCTTTTAATAACTTGTTTTTCTATTTCAGTTTGAAATAGTAAACTTTAAGCATAAGACTGTCACATTTTTTTTTAATAATAATTAAACTTTCAAATGCCTATATAAATATTTCTAGATATTTATTTCGCCTTAGCTTCTATTTTTAGAATTTATTCCTTTCTTTTAACACATTTTTTACTACTAGTCTTTCAACGAAGGACAAATTACTCGTAATAATACCTTTTAATTTAACCAAGACATTGAACATAGTGTTGCCAAACTGTAAAAACCGTAAAAAGATTTGGAACACAAATTTCTAAACAAAAATTTGTTTCTATAATTCCCAAAATATTGTGTGTAAATATGTTTTATAGATTTTTCTTTGAGAAAAGCGTTGCCAGCTTTCTATTATTTTGCTATTTTCATGCTTATTTCTTCTCTTTAAAAATTTTTGCCAGTAATTGTATTTAATACTTTATTCGAATTAATCACTTTTGCTTTGAGAATAAAAAAAAAACCATATGTTATCATGTTTGACACTATTTTCCATATATTTATTTAATTAGTAAATAAAATAAAGCAGCAAATAAGTATGTACAACTACATTAGTAATAATAAAAAAAAATGTAGTGTAAATTTTTTGTTGTTCGAAAACTAATAATAATTTCCAGTCATGTGGCTGAAGTGTCTCTTATTCTTAATGAAGAAGAAATCTATTTGAAATGGATTTATTTAAAGTTGTTGTATAATATAAATGTTAAAACAACAAACACAAACATAAAAGAAATATATTTATCAAATCGGAAGTGAAGCTGTACAAAGAGGTCAGCAAAAATGATTTTGATTTTGTAGTGGTTAAATAATAAAGAAAATATAAAGACTTTTGCTTATCAAAGCAATTTGAACCCAAAAAACTAAAAAAAAATTTTTTTAAAGAAATATATGTTTTATGAATGGAATTGGTGTTGCGAAAACACAGAAATGAGCGCTAGTTTTGAAAATTAATAATGAATGAAATATTTATATTTTTTCCTTCTGATACCCCTATCAGACTTAGTGAGGGTCAGCGGGTTCGATTCTCATCAAAGGCTGTGTGTAATCTACTTCTTTAAAACAAAAAGAGGCCTTTGTTTCTATGCTCGCTAAATTCTATTAGAATACAATTTAGAATTTTATTTGTAAAACTCATAACAAAAAAACTTTTTCAACAATTTTTGTTTAAGCATTATTTGCATAATGCTTTTGCTTTCAAAATTTTTAAGCACACATTTACCACCAATTTTGTATTTAGTAAAAAAATTATATCATAATTATTTTTAAACTAAAAAAATTGTTTATTTCACTTACTGAAACTTTGTAATTTTTTTAATTGTTTCTTCTTATTTGTTCTTTTAAATATTTATTTAGTAAATATATTTTTCTGCTTTTTAGTCTGTAACAGCATGAGTTTTACCTGTTCAATGTGTAAACGATGTGTTAACACTTATTTATTATTTATTGGCTAAATATACCCCAGAATAATTATGTACAACATTTTTCCCATTGTTGTTGCGTGTGAAATGTTTAATTTCATTACAATTTTGTAAAAAAAACAAATAATTATAAACAAATAACACAACAAAATTCTATATTTACCAAGATGAAATCACACACGTTTAGTGCTCTAAATTTAAGCAGAAAAAAAAATTCAACATAAGAGGAATTATTTTCAACGAAAGAAAACAAGGTGACCAAACAAATATGAGAAAAATGTATATAAACAGAAAAAATGAAAATAAAATAATTTAAAGAAATTTAGGTAACAATTTGTTCACTTACATTTCTGAAGAAATAGTTGCCGGATCTGAAAAAAACAAAAAAAAAACGCAAATATTATTTAATTAAAAACAAATTTGTTCTTTAAAATAAAATTAAAATAAATAAAATGTTACTTTATAAACGCATTTAAATTTATGATTAGAATTTAAACCAATTTATTTTGCAATTTCATTCGATAGGGAATTCTGTAATTATTGCAGTTTTTTTTAATAATAAGGATTGGAGTTTTAAATAATTTATTTTTTTTCACAATTTCAAAACTTTGCATATACATATGCTAAATTATTATATTTACAAAAAATTAATTTTTTAGGGTTTTCCCGCAACAAAATTCCCACATTTTCTGAAATTTTTTTTTCAAAATTTTGTTTTTCTAATATTTTTTTTTTTAATTAAAATAGTAATTCATAGATTAAACTAACTTTTTCTAAAAAGAGCGTTGCCACTATTTGCAAATATTTTGGTCTGGTAAGTTTATATATATTTTACTCTTATTTATAAAAATTATTGAGGCTTTATAAACCCTTTATTAAGCCTTAATAATAATTCTTATAAGGCAGATAAAATTAAATTTTTTTAGAAATTTTTTTTCAGCATTTGCACAAAAATTTTTTTTTTAATTTTTTTTAATTTATTTTATTCAAAAGATTTACCTCAAAAATTTCTGAAATTATATTTCTATGCATCCCAAATTTAAAAAAAGTAGTATTTTATGCTTTAAAAAAAATTTCCCTTTTCCAAAAATAAAGCCCCTCGAAGGGAAATTTCACTTCAGCTCACGCAAATGCCGCAAAAGCATCAAAAGTACATAATTTTAAAGATTCTAAGCCATTAAAAAAATTTCCCTTCTTCCAAAATAATTTCCTAGAAGGAAAATTCCACTTCAGCTCAAAAGCAAAAAAAAGCAAAAGTACTTAATTTTAAACATTATTAGCTATTAAAAAATTTCCCTTTAAAAAAAAAAAAAGTACCCTAGAAAGGAAATTTCTTTTCAGCTCACAAAAATGCTGCGAAAGCATCAAAAGTACATAATTTTAAAATTACCCCTTTGAGAAACTTGTCCGTTTTGGAAAATTAAAAAATTTACTAATTTTAAATATGATAGATTT
This sequence comes from Nowickia ferox, assembly GCA_936439885.1. Lineage (NCBI taxonomy): Eukaryota > Metazoa > Arthropoda > Insecta > Diptera > Tachinidae > Nowickia > Nowickia ferox. The sequence continues at coordinate 5,780,980 of OW387025.1, read as the reverse complement.
CATAAGCTTTTATGTTAATTTTATCTACAACTATTTTTTAAAATTCACTAAATATTGTAATATTGTCACTTGTCTACTCATTGTCGACAACAATTGACTACTATTAACATGCTCCATTAATTTACAAAGCCTTAGAGATTAGTCAGCGATGCCGATAAAGAGTAGACAAGTGACAATATTTATAGTCGTCTTGATGTGACGTCAACGACGCCATTCACAATAAAGAAGATTACTTTTTACTAAGAAAAGGTTCCCTTAAATCAAAAATAGTTAGCAAATTTATGTTTTAAGTTATTCTCAGAACAAAGTTGCCAAACTTTTTGCCTATTAATGTTATATATATAATATTAATGTTATTGAAAAAGAAATGTTCTATTGGAACAACCTGTGCATTTTCTTGGTAGAGGTACCAGATTTTTTAGAAAAAATTTTTACCAAAGTATTTAAAACAAAAATTTTGGTTAGATTTTCTGGGATTTTTTCTTTTGCCAGCCTGGCCACCTTATTACAAGATTTAGTGTTCTTTTTGTTCTTTCCTTCAAAATATGTCTGTACTCGTATATGAGTTTTATGTTTATTTGTACAATTAAATGTTAAAAATTTTGCATACATGTTTTATGTCTATTGTTGTTAATAAAAAATTTATTGCGGTTTTTGAAATCTTGAAAGAAATATAAACAAAAAAGTTTTGCTATGCAAAAAAAAACTAGAACGCAATGTCAAATGCAGAAAAGCAAGATGCAGACAGATTGTATGAATGTATGTAAAAGATTTATTTTTTTTTTTTTAATTCAATATTTAAAAATGAAAATTATATTTAAGGGTTTTCATGAGAACTCTTAAAATTGCCATTTGTGCAATTGGGCAAACTTGCGAGACTTGTTTCATGAAGCCCCTTTTGAACTTTTGCGCAAACAGTTTATGTAAATTTGAAACAAACGTCAAAAAGTTAATTTAATAAAAATAAAATCAAACAAATTCAAGTAATTTTTAATTTAAAAACATATTTATATATTTCTATAAAAATAAAAAAGTGTGTGTGTGTCTAAAAATGCCTAAAGAAATCCAAAAAAGCAAGAAGTTGTTGTTTACAAAATGCAAAATTATTGGGCAAACTTAACAGGTTAGTGTAGCTAAATTTCTATAAAATTTTTGACATTTTATTTACGAAAGTGTAAAAATGCACAATTGCACAGTTTGCGAGACTTTTGAACATTTGAACATGAAAACCCTTATTGAATTATTCACTGTGTGAAATGGGTGTCTACTAAAGCTACTACGACGCACTTTATCTTTCTTTATTTTTTGAGATTTTTTATTACTTTTCCTTTAGCTACGACCAAAGCACAATTTGGCATTATTTTAAATTATTTAGAATTAAAAAAAGTTTTTTTTTTTGAGGGAAACATATTGCACACATATGGGTTATAAAAACATTAAACATATTTTTGTTTTTTAATATTTCTTGTAAACATCAGTTTGCAAGTGAATTGCTAGACATGATTTCAGAAGTCTCTGGGGATCGTTTGGCTTGCTAATACGAAGAGATGATTAAATGGGATTGAAAAAAAAATAAATTCAATCAAGTACGACTTTGACTCGAACACGAAGGGTACCGTACGGTACTTTTTCTTTTTGGTAATTTTTTTGTTTCGACAATTTTTTTGAGGGTTTTTTGGCGATTTTTTAGTATCGAAGCTTTTTCTATTTTTGGCAATATTTAAAACTTGTTTGGCAAACTTTTTATTTTTAGTAAAATTTTTCATTTAAGAGCGGTATTTTACTTGTGGTGATATTTTCCTTTAAGCGTTTTTTTTTTTAATTTGGGGCAGTTTTTTTTTGTTTTTGCCGATTTTTTTAGTATTGACGCTTTCTATTTTTGTAAATTTTTTTAGATTTGGCGATTTTTTTTAGATCTTTTGGCATCTTTTTGACTTTTGGTGATTTTTTTGCATTTTGACGATTTATTTTATTTCTGGTGATATTTTTCATTTGAGTGCTTTTTTCATTTTGACGATTTTTCGTTACAGACAGACAGAGAGAGAGAGAAAATAATATAATTCTTTTTTTTTTTTGGTGTAATCCTGAGAAGCAAGAGTAAAATCAAAGTATCCTTTAAAGGGACTTTGCACTTTCATAAGCAAATAAAATATGAAAATTTAGATGAAATGTGTAAATTTGTTAAATGAAGAAGTTTCAAATTTGTTGGTCAAAGGCTTAATAAGCTGGTAATAAGAAGATATGATCAGATTTTATAAAAAAAAAACTAATATCAAGATAGATCATCCTCGAAAGAAAGAAGTTTTACATTTTGTTCCTCAAAGGGTTAATAAACTGCAAGGAATGGGAATATTCTCTGTTTTGTAGTCTTCTCAAAATGCTTTAATAGATTTTAAACTCAAAATTTTTTTTCTTCATTTAAAAAAATATTTAGCACAGTTTTTGCATTATCTTTAATACAACTACAAAAAAAAACCAATGAATTCACATGTGGTAAAATTATTATTATAGTTTAAATTTCGCATTGTCGTTGTTATTGCCGTTAATGTTTAAAAAATCTTAAATTATCGAAAGAGTTTTTGGCAGACATGGCAATTTTAAAAAGGCTGAATGGTTGGTTGACTAGAAATATTTTAAAGTTTAATATATTTTCAACAATATAAACTTTTTGTATTTTCTTGCACTCATATGTTGCTAATGTGATGGATTGATAGGGTAAGAATTTTTTCTTTTTGATTGTTTTTTGCTGCTCTTAATTATTTTTACAGATGTTTATTCTTTTAAGTATAATTTTCTTCTTTTTTTTTAATGTTTTCACATTTTCCTGCGCTCAGTTTTTTTTACTGACTTATTTCTTTAGCAACAAAGAAAAAAAGAAATTTTTTGCTTATTGTTGCAATTTGCAAACATACTTTTTATTTCTGTTTAATTACTTTTAACAGATTATTTGGGGAGCAATGAATTAATAAAACTACTTACATTCGTTATGAGTCAGTTCAACACATTTTGAAATAAAAAATATGGCCCCATTAAAAATACAAAAAAAATCACACAAACACACACATACACACAAACAATGATGTCAGTCATGCTTTGTGGTAAGTTTTCATCATTATTAAAATTCTAAGAAAAAATTATGACAAAATTTTCTGTTTCCATTTTACAAGTTGAAGTACTTTTATACAAAAAAAAATATCCTTCATTGTAAAATAGTTGTCCTCCCATTATCTTTCGAAAAGAATTCTAACGACATTCTTGTCTAATCAACTCAGCAAAAAAATGTGTTGCTTATTTGCTTAACCAAATAAAAATGATAAGTACTTTCTAACTACTGCAATTTTTTTTACAATTGCCCCAATACGTGCAAGTATTTGTACGTAACTAAATTGCCTGTAATTTATCTAGATGTTGATTAAATTCTTCTGTATGTAAGTATTTTATTTTTTCATATTATGCCTTTTAGGAATATGTATAGTATTTTATTATTGAGGTAAATAAATAATGCTCATAACCGATTATCTAATACGGAAGCATTTTTGATTGTAGTCTATTGTTTTTTATATGCACATACTTAAAAATATTTAGAACGAAAAATTTACTTTGAATATTTATGACAGTAAAAGATGTGGCAAGAAATAAATGCATGCACTGAGTCATTAAAAAAAATATTGCATATGCAATAAAAAAATTCTAAGCAATATTTTTTTATTAAATTATAAGACAAAAAATTTATAGAATTTTTAAATTTTTTATCCCATTTTTTTAAGACAATTTTTATTGCAGACTTTCCGCAAACAAATTCTTAAATTGTGTTTTTATTAATACAAATTCCCTTAAAAATACAACAATAATAGTATTTTTAGCTATTAAAAAAATTTCCCTTTTTTAAGAAATAAAAAATACCCTAGAAGGCAAATTCCATTTTAGTTCACCAAAATGCCGCAAATCTAATAAAAGCACATAACTTTTAAGGAATATGGTATTTGTTTTGAAATTACCCCGTTAAGAAAAATTTCCCTTTTGGGAAATTTAGATTTCAGATAAGATATTTAAAATTGTAATAATCAAATACTAACACATGTATTTATTTATATACAGTCTAATATTTGATGCATTCCCTTTGTTAAAGAAAATTTCACTTCAAGGAAATTGAAAGACGAAACGAAAAATTCTTTAAATTTCCCTTTTAGCAATATTTTTTTTTTTTTAATTTAAAACTAATTCGCATATACATTAGCGAACAAAAACTTGAAAAAACTAGTATATTTCCTATTTTAATAAAAAAATTTGTTAATAAAATTTGGCAATCAAAGTAGTATTTTTAAAATTTCCGCCTTTCATACTTTCTTTGACTTTGTCAGAAAGTTTATTTTAAACGGAAATTTTATATGTAACAGATACTTAGGATTTTTGTGATAATTTTGTTGACAACAATAGCATTTTTTAAATTTCCCCCACTAATATTTTTATTTTTGTTTGACTCAAGAAAAATTTCCTAAAAGGGTAATTTTATATAAAACAGGTATAAAATTTTTTTGGTTGATTCTGGCAATGGTTAAAGTATTATTAAAGTATTTTTTAAATTTTCCGCTACTAATTTTTAATTTTCCCTTATTTAAAAAAAATTTCCTTCTTGGGAAATTTTATTAGTAACAGTTATCTAGTTTTTGTAAAAATTCTTAAGAAAACTGTTTAATTTTTTAAATTTTTCATTCATAATAATGCGCTCTAAGGAAAAATTTTAACTTTCAGATATTCCCTTCTTTAGAAAAATTTCTTTTTGAGGGATATTTTATTTAAAACAAAAATGTAAAATTGTTCTAACATATAACATTGGTTTTAATTGCTAGATTTTAAATTTTTTTTTGTTTTTGTTAATAAAAATTTCCCTTGAAGGGATATTTTCTATATCACAGATATTTATAGCATTTGTAATAATTTGGCGATTATAATAGGATTTTAAAAATTTTCCACTACAAGTTTTTAATTTTGACTTGTTAGCAAAAATTTCCTTGAAAGGAAATTTTATATATTAAAACTTTTGTGATAATTCAGGCGATTGTAAAAGTATTTTTAAATTTTACCCTTATTGACAAAAATACCCCTTAGGAAATTTTATAAGTATCAATTATCTAAAAATTTTGTACAAATTCTAAAGATTACGGTGCTATTTTTGAAATTTCCTCATTCAAATGTATACTTTTTTCGAAAAACCCAAAATTTTCAGATATTCTCTTTGTAACGAAAATTCCTTTTCAAGGGATATTATATTTAAAACTAGAATGCAAAATTTTTTAAATGGAATTAAGTTTTAATTGCTGGATTTAAAATTTTTAGGGATTTATCTCTCTTCAAGGGAAATATTAAATATTATGGTAAAATTTTTTAGCAAGTGCTTAGAGAAAATTTGCTAAAAATGATATATATTATACACACATCAAAAAATTGTAATGTAAAAAAAATTCCCTTTTTTGAAAAAATTTCCCTCAAGGGAAATTTTATTTTATAGTTTTCTATACACATATTTTGCATTTTTGTTAATTTTACTTAATGAACTTTCATCAAAAACATAATGTGTATTCATATATGAATCAGCGCACACTCAATGAGAAGTATTTCTCATACAGAAATTCAAATGAAGAAAATGTATGAAATGTAATGTAAAATTTTTTTTTAACTTTTGTACAACAATACAATTATTTATTTAAGACTATTGGATGTTTTAAACCTTTTCTGAAATTGTTCTCTTTTATTATACGATAAAGAGAAGTAATTGTTTTAAAAATCATACAAATCAAAGATCTTTTGTTTAAATTCAAATATTTTGCATTAAACTACTTTGCGTTAATTAAACTCAATTAAACTGTATCGCCACTAGTGTTTTTACATTGCAGCGTCTGCATCAAAACGTAAGCTTCAATGAAGTCATTTCATAAATTATGTATGTCTGCAGTAGAACTTACACTCCAAATTCTAAAACTTCAAGGCATAAAGTGCACTATTTTTTTCTCTTTGAATTTCATGTCTCAGATGAAAAATGGATTTTTTATTGGAATGACATAATTTCAAGCAGAACAATTTTAAAGATGTTGGGTAAAAGTTTTTTTTTCCAAACAAACAAAGAAGTTTATTACAAATTAATTAATTAAAAAGAAATCGACAACAAGCAGCAGCAACAACAACTGAGAAACAAATTATTAATGAATAATTAATTGTTGTTTAAAAGGAAAATTAAAAATATAAAACTGGTTTGAATTTTGAATGCTTCGCCGCTGTTCTATAATTGTTTTAACTTGTTGTATTTCGACAATTTTTTTTTTAATATTTTTACCTCGGGCGGTGTTTTTTGAAATTAAGATGAGACATAAGGTCGCCTTCAGCCGGTTTTGATTTGTTGTATCTACAAAAGCAGTCAAATATGATTAAGTCTTTTTAGAACTTTAAATAATTGTTGAAAGAGAAGTTAAGCTAAGATTTACGCTTTGTTTTAAATATTTAATTACTGTTAGCGCTTTTACTGATGGTAAAATTTAAAATCTTTATTAAATTTACCATTAAAATAAAAATTAAAATTAAATTTCCTTATAGGAATCTTTTTTATGTTATAAAAACTTTTTTAATTCTGTGTGAAACTAAAAGACTTTTCTTTAGAACTTTTTTTTACTTTCAGCTTCCTTTTCACGGAAAATATCTCCTTCCCGCTATTCTTTGATCTCTGTAAAATTTTTCTGCTTAATTTTTAAAGAAAATTATAGAAAGCATCAAATATTTTTAAAGATTTACCTACTTTTGAAGAATTTCCCTATAAAGGATATTTTATGTAAAAGGGTTTATCTATAAAAAAGTTGTAACATATTTGTAAAATAATATAAGCGGCATGTATTAAAAATTTCCCAAATTTTTAGAAATTTCCCTTTTAGGGAAATTTTGTTTAAAACACCTTTTGCGAACTCTGGTGTATTTATAGCTGCCCTTATTTATTTAAAAGATTTTCTGACCATCCTTAAATAAAATATCCCGGTTAAATACTTTTTAGCCATAAGATTATTTTAAATTTTAGTTTGTTTTTGTAAAAAAAAAAATATTAAATTTTTTTAATTCTTTTGAGCATTCATTAAAGCTAAAAAATTTTATATAGTTACAATATTGTTCCTCTTGGGTGTTTTTATGGTTAAACTTCGTTTTTAAGGACAGCTATTCTTTCATCGCTGCACAATTTTTTTCTTTAGTTTTTTTTTTTTGAAAATTTACCTAATATATTCAAGATGAAAAAAATCAAATATTTTGAAAAATTTATCAACTTTTGAAAAAATTCTCTAAAAAGGATATTTTATGTAGGTTTTTTATAAATATGCTATAACATGTCTGTAAAATAATATCACCAAATTTTTTTTCAAAATTTCCCTTTTAGGGAAATTTTATTTTAAAAACATAAATTTTTCGAAGTCTGGTGTATTAATAAATAGCTGCTTTTAGTTATTTGAAAGATTTTTGGACAATTTTTAAATAAAATATGTATTCTGGTTAAGTATTTTTTTTAGACTTAAGACTTTACATATTAAGTCTTAGTTTGTTTTAAGTAAATAATTTTGTTTGCCACATTTATTAAATATTATACGATTTTCAATTTGTAGCCAGGACATTTTTGCTAAATATATTCACCTTTTAAAAGAAAATTTTATGTAAATGGTTTTCTTTCTATAAAACAATGTATAATACATTTGTAAAAAAAATTTAACGGCAGGTTTTTTTTCAATTTTCCAGCTTTTTGAAAAATTTCCCTTTTAGGGAAATTTCGTTTAAAAGATATTTTTCAATTCTGGTGCATTTAAAGCTGCTTAGAATGTTTAAAAGATGTTCTAAGAAAAAATTTCAAGCTTATAAAATATCCCTGTTATAAATATTTTAAATTCGATATTTTTTCTTTTAAATTTTAATTGCTTAAAACAAACTAAAATAATTTTAGGAAATAAAATTTTGCTTATTCCCAAATTTATTAAATATTATACCATTTTCGTTTGTAATGAGGAAAGTTTTGCTTGAAAATTTTTTTGCAATTAAAAATTTACTTGTAAATTTTATTTTGAATAAAGAATTATGAATTTTTATAAATTTTGGAGAATTTGGAATTTTATGATTTGTGTCATTGCTTATAATCTGTTTATTTAATGCTCTGATTGACATTTACTCTTGCAATATAACCCCGTTTCCGTTTGTTTTATTCTGATTTCTAATTATTCTTAAATATTAATATTTTTTCTTTCATTTTGCACGTTGTTGGGTGACACTTGGGGTCATTTATTCAATACTCAGTATATGTAGTTGGCAATTGTTATCAATTCAAAATAGCTTTCATTATACATAATTCGTTTTTCATGCTTAAAAATAAAAACGAAACGAGTACAACAAGGTCTCTTATGAGAAATAATTTCATTTCAAAAAATTGGGAATTTATGTTCTAACAAAAAAATTTATATTTCGTCCTATAATGAAGTTTTATCAGACTTTTTACTTTCGAAATTGCAGTGATTGCTCAATTAAAGTGCAAGCATTTCTTTTGTGTAAATCAATTGAATGCGACAGTAAAAATTTATAATTGATGTGCTGCTAACATAATTTCTCAATTGAAAATATTCAGCAATAAAAACTAAAATGCAATAGACCGCTGTTTTCCTCAAAACCAGCAGCATCAGCACCAATTTTAAATTTTATTACATCAATAAATATGTACTTGCTGATTTTTTTTATGGAGTTTTTGTAGCGCTTTCCAACACGTTTACTGGGCCAATTTTTCAAATATTTAGCCATAAATTTTAAAAGAATATTGAAAATTAATTGCAGCATTTTTCAATTGCTCAAGTTTGTAAATTTGCAATTTAATTAAAAGCGATGGATTTATGTTAAACCAATAAAGATTTTCAACATTTTTGAAAGTTTTCAATATTAGAGATGACATTTTTTGCTTTGCACTTTTTGTCAAATTCTGGGAATGAATTTTTGGGTAAAACTAAAAATTATTTACAAAAAATACTCGCAGCACAACATGTTAAAAATTTAATTGCAGTTTGTTTAGTTTGGCCAAAGGCCAATACACGGCAAACACACACATTTTTTTTTTTTTTTTTACATTAAGTAAGATAAGTACAAAGAACAAAAGTGTTAAAATATCACACTAATTCTTTTTTGTAACTCGAACAAACTTTCATGATCACTACAGTTTTTTTTAAGCCAAAAATAAACTTACGCAAACAAATACTCGTTTCTTGTCCCATTACTTTGGCTTTTTAAAATAAACACCAAATGCAATGAGTTAGACTAATCACACAAAAATTGAAGTAATTGATGATTAATCGAGGAAAATTGTTAGAAAAAGTAAACAAAATAAACTAAATTGGGCACCGACAGACAAGGGGGAAGTACGCTATTTTCCTAAAGCAAGAAAAGCCACAAAAACTGACTTTTAAATATTATTACTATTTCTTGTTTACAGTGAATACAATTTAGAATATACTTTTTTTCAAGATTTGAAAAAATCATGTAGCTTTAATACCAAAAATCAAATGCAAAAAATAAATCAAGAAAGTACTTTTTTCTTGCCTTTTTTTTTGGTAAAATTATATATAAAACCCTAGAAGTACTTTTTCAGCATTTGTTAAAAATATCCCTTTGGTACCGAAACTTTAAAAGTTAAAAATAATTTTAAGGGCCTTTCTTCAAAAAGTAGCTTCTGAATTTACACATTTCTGTAAATCAAATATAATAAAATTTTTCTTGTTGTAATTCGAAAGCATATTTATGGAATCATTTTTGATTCTTTAAACTTTTTTATATTCCCATGTAAAAGAAATACACTAGACTTGTTAATCAAAGGCTAGAAATGAAGGATAGCATTTAATACACTAGATTGCTAAATAAACTAAAATTTCCCCAAAAGGGAAATTTTTTTAAAGTTGGGAAATTTTAAAAAAAAATCATATTTAAGTTTATTTTGTAGATATTTTATAATTTTTGTAAAAAACAACTTACAAGTTGGATATTTCTATTAGGAAAATTTTTTTAAAGTTAATAAATTTTTTTAAGAAACATACACATAAGCAATTTTGTGTTAAAATTTTTTGTAGAACTTCTAAGACCAGCTCAACTAAAAAAATACGGTCAAATAATATCGGGGAGGAAATTTTTTTCCAAAAATTGTAAAACAGTTAAAAAGCAAAATATCAATATATCAATAAATATATGTTGAGGGAAAGCTATAAGTTAAAGAGAGTTTGCAAATACACCAAATTTATAAAAATAGTAAAATATTTCAAGAAGGGAAATTTTTTTAAGGTTGGGAAATTTAAAAAAAAAATATTTAAATTTCTCTTGGAGCTATTTGACTCATTTTCTTTCAAAGAAAGTTGGCAAATTTGCTTAAAAAAACAATAGCTGAGGATCAAGAGAAGGAAAAGAAGAAAATTGTAAAAATATGTATAATTCAAAAAAAATTTAAGCATCAAATAGATTTTTAAAAAATGAAAACCCAACACAATTTTGTGTCACAAAAAATCACTTCTGAGAAAATGATAACCAAATTTCGAATATTACACCATTTACAAAAAGGCCGAGGTAAAATTTATTCATTTTGCTGTTTACTTTTCCAGCACTTCGAGTATCTACATCAATAAAAAAATTTCTTTTTATTTCTTATTTTTTTATTAAAAAATATGTCTAAACATGTTTTAGAGATCTTTGAAAAACGTTTTTTTGCATTATTTGCTTCATTTCGAAAATATCCTTTTTGCTTGGAAAAATATCTAAGAAATGTTCAATCTTTAGGAAATTTTTATTTTATGAGGAAATTTTTTACTATTTATTGCTTTTGTAGTAAAAATTTACACTTTTAGGGAAATTCTATTCAAGGGCCATCTTGTAACTGGCGTTGGAAGTATATGAAACCATTTTGTAAAATTTCCCTTGTGGGAAAATAGCTGATGTGAAAAGAAAATATGCCAAAAAACGATATTTGGGTGCTTCTAATTCTTATTTCAAGTCATATAAACAAAATGCTGAACTTTTAAAAAATTTCCCTTGTTTGAAAAAAATTTCCCTTAAGGGAAATTTTATTTTTCGCTTTATTAAAATTTGATCTCATGAGCCTTAAGCAAAAATTAAAATTTCTATAACAATTGTAGCTGTTTTTTTAATTCCCTTTCTTACTGAAAATCATAGAAAAAAACGACTAACGAAAATGTACTTCAAGGTTTCTTCTGGGAAAAAAATTTGCTTAAAAAATTAATCTCATTTAAATAAATCCCAGTAAGCCGAACAGTTGTTAAAATATTTTAAACTTAATTTTTCTTTTTTATACATAATTCCCCTACAAACAAAAATATTTTGTAAAGTTTACTCACTATCAACTATCGAAAGCTTTTATTGCTCTTGGCATTGATCTTCTTAAAAAAAATAAAAACAGAAATCAAAAGTTTTTTTGTTGCTTAATAAAAATACTTTAAAAACAAATTATTTATTGATTTGCAACAAGAATATTAATAAGCCTGCAATAGCTTAAAACAAAAGAGTATGAGTAACGAAACTTAAAATCGTAAAAAGATTCAATTTTGAAATTTTAATTTCAACTTGCAGTAATTTAAACTCACTTAAAAATTTCATTACGATTATTTTAGCTGTTCAATGGTTATTTAAGACATAACTTGGTATTAAATATAATTTTTTTTTTTTCTAAATATTTTGGCTCAAGTGACAAAAATTAAAAAAAAATACGTTAAGCGTATGAATAAGAATTTTATTGATAACGAGTTAATGAACTTGAATTATTCATTTGTAGTATTTTACTAAACTAAAATTGTCAAAATATAATTAACTGAATTTGGGCGAGTACTCTACATCATTAAAAATTAATTTTAAGTTATCACAGGTTATTTAAAATTCATTTTGAAATCATTATTTTATAAATTTTTAATTTATTTCTGGCTGGTGATCGAAAATATTTTACGTTAATAAATACTTTTTTTTTAATTAATTCTGCTTTTATTTGATTTTCATTTGCTGTTTTATATTATTTATCTTGAAATTGAAATAAGTCAAATTTATTTTTTGTCTATTTCTTGTTTTTGTTTGTTTGTTCGAATATAATTTGTTTATATTATAAAAAGTTAAAAAATCTTGAATATATTAGACTGAAGCATTTGGAATTTGTTTATGAAATTAGTTGCTTAAAACTTTTTCTATTTTCCCTTAGTAGGAGATTAGAGAGAGAGAGAGAGAGAGAGCAGAGAAACATCAGATGCAAAGAGTTGTGGACATGGCGAATTCAATAAGGTGAACTTATTTTGCAATGAAATGCAACACTACAGAAAAAACGTGTATATTTTTTTTTTAGTGTAAAATGTTGTCAATAAATTTAGAAACGTTCTGTTTGAATTCGCTTTGGTTGTCAGAAATGTTTGAGAAATTTTTGCTACGCCATTTTGTATGCCTTTCTCTTCTCCATTATTAGTGGAGTCCAATAGTAAGTCACGTGAATGCACAACAAACATTTTCATTTTAGACTGAATTTTAATAAAGTAGATTTTCATGGAATTTTTTGGTTGTCAAAATAATTTCCGACGATTCTGCAGAGATACATAAATGCTACACGTTTTTCTGTATTTTAAAGAGCAAGAGTTACGTGCAACAAATTCAATAAAACTTTAAAAAAAAATCATAATATAAATTCGTTATAAGAGATAGTTTTATGGCATCAATATTCGAGAGTAAGTCGTACATGTGGCAACATTGAAACATGGCTAGATATTGCCATATCTCTTAAATCTTGGCGACTGCACCGTTTTTATATTTCAAAAATTATTTTAAATGCATTTAGTTTATTTTTTTTTTTTTTTTTTGCTTATTTTAGCATATTTATTTTTTAATGCAATTTAACATAAATTTTGAATAGAATAGACTTTTGGCTGAAAATTGTTTATATTTCTGTCATATTTTTAAAAGCATATTTTTGCTTATTTTAGCATATTTATTTTTTAAGCAATGTTCCATAATTCTTTGAAAAGACAAATTGTTTGGAAAAATTTATAATTTTTTTTCATATTTTAAAAGGCATATTTTTGCTTATTTTAGCATATACATTTTTTAAGATATTTAACATAAGTTGTTTAATAGGACAGACTTTCGGCGGAAAATTGTTTACATTTTTGTCTTATTTCTAAACTTATATTTTTGCCTTTTTTAGCATATTTATTTTTTAAAGTAATTTAACATAAGTTTTTAAAACTTTAAGTAAAAGTGTAATTTTTCATGTATAATTCAATAATAATCAATATTTATTAATTTAATTTATCACTAAATAGTTTTTGAAAAATTTCTTCTTAAATTTACATTCTTTTTCTAACAGCATATTTTTGCATATTCAAGCATATATGACATTTCGAGTTATTTAATATTATATTTTCAAGTGAAATAGTTTTTTATTAGAAGTAGGAAGAATTTTTTGTTAATTTTTTAAAAGCATATTTTGCATATTTGCCGCAATTTCACTTGTTTTACAAAATTACTTACGAAAAATTTAAATTTTCATAAATAAATTATATCATTGATGTTTCTTTAAAATTTTATCTTTTTTTTATAGTATTGCATATTGCAAGACCTTCTTGAATTTTCGAAATCAAATGCTATTTTTATATTTATATTTCTTAATAGTTTTATAGCATTTTGCTTGGTTTGAGCAAAGTGCCTACATTTAATAAATTTTCATATTACATATTTCTGTTATTTGTTTTTTGCCGGCTTAATAGTTTCGTATGCTATTATTTTTATCACTATTTTTTTATTTTTTCTTTTTATTACTCTTATCAGCGAATAACTTGAAAAGCATATCTTATCGCGCAAATTTCTTTCTAAGCAATTTTGCTGTTTTTGTTTTCTGTGTTACCAATTGACGGCTCAAAATTTGTGAGTTAGACAAAAAAAAAAAAAAAGCACCATCAAATTAATACAAATTATTAAAGCAAACAAAACCGTTTGTTAAAGACTTGCTAAAATAAATAACATGTTGATGTCAGCATAAAGTTGCAAAAAGTTAGAAAATATAATACAACTAAAAAATTTTATAAATCAAAATTTAAAATACGATCTTTGGTTATTATAAAAGTTGTGGTACTAAAAATATCCAACAAGCCAGGTAAACCCTCATATGATCGTTAAAAAGTGGCAACTATAAAAAAATTCAATAATTGTTTTTCTAATTGTATTGATTGAGATAAAATTGCAGCAGATTTATAAACTTTTTAATTGATATTATTTATCGATCGATCGATTTAAAATTAAATTATAGGTTTCATATAAACATGCAAATGAGAAAACAGGTTGCTGGGTACCCTGCGTACGAAACAAAAAGATATTAAAAATATCAATAAAATTGCAAACGAGGCATAAAATGAAAAAGCGAAGAACTAATAGACTTGTCATTATTTAGTACGAGTAGTTTTAAGAGGATGGCTGCCCTGAGAATCTATTAGTACAAGAGCTGCGCTTTCTATTCCCCCCCCCCCCCCCCACACACACACACTTGGGATATTTTTGTTTAACAATAATCTGATTTATTAGGACGACTGATAAAGTTTTTTACAATCTTTGGTAAAAGTTTTGACGCCACTCTTCTTACAGTAAAAAGTCTTCAATTGCATCTCCCCAAGATTCGATATTTTTTCTTATCTAAGATATAATTTTTGTTTAATTGGACTTAGTGTTTGTTTATAAAGGGTGTTTTTTATTGAGGTATAGAACTTTAAGTTGGCATCACTTTTTTAACTGGCGGCCATTTTGTCAGCTGTCAAGTGATTAATATTTAGTTTGGTTTGCCATTTCATCATGAACAGGTTGACAAAAGAACAACGCTTGCAAATCGTGCAAATTTATTTCGAAAATAATGGTTCAGTTCGCGAAGTTTACCGCAAGCTCCGTCCATTTTATGGTCGACAGAGCAATTAATTCGGTTAACCATGGATCGTTTTCGCACTACGTTTACTCTATGTGATAATACGCATCCGCTGAAGTCGCTCGTCTACGCCAACAAACCAGAAACGTTAGGGGACTTGGAAGCCAACATTCGTGGCGTTATTGCCAACATACAGCCCCATATGCTCGAAAAAGTGGTTGAAAATTGGACCTGTAGAATTGGCTTTATTCGAGCCAGCCGCGGCGGCCACATGCCCGAAATCATATTTAAACGTTAATGGCATAAAATTATCCTTCCAATAAAGCCAAATTGATGGACATTAAAACGATTTTCTTGTGTTTTATTTCAATTCGAAGTTCTATACCTCTAAAAAAAACACCCAAGCTGCCGCTTAATGTATGTAGATGTTAAGAAAAATAAATTTTATTTATTTTAAAAATTTACATAACAGTTCCAATAATCATCAAAGTTTAAAAAGAAAAAAAAAAACAAAAATATTAAAACGTTATGGAAGAGCAAATGAACTCACAACCATGAAATGGCACGAATAGATAAATAAACAACAACTAACACCTCATTATTTGAAAATAATAAATACATAATAGAAAAAATCACTAAAAGATGTATGTAGCACAAGCAAAAAGATTTCGTATATTTTTGGTAGTGCAAGTAGCCTTAAAAACATCAAATGTTAGAAAAATGTGATATATATATATATATATATATATATATATATATATAAAGGAAAATAATTGAATTTGTACAATTTTAAAGAGCATATTTTTGCATATTTTAAGAATTTTATGAATTTTTACAAAAATTTCATGTTTTTTCATTTAAATATTAAATAGATGTATATTATATTGTTTTTTTATCATCTTTTAAAGTTTAAAATAGAAATTCAACACTTCTGTTTCAAAAAGTTTTTGTTTGCGCTCTTCCACATACATTCCACATTCTGCCTGTTATTTTAGCTTTATTTTAGAATATAATCTTTTGTTTTTACTTTAGATTTTAATTGAATTTTATTAAGTTTCTGCTACATCTTCATTCACAAGGCTAAAAGGTTGAGAAGAACAAAAAAAAAATACATAATAATTACTCCTATTTGTAACCACTATATCATCCATATTTTTTAGCAGCTTCTGTGTTGATGTTGAAGTAAATCATAAAAAAAACATGTAGTTTTAACCCTTGTTATTGTTTGCTGGAAAAATGAAATCTGAGCTCAATTAAACAAACACACAAACAAACAAAAAAAAAACTGCTGCTTCTAACCTTTTCTATTTAAATCTAAGCGACGAGTGGGTGAAGAGGTGCCACATTTCATTGTTTTATGCTGCTCTTTTTATTCTAGAGGAATTTTATTTTGAAGTATAAATGTGAAAGTACTATATACGAGACGTTAATGAGAATTAACGAACTGTTATGGAACAACCTAAATATTGACAACGGTATTCATAAAAGATTGTTGAAGTTAATGTTGGTTTAACATGGAAACCTATTTAAAGCAGGCTTTAACTTTGTTGAGTTTTCTTTCTTCGGAAAAAAATCTAAGAATTTGTTTTGCGAATACATATTTTTATTTTTTTATTTAGTTTGGAAATCTATGGCGCCACCCTCGTATAAAATCACAGTAATTAGTAATAGAACTTTGCCGTTGTTAACAGCATTTATTGGTTTTCAAAGAAAACACAAAAGCGCCAGATACTCATACATAAACATATGTATGAGTATAAGCTGTCTATAAATATTGTTGAGTCACATTTTTGGCTGCTAAAGGCTAAAAAAAAAGAAGTTGTTAAATATAGACTTTTTCATTTATTAAGTTATATGGTTAGAATTAATTTAAAGTTAAATTTTTAATTACTCATCTCTTTCTTTGCCTTATTAAAAATCTCAAGTTGCAAGAATTTTATTAATTATCATTATTATTATTTTGTATTTCCAGGTATGTCTACCAGCTGTATTATTAACCAATTTTTATTTAAATTAAGTAAGTAATTCCATATTATTTATTTCCACCGTTTGCAAATATACAGCGATAACAAGTGCCGGGATATTCATGCGTTAATGTGTTAGAAAATCCTTAACACGTGACTTGACTTTACAACGAAAATATTATTTTCGTTCGTTTTGCAACAAAGAAAAATAAAGAGAAAATATCATGTTTTCCCATATAAAATATTAAACCATAATTTAGGAATTTTTGCTAACAAAATCAGCAAACTTAAGAACAAAAATTGGATATATTTGATTCAATAGTCAAAATATTTAAAAATATTTTGCTATTTCAAATATGTACATAAAATTAATTACTATTACACAAAAATACTATTTTACAAAAGTACCATTGTTTATAATTTTATATAATATAAAACTGAACCCTTAAAAAAAATTTTTGTAAAAAAAAAAATTCGGGAATTATTAAATAAAAAAATTAACTAATATTAATATTGCACAAAATGGTATTTTTTGCCGACAAGCTTTCTACAGCCATTTTATACTGTGTATAAAATGAACATTTCATAGTTAAGGCGACAGCAAACCAAGCTTTAGTGAAATAGTACTTTTTTCTACTACTATTTTTTCAAATACCTAAAATAAAGATTTTACTTATTCAAAGAAAAATCGTAGTTTTTATTTTTAATCTTATTTAATTTAATTTACTGTTAATGACCGCTTGACTCCCTTTCAAAAAAAAAAAAATAAAAATTTTTTTGCTGCAATTTTTTTACCAAATACATTTACAAAAAAAATTATAATATATAATTATATTTTAAATTCTTCTAAACAGAATTTTGATTTAAGCCCTCTAAGCTTTTAAATTGCTGGCAAACAAAAAATTTTATTTGAACATGACGCCGTGAATTCGAAAATTCTGGTTTTACCAATTAAAAACTCATAAGATTATTATTTTTTAAGTACTTTTTCTACTACTATTTTTTTTTATAAATATTTTACAGACAAAAAATTTTCTATGTTCAATTATATAAATTTTTCCCAACAAAAATTAAGATTCAATTCCTTTTTCGATAAAGTAGTGTTTTACTACTATTTTGAAAATTGTATAAAAATAAAAATTGCATTTGAATATAGTTAAATGGTTCGCAAAATTTCAGTTTTAATTATATTAAGTTCGAAAATTTACACTTTAAAAAAGTACTTTTTCTACTACTAATTTTTTATAAAATAAAAAAAAATTATTGCACATACATATTTGCAAAAGTTTCTCCATTTGAATAAGTTTATTTTTCTAAGAAAAATTTCGTTTAAAGCCTTTTTTAAAAAGTAGTTTTTTACTACTATTTTGAAAATTACTAAAAATAAATAAAAAATTCGTTTTGATGGTTCACAATATTCCTTTTTATTTATAATTACCTCAGAACCTAACATTTCAAAAAAGTACTTTTTCTACTACTACTTTTTATAAATTTGTATTTTACAGAAAAAAATTTGCCATATTTAAAAAAAATTTTGTAGATCGTTAAAAAACATTTTTGTAAGAAAAAAATTCCATTTTGAATGTTTTTAAAAAAGGTAGTTTTCTACTACTATTTTGAAAATAACTAAAAAATAAAAAAATCGTTTTGATACATTTTTATAGCTCACACTATTCTTTTGTTATAATAATTAACTCAAAATTTACTTTTTCAAAAAAGTACTTTTTCTACTACTATTTTTTTTATAAATATATATTTTACAGAAAAAATTTGCCACACATTTGCAAGAAATTCTTAGTTCGATTAAACATTTTTCAGAACAATTTCGATTAAGACCCTTTTTTAATAAAAGTACTTTTCTACTACTTTTTTCAACATTGCTGAAAAATAAGATAAAACATTTTGATACACTTCAATGGTTCACAAAATAAAAATTTTACTTATTTTAAGTTCGAAATTTACAGTTTGAGTTAAATACTTTTTCTACTACTATTTAAAAATATATATTAAAAACTACTTTCTGTACTAAAAATTAATTTTTTTGAAGGAGTAGATAGTTTTGCTAAGTAGATATCATTCTACTTTTAATGCACAGCTAATTTCAAAAAAGTACTTTTTCTACTACTATATTTTCAAACCACAAAAGAACCTTAAGCTTCTGTGAAATTATACAATTTATGTATGTATGAAATATTACTTTTTGACTTTAATTAAGTTGCAATAAGCTTATTATGCCACAAATCATTCTCAAGCATGTCTGTCATTTCAAAAAATGTGGCGGCATTTTCAATAAAAATGTCACCATTTTGACAATATTTTAAAAAGATTTAAATTTTGTTTTAGAACAGAAATATAAAAAAAAACATGTTTGAACAAAACTTTAAGCATTGTAGTCACGTTTGATGTTTATTATTTTAATTTACATGTATGATGACTTTTAATTAGTTATTTTAATAATAACAAAAATTATTACATTTTAATAGGTTTTTTTACTCAGTTTAATATGACGTAATTGTTTGTTGTAGTATTTTTTTTTATTTTTTTTTTTTATAAAAATGGCCCATATTTTTATTTAAATACGCGAGTACATTTGTACAAAGATTAAGTAAAGTTAGTTAGTGTGTGCGTGTGCAAGTCAATATTTGTTTTGCATAAAAAATTTATATTTTTACGATCAGAGTAACAGACATCACCTTTTTTGCTGCTGCTTTTGCACCTCAATTGTGTTGATTATTTAAGGCATAAATGAATAAGTATTTAAATTGGATTTTTTTAAATTTTATATTCAGTAGAGATAACTTCGGCGCCTCAAAATAAATTGTTTATTTATGGCATCAAACAAATAGTTCTAATCTATTGACTTCAAAGTTTAATTGGAATTACGTCAGCTTTTTACAAAAAAAAATTTTAAAAAATGAGGTAATTGAAATAAAATATTTAATTAATTTATGATAAAGAGCAAACAAATGCTGCATATGAAAGACTTCATTCAGTTATGAAAAAGTTTATCATTCGTTTTTTTTATAAATTTATTTCTCCTTTAAAACTTATCATATCACTCATGTATATTAGTTTTGAATGTAAGTATGAATTATTCATGCAGTAACTTTACATCGTATTAATATTAATAATTTGCCTTTAAGACTTATTTCTTTGTCTTCTTTTACATAAATGGCAAGCTCATCGTAAAATCAAAACATGTTCCCAAAAAGCACATAATTTTCCAAGTTAATAAATTGGCAATTAGTTGTAGAAGTGCCTAGAAAAAGTCAGGAAAAAAGAGCATGACAGTGCGTGCCCATTTTAATCAAATAACTCAAAAGACAACGTATTTTTTTATATACTTATGTATACATATATAAATTACTTATTTTCCATACATAAATTATGTAGGCTAATGTTAAATTCCGGGATAGCAGAATTTAAGACAAAATTTAATGACTTGATGTAACAAAAGTGAAAGGAAAATAGCCAAAATATTTCTCTGAAGCTCAAGAGTTTCTCAAACGAAGGCTTCACAAATTACTTGAAACAATTTTTTTCAAGAATTAAATTTTTCATTTACATTTATTTCGTCTAAAAAAAATTAGTTTTTCTACTCCCTTTTCAATACAAAAAAAAACAAAAAAAAACCGCTTTAAGCAGAAAATATATAATATTGCAATTAGCGTATGGAATATAAAAAACTATTTTACTAATATTTTGGCTCTTAGAAAAAAAGTAGTAAAATATTATTTCTTTTGCTACTTTTTTTATTTGAAATTTTTTTATCATAAATCTGTTAAAAACTACTACCTGGGCTTTTATTCATAATATTTTCAACATATCATAATTTCAAAAAAGTAGTAAAATAGTACTTTTATACTACTATTTTTTTAAGTGTAAGAAAAAGCACTTTTTGAAAACCAAATGTCTCAAACTTTTATCCAAAATGATTTCTTTAATATTTTGACATTTTGAGAAAAGAATAGTAGAATAGTACCTTTTATACTACTATTTTTTTTTAAGTGTAAGAAAGCACAAATTATGGTAAATATCTTAAAAACAACTATATAACCTTTTATTCGCAATGTTTTTTCAATATATTGACTCTTTGGAAAAAGTAGCAAAATACTACTGTTACACCACTATTTTTTTAAGTATAAGAAAGCATAAATTTTTTTAAATATCTTTAAAAAAAACTATATACTGTATTATTCACAATGTGTTTGCAATATTTTGACACTTTGGAAAAAGTAGTAAAATACTACTGTTACACTACTATTTTTTGAAAGTGTAAGAAAGCTTAAATTATTACAAATATCTTAAAAGCAACTATCTAGACTTTTATTCGAAAGGTTTTTTTTTTTTTTTTTTTTGTAAAACAGTACTTTTATACTACTATTTTTCGAAGTATAAAAAAGCACAAATTATTTTAAATGTATTAAAAACAACTATTGAGACTTGTATCTGAAATGTGTTTTTTTTTAATTTTTTGAGACTTGCAAAAAAAGTAGTAGAATAGTACTTTTACAATACTATTTCTTAGCATGTAAAAAAAAAAGATTATAAATTACTTGAAAACACCTACATGAACTTTTATTAGGATTTTTTTTCAATATTATAATAATTGAAAAAAAGTAGTACAATAGTACTTTTATACTACTATTTTTTTAAAGTATAAGGGAGGCAACTATCTCTATAAATGTATTAAGAACAACTATTTCAACTTTTATCCGCAATATTTTTGCAATATTATGACACTTGGAAGAAAGTATTAGAATAGTACTTTTAAACTACTATTTTTTCGAAGTTGTAAAAGAGCACAAATTATTATAAATGTATTAAAAATTACCATTTAGACTTTTGCCAGCAATGGTTTTTTTAATTTTCGACTTCTATTTGAATTTCCAAATATTTCGACAATTGAAAAAGGGAGTTAAATAATGATTTTATACTACTATTTTTTTAAGCTCTAAGTAAGCACAAATTATTATAAATATCTTAAAAACAACTACTTAAATTTTTACCCGCAATATTTTTTTTAATATTTTGACAATTGGAAAAAAGTAGTAGAAAAGTACTTTTATACTACTATTTTTTGAACGTGCAAAAAAATTTGAAATTATTATAAATGTATTAAAAACAATTATGAAGACTTATCTGTAATATTATGGCACTTGGGAAGAAGTAGTTAAATAGTACTTTTTCTACTACTATTTTTTTTAGTTAAAAAAAATTAATAAAAATATCAAGTATGGATCAATAACTACCGAATTTAAAAAATAATGATATTTTTACACTTAGAAAAAAGTACTCCAATAGTACTTTTTCTACTACTATTTTTCATTATCGTAAATTAAGCAAATACTATTAATTGTGACTTTAATTAATAATTTTCTTAATGTTTTAAAACAATTAAAAATACATAAAATAGTACTTTTTCTACTACGTTTTTTGAAAACTAGCTTAAGCACCGAATTTTGAGTTTCTTACATTTTAAAGTGAAGAAGAGTTTTTAGTATAAACCGTCTTTTGAAAAACAATTATTAGTCATGCCAAAGAAAACCATTTATACTTCAGACTATAAATTTCTGTTACATTAACAAACGTCAATACCAACAATTGTTTAAAACGTCTGGAAATGCATAGTGGTCTGTTTTAACCAACAGCTAGAAATTATTGCAATATGTTTCTGGAAAAGTGCATTATAATGATGATCATAATGCCGGCGATGATCTTTATTAACTGCACTTCAAACAGATGAAGTTGCAGTACTTCTACTAGTGTGTGTCAGTTCTGTCCTTAAGTTCGTGTGTCTACTGTCTCTTTGTTACTTTTCATTCATGATTGATATATTGAGTGCACTTTTGTTATATCAAGCATGCATTGCTTCGCCCTCTATATATTTTTTATTTTTTTTTTTTGTTATTTTGTTGCAAACATGTTGTATGTAGTAATTGTTGGCCTATAGCTGTTGGTCACTTCTTGATTAAATAAATTTTTTGTTTATACAACAAGACATAAAAGTGATCGATTGTGGCTGTTTGGCTGCATTTAAGAAAAAAAAAACATACGAGTGTCTTTAGGCGTTTATTCTTTTTTTTTAATTTTTTGAAAGGGAGATGCTTTGGATTTAAATTTTGCCTGCACGACTGTGAAGTTTAGTTAGCGAAACACTTTGACAGTTAGAAGCGCAGTTTGTAGTGGATACTCCTCCTCTTCAGAAAGCGGCAGATATTTGCTGTCGCTGTTGAAGGGGCATTTGTGTGTTCGATTTAAATTAATGCTTGATTGTTGTAAAGACATGTTGTTGCTGTTGGCGTTTGTAATCTTTAACTAACGATTAATCGAACTGTTTGTTAGTTTGTTTTGTGTATTGGTTGGTTGGTTGCATGTCTACAAACTTTGGCACACTGACTGACGCCTTAATGACGATCGTTTTTGTAGCCGTTTTTTGTGCCGTCTTTTTTTCTCTCTCAAAACACATACTTGTATTGCAGTCTTAATGAGCTTGGCTTGTTTAAGGTCTAATGCAAATTTTACACAATAAAATATGTATGACATATGAATTTTTTCTTCTGCTTTTTTGCTGAACATGTGTAGACTATATTTTAAAATGTGTGTAAAATGACATCATCACTGATAATTTTGCTGCAGTCATACACTAGAGCTTCTTGTAAGAACAAAACGATCATTAAATTGTATTATTTTAATATTTTTAAATATCATACTATTTAACATGCGATATTTTTATATTTTCTTTCTTCAAGTCAGCAAATGTTCTCTTTACATATTTTTTATTTTTTTTTTAAAAACATTTTCAATTTTGGCAAATTTTTATGGTGTCATTACAAAAAGGCCATTAAACTTTAACACAAATATTTATGGATGACGAATTTTTACGTTTCAATTACATACATACATTTGTATAATATATGCACGTAAGTTTTTAATAAGCAAATTATAAAAATTAAAAAAAGTGAAAACAAATATGTTAAAAATTTTTAATTTAATGTTTATGATCATTTTAAAATTTTGGAAATACAATCTTCTTCAAATCTTGATACTAAAAAAAGTAGTAGAAAATTAATTTTTTCAAGAAATTTTTTCCCCCGTTTTTACTTAATTTTTTCTTTATTTAAGCTTTAAAACCTATAAAATTTAAAATATTTTTGTATTAAGCTGCATTTAAAAATAGTAGTAGAAAACTTACTTTTTGAAAATATCAGAAAAGTCACCTTTTTAGCAATATATTTCTTTTATTTCATACTAACTGCTTCAAAAAAAGTTTTAGTTAAAATATGAAAAACAATAAAATCTAATTTTAAAAACTCCCTTTTTCTGCTACTTTTTCTACTACTATTTTATCAACACTTAAATCGATTCTAATGCATACTAAGCTGTTCTCATATTTTCTTTTCTATTTTTAAAACGTTCATTATTTTTCTAATTCCAATCTTTGATCTTTGTTTTTTTTTTTTTCATTAATAACCTTAATT
Organism: Nowickia ferox; assembly: GCA_936439885.1. Classification (NCBI taxonomy): domain Eukaryota; kingdom Metazoa; phylum Arthropoda; class Insecta; order Diptera; family Tachinidae; genus Nowickia; species Nowickia ferox. Next base: position 5,756,600 of record OW387025.1, on the reverse strand, counting down.
ACTTGCTCATTAAATGTCAATATTTATAAATATTTATTTAAATTTTGTTTGGTTTAAATGCAAATTTTTCTTTAAATAAATTTTAAGCACAAACGCTTTTGGCTTTAATCATAATTATATTCATGCTTCAAACGTAACTGAAATGAGTAAAGTTTAATCAATCATGAAGATTGACGAAGAATGCACAGTGGGCTGAGGGCAGAAAAATCTAAAACAAAATTAGAACTATTAGACAAGCACAAATATTTCAAAAATATTTTTCAAAAACTTAAATTTAAAAATAATTATGGCTAAAGTCAAATGCACAGTGGGCCAGAGGAAAAAATTTAACTAAAATTACATGTAGAAAATTTTAATTTTTAAATAACTCAGGATCAACTATAAACTTGGTAAATACCAATATTTTTATCCTGCACAGTGGGAAACTTACTTGAAATATTACATACTTTAAAAAAAAATATTATAAGATTATGATCGTTTTACATGAAAACTAATTAAAATAATAAAATATAGTTTTGAACGTTTTTCGATGGCATTAGTTGTATTTTGATAATAAACAAAAAAAAAATATTTTTTTAATGATTAATTCTTTTATCTAACTTATTGACAGTTGACACTTTCAGCGTTTGAGTGATACAATCTATCTAATATTTCCATTGTTTCTAACGTGTTTAATAATTTCATTAAAATTATTTAAAGCTGACATTTTCATTTAGACACGCCAACGACACCGATTTTTAACATTTCTATGGTCCCTATAGGCATTTCATATAATGTTTTAGGACATATTTAGTAATTTGAAATTTAAATTTATATTTAAAAAAATTAAGCGCAAAGAATTTTTAATAGTACACTCAATATTTTAAAAGCTTTAAGGCAGTTTTTTTTGTATACTTTTTTTCTTTCTTTGTATTTGCATTCTTTGTTTAAACATTCCAAGATCAGCTGGAAATCTCATTAGATTCAATTGACACAAACTGATTTACAAAATCAAACAATATGCAAATTCTACTTTATATTTAATATGCAACTTGTCGCTGTATGTTGCACAACAACTAAAAACAATTGAACTTAATAGAAAACATTACCAAATACAAGCAAAGGTTTGGCATATGTGTGTACAATATTAAAAAGAGAACAGAACAGTGGAAAGGAAAATAATGCTACAGATTTTTTTTTAAAGAAAAGTTTTATATATAAAGATAATTTTTTTCCGGAGGGAGCAAATTACTACAGCTATTCACTAAAAATATAGAACAAAAAAACATTAAAAAAATCCATACATAAAATATATGAATTAAAAACAAAAAACCACCAAAATAATTCCCATTTGAAAAAAAAAATTATTTAAATAAGTTTGTTTATTATGCATTTCTAAGCTGCTTAAAACCGCAATTCAAAAAAATTTAAAAACTAACGCCCTTATTTATTGAAAACTAGGCTTTATAAAGGGTTTTTAAAACAAATTTTATAATTTTTATAAATAAGGCTGTAAGTTTTTTTATCATATTAATTTTTTGATATCATAAAAAATATTTTTATTTTAATACATTCATTTATTTTTAATCACAAGTGTGTGACAACTTATGACTCACACTGTATTTTCTAAGAACTGCTTATGATGCTATAAATATATTTAAAACTAAAGGAGATAGATAATAATTGCAAAACAGAAATGAGCTTGAGATATAGTTCAAATAAATTTTTTTTTTATGAAAGAGACTTTCTACAGTACAGGGGAAAATAATAAGTACAGTATTTAAAAAAGAAGTTAACTTAACACAAGGATTTGAAAAACCATGAGCAGGCAAAATTACAATCCTGAAAAAAAAATTAATTGTGAGAAACAGCCGGAATAGTATACAAGCTCTTCAGAGATTTAAGGCATTTGTTTATTTTAAACTTAATAACCCGATTCGAAGGACCATAACCACAAACAAGATTACAATCACGAGATTAAAACTTTCTCCAGATTGTAATCCTGCTTATGTTATTGCGAATATAAATTAAGTCAAATACAGGTGGATGTTCTTAGTTTTATTGCCGTTTAAATTTTTAGCAATTTGGCTCGAAGGACCCCAAGGTGTTATATAACGAGAAGACTAACAGATTGCACAATAGTCCTTGAGCACACTTTTTCATATAATTTTTAGGGTTCCGTACACTAAAAAGTGAAAAGGAACCCTATTGTTTTATATAGTGAAGTTACTACTGGCAAACACAAAGTATCTAATTCTGCTTAGTCGAAATATTTTATTAGAATATTTTATAGTTTTTTTATTAAATACTTTCAAGGGTTTATTTATGATAAAAAAATTAAAATGTCAGAGGTTTACGACCATTGAAAAATTTGAAGGCATTTGAATTTAAAATATTTATTATATAACAATAAAAATGATTTAAAATATTTATTTAAATTTCACGGTTCGAAGGACCATAAGCAAAATCGATCACGTGACCATGGCTACTTGTTATTTTTGACTACTAAAAATGGTTTATGGCAATAATTCACAGTGTTATCAGGTAGAAAATCAATCTCATCACACTTCCGCTTCACAGTGGTTGGATGAATTCGATAGAAATTTTAATAGAGTTCAACATACAATGTAGAGTTCAACATACAGTGTCGAAAATTACTTTTCTGTATTACAGTATATATAAAAAAATACAGTTATAAACATATTTCCACGCTTGAAGAATTACTAGGGGAAATTATTTTCCAATGTCATTTCATCACAGTTAACATGCGAAAGGATGCCAACTGATTATATAAGGCTTCATTGGCGATGCCAGATTTGACGCTTATTCTGCGGCATTGCCATATTGCGACATATGATGAATAATGAATCAGTATAGAACTTAACTAAAAAAAATTTGTTTTACGTTCTATTTCTTTAATTAATTTTTGCTTTTCTTCAACGATTTTACAAATTTTATTAACAAACTGCATGTATTTCTAACCACGCTATACAAATCACAAGCAATTATTGTGTTTTGTTAAAATACCATTTAATATGCGGCACTTTGCAGATTACAAATCTTGTAGCAGATCACGCAGGCAGCCAAGAAAGCAAAACCAAAAAATCAAATATAAAATGTCATGTCATGCAAGATCGCTAAATGAATACGGCAGCTAAAGCAAGGCAATTATTAAGCACAAAAACTATAAAAATATTTTTAAATTTGTTTAAAATAAATGATTTTACTTAAAATTATTTCCAACCTTTTTCGTGGGCGTTTTCTTTTGATTTCCAACGGTTTTGTTTCATATTTTATGCCTAAAAGTTATTCAACTTTTAGCAAAAAAATTTACAATACAATTTCTCATTACAAAATTTATGTTTAAGCACAAACGTTTTTATGGACATTTAAATTGGTTTTTAGCCTGAAGTATTGATTTCATGTAGTTCTCATTTTTACATAAATACATACATATGTTTATTATGTTTTAATATGATTGATGATTTTGACCTTTAAGTATGTTTAAGGCATAACAAAATAACTTTTGAATTCTGTTTACATCCAGTGAAACTAATATTTTAGTCAGAAGTGTATAATATAAAAAACAAAAATTGTTAGAACAAAATGTCAAATTATGTATTCAAATTTGTTGCATGATGACAAATAAACTCTTATCTAAGTTAATATATTGCATTGCTTTATTTAAAGTTCATAAACAACAAATATAAACAAAAGCAATTTTTTGAACTGATCTCAAATTTTTCTCAAGTGATTTCAGATTTTAACATCTTGACTCCGAATTTTACTCAAAGATATTTTTAGTTTTATTAACAATATTGCACAAAGAGATCAATTAGTTGAAAATCAATTTCAATTACTCTAACAATTCTCAAACTATTCTCCAAGATTTAGTTAAATAGTAAATTTATAAATATATTAAATAGCTTTGATATTTAAAACATAGCAAATGATACTTTTATTCCCAATAAGCAAATTTGAAAAAAAAACATTTCTCTAGCTTATCTCAAATTTTTCTCGTGGATTTAAAGTTTTGAGGAAATGGGCAATATTCTTATAGTTCTATGTAAGTAGAACGATACCTTGATTATCAAGAAGCAAAGAGATTTTTCTAAAAGAACTTTCTCTTAAAGAATAACTTATCTCAAATTATTTTCGATAATTTGAGATTTTGAAAAAATAGTAAATAAAATTGAAATTTTTTAAATTTTAAGTAGAAATGTGCCAATTGATTGGATATCAAATGCTATTTCTCCATCTAGTCTCAAATTATTTTTAAAGGTTTTACATTTTGAAGATATAGAAAATATGTATTTCTCTAACAGTTCGCTAATTATTCTCAAAGGTCTTAAGAGTATAGAGTATAGCATATGATATGCTTTTTCTAATAAACATAAACCATGCTCATTTAAGAAAATAAAAATGAGTCAATTCATTGGATATCATATATAATACTTCTCTATTTCTCTAGCTTATCTCAAATTATTCGCCAAGTTTTAAAAAATTTTAAAAAATGGTAGAAAATAATTTTATGCGAACAAAAACTTCGCCACAAGAAAAATATGTATATATATATTAAATTAATTGGGCAATCAATTAAAATTTCTTTCTTTTAATTAAATTAAAATTAATTAATTAATTAATTAAAATTTCTTTATTTTTTTTAATTTTTAAATTTGGCCTGGAGTGCCCCATATATTTTGCATTTACACTGAGGAAATTCCAAATCATATTTGCAAGTGTTTAAAAGACAATTTTTTATATAGAAAGAGAAAAAAGTTAAATGCATGCCATTTGGCACGGAGAGACCCATACACAATAAAATTAAACAGATTTTAAGCCTCAGTTGCAAATCAGCAATTGATAATTTGATTTATTTTTTGTTTTTGAAATTTTTAATAAAATTCAAATACTTGAACTCGACCTTCGGGCAATAACGATCAATTATACATATAAGTGTTTCTACAAGCCAAACGGTCGACTCATCTAGAAAATTTTTATTAAATTCTCTCAAAAAAAATTATCATATAACAGTCATATAATCGGGTTGTGGAAACAGGGTGTAAATCACAAGAATTAATTTTTATGTTTCACAACTAAATATTTGTCTATCAGTCTTGCTATATGATTACTTAAATTTTTTTTTATGTTAATATATCGCCAAATCTCAATAAATTCCCTTCGTTTTCTATATTTTAAACAGACAAGGCGAATCTTGTGTGTTTGGCTTCTTGTCAGCATTGACAATCTTTAATTTCCGCTTTTCATACATCATTGTTTTCGATCAACAGCACAAAATGTCACAAGCATGAGGTCATAAATTTTTAATATACGAAAATACAAATAGTTAAACTAAATAGTTAAAATAATTGAAATTTTTATTTAAATTTTTAATATATTTTTTTAATGCAATAATATAATATTTTTGCATTTAATTTTATATACGAGTCTGTAGATAAAAAAGCAGTTCATTCCATTTAAAATTAGCTTGCAACAATCTAACACAATTAGTTGGCTTTTAGTCATAAACCACTTAAAAGTTTTGTGGCCTAAACACAGAGACATTATAAGAGACACACAAAAAGAAAGAAGTAAGAAAACAGCAAAGCCCTCATCATCATCATCAAGAGCAGCAGCAGCACCAACTGCAAGACAAAACATCCAAGTAGGCTCTTCATAAAGGCATCAACCTAGTAAAATCTATCTGTTTACCTGTAGTACGCCACTCAAGAGACGGTATTTAAACAATAAGACAATAAGACTTTGCAGAGCTTAAACACACACAATAAGCAGACTATTGTATGAGATTGAACAACAAAATACTTGAAAGGAATTATATGTATATTAAATAAAATAAAAAAGAAACTATAAATAAAATAAAAAGAAATTAAAATGCAACACAAGAAAAAGCGGTCATGAACGAAATTAAAGGGTTAAGTTGCACGTATGAAATCAGGCTGCTGTGATTAATATGAAAGCTTAAGTAATGTAAAAATAGGAGAGAGAGTTGTACTCTCTTTTTACTGTGGTGTTGGTTTTTGGCACAAATGCATTATTCTTGAAAACTATACCCGTTGTTGTGATTGGCATATTTCGATTTCGACTGCGACGTTTTTGTAATAGATTAAAGAACTTGCAAAATATTTTCTTTAATCTTTTAAAGATTTAAGATTAAAGCACTGCAACATTTTTTCTTTAATCTAGAACCAAAATGTGGTACCCGAAGTAAAAATATGTCAACCACGATAAGGCCACTATAATTTAGTTATTATCCTGCATGTATTCCCAGTTTTGACTGATTTCTGATGTTTAAGTTAAGTTCCGAGCTGCAAGTTTATTGGCGAACAACGAAATCTTACGAACCCCCTCCTTTTTCGAGGTCGGTTAAAAAATGAGAAGAGATAGAGAGTTAAAATCTTCAATTTAACCTCAAAATTAGTTTTTATCATAGACTTATTTATTTATTTATGACTTTACTTTGCTTCATGTTAAAGAAATAACTGGGAACTTTAAATTTTACACAATTTGCATTAAAAAAAATATTTTTCAACCTAAACTCAATTTTAATTTTCCTATTTACTGACTTATATCAAAAATAGTTAGTTTTTATTATACTATATATAATATTAAGCAAACAACTGGCAGTTTTAAATTTTTCATAATTTGCATTAGGAAAAAATTGTTTCACCCTAACCTCAAATTAAAATTTTGTATTTACTGAGTTATTTAAAATACAAACTATGATTTCTTATTGCTTAATATTAAAGAAATAACGAGCAGTTTTTAATTTTTTTAAATTTGCTTTAAAAACAAATTTTTTCATCCTAACCTCAAATTAAAATTTTCTATTTACTGATTTATTTAAAAAATAGCAATGGTTTTACTTTCCTTAATATTAAAGAAATGACAAGAAGTTTTAAAATTTTCATATTTTGCATCAGGAAAAAATTGTTTCACCCTAACCTCAATTTCAATTTTTCTATTTAATGATTTATTTAAAAAATAGCAATGATTTTTCTTTGCTTTATATGAAAGAAATAACAAGCAGTTTTAAATTTTCTATAACTTGCATTAGAAACAAATTTTTTCATCCTAACTTCAAATTTAATTTTTCTATTTACTGATTTATTTAAGAAAAGACTTTGATTTTACTTTGCTTAATATTAAAGATGAAACAAGCAATTTTAAATTTTCATTATTTGCTTCCAGGAAAATAACTTTCACCCTAACCTCAAACTACAATTTTATATTCACTTACTTATTTTAAATATATGTAACTATGATTTTGCTTTGCTTATTGTTAAAGAAACATGTAGCAGTTCTAAATTTTATAAAATGTTCATGAAAAAAAATTTTGTTTATTCAAAACTCGAATTCGTTTTAGCGATTTTTTTTCATAAAAGCGCTTAAGACATCCTATATTAAAGATATTTTAAGTTAAAAAGAGGGGCAACTACGTTGACCCAATCTCATGCGGTATTGCACTTATGCATAAAAAAATATATTTGATAAACCGGTCACGCAAAGAAACCAGGCTGTTTTATATATTCTCTTAGGTCCAGACTCCCCAAGACATTCCAAGTCCGGTATCTTGTCAATATGGAAAATTTGTTTTCTAAACTGAAGCGCTGGCAAATGATACAGGTAGTATTTCAATATTTCATCCTCCTCCTCGCATGCTCTGCAAGTGATATTTTCTATCAGCCGCATGAGAACTCGATGAGAGCTTATCACCGTGTGGCCGGTTATTATGCTAACCAATTTCCTGAGTGTTAGGCCTATTGAACTTTAGAATCATTTTTGACTTCTCTTGATTCTGATTCTGATTACTCTTCCCTTAGTAGCAGTTTGACAAACTTTCACCACTCTCTCCAATCGCTCATTGTTTGAGTTCGGTTTTGAGTCTCTTAAAAGGTCTGATGTTCTGCAGTGTGATGTTATTCAAAGATGATCCCATTTTGGCAAGCCTATCAGACTCTTCCTCCATCTCTAGTGATGTCTCTCACACTAACGATGCGAGTCCTCTTCTGCAAAATGAGCTTTTCTTACTCTTTTCTTTATATGGTCCTTCCAAGACAGTGTCTAATTAAGTATAAGCCTATTGTATGAATAAAATACCAGCGTTACGATAACAATATGTACAAGAGAGGGGACTTAAACTTGCCTGCTAAAAGACCCAGAGGTAAATTTACACAAGTAATTTTTTATTAGGTCTTCATTTTTGTAGCACAGTGTTAATATAATTCAGACGACCGTGAAAGTAGAACCTACCCCTAAAATAGGCCAGCTTAGATTTAAATAATATTTTCAAGGGTTTTTGCTGTCTTTGTAGCGCGTATATGTTTTTCTCTCTCTCTCTCTCACACCCTCTCTCTTTCATACTTCAAACCTTTTATCTAAGGAAATCTTTTCATTGATAGAATTTAAATGCAGACTTAGAGGAGACAGACAGATTTATAAATGCTGCCATAAAACTAAAAAAACTGCACTTCATACAAATTATTTAACTAAATCATTTGGCCCGATCTGTTGATTTTGCATTTTACAGCTCTTACACACAAAATATGCACTCGCAGATTTAAGATCAAGTGTGGGCGTAATTGCAACAATAAACTAGAGTAGATTGCAACCAAAAATAAAAAGTATAAAATTATTAAAAAGTCAAAGACGGTCGTCGGGCATTTCTTCAATCAAAAACTATTTAGTTCAGCGGAGCAAGTGCAAAATAATTTACACGAAAAATTTAGCAGATGGCAACGTGCAACAGCAAAAATAAATAAAAAATGATTTGCACATAAATCTTAAATAACAAAGAAAAAAATCAAAACAAACCAACCAACAAACAAACAAGAAACTAAACAAAACTGTCACTCTTGATTAAAATCAAAGGCAGAGCTGGGCATGTGTATTTTAACATTTTGGAGGTGAGTTTGAAAATCGCATGTTTCTTTATCTTTTTGAAATTATTAAAACTAATGAAATTTTGTTGTAATAATTTATAATAATAATCTTTCCGGCTGTAATTAATTTATCACAATTATGGTTTTGTAAAAAATTCTCTAATAAATAAAAAAATACAAAAGAAAAGTATGTACAGATTAGAAATATTTTTGTAATAAAAATTTAAATTCCTTAAATTTTTTACAATTTAAGAGCAAATTATAAGAAATTCAAATTCTTTTTCCAATCACGCCAAAAATAAACAATTAATCTTGCACGCTGAGTCACGCCATATTTGATTTTACTTGCACGCTCATAAATGCTCAAGTAATTAAAAGAACTAAATTCACGATCATATACAAAGAGACATGATGATGAATGGTACGTAGCAAAATTAAGAGATCTACTTTTTTTTAGTATTAAATTAATTACCACGTTATTTTCTATTCAATCTCATTAGTTTTTTTTTCTCTCAGAATACAAAGTAAAAATTGTTAAAGTCTAAACATATTATTTTAAGCCGTTCCAAATCTCTTCTTTACTTTTATTTAAGCCTCGGCCATTTTTTATTCGCTTTCAAAGCTTGTGTATCCTCCTTTTAAGCCGTTTTCCCCAGCATAATCCTTTAAGCAATCAACACTCATCTCCGCTCATAAATCGTTTTTTAGCATCAGAAAAAACATAAAAAATTTTTGATTTAACAACTTTATAAGACAAACTCGTGACATTAATGTCATCATTATGCGAGTAGTTATTTTACGTTGATTTAATATTGACAATAAAAGTAAAAGAGACAAGTATTTGCAGAAACCCCGCACAGATATAAAAAAGAAGTTAAATAAAGCCAACGAAAAAAGTAAAAAAAAAAATATTATAGAAAATTAAAAAAAATAAATTTTGGAGATTGCAGTACAGTGGTCACTCAGCAACAGTGTAGTGTGTAACAAATTACCTCCATAAGCTCTCTTTCCTTTTTTTTGGTTTTAAATTTTACTCCAAAAAATAACGCGAAAAAAATGCATGTTACTCGAAGTTGATGTAAGGAGTTTATATTTTTTTTGTTTATGTTTACTTAATGACTTTATGTTATTGAGTTGTTTATTTAAGTGTTAGTATTATTTTCATTTGTTTTTGTGGCTAGAGAGTATAAAGAGTTTTACACTAAGGAATGTAGATAAAAATGTGGGTTTTAAATTGTTTAACATTTCAGTTTAGAATTGCAAGCTTCATTTAAATATGAAAATTGCCTCATCGCATGTAAAGAAACTTTTTTTTCCAATTTATCCTCAAATTTAGTAATTTTTCTAGACTTATTAAGAAAGAAATAAATGACTTTATGTTGCATAATTTCAAAGAAACAGATGTAAGTTTTAAATTTTACACAAATGGCCACAAAAATTTTTTTTCAACCTAACCTCAAATTTAATTTTCTTATTTACTGACTTATATCAAAAATAATTTTGATTTTACTTCACTTAATATAAAAGTAAATAGCTGACAGTTTTAAATTTTAAACAATTTGTGATAACAAAAATTTTTTTCAACCTAACCTCAAATTTAATTTTCCTATTTACTGACTTATATAAAAACTATGTTATGATTTTACTTTGCTTCATATCACAGAAGAAATTGGCAGCTTTAAATTTTGCATAATTGGCATAAGAAATTTTTTTTCACCCTAACCTCAAATTAAATTTTTTTATTTACTTAAATAGTTTATTTAAAAAATAACTATGGTTTTACTTTGTCTTATATTAAAGAAATTACAAGCAATTTAAAATTTTACATAATTTGCATCGAGAAAATTTTTTTTCGCCCTAATCTCAAATAAAATTTTTTTTTTATTAAATTATTTATTTTTAAAAAAGTTATGATTTTGTTAACGAAACATCTACCAGTTCTAAATTTTATAAAATTTGCATTGAAAAAAATATTTTTCACTTTAACCTCAAATTCGTTTTAGCAACTTTCTGGTTAAACTTAAAAAAGGATAGAATTTGATATTACTTTTTATGAGTAAGTCCGTTAATATTTGTAACTGAAGTTTATAATTTGCTTGCTTTTGCCACACTGTGCTTCTTCTTTCTGTTCTTGCCTTAGTCCTTAGTTTTATTTCATTTTAATGTCTTGTTTTGTAACACCCCCTCGCCCTAGCCATTAAAATTAGAGCATTTTAATACTTGTTTATGTGTTCAAAGAATAAAAAAAATATTATGAAAATCTAACACAAAAAATAAAACAGAGTCTATAAAAGAAATCTCAACACTTAAGGACCAAAAAAGGGGGCAAACTTTTAGCCGCTTGCTGCTTGTATTTTTTTTTCCTTACAATCGTAAAACACCATCAGTGTTTGTGGGTTTTTGTGCGAAAAAACATCAGCAAAACTGCAACTTTGCATTCAAAGCACGTTTTAGCAATTTCTCGTAAAACAAACGACCATTATATCGCTTACAACATGCAACAAAGACGAGCAGCAAAAGAAGAAGAAAAACAAGAGGCGAGAAAAGTACCAAAAGTATTGCCGTGTTAAATAAGTGTGCTTGTACGAGTGTGCGTGTGTGTATGTTTTTTGTGGTAATGTGTCTTCAAACTTTACATGTACATATGTTTCTTTCTTTATTTAGACACAGAAGCCAAAATCCACCTCTCGAAGAAATTTTTTTCTCAGGCTTGTCTTTATTCACTGACAGCAACACGTACTTTGGGGGGTGGTGTTTTTTTCTGACACTTATTTAACACTTTAGATTTTTTTTATTATTATAAAAATTTCTTTGTAACAATTTGTAGAGCATTATATACATATGATATGTTTGTGTGATATATTTATTTGGAATATGTATAAGTTTGCCACTAAAAGCAGCTTATTTTTATAGAAATTTGTCTTTATAATAATGATGGTTACAATAACACTGCAATGAAATGTGTCTTTCAAGTAGAAAGAAAACTTAAAATATAATACTTTGAGACATCAAACATCGTCATACTGACAAAGTGATAATTTCCACAAATTAGATTTATTAGGAAAAGAAGATAGAAACAATTTTTGCAAAAATTACCCAGAATGATAAAATTTGGGCCGTTGAATTTTTAATGGAGATGGAAGGGCACATGAAACCAGTATGATCACGGGTGAAAAAATAAATTTAAAAAAAAAGAAAGTTTTTTCCAAAATTTTTTTTTTTTGATAAATTCCATTTAAGTCAACCTTAAAATTAAAATTTTTAAATTATGCCCAAGACAAAATTTTTTTTGTCGTTTAACTATTTTACTAGAGCAAATCACCTGACTATTTAAATTAGGTAGGAGTAGACCAAGCAATTTTTTTTAGCCTAACCTCAAACTTGAAATTTTAAATATGTATCTGCAAATAGAACTTCTTATGGTCTAGACATTTTGAAAAAAGTCGAAAAATTATACCAGTTAAAATTTTTTTCAACCTAACCTCAAACTTCAAATTTGAAATTTCAAGCTAAAACCAGAAATCTTTCTGATCTCAGATTTCTAACGTTGAGAAAAAGACTAGACATTTGAAATTGAGTCGAAAAATTACGCGCAGCAAATTTTTTTCAACCTAACCTCAAAAACTTAAATGTGTATTTTCTTGCTAACAACAGAAATTTTTATGGGCTTAAATTGTTGTGGTTGAGAAAAAGATTAAACATTTTAATTTACGTTCAAAAGTTACACGTGGCAAATTGTTTTCAACCTAACCTCAAAATTTAAGTTTTAAATTTGTACCTAAAAATATAAATTTTTATTGTCTCAGATTTCTTACGTTGAGAAAAAGACTAGACATTTGAAATTGAGTCGAAAAATTACGCGTAGCAAATTTTTTTCAACCTAACCTCAAAATTTAAATTTAAAATTTTTATCTAAAAATATAAACTTTTATGGTCTTTAAATTGCTTTTTTGAAAAAAAACCAGACGACATTTTGAAAAAAGTAAAAAAATTACACCAGTAAATTTTTTTTTCAACCTAACCTTCAAATTAAAATTTTTAATTTCTAACTAAAAATAATCTTTATGGTCTCAAATTGCTTTAGTTGAGAAAAAAAAGCACAAGATCTCTAAATTGAAATTTGCAATTTTCAGCGAAAAGAAAAATTCTTTGAGCCCTTTAATAACTATAATTTGCTTAGGAAATCGCATGATACAATTTTTTTCAACCTAACCTCAGAACTCAAATTTTTAATTGCTGGCTAAAAACAAAAAAAATTAACTACTTAAATAACATCATTTGTGAAAAATATTAGGCATATTCATAATCAAAAGTATACTTTAATAGTTTAAAACTAGTATTTTGTATGGCAATACTACTTTTAAATTTTCAAAGTATACTTTTATTTGACTATGAATATGAGCTATTAAATTTGGTCAAAACCCTTCCAAAGGCAAGTTTTTTTTTTCAATATAAACCAATCGTGACATTCACAATATCGGCAATGATTTTTACCGGAAACATGGAAAATACATATGAGGAATGAAGTGCTCTTCTAGATCATAAATTTCTGCAACAGTCCTCGTACAAACTCCAAAAATTGCTGTCACTTGAATCATAAATTTTTTGGCTCTTTTATACACTGAAGTTCACAATTTCCTGTTATTATATTTTAATTCCATGCACATCTCCAAGCAGACACTTCACATTATTGCCAGGCTGGATGACTGCGTGGTGAACATCAACTCCTGTGTCAGACATTCACCAACTAGTTAAATATCATATTCATGCCTCTATTAACTTGACAGTTCTGCGAGTACAACAGATTTAAAATGTCACGTTGTTCATATTTATTTTCTGTGTTTTAAACATGATTTTCTGCACCCGGCTAAGGCAACCACAATTTTTTTAGCATTTCCTTTGCGCACATATTTTTTGTATTAAGAAATTTCATTCAACTAATAGCAAGAACGTACACCAAAATAAGAGAGTTTGTAAAATTGTGCAGAAAGCTTTAAGTGTCATTACACCTAATTTTAGAGCCATTTATTAGCATTACATGGAAGTTATTTACGAAACAAAGTTTGAAGCAAAAAGTACTAACTACCAACATTTTTAAATAAAGTGTTATAAAAAAAAGATCAAACTTACATTTTTTTGCTTTTCTTACGAGGAATAGAAAACTCCCTCTTAGTGAGATTCTGTATTTCGCACACTTTTTCATATTTAGAACAACTGAAAATAAAGCAAAATAAACTTGACTTTAGTACCTTTTTTCACGCACTCTACTGAAGATTTATTTTTTAGCAAAATACTACTAATTTTGTTTTCAACATAATGTCTCCTTTATTTCAACTTCCGCTTCTTTTGTATATTGTGGGCGTTAACATGTTTAACTTAATTGCCTCGTAAAAATTACATTTCTTATGATTTGCGTTAATTTACGCTGGGTACAGGTATTAAGTTAAGGTTAATTAACTCTAATTATATTCAGATTGATAAAAACGAAAACACACACAAAATTTCTGTATAGAAAAACCAGGAACTTAGAAAAAATTAAATTTTTTATAAAAAAAATTCTTTCATTAATTGTAAAAGAAAGAGAGATTATCTTTCTTTTACAAAACATAAATTACTGTGAGTACGCAACATACTTATAAGATGTAAGAAATAAAACAAATCAAATAACTTCTTTTACGACAAAATATATTTCACAAGACACAATGAATATAACATGTGTTATTATTTTTATATTAAATTAAATTTAAAGTGAAACTTTTTCTTATAAAGAGGTCTAATAAATTATAACAATACTCTTTAATATTATATATTACTTTTGTCAACCTAACCTCAATCTTAATTTTCGTAATTTCTATTGTATTTTAAACATTTCTATTATTTCATAATCTTTTAAAGCGCGCAAATATTATACAGTTTAAATTTTAAACAATTTTCAATTATTAAAAATATTTTTCAACCTAACCTCAAAGTTAATTCTGATGTTATTCACTTTGCATGCAAACTTTCAAAGACAATATAATGTTTGGCTAAAAAGTACAAGTTGTCAGTTGAAATTTGGGAAAATCTTTATTTGTTAGAATTTTTTTTACCTAACCTCAAAGTTGATTTACGTATTATTTATTACATTAAAAAAAATTTAAAAACTTTTGGTGCTGCAAAACAAGTTTTTCATTTTTTGAACGTTTTGAGCATTTTTTTTATTTTATTAACCTTAACCTCAGTGTTGATTTTTAGAAATTTTTAATGCATTTGAATTTTTATATTTCAAATATTATTTCTTAAAAGAATTTTTTCTATCGAAAAAAAGTAGTGAGCTTGCATTCTTAGAAAGCAGAAGAATAAGTCAGATTTAATTAAAAAAAACTCTCAATTATCCAAGATATATTTTTCAACCTGACCTCAATGTTATTTTTTGTAGTTTTCAATTTATTTCAAAACTTTTAATAAGTTCCTTTTTTATTGCAATAAAATAAATTATGTTCAGTTTGAGTTTTTAGAAAATTTCAATTATTAAGGATTTTTTTCAACATAACCTCAATGTTATTTTTTGCAGTTTTAGCTTTATTTCAAAACTTTTAGCGAGTGTGTATTTCTTGCAATAAAATAAAATTATGTTCAGTTTGAATTTTTGGAAATTTTCGATTATTAAAGATTTTTTCAACCTAACCTCAATGCTATTTTTTGTAGTTCTACCTTTTTTTAAAAAATTTTGACGAAAGCATATTACCAGAAATAAAATAAATTATATTCAGTTTAAAGTTTTAGTAAATTGTAATTATTAGTGATTTTTCTCAACCTAACCTCAATGTTATTTTTTGCAGTTTTCAGTTTAGTTAAAAATTTTGAATGGGTGTTTATTCCTTGCAACAAAATAAATTATATTCAGTTTGAATTTTTAGAAAGTTTTAATTACTAATGAAATCATGTACAGTTTTACTACTTCGAAAATTCTTAAATACACTGGATTTTTGCAACTTACTAGTGAATGTTAATTGTTGCAATTTTGATTTTTTTTACTCCTTAAAGATAAAGAAATATTTTCCAGTTTCCAAAAACCTGAATTCTTTAGTTTGTTTACTTTAAGTTTTACTTAAAAAACAGAACTAAATAAAAAAGTCTTAACGCCTTTGAATAATTATTTCCATTCTTTTCTTTTATGCTTAAATGGCTTTCAACAAACAAAAGCTTTCTTTAAAGTCTAGATACAAAAAATTTCATCAGGCTTGCAACAAACAGTCTATTTCATGGGAACTAAGCAATAATCTTAGTTGAGCTTTATTTATTATTCATTGGTAAAATGTCACCATATTTATTTAGAGTTTATTTAGAGTTAAAGTCCATTGAGTTGCATATAACGTGTAAAAAAAGAACCTCTGGCAACAATGTAGTAACGAAATGACATGCATTTCAAATTGATAAATACTGTTGCACTGTTAAGTTTTATTTATGAACTGATAAGAATTTTTTACAGAAGAAGTTTGTAGAAAAAAATTAATCAAATATTTTCTTATTATTAGAAATAAATTGTGTTACTCTTTTTTTTCTTGGCGAAGTCTAAACTGGGTCAAACAAATTATTAAATATCGTTCAAACTGATAACAAAACATGTTTACATATTTTAATATTTGTGAAGGGATTTTCTAATAGTAAATATGGCAGCTGGTGTACTTTAGTATTTTATATACATAAAGGTGGCCGTACAAGTAACCTAAAGTGCGATCCTTAAACTTACATTGGAGGTTATCGGGCCCTTTAAGTGTTTACAAGGTCTTTGCTGTGTCTAATTAATTTCATCTGTGTAAGTGTGTAATTTCGAAGATAAGAATGTAATTCTGTTTAATTATAGAGTGAACGAAAAGCAATGAACTAAGTCACGAGATTTTGAGAAAGAGTGCACCATATGATAATATTCATTAATAATTTCCGTTGATTAATACTTTTGTATTTGTTATTCAAATCATTGAATTAAACCGCAAACAAATTATATAATATTTTTTCTTTTGTAATAATTTGTTACACCCAATATAAATAAACTTTTTTTTTAATTATTTGGCTGTGAATCAAATTTGAAAAAGAAAAATATTATAAATAAATTTTTTTTTAAATTTTCTGTTTGTTTGGCATGTTCATTTTTTATTTTTTATTTTTTGTTTAATTTAAGAAATACATTTGAAATATTAAATAGGCGAATTTCTTTTCAGAAAATGACACAGAATATGACAAGAATTGGTCAAGAGCAAATATTTTTCTTTTTTGAAATAAAATTATTGCGGGCAATTAAAATTAAATCAGCATATAACAGCTTCAAGATAAATGACTATTTTTAGGCAATTAATTTTAAATAAAAAATTTACTAAAACTTTGAACTTTATTAAAGCCAAACAATTTCTGTTTATTTTAATTGAGTAAACTGAAAATGTAGTTTTTTCTATGAAATTTTAATTACTAAAAATTTGAATTTTTGTTATATACAGAAAAAATTTTTCAACCTAACCTCAATTTTAACTTTTCTAGTTAATGCTTTTATTGAAATATTTCACTGGTTTAATATTTGCAAACAAAAAAAAAACAATGTACAATTTGAATTTTTGGAAAATTTTAAGCAATGAAAATTGTTTTCAACCTAACCTCAAAGTTAAATTTTTTAATTTTTATTTTTTGGAACAAATTTTAATGGCTTTGCATTGGTTACTGCAAACAAAATTACGCACAGTTTGAATTTATTTAAATTTTCACTAACTTTAGAAAATTCTAAGCAAAAGAAAAGCAATTTTTTTATAAAAGTAAATGTGTTTCACCTGTTCGAATAACATCTTTTCATAGTCAAAATTAAAAACGGTTTTAAATTATTTGTCGATAAATAAGCATTTAAAACAAATTACTAGTTCTATCCTTCTCTTTAAATAAAAATTTTTTTAAGCCAATTAAATTTATACTTTCATTATAATGTTTTCATTTAAAAAGTATTTATTTCTATTATGTGTTAGGTTGCATGCCACAAACTCTATTAGAAAATGGCGTTAAAAAAAACCTCACTAGGCTAGACCTAAAATTCCACACAAACCTAATGAAATTTACTGAGCAAGCAAAAAAAATCCTTTAACTAGATTTTTTCTCTAATACTCGTACATATTGTCTGCCAATTCATAGAAAATTTGGTTACTAAAGCAAATGAACGATGACTTTAAAATGTTATTGACTTTAGAGAAGAATAAAAAACACGGTACCAGAAATTCTTATTTATAAAACTACTATAGACAATAGAAATTAAAAATGTTAGTGAAAAAATGTTTTTTGTTTTTAAAACCTCAATTAGGGGAAATAAAAACAAAAATACACAAAATATATGCTCTCTAGTCTCTTGTGGCATTTATATAGAGTGAGACAATCCATATAAACTCCAAGAAAGCCACAGGTGGGTTAGTCACATGCTGAAGTAAAACTTCACACATGCATACATGCGCACACACATACATATGTATGTATGTTTGTAAGTATTGTATGCGTGTATTTGTAAAGGAAATATGCACCATGTTTCACTGTCAAGCAGTAGAAATGTTGTAAAGTTTTGAGGAAGACAACCAAGCTAATATTGAGTTTGAAAACAAAAAATTAAATTACTTTTATATGTAAACATTAAATAATTTTTGAATTATTTTGAAGGTTTCCAGTCAATGTTTCTCAAGGTTGTAGTCAATTAAAACCTATTACATTTCTAAATTACACAAAATCTATCATATTTGTCAATTTGTTTGGTTTACATCAATAAATTTGGGAAAGCAAAATTAAAAAAAAAATTCAATTCGCTGCTTGAATAAAAGAAGACATTGTCATTTTTTTACAATTGAACAATACGATAATATCCCTTAAAAAAGAAGAAATACTTAAAATTTTCTATTGCAAGCCCAATTAAAATCGAATTCGTTGTTTTTTTTTCAAACTTATCTTAAATTTTATTTTAAGTTTCTGATGCATTAGAAAATTTAGGTAAAATCTAACAGTTGTTTTTGGAATAATATTTTAAACTTTATGTTTAATATATTGAACATTTTTTAACTTCCTTATATTCTTTAAGATAATTTCAATATTTCACAGTTTTAATACTAACAAAATTTAAAGTATTCAAGATTTTTTTCAACCTAACCTCAATGTCATATTTGCCAATTTTTATTGTATTCGAAAATTTTTAACTTCCTTATATTGTTTAAGAAAGTTTCAATATTTCACAGTTTTAATTTTAACAAAATTCAAACTATTCAAGATTTTTTTCAACCTAAGCTCAATGTCATATTTGCCAATTTTTATTGTATTCAAACATTTTTAACTACCTTATATTCCTTAAGAAAATTTAAATCTTACACAGTTTTAGTTTTAACAAAATTTAAATTTTTCAAGATTTTTTTCAACCTAACCTCAATTTTATATTTTTCATTTTTCATTATATTTGAAAAATTAAACTGTTTTTATGTTATGTTAAAAAAGAGAAATTCTCTACAGTTTTAGTTATAACAGTTTTAAATGTCTAAGATTTTGTGTTAATTTAATCTCAATTTTATATTTTACAGCTTTTTTTATTCGATTCAGATTTTTATAATCCTTAAATAAAGGCAAATATTTAGAAGTTCTGATTTTGACAAGTTTCTAAATATCAAAGATTTTTGTTAACTTAACCTCAATTTTATATTTTACGATTTCTGTTTTGTTCTAAAAATTTTCATGATTTTGTAATATTTAAATGAGGGCAAATATTTAAGTTTAATTTTTATTAAAATTTTTATTATTAGAAAAAAATGTTTAATTTCTTTATACATATTTGAGAATGATTTTAATTACCTAGAAGAAGCGGAATTCTTTATGGTTAAAATTTTAATACAATTTTAATTAATAAAGATTTTTTTCAACCTAACCTCAATTTTATTTTTTTTAACTTTTATTATATTAAAAATAAATATTTCTTTAAGAAAAAGAAACCATTTAGAGTTTTAATTTCGCTTAAAATTTCAATTGTTTAAAAAATTTTCAACCTAACCTCAATCTCATTTTTCTTATTTCTTATTGTATTTGAAAAAAAAAATTGTGATTTTGTATTTCTTTAAGAAAAATCAGCCATGTAAAGTTTTAATTTCGTCTAAAATTCCAATTGTTCATATTTTTTTCAAACTAACCTCAATGTTATTTTTCTTAATTTTAATTGTATTTGGAAAAAAATTTTGTCACTTTATATTTCTTTAAGAAAAGGAAACCATTAGAGTTTAAATTTCGCCAATAACTCCAATTGTTGAAATTTTTCAACCTAACCTAAATGTCATATGTCCTAATTTTTATTGTTTTTAAAAACAATTTAGTCGCTTTGTATTTCTTTTAGAAAAAAAACCCGATTTAGTTATACTTTGGCCTAAAATTAAAAATTTTTTAAATTTTTGTGTTTATCTTTTACCTAAAAGAAATTCTGTGCAGCTATAGTCTTATCAAAATTTATTCTTAAATATTCTTGTTTCACTATTTTATTGATAAATTTGTTACTGTATTTGAAAAATATCACTGGCCCTGTTTCCAACCAACTTTATATTACTTAAAGGACACAAAATCATTAAGTTTGAATAATAAAATTTTTAATTTGTTTAACAAGCAAAATATCTTTTTTTTAATGTAATATTAAACCGTTTTGAATTTCCTATTACTTGGCAAATCTAAAAGCTCAGTTTTTTGCCAATTGCTATGTCTAAAATTCAAAACTAAATATTTTAACAAACTAGACTAATTTCCTTTATTTGAAAAATTTGCATTTTTACATTGTTTTCAAAACAAAAATTTAATTTTAAAAAGCAAAAAAAAAAATAGCAAACGCCAAAACACCTGTTTTGCCGTTAGTAATTTCGCTGCCAAAAACAAGCGTCAGCAACACAAAACAAGCTGTCAGTCATGTGTCTAATCGGTTATAGAGACCTCTTATCATTAAAATTTAACAAATGTTTGAAAAAGCAATCACACCCACCTGTGAAAAAACCACTGAACTTTTTTTTCTCACAAAAATTTAAAAATATTTAGTTAATGGTTTTTGTTCAATTACAAATATTTACACGAAATTATGTTTGAATTGCTCAGACCACTTTATTACAAAAGGTTTGAAAAAATAAAAATAAAACCATCATAATTAAAAATTAATGAAGTTAACCAAAATGTGTAATGTGAATTATTTAGATAAGAATCTTTCACCAATTTGTAGTTTAACGACTTGTGTAGTACATTATCAGATTTTTGTTATTCACCTCCACATATGTATAAACCAAAAATGTGTTTTTTGAAAAAATAATAAAAAACTGTGGTGAATTTCCGTATTTTTTAAACGATTTCTAAAAAGGATAAGGTTATCAATTCGTTATTACTAAATTTTTTTTAATAAATTATTTCTTATTATTTTGTGCTGAAATGTTGAAAACGGCTCTCTCTGGCCCCATTAAAGTTATATTCACCACAATAAGCAGAGACAAGCACCCAACCCTAGAAATGAAAGCTTAACATTAACAGTCAAGCTCCATTACTGCAAACACTATTAACAGCAATGTTGTTTGACAAAAATAAAACAGTGGAGCTAACACGGTTTAAATTCTATTAAATATTACAAAAATATATTTATTGCAGAAAATTAAAACAATTATTTTTCTTTCTCCTTTAGCAACTGCAAAATGACTTAACCTTCGATGACACCTTCGACATCGATCAATTTGAAGATGCTGGCTCATCGTCGAAATTGCGTAGTACGCGTGACCTTGACGAACAGGCTTTTATCGAAGACGAACTACAACCCGTTGACGAAAGCGACAGCGAATCCTCAAACGGTGGCAGTTGGTTAATGCAAAGTGTTAAGCGAGTGCGCCGTGAGTTGGGCCGTTTGTTTGGCAGCGAAGAAAAGAAATTGGTGGAGGGCAAGAAATATGCCAAGAATGCCGCCAAAGCTGAGAGGCAACGTAAGAGGCAAATAAAATTGGCCGAAAAGCAAAAGCGTAAGGCAGCCAATATGTCTCAAAAGAACAAAAATCGCTTAAACAAGCGTCAGTCGTACGATGAAGTTGAGGGTTCCGGTGATGACAATGAAACTTATGGTGAACGTGATATGTGTAAGTTTAAAAAATTTTATATAAAAACTTAAAATATTTATTTGAAATTTCCTTCTTTCTTCATTAAAAGGGCAAACTTTGTTCACCATCAGCGAACCTTGGCAGGAGGAGTATCGTATGGGAAAAAGTCATAAAGTGTTTAACGATTTGCAGCAACAAATCCAAGCTGCTTTCCATGATTTTGTCAATCAAAATTATGGTGATGATGAAGACAATTTTGTGATGCCTACACTTATACGTGTGGAGTAAGTGTTTTAGATTAAAAAAAAGCTTACAAAAGAGTATAGTTTGATATGCTTTAAAGCTTTTGCTTTTCTTTTAAATGTACTAAAAAAAACTGAAAATATTTTGTAATTTTTGAAGCAAATGTTTCGAATTTACACGAGAAATTTTTATTCAAAAAGATTGAAAGCTTTATCTAAAGAGGTTTGCTTATAAATAAATTATTTATCAATGAGAAAAAAATATTTCAATAAAACCTTTTTAATGCAAATATTAGAACAGAAATTTATATCCTACTCAAAAGCTTTCTTAAAGCTTTCAGGCTTTTAAAATAAAGCCATAAATATGTAACGAAAAAATTCTATAAAAGCTTGTAAAAGCTTTCGAGTTTAAAGAATTTTATACAAAAACATCAGATACATATTTTAAAATCTTTAAATCTTAAAATATCTACAAAATCGTAGAAAAAGCCTACTTTAATTTTTTTCTTCTTTAGAAAATCACACTAATTAAAAAAAACTTTTCATTCAATAAGAATTGAAAAATACTGAACTTAAGCCTGATGGAGAAATTATTCCTGGTTTTTCAAAAATTTCATATAAATTTTTGTTTTAACTTTTACAATCTTATTAAGATTTAATTCAACTAATCTTTGCGTAAAGAAGCTTAGTTTTTTAAATAGAGAAATATTTTCAAATATTTTACACACAAAATGTTTTACTTGTATGCATTTTTCGAAAACAAAACCTTTAGAGATTAAGTTTAATGTGAATTAGTTTTTATTGACTCAAAAAATTTTGTACATTTCCCTTATCTAGAGGCACCAGTGACATTTACAAAATCCACTGCGTTGTGCAGGTAGAATTGCCTGAAAGATGGAGTGACTTTGGCCAACGATTGCGCCAGTATTTGGTAGACTACAAACGTTTTGGACAAGACTTGAGCGCCGATGCGGACGACAGCTTTTATTTCCGACGAGTAAGAGGTAAGTGTACCACAGACAATATTTAACTTAAAGCTAAAAGACTTCTAAATAAACTACGACTTTTAATGGTTCTACTAAAACAAAACAAAACAAAACAAAACAAAAGGGATAACTTGTGACTTTTTAACAAGAAATTTTTCTAAAAATCTATCTTTCTCATTTTTGAAACCAACTGGGGTAGGTTTTGGAAATTTTATTCACTTCATTCGTGACAAAATTTCTTGGGTTAAAGTTTTAGTTTTAGAACATACATAATACATACACTCGTGTAAATACACCTACAAAGACATACATACACACAAACATATTTACACATACTAAAGCATACAACATTATTGTAAATTATTTTTTGAATGCAAAAAACAAACAAAACCACTTCATTCATTAGAACTACAAGATCACGAAAGTGTCGATGTAACCACCGATTACTCTCATAATGCTGTCGAAAGTCATGGTGAAGATACAAACATGAATCATGCTCATCCTGGTGCTGGTGAAAGTACTGACTCAAATCATCTCAATAACGCTGCTGTAGATGAAAATGAAAATTATAATCCGCCGACTGCCCATCTTGACTTTGGCGAGTGCGACGAACAGGGCTATTTCCACTGCCGCAATAATCAGGTGATCGATTGTGCTTTCCGCTGCGACAACAAGGCCGACTGCGATGATGACAGTGACGAAGAGCGCGAAATGTGCGACAAATACTTTGAGGAAGATAAAGATGCCGACGAGGAAGAGGAAGTTGATGTGGAAGACAATGAAGTGGAAAATGGAAATGGTGCAGCTCATGTCGATCCGTATGACGAGGCCACCGAGAATCCCAACTATGACAGTAATGGTAATAATAATAATTCATACGATCCCTATGACTACGACAGAGAACAAGAAATGGAAAGAGAACGACAACTGGAATTGCAACGTGAGCGAGAGCATCAAATTGAGTTGGAACGTGAAAGAGAAAAGCAGGCGGAACATGAAAAAGAACTTGCCGAACAAGAACGCGCCCGGCAATACGAACAAGAAAGAGAGCGGGAAGAACAAGAACGTGCCAAACAATATGGAGAGGAAATCGCCCGCGCAGAGGCAGAAAGAGCCCACCAATATGAATTGGAGCAGCGGGAAAGAGCCCGCCAATATGAGTTGGAACAAGAAGAAAGAGCCCGCCAACAGCAAGAAAGAGACGAACAAGAACGTCGTGAGCAAGAAAATCAACATCAACCTGAAAAACAGCCCACCCAAGGTGGTGCAGAGGAAGAAGAAAAAAGCGACGAAGGTGAAATTTATGACTGTAATGTTAATCCCAATGGCTATTTTGCCTGCCACAGCGGCGAACTTGTGCCTTGTTACTCCGTTTGCGATAATCAAATCGACTGTCAAGATGGCAGCGATGAAGATGAATGTCATCCAGGTAGATAAAACAACACATTAAACAAGCAAATCCCACAGCAACAACAATAACATAACAAAAATACATTTGTCTGCATATTAACACACACTTTAGAAAAAACCGAAAGCTCTGCATACTAAACAAACTTAAAATTAAGTGGGGTGTCATTCTTAAAATTTACAACTTTACTAATTTTGTCCTTGATGAGTAATTATTTAAATTATTTACTAACATTTGTGGTTTTATAATAATTTACTAATTGAGAACATCACATGTACAGACATTTCTCTGAATTTATGAAATCATCAAACAAACTATTAATTTAAAACTTTTGTAATGTGCACAAGATAATGTGCACAATATGCGAGCTTTTACAAGAGCTTTGTACTTTCACAGCGACGAGAGCACAACAGCGAATCAGATCTTGGCGACAACAAATTTTTATTGCTTATGCATTAAACACATTCACCACAGCAGGCTACACGAACGCACGACTTCAAATGCCGCTAGCAGCATTTGTCGCCTCGTAGCCAGCTACTTAATTATTTTGGAGACGGCAGCAGCACCATCTGCAACTCCTATTTAAGTATAAATGCATAGTTCAGTATTGCCACCTTCAAACATTTCGCATTTATAAAAATTAAATTACTCTTTCAAAATGTACTTATATGACTTAAAATTATAAAAATGTATCAATTTATGCTTTACATCAATTTTTGGATATTGTTTCTGTTAAATAATATGATAATACGATAACATTCATTATACTTGCAACAATGAATTTTCTCATTGTAGCCAAAGAAATAGAAATTAGTTTAATTGGATTACAGAGACAAAATCAGCATAGACAACAACCTGCCGGCATGTTGCCTTGCTGTCTTCAAAAGAATCACTCCCATACATATAAACATGTGTATTCTATCCTTGAACATTTTGTAGTCGGTTGACTGCTGTGGTGAATGTGTTTAATGCATTACTTTGCAAAGAAACAAAAATAAAACCAAAGTCGTAACCAAAATCGTAAGAGCTTTCAAAGCTGTTTACCTCAAATGCAAATACCAGAGTATATGTATTTGGACGTAGCTGGTCTAATTGGAAAAAGGCATTATATGTAACAAGCATATTTTTGTGGAAAAGTTTCCTTCTAGAGAGCTTTTATATATTTTTAAAATTGTTCAGCTTTTCTTTCTAATAATGCGTATATGTTTTTTAAAATCTCTTTTATTTATCATTTTGGCAATTTCAGTTTGAGAGCTTTTAAAAAATTTATTGTGAAAAAATTTTCTTCTTGAGAGCTTTTATATCTTTTTAAAAGTTTACACCTTCTTCCTAATAGTACGAATATGTTTTTTAAAAGCGCTTTCAAATAATTTTTTTAGCAATTTCAATTTGAAAGCTTCCAAACACTTCTATATGCTTTAGATATTGTGTTGTGAAAAGATTCTTTTCTGGAGAGCTTTTATATCCTTCTCAAATTTTCCACTTTTTTTAAGTTTCAAAAGCACTTTTACATTTTTTTTTTGTAGCAATTTCAGTTCGAGAGCTTTCAAAAACTTTTGCAAGGTTTAGAAAATTTTATTATTTGTTAGAAGAAAGAAGCTTAAGTTTGACTTGATAAAAAAAAAATTAAGACAAAGCTTTTAAAATTTTGAAACCTTTGTTGCTCAAAAAAAATTTTTGAGAGCTTTTATATATTTTTAAAATGTTCCACCTTTTTTCTAATAAACATATTCGTATGTTTTTTAAAAGCACCTTTTAAATAGTTTTTTTTTAACAATTTTAGTTTGAGCAGCTTTCAAAAAAAACTTTTGTAAACTTTAGAAAATTTCATTATATGTTAAAAGAAGAAGAAAGAAATTTTGAATTGATAAAACAATTGAGGCAAAACTTTTGAAATTTTTAAAATGTATTGAGATATTTGTTGTCACCTTCTTACACATTATAAGAAATTTCAAAAAGCTTACTTCAGTTCTAGTTAAGATTCAAATTTGATTTTTTTGTAAGTTTATATCTTTCAATCTGAAACCTTTGCCACATACGATATATCCGAAATACATCTCTTTTTTTTAAATTAAATTTTTTTTTAATATTAAAATAAGGCTTTGGGCATTTTTCCAAAGCTTTAAAGAATGTTAAAAACTATTACATTATATTATCGAATGTGTTTTCTTCTGAAACACAGATTGTTCTAAAAGTAAACTTTTTAAACAAATAATTTGTTTTGGAAAATTATATTTTTTAATTTCTAAATTTTTCGCTACAAAAAAATTATATT
This sequence comes from Nowickia ferox, assembly GCA_936439885.1. Lineage (NCBI taxonomy): Eukaryota > Metazoa > Arthropoda > Insecta > Diptera > Tachinidae > Nowickia > Nowickia ferox. Next base: position 5,729,731 of record OW387025.1, on the reverse strand, counting down.
AATTTTTTAAATGATTTTTAAATAATTTTAAGCAATTTTAGTTTGAAAGTTTCAAAAGCTTTTTTGCAAGCTTTATTTTTCTGAATTTTATTCAAGAAACCTGAAAAAATTTAAGCTTTTCAAAGCTTTTTCAATAATTTGGGAGCTTTAGTAATAAATGTCATAAATATTTAAAAGCAATTTAACAATTCACAAGTTGCATTTAAAAAGAAAATGCCAATCAAAATCTCTCTCGGAAAAAAAACAAATTAAAATATAAAATGTTTAAAAGGATTCGAACAAAATATATTTATTGAATCGAAAAAAAAATATTTAAAATGTTATTGAAGTTAAATAAATATTTGTTTGTTTTAAAGCTTTCATTTTCAAACGTTTGCTTGTTTGATTTTTTAAATACATACTTTAATAGTTAATTCTTTTGATTTTTTTAAAGCCGTCAAGCATTTAAGTTATGTAACACTATGAATTTAAAAAATTATTAAGAAACTAAATTCAAAATTTTGGAACTTTTCAGCAGACTTAAATATCAACACTTTTGCATGCTTTTAAATGTCTAAAGCTTTTTACAAGCAATTCTCGTATTTTTCACTAAAATTTTTTTTCCATTTATAACAATTATTACATTCAAATCTATTTAACTTAAACAACTTTTAGGATTTGAAATTACTAACTTATAAGATAAGAATAAAAATCGACTAATTTTCATACTAGTTTTTAAGCATTAATATTTATTTGCTTATTTGGGTAATAATAGTGGAATTAGATACTTTTATTAACAAAACCCCTTCTTTATTACTTTATTTAAGTACCAAAAAACGCTTATATTTTACAAACAGCTTATTTTCCTGACTGTTCTGTATCTGTCATTTTTATAATAAATGTGTTCGTCTAGTGTTTCACCAACCCTCCTTAAATGTCCTAAAATTAATAAAACTATTTCCTTGTCCTCGAGTCCTTCCCATTTTACTTTAAAATCCTAAACTTTTGTGTGCGTGTTTCTTAATATTAACTGTGTTTCTGCGTTGCAAAAAAAGCTCTTCTCCCAGCTTTGGCTTAAAATTGAAAAAAAGGAATGTTGCTTTCCATCAAACAAAATCAACTCTTTTTTTTGCTATTTTAAAACAAACTCCAAATTCCTATAGACATCACCGAAGAGGCTCCTGTTGAAACACCAACAGAAGGCGAATCTCCTCACAATGGCGAAGAATTTGAAGCTTCTGGAGAAGATTATAATCCTGTTACAGAAACCAGCCCCGTCTACACCAGCCAATATGATATTGGCTGTCGCGGCGACACCACTTTCACTTGCCCCGAAAGCGGCCGAACAATTTGCGAAGAACAATTGTGCGATGGTGAAGAGCAGTGTCCCGATGGCGAAGACGAAATGAACTGCCCTGTCGATGGTAATAATGGCGACGATGGAGAATATGAACCTGGTACTGTGTCTCTGTTATCACTCTGTGTTTTTGTGTTTTATATATGTGCGTTTTGGAACATGTCCCTTCATGTCGACAAGTTCCATGTCATGTTGTTCGTTCCCTCATTTCTATAGCCGTTTTATGTGTATTTGAAGTCAAAACTCAAGACAGTTTTTACAAAATAAAATCATTTTTAGAAATTATTGCTAATTATATATTAAAAGTAATCGGAGTTTTAGTAAATCACTTAAGGCTTTATTTATTTACATATATTAGTGCAATGATATCTAGTTTATTTTTGAAAACATGCAAGATTAATTACATTATTTTTTTAAGAGTGTAAAAGTTCTCTATACAATTTGTGTTGTAATAATTATTGTTTGAATATTTGAAACGTACAATTTTTTTAAATTAAATTAATTTTTATTGGAAAAAATTTTTTTAACTTTATTTTCTAAATTTTGTTTGAAAAATCATACTCAAAAGCTTTTATTGCGAATATTCTAATTCAAACATTTTTATTCGTTCAAAATTGTATGCGAAATATTTTTACTTCGACAGTTTTATATGAGTACTACTAGTTTAAGAAATTTTATTCGAATAATTTTTGTATCGCAAATTTAACTCGAATAATTTTGAATCAGAAAAGGTTATTCGATTAATTTTTATTCGAGTAATTTTAATTAAAAAATTGTATTATATTAAAATGTTTATTATTATATTTATTCGAGAAATTTTATTCGAGTAGTTGTGATTTAACAAATATGTTACGTATGTATGTATATAAAAAAAACATTATTCGAATAATTTTTATAAAAAATTTTATTATCTAGGAATTTAATTATTTCCACTTAAAATTTTATTCGAGCTATTTTTTTTTTGTTCAACAGTTTTATTTGAATATTTATCCAAAAAATTGTATTCCAATAATTTTTGTTCGAGTAATTTTTATATGAAAAACTTAACTCAAATAATTTCGACACGTAAAATTGTATTCAATTAAATTTTATTCGAGTAATTAAAAAACTGTATTATAAAAAAATATTATTCGAATAATTTAAAAAAAAAAAAAAATATTCAACTGTCTTATTACCAATGAATTTAACTAGTTTCCATTCGAAATTTTACTCGAGTCATTCTTATTTAAATATTTATTTAAAAAATTAAAAAAAAATTGTATCCGAATAGATTTGATTCGAATAACTTACATATGCAGAATTTAATTCGAACAATTTTGAAACGGAAAATTTTACCAAATTAAGTTGTTTTTGAAAAATTTTATGCGAAAATTTTTTTGATATTTTTTTTAGGTGTAATTTTTCAACAAAAGGAAAAACAGGATATAAAAAAAATAAATTGGAACAAGAAAACATTAGAAAACTTTCTAATATTTCCAAAATTTTCTCTATTATCATAAGGTTGTTGAAATGAACCGAGTAAGCGATTCAGTTTCATTTACATCTCAATACTAAACAACAAATAATATTGGAGTAGACGGGTAACCGAATTTGTTTTATTAAAACAGTCTGCCGTTTAGTTTTTTATACAAATAATTTAATTGTTCGAGTTATTTATGTTATTACTAAAACAATGAAAATAGTCGAGTAGCCGAGTAACTGAGTAACCGTTTCAGTTTTATTATAATAAATTATTTTTATTTTGTTTTAAATTTCTTTATAATAACACTAAGCATGTAAACAAACGATTAACCGAGTAGCTGATTCAGTTATAAATTGTAGAGTTATTAGCAATTTTCTAGAGTATTTAGTAAACAAAAATGTTAGTTCGAAAATAATATAAAACCTAAAAAATTTATGGTTACTCGCAAGTAACCAGTAGCATTTTAATATACATAATTATAATTTATATATTTATGCACAAGCATAGTTACGTATTAATTACAAATTCTGAGATGTTAACATTTTTATATCATTTCAAATATTTTTAGCCATACCTAGTACCGGTTACTTTTACCAATAATCGCACTTTTTTAAGATATTCAACCATAAAGACTAAACAATTTTTGCAGTTTTATTATTTTAACAATAAAAAACAAACTTTAAAGCGGTTACTTTTACAAGTAACCCCTGTTAAATGATTAAGCATTTGTAGACTTATTCATCTGTTACTAAAACAACACCAACAATGCAAATATCTCATCCACATTTAACATTTGTATGTGATATACTCCACATTTTCAAAAACATCTATAAATTTATAAGAAAATTTTAAATTAATATATGAACTTTTGTTCTTCTACATGTTAACAACGAATCGTACGATAGATACTCAATGTGAAGAATATGAATTCAAATGTGATAATCGTTGTCTACCCAAAAGCTATCTTTGCAATGGCATAAGTGAGTGTTACGACAGAACCGACGAGCAAAATTGTCCTGAAAAAGGTGAGCTTTTTATAATTCATTTTTAGTTTTTTTAAACTGTTCGTAATTTTAAGAGTTGAATGGGGAATTTGAAATTTTGACAGATTTCAAATGCATTTCACTCTAGTTACTTACAGTTTTTAAATTTATAAGTTTATTTTAAGTTTTTAAGATTTTTCTATAATTTGCATAAACAATATGATTTGTTTTATTTCAAGTTATTTTTAGAACGACCACTTGAATTTGCTAATTTTTTTTTTTTCTATTAAAGTGAAATTAATTTAAATATTTTTGTTGAACACAAAACAGAACATTTTAGTTTTAAGTGTTTGGCGCAAAATATTCTCTTTTCTAGTTGTAGTGTAGCAAAAATATAAAGGCAAATCTATAGTTTCCACTAAAGTTTGAAATCATCATGACCCTGAAAAAAATTTACTATTTGCAAAAGTTGAAATTTAGCATTCGAAAACACACACGCACGCACGCACTACATCAAAACTCACTTGAATAACCCAGCAACATAATTCAAGATTTTTTATTTTTTATTTTCAAATTCATATAATGGATATTTATATGAGTTTAAAGTAGATTTGGTTGAAAGAGGTCTGAAGATTGCAACCGTATGGCTTCAAATGTTAGAGATACGAAAAAAAACTAAACTAAACTTAATTATTGTGTAAATATTGCAGTGGGTGTGTTAGCAACCATACAAGAGATTAGTATTAAATAAATTTTAGCACACAATTAAGTTTTAACAAAAAGTTTTGACACATTTGAGCTTACAACTAACTCCCTTCGCAAAAAAGTGGGAGTTTACATGTACATAAAGAGATATGTATGATTTAAGAATAGAGTAGTATAGAAAATGTTTTAATTAAAATTATTTAAAACAAAAACTAAAAGTGCAAAGGATTGAATAACAATATTTTTAAATTAAAATTTTGTGTTTTTACACTAGGTTTAAATAAATAACTTGTTTTATTTTTTTGTTTTCAAGTGGTAAAACACGTTGTACTTTCATTCTATAACATATGTAGATAATATGAGAATTAATTTTACTTCGAACTTCAAAAAATCTTGATTTTTTTGTTCTGTAAAATTTATTTATTTCTTTTTTTATTTTTTTAACCACGAATTTTTAATCAAAAATGTAAATTTACTCCTACAAATCCTTATTTTCGCCACTGCTCTAGTTTTTTGTATTTTTTATAACAAAAAAAATCACACAAAAAAACAAATAAATAAAGATCTAATTAATATACCACACACACACACACACACTGTACACTAAAAATCATTTGCATTTTGCATACATGTGTTTTTCAACACATTCAAACACACACACACTCACCCACATAAGAGGATATAAAAAAAACGACTTACTCACTCTCTGTGAGCAACGTGGTAATCATAAAAATTACCATGTTCAGGCATTATTCATTCATTCATTCACAGTTTTAAATTGTGTTGTTCTTGTTCTTGTTTTTGTTATGATAACTGCTTCGCTGTAGTTGTTAAACATAAACCAACCAACAACATCCGTTAGTAATTTGTAAACAAACTGGCAAATAGTTCCCCAAAGGAAACGGTAAATGAGTGAGAGAGAGACTCACTCGTAACAACAGCAACAATAACAACAACGAGCAAAAATGTGTTGAATGGGCACTAGATTTGGGGTGGTGGGTGGAATTTGTATAAGAACAATCAAGTGTAAGTGTGTTAGTTATCAGCGATGCCAACTTTTTATAACCCAAACGCGCTGTTCCCCTTGGCAAAACGCGCTAGAACGCGCTAAGTTATAGCATTGTCAACTATTTATAGCCAAAACGCGCTATTTTCCTACGCGCTAAATTAAATTTTAATAAAAGTCGATGTATGTACATGTTTATTAGTATATATATGTGACCTGCTCCACGAAAAGTGACCTCTGCGCCGAAAAGAAGTTATTGAGAATCATTCAAAAAGTAAAAAAAAAATTTCGGCTCAGGTCCCTTTTCGTGGAGCAGGTCACATATACAATTAATTTTTTTAGTAGCTCTTTTCAGACTTTATAATACTGTTTCTTCGAAATTATATCCTAAATAAATAAAATCACTTAATACAGAATCAGAATTGCCTTCCAAATAATCGAAATAATTATTAATTTTTATTTTTATTTTATTTTTCAAACTTTGTAACAACTTATATAAATTGTCGAATAGTTTTGCGATTCAAATGCTTTTTGTACTTCAGCTAGAATAGATGCCTAATCAGTTACATAAACTTTTTTGGTCACGAGAACGAGTAGATATTTTTAGTTGTGAAATTTACAGTATTAAAATGCGTTTTTAATTCTAGCCACAGTCAAGGGAATTTTATTTGCGACAGCTGAATCATTAACCAATTTAAAAAATTTTATGAGTTGTGTAAGCAAAAAAAAGGGGGGGGGGGAATATTGAACTGATATGATGACTTTATTTAAAACGCGCTAATTTAGCGCTTTTTTTAATAAACGCGCTAACACGAAAAAAAGCGCGTTTGGCATAGTTAAAACGCGCTAAATCTAGCGCGAAACGCGCTAAATTGGCATCGCTGTTAGTTATTAGTAAATCGTAACAGTAAGTGCTTACAAGTTATGTTGATACACTGCAGAGGTGGGCAATCCTTATTAGGAAATAAAATTTATAAATTATCACTTGAAAATTTTTTCTTGAACCAACACATTTTTTGGACCTAGTCTTTTAAGAAAATCAATTATTAACGATAGCAAATAATCTATTTTGGTATAAAAAAAATCAAGTTCGCGAATTATGTATGTCGTTTAAGCTTTTTTGGTGGTTATGGCACGATATTATTCCAAAATATTTTATTAGTACATTACTGTTTAAATGAAATTATAAAATGAAAATTTTTAAATGAAGAACTGAAGCTATTCTTAAAAAAAATACATATTGCTTTAAAAATTATTCAAATAAAATTATTGAAGTAAAATAATTAATAAACTTTTTAGAGGCAAATTTTCAAATATTCGAATGTTATTCACATAATTATTCGAAATTATTTTATTAAAATTATTTTGAATAAAATTATACGAATAATAAAATTATGCCAAAAATAGTCGTATAAAATTCTTCGCATCAAATTATTCGAATAAAATTGTTCGAATCGTATATTTCCCATAAATTGTACAAAATTATTCGAACAAATTTATTGCAATATAATTTAAACAATATTCAAATCTGAATATACCAACAAATTTATTTTAATTAATGGTTCATATAACAGAGATTAACGAAATTATTCGAATAAAATGATTCATATAATGAAATTAATAAAATTAGGGAATACATTTTAAACCTATTAAATGAATATTGAAATCATTAGTCTTCTTATTCGTATCCCAAAAATGTGCATTCAAGCTTTTTATTCGAATACATGCTTTTATTAATATGTACATGTATTTTTTTCAAATTTTTATTGAAAATTTTTAAAGAAAATTATTCTCTTTATTATATTACTTGAAAATTTTTTCTTGAACAATATTATGCCAACATGTCTTATTAGAATTATGTTTCTAATCGAAAAAGAAATATTCGCAAGGAGTTTTATATGAAGAACTAAAGCTATTTGATTATTCGAATAAATTTACATATTCCTTAAAAAATTTCTCCAATAAAAGCTATTGAGATAAAATAACGATAAAACTTTGAGGAAAACTTTTTCGAATAAAATTAATCGAATGCACTTATTCAAATATGTAGCATTATTCGAATATATTTTATTTTAAAAAAAACGAACAATATTATTCCAATAAATTTATTCGAACAAAACTATTAAAACAAAATTATACGAATAAAATAATACAATAAAATTATTTTAGATTAAACAAAATTATACGAAAGCAAGTTGAGCAAAGTTATTCGAATATAATTTTTAGAATAAACTTACTCGAATAATTTGAATCAAATAAAATTGTTCAAATAAAATTACTGAAATAAAATTATACATATCAAAAAATTTAATAAAATTACTCTAGATTAAATAAATTTATGAGAAAACAACTTGAACAAAATTATTCGAATAGAATTGTTGATAAACTATTCGAACCATTTTTTTTAAATAAAACCATTACAATAAAAATATTTAAGAAACTTCTTGGAATAAGATCATAAAAAATTATTTGAATAAAAATATTCGAAAAAAATATTCGAATAAAAATATTCGAATAAAATTATTTGAATAAAATTATACGAACAAAATTATTAAAACGAATTTATGAGAATCAAATAATTGCAATAAAACTGTTTGCATGGAATTATTGAAATAAAAAAATTATTTCCACAAGGATAATTTTTGCCCTAAAGTGCGTGCCTCTTGTTTCCCTTTTATCTATCACATTTTCGAGTTGATGTTGTCAGTTTATTACGAGTACCAAAACTCTTGAATGAAGGTGCACATTAACTCCAAAAAATTGTCAGCACAAGTTATTCAATTTTAAATTCTTAAATAAAATGTAAGTTCTTTTTTAAGTCAGTTTTCAATCCTCTAACTTCTAGTACGAGTATAACTTTTTTTCGAACATATACTATTTTGTTTATTTTCTTATATGGTTTATTTATTCCTGAACTTTATTGTTAAAAAAAATCATATTTTTTAAGCTTTTTGTTTATTCCTTTACAAGACTTTCTGGCTCACTTTTGCCACTTTTTTCTAACCACTTAACAACAACACAAGGATATAAAATAATTTTGCATACAGCTGGTTTTTTTTTTTTTTTTTTTTTTTGCTGGCAAGCATATAAACCCTCTAAACTTTGGTGTTGATTAAATTTTTGTGCAGGGATTTTTTGCAACTTAGAGTAGTAGACTGACACTTTTGCTGCTGCTGCTGCTGCTATTACAATTTTGTCATATCAACTACAAGAAAAAAAGTGGCAGCAGCAAAGAGATAAAATTTAGCAAAAGCACTTACTTTACAAAACACGACTCCCAATACCCAGTAAATGACATCAAGTGAGTGTGTATAAAAAGGGGCAACAAAGACAAGTAGCAAAAATATTCATTCATTCATAAGGTTAAAAGCACTTTTCAAATATAAAAAAATATTATAAAAATGTGTTTGTAGTGCTATAAAAAATTACAAGATATTTAACTAAATTGTTTTCATAAACTCATAAAACATAAACACTTAATAGGTCTTTTGTGTTCTGGAACAAGTTATACAAGCATAGAAATCTTAATGCTGCAGCAATGCAAGGGGGAAATACATGGATTTTTTACTCCTGCCACAATAATAAGGAAATGATTTTCATTGTTTTCATATTAAATATTTTTAAATCTTTAGCTGGAAATATCAATGAGGCATGTAAAGTTTTTTATATGTCCGCTTTAAATATTTGTTTATAAATCAAGCGGTTTAAAAACATATTTGGAAATATTTAAGATAGAAAATTTTAATGTCACGGAAATCTAAGCAATTATGTCATATTATTTCTTAAATAAATTAATACAAATTTTTTTAATGAAATATTTAAAATATGGTTTAATAACGGATCAAAATGCACAGTCAACTTTTATAGAAGAAAAGTGTGCTGTGACGAGCACAGTCAACTTTTCTATAAAAAAATTCAACTGTGATGAAAAGTGTGCTGTGACGAGCACAGTCAACTTTTCTAAGAGAAAAGAGTGCTGTGACGGACGCAGTCAACTTTTTGTAAAGGAATTGAAAAAATTATATTTAATCAAACATATTTTGATGGAATAATTTAATTCCAGAGATTTTTAATCAAATAATTTTACTCGAATAAAGATTAATCAAATTATGGATTTATGATTTTTCTCTCCACCAAACTAAAGATTTTGCAAAAATAAAATTTGCATGTGTAAACGGCCGTCTTATTAAAACATTTGTATAAAACTTATACGAACAAAACTATTTAACTTAAAATTATTTTAATAAATTTTATTCGTATATTTAATTTTTATGCCGGTAACTATCTGACATTGTTTTAAATATATAAAAAAAAAAAATTTTTCGACTTCTTATTCGAAAAATTTTTTATTCGAACAGGTTTCATCCGAATTATTATTAATACTGTGGAAAATATTTGGTCTTATAAGTTTTATAGAAAATAATAATTTTTATTGAAAAAAATTCTATTCGTAAATATTTTATTCGAATAAATTTTTTTAATAATTATTATTTAGAACCCATTTCTTTTAATAGGTTTTTAGGGCATATAAATATGTATGAATGTATATAAATTTGGTTGTAATTTTTAATCGAATAGTCTTATGCTTAATATTGGAAAACTTTTATTTGCAGAAATATTTCAATGAAATTTTCCTAAAATTATTATTTTTGATGAAAATTTTTTTAATGTAAATTTTTCAAGAACTGACGAAGCCTTTTTCGTACAACTTTTATACAAATACAATTATTTATTATAATTTTAATGTATTATTCGAAAATTAATAATTGAAATAATATTCTTTGGACAATCGAAAAAGCAAATCTATAATTATAAAAAAAAATTATTCGAAAAAAATAATTTTAAAATTTTTTATTCGATTAAAAATTATTCGAAAAATTTTTATTGGATTTATTCGCATAAATTTTTTTCGAATAACTTTTTTATTCAAAGAATTCGTATAATTTTTATTCGTATAGTTTTTATTCGAATAACTAGAAAAATTTTTATTCGAAAAATTCGTATATTTTTTGTTAGAATCATTCGTATGATTTTTACTCGCATAATTCCTATGATTTTTATTCGAGTAATGCGTAGAATTTGAAATCGAATATTTCGTTTAGTTTTTTTATTCGTATGATTTTTATTTAAATATATTTCGAAACATTCTAACGATTTTTTTCGAATCAAATTTTTTTAGGCAGTTTTTGAATATACTTCCTAAAAAGAAATAAAGAAAATTTATTTGGATAATGTTGTTCGAATAAACAATTGATTTCATTATTTTTTTGCGCGATATCTAAAAATTTCTTTTTTTTGGAGTTTGCACAAGTGCACTCTCGGAAAAAGTTATGAAGTAAATTTTACTCATTTGTAATGGAATAAAAAATACATAAAAAATATAAAAGCCTTGAAAAAATATTTTTTGATATTCAAAAGGAAGTCTTTCGTGTGTGTTACGTTCCTAGAGTTCTACTAGAGATGATCTGTACAACAGTTTCTTTGAAGTAAAATGAATTGTTGTACACAAGTCAGGCCAAAAACTTCAATCTAAATTAAATGGGTTTTATAAAACATCTTTTGATTAGAACATGAACGAAAAGCTGCAAAAAGAGTTGTTGGACACAAGTATAATTTCTATTACATACTCGTATGTATGGCATTCAATATAATTTTTTGTTGCAACCACGTGTTTCAAACGTGTTGGATGCACATGCTTATGTGTGTAGGATTTTCATTTTATTTTGAAAAGCAACTTTCAATTGTAAACACAAATTACTTTGCCATTTGCTTTTGATGAAAGATACATGTTGCAGCTACATGTTGCTTAGCTTTTGGTTTTCGTTTTGTTTTTTATTCACATGGCAGTCTCGTGCGGTTGATTTTAGTCATTCGTGGTGTTTACAACTGCTGTTAGATTTTTTGCATTGTCTTGTTACCATTTGGTTGTTGTTATTTATTTGTTGTCACCACCGCCATCAAACGATTTGTGGTTTTCATTTTCATTTGTTTTTTTTTCTTCTTGTATTTCCTTTGTTTGATTTTCCGGAGACGGAGCACTGAGAAGCCAACAATGATACTTGAGCATCATGCAAAAGTTGCTCTCGTCGTGGTCGTCTCTAGGTAAACACGCCAACCAAGCGCCCAACCATCCGTTCCATCATCCATCACTGCTTGTTGTAACCATGACTTTTCAATTGAGCATTTTCTCTTTTTTCATCTGTTGGCGTTCGCGTATTTTAATGCGTTTTGCTGGCAAATCCGTTTTGCATTTAATTTTGTGGATTAAATGTTGCCAGCATTCAGCAAGTCAGCCGTTGCTGCTGCCGCTGCTGCTTTCCTGCACACACACTAACACACACACGCACACTCACTTAAGGCCTTCTTTCACATACACACTTACACTTTTACAAAATTGTTGTTGTAGTTGTGTGCACAGCAGAGCACAGTGTGAAATTTCGTATTTTCATATTTTCAAGTGTTTTTACTTGCCGCATTATTTTTTGTTTTTCGTTGGCTTAACATTCGTTTTTCCATTCAGTTGAACGTCAGACGTTAAACTGTGCAAAAGCTTTTCAATTTGTTACGCGGGTGGTGAAAACAAATTATTACAACAGTTTACTAAGAGTTGAGTTTAAAAAAAAATAAAATAAAAAGCTGCAGCAAAAATAATTTTCTTTTTTTGGAAATAGAAGATTTTTTTAATACAAATAAACGGCAAAAGAAATTTTTGAGGTGGTTACGAAAAATAAAAAAAAATCAAGTGATAATAGAAAGAACAAAAAGGATCACAATGAGATTTATAAAACTAATAAATTTAAATAAAAACTTAGAAAAATGCAGCATTTAAAAAAATGGATTTGGAGTGATTTGGAGGCGAAAATTCACAAAATATTGCAATGAAAATTTAAAATATACAAAGGATATTTTATGCATAACGCACAAATCGAAAATATTTCAAGATATTTTTGAAATATTTTTTTTTTCAAATATATGTACAAACATATATACATATGTATCTACTTCTTTTTATACATAAAATTTTATTTTATATTTAAAAAACAAATTAAGCTATTCCAGGATTTAAATCAAACACATGGAAACAAACTTGAAAGTTTTCTAGATATTTACCAGTTCTAACTTTATTTATTTTTAAGTTTTTTTTACTTTTTTATTTATTTTTTTTTTATTTTTTATTATTTTTAAAATTTTTTTATATTTTCTTATTTTTTATTTTTTATTATTTTTTTTATTTATTTTTCATTATTTTTTTATTTATTTTTTATTATTTTTTCATTTATTTTTTATTATTTTTTTATTTATTTTTTATCATTTTTTTATTTTTTATCTTTTTTCTTGTCTTATCTTAATTTTTTTATTAATTTTTTTTTTATTTTTTTATTTTTTTTTTATTTATTTTTTTCTTAATTTTTTAGTTTTTTTATCAGAAATAATTTCTTAGTCGGGCTTAAGTTCAGTAATTTCAATTCTTGTTGAATGAAATATTTTTATTAATTAATGTGAGTTTCTAAAGAAGAGAAGAAAAATTATGTTAGACTTTATTAGCTTTATTTTTTTATTTTTTTTAGAAAAAATATTTTTTTTTAAATATAAATCCTTCAAAAGCAAACGATAGCTCCGATTGAATATTGGAAACAAAATCAAATTAAGAAATTTCAGTTTTTAGTTTTATTTTTGTTTCTAGTACTCGTATAAATGTTCGATCGAATCTATCGTTTGCATTTAAAGGAACAGGCCCATTATTTATATTAGACAAATAAATACCCAAGATCTTTTTTTTTTGCTAATTTTTTAAAGATGGCTTTCATTCGATTAAAAATCAAACATAACGAATTAAAAAATCTTTAAGATTATTTTGTACAAAAGAAAAAGCTAAATTGAAGTTAGATACAAAACCATGGCAGTATTACGGACTGTTTTTAAATTTTAAATTAAATTCTTAGAAATAGGAAATAAGTAAAATTCTACATCAGGAAAAATCGGTAAATAAAAATTTTGTTGAAAAAAAAAATCCAGGGGTTCTTGGTTCTTTAATAAATAAACGACTAAAATATAAATTTTTAATTAAATGATTTTTATTTTACAAAAATTACGTTTGAAGACAATTTAGTTAATTGAAATATCAGCTGAGTAAAATACAGTTTAAAATAAAATTTAAAAAATTTACTCGATTTAAAACCAGTTTCTCATAAAAAACCGGTTTCTAATAAAACCCGGTTTCTAATTAAAAAAAACTTAGTAAAAATTGCGACTTTTCAATAAATTTTTTGGTAATAAACCAAAATGCCATATTTCATAGGAAACTTTAATCGTTTGCAAAATCATAGTTCAAGGAATAAAAAAAATTGGATTTTTGCACAAAATCTTTTTTTTTTATTAAAAATTCAATTTTCCAAAACTTAAAAAAACTGTTACAAAAAAATTTGAATACATTACAGAAAAAACGGATTAAAATTGCGATTTTAATAAAATTTTCGTAATCAAATCACAATACAGTTTCAACTTAAAATGATATTTAATGACATTTTGTCCATATTTACACCATGCAAGTCTTATTGCTTAAGCTGATTAGTTTGAGGGAGAGAGAGACGAGGGGCACAGTAACGTTTCTTTCCCCTCGTCACTCTTTCCTAAGAAACTAATCAGCTTAGCAATAAGATTTGAATAGTGTAAATATGGACTTTAAATACCTTTCAGTAATTAAAAAAACTCGTTGCCATGCTAAATTTTTAAAATAAATTAATGAGAAAAATTTTAATTGAATATTAAAAGCATTACAGTGTTAAATAATTGCTTAAAATCCTTCTAATATTTTTAAATTTAAAAATCAATTTTCCCTTAAATTTTAAAACCGGATATCACTTGCACTTGCAATCGCATTATCAGAATAAAACCCGGGTTTAAAAAAATTATGCAGCAATTTTCTAACAAAGATATTTGATTTGATATTATTGAGGAAAAGATAACGTTCTTCCGACAAAAAAAAATAATAAACGAAAACCAATCAAATTTAAAAAGTAATAGAAAATAAACTCTTCACAAGAATTTAGAAACATGATACAAAATAGTTAAACTCTGCAAATAAAAACGAACATTATATTATTATTATATATATTTTCATAATTTTTTTCGGATATGAGTCCATTATTAAAAATAGTAGCAGAATCTACTACTTTTTTGCGTTATATAAAATTACATATATTTTAATACTTAAGCAATTTTTTTACACATACATATTTATTTCAATATGTATATTGAAAATTGTTTTAGTATCCGTAGCACAAAGTATCATTATAAAACATGTTAAATTAAAAAGCAAGGCTAATATTGGACGTTTCTGAGTGTTACTAAGTTATGTTAATAGATTTAAAAATAAAGTACTACATTTTTCAAATAGTAGTAGAATTTATTACTCTTTTTGAATATTCCTTAAGATCAATTACATTGTACAACTTTGTAAATTTAGAATAATTTTAAAATTTTCTGATATGGTTTGAGGGTTATTGGTTTAAAAAACTAATTTTATGAAGAGTATTAAAGGAGTAGTAGTAAAATAGCAAGAGACTACTTTTTTATTACTATTGTAAAATGTGCTAAAATACAAATTAAAATGAATATTGACCATTTTTGAGATATTTTAATAGAATTTGCCTTAAAAGCTCATAAACAAAATAGTAGTAGAACCTACTACTTTTTTCCAATAGCTTTATAATCATGTCAAATCAAGTAAATTTTCACAATTGTGCTGTGTTCTAGTATTGTATAACTTATTTTAATAGATTTAAAAAATAGTCCAATTCCAAAATAGTAGTAGAATCTACTACTTTTTCGCAAAGGTCCCTGGATTATTTAAAATTACATATATTAGTGAATATTAGATAGATTAGGAATTACTTTGATCTGTTCTAGGATTTAAAACTAATTTTATAAGGAGCAGTAAAATAGTAGTACATTACTATTAAAAAAAGTAGTATCTTTTTTGTAACTAAAAATGTTTTTAAATACAAATTCCAATGAACTTGGAATGTTTTCGAGCAATTTTAGTAAAATTTGCTTTAAACTCCCATTTACAAAATAGTAGTAGGATCTACTACTTTTTCCAATTGCTTTATAATTGTGTCCTTAAATTTTTTTTAATATAAATTCAAATAATTTTTGAATGTTTTCGAGTTATTTTAATAAACTTTGCATATACAAAATAGTAGTAGAATCTACTACTTTTTTTAATTGCTTTATAATCAAGCAAATTTGCAAATACTGGGTGTATTTAGTGTTGTCTAAATTTTTTAAGGGTTATTTATATATTTTATATATGTAAATCAATTGAAGTATTGCCTTACATGTTTTAATTGTTTCCCTTTATGTATTCCGAAAATTGTGCAATGATTCCAATTTAATTTATTTTATTAACACTTGCATTAAGTGGCCTATTAGCATCTTCCTTTTTAATTACATCAATGCTGCTTGTTTTTTTTTTCTTTTTGGTGTTTATCTTTAACTAAATTTTCCACACCATGCGGGAATAAAAAACTATTTATAACTTCCTGTGACCTATAAAAGATTAAACATTTTTCCAATTCTACTCATAATTTACTAATACAACATTTATTTGGCCAGTTGTTTAAAAATATATCAGTGCAATTAACAAACGCATTTAGCTGACAGCAGAGCTAGAAAAGAAATTTATAAGTTCATTAAATAAACAAAAACTACTTGAAGTTTTCACACTTAACAAAAATAAGGAACTTTTCAATTTAAAAAATTTTTCAACACTTTTGTAAATTAACAGGAAAATAATAATTTTTGTATTAAAGAAAACATGTTTAAATAAGATTTCCTGCCTTAAACAGTTTTCTTTAAAAGAAATGCACCTCAATATTTCAAATTCTTTTGACAAGTGTCAGTAATTAGGGGGAAAAAAACGATTTCATAAATCTTTTGATAGATTTATGTATGTAAATATCTTTTGAAAATCTTAAGAAAATAATAATGCTGCTTTCAAAAATCATTTTGTCACATGATGACTGCTGCTTACAATTAGTTCAAACGAAACAGAAAAATTGAAACTTTAATGTCAAACTCTCCTTTCAAGAAACCTTACAAATATTTGTATAATTTTACCACAAACTCCAGAGGTGTTTTAGCTAAATATAAACCGTTATAACTCTAATGCAACATCGAAAGCGGGACAGAAATAGAAGAGAAAAATAAAACATGCTCGTAGATTGTAGTATGTATGCTGTAGGAAAATGTATAATCCCCAGCAATCAAAAAGCTATTGATATCTTCTATTGCTTGCATTAATGATGAGGCACAAGCAGCAGCAGCAACAGCATACGGAAGACAACAGGCAGGCAAAAACAACAAAAAAAAAACACACACCTAATAAATAACACATAAATTAGTGTTGCAGCGTCAGCAAAGAAAAACGCATCACATCACACACAAAAAAACATTCCATTTACTCTAAATATAAATAGAATTCAAAACAGAATTTATAGCAACAATATTATGACGAGTTGTTGTACTTGACAGTGATCTGATCGTTCGTTCAGTACAAACTGACTTGCAACAAAGTG
Source organism: Nowickia ferox (assembly GCA_936439885.1). Classification (NCBI taxonomy): domain Eukaryota; kingdom Metazoa; phylum Arthropoda; class Insecta; order Diptera; family Tachinidae; genus Nowickia; species Nowickia ferox. The sequence goes on along the minus strand of OW387025.1, from coordinate 5,712,660 downwards.
GCAGGCATTAAAGTGACATAAAGTACAACAGTTTGTCACACCCTTTCAAATTATGCTCGTACTCCTTTCTTTCAAATTATTATATTTTTTTTTTGGTAAAAAAAATTTTAGCAATTGATTGTAGAGAATGTTAAAAAATAGATTATTTTCGAAATTGCTTTCTAAGGGCCAATTTCACAAATTCTATTTAAATATCAATTCATATTTAAATTGTTTTTCATTGAAAAACTTAAATAAAATTTATGCGGTCTAATTCATAAAAAATATTTTAGGTTTATTACAGGTCTATTTTACAAATTTCCCATAGAAATATTTTTTATGAATAAGGCAGATGAAAAACAACTTTTAAATATGAATTGATATTTAAATAAAATTGGTGAAATTGGCTTTAAGAAATTCAAATTATGGAAGAAAAGAAAGCTACTATTTTTGATAATGTGTTGTTTACTATTCAATATTTTAAAGCAAAATTCTAATCTCGTTGTATTTCTTATAGCTTTATGACAAAATAAAATCAACTATTTAGAAGAAAAAATTACTGCTATTTTGAAAAATAGTAGCAAAACTAGCGAAATTTACTACTTCTTAAAAATGCTACTATTTTAAAAAGAAACAAGGCTCTATCGAATGAAAATATTAAGTCCATATTTACACTATGCAAGTCTTATTGCTAAGCTGATTAGTTTGATGGAGAGAGAGACGAGGAGAACAGTAAAGTTTCTTTTCCCCTCGTCTCTCTTTCCTAACAAACTAATCAGCTTAGCAATAAGACTTGCATAGTGTAAATATGGACTAATGGATCATTTTCTAAACAAGAGCTTCATATATTAATTTGTTAACAAAACATATTAATTTGAAGAATAGCAAATAAATAGCACTTATTAATAACAGTAGCATTTTGAATACAAGTTTCAAAACTAGTAAAGCATAAGTTAAGTTTGCCAAAAATAATGTTACTTTTCAGAATTTCACAAATTTTGAAAATAGCAAATAGGCCCTACATATTAAAAACAGTAGCATTTTTAAAAGTATTTTAAAAATTTGTAGTAAGCTGTCCAAATTTCAAAATATGCTAAGAAATTGCTTAAAAACCGAAGAATTTGACAAATAGCAATCGAGGTCTAAAATATTGAAAATTTTGCTATTTTTACTATTTTTGCTGCTGCTTCGAAATATAATAGCAAATAATTCCGAAACCAAAATACATTATGCTATTTCTAAAAGAAAGTTAGTAATCTCGAAAATAGCAAACTGTAGCATTGTACACAATGCCAATTCCACTTGTTAAAAATAGCAGCATTTGGAATACTAGCTTTAAAATTAGTATAATATAAGTTAAGTTCGCGAAAAATAATGTGACTTTTCCAAAGTTCATTAATTTGAAAAATAGCAAATTGACACCACTTATTACAAACAGTAGTATTTTTAAAATTAATACGCCAATGCCAATTCCACTTGTTAAAAATAGCAGCATTTGGAATACTAGCTTTAAAATTAGTATAATATAAGTTAAGTTCGCGAAAAATAATGTGACTTTTCCAAAGTTTATTAATTTGAAAAATAGCAAATTGACACCACTTATTACAAACAGTAGTATTTTTAAAATTAATACGAAAATTAGCAATAAAAACAAATAGCAAATTAGCCTCGGCCTACTAAAAATGTTTGCTATTATTGCTGATGCGTCGAAAAATAGATTTAATTGTTCCGCTATAAAAATTAATTTTGCTATTTCTTGGAAATAACAACTAGACCAATCAGACATAATGAAGACTGTAGCATTTGTAAAATCCCAATGCTAATTATTAAAAATTAGTAGCATTTGGAATACTACTAGTTTAAAAACCAGTAAAACATAAGTTTAGTTTTCCAAAAGTTATTTTACTTTTCAAAAATTTACAAATTTAAAAAATAGCAAATAGGCCCTACATATTAAAAACAGTAGCATTTCTAAAATTACTTCAAAAATTCGTAGCAAACTGCAAAATTTTTAAAATATGCTACGCAATTTCTCAAAAATTAACGAATTTCATAAATAGCAAAAAGGCCCGACATACTGAAATTTGAGTTATTTAAAGCTGGTGATTTTAACAATAGCAAATATACCAAATAGACATATCAAAGTATTATTTTACTTAAATTATATTATTTAAATTATACCTTTTTTTAATAGCAATTAATTTCACAAGTAGCAAATAAGCCAGACACTTGCAAAATATTACAAGAACACTATTGCTATTTTCACAATATTATGCATTTTCCTAAAATGAAACTAATTCTTAAAATAGCAAATAAGCCGCCCACATATTGTTAATTTTGCTTTTTTGCTGTTGCCTGGACAAAATTATAATTTTTCGTAAAATTTTGTAATTTAAAAAAATTGCAAATAGTCCCGTCGCATAGAAAATATTGATATTTATGCTGCAACAAAATTATTATTTTTCTTAAAATGTTACTAATTCTAAAAATAGCAAATAACTCCGACATATTTCAAATTATGCTATTTTTGCTAATACTTCGAAAAATATTAGTTTAGTATCCCGAGTCCAAAATAAGTTTTACTATTTCCCAAAAAATTACTAATGTTAAAAATAGCAAATACACCAAACAGGCATATCGAAGATTTTAGTAGATATTTGTAAATTTCCCCAAATTAGGCTTTACCTCTAATTAGATTTTTAAATTTTCGAAATACTGCTACTGTGTACTACATTATTGCTAATTCCAGAAAAATTATGCCCAACATTTTTCTTTTAAAATTTACTCAACTCCAAGAAAAACTAATTTATTAACATTCTTTGGAATGTTTTTAAATTTCCAATTTAAGAAAAAAAATTTTTATAAAATTTGCTTTATTCCTAAACATAATTTGTTTGAACCAATTGCTTTAGATTTTGCTCGCTAATTGTGAATTTTGATCAACTTGACTAGATTTTTTTTAACAATTTCTCATATTGCTTTGCAAAAGCTTAATTTTTTTTAAATGTCTTTGAAGATCACTTATTTTTTTAATTCCCTACAAAAAAAACCTTTGACAGAAACATGTGAGACATTTTTCTGTTCATATTTTCTAAATATTTTGAAGCAGAAATAGGAGTATTTTTTTTTTTTTTTTTGTAACTTCCAGAAATAAAAAATATCAAAAATTTTGCTGACTCTGAACAAAACAAAATAATACAAACATAAAAAAGCCATTGCAAAGCAGAATATTTTTGTGTCTGTAGTTTTGTGGGGTGTGTTAATTTAGAATTATGTTGGTATTTTTTTTTTAATAAAATATTTCTGAATGTATAAATTTTGAAATTCAAATGCAGGGAAACGTGATTATTTTAATGACACTTGGAAAATATTTGTAATTTTTTTTCTTCGTTGTTGTAGAAAAGAGAATTAATTCTAAGGGAAAAGTGTGTCACATATTGTTTTTACCTAAATCTATAGTTTTATTTTTGTTTTATTTAAGAAGACACACACATCTGTAAATAGTTTTTTTTTATTTGTCACTTTTGTAATAATTATTTGTGTAAGATTTTTATTCAATTCATTATGGTGAGCCTCATTAAATGAGCAAATATCAAGTTATTAAAAGGAAATTTAACAAACATTGGCCACCATTATGCAGCCGTTAACAGTGTAAATGTTGTCTGATTTTTGTGAAAAGGATTTTTACTCTACGCCATCCACTACTAAACATACAAAGTAAATAATTAAAAATGTGCTAAAAAGAATTTATGCAAAGTTTGCATAATAAAAATTAGTAGGGACATTCACAGTCTATGCTTAAAAGTATACACAGCAAAAAATTTAAAAAGATAAATAATTCAAAATAACAATAAAAACATGAATTTTGAAAATGTACTATTTTTAGTACTATTTCAAATATCATTATTTGGCTGTTTTTTTTCTAAAATCTTATAAAAGCTGTACGAAAACAGTTTTTATTAAAAAATTTAAAAAAAAATATAAATTTAAAAAATTGTATTTTTAGTACTATTTTTAAAAAGCTTTTACTAAGTTTCTTTTTCACGGAAATTCACACAAACTACACCTTAACCTCAAAAGTAATATTAAATTTAAGAATATTGTAAAGAGATGAGTTTTGAACATAAGTAGTATTTTTAGTACTATTTCAAAAATCATTAATTTGCTATTTTTTTTTTTCTAAAAACTTATTAAAGCTGCACGGCAACCTTAAAATGACTAATTAAAGCAAAATTAGTGCAAAAGCATATATATAAAAAAACAGTTTTTTTAGTACTACATATTTAAAAATATCATTAATTTGCTTATCTTTTTCTAAACTCTAATTAAAGCTGTACAACGACCTCAAAAGTATTAATAAAAGAAAAAATTAAGCAAAAATATGAATTTGAAAATTTTTAGTACTATTTTAAAAATCTGTTATTAAGTTCATTTTTCACAAAAACTCACAGAAACTATACTTTAACATCAAAAGTAATATTTAATTGAATAATTTTGTTAAAAGAGACGAGTTTTCAATAAAAGTAGTATTTTTAGTACTATTTCCAAAAATTCATTAATTTAAAATTTTTTTTTCTAGAATCTTTATAAAACTGAACGACGACTTCAAAAGTACTATTTACAGAAAAAATAGTGGAAAAATATAAATTTAAGATAATACTATTTTTAGTACTATTTCAAAAAGCTGTTATTAAGTCAATTTTTTACGTAAATTCATAAAAACTATGCCTTAGCCTTAAAAGTAATATTAATTTAATTGAAAATTATTGTAAGAGTGTGCTTTGAACAAAACGACTTTTTTAGTACTATATTTGATACTAAAATTTAAATACGTTTTGTTTTAATTAAAAACAGTTAATACACGCCGTTTTAGAACTGCTTGGGTTGAAAGATCTGAGCAACCGAAATTTAGCTGCTATTGAAACAATATGGCATGGTAACTTATACGTACACTTTTTAGTACTAATTAAGAATAATTACGAAATTTGGTCTTGTACGCGTTTAAGATTTTTGCTTATTATTCATATTCAAGTATTCGTGGTTAAATCTTGCATAAAAATGCTTAACACAACATAAAACAGCAAGGATTTCTCGATTTCCTACGCCGATTCTTAGTACTAAAGTGCAAAAGGGGAACTTCAAGCTTTTTCCAATTTTTTTTTTTTTTGCAATTTTTCCTTAAAATTTATATGCAGGCATTAAAAATTCTATTCAAAAAAATTTTTAATTTTTTGCTATAAATTGATTTCAAAAAAATAAGTACTAAAATTGCTACTTTCTTAAATTATAAATTTTTTTCACAATTAAAATAAAAAAACAATAGAATTAAAAAAATATTCGCCAATTTAATTCTTTTATTAGAAATTATTTGTTAACGCCTTGTTGCAGTTTCATTATGCACAATTAAAGCTCAAGTTAATTTCAAATTTATTTTTAATTAAATACAAAATTTATGTTTTCCATACGCTTTAAATTACAAATTTCTAATGATCGCAAGCAATAAAGTCAAAAGGAATAATTACTGCAGCTTCTTTTTGAAATTTTGCCAATTGTTTTGTGGCTAAACCGCTTTACATTTTTTTTTTCTATAATTTGATATGATACTCGTATACACATGTAAAATATGCAAATTTCAATAGTTTAACAAATTAACTGAGAAAACATTCTAAGTCGTTGAAATTTGTTAATTTTTATTTTAGTTTTTATTTCATTGTAATTGTTAAGAATTCTTTATGACCCTTCTCTTAATGACCCTGCATTTTTCGTTCGTATTCTGCTCCAAATTGTAGGCGTTTGTTCTATGTTGCATTGCTGGCGGCGTGTATCAGTTACGACGGACTTTGTTTCCAGTTATTGGTGCCAAAAATCGCAAAACTACTTTGTTTTTTGTTTTTTTTTTTGCTACTAAATTGCCTGAGTTTGGTTTGTAACGATTTCGATTTTTTGTGTATTTGGCATATATTAAAAAGATTGCTGTTGTTGGCGTTGGTTTTTTTTGTTGTTCTTGTCATACTTGCCAGTTTAAATTAAATTGTTTATTCATAAATACAATCCAAACCGTATTGCAACAGACAGACAACAACAACAAATACGCTAAGGCAAAGGCGGGTGAGGTGATTTTTTGCTTGCCGGGCAAATTGAACTTGAACTTGCACATGAAAAAAAAACAGTGCGGGTGAGGGCAGTCAATAATAAATACCCCAGCAAAAGCAGCAATTGTTGTCATAAAATCAAACTAAATGATGCAGCTAAAAATGCAATAATATTTTAAATAATGATATTTAAAATATTCTAGTTTGCCTATTGTGCCAGCGAGTGCAATATATTATTCAAGAGATGCCCTGGTAATAAAACAAAATTGAAAGTGTTATTTGCAGGGTTGAGAGGCGATGAGATACGTATTTTAAATGAAAATTAAAAGATTAAATTTATGGAGCAATGCGATTTCTTTTAAGGCGCGTAATAAGTGATTCAGTAGCAAAGATATTAAAAGATATAATTTAATTTATTTAACTAATTAAAAGCATGTCATGTCCACTACCTTTACTTTATAAAATTTTTAAACATTTTGACACTTCATTAAGCTAAATTTTAAGTAAAAATAAGGAATATACTCACAAGAACAAATTTAGATAGTTTTAAAAAGATGTGCAGTATATTTTCTACTTTAAAAAATTGTTTAGTATTGCAAAAAAAAATTTGTATTATGCTTTTCGCACATGTTATATTTTAAGTACGTTGAGAAAAAAAAACATTTTAAATTTATTTTCAAATAAAAGACATTTTTAGTAATTTTCTAAAGCTCTAAAATTTTTAGTACTTTTCTTCTTAGCATTAGTAATTGTAGACGAATTTTTCAATAAATTTTAAGTTAATATATTTAAGCAATTTTACAAAAAGTCTCAAGAATTTTTCTGCTTTAAGTTTTTTTTAGTACAGCAAAAAATTTAATATTATTAGTTCTTTTTGCAAATGTTATATTTTTAGTACATTAAAATAACATTTTTACTTCATTTTCAAATAAAAGAAATTTTTAGTAATTTTTATTAAGATCAAACCTTTTTAGTACTTTCATAGCATAGTTTTTATAGCTAAATTTTTTAAATAAATTTTTAGTTCAAAAATTTAAGCACAATTTTACAAAAAGTCTTTAGTGTTTTTACTAATTTAAAAGTATTTTTAGTACTCGAAAAAATTTAGTATTTCATGTACTTTTCGAAAATATTAAAAATTCATTAAAAAATACTATTTTAATAATTCTACAAAAGAACTAGAATTTTTAGTACATTTTATAGCATTATTAAGTGTAGTGAAATTTATTAATTATACATACCAATTTATTTTTATAAAAAAATTTTTAGTACTTTTTCAAAATGTTACATTTTTAGAACATTTTTAGTAACTATAAATTGTTGTCAACTAATCTTGTTACTTTTTCTAATGTAATATTTTTAGAACTTTCAAATTTAATTCTTTGCACTCACGAAAAAAACTTTGTGCTAAAAATATATGGTTTTAGTCATTCTTGTAGAACTTTTTAGTTTACTAGAAATTTTTGTAATTAATTTTTTTAAATTTTGTAAAGTAGTCATTTTAGTACTTTCAAATTTATTTATATGCACTTATGAATAAAAAAAATTAGTACTAAAAATATAAGGTTTTTAGTAATTTTTGTAGTGTAATTTTTACATTTTTTTTTTTTAAGCTCAGTTGTTTTTTATATTACTTTTTAAATGTTTTTAAAAACTGAAAATTTTTAGTACATTTTTAGTTTTAGTATGCTGTTATAAGATATTTTTAAATTTTATATTTCAAACTGCTTTTAAACGTTTTATATTTTAGTACCTTTTATTAAAGTAATATTGATACCTTTAAAAGTTGTATTTTTGTAATTCCTGAAGAAAATAATTTAGGTCCTAAAAATTAAATTTTTCGTAGATAAAGTTTTTTAGATTATAGTTAGTTGGTTTGTTTTAATATTTTTAGTGTTTCTTGTGTAAGTAGTTTTAGTACTACTGCTTTGTGCTTTTTAGCACATAAATATTTTAGTACTTTTTTAAAGTAGCAGTTTTATAAAAGGTGGGATTATTTGAAATACTGTTTTTGCATTTCTTAAGGGAATAATATATTTAGTACCTTTTAGAAGTTGTTTTGAACAGTATCTTTGGCAGCTTTTGAAAAAATTAGATTTTTTTTAAACTTAATTTTTTTTTTTTAATTATTAAAATAGGAAGACTTTTAAACATATTTTAGCGCGTTATGGTTTTAGTATTTTTTACCAATAGTTCTTTTCAAGCAATTATTATTTTTAGAACTTTTATAGTACGTATGTACTATTAAAATTTTTAGCGTTTCTTTTGTTCTTTTCCAAATCATAATTTTAGAACGTATGTACTTAAAAAGAGCTAGAGTGTTAAGTATTCATATATTTCATATTCATATTTAGTATATAGTTTTGAAGGAGTTTTTTAGTAAAGTAATTTTTTTGTGCTCATAACAAATTTTGTACTTTTACAAAAATTTTGCTGTTACAATTTTTTGCAAATTTTATATTTTTAGTACTTTTAACTCTTTTTAGTTTATTTTGAACATTTGGCTTGTTTTTATGGTTAAGTAATTGTCTATATGCATTTCGTTCCCGCTTTTGGAACTCATCAGTAGACTTATTTTTAGTAAAAATTTTAGTACATTCTTAAATTCATTATTTTTAGTACATTTTTCAAGTTATATTTTTAGTTTTTTCTAAATAAGTAATACTTTTAGTACGTTGCCAATTTTAATTTTTAGTACTTTCTAAAAATACATTTTATTAGCTTAAAAAATTAGTACATTTTAAAACGCCATATTTTTCGTAAATTTTTTAAGTTTTATCTTAAAATTTTTTTTTATAAAAGTAATATTTTTAGTACTTTTTAAACTTGTATTTTTTCAAAAGTAATTTTTTGAAGTCATAATTTTTTTAGGTAGCTCTTTTTTGAAAAAATACTTTTTTTAGTTCTCTTTGCTTTTTGAAAGGCGTTAAATAAAAATAAAGTATTGAAAGAATGAAACATGCAGTTTTTGTAAAAAGTAGTAAATATACTACTTTTTTCAAAAATATACTACGTTTAAACAAGTTTATTCGTTTATTTCTTTTTAAATTTTTTCATTTATTTATTTTACCATAAAAATTATTGTTTTTCTCACATCTTGACCCCATTCGTTTGGCAATGATGCTGGCGGCCAAAAGAATCAATCCATATTAAACCGTCTCTGTCAAGTAATAAACAATTGTTATGCAAAAAATATTAAAAAATAAAAATTTCATTAAACAACAAAACACTTGATGAGGCATTAATACAAAACTCATCAAGAAAGCAGCTCAACAACAACATTATCATCATTGTCGTCAGCAACAGCAAGAAAAGCATAAAACGTTTTTTTTCTTTACATTTTACTTTTTCTACCCTTAAAAGATGCTATTAAAGTATATTGTCCCTTAGCACTAAATTGATGCTTAGTAGGAGGCGTGGCATTACTACTTTTCGTACCAAGAATATACAAAATCAAAGCATTAAAATTATCAAATCTTAAACAATTTCATAGACAATCATAAACATGGATTAAAAGAGGGACAATACCATAAATGTTTCTTTTTTTCTGGTTTTTTTTTTGTTTTTTGAAGTTATAAGCCAAATGTCCTTGATATTGCAGTACAACACATTAAGTTATAAATTTTAACGGAAATGATACAAAGCATTTCCGCTTCTTGTTGTGGTTAGATGAATTTTAAATAAATACACAAACCAAAAGTCCAAGAGTAAAGAAAAAAAAAAATATTTATTTTTTATTAAAAAAAAAGGAGCGACTATAAATTGTTGCCAGCCAGGACATTTGTTTAATATTACAAGGAAAATTGTTGTAAACGAGATGATGCTCAAGGATTTCCGTTTTTATTTCTTAAAAAGCACAAAAAAAATATATACGAATGCCGTCGTTATATGGTGTTAATAATGAGCTTTAAATGTTTAAAGACCACATGTGGTTTTGCTTTGGTGACCATCAAGTAAAAGCAAAATAAATAAATACAAATATAAATGAATAACAACGAGCCAACGAATGGAAACTCCTTTTTAAATGCTGCATTTTTTTAAGCCCAAATATATATAAAATTAATATAAAATTTCAGTTAGAATTTTTTTTTGAAAGAAAGAAGCAAATAAGCTCTTGAAAATTTAACCTGCATTCGAAATTAAAAGCTTCCGCCAAAATGGGGTGTTTACACCCCCTCGTATTGCTGCTGATGGCAGTTGCCCTACAAATAACAATTATTGCTGCTAAAGGTTATTATAGTTATGGTAAGTTTAATTTTAATTTAATACCTTAACACCGTAACCAAAAAAAAGGAATGTGTCCTACAATTAATAGCTTTAATAAAAATAAAAATAAACCAATTAAAAATTTTATTTGGTCAATCAAAAATTTAATTAATTAAACTAAAAAATTAATTGAATCAACTAAAAATTCCATTGATAAAATTAAAAATTTAATTGGGTCGATTGAAAATTAAATTTATTTAATTCAAAATTTTATTGGGTCAAATAAAAATTTAATTGGGTCAATTAAAAATTTAATTGATTAAATTAAAAGTTTAATTGCTTCAACTAAAAAATTTAAATTATTTAATGAAAAATTTAATTTTGTTAGTTAAACTTTTGTTTAAAAATGTAATTATTGTAAAGTTTAATTCAATTAAAATTTTTGTTTAAAAATTTTTTTTTTTATTTTGAATTTGAATTGACAAAATTAAATTTTTAATTGATGTTTTTTCTGAATATTGTTGATTGCAGAAATATTTTTCAGTGTAGAACATGCAATAATGTTTAATTTATTTTTAAACTCTTAAGCCGAGATCCCACTATCGGCAAAATGTACCGATTTTCGTCAGCTCACTGAAATAAAGTCATAAGTAATAAGTCAAATTGGCATTGGCAATGAAGCCATATAGACTTATTTCGGAATTAATTGAGAAATAAGGCCACTTTGGTACATTGTACTGATAGTGAAATTGGATTTTGGATTTTAAAAAAAATTTTGTATTTTTCTCTCACATTTTTTTCTATTTCAAATGTAATTCAATAAATCCCCTTACTCACTTCTTTCTTTATTACAAATTAAACAAATATTGAAAATCGTTTTCCTATTTATTTATTTATTTTTAAGTTCAGCGACACTTTTCTTTTCTTCAATCAAACAAATAATCCAATATCCATACAAATATTTACTTTAGAATTAAAAACAAAAAAAAATAAAAAATTCAATGTTGAAATTTATGCCAATACATGAAAATATGTCTGTACATATATGCCTAAATATTTATGTATTTTTCTATAAAAAAAAGAGAATAAAATTATAAGAACTTAAGCGGCATATTAACACTTCTTTAAGTTAAATGCACTCACTGACTCATGTGTATGAGTATATGTGGGAGTAATTTAAGCTTTGATTTTTTTCTGTATTATTGCTGCACTGCAGCTTTAAGTAAGTCCACTTGAAATCTGTAAGAAGTTGAGCACAATGTGCTAATTAATTGGCCTTGGCTGTAATTAATATAAAAATGGCAATTACCCCAAATACTTAAACAATGAGAGAATATAATAAACAAACTGAGATTTTAAACAAAAATAAAGTTCGTTTTCTTTTAAATAAAGCAAACAAAAGACTTCCCTAGTTTTTTTTTTAATTTTTTATCATTTATATTTTGGTTTTAATTATTTTTAATTTATTTGAATTTTTTTCTTTAGTTTGCTTTTGGGGACAAGATCTTTAGAACTGACAAAAGCAAGCCAAGTTAAAATTAGCTTAGAGCTCGTTGAAAAAAGAAAAAAAAAATCTTATAAATTTGCCATGGAAAAAGTGCATTCGATTTCTCAAATCTATTCTTAAACCTTCTGGAAATGCTTTAAACAATCATAAAAAATATATTTATATTTACATATTAAATTAGGCAAAAATTACATATTTTTATTTAAAAAATATATTTAAAGGCTGATAAAAAAAAGTAGTAAAAATACTACTATTTTTACTAACCAATATTTTATTAATCCCAATTATTTGTTATAAGAAATTATTTATGATATTAAAATTTTTTTGCCAAAATAGCATATTTTTATTTAAAAAAATTTTTAAAGGCTGATAAAAAAGTTGTGAAAAAATACTGCTATTTTTACTCACCAATATTTTTTTAAATCCCAATTATTTGTTAGAAAAAATTACTTGTGATATTAAAAATTTTGCCAAAATAGCATATTTTTATTTAAAAAAATGTTTAAAGGCTGATAAAAAAGTAGTAAAAAATACTACTATTTTTGGTAACCAATATTTTTTTAACCCGTTATTTATTAAAAAAAATTACTTATGATATCAAAAATTTTGACAAAAATGGCATAATTTTTATTTTAAATTTTTTAAAGGCTGATAAAAAAATAGTAAAAAATACTGCTATTTTTACTAACCAATATTTTTTTAATCCCAATTATTTGTTACAAAAAATTACTTGTGATATTAAAAATTTTGTCAAAATAGCATATTTTTATTTAAAAAATGTTTTTAAATGCTGATAAAAAAGTAGTAAAAATACTACTATTTTTACAACCAATATTTTTTAAATCCCAATTATTTGCTATAAAAAATTACTTATGATATTAAAAATTTTGACAAAAATGGTATAATTTTTTTTTTAATTTTTTAAACGATGATAAAAAAGGTAGTAAAAAATACTACTATAATTAATAACCAATATTTTTTTCTTTTCATTACTTATTATAAATTTTATATATAAAAAATTTTAAATTGGAATCTTAACTTTAAAAAAAGTAGTAAATATAGTATTTTTTTTTTAATTTTCTTATAACAAAAGTAATAATAAAGCAAATATTCTACTTTTTTTAATCTGAGAAAAATGTTCAATAAGCTCGCAGTGAATACCCCTTGCTTATTTAAATTTACCAGAAATGTCATCGCATTCCATTGACACAATTACTTATTTAACATCATGTTAAGTTCATAGATGATATCATATATCTTGGCAAATATTTGCAATATATAATTGTGTATGTCTGTATATAAATAAAACCAATATCAAGTCTGTTTCTCCTATTGCCTGCCGTCTTCCAATTAAACTAGACATTGCAATTGTTAGCGAAAGGAGAAGAAAACAAATGATACGCTTACAAGATCTTTTAGATCATACAATTAAAAATAGAACTAAGCAGAAGACCAGAGAAGAAGAGAACTTGAAAGCCCTAATTGCTCTTGAATGAAATTGCAATAAGTATAGCGAAACAGAGCTGTGTAGACAAATGAAAAAGAAACTGCAGTTTGATTTTGATTGATAGAAAATTTTTCACACTTAAGAATTTAAAATAGTTTAGATATTTTTTTTTTATTAAAATTTTATTGCTCCAGTTAGTAATACAATAAATGAAAAAAGTGGAATTTATAAAACAATAAAGCAAACAAAATATTTAGAGAATAGAGCAACCAACAAAATTTTTATGTAAAATTAGAAAAAAAAAGTTTGCACAAAATCGTAGATGATTAAAATTTATTGCTTCACTGTATTTGCTCTTCTGTTGCAGTCAATTGTTTTTATTTCAACTAGGAGACAAATAAAATTTAATGCCACAATAGGAAATTGAAAGCAAACTGCATAATACTTGCCAGTCTTTAGCACTTTTTACAAAATGCGGTTCAAGTGCGAGTACAGTGCTCATTTTGGCGCTATAAATTCTCCCTTATCGGGGAAAAAATTCACTTGAATTTTTTTTACACAAAATGCCAAATTTTCAAACAAACTTTGCTTTTTACTACTATTTGAACACAGTACTTTTTTAATAGTTTATTAAAATACTAAATTATTCTTGCTATTTTAAAAAAGTACTATTTGATGATGATGATTAGCAAACAAGTACATTTCAGTATTAAATTAAAAAAGTACTGAACTACTACTACGTTAAAAAAAAAATACTTTTTCAACACTATAGGCCTTATTTAGAAAAAATAAAAGTATTTAAAAAAAGTACTCTTACCCGCAATTTTTAAATAAATACTTTGCTACTATTTCAAAAAAAAAAAAAAAGTATTTTTTCAGAACTATTTAAAAAAAAGTACTTTTCTTATTACTATTTTAGGTTAGTATTGTTTGCTACTAAATTTTTTTAAAAAACTACTTCTCAAAAAATTTTAAAATGGTACTTTTCCAACACTATATCAAAAAAGCACTATTTCATTGCTATTTGAAAAAGTACTTTTTTAATACTTTTAAAAATAAGCAATTTTCACAACTGTTACAAAAGAGTAGTTTTAACAATTTAAAAAAAAAATTGAGGAATTGGTGTTAATAAAAAAGTACTTTTTGATACTGCATATTTGAAATAAGAACTTTTCCAACAATATGTTAAATTTTTTAATGGGGATTTATTTTTCTGCTTCTTTTTTTAATATTTTAAATCAATGCTTATTTGCTACCTTTTCTAAAAAGTACTTATTTGCTACTACTATTAATATAGGAGTATTTTAGTACTATTTTGTAAAAGTACTTTTTTAATAACCTTAAAAAATTTAATTCTGTGAAAATCTGTTCAAGCAAAAAAAACTGCAAATTATTTTTATTTTCAGTATAAACTTACGAAAGAAAATTTGTATATTATTTACAATAAGTCCCGGTGCAGACTTGCAATTTTTGTTGCAGCAATTCTTCAATGTATGTGAGAGTGTTGAAATAGAATTATATACTTTTTGTATTCCTCTCTCGCTCTTATGCACTAAAAAATGAAAAGTTGCTGCAACAAAAATTGTAAGTCTGGACCGGGACTAACCGGTATTAAAATTTTTTCGAAAATTTTTCTTTATTATTGTGATTTTTAAAGTGATTTGGAATTGCTGTTTTTTCATTCGTTTTTTAGTTTCCATTTTCGTAGAACAGTTTATTTAGTGCGGGCACATTTTTCTTTTTGTTGATATTCTTTTCCTTTAGCAATTAATATTTCCACACTTGCCAACGCACATAAAACACAAGAATTTTTTTTCTGTTTCGCACAATCTGTAGCGCCACTTAATAACTCAGTCGTGCAGCTGTGTACTAAATTCTTACGATTGTTGTGCGTTTAAGCTGAAATTCTTTGCTACAATAACACATAAACTGAACAAAACGAGCTGATGGATTTTTAAAATCATTGCTCAGCATTGATGATGCAATAATGTGGTCTATTGAGTTGTAATTTATGGCAAATACTTAATTTCTAAATAAACATGCTCTACACTTTTAAAGGGTTTTGTCATAAGCTTTTTTTAGGCTTTTGCGATTTCGAAATTAAAGTTAAATAAGGTTTTTGTAAAAAAAAACTTTAATAAAAATTTAGTTCCATATTCAGATCTTTTAAAATGAGTTTGACATCTAATTTATTAAAAAAAATTCATACAAAATTTTCTTAAAATTAATTTCAAATATATTTTATTTTTTGTTAATATGAAGGATAATATTTTAAAAAGTGGTCAAAAAAATTCTATTAAAGTAGTAAGTCTATTTAAGTTATTTCTAGGCAAAAGCTATAAAACGATTTGGCAAATTATTTCGCGCAATAAATATTTTAAGAATTGAGTAGTTTTTGTGTTAAAAGTCTGTTCTTTAAAATTGCAGCCTCTAAATTAAAAATTAACACATTATTATGCGTAAACTAAAAATACAATTAGGGAGTTCACAATATCATTTTAAAATGTGTCTTAATATTGCAACGTTTCAACTTTAATACTTTAATATGGTCTGGCAAGTTTATTGTTTTCGTTTGTGTGTAAATCAAATTTATTACCAGGTGGCAAATCTAAAAGTATAAAAAGCATGGCATTTTTCTATATGGCAATATGGTAATGTTAAACTAAACATTTTAAAATGTATTTGTATTTTTCACAGAACAAAAGTAATTTTGAAAAATTTATCCAACAATAATATATAATTTAACAAATTTTGTTATTTTAATACGTACGGAAGAAAATAATTCAGTATCTCATAAGCATTCGTACAAACATGCATTTTATTCTCTCTCTCTCTCATATTATGCACTAATATGTAAATAATATAAAGATGTATGTGTGTTTGCCTCACAATAAAAAATTAAGATGGCTCAATGTTGCCACATTAAAATTTTGATGAATTCCCTAAATATTCTATAATTTTCTTACAATATTTTCAGAATTCTCTTTTACTTTTTTTCAATCCTTAGTTACATAATACATACGAGTATTCTAATCGTTCATGGGCTGCAATAGTTATGAAAAAAATATAGAATTTCCAAGGAGCTTGAACCTTAAACTTGAATCAAGTCACTTGCATTTTTTTTTTTTTTTTTTTTTTTTTTTTTTAAGAAAAGTCTCATTTTCTATTTGTTGCCATGAAGGTTTTTCAACCAGGGGTTTTCTTTATTTAATTTTATTTTTTTTTCTTCTCTAAGAAACTTGAGCTTCATTTCAATAATTTTTTTTTAATATAATAAGACTTTCTTTCATTAAGAAACTGGCATTTATGTTCTACTCATTGTAGAAATAGAACAATAAAATAAAAAATTTAAATACTATTAATTTTAATTGTTGCAAAGTATAAATTGTGCAGAGGACAACAAAAAAAATATATACATAAATACGAGCGAGTATTTCACAAGAAAAATATACAATGTTGCTGTTCTTTGTGGAGAAGAAACGAAAATATACAACAACAATTTGCTAAGATTGCGACTTAAGTAACA
Source organism: Nowickia ferox (assembly GCA_936439885.1). NCBI lineage: Eukaryota > Metazoa > Arthropoda > Insecta > Diptera > Tachinidae > Nowickia > Nowickia ferox. Next base: position 5,695,903 of record OW387025.1, on the reverse strand, counting down.
GCTCACTTATGTATATGCAGCTTCTTTCTAATCGCCAGCAGTCTTGGAAGCAAAAAAAAAAAAATACAAAACAAAAATTTAAAGATCACTAAAGTTTTGAAAAGATTTTAACGGGCTGCATTTACAAGGCAACGGCAGCAGCATCAGCAGCGGCATCATTAGTAGGAAATGCCATGACCAGGCAAGCATGACTGACTATTACAATTATACTCATCTTCAGCTGGGCGTATTACAAAGAAAGTTTTTTTTATGACTTCAAAATCATTTAGTCCAGTTTCTGCTGTTAAGGAAAACAAAAGCTTAAAGCGCAGGCCTACATGATTTTGCTATGAAATCATTTCTATTTCTTTTTTTTTAGATTATTATTTTGTTAACATTCATAGTTTATTAGAGGTTGTGTTATTTTATTTTTGAGATTTTTTTCTAAAGATTCTTTTTGTTGTAATTTAACTCTGCCTTAGAATCAGCAGCGAAACGACTTTGAAAAAAACATCTCTTTTATTAAATAATGCATTTTTTTTATTATTTTTTTTAACAAAGAACTCGAAAAATTATTGAAACTAGATGTTTGTACAACAGCCGCATGCCATAATAAATAAACTGAACGTTCGTAAAAGTATTCTTATTTGTGAAGTACTTAAGCAAAAACATAAAATGGTAGTATTTCAGAAAAGGAGTACATCATTTAGTATCTTTTTTTAGCAACATGCGGAAGAAACAGACGTAGGTGCATTCTCTCTCTCCCTCAATTGAATAGGCCAATATTGATTTTCATAAAATTTTATGGTACTTTTTTTTTGTAAAAAGTACTTTTCTGCTACTATTTATGTGGTAAAACTTTTTCTGAAAAAATCTTGTCTACTATGTACTATTTTCAAGCTTTTCCAAAACTCCAATTTTGATATCAGGCTAAAGAGACGCAGAATTATAAAAAATACTACTATATTGAGCCATAATCGCCAAAAAAGCTTAAGTGACATATTTTTTTAACTTCGCTTTTTGACGAAACTCTATTATTTTCGATCGTAAATAATCGATTTTGGTCAAAAAATTTAGCTTGAAGATTACTCGCTTAACCTTTTTTGACCGTTCTGGCATGGTATGTTAAATAGAATATGTTTCCACAGTCTTCGAATACCAAAAAAAATTATTTTTTTTTTATTTACTTATTATTATTAATTTATTGTGCTGAATTCACTACTTCAGCAACTTTATTCCATTTTTGCTATTAAAACCAGTGTTTCAAAAACGGTAATGATTTTAATTTCATATGTTTTTGCTTCTGCTTTAGCTTTTGAAAAATGCAACAGTTTCAGTCAAAGCAAAATCACAAAACGATTTATGACTAATTGCGCAGTACTTTCAGCAGTCGAAGATTTGAAAAGTTTGAATTTGATTTGCTTTTGCTTTTGGTTAGTATCGCAAGTAAAAGCAGAAGCAGTCTATATGCTCTTGAAAGTCGCAAACAGTCACAATCGAAGAAGCAAAAACTTGCTTCTTTTTGTATTTTTCGAAAATTCTACTGGTATTTTTATATATATAAAAAAAGTACCAAACATTTTATATTCTTTTCATAGGAGGTCCATTTTTTGCATTTAATATTAAAATAATATTTTTATTAATAAGAACATTAATTTTTTAGCTTTAGCTCATTATATTGCATATTGAAGATTTAGTTCCTTTACATCAACTGCTCTGTTTAAATTCTTGCTATTTTTTAGTTGTTGTTGTTGGTGTTTTAATTCAATTGTTTATTAACTCTAGTGTTTTATATTAAGCACAGGGTATCATGTAACACGGAATATAATGAAGTCAAGGATGTCATTGTCGTAGATAATGACGTTTTTTATGACAACACATCAACACTTGCATAATGTTTCAAGTGCGAGTGTGTGTGTGTCTGTGAGATATTTTACGTTGTTTAGTAAAAAAAAAGAAAATAATAATATGAAATTGATTCTAGTAAATTCTCTAAAAACTGATTAATTAAAATTTTATCTTTTGTGAATATTTCCTAAAAGAATTTACTAATTTCTTTTATCTCTTTTTTGATTTCTTTGCAGGTGAGTGTTCCTTCTTATTTCCTGACACAAAGAAATATTTCATTTTGTTCATATGAAAAGTAAGTCGTAATAGTTAAGATTTGAATAATTTCAATATTATCGTGAGTAGCAGCTGAGTCAGCTGAATATGTTTGCATACTTTGAACAAACATATTAAATTAATATCGTAAGCACTTTTCCTCAAACTAATCCATACAGTCTCTCAGCTATAAGTCACCCATATTACTCATGGTCTCTCAATGTTTCAGCAAACATTTAACAGATTATTAACAAGTTTAATTATTTATTTTTTATTAAAAAAATTTTTATAAACACACCCTTGCTGCATCTTTTAATTGAGCAGTACCCACTATTTCGTTTAATCAATATGACATGTTGATAATCTCGTTAATTGCAAGCAATTTTTTTTAGACAATCAAAAGCCATTAAATCATCGATAATGTCTCACAGATGTGATACACAAAAAGGGTGATTAAATTTTTTATTTATTAAAAGTTACTTGAATTACTTACTTGCCTCAATGAGTTTCTTAAAGAGAAATTAATATTTATAGTTAAAGTTTCGTAATAAGCGCGTAAGTTCAATTTCATTCAACTTTAAAAAAAAAGTGCAAAGTCTAAAAATTGTTTAATTCTTTTTCAAGTTGCGTACAAAAAGCTTTGGCTGAATTGCACCTTTTTTTCAAATCTTATGAAAGCCGGAAATCTTTTTTTTTTTTTTGTTTTTTTGTTAATAAGCTCAATAACGCTCTGTAAACAATTTTGATAATAAAACGCATAATTGTATTTAAAAACCTTAAATCTGAATGAAAAGTTTGTTAATGAAATTAAAAGTCTTGGTAAACTTTGCAATTAAAAATCTGAAATTAAATGCAATACAGCGGGACTTAAGTCAATCCAAGTTAGCCAAACAAAACTTATACATATATAATTTAGCAGCTGAATTTATTAGGCTGAATAATTTTTTACTACAACACAAAAGTTAAAATACATGGCTGAATATATTTTGTAGTCAGTTGAAGAAAAATACACATGTTTTCGAAAATACAAAATATCTAGCTGAATAACATTAAGTTCATATTTTATGGAATAAAAAACTCAAAATTGAAAGCTGAGTAAGTTTTTCTGCAATATATACATTAAAATATTTAGCTGAATATACGTTTTTGTAAGCTGAATAAGTTATTTAGCCGATTTTATTTAGCTGAATAAATTTTTTGACAACTCACAAGTTCAAATAGATAGCTGAATATACTTTTTAGGCAGTGGAAGAAACTATATCTAGCTTAATAACATTATGATCATATTTTAGGGAACATAACATTCAAAATAGCAAGCTGAATAATATTTATTCAATTTATTCAGCTGAATAAGCTTTTTCTGATATATATATGTATATACATCAAAATATTTAGCTGAATATACGTTATTGTTAGCTGAATAAAATTTATTATCTAACTTTACTAAGCTGAATAAGCTTTTTTGGAAACAGACAAGATAAAATATACAGATGAATATGCTGAATTAGGTTTTAAACATTTTTCACTTAGCTGAATTGCAATTTTAAAAGCGAAAAAGCAAATTTTTTTTGCTGAATTGAACTTTTTAACCTTAATTCGCATAGCTGGATTTCAAAGTCATGCATATTTTTCAATTCAGCTGAGCAATATTGAAATTTAGGTGCAATATGCATATGAATGAAAATATTTATACCTGAAAGTGTTAAGGCAGCAGGTAAAGTTAACATTTCGTGGGAATTATGCTATATTTATTAAAATTATTTTAGCTGAATAGAGTTCAATCGACATAAACATAAGCTGAATAGCGAGTTTGTTGTATTTTCGGACTTCTAGTAGAAGTTTTTTTTAAGTATTAAGAAAACAACAAAAAACTTCTAGCTTAATTATAAATTTTATTAGCTGAATTGGACTTTTTTTATTCCTTCTCTCCTGTTTACACAAATTTATGTAGTTGTTAAAGATATTGCCTCAACAATTTTACAATTAAAGCAAATAATTTGAGGCATAAGCTCTTATAATTATTTATAATAAACTTTCTTTTGCTAAAATCTCTTCTCTTCTCCAATTTTCATATGACAGAGAAGTATTATTATATAAAATCTGTGCGAGTTTGTTGGTAGTTACGCTGTGATATTTAATACCTTTTACATGTTTTACCATCTCTATGATAACAGCAAACGTTATTTTTTACGGCTGATTTTTTTGCACTCTAGTGCTCTTGGCTAATATGACACCAACTACTGTGAGAAAACGAACTAACGAAAAAAATGTTAGAGCAACAAATAAACGACTTTAGAAACTACCAAACTGTAGGTGTCAAAACATAAAAAAGCCTAAATCTGCAAAACAAAAGAAAAAATTCAAAAAACAAAAGCGCAGCTACAATTAGAGGAGTCAGATTTTTTTTATGAATAAAAAACAAAATAAGCTAATGCTGAAAAAATATTCGGTTAAGCGAAATAACTAAACAAAAACAGTAGAAAGTTAAAATGTCTTAAAACGGAAACAAATACTTGTGAAATTTGTTAGATTGTTGTTGTTGGTTTATTCATTACTTTTAGTATTTCGAAAATAAGATATTCTGTACAATGTATGTATGGTTTCTTTTTTTTCATAAATAATGTTGTAGTGACACTCTCTTTTAAAAGCCGCCTCTAAACTTTTGACATGTTAATAGACTATGAATGAATTTGAAATACGACTGACTCTGAGAGTTGTATATTCAAGAATTGTGTATTTAGTGCAGCTGTCTTGTTTACTTTGACATAAATTGCTGTTTTTCTTTTGTAACTATGAAACGAACTTGATATACAAAATATCTTCATTGTTGACAAGCGAAATAAGATACTTAAATTTGGCGGTTATTTTGAAAAAAAAAAATATTAAGAAACATAGCTAACTGCTCGTCATATACATTGTAGGAAGACAATGGTTAGACAAAAGGGCAGACTGTTAGAAAAAAATTTACATTTACATATTAAAATTTGCAAAACGCTTGTAAACGAAAAGGCCATTTAACAGGCACAAGCAATAGCTGAATGGCAAAATTTATAAATTGCATCACTATTTCTGTAGTTTTTCTTAAGCTTTGAACTTCTTAATTGTTGCTGAATCGGCTTCTGACTTTGCTGAATGCTGAGAAATTGAGCTGATTTAGATTTTCATACCATAAACTACATCTTTTGCTATAAAAAGTCAGTTGTCATCCGATTTTTTTATAACTTTTAGACTTAGTGTTTTTTTTAAGTTTAGCTGAATTACTTAAAAAGTAGCTGAATGGTTAAAATAAAGATTTCTCTGCATATTTTTTATAACAATTAGTAATTTACTGAACTAAAATTTCTGCTGAATTGAGATTTCAAACTGAAAAATTACCAAAACTTAGGCAGAGTAAAGATTTTCGTTTAGAAAAATTATTGTTACTATTTCATGTCTTTAATTTGATCGATAAAAAAAAACGCTTCGAAGGTGTTAAAATTTCTTATGGCTGAATTATAAAAATTTAAACTTTCAAGCTTTTCCCTTTTTTAAAGAAATTTAATAGTCTTACAACCAAGTTGAATGGATCAAGGCTTAAAGCTTGTAAGAAATTTTTTTTATTCGAAGTGCTTTTAGAAATTTTAAAAGGTGGCTGAATTAACAAAACCTGAATTTTTTTTTATAATTAAGAAATATTTTATTTAAAAAATTTATACTACTGAGAAATGATCCTTAGCTGAATAAGAAAAATCTGCCACAAATTGTTAGAATTATACGTTCTATTTAAATTTATGATAATAAAAATTTAGCTGAATTTGTTATTTATTTAGCTGAATTGCAAAAAACTTAGATAATTACCAAAAGTAAATATTCTTTTTTAGATTTATCTCAATAAATTATATTTTTGCTTAGCTGAATAAGAAAAATTTAAGTTATAATAAAATATGTTTGTGAAAAAATTGCTGAATACAAAAAATATTGGCTGAATGGCGAAACTTAATAGACATTTAAATTATTAAACTTTTGATACGTTAAAACAATTGCTGAATTTATTTTGAATGTAGCTGAATAAAAGCGTTAAGACATTAATTAAATTTGATTATCAAAATTAACTAAAAACTAACTAAAAAATCAAGCTGAATTGCTTACATATTAGCTGAATAAGAAAACAATTCAAGTTATAGTAAAATTTTGTTGTGGAAAGTTAGCTGAATATTAAATACATTGGCTTAATAATAAATTTTATTTATTATTATTTGTTTGTAATTCAACAAATATATTCAAATGCTTTAAAGCAAGCCAAATTGCCTCAAAAATATCTTAATGTTTTTTTGTGCTTTTTAGCTATTTTCATGCGCTTATAATAAAATTGAAACCTTTTTGCTAAATAACATTGTAATGTACTAATTTAGAAACATATTAACAAATTATCATTTTATCATGTTTTTCTTAAGATTTAATCAAGTAATATGACACTTTTTTTCAAACACGTTGAAATTGATTTTAAACAAAGCACTCGAAGGTGTAAATAAGCTACAAGTCAAATGGAAATTTTGTGCAAAAAAAAACGAAGCAAATGACATGCTAAACATTTTAATGTTGTTAAGAAAACAAGCGCAAAAAATGGCAGTGGTGGTAGCACCATATAGAAAAAATGTGTTTATAAAAGGCACACGAAATGATATTATTTTCTTTTCTTTTCTTTTGTTGATAAGGTGTCACTAAGATGTTGGCAAAAGTTTTCGTTTTTGCATTAGAATGGTATGGGTTTGATTAAAAACGTGACTTAATCGTACATGTTGTTGTATGCAACTTTGACTTGACTTGAGATTCTAAATTTTTTGTTTCTTTCTATTTTTAATCTCAGTAGCATGTACCAGCCAGTCATACAGCAAATAAGCTTAAGCCAAGCAAAGAATGCAAAGAAAATGACATTATAATTTTGGTACGACTAAAAAGATTTGTTGTTACACTCGCAGTAGTATGAATGAAAGTTAAGCAAACTCTTGTTTAACTTTATCTAATTTTATACGAAAATGTTTAAATTATTTCCCAACCATTATTTTAACTTGTTTTCAACAAGCCTTTAAGGGCGAAATAGAAATTATCAACTCAATAAAAACTTCAACAGATGCACACATGTTCTTCAGTACGCTTTAAGGTCTGGTCTTAATTTAACCTTTGCTATGTGCATATTTACTAAAAACAATCTTGTGAAAAAAAAACTGAAAAATATATGTACAATCACAAATTCAGCCAGGTAATATTTAGCCAACAAAACGAAAACCTGATTACATTTCGAATTTTTTAAAAGTCTTATGTAGCATTATTTTGGGCAACAATGCCTTCATGTTTATCCTTAGAAAATGTGAAAGTTATTGTTTGAAAATTTTTAAAAAAGGGATAAACTTTAGTTAGCATTGAAAAGCAGCAACAATAAAAGACGTTACAGAAACAAATAAAAGAAAATACTTAAACTCTTATGCTTATGTTGCTCATTGTCAGGACCAGCAGCAAATTGTTGCTTGAAGAATAAACAAAATTTTCTTGCACTATAAAACTAAAATAAACAAACATTATTTTTTTTTTCAAACAGACTAAACAAATAATAACAAGTTTTGTGTATTTTTATTAGTAGCGAAAAAATTATAACGAAAGGAAATAATTTTTAATTTGGCTGAAGGTTAAAATATAATTAAAAAACCTTAAGGAAAATAGAAGTAAAAAAAATGTATAAAGTTTTTTCTTTAATAATGTACCAAAACCAAGTTCAGCAAACTTTAAGCAGCCTCATAATGCTATTCAGGCGATAAAATATATAAGAAAACATAAAATTTGTGGAATTCAGCTACTGGTTTAATGAGCCAGCTAAATTTTTATTATAAGCAGAAACTTTAAAAATCTCAATCATAATTGAAACGCTGATATTTTTAGTATTCAGCAAGACTTTAAGCAATTCAGCTAAGATTCTTCGATTTAATGCAATTGTTTAACTGAAAAGTATGAACATATGTGTATATTTTTCCAGCTGAATTGCACTTCAAGTAAGCTTACTAAAATTTTTTTAATTTTAAAACCAAACTTTTTCAGCACAAGTTCAGCAAACTTTAAGCATCCTCATAATGCTATTCATGCGATAAAATATATAAGAAAACATAAAATTTGTGGAATTCAGCTACTTGTTTTATGGGCCAGCTAAATTTTTATTATAAGCAGAAACTTGAAGCATCTCAATCATAATTGAAACGTTGATATTTTTAGTATTCAGCAAGACTTTAAGCAATTCAGCTAAGCTTCTTCGATTTAATGCAATTGTTTAACTGAAAAATATGAACATATGTGTATATTTTTCCAGCTGAATTGCACTTCAAGTAAGCTTACTAAAATTTTTGTCATTTTAAAACCAAACTTTTTGAGCTGAATATAATAAAAAATAATTTTGTCACAAAATAGCTCTCTCAATCACAGTTTATATGCTAATATTTTTAGTATTCACCAAGACGTTAAGCAATTCAGCTAAGCTTCTTCGATTAAATTCAATTGTTTAACTGAAAAATATGAATATTTTTCCAGCTGAATTGCACTTCAAGTAAGCTTACTGAGATTTTTGTAATTTTAAAACAAAACTTTTCCAGCTGAATTTAATAAAACATAATTTTGACACAAAACAGCTCTCTTAATCATAGTCTAAATGCTATTATTTTCATTATTCAGCAACACCTTCAAGTAATCAGCTAAGGTTTTCATACAAAATATACTCCTTTCAATTTGGTGCACTTGTTTAACTGAAATAAATATGTTTAATATTTTTCATTAGCAAAAAATCAGCTAAGAAATTATCAATCAATCTAAATATAAAACTAGCTAATTCAGCAACAATTTGTATATCCTGGAATAAAAAATAAACAAATTAGCCACGAAAGGAAATAATACAAGTTAAATTTCAGGTAGCTGATGCTCTTTAATTTTGATTTTTATTGTTTTTTTTTATTAAAGTTTCAATTCAGCTAATTTTAGCAAAAATATAGTTTTGCGATTTAATGCAATTATTATTAAATTTAATAAAAAAATATTAACAGTATATTTCATTAGCTAAGTTCAGCTAAAAAAAATTTAAATTCAGCTACAGAAAATATAAAAATAGCTAATTCAGCAAAAATTCTTGGGTTACAAAAATCAAATTAGTCATTAAATTTGAAGTTTTAAGCTTAAATTCAAATGTCTGCTGTCTCTCAGTTTTAATTTCTCAAGTTATATTGCATATAATAGAACAAAAACATCAATTCAGCTGATGAAAAATTAAATTAGCTAAGGTTTTTGCAACTCAACACCATAAATAGGGTAAGTTTAAATAAATAATAAAAAATTCAGCAACATTTTAGTAATTCAGCTTAAGAAACACCAAGTTAATCAAAACAGATATACAAATGTTTATAACTGCCATGAGCTAATTTACTTACATTAAACTAAGAAATCGTTAAATGTTTATCTCATTTTAATATTGTTCACTTTTATTCGATTGAAACTACTTTAAAAACCAATTAATTTTGTAATATTTATGTTACACATTTATTTCGAATTACTTTTATCAATTCAGCAATTAATTCAGTTAATTTATAACAAAAAAATTATATACATATACATTTTTTTTAAATTAATTACTTTACAAATGACTTGTTAAATATGAATATTTATTTTTACGCACACACGTTAAATGGTTTCAATTCAGCTTTAAAATTGCAAGTGATTGAAGCATCTTATCAACTGGTACAGGTCTCTATCAAAAAGTCATAAATTTTTTTGCGTTTGTCTCATTGGAATGTCCAGGCAGTTTGATGCAATCAATATGAACACACATACACACTCTCTGCGTTTGTTGAGAAAATTTTGTGCAATAACTCATTTAAAATGCAACATATAACATGATTTACAACAAAAAAAATTAAACAATTACATAAAAATAAATACATATGTATGTATGTTAGTTTTTCTTTAAACATACGGGTACGGTGGGTACAAATTCGTCCAAAATTTCATTGAATTCCAAAAGACATGATATTAAAAAAGCTTGCTGAATTCAATTTCTTATACTACTCTAAAGCAAAAAAAAAAACTTTGCTGAATTTTATTTTTATGCGCTTACATTATAGAAGTGTACATATTTAATTTTAATCAGCTTGCTGAATATCAAATAACTGCAGTTCAATCGTGCTGAATTTAAGTTTATACATAATTGCGTAGCTGAATTGTAAGAAACTGAGCAGAATTAAACTTTTTGAATGTCTTTTTACAAAATAACTTTTTATTATATTTTAAAAGCGTTAGCGGAATAAGTGATAATCTCAATTATGATACGATTTTTTAGCATATATGTGCTTTAGCAAGTTATTAAAAACATTACATTAAAATTACTTTACATTACAACTGAAGATACTCTGCTTCAACTTTGCTGAATGTATTAAATATGTAGCTGAATTTGTTTTTCGCGGGTAACGAAAAAGTTTTACATAATATTTTATTACTTACTACTCGCCAAATGATCAAATTTACTTTAAAAGTATTAGCTGAATAACTTTTATGGCTAACCTTGCTTTACTTTGCGTTAATAAATTCTTGTTACAATGTATTTTTTTAGACACTTAAATGGCTTTTACAACAAAATTATGTGAAGCTTGAAAAAAATATATGATTTAACGTTGCTGAATGTACTAAAAGTACAGCTGAATTTGTGTTTCGCGCCTAATATAAAGAGTTTTAGATCATTTTATGTCAAATGCGCTTAAAAAGCAGTAGCTGAATAACATTTATGACTAACCTTCCTTAGCTGAATTTTATAAATTTGTATTGCAATGTATTTTTAAGACCGTTAAATGGAGTTTTTTAAGAAAAATGTACATGAAGCTTGAAAAATACATTGTCGGTAACAGAAAAACTTAGCTGAATGGCTAAAAAGTTAGCTGAATTACATTTTGCAGTTAGTCTTCGTTATATGATAAATAGATTTGACATTATTGATTTCTAAGCAAACTAAAATTTCTACTGTTTGAATTTAAGCTTTAACTATAATGTTATAAAAATTATTTTTGCTTTCAACATTTATCAGTAAAACCATTTTATATAAAGTGTATGTGGTTCGCTATCCAGATACGCACAAAAAACTTGGTACAAATATAAAAACATTTAAGCAGTTTTTTTTGTATCAATTGAATTTGTTTTTGCTACTTTGTTAATAATTAAAAACAATTTTTTGTTTGTTTTGTTTTCTTAATAAAATGCCGCTGATTTTTCATTTAAAAATTTGCACTCAGCCGTCGTAGTTCAAGCATTTTAGCGTGCATTCTTAAGAATTTTTCTGTGAATACAGTTGCCTGCATTTTAGTAGGTCATTTGGTGTTTTACAGATTTCCACAAGAAGGGGTGTCATAAAATAATACTGAAATTCTAAAATTTTATTAATTGATTTTTTTTTAATCTGCTGTGAATTGTTTGCAACCGAGAGCTCTTTCTAAGCAACATGTCACGATTTTTATAACAACACAATGCAGTCATTTGCCTTTTGCTGATTTGTGATTTAACAAATTATTGAGTGAAGTTTAGAGGTGCAGTGTGATTAAAGTGATTGTTTAACAGCTCAAACAACAAGTGTTAAGATCAATACGCAGAGGGTGGGTCACAGTCTTGCCAAGACATTTAAGGCCCTTGTGACTTATGGCCTCAGTAACAGCTGCCTGAAATTCTATGATTTATTTCAGTTAATTTAAATATGTCATGTCTTTATATTGAAAGCAATATATTTAAAATGCATAAATTGTAAGTTCTTGGCAAATCAATTTAAATGTTATAAATAACCGGTCAATAAATATTGTAATTAAGTGAGATAAAGTTGTTGAATTGAAATAAAAATTTAAAATAAATTGTTTACAAAAGGTAACAAGCTATTTAACATGGGAATGAAGCCAATTAAGAACATGAAAATGGAAATGAACAACAAGCTTGAGAGTGATGCACTTTTAAAACATTGACCTACTGTTCAAACATAAATTCGCTCTTTCGTATTCATATTCATATACTTGTTACGGTTCTAGGCTTTCCTTCCCTCCTTTTCTATTCATTTATCAATCTTTGTCTTGATTCTTTTCAATTGATTTCCCTCTTCTAATTGATTTGGCTTTCAACATTTGTTTAGTTAATAATTACTTTAACTTAAAGTTGTTTAAATTTCTGCATATTGTATTAACAACTTGTTGGCAGGCAAAAAATATATATATATATTTCTTTATGATAAAAATTAATTTAAAAAGTTACTCACATTTTGTAAAAATTACCTGGAAATAAAAGAGAAAAAATTATTTTAAAAAAATAAGTACAAAAATAAATGTAGAAATGTTGCTTTTCAAACAGTAGTAAATTAAGTACTTTTTAAAAATTTGCAAATGTATTATTTTAAAAAAATTACGATAGCAGAAATAAAACTCTTCAAAAATGAGTAGAAACACTACTTTTCAAAAAAAGTAGTAGATATACTACTTTTAAAAATTAGTAGAAAAACTACTTTTCAAAAAGTAGTAGAAATACTACTTTTAAAAAAGTAATAGAAATACTACTTTTCAAAAAGTACTAGAAATTTTACTTTTCAAAAAGTACTAGAAATACTACTTTTCAAAAAGTAGTAGAAATACTACTTTTCAAAAACTAGCAGAAAAGCTACTTTTCACTTTAAGTTTTTTAAATAGTAGTAGGAATACTGTTTTTCAAAAAGTATAACTAAAAAAGTAGTACAAACATTACTTTTCTAAAAGTATCGTAAAAATTAATAGTACCAGAATTTTTCATTTAATTTTTTTTTAGCTTTCAAAAAAAAAATAAAAAAATTTAATTATATAAAGAAAAATATTGGCTTAATGAGCGGCGAAATGAATTGTAAGCAAATTTGTTAAATCAATATTTTCTCAAAATTATGAACAATAAAAAAGCAAGCAAATTACATGAACAACTAAAAAAAACGATGTTTTTATACTCGTATGTAGCTGAATTGATATTTCTCTGCGGAATAAAAAGTTTTAATAACTTTTTTTATTATTTGTCACCTAAATATCCAGATTTACCTAAAAAGTCTTTGCTGAATAAGTTTTTGCGCGATAAATTTTTGTAAACTTTTAATGAAATATACTTTTCATAAATTTCTCCATAAAAATACAAGGCGTTTTGGTATTTTTCAGTTTCGCTGCTTAAAACTTAGCTGAATTGGCTAAATTGATTAATGCTGAATTGTTATTTCGTCAGCAGATTCAATGTTTTAATAACTTGTATTATTTAACAACCGAATATAATAATATTTGCTAAAAATTTTTTTTGCTGAATATCATATATTTTTAACATTTTTGTAGCTGAATTTGATAAATTTTGACAAAGTATTAAGCTGAATGGTATTTTTATTAGTTTTGCTTAATAAAGTATTACTGTAAGGACTAAATCCTTAGCTGAATTGATACTTTGGCAGCAGAATCAGTGTTTTAAAATTTTTTTATGATTTTTTACCCGTGTTAGGATTTTGACTAAAAAAAATTGTTGCTGAATAAATTTTAGTGTATATATTTTTCAGCTGAATTTAACAAATTTTGACAAAGTATTAAACTGAATGGTATTTTTATTTTCGGTATTTTTTATTGTTATTATTATTTTTTGTAATGATGATAACAATTCGAAAACATGATATTTTATAATCATATTTTGAGAATTTACTAAAAAAGTATTGCAACCAATAATTAAGATAATTTTAGAATTAATATACATAAATATATGCATATTTACAATTCAAGGAAAATAATTTCGCTGTTCATATTATTACTGTAACGAATAAATCCGTAGCTGAATTGATACTTCGGCAACAGAAACAGTGATTTAAAATTTTTTTATTACTTTTTAATAGAATTTTATGATATTTACTTTAAAAAAATGTTTGCTGAATAAATTTTAGCGCGTCTTTTTTAGCTAAATTGCATCAAATTTTGCTAAAATGCATTTCTCATCTGTTTTCCAGCCAAAGTATTAAGCTGAATGCTATTTTTTTTGCTAATTTCACTATTTAAAGTATTATTGGATCGACCAAATACGTAGCTGAATTCATATTTTGTTGGCAAAATCAACTTTTACACGAATGTTAGGAACTTTATTTAAAACAGGGTGGCTGAATAAATTTTAGCTCATATTTCTTTTAGCTGAATTTGATAAATTTTTGTTAAAAATTTATTTTTCCTGAACAAGTATTAAGCGGAATGGTATTTTAGCGCATTTGCCACTTTTCAAAACGTTTAATTAAAAAAAAAAAAAAATACATTGGATTTGCAAAAAGATTATTTAGTAATTTTTACGCTTGAGCACAAAGTTTTACTGAGATTGGTACTAAATGTATCTAAATAAACACTTCCCTTAAAGCAAATGCTATTACAGTCATTCACCTTGCTCACATTCCAAGTTGTTTGAACTCTTTCTTTACTGGTAATTGGTATCTTTAACATAGACAACTATTCTTTTTGTTGTTGTTGTTGTTGTTGTTGTTTGTGATATCATGCAAGTTTAATCTTATTACAATGATTTCAAAGAAAATTGTATCTTGTTATTTTTGTCATAAATATGTATTTAAAACAATATTTTATTGCAAGAGTTGAAAAGCAATTTAATCGTTTGTAGTTGACAAACGCTTAAAGTCAGATAAATGCACCAGATGCACTGATGACTGACTGGTACTAGCTGGAGTAAGTTTTCAATTTATGAAGCATATCGAAAATATGCGTGGTGCTTACATTTGAATGCGTTTTACAACAACTAAAAAGTTCACTTCAACGTAAATAAAAACAAAGAAGAATCATCGTGCGTTAAAATTTATCATGCCAAGATGTAATTTTTAAGATAAAAAAAACCAGCAACATTAAAACAAAACGTTTTTTTTGCGACAATTTTCTGCATGATTTAAACAATATGATCTTGAATATTGATAAACAAAAAATTACATTAAATATTCTTAGAATTTGTCATTATTGTCTGACAAACTGTGTGTGTGCATCATCATCAATTATTGACACCACACAATCACGTTTTTTCAATCAATTTGATTGGTAGTAATGCCCCGCTTAGCTCATGATCATAATAATATGATCATCATGTTTTTAATATAAAATTTGCATAATTTTAATAGTTTAATACGAAATGATCATCATGTTTTTGCCAAAAGGATAGTTAATTTTATGTTGATGTATGGTATATTCAGAGAGATCTTCACTTAAGATGAGAATTTAAAATGAGCATTTTTTTTAATACAATGTAAAAAAACGTGAGTACTTTTGTTAACATTTATGAAATAAAAAAAATAAAAAAATTAATGGTTTTCTGTATTAAAAACAATTTTGAAAAAAGATTTTTTTAAACCCGCTTAAAATTATTTGTTTTGTGAAGCCAATGTCGGCAAAAAACGTTCGATCGATTACTTGAATTAAAAACAAACAACTAGTTCTTATTTTAATGTTGTTTTCAATGAAAGTTGTCGATCGAATGTTATCTGTCGACTTCGTGGAACAGGCCGTTAAAGTTATTGGAATTCCTACATTATCAAAACTAAAGGAACATATGTACACATGCATACACATAAATATACGAGCATTGTTCATAGATATTATCAAAATTATAAAGTTAACAACATTTTACTACTATTTGAAAAACGTATTATATTTACTACCTTTTTCAAATACTGTATTAATATTTGAAATTAAGAAATCTAGTAATAAAATTTGATAATAATGAATTTGTGATACTTTTTACAATTTTTGCTCAAATTTTTAAAAAGTAGTAGATTTACTACTTTCTTGCATACTCTTCAAATATATTTAAAATTTAAAATAAACGTCATAAAATATATAAGATTTAATTTGTCAAAAAAAAAAAAACTTTTGTTAAGATTTTAAAAAGTAGTAGATTTACTACTATTTTTACACTCTAAGTAGATGCATAAAACTTAATTATATATTGAACATAAGTAAACTCTACATCAACATTTAACAAAATTTTACACTTTTTATTTAATAATTTTCTTACGATTTTAAAAAAGTAGTAGATTTACTACTTATTTGTTTACTCTTCAAATATAGTAAAGAATTAAAATTATCGTCATAAATATATATAGGATTTAATTTATCCAAAAAAAATTAAATTTTTGTTAAGTTTTTAAAAAGTAGTAGATTTACTACTATTTTTACACTCTAAGTAGATGCATAAAACTTAATTATCTATTGAACATACCTAAACTCCACATCACTATTTAACAAAATTTTACACTTCTTATTTAATACTTTTCTTACGATTTTGAAAAGGTAGTAGATTTACTACCTCGTATTATATATTGCAAAAATCAAAAAAAATTTGAAAATTACAAATAAATTTACGTAAGTTACTGTTTATAATAGAATTTTCGATTTCTTACCACTTCTACTAAGTTTTTGAAAAAGTAGTAGATTTACTACTTTTTTGTTTACTCTTCAAATATAGTAAAGAATTAAAATTAACGTCATAAATATATATAGAATTTAATTTATCCAAAAAATTCAATTTTTGTTAAGATTTTAAGAAGTAGTAGATTTACTACTATTTTTCCATTTTAAGTAGATGCCTAAAATTAAATTATGTACTGAATATACATGACTGTATGTATACTCAGTACATAATTGTACATAAATGTACTTTTGCTAAGATTTGGAAAATCTTTTTATTACTTTTTTCTAATACATCGCACAAGTAAAAAAAATCAGATATATAACATTTTGCTAAGGTTTGGAAACAGTTAAAAATCTACTACTTTTTCTAAAACTTAGCAAAAATTGCTGGAACTTTTTGCTATCCTGCTACTGATAAAAAAATAGTAGTAGATTTGCTACTTTTTCATATATATAATAAAAATAAATAAAAGAAAATTAAAATAAAAATAAATAAATACTTTACAGTTTTCTAAAATTTATCAAGAAGAAAATTTCGTACTTTTTTTTACTCTTTTTAATACCGAAAGTATAGGGTGTTTTTTTTAGAGGTATAGAACTTCGAATTGAAATAAAACACAAGAAAATCGATTTAATGTCATCAATTTGGCTTTATTGGAAGGATAATTTTATGCCATTAACGTTTAAATATGATTTCGGGCATGTGGCCGCCGCGGCTGGCTCGAATAAAGCCAAGTCTACAGGTCCAATTTTCAACCACTTTTTCGAGCATATGGGGCCGTATGTTGGCAATAACGCCACGAATGTTGGCTTCCAAGTCCCATAACGTTTCTGGTTTGTTGCGTAGACGAGCGACTTCACATATCCCCAAAGAAAATAATCCAATGGTGTCAAATCACACGATCTTGGTGGCCAATCCATGGTTAACCGAATTAATTGCTCTGATGGACGATTATGTCGACTATAAAATGGACGGAGCTTGCGGTAAACTTCGCGAACTGAACCATTATTTTCGAAATAAATTTGCACGATTTGCAAGCGTTGTTCTTTTGTCAACCTGTTCATGATGAAATGGCAAACCAAACTAAATATTAATCACTTGACAGCTGACAAAATGGCCACCAGTTAAAAAAGTGATGCCAACTTAAAGTTCTATACCTCAATAAAAAACACCCTATAGTATATTTGCTACTTTTTCATAATGCATAAAATTTTGCTAAGTAGTATATTTATTACTTTAATTTGTTTTACATACCTATAAGAAAATCTTTTTTCATCTTTTGCTGAGCTTTAAAAAAGGGAGTAGAATTTCTACATTTTTCATACACTGTATGAAGTAAATAAAATATAAAAAAATATTTACAATACAGACATAAAAAAGCAAATTTCGTACTTCTTTCAACTTTGGTTGATATTTGGAAAAAGTAATAAGGAAAAAAGTAATAAGGACAAGTTTAAATTTCTATAAATTATTTAATGCTTACAGATTAATCGTGCAAAAGAGTTAAAAGAGATGCAACTCATTGCAACTCTGAATACCCTTAATATTACCAAACAAAATATAGAAAAAGAATTATGCTTAACCACAACACCATAACGAATAGGTTTGGGAAAAAATTTTATATATTTAATTTTTATTGTTATCCTTGATCAGCAATAACAAACATCAAAAAAACATCCCGTACCACAAAAAACAAAGGATATTTATACTCAAAAATTATTGAACCCTTTTCAATACAGACAGACAGACAGACACACACACACACACAAACGCACTAGTGGCGCAGTTACATTCACAAACAAATGAGTATTGAATAAAAATATTACACGCATAAATATTCATATTTACTTTTTTATATACCAAAGTTATAAATAAATTTTGATTGATGACTTTTTTGGACGTTATCTTAGTGTTTGATGTGTCTCTCTTGCCATGTCTACCTCTCTTAAAAAAACAAACGCACACACACACACACATACTCATTTCTCAATTGTTGGCTACATGAAATGACCAAGTTTATGTTGCATATTTTTTGGTGTTCAGAGAAAAAAAACAGACCCAAACACATCACATAATATTTTAATTGTTGTAAGATAAAAATCATATCCCCCTCCATAAAAAAATTTAAATGCGAGCATTAACCGAAATATTTATTCCAACAAAGAGTTAAAGTTTTGTTTGATTTTTTTTTTTTTGCAAATAAAAATTTATAGTTTTAATTTGTGAAATAAATATTTTTACAAGATTTATCGTTTATGCGCAATATTTATATACTAGTTAAATATTATTTGTGATGAGTTTTATTAATTAAGCTTTGTTTCTTGAAAAATAATGGGTAATTTAATGAATAGGAAGAGGACACTTAATTTACTTGAAAGTTGGCAAGAAGTGCATAAGATAAGAATTTTAAAAAATTTCAATAATTTTAGGTTTAGTAAAGAAGTACTTTTGCAGTGCCGCAAAAATATAGCCACATTTTCCTAAATTTAAAAAAATTAGTAGTGCATTTTTTTGTGTTTGGGCATTTGATTTTCAGAAAGGATTAAAATTATGTAATTTTTTTAAATAGTAGTTTTACTACTTTTTTTTAATTTAGCAAATAAAACATTTAAAGCATTCTGCTCAAAAACGAAAGCATGTGCATTTGCTTAAGAGCATCTACGAGTACCATTTATAGAAATTTAAAGTTGTAGAAAAAGTAGTAGTTTTAATACTTTTCTTAAATTTAACTGATAAAAAAAATTAAAGTATCTTTTGGCAAGAATAACAGCATCAACTATTTACAGAAATATATTACTATAAAAGTTTATTAGTAAATAGTAGTAGAAAAAAGGTAGTATTTTTACTACTATTTTATAATTAATTGGTTTTTGAATATTGTTTATGTAAATTAAAAATTCTAAATATTTATAGAAATATATTAATTATGTATTACGTTAGTTTTTTTTAGTAAACAGTAGTAGGAAAATCGTAGTAGTTTTACTACTATTTTAGAATTAAATGATTTTTTAATATTTTTTATGCAAATTTAAAGAAAAAACTAATTATTTAAAGTAATGTATTGTTACGTTAGTATTTTTTTTATTAAATAGTAGTAGAAAAAAGGTAGTACTTTTACGATTTTTTTAGAATTAACTGATTTTTGAATATTTTTTATGCAAATTTAAGAAAAACTAACTATTTATAGAAATGTATAATTAACTTAGTATTTTTTTAGTAAATAGTAGTAGAAAAAAAGTACTAATTTTACTACTATTTTAGAATTAATTAATTTTTTTCTTCTTTTTTTATTTAAATTTTAAAGTAAACTTAATAAAATTTTAATGTATTTTTTTTTCAACAGCCTTAGATAAAAGTAGAACTTTTACTACTTTTTCATAACAAAACAAAAAATATTTCAGGCATTAAAATAAGCTTTAAAAATTTGAATGCCTTAATATTACCTAAGCAATTCCTAAACCTACTGTTATTATTACAATTTTTTTATAGTTGCAGTAGAGTTGAAACTTAAAAAAAGTTGCCAAACAATAATACATATGTAGTTGCTTTCTTTGGAATTTCAAACTGTTGAACTTTTTTTTTCTAATGCATTTAAGAAAGTTTTAAAATTTATTTAACAAAATATGTTGCCTACATTTAGGCTGTTTTCTTTAGAAACATATGCATATGTTATAATAGTGCGCTTTCATTTTGCTGTGTTTACTGTCTTGCAATTTATTTATTTGCTGTTTTTTTCTTTTGCCAGAAAAAGCAACAATATTTTCCAAATAAACAGAAATTCTTTAAGTAAAAAAATAAACACTACTCTTAACACACGCACACATCCTACATACATATTTTTAACTTAATGCACACACATACTTGAACTACCACAAAACTAATTCGATTTGACATCGATTAAACTTTGCAAACATAACAAACACACTCTCTGCTTTAAACTTTGCAAACAAACAGCCAAGCACTCGTGTCTTATACGTATGCATGTATGTATGTTTATGTTTATCGTTATATAAAATCCAAAAAGGCGTAAGTTACATTTAAAGTATTTTACAGGAGCAGCGACAAACATAATCTCCCGATATTTATAAAATTTAAAATGTGTTTGAAATTTATTTCATTTAAAATTTTTCATGCAAAATATTTTTAAAATTGATTTTAAATGCATTTGAATATATTTTAAATTTTCATTAAATACATTTACAATTATTTTGTAAATTGCGCCTTTTTTATTTTATTTGGCGATATGTTAAGGCAGGAGACAAACTGTAAGGAGCAAAAATTTATAACATTGTCTGTTGCTGCTTGGAAAAGTAAATACCTGCATATTTTTTCATATTTTTGTTGTTATTGTGGTTATATGAGCGTGTGTGTGTATGAAAGTTTGTAGCAAGTTGTTGTTATTTGCGCTTAAAATGTATGACAACAATAAAACATCAATCACGACCGTTAGCAGTAAAAGTACGAGTGCAAGGAATGAATATGAACAACAATAACAACAACAGACAACAACAACAAGGGAAAAAACGATTATAAAAATGAAGACGACACATTCGACGACAACGATGACGACAACTATTTACACGATGTGCAATCAAGCCACTAGGAAAGTTATTCGTAAAGTGTGTGTGTGTGTGTGTTGTGCACATACACGCTAACTCACACATACATGGATTTTTGCTTCTACTGCACTACCGTGTTAAAATAAATAAACACCTGCACGCACTTACTGCACCGTTACACACAAGAGAACATTTAACAACTGCTTTAAGTGCTGCTGCCTCTACTCTCTCTGTCTCTCTTCTTGACCATTATTTCTTGCTGCAGTGTTGTTGTTATTATTTCTTCAAAACCATTTGAGTTAGGCAAAAAAAACCCCGTTTGTGTGCCGTACAAAAGTCACAGAAGCAAATGACAAAGGACAGTGGATTTTTTAATGTTTACACAAGAAGAACATTCATTTCTATCATCGGGACTTTTTGCAACATTTTACAATTTTGCCAGCAAAGTTGAGCAAATAGCGAGACATGTGATTGTGCATGTTGAAGAAGCATTATAACAAATGTTGGCTGTAAAGCATTTACACTGGTCAACAAATTATTGTTCAACTATGGGTTTTACTATTTATTTATTTTTTTTTGTCTCAAATCAACACTTGCACACTTAAGCTTCCGGTTTTAAATGTTTATACATATGTATTTAAAATGTTAAGCGACTACAGTTTCTTTATTATAAAAGAATTATGTAAGTATATTAACCCTTTAGGATATCAAATCTATTTAACAAAACTTAAGAAATTAAAAAAAATCGAGAGAAAATTTTACAAATATAGAAGACTTCATGGTTTAGAGTAGAGCTCAGAAGAATATTATGAATTTTCTTATTAGCAAAATTCTATGCAATCTTGCTTTAAATTTCAAAAAAGTAAGACAGAACGGTATAAACATTTATTTTATTTAGTTTAGCTTATATTTTTAACCCTTCTTTTTCGCCTAAAAATGGTTAAATTTGCTGGATTTTTTTTTTTTGCTACTTTTAGGATACAAATGGCTCTGTTTAATGAGCCTGCGGCTGGTTGCTGTTATTGTCTACTCTTGCTTATGTTGACAACTAACTTCTTATGGTTGTGCTTTTGTTGTTTTTAAAACAAAAGCTAAAACAACCACATCTACTTGCACACATAAGCCCGTTTGTATCACATGGTGTCTGGTACTAGGTCGTGTGTAATTTTTGGTTGGTTGTGCCTCTGCAATTCGCAAAGAAGAGTCACCAAATAAACTTAAACTTCGCAAAGACAACTAAAACAAAAAAATTGTGTCTACGTATGTGTGTGTGTTTGTGTGTGTTTTGATTACAACTTGACTAGGGTAAACAATAAGCATGTATGTACACAACACTGACTATTTCCGTTGATTTTCATTCAGCAAGAAGGAGAAAAGGACTGACAAAGCAACAAGGACGACTTATTAATTTTAAATAAGAACACTTATATGAACAAACAAAGCAAACAGTTAATGAGCATACACATGTTTGTCATTGTTTGTGCAAGTCAAACCCAAACCAATGAAATTTTAAATTTTAATTATTGGTACAAATGGCAGTACCACGTTACATTGGCCTAAATATTTTCCTAAAGCAATTTCCAAAAAAAAACATGCTATACTAACAAAAAAAACTTTTATATAAAAAAAGAGAAAAATATTAAATTTAATAAAAATTATTTAATAAACATAGAAAAATAAAAATTGCGGCCTACTATAGTTATAAATCTGCCACTATTTTTTATCAAGTCTAAATTTAATTAGAGTAGTAAATCTACTACTATTTTTTCAAGTGTAAAATGGAAAAACAGCATTTAAATTGGTATTGAACCAATAACAAATGGCATCAGATTATAGTAGTAAGTGTACTCCTATTTTAGAAACTCTTAAATCGAGAACTAATATAAAAATTAAAAATAAATGATTTTAAGGCCATTCAAATTACGACAATAAAAAGTAGTTGCAGATTATAGTAACAAATTTACTACTATTTTTAGCAAGTCTAAGAGCATTTAAACTAAAACAGTATATTAATGCTATTTTTATTCCATCTAAAAAAAAGTAGTATATTAGCGTAGTAGATCTACTACTATTTTACTGCACTCTTATTTTGAGAAACAGCTTAAAAATTAAAAGCAACTCAAAGGATTTCAATACTATCAAAATTATAGTAATGAAAAAGTAGTAGCAGAAAATCGTAGTTAATCTACTACTGTTTTTCGGAACTCTTAATTCGGGAAACAGTTTAAAAATGAAAATCAAATCAAAGGACTTTAATGCTATTTAAAATATAATAATTAAAAAATAGTAGCAGATAATGGTAGTAAATTTACTACTATTTTTCCTGAACTTTTCCTGTAGCTTAAAAATTAGAAATAAATCACAGTACAATTTTAATGCTATTAAAATTATAAAAAAACGTAGTAAATAATAGTAGTAAAAATACTACTATTTTCACAAAGTCTAATATAAAATAAAAACATTAAAGTTTGGGAAAATTTAAGGTATTTTGCTGATATTGAAGTTAAAACAATGAATTCCGAGCAGTACATTTTAGTAGTAAATCTACTACTATTGTTATAAACTCTAAAATCGAAAAACAAAATTAACTCCGAAAAAAATTAATAAAGTTTTGTGCTAAATAAGTTTCAACAATGAAAAATAAAAGTGGATTATGTTATTAAATCTACTACTATTTTCTTATAACCAGCCTTGAATGAATAAAAGTCTGTTAATTCCAATATAAAATCAATTTTATATAAAAAAAAATTGAAACCAGTAATAATGTATTCATAATTATAAATTTAAAAACCAAACCAAACAAATATAAGGGATTTTAATGATATTTAAATTGCACATATGTAAAAATAGTAGTAAGTTATTTTTGCTAAATCTCAAACTAAAAGTAGGCTGCAATCTATATAATAAACTAAAAGCTGGTATTATTGAAATTTGAGCAATTTAAAAATAGTAGTAGATTTTGGTAGTAAATCTACTACTATTTTTCAAAAACCTAAAATCGGAAAATAAAATTTTAAGTCTAAAACAAAACAAACATAAAGAGAAAAACAGGATTCTATAGAATTTCGCAATTAAAAATTTAGAATTAAAAATTTAGTAGTTTGTTACTATTTTTGTAAACTCATCCCAGCTATTTTGTATCAAAAGCAACTCTATTCTAAAATATTTGGGGGATTCAAAGGATGGTTTTAAGTGTCATAGTGCCATGTTTTAAATTTATTTATTTGAATAAAAACGAGACCAAAAGCAAAAAACTATTATACAAAAATAGTTTAAAGCATTGAGACTAGACACTTAAGACTGCCATCTGAGTCCCACAATTATATATTTTACCTGCTATTTTAACTGCAATAGCAATATTGTGGAAACAATTTATTGAATATTATTATTCTAAATTGAGAGAGGGAAAAGTTCAAGACTTTATTTATGGCAGTTTTCAAAAAAAAAAAATACCAAAAACAAGAAAACTAAATCAACAAGTGTCTTTTTAGTTAAACAAATCATAAACACTGACAATGATTTTCCAAGCCAAAAATAAAAAATAAAATCCTTGATTTATTCGTAACTTAACAAACTTTTACAACTACGAGTATATGACTATTAAGTTGCCATTGTGGCAACACATGTTTGCAACCCAACTACCGACAGGGAAATGCTTCAAGCAACAACAACAAAAAGAAATTTGCCTTTCTTTTTTTGAAAAGTAAACCACAACCCTGCCGCCCATCCATTTATACCAGTTAAAGCGGCGCATTCATGCTCTTCAACGCTTTTCATAATTTCGAATTAAAACCTTTAGCGTTTTATAGGCAAACATACAATAAATAAATTTATTTAATTTGTCATTAAATTAACTTGTGTTCTTTTAGTTTTATTTTTTCCACATAGTTTACATGTAACCATGACTATAAATACAAAATAACATGCAATCTGATGATGATGATGATGATGACATGCCATGCGTCTGAAAGCGGTGGGATGAGTTTGTTTTCTTTTTGCTCTATTTTGACACAAACTTATATCTACAATAATTCTAACATGCATTTCATGTTGAAGTTTTTTTTTTTTTTTTGAAAAATAAGACAAACAACTACAATGACACAGACAAATACCGAAATGCTAAAACTTAAGCAGACGACAAATAAAAACTTAGACAACATACAAGAGTTTCCATTTCCGTTTACAATTACCGCTCTGCCTAAGTTACAAAAATAATTTGCATTTTCATGTGAAAACTTTTGTGGAAAACTAGAAAAATAGTAACGTAAGAAGGGGTTCTAAGCATTTAAACATACATACTCGTACATACATATAATTAATGTCTAGAGCCATAACAAATTTAACAATTAAAATCAATAGTTGCTTAAATTGATGGCGTATGTTTAATGTTTATGAGGTTATCAATCATACTCATACGCGCTGAAGTGGTTCGTTCAGCGAAGATAATACACGTACTCACATACATACGAGTATGTACACGTATGCATGTGTGTTGAGCATAAAAATTATATTTAATATTTAACTCAGATCAGTAATTATTTTCTTTGTCTTCACAAAACATCACAATTAAAAAACAATAACTTTCGTTATTTAACATGATATTAGATATTTGATTTTATCGATCATTTTCACCGAACTTTGGTGGAAAAAGTAGTAAATTTCCACCTCTCTGAAAAACTTGATAATAAATTAGTAGTAAAAATACTACAGTTTTAAATCTAAAATTTTATTGAATTTTTGTATAGTTTTGATTTTCCATTTATTATTTCAAATATTTATAATAATTTTTCATTTCAATAAAATATTATTATTTTGAGTTATGTGAATAAAGGAGTAAATTCCTATTTTAAACAAAAAATTATTAAATTAGTAGTAGATATACTAGCGTTTTCAAATAATTCTTACAGTTTTAGTTTTACTAAAAAAAAATCAATATTTTGAGATATTTGAAAAAAGTAGTCAATTCAATAAAAGTAGTGAATTCTTGCTTTAAACAAAAAAGTATTAAATTAGTAGTAGATATACTACTTTTTTTTTAAATTGTTATACATTTAATTTTACTAAAAATATAATATTTTAAGATATTTGAAAAAATTAGTCAATTTGAAAAAAGTAGTTAATTCCTAATTGAAAGAAAATAGTATTAAATTAGTAGTAGATATACCACTGTTTTCAATTGTAATACTTTTCGTTTTTATTATTTTTTGAGTTATTTCAAACAATTCTAATACTTTTCATTTTAAGAAAAAAAATATACATATATTTTCATATATTTAAAAAAAAGTAGTAAATTCGAAAAAAGTAGTAAATTTTGGTTTTAAGTAAAATAGTACTAATATAGTAGCAGTGTTTTCAAATAATTGCAATACTTTTCGTTTTACTACAATTTATTATTATTGTGAGATACTGGGAAAAAGTAGTAAATTCCTACTTGCAACAAAAAGGTATTTAATTAGTTGTAGTAGATATACTACTGTTTTCACATAATTTTTATTTTCTCCATTTAAAAAAAATATTATTTTGGGATATTTGAAAAAAGTAGTAAATTTCTACTTTAAACAAAAAAAGTATTAAATTAATAGTAGTAGATATACTACTGTTTTCAAATAATTGTAATTCTTTTCATTTTACTAAAAAAAATGTTATTATCATATTTTGAGATATTTGATAAAAGTAGTAAACTCCTGCTGTTTCAAAAAAATAACATTTTGAAAAAAGTAGTAAATTACTACTTTACGCAAAATAGTATAAAATTAGTAGTAGAGACCTATACTACTTTTTTCAAATAATTGTAATTCTTTTCATTTTACTTAAAAATTATTATTTTAAGATACATATTTTAAAAAGATACTAAGTCCCTACTTAAAAGAAGAGAGTATTAAATTAGTAGTAGATATACTACTATTTTGTATTTACTATTTTTCCTCGAATTTTAATTATGTATTCTCCAAATTCTCTTTTTTTAATCGAATTGAAATTAGCTATGCAGTTTTTAAAAAATGTTGTAAAAAGGAAGCGAAAATACTGCTGTGACTTTCAAAGCATCTGTAGAACTAAATAGTATATCGCTGGCTTAACATGCGAAGGCTTTAAGTCCACTTTTTTTAGAAATTCAGATTTTAAGGCAGTAATGTACAATAAGTAAAAATACATTAATGATATCTTTTTCGTTTTTTCTTGTTGTTTTGTAGTGATGAGCAAAAGCCAACTACAGGAATTTATCACAAGAAAAAGCTCTAAGTCCCTATAAAAAGTACAGTTTAACCATTTCGTTTTAATTGTTCAATCACATGTGTTAGAAAAAATCGACTTACTGTTTTATATTTATTATATTAATGTGCGCTAAAAAATTTTTAATATCAACCTGACAGTCGTTTTTCTGATTGTTTTGCTGTTAAGCCAGCGATAAATTCATGCACATTTCAGTTTATTATTATTTAACTTCATATACATATTACAACGTTTAATTCATATAAAAATTTCCATATCAATTTGCCTGTTAATTAATACAGATTAGTCTGTTTCATTTCCTTTTCAAGGCATATGTGCGTTTATATAATAACTAACGAATGCAAATCTTTAAAACTATATTTCATTTGAAACAAAATGTCGATGGTGAAGCTAAGGAGTTATACTTGAAAAACAATACTTTAATTTTTTTCCCAGCCTAAAATTAGGCAATAAATTTTTTATTTAAACAATCCTAAAATTATGCTGCAAAATATATATTTCAAAAAATCCCAAAATTAAGCAAAATTTTTTATTCAATTTTGAAAAATGTTTGCTGACCTTCTGCAACTAAATCGATTAACTTTAAACGTAGACCATCTGCAAAACTATCTCAAGTTTGAAACAAAATATTAAGGGGGAATGTAAGCAGTTGTATTTAAAAAATACAAAAAAATCAATATTAAAAAATCGTTTACAAAATTAAGCCACAACATTTCTGTAAAAATCCTAAGTTTATGCTGCAAAATGTTTATTTAAAAAAAATCAATAAATTAAAAATATAACAAACAATCTGGAAAATGGTGCTTACTTTCTGCAACTCACTGACTGACTAACTGACTAAATTGATAAATCGCTTGTATTCATCTTCTTCTTTCTGCCAAGCCTAAAATTAGGCAATAAAATTTTTATTTAAAAAATCCTAAAAATAGGCTTCAAAAATTTTTGTTTAAATAAATCTAAAATCTTGTCAAAAAGCAATCATTTAGATTCTATGCTAGATTCTAAAGCAATCTAAAATCTAAATTTTTTTTTAAAAACTGCAAAATTTTGCTCGCCCTATGCGAGTTATTATTGTAGAATTAAATTATATAATATAATAATTAACTTTCAACGAAAACAAGCTTCAAAACTATTTTGCATTTCAAACAAAATGTCAAAGGTATATTTTTTTTTTGTTTTTTTTTTTAAGCAACGTATATACACATGCATATACATTTCGTTTCTGCTCATGGAACTCGTCAGTAGACTTCAACCTAAAGTAAATATACTTCGCTATTTCTGATATCAAGCCATAATCGCAAAATAAACTTAAGCGACATATTTTTATCTGCGTTTTTTAACGAAAAACGATTGTTTAAGATCGTAGTTCGAAAATTATTTCGCTTAAGCTTTTTTTTGGCGATTATGGCACGATATGTCGAAAGTAAAGCGAAAATAGTTCGCATTATTTTTTTTTTCAGCCAACCTAAAAGTAGGCAATAACATTTTTATTTAATGAATCCTAAAGTTAGGCAGCGAGGTATTTATTTCAAAAATCCTAGAACTAGGCAACGTTTTTTTTTTTAAGTTTTTTTCTCTTCTCATTACATTTCACCTCTACTCCTCTTGCAATTTTTTTTATTTTTTATTTTTTTTTTTGCATATTCCTGTTTATACAAAGACTAAATCAACAGCAATTGTACTTGTATACAAAAAAAAATACAACAATTTGACATTAAATAAATAATTTAACATGCAAAATAAGCATTTTCCAAGCAAGAAAAGTTTGCGCTTTGAACTTTAAAAAAGTATAAAATTTAATAAAAAAAATAACAAATATTATAATACAGCAAATTCACTTTCCTTTAAATACTCGGCATATATATATATTTTTTTTGTCATTATCATTATGACTGTTTGTTAAAGCTCATTATTAATAAGCCAACATATTATAAAGGTTTTGTAAACAAAACTCTTTTCAATTGAGTGAAAGAAAGAAGAAAAATTCGAACTGGGGTGTTAAAATGTAACATTTGTGTCTGCCGTTTTGTGTCACTGTCGCTCATTTTGCTAACACTCATGATAAGTTCCCATTGCGCCTAAATGTATGCTTTATATGCTGACATTCATGTTTAAGTGTCATACATGTAATTTTTCTCCTGTTTGAGATTATTATGAGTGTTTTTTGTGTTTTCCTTTGGTGCTGCTCATCATTGCATTTAGCAGGGAATTGCCTGTATACATATCATTTTGCCTAAAGCAAAAAAAAAATATGTAATAATAAATTTAAAGATGAAGTGATTTTAAATGAGGCATTTGTTGTCAAATAACTTGACACGTTTTTATTTAAGGCAAAATATCAGTCTATCACACTTAAGAGTTAAATAATACAGCCATAAATCAACATTTTTTAAGGCATAGTTTTAAGCACAAAATATTACAAAATAGTAAAGCATATTTTAAGGCGAAGTGAAGGATATGATAAAATCTCGATTAACCAAATTTTAAAGCAAGAGATGTGAGGTAAACTATTTAGTAAAAATATTTTTGCTAAATTTAATAGATTCGAAATACTTTCACATTACTTTTGTGTTGGCCACATAAAAATGTGATTTCCATAAAACGTTTAAATTGAATTTATTACTGCTGTTTTTTTCCTTTTTTTGATGTGCACAAAGTTTTCCACACACTCACACACAAAAACAACAATACACGCAAAACTTTTCTAACCAACACCCAGCAATAAGGGAACAAAAACAAACCGTCAAATACCGAAACCTTAGACATGTTGCTTGCATACCACCACAAACAACAGTATGAGTGAGAAGGAAAGTGAGAGAGAGCTAAAAACTCATGTGGAAATTATTCAAAAAACACTAACTGACCTTTTTATTATGAACGCCTGTTAGAAAGTCCTTCGAGAGAGATGACACTTCCGGTTTGTCGGCAAATTAAGAGATTTATGTTTGGCAGTTAAATTGCACACACGCAAACACACACGCCCTTGCATATATACATAAACCATAAACAACTAAATGCCACTTCCGTTTTTCCCACACTTTTTTTCGCTTTATATTTGTAACCAAGTATTCGGCTTACAACTTTAAGAGGCTGTTGGTTGGGCCTCTTAATTTCTAAGAAACTATGCAAGACGTTTATTTAAAAGAGAAAATTTGACATACTTGAAAGTGGAACTAGCAATGGGAGTTCAGTAAATGGAAACAGTTGAGTTGAGATGTACAGAAGTTCAAACAGGAAAATATTAAAAGATTTTATAATTGACAAACAATAAATGGCGGGCAAATTTATAAGCACAACTGCAACAGCGGCACATCACAATTAAAGTCACACATTTTTTTTTAAAGGACAAATAAATATACATATACATGTCCCCCATATATTTTTAAGCCAAATACATTTATAAAATATTACTTCAAAATATTAACAGTTTGACTCTCTCTCTCAACATGTGTTAATTACTAAAGTATTTTTGTGTTTTGTATTAATTCCCCATAAAAATCATTTTCATGTTTTATAGTAAATTTAATTATTGAGTATGAATTTTGAACATGTTGTGAAATTAAAAGATGCGCCTGTTATTATTATAAAACCAGCACGGCACAAGAGTTATTTAAAGCATTTGATATTTAATTCCTAAAGGTATTAGGGTGGTAACCATTTTATTACAAGTAAAACCTGAACTGCATAAATCCATAGATATTACCAACCAAAATTTATGATTCGAGCCAAAAATTTTTTTTTAACAGAAGTATAAAAATTCTATTTAAACCTAAGAATATGCTACAATTTTTTTCTGCTTTTAAAACGTTTTAATTAACACAAAGTTTTAAGGCCTTACGGAATAAGTTTTGAGTGCAAATATATAATAAATTGCGCCTATTATCCTAAAAGTATGTAACACTTTTTGTTTAATTTCTTTTAAATCTTCTTTAGCAATTTAAGAACACGATTTTATTACTTCAAAATATGCTTTCTATGACACGTTATGGAATTTTAAACCAATCCTAAGAATATGCAACACTTTTTAACTTTTATGGGTAATAAAAACTGTTTGGTTGAGATGAAGTGCATGCAAGCCTTTTTATTTTATTTATTTTAATTTTATTGCAATTTTAGAACACAATTTTAGTACTTCAAAACATACTGGACTTATGAAATTTTAATTAAAATTTTAATTTTTAATAATTTGCAACACTTTTTAGTTTTTAGCAACTTTAGGACACGATTTTAGTGCTTCAAAATATACTTTTTATCAATAAACAATTCTGATCTTAGCCGACGAGTATGCAACACTTTTTCATCTTCGACGGTATTTAAAACTGAGCATAATAGTATGCAACAGGTTTTTATTTTTTTTTATTTTATTTTTTTTTGCATCTTCAGTACTACAAAATATTATTTTTTTTTACAAAAGGTGAATTAAAATATTATAGCCTTCAAGTATGCAACACGTTTTTATTTTCATATACAATACTTTTATAGTTTTGCAGGCTTATGCAAGAAAAAAATAGTTTTGTTTTATAAAGGGTTTTGTAAAACAAATTTTGCATGAAAAACTTTGTTTAATATGTCTTAGTTCATTTTTTTTAAGCCCAGTAGTATGCAACATTTTTTTATTTATTATTTAAGACTAAAATAAATCTAACGCAAATAATTTAATATACATAGTTATGTTTCTGAGCAAAAACTAATATTCACTATCCTACATAATCGTATGACTTGAAAAATTACAATCCTAGTGGATCTTGAAAACTTTCAGAAACGCAATCATATCAGAGTTGTATTTGCTAGTTTGACTATATATGTAGACTAGTGAAAGCCAACTTCAAGCAAATAAAAAAAAATTGTGACGTATTTGTTCGAAGCGATTTATTTTATTAAAATATTTCAATAACTAAGACTATTTTTAAACAAAAGTATAAAAAATATTATTTAATCTAAAAAGTATGCAACATCTTTGGGGCAGTAAAGTGTTATATAACGTCGGCTGATATGAAAAACCTCGTAATTAACAAACACAAATTCAAAATAACATCTTTTAATTAATTAGTGAGCATAACATCAGCACACAAGACCCTTTATCATAGAAATAAACTGAATTAAAAATAAAGTTAAAGAAATTACAGAAAATAATTTATCAAAAACAAATAAGACAATTTATTTCAGTAACTTGGATTATTATTTTGAGTTTTTTCGATCTCCTTAAAAAAAAGAGCAAATGTGTAGTTGTGTGATTTTAACGATATTCCTTAGTAATCAGTTTAATTATTTATGCCAGCCTCTAAGTATGCTACAAATTTTCAAACTTAACCACGATCTGCAAGACTTGTTTCGTATGTACTTCCTTTAATTTTTTGCCAAATTTTGGATTTTTTTTTTCAGAATAACTTCAAACTGCCTTAACTGAATTTTATTTTATATATTACAAAACTAGGGATTCCTGTTTTTTATTTTATTTTTATCTTGCCTCAAATCAGTCTAAAACTTTAAACATTACAATTTATGTCATTGAAAACATGCGATTTCCCAGTAACTTCATTGTTTAGTTTTATTTTGACGGCTTAAGGTAAAAAGCACGCAGCAATTTGCATGAAAATATTTGGGCACAGACATTGTCTTTTATTTTATTTTTTTCTGTTAGGTAAAAGCATTATTATGTCTTCTTTACTTTGAATGAATGTTAAAGTTGTGAAAAAAGGAAATCAGAACCTATGAAAATTACTATAAAAGTAAGAATTTGTATTCGTATTAGCAAAGACAATAAATGCATTAGACACACAACTCTTCTGAAGACAAATGTAGTATAAGCGTTTGGTATTTTTATAAAGCAGAAATGTTGCCTAGTTTTAGGTGGAATATGCACTGCAAATATTGAGTTTAAGGAAATTAATTTTTTATTAGTGAATTATGTTTCAAGCAAGTTTTAAGCAATTAATAGAATCTGAAATAGACTTATAATCAATCTGGGGGCAAATTAGGGCACTCGATATCGAACAAATATTCATACAATTTTAATTCTGTTTGTATGGAAATTTCGATCGATACCGAATGCCGTAATTTGCCTCCTGATTATGTAAGTCGCATTGAATTAATGTCTAGGACAATTTAGTTTTATATTCAAGAAATATTATACACGTTTCTTTTAACCTAGAACAAAATTATCGTAGACAAAAATTCAATCGTTTATTTTAGAAGCCCGTCAACTGACATTTAAAAGAATTTAAATACTTTTCATTTTTGGCGACCAATATCAGCAGCAGCAGAAAATTCGCCATTCTTCCCAGTTGTGTTGCTAGCATAAGCTGTACGAATATTAATCATTACAACAGGAATATTAAAGTATAAATTTAGCCTTTCAGGCTTAAGGAACTACTTAGGTTAGGTTAGGTTATAACAGGCTGCCGATTTATAGTAAAAAAAAAAAAAAAAAACAGCACACTTGGGTCCTTTGAGGTCCCGTTGTGCTACCTGGGCGGATTGAGGTGGACTGCCCATCCTCATTCATCCTATTCACTATTTATACTTTGCTGAAACCAACCCGAAAGGCGTATGAATGAATTCACACCGCCGATGTCACATTCCGACAGACTCTCCAAACCTTGCAGTATTGGAGCCCCCATGTAGAGTGACCGCACCTCCGCAAGTGCTGGGCAATGACAGAGAAAATGCTCAACAGTTTCCTCCTCTTCCTCGTCCTGACAGCTTCTGCAGAAGTCATTATAAGGTAGATTTAATCTACCAGCATGTATACCTATATAGTAGTGTCCTGTTAGGACTGCAACCAAAGTACGGAGTTGTCCTCTTGGAATCCTCACCAATATTACGGACCTCCTCATATCATAACAGGGCCATGTCATTCTAGAGGCAGAGCATGTAACCTAATTTAACCATCTAGCCTGTGCAACTCTGAAAAGGTTCTGCTGTATTTGCATTTTGCAGCAGTTCATCGGAACACCCATCAACCGATCAGTGTCCTCATCCTGCATTTGAGCTCCAGCCTTAGCCAGCTTATCCGCAATATCATTTCCAACATTATTCGCATGTCCTGGAAGCCATTGTAGCTCCAGGTCAGCATGCATTCCCAGTTTTTTAAGAGAGCCGCTCTACTTATCGCTGAGATTTCAGCCTGTAGTATACTACATCTACTGTCCAGCTTAAAGCTTATCCTCTTTTGAAAGCGAGGAATAAAGATTCCTCCACCCACGCCTCTGTGTGACTTCGATCCGTCTGTGTACACCTCGAGCACATCTTCCTCTGTTCCTATAGACGAGTTAGATACGCCCGATGTGTTAGATTTGAATCTACTGTCAGGCAGAGGTATGGGTGATCCGTAATCTATATTGGCCGGTAGATCATTCAATTGATCTCCTATTATAGAGTGACCACAAGTCAGCTTTTTCCACGCATTTGCCGACTGTAGTCTAGTTGCAGAGTTCATAGCATTTTGCTTTACCATGAGATCCACTGGCAGCCAGTGCATCATCACGAAGAGCGCCTTGGAGGGAGTGGTTCGTGGTGCACCCGTAATAGCCAGGACTGCAGATCGTAGAATCCTTTCAATGTTTCCACGATGGCTGGCCTTCTGCAAGGCGGGCCACCATACTAACGCTCCATATGTTAATATTGGCTTAATCACTGTATTGAAGAGCCATTTGGAATTGCAAGGGCTGATGCCCCATGTTGTCCCTATTGCCTTCTTACATGTATATAAAGCAATGGCAACCTTATTTGCCCTTTCCTGAACATTTCGTTGCCATGAGAGTTTGGAGTCCAGATAGATACCAAGATATTTGGCACAATCAGACAGCTTAAGTTCTATTCCATTTAACCTTGGAAGTGGGAATTGCGGAATCTTGTATCTTCTCGAGAAAAGTACAAGATCCGTTTTCAGCGGATTTACATTCAGGCCACTATTGATACTCCATCTACTAATAGTACCTAGTGCCTCCTGTTGTCTCTGAGATAAGGTATGTAAATGTTTACCCGATACCAATACTGCGATGTCATCTGCGTATGCTACGCACTTGAACATCTTGACATCCAGTTCCCTTAGAAGGGAGTTTAGAGCGAGGTTCCACAGTAGTGGAGATAGAACTCCTCCTTGTGGGGTACCTCTATTAGCTATTCTTTTAATCGAAGCTTGCCCTAGGTTGGATGAGATAGTTCTATAAGTAAGAATTCTCCATACCAGGTTAATTATTGACTGATGTATGTTCAGTCTCGCCAGAGCCATTATAATGGTTTCTGGTTTCACATTGTTAAAGGCGCCTTCTATGTCAAGAAAGGCTACCAGTGTGTATTCCTTTTGATCCAGAGATTTCTCTATTGAACCAACAAGAGTGTGTAACGCAGTCTCAACTGATTTACCCTTAGTATATGCATGTTGAGATGCTGATATAAGTTCAGGTTCGATTGTCATTCTGAGATGAAGATCAACCAGCCATTCCAATATTTTTAAGAGGAAAGATGAAAGACTAATGGGTCTAAAATCTTTCGCTGTGGTGTGCGATGCTTTGCCTCCCTTTGGAATAAAAACGACCGTACACATCCTCCATGGCTTTGGAATATATGCCCACTTTATACATGCCATATATATCCTGGTTACCAAGGTATCAGTAATTTCACATTCCGCTGTAAATCAGCCGGAATGATGCCATCCGGGCCAGGTGACTTAAAAGGACTAAAACTGTTTATTGCCCAGATAAGTCTGTCCCTATTAATGGGCACCTGCATCAATTCAGCGCTATTTTCCAAGTCGGATTCTGCCCTATCTTCATAGACTGAGCAGCCAGGAAAATGTGCTTCCATGAGAACCTCGAGGGTTTCACGTCCCTTTGTAGTCCACTGGCCACAAGGTTTCTTAATAAAACTTGGCACCGTGGGCGTTTTCGATAGCACTTTACGAAGTCTACTGGTATCCGAGGCGCTTTCAACGCTACTACAAAAGGATTTCCAGGACTTACGCTTTGCGTTTCTTATCAAATTCTTAAAATGGTTCACATGTTCTAAATGTTCTTAAGTTCTTCGCCTCATTAAAAAGTCTTCTAGATTCTGTGCGGGCCCCTGCAATTTCGGGGCTCCACCAAGGTGGTTTTGTCCTACCAGTATAGACACTTGGTCTGCATGATTCTGATATCGCAAAACTTATTGCACCTGTTAGTGTACCTACAGCGTTGATTATACCCTGCTTGTCTTGTATGACTGGGGGTTCCGGAAGAAGATCGGTTAGGGTGCTACGATGCACTTCGCAGTTTGTTTTCCTCCTATTAATTTTGGCCACAGCCCTTTCTGACTGAATTCCTATCGGAAACTCAATATACCTATGATCCGAGTAGGAGCAGTCTTCTGAGACTCTTCATCCCCTGATCCAATTAGATTGCCTGGAGTTAACAAGAGTTATATCCAGAACTTCCTTTCTGTTAGCTGTTATAAAGGTGGGTTCTGACCCAATATTTTCTACATTTAGGTTACTGCAAAGAATATAATCAAGTAAAGACTCACCCCTTGCGTTCGTGTCCGAGCTTCCCCAAACAATGTGATGGGCGTTTGCATCCGCTCCAATAATTATCGGCAGGCCTCTACGCTTTGCCATGTCTGTTACTTTTCGAATCTTAGGTGGAGGTGATTCGAGGTCATGCGCCATGTAGCTGGAAACTAAGATGATGGTGTTGTTTCCAGTCTCCAATAATACGGCTGTTGTATCTTCATCACTGAAATCAGATAGCATGAATAAGTAAGGGACTATTTACGAGTAATGTAAAAACTTTTACCTCTTTAATGTGTTCATACTTATTTGTTATTAAAAAAAAAAAAAATAATTGTATAATCTTCGCTGAGCTACAAAGCTCTCTTTATTTTTTGCTTTATTTTCTCATCAATAATTTTCTTAATATTTTAAAACCATCATAATCTTATTATGGTTTAGTAGAAAAAAGTGTTTTTCTTAAACACAAACAAAAAAAAATACCTTTAAAAGGTTTTTTTTTTTGCTAGAAGTGCTGCTAAAGAAAAAAAAGGAAGTGAATAAAAAAAATTGATTATACTGAAAATAAACTGAACGGATGGATAGAAGCTAAATTAAAACTATAAGCCACATAATTTAATTGCCATATGGAAATAAATATTTGAAATTTTTAAACACACGATAGCAAACAAAATTTTGAACAAAAAATTATATTTAAAATTTATTGAAATTCTGCAATTTGCTCTCCTAGATGTGTGAAGTGCTTTTCCTGAACTATTGCTTAAAGCTCTCCTTATGAAAACTTTTATTAAAAAACCAGTTGCCTAATTTTAGGCTGATATTATTGCATCTCAAATATATTACCACTACGGTGTTCAGAAAAGAAAGCTACTAAAATATATAAAATTTTTTTTTTTTTTTAAACTTCTGTTGATTTGTACACACAACATAAACATCTCACACCCTTATGCTTAAATTTTCCAGCATTTTTGCCTTTTTACAAGCAAATAAAACTGTTTTCTGCCAACACCACCAGCAAGCCTCTGATGTGAATGATACTTAAACAAACAATTACCTCCAAATTATTGTTATTTCGCTTGTTTTGCCCATAAAATCAACAGGCATAAGGGAAGACGGAGAGAAAAAATAAAATGCACACACAGTATTCTTTCAAAAATTCTGAAATCCTGTTGCCAAATACTATTACACAATCACAAAACTAATACACACACACACACACATGAAAAAACATGTATGTATGTTGTAGCACACAGAAGACCTGTACACAAACATTATGCTCATTTGTATTCATAAATACAACACTTTGTTATATTACATACACACTCGTATGTTTGTATTTTTAAATGCGCACACATTTGTGTGCGTAAGAATTATCCTGATTAGTTGAGGATTATTGGAAACACACATTTCTTACTGACATTTCTCATTCCCATGTTCAGTTTGTTCAAAGGCCTTCATCTACTGCTGTGTTTATACAAATTAAGCTGCCTGCTTTTAGGGGGCAACATTCACAGCTTTAAAAAGGGGGACATGTAGATTTTTAATGTGTGAACACCTTAACGCCAATTTGTCATAAGCTCAACAACATAATTTTTTTATATGTACAATTAAAATTAAAAATAGCTTAGCTTAATTTGAGTAAATGAGCGATATGTATGGTACGTTACTTTGGAAGGTAGGTTTTCGTTTTGTTTTTGATCAAACAAGTGACCAATGTGTGAAGTAATTTACTGTAAAAAAAAATAATTGAGGGCAAGACAACGTTTGCCGGGCTCACCTAGTACTTAATATATTTTCAAGAAAAAGCACATTTTTAATTTTGAGTTTTAAAACTTTTTTAAACGTTTTTTTTTTAACATTTTTACTTCCAACAAAAACAAAAAACTTAAGTATTTCAATAAACTTTGTTTTATTGTAAAAATTAGAAACCAAAAATTTATTTAAGATTAAAAGTATGCAACACTTTTTTAATTTGAAATCTTAAATAGCGCAAGATTTTTTTATAGTAAAAAATATGTTTTTAATTAACAAAAATCAAATAAAATAATTTTAGCCCAAAAGTATGCCACACTTTTTGGATTCAAATTTTTTTTGTTCATAAATAACAAGATTTTATTGCATTAAAAAACGTACTCTTTAATCAACAAAAAATAAAAAACATTAATTTATGTCCAAAAGTATGCAACACTTTCATATTTTCAAGACATTTTTCATACTAAGGAAATCACGTTATTTATTGCTCAACTATCTGCAGAAAATATAAAATTTATATAAAAAATATATTGAATGTTACTTTGAAAAATAAAAAATAAATTCAACCAACCATTTGGCAACCATTTGACAATATTTAAATGCTTAGAAAAGAAAGTATTGTTTAATGAGAATTATTTTTTGCTTATTTAAGCTCAAAGCTAAACACAACTTTTTTAATTATGACTCTTTAAATTTTTTTACGTTTTTTCTAGATTAAAAATTTATTTTTTAAGATATATCTAAATTTCTATTTAATCCTAAAAGTAGGCAACACTTTTTTTAATTTTAGAATTTTAGTTCTTAAATAGCGCAAGATTTTATTATATTAAAAACACGTTTCTTAATCAACAAAAATAAAACAAAAATTATTTTATTCCAAAAGTATGCAACACTTTAAATTTATGCAACACTTTTTGGATTCAAATTTTTTTTGTTCATATATAACACAAGATTTTATTGCATTAAAAAACGTATTTTTTAATCAACACAAATTAAACAAAATTATTTTAGTCCAAAAGTATGCAACACTTTCACATTTTCAACCCATTTTTCCTAGTAACGAAGCTTGTTTATTTATTTTGGAATTGCTTTTTAATTTTTAATTAAGTTTTTATTTTAAATCTGCAGAAAATATGAAATTTATTTAAATATGTATTGAACGTTACTTTAAAAAAAATTAAATCCAACATTATATCTTTGACAATATAAAATATTGGCTTAAAAAAGGGATTGTTTAATGAAAAATATTTAATTTAAATTATCTAAGCTCAAAAATAAACACAACCTTTTTAATTATGAGTTTTAAAAACTATTTTTTTCATGTTTTTTCCAGAATTTTATTAAACATTGTTTTATTGAAAAAATTTTAAAGTTTTAATTTAATCTTAAAAGTAGGCAACATTTTTTTTTAGAATTTTAGAATTTCAGTTTTTAAATAGCGCAAGATTTTATTACATCCAAAAACACGTTTATTAATCAAAAAAATAAAATAATAAAATAAAAATATTTTAGTCCAAAAGTATGCAACACTTTCTTTTTGTTTAAAGACCTTTTATTTCTTTTAATGCAGTTTTTATTGCAGATCTGCAGAAAATATGAAATTTGTGTAAAAATTTACTGAAAGTTACTTTAAAATAAAATCGGACATTAACCATTATAATTTTTGTTCATACTGTATCTTTAGAGGAAATATGAGATTCATACAAAATGTATTGAACGTTACTTTGAAAAAAAAACAAAAGCTTTAATTATGAGTTGGTCGTGGAAGTTGAAAATTACACAGTATGCATTGAACGTTACTGCACAAAAGAAATGTATAAATAATTTATTGTTAAACTTAAGGATGATATAAAATGAAGACAACAGGGAGAGAAAAAGAATATAATTAATTCCTCCTCTAAAGAAGGTCAACTCGAAAATTTTAAATTTTCTCTTTCGGAAAAAAAAACTATATATAAAAACTTTTGATAATTTTCTGTACTCTTACGGCAAAAACTGCAATTGTATGCCTCTTTGTGATAATATAGAGTATAAAAATAATTTTTTTTAGTTCAACTGAAAATTTTAAAATTTTTGGAAAACAATTGCTATAGAATAAATTTGCTTTAATAGGGCAATTACACCTGCACAAAATCTAGCTGATTTTAGTTAAAATCCTTATGAAAATCTATACCATTTACACCAAGTTTTTTTTTTTTCTTAACATTTATCAAGATTTTTTATCAAAACTAAAACCCATAAACTGAAAAGTTTTCAAAACTACAACCAAATAACTGCAATGTAGCCAATTCATACACCTTTTTAAACAGGCCGTAGCTTATTCACTCACCTTTTATGTAAATACCTTTTACAGGTAAGCTAAAAAAAATTTAAATCGCAAATAAGAAGTGTTCATTATTTCTTTTAATATCTCAGAGAGCGAGGCATGAATTTTTAGCAACGAAAGCGAAAACCTAAGGTAACGCTCAATACATAAAATTTGTATTGAACAGCAATATATATAACTTTTTTTGAAGATCCCTTGAATGGTAAGAAAACTACAATATTTCTTATACTATTTCCTATACATAATAATAAGGAATTTTTAATGCTTTCAAAATAAGAATAAAAACAAATGCTTAAGAGTCTTACCTAGCCTACACTATAAAAAAATTATTAATACCATGACTTTATTTGCATTTCTCAAAAACATGCAAATTTAATGACTTCTTTTAGAGAAAAAAAACTTTGATATTTTTTTTTTGTCTCTTAACTGTCATTTGTAAGGCGTTTTAGTGGAAAACTTTAACTTTATCAAGCCCCAAATAAAACAAAACCTTATACACATTTCAATGATATCTGCAATGCGCTTTTGCCGAGAAAGAAATGCACAACTTAAACATAAACAGAAATCCCAATTTTATAAAGCAAAACAGCAAACTTAACGTATTGAATGAATGAACATTTGAGAATTTTCTTTAGAAGTTTATAAATAATGCCATCATTTTAATGTTAAATGTCATTGTGTGCTAAAGTTTATGGCAAAACAATACAAAACAATGCAGAGCGTTTCTTAACTTTTTAAAGAAGTTGTGAAAGACGGGAAATGTTTTGTTTTTCACTCGCAACAGACAATAATTAATAATTATAATTGAGCAGCAGCCTAAAAGTATGCTATAGTTTTGTCAATAAATATTTATATGTATTTTTAAACATTTTTCTGTGTGCCAGAAGTTTAAGTTGCAAAATTTCATTGAAGTTACTTTTTTTCTTTTCCAAGAAATAGTGTAAAATAATATTTTAGTCACGCTTGTCAGCCTAAAAGTAGGCTGTAGTTTATGGTTTTATGCAAACTGAGTTATTCTTTGTGACTTTAAAGCTTTTACTATAAAGTAAACTGGTTTTGAAAGTCGTCATTTAAGAGTATAAAAGAAGTATACAAAAGGCCAAGCAAGTGTTAATTTTTTTTTTATATTTTATTTCTTAATTTTATTAAAATTAAAAATTTATCTCATTATTTTTTAATATGTTTACTACATATGTTTTTTTTATAGAAAATTGTATACTTTCTTTAGTAATCTGCTCAATTTTCCTTTATGCTGTTAACACATATTTTTTATTTCTGAAATCCTTATAAACAAACAGCAACATAATCCTTTGGCCAAACTTCACAATCTATCTGCTGTCTTCTTCTGCTCTACGTTAACTGCCAAATTATGTGAGTTTTTTTTTTGTTTGTTTGATTTCCTTTTAGAATTTGACTTGTTGAATTCTTTTCTTTTGTCTTGTTATTGTTAACTAAACATCATAAAGTTTGCCCAAAAGATCAAAAGAATTTTTTTTTCAAGAAAAAAACAAAAAGACAAAAATTGCTGCAGACTTTTAGGCCAATTAAAGGGTGTAGGGAATAATTGTGTAAACAATTAATACGCAACAGGATGCAACTTGAAACTCTTTTTTTGAGATAAAATTTCAAATGGAAAATTTTGTTAAAAAACAAACTAATAAATATTTTTCAAAAGATTAAGAGAGCAAAACTTTTTTTGAATGAGGAAAGTATGTCAGTTAATTTATTTCAAATTGTTAGAGACTCTTAATGACGCTAATGAACTATAGTCCTGAGATTATATTATACAGGGGATGTCTGAGTTAATGAATATAAAAAATACAAGCGAATTGGGAACTTTTTGCTTTTCTAGACTTGATCAGAAAAATTAAGTTTAGTACTATAACTTTTTTAAATTTAAATTATATTAAACTAAAACTTTAAATTTAAAATCCCTGCTTTAATTTTCTCTTTTATTACAGAATGCAATCCTTCCGAATTCAAATGCAACTCTGGCGATTGCATTGATGGCAGCAAACGCTGCAATCGTGTGCTTGATTGTCCCGATGGCGATGACGAAGACGAAAGATGTCGTAAGTTCTTTTTTTATAAAAATTAATTTTTTCTTTAGCAAAAAAAAAAAAAAAAAAAGAGTTAGATAAGACGTTTTATAAAACTCCTAGAGCTTTATGCTTTTTTTAGATTAGAAGCTTCAATTGTATTTAACAATTATTTAAGTATGTATTTCTTTAATAATTTATGAAATCTAGTTGATAGTTTTATGAATGATTTAGCAATTCTATATATTTATATGAAACAATTTGTTATTCTTCTCTTCTTAACAACCAACTAACGCTAATAATTTACTAACCTTACAAATGCATGTCCTTGAACTAAACTTTTAAAATTAAACAAACAACTGCTGTCGTCTGTCTGTGTCCTAATGGAATTCATTGTTAACACACATGTGATAAATCTTACTAATCTGTTGTGCGGCAAAAGCGGCTGAGTGTAGCGACATTGAATATCAGTGTCGAGATGGTTTAAGTTGTATCAGTGAATCGAAAATCTGTGATGGTAAAACGGATTGTCTGGATGGCGATGATGAAGAGCATTGTGATAGCAGTAAGTACAAGCTTAGAAAAAAAAAATTATTAAAACTCAGCCATTTGTATATAAAACTAGTTATTTAGTACATATTGTAATTCTCAATAACTTGATCATTTTTTTTAACTAAATGTGTATTTTCTTTCTCTTTTTCTTGTTCCCCTTAAATCATTTCTTTTTTCTTGTGGGTTTTAATAAATGTTGTGGGAAATTATTAACTATTCTAGTTGTACCCAAAGTGAAATTTTTTTGTCCCAAAGGAAAATTTACTTGTCGCGATCTTTCTTGCATTTCCATTGTCCATCGTTGTGATGGTCATGCCGATTGTCCGCATGATCGTTCGGATGAGGAAGGATGCCGTATGTTTGTGTTGTTGTACTATTTAAATTATTTCCCAAATAA
Organism: Nowickia ferox; assembly: GCA_936439885.1. NCBI lineage: Eukaryota > Metazoa > Arthropoda > Insecta > Diptera > Tachinidae > Nowickia > Nowickia ferox. Next base: position 5,652,018 of record OW387025.1, on the reverse strand, counting down.
ATTTAAAAGACTTTTCCAATGTATATTTTCTTTCGCTTGTAAAAAAAAAATTTAGCCTGCTTGCATGACAAATGGCAGTGTGATGATGGCACTTGTATATCCAAAAATTTTAGATGCAACGGCAATATAGATTGTCCCGAAGATATCTCAGACGAGAGACACTGTGATGGTGAGCATTTAGCAAGAGAAAAAGAGGACGATTTTCCTCTTCTTCTTATTAAAACCAAAAGCAAACTTCAAAAACACTTTAATATTAACACTAAGGGTTTTATGGATAATAAAATTATATAAAAAAAAATTCTTTGAAATAACAAAATTTTGCCCTTTGAAAAAAAATAAGAAATTATTGCTAATTAATTTTTTTCCTTAATTTTATAACATGATTATAAAGCTTATGACACTTGTTCTTTTTTTTGCATTTTATTGTTATCGACTTTAATTAATTTTTTACAGCCAGAAAAACAAGTCGAGGCAAAATTATCGCCGGCAACGGCGCAGTAGTTTTGAGACCAACGGCGGCGCGCCTAGAAAATTTTCGGCGGCTAAAATTTTTTAAAGAGAACATTATAAATTGAAATTCAAAATAAAAATTGATTTCCATAATTTTTCTCCGAAATTGTACGATTTTGTATTTTTGAGCTGCTTTTGAGCAGATGCAATCGGCGGTGGCGGGATGAATAAAAAATAACCGGCGGCTACGCGCCGTCGGCTTCGAGCCGATAAACTTGTTTCTCTGCTTACAGCTCGAGTCATGACAGCTGTTAAAAAAGCGGGCTATTGGAACACCCTGTATAACAAAAATTTTAGTGTCATAAGTAAACAGAACTTCTATTGGCTGAAACAATAGTCCAATTCACAATCTTGTACAAATGGTCTTGCATCGTAGCATGTGCAAAATCGTGTAGTATATTTATACTCACCACTAAGAATTGTTAAGTGGTGAGTATCAATATGCTACGTCATTTTGCACATGCTACGATGCAAGACCATTTGCACGAGATTGTGAATTGGGCTAAAATTTGTATAATTTTCTCAATGCAAATTTTATTTTCTTGCTTCTAATTGAAATATTTTTGATTTAAGCGAAAAATTTCCTTTATAGTTTTTCTGTTTTTCTTTCTATTATTTTATTAATCTTTCTTGAATTCCAAAATCCATTCTTTGTTTATTTTCATTATTTGCCTGCCATCGTGTCATGTTTCTTAATTTGTCAGTTTTGCTAGAGATTTTCAAGTTTCTCATTTTATTCTTTTTTGCACTAATTTATTTGCCACATCTTACAAAGTGCCGACACTTGAAAGCAGTTCAAAATTAAATATTTATGTATTATTATTTTTTCATTTTATTTCAAGTTAATTTGTTGTATTAATGCTAATAATTGCAATCTCAGTGCCTTGTCATATATTTATTATGCCGGCCATGTTGCTAGTTGCACCCGTTTCTGGCAGGTATTAGTACAGCAGCAGACTGCAGGAATGTGAGAAAAATTATTAAGACTGCCAATTCATTCATAAAGAAATTTAGAAAAGTGTTTAAATTAGCATACAATAAAAAGCTAAATATAGAATAAAAAGTGTGCAATAAATAATGTAAAAATAATTTAATATTTAATAGGCTGCATACTGGTAGTGTTGGCACAACAATTTGTTTCATTCTATTTCGTTTCGCATATAACATAATTTGTGTTATGAAAGCATTTTTTATGGAAAAAAAAATAAATACTCCAAATACATCTAATCTTCAATATTAGACGCCACGTTTCATTTCATTACGTTCCACGTTTCAAACTCAAATAAAATTCGGCAATGTAAAATTATTTTAATATGCAATAGGTTGCCAATGGCAGTGTGCAAAAGAATTTGTTTGATTTCATTTTGTTTCGTAACAAACATAAATTTTTTATAAAAGCGTGTTTCATCAAAAAGAAAATACTCCAAGTACATTTAATATTCAATATTAAGCGCCTTGTTTCATTCCATTAAGTACCAGGTTTCAAAATCAAATAAAATTTTTGGAATTTAACGAGCATAAATTTACAAACCATATAAACTAAAAACTCAGTGTTCCATTTCATTTCGTTCCAACTTTTAAAAATAGTATCAAACAACTTTGAATGTTTGTTTTGATCGGCTAAGCAAAATTTATTTTCATTCTTCCATAATTTGATGCCATTAGACACAATGTTTCATTTCATTTCGTACCATATTTTAGAATCAATTAAAATTTTTCAAATTTGATGAATATAAATTTACAAGCAATATTTTGTACGAAAAAAGTAAAAACTCAGTGTGCCATTCCATTTCGTGCCAGCTTAAAAAAATCTTATCAAATAATTTTGATAAATTGTTATAATTGGCTTAGCAAAATTTATTAATTTTCATCCATTATTTGCTGTTAGTTGCAATGTGCAATCCCAACTTGTTCCGCATCAACAAACACCAACACTGGTTATGATATCATTTGAGAAAAGTTTAAAATTTGCATCTAGTTTAGAATATTATTATTTTTCACTGAATAGTTTCCTTTGTCATCATTTGTCATTTATAAATATTAATTTTTCTAAATTAAATATTTCTTTGTTCAGTTGCACACTTTTTACTATGATTTTTAATGTATGCTAATTTAATGCTGCTTTACGTCCAGCATTAATCAGAAATATCGGTGTAATTGATACAAGATAAAAATAAATATGTGTGAAGAAAAATCTTATAATTCCGTATGATTGCAGAATATTGATGAAATTAATGCTTTTAAACTCAATGATTGCAAGTTTCACGTGGAGCGGGAGATATACAATTCTACATTGTGTCATTGATTTCATTTTATAGAGAAATTAGAAAATATATATAATTACATTCTACATATTTTCCTTTTCATTACAAAGCGTTTTAGTGCTCAACAGCTGTTTCATTCCATTTTGTTTCTTTAAAATGAAATCGTAACATTAGCGCAATAAGCCAAAGTTTTGCTGTCATCAATATTTTATGAGATAAATATCCGTTTTATACCAGCTGTGTCATTCCATTTAGTTCCTTATCTAAAAAATTTTTAGAGTAGACTTTATCGGTTTCTAGGCTACAAATTAAATTTTTGGTATACATATGTATATCGGGGAAAAAATAGGAATGTATTGTTCCATTCCAAGACGTTTCTGGAAGAATTATTTCACGACTTTGAATATATGTACATATGTACATGTATATATGTATGTAATTGTTACCTTTTTGTTATTACTTTCCATTTTGTTTTTGTATTTTTTTTCATTCTATTTTGATACCTTAAAACAATTTTGTTTAAGTAGACATTTTTCCATTTCTAGAATAAAAACGTGAATTTTGTTTTGGAAAAAATTTCCAGGAAGATACTGTTCTATTCCATAACGTTTCTTGGAGAATTTTTTGCAACTTTTAATGAAAATAAAGTAAATGCAACTCGAGCGTTTCTGTGTAAACTATTGTACGAGTATATTGTTGAAATTTTTGCGACAGTTGTTTCATTCCATATTTTTACTAGAAAAAAGTTTTGTTGCAGTAAAAAATTATTCCATTTTTAGGGCGAAAATTATATTTTAGGCATATAACAGGAAAAAGATTTCAAAGGTATTGTTCGATTCCAAAACGTTTCTTGTAGACTTTTTTAGACGATTTTATGTATGTTCATATATAAACTAAATAACACTCGAGCGATTCTTTGTACACTGCAGTTATTACTTTTCTATTTTTTCTCTTTTTTTTTTGGTGTTGTCAGCATTTTTAATGCAATGTTTCCATTCCAAAAATTCCTTGGATGTTATTTACTATTCGCATACATTTCCGAATTCTTCAACCTTTTCAGTTGCTTTTTACAATTTCTTTTGATTTATTGTTGAAATTTTATTTTTGACTCTGTTTCTATTTCAAATTGTTCCTAATTGGTTTTATTACGTAAAAATGTATTTAAGGAAAATACACATTTTTTGAAAATCCTTTTTTTTAACTAAGAAAATTAAAAGCATTTCATTCCATTTTGTTTCCAAATGTAAATATTTCAACACATTTTTAATTTTTTTTATTTAATTCATACTCTTTTGTTTCTGTGTTGTATATACTCGTATTTGCTTATTTTATGTCACATATTGATTTCTTTGTATATTATTTTCTAAATTTGGACATTTATTCCCTTTTTTGCATGTTATATGTAAACTATTAACCTTAAACTTGTAACATAAAACAACATTAACCCTTGTTGAACTGCCATTATAACTGCTGCCCCGTCAGGCGGTGATGATGATGGCAAAGATTATTGTAAATATTTTGAATTCCGTTGTAATAATGGTCAGTGCATACCCTACCGTGAGGTGTGCGATAACATCTACGATTGTGATGATTATTCGGACGAAAGTGACTGTGGTAAGTTGTTAGCGTTTTATTTCGAAAAAACGAAAAATTCCTAATGGTGGTTGGTGGCTTATGTGTTATTAATTTAATTAAAGTCTCAGTTTACAATTTCTATTAAAAAATAATTCTTTTTTAGCTAAAACGCTTTTTCCTTTTGGCTTCTTCTTTTGTACTCTTTTCTTAATGATCCTTCTAAGTGTTTTTAATATGAGAGACTCTTAGAAGTTTTGTTATTCCAAAATTGTAATTTTTGTTCAATAATTGTTTTCTTTATTTCCTTTCTCCCCTTCCAAATTTATCCTTAAAAAAAAATAAAAAATAAATCTATCAAAAATGTGCTGTGTGGTTATGGTTATATTTGTAAAATGCCTAACAAATTAACTACACTGTAAAAAAAAATTTGTGTACAAAATTTTCCAACAAAACATTGGCTGATGATTGGTTGAACGTTTGTCTTACTACTACACTTTGTTTTGAAACAAAATTCAACAATATTTTGCATGTCTTTTAAAAACTACTTATACACAAAATAAACAAATATACACATAATGGTCCTGCATGCGGTATGATTTCGTTTTGCTAAAGACGCACAAGATTTAAATGAAAATATCTTCGATGATGATGAAATTATAAGAGAATATAAGCCACATTACAAACGACCCGTTACCTCAGCACCTCGCGTATCACAGCATCGCCCCTACGAACCCAGTAAACGTAAAGGGGAGGCTGGTAGGGGAAAGCTTCATGAATTAGATATGCGCGACTATTATTATTATCATCCTGATGTCTATAGCAAAGCCGATAAGCGTAATCCGTGTTCGGAACGCCAGTTCCGTTGCGCCAACGATGTTTGTATTCCCCTGCGTTTGAGATGTGATGGATTCTATCACTGTAATGACTTGAGCGATGAATTTAATTGTGATCAGCATACAGCACCGATAACAAGCAAAACACCAACTTCTACAGAACGAGCGCCGGCGAATGTTATAAAAACTACCGCCTTTCCCAAACCTAAGACAACAAAAAGCTTAACCTCTCGCACGACCAGTACTTCGACTTCCACTTCAACTACTACGCGTACGACATCAACCACCACCACCACGCCGGCTCCTAGTATGTTACTTTACCAAAAATAAAACTTGGTTTTAGATGTTGATCTCTTGTTTAAGCAAGAAAATCATAAAAAATCTATCCCTCTCTCTCTCTCACACACACACTTTCATCTCTCGAAGAAATTTTACTTTTAATTCACTTTTTCTACTAATACACACTAACCATAAAAACATTATTCATTTAAATTAAGACATACAAGTACACATATACAGACAAAGTTGAAAGTGCTCGAGAAATTAAAAAATTGGCTTTGAGACTAAAGAAAGTTTTTTACAGTGTAATTATTAAAAAATTAGCAATTTTTTTAATATTTTTTAATGCACTAAGTATTTCATATTATTTATTCTATTTATTCACTAAAATTTAGTTTCATAAAAATGCAGTGAAATTTATTATTGACGGGTTAACGAGTTCCTATGCGCATTTCACTGCTGCTAATGCAGATCATCAGGGATTCTTTACTTAAAAAATTTCTTATAATAAATTTTAAATTAAACTAAAGTAAATTTTAATTTTATTTTATTTTATTTTTTTTATTGTTTTTTTAATTTTCTTATTGTTTTCTTAATTTTTATTTGTTTTTTTTTTATTTATTTTTTTTATTTATCTTTTTTTATTTTTTTATTTAATTTTTTTTTTTTATTTAATTTTTTTTTATTTTTTTTGTATTTAATTTTTTTTTATTCTTTTTTATTTTTTTTTAATTTTTATATTATTTTTACTTTATTTTAATTTTATTTTTATTTTATTTTAATTTTATTTTTTGTATTTTTATTTTATTTGATTTTTATTTTATTTGATTTTTTTTTATATTATTTTATTTTATTTTATATTGTTTTATTTTATTTTATTTTTATTTTTGTTTTATTTTTTATGTTATTTTTATTATTTTTTTTACGTTATTTTTATTATTTTTTTATGTTATTTTTATTATTTTTTATGTTATTTTTATTATTTTTTTATGTTATTTTTATTATTATTTTATTTTTATTTTTGTTTTCATTTCATTTTTATAATAACACTTTATTTTTATATTGTAACTTTATTTTTTATATTGTTATTAATTTTTTATTTTATTTTTATATTTAATTTATTATTAATCTTATTTTTTGTTTCATTTTTCTATCATTATATTTTGTTTTATATTTTATTTTTTTATTTTATATTATCTTTATTTTAAATTTTTTTTTAATTTATATTTAATTTTTTTATTTTTTTAATTTTTGTAAATTTTTAAAAATTTTTAATATTACTTTTATGTATTTTATTTTTATAGATAGTTTTATTTGATTATTTAAATTTATTTTTTAGTTAATTTTTGTAATTTATATGTAATGAAATTTGTTGCATTTATTTTGTTTTATTATTTCTATTTTAATTTATTTTTGTATTGATTTTTTTTTTAACTTTTTATATTGTAATTTTTTGTATTTATTTTTTATTTTAATTATCCTAGTTTTACTTTTTATTTTTTATATTAATATATTTATTTTATTTTATTTTTACTTGTTTTGTTTGAGTATTTATTTTTTTGATTTTTTTTATCAAAATTTTTTTTGGTAAATTTAATTTTTTATTTTATATTCTTTTAATTTTTTTAACTGTGTAAGAGTTTTACATTATAAACATATAATATTTGTTGATATTTATTTTTATATTTTTTTTTTAATTTTTATATATTGTTTTAAATTTTTATATTTTTTTAATTTAATATTATTTTTTATATAAGTTTTTTAATTTTTATAATTTTTGTTATATTTTTAATATATTTTAATTTTATTATATTTTAATACTATTTCATTTTCACTTTTATTTCTTTTAATTTTTTTTTAACGGTTCAATTATTTTTATATTTAAATCATGAAATGTGTATCGGTCTTAATTCTTTTATTTTATTTTTTTATTTTATTTTTATTTTTTTTTTTGTTATTTATTTTTGTTTTATTTAATTTTTTATATTCTATCGGCCATGTATATATATTTATATTTTTTTAATTTTTATATATTTTTTTAAATTTCGTATTTTTTAATTTTATATTATTTTCTAAATTATATATTTTTAAGTTTTAATTTTTTTTTTATATTTTTATTATATTTTATTTTTATTTAATTTTATTTTTATTATATTTTAATTCTATTTCATTTTCATTTTATTTTCTTTTAATTTTTTAACGGTTCAATTATTTTTATATTTAAATCATGAAATTTAAATCGGTCTTAGCTTTTTTATTTTATTTTATTTTTATTTTTTTATTTTTATTTTATTTTATTTTTTTTTTTTTGTTATTTATTTTTTATATTCTATCGGCCATGTTTTCTGAAAACCATTTCATTTTGAATTCACAAAATTTCAAAAATGGTTTCTTTTATCGGATAATTTAGTGCATTCGAAATTAAGCTCTAGTTGAATTGTTTGCTGAAATTTATCGATTTTATATATATATATATATATATATATATTTTTTATTTTGTTTTCTTAATAAATTTCTGTAACTTATGTAATGTTTTTTTAATTTTTTATTAAACTAAAGTTAGAATTTAGGTTATTTTCTTTCAGTTCTTTTAATATTTGGTATTAATTTTTTTCTATGGTACAAGTATTTGTAAATTAAAAACAAGAAATATATATTGGCCATAATTATTATTATTACAATTATTATTATATGTAGATATTTTTTTTAATTACACTGAAAATAATTTTGTATAGAAACTATCGTTGAGTTAATTTCTTAAGATTTTCAATTCAACTTGTCTTATTTTTTTTTTGTAATATTAAGTCGCATCATTTATCTTCGCACCTTATTAAAATTGCATTAATTTAATTACAACATCTTTACACATTTTTTTCTCTTTCATTTTTTAAACACTCTACATTGTCACTCTACTCACTATTTGAATTTAAAAAATTAAATTTATACATACTCGCGCTCATTGAATGCAACAAAAAAACAAACAAAAAATTATAAAATAATTTGTAAAAATTTTATTTCCGGGCGATAAAAAATTAAAGCAAAAAAAACTTGCTTGAGCATGGAATTTATGTGTGAAAGTGGCGATTGTATACCATTGGAAAGTGTCTGCGATGGCATTGGCGATTGCAAGCGTATGGACGATGAAAGTTACGGTCTGTGTCATTGCAGCAGCGACAAGGTAAGTTATTAGTGGAGATTTAATTATCTTAAAGCCACAATGCACTCTTAAGAGGAAAAGCAGCGAGAGAAAAATTTTGTACAAATTTCACCAAAAAAAATAACAAAGAAACAAAAACAAACAATAAACACTCACTCACTACTACTCACTTTAGTTCAAATGTATACGCGGCGGTGGCTGTATACCAAAAACCCAAGTTTGTGATGGCAAACCTCAGTGTCGCGATGGAAGTGATGAAATGAGTTGCCGTAAGTATATTAGGAATATTATTTTTCAAATTATTTTCTATCATTGTATTAAAAAAAAAGAACATTGTATACAAGTGCATGTTAAAGAGTTTTAAATTTTTTTCTGTGTAAATTTTATGCATGTATGTATGTAGAAGTTGAATGTTGGAAAAATTAAGCATGTCAAAACAGAAACATCACTAAAATTTAATACTTTTGAAAAATCTAACTCAAATTATTAGTTTTAATTTAACTGTAAATTTGTTAATTTTTTTGTGTATCTTTTTCTTGAAATTTTAATATTTATATGATTTTACATTAACATTTCTCTCAGCGTATTTTTGTAAGTTTGATTTGAGTTAAAATTTATTTATTTATTATTATGTATTATTTTAAGCTTAAGTTAATTTTATTTTGAATTTTTTATTTTTATTATTTTAGTATTTAGTTTTATAAATTAGTTAGCTGAATGTATTTTTTCCAAGTGTATTTTTTATTTCTCTTTGTTATAACAAGTATTTACTTAGTTTAACTCTTTTCAACTCCTTAAAGAATTAATTCAAAATTCAAAATTATCACAAGTATTTATTCAAGTCTCTTTGACCATTAAAATATATTAAGTGATCAAATATTCTGAATTTAAAATTTTTGATTTTTTTTAAAGATATTTGTTGCTCTACTTTATCTATTGTCATATTATTTCCGCTAATTTTGTGCTTCCATCTGTTTCATTTGTTTTCAAATTTTTTTGGGTACTCAAAAAACGTGTTTAAAAATATACAAATTTACTTTTTGCAAAGTAATAAATTTCTATTTAATTTTTATGAAAAGTCCACCTCAGAAAAGTATAATCACATTTTCACTTAAAGGAGGTTCGTTCGTTTTTGCATGAAAGTACTTTTCCCTGTAAAAGAGAATAAATACAAAGTACAAAAAGGTACTTTTTACAAAAAGATATTTTTTGCAAAAATATACTTTTTACAAAAGGGTGCTGTTACCAAAAAGATACTTTTTACAGAAAGGTACTTTTTGCAAAAAGATACTTTCTACAAAAAAGTACTTTTTACCGAAAAGTACTTTTTACAAAAAGGAACTTTGTACAGGAAAGTACTTTTTACAAAAAGGTACTTTCTACAGAAAAGTACTTTTTACAAAAAGGTATTTTCCAAAGCAAATTACTTTTTACAAAAAGGTACTTTCTACAGAAAAGTACTTTTTATAAAAAGGTACTTTCTACAGAAAAGTACTTTTTATAAAAAGGTAGTTTCTACAGAAAAGTACTTTTTACAAAAAGGTACTTTCTACAGAAAAGTACTTTTTACAAAAAGGTAGTTTCTACAGAAAAGTACTTTTTAAAAAAAGGTACTTTCTACAGAAAAGTACTTTTTACAAAAATTAACTTTCTACAGAAAAGTACTTTTTACAAAAAGGTACTTTCTACAGAAAAGTACTTTTTACAAAAAGGTAGTTTCTACAGAAAAGTACTTTTTAAAAAAAGGTACTTTCTACAGCAAAGAACTTTTTTCAAAAAGGTACTTTCTACAGAAAAGTACTTTTTATAAAAAGCTACTCCCTACCGAAAAGTACTTTTTATAAAAAGCTACTTTCTACCGAAAAGTACTTTTTTACAAAAAATAACAAATTCGTTTTGCAAAAATATATTTTTACAAAAAGACATTTTCACAAAGATACTTTTTACAATAAGATACTTTTATTAAAAAAGTGCTTTTATATTAGGGACTTTTGCAAACAATCAAAAAGTACTTTTTGAAAAATACATTCTTTTTACAAAAAGGTAATGTTTGCAAAAGGTACTGACAAAAATACATTTTGGTAATAAAGTTCTTTTCACAAAAAGTACTTTTTACTAAAAAAACATAGCGTACTTTTTACAAAATTAAAAAAAATAAGTTCAATATATTCCCGCATGTACTTCTACTTTCCGAAAATTTTGCTTGTTATATTTATTTGTTAGTTATGTATGTATTTTGTTTGTTTCATGTTACACTTTTGTTTTTAGTTTATTTGTTTTAGCTACTTTAAGTATTTTCAATTCATTTACTTATAACAACTCTTCTTCTTTTTTTCTTTGCCTACAAAATTTTTTTTATTTTCATGTTTCATTATTTAAAATTCTGCTTTTCGAAATCAACCATCATTATTTCTCAACTGCATATGTACATCTTGCAACTTAACTGCATCTCTATCTCTAAACGAAATTTCAAAATTTTCGTATTACAATTAAATGAACAAAAACCGAAAAAACAAAATTGATAGATTTCACTGCAAGTTTTAATAAAACGCGTAATTTGGCTGAATGTTTAAGTTTTCAATTTCAATGCGCCGATGGCATCTGCATAGCGGGCTATAAATTATGCAATGGCATCACCGATTGTCTCGATGGTTCCGACGAAATCAATTGTCCCCTCAATTATGATGAAGCTAATTATGGTAAAATAAAAAGATATGAATACTTTTAAAAAAAGGCTCCCTGAAAAGAAACTAACGAACTCCAGAGCAAATGTTTTAGTTTAGTTTAAGCACTTGAAATTTAACCCCACCAAGTTAAGCCCTTATTTGAAAAACGTTGAAAAAATTCATTCATAATTAATTGTTTTTATTTTAATTACTTTTCTATTTTTTACATACATTCAAAATAAACATACAAACAATTACACACGTACATACACGAACATGTTATGAAATCATGACTGCCTAAACATCAATATTTCATCACAACTTTATACAACACAAAGAAGATTTCGTACCTGAAGATCCATTAAGTGAATGTGATATTTATGAATTTGAATGTGATTATTCGCGTTGTATACCGATTGAGAAAAAGTGCGATGGTTATCCGGATTGTGATGATGAGACCGATGAAATTGATTGTCCTCCGTTTACAGGTAAAAGTAAAACCCAAGTCTCTCTCTCTCTCTCTCTCTCTCTAACCGTGCCCAAACAAACCACTCACTCATCCTTCAGAATTTTACAAACAATAAATCATATATGTATTGTTTTGTTGTTCGTTAACCCTTGACCCGACCCCTGTTTTGGACTTCCGCCTCACCTCTAACAATAAGTGTTTTTATGTGTTTTTCTTTTTATTCTCTTAAATTTGTTCACAGATAATTGTAGTGATAGTGAATTTGAATGTGATGAAAATTTTTGTATTTTACGCGACCAACAATGCAATGGCATACCAAATTGTAATGACGGCACCGATGAGCAAAATTGCACAGTGTGTCGCGAGGGAGCATATCTGTAAGCCATGGCTAGAATTCCCAGAAAAAAAATATTATAAAGTTTGCTTGCAGATAATAAATAAAATTCGAAAGAGTTCAAATAAAAATTCCTAAAAGAGACCCTCTCAAAAATTTACCAAATAAATTCCTTTTAAAAAAATGTGCCAAAAAACGTATTTTGCTGAAAAATAAGTACCAAAAATTTTGAAAATTTTGCAATTTTTTTTTTCTAATTTACCACATACGCTTACATGAGCTTGGTTAAGAAAGTATCAAAAACGGCCTTTTTTACATGTGAAAATAGTACAACAATTTTTTAAGGTACATGTGGTTTCTTAAGAATGTAGCAAAAAGTATTTTTGTAAAGATGTACCAAAAATCTAGTTTGTTGACAAAAAAGTACCAACAATTTTAAAAATGCTACTGTACCATATTATCTTTTTATAAATGTACAAAGCAAATAATAATTTTTTCAAAATATTCCAAAATATATATTCTTAAGAAAAAGTACTTTTTTCAAAATTCTTCAAAAAGGAACTTTTCAAAAAATTCACCAAAAAGTACGTAATAAGATGTTCCAGAAAACAAATTTTTTGGCGATGGACCAAAAAGTACTTTTTGCAAGTGCAACATTTGCAAAAAGTACTTTTATATACTTTTTTTTTTTTTTTTACTTTTATATTTTTAATGTATCAACAAAGATTCTCTTGCAAAAATTTACCAAAAAATTCTTTTTGAAAAGCTACAAAAGTCCTTTTTAAAAAGGTACCAAAAAGTATATTTTTTTAATTTGCAGTATAATATGTTTCTTAAGCTTTATTTGGGTAACTTATTAAGACATAATTAGCATTTGATATATATGCAAGAGAAAACCATCCTCAGTACAAAAACATACCCTTTTTCAAAATGTACCAAAAATTACTTTTTTTCAAATGCTGCAAAAGGTATATAATCGAATACAAAAGGTATCAACAAAAATTCTATAGCAAAAATTTACCAAAAAATTATTTTTTAAAAGCTCCCAAAAAAGTATTATTTAAAAAGGTACCAAAAAGTAGTTTTTTTTTAATTTAGAGAAAAATTTCTTTCTCACGCTTTTTTTTTGCAACTTATTAAGAGATAATTTGCATTTTACAAATGCAAGAGAAACCCATTCTCAGCACAAAAAATACCTTTCTCAAAATGTACTAAAATGTGCTTCCATTGCAATGTATCAAAAAGTACTTTTTTTAAATTAGCTAAAAATTACTTTTTCAATAATTCACAACAAAAGTACTTTTTAAAGAGCGTGCCAGAAAAGTACTTTGCCCAAGATGTACAACGAGTACTTTTTTCAAATGCTTTAAAATATGTTATTGTAATGTACCAAAAAGTACTTTTTAGAAAGGTACCAAAAACTACCATTTAAAAAGGTACCAAAAACTACTTATTAAAAAGGTACCAAAAGGTACCAAGAAGTAGCTTCTTAAACATTTACCAAAAAAGCTTATAAAAATAAATCAAAAAGTACTTCTGCAAAATTTACTTTTTTGAAAAATATCAAATTATCCAATTTTCTCGTCCAAAAATTAACCAAAAAGTACTTTTTAAAAATGTAACAAAAATTATGTTTTTAAAAATGTACAAAAAAATATTTCTAAAAATTTATAAAAATGTACTTTTCTGAAACGGAATCACAAATCTATTTCTTGGAAACTTACTGAAACATACTTTTTGACAAATGCAAGTGAAAATTGTTTTCAGTACTTTTTTGTTTGATGCATATAGTTTTTAGAAATCTTTTCAAAAGGTACCAAAAGCATAGTACTGATACCTTAAGAAGCAACAAACTTTATAATATTTTTACCGCTAAATATTTCAATTCCTCTGTTACAAAACTAAATTGAATTTGTTTCTTCTTTCATGTTTTAAAACTCAAAATCTTCTTGTTGTCTCAATCATCATCATCTACAACATGTACATCAATAACATCAATTCATCCATTATATAAAAACACTTTACACTTCAAACTAAAAACACTGCACCATAAAATTATTCATACACCGGGGACATCTCTTTGATATGAAACAAAACAAAAAAAACGTAAATTTTGTTTGTAGTTGCAATACGGGTCAATGTATTTTATACAATTTGCATTGTAATGGTCACACCGATTGTGCTGATGGTAGTGATGAGCACAATTGTGGTAAGTTTCTTTTATGAATATGCATAAGTTTAGTGTAGACTGTAAAATATGGTTTGAAACTTTACTAATGCCATTAGCTAGCTAATTATTTAGTTTTAGCCCTCATCCATAAGTTTAAAATTTAAGTAGATTTTGTTGCAATATAGAGAATATTTTTACATACTAATATAAATATTTTATAATTTTGTTTTCAAATATACATATTCCTTAATTTATGTGTGTTTATTTGTTTTATATATTCGTTATTTTTTTGTGTTTAAAAACAAACACACACACAAACATACACACACACTTGTAAAGATGATTGTCCTGTTCTGCAAATGAAATGCAATGACACTTGCGTTAGTTGGATTTTAAATTGTGATGGCAAAATTGATTGTTACGATGGCTCCGATGAACAGAATTGTGATGGTAAAATATTTATTTCACACAAATGTGAATAATTTATTATTAACAGTCTTTAAAAATATTCACTTTTATTTCTGGTTTTGGCAATAAAAACTGATGTATCTAACTCACGAAAAAAAGGTTACAAGCAAAATTCAAAATTGATTTCCTCCAACCATTTTCTTCAATAAAAATCCTTCTCGAAATTCCTAAAAAGTTCAACCTTTCTCCTTAAAGCTTTGAATATATAAAAATGTTCTTTAGACAAACTTCGAGGGAATTGAATTTTGCTATTGCTGAAGCTTTCTTAGGCTAAGAAGTTTAGCCTTTAAACAGACTGCAATTGACAGTTGCTTTTTTTGCTGTCTCTGTTTACTGGTTTTGATTTCGTCTTTGTTAAAATTTTTAAGTATATTTTTTTTTTTTTTTTTGTAATAAGCAAATGCAAACTTTTTCCTATTACTATTTATATTTCCCTTAAAAGTTTCAAAAGCTTCAGCAGATTTTGTAAAGCGTATTTTGAAGCTGATTACATTAACGAGCTTTCAAAAATCAAAATACTTTAAAGCTCTAAATACTTTAAAGCTCGATATGGTTAAAGCTTTCATCAACTGTAAGCCGGCACTTTGAGTTTTGAAAATAAAATAGAATTGTACAAAATATTCGCAAGGCTTTGCATAATTTACACACTTTCAAAGCTTTTATTCGTTCAGCTGTAAACTGATTGTAAAAAAGACTCGCAAAGCTTTGTTGCATAATTTACTGAAGCTTTCCACGATTATACAAAAAACTCACAGAGCTTTGCATACAGTTTCAAAGCTTTTATCCGTTATACTGCAAAATAGATCCTTAACCTTTCCACGATTATACAAAATACTCTTAAATATTTGCATAATTTACAAACTTTCAAAGCTTTTATTCGTTCAGTTGTAAGCTAGCTCTTTAGGCTTTCCACGATTCTACAAAACATTCGCAAAGCTTTGCATAATTTACACACTTTCAAAAAGAGTCGCAAAGCTTTGCACACAGTTTCAAAGCTTTTATCCGTTAAGCCGCAAGCCAGCTCCCTAAGCTTTCCACGATTATACAAAATACTGGCGTAATTTAGACACTTTCAGAAGTTTTATACGTTCAGCTGTAAGCTTATTATAAAAAATGCTCGCAAAGCTTTATTAAATATTTTATGTACAGTTTCAAAGCTTTAATTCATACAATTGGGTCCTTGTTTTGGAAATATTCAAAATTTTGGGCAACATTCTCTTCATTTTTTTTCCTCAAACTTCTCCCATTCCCACATCAATACATCCCTTCATTTTACTAAAACATTTTTATTTTTATAAACATTTTCTATCTATTGCTTTTTAATTTTCTCCAACAATTTCATACAACTTTCCGTTTCATTGTTTATACACAAAATAAAAACCACAAAAAACATTCTGTGATTAAAATCAATCAATCAATCATAAAAAGAGCGTAACAAAGATCATGTTAAAATAAAATTTGAAAATGACACCTGTCTAACGGATCAATGGAAATGTGATAATTTTGAATGTATTGATAAGAAATTATTGTGTGACGGTCACTATGATTGTAAGGATCGTTCCGATGAATCACCCAAACATTGCGCACCCACGGGTAATAATACAAATTTATTCAAATAAGTTATAATAAGTATTTATTTTTTACGAAAAAGAAATGATATAAGTATTTTTTTTAGCACTAAGTCTCTTATTTGTACAAAAAAGAAACCATAAAACCCTTTTATTTGTTAAAATATTTAAAATGTACATAATTTGTATTCAAAACCATTTAAAGAATCTCGTCTTTATGACATTAATTACACAAAAAAAATAATCATTGCCAACATGTTTCTAACCAATTGTTTTTCTTTCTCTCTCTCTCTCTCTTTCTTCCTATTTCCCTGCTTCTTTATTTTTGTTTTTACTCCATATTTGTTACACCTGACAAACAAAAAAATCATGCTTGTCATACGCGCTTGCTTGTCAAACTTATACAAAAATCATGCTTCACACCCACATGCACACGCACCCGCCACCCGCTTGACCGAACGAACCAACACTTGTATGGAACTGGCCAAAAACAACAAATAAACAAAATTAGTCACCACTGTTCTAACACCCGATGATTGTAATGACAGTCAATTCTTCTGTGATGATGACTGCCATCCCATATCGATACGTTGCAATGGCCAATCTGACTGTGCTGATCGTAGTGATGAAGAGGGCTGCGCCCGTCCCACACGCCGTCCTCCCACTTACCCCTGTCCCCAGCATACCTGCCCCAATGGTCATTGTTATAGTGAGAGTGAACGTTGTGATGGTATTTCCCAATGTGACGACGATTCTGATGAAGCAGAATGTAAGTTTTAACATACGTAATGAAAGCTCCAAAAGCTCTACTAACCACACATTTTCATGTTCAACACAATACTTAGTTAACAAAACAAAAACGCACTTGCAATAATAACCAAAAGCACCAACTAATTAATCATAAGTTACATATTTTTGCCAATAGCTTAAAGAAGTGAAAGCTTTATATCATGAAAAAAAAGCTTTAAAGCAAAACTCTAAAATTTAATGCAAGGTAGATGGTATATAAAACTTTGGTAATAAAACAGATTGTTTGAATTAAATGAAAAAAAAAATAATCCATTTCAATATATCGACCTATAAAGCGAAAAAAGCTTAAGCTACATATTTTTTTAAGCTCGTTTTTTTTATGAAAATCGATTATTTACCATCGCTCAAGTTGGTTTTTGTCAAAAAAAATTAAATTTGAAAATTAAGTTAAGCTTAAGTTTTTTTAGGTTAATTTTGAGGAATAATTAATATTTTACTAAACTGGTTGAATATTAATTTTGAGGAAAAAATTATATTAAATTAAGAAAGCAGGAAAGACATTTTTTGTGTCATAAAAATAAAGTTTAATAAAAAAGCTTTCAAGTTGAAGCTTTACGCATAACACAAAATATTGTGAAAAAAATCGCTTTTTGATTGTTGTTCAAGCAAAAGCTCTAATTGTTGATGAAAGCTTTGTCTTATAAAAATAAAGTCTTACATAACAGCTTTCCAGTTTAAGCTTTGTAAATCACCATACAAAATGTTGTGAAGAAATCTTTCTTTATTTGTAAAATTTTTCAAGCAAAAGCTCTAATTCTTGTTAAAACGTCTATAAAGCTAATTCTGGGGGGCGGGGGGGGGGGGGGGAGTTTAATGAAAAAAGCATGAAAAAAGCTTTGTTTTATAAAAAATAATAGGTTTCACGTTGAACCTTTTTATATCATCATAAAAATATTGTGAAAAACTCTTTCTCTTTTCAATTCAAGCAAAAGCTCTAATTGTTGCGGAAACGTTTATAAGGCTTTCACTTGTTTAACTATAAAAAAATTATTCTCAGCACTTCAAAATACAACACTAACACCAATAACACTGTAGCACAAAAAAATAACAAGCTTCGAACGACTGCTGCTGGCAGAGGAGACCAAAAAAAAAAGAAAGAAATATCCGTGTATGAGCTTTCTGAAAGTTTACCTCTGAATATAACATAGATGGGAAGTTGAATTCCTCCATACCAATCGAAAGGCATAAAAAATGCGCGGAAAATGTTTACGGTGCCTATCACCCACGCTTTCTAGTGCTTTTACTCGTAAACTTTCAAAACTCTAATACACGTACGTAATATTGAGCCATAAACGACATATTTTTTTAACTTGGTTCTTTTACGAAAATCGATGATTAACAATCGCAAATAATCGATTTTCGTGAAAAAAATTAAGTTCGCAAATTATGCCGCCTTAAGCTTTTTGATTTTAGCCTTCTCTGTTAGAACCTTAGCATGTCGGAAAACGTTCGAATTTTGTTATACAGTGTTATATAAAGCTTTCCACTGCGATAATCCACTTTTTTATTATTATTCTCACTATTTTCATTTTCTTTCTCAATCATTTAAAAATGCTTTGAAATATCTTAAAACTTTTGCAAATTTCTATCAAAACTCACAATACTTTCCAAGGCTTGAAATGTAAAGAAGATGAATTTTTCTGTTTTGATCGTAAATTCTGCATCAATGATACACAACACTGTGATGGATTCTATGATTGCAAAGATTTTTCCGACGAACAAAATTGCATTGGTTAATATTCCATATAAAAATTTAAGTTTATTTTTTTGTTTTTTTTCGTAGTTCTAAAAAATAAGTTTATTTATAAGTTTTAGCTTTAGAGATAAAAATTACGTTTATACTCGTATATTTTTTGTAAGGCAGCATGTTTATGTGTAAAATTTAGTTTAATTTTCCCTAGAGCACTTTTTCCTTAAAACTTTATTACAACACGGTATTCATAAACGATTGTAAAAGTGAATGTTGGTTTAGCGTATGTAATCGTATGCTTTAAGTTTCGCTATCGTTTATGAATGCTGGCGACTAAAGCTTTCTTAGAAAGCTTTTTTTACGAAATTTAAATTCTTTACATAACATTGTTATAAATTCTGTTAATAAAGGCTGTGCTGCTGATCAATTCCGCTGCCGTAACGGTGACTGTGTGCCCGGCTATGCCCACTGTAATGGGCGTCATGAATGCCTTGACTATTCGGATGAAGATGACTGTTCTGATCCTATACCAGCTTATCCCAGCCGTTGTTCATCTAGCCAGTTCCGTTGTGACAGTGGCCAATGCGTCAGTGCTTTGGCCAGATGTAATGGTTACACTGATTGTTTGGACTCTTCAGATGAGAGGCACTGCAGTAAGTATTTTAAGGGAAATATTCTATTCCATTTCTAGATTTTGTTTATAAAACTTTTCTTATACAACACCAAAATCATCATCATCATCATTCATGCTTATTTCCATCAACATCTTTATCATCTTAAACTTATGCAAAAAAAATGTGGTAAACAAAAATAAAACAAACAAAAAAAAGGATTTAACTCAAAACAATCCTATTATAAATTTGAAGGACCTCAAGCCACTACCACCACTACCACCAGCACAACACCGGCATCGTTACTAACAGGCATTTCGAAATCCTGTGGACCCAATATGTATCGTTGCGAAAATGGTCCTTGCATACAATCGTCTTTGCGTTGTAATGGAAATTTTGATTGTCCTTTGGACATAAGTGATGAATTAGATTGTCCAGAAATGAATAATGGAATCGATAGTAAGTTGGAAAGGCAGTGTTCTTAAAATGGAAGGTGGCAAAGAGCACTTTTGGCTGGCGCAAATATGAAGCACAAGTTTTTAAATTAACGAAAACAAAATCCTTAACATAAAAAAACATTTGTGCCACTACTTTAGTATACTAAAAAGGATTTCAAAGTCCCCCGAAGTGGTTAAAATGTTTCCAAATCTCCTTAAAGTACACTACAAGCACCTTAAATGGAAAAGGAAGCACTTGTTCTCCAATATTAATGTTCCCAATCGTATCGCTTATAAAATATGCACATTCATTTTGTTGCCTTGGAGTTTCTCTCTTTTAAACTACGTTAAGAAATATTCCTAAAAATCAAAAATATTCGCCTTTTATTTGCGATAACATGTTATTTACTAAAACCTGAAAATTTAAATAAAACGTTCGTACTAATTATTTTTTTACGAAGAGATGTTTAATAACCCAAAAGTTTTCTACAACAAAAACTAAATATTAACACTTATTCCTATTTTTTTAAGAATAAACTTTTTAAAGTTTTCCCTTATAAGTATGTTTCAGCAAGAATTTTTTTAAGGATCGGAATATATTAGCTTTTTTTAGTATTAAGCAACAATTTAGTACAAGTTACGACATCAGTTGCATAATTCTTTTAACATCAGCACGTTCTTTTTTTTTTTGTACTACTAACTTCACTTTAAAAATCTCTTTTAGTCTTTATTTAATTTTTTATATCAGAAATTTTTTTTAGTACAAAAACATTTGTTTACAAAAAAATTCTGTAAAAAAATTAGTACAAAAATTTAATACAATAATTTAGTACAAAAAATTGTACAACATTTAGTATAAAAATTACAATTTAAAACACTCATTACAAAAACACTTATAAGCAGCATAAAAAATTCCGGCAAACAAATTAGTATAACAATTTAGTACAAAAGTTACAACAGCAGTAAAGCAGCGAAAAAAATTCCCGTAAAATAATTTAGTACAAAAGTTACGGGGTAAAAGTCTTATTACAAAAATAGTACTAAATTTTTGTAAAAAAAGCTAGAGCATACTTTTTAAAAACTAAAACTAGCTTAACAAAGTAATTCAATTTACAACTTTTATTAACCTGTGAAAATGTCCAATATAGACCAATTAAAAAGAGTTTCATTGACTACTTTAGTTAATATTAACCCTATTTAGATATAAGGTCAGTTTCAGAACTTAGTACCTTCTTCTTAAATACATATGGACATACATATGTACAAATATATGTGTATTTTAGTACTATTTAGTACATTTTTTAATAATCATTAATTTATGATAATACAGTAGTACTCCTTAATACGAAATCTTTTTGATTTCTAGATATTTGAGAGCACTGCGTACTAGGAAACATTTGTACTAAATTTCAAATATTGCATTTATAAGACATACATATGTACTCGTACATGCCTAAATACATAAATATGTATATACATGTAGATGTTCAAGACCTTCTCAGCTTTCAAAAGTGCTGGCTTTTATTTCAGCTTATAAGTTTTAGAACATGTTTTTTGGGTAGGAGATATTTTTAGTATTTACTTTTATAAACCATAATTAATATTTAGTACTAAACATTTCATTAGTAAGAAACGCTTTAAGTGCTATTTGATGGGAATGACTTATTTATTAGTACTTAATACTTTTTAGCATCCGCTACTTTTTAGTACTAATATATTTATGGTTACTGCCTGATATTGATACTCGGATACTGTTTGCATTTTAGTACCTAGTATTTTTACGCGCAATTCGCTTTTTAGTATTAAATATTGATATTAGTCCTAGATACTTTTATCATAAGTCGATTCTTTTTAGTACACTTTTTCATTGTGTATTTAGTAATTTTTAGTACTAAGTACTTTTTTGCATAGCGTACCTTTTATTTACAAATCCTTTTTAACAAAGTATTTTTTAGTACTTCAGTACTAAATATTTACTTAGAACACTACATTAGATACATACCTTTTAATATAAATTATTTTTTGGTAATGCATACTTTTTAGTACGAAAGGTTTTTTCGTTCCAAGTACTTTTTAGTACTAAATTGTTTTTTTTTTAAATAAGTAATGTTTTTTATGAACTGCTTTGTGTTTACTACATAATTACTTTTTTTAATACTGAATACTTTTTTTGAAAATTGAGGTCGTGATTTATATAATTCGGGTATAAGTTCTGTACTCTTTTGCATTTTTTTAAGAACTTATATTATTTTATTAATGCAAGAAATGATTTCTGAAAATAATTAACATGTGTTAAAAATTAAAAAAAATATATACACTATATAAAGTACATAACAAAGAATTAAATCCTAACTTTTTCTAATCGTTCCTTTTGAATTAATCATATACGAGTACGTTACAATTTTTATTAACAAATCTGAAAACTAGAAACAAGAAATATTGATATTTATTAATTTTGTATGTATTTTTTCTTCCTCAGGTTCAGTGCCAACGACTAGCTCACCCCAATTGAACTTAAAGACTTATCCCGATAATCAAATCATTAAAGAAAGTAAGTAAAATCATTTTAAGATCAATTAAAAAAAATTATTGAAGAATTTTGAAATCGCCTATGGCGGTGGCAATAAAAAAAGAGCTTTCACTAATAAGGAAATCCATGTAATGCTGGCCTGAAAAAAATGTTTGTGTTGCGCATAAGACCATAATTTCAAATTAACAACATATAACAAATTTTCCAAGTAAATAATATATCAAATGCTTATTGAATTTATTTTTTCTTCCATGTGGTGAAGGCTTTTACAAATTTTATTTTTATTTCATTCGTTTATTTTTTAAATTTATTTTTAATTTAAAACTTTAACAAAATTTTAATATCCTAATTAAAAAACCTAAAATTTGCTTCCCCACATTTTTCTTGATTAAAAAACAATAATTAATGCTTAACCCATTAAAATCCATGCGTGTAAAAAACATAAAACGAATAAATAACGATAACAGGATATATCAGGGAGGGTAAGTGCTCAAAAATAAATCCTTGATATGAAATTTTATATATACACACACCAGATTCAAACTAGAGTTGTAAATTTAAAATAATTAAAATAAATGGTCCTTCCAACTTGAAAGTAATTTTACAGCTCTAACTTTAACACCGACCGCACCACGAATGCTCAACAATGTTTATAATAATAAGTTATTAAACAAAAACACTGGCAAAATTTAAATATTTTTATATATCATAATTATGTAAATATATGTATGTATGTATGTATGAAAGTCATTTTTAATAATATATAATATATAGTCGACAAAGCATTTTTTCAGCTGTAAAGATCAAGATTTCTCAGTAGCTAGCACTGCTAAGTTAGGTTAGGTTAGCAGGTGGCTGATAGAGGGAAGAAAGGTATCCAGTTCACTTGGGTCCAGGAGTGTGATCCCAGCGGAAAAAGAGAGAGAGAATAGTATAGAGAGTATAGAAGAAATTAAACGAATAGAACATAGATATTTCGTGCAGGATGAGAGTCAGCAAGAAAACAGCTCGCAGCTATAGGAATTTATATTTCTGAGTTACGTTTCTGATATCTCAGATAGGCTACTGAATGATGTTTTGCCCAGAAAGCGAAGGCTTTTAACCTCCAAAGCGGGACAGAGGCACAAAATGTGCATAATTTCCTTTATTCCAGTAGTCAACATCGATGTCACGTAAATACAATAGGAAAAAATTTGGGCTGGTCATACCACTTTCCAGCCTTTAGGGAAGAGAAATAGACTATCAATAGCACAACATTGTTCTCTAGAGCGAGTAGACAAACCCTAATTTTTGTTATTGTATTGACGTGCAACGTTGATGTTGGCAACTGGAATAACAATGAATACTTTCTTTTCAACTTCGTCATTACAACTGAAGCAATATTCACTAAAAGCCCTGTGACCGTAGCCATGAGGTTCCGTAAGTGCAACGTTGTTAAGTTTGAAAGTTACATAGTTATTTCAGCGTTGAAGCGAGGCCAAAGAGTTATCGCTATTGAGCAGGTTGATTCGTTGCATCGCCTGCTAATAGCAGCTAAATTCATCTCCAGCAAGATGATAGTGGGAGACCGCAGAGATTGTCAACACCGACATCCCGAAGGAGCGCTGTCTCCCCTCTTAGCCAGATCATCCGCTATGATATTACCTGAAATTAACCCATGTCTGCGTACCCATATGAGGGTGAGGCCTAAATGACTCGCCGTCGCGCACTAGGGCTATACGAGTGTTAGATGTGGCGTACATGCCTGTGGGGACATTTATTTGCTTTGCCTTTTCAATAGGTTTTAATTTCGATATCTCTATTCCATCGATATCCGATGAAGCCTTAACGAATTTATTCCTGGTTTTATGGCAGATAATTCTGCTCGTAGGTGCCACATTTGTCCAAAAGTCGGAAGCGTGGATTGATTCCGAACAACATAATGTAGATAACCCCCTCTTCTCCCCTTAACATTCATTCACCGTTTGGAGCCGTCTGTGTGAGCATGTAAGGCTCCTTGTGCTCATGTGAAAAAGTTCCCCATTAGGTAGTACCATAATACTCTCCTGGCGTACAATAGTAACTGCGATTAGAAATAATTATAAAGGTCTTTAAAACGTTGGCAAAAACCTATTGACGATGGTTCCATGCACCACTGCTAAGTTTTGCCAAGTTCTTTTTAAGAAAATCCGCTGCAGCTCGCCAGGTACTCCGTTATTTTCAGCTTTTCAGAATTTAAATATACGACCCAAATCAGGTCCAATATATATGTAGCTTATAACACGCTCCTACCTTATTCGAGTTATAATAGGAGTCACCTAGTATCTCTCAAAAGAACAGACACTATGACCCGCATTTAAATATTAATTCAGTTTAAAGTTTATAACAGGCTCCAACCTTATTCAAGTTATGTTAGGAGTCACCTTTTATCCCCCAAAGAACATTCAAAACGTCCTCACTTTCGGTGAATTCAGTTTGGGGGTTTCTTTTTCCCCTAAAAACTGCTCTCACAAAAATACCCCTGCATATTATAAACTGTTATGTCCTATTATATTAATAAGCAGCACCATTAAATAAACCAATAATGCACTAACAACAACAACCCCCCCCCCTTTACCATCCCCCTGTAAAATATATTTCCCCTATTCTCAATAAAATAAAAATTCACCCAGGAATGCTTAAAATCTTAGAAAAGTTTTGATTCCTTGTTTGTAACTAAATTCCCATAATTCATTTTAACAGGTCGCGAAGTAATTTTCCGTTGCCGTGACGAAGGCATGTTACGTGCCAAGGTCAGATGGACAAGGCCCGGTGGTCGTGCTCTGCCCGTGGGTGCTCGTGACAAAGATGGCCGTTTGGAAATTCCCAATATTCGTGTTGAAGACTCTGGCACTTATATTTGTGAAGCTGTTGGTTATCCACGACATGTGGCTGGACAACAAGTTTCCGTACAATTGACCGTCGAGAAATGTAAGTATATGAGACAAACATAAAGCTTATGAAAAAATCATAAAACTTGAAAGCTTTCTAGAAAGTTTTACAATTCTATATAATATAATATAAATGCTTGTTTAACTTTTGCATGCCCAGCTTGGGGATCAAATAGATATGTTATGCCTTCGAATAGAATCAAATATGGCACTGTGCCTCACATAGATTTGGAATTTTTTGGCTTAGGTAATACTTTTAAATTCCAAACTTTATTTAGTTTAAAGAAAACGAAAAACAAACAACCTTTTGACAATTAAGTAATAATTTCAATTGTTTCCCAATCCCTTTAAATGCTTAACTTGAACATTTATGGATAACTGAACAATAAAAATGGTAAATAGTGTAGTGTATCCTATAGGTTTTAGCTTGATTGAGTCCTTTATTTCTAAGAGAAATTAGTTCCATAAAATTAAAACTAACTC
Source organism: Nowickia ferox (assembly GCA_936439885.1). Classification (NCBI taxonomy): domain Eukaryota; kingdom Metazoa; phylum Arthropoda; class Insecta; order Diptera; family Tachinidae; genus Nowickia; species Nowickia ferox. The sequence goes on along the minus strand of OW387025.1, from coordinate 5,626,255 downwards.
TTTTTGATTTAGTCAATCCCCGTGATGAACGTTTGCCTTCAGCCTGCTCCAATACCCAGGCTACATGTTTGAATGGTGAATGTATTGATAAGTTCCAAATTTGTGATGGTATTCCACACTGTTCGGATGGTTCAGATGAGTACAGTTGCTCGCATGGTCGGAAGTGTCATCCCAATCAGTTCATGTGCCGTAATTCCAAATGTGTGGATAGGGTTTGGCGTTGCGATGGTGAAGACGATTGTTTAGACAATTCGGATGAAGAAAGTTGTGATCCAGAACCTTCGGGTGCTCCCTGCCGTTATGATGAATTCCAGTGTCGCAGTGGTCATTGTATACCAAAATCCTTCCAGTGTGACGATACAAACGATTGCCGCGATGGTTCCGATGAAATTGGTTGCAGTAAGTATTATTCCTAATGTGTCTACCAGATTTTTCGTTTTTTTACATGATTTGACTTCTTTATATGTGTAGTGGCTCCCGATAAGATACGCGATCCTCCACCAAGCGCAAACTTAAAGCAGGGAGATTCTCTGAATTTAACTTGTGTTGGTGTGGGTACACCAACTCCCGTTATTGTGTGGCGTTTGAATTGGGGTCATGTTCCCGAGAAATGTGTTAGTAAAACATTCAGCGGCACTGGTTCTTTGTACTGTCCTGATATGCAAGTTGGTGATAGCGGTGCCTACTCTTGTGAAATCATCAATACTAAGGGAAGCAAATTTGCCACCGATACTTTGGTAACCGTTGACGCTCCCTCGCGTCCTGGTGTCTGTCCTGCCGGATTCTTTAACATGTTGGCTCGTCGCCCTGAGGAATGCATTAACTGCTTCTGCTTTGGCATTACCAAGTCTTGCAAGTCCGCCGATCTTTATAACTATGCCATACAGCCTCCAATTACCTCTCATCGCGTTGTAGATGTGGAAGTCAATCCCTATAGCAGTCTTGTCATCAATGAATTCCCTACTGCGGGTGTCATGAACTTAAGACACGGTGTTCAATTCCGCGCCACTAATGTTTTGTATGGCAGTCGCAGTTCCCCCTATTTGGCCTTACCTTCTGATTATATGGGTAATCAACTGAAGTCTTATGGTGGTTTCATTAAGTACGATGTCAGTTTCATGGGTAATGGTCGCCCCACCAACACGCCCGATGTTATTGTTACTGGCAATGACTTTACGCTCACCCACCGTTCACGTGTGCAACCCCAACCTAATGTAGTCAACCACATGGAAATTCAATTCACTCCCGGTCAATGGAAGAAACCCGATGGTCGTGTGGCCACTCGTGAAGAAATCATGATGATCTTGGCTAATGTTGACAATGTTTTGATTCGTTTGAGTTACATCGATGCTACCGAAAGACAAGTGGAATTGACTAATATTTTAATGAATTCGGCTGGTGAGCATGATCAAGGTCTGGGCCAAGCTTCTTTGGTTGAACAGTGTGCCTGCCCTGTTGGCTATGTAGGTGACTCATGCCAAAATTGTGCTCCTGGCTATGTAAGACATGCTGGTGGTGCCTGGTTGGGCCGTTGTGCACCCTTCACTCCTGAGCCTTGCGCAGCTGGCACTTATGGCGATCCTAGACGTGGCATACCCTGTCGTGAATGCCCCTGTCCCCAAACTGGCTCTAATAACTTTGCTTCTGGCTGCTCTCTGGGTCCCGACAATGAGGTTACTTGCAATTGTAACGAAGGTTATACCGGTAGAAGATGTGAAATCTGTGCGCCTGGTTATTCCGGTCATCCTTTGACTCCAGGCGGCCGCTGTTATCCCATACCCGAAAGCACCTGCAATGCTGAGGGAACCTACTCTGTAAATGCGGATGGATCTTGCAGCTGTAAGCCTTTGGTTACTGGAGCTCGTTGTGATACCTGCAAACCTGACTCCTTCCATCTAAATTCCTTCACGTACACCGGTTGTATTGAGTGCTTCTGCAGTGGCTTGCCTACTAGTTGTGGTAGCAGTTCATGGCATCGTGACCAAGTCTCATCCGCTTTCGGCCGCTCCAGTGCTCCTCACGGTTTTGAACTGATCACCAACTACAACACGGATAAACCTACAAATGTACGTTTTAGCCATGCCGGCAGCTATTTAACCTTCAGTGATCCTCGCACATCGGAAACTTTGTACTGGCAGTTGCCTCCTCAATTTTTGGGTAACAAGATAACTGCCTACGGTGGGAAATTGAATTACACTTTGAGTTACACAGCCATGCCGGGAGGTTTGATGTCGCGTAGCACCTCACCAGATGTAGTGATAAAATCCGGTGAAGATTTAACCATTGTGCACTACCGTAAGAGCGGCGTTAGTCCCAGTTCTTCCAATTCCTACTCCGTGCCAATTATTGAAAGTGCTTGGTATCGTTCGGATGATCAACCTGTCAATAGGCAACACTTGTTAATGGCTCTTTCCAAGATTGATGCCGTGTACATTAAGGCTACTTATACCACCAGTACCAAAGATGGTACATTGACCCAAGTTTCCATGGATATTGCCACAGACACCAACCTGGGCACTGCACGAGCTGTGGAAGTTGAAGAATGTCGCTGTCCTGAAGGATACATTGGATTGTCGTGTGAACGTTGTGCTCCTGGTTACAAACGCAATCCCGAAGCCGGTTTATATTTGGGTGTATGTGAGCCCTGCGAATGCAATGGCCATTCCCGTCAGTGTGACAGCGAAACAGGAGTCTGTCTTAATTGTGATCATAATACCGAAGGTGAATTCTGTGAACGTTGTGCTTATGGATATACCGGAGATGCTGCAAATGGCACACCATATGATTGTCAGCCCGGAGGTAGTGATCCGATTATTCGACCCACTCCCTCGGGCAATGTTACGTGTGGTCACTGTAATGATGAAGGCACTGAATCTTGTGATAATGGCTATTGTTATTGTAAATCGAATGTTCAAGGTAACTACTGCGACCAATGCAGACCAGGCACCTATGGTCTTTCCTCCAACGAACCCAATGGCTGCAGTGAATGCTATTGCTCACAAAAATCCTCCACTTGTAGATCAGCCTCTTTGTACCGTCAATTTATACCTGTTGACTATATAAGCAATCCTCCGCTCTTCACTGATGAAGAGGGCCAAATTGCTGACACGGAAAATTTGAATTTCGATATTGAAAGAAACGAATATACCTACAGCTTTACCTCTTACACTCCCAAATTCTGGAGCTTACGGGGTTCAGTACTGGGCAATCAATTGTACTCTTATGGTGGCATTTTGTCCTACAAATTGAACGTTCAATCATATGGCCATTATGAGCCAGGCCATGATATCGTACTTATTGGTAATGGACAAAAATTATTATGGTCTCGTCCCAGTGAAGATCAAGAGAACGTTGAGTACAAAGTACGTTTACACGAAGGCGATAACTGGCAGTCAATGCAACGTGGTGTCATGCAAAGAGCTTCTCGCCTGGACTTCATGAATGTGTTGTCCAATTTAGAGCATATTTTGATTAGAGCTACGCCGAAAATTCCCACCACACGTACGGCCATCAGCGATGTCATTTTAGAAAGTGCCGTTGAGACACCGTTCCCCGATGCCCAACCCGCTACTGAAATTGAACTTTGTACCTGTCCTACCGGTTACTCGGGAACCTCTTGCGAAAGCTGTTCCTCAATGTATTATCGTGACAATAGTGGCAATTGCTTGCGTTGTCCCTGCCAAGATGACACATCAACCTCCTGCAGTTTGGATGAACGTGGCTACGTCAAATGTCAGTGCAGACCTGGTTATGTTGGCGATCGTTGCCAAAATCCTGGTAAGTTTGGAAAGATCGTGGGGAAATCATAAAATATTCCCTAAACCATACAAAAGAAATCTATTGCGGCATGTTTCATCTTTGGTTTAGCATAAATTTTGCTTGATAGAAGAGCATGTTTTCTGGCAGTTTTTTTTTTTTTTTTTTTTTTTTTTTTTTTGCAAAAGATTTGTAAACGGTCTGGGAGGATGAAATACATATTAAGGAAGAATAATTTAGTGAAAATGAGATTCAAGGGCTTTGGAGAGTTTTTTAAGATCACTTAAATTGTTGCAATTCATATAAGATGTTATTGACACGGTCACCACCTTAAACTTATTTAAACAACATATATTTTTAGTTTCAAGAATCATTCCGGGACTGTACCTTTAGAAACTGTAGTAGCATTCGACATATTTAACTGAACACACATTAAGAGATTTTTTCTATTGTACTGCTATTAGCAAACAATAAAATTTCCATGCAAGTTTCAAGTAAAATTGCATGATGTAATTTCGGTCATTTCGGCGATTCCAAAATTTGGCTTCAGATTGTGTTCTCTTCCTTCACAATTAACTAACAGTCACCCTTATTCCAGTTGTCGACCGACGTCACTTTAACACAATACCAAAAAATTTGGGCTTGTGTACCCGTATTGTGTTAAAGTGACGTCGATGTCAACAACTGGAATAAAGGTGACTATAAATTTGGGAACAGGAAAAAATCTATGGGAACCAAGTCAAGGGAATCAAAGATGCAGATGGAATTCGTGAGTTTTTCGCAACGCTACTCGAAAGAAGAAAGTTCCTCGCTTCAAGCAAAGGGGTTCCTTGCTTCACTTAACAAGGATGTATAATATTTTGCTCTTATGATTCTTCCTTTTTCCATGTACTCAATTTAAATAGTTGCAGATATATTTCAAGATAACTCGGTCGTGCTTTTAACAGACGATTTCAGTATCTATGCTTTCTTCAGGACGTATCAACGATTGCGTTTGTTATCTAGTTCAAACAGCAACATACATTCAACTAAAACCTTGCATAAGCCCAATTTTTCCTGCAAATTTGAAAGCTCTAATCCATATGAAGCGGCCGAGGTCTCAACTAGATATGTTATTTGAACTCATCAATATTTAATAGATATATGATTGAATTTTTTGAGTGGAAGTCGCAACCTAGGCACTGTCATGCGTGAGGCAAAAATAATGGTAATAAACCTATAACTTCAAGCATATTTGAAGAGCCGCGATTGGATTTGTTTTCATAAAATGAGGTGGTAAAATTTGGAATATGTTAATAAACTTGTGCTGTAATAGGCTGCATAAAAAATTCACGATTCTGAAAGCTTAGGCGCTCTTCTACTTTTGTTTTGTTCGTCAGTGCATCACATTGGTTGAAATTAAGCTGGGAGCCTATTCTGTATTTCGAAACGAAAGAAAATGCTTTCGAGTTTGTACGTTATTAACATTACAATTCGAAGGCATTTGCTTTCCTTTCGAATAACAGAGTAGAGTCCCTGGATTTTGTTTGATTCATAACTGACCTCCTATGTTATTTCGTTTTTAAATTATAAACCAGCCCAATTCTTAATATTCTACAGCAAATAATTCTCAGGAATTTTTTTTTTTTTAAGAGAAGTAACACTTAGACAAAGGAATGCCTACTTTAGTGCCCCTGTGTCTGAGTGATAGCGATGCTAGCCTGTCTGTGCAGAGGTCGTGGGGTCCCGCTATAGACCGGGAGTGTTTTCCGCAGACAAGCTAATCGCTTCGCAGTTTATCTTAAAAAATTAAATTAATTACTACAACTAGATGTTACTGGCCAGGGATTGAATTCAGGCTCTCAAAGACCGTTAATTAGCTTTGTAGTCCATGCACTGACTACAGCCAACAGCACATTCAAATGAACATAAAGAGATTTATAGCTTTCCTCTCTCTTTCTTTTCTCTCTATCGAATCTTTGCAAGTCTTAGCTTAAAAGTAAAAGTATGCCAGACTTCGCTGAAGTTTAAGAAAATGCAGGTCATTTTGTATCAAAACTAATTATTATTAAAAAACTATTTTGAACTAATTTATTAATACAAGTTTTCTTTATAAAAAAAAAACAATTTTTTCGTTGCTAAAATGTCTTTATCTTTTGTTTTTAATCTTTTCCAATGAAAATCAAATGTATTATTTTGAACTCGAATAAAAAAAAAGATAAAACAGTAGTGGCCCCTGTTAGTGTATCGCCACCCGAAATGATATGCGACATTAGCCGAGGATTCTGTTGTGGTGGTTTTCAATTTAATATTGAACCCAACCAAAGCATCTCCTACAATGAAACTTTGCTACTGTATCGGGGCCGTCAGTACGTAGGCAATGTAACCAAATTACGTTATGGCTGTAATATACGAGGTTCGATTTTGTTTTTCTAAATGCCACAAATGGCATATACTACATACAATATATTACACTTTAAAAAAAAATCTGTTTCAAATACTAGTTTAGTTCAACCAAATGTTTAACCTGTGGGTTTGAAAATATTTCTAATACTACAAATATTTATTTACTGAATACTACAAAAACTATGTTGTGTTTGTAAATTGGTAGTGAATTCTAATTTCAAAATTTTCCAAGTAGTTTTTTCTGTTTTTTAATATTTTGTTTTATTTTTTTTTTTTCTCAAAACCAATATTGTCTATCATATTTGGAAAATTAAACCAACCAACCAAAAAAAATCCTCCTGTTTTAATGTCTGTCCAAAAAAAAACAAAAAAACTCTTTTAATTTTTGTAAAATAATTTTAGTTTAATGCAAAACAAAAACCAACCAACCAACTCTGTGTCTTAGAAAACTTATCTTAACGAGAAAAACTTGTGTAAAAAATTTATCTACAGCAACTGGGTTTTTAAAACAATCTTACAAATAGTTTAACCAACCAAAAAAAAAAACAATTTTTTTTTTCAAATAAATAAATCTGTGTTTTATGTTCTACTATGCATTTAAGCTAATTTCTTTATATAATTAGTGATAAAACAACAACATTTATTTAACTCTTTTCTTTGCAATATTTTTGTGTAAAAAATTCGAAAAAAAAAACAAATTGTATTCTGGCGAAAAACTTACTAACTTTTTTTCGTGTGTAAATCAAAAAACAAAATTTAAAAAAAAAATTTAAAATTCATTGGTAGTTCTTGTTTGTAGTTTTAGTACTTTTTTATAAAGAAATAAAAAAGCATTTTTTTACCCTACAAAATTTCATTGTCACTAACCTTTAGTTTTTGTACCAAATATTTGTTCAATTTCCTTTAAAATAAACTGATCTTATTAACGTTTTTTTTCAATTCCTGCAACGTTTAGAAGGCTCTGAACCCGAAGTACCCACTCAGCGTCCCCCACCGGAGACGGACTTGAGAACTCAAATAACTGTTTCGATTGCGCCACCCGATATCACCATCATACCAGTTGGAGGCTCCATAACACTCTCTTGCACTGGCCATTTGGCTTGGAATGGTGTATGTATTTAATTTTTTTTTTAATTTTCACGTTTATTTTTTTTAAGAGAAAACTCGCTTAAGAAAATGTTTTCAAACTTAACTGGATTGAAAAATCTTCCATCGATTTTCATTGGCATTAATTAAACTGTACAATAAACCAATTTTTTTTTAAGTTATTTTATAGTACCGTGTTATTAGCTCTTGACATCACTTACGTGACGTCGACAAAGTCGAGCACAACTTGCGTGCTTGAAAATTCTTCAGTCAAGGAATAATTACCAATTATTTAGGTTGTAAAAAATTTTCGCAATAAGAACAGGTCGATGTTGATTGTCTGCTTCGGTCAAATTATCGCGGAACTCGTGCAAAAACAACGAGCATGTTCGTCCTATATGGGATGCTATAGCAAACAAAAACTGTACGATGCGAGTTTTGTAATTTTTCAGAAAATCGTCTGCCCTTAAAAATCTTTATGGTCTGAATTGAACGGCATGGATATGGCCGCACCTCTTCCAATAACAGGTTTCATTTTGATATACATATAAAAAAGAGTATTTTTAAGCGAATTTATCGGATGTTTATTTAATTGCACAGAGAAGCATACGAGCCATTAGTAGTCGAAAATACGCATGGATAGAGTTGCAAGACCATATTCTTTTCATCAAAATTTTTCATCACCAATTCCCACATTTGCGGCTATATATCCTCGACAACTTCGATAATTCCATTTTTGAGGTCTTGAATCGATAGTGGGTCACTAGCATTCAGCTTATCTTTCACGTAGCTTCAGAGAAAAATGTCCACTCTCAAGAACTCGGTGGCCAATTGTGATTGCCATTGGAGAAATTAGACGGCCAAAGAACGTTTCACCCCTTCTCGCTTTCCTCTATTTCTTCCTTTCACCACCTTTCTTCTATATTACTATTCCTTTCTTGAAAAAGGTAATGGTAGTAAGCATTCATTGCTTGAGTGTTACTTCATTTAAAAAAAAACTGAAAGCTGCTCCAGCCGGAATCTCGAAAAATTAACCTTCATAACTAGACCATATAAATCTTCCTCTTCTCCAAACATCCTCTTGTTTCTTTTTCTTTCCTGTTTCTAACGCTTCCTCCCTTACAGGTAAACACAAAGGAACCTAAATTAAATGTACCAAATGAGCCGAACACGTTCGCTTTCCTCGGCAATCTGTTAACCTAATCAAGATCCAATGAACCTGCCAGAACAAAAACCGCATAAAAAAGTCACACGTTGAGGATGGAGAGGCTTTTCAACAATAACTTTTGGGTTTTCCGACAACTCTGCTTTTTTTAACATATACTCCGAGGTGAAAGCGTTCCTTCCTTATCACTCAATATGAATTTTCGATGAAATCCCGCATCACTTTGAAGAATTTCAAGTAGCAAATTAGCAAAAACACGACGTTGTTTATGATTGGTAGGCGAGAGTTTTTGTTCTAAATGTACTTTAAGTGTTAGGAGCTAAATCTTTTTGCAAAATACGTTGTAATGTCACTTTTGGAATGCCCCATTTTCAACGATCGACCAGAAATGGACAAAAATGGAATTTCCTCAATCCTATGGGCTACAACAGCAATATTTTTCAGTTGTTCTTGAGCGATGTGCTCCACTTCGATTCTTTATATCACTAACTTAAAATTGCTTAAAATTATCCACCACTTTCACAATTTTTTGGGAATTTTAATAATTTCAATGCGTTGTTGAAGCATATATCATGACATTTTTATTAATGGCTCAATTTTTTAGTTGTCAGCTGTCAAGTAGTTTAGGTTAGGAAGGGTGTTGCTATAACACACCTCCACTCGGAGACCCCTTTGGGTCCATTGTGATTCCCTTCCTTTGACACCAGTTAATAATAATGTTTAACCCCCATTTGTACTCCATGATGAAGCCCCTGATATCCTCCAGTTTTCACTTAAGGCCGTGATAAACTATCATACAAAGTCGTGCGATCTACGAAAAAGTACAACCCTGGTGTGATGAATTGTTATTGTCTTTTGAAAATGTTCATAAACTCCATCATACCAGGGCTGTATTTTCTCAAAAATCGCACGATCGTGTAGGCTAGTGTATCACAGCCTTTACCGATATCACAAATGCTCTCATGGAAACGTCTGCTTAGCCATCTGAGCTTATGGGGTTGCAGCTTAACGGGCAATAATAATAATATGTTCAATGGTTTCTAGTACCTCTTCATCCCCGCACATACTACAGAAATCTGGAGTGCCAGTTTCCCAGTACTGGCTCTGACCGAGCAGTGACCAGTCTTCTTATTGTCAAGTACAGCTTGAATCACGAGAGGTGTAAAAATGGCGAGCTATTGAACATTGAAATATTTGTTAGAAGGCCACATTGGACATTTCTAATGAAAGCTCTTGTCGCTGTAACCCCGTTCGCAATTCCAAACTTGCTTTAAGATGTTAACTAAGGTCCATACTAAGCAAGATATGACCGAGATGATCCTATTGCATTTAACTTCAATCATACGTCTGATGACAAAATTTTTTTTTTACTTGTCGTAGTTTTTCCCAAATTTGTCAACATCGGCTTGTTCTTATTGCAAAAGCCTTTAGTTTTATATTATTATCACAAATTTCTGCATTTTAAAGTTTCTTTAATCTCTTAATCCCTATAGAGCCCCGTGATTGTGGCCTGGTACAAACTGAACGACAAAATGCCATATGGCCGGGAAGAAAACAATGGCGTCTTGAATTTGTATGATTTACAAATCCACGATTCCGGTGTTTACATCTGCCAGGCTAGAAATAACGACACACGCCGTGTATTCGAGGATAAGATTTCCCTCACTATTACCGGTAAGTTGTAGATATAAAGGTGATGAACATAAATTAAATCTAAATTCAAGACATTTTGTTCTAATGCTACCATTTCTATAACGACATCAAATAAAAAAAAAGGATATGCCAAAGAAATGTTGGCTAAATATGGTAGGCTGTTCCAAACAATTTAAAAAGCAATGCTTTAAATATTTTCTGTTTGCCATACAATGTTGCTCATAAATTTTAAATAAATTTCATATTATTTTCACTATATACAGAAAATTCTCGCCGTTCTCCTGCCAAGATTGATAATTTACCACCCTATTTCACCTTCGAGGAGTACGTTCCCAATGAGGTCAACTGCGAGGTGAGTGGTAATCCAGCGCCCAGCGTCGTTTGGACCCGTGTTGATGGGCAAATGTCGGGTGAAGCACGTGTTGATGGCAGTCGCTTGATATTCGAAATGCCGCGCAAGTCCGATGAAGGCAGTTACAGATGTCAGGCCAGCAACGGGGTTGGTTATGAAGAGAAGTACACACAAATTCGGGTGCGTCCCTCGGCTCCTCTGCCCACACCACCGCCACGAGAATTGGTGTACATTGAACCTCCATCGTTCTCAGGTGGTAGTGGTGAATATGTGCGCTTGACCTGCCAGCCCACCACACCTTTGATTTTGAAATATGAATGGACCAAGGACGGTTATCCTTTGTATCGTCAACAGAATTTGATTATCAATGGCAACATTTTGGAGATTCGCGAAACCTCATCACGTGATTCGGGTGTTTACACTTGCATTGGCATCGATCAGAGAGGACACCGTAATTATACTTCCGATGCTCAAGTAAACATTGAAGAGTACCGGCCTCCTTACGGTAGTGGCGGTAGCGGCGGCAGTGGTCCTCCATCAAACAGGTATTTTGTGGTGTTTCTAAAACTCACTTGAATTTCTTATATTTAAGGTTATTGTTTTAATTACAGCATTGCTCCCATTGTGCAACGTTTACCAGAGGAAAATCGCGTTATCCAGGGACATGACTTTACCATTACTTGTGATGCCACTGGTACTCCATATCCCACCATAAGATGGACCAAGGTTCATGAATCTTTAGGCGATAATGTACATCAGTCTGGCAATGTTTTGCGCATAATGAATGCTCGCCCCGATAATCGTGGTATTTATTTGTGTATTGCCGAAAATGAAGGTGGCAATGATCAAAGCAGCACTTTCATTGATATTGAACGTAAGTTTCTATTGAAATAATATTATGCTATGGATGAGTATAAAACAAGCTTTCCGTGCTAAGAAAAAGTGAAATTAAATCTTCTGTTTCTGTCTGTCTTTTACTTGTGTATTTCTTAAATTTTTTACTTATTTGCTTAACCGTAATTTTTTTAATAAAAAAAAAATACAAAAACATTCAAATAAAGTTTACAAAAAAGGAGTCGGTAATAAGAACGTTCCCAACAATTTACTAGTTTTACTACTAATATGTACAACCATCATTATATCATTGATTGCAGCTCGTGAACATCCCATTGTGGATATTGATCCTAAAGAGCCACAGATAATCACCGTGGGCGGGCAGGGTATATTGTATTGCTCGGCCACCGGTATACCACAACCACGTGTACAATGGCTGCGTGTCAATGGCCAACCCTTGTCGCCCAGACATCAAATCCAACAAAATGAACCGGGTTATATCATGTAGGTTTTGGTTTTTGTTTTTTACAGAGAGAACATGTTTTTGAAAAGTTAATTATTTTTATTTTTATAATCAACAGCATTAACGATGTTATGTTGGTGGATGCTGGTGACTACAAGTGTGTGGGAGAAAATGAGGTGGGCAATGCCACTGCTATTGCCACAATACGCGTTATTGAAGCCCCCGTTATACAGTTGGAACCAAACCAGGAAATTCTATCCGTTACCGAAGGAGACGAAGTCAAGGTTACTTGCACTGCCACTGGTCACCCAAATCCCAGTGTACGTTGGGTAGAAGATAACTCGGTGACAACTTACAACTATGCTCCTGAAGCGGAGCACTACAATCAAGCCTTCTTGGAGTTCTATCGTGTGTCCATGCAAAATGGCAAAGCTTATAAGTGTGTTGCTACTAATGAAGCCGGTACTGATGAACGTTATATTGTGCTGGATGTCAAGCGTAGACGTGGTGATGCTTCGGAGGATAGTGATGTGGATAGATCACCTTATCCTTATCCCAGTCGTCCCTCATATCCTCCAACTCATTCTTATCCGCCACCTCAGACACATCCCGAGAATGTGTATCAAACTAAGCCCGGCGACAATGTGACCTTAAACTGCGATTTGAGTATGTTTTTTTTTTCTTTCTTAAGCTTCTTGAACTTTACTTATTTTATCTATTCTTGTGGCCTTAGATGCTGCTTATGAGACTTCATGGGTGCGTGAGGACGGTCGTCCTTTGCCTTCCAACTCTTACTTTGATCGCAATAGCTTGATTATACATCATATGCAAGAAAACAATGCAGGCAAATACAGATGTAATGCCTACGACAATCGCGGCGATATCATTACCTTCCACTTGGCTGAATTGGTTTACATACCCATACCACATATTACCTTGAATCCCAGAATGCCTATTCATGTAAATACCGATGATAATATTGATATTTCCTGTGACGTCGAAGGTGCCCAACCCATTTCGGTGTCGTGGCACACGGACAACAATAGGCCTTTGCCACCGTAAGTTTGTACAGACTTGACAGTTAATTTGAGTTATATTTGATAATGTTTTTTTTGTTGTTGTGCTCCCTTTCAGATCGGTCAGCATTGATGGCAATTACTTGCGCTTTATTTCCATTGCTCCTGCTGCTGCCGGCCGTTACTACTGCTCGGCTTCGAATATTTATGGTAATACCACCGAAATGGCTGAGGTTATTGTTAATCGTGGTCACACTTATGAAACCCGTCCGCAAACTAAGAACTACGAAATAAATGAAGGTCAAACTGTACGCATTTCCTGCGACATTGAAAACCAAAATGTTCGTGGTGATGTCTATGTAAGTATCAGAGATGGAAACTCTTTTTTTTTTTTTTGTATTTGTCGGTACCAAAGCAGAGTTTCCTATCCTAGCAAATTCATACTTTATCTCCTTTGTAACATATTTCTTTGCTTTCTTTCTTTTTTTACAGTATACCTGGAGCCGTGAGGATGGCAGTCGTCTACCCGTAAATGCCCAAATTCGCAACAATGAATTGTACATATTTAATGTGCACAAACAAGACGAGGGTCGTTATGTTTGTGAAGCCGTAGCCAATGGTGTCAGATCTAAGCCTTCCTATGCCGAATTGTATGTCAAGCGTGAGTATCAAGAAAAAATGGCAAGATTTTCTAGTAATAGACGCAATAGGCGTTATAAAAAGTAAACCAAAACAAAACAGAAAAATTTTAATTTTCCTAAGATAAAGGAAAACAGAATATATGAAAGAAGATATAAAATAATTCGAATTTTTGTTTCCTAAAACCACAATAATATGAAAAAAACCCCGTTTAGGAAATTTTAGTAAAAAATAAGAAAAACTTAAAAAATTGGCATTTTTTCTCAATAATTGAAAATTTTCTCTTCTTAATTAAACCACCACTGATTTTACTTATTTTTTTTTTTAACTTGTATACAAAACAATAATAATTTATACATACATGAATATGTTTATACCACATAAATTTATTTAAATATTTATACACCTACATACATAATAATACTATAAATACAACTTGTAAATAGTTTAACATCACCTAAACAACAACAACAACAGCCCCTCTATTGTAAATTAACCTATTTTGTTGTATAGTTTATTTAATATATTATTTTTTGTGCAATTCAACATCTCGACAAAATAAATAATAATAAAAGACGGTGGCGGGTTTAAGTTTTCAGAAAAGCAAAAGTTATAATGCATGCCAACAGAGATTTTCATTTTTAATTTTAAGCGAAATTTTTAACGTTTCTCAAATATTTTTTGTGTTCAATGTCAAATCAGGAAAAGCATTTTTGTAAAATTTTCTTGTTAACCTTAAAATACCAGACCAAAATGGCTGCCATTGAATAATATATATATACTTATATATTTTTTCTTTAACATTTAAGTGTAAATTTAAAATTTTAATTACCAACAAAACCCCATTAAAATATTAATAAATACATTTGATTTATTAACAATTTTTATATAAAACAAACAAAAACAAAACATAACCCGTTTTTAATTTTTATTTAAACTAAAAAAAAAATTAAGAAAAATTGGTGACGGCTATTAGGTGTCAAAAATAAATTTTGTTATTGCAAAATCTTGGTTGTGGAGTTTTTTCGTTATTCATCCAAAAAAAAATTGTATTTATTCCAAAAAAAAAAATATTTTGTTTGTTTAAGAAATTTATTATTCGACATATTGTCATAAGTTTACTTTAATTGAAATTTATTTGCTGGTGGTTAAGCACCAATGAAATATATAGACAATGCTTAACCACCAGCAAATAAATTTCAATATTTTGTTTGTTTTTGTACTGTTGTAATTATTCACAAAAAAAAACAAATTAATTAGTCCCAGTGTTGTTTCATTAGCTTAGTATTTAATTGATTTTCCCTCTCAGGTTCACTTTACGGTTCTTTTCAAACCTGTTACTGCTTTAAATGTTCATTTAAGCATTTTATTTCCTCTTCTGCTGCTCTTCTTACAAAAATCTTTTTTAAATGTTTATCTTAGCTATGCTTTAGTTTTTTCATATTGCTTTTAATTACCTCCCTTTTAGAATCTGCATTATCATTATAATTTATGCATCTTCTTTTTCACTCATAATGAAAATTAAACAAGTTACAGTTTGTCAAATATATCTTTTCAAAGCTACAAAATATTATTGTTATTACAGTACCAAAAAAAATATATACTCGTACAACTTCACAAGAACTTCAAAAAATTGCGAATAAAAGAGGCGGGAAAAGAGCCCAGAAAAATCTGGCCCCGAAAGAAATTCAAAGAGAATGTGTTCAACAATTAATCTGCCTTAGATTCTAACCACGAAACTTCATAGCGATAACGACCATTCACTGGTCATTAGGAGTACACGCAGAAAGGCTTAGACTATATTATAACAACTTTTACAGAAGTTGTAAAGATGAAGAAGAGGGAGAAACCACTGAAACTTAAAACTCTGATAATTCATAATTTTGTTTAACAAACTGGCTGTTTTGAGAATAAATACAGGCCAGATATTTAGGAGAAATTGGTAATTTAAGTGCCTGTTACCACAATAAGACCAAGTGAGCTTTGCTTAAGATGGCTGTCCATTCAACCTAACCTCACCTCACCTCACCTATAGAATGGGATTACAAGAAAATTCCCCAAATAAGCTTTTTTTGCAATATTGAAAAGATTTATTTGACAAACTGTATTTCTTCTTACATTTGAAATACCTCATTCGTAATTATATTAGAGATCATAAAAAATCGATACAAAAATAGAAAAATTTTTGCATTTAGAAGTTAAAATTTTGCTGCATAAAGACGAAAAAAGATTTGTGCTCTAAGACCAAAATAAAGATCTCCGACAAACTGAGAAAAAAAATGGAGCTAAAATTGCTATTGAATTGAAGCTACTAGCAAACAGTGTTGCATTACGAGTAGCTTACGTCATTGTAAATGTTTACACCACCAACATCCCAACTCTGTTTGTCGAAAGTTAGGTTATCTGCAGATAAATTGATATGCAATCATTAAGAGTCTTATGATGCAATTTATATTCCTTATTTGTATATTCTTAGGGAAAATAAAAAATCATTAGAAGTCTTTATTAAACTGTAAATTCTTGACTGCAGCGTTTTTAAGTACCGAGTCCTACTTAAATTTAAGAGTATTGATACCGCGTGCGTGTAGCCATGTTTTCTTTATAAATCTAAGAAAGCTGTACTGTAAAGTCGACTATGGTAATTCATTTCCACAGCTCAACGCTTCTATAAATTTGAAAAAAAAAAAAATTGTTTGTTCAACATGGCTTTTTTACATTTTGATTTTGTAAAAATGTTGACTTGTTTGTCTATTTTTATTCTCATATACTGTAAGTAAATAATCTTTCACTTTTATGTACATATGTATATTGTTTTCCTACACCAAAAAAATTAATTGTAGTACTAAATTAACACTTCATTAGAAAAAAAATTCAACACTTTGTTTAACATTTACAGTCCACATTGTAAATAATTTTGTAACTTTTTAACAATAAGTTAAATCAGTTAAAGTTTTTTTTTTTCAAAAAAAAAATAATTAATATTGAAATTACTTATACATATATAATTTTTTATGCATTTTTTTTATATATTTAAAATAAAATTTTTTAATTAAAATAATTTTTCTGCTTTTCTTCTTTTTTTATATATTTTCTCCTGTTCTCTAAAAAAAATGGTTCTATCATTTTAAATATTAATTTGTTTAAAAAATTTTTATTAAAAAAAAACACAACAAAAAATGTTTACATATTTTCTTTTCTTACATCATTTTAACCACTAAATCATTCTTATCGAAACCAACAACACAAAAAATTCCAATAAATTTTTAATTAAAACTTAAAGGAGGTCACAGCATAAATGATATACCTTGCATGGTTCTCTATATCTGTACAGGTGTGTTTAAATTATAAATTTCTTGTTTTATTATTTTTACATTTTATTTGCAAACAAATTGTTTTAGCTATTGTGACAACAACTTAAACATATTTAGTTAATTTTTTTTCCTTACATTATGTATTTTATTATATTTTTAGCCATTTACACGCGTAGAAATTAGTTGTTGTTAGTTAATACATATTAAATATTTTAGCACCAGGATTTAATAGTAGTTTCAGACAAAAACATCCTTATTTTGTTTAAACAAAAATAATCACTTACACGTTTGTGTCTGTTTTATTGTCCAACCACCCAGTTTTTAATGTTTTTATTTTTATTTTATGTCTTTCAAGTCATTTTCACACAAAAATATCATAAAAATCAACTGATTTCGAGGAAATATAGTTAATAAACAAACAGTATTAGTTAAATTTTTAAAATAAATTACAAGAAATTAATATGCAGCCTTTTCTTAACCCAAGTAATCTAAAAACTATTAATCCCAACCCCGCACACGCCATTAAATTTGTTAAAGCAAACCTGTGTAGTGTTTACAAACAAACAAAAAAAAACAAAAACAAGATATAACTGTAAATCTATCAACAGCGTAATTTTCGTTCAGCTCTCTTGCAAACAAAAAGAGTTACCGTTGTATCAAAAATGTAAACACTTTTTCTTTTAACATGCCTGTGTTGTCAACCTTTATAATCTAGTGTTTGTATTTTATATGTTTTATAGTAAAAATGTTGAAAATTTGCAAAAGAAATTAGTCAAACTTTTTAGATAAAAAAATACATAAAAGATATCGTATTGTATTGTATTTATTATTTTCCAAAACATTACAAAAATGTATCTTTCTTTTATACAAGAAATTTTTTCTTTACATGCTAAAACATTTACCAAAGACTATCAAATTATCAAAAAAAAAATGTACATTACATATATACAGCCATTGTTGAAGGATATCGTGCTGTAATCGCCAAAAAAAGCTTAAGTGACATAATTTTCGAACTTCATTTTTTTTAACCAGAATCGATTCTCTGCGATCGTAAATAATCTATTTACGTCAAAAAACCGAAGTCGGAAATATGTGACGCTTAAGCTTTTTAGCCGTTATGGCTCCATATAGTAATTTACATTCAAACAGTTTATATAAATTGTACCTGATTTTTTGCACTTTCCAAAGGATTTTTTGTATCTGAAAAATTAAAAATAAAATGTAAATGTTAGATTATATAGAAAAAACTTATTGAGAAGATTTCTGAAACAATACTATAAAAAAGTTAAGCAAGGTAGATTTTTCTCAAAAGAATTTAATTGTTAGTTAAAAAATTATCTTTTTAAAAATAAGTGTGATTTTTTAAAGAGAAAAGTGATTTCGAGCTTATTTAACCAATTCATTTTTAAGTCGTTTCTTTTTATTGGAAAAAAAATATATGAAAAACGACATTTAAATATGAATTGACATGTATGTAATTAGAATTGGTAAACTAGGCTCTTAAGACCAAATTAAAAAAAATAGCTTCTGACAAAAAATTTACAAAAAATTCGTTTTTATAAATTTTCACTTTTTAAAAAAGTACTTTTGACAAATATTTAAAACTTTTGGCGAAAATTTACAATTTAATCATAAAGTAGCTTTCGACGCAATGTCAATTTTGGAAGAAAAGAACCTTTTGATAAAAAAACAGTCTTTTGATAAATTTTTTATATAGGTATGTATGTATATAGAAAATTTAGGTTTGTCATTTTGGCAAAAAATAAAATAAAGCACCTCTTTGCAAAAAAGTGCGGTTTGGAAAAAAATATATTTTATTAAAAGGCTTGACAAATTTTTATCTGCTAGTAAAATTTTTAAATTTGAAGTCCAAATTCTGCAAATCAAAATAAGGCTCTCTTGATAAAAGGTACGTTTTGCTAAAAGAAGATTCAACAGCAGTTTTAGAAAAAGAAATTAACAATTAAAATTTAAACATTTTTATTTAAATTTCCTTTTTGCGTAGGGCTTTTGTTTGTGTTCAAAGTGTAGTTTCCCTGTTTGCAGCATTTAAATTTTTTGCAGTATTTTAATGCATTTAGCAAAAACCGCACAACTTTTTTTCAGTTTTTAAGCATTATTTGTTAATATTATTTTCTTTTTATTTTATTTTGTTTATCCCCGAAATAAATCATCAAATATTTATTGAAAACAATAATTAATTAATTGCATATTAAAAATTAATAATAAACTGTGACCTTACAAAAAAATCAAACACTGCTCCTACAATTTCAATAAACAAACACAGACTATAAGCCATTGAAAACTCTAAAAACCAAGGCACCAGCTACAGCGGCCGCCAGTCGTAATGTCGCCTATGCCTGCCAGCCCAGCGATTTCAAATGTGTTTCCCATCCCCATACCTGCGTAGCCCAGCATATGGTGTGTGATGGCATACATGATTGCACCGATCATTCGGATGAATTCAATTGTACTAAAGAACAAGTCAATTACAAAAGATGGAAGAAACATTATTATCAGCCTTTAAGTCCCAAGAAACCACTAGAGGCCTACAAAAGGCGTAATAAAAGAAAATTTCATCTCCTAGAGAAGACTTTGATAAAGAATCATACATTATATGGCAGAAATAGCGGTTGGTTTTAACTTCTTTTTTTTGTGTTAAAAAAAATTATTTATTTATGTGGCAATTCTTAAAGTATTATTTGTTTAGTTTTCTTTTTATTTTCTGTGAAAAGAAAAAGAAATAATTAATTTAAAATTTTTGTTTAATATTTATAGTTTTACACCCAAAAAGTAGGTTTGGCCAAGGCATTTTAAATAAGTTTATGGTAGTTAAACATAAATTGTTAAACAAATGGTCACAACAACACTTGAAAATAGCACCCACTAAGCGATCCAAAGTGCATTAGTTTTAATATAAAAACACTACAAAACGACAACACCGCTTATAAAAAATAAAATAAAAACCAAATGCAATGTTTTATGTTTCACACTTTGGCCACACTGTCTGTGTTGTCATACAAAGTTGCCATACAACAGTGTTTTATTAAGAGATCACAAACTCACTGATTTTAGAGATTACACTTTAATTAACGATAACAATGTTTTAAGTTTGAAATGCAAAAAAATTAACAGTTTTTTATCATTAGGCACATATTTGAGAGCAATTTAATTTTACATTTTGATTGTTTATAGTAAGTAATTACAAAGTTTTGAAACAAAATACAAAAAAAAAAGAATTTTTTTATTCCATAACATGTACATACACACTTACTACAAATTTACATTAATTTGCACATTTATTTCAACATTTATAACATAAAAATCGTCACTTTCATTTCGGTTTCTTGTGCTTTAAACTGTCTGTATGATATACAATCACTAAAACAGCATGCTTAGATTATTTTAGAAGTAAACTAATTTTTTATTATTATTATTATTATTACTATTATGAAAAGATTTAATCAAAATTTCCAACCAAAATTTTGTGAATAACATTTTTGTGTAAAATTTCGATATTTGGCAAAAACAAAATTTCATTTGTGAAACTGGTATTTGGTATAGTTATTTTTATACACATAAATCTCTATGAAATAATGTTGTGTGTTTAGGAGTACTAGTCTAGTTACTATTCATTTAATTGTTGCTAAAATCAAACACTATCGGTTATATTTTTGTGTAATTTTAGTTAAAATTTGTTGTGTTAGAAACCAAAAAAAAAATATCCATATAAATTTGTTTGTTTGTTTTTAAATATTAGACAAATTTATAAAACAATATTTGCTAACATATTTATGTTTATTTTTATATTTCTTCACCTTCCTAAATTTATCCAAAACAAAAAAAAAACCCCACAAAATTTTTTTAAAATTTAAATCACCCCGAACGTTTATGTGCTCTCATATGTCTGTGTGTGTAATGCTGTTCATCTCAAAAATCAAATCTCGATCATAAACTACGTCAAATACATCAAACAAAAAAAAAACAAAAAACTCAACAACACTCTGCTCCAAAATTAAAAATACCAACAAATATACATCAAAATTTTCAAAAAAAAAAAAAAATTGGCTTTGTTGCAAAAAAAACATTAAATATTTGGTGTAACAAAAACAAAAATCAGCTGGTGTAAGACCCGTGCCCCTGCCCCATTATCCCCCCGCAATTATGTCTACCACTCCGCGAGTACGTGATACCATGTTGAGAGTCGATCAGCAACAATCCAAACTAAGAGTAGGTGAATCTACAGAAGTGGAATGTTACTCCTCGGACAACAGCTACACCGATGTGGTTTGGGAAAGAGCTGATGGCGAGCCTTTGCCACCCCATTTACAAGTATGTGACCAGCTTTTCTTGCTTCATTCTACGAAATTAACCAAAAAAAATTAAATTATTTTTCTTCAGCAAATTGGCAATCGTTTGATCATCAACCATGTCACACCCAATGATGCCGGTCGTTATGTTTGTAAATGTAAGACGGATGAGGGTGATCTTTATACTACCAGCTATGAATTGGATATTGAGGCTAATGTTCACGAATGGAAGCATCCCAAAATAGTTCATGCCGATGTGGGCTCCAGAGCTCAGTTAAGTTGTAACGCTGAAATCGGTCACAGTTCGCCCAGCTACAGATGGTCGCGCCAGTACGGTCAAATGCAAATGGGTACTGATATTTTGAGCGTAAGTATTGAGTTAATTCCTGCACCAACTCTATAATAAAACTCTTTTAAATATGTAGTAACTATTTTTGAATCGTTTAAATTTGTATTAAATTTTTGTTTTCAATGAGCTTTTGAAGTTCATTGAAAAGAAAATCTGGCAACACTGCTGATATTTTTTATATCGCATACTGCCGCTGTTTTATTATACCAAATTTACGCAAGAGCGAGATTCTGATAAGTGTGCCAAGTTTTTAGGAATCGGTTCGATAGAAGCACACGAAAGATAAGGTTAAATTTTAATGGGGGTACGCCCCCCTGCCCCATTAACCACTAAACATCAATGGGCGTAGCCTCAGCCACCTTTTCTTCAAGATCTTGTTATCATAAGATACCCCGACGCATGCCAATTTTCGTAAAAATTTGTTGGGTAGAGGTACATGCAATGAAATAATATAATTTTAGGTGTGTGGCCCGCCACTTTTCAAACACCTGATTTCATCATTAAAAAATACCAAGATGTGTGGAAAGTTTCGACAAATACGATATTGTCGCATAACAAGCATCCAACGGGTTAATGCCAGTTTTCCTAAGAATCGGCGGAGTAGAAATACATAAATGCCCCTATTTTTGTTCTCAAGTCAATGCATTTTCATCGTCGGAGGGTCAATCCAACTGCAATATTCGTATTGTCATTCATAACTGAAATAACGATTGAGTTTATAGTTGTCTTGATTCACAATACTAAATACAATTTAGTTGTGTGAGAGTTGGGTTGACTCTCACACGATCAAACTTAGTGGAGTTGAGAACGAGTGGATTGGGAATGAGGATTTACACCCAATTTCTTCAAACGCCAATTTTGGTAATAACAAAAGCCCATGATGTGTCAAAAACTTCGCAGAAATAGAAGTACAAAAAATATTAAATTTTACTGGGTGTAGCTCTGCCCACTTTTCTGACCAGCAAACAAATTCCCCAAATTGGTTAAAAAAGAAACAAAATTAAAGTGAAAAATAAATTAAATCGAATTTTGAAGAAACTATTTTTGTAAAGTAAGTTAAAAAGGAAAAGGTGACACTCCTATTCGCCCTAGAAAACATTTTCCAATTAAGATCCATTAAACATTTGGTCCCAGTTTCTTTTACAACTGATTTCCCTATTACTTTCTTTTACCAGGACAAACTCCAACTCGTTGATGTTCAGGCCAATGATGCCGGTACTTACATCTGCACAGCCACCACAGGCGATGGAGAGTCTGTGGATTATCCCACCATATTAGTTGTAACCGGAGCCATACCCCAGTTCCATCAGGAACCTCTTAGCTACTTGTCCTATCCCACTTTGCGTGACTCCTATATCAAATTCAACTTCGATATTACCTTCCGCCCCGAAAAACCCAATGGTCTGATATTGTTTAATGGCCAAAAGAAGGGCAATGGGGATTATATTTCTTTGTCTTTGAATGAACGTTATCCTGAATTCCGTTTTGACTTCGATGGCAAATCGATGGTCATAAGATCGGAGCAGCCGGTGGAACTGAATGAATGGCACACGGTCAGAGTAAATCGTTTTAGAAGGGACGGTTATATACAAGTGGATGATCAACATCCGGTTGCTTTCCCCACTTTATCGCCTTCATCTTCATTGGATTTGGCTGAGGATTTGTATTTGGGTGGTGTGCCCAGCTGGGATATTTTGCCACGGGATGCTGTAGATCAACGTGTGGGTCTTGTAGGTTGTATTAGCCGCTTGACTTTGCAGGGCGCCATCATAGAACTGATGAAGGAAGCCAAAGTTAAGGAGGGTATTACAGCTTGTAAGCCTTGCCGCCATAATCCTTGCCAGAACGGTGGCATTTGTTTAGAAAGTCAAACTGAAATGGCCTACACCTGCATATGCCAACAGGGCTGGACTGGCCGCAAGTGTACGATAGAAGGAACTCAATGTACGCCTGGTATTTGCGGTACGGGTCGCTGTGAAAACACCGAAATGGGTATGGAATGTTTGTGTCCTTTAAATAAGACAGGAGACAGATGTCAGTATATAGAACATTTGAATGAAAACAGTTTGGCTTTTAAGAAAAACAGTTTTGCGGCTTATGGGTAGGTTTTTCTCACTTCTAAGTAGTAAGGAATGTCAAAATGATTTTATTGCTTAAATTTACTTGCAGCACTCCTAGAGCTTCCAAGTTGAATGTGAAATTCCAAGTAAGGCCGAATAGTTTGGAGGATGCTGTGTTACTGTATGCTGCAGAATCCAAGCTGCCTAGCGGGGACTTTGTGGCTGTGGTTTTGCGCAACAAGCACGTGGAATTAATCATAAACACTGGAGCTCGTTTGAAACCGGTGGTAGTGCGTTCCTTGAATCCTTTGGTTGTGAATAAATGGACAGAGATTGAAATAGCGAGACGTTTTGGCGAGGGTATATTGAGAGTAGGTGCGGAGCCTGAACAAAAAGCCAAGGCTACTGGGGCAGCACGGACCTTGTATATTAAGACTCCCATGTATATAGGAGGTTATGATCATGAAAAGATCACCTTGAATAGAGATGTTAATGTGTCGCATGGCTTCGATGGTTGTGTTTCAAATGTAAGTGCAATTTAGATAAACAAATTCCAAGAGTGGCTGAGTAATTGTGTATTTTGTTTAAAGCTTTATGAGGGTCTTAAGCAAATTAACTTAATAGCCGATATACAGGATGCGGCCAATATACAAAATTGTGGAGAAATAAATGAAATCGATCAAAACGAAACTTTTGCCCACGAAGATCAAAAAAATAACGAAAATGACTATGCGGCCTTGGATGCCTGTGCCAGTGATCCTTGTGAAAATGGGGGCACTTGTACAGTAGAAAATGACATGGCGGTGTGTACCTGTAGTGTGGGTTTTGCCGGCAAACATTGTGAAGATCGTAAGTGTTTCCACGTTGGTCACCAGGAGTTTAAAGGAATATTAATTTGTTGCTAATTTGTTTACAGACATTACCTTACAATTCGATGCCAATTTCCATGGCAATGGCTACTTGGAACTGAACCGTTCTCAGTTTGATGAGAATATAGAACAGAAATACTCCTTTGCTGCCATGGTGTTCTCCACAAGTGATCCTAACGGTTTGTTACTTTGGTGGGGCCAGCAAAAGGGTGAAGCTTATACTGGCCAAGACTTTATGGCTTTGGCCATTGTTGAGGGCATAGTCGAGTTTTCATTCCGCTTGAATGGTGAAGAGGCTGTCTTGCGCAATCCCGACAAGAGAGTAGATGATGGCAGACGTCATATAGTGTTGATAAAACGAACTGATAATACAGCCATTCTGGAACTGGACCATGTACTGTATGCAGATGAGACGAAATCCAAGGACAAGAACACTATGTCTTTGCCAGGCCATGTATTTATAGGTTGGTATTTCTTTTTAAGTTATTTTAAAAGAGAGAAAATTCTACAAATTTGATTTGTTTTTTTTTTTTTTCATTACAAAGGTGGCGCACCCGATTTAGATACGTTTACAGGCGGCCGTTATAAGCATCACTTTAACGGTTGCGTGCGGGTAGTAGAAGGCGAGAGTAGTGGTATCATAGAACTAGGAAAAGTAGCTGTAAGCGGTATCAACGTCGACACTTGTCCAGAGTAAGTTTTCTTAAACTAATCACATAAACTTAAGTTTTGAAATTTCTTTTAAATATTCATGCTGCTCTTTTTTTTTATATAAAAAGAACTTGGAATCCTTCTAGTTTAGTTTACCATGAGTTAGATTACAATGATTTTCGCTTTGATCCCAGCATGTTTGATGCTTTCGATCAACCGCCACCCGTGCATATTTTATATCCCATACCTACTCCACGTTCTGTTAACATTTACAGTAGTAGTTCTGCTCTACAGCGCTGCTATAGTTGTAAACACTACTACTGTTATTCACAGTGTTACCAGGTGGCTGTTTTGATACTTTTAAGTCAGCTGGCAGGGCGTTTAGTGATATTTTCTTTATTTAAAAAAGACCATTTCAAATTATTTGCTAAAGTTAAAACAAAAACATAGAGTTAATTAAGGTCAACAGTTAATTTTTTTTTTAACTTTAACATGGAAAAAACCTGTCAATTTTTTAGCTCAAATTATTTAAAAAATTATTTTTTGTCAATTAGGGATTTTAATAAAAAATTTACATTATATGTATCTGTAAGTACTCACAAGGTAAACATTGTTAATTATCATATATAAATATATTATATCATCATATCATTAGGTAAAACAAATTATTATAAATAATAGCATAGCTTCAAATCACTGTGTAACATATCCATAAATCGTTATAAATGTAAATAGATGTTAATAAAAAGGAAATTATGAGTTAAAATAATTAGAATTTCTTTTCTAACTCGTAAAAGAAAGAAATTAAAATTATCGAAAAGTCTTTGAGGTCTAATTGACAATTTCTAACGACTTTTGGAGAAGCAATAAAAAGAAACTAATAACCAAATATTTCCATTGTTACTAACTACAAAATTTTTATACATATGTATATTTAGTTTAAACCAGTTATTCCCACTTAGAACCGCTATACAATTAGTTTTCAATTGAGAGCCAATAAGAGAGCAATTCCAGTGTGAGTTATGCAACAACTAAGAGAGCAATTCCAGTGTGAGTTATGCAACAACTGATGTAAAGGCCTTGCCAACACTGTTACAATAATATGTACAATAATTTTTTAAAATTACTTTTATTCAAACATCGATAAGTGTTTGGCAACAATTGAAGCGAATAAATTTTATTTATATCACTTTTTGCTTGTCAAAGAAGCCAGTGATGCCATCAGTTTTTTTTTTGTTATTTAATTTTTTAATGCAGTTTTAATTTTTTTTACTTTCTTTTTTTACTTTATTTTTATTCACACATTTTATATTTTTGTGTATTTGTATTTTATTTTTAATTATTTTTTTATTTTATTTTTTACTTCTTTTTTTATTTTTTATTTTGAAATTTTTTATTTTCTTATTTTTTATTTTTATATTTTTTATTTTTATATTTTTTATTTTTATATTTTTTATTTTTATATTTTTTATTTTTATATTTTTTTATTTTTATATATTCAAGAGATTTATGATTCGACATATTGTCATATCGAATAAAAATAATTTGCTGGGTTTTGTATGAGTTACTAACTAAGCCTACTATGCTTATTATTCTTTTGTGATTTTCAAAAATATTAATATTTGTGAATTCTCAAATAGTTTATGAAAGTCTGTGCAGGTTTGTGACTGTTCAAAATGTGTGGTTGAAGTCTACTGACGATTTGTTAAAGCAACAATGAAATGCATATAGACATCGCTTAACCACCAGCAAATAAATTTCATTTATTTTTATATTTATATTTTTATATGTATTAATATTTTTCCTGTTGAAAATTTATTTTTTTATTAATGTTTTTCTTTTTGAAATTTATTTTTTATATTTATATTATTGAAAATTTATTTTTTATACATATTTAATTTTTTTAATTTATTTTTATTATATTTTTTGTGTTATTTTTATTTCAATTTTATTACTAATTAAGTTCAATAATAGTTATATAATTTAATTTCTGTCAGTTTTGTATTGTCAAACTAGCCAGTGCTGTCATCAGATTTGTTTTGCATATTTATTTTTTAGATTATTTTTTATTTTATTTTTGAATTTATATTCAAATTTGTGTTGTTTTATTTACTTTTATTATTTTCTTTAACTTATGTTTTTCTTGATTTTTTTTTTTTAAATTTTTATTCGTAATTTATTTACCTTTATTACATTTTATTTTTTCAATTTGATATTTTGATATTTAATTTTTTGTTTTTACGTTTTTATAATTTTTAAAATTTTTATACATATATTTAATTTTTATACCTATGTAATTTTTTTTTAATTTTTTTTTTGTTAATTTTTTTTGTTTTTTTATTTTTTGGTTAATTTTTTTTTATATTTCAATTTTAAGCTGTTTCAGTTTTTTTATTGTCAAGAAGTTTTTTTAATTTATTTCTTGATGTTTTGTTTTGTTACTTTTTATTTTAATTGTTTTTTATTTTCTTATTTTTACATTTTATTTTGACATTTATTTTGATTTTTGTTTTCATAATAATAATAGTAATTTAATTTAAACAAATTGTTTATTTTCATTTTATTTTTATTTTAGTTTTTATATCTGTGGTTTTCATGAAAAACAGCGCATGTCCACAAATCAAAATTTTTCAGTAGAACCAAAAAAGTGCTTTTTGAAGCTTATTAAAAAAAAGGTAGAATTTGTGTTGTTGTTTCAGAAAAAATTATATTTTTATTCAAAACATTTAAAATAAAGCAATTTGACATCACAAACCCGAAAAGAGAAATATATAATATAGGATGCTATTCATGAAAACCACTGAGATTTTTTTAATTTCATTTTCTATATTTATTAATTAATATTTTTATATTTATTTTTATTAATTTTTTATATTTATTTTTAGTATTTTTTATATTCTTTTTTTCTATATTTTTTTATTTTTGATATTTTTTTTGTAATATTTTTTTATTTTAAATTTTTTTATTAAAAACTTATAAAAAAAATAGTCATGTTAATAAAACAAAATTAATTTTTTATAGTTACTTATATTTAAAACACTAGCACAGAAACCCTACCTGTGATTTCAGTGTTGCCACTTTTTTAATTTATTTGCATTTTTAGTTTAATTTGCCCAAAACTCAAAAAGTATACTATTAATTAGAATAATAAAAAGCTATGAACTGAATGAAAATTAACATATAATTTAAACTATTATATACATACATACATAGATAATATAATATGAAGCGCTGTGAATGAAATCAATAATTGATATTATAGCATTATGTATGATATAAATGTATAAATTGCGAAATAAAAAAAACTGAATTTTCCAGAGATCTTTTTTTAGCTATAAAATTATTTTGGAGGCGGAAACGATTACTAGAAATATTTACAAATTAATTTGATATAAAATATATATAATGTCATAGAAATTAAAAACAAATAAATATCAATATATCAATGAAACATACCGGAAAAAATATTTGTCAATTAAAAATTACTTCAATTGATTTAAATATAAACACATTACTGCTACTGATAAGCTTGTTTACGGATAAAAATTCAAATAATTTTTTAATTGATATTAAAAAATTTTTAATAAAAATTTAATTTTATTATTTTTGCTGTGTAGAAAAGATGTTTGAAGTTGCCATTATATGCACCAAAATTAAATTTGAACTTATTACTTTTTATTTTCTAAGTTACTTGTTAAGTTTTTGTTTTACTTTTTAATTTTATTATTTATTTAATTTTTCTGTTTGTTTTCTTTAATTTATTTTTAGAGCGGATGAAGATAACGAAGGCACCGAACCCCCAGTCGTTTAATAGTTTTGTTTAGTTTTTAACGAATAATTTTTATTGAATTTTTTCTTTAAAACAAAATTGCAATTTAACGAAAAGAATAAAAACGACCCTCAAAAATATAACAACAACAAAAATAAAACTCCTCTAATTTAGTTTTTTTTTTTATAATAAAGAGAAATAATTTTTAAGCCAAAACTAACATTAAAAAAGATTTGCTTTTAAAAGTAAAATACCAAATGTGTCATATATTTTAATATAAATAAGGAAATTATTAAAAACTAACGAAAATAAAAACATACTGCATTAATAATAAAAACCAATCTGGCCACACTTAATACACTGAAACAAATTAAAGGAACAACAACAAATGTAGGCAATTTTATATTTAGAATTAAAGTAAAATTTATATTTAATTGAATAAGCAAACAACTGCATGCAATATATTATTGATTATAAACATACATATAAACGTGAATGAAAACTATTAATCAGGCAGCCTTTGAGATAAAAAAAGAAGATATAAGAAGAATTAATTTAAAATACCAGTGTACTTGTTTTAATAAAACCTTAAATTTTTATTTTTTTTAAGGTTAACATTTTAAGTTCTTAAGTAAAATTTAATTTTTTTAACAAAAATAAATCTGCCTGTTTTTTATACTCAACGATTTAACAAAAACAATTCCATTATTTGCTTAAATGTGTTCTTTTTTTTAAATAAATATAAATTTAATATTTACAATAATAATTTTAATTAAAAGCAACGCCAAGTTATTTTTACTAATTTTAGTTTTATTGAAAAAAAGAAAATAATACATAAATTCTGCTTCACAAAACAATTTATAATAAAATTTCATAAAAATATAGGTATAAAACAAATGTAAGAAAAAGTGTCTAATAATTAAACAAGTATGTACTATTAAACAAACAAAAAATAATGAAATTATTGTAAAAAGTTGTTAAGTGACAAGAAAATATTTAAAAAATAATAAAAAAGCCAAATTATTAAAAAAAAAATTAACAAGGAAGTTAGTTTTATTAAAAAAGGTAACAAGTTTTAAGAAACAACATAAAACTAAAAAGGTAAGTTACTCGGTATGTTAGAGACTAAAACAAAGTAGAAGTTACTCTTGGGGAACATTTTTATAACTTCCAAAGCATCCGTACATAAGTTAATTTCTCACGCTTCTTAAGATGTCAAATTATAAATTTTTTATTCATGGGTGGCAACACTGCTACGTACATAATTTATTTTTGTTATTTTGAGAATTCTACATTTTCGTAGCATAAAATATTCTCTTCTGGCAACAGTGTTACTCTTGTTCTTTTTTCTCTTATAGCGCCAACTTATGTTTCATTTGCCATTTTGTTTACAATGGGGGCAAAAAACCTCATGGAATTTTGTATTGCTCTTTGTTGTTTTAATTGAAATACAGTAAAACACGGCCTAGACCAACATTAAAATCGTTTTTGAATTTATTTACAAATGTATGTGTTTTATGTACATTTAGTGCAGTGATAGCCACTCCATAGCCTCGCGAGGCAGTCAATAATCGTATTTTTCACACAGACACGGTCGGAAATTCACATGTATACAACAACTTTGTTCGTTTCAAAACATCAGTCTATCATCAGTCTCTGCTCAAGCTTTGTGTAAGCAACACCACGCACGCTTGTTTGGCTTTGTTTTTGTTTTTTTTCGTAATCAACACAAAAGCACACAGAGCAACAATGTTCAATAATTCTTGGGAACTGGATTTTTTTTTTTTTGAAAATCGTGAAAGGAAGCCCCAATGTTATATTTGTTTGAAGCAATTAGCAAAATGCGACAAATTTAATATAAGGCGGCATTACTTATCATGCCATATTAATTATGAAAAATACAAAGATGATGAAAGGCAAAAATTGCTTGATGAAATGAAAGTCAAAGTCCCAAGTAAATTTGTAAAACAGCCAGATCACATTGAAAAAGATGATGATAGCGAAATATTAAAAGCTTCTTACGTTGTTGCACTTGCGGTGGCAAAGCAATGTCGCCCGTATGAAGACGGCATTTTTATAAAACATGTTTTGCAAGACGTTTTAAAATTAGATTGTTACACAGTGTACAATTCGGCAGCGACCGCAGCTTCTGTTTGCGACCGCACACAAGCACATAATATCTTTGTGTGCGTGCGTTCGGGGCTTGACTATCACTGATTTAGTGATAAGAAACTTTATGTATGTATGTATTTTACGGCTTGTTACTGGTTTTCTGTCTGGTCACTTTGGACTGAACTATCCTCTGTGGAAAAGTAACCAAGTTCGTTCACCTTTGTGTCGCTTGTGCTTGGAAGATGACGAGACTACGATACACATTCTTTGTGATTGTATCGTATTATGTGACAGTAGAAGGCGTGTTTTTCATTCTGAGTTTCTGTGTTCAGATGATATAAGGCGGGCTTCTCCAATATCTGTGCTGACCTTCATAAGGAAAGTCATACAGAGATTGAATTAATTAAACTCATAGATCTATGGTACAAAAGATCCATCAGGTGTCGCAATGCCGGTCTTTGGACCAGATCTTTCCCCCTATTCTATTCTATGTATTTGTGTGCTATGTTTTTTTACATATATAAATTAATACACACAAACATAAATGAAAATAGCAATAAATAAAACAAAAGATGTTCATGGGTGTTGTATGAAGTATATACAATGTGTCACAAATGCATATGAATGTTATAACAACCCTGCAGTTTATAAAGTAAAAATTTACTCAAAATCGTTAGATATTTCCCTAACGAAAAATCGACTACCTACTACAGTTGCCACAAGTAATGCAAGAGTTCGCCTTTTGACTCTCTCACTCATGGAAATGTTGATGCCTTTAAGCTCAAAATAAATTTTCGCGAGTGGAAAAAAGTGTGCTGTTATTCTAAAGAAAATCAACAAAAAAAAATTATTTTTAAGTAATTATTTTGATTTTGTGTTGGCGTCAGTTACAATTGCAAAGTGTAATTATCAGTGAAAAAAATGATTTTCTTTTAGAAAGGTAAAATGAGCAGCAGAAGTCAATTAAAACGTCGCATAAAAAAAGAAAAGACCAATTAATTGAAAAAAGTATTCATAATTAATTGTTTTATCAATAGAAAAATTAAGACGACGGGTTATGCAGATGGTGGCAGTTGACTACCGTCAATGGCATCCCCATGTTAAAATCGTCAGTGGTGTGTATTGCTAGTAGTTAGGCTGATAGTTAATGGTAATGATTGGTAGTTAAGGAAATAGCTAGACATTCGCTGGCTACGCCGACTGCAGGGATACTGACATACCTGCATATATATGTATGTATCTAGTTATTTATTCATTAATCTCCTAATCCTCCTTTGGGAAAGCTAAAAAGGAAATGAATTGTTAGTTAAAAATTATTTTAAGCAATTACTTTTGCTCACTGCTGTGAGATGGTAATTCTAATGGAGTTGAATTGTCCCTTAAGTCGCGTATGATGCATTCAACATTTTATACTTCATTCTCTTCATCGAATAATAATTCCACTGAACTAATTATTTGTATGATAATAAATGATTTTTTAAGAACTTTTAACTTCGTGTCGTAATCACATTGCCACACATAATACAAATTTTAATTTCGTTTGAATTGCCAGTTGACAAGGCAACTGAAGTAACCGAGCCATAAAAATTGCACTCAATTATTCCTGTGAAATATTTTACGACGCAGCAAATACAGGCCTGTCACTGATATCAATCGAAATTGTTTTCATTACGAATTTTCATTTCGATCGTTTTTGTTTTTGTTCACACCGAAAAAGCGGCAATTAGACGGTTTTCAATTTAAATGCGGCAATACTGGGCCACACAAAAAGAAAAGAATATCGTTATTAGAAGAGAAAAAGAAAATAACAAAAGCAAAACAATTTTTTTTTATGGAAAAGAACAAAATTTAAAAACTAATACAAGAAATGTGTGGAATTGCGAAGAAGAGGATTGAGGGATGTTTCAGATCCCCTTTCATATTTGACTGAAATATTCTATATCAGTTTTTATGATGCTGCAGGACTTGAGAAAATTTCTTATATATATTTGTAAAAAATTAAATAATACAAACGCCTTTTAAATAAATTATAGAAAAACATTTTTCTTTGCTGAAATAAAATTGTTTCAAGCAGATTTTTGTAATTTTACATACATAAAATTACAATTCCGAGCATTAAATTTAAAGTGCTTTCATTTCAAGCAAATTCTTCGTTTTTCGGTTACTGAAGAACGTAATTACGGAATTGAGATCAATTTCGTTCCAATTTGGTTTCTGTGACAGGCGTGATATATAAAGTGCACCTAATAAATGTGTAATAGGTGCACACATCTTTAATTTATTCGAAAAATTATTTGTTCGTTATAACAGAATTTCACTGTACAACACAAGTGTACTTCCAAATAAAATGTTAATAAAATGAAAAAATAATCTCACCATGCCCAGTCACCAAGCGAAAAAAATTGGCAGCACATTTTAGTTCTAGTAAATCCACCGGTTGGTTCAGTATTTGCACTCGTTTTCTTTGACAATATAATTAATTAATTTAACAAAAAAATAAATAAATAAAAAATATGTCGTTGGTTCGCTTAATTTGTGCTGAGGTGAGCGAGTGTGCAATAAGAAAACTTGTCTATTTAATAATTCAGAAAAAGTAGTTACGATGCAAATTTTTTTAATGCAAATGAATAATTTTCCAGTTGTTTGTGGACAAAAAGAGTGATATATTATTCATTTAATTACATAATTTTTTAATGCGACAATGTTTTTTATTTTACTAAGATAGTCTATTTTATCTGCGGTATCATTCATACTAAAAGTTTTGTAAACAATAATTTAAGTTTTAAATATGGAAGTGAAGCCTGACCTAATTTACCCTCAACCAACTGATACGCTTTTTTAGCTCCCTATCTGCACGTACGAGCGTAGATTATTTCCATGCACCTTTAGGAACGTATGTATGCGTACATATGTACATATCGTTACCTTAATATAGAAAGGCCCTAACACATAATTTTTTTGAAATCGAGATTTTTGAATTTTTCGATACATTAGATGTTCTTCTAAATAAATATATGTACATACATAAAACTCAATTTCAAAAAGAAAACCAATTAGGGTCTTTCTATATTAAGATAATGTTATATTTACTACATATATACACATCAAAATTTTCGCCGGCTTCTAGACGTCTAATTGGTTTGAAATTTTCAATACATTGGTGCCTATTAAGAAAAATCTATCTCTATAAAACTTTGCTCAAACATTAGGTGTCTAAAAATGCTCTGGAGACGATCAAATAAACTCATCAAGCACGTAGTTGCCTGCGTGTAATCTTGTTTTTTCGGTTACACTACTTCTTTAGAAAATGACATTAATTAATAAAAATATTTCATTCAATAAAAATTCAAAATACTGAACTTAATCTCGGTTAAGAAATTATTCCTGATTGATTTTCATAAACTCCACAATATCAGGATTGTAGATTTTCTTCGTATTTTTTCTACTTTTAATAGATTCCGTTTTCTTATCAATTATAAATACATATCAGTACCTTCATATAGAAAGGCCCTAAATTATTATTTTTTGAAATCGAGAATTCTGAATTTTTCGATACATTGGATGTTTTCTTCTACCTTTTTTTTTAAGAGCAGCATCACTCAGTCAATGAATGCCTACTACTATTACTAGGTGTTAACTCCTTTAGGAAAGGAATAGTGATAGAGAAGACAGCAAGAGATAGAGGAAAGCTTCATTCTTTTACAACTCTGCTCTTTGCACGTTTTTAATAATACAGTGTTGCAGCGCCTCTGGTGTCAATGAGGCGTATTAAATCTTCTAAACTGTGTTTAGTAGCCATTTTATTTTTTATTTTACTTCGCCAATAAGTCTGCTACACAGTATCGACCAAGGAGGGCACTCTGATGTTGCACATTGCCAGATCTAACAATATTGTATTGGAATTTATTCTTTCCTATTTCGTTGTTTTTAAGTCATACTGATAATGGCCTTGATCATTTAATTTTTGCTTGTTGTTTTATATTTTTCAATTACATATTTCTATTAACATACTCGTATATGTACATACATACATATGTATATGGACCCACTCTCAACAAAGTCCAACAAATTGATGTCAATTGGCGCTCCTCTTTACGTCTGTGGCACTGCAATAACAAAAACTTACCATACAAGTGAGCTCGTGTATGTTTTTTTTTAGTTTGTGATGTGTATGGCGGTGTAGGAGGAGAAGAAGGCTAAATAAATAAAAACAATTTTTTTTTTCGTAATCTTGAAAAATCACACCAACACACATACGCAATTACTCATTACGGCATATTTTTTCAAAGAGCAAAAACTATACGTACAAGAAATGAGAAGATAAACACTCAGTTATGAAAATGAAACGAACTAGTGATGCCAGCTGATAAATGTATAATGCACCTGATTGACTCCTAAAAAAAAAATAGTTGTGCTGGTAACCACCTAGAATGATAGATATTTCATCCATTCCATAGGTTGCTGGATCATATCCGGCTCGAAGCAACAAATTGTTTCCTCGAAATATTTATTCAAAAATATGAAAAAATGGGATTTTCAGTTTTTTTCAAAATAAAACTGATATTAATTTTTTTAATTCGGGGGTTTTTTCTCTACGTACCGTACTCTCGAGTTCAAGGACTAGGGGGATTTTATGCGGCTCGAAGGACAAAAATGTTTCCTCGAAATATTTCTCGAAAATAAAAAGTAAAAAAGGGGTTTTAATAATATTTTTCAATTGTAAAATATTTAAGTTTTATTGGCACGTACCGTGTTCTTTGGGTTTACAGATGTAAGTAAGTTACTATAAACATTATAGAGAGAATGACAACTTAACGAAAGAGAAAGAAAAAGCATAGAAACGTTCAATGAACAATGATCAAGGGACCTTTACACTATGCGCATTAACAATTGTTCTAAAACTGCAACAAAAAGTTTGTCACGCCCATTATAATATTGCATGCAGATTCTATAACCAATCGAAACGTTTTGAATGCCGTTGTTAATGATTACAGCTGCAATTTTGTCCTTGACATCAATATTAGATACGGCTTCTGATATGTAGGATACTGCTTCCTCTTTGAACTTTTTTTACACATAAAAAGTTTACCCGCCCTAAATCTTACGATTTTTAGAGAAAAAAATTCGAATTTCTTCTCATACCTATAATTTGTGTCCTGAAGTTGGCTGCGAATTCATATTTGATACATTTTGCTTATTTACATCAACATCTATTTAAAAATTTCTCATATTCTACGAGCATTTCATAATAATTTCATGTTGAATAGCTGATGTGCATAATTAGCTGGCGCTCTAAGTTAAGATAGGCATTCATAGATGCTAGAGTATTAAAAAAGAAATTGCTCTATTTAAATGCAGGGTTACTTTCAGTTTATTTATCGTTTGCTGTAGTTTATACTTTAAATTTAATTAAAACAAATATGTGTGTGTACTAAAATATACCCATTGCATTGCATTAGTGCCTGCAAATTGTATAAATTAAAGTCTTCGAATCAAAGTTTAATGATTTTAATTAATTATGCACTTGATGAATACGTAATTATTTATTGTCCCCTATTTTTAATTAAAAGCCTCAAATATTCTAGTTGAATTATTTATTACTTGTGTATGATTTGTTTTGCTCTCTCTTTTCAGTCCCGTCTTTTGGCCAAACGGGCCTACTCTTCGGCCGCTCCCACAACTAAAATGTTTATAGATGGCAAATTCGTTGAATCGAAGACCATCGAATGGATTGATTTACACGATCCGGCTACCAATAAGGTGGTTACGCGCGTACCGAAATGCACCAAAGACGAGATGCAAACAGCTTTAGAATCCAACAAAAAAGCCTTCAACTCGTGGAAGAATACCTCAGTATTGTCCCGACAACAAATCATGTTTAAATTGCAAGCACTGATTAAAGAAAATATGGGTGAATTGGCCAAAAATATTACGAAGGAACAGGGAAAAACTTTGGTCGATGCTGAGGGTGACGTTCTGCGTGGTTTGCGTGAGTTAATATTTCTTATTTAAATTTGGAATATTTGTTTGATTTTAATAATTTCTCTTAAACAGAGGTGGTTGAACACTGCTGCAGTATTCCATCTTTGCAAATGGGTGAAACTGTGGCTAACGTAGCCCGCGACATGGACACTTACTCCTTGGTTTTACCTTTGGGAGTCACTGCCGGTATTGCCCCCTTCAATTTCCCCGCCATGATTCCTTTGTGGATGTTCCCTGTTGCCATTACCTGCGGCAATACCATGTTACTGAAACCTTCAGAACGTGTGCCTGGTGCCACCATGATGTTGATGGAACTGCTCAATGAAGCTGGTTGTCCTCCCGGTGTTGTCAATGTCATACACGGCCAACATGATACCGTCAACTTTATTTGTGATGCACCCGAAATCAAGGCTGTCTCATTTGTCGGTTCTGATCAAGCTGGCAAATACATTTACGAACGTGCTGGCAAGAACGGTAAACGCGTACAAAGCAATATGGGTGCCAAGAACCACGGCGTTGTCATGTCGGATGCCAACAAAGAAAACACATTGAATCAATTGGCTGGTGCCGCTTTTGGCGCTGCCGGTCAACGCTGCATGGCTTTGTCGACAGCAGTATTTGTGGGTGAAGCCCAGAAATGGATTCCCGATTTAGTTGAACGTGCCCAGAAATTGAAAGTTAATGCCGGTCATGTTCCCGGCACTGATATTGGTCCCGTTATCTCCGCCCAGGCCAAGAAACGCATTGCTGATTTGATAGAATCCGGCGTCAAGCAGGGAGCTAAACTTATTTTAGATGGACGCAACCACAAAGTCCAAGGCTTTGAGGATGGCTACTTTGTTGGACCCACCATTCTGACTGACGTCACTCCCGATATGGAATGTTACAAAGAAGAAATCTTCGGCCCAGTATTGGTTATACTCAAGTCTGATACGCTCGATGATGCCATACAATTGGTTAATTCTAATCCCTATGGCAACGGTACTGCCATCTTCACTACCAACGGTGCCACCGCCCGTAAATTTGTGAATGAAATTGATGTAGGCCAAGTCGGCGTCAATGTACCGATCCCCGTACCCTTGCCCATGTTTTCCTTCACTGGCACTCGCGGTTCCTTCCGTGGCGATCACCATTTCTATGGCAAGCAAGGCGTGAAATTCTATACGCAAACAAAGACTGTTACCCAGTTGTGGCGTGAAACCGATGTCACCCATACTCAGGCCGCTGTGGCCATGCCCACCATGAAGTAGACCAGAATGAATTTGGACGGGAGTTGATGTTTTAGAAACCAAGTTTCTAGAGTGCCTTAATGGGGAATTTTCATGGTCTGAAAATGGATGCACTTTTTCAACAGTCTTCCAGTTGCTTTAAGTACATATTTTTTTTCTTGGCGTACATGCATATTAAAAATTATAGTTTTCTCCCGGCATCGTTTCAACTATTGAGTTTTCCATTAAGAATTTATAAATTGCATTTATTAATTTTAGTTTGAAATAACTTTTTGCGTATATTTAGTTTAAGTTTTCCAACTATCGTTCATGAGTTGATGTAAAATAAAATAAGAAGTATTTATAAAAATAAAATGAACAATCATCCATATTCTGCTTGCCAATATCTACAATAAAACGATATTCTGGGGTTCTACTGCGTAATTCGAAACGAAAGAAAATGCTTTCGAATTTGTATGATTATACCAAGTAAATTCGAAAGCATTTTCTTTCGATTCGAATTACAGAGTAGACTCCCTGTTTGATTGTGGTTGGCGTTGGCGTTGGCGTATTTCGACTTCCACTACGACGTTTCTGTAATAGATTAAAGAAATCTTCCAAAAATTTCTTTTAATTTGTTATAGAATGCTAAATTGTTATTTGATTGGTGTTGATGTTGAAACAAAGTGATGTTGACACTAAGATGACAGAGCAAATGGAATAAGTGTGATTACTTTTTTCTTCTAAATTTCGATATTTCACGTTTAAATTGTTTGTTTAAAAAAAAGTTTTACTAAAGGTACGGTCACACTTGTCAAACATTTGCCCAAAAAAGCGTAACCAACAAACACTAATGAAAAAAGTTTTGATCCAGACACTTGTTTATCATATTAAACAGTTTCGAACACAACTAATGCACCATGTCATAGAATCCAACAATATTGGCTACTCTTTAACTTGACAAACTTTTGTCTGAATTGAAAGATTTTTCATTAGCATTTAGTGGTTTCGCTTTTTTGGGCAAATGTTTGACAAGTGTGACCGTAGCTTAAGTAAAATTATGATTTTCGTTGACTTAATACCCTTATGGGAGTACAATAATGTTAAGATACAATGAGCTCTAACGTGGTTGACGTTTTTCGAATTCAAATTGGACTATTTGTAGTTGATAAAAAACAATCTACGAGTACATTTTTCTTTAATATAGTACAATGCGCCTGACTTTCGCTGCAAAATTGCCAATCACAATAAGGGGAATGTTTTCCACAAGAACGAAGTTAAGGTTATTGATATGCTTCCGTTAGGATTTGAGTAATTTTATTTCCCTGTTATGTATGTACATTCTGTATGTTATGAATATTCTGTATGATAACACAGTTCCTGCTCAACAGTACTACCGAATGTACAGTATTATCTAAGTGTTATAACGTAGATGTTACAGCATTGCCAGGTTAAAATTTTATTTAAACATATGCTAGCGCCGGTTGGCGAAAAACCAACCCACTTTTTATTATTCCTTTTGCACATAGAAAGAACACATGATGAATTTTCATTTACACTCAAAACAAAATTTAAGAGAAAATAATTGATAAATGAGACAAGGCATGTAAAAACATGTACTACAGGTCCTTTATATTGATTTTTAACCAAATGAAGTAAAAACAAAACACATAATGTGACAGTTTAACGTCTGTCAAATGAAAAAAAAAAAATAGTAATAAAAACATACAAAAAAAATATCTAAAGAGTAGATACGAAATTGCAATAAAAATAAGAAAAAATAAAAGATTTTCCTTAATTAAATAAATAAAACGTTAAAATTAAAACAAACCACAAATATATGCATATGAAAACAAATAATTAGAAATTTTAATTATATTAAATAAACAACAAAAATAAACTAATTGGTATATTATAAAAAAAAAAACAAATTTACAATTAAGACGGAAATTTTCAACTTCGTGTAATTTTTTTCTAAGTTTTTTTTTACAAAGTGCTAAATTTCAAATTTAAAGTGAAGATTGAGTGTGTGATTTTTTATTTCTTGCAATCTTTTTTATTTTCAAGGATATCGGTAACCTACCCCACTTTTTTTTCCAAGTGTTTTTATTAGAGCAGCTATAAAATTGAACGTCATTTTTTTACACACGCACATCATACGTACGTACGTACTCGTATTTCCTTATTTAAAGCAATAACAATTCTTCTTCAGCCAACTAAAGAGGAGTATTTACGTTAAAAGCCAAACATTCTAGTTAAACTTTACTACGTCCTCTTTAGGAATTTGTATATTAAATCAATATTAAAATTTTAAAATTTCAAACGATTAACGTTGCTACGGAAAACATAAAAAAAATAAACTGTGCTGAGGGAAGAGCATATGTGTGAGAATATTTGAAAATATCTAGTATTTAAAATTCCTCTATTAAAGTTTGAAAGACTATTAAGGCCATTATGTACAAGACCATAAGGCACGGTGAAAATAGTTTGCAATACACTATACTACCGCAAAATGATGATTTTCGTTTGGAGGGCAAAATAAAATCGGGCGGAAGTGCTGGCGGTAAGAAAAATAAAGCTAAGAAACCTAAAAGAAGAAGTTTTTTCGCCTATTTGGGTTTGCTGTTTGTGTGTACCGTTATAATCGGGGCTGTGCTAGTGCCTTTTCTAGTATCAGCCGAATGTTTGCCTAATCCCACGGAATGGTTTCTAAAAACTAAAAATGCTTTTAGCAAAAGCCCAGCCGATGTAAAAGTAAATGTGCCCACTCATACTCAGCAAAATCATATGCTAAATAGAGGTAATTTGGCTTTAAACGTGGGCAAACCTGTTAAAATTATTAACAAAAATGGTGTGGAAAAAATTATTTTAAAAGTTAATAAATCTCTAACCACGGAAGCTCCCAAAGTTTTACATGATACAGCTGTGAAAAATACTGTTGCTTCTGACAACTTTAGCCAGTCCACTATAGAAAGCAACTCTGTTTTAAATTCTCTTAACGCTGAACAACCTGATTTGAATTTAAATGAAGTCAGTGTTGTTAAGAGTAGCACACAGCCCTCCATTGTTAAAGAAATTGCTGTCAGCAGCACAATTAAATCCTTGCCCTCGCCCACTGGCTTAAGTGATATTTCAGCCGTTACCACTGCTGCTGCTGCTGCTGGTGCTGCCACCCTAGCAACGCCTTTACAAAATCGTACTTTATCTTCGGCCTCGGTACCGAATGTGCCAAGGGCTTCATTGCAATCAGCATTAAATCAAAACTCCAACAATTCTCCTACCCAACCCACCATTACCACTCGTATTATGCAGGTCCCTCTTTTGAAATCGACCGCCAAGAAACCAGCCATACCACCAGTTCTAGTGAAAAATATATCACCTATACAACCTACTACAGACACTACAAGCAATCTTAATGATATTTTGCCTCCTAAAACGGCCACTAAAGATGTTAATGGCAATAATGCAGCCAATCCAGACTGGATTCATAACCATTGGCCGTATATCGATCCCTCAACATATTTCCAATGGAATGTGAGTTTGAATATCCATGATTAATTCTTATTTTTATTATTTGCAATTATGTAATAAATAACATAAATTATATAAGATAATTTTATTACTTCTTTCTTATTGTTTTCATTTAATCGCTAATTTTTTTAGGGCTATAAAACTGAGGATAGTGTTTTATTGCCTGCCCTATTGGGTTTTGCTTTAATTGGCGTCATTTTAATAATCACCGTCTGCTTGGTGGCGCGCAATAAGAGGACAATAGTTACATCAGTCAGGAAACGTAATCGTAATGTAAGTACTTTTTCTTTCTCATTTTTAAATTGAAAATCTATAAGTTAAGTTTTCAAATTGATGAAAGGAAATAATGGGCGTTATCGTTGCTGGCGTTTTTCCACTTCAAATTCGACTTGTATTTCGATTTGTAGTTGATTAAAGAAAACAAGCTACATTTTGTTTAATCTAGTACAATACGCCTGACTTTCGCCGCAACATCGCAAATCTCAATAAGGGGTATCAAAAATGTTTTGCATTTATTTCAGTTGGATTTGTATGAAAAAATTATATACTAGTACATAAGTAACTTAGGATAGTTGGAGGAAAGGATCTGACTCTTTTTGCTAGATTCTAACTCTTTTTTTCTCTCCTAAATATTTTCAAATGTCTTCAATCATCATAGCATTCTCTAATATCCTGCAAAATTCTGAAGTTAACCTCCAATTTTGCTGGTTCTTGCTCTAACCCATCAAAACGACTATCAGGACCCTTAGAATACTCATATTCATACCCAATAGTAGTTTGACCTAATAGTTTGGTGACAATAACAATCAGAACTATAAACTACTCTTTCAATAGTTAGAAATTTCGTTTATCTATCTATCGATCTATCTCTTCTTAGTGAGGACCAAAAATCTTGAATATCTCAATTACTTCTTTTAAAGAAATATGAATACTTCTTTGTGGGTCTTTCTAAATTGCCCACATGTTCTGAAGCTCAGACTATTCTAATTGCGATCAGATGATCAACCTCCGCCTGGATCCACCACATTAATTTCTTTCCTGCTTATCGCCTTCATTGGGATTGCTTAGATTAGGTTGGGAAAGACCCTTTGGTGGCATAATGAATATCTTGCATTGACAAGCTATTCAGCTACCTGATTCCCATGATGAAAACGTTGATATCTTCGGGATATTCCTTAGTATCTGGTGAAATCTTTGGCCTTTCTTTCGACGATTTTCTACTAGACTAAAAAACATTGCAACATTTTTTCTTTGATGTAGTACAAAATCTAAATATGACACTCGTAATTAGGCCCCTTATACCAACCCATATAAGTACATGGTAGTGTGGTATCAGGCAGTGACGTATTTAATATCCTGCAAAAATCTGAAGTCAACCTCCAAGTTGCTGGTCCTTGCTCTAACTGAGCACTGACCAATCAAAACGACTATCAAGACCCTTATAATCCTTCTGTTCATACCCAATAGTAGTGTGGCTCACCCTGCTCTACCAGAAATTATTCGTGCCTTATGGACAGTTTTACCGCTACTTCCTCATGTCTATAAAGTTGAAGAATTTATTTAGAGCTGCTCCTTTACTTCAGTGCTTCATTTACCACCGGTATCTCGGCAATAACTTGACGAATTTTGGGTTTCAAATGCTCTAACATTAGGGGATTATCCGCGTAGACACGGTTTCTGGCATAGCCCCACAAAAGAGTCTAACGGCGTCAAATCTTATGATTGTGGTGGCAAATTGACGCCGCTAAAATGTGAAATTACGCGTTCTGGAAACTTCCCATGCAATAAAGCCAAAATCGGTCATGTTGTTGTGTTGTCCAGTTCAGAATCTTCAATTAACGAAATCGGTTATCATACAGCCATAGGTCAGGTTAGGTTAGGTACTACAGGCTACCAGCTTTAGGCGAAACCGGATCACGTGGGTCCTGATGGCTACCGTTGTGTTAACTTCCTTCAACTAACTCGGTGTTAAACTAACCTGATATTTGGCTCTACAACGCTCTGAATTGACGGTAACGGTTCTTCGGATTATTTGCCAAACTTTCAGTAACAGGAGCGATATTTTTGGCGTGCACATTGCGATGATGGCCAGGCCTGACGACATCTGTAACGCTTCCAGTCTCTTTTTTATAATCTTGCCAATTTTTTGCACAGTAAGTCGACCATAATCACCCCGTAATGATCCAAAAGTGGCCACGTTTGAACCACTACTTTTTCGATAAGTTTTAACTGTATTTACGCATTATTCGGTTGTTAAACGATCCATAAATAAATGACACTTCAGATGACAACTGACAGCCTTGGCAGAACGGCTGTTTTGAAACCACTAAATGGATAAACCTGTGTAAAGATTGCTTACATGCTTATCTATCTATGTTTTAAGTTTCATAAAAATCGGTTGGATAGTTTCGGAGGCATCCCCACCCTCCTTCTTGTTCCAATTTTTTGTTTTATATATATGAAGCCTGTGTGTCCTTTTAGACGCAGATATATGTTTTAAATTTCCTGAAAATCGTTCGGATAACTTCGGAGAGGTGGAAATTGCCACCTTTCCTTTTGGTCCTAGTTTTTAAAACATATCAAGCCTGTGTGTCTCTTTAGATGCAGATGTACGAGTGTGTTTCTACGTTTTAAGTTTCATAAAAATCGGTTGGCTACTTTCGAAGGCAGGAAATTCCCCTCTCCCCTGCTTGATCCAAGTTTTTAGTATACATAAGGCCTGTGTGTTCTCTTAAAAAAAATGTATCCATGTTTTGAACTTCTTTTTGTTAAAGGAAAGTAATAAGTGCAAGGAGGTCTACTCTGTAATTCGAATCGAAAAAACTGCTTTCTAATGCTAATATGAAAATCATGCAATTCCAAGAGTTTCAATTGCAGAGAAGCC
The DNA here is from genome assembly GCA_936439885.1 of Nowickia ferox. Lineage (NCBI taxonomy): Eukaryota > Metazoa > Arthropoda > Insecta > Diptera > Tachinidae > Nowickia > Nowickia ferox. The sequence continues at coordinate 5,581,870 of OW387025.1, read as the reverse complement.
ACCAAAATTAAATTTATTTATTGTTTTGTTTAAAAATAAAGCAAAAGGTAGTATTATAATTAAATTGATTATTAATTTAAATCAGTGTTTTTCAGTTTTTAATTTCCTGTATACATAATTGATACATAAAATTGAGAATTGGAAATACCGATTTAAATTAATTTTTTTTTCAAATATTATACACATTGTCCCATAATGATTTCAAATTTGTAATCCAAAATGTTAACGGTTTTTCGTGCCTGAATTTACAACCATGTGCTTTGTTTTTCTGTCTTTTCTAATGTCAAAACATTTGCTGTCTGTCTATGCATGTTTTTTTTTTTGTTATTATTATAAGAGAATATTTACAGAGAGAGAGAGAGCGTTTTAATTGAGATAAGTGCTCTTAATTTGCGTCTGCACTGACTGACAGACGTCGGTCTTGTTGCTGCGTGGCATTTTTTTTCTGGCATTTTACTACACAGTTTGACGTGTTAAACATCTTTTGGGATATCCCCGAGTGAAAAGTAACTTTTTAGTTGCACTAAGACGAGAAAATATCTGTTAAGTACTACACTACACTTGTTTTTTAGTAAGCGTAAGAAAAAGTGTAAAGGAGGTGGAAAACACTATTCAAGACAATTGAAAAAGAAAAGGTTTTGTTAAAAAAAGAAAAAACAAATTAATAAAAGAAAAGCATACATATGCAGGTAGAATTAAATTGTGTATAGTAAACTGAAGACGAACAAATTGTATATAGGAAAAACTTTTGTTGTTGCTGCTGGTGGCTGTTGTTGGTGAGTGTGCATGTGCATGTGCGTGTGTGTGGGGACTGTGTGGCAGATTTGAAGCTGAATTAGTATAAAACAAATCTTAAAAAAAATAAAAGAAATAAAATGGCCATTAAACCTGGTATGGGACGCAAGACGTCTTCGAAGAATCCCCCAATTTTAAGTCATGAATTTGTGATACAAAATCATGCCGACATTATATCCTGCGTGGCAATGGTTTTCGTTTTGGGACTGATGGACGAGTCGACTGCTCCGTTCGCCAGCGCTTTTATTTCCTTGCATCACAATGTTTCCGGCGAGGAGCCCACCAGAGAGCAACCGTATGGCAAACCTTACACTTACTTGGCTGGCGTTAAGGATTATTGTGCTGTTTTCTTCTACACCATCACCTGTATTATCATGCATGCCATCATACAGGAATTTGTTTTGGATAAAATTTCCAAAAAATTGCATTTATCGAAATTTAAATTGTGTCTGTTTAATGAGAGTGGACAATTGGTGACTTTCTATGTGATGTCCTTCTTGTGGGGCGCTAATGTCATCTTGAAGGAAGGCTACTTTCGTAAATTTTCTCTGTTGTGGGACGATTTTCCCAACCATCCCATGACTTTCATACACAAGTTCTATTTTATCATACAATTGGCCTACTACTTGCACATGTTGCCGGAATTGTATTTCCAGAAGGTGCGCAAAGAAGAACAGCAGCCTAAAATTGTGCACTCCATTTGTGGATTCTCTGCCATTTGTTTGGCCTACAGTTTTGGATTCCAGCGTATCGCCCTCGTTTTACTAACTCTACACTATTTGAGTGAAATTGTTGCCCATATTTTCCAATTGATTGGAGTTTTCGATAAAGATGAGAAATTGGCCAGTGCCCGCATTTTTAACTCGGCCGTATTTGTGTTTGTACGTTTCACTACCATGGTGATTGGCGTTTTAACTTTGTATTATGGTGTGGTGGCCACCACCGCCAGCAAATTGCGTGGCCTTATGGCTTTGGTCTCACTGATGGTCTTGCAAGGCTATTTGATCTACTCTTTCATCACCGAGCAGCTGAGGGCCAAACGTGAGGCTAAACAATTGGCTAAATTGCAGTCAGCGTCCCAAAAGAAGAAGAGTCCCAAGGAGAAGATAAAACGTAAACGTGAATCAGATCTACCCGAGGCTGATCAATCGCCCAATGCTGCTCCTATTAACCACAAGGTCAAGGTTAAATAAAATATTCACTATAATTCAGAATGTATAAAAACAAGAACACAAATCTATAACCTTCTATAAAAGAGAGAAGAGTGAAAAGTAACTCAGTAAGCTGACTCCCCCAAAACGAAAGGGAGTAAAAGATCTAGACATACATACATTTTCTTCAGTTAAAATTAAAATGCAGCAAAAAGAGAGTTTCGAAATGTTTTCAAAACAACATACCTTTTCATTCACAACAATAAATACTACACTTTTAGGAAAAAACAATTTAAACACAAAATTATATCAGCTTATATAGAAGAATATTTCATAAAAAAAAATAATTCCCTTAAACGAAAAAAGGGTAGTCCATTTTAGAAAAAATTGTGCAGAATTTTTTTTTTAATTTTGAAAAATTTCAACAATTTTTTTTTTAACTTTGCGTTTTTTTAGAGAAGAATTCTTTTTCCGTGTCCCTTGAAATTTTTCATTTTTTCCTTCTCTTATTTTTAATTTAGCTCTCTTATTACATATTTAACTTTTTTATCTCTTATTACTTTTATAAATATACATATGTATTTAACTTTGTTATTCAGTTTTTTAAAAATCTTCCAAACATTCTCATATAATATCTACATTAAAATTAAAAATATGCTTCCGTTACTTTAAAAAGAAAAAAAAACTTAAAAATCACTTTACAATAAAGCAAAAAATAATTGTAAAGTTTAATATATTTTTTTACTAAAAACTCAAACTAGAATCAAAACTATTAAGAATTACTTTTATATAAATATATAATTTTTTTTTAAATAAATTAAGTAAGTTTTGCCTGATTGTATAGTGTGAACTGAAGGCCATGTTTCACAAGAATATTTACTTTTTTTTTTTTGATTTCATTAACAATTTTGTAATCTTAAACACACTGTTTTTCTATGTTTTCCGATAATCTCTGAGATCTAACAAGACATTCCAAGTCCAACTTGGCTGAAAGTAAATGATAAATTTTCGAAAATACTACATTTAAACCTTTAGTTTAATGACAAAACACAAACGAAAAAACAATTATAATAAAATCAAATAAAAGAATATTTTTTTACATAAAAAAATATAAAAACCAACAAAAAAATTAACTTGTCTAACAATTATTATTTATTTAATAAAAGGTGAGTTTTGCAGAGACACAACATTTTTGTAGGTGCCACCAGGACAAATATTTAGCACTTGGGGGAGGTAAATTTTCTCAACCCTTCGAATTAACTAGGTTCCGGTCCTGACTTGCAGTTTTTGTTGCAGCAATTCTTGAATATGTGTGACAGTGTTGAAATGGAAATGTATACTTTTTGTATTAATCTCTCGCTCTTTTGCACTAAAAAATAAAAAGTTGCGAGTCTGGACCGGCACTAGGCAAAATTTTATTGCAGCAGACTCTTAATGGGTGTAAAGTTTCATAAATTAATTATTAAAATTATTTACATTTGTCTGAGAAACAATTTCATTGTTGTATTTATATTTATTGTATTGTTATATTTAAAATTTCATAAGAATTGATCCAGTAGAAACTCGTTAAATATAATATTAAGTTTTAATGAGCATGGCCACGCCCACTTTTTATGCAAAAAAAAATTATGCCCTTCTTAAGGTACAAATTGTTTGCCAAGTTTCGTGGAGATCGGTTAAGTAGAAGTACATACAATTTAATACTCAACTTTAATGGGCGTAGTCCCGCCCACTTTTTTAAATGCAAGATCGTGTCATTCCAAGAGCCCAAATGTTTGCCAAGTTTCGTGGAGATCGGATAAGTAGAAGTACATACATATAATTTAATACTCAACTTTAATGGGCGTAGTCCCGCCCACTTTTTTAAATGCAAGATCGTGTCATTCCAAGAGCCTAAATGTTCGCCAAGTTTCGTAGGTATCGGTTAAGTAGAAGTGCATACAATTTATTACTAATCTTTAATGGGCGTATCCCCGCCCACTTTGTTAAATGCAAGGAGGTGTGATTCCAAAATTCCAACCTGTTCGCCAAGTTTCGTGGATATCGGACAAGTAGAAGTACTGGCAATTTAATACTGAACTTTAAAGGGCATGGTCCCGCCCACTTTTTAAATGCAAGATCGTATCACTTTGAGAGCTCAGGGTGTGGGCCAAGTTTCGTAGGAATAGCTTAAGTGGATGCACGTAAAATATAATATTAAATATTAATGGGAGTGGCTCCGCCCACTTTTTAAGTTCAAAATTGTGTCCTTATGAAAGATTAAGGTGTGTGCTAAGTTTCGTAGCGATCCGGTAATTAAAAATACATAAAATCTTATGAAAAATTTTAGTGGGCGTATTCCCGTTCACGTTTTTCCCTTTTAGAGAAATAAAAATTTTTTAAATCGGTCAAAAAATTACCGAGTTATGAAAAGTCGTTTAAAAAGACTAGTATAACAAATTGCTCAGAGGATCTCAAAACTATAGTGGATGAAAAGTGATGTTTTTGGACCAAAAACCACACCTCTCAAAACGGCTCTCAAATAAAAGAGGGCTTGAAGATTTAATATGAAAAGTCTTAGTTGACCACAATATCGAAATAGCGGATATCGTATTACATTTTAGATTTGAATCGTATCTAGTACATTTAAAATACCCACTAAAAAAGTAGCGGCCAATAAGTTCGTTTTGATTCAAAATATCATTTATTCAAGAATCGTATATGTACTTCCAAATTTGCGTCTGCACTTTAATCTTTATTTGAAGGTAAGTTTTAGCGCTTTAATGCTTTCTGAGGTACTTAAAATAGTATTAGCTCTAATTAAAAAAGAACTGGGAACTTGGATAAAATCTTTAGCTTAAAATTAAAAATTTTTTCCTTAATTATCCCATTTGTTTCAGACAAATTTATTTTTTATATTTATTATGACCATTTTTTCTTCTATATAAAAAACAAAATCTTGCAAAAATATGCAAATTTTAAAGAAATTTAATAAAGAAAAAAAGCTTAACTCACTATACATATTTTATTTCTGCAGGATCTAGAAGAAACTGGAGCCGAAGACAATACCACCTTACTAACCAATACCAATTTATCGGATGAGGATTAAAAGAAATATCCTGAAAAAGAAGCCTATCAGAAAACGCACGTAGTTTCGAAAAATTTTATTTTCACAATTTTTGAAAACTTCTGCTAGAAATTTCATTCAAAGGTAAGCGGGGCCGGAAAGAAAAGATAATAATATGTATGTTTGTAAAATTGGCATATAAAAATTGTGGAGTTTTAAGATAATTCGATTTTACAATTACAGTAAATTACAGGCTTTTTAAAGTTTTGTTAAAAAAAAAACATGTTTCGTTGTTGCAAAAGGAATTTTACTTCGAATGTAAAAAAAATTGGAAAGAAAAGAAAATAAAGGAAAGTGTTAAAGTATATTCACCCATTTGTTACCGACAAAATTTTTATATGGCAAAAATTATTTTTATATGTATACGTATGTATGAGAGAGAAAATGCATATAAAAAATTTTAACCAAAGAAAAATTTTTCCCCAAATAAATGGGCAAATTAATCCAACTTTAAAGTAACAAAACTTTAACAAGGTTTAAAAATTTGGTATATAAAATATTTTACATATTTTCATATGGCGCGAAAGCAAAATTTTTAATTTCAGTCTTGTTCAAAGTGAAAAATTTCAACTTTTCAAAACAAAGTTTTGGCGCATTTACTGTAATTGAAAATGTAATGCAATATTGGACTATTATTATATATTGTAAAATATATACATACATACATATTTTAAAACAAGGGTTTCATTAAATATCAAGTTTTTACAGCTTTATTTTTATTCAATTGTCTTAAGTATTCGAACAAATTTCAATTAAATTTAAAAATTTCCCAACCCTACTTCCAAAAAGGAAAATAACTTTATCATTATTAATTAAAAATCAAGTAATAACATGAATTAAAAGCGCTTATTTATTAAATAAAAACAATACAAAACGGCTCATATTAAGCATAAATCACTAATGCAAAATTAATCAATAAAAGCAAACTCTTTTTTTTTCATTAAGACAAATATAACGTAAAAAATCAAGTATTAAAAAGATTTTCAATAAATTTTATAAAATTAAGTATTAATTTAATTAACTAGGCTTAAAACTTAAAGAAAACTCCATACACATTTTATTAAAGACGATATTTTTTTTACAAAATAAGAAGCAAGATTTTCAACAAATATGAAAATTAAAAATTTTGAAAATATACATATATATTACCATAAAACAAATAAGTACCTACATACATATGTTCAAAAAATTTAGAAACTTGATAAAATTGTCAAAAGCAACATTATTTTCCAGCGACTAAAATTACCTGTTTTCTGAAGAAAATAGTCAATGGAGAATCAATTAATCCGTCCTAATATTTGCTAACATCTGATTGAAAACTTTAAGCTGAAAACAACATCGGTATTTTAATTTAATATAATATAAAAATACCGAAGTATCCATACTTATTTGACGTTAAGTGTGTAGTGTAATAACATGAAGCATTTTTAGTCGTTGTTAGTTCAGCACCACTATATGCATTTAGTTTCTGCTTAAGAAAAACAAAAATAAAATTATAATCAAACAAAAATGTTTGTTGTGAATTGAAAAATTTTCGTTTCAGCCTTTTTTGGTTATTACCAAAGACCTTGCTTTTTTCATTAATCATTACATGAAGTAAATTCATGTTTAACGCTTTCCGAAATCCAAATAAATTCGTAATTTTTCAAGGCCCATAAAATTTTAATTTCAATAAAAAAAATATATTTTCGATAACATGTCGCTTACGATAAAATCTAAAAAAAGGCTCGATATGATCTTCAATGTCCTGCTAATGTAAAAATCAAATCGAACCGGGTCGTCATGACTTGAACCCATTTTTTTCATGATTTTTTTTTCTTAATTCTCAATAATGTTTTCAGACTTTTCTGTAAACATATGAAGTTTTTGAAATTTTTTACGAAATTTTTTTTTGAAGTTTGCTAATGACTTTCTTAAGCAGAAACGTGTTGCATATAGACGTGCTTAACCAAAAATTTAAATAATTTCCACAACTTTAAGTTCAACGAATCAAGTATGAAGGGTGTATTAGTACTATAAAATAAAGTATTTCACAAATAATACTCCACAAAATCCAACAACAAAATATTATTCCAAAATATTTCATTTGAAAAAATGGAAAAATTCAAAACCTCCAATAGATTCTAGTATAACAACTTTTGTCGATTTAAGCTCATCAATAATTATTTGTAGATGTCATGTGACGCCCTTCCAAACAAATTTTAGAAAGTTAAAACAATTCACCTTTTTCATAATTTCACTTACAACAAATGTTATACAAATGCAAATAAAGACTGATAAAAAGAGTCGACACATCAAATACACACGATACGAGCCCAGCCAAAATCCCTTAGTGGTGTTGAATGAAGTTGTCGTTTTTCTTTAAGTTCCTAAAGCATTTAAGATTACGTTCTATCGTATATCAAATGAACCTGATACATCAATGTAAATGCTGCAAAATTCAAGATATATAAGAATGACACATTTCCCGCGCTGGTAACAATAGTAGTGACCAGCACGCCACCAAACTTTCAAGATTCCACACAAGTTATTCTTTGCCAAGATATTAACAAGATTCAAATCCAGTGAATTTTTTGTTCCATGAGTAACAACAAACGAATTCATATGTATACACATACATACTACATACATGTCCATGCGTGCATTTATACATACATATATATTTATATATGTACGTATGGTTGCACACAAATTTTCTCCTCGTCATTATAATGCTAAGTGGACACCACATCCAATATTCTTTAATTATTAAATTGTGAGTCCATTTCTTCACTTACCATTTAATATCGTGTTAAATTGTTTGTCTTCTTTACATCTTAAATCAATTTTCACAAATCCACTTCTTCCACAAATTAGACTTCTCCAACTTTTGCACTCACTATTCGCGAAATTGACTTTAATTTCTTTCCTTAACATTAACTAAACACAATTTTCTTCTCACTGATTTTAAATTACACATTATTTTGATTAATAAGGGTAAAAATAAAATGCATATAATTTTGATCACTTTTCGCACAGAAAAGAATATAAAAGCCGCCAAAAACCAACGGAAGCCATTTGACAAGCAAATTGTTTAGAGCTACCACACTGTAGCGAATAAATTTACCTATGCAATTAACTTTTTATTCTGCAAAAACTTGGCAGCACAGGCTTTGACATTACTAGATTACTCTACACAAATAATAATAAATAGATCTTGGATAAGACAAAAAGGTAAACAATTTATTAGGCGTTCCAATTGGGAAGCCTTTTCTTACAAATTTATTATAAATTATAACAGTCAAACATGTGGGGAAATTATTTGCAAAAACCTAAGAATAAACAAATATTTGTAAATGTAATGCGACAAATTCAGCTTTAAAATTTTAGGAAGACCCGAAACATAATGCCTCAGTGGAGTGAATGTAGTGATCTTTTCTGGTTAAGAACATTTAAAGCATTTGAGACTATTTATTTAAGTATAAACAGGGATCACAAATAACGATTATTTCTAAATTTGAATTAAAAAATCAAACTAACAGAGCAAGATAATCCTTCTTACAGGACAACTTTACCGATTATTTTCTATTATTTATTTCTCAGAAAATACACATTGTTTCTTGAGTTTTATTTTTTGAGATAATCGACTTGACGAAAAATATTAAAATAAATTATTACACAAGTTTTCTTTCTAGCAAAATGGAAAGCCAGCATAATAAACCAAATTATTGAATAATTTTTGCGTGGCATTTCGAATAATTTTAAAAATGTTTACAGCAAAAACATCATACCTATGCCATATGAATTAAATTACTAGATTTTTAGTGCCATAACATCATAAGCCCACAAAATTAATAGAAAATATCCAGCGTGTTTTTGACATTTATACATCGTACCTTCAAAAAACGTCTTTACATACCCACACATTCATGCGTGATTAAAATAATAAGGACTTTTGAGATGTTTATCCATAATAAATAGCAGACACCTCGCCAAGTTTTTACAATTCGGGTGACTTATGATGTTATTACAATAAACGCTTCAAATAATGATAAAAAAAAGTAATTCTTAAAACAAAACAGCCGTTACGGTCCCTGATTATAAAACAAAACTTGATACATTATCAATTTCAATGCTGTGTTAATTCAAGTTTTATAAGAATGACACATTACCCGCATTAGTAACAAGAGCAAATGTGACCAGCCACCCACCAAACTTTCAAAATTTCACACAAGTTTTTATTTGCCAAGATATTAAAAAGATTCAAATCCAATGAATGTTGCTTCCATGGGGAGCAAACACAGATTCCTCTATACATACATATGTACATACATACATATGTACATACATACATATGTACATACATACATATGTACATACATACATGCATGTAAATGCATGCATATATGAACACATAAATAAGTAGAGTTGCACACAAATTGGCTCCTCGCCATTATAATGTTAGATGGACACCTCATAATATATTCTTTAATAAGTCCATTTCTTCACTTACCACTAAATATCGAGTAAAATTTTGTCCTATTTATCTACATCATAAAAAAAATTTCACAAATGCACTTTTACACCAACTTATGCACTTACTATTCGAAAACTCTACGTTCATTTCTTTCCTTAACATCTACATTTACTTTAAGTTTCTTTACTTTAACTAAATTTTCTTCTCACTGAGTTTAAATTGAATATTATTTTGATTAATAAGGTTTAAATTTAACTATAAATTTGATCAAGTTTTGTTTGCACTTTGCACAGATAGAAAAGAAGAAAATGAACTGACGCCGGCAAACTAACGGAACCCATTTGACAATTAACTTTTTAGAGCTACCACACTGTTTTTTTTAAGGAAGAAAATGGATGCAATACTATTGCATTTCCTTTTTTCATTTCATTATTTAATTTAAGTCAGGCACAAATTCAGATTTTTAAAGAAATATTACTCATGGAATAATAATAAATACAGAATCAAGCAACTATTTATCAAGTAGTGAATGAGTTTTCCCATGCAGTTTACTTTTAATTAACTGTGCACTCTGCAGCAACTTGGCAGCACAGGTTTTGTCATTAGTAGTTAGCTCTACACGAAAAGAACAAGAGATAAGGGAAAAGGTAAACAATTTTTATGGGAGGTCTGTTCGTACAAATTAATTGTAAAAATGTTAAAGAATTGTTGTTTGCCTGTAAATTATAACAAAACAACTAGCCAAACTTGTGGGGAAATTATTTTCCAAAACTTGGAAGAATTTATAATTAATTGTAAACTGTGCAAAATCAAGATATTTGAGTATGAAGAATTCATAATGCATTTCAAGAATGCCCATTTGAATGAAAACTCATTGGATGGTGCACCTATGTTAAACAAAAAGCAGGACGAAAGAAACAATAAACGAAACGAAGATGTTGCAGCAATTAAAAGCGAAAGCTATCAAAGCAGCGAGGAAGATGAAGAATTTCCATGGGAGGTGGTCAATAATGAGTCTTCCGATGAATACAAATGTGTTGATGATGAGGAGGAGGAAGACGTTGAAGAAGCACAAAGTAAAAGTATAATGAGAAAGGTATTCGACAATTGAGATTTAGTTTGCTAATAAATACGTTATTAATTAAAAACAATCCTAGAGAGGAAAACCAAAGGAACTGTCCTGTGAAATTTGTAATAAGAAATACGTAGACTCTCGCCGTTTACAGCTACATGTAAAAGTAGTACACTTAAAAGAAAAACCTTATAAATGCTCTATGTGCCAGGAAGCTTTTGCTGGTGAACGATCTCTTAAGAATCATATTACTCACAAACATACTGGGCATGAATGTCCAGAGTGTCATAAAACTTTTAGAGCAAATCACAATTTGAAGAGGCATATGTTAGTACATTTAGATAAAAAAGAATTTGTATGTACTGAAAATAATTGCGGCAAAGCCTTTGCCACCAAAGTTCGACTTAAGGTACATCAACGCTACCATTCTGCTGCAATGTTTATATGTGATGAATGTGGCTACGAATGTTGGAAGCGAGAGTCACTGATTGTACATAAACGTAATCATGCCGGCGATAAACCATTTGGCTGTGAACTTTGTGATCGCCGGTTTGCCTCTAAACCTTTGCTTACTGAACACATGGCTGCTCACGAATCGGAACGAAAACATGTTTGTGATGTTTGCGGTAAAAGCTTTAATCGTCCTAAAGCACTATATCATCATAAACACTTGCATTTGGGTGTGAAGAAATTTGTTTGCAAAATCTGTGGACTAGCATATGCTCAAGCTGCAGGACTTTCAGCTCACACACGTAAACATAAAGAAAACGGAACCGCTTTTATCACAGATAATCCTTTAACGCCCAAGAGCTCTAATGTGTTGACGGTCTTTAATACATTTTGAATAACAAAATAGTATCACTGTTATTGTTAACTATTAATGCGAACAAATAAATCTAATATCATTCTTGTTTGGCAAATAATTTATGTAATTCATAGTTAATAAAAACTGATATATAAAATATAAAAACTGATATCTTTGATCTGGCAACAAAATGCCTCCCTTGTGGTAAGATTTGGGATATATTTTGAGGGAAATAACTCTTATTCAAAGATGGTGACAGAAATAAAAAGAGTAGGGGAAAATGCTAATTTAACACACTAATATAAAACAAGCTAAGAGTCGATAAACAAAATCAAAATGCCGATCTATGTTTTGTTTGTTTAATATCATATTTTGTATGAAAATCTTGCTAATATATACCTACATATATAATTTTACTTTTGAAATTATACACAATCTAAAACAAGAAAAATAATTCACAACATATACTGTTTCTAAATAAACTGTTGATTTACAATGTGAAATTGTACATACATACATATGTATACATATATACATACATACACTACATACCAATATTTTATAGACAGACAAAAATAACACCGATAAAAGAAAGCTCACAACCACTAAAACGATTAAAGCCACTTTATAATTTTTTTCAAGAAAAACACTAGTTAATTTAAAATTAAACCACAACTAACTACGCTCTTATTTCCTTTTCCTAAAGTAAAACTGTTTCAACAACATTGTAAAATATGTTAGTACTTATTTACACACACAGCTGTATAAAAAAAGAGTGTAGTTTTGCTTGTAACAAAAACAAATCAGAGAAAATTAAACTATTTTTGTAACGGTGTGTTTGTTTCAGAGAGAAAAAAATCGTAGTTAGTGTTGAGAATAATGAAAAAATTATAATTTAATTGAAAAATAATAGCACATGTATATTGGGGAAAAAAGGCAAATGCACAGTATTGGGAAAATATTAGTAAAAAAGGGATTTAAAATAAACGGAAAAATCAGTGAATAAAAATGAGTAAAATTTAATTTTTGGCCAAATTTTGTTTATAACATCCTAATTAAAAAAAAATTACAAAGTAACAGTAAAAATAAATTTGCAAGACTTGCTTTGTATCAAATACCATTTCATACATATTATTATAACAATTATTTTATATTTCGCTTGTTTTGTGTTTCCTATTTTAAAAATATGCATTTATTTTCCAAATATATTAAAATAAACACATATGTAGGCCTAGCTGGCCATTAAAATATCACTTTAAAACCAATGAAACATACTAAACACTCTGATTTTTTATTATGAATTTAAAAAAAAATGTCCAGTAAAAAATAAATTTTATAATATTCGAAAATAGCACAAATTATATGAAAAAGGTGTAAGAAATACATTCAATACATGAAAAAAAAATCAACTTTAAACTATTTTTAGTTTAAGCTTAAGCGTACAAAAATACATATGCATACAAATTTATGTATAAGGAAGGACTATACATATATGTATATAATATATACAATAATTTTACTCTATCTGCTTTCATTTCATTCATTCAGTTTCTTATAGACTTCATTCAGAGAATCAGTCTAGAGTTTTCACTAAATTTCTTTTCTCTGTTTAGTATTTATTCTTCATGTTTGTTGTCTGCATTAAAAAAACACAGAGTTTTGATTCTACAAACTGGTAATGATAATGATTTCAAGTCAATGAGCTGTGACTTTATACTACCCCTGCATATAAATTGCATGACAATGATAAGAGCAAATCGAATCGAGTTCGAAGATACTCCCACTGTCAAATACTTAACATAGAAAAAAATTTGTTAATTCGTTTTATTTCTATTTGGCTTTTGGCGAAAATCGCTTTAGTTCGCCTGAGTCACCAGCTTGTATAAAAAGACCAAAGACATACAAACACAAAATGTATTAGAAGAAAATGTGTAGTTCTAGAAAGTTTTCAGATACACATGTACATATTTATAGTTTCTTTGAAAATTAAACTTTTCTATCATATCCAATTTTTTTTTTTTTTTTTGATAAAAAATACTTTAAATTATAAATTATTTTTTGCCTGAAGATTTGATTTCGTACTCCTTTACACAAATGTGTAACAAAACCTAAGAACAAAAAACATTTTCTTTAACAAACCAAACCACATATTCAAGTCGTAATATATATATATATATATACATATACTCGTATACACAAAAAGCTTGTTATAAAATCTTTATATACAGATCAAAAAAAAATTGTTATTAGGAAAAATATCTATCTAAACTTTATACACTCTGAAACAAAATGTTAAAATTTGTTTAGCTGATTTTCAAAAGAAAAACTAAACTTTGCTACAAAATAATTAATACAAAAATATGTACGAATTACTGAAGAAAAATAACTATTTTAATTGTAATTTCTTTAACATGTAAGTATTTATATACATGTGTATTTAATCGTATATTTATAATTTTAGCTTATAAGCCCGGCCGAAAGCAAAAAATAGTAAACACATTTATAGCTCATTCATTATTTGTATTCCTAAAGAAAAACAAATTATGTATTATTGTATTAAAAGAAAAAATAAAAACTTTAAGCCCAACACTCCAATTGAATTACATAGCAAATTTGAAACAAGCGACCGCCTAAATAAATAGCATTAAGGAAATACACATAAAATGTCATGTAATAAAAAATAAATAAATAAAGAACACTTATTTAAACAGAGGTTTCTTTTTTAATTGTTGTTAATTTTTTTTTTTTTTTTTTTTTGCAATACTTTAATAGTTTTTGGTAACATTTTTACGACTTTTTTGATGCCAAATGATCTTTATGCTGTTGCACGAATTGTTGAAAATTTTGATCTTCCACATGATCTTCATTAAAGGGAGCTTCTTCTTCTTGTCCCTCCTCGTCATCCGAACTTTCATTGCCAGGGTGTTTTAAATACACATCAGAAAGTTCACGACCGCTAGATATCTAATAGCAATCAAAATTTTATTTTACAACCTTGTAAAAATGTTTAGATAAACTCAGGAGCAAATATTTCCCATATGTATAAAACAATAATGAAATTTTTAGACATACATACATACATACATATGTATGTATATAATTCTTCCCTTTTATGAAATATGTTTAATATTTTTTTTTAAGCAAAACTGACTTACCTCCTCTACAAAGCCAGTCAACAAAACCTCGCTGCCTGTACCCTTGCTTTTAGCAATCTTCTCCAACTGTTTTTCCGTTTTCTTTGTCTGCTCCAACAATTTTTCTTCACGCAGTTTGTTATACTCCGCTTTATAATCTCTGAAAAATTTATATATACCAAATTTAAAATATATCCTTCCCAAACTTTTTTCACTTCTATTACTTTTCATATTCATTGGCTCCAGCAGCCACCAGACTGAAAAAACGATCAAAACCCACACCGGTCTTAGAGGAAATACCACATGTTTTTAAATCTCTATAGAACTCATCTAACGTTAAGGACATCGTGCGTGTTAGATTGCTAATGTAATTTTGTTCTTTTTCCAAAGATTCCTGAAAAGCTTCAAAATCTGTCATCCACTCTATGGCAAAGTCATGATCTTGCATATCAATCTGAAAATTAAACTGTTAAAACATTTTCCTATTACGATGCTTAAACTTACCTTATTCATCACCACTATGAATGGCAACCTGGCCTTGTATAGTATAGAGCAAGCATACAACATATTAGACATAAAGGTAGTGGGACTAACAGATCTCACTACATCCATAACATATACGACTATTGTGGGAAACATGGTGGCTAAGGCCTCTGTTATTATAGTACCTGAAGCTGACCAGGTAAAAACTTCGATTTGTCCAGGTGTATCTATAATGCACCATTTGTGGCCTTGTTGTCCAGCTCGTCTTATCAGCTCAACTACCTTTTCGAATTTTGTAGCAAATAAATTTAGTGATGTTACTATACCTCCATTTGGTCCTAATTTGTATTGTTTCATAACTTCTTTGTAATTGACTGTATCTCTTATATCTATATTACAATGGTAAGGTGTTTCCCGACAAGCAGGATCTAAATTTATTACATACGGTTTGCATGTTTCAAACGAAGTCTGTGTTAGCTTTTGTACGAAAGTAGTTTTGCCCGATCCAGCCATACCCAGCACAATCATGCAAATGGGAGACGACTGTGGACCATTTTCAACAGCCAAAGGAGATTTCGTGGAGGTAGACATATTAATTTATGTTATTTTGTGAAATTTTAGCAAAACGTCTTGTTTATTTTTATTTGTGCCTGCAGAAAACGAGTCAAAAACATATGAGTGTGTAGCCAGATCAATGCAACGCTTAATTCGGCCAGATCTATTATTTATTTAAGAACGATTTTCGTAGGCCCAATTTTTGACTTGATAATTAAGTTTCAAATATTTTTAAGTTCTATTTAAATAAAAATGTGCGGTACAAAGTGTTGTGTATTAAGCTATGTACAAACGATTGTAAGATCTGGCAATGTCCTGACAATGTACTGGCAATCAACAAGTGCCAGCAAAAGGTAGATTGCCAGTTCGCACGGTTGTATCAAATTTGTTAGAAAATCTTATATATTTAGTGCCAAGCGGTTATGTGACAATATCTCACACAGCATTGCATTTCATAAAAATATATGAATTTCTTAAAAAAATAATTTTCCGCGTCCAACTTGTATTGTTTATGCTACCAAAATATCAGTCAAAAACCAATATGGCCGCTGACTGTCACTCAACCACAAAAAATTATGTGGTTGACTGTTGACTGACGAAATTCATGTTCACACTATTGATCAATGTAAAATTTGAGCAAAACTGTCAAACTTTTTAAATTGAAAACTAGATTGCTTTCAAATTCACCTATGCATATATATTGCAATATAATTTTCAATTTGAACAGCTGGTCACAGCACACATTGATTGAAGCTACAAATTTGAGTTTGTTTCTTCGTCGATGGAATTTAAAAAAATAAAATTTACTATCAATTTGTGTCTAAGATATCAATTTCAAAGAATTTTGACACACAGTATGTGTGATGAAATTGAAAGCGATTTATTGAACTTATGGCTGAAGCGTTAAGCAATTTTTTTCTCGACTGTAAAAGGAGACTAATGTCAAAGCCTGTGCTGCCAAGTTGTTGTAGAATCCACAATTAGGATAATTTATTCACTACAACGTGGTAGCTCTCAGCAAGTTGCTTGAGAAATGGCTTCCGTTAGTTTTTGGCGGCTTTTATGTTCTTCCTTTCAATAGGATATGCATCTAATTTTTATCCTTATTAATAAAAATAATGTGCAATTTAAAATCAGTGAGAGAAAATTTTAAAATATTATTATGTTAAGTTAAATTAAATGTTATGGAAAAAACGAGTCAAGTTCGCGTATAGTGAGTGCGAAGTTGGTGTAGAAATGAAATGATCGGTTAGAATCGTTTTGAAAACGATCGTTTTCCATCATATACCTGAATGTGTCATTCTTATAAAACTTTTATTATTACAGCATTGACATTGATAATGTATCAAGTTTATTTGATTTATGATAGAACGTAATTTCAAATGCTTTTAGGTTCTCAACGAAAAACGCAAAAGGCATTTCGGTTCGGCTCTTACCGTGGGTATTTCAAGTGTCAACTCTAACTGCTTTACGTCCATTTTTACAACATTTACTTTAAGTGAAGTTTTGAAAAAAGCCAATCGTTTTTACTTTCTAAAATTTGTTTGGAAGGGCGGCACATGACATCTACAAATAATTATTGATGAGCTTAACTGAGGTTTCTGAACTTTACCATTCCTTCAAATGAAACTAATATTTTTATTTCATAAGGAATAAAGAAAAGTAAAAAACTAACTTGTATAGGTATTATCCAAGAGGAAAATAAAGTTCAAAAAATAACAAGTTACATATTTTTACCGCCAGTTTATAGAAGACAAGTGAAAATTCTAGTCGTTCTATTTATATTGAAAACAAATATAAATTTGAGTGCTTCTTTTTTGTTTTCATTTACATATTTATTTATTGATACATATTATACAAAGTAAATTTGCATAATATGGTTGCACACATATGGGCGGAGTAACTAGACCATATGCCCAAAATGTGATAAACAGTATTTTACAAAAGTTTTGTGGCTGACTGGAAGTAGCAACGTGGTTGTTAAAGAAATTCCTCAAAAGAACCGCAAGAATATACGGTTATCCGTGGTAGATCAGTCAACCAGTGCGAGCGAGACGAAAAACTCTCGAGGGCCAAACAACACACACAAGCCTGACCGCACTTAAGAAATAATTACGATGACGCGAGAGCTGTTGTTCAGCCCACAGCTGCTTAACGACTGGGTGGTATATATTGACGAAATTTTTATATGTCTTCTATTCTATATACTGGCAGTTATTTTCTGAATAAATAAAAATAACGTTTACTTAGCAATAAATAAAAACATTTAAACAAATGAAAATGAATGCACCTAACTGTAGTCCATGTAAGAAGGATTATCTTTGTGTATTCCTTATGCACGTATTACTCGTTTTAATTTAAATTCGGAAATAATCGTTATTTGCTCTGCCTGTTTATACTTAAATAAAAGCATGGTCTATAACAGAACTTAGTCTCGAATGCTATAAGGATCTGAAAAATCGACAACCTAATTAAAAGGGTATGACATTTATAGTAAGGATATGTCCCAAATTTTTTATTAAGATATCATATACAAAGCTATGTACATATCGCAAATTCGTTTATTCTTTAATGTGCGATATGTACATATGATATTCAAAAATTATAATAATTTTAAGTGGCCTGTTAATTGATCAATTTTCTCTACAGTATCAGGTCCTACACCCAAAACGGTAGCAGTTCCAGCTGCTAGTTGCGTACGTCCGGCGTCATGTACCAAGGCAAATATTACCCCTAATTTTTGAGCTTCTTCACTCAGCTTAATTAAATTTTCATAATCATCAACTTTTAAGACAATTTTAGGTTGACCTTTTATCATCCAGAGTCTTAAAGCTTTTTGTATTTGATTGTCTTTATAAAATTGAGCTTCTTGAACACATAACACGGCGGCATGAGCACATTGAGCGGCAGTTTTTCCTTTAGACATTTTTAAATCGGTACGCACAACTAAGGCCAATTTTGTAATGGGACTTGGTAACCTTTTTGACAGTTGGAGTAAGGATTGAGTAGATTTCATCTTATGTTGTTGTTTTTATTACTCATATGAGTTACTTCAAGTGTGCATATTTTTTACTTTGTAAATCAGCATACTTTTGCATGCACACCTTAAACTCTTTTACTTTGTCCTGGCATTTGCGCCAATCACCGCTTTCTGCTATACACTCTTGAACCTGGTAATGTAACTCAATACAACCTGTTTTCCTAAGCATTACCTCCACTGGATCTTGCTCGACGAAGTCTGTCATATTAGGCCCAATAATTAGGGCAGCGGGTAATATTGAAGCGAGAGTAGTTTCTACAAAAAGTACATAACAGCTCGACAGCAATGTTACAAATATTTATTGATAAGTTTGCATTTAATTGTGATTTTTTCTACGTTTTGGCAAATAATTTCCTAAAATTTATTTAGTTTTTCTCTTATTTTTGCACAGATGTATTCTGTGGCACAGATATAAATTTTTTGTTCTCTTTGAATAGAGTAAATGCCTAATGTCAAAACCTGTGCTGCCAAGTTTATACCATGGATAATTCCATAGGAAAATTTATTTGCTACAGTGTGGTAGCTCTCAACAAGTTGCTTGTCAAATGGCGTCCGTTAGTTTTTGGCGGCCTTTAGTTCTTCTTATCTTTTCTGTGCAAAACGTGATAAAAATTATATGCATTTTATTTTTACCCTTATTAATCAATATAATGTGCAATTTAAAATCAGTGAGAAGAAAATTGTGTTTAGTTGATGTAAATTTAAATGTTAAGGAAAGGAATGAAAGTTAAGTTCGAGAATAGTGAGTGCAAAAATTGGAGTAGAGGTCTACTTTGTGGAAGAAGTGCATTTGTGAAAATTGATTTAGGATGTAAATAGGACAAACAATTCAACACGATAATGAATGGTAAGTGATGAAATGGACTAAAAATTTGCTTATTAGAGAATATTGGATGAGGTGTCCATTTAGTATTATAATGTCGAGGAGAAAATTTGTGTGCAACCATACATATGTATGTATGTATGTATATATGCATGCATGTACATGTATGTATTTATATGTATACATATGAATCCATTTTCTGTTACTCATGGAACAAAAATTCACTGGATTTGAATCTTGTTAATATCTTGGAAAGTAATACTTGTGTGAAATCTTGAAAGTTTGGTAGGTGGTTGGTCACTTTAGTATTGTTATCAATGCGGGAAATGTGTCATTCTTATAACATTTGAATTATTGCAGCATTGGCATTGATGATACCTATATCAAGTTTATTTGATCTATGATAAAACTTAATCTTAAATGCTTAAGGAACTTAAAGAAAAAAGACAACTTCCTTCAAGACCACTAAGGGATTTTGGATCGACTCTTATCGTGTGTATCTGATGTGTCGACTTTTATCAGTCTTTATTTTCATTTGTAGTAAGTTTTAACTTTCTAAAATTTGTTTGGAAGGGCGTCACATGACATCTACAAATAATTATTGATGAACTTAAATCGACAAAAGTTCTTATACTAGAACTTATTGGGTGTTTTGAATTTTTCCATTTCTTCAAATTAAATATTGTGGATATAGCTTTTCGAATAATTTTTTGTTGTTGGATTTTGTGGAGTATAATTTGTGAAATACTTTATTTTATAGTACTAATACACCTTCACACTTGATACGTGGCCCTCAATGTTGTTGAAATTATTTTAAATTTTAAATGAAAACATTTTTGTTTTGTTGTTGGTTAAGCACGTCTATATGCATTTCGTTTCTGCTCAAGAAATTCATCAGCAAACTTAAGCCAAAATTTCTTAAAAAATGCTAAAAACTTCATATGTTTTACAGAAAAACTCTGCAAATATTATTGAGAATGGTATGATATGAAAATATTTAAAATATTTTATCTTTATCAAATACTTTGTTAAATAAAAGTTTAATAATAATAATAGTAAAATTTTTTTTTTGTTAATTTATAAATTAAGAATCAACCCTCTACTCACAAAATAATAATTTGAGTTTAATAAATCTCAAACAAAATAGGGGACATACCTATATTTAAAGTGCTTGCACATTGCATAAATTCAAGTGGCAGTTTGCGCTGCATTAAAAAAAATTTGTCTGGCAAATTTTTGATCAAGAGCTACCAGATGTACTTCAAGGTACTTTAACAGACCCTGGGATATTTTATAGATTTATAAATCACAAATTATATTGCCTGGGAACAAAGCTCAAATTATACTTAGCCAGGATTTACTGCTAAAAGTCTCTGTGCTGCTCGACCTGTGGCTTAATAAAGAAAGCAAATTTGCTGACTGCTTAGACCATGAGTGGAAATTTCCCATTGTCTTAAATATCCCGCCAAAAAAAATATCCCTTTAACAATTTATCACCTGCTTCTTTTGATACCAAAAAATTGTTCTTCTTCAAACATCCATTTCCGTTAAAACAGTATTTCGGACACAAATTCGCAGCAGGACTTCTACATTATCAAAAAATTAAATTTCGACAAAGAACTAAATAACAACATGTCATCAGAAGAATTTGATGATTCCAAAGTTTCAACATCTTCGCAAAGAAACAAGCGAAAACGTAAAACCAGCAAGATTCCTTTAGAATCAGGACAACGTTGTATAGCATCTGCCATGGCAAAAATTGTTAATCACATGGTTAATAAAGATTTACAACAGCGTTGTAAGGAGCTTTTAGAAATGGAAGATTTAGCGGAGACCGAAGCAAGGATTTTATACGTTTTGCAGCAAATTGATAAAGAAAGAGAAGAGGGCGATAAGAAAAACAAAAAACGCAGAGCTAAAAAAGATTAATAAGAATAATGCAGATGAACATAATCTATTGCCTTTTTAATTTTAATTTATGATTTTCTTTTAAAATATATATGTGTGTATGTAATTAAAAACAGTTTAAAATTAAGTCTTAATTAAAAAATAAAATAAAAGTTTTTGAATTCAATATGTGTTCTATTAAAAATAACACGAAGTTTTATTTCAAATTTATTAATTCCACTTTTCATGGTTACATATATTTACATATGTAAACATATTTTTTTTTTTTTTTGATAATAATATAAAGGAATAAAATACATTCTAATAAATACCTGTTATATGTTGTATATATTTTTATTTATATTAGGCATTAATTGTTGATATAAAAAAATTAACAAGATGATGTTTAATTTATTAAAGAAATATGTATATTTTCAACAGGTTGTGTTTATAGAAATTTAGATTTTATATTTGTAATATGCAGTTTCAAAAATAATAAAAACTTGTTTGTATAAAAATATAAAGACATTTGCCAATTAAAACTATGTATTTAATCAAATCATACTTATATTTAAATTCATTGAATTAGGAGCTTTCAATTACTTTTACATAAGAAAAATAAATAAATATGTATCTTGTACTCTTTTCTTTTTCCAAAAAAAAAAAATATATTTTTTTTGTAGAAAAAGTAAAATCCAACGACAGTTTTGAATTAAATAGATTTAAGTAATATTATTTTTTAGGTATTTCGAACGCTATCGCAAACAAAGCAAATCTATTTATTTTTTCTTTAAGAAGCATTTTTATAATAACAGCCAAAAAGACGCAATTTTATATGAATTTAAAGTTTCTTTTTCACTATTGCAGACACACACATACATACGCTTGATAAAAATGCTATGCTTTTATAATATATCGAAGCTTTTTTAATTGTTTTTAAGCAGGAGATTAAGTTTTTAAGATCTATTAATAATTGTTTTGCATAGTTTTGGTTTATGAAGTAATAATTTGTTAAACGTAACAGCGACTTGTTCGTTTACATCAAGTTTATAACAAGAAAAGGGGGATGGATTGTAATTAATCTGGAAATGTAAAAAATAAATCTTTAGTATAAGCTATTGGGCAAATAAATAAGCTTACTTAAATCTGAATATTTTGAAAATATTCAAGACTAGGAAAAAATGTTTAACATTCAAATTATAAAACTTTTTAATGATTTATAATTTAAACACACATCCCATTTATTTGCGATTTACAGTTATTTTTACCGTTAACAGTTTTCCATATTAGCGACACCAGAACATAACGTTAATGCGTGTCAGAATCTGATGTAAACTAGAATTAATGGCAAAGCATAGAATTTCTTTGAAATATGTCAATAATAACCTTCAATGTATTTTTAATAAAAAATATTTTACTGAATAAGTAAAATATTTTTTTTATAAATGAAAAAAATTAAAATAATCACCTTTATCGGGAATAAAAGGCAACAACAACGCAAACAGTGGCGACCACAATTTTAGGAAATGGAAATACTTTTCACGTGAACTTTTATTCCCGATAAGGTTGAATAATTTGGGATTAGTGCGTTAACAAACATTAAACTTCTTTGAAAAACATTTGACTTGAATTATTTTCTAACCTTTTTTTTGCCTTGTTAAATGTTAAACTACGTAAGTGAACTATCTTCTTCCTGCACATCGGCCAATGAAAGGGCCTGATCCTTATGCTAGGCAATCGATAAACGATCCATAATAGATCCCTCCAACAAAAACTCCTGACTGCTGGACAATATGTCATGCAATTGTTGCGTTTCGCCTGTATTATTGCTAAATGGAAAAAAGGAGGAAACTTCGGGTAATATATTGGCTACACCAGATTCAGATGCAGCACCAGCTAATGTTATTCCAGCACCACCCGCCAAAGGCAAGGAAGCACGCCGACGTCGTTCAACGCCATCTATAAAGTCAGGTGCGTTTTGTGAGGATTTCCTTTCATCTGTATTGAAAGTTAATGGTTTCTTCTCCTTGGTGAGCTCATAATAAATATCGGGCAAGTCCTCATATTCCTGTAGTTCCAGGCAACGTTGTAATTTCGATATATTGCTAAGCAAAAGTCTATGTTGTAATTCGATTTGTGGAAAACCACCGCGTTTGATTTCTAGTATGGGCATAAAACGGAAATAACACTGTTCCCAGATGTTAAGACAGCACATGCGATGTTCGGGTAATAAATATCTATCTTTTGGTATGGATGATTTGGCAATGAAATTTTGTGGAGCCAAGGTAGATCTCTGCTGTAGCTGAGATACGTTAAGTAAAGGTTTAGCTAGGCCCGGCAGCATAACAGCACCAGCCGGTATGGCTATGGAGCGTCTGCAGGGTAATTCTTGTTTCTGCTTTTGGTAGAAGGGATTGTTGAAGAATAGCTTATCTTTTTCCAAAAATTGCTCCGACCAATCCCACACGGGCCTCAGCACTAAGTTGTTGTCCTTGGAAGCTTTTTGACGTTGTGCATTTGTGTCGAACTGGAAGGTATCAAAGATGGGCATAAAACAGGAGTCCCATAAAGTGGTTAAGTATGTTTGAGAAAATTCAAATTCATCGGGAAATTGTTGCAGCAACTGCCAAACACTATCGAGAAACAGCAAGAACACCGGACTTTCCTCCTGCACAGTAGACGAATCAGTTGGCTGGCGTACATGGCCCAGACGCCGTTGAAAGGGATGTTCCAAGGCTATCCATTCCTTTTGTATGAGCGACTGAAAACCATCTATGGTTCGATATAAAGGATCTAGTATGATTTGTGTTAGAGAAGAAATAATGCAACACAAGTCTCGACCATTAGATTCTTGCAGAACACATGTGCAACCCTCTCTAAGTTTCTCGGCAGCCTCACAGGCATATCTTAGGCATAAAGAAGAGTAAAATAGCCAATTCGACTTTTCTAGTAAGGTTAGAAACTTGGAATCTTCTACCACAAAATGTTGGGCCGACTCAGGACAACATAATCTTCTTAGTTTTTGGTAGGCTTTCAAAACATCTTGTATCGAAGGCAAACGGTCTGTTAGTTGCAACAAATGCAATTTCTTATGATCATTAGCTGAACGCACCACTTCCAGCATAATATTCTCTAAGGTAGTATCCTGATTGGGCGGTTTTAACTCCGCCAAGCGCACCAGAGAGGCATTACCATAGCCATAAACCCAAAAAGCCGCCCTTGAATCCCAGAAGGCTCGTGAGAGATTTAAAAACTTTTCTATATCACAGGCCTTAGGTATGACAAAATGCGGCGGCAGAGTGTAACGCGAAGAAATACGCTCCGTTTGTATCATAGGAACCGATTCACAGCTAATTACCTGCCAATTGGAAGATCCACATCGAATCAATTCCCTGGCCCAATCATTTTTAGTAACATACATGCTGACCGCCGTTTTAGACAACGTGGAATAGTACGGCTCCTGATAGCAATAGGCAAAGCTTAGGTCATGCCTAGTCGGAAAAGCAAATCTGGCTAGGGCGGAAGCAATCTGTTTACCCCAATCACGACCTCCTTTGGAATATTGGAAGCCAATCTTCATTAGCCGAAAATTTTTGCAAATTATATGTAAAGCCGCTATTCTTCCGCTCATAAGTTTCTGTTGGGCATCCAGTTTTTTCTTGCGTCGCCCAGCATTGCCTGGCAAAGCGCTAACCGCTCGGCCCGTCTCAGCGATCTGATACACATGATCTATATTGTTCAAGGTGATGTCGTTGCGTGACAAAAGCAAGTGTTCTTGTCCCAAATTGGCTAGTCCACCAACAGGATTTTCACGTTGCAAAGGCACAAATGCCAATTTGAAATTAGTTACGCTTAGCAGTCCAAATATCGCCTCCTTAGAATTCTTAGCACAATTCATTTCCAAATTGGTATCTATGGGAGAAATGGCGGTATACAAATAGGCAGGAGCCGAGGCCACCACCAATTCATTGGGCAGCAAACGCGGTTGGGCCAAGTGAACGTCACGCATATCACTCGGTATGCACCACTCATCATCACCCATCAACGATGAGACGTCGCCGGCTGGCGGTGCTACGTAGCTGGTAAAAGTATTACGTTTTCGATGATCTGACATGGTGGCCGACATTATTTATACAATAAAGGTAATTGTTGTAGTTCTGGCCGATTATATTGTTGATTTTAATACAATCTGTATGTATGTAATTTTTGTTGTTGTTATGCACGTCTTCAGCGACACCCTCCAGCTTGTGCACACAAACCAAAAAGCACGATAGACTACCAAATTTACTTAACTACAGTAATGTGATCAGCATAAATAATTAATTTTTATATCCGGTAGTTAGAGCCTAACATAACATAAAAAAAACAAATAGAACTATAAAGAAACAAGAACACCATATTAAATTAAATGCAAACGCCCTTAATTTTTTCTTTTGTACAGAAAACATTATTTTTTAATCATTGTATACCGTATTATTTATTGCTGTTGTTGCTGCACAAGAAGAACACAATCCAACACAGATAACTTTTTCTTCTTTCTATTGTTGATAAAAATGGAAAAAGAAGAATTCTTGTCTAGATCATTTCTATAGGCTCGGGCCCATTGCAGTCGCTTTTTGCATTTGATTTGCACTTTGTTGAACTTTAAGAACTTTTCAATACTCTTTTTTTAAACTGTTTAGAACTTTTATGTATTTTATTTTTATTAAAATTTTACGTCTTTGTTGCTGGGACTGTATGAAATATATTTTTCGTTGCTGCCAAAAACGTTCATGTATTTTGGTTGTATTTCGTTTTGAGCTGACATTTATCTGCTGTCCAACTGTTAGAAAGACAGGGATGGCTGATTTTCAAAGATGCCGGACTTATAAAATAAAACTAAGCTTGCAAAGTTTTACTGTAAGCGTGGAGCTTGTAAGATAAGCTCACTTTGCAATCAAAATTTTGCGAAATTTTTTACACTAATTGCTGCGGTAAAACTACATATTTCAATTACGTTAAGTTAGCATTAAAACCAATGACCCTGAATCCCAAATACAGCTCTGGCTTAAAGTGCCGCTGCTTTAAATCCAATGCCGCTGGATTTAGTAACGCCGTTGGTGTAGACGTCACTACTAAAGAAGAAAAAAACATCTGATAACAAATGTCAAACATCTAGTGGTAAACAAAAATATTTTTATTGAGCAACGCTTTTTTCGCTCTAAATTATCAAACAATATTAAAACATATTTGTGTTTTCATGCCAAACGTGCGGGCAAAATAAAAGTTTGTAGTTGTTGTTGTGATAAGCATATAGTTCACTATGGGTTTTCCACGTATTATAAGTAAAAATAATAAAATATATACCAAGCTGGGTGAGTTTTGTTTATCTGGCGACGGGCAGCAATTCTGGATTGTTTGTCATACCTGTCAGGAGGAATTGCAGACGCAGGACAAATTTTGGAAGCACATACAAGATGAACACAACTTCATGCATGGCATTAAGCAAGTGAGTGTATATAATTTTAATGTGTAATGTTATGTATGTGCGAGTATCTGTAGCCATGGGGGCAGGGTGCGGTGTAATGATGGCCACCACACACAACGCTTGTTGGGTATGAGATAAAATAACGCGCCAATTTTATTTTTGTGTTTATAAATTTTAGGAGCAACCTCGCACAGCAGCACAGGCATATATGGAGGCAGCTGAGGCTGTGGCCATGATGCCATTACCTTTATACCGCAAAGTAAGTGTTAACGATCAGCAGCGAAGTGAGGTTGTCTCAACGGAAGATGAGGATATGCAAAATGAGCCAAAAGACTACACTGAAATGAGAGCTCATGAGGAACAACAGCAGCAGCAGCAACAACAGCAACAACAACAACAACAACAGCAGCAACAACAACAACAAACGGCCGTGGCTATAGACATTAAATTAGAACCCTCTTCGTTAAGTCAGCAATCTGCAATGCAGGCACAACAGCAACAGCAAGAACAGCTGCAACAGCAACAGCAGCAACAGACACAACATATTGAAATAAGCACACCCTTAATGTATCAAATACCCCAAGTACACCCACCAGTCAGTGCATACGCCGCCTTAGTTCAAGCCCCAGCCATTAATACACTCAATATGTCGGTGGCTGCCGCTGCAGCGGCTGTAGCCTCCAATCAAGTGCCAGCCACTATGGCCGCTCTGTTGCCCCAAGAGCTGCAGTACAAACAAGAGCTGCAATACAAACAAGAAGTGCAACAACACAAAGAATCTACCAACAATAGCACTACGGCCAGCGCCAGCAGTGCCGTATCCTCCGATGACGGCGAACGCTGGTACATATGCGACTTTGAGAATTGTGGCATTAAATTCAAATATCAATCACGTCTCGAATTGCATCGCAGTGTGCACAGCAAGGAGAGACGCTTCGCCTGCGAAATATGTGGTGCCAGTTTTAAACAGTCCTGCAATCTGTCAACGCATCGCAAAAAGAAACACGCCCTCAAGGGTGTCACTAAGGCTATACTGGTACCGCCACAGCGCTTTTGAAATCCATTTATAAATTTCTTGCAGTTTCCCTTCTATTTTTGAATGAAAAGGAAAAAAAGTTAAATCAAACACACTTTAAAAAATCGCAAAAAAATAATACGTGAATTCTTACCCGCCCTAGAGAAAAAAAAATAGTATAAACAAATGTAACACTCTCGTCTATTTTCTAATCAAATTGGCAAGAAAAGTGTGAAACAAATACATACATAAGATTTAAGGAATTTTAAACATTTTATGAACAGCCAAACAGCAAAATTCCAAGAAAGTGTTGTTGAACTATGTGAAAATCCATTTATCATATCAAGTAAAGTTTTCAAGTTTCAAGGAAACAAGTTTTCCAAGAAAAATAAGCAAGTATCCCAAATTAACAAAAGCAAGTTTCCCCAGCAAGAAAAAGCAAGTTTCCCATTAAAGAAAAAGCAAATTTCCCCTAGCATTTGATGCATGGTATATTAATTAAAAAGGTATGTTTCTTTAAATCAATTGTGTAGTTATTGTAAAGTATTTTTTTTAAATATTTTAAAATTGAAAATTATCTCGCACTTGAAAAGTGAACAAAATGTAAAAAAGTGCTTTGTTGGAAAGGAAACTGCTTTCATACTTTTGATGATAGAAGCTGAAAGCAGCAATATAAATTTATGAATTCCCTTCAATAATTTTGTGTGTGCTATAAGGTGTACCAGGTGTACCAGGTGTTATTTTTAATGTAACTTGAGTACTTGAAGACTGAAAAATTTCAACAATAACTTTGCCCGATTTTTTTCAAAAGGTAAAATATTTCACTTGCACAGTTTATATTGAAAACAAAACCAAGTCGACTTAAATACGGTTTTTTAATTATCTTCTCTTAAATTTTTTTTGTGACTTAAATGTCCCTGGTACTTGGACAAAACATGGCGGTATCTTTTGCTACAGAAACCCATTTTGGAAACTTACCTTAAATATTTGGGTATTTTTCAAAAAAGCATTTATATATTTTGAAAAAAAAAATATGTACATTTGGTTCCTTTTGGAAAATTACTTTTTTAAAAACAAACAAATTCAAATTATTATATTCGAGTTAAAATTCCTTTTCCTAATCCATTTCAAACTTGATACTTTATTCAAAAGTTCTGTGGGTTCACACACGCCTCAATTTTATTTGAGCAACTTGTGACGAAGAGAGAGAGGGATAGAGAGAGAGAGAAGATTCTGAACTAAAATTTTGCCCACAGTGTTGTCAGATTAAGGGATTTATCCCCAAATCTGGCAACCCTAGCTGCCCAACTAAAATTGCCGTGTGTGAATCGGGACTTGAAATTTTTTTTTACAAATACGTTTTTTTTATATAAAGAGGGCAATATGAATCAATGGAAATTATGAATAATATGGAAAACAAAAATATTCTAATTGAAAAATGGGGACATATCTCTCGCGGAATTTTATGCATAATTGCCCTGATAATTAATATTGGCAATTATCTATTGAAATTGTATACTTTTGTATACTATTTGATCGTGCAATGTTTTTAAAGAAATTTATGAAAAATTCTCTCTTGTAGCGCTGTTTTAAACCTTTGAAATTCCTTTAATTTCTAAAGAAAACACACACTCACAAAATTGCATCCATTGCCGTTTTTCTCTGTAACAAATTCTGTATATTTAAACTAATCCTAGGCTCAAGTGTTCTTCAACTCCCTGCCCACACTCTTTAATACCCCCTCCTATTTATAGTTTTTACAAATAAAATAATTGTGCATAATTTTAAGTAAGACATTCGTACAATTTAAGTTTTTGCCCCCTTTGAAATCTTTGGTATTTCTTTAAACACTCCCGTTTCCAACTTCAATTTTAAACACATAAAACTGTTTAATATAAAAAACAAATATATAAATAAATTAGAAGAATAGCCCACAATTTAAAATTTTTTTTTATATATAAGTTTTTATATAAATATAAAATGTGTTAAAATTTGGTTTAAACTTTAGTTGTAGTTTATTCAACTTCAATTTCTATTGTTGTACAAAATATTTTTTAACATTTTCTTTTTTACATGTTGAAACACTATTTTGCCAACACTACCACGTTTCTTTTTTTTTTGTTTCGATTTTATTTAAAAACTTAATTTTTTAATGATAGTTTAGTGTTTAAGCAGAAAAAAAAATTCTTAGTTTTTTCTTTCTTCTTTTCGTGTTCTAGAAATTTTTAAATAACAAAAAAAATTGTAAAGAAAAAAATAAAAATTAATTTTAATAGCAAAACCAGCTCTTAAAAAAAGATTTTATATACATATTTTATTTTTCCTAAAATATTTTATTTTTTTCCTTAGCTGTAATTATTGTGCAATTAATATATATATAAAATAAAAACAATTTAAAATAATAAAAAGAAAGATTCTATAAAAATACAACATAACTTAAGATTTTAAGTAAACAAAGTAAAAAATAAAAATAAATTAAATTTAAAACTAAAAGAATAAACCATTTAGTAAAAAAATAGGTTAATAAAAATCCTGAAGATATGTGAATTTAGGTTTGAAAATTTCAAAATTATTTAAACAAGTCTTTTTAAAGTGATAACCAGGGAAACCAGAAAAGTGTTTGCAAATTAAAATATGCAAAAATATGCAACAAGTTCTGAAACATGTAAATAAAATATGGAAAAATATATTCTAAGCTTCAAATATGCACAGATGTGCTGTGAAGGCAAATCTATACAAAATATGCCCTAAAAACCCGTGCCGAAATCCTTAAAAAAACTCCCAAACGCATGAATTGAATGTGCGGAAAAATATGCCACCAAATGCTGTAAGGGCAGAAATCCCCTTGTGGCTGAGTGGTAGCGATGCTATCCTCTCAGTCCAGAGGTCGTGGGTTCGATGCCCGCCATATACCCTGGGTGTTTTCTGCAGACAAGCTAAATCGCTTTGCGGGTTGTGTTTGTTTATAAAAAAAATCATATAAAAATATGCACTAAAAAATCAATGTCGATTTGGGCAGGAATATGCAAAAATATGTATGTATTAACAAATCGATGTCGAAATTCTTAAGAATTTCTGAAGCTTGTAAATAAAACATGTAAAATGTTCAAATATTGAATATGTAAAGGCAGGAATATGCAAATATGCAAAAATATGCACTAACAAATCGATGTGGAATTTCCTAAAATTTTTTGAAGCTTATAAATAAAATATATATAAAATGTTGCTGTAAATGTTAAATTATGTCAAATAAGCAAAAATATGCATTGACAAATAGTTGCCGAAAGATCTGAAAAGGCTATCAAAAGAATAAATAAACTGAGCAAAAATGTGCTCCAAAGGCTAAAATATGCGAATTGTATGTATGCTGTAAAGTCAAAGTATGCGAAATAAAAACAAATATGCACTAAAAAATCAAAGTAAACATTTTTAAAAAGCTGCAAACGTATAAAATAAATGTGTAAAATATGCAACGATATGCTCTAAAGGAAGAAATATGCAAAAAATGCAAACATATTGCACTCGAAATCGAAATGCCGAAATTCTGAAAAATTTCTCAATATTGCAAATAAAACATGTAAAATATTGCTGCAAAGGCTAAAATATGCACAAATATGCAGCGAAGGCTAAAATATGCAAAAATATGAATTTAAAAATTTTCGCCAAAGTCCTCAGCAAGTTTTCCCAATTAGAAATAAATTAAGCCAAAATATGCTGCAAAAACTAAAATATGCCAAATATGCAAAAATATGCTGTGAAGGCAAAATTTTCAAGAAATGTGCATTACAAACCGCTGCCGAAGTTATTAAAAAGCTGCAAAACATATAAGCTAAACTAAAAAAATATGTAGTATGGTGTAAAATATTTAACGATATGCTTGCCCTGAAAGAAAGAAATATGCGCGATATGCAAAATATGCACTACCGAATCGATGTCGAAATTCTGAAAAAGTTTTCAAAATTGCAAATAAAACATAAAATACTGCTGTAAAGATTAAAATAAAAGAAATATGCAAAAATATGCAATGTAGGCCAGAAATATGCCAAATATACAAAAATATGCATTAAAAAATCATTGCCGAATCCCTTGAAAAAACCTTTCAAATACAACTCGTTGCCGAGGTCATGAGAAAAGTATAAATAAAATATGCAAAAATATGCTGTTAATGCTTTAATATGACAAGTATGTAAAAATATGCTGTGATGGCAAATACATGCACAGAAAAAATTATTCTCAAAAATATTTCAAACATACGTTTGTTTGAAATAAAATTTAGTTTCAGTAAATATTTTTTACTGTTCCAGTAAATTTTTTGTTTCAAAAATGATGTATAGAGAAGAAACACGCCACAACGTTTGTCGGCTACTTTTCGGAATTTACATGTATACAACACGATCAATCAAAATAAACAACAACAAGAGCACAACAGCACGTTTTGTCAACCAACAAGCAAGATAAACACCAACACAGTTAAAGAACAAATTCTGTCAGCCGAACTCTTCTAAATTTAAATTTTTACAAAATTGTTATCAGAATTTACAAAAGTTATTTGTAGGACCGCATTCAGACAAATTATATTTACTGATTCAATGAATTTGGTTACTGAAAATGAAATTTTGTTTCTTCTGTGTGCCAAATATGTGAAACTAAAAAATCTCTCAAACGTATAAATCAAACCTGCAAAAATTTATCGCATGGCTTAAAATATGAAGGAATATGCAATATATGCAATAATAACCATGGACAAGTCAAAGCCAAAGTTCTTAAAAACATTTAAAGGTATAATAAAATATCAATGACAAAATTTTTGAAGAGCTCTAAAGCATCTAAATGTCACCTTCAAATCTTCTTACATCGTATATTTTTGGTTTCTCTGGTTAAATACAATTTAAGCAAAATATCAAGTTTAGTTCTCAATAATGTTTTGGATTTTCTAGTGTACTGTAGATAATATTTTTTAAGCAGAATTAAAAATCTTTAAAAGCTTTTAAAAATTTCGCAGTCAGTATTCTGAACATTTTTAACCTCTTCTCTTTTCAAAAATAGATTGAACGAAATTAATCTTAAGCCATCGACTCTGTAATATCTAATTTGAATTATGCATTTTATCTTGAAATTAGTTGCAGGAAAATTTTTTTATTTGTCAGTCTGAAGTGCTTCAGAAATTCATGCTGGGTCATTTTGTCACTCGCTTCTATAGCGAGAGCGATTAGGAAATAGAAAAAGTTTCGTGCAAAAAATTTCATGAAATATGAAATGGCGAAAAAATGAGACTAGGAATATTTCAAGAGAAATCTCCCGTTTAATTGATTCATAAGTAAGAAAGCTTTTGCGAAAAAGCGTGAAAAGTAATTTTATTCAGTTATCAAAGAATTTTAATAAAAAATAAAGCAAGCCACTTGAATTTTTGAGGGTGGAATTTAATGTTTTTTGTAATATCTTTTACGGTTTATTTTAGCTTGTTCTGTTCTAGGACATCTTTTTTATCCAATTTCCTTGCCTTTAGGGAATTTTATTTACTTACGGGATTTTTTCGATTTGTGTCTGTGCTGAACTTTATAACAGTTTCTTCCACTGCAAACATAAAATTCCACTTTGTCCCAAAAATATTTTTTCCCTTTGCAAATCAACATAATAAAACTTGTCGAAACTTGTACCTTGTTATTCCTTTAAGGATAACAACTAAATAAAAATCCCAAAAATATATAAATGTGGTTAATGACTTCGCTAAACCGTTATTTGTACGATACATTTGAGATATAGAGAAGCTTAATTGATTTCTACTTCACCACCTGTTCGTTGTATATTCACTATTATTTTTTACAAAATAAGTTAACACTCTCCATACATATTTATGTGCGTTTTTAGCCATACTGAATGTTTGAATTTTACTTTCTTTATTAAAAAAACCTACAGGATTTAACTTGATTATTTGTAAAATTAATAGTGTCCGGGCCGAAGTATTTCTTCCAACCGATGTCGAAGCCAAATCTGGGGGTCTACTCAATTCATTTAGTTTTTCTTTGTTAATATTAGAATTAAATGGTGATTAAGGTACAACTGGAGGCTATCGTAAAAAAGAAATTACGGAATCACATTATCGTTAACGCAAACGAATAAATATGTAGATAAATATTAAGATTTTCAGTTCGCGAAAAGTTACAGAATCCAGGTACAGGTGCAGCGATGCCAATTTAGCGCGTTTCGCGCTAGATTTAGCGCGTTTTACCTATGCCAAACGCGCTTTTTTTCGTCTTAGCGCGCTTACTAAAAAAAGCGCTAAATTAGCGCGTTTTGAATAAATTCATCATCATTTCAGTTCAATATTTTCTTTTTCCTTTTTTTGCATAAATTTAAAAACTTTCTAGTAGTCAAAACTCATAAAATTTTTTAAATTGTTTAATGATTCAGCTGTCGCAAATAAAATTCTCTTGACTGTGGTTAGAAGTAAAAAACCCATTTTAATACTGTAAATAGCAAATATTTTGAAATTTCACAACTAAAAATATGTACTCGTGTAGTCGTGACCAAAAAAATTTATATAACTTATTAAGCATCTATTCTAGCTGAAATACAAAAAGCATTTGAATCGCAAAACTATTCGACAATTTATATATAAAAGTTGTTACAAAGTTTGACAAATAAAATAAAAACTAAGTATTTCTGATTCTGTATTAAATGATTTTAGTGATTTAGGATATAATTTCCAAGAAACAATATAATAAAGTCTGAAAAGAGCTACAAGATCAATTTTATTTGCTAATGCACATGTACATACATCGACTTTTATTAAAATTTAATTTAGCGTGTAGGAAAATAGCGCGTTTTGCCTATAAATAGTCAACAATGCTGTAACTTAGCGCGTTCTAGCGCGTTTTGCTAAGGGTAATAGCGCGTTTTGCGAAGGGTAATAGCGCGTTTGGGTTATAAATAGTTGGCATCGCTGCAGGTGTGTGTCAAAATTCTTAAGAATCAGTCATAATTTAAAGCTTGGACCCGATAATTGAATTGATTGAATTTGATGTCCCGTTACTGTGCATTTATTTCTATGAGAAAAAAAAATCATTGTTCCGAATTATGAAGAGAAATATGTTTGTTGGAATTGCTCTTAAAACTCACCAATTTGTTTATAACACGCACTCATATTCTCTTTAGTTTTCAGTTGAATATTTCTTTCATGCATTTTCTTACATTTCAACTCATTTAATTATTAAGTTTATTATATATGTACATAAATTATGTAATTAATTTTTTTAGTACAATTCGTGTTTAAGTCACATAAAGTATAATTCTAAATAATTTAGTATGTGGCAACAATAATTGTCACTTCTGGTAACATGTTTGCCATTTCCGCCGGTTAACGGATAAATGTATGTATGTGTGTATGTATGTATGTATGTGTGAAATAACAAGACAATTTTATTGAGATGAGGGTGGAACGGCTCATTGCATGTTTATACCGTTAATATGTATGTGAGTGTGTGTGTGTGCGTGTGTATGAGTGAGTGTGGGAGAGTATGTGCGTGTATTTGACTGTTTCTAACGCCTTGACAATTTATTATTCGTAATGGAATTACGAGTACTTTGTTTTTCTTTAAGAACAGTACACACATTTGCTTAGGGGAAATAAATAAAAAAAACAAGTACATACTGAAGAAAAGCCCAAGGAAATGTTTGTTATTAAATAATCACAAGATAAACACAAGTATAAATATGTAACTTAAATTTAATTTAATCGGTAGTAGTATGGTAGAGTAAAGCACAAAAGGAATGAATTGCCTTCGAGCGACATGCACGCGTTCGATTCTTCACATCACTAACTTGTTACAACAGCTGAAAATTTTTTTTACCACTTGCACAATTGTTGGCCAAGCAGGTGCTTCACGACTGCAAAACTAAAGCATTTAGTTTTGCGAACTGTGACCGAGATTTTTTCAAAATTTTTTTTGTGAATTTTAATAATTGCAGTTTTATTAATGGCGTATTTTTTGGCTTGTTCAACTGTCAAGTCGCTTCAGCTTGTCAGTCATGACAACTTGTAAAATGGCGGGCTATTAAAAATAAAACTTCTTATGGGAACACCCTGTATTATTTCATTCGAATTATTTCTTTTTTATCTAAGTTATTATTTTTGATTGCTTTAGGATAAAAAAAAATAATAAATTGTGGTTGGCATCATAACAGAAGCGTATTATTATCTGGCGAACTGCCTTTGACAGTTTAACGAATTTTAAAGTATCAGTGCACTAGAATGGCAATTATGGGGGAAAATAAAACAGTTTTACAAAACTGAATTAAAATAATGTCAATGTAATTTTTACTTTTTTTTTAAGCAAACACAACCCGCGAAGCGATTAGCTTGCCTGCAGAAAACACCCACGGTCTATGGCGGGAATCGAACCCACGACCTCTGGACTGAGAAGATAGC
Organism: Nowickia ferox; assembly: GCA_936439885.1. Lineage (NCBI taxonomy): Eukaryota > Metazoa > Arthropoda > Insecta > Diptera > Tachinidae > Nowickia > Nowickia ferox. Next base: position 5,545,653 of record OW387025.1, on the reverse strand, counting down.
ATCGCTACCACTCAGCCACAGGGGCAGCCAGACAGACTAGCTTAAAAAAAAGCGAATAGTTTTAGGGTTGTTGGTAATTTTATGGTTGGAGTTTTAAAAAGAAATTTATTATTACTTATATAAATATTTTTTCGAATTTTTCTTTAATGAATGTATTTTAATTATGAAATTCAGTTTCTTGGGGGCATAGACCTCCATAAACCTGAGAGAAAAAAAAAATAAAAAAAAATTACACGTTTCAAAATTTTATATGAAAAGTAGTGCAACTTTGTTTGAAGATTGATCTTTTTCAAAAATTTTTTTCAAAAGCTTCGGCAACTTAAACACAATAATAAAAAAAGTCTAATTTAATTTTTCTTCTTTTCTTTAGAAACTCACATTAATTAATAAAAAATATTTCATTCAACAAGAATTGAAATTACTGAACGTAAGACAGACTAAGAAATTATTTCGGATTAAAAAAAGAAAATTTTAATAAATAATGCTGTCAAAAAAAACCGACTTCAATGCAAAGATCTGATAGAACATTTTCGAAAAAAATTTATGGGACCAAACTGCAAGTAAACTCTTAAAAAAATTTTTTTTTATTTAAATCTGTTGGATAAGAACAAGCGTGTGAAATATAAAATTTAATTTTAATGGGCATGACTCCGCCCATTTTCTAAAATGCAAGATTGTGTGTTTTTCAGAGCTCAGGGTGTGTGTTAAGTTTTGTAAAAAGCGGTAAAGTAGAACCACTTAAAATAAAATATCAAATTTTAATGGGCGTGACTCCGCCCATTTTTTTTTAAAGAAGATTGTGTCTAGCTTAGATCTCATGATGTGTGTTAAGTTTTGTAAAAATCGGTAGATAAAAATAAAATAAAATATTAAATTTTAATGGGCGTATGCACGCCCATTTTTTCAACTTTAAAATTTTTTAATTACAAGAACTAAAGGTGTTTGTTAGGTTTCGCAGCAATCAAATAAGTATATCCTAAAATCAAATAAAAAAAATTGTGGGCATGTCCCCGCCCACTTTTTTACAATTGGGAACAATTGGAATTTATGCCCTCAGACAAAAAAAAAAAGAATTTTTACAATCGGCCTAAAATGTAACGAGTTATGAAGTAACAATATAAAAAAAAAAATACAGTCCTGTTTTTGAAGTCGGTTAAAAAGTTTCACGAACAAATTTCCATATTTGTAAACCAAAACTATTTTTTTTAGGAATACCTGCCGTATATAAAAGTTAAATTAATAATTCGTTTACGACGTCACAATCATGTCTTTTTACTACGTACAATTTTTTCAAATTGATTTTTTTTATTTTTTATTTTTGTAAAATACTCATGCTCTCACATCAATAATTTCCTGGTGCTTAAATCTTTTAAATGTTCTTTTTAAGTTTTCTATTTTGGGCACTTGTGGCTACTTTCATTTTTTTTCTATTTACTTGGGAAAAACAAAAATAAAAAAAATCTAGAGAAATTTAGCATGTGTTGGTTGTATAGAAAGTTGTTGGACAGCTTGTGTTGCAAATAACCATCCTCCGTTCGTGTTGCATATTTTCCAATTTTGGTGTTGTGTTTTCCACAATCTGATTGAATTTCTGTGTTTTCTTTTTTGTTTTTTGTTTTTTAAAAAGGATTGACTGTTTGCATGAAATGTATAACAATTTATTTAGGTTCCAAAAGAATCAACAACAACTGTAGTATATTTCATCATGTAGAAATATGTATGTTGGTGCTCTTTTGTTTTTGTAAATATTCAAAGGACTTCTTTCTGGTGAAATAAATTAAATTTAAGATAAGAAAATATGTCATATTATTTCTTGTGTTAAGCAATTTAAACAATCTGAAATTTAGTTTTAAAGTTTTAAACATTTTTCTCTTCAAAGAAATACATGTGCGTAAGAATTTAATTTTGAGACCTGAAACGTAAATAACGAATGCGCTTATTTAGCGAAAATTTACCATAAGAATGCGTGAGGGGAGTGCGAAGCCCCAATTGCGGCTAGAAACACATTATTGTTCCAAGACAATGCATGCCGCTCCTCGATACACTTTTTAGTGCATTTGGCATAAGTATAAATTCTTCAATCCATATGTAATTTATGCAATATGAATTATATTATAAAGATGTCTGTCCGTCCAGATAGCTTGCAAATTTAACTGGCATTTGCTTTGATATGTGTATGAATATAAGCAACATTCATAGAATTTATATCATGGCGAAGGTTATTTGAAATTCTGCAAAGTTCAGTTTTGTTTGTGCATATTTGTATTTGTCAGATTCGTTTATATTTTTGTAATGGTGCATAAAGACTTCCTTTTGTGTGTACGAATATTTTTTTTTTTAAATCAGGCATGTCAATGTCATTTTTATTTGTGTGTGATTTTAGCTTTTGGAACAATAAACAATGGAAAATTAAAGGTGTATTTTTCTTGTTGTATAATTTCATCGTTTTCCTTTGTTGTTTGTAAAATATTTGTTGTATGTAATTTTATGAAATATAAATGACAAATTTAATAAAAAGTAAATAAATAAATGCAGTAACTCAACTATGAAAATGGTTTTATGCTGGAAAATTGTGTACATTGTTTTCAAAAATAAATAATTGATATAGTCGGCGTAGAGTGTAAACCTGCCAAGTCCACTTTTAATAATATATTAAATCTTAATTACCGCGCCCAAGAGAAGATTGGCTAAAATGTTTAGATTAACAGTTTTCTGTCTCTCCTGTAAAATTTGGTTCAAGTGCAGGTTTGGCAGGTTTACACATTAAGCCGACCATATCGTGCCATAACCGCGAAAAAAGCTTAAGCGACATAATTTTCAAACTTCATTTTTTTTACCAAAATCGATTATTTGCGAACGTAAATAGTCGGTTTTCGTCAAAAAATACGAAGTTCAAAAAATGTGTCGTTTAAGCTATTTTAGCGGTTATGGCTCGATATGTTGTCTTGTCTGGCCACGTATGATTAATTTTTGTTGCACAAACTTATGTTACGTATACGTAGCAGTCAATTAGCAAGCTTTTTAAGTCAAATTATAATTTTATAATTTTTTTTTACCACCTACGCTTAAATTTTTGATTGATAACTTCATGACTTGCTACTCATTAATTTAAATTAACTTTGTTTGAATATTCTTCATTCCATTAAACATTTTAAATTCATTTCTTCTCTTAATTCAATTAGGCCCAACATATTTACACAATCACTTGCTCTGATTATTTTTTGATTACATACTTCATTAATTATATGCATAATAATTGTTTAACTTTTTGTTTTACTTCTTCATTAAATGAAGCAGCGACTTTTTAATTTTTTTTAAAACTCATTAAAGGATACAATGATGTTGTTGCCCTTAAAAATTATTAAATCAAAATTATATGAAATGTAATAAGACAGAAGATGTTTAAGTAGTTTAAGATCTTTCAAGAGAATTTTGTTTTAAATTAGAATTGAAAGTGGAGTTCGTAGATCATGGGCTTAGACTAGACTAGACTAGGCTAGACTAGACTAGACTAGACTAGCGTAGACTAGACTATACTAGACTAGACTAGCGTAGACTAGACTAGACTAGACTAGCGTAGACTAGACTAGACTAGACTAGCGTAGACTAGACTAGACTAGACTAGCGTAGACTAGACTAGACTAGACTAGCGTAGACTAGACTAGACTAGACTAGCGTAGACTAGACTAGACTAGCGTAGAGTAGACTAGATTAGCGTAGACTAGACTAGACTAGCGTAGACTAGACTAGACTAGCGTAGACTAGTCTAGACTAGCGTAGACTAGACTATACTAGCGTAGACTAGACTATACTAGACTAGACTAGACTAGCGTAGACTAGACTAAACTAGACTAGACTAGATTAGACTAGACTAGCGTATTCTAGACTAGCGTAGACTAGACTAGCGTAGACTAGACTAGCGTAGACTAGACTAGACTAGCGTAGACTAGACTAGACTAGACTAGCGTAGACTAGACTAGACTAGACTAGCGTAGACTAGACTAGACTAACGTAGACTAGACTAGACTAGCGTAGACTAGACTAGACTAGCGTAGAGTAGACTAGATTAGCGTAGACTAGACTAGACTAGCGTAGACTAGACTAGACTAGCGTAGACTAGTCTAGACTAGCGTAGACTAGACTATACTAGCGTAGACTAGACTATACTAGACTAGACTAGACTAGCGTAGACTAGACTAAACTAGACTAGACTAGATTAGACTAGACTAGACTAGCGTATACTAGACTAGCGTAGACTAGACTAGCGTAGACTAGACTAGCGTAGACTAGACTAGACTAGCGTAGACTAGTCTAGACTAGACTAGCGTAGACTAGACTAGACTAGACTAGCGTAGACTAGACTAGACTAACGTAGACTAGACTAGACTAGCGTAGACTAGACTAGACTAGCGTAGAGTAGACTAGATTAGCGTAGACTAGACTAGACTAGCGTAGAGTAGACTAGATTAGCGTAGACTAGACTAGACTAGCGTAGACTAGACTAGACTAGCGTAGACTAGTCTAGACTAGCGTAGACTAGACTATACTAGCGTAGACTAGACTATACTAGACTAGACTAGACTAGCGTAGACTAGACTAAACTAGACTAGACTAGATTAGACTAGACTAGACTAGCGTATACTAGACTAGCGTAGACTAGACTAGCGTAGACTAGACTAGCGTAGACTAGACTAGACTAGCGTAGACTAGACTAGACTAGACTAGCGTAGACTAGACTAGACTAGACTAGCGTAGACTAGACTAGACTAACGTAGACTAGACTAGACTAGCGTAGACTAGACTAGACTAGCGTAGAGTAGACTAGATTAGCGTAGACTAGACTAGACTAGCGTAGACTAGACTAGACTAGCGTAGACTAGTCTAGACTAGCGTAGACTAGACTATACTAGCGTAGACTAGACTATACTAGACTAGACTAGACTAGCGTAGACTAGACTAAACTAGACTAGACTAGATTAGACTAGACTAGACTAGCGTATACTAGACTAGCGTAGACTAGACTAGCGTAGACTAGACTAGCGTAGACTAGACTAGACTAGCGTAGACTAGACTAGACTAGACTATACTAGAGCGCCTATATTTTAAGTTTTTTTGAAGTAGTGACCAGTTTTTGATTTTCTGCAGCTTTCTATCGTTAGTGGACGCAGTAAATAACTGCCCGTCCCTCTATAGTTCTATTATAAAAATAATATTTCGCAAGTAAATTCCAATGTCTGCTTTTTTTAAAATTATTTGTAGCAAATGGTTATTTTGCTGGAATTATTGTTATTTAAAAAAAAATACTCTATATATCAAATTATACTTTTTGTTGCAAATTTTAAACTTTTTTGTTTTGAGTAAAAAAATTGTCATCCATTTTATTTATAAAACATTTTTAAACCCACCACAATACCCACTGGGAAATGAGAGTTTGTGGAAAAAAGAAAGAGTTTAAAAAAAAAATCATAACACCGGCTGAACTGTGTAGATGATGCATATAAAATCTGTTGTTGTAAATAATAATAAAACAAACACAAACACTTGCAGATGTACATATTGTTATCTTAATATTAAAAGGCCCCATATCATTATTTTTTTGAAGTCGAGATTTTTTCATTTATCAATACATTAGATGCTCTTCCATCGAAATATGAAAAAAACTCGATTTAAAAAAATTATGTGTTAGGGCCTTTCTATATTAAGCCGTATGTATGTATCATTTGGGGCATAACTGAGATTTTATTAACAAAATGCAGGACTTGTAAAGCTTAAGGGTGAAGTGGTAGACACACTTAAGTGTGTGTGTGTGTATGGATGTTAAGGATCATGTAAATGTTTTGTACTTTAGTAGTTTCAATTAGGGATTAAATAACAAAATAAAGTAAAAATTTTGCAAATTAACTGTGAAATATGTTTTTTTTTGTTTAATCCTTTAGATTTTTTTTGTATATCACTAATTAAAGTTTTGCAATTATTTATTTATTAAAATTGTATTTTTGTTGCAACAATATTGAAACACCTACAGGTATGCATGCATTTATTTTTGTAGCAGACTTTTAGGAGGGACAAATGAGTATTTTTGCTGCTTTAAAAGCTATTGATATATTGAAGTCCTAAAGCAATGAAATGTAAATATTATGAATTGCAAAATGTAAAAAGGATCACTGTGAATGAAAATTAAGCTTTAATGCATAAAGTATTAAGCTCTGTAGTCAAAGAAACTTGACTGAAATTGTGTTAGTGCTTATTAAAAAAAAAAAAAATAACAAATAAAAATATCTCTTGTAAATAATATATAAATTGGTATAGATAATTTTTTTTTATATTTTTCCATTATTACTGTTACATGTTTATTTCTTCTTGATGTAGCATTAACCTAAGACTTCCAGCTAAAATCCTTTTCAATGACATATTTAATAATGCTGAAAAGTTAATAAAATGCACAAAAGAATGTCTTCTGTGCCAGACATGCTTCAGTTTAAAAGTCACAACCTTCCACACATGCCCTGCGTGTTATTAACCAACAATAGAAGTCAAATGAAACTGTAGCATATTTTTAAGGGTTTAATAAACATTTCTTTTCAGCGTATTTATTTTATTTTATATTCTCGAAATATTTGCTTGATATTTTTAACGTTGTTGCAAAATACAAAAGAGTTGTATGTAACCTGTTAATAGAGTAGTGTTATTTAAAAGGGAATTTGCAATAAAAAGTAGAAAGGAATACAGGTTAATGCTATTGTGACGGGTGTGACCATGATACTCATAATTTTGTAATTCAAAAATATAAATTTATAATTTTTTTTTAACCTTACAAACATTTACTGATAGGTAGACACTGAAAAACATAATTTTTGCTCGGAATGGCCATCAAAATGCTGTGACGGGTGTGACCTTACAAATCTTAATTGTTACTTGCAGTATGAAAAAGGGAATTTTCAATAAAAATTATAAAGGAATACAGTTTAATTCTATTGTGACGGGTAGGTATGATCATGCTACTCAAATTTTTTGTTATAATTCTAATTTTTTAATATTTTTCAATTAAAAAAGGGTGCGGTTCCCAAGCCTGTTAATCTTAAAAACGTTAATCATAGACAGATACTGAAAAAACATGATTTCTGCTCTTTGATGGCCATATCAAAAGGCTGTGAGAGGTGTGAGCTTACAAATTTTAGTTTTTCTAGAATTATTACTTGTAGCATGAAAAAGGGAATTTACAAAAAAAAAATTATAATGGAATACAGGGTAATTTTCTTGTGACGGGTGTGACCTTCCTGCTCACGTTTTTTGTTATAATTCAAAATAAAAAATTTATAATTAAAAAAAGCATGCGGTTCACAAGCCTGTTAATCTTAAAAAAGCTTAAGAGTAGGTAGACACTCATAGAACATGATTTTTGCCCAGAATTACCATCAAAAGGCTGTGACGGGTGTGACCTTGCATATCATAGTTTTTTTTACATAATTTTTACTTGTGGTTCGAAAAAGGGAATTTACAATAAAAATTATAAAGAAATATAGGTTCATTCTATTGTGACGGGTGTGACCATCATACTAAAACTTTATGGTATATGCAAAAATTTATAATATGTATGTATTTTTAATTTAATAAAGAGTGCGGTTCCCAAGCCTGTTAATCTTAAAAATATTTATTATAGGTGGACACTAAAAAACATGTGACGGGTGTGACCTTACAAATCATAGTTTTTACAGAATTATTATTATTATTATTAAATACTTCCGTAGAACGTACACAACAATAATGTAGTAAATTGTTCAAAGTCATTTTGGTTGTATTAAATGCCTAAAAATATATTTTTCAAAAGTGTGTGACGGGTGTGACCTAATATGAAAACTCGAAAATTTTGAAGAAATAAAACTTTTTAATGACTTCTTTCATATAATAAATATTAAAGAATTTTTTTTATTATGCTTATGGAAGGCACCAGATTTTCTCTAGGAAGCTCTTTGCAGAGTTGCTTAACAACAACAATTCTTTTTCTTTTTCTTTAGTGACTGCCTTTTCTGAATGGACAACTAAATTGAGTTGAGCTGAGAACGGCAATAGAGGCATAATATGATTGTAAAATTTTAATCGGTTCAATGGAATTCCAGAAATATAAAATTAAATTTTTTATGCGTGGCCCGCCTACTTTTTGAAACAAAAAAGTGTCATTACAAAAGTCCCAGGAGTATGTAAAGTTTTGTTGAAATCATTAGGGTACAAACACGTAAAATATAATTTTATATTTTAAGGGCGTGGAGCCGCCCACTTCTTTAAGTACACTTATATTTCTTAGCAAGCACACAAGATGTGTGTCAAAGTTTGCTAAGAAGAGGTTGAATAGAAGTATATAAAATAATGTTTTAATGGGTGTGGCTCCGCCCACTTTACCAAATTACAAATTGTACCATTACAAGTGCTTTAATCATAAAGACAGCTCTAAGTTCAAAATTTTAACCAAAAAAAAACGTGTTTGTGGGACTTTTTACCATCAATTGTTAATGAGTATGAAATTAACTCTTAAACGCAGCTGTAAGTTTTGTCATTTTTTTAAATTAAAATTTTTCTTTTTTGCTGGGATCTATTTAAAATTTTATGTTGCTTTGAAAATTATGGCATACTTGCCTTGCGGGCAAAGAAACTTATTATGAAAATAAAGTATATTTTTATTGTATGTTAAATTTATATTTATTTAAATTTATTGATATAAATTATGTAAACTATAGTTTGGTTTAATAATATTTTTTTTGTTTATTTTCAGCATCTCAATTTCTGCATTAATACAAAGTTTAAAACCCGGTGAGTGCTCACATAAATCTTTTTTTGTACATATTTATATACATACTTTTTGTTGACTATTTATTTTATCAATTTACCCCAAAAAATAAGTGTTTTCCATAAATTATAACGAGACATTTTTTCATATTTTTAAGATGGATTACTCATAAATTTTTTTTGGGATTTTTTGTTTAACTGCTGCCAGAAGGGGTTGCTTGATTAAGTTATTGCAATAAATGGCAGACTTCACTTTTTCATAAAAACGAATTAAGATTTAACTTAAAACAGATGAGCATAATTTGCTTTGGATATCTCTGCCTGAGTGAAATATCTCAGACATTTACATTAGAAAGCTTAAAATGAAACTTGTCTAGCAATCCTAAATATAATTTATAGCCATTTTGATTAAAGCCTAAAAGTATAGCGTAAATATACAAGCACATGTATGTGTGTATGTATACATGTAATTGGTAAATTTGTAGCATTAAATGCTTTGCTGGCTTTAATGTTTTTTCTTCTATAAAAAACATGCTTAAGTCTTAGAAGCATACTTTAATTTAGCTATTTCTTAAATAACAAATGGAAAGATGTGCTTAAAAATATTAAATATGGCTTGTGGGAATTTTTTAAATACTAAAGATTTTAAGCGTAAAATACAAAACGTTTCTATACCAAATTTGATTCGTAAATCTTTTTTTTATAAATTAAAAATAATATAAATAAAAACCCGAAAGTAGGCTTAAATTTTTAAACATAAATTTAAAGTATTATGGCCGTATTATAAAAAATTTTGTCAAAATTTTTATGGAAATATTTTTAAAACTCTCGTGAACCAAATATTATTTTTTTTGCGGCATTTAAAATTTTTGTAAAGCTTGTAAAATTGTCTAAAAAAATCTTAAATGTAATTTTTTTTAGCAATTTTTTTAAAGCCTAAAAGTACACTTTAAGATTTAGTCTTTCTCAAATTGAAAAGAAATATAATTAATAGTTAGTTAGTTAGTTTATTGAGACTTATTTTTTTCATATTACAAGAATTACCGAAATAACATTTTTAAGGAGAACTTAAAACTATATAGTATTGTTTCAATTACATAATTATTTTTGTTAATGCTGCGTGCTTAGCGAAATTAAGAAAAATTATTCATATAGAGATCAAATAACATTGAAATTACAATAGTGCTTGCTCCGGGCACTTGTCTAATACAGTAGAGTTATATCTACAAAATGAACTTAATACTAATAAATCTTAAAATTAAAACTTAAACTAAAATTAAAACTATTAAATAAAAATAATAATAAAAATCAAAATAAAATGTTTATCCCCTGTGAATGCCGGGAATAGTATGTGAGTAAATGTTCTGACCAGGATTACTACTGTTGTCTTCACGTAAAATCCCAATGCAGGATATATATTGAGTGTTTGACCAAGTAAACTCATGCTCCGTAGACAAAATATCTCGAATTACACTGCCTTCAAAGTAAGACAATTTCTCAACAAATTTTCTCATCAATTCGAGAGCATAAGACGAAAAAGGAAGTACTTTTGCTTTTTCGTATATATAATTGTTTGAAAATCTTTTGTTCAAAGATGTATAATTCTTCCCTATGCACTTTCGCACAATATGACGTTCGAAAATTTCCATTCTTTTCATTACTGTTCTAGAGATGCTAAACCATATTGGAAATGCATAAAGAAGAATTGGTCTTAGGCTCACCTTATACAAAAGTAGCTTAATTCTTTCCAATAAAAATTTACTATTAAACAATCTAGCAAAGGCTCCTTTAACCCGATTAGCCTTCTCCAAGTTGTAAGAAACATGCTTATTAAATCTCAAAAGTTTGTTAAAATTAACTCCTAGATATTTGATACTATCTCTAAATTCGATGTCATTACCATTCAAAGTCAATTTTAAGTTTTTGCTTTCCGGAACAACAGTATATGAAAAGAAATATCTTAAATGCTTTTTAAAATCCCTAATCAAAAATCAATTTAATTTAAAAATCCATTATCTCAGTGACCCGAAAAGTATGCCACACTTTCTGGCGTTTTATTATTTCTTTCCGTTGATTTCGTTCTATCCCAAAGAAATGATTAAATGTGTTTTTTTTTTAAAAGCTCGAACGTTGTAACCCTTTTTTTTTAAGGGTTAAGAAAATGAAAACAATTGTACTGTTTAAGACATTGATTTAAAAATAATTTTAATTTTAGTTTAAAATACTTTTAATAGGCCAAAACTTTAAGTAGTTTTGTTTTGTTTATAAAAATTGGTTTTACAAAAAAAAAAAAAGATTTTTGCGAACCACAAAAACTAGTTTTCTACGATTTTATTTGCTAAAAAACACATTCAAACTTTAAATTTCAAAGTTTGCTTAAATGAGTTTGTATTTGAATAGTTTTGTTTTGTTGGAAATCAATAAGAGTCCAACCCAACACAACACAAATAAATGTATGTTGCTTCCTAAGAAAAATTTCATCTATAATGTAAAAGATCACAAAAATGTCATGCCACAAAGATTTTATATATATAGGCATTTCCACAGGAATGTCAACTTTTTTGTCACGTGCGACACAAACATTTTTTTTTGGTTTTTTTATGCCTTATATATACATTAAGTAAAATTTTAAGAAAACTCGAGTCACGTTGTTCTGAAATACAAGCTTAATTGCTTGCTGTCGCACGTGACCAAAAAAATTTACTTTAAACGTTTTTAGCATACAAAATGACATGACCAATATGCTCAAAATATCTCAAAATATCAGCCTTTGGCTTCTATGTTGTGCGCTGGTCCATACATAGGTGTGGGAGTACAACTCAACTCGCTCCAAGCTTTATGATAGTCGATTTTTCTTACACTCTCTTCTCTACTTCTATTAAAAAATAAAGAAAGTTTCGCTATTTTGCTGAATTGTTTGATGGGTTTTAAAAATTTCTTGCCAAAAAAAAAATAAAAATTAAAAAAACACGTATTTTCATGGCTTACAATGTGCTAACAATTTATATCAATAGAAAAAAGTTTTGTAGTTGGTTTAACACACATTTTTTTCGTTGTTGTTGTTGAGAAAAAAAATGTTCATGAATCTTTTTCAAACTTCGAAATAAAATGTGCGAAAAATCACAACGTGCTTGCTGACAGTTTTATTATTTTTACTGAGAGCACATAAGAAATATATTAAAACAATGTTTACGTATTCTGTGCTCCTTAAAGTATGCTGCTTATTTTTTTGCCTTTATCCCTGGCAGAAGTATGCATTTATTTTTGAAAATATTTTGCATTATATAAATTATTAATAAAACTTTCTCTGCTGGTGGTGGCGAAATAGTTCTTCGAACTGGCCAAATAATTCTTCTAGCTTTTAGCAGGAGTAACAGAATAAAAGGAAAAAAAAAACTTTCTCTGATATTTATGGTTAACATTTTTTTAAGCTTTTGAATAAAAAATAAAAGTAAGAATATGATACAATCAAACTTTCTTTGACAAAGTATTCTCATATAAGTCCCTCTTTACATCTAATTTAAGAAAATGAACTTTCGCTTATTTTATTATTAATTTTGTATTTCACTTGCGTAAATATGTTTAAAATTCAAAAGTGAAATTTATTCCTTTATAAAATACTTGTTTTTCTCTTCTTAACCCTTTGTTTGACACAAAATATTGTTTGATTTGAAAGGAGAAGAGAGAGAGAGAGGAAGAAAAGATTTTTTCTTAAGTAGTTTTTGCATGCCATTGTCAAGTCAACTAAGTTCTTGTCACTTAAAATAGTTAAGTGTTGTTGTGTTTGTATCATAAGCTTGTTAACTGAGAAAAATATGGAATGCGAAGCAACAATAAAACAACATAAAATGCAATAACCTGACAAGAAAAGCTTGTTTGAAAAAAAAAAATGCAAACTACTGCCAGTTTTTTTCCAACATTTATTATTGTTGGTTGAGCGTATACGGCTGGAAAAGGAAAGAGATGTAGAGAAGAAGGCTGTACAAAAATGTTTGTAAATATGATGAATTTATATTAACAAATATTAAATATTTTTTCTCCTGTGAATTCCTTTAATATTAACTTGGCACAAATTTCATAATTTTTTTTTTTAAGAGAATAAACTATTTTATCAATAAATTTTCCATAATTTTGGTTGTTATCCATTTAATTCGATATATTTTGCTCTCTATTGTTATTGATACATCTAGTTATAAATTGTTATCGATAAATTTTTTTACTGATTGAATTCGATAAATTTTGTTGTCGACTGCTATTTCCGATTTCGATTGTTATGGATAAATTTTGCTATAAATTGAATTCGATAAATTTTGCTATGGAGTGCCATCGATAAATTTTATTATGGATTTTTAACGATAAATTTTGCTATTGAAAAATTTTGTTATTTATTTTTATCGACTAGAATATTATCGATTCCGTTTGCTATCGATAAACTTTGTCATCGATTGTTATAGATAAATTCTTATCAATTATCGTTATATTTTTACGAATAGTTATCATTAAGTTTTTTTATTGTTATCAATAAATTTTTATCAATTGTTTGATGTCGATCTTTATTAATAAATTTTATTATCTATTGTTTTCGATAAGTTTTGCTATATATGGCTGCCAAGAAATTTTGCTATTGATGGCTTATGATATATTTTGTTTTCTATTGCTATTTCTATTGACACATTTTGTTTTCTATTGCTGCTGATGAATTTCATTATAGATTGTTATTGACAGATTTTGTTATAGACTGGAATCGATAAAATCTGCTAAGAAGTGCTATCGATAAATTTTGTTATCGATAAGTTTTGCCTTATTGATTGTTATGGATGGATTCTGTTATCGATTGCTGTTGATAAATTTTGCCTGTTATTTATTTATATAGACAGACTTTGCTTTCGATTGCTATTGAAAAAATTTGCTTTATGTTGTTGATAAATTTTGCTATAAATTATTCCTTTATATCGATATATTATGTTTTCTATTGTTATTGATAAATTTTGTTCTATAGTAGATTGAAATCGATAAATTTTTGCCAAGGAGTGTCGCCAATTAATTTTACTATCAATCGTTCACGATAGACAAGTTCTATTATATTTTACTATCGATTTTAACTATTAGTCTGTTATAGATTAATTTTGTTATCGATGAGCTTTGTCGTCGCTTTTAATTGCTAAATGTTTATCAATTGTTAAATTTTTTTTATACTTGTTATCGATGAATATTTTTCAATTCACACATATTTTTTTATTTTGAATGATAGTTTTTTTATGGGTTGCTAGCGATACATTTTTGATCAATTATTATTTATAATTTTTTAAATATTGTTATCGATAATTTTTCATCTATATTTTCTATCGATTGCTGCGGATAAAATTTTATATATTTTTTTATAGATTACTGTTAATAAATACAGTGCAAATTCGGTTAACGCAACCAATAGAGATGTTGGGCTGTTGCTAAAACTGAGTTTGTTGCGAAAACCGAGTAAAAAATTTCTATGCCTGCTTTCCACTAAAAAGCATATTTTAAACCAAATAAAATGTTTATTAAAGCATCAAAGGTTAAGTTTTAAAATAAATGCATTTGCCACGAAATTTATTAGTAGTTGCTTGTTTTTTTTTTTTTTTTAATTCTACATACTGTTGATATATGAATTTTGTATTCGTTGCAAATCGTTTTCACAGGTATGCCACTTTCAAGTTTCTTCAGAATTTCGCTCTTTTGCTTTATTGTTAGTTTAACGAATTTTGTTACTACATGAATTTTGTTTATTTTACTAGAACAACCAAAGAATTTTTTTAAACTGAAGCACTACGCAAAAATTCTTTGTCATTCCTAGAATACCGGTAAATCAAAATGATTTTTCTACGTTAGGATAAGAATTCATGCACAAAGGTTTATAGTTTTGAATTTATTTATAAAAAAACTAAAGTAAAGGAACAAAACGAAAGAGAGAATCTTAACTTTCTTTGCAAAGTTGCATTAATTGAGGTACTGTTTTTTAAAAAGTTGCGTTAACAGAGTCATCAATGTTAAGATAATTTGGGTGTTGCGAATATCGGGGTGTTGCGCGTACCGAATATCAACTGTATTTGCGAAGTTTTTCATTAAAAATCTAAAATTTGTTGCATATTTTTTGGCTGTAAAGCCATATTTTATTGTTATTAAAGAAATAATTGTATTAGTGTGTGTGTTTTTTTTTTTGAATTCCAAGTATTTCTTGTTTTGCTCATGTTATTAAAAAAAAATGTCACATTTCAAACCTCAGCTATTAAATGGGTGGCGCTACAAAATTCTTTTGAATTTTAGTTTTTTTTAAACTCAGTTTGTTGTAATTTTTTTTCTTGCAAGCCTTGCATGCGCCAGTTGCTGGAATGTAATTACAGTCAGTGTTTGTTAGTAAATAACAAACCAAGTAAAGAACGAAAAGGGTAAAAATAACTGAAATATTTTTGTATACAAATTTAAAATAAAAGAAAGTGTAACTGTGTGACCTTTATGAATGTTGGTTAAAATTCTGCTAAAAATGGGTGCTTGAAAACGGAATTTCTTTGACAATGTGCGTATGTTTGTATTTGAAGAAAATTCGCCATGTGCCTAAAAGTTGGCAATACATATATTTATGGAAGGTATTTTGCTTAAATATAAACAAAAAGGAAAATATAAAAATAAAGCTTGTTAATCCCAAGAGTAGACTATTTTATATGCGTTCATCATGTCAGTTAATTGTGTTAAGTGTAATGCTCTTGTTGTGTAAAGCTTTTGAAGCTTAATAAATACAAGTGTTTAGCTAATTACTTTTTTGAAAGACTTCTTCACACAAACTTGAAAAGGCTTCTAAGATTTGTAAGACATTAAGCAAAATTCTTTGTGATTGTCAGTTCATGATTATTTTTGTTCAATTAGTTTGCTTGTCTTAGCATAGTGATGATGGCGTCAATAAAGTGCCTTAAGGTAGGCTTTAGGCGCACATGTTCATCTTACAGATTATTTCCAACTGCTTATTAATGAATATAGAAAGTAATAGCTTATGGACATGCTTTAGTGTTTTCCATTTTGCTATAAAAATATTTTACTAAAATAGAAATAAACAGAAATTTTGTGAAAACATTCTTAAATTCTTCGCTTTAAAACTAAAACCAAAACCGTAGCCTACTTTTAGGAGTTTCATTTGCATTCATGCACTTTGTTTCTTTGAATCTATATATAACATGCAATCATTGTTGTTTTAAAAAGAAGCAAATGTGCATAATCAAGCATTCGAGTTTCTATTATATACAAGTGTCTAATGCCAGCAAGCAATTGAAAAACAACTGGCACAAGCAGCACTTAATTATAAAAAAAGGGGCCAATGCATTTTTAATGTGAATAACAAACGCTTATGAACTTAAGCAATTTTGAAATACATTTTCGAGTTCATTTAAAAAAATTATTGCTTTTTATAAGACACTTAAACAAACACTTTAGGTAAGAGAGCTTAAAGAAGTTTTCTCTTTAACTAAAATAGTAAAATATGCTCTTTTATAAAGAGCGCAAAGAAATTCCAGTGCTCTTAAATTCTAATTGGAAAGTTATACATACTCTTAACTTAATAAGAAACAACGTGTGTTGCTGTAAGGCAAGAGAAAGGAGTAGAGGGGCCAAGGTGTTTTGTTAAAATGTTAACAGTCTCTTTTCTTAACTAAAAACTGAAGAATAGTAAGTGAATAAATGACAAGCGGATATTTCAGTTAAAACTGCCTGCCTTTCTTAGCTTTTGATTGCTTGCATGTGCATGCCTCTGTACTTATATTGCAATAAATGTCGTCTTGTTAGTTCTACTAGAGGATTTGTTCATAGAAAGTATGACTTGACTCTATGGCACATATTAAAAAACTGGGAAGCAAAAAATGTTTCAATATAAAAAGTATATGAAGATTAGTGCCATCATAAGGTAAAAGTCTTAAGAAATTTATAATTAATATTTTTATAGAAATATTTTTTTTTATTAATTAATGTGATTTTCTAAAATAGAGAAGAATAAATTCAGTAAAGTGTAGACATTTATTAAAACATTTTCAGTACCGGGTAAATCATTTTTCGGTTTTTGGTGACTTTTATTAGTTTTGAAGGGTTTTCTTAGTCTTGGCGCTTTTTTTGTTTTTGTGATTTTTTCGGCTTATGGCGCTTTTTAGTTATGTAGTTTATGGCGATTTTTTCGCTTTTGGCGATTAATTTTATCCTAGCGTTTTTTAAGTTTTGGCGTTTTTTTTCGTTTTGAACTTTTATCGGTTTATGGTTTTTTTAGTTTTGGCGTTTTTTTTTGTTCGTTTCTGGAGACTTTTTCGGTTTTTTGCGATATTTATTAGTCTTGTCGTTTTTTTAGTTTCAACGATTTTTTGTGTTTTGGCGTTTATTTTTAGTTTTAGTGATTTTTTCGGTCTTTGGTAATTTATTTAACTTTGAGCGATTTTTTTGTTTTGTCCCTTTTTTTGTTTTGTGCGATTTTTTTGGTTTTTGCGATTTTTTCGTGTTGACGTTATGGTACTTTTTCTTAGTTTTGGCTCTTTTTTTCGTTTTCGAATTTTTTCGGTTCTTGGTGTTTTTAGTTTTGGAGTTTTTTTCGTTTTTGGCGATTTTTTTCCGGTTTTTGGCGTTTTTTTAAATTTCGGTTTTTTTCTGTTTTTGGCGATTTTTTTTTGATTTTTGGTGATTTTTTCGGGTTTTGCCGATTTTTTTGTTTTGGCGATTTTTTCTGGTTTTTGCAATTTTTTTGTGTTGGCGCTTATTTCGTTTTAATTTTTTTGGGCTTTTTTTTGGTTTGTGTTTTTTTGGTTTTTTGTCGTTTTTTTGTTTTGATTTTTTGCGGTTTTTTGGCGTTTTTTGTTTTTGGTGGTTTGTTTTAATTTTACGATTTTATTTTCGATTTGCTGATTTCTTTCGGTCTTGGCGTTTTTTAGGTTTTGGCATTTTTTAGTTTTGCGTTTTTCGGTTATTGGCGATTTTTCGGCTTTTGGCGTTGTTTAGTTTTGGTACTTTTTCTTAGTTTTGGCGCTTTTTTTTCCTTTTCGGATTTTTTCGGTTTTGGTTTTTTTAGTTTTGGCGCTTTTTTCATTTTGGCGTTTTTTTTGGTTTTTGGAATATTTTCAATTTTCAATATTTTTTTCGTGTATGGCGATTTTTTGGTTTAGGCGATTTTTTTATTTTGGGATTTTTTAGTTGAAGCGTTTTTGAAAATTTCAAGTGTTTGCCTCTTAGGGTTTCCAAGATACAGCATGTTGTCAAAATTACATTAACTGATAGAATACCCTTTAATTTTGATTTTTTAAATTTCAGTGTTAATTGTTGTAGTCTGCATAAAAACCCAAATTTTGCAAATTTCAAGCGTCTATATATAATTGTCTGTATATAACATTAGGATTTCAAAATTCTTCGTTGTTCGCTTTAGAACACCCTTTTATATTCCACTGTCATATCGAGCCATAACCGCTAAAAAAGCTTAACGAAATAAAAAAATGTCTCGGTTAAGCTTTTTTTGGCTGCTATGGCGGCCAAAGTTTTACATATTCTGTGAAAATTTCAGGTCCTTAGCTCTTACGGTTCACGAGGGACGGACAGACGAACTGACGTAGCGAAAACAATAGGGTGCTTTTTCGCCTTTGGTGTAGGGAACCCCATAAAATTAAGTTATACTTTAGCTGGGGCAAATATCGACATTTTTGTGTGTCACACTTCGTCATCCTTCAGGTCTATCTATCTATTTGGGCAGAGATTGTTTATTAACATCAGTTATTTAACATGAATTTTTAGTGAAATAGAATACGAGAAATGATTATGTTGTTGTGTATATAATTATTGCTGTACATTTGGTAAATGCATTTCTAAGTATCTATTCTTTTTCTAGGTTTCCATTTTTGCATTCTTTCTTTAGGTTGGCATGAAGTTTTATCACTCTACCTCAATATGTTTAACTATTATTGTTTATCTTTTTACGTTCAACACATTAATTATTTCCACTTATTCGGTGTACCGTCGCTACATTTATTTAAGTATTTTTGCAGTATTAGTATTATTGTACTAAATTTTAAAGCAATTCATAAAAAGTTCAAGATATTGGTTGCTATTTTAAATTTTGCTCCTCTTTAACCCTTTCCTCGCGTGCTTTCAAAGCACAATTATCTCAAGCGTTTCATTCTATTCTGCAAGTCTTTATGTCGTTATCCAAACTAACAGTCTCTCAACCATGAAAGACAAGAAAAATAACTTTGTATAAAATATTATTTATTGTTTAAAGTGCTTGTTCTTATAATGTGTAAAAAAAGGATGCTGAAACTACTCAACCCTTAAAAACCCTTGGGAATTTTAATTTATAGCGTTTTTTTTTGATGTCTAAGAAATTTCGAATGTTTTCAAGTTGTGCACATATTAGAAATTAATTTGTAAATCAACTTCAGAGCAAAAGGACGAGAAAAACCGAAATGTAAAAGCCAAAAGGTGTGGTTTGTTACAAAAAGTTTTTGGTTTTTAGTTTTTGGTTGTAGCATCACCACAATGTCATAAAAAGGTTAACACTAACTAATATAAATCTAATTATAATTAGTCGTCAGTATTCAACCTCAGCAGATGTGAGAACAAAATTAGATAATTATGTAAAAAGTAATTTATAATTTAAAATTCTTTGAGGAAAAATAAAAGGAGATAAAATGTTATTACAGCATTCATGAACTGGATGGATTAGATGCTCAAAAGGACTATTGAAATCATTTTAAAAATTTAATAAATACATAAAAATAATATAAAGAAAAAAGTTATTAGACTTTAAAGAAAATATCAAAACTATGAAAAGTCTTAAAAATTATTTGCATCTAGAAAGTTCGTAACAAATTTCTGCTAAATAAAAAGAACTTAAAAAAAAACTATAAAGTCTTTTGAGATGCAATGTATAAGGAATGTTTGATTAAAAGAGGATGAAATAGGAAGAAAAAATAAATTCAGTAAATTGCGACTTTGAATCGCACACGAAAGGTTCCGTACGGATACTACATTTGTAATACTAAACGAACTTTAGCCTATATAATCGAATATCTTATCCGATATAGAAATTTAAAAAAAAATTTCAAGTAACCGGTAAGCTTTTTTTTTAGCTTCTTGGCGATTTTTTTTTGTAGTTTTGCCGCTTTTGGTTTTTGGAGTTTTTTTTTTAATTTTCAAAAGACAATAACAATTCATCAGATCAGTACCTGGATTCCGCAACTTTTATTACGAAAATCGTATCCCTATAATAAATATAACGAAAATTTATCGACTGTGCTATTCAGTGATATATTTTATCGATATTCGGAGTCGGCTGGAAAAAACAAAAATAAAATCACAAGCTCAAATTCATTGAGGTTTCCTTCATTATTCTTTATGATTTTCGCTTATTTTCACATTTTCTATATAGAGATACCACATAATTTCGAATTAAATGGTGGGTAAGATAAAGCTGGAGACTATCGTAAAAAAGAAATTACAGAATTACATTATCGTTACCGCAAACGAATAAATATGTCGATAAGTATTACGATTTTCGATTCGTAAAAGGTTACAGAATCCAGGTGGTACAGGGTTGTATTTTTTAGTGAGTCATGGCCTTTAGTAGATAATTAAGAACATTACGCCTAAATATTTAGGCAAAGAATAATATTAACTAATAGTTCTAGTTTTCACTCTAGATGGCAAAAAGGGGTGTAATAGCCAATACTTGAAATTTTTTTTTGTAAGTGCGAAAATGTAAGAAACGAAAAAAAATTGTGACGCCGCAAAGAAGCAAGATAAATTTTAATAAAAGCCACGCTGCTAAGCAAGCAAATGCTATTTAAAACACCATAAACATTTCCACTCACATACGTACATAAATTTTAATAAAAAATTTCCTGCAAGTAAGCAGCAGAAATGATACAAAAAGGAAACAGAAAATAATGTTGCATAAAATCGGTCTTAAAGCCTTAAAGTAGACACCAAATATTTTTAAGCAATTGACGAAATTGAGAGATTCTTTGTTACAGTTATGACAAAAAAAATTACACAGAAGAAAACACGAACTGAGGAAAAGTTTTAGCAAGCAAAAAATTCACATATCGCTCATTTACATCTGCTATTCAAAGAAGAAGAATAAAAAAATAAACGAATTTGAGCTGGTGATTTTGCTTTTTTTAATTCAAACGATATCTATATGATTATCGTAATAAAAGTTACTGAATCCAGGTACCGAAGTTATGTCTTCAGCATATGGTGTCCTGGGGTCTAATCGTCACTTTCGATAACGAGCTGCTTCGATCACGTTTTTTCAGTTTGAGATTATAGCCTTCACTATCGAGCAATGTAATAATATGGTTCGATATCGAAACTGAAAAAAAGTGATCAAATAGCTCGTTACCGATAGCTAAAATTAGACCCCTGGTTAACCGCTAATAACGCTACAGTAGGTCAAATGAGAAACAAAAATTTTGTCACTGCGACCTTGTACATTTTTATTGATTAAACTGTGGAAAATTATTTATCTACTTCAAGCCCAGTACGGAGTTCTTACGGAATTTCACGTCTGTAAATTTACCTTTATTTCTACACGGAAAAATATTCGTGTAGTCTTTTGTGTAGAATAATGTTTGCATACACACAAATTTACTTATTTTTGAATTTACAACACACAAAATTACTAAAAATTTATTACAAATTGATGAAAATTAGAAATGTCAAAAATTCTGTGACCAAACAATTGTTTGAACTGAGTGAAAAAAGTCTCCACTTATATTTATAACATCCCTAAGGTATGCAATAAATTTAATAAATTCCGTGTACTTTTCTTTTGAAAGTCCGTACTAGCAAATGGAAATTTCTATATGAAATTTACCAACCTAAATTTCCGAATTTTTTTTACATATGAGAACCTGAAATTCCGTATGAACTCCGTACCAGGCTTAAGTTACGGGCCTGTCCCACGATGTCACCAACATTCGACTCGTCGCACAGTTATATTGGAAACAACAACAAAATTTTAAAATTTGTGTTTGTTTTGAATGTAAGTGTGCGAGAAGTCGAACGCAGTCGACATCATGGGACAGGCCCTAAGAGTTTTAAAATTAACGTTTTTATTTTAAAATAGGCTTTACGCAACCAATAGCCTAAAAGCACGCAATTATTTTTTTGGAATCGTTGTTTGTTTTTTTAAATAAATAGTGCATCGCTAAAATTGAACATTTAATCCTAAAATGTATTTTTTATAGAGTGACACAAGTTTAAGGGTCTGCCCCACGATGTCACCAACGTTCGACGATGTCAAAACAAAAACAAATTTTAAACTTTTGTTGTTGTTTGCAATGTAACTGTGCGACGAGTCGAACGTTGGTGACATCGTGGGACTAGCGACATCGTGGGACTGGGCCTAAATCATAATTTCTGCAGACAAGCTTTTACGCTTTGCGGAACTTATTCTAATAAGAATTGTATGAAAATTAATGAAATAAAACTTAAATAAATAAATATAAAAAAAATAATAATAATAAAACAAGGAAATATATTTTGAAGACATAATATGGGCCAATTACTTCGCCAGCCCATAAAACGCACCAAACACTAATTTTCTCTAGATGTAATGGTGTTTCGACAAAAGCTTGGGGATTCTCCTCACTCCAAATGCGACAATTCAACCAGAAATGGGCTTCATCGAAAAATAAAATTTTGTATTGAAATTCAATATCAATATCAATCGATGAGTTTGACGAATAGAACAATTATTTAACAATTTGCACGCGTTGCTCTGCTGTAAGGCGATTCATGATGAAATTTCAAGGCAAACTAAACAAAAAGCAACTATGAGCTGTTAAATGGGCGCTCAAATAAAGCAGTGATGTCAACTCAAAGTTGTGACACTCTAAAAAAAACACCATTTATAAATTACCATAAATATTAGCTAAAGAAGTATTGCCTAAAAATAGGCAGTAGGCAGTATTTTTTTTAAGAAAAGAATTCGTTCAAATATAAAATCTCATCAGTTTTTCCACTCAATAAATTTTAAATAAATTTAAAAAAAATTTATAAAAGCTTTTTCATTGCTATAGATTTGGTTCTTCCACTATCTTTTCGTTCTTTTTTTTTTGTTATTTATTTACAACACTTTTAATTAAAGTCTCTTTCTTTATTGTCAACATAACGAGTGAGAAAAGCATAAATTTTTAATATGTAACAATGTTACAGAAAAACATTTCTTTAAATTTGTTTTCTGAGTGTCTTAGAGTTTATTATCTAGCTAAAAATAAAAGCAAATACTTTGTTTCGTTTCTATTTATCTATTACTATCAACAAGGGTCAAATGTTACATTTTACCACACACATAATAAAAACAATAAAAACAAGTAAAAAAAAAAAACGTGGCCTATGCTTCAGGCACAGGAAACACACGACATTAAGTTTTATTATACAAACTTTATGCTTTCTTTTTATTAGACAAAAAAACAACAATTTGTTCTTAAAGCATTAAGAGCACTTCAGCATGACAACACAAATGTGCCAATTTAATTGTGCCACAATTGTGAAAGGAAAACAAAGGAAAAAATCCTTGAGACCTCTAATAGGTTGGTAAAAATTTGTCTTTATTTGTAAATGAAAAATTTACATAATTTTATTTCTTCTTTTTTAAAAAAAAAGTATCCTTCGGATTAAATAAAAATTTATTATCATACGAAAATTTAACTTTGCTTTGCTTTGTAATCGTATCAAAAAAGGCTGCCTCTAAATAGTGATAATAAGATTTCGTACTGCACTAAATCTTATGGTAATTTCACATAAAACAAAAGGGAAAGCAGTGGCTTAAGAATTAAATGAGAGCTTTAGTAAAGAGCAAAAGTGCACTTGCTTAACTGGATTTTGTTTAAATTGTGTAGTTTATTTTTAAAAATCAAAAGAAAAAAATCGTGAAATTGTTCTGCTTTGCTTTATGCAATTCAGTAATCATGTGCTTTAAAAATCAATGAGACTTTACCCCACCTTCTCATGCCACTGGCCTCAAATTCATTATATGCTTTCTTTTTGTTTTTGGTTAACAACCATATAAATTCCTTTGAGAAAAAAAGAAAAAAAAAAGCATTAACCAAACGACTTTTCACAAACAACAACAGCCAACGAAAAGGAAAAAGGAATTTATTTATAATGAAATTTTGCAGGATGTTTGTAAAAAAAACGAGAACTAAAAAATAAAAATAAAAGTCGAGTGCGAAACAAAAATCTTTACCACACAAACACACACACACACACAATAAACTGCATGCCCCCTAAAAATATGCTTAAGAAAAACTGATAAAAAGAAAGAAAAAAAAACAAATTTTATGTGTGACATTAAAAATGGCGAACTTAAATATTTTTTAATATAAAATTATAATATATGAAGCAAGAAAATGAGAAAAAAATCAATATAAAATATACAGCATACGTGTAGGCATAAGACAAAGGAGCAAACAATTTTTTAGTTAGACTTATTTTTTTTTCATACTACAAGAATTACCAAAATAACATTTTTAAGGAGAACTTGAAACTATAAAGTATTGTTTCAATTACATAATTATTTTTGTTAATGCTATTCTATTCATATAGAGATAAAATAACATTGAAATTTGAATAGTGCTTGCTCCCGCCACTTGTCTAATACAGTAGAGTCATATCTACAAAATGAACTTAATGCTAATTAATGCTAAAATTAAACTTATAATATTAAAACTTAAACTAAAATTAAAAAAACCAAAATAAAATGTTTATCCCCTGTGAATGCCGGGAGTAGTATGTGAGTAAATGTTTTGACCAGGACTACTACTGTTGTCTTCACGTAAAATCCCAATGCAGGATATAAAGGTCCGCCATCTAACGTTTTTTTTTTCAACTAGTGCTTATTTCGTGAATGGTAACACTTAGCTCATGTCTGATTTGACAGATAATTAGTTTTATCCTTCCGCTGAACGAATATGGTTGTGTATACGCTTCGCTAAGTGGGCCTGCGATCGACTTACAGAAGATGCCGATTTTGCTTGTATGTAAACAAGCAAAATTGTTGCATTTGGGGCACAGAAAACCCGCACGCATACATTGAACAGCCGACGCAGCCAAAACGAGTCACTGTTTGGTGCGGATTTTGGTCAAGAGGCATAATTGGGCCAATGAGCAAGGAGTGGCCGTTACAGTCAATGGCGATCGTTATCGGGCCATGTTGAACGAATTTTTGTTCACAAAAATTGAAGAGGCAACATTTGGTTTCAACAGGACGGCGCTACGTGCCACACAGCAGAAGCTACACTCGATGTTTTGCGCCCTGTTTTTGAAGATCGCATTATCAGCCGCAGAGCTGATGTCGTTTGGCCACCTCGGAGCTGCGCTTTGACACCGTTGGACTATTATTTGTGGGGTGCCGTCAAAGATAAGTGTTACGCCGACAAGCCAGAGACAATTGACGCTTTAAAGGACAATATTCGTGAAGCCATTGGTGAAATACAGCTGCACACAATCGATAATGTGCTTAAAAATTGGACCGATCGTGTAGGCTACTGCATGGCCAGCCGAGGCAGCCATTTGAATGAAATTATTTTTCATTATTAACCGCAAGGATTGTACTTTCAAATAAAAAAAGAAATTTGAGAAAATATTCGGTATTTTTTTTTATAGCATTTTCAAAAAAAAAAAAAGTTATCTGGCGTACCCTTTATCCAAGTAAACTCGTGCTCATTATACAAAATATCTCGAATTACACTGCCTTCAAAGTGAGACAATTTCTCAACAATTTCTCAAGTCGAGAGCATAAGACGACAGAGGAAATATTTTTGACTTCTCGTATATACATATACTTGTTTGAAAATCTTCTGTTCAAAGATTTATAATTCTTCTCTATGCACTTTCGCACAATATGACGTTGGAAAATTTCCCTTCTTATCATTATTGTTCTAGAGATGCTGAATCATATTGGAAATGCATAAAGAAGAAATGGTCTCAGGCGCTCACTTTATAAATTTTTGTTTAGTTAAGCCTAGATCCCACTATCGCCACAATGTACCGATTTTCGTCAGCTCACTGAAATAAAGTCATAAGTAATCAGCTAAATTTGACTTATTTATCTAATTGGTAATAAAGTTGGTAATAAAGCCATATCGACTTATTCAGGAATTAATTGAAAAATAAGGCCATTTTGGTTTATTACTTATGACTTTATTGCAGTGAGCCAACGAAAATGGATACATTGTGCCGATAGTGGGATCTAGGCTTTAGTATAGATTATAATGCAGACTAATCTAAAACAAATAAAAAAATATTTCTCAAAAATAAGGTAAAGCAAGAAGAAAAGCCACAACAACTTATGCAAGGTCACAAAAACGGCCCTAGAAAGAAAATGAAAACACAGCATTCTTATCCATGTTCCTAGTTCTGTGTTTCACTGTACTTAACATAAAAAATCCTTATCGATAAAATGTTTTATAAAACAACATAATTATATCGAGCCTATTTTTTTAAATTTTATCGTAAAATCTTCTCCTGAAAACTTTAATTTTTGTCCCTTACGATAAAATCGGAAAAAAGGCTCGATATTATTGCGTGAAAAATATTTATCGATAACTTCAAAAAATATTTGATTCTAACAAAAATTAATCTATTATATCGCTTAACTGAACTAGATGGCAATAAAATCGAGAAATTATTTTTCAATAACATCGAATAATTAGACATCAATAAAATACGGAGTTCATACGGAATTTCTGGTTCTCATACAAACTGTATGTAAAAAAAAAATTACACAAATTCATGTTGGTAAATTTCATAAAGAAATTTCCATTTTCTAATACGGACTTTCAAAAGAAAAGCACACGGATTTTTTTAAATTTATTGCATATCTTAGGGATGTTACATACATAATACAAGTGGAGGCTTTTTTCAGTCCAACTGTTTGGTCACGGAATTTTTCACATTTCTAATTTTCATCAAATTGTATTTAATTTTTGTGTTTTGTGTGTTGTAAGCTCTAAAATAAATGAATTTGTTTGCATGCAAACATAATTGTACACAAAATACTACAGGACTTTTTTTCCGTGTAGAAATAAATGTAAATTTACAAGCATGCAATTCCGTAAGAACTCCGTATTGGGCTTAAAACGGAAAGTTATCACACTAACAAAGTACCAACCAGCCTGAAAGTATACTTTATTTTATACTTTATTTAATAATTTTACCCATATCCCCACAAAGTAGGCTTTAACTTTTATAATATTTTTAAATTTAAATCTTTTTAGTGCTGTTTGTGATTTTTTAAATTAAAAAAGACTTCAAGCAAACAAATAACATGAAAATTAAATAAACTTTGTATTACCTCCAAGAAACATAAGCATTTTTTGCAAAATAAATAACATTAAGTGGCCTGGAGGATAGGCAGGCAATGTTTTTTTTTTGTACAAGTAATAAAAATATAATTTAAAGCATAATTTTCATAGAAAAGTAATTTTAATAAAATACATGAGAGTTTCAGGGATCACAAAAATGGCACACAATTTTTTTTTTTTTATAAAAATTCATATTTTTAGGCTAACGGCCTTATAGAAAACTTTAAATTTTAAAATAAGCTTTTGTCGTAAAGAAAAAGCAGACAAAAGTCTGCTGTTAAAATAGACCATAGTTTGGAAATAATTAAAATAAGTATAAAATTTAAGGTCTGTTTTCTGCAAAATAATTTAAAAAACGATTGTGCTTATGTAAGTGATTTTCCCAAAAAAAATTGTTGTTCCTCTTACGGCTTTTGTTATTTCCTGCTTTCATCTTTAGTTGAGTGTGTTATTAATAAACATTAGTACTTCCCACCACACTATGCCACGTTCAGTTGTAAGTGATTTGTTATGAATGAAGTGGCAAAATAATGTACGTACGCTCACATTAAATTCTATTAAGAGAAAAAAAAAATAGTTATTGCCTCGTTTTGTTCAAGGTTAAATCAGTCGTTATCAAAAAAAAAAGAAAAAAAAATCAAGTGAGTGCTGTATTCGGCTATACCGACTTTTGTATGCCCTTCAACGTTGCATGCACATAGTGCCGCTCCAGACTTGGAATTTTTGTTGCAGCAATTTTTTAGTGCAAAAGAGCGAGAGAGAAATACAAAACGAAAATATTTCTATTTCAACACTCTCACACATATTGAAGAATTGCTGCAACAAAAATTGCAAGTCTGGACCGGGACATACATTTTAGAGAATGACAAAAGTATCGTTCTGATATCGAAGTTTTTTTGCGGTCTTGTTATGGCCGCATAATTTACGAAAATGGCTCATAGTGCGGCGTTTTACATGCATCTCATTTTGATGCTCAATCTTTTAATTTGTGTGTGTGTGTGTCAGAGCGAGAGAGAAAGAGAGAGATATAAATAAATATATACCTTTTTATACTGTTTTTTCTCTTTTTCTTCTTACAAAATCTTAATTTGAGAAAAAAAAACTGATGCATACGAAATCTGTATAAATCTAACTATGGTTTTTACGAAAAGCAACACAAACTATGTTCCTGTCCCACGATGTCGACTACGTTCGACTTGTCGCACACTTGCATTCAAAACAAAGACAAATTTTAAAATTTTGTTGTTTCAAATGTAAGTATGCGAGAAGTCGAACTTTGTCGATATCGTCGGACAGACCCTATGACAGGGATGGAAAAGTTAATACAATCGTAATTTTATTGATAACAAACGATGTTCAAAAACTCTGTTATTATGGGATACTTTTAGAATAATTTTTGTATTGCAAGCAAAATAAGCGAACTTATTTAATATATTTGGGTTTTAAAAAATTTTATATTACAAAGCTGTTTAACTCTAGGTCTGGCACTATTTATGTACATATGTATGTGACTGCATAAAAAAACCCACCTAGTGTGTCAAATTTCATGAATTAATTTTTTTATTAGTTGTTAAACAACTTGAATTTTCATAAGAAAAAGTAATTTTCCAGCCCTGGCTTATAATAAATAATCTCATTAGCGAGAACCGCTTTTTTGATTTTGCTGATTTTCAATACCAATCGAGCTCAGACAAATCTTGATACATCAGTCCAGCACCGAAGTCTCTAGCTTTCTTGGGGGCCTCGGAAATCGATTCATGTGCAGACGAACAGACAGAAGGACATTGCCCATCCTGTCCACAAGGACCGAGAGCGTATATAATTTATGACAAACCTATATGCATGTAGCATTTTTGGTGAAGGGTATAAAAAATGTGTTTCCATACATACGAGAACATACATACACGCATCAAAGACTTCTTTTGGGTATAATATGCTTAATAAAGTATAGATTTTTTCAAGTGCTGTTTTTTTTGAAGGTTTGTTGATAGAAAAATTTACATATACTTAGTTTTTAGCCTAAAAAATTGCACATGACTTTTCACTTTTCGTAATGTAAAGAAAACTAATTGCAGTAAAAGTGGGCGCTGCCACACCTATAATTTTTTTTTTTGCTATTCCAGTAATTCTACTTTGATTCTTATTAAAATTTGGGGTCTCAAAACAAACCAATTTTGCATTCCAGTACTGTTAAATCAAAATGAAGAATCTTGTTAAATCAAAGTTGCTTCAAGTTGAAACAACATGAATTTAGTTTAATGTAGTCATTTTATTTTATTAATTACTTAACTCACTGTAACAGTTTTGAGTTTTAAAACAAATTTTTAAGTAAAAAAAAATACTTTTTTTTTATTCAACACAGTATTTCTAATAAATTTAACATGATTTGCAATCAACATTTTTGCATGGTGATTTTACATTGTAATTTTTTTTCTATGTGCATATATAGTTTTAATATCTCTTTTTATGTATTTAGTTCAATCGAATCTTCTGACATTTTCTCTCTGAAAAGGAATGCAGCTGCTAATAGTTGTTGCCACCATAAGAAAATTCCATTCAAATGCTTTGTGACCTTGTGGCCTATAGATAAATTGATTGTACATGCAAACTGATTTTTTTTCTTTTTTATTTAATTAATCTGCTTTTATTTTATTCGCTTCAATTTAATTTTTCTACTGATTGATAAATCACTCTGACAAATATATTAAGATTTATTTGCATGCACGATTTGTTAATTCAATTTCGCATCTACTGAATTGGTGAACGAAACATTAAAAAATCAATTTAAGCAATGCTAAGCAAGAAACACTTAAAGAAGGTCAAAAAACTGCAAAGAGAAGGTTAAATAATGATGAATTGCTTGATTGAATTTATGTGTGAGAGTTAAATTAAAGTAATCCCTGAGATTAATTTCTCTATTTCATTTCTCTGCTTATTTGTCTAAAACATTTCCTTAGGCTTAATAAATTAAGTTAAGGCTTCTAGCGAAGTCATTAAAACATTTTTATTTTCTTTAGATAAAGAAACTTGGCAGCAAGAAGCTTGTGCCTTATTTTTAATTAAATAAAATGTTGTGGTTTTATTAAGTTAAATCTTTTTTTTTTTTTTTTTGAAGAAAACATTTTTTTTTCTTATAAATTTTGTATATTGCCATTATTTGTCTTTAAATTTTTTAATCATGTATTTATTTAGCCATCTTTCTTTAAATTTTTGCAATACAAATTTTTTTCTTCATATTTCCATTAAAAATTTGCTTAAAAGTTTGCTTTGTATTTTTTTTACTAACGAACCCCATAAGTATGCTATTGATTTCAGCTTAGCTATAATCCTCTCTGACCATAAGCTTGTTTTCAATTCCTTGAATACCAGTAATTATTTCTAGTTCTCATAAAATAATTCGTACTTTTCAAACATTTTTGTTTATTTTTTTTTGTATATTTTTGTTATTTGTCTGTTGCTTAGCTTCAATCCTTAAAAGATTTGTTAACAGCCAATCGTTTAGAACGTTTCGCCAAAAGGGAGAAAAATATTATTATATTAGTTATGTAATACTCGTACAGTTGGTGCTGGGAGCATTTTGGTGGCATATCCCCTGACTCCAGCCACTGGGGATTAAATGCAATTATTCTTTGGTTAAAGAAGTCAAATTTGAGTTTTTTTTAGTTTCATATTTCACACTTACTCGGGGGGATGTAACTGACAGTGTAAAATGTTTGGTGAAACTTCAACTAAAACTGGAACATTTGCACGTTTTTATTTTGCCACGTGTCGTCACGTTTAATCATTTGTCATTATTAATTTTCCGAACTTTTGACCATTTCTAATATTTAATAGAATAATAATAAAAAAAGATTTAGTTGAAAGCTAATGTTTTGCAAAATATTTCTGTTTCATAACGCAATTTCTTTACTGTCATTAGAGATGGTCAGAGCTTGAGCGTGAACAAGTTTTGACTCATTGCCGTCAGTGCTCTCCCGCTCGCTTGAAATCGCGTTCTCTACTACTGAAGCTTACTCCTACTTGCTCTTAATTTCATATCCTTTTACGTCTCACGCTTTCGCTTCCATTAACATATACATACGTTCACTCACGTTCATTTTGACTCCAACTTTATCGAGTTTTATAAATTGAGGGCAATGGAAATTGTCGCAAAATAAGATCACAGGCCTTCACGTACGTGTACGGTCATTCACGTACGTTTATTTTTACTCACGCACCTTCGCGCTCACTCACGTTAATTCACTTTAATTCACATACATTCACCTTCACATGCGTACGTTCATGTTAAGTTTCGCCCACGTGTGTTCACGTTAGCTCAGGTTCGGCCACTTTTACTTACGTATGATTACATTCACTCACGAAACTTCACATTCACTTACATATGCTCGCGTTGACTCACGCACGTTCACTCAAGAACCTTCACTTTCACACACGTATGCTCGCGTTCACTCACGCACTTTCGCGTTCACTAACACACGAAATTTCTCGTTCACTCACACTCGTCCGAATTCACTTAATCAAGTTCGCGTTTCGCTTTCACTAACGCACGATCGCATTCACTTACACAAGTTCTCGATTGCTCGCGCACTTTCGCGTTTCATGTTCACTCACGCACTTTCGTGTTCACTCACGCACTTTCATGTTCACTCACGCACTTTCGTGTTCACTCACGCACTTTCGCGTTCACTCACGCATGTTCGCGTTCACTCACGCATGTTCGCGTTCACTCACGCATGTTCGCGTTCACTCACACATGTTCGCGTTCACTCACGCATGTTCGCGTTCACTCATGCATGTTTGCGTTCACTCACGCCTGTTCACGATTACTCAGTCACGTTTGCGCTTAATCATGAACGTTCGCTAAACTACGCTCACTTTCACTGACGTACGCTCACTTGCTCACGTACGCTAAGCTTTATTCACGTTTATTCACTTTAACTCAAGTTTATTCATTTTAACTCACGTAGAATCATGCTTACTAACATAGATTCGTTCACCTTAGCTCACGTAATGTCACATCCTTTCACGAAACTTCATGTTCGCTGACTTACTGTCAGGTGCATAAGTGTGTGGCCTTTCACTCACAAAAATATATTTTTACATCCATTTACGCACACTTTAAAATCGATTCACGTATATTCTCAAGTTCACTCCCGCATACGTTCACATGCACTCACGCAAGCCTTCATGTATACATTCCAGTTCACTTACGCATACAATCACATCCCCTCTGCTATTAGATGTCTATACGTTCAGTTACACTCACATTCACGCATGCATTTGCATCCACTCAGGTTCATTTTTATTTCAATCAAACTTACGATTGTAACAACTGGCGTCCACGAAATTATCGCGTGAGCACTTTCCGTCCCTGAATAATCAATTGTAACAGAAATTCAAGTTTTTGTGAACATTTTTCAATGACTTTTTTTGTTCGACGGACCTCTAGCAGTGAAAATGAAAAATTGCTATATTATGTTAAAATATAAAGCATACTTTTAGGGGTTATGCAGCAAAAAAGATAAAATAATTTGTATTACCATGAATTCTTTGAATTCTACATAAAAATATATTACATTTGAGGGAAATATGTATATAAAATAAAACATTTTGAATTTGCAGAGATTTTATTTAAAATGTGGGTAGAACAGCCAATACAAATTACACTGGACAACATTATCGAGCTTTGTGCAAAATAATAAAGTTCTAAATTGATTTTTGCTAGAGAACAAAAAGAAAAATACGTGGGTCTTTTCTTCTAAATTAAAATTTATATTAAAAACAAAAAACTCAAATTTATTTTTGTTTCCAATGTAAACATTCGATGGAAACGTTCGTTCGCAATTGGTCCCCTTCTCTGAAATTGACAAAAAGATTCATATGGAGCAAACTAAAAAGTTAAAAAAAATCTTTCTTTGTAAGAATTTGCCTGAAGACAGGCAGGTGTATATGGTTTCTTCCCATTTAGCATAGGCTGGTTGTTAGACGATTGTGTTTAATATACAACTTCTAAAAGAATCTTCTGATGATCATATGACAAGGAACTATGACAAAATCATCTACTTTTGTTCTCTATTTATTATTATTAGAACCTTTTCTTTTGGTTTTTGTCGCACAGTGTTTTCATATCAACCTCATTTTTATAATGCTAATTCTAATTCTAATTTTATGATTTCCAATATTTGCCAGAGATTTTGCCAATCACCCAACGAATGTTTAATTAAAATTCGCAAGCTTACTTTGTTAGTCCGTAATAACTGGCAAATATCGAACTTGTACTATTATTGTGTATTACAAAAGATATTGATAAAAATCTTCATTAATTTATGCAAGCAAAACTATATTCTATATTGCTTATTAAAGCATAATTTCAGAAGTAAAAGAAAGTTCAATTCAAACATTTTATTATTTCTTCCATATTTATAACATTTCTAGTCAGTGAAAAAAGCTTTTTTTCTATGAATAAAAATGCCAGCAAAAAAGTTAAAGAACAAAAATATGAAAAAGTCCAAAAACATTGGCCATAAATAAAATAAAAATAACTGAACGAACGAATCTGTTTTAAGTAAAGTGCCGCCAAACAGTAACCTTGAAGTATGCTACAAGTATTAAATTAATAATTCAAGATTAAATTAATAATTCAAGAATATTCATAAAACTAAATTTTAATTAACACTTGAAGTAACTTTAGTAAAGTTCCATTTAGCCTGGAAAAACATTTCAGAATTTTTGACAATGGATAAAAAAAATTGAAAGATTTTGTAGAACAGGCTGCTGTGGTATGTCAGGTGTTTTATAATGTTGCAACAAGAATCCATGTTGGTGGCAATGTCCTTAGAATATTTTTTGTGGGAACTAGAGCAGAGTGAGTATTTGTTGTGGGTCTTATAAATGTAAAAGAATTAAATAAAGGGGCCACAAATCAATATTTTCCTCTTAATTCTAAATAGCGCCTTAAGATATGTGATATGATTTATTTCTTGTAACATAATCTTTTTATGAAAATTTATGACAGCTGAGGAAGCAAAACTGCTGCGTATAATTTCTTTTTTTTTCCCCAACGTACAAATTCTGTGACAGACGACGTATCACATTTTAATTTCTTTTTTTACTTTCTTTATTTTGTCATATTATTTTACTTTAATGTTAGACTAGTTGTTTTTATACGTTAACATGAAGTTAAAGCACTTTGCGCTAATAAATACGGAATACGAGTTTCTTCACTCTCAACTTTAGTTTTGTTGCGAAATAAAAGAAAAGAAAACTACATTTGAAATAAAACCGTTTGCTTTTTAAGGCCGTTCCGTGCAACAAAGGCAAAAAGGAACTCTTGAAATTTTCAAAATCTGGAAATTAAAAAAAACGCGAAAAATAAAGAAATTCAAAAATTAAAAACAAACCGAAAAAATCGTCTAAAACCGAAAAAAATCGCCAAAACGAAAAAAATCGCCAAAAAAATCTTAAAAAATTAAATAAATTGCCATGAACCTAAAAAATCGCCTAAACAAAAAATAAAACGCAAAACTAAAAAATCGCCAAAACTAAATAATCGCAAACAACCGAAAAAAAGTGGAACGGTTACTTAAATTTTTTTAAAAGATGTTTTAAAACTAAAATAAACAAAAAAAAACGAAAAAAACGCCAAAATTTAAATTTTTCAAAAAGCGGAAAAAATTCCAGAAACGAAAAAAAGCGCTAAAATTATAAAAAGCTTAAAATAAAATAAATTGCCATAAATAGAAGAAAAAAAACTCTAAAAACTAAAAAAAAACGCCAAAAGTAATAAAAACACCGAAATCCGGAAAAAACCAAAAAAAAACTAAAAAATATCTTTAAAACTAAAAAAATCGCCAAAACAAAAAAAAAAACGCCAAAACTAAAAAAATCGCCAAGAATCGAAAAAATCTCAAAACGAAAATAAAGCGCCAAAAATTAAAAAAATCGTCAAAACCGGAAAAAGTTTACGCGTACTTAATTTTAAAAAACTTTAATTTTTGAGTTAGTGATGCAGAAGTAGTCCTCATATCTCTCTGCATATTGTGTAAAAATTTCATATAAACATCTTGTCTACTCAACTCTTGAGAAAAAAATTAAATTTTCTTTTTACATTACGTTATGTGTCAATTGAAAATTTCAAACTCGTTTTGTGGCAAACTGCGTTTTTTTTGAGTTGTGACGTTGTTTCAGTAAATGAGCGGTGTGTAGTATCCGTACGGATCCCTTGGTGTGCGAGTCAAAGTCGTAGAACTTTACTAATTTATTTTTGCTATTGAAGAAAACCAAACTTCGTTTCTATGGGGACAGCCAGTGTTGCCAAATTTTGTGTGACCTATTTCGCCAAATTGATTTTGAAAATCGCCAAAAGTCGCCAAAATTAATTTTAGGTAGTTTTTCTTAATAAATATTTGATAATAAATTTTGATTTTATATAACACTTTTTTTAATATAAATTTTTATAAAAAGTAGAAATAAAATCGCCAACAAATTTATTTATCGCCAGAAAAATCCAGAAAAATAGCCATGTCGCCAAACCAAAAATTTATACGCCAAACTAGTTGAAAAATCGCCAAGTTTGGCGAGAAATCGCCATATCTTACAGCCCTGGGTACAGCCAGATTATATTTTTCTTTTCACTGAGCAGCATTTGTGTCTTCAGTTCTTCATTCAGTCGTGATAAAATAAGCAAAAAAACTTGGAAAAATCCTCTATTCATCATTTGGCATCATGTCGTCCTTAGCATTATATGCCATAAATATGATGATAAGACTATTTTTCTGTGCACCATAAATAACACATTAATTCAATCCAACCATCACTAAGGGACCTGCGAGTATTAAAGTGTTTCTTCTTATTTCATAAATAGTTACTTGACTGAGCTCTGCAGCGGGAGAGCTGGTTATCCCAGTCATGCACGTATTTGTAACACTTTAAGTTGAGCATACTTTAGGGAGCGAGGGGAAGGGAGATTGGACAGAACAATGTAACTGCAAATATCACTTCAGTGTTTTGTGTTTGAAAATTAAATAATTTAGTCTTGTATAAAGAACTAATTTGTGTTAAAAAAAAAGGAAAAACAGACTCAAACCTGACACCAGCTGACTTTATGTTAGAGTTTCCATTTGGTCTTTCGGTTTTGCAATTAGTGTTGCTGCATAAATTACAAATATGCACATTAGCATCTGCAAAATGTTGAAACTAAAGCAAAACCCAGGTTTTGGTAATTAGTAAAATCTCTGGGGGGTTAGATGCAGGAAAAGAAAATTTGTTTATTTTTTATTTTCTTTGTTATTGTTTGGCATACAACAGATTTTTGCAATTTTGTAAATTTTTAAAACCAAATTTTAAGCCACCTGCTGTATAGGAATGCCTTAAAGCCATTTAGTTGCAGTATATTGTTGTGCTTTGCGTTTCAGTGCAATATTCTTTTAATCCATGCTCTGCTGACCCCAAAAAGTATGCTAATATTAATTTAACTTGCAAGCATACGATGCAGATATTGTAACAAAATTAAGTTTGCATACTTTGGCTAATATCCAAAGGCAATGATCGATCATTCAATAGCAATTTATAAAAAAATATATTTTTTTATTTATTGCTTTAATCCATGCTCTGCTGACCCCAAAAAGTATGCTAATATTAATTTAACTTGCAAGCATACGATGCAGATATTGTAACAAAATTAAGTTTGCATACTTTTGCTGATATCCAAAGGCAATGATCGATCATTCAATAGCAATTTATAAAAAATATATTTTTAGTGAAAAAGTTAATTAAAAAACTTGCAAAGTCATGCATGTAAGTATACTCGTACTTTGTTTTGACTATGAATATGCGCTCATATTATTTACCACCTATAAATATGCTGCTTGGTTTTCTGTAACTTGTATCCTTAAAGCATGCTTTGAAATATTACTTTCTACCATGTTGATTTTTCTATTAAAAAGAAACCCCTTTTTTAAATTTGTTTTTTAATACTCGTGTATACTAAGATTTGCAATGTCTTGTAACATCTGTTGCAAACTGACTTTGTGCTGGTGGCTACAAGATAAGAACTTTGCATACTTTTGCACTTTTAAATAAATTTATTGTTTGAATTTTTTTTTTATTTGTTTCAAGTTAAAGAAAGTCGAAGAAAAGTTGGCGTGAGAAGGTCAACAACATTAAAAAAAGTATCAAGGAAAAATATAAAAAAATAAAAAATAAATCGAAAAGGCTGCAAAAATAATATGTTACGATATCTTTTGGACATACATGAGGGTATATATGTTATATGCTTCCATAT
This sequence comes from Nowickia ferox, assembly GCA_936439885.1. NCBI lineage: Eukaryota > Metazoa > Arthropoda > Insecta > Diptera > Tachinidae > Nowickia > Nowickia ferox. The sequence goes on along the minus strand of OW387025.1, from coordinate 5,508,234 downwards.
ATTTGGTGGTTCTCATTTTTACTCATGCTGTACACATTATAAATTTTGTTCTATTTTCACGTCACTGATTTTAAAAATTTCTAGCTTAGTTTCAGCTGTTTTCAAAGACCACTACAGCTTCTACGATTAAACAAAACAATTCACGTATTCCATTTGCAATGAAAGTTGCAGAAATCTACATCAACTGACACCACACACCGTGGACTAAACACAAATAACGCTGATTATGAAGGTGTAGTGGCCTTCGAAAACAGTTAGTTGTTCCGTTCTACCACGTGTTTGTCAGAATATTTACAATTAACTTTGGTGTTATTTGTGCAGTAATAATTATCACATGTAATTTGGCCTACAAAGCGGCGATATGAACTTTAGCCCGATCAAATCATAAATATAGAATTCTTAACGCTAAACAAAATTTTCTTTATTGAACGTTACCCTAGCTGTGCCTTTAGCTTTGTGCTGCCCTCTTTCAGATAGTAACATCTATCCTGTGATCGTGCCATAACCGCCAAAACAGCTTAAGCGACTTCATTTTTGTGCTTAATTTTTTAATAAAAACCGATTGCTTACGCTCATAAATAAACGATTTTCATCAAAAAACAAAGTTTAAAAATTATGTCACTTAAGCTGTTTTGGCGCGTATGGGTTCACATAAGCCTCTTTGTTTTTATATCAAATATATTTTGCTTTATGTTTTGCAAAGTTTTTTTTTTTAATTGAGACAACAACTAATTTAGTTTAGTAATGCTAAAATCTGTAAGCAAATTTCTATTTCCTTTAGCAAATTTTTTTTTACTCTGCAACAATTTCTTAAGCTGCCAAAATACTGTAAAACTTGAGGCTTTTATTTACTAAGCTTCTTAAAAAAAATTTTTATTATAAGATTTATACTTATAAAAGCGAACAATTTTCTTCTAAAGTATTTATTTACTGCTGGCATAATATTTAATTTCAATTGCTCCACAAAATATGCTTCCTTATAAGTTAAGAATTTTTGCTGCATATGTGCAGGCGGGCCCCAACAAAATGCTAACTTACATCTCTGGTGAGCAGGATTTGTGCTGCAAAATATATTGCACAAGAGTTCGTGGAAAAATCACTGGCATATTACAAGATAAATCTTGTCATGCATTTTCCAAGTTTGTGAAATTAAATACAAATATTTGTTGCATATTTTGCAGGGTTTAAATAAATTTGAAATGTATGGAAGTATGTCAAAAATGAAATGAAAGATATACATGTATATATGTATATATATATATATATAGAGAGAGAGATAAGGAGAGGTAGTTGTTGGAATCCGATACTTATAATCAGTGCTCGGAGCAAATTTGGAAACCAGTTTTTATCAGCTTCAATTTTTTTAGAGCTCCTGAATAACATATTACATGCATTGAAAGTTCCCTTTTATGCAAACGGGCTGTATTGTCCCTTTATAAAATTTATTGGAAAACGTTTTTGGCACTCCTCAATTGCCTTGGAGTCAGCAATATGAAATCTATCTAAATATGCAGCTTGTATGAGATTTTGTTTGTTAATTCTTATATATGCGTTGTCTAAAATATGAGGTTTGCTGTCAGAAATACGGTCTAAATTTTTTAGCTCGATTCGACGGTGCCTTCTGGGGTCTACAGAACCCAATAGACAGTGAGAGATTTTGTTAAAAAAATTTAAATAATTCTGCTGTTCCTAAACGGCATAATTTAAGGAGGTGTCACAGAGCTTAAGTCTGGAACTTGAACTATATATCTTTAAAAGGGTTGGATCCACAAAGCCTCAAAGTAGCCAACCTTGAGTTAATAAACAATTAAAACCGATGCCAAGCTGATGTTTTTGATCTGATAAAAATAATTTTTTTTAGTTGATTTTCTATTTTGATGATTTTTTTTTTCATGTTTTAACAGTTTCGGTGATTCTTATCGCATATGTAGGTGATATTTTCCATATTTTCGAAAAATTTATTCAGGTCGTTTTTTTTACAGTTTTTGGCGATTTTTCTTGGGTTGACGATTTTTTTTACGATTTTTCTTTTATGAATATTTTCTCGCGAGGGAGATTTTCTTTTCTTATGTCGAGTTTTTAGTATTGGTGATTTTTTCCCAGTGGGATCTTTCTGCCGCTTCGGCGTTTTTTCCCGTATTGGTGATTCTGGTCTACTTGGTCATTGGATATTTTCCCCTTAGCGATTTTCTTTTGTTTTAAAATTTGTTTCCATGTTGCCTTTTTTAAGTGTTTGGAGTTTTTTGTTCCGTTTTAGCGATTTTTTCAGTTTAGGCAATTTGTTTGCTTTGTTCATTAAAATTTGCCAGTAACTAAAATAGTTGGCACCAATTCTCCAATACTCCTCGTGAGATTTTTTTTTGCTATTAAATTGGTTTTTCTTAGGATCTTATTCTTCTATTTCAAACGGTTGCCGAAAATAATAAAAAAAACAAGAATTTTTCTTGTACTTCTGTTTGGTGTTAACTGAAAACTGGCAAATTATTTTTAGAAAAGGAAAACAAGGAGTGGAGGAAATTCTCGGGGAAATGTTACGGAGAATTGGGCTGAGTATTTACGATTTTATAAATCGAAAAATTTTTATTTAATGAGAACTTTAATTAAACACTGAAACATTGAACTCGTATTTAAATATAACTTAAATTTAAGTAAAAATTTAACTAAAGCTGTATTAAAGTTAAAAACTAGAGGTTACTGTTGCTGATAAAATCCTCAATACATTTGCTTTTAGAATTTCATTTTTACTTGAGACTTATTTTTGCCGCAAGCCTTTTATAGTTTTTCTATTTAAAATACACTTTAAAGTGTTGTGCCTATGAAATGAAAAAATAGTATACTTTTCAAAGAAAATCAATCAAGCTGCTATAAGTCAATAAACCAGCATTAGCATGATATTAGTCGTGTAAGAAGAGAACAATTTATAGAAAGAGGAGAAGAGGGGTGGGGGTAGAGAAGCGAATGCCACAATAATAATGCCTACACCGTAAATCGAGCATAGTAACACCAACAAAATCATATACATAATCCCAACGCCAGCCTAACATAAAAATAAACAACAATTTTCTACATAAATACTTGCATGTCCTTGAATAGAAATAAACATACACCCAGAGAAAAACGGCTTAAAATCAATAAAAACCATATTGAATTAATAAGAAACATTAACGAAAGTCTAGTCATGTTGAAATTTCTTATTTCAATATGGAAAAATATTAATTTACAGTATTTATTTATTAATTTTATTAATTTTTTAATTATTTTAATACTAGTTTTTATTATATTGAAAATTATTGAATTAATGTAACGCGTGTCTTAATTTGAAGTTGCAGCTTTTCCCTGAGTGTACATTTACTTTTATGGCGAAATTGAAAGTATGAAATGATGCAAAATTTGTTACAGTAGTTTTATGTGAAAACTGTATACATATATATTTTGCTTGCCAAAAGTGAGAATGGGGAAATTCTGAATTGACGCCGCCTTTTAAAGGAATTTGCAGAATTTCGGGAAAGCAGCAGCAGTGTACTTGCAGTCCTTTTTTTTTTTTGCTTGTACTAATTTTTATTTTTTATTTTATTTTTTATAAAGGAAAGTAATACTCAGGCAATGAATGCCTACTACTATTACTAGGTGTTACCTTCTTTAGGAAAGGGATAGTGATAGAGAAGACAGGTGGTGAAGAAAGAGATAGAGGAAAGCTTCATTCTTTTACAACTCTGCTTTTTGCACGTTTTTTAATAATGTACTGTTGCAGCGCCTCTGGTGTTGAATGAGGCGTATTAAATTTTTGAAGCTGTGATTAGTAGCCATTTTATTGGTTATTTTACTTCGCCGATGATTCTGCTACACAACGAAGGAGGGCGCTCTGATGTTACATTAAGATTAGTATCTGCTGAAGTCGGTATATTTCAGTGACCAGTGACTATGCCTTCATCACATTAACTTTCCTACAACAACTGATACATAGAGGCACTAATGTACATCAGAAAAATGCGTGGTGTTGTTAAATGATGACTGTCTGATACCGGGCTCGAACCCAGGACCTTCATTTTCGTAGTCAACGTGCTAACTACTTCAGCCAACGCCATTTTAGGTTAGTATTTTCTCTGTTTTCCTTAAGCTCTGCCATAAAATTATAACACTATTATGTTAGTTAGAAATTCTAGTTCAAACTTTCACTGTTGAGGGTGCGTTCACATTATGCAAATATTTTTTTTTAATTTCATATTTCAAAAGTAACTTTCATTTGCTCATTTCTTTTAATAAATATCGAATTTCCTAATTTTCTAGGCATATACATATATAAATATATATTTATATTATAGATATTCTCAAACATTGCCTTAGTGTGAACATAACGTAACAAAATGTGCAAGTATTTTACATTAAGCTAATTTCTCTTCCTAAATTCTTTTGCTTGTCTTTGAAAAAGTCGAAACAACTTTTAATGTTTATTTCAACGTGACAAAGTACAAAAATATGTTTATGTAGACGGAAGGAACATCTAAAAGCAAATGTTGTTGTTGTTGTTGCTCATAGTGTTTAGTCTATAATGTTGTAAACAAGAAAGACGAATAAAATTGTACAATAAAAAACCGTTAAATTACGTGCATGACATGGAGAAATTCTGAAGGAAATGTTTTTTATGTTATACTAGGGAGAACCTAGAATTATCTAAACTATTATAATATTTTATTAACTAGAGTTCAATGTGAATCAAAATGCATAGTTTTCTGTTCCCACTCTAAGAATCTATTAAAAAAGTAGGATTGCGGAAAATGTTCTATAGAAAACTCTTCCCACCGAAACATTTTCTATAGAAAAATTCTTACCTAAACATTTTCTATAGAAAACTCTTCCTACCGAAAAATGTTCTATAGAAAACTCTTCTTACCTAAAAAATTTTCTACACAAAACTCTTCTTACCGAAAATTTTTCTATAGAAAACTCTTTCTACCGAAAAATTTTCCATAGAAAACTCTTTATACCGAAAAATTTTCAATAGAAAGCTCTTCCCACCGAACTATTTTCTATAGAAAACTCTTCTTACCAAAAAATTTTCTATACAAAACTCTTCCTACCGAAAAATTTTCTATAGAAAAATCTTCCCAACAAAAAATTTTCTATAGAAAGCTCTTCCCAACGAAAAATTTTCGGTAGAAAACTCTTCTTACCTAAAAAATTTTCTACACAAAACTCTTCTTACCGAAAATTTTTCTATAGAAAACTCTTCATACCGAAAAATTTTCAATAGAAAGCTCTTCTCACCGAACTATTTTCTATAGAAAACTCTTCTTACCTAAAAATTTTCCATAGAAAACTCTTCCTACCGAAAAATTTTCTATAGAAAACTCTTCTTACATAAAAACTTTCTATGCAAAAATCTTCTTACCAAAAAATTTTCTATACAAAATTCTTCCTCTATAGAAAGCTCTTTTACCCCAAAAAACCCCTTGCCAGCGAAAAATTTTTTATCGAGAAATTTCCCCAATATATTTTTTTTTATAGAAATCTCTTCCGAACGAAATTTTTTTTATAGAAAACTTGTTAACCAAAAACTTTCTTTAGCAAACTCTTTCTATTGAAATATTTTCTATAGAAAACTGTTCCCAAAAAAAGAATAAACAGGAAACTATTTTCAACTAGAAATTATATACAGGAAGCTATTCTCAAATTTTAGTTAGAAAACTCTTCTCAATGAAATATTTTTTTATAGAAAACTATTTCTATAAGAAATTCAAACTTTTCTGTAAGAAAAGTCAAACGTTTCCAGAAAAGAAGTCAAACTTTTCTGTAAGAAAGTTTTTGTAACAAAAGTCAAACTTTTCTGTAAGAAAAGTCAAATTTTTCTGTAAGAAAAGTAGGCTGTGTTTGCTACAGCAATGAGCATAATCAGAAATTAAATAAAACCGGAACCTTTTCTAAAATTATATGACATAATCAAGGTCATATTTTTTTCAAGAGACAGTGATGCAACCATCGTAGCAAAAGATAATTATGAAGTTCTATGCCGACTAGTTCAATGTTTAACAAAGCATAGAACTGCTGCCTTCCAAACAAGTCGTGCGTGTTCGCGAATATAAATTTTCCTTTCATTTTTTGCTGTTGGATCACAGTTTAAAAGTTTATGCAAATTTATATGTACAAACAGATAAACATACTCGTGTGTATATATTTCCTTCTTCCGCTTGGCTTAATTTGTGCCAACAGTTTTATTTCATTTCATTTTTTAATTTTATTTTAAAAAATTGTTTTGCAAGAAAAATTTCTGGGATATGGGCTTATATAAATGTCGGCCATGAAAAGTGGGTGTTTACAAAACAATGAACTCCATTAGTTTTCTTTTGCAATAATTGTAAAGGCTCAAACAACCCTAAAATTAAATAAATAAGAACTTTGAAAAAGAGCAAATGCATATTTGAAATACAGAAAATTTCTCCATTTAGATGAAGAAATATACTTTAATATTTTTCTTAATGAATTCTTTTTGAATTGGAAAAATTTTGTTTCGGTATCTTAAAACAATGCAATATAAAATTTACACAAGAAGAATAAAAACGAACTTAAATTTTAAGCTAAAATCCATTTCTTAATAAATTCTTTGGTAATTTAGAAATTTGTTTTCTCTGAAATTTTATTGCCCAAAGGAAATTAGATTTAATAAATATTTTCCTATTATTTTTAATTTTAAATTGCAAAACAAATACCTTGTTAAAAAGGAATTGTAAATAAATTTTAAGCTAACATTGTGATAAATGCAGTCTGCAACCTAAAAATATGCTTTGCTTTAAGCTCTATATACATATTGCCTAAAAGTATACTAAATATTTGTTGGCAAAGGCTCAACATGGAATAAATGCCAACAAATTGATTTATATTTTCATTCAACTTCTAATAAACTTCCAAAGTACGATAATGCAGCAGAGTATTTTTTTTTTTTGTTGTCGCACACACATTCGTACAGTAAATGAATGAAAATATAAAATATTTGAAAGTTTATTAAATTAAATGAGTTTACAGAAAAGTTATTTGGAGCAAATTAAAAAATTTCAAATAAGTAATTGTGCAAAAATTTACACGTGAAAAAGAATATTTTATGTAAAATTTTTTAATAAGTACTGCACTCAATTTAGTTAGTTTTAAATGCAAATGTATCATTCCATATGCCAAGTCACTGTCACTTTATTTTTTATTTTTGCTTAATAATCAAATTAACAACTTTGCTGCTGTGCCTTTAACTTTATTTAATTCATTTAATGCATTAAAAAAGCGTTACTCTGCAAAAAACTTTGCCACTGATACAGTTTTTTTTTAAGTAACGAGAAATTATATGAAAATGATATTTTTAAACTTCAATAAAATAAGTTTTTCGTTTCTATAACCCAGGGATGGGCAAACATATGCATTGAAAATTTTTATAAAAAAAAGCGTTAGCAGGCTAAGTTTAATTTATTGCCTTAAACATTCTTATGCACATAGGAAAGCTGCTGAGTACAACTTGTCTGCACTGTTTTACTTTCCCTGTTACACCATAAAGCAGCAAGTAACTAAATATTCAGCAAAAAAGTTTTCTTTTTCTCAACTTTTAATTGCAAGGGTATTTAATCATTGGCTTACCAGAAGATTTAATTAATTAAACTTCAAAAGTAAAAGGAAACTTATAAAGGATATTCTTATTTATTCTTAATTTACAATCTTTGCAAAAAGTTTCTAAACATAAATTTGCAATGAATTCTAAATTTAATTTAAACTTAAAGGTGAACTTATTTTTTTAAAACAGAACTGATATGTTCGATTTTATATAAATATAAGCTCGAGTGTTATTTGCAATCATTTGACTGCAGAAATCATAAATTATTTACTCACTTTAATATCGAAAAAATTTTATAAAAAATTTAAAAATTTAAACATTTAAAAGTTTTTTATTATACAAATTCTAGTCTAGTCTAGTCTAGCCTAGTCTAGTCTAGTCTAGCCTAGTCTAGTCTAGTCTAGCCTAGTCTAGTCTAGTCTAGCCTAGTCTAGTCTAGTCTAGCCTAGTCTAGTCTAGTCTAGCCTAGTCTAGTCTAGTCTAGCCTAGTCTAGTCTAGCCTAGTCTAGTCTAGTCTAGCCTAGTCTAGCCTAGCCTAGTCTAGTCTAGCCTAGCCTAGTCTAACCTAGTCTAGTCTAGTCTAGCCTAGCCTAGTCTAACCTAGTCTAGTCTAGTCTAGTCTAGACTAGTCTAGTCTAGTCTAGTCTAGTCTAGTCTAGTCTAGTATAGTCTAGTCTAGTCTAGTCTAGTCTAGTCTAGTCTAGTCTAGTCTAGTCTAGTCTAGTCTAGTCTAGTCTAGTCTAGTCTAGTCTAGTCTAGTCTAGTCTAGTCTAGTCTAGTCTAGTCTAGTCTTGTCTAGTCTAGTCTAGTCTAGTCTAGTCTAGTCTAGTCTAGTCTAGTCTAGTCTAGTCTAGTCTAGTCTAGCCTAGTCTAGTCTAGTCTAGTCTAGTCTAGTCTAGTCTAGTCTAGTCTAGTCTAGCCTAGTCTAGTCTAGTCTAGTCTAGTCTAGTCTAGTCTAGTCTAGTCTAGTCTAGTCTAGTCTAGTCTAGTCTAGTCTAGTCTAGTCTAGTCTAGTCTAGTCTAGTCTAGTCTAGTCTAGTCTAGTCTAGTCTAGTCTAGTCTAGTCTAGTCTAGTCTAGTCTAGTCTAGTCTAGTCTAGTCTAGTCTAGTCTAGTCTAGTCTAGTCTAGTCTAGTCTAGTCTAGTCTAGTCTAGTCTAGTCTAGTCTAGTCTAGTCTAGTCTAGTCTAGTCTAGTCTAGTCTAGTCTAGTCTAGTCTAGTCTAGTCTAGTCTAGTCTAGTCTAGTCTAGTCTAGTCTAGTCTGGTCTAGTCTAGTCTGGTCTAGTCTAGTCTGGTCTAGTCTAGTCTAGTCTAGTATAGTCTGGTCTAGTCTACTCTAGTCTAGTCTAGTCTAGTCTACTTTGGTCAACTTTGGTCTAATCTAAACTAATGTAGTCTGAATAAGTTTAGAAAGTTTTCTAGAATTTGCTCTAATTTGTATTTTTCCTAGTGATTGCTTTTAAAAAATGGTCCAGTGACTATTTTGATTATGTCGACGACAAAGAAATGTAACACTACTTTATAATATATTTGATTCACTAAAACACTCTGAATAAATATGTAAAATATACTCTGCATTTATGTACAATTTGAAGCTTTATATCATGTGTAACTAAATATATAAATAAATGCACGTTTTTTTGTGGCAAGTGTTGCTAGATGAGCATGAGAGTTAAAAGGATGAATTGCGTACAAAGCTTTAAACATCATTACTATAGAAGTATATGTATGTACAGTGTGTTGATATTTCCGTTTTCCCTTCTGCTACTCTTCGTATTTTTATATACATATATAATATTTTTACTTTTCATTCGCATTTGAGTCCTTCGACGCTTGTAAAAAGTACACGTATTCACAAGTACTTGTTTATATACAACAAATTACCCAGCAGTAACAGGAGTGCTCCTACTTGGCTGAATCTAATGGACAGTATTTTGCTGTCAAGTTAAAATTTTTCTTGTTAAAACAATGTTCTTACTTTTTCCCACTTAACATCATCTCGGAATAGCAGCCACTAGCCTATTTCACACAAAATGCAGGACGTTCTGAAATTTAATTAACTACTTTCTAACCTTTCATAAAATTACTACGACCCGTTTGGTAATTGCTAATGACTACGTAGTCCTTATGAAGTCATCCATCTGCTCTGTTTGTGTATGGGCTTGCCTGTTATTTTTGTGGCTTCAAGATACACATTAAGGTGGACCTTGAAATGAAATTTTTGCGATATTTTGGTAGATGAGGGCTCTATTCCGTGCCTTTTTGAAAAAAAATGACAATGCCGAAAAAAAAAATTTAAAAAAAAAAAAATTAGGGGTTGCGCACGAGCCGAGAAAAAGGTCCACTTTGCCAAAATTAGGGGGGAAATTGCCATAGGTCATCAGGGGTCACCCGTAGGGGGGAAGAATGTATGGCCGACCCCCATTAACTTTTTACCGCCAACATTTTCCCCCAAGACACCCACCCCCTAGCTCCTCCCCTTAGGGGGGTCACCATACAAAAATGGAGGTTGCTCAGTATTTTCGACAAACACCATAGGTCATCAGGGGTCACCCCTAGGGGGGCAAAATATATGACCGACCCCCATTAACTTTTCATCCCCAACATCTTTTCCGAACAAACTTACCCTCTATCTCTACTCCTTGAGGGACTCCCCATACAAAAATAAAAGAAGCTGTAATTGAGTAGTACTACTAAGCACTTTTAATATAATATAGTCAAATTAACATATTTTTGTTCGCTGATGGGTATTTCTTGCGGTAAGAATCGATAACATGTAGTAAATACTGTTTCTCTTCTTCGCCTTGACACAGTATTCTATTATAATCTTGTATCATTTTTACTCCTCTTTCGGCAGTGTCGTTCACAACGCGCAAGTTATTTACAATTCTACGACCTTCTTGATAGTCTGCGCGAGATTTCCAGGTTGCTGGATTTGCTAGAATGAAATCTTGCGATATTCCAAATCGTACAAATAAATTTTTGGTATTATGAGAGACGAAGTTGCTCAAATGGGAAAGACCAGTGCACCAGGCGTTCCTTGCTTTGGCCGTTTCAAACAGGAATGGGACGCTGTAAAGGTTAAACCATTCCATTCTGGCTTGATAGACGATCAAGTCGTCAGAAAAATTCCTGTGGCAATGCAAGTCGGCATAAAGGAGTTTTGCTTAGATCAATTGAAGGAGAAACACCCTCGCGATGACTACAAAGAAATGCTACAATTAATTCTTTTGTTTCTGGGTGAAAAGCTTGAGAATTACCATTTCCGAGCTCCAGGACCCGTTTCCCATGCTCGATGGATGGCAAAAGCCATTTACAGCCTCAAGATGTTCTTGTTTCGGAGAACTTTTCACTTATCTGTATGTGAATTGAATGGTATTCGACACGTTTGTATTTTTGTGGTGCGACTTTACGTCAAGGCATGGTTTGGTTCTTCTCGAGCAGCAGAGGCGCCGAATCAAGATTGGAAGTTTTTGAAGGACATCGTCGAGTACAAGTCCGTTGACCAGGATTTATCTCGGGTAATGATAAAGAAATTTATCGGTCACCTATGGTATCTCGCCGATGAGCACATAGCCCTTGCCTTTTTCGATGACAAGGTTTCAAATGAGTTGAAGGCGAAAATGGCCCAAGCATTGCTAGAAAATGAGAATGACGAAGGTGAAGAAGATGAAGAAGACGAAGAAGGTGAAGAAGATGAAGAAGACGACCCGGTTCCCCCAGCTCCTCGCGTCGTAATCAAAAGCACCAGCGTTAAAAAAATCGAGGTGAAATTCAAAGATGTGAATGAGGAATTCTTGGCTAAAGACTTGAGCAACTTCGTCTCTCATAATACCAAAAATTTATTTGTACGATTTGGAATATCGCAAGATTTCATTCTAGCAAATCCAGCAACCTGGAAATCTCGCGCAGACTATCAAGAAGGTCGTAGAATTGTAAATAACTTGCGCGTTGTGAACGACACTGCCGAAAGAGGAGTAAAAATGATACAAGATTATAATAGAATACTGTGTCAAGGCGAAGAAGAGAAACAGTATTTACTACATGTTATCGATTCTTACCGCAAGAAATACCCATCAGCGAACAAAAATATGTTAATTTGACTATATTATATTAAAAGTGCTTAGTAGTACTACTCAATTACAGCTTCTTTTATTTTTGTATGGGGAGTCCCTCAAGGAGTAGAGATAGAGGGTAAGTTTGTTCGGAAAAGATGTTGGGGATGAAAAGTTAATGGGGGTCGGTCATATATTTTGCCCCCCTAGGGGTGACCCCTGATGACCTATGGTGTTTGTCGAAAATACTGAGCAACCTCCATTTTTGTATGGTGACCCCCCTAAGGGGAGGAGCTAGGGGGTGGGTGTCTTGGGGGAAAATGTTGGCGGTAAAAAGTTAATGGGGGTCGGCCATACATTCTTCCCCCCTACGGGTGACCCCTGATGACCTATGGCAATTTCCCCCCTAATTTTGGCAAAGTGGACCTTTTTCTCGGCTCGTGCGCAACCCCTAATTTTTTTTTTTTTAAATTTTTTTTTTCGGCATTGTCATTTTTTTTCAAAAAGGCACGGAATAGAGCCCTCATCTACCAAAATATCGACACAAGGTCCACCCTAATACACATGTGAACAACTTTAAACAAAAGTCATGATTTAACATAATGGTGCGTTCTGCCAATCGTTGAATATGGTTAAAGAAAAAACCATATGGTGCCATTAAAATGATACTATCTTGTGGTGGAAAGTAATAAAAAAAAGAACTAGAATAAAACAGTTTCCTCCTGTCGTTTGTATTCAAATGAATATATAGAATTGAAAAACATAAGTATGTAAGTGTTTTTATTTTTTATTTCCATTTTTACGTACACGAGTATTATGAATGTTTACACTAGCGCATGCCTGATGTTCTGCAGCATGTTTAAGCTTTTATACAGAAAGCAGTTTCCGTCCACAAGGCTTCTTCACAAACTTGTTCACTTAGAGAAATTAATTATAGAAAAATATTCTCTATTTTTTATGGAAAACTCTTTCAAACGAGATTAGTTTAGAAAATTTTTTTCCAGTGAAAATTTTTCTAAAGAAATATCTTTCGAGCTAATACTTTTCTATCGAAAACTCTTTCCAACGAGAAACTTTCTTTAGAAAGCTCTTCCGAACGAAAAATGTTCTGTGAAAAACTCTTCCCAGCAAAAATTTTTTTTATAGAAAAGTGTTTCCAGTAAACAATTTTCTATAGAAAAGTGTTCTCAGTAAAAAATTGCTATAGAAAAGTGTTCCTAGTAAACAGTTCTCTACAGAAAAGTGTTCCTAGGGAAAATTTTTTTTATAGAAAACTGTTTCCAACGAAAAAGTTTTCATTAAAATATTTTCACTTTTCGTAGAAAATTTTTTTATAGAAAGCTTTTTCCAACCAAATCTTTTCTATAAAAAACTATCCCTAACCAAAAAAAAAAAAATTCCATCGAAAACTCTATCCAAAGAAAGTTTTTTATAAAAAACTGTTACCAACGATAATTTTTTAAATACAACTCTTCCACGAAAAATTTTCTATAGAAAACTCTTCTCAATGAAAAACTTCTTTTAGAAAATTTTTATAGAAAACTGTTACCTATGATGATTTTTTAAATAAAACTCCTATTGAAAAATTTTTGCTATTGAAATCTCGTCCCGAAGAAATCTTTTCTATGGAAAATGCTTTAAATTGAAAAATTTTCTTTTGAAACTTCTTGCATCGAAAAATTTTCTATGCAAAACTTTTTCCGTTGAACATCTTTTTTTATAGAAAACTCTTTCAAACGAAAAATTGTCCTCGAAAATCTCTTCACTTTTCATGGAAAACTCTTCCTTAAGAATTTTTTTTATACGAACTCTTCTCAACAAATTACTTTCTATAGAAAACTGTTCCTAACCAAATAAATTTCTATAGAAAACTTTTTCCAAAGAAATTTTTTTACAGAAAACCGTTCCCAACGATAATTTTTTATTTATTTATTTAGATTTTGGAAGGCCCCAATATAATTTAAAAAAAAAACTCTTTTTCCAAGAATAATTTTCTATAGAAAACAATTCTCAACGCAAAACTTCTTTTAGAAAACTCTTCCCAACGAATAATTTTCTATAGAAAAGTTTTCCCAACGAAACATTTTCTATGGAAAACTGCCAAACAAAAAATTTTCGATAGAAAACTTCCCAACAAGAAATTTTGTATAGACAACTCTTCTCAGTGAAAAATTTTCTACAGAGAACTCGTGCCAAACGAAAATCTTCCCATTAGAAACAGTTTTAATAGAATACTATTCCCAACTAAAAAATTTTCTATTGGTTTGGTTCTTTTGAATGAAACATTTTTTGCAGAAAGCTCTTTCCAAGTAATATTTCTTTTGTAGAAAACCCATCTCAACCTAAAAATTTGTACAAAAAACAGCTTTTAAGGAAAATTTGCCACAGTAAAATTTTACCGCTGAAAAATTTTCCCATTAAACAAGTTTTTAAAAGAAAACTATTCCCAACTAAAAATTTTCTACAGGTTTCGCCCTTTTTAGCACCTTCCAACTAACATTTTTTATAGAAAACCCTTCCCTACAAAAAAAATAACTCCCTAAAAATTTGCTGCTGAAAACTCTTCCCAACAAAAAATTAAAAAAAAAACGATTCCCTACTAAATTTTTGTATAGAAACCTCTTTGCACTGAAAAATCTTCTAAAGAAAACTCTTCCGAATGAAAAATCCCCCGAAGGGAAACTCTTCCCATTAAAATTTATTTTAACATAAAACTACTCCCAACTAAAAATTTTCTAGACTAATTTTTTGTAGAAAACTGTTTCCAATGAAAAAATGTCTGTAGAAAACTCTTCCCAACAAAAATTAAAAAGAGAAGAAAATTTCCTAAGAAATTTTCTGTAGGAAACTCTTACCAACAAAAAATAAAGAACCGATTCTTTTCTAATTTTTTTTATAGAAATTCAAACGTATGAGTTTTAATAAAAAACTTGTTCGAGCGAAAAATTTTGTTTAGAAAAACTTTTCCCACCAAAAAATTTTCAAGAAAAATCGGCGATATACACCACTAGAAATTGGAAACTGTTCCCAACTACAACATTTCAATAAAAACTCTTCTTAACGAAAATTATTTTATGGAAGTCTCTTCCCATATCAAAAAATCATCTATAGAAAATTATTCCAAACAAAAAATTTTCTATGGAAAATGTTTCCAACGGAATATTTTGTGTATAATTTAATTTTTAATTTAAAAGTTTTACAGAAAACTCTTCCCAATGGCAACTGTTTTGTGGAAATTCTTACAAACGAAAATTTATGAAAATTTATTACAATAAAAAATCTTTTATGCAAACTCCTAACAACGAAAAAAGTGTTTTTTCTTAAAAAAATTTCTTTGACACTATTTTCTGTACAAACATCGTATGTTTGAAAATCATTGAGCGTATAGTGTGTGTGTGTGTGTGTGCGTGTGTGCTTATGTTAATTATTTAGTTTTTTTGTTTAGTGTATGGGGAAAGAGAAAATTGTAAAAGGTTTGTGACAGTGTGTGTCTGCTTGTTAGCAGTTTTACATGCCACATCCTTGTTATTCATGCCACATGTTTGCTGTGTAGACATTTGTGTGCGATGAAGAACATGCATTTGAATTAAAACATTTATGGTTGTGCGTGTGGTGTTATTTTAATGATTGAATACTCGTATACATATGTATGTATGTGTGTGTGTGTATGTGTGCTAGTGTTGGAAATATTCATTGTTTATTGCATAAATTTTGAATTTAGCAACAATACGCAAAACCAAAGCAAAACCTTTTTAAGACAGATATGAACATATTCAATGGTTGGTATTTACTGCCTCAATAATTTTCTACGATTTCAATCCAGTTGCTAGTTCATTTGTATTTAAAGAAATAGTAATAGCATGTCAGCACAATAGTGTGTCGTCGTTTTCATGTGATGTGTACTCGTATTGTTCTAACTAATTTCTATGACTTGTATGTAAATTTGACTTTCCAAAATACAAGGATACGAAATGCTAAAAGGATCATTAAAGCAACAAATAATAAACAATGGATTTTTTTTTTGTTCCTGCCTCGAGTTTTTTCTGATTGCTAACAATAATTATGGGTCTATAAATACTTTTAGTTTTAAGAATTTAAAAAGAAACTAAACAATATTTCCATTTAACGAAATATTGAAATGCAAATTTTGCATTTTCTTAAGGAAATTGTTGAGTTCTGTCTATCAAAAACTTTTTTTTAAAAATTTGCTATAAGAAATTCTTTTTATATAAAAATTTTCTTTAGAAAACTATTTTTCTTGAAGTTTTTTTTTAAATAAAGTTGCGATTTCAAAACTATTTTTAAACAGAAAATTATTGCTATCGAAAAGTTTTGTGTAGAAAACGTTTGCTTAGAAACAACTTTAATAAAAAGTTGCTGTGATTTGAAAATTTTTTTCATGTTCAGTGGTTTTTAAGAAAAAATTCAATAGAAAATTTTTGCTATAGAAAAAATGTTCGTAAAAAATTTTTGTTTTGGGAAAAACTTTCGTAAAAAAGATTTTAATACAAAAAAAATATTCGTAAAAAATTTTTGCATATAAAAAATTTTCGTAAAAAAATTTTTGCTACAGAAAATTTTTTTCTAAAAAAATATTTGCTATAAAAGAAGTTTTCGTGAAAAAATATTCTTAAAAAAATTTTGCTGCCACAAAAAATTTCCTAAAATATTATTGCTAAAAAATTTTTGCTATAGAAAAATTTCTTTATTGATTTTTTTTTATAAAAAATTTTCGTAAAAATCTTTGCGATAGAAAACAATTTTCTTAAAAAGGTTTTTGCAATAAAAAAAAATTTCGTAAAAACATTTTTGCTATAGAAATAATTTAGTAAAAAATTTTTGCTATAGAAAATTTTTTCGTTAAATAATATTTGATATAGCAAAAGTTTTCGTAAAAAAATGTTCGTAAAAAATTTTTGCTAAAAAAAAATTTCGTGAAAAAGTGTGCTATAGAAAAAATTTTTGTAAAAAATGCGATAGAAAAAAATTTTCTTAAATTAGTTTTGCTATAGAAAACATTTTCGTAAAAACATTTTTGCTATACAAATAATTTTAGTAAAAAATTTTTGCTAAAAAAAAGAAAGACACAAACTTTTCGTAAAATAATTTTACTATAGAATAAATTTTCGTAAAAAAATTTTTGCTATAAAAAAAATTTTCGCAAAAAATTTTTTGCTACAGAAAATATTTTCGTTAAAAAAATTTTTGCTACGGAAAATATTTTCGTTAAAAAAATTTTTGTTATAGAAAAAATTTTAATAAGTAGAACAATTTTTTCTGCAGAAAAATTTTTCGTAAAAAAAAATTTTGCTGTAGAAAAAATTATCATTAAAAAATCTTGCTATAGAAAAAATTTTCGTAAAAAATTTTTATAAATAATTTTTGGTAGAGAAAAAATTGTAAAAAAAATTTTGATATAGAAAAATTTTTATAAAATAAATTTTGCTATAGAAAAAATTTTCGTAAAAATATTTTTGCTATAGAAAAAATTAAAACAAAAAAAAAATTTGCTAAAGAAAAAATTTTCGTGAAAACTTTTTGGTACAGAAAAACTTTTCTTAAAAAAATTTTTGCTTATTTTCGTAGTGATTTGTTTCGTGGTTTATAAAACGACCCACTTTATTAATTTAATTAAAATCTGCTTTATGGAGCATTTTAAGGATATTTTTTATTTGCTTTGAATAACTTTCAAGTCAGCAATTTTTCTTTTTAAGTCCTTGTAGCAATTATAGTCCTCTAGAATTAATTATTATGGATTGTAAATTTATTCCTTAAATTGGACAACAACAAATTGTGAATGAACAACAGCGCTGGCTGACTGTATCATAATTATTTTGCTCTATTAACTGCATTAATGTCATTAATTTAGTGGTTGGAGTAATTGAAAATTAATTGTAAAGAACAGTTGCGAGTTGTGTGGTTTGTCGGCTCGACAAGTTAAAGAGATTAAAAGGGGAGGGGATAAGCAAAGAGAGAGGAATAAAAATAAAAATAAATAAAAATTATTTGCACAGAAGTTCCACGATTGGAACAAAACTGGGACGAAGCGACGAATGTTTGAACGCTGATGATGTGAAAGTACGAAATCCCAGGAGTTGTTATAAAATAAAGAGAACAAATGCTTTTAAGCTTTATAAAATATTTTCAATGCTAATTCAGTGCTTTTACAAATTTCAAGTAGCTTTCAAAAGTCCTTGTATAGTTATAAATATAAAGAGATTTTAAATCTTATTTAAAAAGAAATTGCGGTTTTCTTCGTTAAGAAATAATTAATTAAACAGCCTTTAATGTACAGATTAAATGATAATAATAATAAGGGGAAATAACATTTGCCGCGGTAGTAATTAAAAGACAAAATTAAAACGTGCTAATTAAATACAGAACTATGGGGATAAGGACTATCAAAGAAATATAATATGAGTTGTTTAACAAAATAGAAAAGTTTGTATTTGATTAAACTAAATAAATAACAAAAGAATGTTAATTGAATTTAAAAACAATGTAAACTAATTTAATACTTCGCGTATTATAAGACAGAAGTAGTTCATTAAGGCCCTCATATTTGTAAGAAAGTACAGTGTAAACACAATTTATAGTTGCATTTGCTAGAGCTGGAAAAGATTTTTAAGTTTCTGCACTCGAAATCAAAATTATCGGCCGTGTCACAGAGTTTAATTCCCTTCGGAAACGGAATTCAATCCACCGCATTTTTGTAGAAGATGGTGTCTAAAAAAGAAAACTAAAATACGGAAATTTGTCAGATGTGTCCAGACTGTTTGGGGAGCTGGTATACTGAGGTATGCTCTGGCTAGGACTTGACATCTTGAGATGGATTCAATTTCGTTTCCGAACGGAATTGAACTCTGTGAGATGGCCGTATACTTAAATCAGGCCATGAAAAGGCCAGAAAGCAAGTCACTTCACGGGATAGAACATTTCACAGTAAAATAATTGATATTGAACAATAAAATTGCCTGCCATATTACTATATGGCACAATATATCGGATGAAATCAAAATTCTGCTAATTTTTATTGCGTAGCTTAAGGTACTCACACATGTGCAATATTATTGTGCAATAATTCATATTGCACAATAAAATTGCTTGATATTATAAAAAAAAATACTAAAAATCTTTTAATTTATATTGCGTGGCTTAAGGTAGCCAAACATTTCCAGTATTATTGCACAATATAATATGACACAATATATTATATGAAATCAAAAGTCTTTTGATTCATATTGCGTAGCTTAAGGTACCCACATGTTTGCAATATTATCGTGCAATAATTGATATTGTACAATAAAATTGCCTGTTATTATCATAAAATAAATCAAAAGTCTTTAATATTGCGTGGTTGCAAAATTATTGTGCAATAATTGATATTGTACAATAAAATTTCCTGTTGTTATTGAAAAATAAAATCAAAAGTCTTTTGATTTACATTTCCAATATTATTGTGCAATAAAAAAATTTTAATTTAAAATTTTTTATGAATCTATCTAGCATGTAGTACAAAAAATTAATTTTAAAATTTCTTAAACACTCATACATGTGTAATTTTGTTTACTTTTACATATACTGTAAGAAATATTGCGTCATATATTTTTTTTTAATATTGTGCAATTTATTGAATAGCGTGTAGCAAAACGACAATAATAATAGCAATAAATTACTCAATAATATTGCATAGTCTATTGGTTTAGTTTAAGTTTTTCTTTCTGTGCACTTTTTTATATACATATTTACTCATTTGTGTCATTTGTGCCTCAGTTCTCTTTTTTAACAGTGTTTAAAATCATCAAAATATTCGCTGCCTTGAAGTATGCAATCATATCTTTTCTCATTATTATTATGAATTAATACGCAAGTACTGTAAGTGGAAATTAAACTTCCTGTTAATTATGGCTGCCATTAATTTGAATCTGTTGAAAGCAACTAATTGTAATAATCTTCTCTCTTCGGGATGTTTATGTGTGTGTGTTTTTTTTTGTGTTTAGTACAATTGAAATTAGTTTGGATTTAATTTAATAAACAATGCTAAAGGTAACTGAAGGCAGCACAGAGATAAATATCAAATTAAAACTTATATAAACAACTAAAGAAATGTTGCTAAACAAAAGTTGTTTATTTTCTTAAGATTGAATTGCGGATAACAAGGTCTAGACGATGTAAGGTAGAAAATGCTCAATTAAATTAATTTCAATTAAATTCAAGAGTTTTTAAGAAGTAAGAAATTTTTCGCGGTATAAGGTAACAAATTTACGCGCGCAATTGTGGAATTCTATTCAAATATATTTTTAGTTGCTTTTTCTGCCTTAGAACATTTGCGGATATGCTGCTCTTTTTTCGTGTTATATTTTTTTTTTAATTGTTTTAGGTATTGCTTTAATTTTTAACATAAATAACTGTCTGCTTGTCAGGAGTATCGTTTTTGGAATTTAATTCTCATTTTAAAAGGTGGAGAAACTAGTCATGCTCAAGTATTAAACTATTTTCTGTGATAGCAAGAATTAGAGAATATTTGCCATGAACACTTGCAAATTTGATAAAAAGCAATTAGTAACCGTTAATGCGTAAAATCCATTAAAAATGTAAAAGCAATTTGTCCAAAAAAAAAAATTAACAAACTAAAAATAAGACAAATTTACAAGCACGAGAGAGTGATAAACAGAAGCAAATTTACTTTAAGAGTTCAAACTAAACAGCTTGACGCTAATCCTATAGTTTTTCGACAAACTTCAACACAAAACACTTTAAATTAGTGCCCTGCCTGGTCAGCCAGCCCCCAGCCGAAGACAAAAATTACTCATGCCAAGACAAAAACAGAAACACATACCGATTGTATCCAGCAGAGTGGCACCATAATTTATTTTCTATTTCTAGATTTCTGAAAAGCAAGAAAAATATAGTTGATGTTCCTCTGCAAACACAAGCAGCGATTTAATAATTATTTTAAAACCTTTAAGGCAAATCGTGGGGAGATGAGATGAGTGTGCAAACAAACTGAAATGAACAACAAAAGTGCCAAGGCAATAGTATATAAATCGCCATGACCTTTGGGTGTTTGAAAGCATGACATTATCAGGCGTTAAATAATAGAAAAGTAAATCTTATAAGATTGTGTTAATAGAAACAACTTTGCAGAATTACCAAAACACAAGCATAAATCACTAAAAACAACAAATTGTTTTTGTTTTTGAAGTAGAAATTGAAAGAAAATCTTTATAATTTTTATCATGCTTAATGAAACTGATCTTGCCTTTTTTGTGAGCTCCCGAAAGCATGTTTTGTTTTGCCTTTTTTTTCATCAACACCGAAAAGTATGCTTTAGGTTTTTATTTGTTTTACAAATTAACTGGGCTTCCAACTAAAAAAGATATTTAAAATTTTTTCTATTGAGAATTTAATATTTTTTGCTGTATTTTCAACTGTTGACAAGGGTAGAGAGGGGTAGATTTCTATTATTATTTGTTTGCTGATTGAAGCACAAGGCTTTGATTTTCTAAAGGAACAAAAACAACAAAAAATTAAAGCAAAAAAAAAAAAAACAATAGCAATAGCAATCCAAACCCCTCCGCCCTAATCAGTTAAAAATACAGCAAACATTAAATTCTCCACAGAAAAAGCTGCAATATTTTTTTTTGAGATGGAAGTAAAGTTAATTTGTAAAACAAATAAAAACCTAAAGTATACTTTGCGGTGTTGATGAAAAGAACCAAAACAAAACATGCTTGAGTATGCATAAGCTTGTTAGCTAATATGACACATAAGGCAATTGCAAGAACAAAAATTAGAAATTGGGAAAAGACAATGATTTTTTTTATAATATTTTAAAACTAGTTTTAGGCGCGATGAAATTTTTGTAGTTTAAATAGCATTGCCTATTGCTATTGGATAAAGTTAAAAAAACGTAGCCTATTTTTAAAATAGGCTGTTGTATGGACAAAGTAAAAAAAATCAGCCTATTTTTAAATTTTATTAACTTAAAGACATCGATTTCAAAAACTGTTGCCTATCGTTAGGAAGTTTCTTTTTCTTTATATATTAGAGCATATCTAATATTTCTCTAAAATTAGTTTTATGTATGGTTTATGGTTTTATGGGTTTTTTTTGTTTATTTTATATGTGATATAAGTTTTAATTTTTTTAATTACCTTTTTTAAGGATAAAGTTAAAAAAGTGTTGCCTATCACAAGGAGGCTTTTGGTCTTTTTATATTAGAGCATATCTTTTTAAAGGGATTTTTTCTTAAAATTAGTTTTATATGTATGTATGTGATTTCTAAAAATTATAGCTTATTTTTTAAGTGATATAATTTTTAATTTTTTTTAAGTTCCCTTTTTTAAGTAAAAACGCCTGGTCTATTTAAAAAAGTGTTGCCTACTAAAAGGAGGTTTTCTTTGTCCATATTTTAAAGAACATATCTTGCTTAATTTCAATATGCTTTTTATATTCTTCTAGGAAATATTGCCTACTTTTGGTCAAATAAAAAAATATAGCCTAACTTTAGGATTTTTTCTAAATTTTAAAATAATTTCTAGAGCATTGAAATAATTTAGAAAATTATATTTGATTAATTGTTTTTTATTATTTTCTATTTGTGGCAAAATATTAATTATACGTTTACATCCATCTTACTTTTCGATTAGACAAATTACAAGTTAACATGAATTTATTTGTCTTGTTAAACATGAAAAATAAAGCCTTTTACAATTATTTTTTGCTGCCAGCAAATACTTTCCCTGTAAAATTGACAGATTTATGATGCTTTACATATACTTTGCTTTTGCATCCTTTAGCATACGCAAAAATCAAAGGAGTGTGTGTTTAATCTTCTTTAACAAAAAAAAATTATTTAAAAAAAACTTGAAAACGTTAAAAATGTTTTCTGAGAGTTTTTTAAGCCTATAAGGGATGTAAAAAAAGACACTTAACTTTTGCCTTTTTAATATAATATTTTTGGCTTGGAAGAAAAAATTTGTATTATGAAATAAATAAATCATTACTGGGCAATTCCACGAAACGAAACAAAACGAAATAACAATTTACTTAAGTTTAAAATTTTTTAACGCACTAGTAATCCCAAATTATTATTTTACTTAGTAAGGGATTACTAGCGCGTTAAAAAATTTTAAACTTAAATTGTAACAATTCCCACAAAAAACACTAATCACTAACAATTTACTTATTTTTAATAAAAATTGTTCTACTGATGTCCCACAAAAAGTGATAATTATGGACGAATTAAACAAAATTTATTCTTTTAGTTAGCCTTTAATATTATTGTTCGAACTTCTTTTTTTTCTATATTTATTATTTGATTAGGCTAAAGTTCGTGTCGCTTTGTAAGCCAAATTACATGTGATAATTATTAATGAACAAATAACACCAAAGTTAATTGTAAATATTCTGACAAACACGAGTAGAAGGGAAGGTCACTACACCATCATCATCAGCGTACTTTGTGTTTGGTTCACTGTGTCACACCACACAGTTTGTCGTGTTTGTCAGAATATGCCATATGCTTTTTGTTAAAGTTTTGACTTCGTTTGTCTTATAATGGGAGTTTTGTAGATTAACCAAAATATTTAAATTTTCAGTCACACCCGTCACAGTAATTTTTTTTATAAAATTACTGCACAGAATAACAACAATAAAAAATTAAGCAAAATTAATAATATAATACAAATGTGTGAACCTCCATTTTCATATTTGGGTAATTAGTTGTAGGAAATATTTAGTCACACCCGTCACATTTCGAAAAATTTATTTTCTAAGAAAAATATAGCTTTTTCAGACACTAAAACAATCAATAAGACTTTCAACAATAAATTTTTTTTTAAACAAATACAAACTGCTTCTCGGCAGTAACAACCAGAAACTCCGGCAGGTATCGAACCAGCAACAATCCAACTGCTAGACTAGTATACTGCCTATTAGCCAAGAGGCTACTGCAGCAAAATTATCGTTTGCGTTTTAAGAAAGATTTTACAGAATATATCGTACAAGTCATAATTCTGTAAAAACGGAGATTTGTAAGGTCACACCCGTCACATACCTTTCAGCCAAAATCAAGTTCTTTCAGTGTCTGTATTATGAAATGTTTTTAAGATTAACTTGATGGAGAAGATCAGCCTTTTCTGTATTATAAATTTTATAGTTTTGAATTGTAACAAAAAATGTGAGTATTGCGGTCACACCCGTCACAATGGCATTACTCCACTTGTGGAAAATATTTTCTAAAAAAATTTCAAGCGACTTAAAAATTAGGAGCTAAGATAATGAAAATAATCTAGTTTCACTAATCTAGTCACTAAATTTTGACGAAATCTACTTACATCTACTTTTTCCAAGTTTGTACTAAAAAGTCAGCCTGTGTACTTAAGAAGGTGTGTGAATTGGCTAAATTTCAGTTGCTTAGTTGAAGTTTTGAAGATAATGGTTTTTGTTTTGGATAAGAACTCTTGATTAATGCAAAAAAAAAACTGAATATCAACGGTATAGATTTTCATACAAATTTTAATTAAAATCTGTTAGATTTCATGCAGATGCCTTATTAAAGGGTAGATTTTGTAAATACAAACGATTTTTTACTTGTGAAATTTGTGTGGAAAAACTATTTTTGAAACGAATTTTTGTTATTTTTCATACATTGTCTCGAAATCTAGCATATTTGATTTGACATCTTCAATCAAATCTATATCATTTCAAGATTTCGTATCCAAGACAAAATCCTTTGTGTAAAATTTGTCCCCCAAAATATTGCCGACTTAGCTCATTCACACACTTCCAATAGAAAATTTTGTAGAGCTTAGCTAATTCTCTCACCTTTTGTATAAATTACGTTGTACAGGGCAGTAAAAAATAAATAAAATTTTTAGATTTTGAGTAGAAAATTGTCTGTGATACAAATTCCTTTTACTTATTTCTCATGGGCAGTGTATGATAATATAATGTTCGAAATTTTGTCTCATATACTAGAGGAGTTTGTCTGCTTACAGGCCTCCGATTGTAAAATATAATGGCCTACATTTTTTATTTAACAACATAAATATATTCTATTTAGTTATTATTCTGTTTGGTGTGTTATAATATTTTGTAGACTAACAACACATCACAGAATTTATAATTAAATGAACTGACTTTATGAAAGCAAATTGCCCAAAACTCTCTTCATTATCTTCCATTTGCTTGTCAAAAACAACATTTCAAAATTTGCAGCATACTGTTAGGCTTTCATTTGTCAGTAGTTAAAGTTGAGGCTGAATATTAAGTGGGTTGGGTTAATTGTGTATTCAATCGTGAATTTATGTCTGTATGCCAATTGAAGTTGACAAAGTTTTTGTGTCTAGGGAATTATCAGTTAGGTCGCCTGAAATTCTTTGTATAATTTTGTACTTATGAAAAATTTTAGTTGGATTGCTATAGTGTTAAATTAAAGTCAGAATAACTATATTAAATTTGTTTGTATTATAAAGAAACGGATATAAAATTAAATTTTATTTACACAAGACATCATAAAAATCAATATGAATTTTTTATTAAAATCCTCTAGTACCATTATATTACAAATCGATTTATGTATATTTATATCAAGTAATGGTTATGTTCTTGTCATCCTTAAAGCTTGTATAATGCCTTCTTTTGTTGTATTTTTCCCTTCATGCCTTAAAATGTATTCACTTGCCACCCTTCTGTATTTAAGAGAGAAAAAAATCTATATTCATTCTTTATTTTGTAGAAGTATGAAGTGACATGGAAATGAAATAATTTTTTTTTATTAAATGACGTTGTGTATTTTTTGTGTATTACAAAACGTTTATTAACTTCCTATAAAAGCTAAATTAAGTAATTTTCTTTTTTTAGAATAAATAATAGACAATTTTTCTTTTTGTTCATAAAACATGTGCTTTATTTGTTATATAAAATTTCCTTGTTAAATTTATATTAATTTATTGCCCATGCATTTTGGCAAATGTGTGCTTTTTTTAATTTTTTATCTAAAGGGTCCGCCATATAACGTTTTTTTTTCAACTAGTGCTTATTTCGTGAATGGTAACATTTAGCTCATGTCTGATTTGACAGATAATTAGTTTTATCCTTCCGCTGAACCAATATGGTTGTGTATACGCTTGAAAAAATTGTCGCATGTGGGGCACAGAAAACCCGCACGCATACATTGAAAAGCCGACGCACCCAAAACGAGTCACTGTTTGGTGCGGATTTTGGTCCAGAAGCATAATTGGGCCAATGGGCAAGGAGTGGCTGCTACAGTCAATGGCGATCGTTATCGGGCCATGTTGAATGAATTTTTGTTCACAAAAATTGAAGAGGAGGATATTGGCAACATTTGGTTTCAACAGGACGGCGCTACGTGCCACACAGCCGAAGCTACACTCGATGTTTTGCGCCCTGTTTTCAAAAATAAAGTTATCTGGCGGACCCTATACATGCATACATATATAAATTTATTTTCTTCCATCTAATGTTAAGTAACAGCTGTTAGCAGTACGCTAGCAACATTTTGTTCAATGCCTTACAGGGGGTTTGGTGGGGGAGGGGAGGGGAGGCGAAGTCTTTATTTAGAATTTTGCGACTTAAAGCAAAAGGACCCTTTTTCCTTTTTTTAAGTTGAGTTTAATTTAAATTTTTAAAGCCCATATACATACATACATACACGCATATGTATGTTTAAAAAAGCAATTTCATATGCAACATTTTTTCCTTCAACGCCATTAAGTGCCCCCTGAAGTAGGCAATGGTTTTTAAAATGAGCTTTTTGTGTTAATTTAAAGAGATAAAAAGAAAATTTATGGCCTTGACTTTAACGCCAGTTTGAAACTATTCTTTTTTATATCTTGTCGGCAAGTAAAAGTTTAAATATATTTATATTTTGTTTGTTTAGCAAATTTATTGCTGCAATGCAATTACTTGGAGCAATTCTCTTTGAAAACTCCTTAAATTTTAAAGTTTTGGTAACAGAAATTGTTTTCGCTACGATGTCCGTCTGTCTGCCTTTCTGTCACAAGCTGTTTTCCTAGAACTTTAAGGTCTATGGACTTGAAATTTTCACATAATATGTACAACTTTGGCCGCTACAGCAACTAATATATGACAACTAAAACTAAAACAGACAGCAGCTGTTTTCTAGAGAACTGCAAGAGCTACAGACCTGAAATTTTCACTAATACGTCAGTTAAAAATTAACGGGTGTACCAAAGCAAGCAACGAAAAAATTTTAAATGTAATGTACATACAATTATGTTAAGACACTTGAAATTGTTCAAGTTAGTGCATTTTTATTCAGACTACACCAATTAAAAATGAAATTAAAAAAAAATAAATTAATTAAAGCGTATTCTATCAGTTGATGTAATTTTTACTAAGTATTTTCGACAACTTGCTATGTGTTGGAAACAGTGGAGGCAAAATATTGAAATTTTCAAAAAAGCTGAAATTAACAACATTCAAATTTAAAAAAAATAACGAAAAATCTGCCAAAATAAAAAATGCTAAAATGAAAAATATCACCGAAAATAAAATAAACAGCTAAAATGAAAAAGAAAAAAACAATCACCAATAATATAAAGGTCTCCAAAAACTAACAAAATCGGAAAAAATGCCAAAACGAAAAAATCGCCATAATGAAAAATCGTAAAAGTTAAAAACAATTGCTACAACTAAAAAAACAGCGGAAAAAATCACAAAATACCGAAATAAATCGCCAAAACAAAAACAGCGCCAAAATCACAAAAATCGCTCAAACTAAAAAATCGCTAAAACTAAAACCAGCTGAAAAATCGCAAAACATCGAAATAAATCGCCAAAACAATAAAGCGCGAAAAATAAAAAAATCACAAAGTAAAAAATCGCCAAAAAACGAAAAAATCGCTAAAACTAAAAATAGCCGAAAAATCGCAAAAACCAAAATAAATCACCAAAACAAAAAAAAAAAATCGCGAAAACTAAGAAATTGTAAAAATCGGCAAAATGAAAAAAGCTCCAAAACTACAAAAACGCCAAAATAAAAAACAAAGTTAAAAAAACTCTACATCACCAAAAATATAAAGTCTACAAAAAATTGTTTTTTTTGTTAGTACAAAATCACCAAAAACCGAAAAAATTGCCAAAACAAAATATCGCCCAAATGAAAAAATCGTCAAAATTAAAAAAATCGCTAAAATTAAAAAATCAGCTGATAAAATCACAAAAAACCGAAATAAATCGCCAAACAAAAAAAGCGCCAAAATTAAAAAAAAAAACGATTAAACTAAAAAATCGTCTAAAAACAAAAAAACCGCTAAAACTATAAAACAGCTGAAAAAATCTCAAAACACCAAAATAAATCGTCAAAACAAAAAAGCACGAAAATTAAAAAATTCGCCAAAAAAAAAACAAAAAATCGCTAAAACTAAAAAAGAACCGAAAAAATCGGCAAAACATAAAAAATCGCTAAAACTACAAATACGCCCAAACAAAAACAAAAATTAAAAAAAATTCTACATCACGTAAGATATTCGATTTTATAAGCTAAATTTCGTATATTATTACACATGTAGTGTCTGTACGGAACCATTCTTGTGCGAGTTAAAGTCGCAGTTTACTGAATTTACTAAAAGTAATTAAGAATGTTTCCATTATTTCCATTGTTTCAAAATTGTTGTAAGCTTTGCTTTTACATTTTATTACTTTACACAAGTTTTTTTTATACATATTTTGTTTTAAAGAGTATTTCACTTAATTTTTTTTAATAAAATATTTATTTTGTTTTTAAAAATTAATACATGTCACACCTAACTAAATATTTACATAACAAAAGAATTTCAAATTAAAATTAAAAAATTTGAATAAAAAAATAAAATACAAAAATTGAGGCCTGGAGCCCGGCCCGTTTCTTAAAATTTGTAAAAGTGTTGTTATTTTGTGTGTGTATTTTACTTGGAGATTTGTAACTTGTAGCTTTGCGAAACAGGCCCTTGTTCAATGATAACGAAATGTTAAGCTCGTTTTATATTATTTAATATTGCTTTGTTTAATTCAAAAAATTATTTCAGAGTCTAATGGGTCGATTATGGATGGCAAGCAAATTTTAATTGCGTTGCCAGTTACGAAAATGTTATAATGTATGGCAACTCACAACTAACAGCTATTAATTTCAGTTGCCAAAATGCAACACATTAACATTGCCAACCACAAACATGTTAAGTTGCTGCATAATTTTTAATAAATGACACATTTTGTACTTGTAATTCCATTCCATTTGAAGCACTTTCGCTCAAAAAAATTTTTTTTTATCAATTATATACATATCTGAAAATTTGTTAGATTTTTTTACCAGTTGCCAGACTGTCATAATCGTATGTTCCATTACAAAAAGTTGCCATACATAATATTGTTAACTGGCAACGCCACTGAAGTTTGGCTGCCATCCACAATGAAGCCATAAATTAATTTTTACTGCAAATATTCTTGTTTTTAAATGTTATTTTCAATTTAAATTTTAAAGCGCAGGTACAGGCCCTAAAGTTTTAGTCTCATTAAAATAATGGGCAAGACATACATATTTGGCTAAAAGAAATGTACATACATATAAAATCTTGTAGTTTCAAATTAAAATAAATTTCATTATACTTAAACTAAGCCACCTTTAAACCTTTAACTTACACATTTACTAAATTACAAAACAAAACAGTCACTAGAATTTCAAAGGAAATAATGGCGCATATTCATAGTCAAATTAAATTATATTTTAACGAGTTTAAAACCAGTATTTTGTATGCTTAATACTGGTCTTAAATTTGCTAAAGTATACTTTATTTTGACTATGAATATGAGCTAATGTTTCTATATACTATTTGCGAAAAATGATCTTGAGCAAACGTATAACCGGCGCCTCAAATAACACCGATATGAAAAAGGCCACAATGAAAGAGATCACAGCATTGCCCAGAAATATGATCAATATGAAAACGTTGCTGAGATGTATGGTGCCGTCCATGCGGTAGGCGGTGATCAGCATAATGACCGGATGTATTAAATACGTGCAGTAAGTGAGGCGTGACAAGGGCCACAAGCAGCGGTACGATAAAATGCGATTGATGGTGGGTGAGAGATTCCAGCAGCAGGACAAAACTATCCATACCAAGCCAAGGCCAAAGGCTGTAACAGAAGTAAAACAAAAATAGAAAACCAAGGAATTACATTTAAATATTCCTAAAGGAAAAATAGATTATTCACCTGTATGTCCTATGCTGACATAAAATGCTGTTGTCATCTCATTTAGCTCCCCCTGCCACACTCCAAATATAATCAGCAAAATCAAACCCAAGCTAAGCATTAACAACACATTGTTTATGCGCTGGGATAGTTTGGGCGGCGAGCGCACCTTAAATATAATGTAGCCCGCAAACATGCCTTCGATTTAGAAAATAGGTACATAAATATTTATATCAATTGTAATTTAGCCCACAAAAACGCTTACCCATTATATAAGGGCCCACTCTTTGCCAGGGCTTGTCGTATAGAAAATCAAATGACTCAAATGGTTTTGCTACTTTATGGGTGTAATGATAGCGCAAAGATATTAGGCCCGTTATGCCCCACGAGGATACCAGAAATGTACAGATGGTCAGGATCATGGTCTTCAAGTATCTGCGGAAGGACAAAGAAAGCAAATGCAAAAAACTTTTTAAATAACAATAAAAAACAAAATAAATATAAAAAATTTGATAACAAGGTTGTAAAGTCTAATTTTGGCACAAGAGTTAAATTACATCTGAAGCTTTTGTACAAGGAGGGCAGAGGTTGCTGCCCTTTCACTATAGAAAATTTTTGCCATTTTATGGCCGCTATTAATTAAAGTCAAACTAATGGACCAATTGAAATGTTTTTTTTTTGGCAACAAACTTCGAATGACTCCCTCTTAGCGCGCTTAAAAGTTTTTATCACTTAATCTCACAAACAAATTTTTTTCATCACCAAAATGTTTTCATCACTTAATCTCACGAAAGAAACAATTTTTTTATCACTCACGTCCACTCACTTCGACATTAAAAAAATTTTTCATCATCCAAAAGTTTTTATCACTTAATCTCACAAAGAAAAAAATTTTCTTGTCACTCACGCGTGACAACTTTTTACTAATGATAATAACTCGCACTCGCCTTCGACATTATATTTAATTTTTTTTTTAATTTTCTAAAACTACACTCAATTGTTATTTGGCATCACATACAAAGCACTTGATAAAGTGACAGTAAATCAAAATTGTCAAAAATTTTTAAAAATAGTTGTTTTCTTTGTTATTCTTTTTATATATTTAAGCAAAAAAAATTTTTTTTACTCACGCTCACGTCCACTCACGCGTGACAACTTTTTACCAATATTATTAATAACCCACCTTCAACATTATATTTAATTTTTAATTTTCAAAAATTATAAATTTTTATTATGAAAGCGTTATTTGAAATTAAGCATATAAAGTGACATGATAAAGTGGCAGTAAATCAAATTTGTAGAAAAAATTTTAAGACGGGTTCTTTTCTTCATTACTCTTTTTATATTAAAGCAAACAAAAAATAAATTTTCACTCACTCTCATGCATACTCACACTTGAACATTTTTAAGCCCTTCTTTTTAAGAGCTTTTAGTTTGGCTTAAGCATGCATTAAAAAACTCTTGCTTTAAACTGAATTTAAGAAAAAATTTATCATCGATTTTTCCCCGTACAGTAAATATTTCGTTTTAAATGAAAAGTAGCAAAAAAAATTTTGTAAAATAAAACTAAAAAAATTAATTAAAGTCTTTCAAGTAAACCACTAGTTTCCACAAGACTTGTCTAGAAAATTTTTATGAAAATCACTAAAAAAATGAGTGCCTTCCATATAAATTTTATACTTCAGTAGACCGTCTGGGTTAAGTTTTTCCACTCAAAACTTTGCGCTAAAAGCTTAATTGAGCCAATTAAACTTTTCGGTAAAAACTTTTCGTTAAAAATTTGTTTGAGTGAATTAAACTTTTCTTTTGAAATCAATTAAACTTTTCGTTAAAAATCGAATTAAACAATAAGTTTAACTGACACAATTAAATTTTTATTTGATTGTTTTTTTTCAATTAGACATGTTTTTTCTGTGTTGTCTACTTTAAATATTCTTTTCTAAAAATAATTTTTTGCTCTCGAAGAGAATGAAAAAAAAATCATGTTCATTATGAAATGAATATTTAATAGAAAGGAAAAGCATTCGAGAATTCTATTCTATACAATTCTTTAAACGATATTGTAACAAAGTTTATTTTAATTGGCTTACTCAAAAGCTTCTGCTTGAAAATTTCTCTAATGTCTCGTGAAAAAGCTATTAATACCTAGAACTCATTGCTATGTAGCATCTATTTATATTGAAAATTCAAATTAAGTAAAGTTTCGTTGCCCTTTGGCGCTCCATTCATTCATTGTCTTACCTTGATGACAATATTAGCAATAAGGTGGCCATAATATAAAATTGCATGTCATTGGCCATGTACCAGCTCCATATCATGCAGATTTCATTTAAAGGATAAAAATTATTTATATACAATACGTTGCGCCACCAATATTTGCTGCAGGTATTCGGCCAGATGGTGGGTTGAAAGACTGAGCTGTCAAAGGTCTGCCTGTGTAATACAAAAAATGCATTTCAATATTGATATTTTATCTATATACATTTTGTTTCATATGAATATGTACTCGTATACTTCGTTCTTTGCGAACATCAGCAAATATTTCCTATTTGCCTTCCTCAACTTACCTCATGGCAAAATCATTGAAAAATATCACAAACAAATATGCTGGCGTTAAGCGTATGTAGCGATAGACTATCAATATGACTGTGTCAGTAAAATTCTTTTTAATATTTTTTCTTGTCTCCTCTGAATCGTTCTTGTTGCTTTTGAAATATAATAGAGTAACCAGAAATCCACTAATGAAGAAAAATGTATCGACAGAAAATGTGGCATTGCCAACAATTTGATACCAGGGTGAACGCTCGACCATGACGCGTCTAAACTACAAAAAAAGTAAAAATCAATTAAAACAAAAATTTAAATAAAGATTAAAAAAAAAGAAACACGCCAACAAAAGATATCCTTTTCAATCGGGGTCGGAAATTAAATAATTAAAATTACAAATTACAAAAAAAATGCATCACTGCGCTGCAAATGGAAATTTAAATGTCCTAAAGTTCTTCGCTGAAATAGATAAGTCCGCTGAAAAAGATAAATGTTAAATATGAAGCACAAATATTACTACAACTTAAAAAGATTATCAAGTTGAATTAAAGCGCGTATGATGCAGAGCAGTGATGCATTTCCGAACATGACATGACAAATTGTGCGTGTGTGTGCTTTTTTTTAAATAAATAAATAAAATATATCCCACAAAAAGAAAAATCTTTATAAAGTTTTGTTTAATAGAATATTTACTCGATTTTCGGAAATATTAAACACTTGCAAATATGTGTGCACCATTATCGTCCATAAAACAGAAATGACTCGCAGGCCATGTATGCAGGATGTTTGTGTCTGTAAGAAGGAAATGAAACAAATAAATGATTTGAAATTAAAACATTGATTTTTATGACAAGTAATTAGACTAGACTAAATTTAATAGCCTAGCATACTAGCCTAGCCTAGCGTAGCCTAGCATACTAGTCTAGCATACTAGTCTAGCATACTAGTCTAGTCTATTCTATCTAGTCTAGTCTATTCTAGTCTAGTCTAGTCTAGTCTAGTCTAGTCTAGATCTAATCTAGTTTAGTCTAGTCTATTCTATTCTAGTCTAGTCTAGTCTAGTCTAGTCTAGTCTGGTCTAGTCTAGTCTAGTCTAGTCTAGTCTAGTCTAGTCTAGTCTAGTCTAGTCTAGTCTAGTCTAGTCTAGTCTAGTCTAGTTTAATCTAGTCTAGTCTAGTCTAGCCTAGTAGTGTAGTGTAGTCTAGCTGGGACTAGTCTAGCCTAGTATAGTGTAGGGACTAGTCTAGTTTAGGTAGGACTATTCTAGTCTATCTGGGACTAGTCTAGTCTAGCTAGGACTAGTCTAGCATAGTATAGTTTGGTTTATTCTAGCTTAGTCTAGTTTAGCCGGATCTAGTGTTGTGTAGCCTAGTGTGGGCCAGCCTAACGTAGTTTATTCTAGTCTAGTATAGTTGTCTAATCTTGCTATGTCTGATGTAATGTTAACCAGTCTTATCTAATCTTGTCTAGTCTATTATTCGTATTTTAATAGTTTTTAGTTTCAGGTTTAGTCTTTTTCATCTGAAACTTACTTCTTTCTGCTGATCGATGCTCATTATGGAGGTGGCGTTTGTCTGAAAGGCGAAACACAGCAGCAGTTGTTCATGTAGACCTGAAAACGAAAAGAAAAAGTTTAGCGTACCAGTTTCTCACTGGTTTCTTTCAAGCGTTTATTTTTTTGCAAACTCACCTAAAGGATGTTTTCCCTCATACGTGTCTTCTACTCCCGCATTACCAAGCGGCTCGACTCTATATTCCACACCCTGTGAATGACTGGAGCAACTATTCCCATTGCCGTTTGTATCTGTTAGCTCATTGTATTGAGTTTGGCAGGCTGAAGACTTCTTGCCATTAACTTCTGGTTCCGTGTCCAAAACATTGTTGTTTTCATTCAAATTGGACATTTGATAGAGTTCAAAAGATTTGCCATTTTCATTAGAAATGTGGTGTATTACAACAGGAGTCTCCACCTTGGAGCCGCTTATGACAGCTATGGGAGCCTGGCTTAATTGGACTTGGGTTAGTTTGGCTTGAAACCAAGTAGCCGACAAAACTAATAAAACTACACTGAGCAGAAAACTGGCAAAGACTTGAAATCTTAATTCGCGCCAGTAGCTGTAAATGCCAGGCACTGTGCGTACTCTTAAAATCTTGAACTGCGTCAGCTGGGAATTATTGAGAGTTGCTAGCATTTGCACATGCGGATCTAATTCCAAGATATGCTGCACATCCAAGGCTGTACAGGATTTGGGCAAACATTCTCCAAGTTGCAACTGAAATTGCAAAGATTCAGGCAGAGATAAATTAAATGCCATTAAAGCGGTGTAAAACTCAAAGTCGAAATGTTTGCGCTGCTCTGGGTCAAGCTGGCGATTAAGTTCATAGCAATTCTGTTTTTGGCCCAGCCATTTGTTGTTCCCAAATAAAATTTGTCCTCTGTAGCGGCCAGATGAGTCGTAGGCTAGAAAAAAAGTTTATTTATTTTTGTTATCAAAAGAATTTCCATTGTATACGACGAAATATTTAAAGGACTGCTGAGCAACCCATAATCTATGGTTTGCTTTTAATATTGTTACGGAAACAGCCGCGAACAAACCTAATGCAAATGTTTTTGTAAAAAACATAAATACACACACGCACGTAAAACTATTGCAACAAAAAAGTTGTTAGAAAATATACATCTACACAAACACACACATGATATTACAAACACAACAACAACTCTGCATACAGTATTACCAGCATAAAAGTCGTTACATAGCAACCCTGAAATTCAAAATAACGGTCAACAGAATTAACCACAAACTTCTAGAAACAGTGAAGCCACGCACTCAATATAAATGTCGATAAAGCTCACAGCTAAGAATGGAAAAAATAATTAAAATTAAGATTCAGTAGCACTTTAGAAACTGGTTTTATTTCGTATTGTTTTGAATATGCACAAGCATGTTCGCATGCGGTTCTCTCTTTCTCTCTCTCTCTCTCTCTGCCTCTCTTTGACCGATAGACTAGTACAGTTAGCGCTATAATCAGACTTGAAATACTTACAGCAAAGTTTATAAAATTTTCTCCCCATCAATATTTTACTCACCCATTTGCGCCCAATTGTAGTTGCCATGCAAGGCGGTCAAATAGGCCTGTAGTTCCAAGCCACAACCCGTGGACACTTTATTTCTAATATCCGATGGCTGCCAATAGAAATGATCATACAAATTGGTTAAAATTTGAAAAACATTGGCCATTTGGCGGCTCTCTGCGGTGGCATTGTGCTCCTCTGCATTGTCCGGTGGCGTTAGATAATGATCCAAGCTGTTGTGATTATTCAAGCCCTTGTGCAAGTCGTCGTGCTTTAAAAGTTCGCGGCCCTTTTTAATAGATTTTAATTTTAAAATCTTGAAAATGTGTGGACTAACAGTGACCACATACGAGGTGGGCGCATTAGAGGTGGCCGGTGCAGAAGTAGTGGGGGATTTTAGAGTTGTTTCCATTGTTGCGGCCACAAAATCTACCTGCACATTTAAATCGTCTTGCAGAGAGTCCGAATCGGTACTCTTCAGCACATCCGTGTAGGTTAAGGTTGAAGCATCTTCCATGTTTGCCGAGTCCCTGAGCAGTAATTTCTCTTCGTTACTTAAATCCTTTTTCTTGTATGCGTCATGTTCCAAATCCTCCAAGTCGCCGAGATTAAAATCAAATACCACCGGATGCAAGTCCAAATCTTTTATCGACTTGGATTTCTCATAAAGCCCTGAAGATTTATCCAATGTATTGTAAGGTTTCTTTTTAACTGGTTTCAAAGGTAAGACCTCCGGATTGAGGGGCTTATCTTTCTTCGTAGAAAAGCCCTCTTCGTGGACTTCATGTAATATGGTGATATTGCCGCCAGCAGCCAAGATTTCGGGGTTTAAAGTAGAGTTATTTGTTGCATTAGCATATAAAGAGGGTGTGTGGCACAACAGCAGGTTGATGGCAAGACTTAGTGTCAGCAGCTGAGCTCTCAGCTTTAACAGCAGCATTTTGTTAGGAATTTAATTGTTTTTTTCTTCGACAATACTTTCAACTATTTCTTTAGTTAAAATTTAAACATTTATTTTTATTTCATTAATTTAAAGAGTTTCTTTTAGGATTTTTGTATTATTTTTGATAAAAATTTGAAGAGTTTTTAAAGCTTTGCCAAAGTAACTCGTACATTTTCCTTAAGGTTGTTGTCTAGGCTAAATAAAAAATGAAGGCCTTATTTATAAAAAATTATTTTGATTCATAAAAAGCTTCCTGATTTCCATACAAAATTTGTTTTATCAACATTGGCGAAGCTAAAAAAATTTTCTTGAAGGGGGGGGGGGAGGGGGAGGGGCGTATTACAACTGTTGATTTTCATGATCAATATTAAAATAGATAATCACAGGAAAGTTTTAATAATTCTATGGCAGGCGTTGCCCCCTCCCCCGCAAGAGTAGCCTTTCTACGCCTATGTTTTTTAGTTTTTTAGAAGAGAGAATTATTTCTTTTTCTATTATAAGAGAAAAAACTTAGGAATTTGGGAAATATTTGGAAAAGTAGTTTGGAAACCATTTCCTAGAACTTTAAGGTTACTTTAAGACATCAGCTGAGCAGAGACAACAATTAAGAAATTAATGAATCGCTCTTATGCAAACATTTCTTTCAATTCATTTGCTTAATTAATTTTTAAAGTCTATTTATTTATTTCGTTTCATTTAATTTTATTTCCTTGTTTACATTTGTTTTCGTGTGTCTGGCAGGTAAACAAAATTTACCTGTTTTTTTCCTTCTTCTTTATTTTTTTTTTGCGTGTGCGTGTTTTTCTTTTAACTCAATTCAGGTCTTTATCATCATCTGGCACTTAAATGCAAAAAAAAATTTCCTTCAAATAAAATAAAAATTATTGTTAGCAAAACAAACAGTTTGTTACAATTAAAAAAAAAGAATCTATAATTTGCAAAAGGAAAAAACAGTT
This sequence comes from Nowickia ferox, assembly GCA_936439885.1. Taxonomy (NCBI): domain Eukaryota; kingdom Metazoa; phylum Arthropoda; class Insecta; order Diptera; family Tachinidae; genus Nowickia; species Nowickia ferox. The sequence continues at coordinate 5,470,851 of OW387025.1, read as the reverse complement.
TTAAAAATTACTTAAAATTACTTAAAAAAAACTTCTATAAAGAAATTTACTTTTCTTACACACTTTTTTTGGTCCAACACTCTCGATTTCTTTGGCTTTTCCCCCTCTTAATAGTGACACACAAAAGCAAACTGAAGAAAGAGACAGAAACCTGACCCAAAATAACCTGTTTACTGTCATTATTCATAAGATAAGCATTCGTAATAAGTTGCAATATCTGCTGTTGCATGTTGTTGCAAAGCTACAACATTACAGCACAGTTGAAAAATTTATTAAAATTATATTAAAAAAATAATAAATTGTCTATGTGTAATTAAAAAAAAAAAATTGGCTCTTGTAATATTTTCCACCTGCTGCTTTGCACAAATACAACGTTTTGTTATTCAGTTTATTTTTGTATCATCAGTTAACTCATTTCATTTAATATTAAATAATTTGGCTGACTTTGATTGTATTTTTAACACTTTCTTTAATATTATTTCATAAATCATTACAATGATTATGATAATCATTTGTCTTGAGAGCGAACAGCCTTAATAGAACAGTGGAACAGTTGGCTCTGCCCTGTGCTGTCACTACGGCATTGTAACATATATTGTGACGTAGTTAGATATTTTAAGGTTAATGTATGCCAAGTGGTTGTAGGGCGACCACGTCAGCGATTGCCCTAAGGGTTGCCTGGAAGGGCAGTTTTAGCCATAGTCATCCTTATTCCAATTGTGAACATCGATGTCAAATCAATAAAAGAACACTTTTGTGCAATTGACAGTCTGTTTCTGTTCTCTGAGGTCTAGAAAATAGCATGAGCTAGACAAGCCCCAATTATTATTTTTTAATTGTATTGATGTGATGTCAATGTTGCCACCTCTCTTATCTTGGCTTTTGCTCATTATAACTTTCTCAGCAATGAGTGAGCGTATGAACTAGCTAGGCCTGTATTCACAATAACGTTTGGCACCATTAAAAATAATATTCTCAAACAATATCTTCTGAAAACTGAAAATAGCTAAAGTAGAGAATATGTGGCCATATTTGCATGATAAACAAATAGTAAAACAAAATAGAAAGAGCATCTTGCGGTTGATCGCACTATGGACGGACCACTGGGCCATCGGCGGATATTCTAGAAGACTAGTTCTTGCCCTATAATACATTCTGTCGCAGGACAGGGAAGAGATAGTTTCTCACCTGCCCTCCAAGTGCTCCCTCAGGGGGATCTCTTCGGAGAGGTCCCAAGTCGGAGTAAAATAGCTTTTGTTGAGACATATCTTTGGCTAATTACTCATAAAAGGTATGTGTTACTACCCAATCTCGGGAATAACAGAGTAATAAATGTGTACATAATTATAAAAGGAAGTAGCTGGCTACGCTGCCTTAGAGGTGTAACCGCATGTGAAACTGTTCTGAGTTCTAAAGACGATACAGGTGAACCTTGAGGTCTAACCTATGGCTTAATGACGGTGCTACAGACATCGGTGGCCCCACAATGGATCTAGTCTACTTGCTTAATGGGTGGGCGTTGTGTCCGCTAGTTAATGACGGACTTCGTCTAACCCTTAAGCCTAGTACACTGTTCGAAGTTGTGAAAATTTTTCAGCAACATTGATTATTTCACCTGAAAAATTTTAAACAATTTGACAAAATGCCATATTACTTTTTCCCAAAGAATAGTCGTTTTTATTGGCTAAAACTATGCAACATTGATCGACTTTTGTAAACAAAAACATCAGTTGTCAATATTTTACGCGAAATAAATGCCAGTCACATTATTTCGCAGATTGCAAGAAAATGTTGCCAGATACATTTCATACATTTTTCACGAGTTGAACAGAGTACAAGTTTTGCAAAAATTTTTCATGAATATTTTTTCATGTTAACTTTTTTTATATGGATTATGTCAACATTTCACGTCAAATTTTGAGGGTTTAAATAGATGATGCTCACCACAGCAAATAAGTAGTGGATGGTGTTTGGGACATGATCCAATCCCAATATGAGTAGTGAAGTTGTTTTTATTTACACTTCCAGCAGATTTTAGTTAAAATCTTTATGAAAATCTATACCGTTTGCAACAAAGTTCTCTTGAGATTTACCAAGATTTCTTGTTCCAAAACAAAAACCATTGACAACCAAGCAACTGCAATTTAGCCAATTCACAAACCTTTTTATGTATACATCCCCCGTATTCTGCAACTCGCTAAAGCTAAAGCTAAATTCGATCGCTAAAATGCTGAACAAATGGAAAATTAAATATTTTTAGCGATTATTTAAAGCACTAAAATTTCGAAGAATTACATTATTTAGCCATTGCTTAATAATGTAATTGATTTAGCAATAGACGTTTGAAAATGTCATTCGAATTTATTACTCGATAAATCGAGCTTATAGATTTTTAGCGATACAGATTTAGCTTTAGCAAGTTGCAGAATACGAGGGGGCATATTGACTTTTTAGTTCAAATTTGAACAGAAAGCATAGTTGCATCACTTAGTTCTATTAGGTTTTAAATATATTTTGACAAAATCTAGTGGCGAAATAGATTTTATATTGTATGGGAAATCTGTTAGCTTTTGTTCGAAATCTCGTAAATACTAGATTTATTATTACTTATATTGGAAATCTATGACAAATATTTTTGTAAAACCTACAAAATTTAAGGGTAACTTTTCGCCCCAAGAAAGAGACAAAAAAGCCCCATAAGGAGAAGAGTTAAGAGTGTTATTACCAGGTAGGTTTGAGGACAGTTTTAGTTCCCTTTTCATATCCATCGATCGATCCTGCTTGTTTTGTGCTAAAGAATCAAACTGAAAGTATTCTTGAATTAAAAAATTGCTCTGACAGCTTTTCCACACACAAAGTTTGCTTTGGAAAGTCTTGAGAGAGCTCCTACGAGCGCTTTTCTCTTTTCACCAACAAACTCAAGACTTTGCAGAGTAAACTTTTCGTGTGAAAAATCCGTCTTTAAGATATTGTTTTAAATTTTATAATAAACATTTAATGATGATTTATAAAATCGTGTGTTTTTTCTAGATTTATCTGTTACATTATTATTTAAACCAGTTGCTGTATTTTTTTTAACAGCAAAAAAGTTCTTTTGAGTGAATTTGCCTCATAAATATTTAATCTGTTTTTAAATAATATTTATCAGATTATTTGTTGTCATTTGAAATGCTGACACATTTAATCTCCTAAAAATATGTTGTTTGGTTTTTTGTGTGTTGTTGTTGCTTGTTAATAAAAATATATATCCATAAACTTATAATTGATTTCAATGAACTCCAGCCAATAAGTAGCTGCCACAAAGCTGCTAAATGCAATTTATTTTCATATTGAGGTTTTCAATTTTGCCATGATGTTAAATTGCAAGCATAATTACCAGCGTTAAGCTGAGTACACATCTGGCATTTGTTGTGTTGTCATTTTGTGGTGACATTTTCAAAATGTGTGCAACGCCATTTACATTATGTTTTTTGTAAGGAAAACGAAACGAAAACGAAAAATGTCGGAAATGACAAACGTTGACACTAGTACACACTAATGCGATGTCACAAAATGCCATAGTGTGTAGTCGGCATTAATTGAATGAAAATATTATAAGCTTACTTTGGGGCAAGGACTGCATCGTGCCCTTCTTCCATTTTATGGTCAGTTTGAGCGACCTTCTGAGGCGGTATATGCGGAATTTTGTGACTAAATTTCACACCAAATTTACATTATGGAACATTAAACCACCAACACGCATACGTAGAGTGCGGACAAAGGAAAATATCGCTGCTGTATGCGCCAGTTTGGTTGATAATCGTAAATTAAAGATTCGGCGCTGCTCGCAGCAATTGGGTCTCTGCTACTTTTATTTTTTACAAAATGAAAAAGCTGGACTTGACTGACTTATGGTTTCAGCAAGGCGTTGCCACACAGCACGCTAAACAATGGCCCAATTGAGAGGCCAGTTCGGTGAACAGTTTATTTCACGTTTGTGGATGTTCAATTGGCCACCTAGATTGTGCGCTTTAACGCCTTTAGACTATTTTTTGTGTGACTATGCTCCTGACTATAGGGACAAGCCCGCAAGCCAACATTGAAGAATTAATTCGTGAGATACCTGCCAATATGTTGTAGAGAGTATGCGAAAATTTAACCCATAGTATACTCCATTTGAGGCGTAGCCGCCAACAAACATTTACATGAAATCATCTTTAAACATTAAATTATACATAATATAATATATAATTATATATGTGACCTGCTCCACGAAAAGGGACCTCTGCGCCGAAAATTTTTTTTTTACTTTTTGAGTGATTCTTAAGGAAAAAAACGCTCTTTCAAATGCCGCGAACCGCAAGTTTCTATGTCTTTTAGTTTTTTTTACAAATCACCTGTCAAGATGAACATAATTAATGAAAAAATTTACAAATGTGATATAAACAGATAATATATATAATATTTGAAATTTAAAAAAAGTTCCCTTTTCGTGGAGAAGATCACATATTATATTATATAGTTATATCGACTCAAACAAATATTTCATAAATTTCTCTAAATTGACTGTGTTTTTTTATCAAATCCCAAAGTTCTTAAAAATTCACCCATTAATTCAGAGACTACAAATGAATTATGCATTAAACATATTCACGACTGCAGGCTACCGACTACAAGCTGTCAAAAGCAGAAAGCATATCGCTCATTTACAAAAGAACGTCATAATTAAAAAAAAATATAGTTTGCCAGACAACGAGCTTAAAGTTTTCAATTTGCACACAACTTAATGGAATAAGAAACTTTTATTGTTCTCCAGCTGAGCAAACAAGATATTTTTATGAATATTATTTGTACGATTTTATACAATATGAAGAGCGATATGGGAATTATTTCTGAATTATTAAACCCAAAATGACTTTTTTTCACGATTACACGACTACACGACCACTTTTGAGGTTGTAGGCAATTTAGACTAATTTCTATTTGAGTTGGCAACAATGAGCAAATGAGTGCTGCCAATATAATACAAAATGTGATATGAATTATGAGTCAAATTAAACTATTTTTTCAAGCTTTAGATCCTGAAGAAGTTAACTGAAGGGTAACGAAAAATCGAACTAAAAAATAAAAATATAAACAGACCTTTAACTTGAAAAAAGGTCGAAAAATTAATTTTTTTATTATGACATAAAATTATTTGATATTATATAAAAGAAAGAATATTTCAAAATTCGTGTAAAGTCCATATTTACACATTGCAAGTCTTATTGCTAAGCTGATTAGTTTGATGGAGAGAGAGACGAGGGGAACAGTAACGTTTCTTTTCCTCTCGTCTCTCTTTCCTAGCAAACTAATCAGCTTAAAAATAAGACTTGCATAGTGTAAACTAGAACAAAGATATAAATTGATTAATTTTTATTGTTTGACGTGGTATAAGTGCATTTTAAGTAAGTAATTGTATTTTTATAAATGTAAAGCGCACAATTGGAATATGTAGCTGGCTACATGACTACAATTAGTACAGGCGGCATTTGCAGTCGGTAGCATGCTGTCGTGAATTTGTTTAATGCATTTGATTTAATACAACAACACATTCTATAGACTTTAATTCTCTTATTGTAACAGCATAATTTTAATGAAATTTTAAAGCATACTTTCTGGCAGTTGATTAAGTGTTTGCTATTTTTGCATTTGAAAACGAATTTCCCTCAAGGTTGAATTGCAATTTTATATTCTAAATTTGTTGTCAAAAGCTTTTAAATTTTAATTAAAATATTCAAGCTGAAAGTAATTTTAGTAATTTTGTTAAAAGCTTTATCCTTCTAACATACAGATGTACAAGTTCTAAATAATTCTCTATCTGTAATTAATACATGCATACATACATACGTATATGTATGTATGCATATGTATAAATATGTGACGCAAGGCTTACTGACCCATTCAATGAAACTTTTACAACAAAAAGAATTTTCGAATGCAAGACGTTTAAAGTTTTTTCATACCAATTCCAAACTTGGCAAAATAAAAACAATAAAAATTTCAACTAAATTTAAAAAAAAATAATATTTTTTTTTAATACATTTTCCTGTTTTATTTGCAACAACAATCAACACTTGGCCACAATATCCCAGCCACATACGACTCTACAAACTTATTGTGTGGCGCTGGATTTCGAATGTTTAGTACATTCCATAAAAAAGTATGTGGCAATAGAAAAATCGAAAACAAAATAATAAAAAAAAAAATGATAAAAAAAAGTAACAGCAGCAACACTAGAAACATGTTGTGTTAGTCCAAATGAAGCAATAAATAACAGCAACTGGAAAATAATTTTATGGACAAGGCAACAAGTATAAATAAAAGTTACACAATTTTTAATGAAATCAAAATATAAAAAAACGATTTAAGAAAAAACTCAATTGAAGAGAAAGAAAATCTTCAGGATAGATAAAAAAGGCTGAAATCTGAATTTATGCAACGTATTTAGGGCAATCGTAAAGAGTTTTTCGTAAAAAAAATCATATTTTCCTGTTAAATTTTCCTTTGGTTTTAATATCGTAAATTTTTTAATTTCTTAGATAAATTTGAAATAAACAGGTAATAATGGCTTTATTTTAATGTATTTAGCAAAATATTAGAGTTCTAAAAGTTATTTTAAATTTAAATTCGCACTCAAATTACTTGGTACCAGGAAATTTTTTTATATATATCGTAAAATTAGAAAACTATTATATACAACGTAAAACCCTAAACATATTTATATATTACAGAACTTTGCTAAATTAAAAAAAATATATATATTTTCTATTGTACAAAAACTGATTTTCTTGATTGCACTTGGAAATCTTCTAAACTATTCAATATCGTAATTTTTGTGTGATTATTGCTAAAACAAATGCTCGCTTTTAGAAATCTTGATGTGAAGCTAAACCATTTATGTGCTTCTAAAACTTTCTTTTAACATTTTAATAATTTGCAGAGCTCGTAAAATACTTAAAAATATCAACTTTTGCAATATCGTAAAATATTTCAATAAAATATATGTATGCTACATTGTCTCATTACTTATAATTATGTGAACGAATCATCACGAGTACTCATAAAATTATTTAAAAAAAAGTTAAATTTTGCATAACAACTCAATAAAATATTCTAAAATTTTTGTAATATCGTAACTTACAATGGGCTTGAATTTGTTTTTCTTATAACAGAGATTTGTAAATTTTTCATTATAAAAATCCTTGTTACCCAGAAATGACTTATTAATATATACACTTATTCCAAAAATTTTCAACAACGCTTAGTACGTATATTAAAAAAATTTTAAAGTCGTGTTTTGTGCAAATATCGTAATTTTCTTTGATCACTAAAATTTTCATTCTTTTTCTTAAATTTGTAAGTTTTCATACTACAAAATATATTTTTTAATGTCTTAACTTTTTTTAAGTGAAACTTTTGTTAAAATCATTGTAGTAGAATTGCACAAAAAAGTCCATATCGTAATATTTTTTGTTCAAATATCGCAAAGTTCGTTTCGACAAAGCTTTTGATCTTTAGTTTTTTAAACATAAAAGAGTATTTTATATGGAAAAAATTTTGCATTGGGTATTTTTTAATATCGTATTTTTTGGTTAAAAATTCCTAAAATTTTATAGTTTCGCAAATGTTTCTTCAGCTTTCTTTCCCTAATTTTTGCTTGAATTTGAAAAATTTAATTACTATCGACAATATTGATCAATATCGTAACAAGTAGTGCAGACATTTTCTTTACGATATTTAAGTAAATTTTTGCAATATTCTACGTTTCCTCAAAACATACAAGAAAAATTTTATGTAATAAAGTTAAAATTTAAATATGGTAAATACTTTTTAAATATCGTAAATTTTTTATCGTAAATTTCTAAACTTTTTTCACAAAATATGCAAGAAAACATTAAGTAGTAAAACAAAAAATTAAATATCGTAAAATATTTTTCGAATATCGTAAATTTTTTATATCGTAAATTTTAAAAAATTTTAATTTTTTATATCGTAAATTTTAATAAATTTTAATTTTTAGCTTCTCAAACCGTATTTCATTTCAATATGATGTAAATAATTAAGCTTCAACTCTTCTAATATTGTAAAATTTCTTTTGTAAAAATCAAATATTGTAGTTTCTTTTATAATTTTCTTTAAAAAAAAATCCACAGTTTGCAACACCTTTTATACCAAAACTAAATTTTTTCATATGTTGCAATTAATTTCGTATTGCAAAAATTTGCTAAGACTATGTAGTTTCAAAAAAGAAAAAATATGAAAATAATATTGTAAAATATAAGCTTTGTAATTAATTCAAGTTAATTCTTTATTTATCTTCAACTTGTTGAAATTATTTAGTGGAATATGTACAGAATTTATTTTGCAGTGTTTCCTTGAACTTTTATTGCCCTAAAACGTGTACAACTTGTGGTCTAACGTTTGCTTCCTTTGCAACATGTATTTTTATTTTTGCAAAGAAGAGTTTTATTTATGTGTGGCTTGAATTTGATATTTATTAGTATTTTATTTTATTTCATTAAATGTGTCTGTGGTTATTTTACTTTTTCTTTTTTGTTTATCTTATATCCGGTGATAAACGCGTTTTAATTTTTATTTTGAGTTGTTTTCTTTTTCTTTCGATTTCATTTAAGATTGTTTTTCCTGTTGACGGCGCTAGTTTTGTTTTGTGTGTTTTTAGGTGGAAGTGAGTTTCTCAAGATAATTATGATGATGATGATGATGATGGTTCGGACAAATCAAGATATTACGCAATAGAGTGTGGCTTTTTATAGAGATAAATTATAAATTATTTAAATTTTTTTCTTTGAGTTAAGATTTGATAAACTTAGTTCATCTTTTAGTCTTGATAAAATATTGTAGATTTTAAATAATTTTTGTTTAATGCCATTTGTACTCGGTTATGGCGCGTGTGGTTGGTAGTAATATTCAATTTGAAAACAGTGTTTCACAGAACCTTTTATTGCAGTTATTTCAATGATTATTTAAAAACAAAAAACAAATACTTATTTGAATTAATTAATTTGTGCACGTTTGCAAATTTCTTTTAAATTTTCCAGTTTGAACAAACATGTTTATTTGGGAGACACTTTTTGTGAATTTCTTACGTAATACTAATTTCTAAATATTCATGAAACTTTCCGTTAAAAAATTCATGTTGAAAATCTCATTTTTTCGCTTTCAATTTTCAATTTATTTTAAGCATTTTTTCCATTAATTTTTCTACCATACATATGCACGGATATATGTATGAATGTTTATATATTTATCTATATATTCAGCACTTATCGTATTTTATTTGTTTAAAGCCCGAACCGTTCGCTTGAAAGTAAAAACCGCAACTGATCATGCGCATTGACTAAACTATTTGCAATAGGCCTCTATGCATTTAGTTAAAGTTGAGCAAAAATAAAAAATAAAAAATAAAAAAAACAACAACAAATCAAATTCATACTCTAGTAACAACCAAACCCAGCCAGCCAACGTTCGAATTTACAAGAAATAAAAAAACCTGCAGTTTAAACTGATCAAAATGAACAACAACAAAAATAATAAAAATTAAACTGGCTAAAAGTCCATTCATTCAACATGTTGCACAAAGCAACAAAATGCATTAAAAAAAATAAAAATAACTTAAAGAAATAAAAACACTTCATCAAACCTGCATACAAACGTCATACGAATAGAAAAATTGCGTTAAATATTGTGGCTGGCTGAAGCTGAATTTGAAACCGAAATCCACTTTGGTTGTATTTTTTTTCAAATAATTTTCATTTCGTTTTAAACATAAATATTGGTTTACAACAGTTTTCCTTAACTAAATTTTAACAATTTAGAATTAACACTAACCAGCAGGTTGAATATTTTTTTACACACATATGTACATATGTATGTATGTACACTTGCCCATATCGTAAAATTATATACATACATGAAGACTTGCCTGTACATAAAATTTCTTAATTTTTGTTTTTGGTTCAAATTTTTTAATATATTTAATGTTATCTAATATCGTAAAATTATTTTTCATCTCCAAATACGGTTAAATTTTCCAAAATTTGCAATAGAAACATTTTTTGCAATATCGTAAAAATTTCTAATAGATATCGTTACTATTTGCTAATATCGTAAAAATATTTTTCATATCTAAAAAAGTTAAATGTTTACAAATTTAACATACATGCATATACATACCATAAAATTCTGTACATGCGTGAAAAATTGTCTATGAATAACAATTCTAAATTTTTTATTTATCGTTATAATTTTCTAATATTGTACTTACTATTTTCTAATATCGCAAAAATATTTTTAATTCCCAGAGACGGGTAAAATTTTACAAAATTTGCTATAAAATTTTTTTTTCAATATCGTAATCAATTTCTATTACCGTTAATATATTCTAGTATCGTATAAAAAAATTTTTATTTGAAAATATTTTTATTTCCTTAAAACTAAATTTTCAAAAAATTTAACACACATGCATACATATATGACCCATATGGTCATTTTAAAAATATCGTAAAATTATGTACATGCAAGAAAAATTTTCTATGAATAACATTTTTAAATTTTTTATCTATCGAAAGCATTTTCTAATACCGTTAATTTTTTTCTAATATCGCAAAATTATTTTTCATATCCAAATACAATTAAAATTTTCCAAATTTTGCTACAGAAATTCTTTTTTGCAATATCGTAAAAAATTTCTGATATTAATATTTTCTTATTGCAAATTTAAAAAGTATTATTCATCTCAGTTTTCTAATATCTTATAAATATTTTTCATATCCCAACTCGGTAAACCTTACAAGATTTTTTAAAGAATTTGTTTTTGCAATATCGTAAAAAATATCTCATATCGTTAACATTTTCTAATATCATAAAAGTATTTTTAATCTCTTAAAAAAGTAAAATTCCACAAAATTTCCTTTAGAAAAAAAATTCTGCAATATCGTAAATATGTTTATGTATGTATTAACAATATCGTTGATGCTCTCAGTATTGTGGGCCGCTTTTTTCTTATATTTCATAATATTTTATGTATCGTAAAAGTTTTCTAATATCGTAAATATTTTCAAATATCGTATTTTTTTTTTAAATTTTTGAATCATCGTAAAAATATTAAAAGAAAAGTGGAGGTATTGTAAATTTTTATGTAGCTTCTTTTTACATTTTAATATCGTAAATTTCCTAAAAATATTGCAATAATGTTAAATTTAGTACAGAAATATTTTTATCAGGTGAATTAAGAAAAATATACGATAACAAGTTTTCCATAAAAAAGATTTATAATATTTATTTCCTTAAAATAACAAATTTGTAACGAAAAATAAATTATATGAGTGTTTTATCGAAAGTTATTCAAATTATACTGATGAAAATTTTTATATCGTAAATTTTTTTTTTTAAAGAAAACTGAAATTTTTTTTCATGTTATAAATTTAGTAGGTATTTTATATTTCTAAAGGATTTTCAAACATCGTAAATAGTTTCTAGTGTCTAATAATTATTACGTTTCTAGAAACTATTTACGATATTCGAAAATCACTACGATGTATCAAAAATTTACTAAATTAACATTATATAAAGTTTTATCAAAAACAATTTGCAATTTATTTCATAAAAAAATTTTACGATATCAAAAATTTCAAAGTATGTATGTATGAATTTCGTAAATTTTTTTTCTATATAAAAATTTTACATATAATTAACTGAATACATTTTTTATGATGTCGTTAAAATTTTCTTATATCGTAAAAAAATTTAATATCGTAAAAATTTTTTTTTATTGTAAATATTATTTTAATTTGGCAAGGTTTCTTTTTAGTACTAATATATCTTGTCAAAAACTGCAAAAATTTAAAAAATTTCGAAAAGAAATAAATTTGGAAATTGAGTTTGCTGTTCTATAGTTAATTTTCTTATGCATACATTCATAGTCTAATATTTTATTTGTTACCAATAGTATTTATTTCAAAATAGAAAGATTTCTTGAGTTGTTTGATTGAAATCTAAGACAAGTCTTTATTTATGTTTAACCACTTAAACAAACCTTTGAATCTTAAAGCAGTGAGAAAAACTGCTGCTTTTCTGTGCAGATTTTTCAAACTCTTAATTTAAGCACCGCATTAAATGCAATAATTTAAATAACAAAAATAAATTAACTTGAACATACGAGTGTGCACGTAAGACACGACTTGCTAACCTTCTTTGGGGGTTCTGGTGTGCAGAAAAGATCATTCAACTTCTTTTGAAACGATTGTTACATGAACGGCATTGAACCTAAAACTTTGGTGATGTTTGGTGGTGGCTTGGAAACTATTTTACTCTTTTAATTTTTTATTATTTTTTTGTTGCCAACAATTAGTTGTACGAGCAGTACTTTTTGCTGTTCACTTGTTGTCTTTGGTACAAATCATACAAGGTCTTTGTATGAAAAAAAACACATAATTCAATTGTTCAGAATTTTCCTTGATATTCTAGAAACCGTTTAACAAAAAGCTCCCAGTTTGTAAAATATTTATTATACAAACAATAAATCTAGTTTAGTTTCTTAATAATTTGATTGAGTTTTTTTTCTTCAAATTTGGTTTACAATAAAAGTTACTCACAAGCTTAATTGCAACAACTTTATTGTAAAAGCAACAGCAGTAGTTAAAAGCATTTTTAAGCCCAATAAATAATATTTATTTCAATGGTTGCATGCAACATAAATACTGATTGAACAAGTCTTTCTTTTTTAGCAAAACAAGTAGAAAATATTTTTCCGTTTAGTTGGGAAATTAGTAATGAAAGAGAACAATTTGCAAAAATTAAAAAAAAGGATTTATTTTATTAAAATTTCCATTCAATAAAAACTGCACAGACTGGAAGCAGAAGGTCATAAGAAACTTTTTTAAAGAAAAGAAAAATTTCGAAAATTTTTGCTTGATTATAATTAAATTCACAATATCAGATTTTACAATTTATCGCAATTAATGGCTTCAAAGAAAATTCAATGAATGAATGTAATTAAAAAAAATAAACTATCAATAACTTTTCTTAAAGGAAGTTAAATGAATGCTTGCCAATCTTTATTTGGCTGCTTTAGAAAACACCTGAGAGAAGTTATTTTATTTTTCGTTTTGCTTCTCGCTTTTAATTCATACATAATAATTATGTTCCTCTTGGCTTAGTGCAAACATCAGAAAATTGCTGTACTGTAGAGCTGTGTCGTTCATGAACGAACGAGTACAATTGAACGAATCAGTAAAATTAACGAAGTGAGCCGGTCACTTTACTGAGCTGTTTTGGCTCAGCAGTACTGACAAAAGGTACAATTGAACGAAATGAACGAACGAGCGCATTTGGGTGTTTTTGTTTTGTTTGAATTTTGTTTTTTCGTTATTCATGTGAGATTTTTGTCACATTCTCGTTTTCTTTTGCCTTTTTGTGTGATTTTAGTAACAGTATGACCATTATGAAATTAATAAAATTGCCATTAATATTTCTTAAGTTTTTGGAACATGTTAAGAGTTTTCTTTTTTAATTCGATATACATGCGTAAGAATAAGAAATAATAATAATAAGGAATAAATCTTTTATGATTTCTTATTCCTAAGAATATAAAATACTTTAATATTGTAAAAATTTATACCTGCTGTTTTTTTTTTGCTCCTTATATATTCTGTTGTTTGTTTCGACAAACTCAATGCATTTGTCCCTTTTTATTTGGCGAATCAAATGTTTGTTTGTTTGTTTTTATTTCGTTCTATTTCTTAAATAAAAAGAGCGGATGAACGAAATAAACGAACTCGTTCTTTTTTAGAAAATGAACGAAAATGAGCGGTCACTTGAATGAACGATTTGGCACAGCTCTACTGTACTGAAGCTTTTTACTTTCTTTCTATCTTGTTCGTGTATGCAGGAGCTGGTGCCTTTACAAATGTTTGTGTGGTGTAAAATGTTTTACACTTCCTACTCTCCTGAACTAGAGTCTGTCTATCAGAGTAATAAATGTTTTTAATGTGTGCGTGTGCGGTACCATTACTTTTGTGTGTAACCCAGTTTTCGTCTTCATTTTGCTTTATTTTTTATAAATTTTTTCTGTTGTTGCCTTTTATCTCATCTAGCAATTATGACATCGTTAAAAATGTGTGTGCAATGTGTGTTTTTGTTAACAATACGAGTATCATTTTATGGCAATGTTATTATAGTCATAATTACCTTTTTATAGTTCACTTACTACGACGGTATGTCTGCGTCCAAATAAAAATAGGCTAATCCCATTACATCTGTTCCATGTGCATGTGTATGTGTATGTGTGTGTATGTGGAGGTGTAATTTGAATAGTATGTAGGAGCATTTAAGGAATTGCAAGGATCATGTAAATTTTTGTTCACATGTTGATTGCCCTGCAAGAAAATTAAGAGAGAGAAATAGTGTAACTTTATCAAAATTGGTGCGAGCATTTTCGTATGAGAAACAGTGGCAACACTAAGACTTTAAGCTGTTCGAAAATGCAACTCTGCATTTCTGCAAGTTTCTTGCGTTTTGGCGATTTTTTCGGTTTTTGGCGATTTTTTTTAGTTGTAGCAATGTTTTTTAGTTTTGGAGCTTTTCTCTCGTATATTTTTTCGGTTTTTGGTGATTTTTACTTTTGACAATTTTTTCCGGTTTTTGGTGATTTTTTTAGTTTTGGCGCTTTTTTTCGACATGTAATTGAAAATTAAAATGATGATGATGAAAAATGTGTTCCAATGATTTTTTTTTTTGAGTGAGAGGATTCCTTCTCACTCCTGCTGTCAAAAAATATGTCAGTCCATGGTTTCAATGAATTTAAATTTTTTTAATTTGTTTTTTTTTTAATTTTTATTTTAGTGCAATATTTTATTAAAAGCTTTGTATTTTATATCTTAAATTAACAACTTAGAGTTTCTTGTTACAAAGTACTCTGGAATCTACACCTTTAAACCAAACTATGTATATGTTTTTATTTGTTAAAAAAATCCTTCATAGACGTCAAACTAAAGTGATATAAAAATTGCAAAAAAGGAATTGTAAACTGAAGTATTTAATTAGAGCAAGAGTTATTTATACAGACGCATACTCATGTAAGCAGCTTTTACACATATCGTCAGCTGAAGTGCCAAACCACGTAACTAACAAAAAAAAAAATATTCAATATCGCATTTTTAATTAATTTTTGGTTATTGCCAAGACACATTCACCAGCTAGTAGCCAAGAGGCAACCGGTCTATATTTTTTTTCAAATCCAAGTTGCCCGGAAACTTCAATTTTTTTTACAAAATATTAATATTTTTTTTAAATTTCAACAGGAGAAATATTTTATGAAAAAAATTCCTTGTAAACAAATTTAAAAATATTGAAAAAAAAAATATTAAAAAATTGTGAAAAGTTCTTAACATTGCGAATTTTATTAGTGGTAGCCAGCCCCCGCACACAGTAGCCAAAGGCGGTGATTTCGCGGATTAGTTGGAAAAAAAATTTTAAGTACCGTGAAAACTGAAAGTGCTCGTTTAAAGTGCACAAAATTTTACATTACTAAACAAATGCTTTTGTAATGACGGGTTAAACTTGACAATTGTGAGAGAAAACTAAGCAAAAAAAGCTAAAAATTTTGAGTAATTAAATCTTATTTAATTCAGGTAGTTTTGAAAATGTAATAAATATAACCAAACAACCAACAATACCTGAATTCATTAAAATTTCTGTATTTAATTTGTAAAATTAATTTTTGGTAGAAGTGCTTTTGTTTCCAAAGTTTATATTGGAAGTGCAATAAAATAAATGGATTTTCTCTGTTTAGGTGGATATAAAGTTATAAATTGGGCTCGATTAGATTGATATTTCAAATTTCTTTTAAGGATTGAATGAATCTGCTTTATTTTATAAAAATTTATGCTGCGCATCGGTGTGGCTCAGCAGTTATGCACGAATTAGTAAAAGCCTCACGCGTTGAGTTTAACAGCGACTTCTGCTAAAACTTTTGTTGTTGTTGCTATCATTGTTTTATGCATTTTGATTAGAGATGTGCCAATGCCGTGATTTTATATGCGTGAGTTACGAATTAGTCACGCATGAGTCACGCGTGATAGTGGTTGTATTTATATATAATAATGATTACAAAAATAACGTATCTGACATTAGCTAACTTTCATAGGCCCCTGTGGCTGAGTGGTAGCGATGCTATGCTCTCAGTCTAGAGATCGTGAGTTCGATTCCTGCCATAGACCCTGGGTGTTTTCTGCAGACAAGTTAATCGCTTCGCGGGTTGTGTTTGCTTCAAAAAAAAAAAAGATATAATCTGTAATTCGTATTCGAAGTCAGTCAATGGCAGGCAATTCATCAGTAGCGTGCGTGAATAAAAAAATTATGAATTTTTGCTTGTTTTGTTGGTAAAGCACCGTTTATATGCATTTTGTTGCCGCTTTGGTATTTCTTATATAAAAAAACAATCATTAATAATAATTAATTAATAATCACCTTGTATGGGGGGTATCCGACTCTCCCCTCCTGTACCGCCAAGATTTTGTTGAAACATGTACTTTGTTCTAAGAGCTATCCACATAAAATTTAGTGCGCCTCACTCTTGTTGTTAGGCAGATATAGGAAAAATAATAATTACTTTATATGGGCGGTACCCCACTTTCCTCCGCCCTATACTGCCAAGAGTTTATTGAAACATGTACTTTGTTCTAGGAGTAATCCACATCAAATAAATAATCCTTACTATTATATTTGTGGACATATGAATTAATCCGCGAAAAAGGGGTTTTGGCCCCACTGTGCGCCGTTGAAAATTTTTTAACTTTATTTTTTAAAATTCTTATTATTATTTTGTTAAACAAAATCTATTTTACCATTTTGGCTCAACTTAAAAACCATTTTTGTTTTTTTTTATTATTGAATTTTTGTAATTTTGATATTACCCGGAAACGAATGTGTCCCTACAAATTTTCAAACCTTTATCATAAAAATCAGCCGGATTAAAAACGCAAATAAAGAAACTTTACTTCAGTCACTTGATTAATTTCCTTGAGTTTTTTCTCTCTCCTATAAAATAAAAAAAATAATATTTACGTGATTTTGCATTTCAGCTAACCATATGTAAAATAAATATTTTGCTGATGAATTAAAATAAAAAGCTCTTTTAACTTCCTAAGACTTGCTGTTGTTCTGCAGCCTTATTTTTTTTTAAATTTAAGTTTTGCTTAAATTTTGCAAATTAAAGTCGGATTAAAAATGAAATCGAACAGGAAATGAAGAGCAAGTTTGAGAAAAAGACGTAATCTCATTTTTAATTCCCTGTCAATTAGGAAACGAATTTAAGAAGCATGATATATAATAGCCAAGCATTTAGATTTGAACAACGTAAACAAGTTTTGTAGCAGTGAAACGTCGGCCAAGCAAATTAATTAATAAAATCGCTACAAAAAGTAAAGCTACTTAACGCCAGAGGCGCTGCAACGATACTATAAAAATTAACAACACTTGCAATATCAGTATTGTAAAACGAGTTAAGCTT
Organism: Nowickia ferox; assembly: GCA_936439885.1. Taxonomy (NCBI): domain Eukaryota; kingdom Metazoa; phylum Arthropoda; class Insecta; order Diptera; family Tachinidae; genus Nowickia; species Nowickia ferox. The sequence continues at coordinate 5,453,300 of OW387025.1, read as the reverse complement.
AATAACTTAATAATTCACCATCTGTTCTCCCTTCACTAGCACTTTCGTAAAGAAGGTAGCGTACATACATATCGTTGCCTTAATATAGAAAGGTCCTAACTCATTATTTTTTTGAAATCGAGATTTTTGCATTTTTCGTTACCTTAGATGTTCTTTTTATCGAAATATACAAACAACTCGAAATAAAAAAAAAATAATGAGTTAAGGCCTTTCCATATCAAGGTAACGATATGTATATGTATATCAAGATACAATATTTTTTTACTTTTTTCAAAGAATCTGCCGTCAGAGTTAAATGTGTATAACGTAATTTTAAATATAATGATATTTACTAAATTCATTCAAATTATAGTTCCAATTCAACTCAAATGTCATTATTGGTAAAACATGTTTCATTTGAATGTTGTAGAACAGAAATTCCAACAAAAATCTCTTTACATATTTCCCTTTAACGAAACATAATATATTTATGAATGAACGTGTTCTATTATTTTTATTGAAGACCAGCATCTATGCAGCGATAAGAGTTCAAATAACTAACAATGCTTATAAAATCAAACATGTGCAGAGCTTAAAAAGAGTAGATTCTCATGATGTAAAAAAAAAAATACATCAAGAATATTTCTGCCTTGATTTTTATACACAAAAATTTATATAACATTTGATGTTTTTAGATAAAAGTAAAAACCAAAATTTATTCTCCTTTGAAAATTTATTTTTTTATACAAAAAATTATCGATAATTTGACTATGGATAGCGTGTTAGAAAAAGCTATCGATAACTTTACTTTTACATATTGTACAAAGCATAATTCTGCAATAGCTAGCTTTAATCCTATAAAAGGGTGAAAATGTTATCGATAACCTTATATTTATATGGATAATTTATCGATAACCGCATTAAATACAAAAAAGCTATTGAATATAAATTTTTCCATAGAAAAGTAGTCCTCATATGAATTTTCTGCACTTACCAAATCGAAAAGCCATCAAGGACTGTATATGTTACGCAAAACTAACGATATCTATTTTTTTTTGTATAAAAAGTTATCGATAAAAAGACTGCATATCACGATATATTGAGTTTTCAATAAGTAAGTTAAAATAAGTTCTCGATATTTTTTTCCTGCTAAAAAACCTTTAGTAGACTTATACTTTTATAGTAAAGTTATCGATAACTTGATTTTTTAATGAAAAAATTATCGATGTGTTCTGAAGAATGAAATTGAATTTTTTAAAAAAGGTTAACGCTGATGTCTGGTACTTTTTCACAAAAACAGTTTGTACAAAAAATTTTCGATAAATTTTCTTATAACAAATTATCGATTTATAATTTGGTGGAAAACTTTCGATAAACTTAATTTTCTTTGAGAAAGTTATTTATATTTTGCCGTCTTTGATACCTGTATAAAATATTAAAAATAATTAATTTTTTTTATATTTCTTCTATTTCTTTAAACCCTTGATGATTTCATTCTTTTAAATATCTCTAAAGAATTTAAACAACAGGATTAGTTAAATAAAAATTTCTACAACTGTTTGGTTTATCACAAAAATGGCAAACAGCATACAGCAGCAAACAAATAGTCAATGGATTTTCAATATCTCCTTTTTTACTCCTTTTGCTGCTGCTGCTGCTGATGCCTCTTTGGCCCATAAAGTAGTGGAATGAACTGGCATTCAATAGAAGGTATTACATTCTGAACACATCTTGTCTACAGATGTGTATTATGGTCACGTCTGTAGTCGTGTGCTTGGCAGAGTATGAAGTGGATATTATTTGAAAACATTTATTTGTTTTATGATAATAAGCTCTTACTTTTTGTTGTGAAGTTTTAATACTCGATTGTGGGAGGAGAATTTGTATTTTCATATTTTGTATTATACTTTTTTTTTAGATGAAATAATAGCTATAGCTAAGCAACAAATTTTATTTTGCTTCATTTAAGCAGATACAAAATAATGATAACATACTGATTTATGGTCCTTCGAACCGGATTGCTGCTACAGTTGCCAACTTTTAGGATACGAAAACCAATTTATCCGTGCTGGTCGCTGGCTAACTAAAAGCCATATTTGTATGAAAAAAGTGAGGGTAACGGAAAAAACCGTACTTGACATGAATAGATGCACGCAAGATATACTCAATGTTGGAATCGAATATATCGTTACCTTAATATAGAAAGGCCCTAATTAATTTTTTTTTTGGTACAGACGTTTTAGTTTATTTCAATAGAAGAACATCTAATGTAGCGAAAAATGCTAAAATCTCAACTTTAGAAAAATAATGAGTTAGCGCCTTTCTATAGGTATATTAAAGTAACGACATGTAGCCGGACTTAGATACACATAAGGAGAACCGACGGAACGATGTATGTATGTATTCTTGATGCAAAATAGAAAAGCTACATTGGCAACAGTGTTTCGTATGATGAAAAGTTTTTACTAGCGTCATCTGCAGTAGACATTTATGTTCTAGAGAAGCTTTTGAATATAGCTTTTGTCTATTTTCCAACGTTATTGTAGACAAGCCACCAAATTTGTTTGCAGTCTTGCAACATATTTTCTAGTCAGCACGAACACCTTAACTTAAGCACTCACACTTGCAGCATGTCTCAGATAAAAAAGCTTTCGTTAGGAGCTTTCACAAGTGGCTGCAAGAGGGCGTTACGAAATTCAATCCCAAGTATTTGTCTATCAAAATAAAGTGGGGAAAGGAAAGTTGATTAAAGATTGCTAATGCAGTTTGCCTCTTTATGCCTGAAATAAACAGATGTCTGTCTTCTTTTTTTTTTAATTTGTATTCATAAAATTTTCTCGCCTAAATTAATCTTTGCATTTATTTTGTTATTAACTTCAGTTCTTTTCAAAAGTGTCATTTATTTTACAACAGAAAAATAAAAAAAAAAATCCACAATTGCATGAGACTAATGGAAAACGCGTGCAACAAATTACTCTCCACCAGCATAAGACGTCAAAATATTGTTACTGTTGCAAGCACAAATAATTTAGCGCATGCGTAGCAGAACAACAAAACGTTAGAAATTTTTTTTGTAATTCATTTTGTTGGTACCTCTAGTAACGGCTGTTTTCTTTTTATAAATAATAATAAAAAAAAACTCAAACAGAAAAAAACCGTATTGTGCAACTTTAATTTGTAGGTGTTGAAAAACGACCTTGCTGATGTTTAAATAGCGTGTTTAATTATAAAATCTTTTGATGATTGCAGCAAAATATTATTAAAAAAAAGGAATAAAATGACAACTTCTTTCAATACGAGTATTTCTAATTTTCTTTTAAACAACAAAACGCAAGTGCAGCCATGCAAGCCAGGCAACTCCAAAGACTTTGCAACACAGCATTAAAAAAATATTTAATTAAACAGATGATGGAATATTATTGCATAAGATTAGTTAAAGTGTAGAGAGGCAACTTAGGAATACCAGTATGCCACATTAAAGCAGACAGTAAACGAATGACATGCAATTGTGTGTTTCGAGGGAAATAACGGATTAGAATTAAAACACTACAATATAATTTTATTATGTAAAAAATAAAACAAAAATATCGTTACAGTTACAACTTAAGAGCTAATCCAAAGCTTTATGACTAAACGCGAAAAGTAGTCAGAAATTTTGATAGATTTAAATTTCTGTCAAAACTCATTTTCTGCTAATTTGCTCAAAAATAAATTACGCATCACCGCTATCGATAACTACACTCTTCTATAAACATTTTAGCTAATTTATTTATTTAGTTAAAATTTTACGAAAAAAAAAATTAAAGAAAAAAATCGAGTACAATAACCTTGTTTTCATAGAACACAGAAACAATAACCTTACTTTTCTGGCAAAAGTTATCGATTACCTCAAAATTCCTAGGAAATTTAACTTATGATTTTTATTCTATTTGATATTATCTTTTTGTAATTTTGTACTTTTATCATTTATATATAAAGTTATCGATAACATGATAATTGCACATAAGACTACCAATAACTTTACTATAACAGGCAGCATAATCGATAACTAGGGCCAAGTTGCAAAAATTCTTTCGCTTATTTTGTTATTTTGTAGAAAAGTTATCGCTAAATATATTGTTATACAAAATGTTAAACACAATTCTAATATTGAACTTTTAAGTTTTTTTTATAAATAAGTTACATGTATATGGGCATTTCCACAAGAACGTTAACTTTTTGTCGCGTGCGACATCAAAAAAATATGTTTGTTTTGTAGTCAGTCAGCAGCTCTGCATTAAATTAAATTTTAAGAATAATCGAGTCACATTGCTCCGAAATACAAGCTTAATTGCTTGCTGTCGCACGCGACAAGAAAGTGAACCTTCCCTTGGAAATGCGCATACTTAGCTCTTTATATTGTTCTAAACTTCTAGATATATGTATATGATATTCTTATCTTGTCTTGTTTTATCAATGAAATCGAACACATTAAAAAGGTAGAAAAATTAGATAAACAATTCTTTATATAAATTTTTTAGGAAATTTGTCCATAGTTTTCTTTTTAAATTTTATCATAAGCGACATGTTATCGAAAATATACTGTTTTATTGAAATTAAAATTTTATGGGCTAGAATTATCAAAATGCCAAAATTCTTGATAACTTTTAAGATACTGGCTGTAAAATTTTATCGCGAGCGACAATTTACGAATGTAAACACATTTTAATATTATAAAAAATCCTTCTCCTGAAAAATTTAAGTTTTGTCGCTTACGATAAAATCGAAAATAAGGCTCGATATTTAATTATTATGAATTTTTAAATTTTCTGATATCGATTGCTTTTGTTTTTTTTTTGTTAAAAAATTAAATTACTGATACAAAAAAATATCGATATCTTGATTATTTCCCAAATTTTCTATCGATAGCTTTCTTATTTCATAAATTAGCTTCTCATTTTGTAAATGAGTTGCCGATATCTATTTTGTGCCATAATTAAACAATCAATAGCTTTTCACGCTTATGCTTTCTTGGCTGCTAAAGTTCGCCTATAGAAAACATAAAGCTTTTAGCGAATTGAAATTTTTGTAATCGACAAAATTTCGAGTTTGGTTTTTGAAAGTTCTCTTAATTTTAATTACGTCAGTATTTGCTTCACAAGTTTACATGGAGAAGTTTGTATTTTTGTTTGTTTTTTTTTATAAAAAAAAAAAAATTATCGATAGCAAAAAAGTTATCGATATTTTTATTTCGATAACTTTTTTATTTCCTAAATTAGTTTCTCATTTTGTAAATAGGTTGCCGATATATTTTTGTGTCATAATCAAGTTATCGATAGCTTTTCATGCCTTAGAAAAATGATCGATACATTTTTTTTATAACGCATAAAAGCTTTTTTTTCTGCTAAAAATTTGCTTGTAGAAAAAAGCTAAGAGTTTTATTTTTTAGCAGAAAAAAAGCTTTTATGCGAATAGAAATTTTTGTTATCGATAACATTCGAGTTTTTCTTTATAATTTTCTTCTCATTATTATTACGTCAGTATCTTTTTTTAGTAAGTTTACATGGAGAAGTTTTTAGTTTTGCTAACGTTTTGTCAAATGAAGAATTTCTTAGCAATTTTTTTTTGTCATTGTTAATGTTGTTGCATGTTCGTGCTAATAAATTTCAATTCAATTGTTCTGCAAGAATAATACGTCGTAAGCAAAAAATAAAAAATTGTCAATTTAACTTGGATTTTGCTATTGCAGGTTTTGGGTTTAAATTCGTTGGTTTATAACAGCAGACAAAAAAAAAAAAAACAATCCCATCAGCATAATGATGATCGTCTAACGGTTCATAATGTTTTGACTTTTTGCTGTTTGCAAATGACGATGACAACATGCAACAGTACGACATATTGTCAAAACAAAAACAAACAATCGCTTACAAAAGCCACTAGAAATTTGCCATAAACGCAAAATTTTGTTCCGTTTTTTTTTTCGTTCTCTTTCTTAAGTTTCGTATACAAATACACAAACGTTTTGGCGTTGTTGCAAGTTAAAAATATTTTCGGCCAGGTTTTCGCAAATGAGCTGGGGAACAGGAGAACTACATGCAACAAGCATCTTATTGTTAGATAAACATCTTTGACAATGACTAAATCAACATGAATTTATTTAATTTTGGTGTTTTGTTTGTTTTCGTTTGCATTTGTAATTGTACGAGTATTTACAGCAATTGATCACATGTTGGCCGCAACTGTCAAACCTTGTCAGTCACATTTTATATACAAAAACCTTTAAGATATGGACTATGTCCATCATGCAGATTTTTAATGGGAATTTGTTGTTTAATCACATGAGCAATCAACTCCACTGCTAGAATTCTATCGCGGCACTTGTTGAATTTCAATAATTTTCCAAGACTTGAACTCCAACATCTTTCATAATTATGCTCGTTTTCCTGGTAATTCTCATAATTTTCATTGGCGAAACATGTTCATCATTTAAACAAATTTCCTAGTAAATCCTGGTCTAAGTCAATAGTACGAGTACAAGCCAACGAATGATAATGATGCTGCCGATGCTGCTGCTGCACTTCTATTGCTGTTGTTGTTGTTATTGATGATGACAACCTTAACATTGGGTCTAATGCATTGACCTCAGTTTAATATTTCTTCAATATTTTTCATGTAATGGCTCATACTCTGCCGGCCCATAGTAAGCGCCATGTTAGGCATAAATTCTTCCTCATGTTCTTTCTTTTTGGTTGTTTTTTGTTTTGTTTTGTTTTGTTTGACTAGTTTATCTTGTGTTCAATTGCTACTTGTGGCATTACGTATGTACGAGTACGAGTATACCTTTGCTGCCTCATTTTATTTTAAGTTTAAGTTTAATGTCTGCTTGGTTTTGATTGCTTGACTTGTTGGCTGACTGGCTGGCGCTTATGAAAATAAAGTCTTAATAAATATAAAAGTCTCTTCTCCAATAGTCATATTGATGGTTATTGTGGGTCAATTTACCGATAAGGCAAAATTGGGACTGGTAAGGCAAAACAAATTATTCCCGGGGGTACTGACTGTGATGCCAAATAGGAATACGCCAACTTTTAAAGCGAGCAATAAGTAATGGTAAATGAGGCCGAAGGGACTTCTTAGAAGTAAAAAATCCAAAACTAATTGCAAAAACAGCTGCTGCATTAGAAATAAAGAAAACTGTTGCACACACAACTTTCCGGCAAAAGCTAGAAAAATAATTGGTAAACATCTTTAAGAGCACACCACGAAAGACATACAATTTTTATAAAAAAGAAAGAAATTGCTTTTTCAGAAATGGGAAAATTATATGTACTCATCGTTGCCTAAAGCCTGGCTCACACTCTATCGGCACAATGTAACGATTTTCATCGGCTCACTGCAATAAAGTCATAAGTAATAAAACAAAATGGCATCACTACTCAAATAATTCTGTAATAAGTCTATATGGCTTTTTTACCAACGCAGTGTGGTGGCAATTAAGTCCTTATATTTCAATTAGTTCAGAAAAAAGGCCGACGAAAATCGGTGCATTTAGCCGATAGTGTGATTCAGGCTTAAAATGTAAAACACTTCAACTAAATTTAAGGTCTATCTTTTTATAAATTCCGTAGCATTTCATCAAAATAATCGTGAAAAAAAATCTGCGCGAAGAAAAACAGCGATTTCATTTATTTTATTACTTTGGAAAAATTCGGCTTGAACACCTCAATATTTATATATTCAGCCTTATTATGAATTCCACCATGTGAAAATTTCCGAATCAAATTTTTCGTTCACAAGGATTTTAATTTCGTTTAATCACTTCCAATGCAATTAAAAACTAACATATTTCCACTTTTTCCAACAGACAAATCTATGTGAATGAATTTTTTCATAAATTGTCAGATTATTTCGCAATCAAATAAAGTTTTTTGATACCGATTTTTCACACGTTCGGAAATTTCCATGTGAAATTTTATTTAGGATAAGCCTGATTATTTTAACATGTTTTCTACTGCTTCTGTAAAATTAACAAATGTTAGTTAGGGCGTTTTACATTTTAGGTAACGATATGCTGCATTTAATAGAATAATACAAGAAAAAAAAAACAATAAATTCGTTGAAGTGCTAACTTGACTATCACACGAAGCATTCCTTACGGCGCTTGTTTCTTTTTGGCGATTTTTGTCGGTCTTTAGCGATTTTTTTAGTTTAGGTGATTTTTTCTGTTTGGAAGATTTTTCTTCGGTTTTTTTTTCAATTTTTTTTAGTATTGACGTTTATTTTTAGAACTGCTGTTTTTTTTGTTTTGACGATTTTTTCGGTTATTGTTATTTTTTTTAGTTTTGGCGTTTTTTTGTTTTGTTTTTTCAAGTTTTGGCGGTTTTTTTAACTTATGCGATTTTTTTAGTTTAAGCGTTTTTTCTTTTTGGCGATATTTTTTGGGTTTGGCGATTTTTTTTAACTAGCGTTTTATTTTAGTTTTGTTGCTTTTTTTGTTTTGGCGACTCTTCTAGGGTTTTTGCGATTTTTTAGTTTTAGCGATGATTTTTTTTAATTTTGGCGCTTTTTTCGTTTTGGAGGTTTCTTTCGTTTTGGCGACCTTTTTATTTTGGTGATTTATGGCATTATAGTGATAGCCAAAGTTTTACATATTCAGGTCCGTAGCTCTTGGGGTTCTCGAAAACATAGTCTGTGACAGACTGACAGAAGGACGTACAGACGGATAGACGGACATCGTAGGGGTTACTTTTCACCTTTGGTGCATGGAACCCTAAACACTAATTCTTTTAGTGAGTGCGACGTGAAGCTAAGAAAAAGAAACTCTCCCTTAGGCTGAGTTTACATCTGGCACAAGAAATGTGTGCCATGTGCCCAAAAAAAGCGTAACCACTAATTACTAATGAAAAACTTTTTCATTCAGACATGTATTTATTGATTTAAATTGTTTCCAATCATGTTGGATTCTATTAAATTGTCTTCTAGTTATGTATGAAACTGCTTAATCAAACAGATTTTCATTAGTAATTAGTGGTTATGCTTTTTTTACGCAGGTGTGGCACAAAGATGTCTACCCGGCCTTATCGTGGTTGGCGTATTTTGACTTTGGTTACGACGTTTTAGTAATAGATTAAAGAATACCGAAACATCTGTTCTTTAGTCTTGGATTGAAATGAAATACGTCAATTGCACAAACTGATACGGTACATTGTTAACTTTTGGTTAGTGGCAACGCTGCTTGTTAACTTGTACCTATACGTTGGCAATACTTCGTTGTCAAATTGGCAACGATGTGTAGAATCTTAAAGGCTCAGTTAGCCGGCTGTAATGGAATGCAACTGCAACGTAGGAAATAGCTGATCGATATTTTTTATATGAACAGTAGCTTACGTCACATTACATCTCTATAACCATTTTCATTACTTTTCACACAACAATATCGATCAGCTGTTTCCTACTTTTGCAGTTGCATTCCATTACAGTCGGCTAACTGAGCCTTAACACGTTTGACAACGAATTTGATCAGTTTGATGAGCACGTCTTAAATAATTTTTTCTCTGGGCGTAATAAAATAAGGAGGAAAATATTAAATAAATTATAGAAAATTATGAAGTATAGTAAATCTAATGACTATTTGACAGCAAGATTGTCCACCCAATTCAATAAGATTGTTATAATAAAACTTTAGCAAGTAATGTTAGAATTTTAACGTTTTTTTTTCCAATAATAAGACACACAAAAGCCTCTAACACTCGAAGGTATTAAAGAAAATACTCGAGTTTAACAGACAACGGGAATCACTTTATTGCAGCCAGAGTGCCAGCCAGCGTTAAGTCATGTTAACAAGTTTATGACATTTGTAGGACATATTTCATCAACAACGATTTGGCCGAAGCCAGCCCTTCCTTCCTTCCTTCCTTAGCGTATTGCTTGTGTTTTGCTGTGTGGACTCTTATTAATAATGTGTGAATTTCAATGAATTTGCTTGTAACATAAATCGTAAAATCTGGCAAACAAATAGCACAAGTGTTGACAAAGTGTATGACCAGGCAAAGTGGACGTAAAGATTTTGATGCAGAAAAGGTGAATAGAAGGCTAAAACTGCAAAAATTTATTATAACACGTTTTAAGTTTTAAGTACTCAGATAACAACAGTTTACATACAGCGCCAACAATTTCCTCCGGGGAAAACATGGCTTGGAAGATAAAAAAAAGGCCACAACAGGCAAACAAAACAACGGACTTTGGTTTTAGCTGCTGCTGTAATAGTCAGTCCATCATAAGGAAGAGTGGGTTATAACTGGAAAGTGTGACATAGAAAAGAATTCCATTTTAAAAGCCTGCGTAGCTCACACAGCCATTAAGACGACATCATGTTAAGTCAAGTCTAAGATGATGATGATGATGATCATCATCATGATGCTGATGATGACTGGTGTTAAATTAATATTTATACTGGACAACGACCACACACAGTTACAAGGAAATGATTGATGGTGCCAAGCACTTGCTAACCCAGAGTTAAAACTTTAAATTCTAAAGGCATTTTATAATTATGGTTGGTAATTTTTGCCGCAACACAAGTGATAAAAATTTAAAGAAAATTTATTGCCTTAAGAGTTTCATTATTGAAACTTTACTTTTAAATGTTTGTTTGTTTGTTTTTTGTTCAATTTTACATCCGTTCGCTTACAGTTGCGTTTCTAATGTTGTTCTTGCTTTCCCTTGCTTTTAATTCGTTCTTATTTAGTATTCTTATCTTAAAGAGATATTAAGGATTTCAGTTTTGTCTCAGTGGGAAAATGTCATGTTACACATGATTTAGAAATAAAGTTTCGTAAGACGCTTTTCCAAAGCAAATGCCGATAGGAAGTTTATCTGCGAGAGAACAGCGTCACATCCGAGTCATGCAATTAATGCAAAACGAATAAAGTTCTCATGCGAAACCCAGTTGGAAATAGAGGAAAACATTAAATCAGTGGCGGAAAAGGAAAACAGGGCATACAAAAAAATTAATGTATCATTAAATATTTTGACAATTCGCTGAGAAGTTTCCATATTCTTTACAAAAAAAAAACAAAATAAACAAGAATTTCTAATAAATCCGTCTGTGGCTGTGACCCACTTTCCTTTAGCAAATCCTACAGTTGTTCTTAAAATGCAAACATTTTCCATTTCAATACAAATTATTGTCTTATTACAATTTCACTGGCAGATTTCCTGTTTTGTATCCCCAGCAACAACAACAACAACAACAACCCAACGCAGTGTTGCAAAGCCACAAGTCTTTAGCAATATTTGCAACATTTCCGCTAACTGCAAACATATTTTTTTAAAACTGGCCAAGTAAATTAATCTTCATCTATTGCGGAGATTGAAATGAAAAAATACATTTTAATCTGCTCAAAGTTTTACAATTCTTATGTACGAGTATATATAAAAAAAAATCAATGTTAAAATGAATGTAAATTGGATTTTAAGCTTAAAAAGTAAACAAGAAATGCACAAAACCTGTCAAAATTGAGGCGTATAGTAAAAGCAAATAATTTCTATTCAACTGCGGTTGCAAAAAAAAATTCTGTAATTGAGGAAAAGTTTTTTTTTGTTGAAAAGCAGCAGGTAGGAGGAGCTCAAAGAAAACAGGAATGGCCAAACAGCATAAACAAAAATCTTAGCAAAAGAATAAAAGAAAAAGATTAAGAGACGCAAAAAAAATCAGAAATTCGAAAAATTGAGAAAGCGAAGGCGGGAAAAAATTTAGTGAAGTGCGACTTTGACTCGCAAACGAATCGTTCCATACGGACACAACATGTGTAATACTATACGAACTTATTTGGTTTGGCAATTTTCTTCCCTTTTTGGCGTTTTTTTTGGTATTGACGCTTTTTTCGTTTTGGCGATTTTTACGGTTTTTTGCGATTTTTTTAGTATTAACATTTATTTTCGTTCAGGCGTTTTCTTCGTTTTATAGTTTCTTCGTTTTTGATTTTCGGCGATTTTCTCCGCTTTTTGGCGGTTTTTTTTTGGTATTGCGCTATTTAAGTTTTGACTTTTCTTTCGTTCTTGGCGTTTTTTGTTTGTTCTTTTACAATACATATTTTTAGTTTAGCATTTTTTTTACTTTTGGAATTTATTTTTTTACTTTTGGCGATTTTTTTCAGTTTCTGCGCATTTATTATTTTTTTTCTGATCAAGTTTTGGCGCTTCTTCGGCTTGTAGCAATTTTTTTTCGGTTCTTGCAGTTTTTTAGCATTGACATACTTTTTTTTTAGGTTCTTGGCTATATTTCTACTTGTACCGATTTTTTTTGTATTGGCGTTTTTTTCGTTTTGGCGATTTTTTGGCTTTTGGCTTGGCTTTTGTTCGTTCTTGGCGTTTTTTTTTTCTTTTACAATACATATTTTTTGTGTTAGCAACTTTTTTTTTACTTTTGGTACTTTTTTTGCCATATTTTTCGGCTTGTAGTTTTGGCGCTTTTTTTTGGCATGTAACGATGTTTTTTTTAGATTTTTGTCGTTTTTTAGTATTGACGCTTTTCTAGTTTTTTTTTCGTTTTGGCAAGTTTTTCCGGTTCTTGGCGATTTTTTTACTTGCAGCGATTTTTTTGCTTGCAGCGATTTTTTGAGTTCTGGCGGTTTTCCGTGTTGGCCATTTTTTCGCTTTTTGGCGATTTTCTTCGCTTTTTGTTGATTTTCTTCGCTTTTTAGCGATTTTTTGGTATTGACGCTTCTTTGGCATTGACTTTTTTTCGTTTTAGCGATTGTTTCGGTATTTTTCTTTATTTTGTTATTCTTTTAGAATCCATATTTATATTTTTAGCGATTTTTTTTTTGTTCTGGCGCTTTTTTCGTAGCGATTTTTTTCGATATTGCCTTTTTTTGAGTTTTGACGCTTTTATAGTTTTTGCATTTTCTCGTTTGCTTTTTGGTGATTTTTTTACGTGTAACATTTTTTGTTTGTTTTTTGGTGACCTTTTTATTGTTATTGACTTTTTTCCACCCTTTTTAGCCATTTATTACTTTTTTTGTTGAAATATTTCATTTAAGCAATTTTTTCATTTTGGCGATTTTTCATTTACGCACACGAAGGGTTCCGTGCGGGCACTGCATATGTAATGCTACACTTACTTTAGCCTATATAATCGAATATCTTCCTGATGTAAAACTTTTTTGAAAAAAGTTTTTTGTTGTGGAGATTTTTTTCTTCGGTTTTTGGAGATTTTTCAATTGTGTTTGGCGACTTTTTACCCTTGGTGTTTTTTTTTGGCATTTGAATGCATTTTTATTTTGGCGCTTCTTCGTTTCGTCATTTTTTTAATTTGGAATTTTCGAGTTTTAGCATATTTCAACATTTCGAGAGTTTTGGCCTTTTTTCGGCTTTTGGCGATTATACTTTTTAGCATTTTTCTGTGCAGCCACGCACTTCATTATTTCTGATAAAAATTCACTCTAGTTCAATTAAATTGAATATGTATCACTTGAGTTGATACATTTTTAATTAAATAAAACTAAAGAAGGAGACGAAAAATTAAAGAAATATGTATGTAAAGAGAATAATTATTAAAAAAAAATATGAGATTTAGAAGCATAAGAAAAATATTGACTCAATCAATTTTATCTAAAAAATAAATGCAATTTCGACTGCACCTTTCAATTTTATATATTTTAACTTAAGACAAGAAAAGCAGTTTTAAATCTTAAAGAAAGTTTCTATAACTCAGCGTAATTCTGTAGATGCACCCACAAGGCTTAGATGCTGGTATGCTTTTACAAAAAATTCCTTTGTAAATATTTTATTGGTTAATTTTTTTTTTTTTTTGCTGACCACTGCTCATGCCATGGCAATGTTAGCGTTAGCGCATTTTGATTTTCTTAAATGTTAATTTGGGGCATGCAACTGTAATTTAAAAAGCTGTTAAGCACAAAAATATGATTTGATAGCCACTACGTTACAAAAAAAAAACAGGCAGGCTTTAATAATAAAACCTGTTAAACTCTCAACTAGTGATTGGAAAAATGAAAAACATAAAATAATAATAAAAAAAATTTAAGGTGATAGAAGTTAATTTGCAGAATTCGTTGAATTTCACTTGCAAATAAAAATGAAAAGAATTTTTATAGACAAAATTAACTTGGGGTGGGATTAAATAAAATCATGTTTATGTATACACACATACAGTTATAGAGGGTGTTTTTTATTGAGGTATAGAACTTTAAGTTGGCATCACTTTTTTAACTGGCGGCCATTTTGTCAGCTGTCAAGTGATTAATATTTAGTTTGGTTTGCCATCGTGCAAATTTATTTCGAAAATAATGGTTCAGTTCGCGAAGTTTACCGCAAGCTCCGTCCATTTTATGGTCGACCGTTGGTTACCGTTAATGGAGACCGGTATAGAGCCATGATAACCGACTATTTTGTTCCCGAATTGGATGGCATGAATGTGGATGAGTTGTGGTTCCAACAAGACGGCGCTACATGCCACACAGCGCACGTCACAATCGATTTATTGAAGGAAACATTCGATGAGCGCATAATTTCGCCCCATATGCTCGAAAAAGTGGTTGAAAATTGGACCTGTAGAATTGGCTTTATTCGAGCCAGCCGCGGCGGCCACATGCCCGAAATCATATTTAAACGTTAATGGCATAAAATTATTCTTCCAATAAAGCCAAATTGATGGACATTAAAACGATTTTCTTGTGTTTTATTTCAATTCGAAGTTTTATACCTCTAAAAAAACACCCTATACATATGTACATATAAATAAATATATATACACTCTTTTTGAAAACTTTTAATAGTTGTTGTCCATTTGTCCATTTCTGCCTTCATTTTCCCAGTGTCCTAGAGTGTTCGTTCATGCCTGTGCATTCATGTGAATTTCCACATGTACTCGTATGTGTATAATAAATTATTTAAAGCGAGTGTAGGTCATGCTAAACTAAACGTTTCATAAATGTTTTGGCCTTCTGCATAAATGTGTCAATCGTCAAGGTTACTTTCATTTGGTCTACCAAAGCCAGCACACATCTAACAAAACACCAGCCAGCGAGGTCGCAAATAATAGAACTAAAAAAGAGTGTACAAATCATTCAAGTAGTTAAACAAATATGAAGACGGGTAGATAAACACTTTGGAAGAAAAACAGAAAAGCAAAACCCTCTGAAAGTATTTAAGAAGTCATATTGTTGCTTTCGAGAGCTACTTTAATCTGATTAGATGTTAAAAACTGAAAGGCTTACTTACACTCTTTGTTGCAATTAAAACGTAAATGGAATTTAAATAAAAAATAAGTAATAACTCAAAATTATGTCAAGTGACATTTAACCGAGTTACCTAAATCTTGGCAAGAAAAAAAAAATGTTTTGCAGATTTATGTCGTCGACGCATTGTAACAACTTTGCTAATATACAAATAAAATCCCAAGCAAGTTACAGATGGACACAGAAATTCACTGAGCAAGACGAATGGAAAGATGGACGGACGTATGAACACGCAAACTCTTCACTCAATTGCAATCATTCAAATTTTTTTCTCCTCATACTTTTGGAAATTATGTGTTTTCTTTTTTTAACATTATCCATTATAAACTGCATTAGTCTTCTTGCGCACAATATGTTATAAATTGCTTAAATGTTTGCACAATGGGTCACATATATTTTTTTTGTCTTGTCAATTCACTTCTCTAGCATAAAATAAATCGTTCAACCAGCATAATGACTTTTTAACGAACATTTAAAGCTAAATTTGCTTAAATTGCTTAAGGGTATTTTGCTGAAACATTTTTTTTAACACTATTATTGCAACACAAATATGTACGAGATATGAAGAAATGTGGGGAAAAAAATAAAAAAAAAATGAAAAAAAAATTTAAAAAATATAAAAAAATGTAGACAAAAATAAAAAATAGAAAAAAAATAAATAAAAAAATTCGAAAAAAAAAATGAAAAAAAATGCTTTGTATTATAAATAAAATAAGCAAAATGTATACGATAGCCTACGAATAATATAAAGTCGAATAACTTGATGATTTTATAAAAAAAAATTTTATTATAGTTCTACAACAGAAATAAAATTTTTGCTATACTTCTATAAAAGAAGTCAACTAACATGAGAACATTTCTTTTATTCTATATATTCTTTTTAATATTTTTGAAAAAAAGAATTAACAAAAAGTTAGTCAAAAACCCTATATCTACTTAATGTGAAAGATTTATCGATAACTTTACTTTCCAAAGAATAATTATCGATAAATTCACTTTTCTGTCAAAAAGCTATCGATAAATTTACTTTTCTGTGGAAAAGTTATCGATAAATTTACTTTTGTATAGAAAATTTATCGATACATCTACTTTTCTGTAAAAAAGTTATCGATACATTTACTTTTTTAACGAAATGTTATCGATACATTTACTTTTTTAACGAAAAGTTATCGATAAATTTACTTTTCTGTAAAAATGTTATCGAGAAATTTACTTTTCAGCAGAAAAGTTATCGATAAATATACTTTATTATCGAAAATTTATCGATACACCTACTTTTCTCTAGAAAAGTTTTCGTTAAATTTATTTTTCTATAAAAAAAGTTATCGATAAATATACTTTTCTGTAAAAAAGCTATCGATAAATTTACTTTTCTGCAGAAAAGTTATCAATAAATCTACTTTTCTGTGGAAAAGTTATCGATAAATTTAGTTTTCTGTAGACAATTTATCGATAAATTTATTTTTTTTGTAGAAAATCTATCGATATATTTACTTTTCTAACCAAAAGTTATCGATAAATGTACTTTTCTGTGGAAAAGTTATCGATAAATTTAATTCCCTGTAGAAACTTTATCGATAATATTTTTTTCTATAGAAAATTTATCAATAAAATTATTGATAAATTTACCTTTCTGTAGTAATAATTATCGATAAATTAACTTTTCTGTAGAAAATTTATCAATAGATTTATTTTTCTAACCAAAAATTATTTTCAATCTACTTTTCTGTAGAAAGTTTATCGATAAATTTACTTTCCTGTATAAAATTTTTAGATAAATTAATTTTTCTATAGAAAATTTATCGAAATATTTACTTTTCCGTACAAAAATGATCGATAAATTTACTTTTGTGTGAAAAATTTAAGGATAAATTTACTCCTATGTAGAAAAGTTATCGATAAATTTGATTTTTTGTAGAAAAGTTATCAATAAATTTACTTTTGTGTAAAAAAAGTTATCAATAAATGTACTTTTCTGTAAATAATTTAACGATAAATCTACTTTTCTGTAGATACGTTATTGAAAAATTTACTTTTCTATAAAAAAAATTAACGATAAATCAGAAAGTTCGATTTATCAATAATAAGAAAAGTTATCGATAATTCGAATTTTCTGTAGAAAAGCTATCGATAAATTTACTTTTCTGTAAAAAATTTAACGATAAATCGAATTTTCTGTAAAAAATTTATCTATAATTTTTTTTATAGAAAATTTATCGATAAATTTAATTTTCTGTAAAAGCGTAGACGAGATACTTTACCTTTACGATAGAAAATACGAGTATATGGAATTGCCTTCTTATTTTTTTAGAAAAACGATTGATGGTTTTATATTTCTATAGCAAAGTTTACTTTATTCAATAAAAAATTTAGGGATAAAATTACTTTTTTACTTTGGTGAACAGATATCTATAAAACTTTATGTTGTAAATAATTTTATATATGTATAATATTTATCGATAAGATTGCTAGTCTCTAATGATATATTATTTTTTGAAACTATCGATTAGAGTTATTATCGATTTTAGTTATTTTTTTCTTGTTCCATTTAGAAATTTACCTAAACATTTATTATAATTTTTTTTTGTTGTTCACATATTTTCTTTCTTTGGCTTCTAGCACAAGTGAAAGTTTCCTTTTATCTACAAGTCTGAATTGTCACTGCGATTGACTGCTAAACATGCAGTAGGTGTTTTTCTCAGCACGAGTTGTTGCCATTCATGTTCATAAATGTGCCACATTTCGCTTTTTAAATGAAATATTTCTTGCAAAAAAAAAACCCTTTTGTATGGAACTTTTTGTTAAGCCTGCGGCGAAAGAAATGATTTAAATATGGAAAAATCTTAAAGATGAAAATTTGAAAATGGCACAAACAAAGAAGTTCTCATGATTTACTTTCCATGTCGCCATAACAAACAGTAGTGACTTTTAGAAAAGGATGCCCTTTAAATGTTTTCAGTTTTCTTTTACTACACTTAAACTTTAAGTCTAAGTGTCAACTACCAGTGGCTACTGCACGATGTTGGAAAGCAAGAGAGAGAAAAGAAAAGAAAAACCACAACAAATTGCTTTGAGTGCTAAAAGAAAGTCTAGTTCTAGACTGGAGGAGTTTGAAGTTAAACAAAATTAAAGAAAATTGTGACTTATAGCCCAGGGAAGATGGCGGGCAATGTTGCTGATGATTTACATAAACTTTGCTGCATAATTTTGCAATAACGACAACTTTACTTAGCTGCTTGCTGGCTGCCTTGCCTGGCAGTTTTGTTTGATTGCAAAAGCAACTGGAAACCACATGCATCATTTATAATAGAGTTTCTTTAGTTCGCCTACCGGGGGCTGCAGAGATGAGCAGCAAACCGCAATATGTAGACATATTCTACTACTGCACAGAGAAACGAACGCATGAATATTTTAATTTTCTATTTAACTGGATGGTGCAAAAGGAAATAGAGAAAAGCACACCAGGCTAAATAAATAAACCACGAACGTGATGATGCCTCATTATCAAGAAATATAATTTATGCAGCTCGAGAGTGGAGATTTGAAGGATGTAATAGATTTCTAAATATAATTTCAACTAGTTTAAATTCTCTTTTTTTTATATATATTTTAATACAACAACAATGTGTTCTTTCTACTCATATGTGAAGCCACTTAAGCAAAAACATTCTTTAGTAATTTTTCTTTTTTCTAGGGTTGGATTTAGTCGTTATTTTTGATCATACATACTTGTAGTTGAACTAACGATTAAATGTGTATTATTTTTTTTTTGCTTTTTAAAATCATTATTTATTTTTCCCTGCATTCTGATGTTTTCCTCGAGAAATCATAATTACAAAACATGATGATATTGTGGTTAAGGGCCTGGCACTCATTTCATTCTTCCTTCAGTTAGATATGACGTCTGTCTGCTCTCAAAGAGCGTCTTTTGACAACCATAATTGTGCTGGAAGCATTAGTGCTGCATGAAAGTCTTTGAAAACCAGAAATTGCACTTCATCACTGCCATCATCGTTATTATCACTATCGTCATCATCTTCATAATTTCCACTCATCAACTATTTTTTGTTTGTTTTGGAGTGTATTGTCAAGAAGTCAAAAAAACACTCATCAATCTATTTTTGTATAAAACTGCCGCTGTTAATGCTGCAAGTAGCCAAATCAGCTGCATAAAAAAACTGCGCATAAATTGCATAAAATAAAATAAAACGCAACACAAAAATGTTTTATTGGCTTTTGCTGCTAAATATGCGAAATCAAGATGGCATACTTTTGTATAGCAAATATTTTCTTGTATTTCGCTGTATCTGCGCCACATCTTGTTGCATGAGTGTATTAAGGCTAATGTGTGGTTTTATATCTACTTCCATTTTCTTATATACTCGTATATATTTCTTTAAGCAGTAGCGGTTGTAGGTGCCTGGTCTGGGCGTTTATGTTGCCCTAATTTGTACGAAAGCAACAAAATATTTATGAGGCCTGCATGCAACAATTGTCGATTGGTAATGTATGCAAATTTTTGCTTCGTTTAGAGGTTTAATGTTGGTAATTTTGTTTTTTTTTTTTAATAGATTCCCATGACTAATCATTGAGTAAATTTAACAAAATTGTGGGAATTTCCAAAAAGAAAAGCAGAATGAAAAAAAACGAAGGGTTCTCCCCTCCCCCCAAAATAGACAAAGTAATTGTACAAGTCAAATTAGTTCACAGATTCATTAGTTCTGTCTAAAGTAAAACTTGAAATGTAAATGAAAACTTAAAAAATAATCCTTTAAATCAATTGAAAAGAGTTCAATTTTGGTTTGAAAATTATCGAAGCTTTTCTGTATGAAGACGTTTCTAGCAAAATGTGTATCACTAAATGAGATTTATTTCACTTTTTGAAAGAACACTTTGATTTTCTATAAAAAATAAAAACTAGAGTTTCCAAAAGCTCTGGTATAGAAAGGAAAAATTAGCGGTTTCTCTCGATAATTTTTTCCATAAATTTAACTTAAACTATTCTTTAGAAGTTATGGATAATTTGTCCAAAGAAATATAAAGTTATCGGCAATTTGTCACTAATATAGTAAAATAATTGATACCCTTCTTTAGAAAAGTAAAATTATCGATAGCTTTTCTATAAAAAAGCTATAGAAAATTTTACTTTTACTTATCGAAACATAAAGTTATCGCTACGTTTTTTATACAACAGTAAGGCCATCGATAACTTTGCTTCAAATAATTAAAATTATCGATAACTTTTCTGTAGAAAAGTAAATTTTTGATAACTTTTCTGTAAAAAAATTTAATATATCGATAACTTTTCTAAAAAAGTATTAAGCTATCGATAATTTTTCTCTTATATGTATAGTAATGTCATCTTAAACTTTTTTTTGAGAAAAGTGAAATTATCGATAGATTTGCTATCGAAAATGAAACTTATCGATAAATTTTTGTAAGAAAGTGAATTTATCGATAATTTTTCCAAAAAAATATTCTGTTTTCGATAATTTTTCTATAATATAGCAAAGTTATCGATAACTTTTCTTCAGAAAAGTGAAATTATCAATAACTTCGCTGTCGAAACTTTTCTGTAAAAAAGTGAACTTATCGATAAATTTTCTGTAGAAAAGTAAAATTATCGATAACTTTTTGCAGAAGTAGTAAGTTATGTATAATTTTTCTTAAATATAGTAAGATCATCGATAAATTTACTGTGGGAAAGTAAAGTTATCGACAACTTTTCTGTCGATAACTTTTCTATTAGTAAGGTATGGAGTGAAGGTATGGAGAACTTATCTATAGGAAAGTACAATTATTCATAACTTGTGTATAGCAACATTAAATTATCGATAACTTTTCTACAGAAATGTAAAGTTATCGCTAACTTTTCTTAAAAAAAGAAAATTTCAGACAACTTTCTTTTATAAATAAATATATCGTTAATTTTTCAATAGAAAAGAAAACTTGTACTTATTTTTTCTATACAAAAACAAATCTTTAGCTAACTTCTCAATAGAAAAGTAAGGCTATCGATAACTTTACCTAAGACTTATCAATATGTTTACTTTTATGTAGAAGAATTACCGATAACTTTATTTTGCTAAAAAAAATAAAATAAACAAAAAATAAAAATACTTTTTACAGAAAACCACTGTTATCGATACCTTTTCTTTAAAGAAAAGCAAAACTTACTGATCCTTTTCTAATATAGAAGTAAAATTGCTGTGAGACTTACTGCTACATAACTGAAGTAGTTTATCATTTTTCTAATAAACAAAAGTTATCGATAATTATTTCGAAGAAAATTAAGCTTTTGCAAATGCTGTCAAGTGAATGAGCTGGTCTTGCACTTATTCTTTCGGTACAAAATCAGTATTAAAATATTTAAAATTTTCGCATGAAAATTTAAAGCAAATAAAAATCTATGCAAATTATTTCGTTACCTCATAAAAAAACTCAACGTAAAAAGGTCAAGCTAATAACGCATATCCGCCGTTAAAAGTTTTCCAGCAAAAAACCTATAAATTAATTTTGCTTTCAAATAATAAAGAAAAACGGGGTGTGAAAAAACAAAACACAGGTTGATCAGAATACATAAATAGAAATTTTAGAACAAAACAAAAAAAAAATAAGAGAATGGTGTTTTTTGTTGCTCTAATGAATTGAAAAAATAAACAACGAAATCGGCGGCAACAGCAACATTAATTAGAAGAAACATCTTAATGAAAAGTGCATTAACCGCCTGGCTGGGCATGACTATAAAGAAAACACGCCTGCAACAACTTTATTTATAAATCATTAAACTTAAAATTATACATAAGAATACGTTTCATAGTTTTTATTTCGGACCATGCATTAAATTCACTTTCTCTCTCTTTCTCTCTCGAAGTTAAAACATTTTGAAAAAGCCTTTGAGAGGCTCTTTCTTTCAAGGCGGCATTTTAATTTTTTTTGCTTTCCCTTAAATACGCAAAAACTATCAGTATAAAATTATCCTTCAAAATTTGCACAAAAGAAAATTAGTTGTTTATAGAAAAAAAACAGCAACAAATATTTGTAAATTGCCACAAAGCTTTTTCTGCACACTGAGTGAGTACCTGAAAACATAACTTGCTGATTTTTTTTTTGATAGCAAAGCTCTTGGGTGGTTGTGAGAGTATGGGAGGTAAAACATCTGTTTTCCTTCATTTTAAGTGCTCACAAAGCATGCGCTTACTAAGTGCTCGCACTAACTGAAATGTTTTCGTTTCACTGGGATGATAATTTTGGCAAAAATACATCAAGTTGCTCAAAAGAGGAGCTTTAGACAAAAAAAAAATTAAATTTACGATATTGAAACTTTTCTAAAATTATTAATTTTTTGTTAGATGATTGAACTGAGTTCAAAAGTTTTATAACATTTTTGTAAATATTTTTTTTTTGTATAATGTTTACAATGTCCAATATTTTAAAGAAGAAATATTTTGAAATGTTGCACATTTCCATACAAATTACGATATTAAAAATAATTCAGAAAGAAATATCTAATATATCAAATATTTTTCTGAAGAAATATTTTTAATGTTAATATTATTCAATGGAAAAAAATATTTTTTTTTTGTAAATAAAATTTTGCGATATTTAAGATATGCACATGTGTACATGTGTATATCGTAGATTTTTTCAAAAATTGAAGAAAATTTTGCAGCTCTAAAGAAAACTTTGTAAAATTAATAGAAAATGGAAAAAAATTGTGGAAATTTTTTTTTACGATATTGGGCTTCAAACACGATATGTATTTAAGCTACGTTTATATATCGTAATTTTTTTTCAATATTTATGAATTTTCTGCTGTTCTGAAAAAAATTTTGTAATGTTAATACGATTTAAAGGAAAAAACTAGGGATGTAACGATACGCCATTTCGCCGATCTGATACCGATACCGATACTCAAAAATAAATATCGCCGATACCGATTCCGATACCGATACGCATATTTAAATTGAGCTCAAGTAAAAATTAACAAAACTCAAGAAAAATAATTCTTCTATTATATAAAATAACAGTGTTTATTAATGAGCCATTCAAATCATCAAAATTTTCAGTACATTTCAGTTTCTAAAATTCAAATTTTCAAACTACAAAACGTCTGCAATATTTATGATTTTACAAAATAAACGTTGGTATTCAGTTTAGATTGGCTCAAGATTTAAAATTTATATTAATAAGACTTAAAAAAAATAATTGAATTTCAATTCATGTTAACAAAAAATTAATTATTGTTTTTCACAAAATAACAGTGTAAGATTGAATGAGTCAATTCAAACTGAATGAGTCAATGAGTCAATTCAAACTGAATGTCATACTGTTTGTTTTCTAAAATCATCAAAATTGTCAATACATTTCAGTTTCAGTTGTTCAAAAAACTCTAAAGAAAAATATAAGAAGTATCGGCGTATCGACAGTAAAATATCGCCGATATCGATATATCGGAAAACCAGCAGTATCGCCGATATATCGGTATCGGTATCGGTTGCATCCCTAGAAAAAACCAATTTTTGCGAAAAAAAAGTTTACGATATACGTAATCAAAAACGATATTCCAGCCATGTATATGTATGGTAATTATTTTCAATATTTATGAGGCTTTTTAGGGTTCTGAAGAAAACTTTGTGATGTGGACAAAAATAATGTTTGTTGCGGAAAAAAAGTTACGATATTGGGGATCAAAACGATATGCAAGTTGTGTGCATGTATAATATTTTTTTCAGTATTTACGAAATTTCTGCGACTCTGAAGAAAACTTTGTAATGTTAGTTCGATCAAATGGGATAAAAATAAAAAAAGTTACGATATTGAGGCTCAAAATACGATATTAAGGTTAAGTGCATGTATCGTATTTTTTTCCAACATTTATGACATTTCTGGGGTTCTAAAGAAAACTTGTGGAGAAAAATATTATTTTATTTTTGAAAAAAAGTTACGATATTGGTATTCAAAACCGATATTCAAGTTATGTTCTGAAAAAACTTTGTAATGTTATTTAATGAAAAATAAAATTTTGCGGAAAAATTGTTACGATATAGGGATACATATATCGTAATCTTTTCAATATTTGAAATTTTAAAATTTTTACGCTTTTGAAGAAAACTTTGCAATGTGCACAAAAATATCGTTTTTTTTCGAAAAAAAAAATTACGATATTGGGTCTCAAGAACGATATTATTTAAGTTATGTGGTAAATATATCACAATTTTTTCCATATTTATGAAATGTTTGCAGTTCTGAAGAAAACTTTGTAATGTCAATACAAATTATTTAATTTAAAAAAAATTTTTTTTTGCAAAAAAAAAGTTTACGATACATTGCTTCAAAGTACATATGTATGCATATCTTATTTTTGTATTATTTATAAAATTTTTGCAGTTCTGAAGTAAACTTTGTAATTTGTACAAAAATATTGTTGTTTTAAGATTACGATATTGGGGCTAAATCAAGTTTTGAGTGTAGTACATATATCGTAATTTTTTTCAATATCTATGAAATTTCTGCGGCTCTGAAGAAATCTTTGTAATGTTAATTCAATAAAATGGGATAAAAAAATTTTTTGGCCAAAAAGTTTACGATATTGGTGCTCAAAAATCTACTACTATTTTTTACATACCTGCTTTTGATTTTTGCCATTACGTATTTTCCCTTAAAGCTTTTTCGCACGCATGTGTGTGTGTGTTTGCATTTTCAATTTTCCTCAAGCTTATTTGCTGCAGCATTAATGAGTACGTAGAAAATATAGAGAATTCAGTGTCCGTGTGGCATAAACTCGAACAAATTGTGACGTTCAGAAAAAAAACTTGCAAAATTAATTAAAAGAAAAAAAAATTTTGCACAAATTTAATAGATATTAGTATAAGATTAGTGTTATAAAATAAGTCATTACAATAAACATAAAATCCAAACAAATATTATAATAAAATGAGCAGCAGTAAGCAAAATGTTTTATTTTCAACAAAACAGCCATGAAATTCTATAGAAAAAGAAAATTCTTGTATAGTAAAAAATGAAAAAAAAGTGATAGAAAAACAAAATTTTAAGAAAATTAGAGGAAGAAAAACTTGCTGCTGCTCAAGTGTTCAAAAACGAAAACGGAAACGGGAACGTAAACGGGAACGGGGAAAACACAAGAAGTTATGTATGTATATAAAATAAAATATAAAAAAACGAAACGCTGTAAAGTCATTAAAACATATAGAAAAAAAGTACATGTAACAAAATTGTGCCCTCACACAAGTGCTATAAAAATCAATTAAAAAAATTAGCTTGAAACAAAAAATTGCATACTGGCACGAAATAAGTGAACATCAAAAAAAAGAAAAAATTATCATAAAAAATACTCACGAAATAGTCAGCTTGTTTGGCTGAAAATAAAATACCAAGTCATCATCATAAGTCAAATGCTAAATAATGCCCATCCAAAGCCACCACCACCACCGCCACCACAACCAACATTAATAATCAAAAGTCTATGTTTCTACACCTTGACTATCAATAATACCAGCCCTTGCTACCCCTTTTCACTCGTTAAATTTTAAACGGTCATAAAGAAAAGTTTTTAGTTTTCTTGAAAAAAAATTATATATCCTATACTCGTATATCGGAACTCTTCCTTACTTTCAAGGCAACAAATTTCGCAGGACTTATTGGGGAAGGCCAAGAACCTTTACCTCACATTTTTTGCCAAAGGCAAATAGACTGAGACATTATTAATTATTAAAGAACAAAAACAAAGAAACTGTATGTATTACAAAATACGGTTAAACCCAGTTTGCTTCAATGCAATGTAGACTCGAAGCAATACACACTCACACACACACTCACGCACGCACATACACACATACACAAACATCTACTCCTTAGACCTCCTTTTGTGTCATGGCCCAGTCATGCCAGCCAGCAGTGGTAACATATTTGACCTTAGACACATCAACGTTGCGTTTCGAAATTATCAACAACAAACCAGTAAAAAAAACCAGTAACAACAACCACAAATGGCAAAATAGCAACAAATATAATCATAATAAAAGGAATATGAAAATTAGCTGAAACAAAAAAAAAATATTAAAGATAGTTAAAATATTAATCAAATTACTTGCTTTTGGTTTTTGCCCTTTAAATGTCTTAAAAGTATTAAAGTGAGTTTTACTACATCCTACAAAAATAGGGATGGGCACGTGAGTGTATTTAAACACACTATCACGTCTGTCCGCAACATTCAGAATTTCTTCTGCTCTACAGCACACGAACATGAACCACCTCTTCTTTTATACGGAATACATGAATTATATCGAGCCTTATTTTCGATTTTATCGTAAGCGACATGTTACCGAAAATATACTTTTTATTGAAATTAAAAATGCCAAAATTGTTTATAACTTTTAAAATACGGGCTGTAAAATTTTTTCGTAAGCGACAATTTACGTATAAAAAATATTTGAATATTTAAAAAAAAACCTCCTCCTGAAAAATTTAATTTTTGTCTCTTACGATTAAATCGCAAATAAGGCTCGAAATGTATACAAAACTTTCCACAAAATTTCTATAGCATATAAAAGTTGGCGAAAAATCATGAAAGGAATAGAGCAGTTATCGATAATTATTTTTCTAATGTAAATATCCATAAATTGGCAATACAATAAAAAAAATTACAGAAAATTTTTCTTTAAAATAGAAAAGTTATTGTTGAATTTTTCACATTACACAAAAGTTATCGAATCTAGAAGTTTTCTATAAATTTTCTATTGAATCTAGAAGACTGATAAATTTTCTATCGAATGGAGAAGTTATCGTTGAAGTTTTTTTTTTGGAATGGAGAAGTCGTTGATGCAAATAAGGAAGCTCTAAATAATAATAAAGAAGTTATCGATAAAATATTTACATACTATGTAAGTTATCGTTAAATTAGCTGTATAAAAGTTATCGTTACATTTTTTACGGAAGTTAACCATAAACTTTCTTTAGAATCTTGAAGTTTTCTGTAAATTTTTTATATAATCTAGAAGTTTTCGATAAATTTTCTATGGAATGGAGAATTTATCGACGAATTTTCTATGAATATAATAAAGAAGTTATTGATAAAACATTAACAGAATACCTTATGTATTAAATTATTAAATTATTTATATAAAAGTTATCGATAAAAATTTTTGCGGAAGTTATCGAAAAAATTTTCTCTAGGATCAAGAAGATTTTTATAAATGTTCTCTAAAATCTAGAAGTTTTCGATAAATTAATTATGAAATAAAAAACTTATCGATAAATTATTTATACAATGGAGCAGTTATCGTTGAATTTTTTTGAAAAACTGAATAGCTATCGCCAAATTTTCAGTGAAATAGAGCATTAATCGGTGAAAAATTTATAGATTTTATAAAATTTTACCATAAATTACTTAACAAAGAGGAAAGCTATCGATAAACTTTCTACAGAATGTAAAATTTAAGCGATAAATTTTATTCAGGGCAATCATGAATAAAATTCCGCGTGAAATTTTTTCCCGGGGAACAATTCCAACTAATAGCAAGTAATAGGGAAAACAAAAAATTCTAATTTGAAAAGGGAGAAATTTCACGCGGAATTTTATTCATGATTGCCCTGATAATTATGGTATATTTAATAAGATAGAGAAGTTAATGGCGTGGTTTTGTTGTCTATGAAAATATTATGAGCCTGTCCCACGATGTCGACAACGTTCGACTAGTCGCACACTTACATTCAAAACAAAAACAAAATTTAAGATTTTGTTGTTTTTTCAAATGTAAGTGTGCGACAAGTCGAACGTTGTCGACATTGTGGGACAGGCCCTATTTCTTTTTCAAACAAAAAAGTTATCGATAAATTATTAATAAAATAAAAGTTATCGATGAACTTTTTTTGTATAGTATAAAAGTAATCCATAAGTAAATTGTCAAATAGACAAGCCATTAATAAGTTTTCTATAGAATAGAAGAGGTTTTCTATAAAATAGAAACAAATTTCTCACAAACAATTTCAATTCGTATTGTTATTTTTTGAGGCAGCAAAAGTTTGCTATTCATTTGCTATTTTGACACGCGTTAAATAAAAATAAAATATTGAAACAAAATTAGAATTTTTTATTATTATTAATGAAATAAAATTACGCGTTTCTCGGCGATAAAGAATTGCTTATGGGCAACAAAGTATAAAAAGAAGCTGGCCTCCCTAGAAATAGCAGCAAAGCCAACAATTACAACAACAAAACATTCCACATTAAAACACCCACCACCACCCTTGACAGTCAAATCGCTCGAAACAAAACGATGGACAATTAACAAAAAAAATAATTTTTTTTTTGGTATTTTTCTTATAGAATTTAGAATTCACTTACACATTTAGTGAGTGTTCTTTAATGGCAGCAATTGAAAGAATTTCTTTTACAATTTTGATTTATTGATGGAAAAATTATTAAATATTAAAAGTATTGATTGTACTCTGGAAAACTGGGAAAAAAACAAACCATCTGTTTAAAGTTTATTAAAGTCTAATTATAAATTTTAATAGCATTAGAGTTCATAAAATTTTATTGCTTGTGTAGAACAATTAAAAAGAATCAAATTATTTTTACAGTTTATTTTAATTAAAAAAAAGAAAGAAATTTCAATGAATTTCCATATTGTTGTTATTGTATTTTGTATATTTTTGCCTTCTGATATCAAACAAAATGTGGAAAATGTATTTTTTGTTGTTGCTGATTGTGTGTACATATTTCTTTTGTGACCGTTATATCCCAGCAAACAAGTGGGTGTATTACAAATCATGCGATATTTGTTTTTCAGATATCAAAGCTATGAGATCAATTTGATGATAATTTGAAAAGATTAGACCTGTCGCCCTTTATTGCAAAAGAGGCATAACTCAAAAAACTATATTTGCAGAAAATAAAAAGTTTTAATTTTTCAATTTACTTTAAAAATTTACTTTTGAAGGTGTCAAACAAATTTTTTTTCTCAAAATATGTCTACATATGTTGCAATAAAGGAGCCGATTTTCATTTATATTGAATTCGAATTTATGCAAACTAGTGATGAGCGATTTTTCGAAACCTGTTACTTTTTCACAGCGATTGAAAAATCACTAATCACAACTGTGACCAAATTTATCAAGTAACAGGTTTTGCAAATGAAGTTCTTTCATACAAACTGTGAATGTTCTTGTATGCTTACTTAAATAAATAAACGTAAATAAAGCTATCACATGAATTTATTTGTATACGTTCACCGTTTGTCGAAAAAAAATCGTCTTATCGTGTCAAATCGTATTTTCTGGCAACTATGTATAGCTCTCACATTTTTGTATTTGCAATTTTACTGTCTCTCTGACTCTCATACGACAATTATCAATATTTGGTTGGGGTTGATTGCTAATTGTTTGTTCTTGTCGCTCTTCTTATAAGTATTTGTAAAAATACCAATACTAATAAATACCTTTAAAGCAAAAGAGCTGAAATGTGTTAAACCGTGATCACAGTCACTGTTTAATTTCACAAGTGCTCTTCTTATTAGATTTTGTCAAAATAAGAGAACTGCTACAAACAAAATACTGCTAAACTGTGATCACAATCCCAGTTTAAAAGAACAGCGATTTAGAAATCACGTTCACAAGGAGCAACATTGTTAAAAAATCACATTATCGCTCAACACTAATGCAAACCTTGTACTCCGTTCGTGTATAAAATCTGCAAATTGTCACGCTAAGAATTCAATATGCCAATTTCTTTTAACAACTGAGATTTTTTTGTTTGATGGGATGCTTTGTGTATCCATTCACTACAAATACACAAATAAATCTGTTGTAATTTATTATCTCTATAATTAAACTTATTGCATTATACGCTCGCTCACTTAACTTCAATACTCTCACATTGGAAGAACGCTTTCCTTTTATTCTTCTTTTTTTTATTTTATTTTATTTTTTTATTTTTTTTTTGTACAAAAACCACTTTACACATTTTTGCTTTTGATAATAAAAAAAAGCTTTTTGCAGACTTTTCAGGAAATACTTAATAAAAATTTGTGAGCGCTGCTTGCAGAATTATTTTTATGATTTACCGCTTTTTGTTATGTATTCCTCTCAATATCACACCATCTCCATCTGTCTCTCTCTGCCTCTCATTTTGCAACAAATAAACAAACATAGTGATATAAAAACATTGTTGCCATATTGTTTACTTTAAAAAAAAAACACATGGCAGCTGATTTGTTTTTAGTGTTTGTAAATTTTTGTTGAAAATCCTTGAGAATTTATCCATAATGTTGCTTCGTTTTGTTTGTTTGTTTTTTTTTTCTTTGGGTAGGAAAACATAAAAAGCAACTAAAACCAAACTGTGTGCGTCAGTTGATTTTTTGATTTTATGCTCAGGGATTTTGGAAGTATTTGACAAGGAAGTGAAAAAACAAATTCATGGTTTAACAAAATATATGATAAAAAGATATTATCTAAATGCCTTTAAAATTTGCAATAAAATTAAAAAGCAAATATTTTGAAAATTTGCATTTAGTTTTTCAATATGGTTTGTTTTATTTTTTATATTTCGATCTGGATCTGGATGTTAATAAACACGTGTCTAAATCACCAGGGTTTTCATTGGCATGTATTGGTTACGATTTTTTGGGCAAAAGTTTGCTAAGTGTGACTGTAGCTTAAGTAAAGTTATTGCTATCAACAAGTTTTTTATTATTTAATGACTGGGTTATGGTGCAACTTTCTATGCAGCTCTAGAATTGAGTAGACTAAAAGTTCCCATTAACTGAAGTAGTAAGTTTATTGACTGCTTGACTACAACGCAAATGAAGGTCTGCCGGAGACCGTCAATCAAGATCATATAGTTTTTTGATATGCATTATTAACAAAACCCACAATAGTAGAGTTGTAAAAACAAATAAATTTAATAAAGTGCGAGCTCGACTTGCACACGAAGGGTTTCGTACGTACACTATATATGAAATACTATAAAGCCCACTTGCAATATAATTGCACAATTTTTCGTATTGCACAATAATATCGCCAATGTGTATGTCATATTTGAAGGTGGCACAATAAATTGGCAAATATCAAAAGACTTTTGATTTTTATTGTACAATCAAGACAATTGTGTAATGTGGTGGGAACATTGTTTCATGTAGTTTACTTTTTCACTGCCAGGAAAATTGGGCAACATTTTCTTTAAAAATATTGTGCCATTTATTGCATAGTATAGGTCAAAATGACAACAACATGTACAACAACATATACAATAATATTGTAT
Source organism: Nowickia ferox (assembly GCA_936439885.1). Lineage (NCBI taxonomy): Eukaryota > Metazoa > Arthropoda > Insecta > Diptera > Tachinidae > Nowickia > Nowickia ferox. The sequence goes on along the minus strand of OW387025.1, from coordinate 5,421,800 downwards.
AATGGATGGGCCGCTTAAAAACTTTAGCCTATTGAATCGAATATCTTATTTGTTTCGGATTTTGGGGTTGTTTTGTTTTTTGGTTAACTTTTAGTTTTAGCAGATTTTTTTAGTGTTGGCGTTTATTTTTGATTTGGTAATTTATTTCGGTTTTTGACGATTTTTGTTTAGTTTCTCAAATTGAAAATGGAGTGTTCTACTATATAACTATTTTCAATAAAAGTGCAATCGGTAGATTTTCTGTAAAGAAATAAAGTTAACGTCAGCTTTACTTTGCAAAAGGGAAGTTAATATTAATTTTAATTATCTAGAGAAAATTAAGGGTGGGCAAATTTGAGGTTAGGGAGTAAATTAGCTGTCAAATGATGAAATATCAAGAATTGAGCTGTCATCCTTTAACATTTATTTAGTAAAAATTAGGGAAATTTTAAACATGGAACGCTACAGTCTTGAGCAAAAATTCTTAATTGTGAAATTTGTGACGCTCTGAAAGATGAAATTCGGCGCTGCATTGTATAGACAAGCGAAGCTTTGTTGCAAAATGTGGTTAAAAATTTTAAGAAAAGAGCGGACGTCTGCCGAAGTGCTAGAGGTAGATATTTGCCCGAAATCATATTCCATTATTAATTCTCATATATCTACTTTACATTCCTATCAATAAAACTGAATTTATTAAAAAAAAAATGCGTTTTAAGCCAATTTACTTCCTAACCTTAAATTTGCCCACCCTTTATATCGGTCCCATTGACTTCAAAGTTATAAATAATATTAAAAAGTTTTTAGCTATCGACAACTTCAAAAAAAATGTTAGCAAATATTTAAAAAATAATGATTATCGATAACTTAAAAAACACATGATTATCGATAAGTTTTGCTCTTGAAAAAATCTAAAAATAAAAAAATAAAGTTATCGATAATGTTAACACAAATTTCTCATAATATATCGGTCACGTTAATTTCAAAGTTATCGATAATATAAAATTTTTTTTAGGCTATCGATAACTTCAAAAAAAAGTTTAGCAAATACTTAAAAAAAATAAAATTGTCAATAACTTTTTTTGAAGAAGCAAAGTTTTCGATAACTGTTTTTTTAGAGAAACTAATTTCTCATAATATATCGGTCACATTAATTTCAAAGTTATCGATAATATAAAAAAAAAATTAGACTATCGATAACTTAAAAAAAAGGTTAGCAAGTTAGAAAACGCAAAGTTCTTTATCGATAACTGTTTTTTTAAAGAAACATAAAGTTATCGATAAATTTCGCTTTTGAAAAAACTAAAATTCTAAAATTTTGTTATCTCAAGCTTTTGTGCAGAAAAAATTTAACTTAATTACTAATAAAGTTACCGACTGCTTTATTTTACAAAGCAACATACAGTTATCGATAAAACTTAAAGAAACTTAAATAAATCTAAAGAAACTAAATAAATTAAAAACAATTTATGATTATTTTCTATAAAAGAGTAATAATAATTTTTCTCTCCCAATTTTGTTAAAAAATTGCTTTTAAATTTTTCAATGATTTTTCTTAGTGAAAAGTGATCGATATAATAAAAATTATTATAAAATTTCTGAAATAGTTCCTATAATTTTTTAGAGATTACAACTTTTTTAATGTCTATTGGCCATACGTTTTCTACATTTAATAATACTCAGCACTTAATTTTGCTGTGATTAAAAATAAAGTAGAAAATCTTAAGCACAAAGTAGCTGTAATTTTACGTCAGTAATTTCAGAAATTAACAAGGAAATTAAATTTTTTTGTATTAAAACAAAATGTATAAAATTAAACAAAATCAATTTATTATTATAGTCTTGTGTACTCGTAGTTCTGGGAATATAGGAATTGCGTGCTAAATAACTCATCATTTACATTCATCAAATAACCAAATTATTATCATCATCATTAGCCTCACCCTCAACGTCATTTGCAGTCATCAATTACAATGTAAACATTTCAAATGTTTAATTTCATTTGAAAAATATGAGAGTTAAAATTACCACAAAATATAAAAATACTCGTACAACATTTCGCTGGCAAGTATTTTTGTAAAGAGTTTAATTAATGTTTGGGCTTTTGTTGCTGCTGCTGTTTTCCATATAAAGCATAAACAATATTTAGCCATTGTATTTAAAATGATGATATGTTTTATTTATATTTAACTATTTCCATGTTTTTTTTATAAATATCTTGTTGTTTTCATATGCATCACATTCATATGCATCATATGTTTACTTTAGAGAAACTTACATAAAAGAAAATTTAGGCAGAGAACTCATAAACTGCAAAAATAAGTCGAATGTAAATATATATAACCTAGTTCTTAAATAATTATACACATCGTGAGCTAAAATGCAAAAAGGTGTAACTAGCAAAAATATAATTAAGAAAGCTAAACACTCTTGTAATTACGTCTCTTTATTTTTTGCTAATGAAGGCGTCTTTTTTGATCGCAGAATTGTAAAATTTTCTTAAAACATCTAGTTTAATGGGATTCATAATAATCCATAAAAAAAATCGATTTAGAATTTTTTGTTAGTTACGCTCTTTTTCATTTCACCTAACGATATGTACATCTTTAAGATATACTCATATATATTCATATATTATTAAAAATTACAAAAAAAAATCGCGAGCTTTAGATGGCTTTCTTATTATAAGAGTTATCGATAACTTTTGTTTTTAATATAATTTAATATTTAATTTTTCCAAAGAGAACTAAACTAATCGATAACTTCGTTATAACAATTAATTTATCATAAACTTTTCTACAAACTATAAAGTAAGGTTATATATAACTTTTCTATATAACAAACAAAACTATCAATAATTTTTTCTACAGAAAAGAAAAACAAAGTAATAACACGAGGTATCGTCGATAACTTTAACAAGGAAAAGCAAAGCTATCGGTATACGGTTATCGACATTTTATTTTGATTATAAATTGACAAATTTTCTAAATAAAAATATCGTTAGTATTTCCATAAAAAAAGTGAAATTAGCGAAGTGCTAAGTTAAATTTCTAGATAACTTTCTATAGAAAGCTAAAAAAATTTTACTTTTTCTTTGATAGAAAGCTTTCGATAACTTTTTTTTTATAGAAAATGAAGTTAGGTATAGAACTGCATAAAAGGAAAGACTTATGCAGAAATTTCATAGAAATTGTAAATTTTCCATAGCTTTTTGATAGAAAAGGAAAATTTTCATATAGAAAATTCAAGTTTTTTTTTATAGAAAACTATTTTAACTTTTCTATTAAAAGTAAACTTATCGACAGCTTTTCTGTAGAAAGTTGCAGTTATTGATCACGTTTCTGCAGAAAACTTTAGTTATCGATAACGTTTCTGTACAAAAATTTAGTTATCGATAATGTTTCTGTAGGAAACTATAGTTATCGATAAATTTTCATAAATAGTGAAGTTATCGAAAAAAAATTATAGGAAAATAAAGTTATCGAAAGATTTTCCATAGAAAAGCAAATTCATCCATAACCTTTTTATAGAAAAATAGAAAAATGATAAATCGATTAAATTTCTATAGAAAATATATTGCAGCTATCGAAAAAAAATTTCTGCAAAGGAAAAGTTATCTAAAATTTTTATAGAAAATAAAAGTTATCAATAACTTTTTGATAGAAAAGGAAAACTTTCATAAAGAAAATACAAATTTTTTTATAGAAAATTTTATTTATTGATATTTTTTTAAAAAGGAAAATTTATTTTTTAAAGTTATCGATAGCTAACAATTATCGATAGCTAACAATTATCGATAACTTTTCTTGGAACAGTGAAGTTATCGAAAAAAAATTAAAGGCAAATAAAGTTATCGATAACTTTTAATGGAAAAGTGAAGTTATCGAAAAAAAATTTTAAAAAATAACGTTATCGATAGAACTTCCATAGAAAAGTAAAGTGGTCTAAAACTTTTCTATAGAAAAATCAATTAAAATTCTGTTGGAAATATATTATGGTTTTCGAGAAATTTTCAGCATAGAAAAAGTTATCGAAGATTTTGCATGCAAAATAAAAACTATTGATTGTTTTTCTATAGAGATTAAAATGTATCAATAATTTTTCTGAAGAAAACAAAAAGTTGTTAAAAGACACAGAAGCTATTGATAAAGTTTGTAAAGAATTTCAGAGTGTTCGATAACTTGTCTATAGAAAATTAAGTTCGACGATAACTTTACTACAGTAAAGTCCAGATTATTCATAAGTGTTCTGTTTATTTTTAATGTTACCGAAAATTTTTCTTTCGAAAAATAAAGTTATCGATTACTTAATTTTTTTGTATTATCTCGTATCGCGATCGCATCCACGAGCTGCATTACACGCTGGCATATGTTATGTCTTGTAACACTTCAGACTTTTGAGAGTTTTCCTTTCGGGGTGTTTGGCATTAAGGAGAAAAAAAATAAATACAAAGATTTTCGAGCGTTAAATAAACATTGCAATAATTTTTGTTTAAATCTGCCACATGTTGTATTTTTTGGCTTTAACATGTTGAGGGTAATAGTTTTGGGTGCGCGTGTGTGTGTGTGTGTTTCTCTCTCCCTCAAATGTGGGTGCTGGTGGTGGCATCTGATTTATGAATTTAATGTGGGCTTATTATGGCAAAACTTAAAAAAAAAATAGTTGAAATCTTTAAAACTGAGTGGGCAAAGGTCAGGGTTTTTACAGCTAAATAATTTCTTTTTCTTTTTAGCAGCCACAAAATGCCAGCAATACTTAAAAGCAATATGTATAATAGAAGGAGAGTCTCTTAAAAAAAAAACTTAAAGAAGGAGAACTTGAAGAGTCGTCGTACATAGAGCGGAGATCCTCAACCTATAAAGTATTTTTGTTTTTGGATAAAATTTTAACTAACGATTTTCAACGAAATTAATTAAGAAAAGTGAAACACTTTGCCCTGAAGCCCATTTGATTTTGGGTATTTGGTTGGTTAACTGTATTGAAACATTCCTCCACATAGTATGGCCTCGGTCGCCGCTTGGCTGCCATTTGCACGGGCGGCGGCCATTGGTTGGGTGCCCATAGCCACCCACCCCTTGCCTCCGGCTCCCATACCCAAGGACCGGCGTAAAACCGATGACGAAAAGCTGTTGATAAATGTTTCGGGCCGCCGTTTCGAGACGTGGCGCAATACACTGGAAAAGTATCCCGATACATTGCTGGGCTCGAATGAGCGCGAGTTCTTTTACGATGAGGACTGTAAGGAATACTTCTTCGATCGAGATCCTGATATATTTCGTCACATATTAAACTATTATCGCACGGGAAAATTGCATTATCCAAAACATGAATGTCTAACGAGTTACGATGAAGAATTGGCTTTCTTCGGCATATTGCCGGATGTTATAGGCGACTGCTGTTATGAGGACTATCGTGATAGGAAACGAGAAAATGCCGAGCGTCTGATGGACGATAAATTGTCGGAGAATGGCGACCAACATTTACAGCAACTGACAAATATACGACAGAAAATGTGGCGAGCCTTTGAGAATCCGCACACCTCAACGGCCGCTTTGGTATTTTACTATGTGACAGGGTTCTTCATTGCCGTGTCGGTGATGGCCAATGTTGTGGAGACGGTGCCTTGCGGTCATCGGCCGGGACGTGCTGGTACACTGCCCTGTGGCGAACGCTACAAAATTGTTTTCTTCTGCTTAGATACAGCCTGCGTTATGATCTTTACCGCCGAATATCTGTTGCGTCTGTTCGCAGCCCCCGATCGCTGTAAATTTGTGCGCAGTGTCATGAGCATCATCGATGTGGTGGCCATTCTGCCCTATTACATAGGCTTGGGCATAACAGACAACGACGATGTGAGCGGGGCTTTTGTAACACTGCGTGTCTTTCGTGTATTTCGAATTTTTAAGTTTTCACGCCACTCACAAGGTCTCAGAATTTTGGGTTATACTCTCAAATCGTGTGCTTCCGAATTGGGTTTCTTGGTATTCTCGCTGGCCATGGCCATCATTATCTTTGCTACCGTCATGTTCTATGCCGAGAAAAATGTCAATGGTACCAATTTCACCTCAATACCAGCGGCCTTTTGGTACACCATTGTCACCATGACCACACTGGGGTAAGTATATTTTTTTGTAGCCCTTGTACATAGTGAGGAAAAACACAGACAGAGAGAGAGAGAGAATTACGAAAAATAAAAATTCCTTACGAGTATTAATAATTATTTGCTCTTTTAGTTATGGCGATATGGTACCGGAGACAATAGCTGGCAAAATAGTTGGTGGCGTTTGTTCGTTGAGTGGTGTCCTTGTGATCGCCTTACCCGTACCTGTTATTGTATCTAACTTTAGTAGAATTTATCATCAAAATCAACGAGCTGATAAACGTAAAGCACAAAGAGTAAGTGGTTTTTTGGTTGCCAACAACAAAAGGGAAAAATGTCTCTATATAAAAAATCTACAAAATCTTAAATACATCTTTTCTTTTGAATAAATTATATTTCATAAATCAAATAATACGCTTAAAGCTATTGCTATCTTCTTAAGATTTGATTTTAAAAAATGTGTCAGTTTTTTGTTTGTTTTATAATTTTCTTGTACAATAAGCTTTATTTATTCTATATACATATACATATATATTCTATATGCACTTAAAAAAAACTTTTCTAAAGCACGCTTAACAGCTCAGGGCCTGTCAAACTCTTAAAGGATTTTTAAAATACGCTTGCCTCTAACTACGTTTAAGCTTAATTGCAAAAGCTTTATAAGTGTCTAATGAAAGTTTTTACTGTGTTATAATTGCTTTGCTATATCTGCCAAATATAGGGTTAAATTCTTTTTTTTATAAAGCGCTTTATATTGATCTTATTTCTATTTCTATTTTTATATTACCCTTAAAAGCTTTAAAATTTATTAAAAATTTTTAAAATAAATCTTAGTTATAAGATTTTTCCAGGAGGTTTTCCTAACATTTTTTTTATAGTGGAAATATTAAATTCATAAAATGTCAGTTTCATTAACAAAAAAATGTGATAATCGGTTGACCATCCATCCCTGAAACTTCCCACTAAACCACAGATTTTGGTCAAATATGCGTTATCCTGTATACTTATTAATCCAATAAAAATCCGATAATATCGAAAATATGCTTGACAAGATATTGAAAAAAACACCAAATTTCGAACGATCCACCCGTTTTTTTTTTTTTTTTTTAAAAAGGAAATTAATTTGCGAACAATGCAAATTAATTTTTTTTTATGAGAAGTAACACTCAGGCAATGAATGCCTACTACCAGCAAAACGTGGTGTCTTCTTTAGGAAAGAGATAGTTATAGAGATGACAGGTAGTGAACGAAGAGATAAAAGAGAGCTTCATTTCTTTACAACTCTTGCTTTTTTGCAGGTTTTTTAAGGCAGTGTTGTGCTTAGTAGTAGATATATATATAGAGGGCACCCTACTGTTACATTGGGATTAGCATACACTGAAGCCGGTACACTTGAGTGACCAGTGATCACTATGCCTTCATCACTTGAACTTTCCGACGACAACTGTGTTGTTATTTAATGACTTTGTCGGTGACCGGGCGCGAACCCAGGACCTTGGGGCTAAGATCTGATGATTATACTCGTATCTTAGTAGTTTCAAGTTTGTTAAAAAAAATTAATTAAATTGACCTCACACCTATAATTAACTTTTATGGTATATCGTTACCTTAATATGGAAGGGCCGTAACTTATTATTATTTTTTTAAATCGAACTTTTTGCATTTTTCGGTACATTAGATATTCTTCTATCGAAATATACAAAAAAAAACGTGATTTCAAAAACATAATGAGTTAGGGCCTTTCTATATTAAGGTAATGATATATATTTACTTATATATGTTTAAAAACTGTATGAGTATGAGCATTAAGTTTAACTGTAGAGAATAAACCAAACTTGCACTACTTGTACTTAACAAAATCTGAATCCTATTATTGACTTTCGTAAGCTCTTAATTCACTGAAATCTGGAGTAATTTATAGTAATTAAGTAGTAATTAGAATTAATAAATTCTGAAACATTGGCTTGTCAATTGTCAATTCTTCGGCAGCCTCATTTCTTTCAATATTGCAATGGTCTGAAATCCATGATAGCTTTCAACTCTGTCTGTACATAATCCCGTTGAGTGCTTTTGCACAGTCACTTAATAGATTCGACCTGAAAATATGACTAACTGTCGACACAGAGAATAACCTGCTTGACTTTAGTATGGATGCCCTAAAAATCTCAGCGACCCGGCCTTGTGTAGGCAAATTCCCAAGACCCGCGAGCTCAATAAAACCGACTTTAATAGTGAGAGCACGCAGCAAGACGTCCATAACCAACTGAGAAGTGCTTCTGGCAGCATCCGTGGTGCCAGTTGAAGCACAATTCTGGACCTTATCAAAGAATTTCCTATATAATTCTTTCCTCAATGCCATCCACCACATAACGAACCGATACGCAAGAACTGACCTTAAAAACATTGTGTAAATCAAATTTACCACACCTGACTGCAGACCCCTAGTCATTCATATCAATCGCGGATTCAACCGGGTGGGAGGCCAGTGGAGTCATGGCCTCCCCTGGGCTGGCTACACTACCACTGAAAGCTGTATCTGGCATTGCTTCTTATAGTTATGAAAGTTATATTTTTTCGAGATATTGACGAGATTTCATTTGCAAAAATTAGAAAAAATATCGTACCATAACCGCCAAAAAACTTATGCGGCATAATTATCGAACTTAATTTTTGAAAAAAAAAAACAAAATAAATAAATAAAAAATTACGTCCAAAAAATGTGCCGGTTAAGCTTTTTTTTGCGGTTATGGCACGATATGTTATGCCCTGTATTTAATTTATAATTTTATTAGTCTTGATTAATATTATTAATTCAGTATTGATTAAAAATTACATAATTATGATGACATATGACCAAAGGGCAAATTGCCACCCTGTTGCCCTGTGCATTGCAAATATACTAACATCTGGCATCCCACGATTAGTTGATGTTACCATATGAATTACAATACGACTAATAAGACAATTAAAGCTTTTAATTAACCAATGTATGTACTCAATTAAATTTTAACACTAAAGTCTTAATGCACTTGCGCCCACGGGTGAATTAATATATTAATCCTTAATTTCGGCAAGCTTATTAAATACACTAATCCTTTAGCCTTGTTTCCTTTCAACTACTTCCACTTCTCACTCTATACTCTATTAATATTTGACACATTTTTTAAAAAAATATATAACATTTTAAAATTTCCTTTAAAATATTTGCCCTTTTGTGTAACTAAGGTCGAATATTTTTCTTAAACAAAAAATCTCTATTTTTAGCTTAAAGTTAGTTTATTTTGCGAAATTTTTGTTAAAGACATTTTTCTTCCTTCTGCCTACTAAGTGGAGCCCCGACTGAAAGAGAACATGAAAGCACTATAATTTTTGGCAAAAAGTTAAAGTGCGATTAAATGTATTTCTAAAAAGTCTAATATCCACTAAATAATCATTTAAAAAAAAATTTAAGTGATTATTTGTTTTACAGAATTCAGACCACTAAAACACTCTTTGTGCAGTTTGATGGGCGATTAAAGGGAGATTCTGAAAGACAAAAGCTTGAAAGCTTGTTCCTTTTTTAATCTCCTCATTGCCTTTCAATCTGAAAACAACAAATATTTTATTTGTTGAGTGGCGTTATTGCTAATTGATTTTTTTTATAAATCAGAGTCGAATATTCAATGCTGAGCGTTTGAAAATTTTACTCTTAGCTATTTGAGCTAAAGGGATATTTTCTTTGAAAATCTCTGCACAAATTTGTAACTGAAAAGTTATGAGTTTAGTGTTATTTAATGTTTTCAAGGAGATTTTAGGAAAATATCTTGGAAGCTTTAGACTTATATATAATATTTAGAAACTATCTTTTAAGTTCTTTTTTTGAAATATTTCAGCTAAATAAAATTTTATCTCAAGCAAATACATTTCTTTGTAATATTTAAAAACGCATGTTTAAACGAAAAGGTTGTGTTTTTATAAAATCGATTTAAAATTATAGCTTTAATTTGTTTTATAATTTTTAATTCAAATTAAACAAATACTTGCATGTTTTATATACATTTTTATACATACTATACAATCTATTGTGCCATTGCCTGGTTGATTTTATGAAAATGTTATTTAAGTTTGGTTAATGAATGTCTCAATTATAAAATTATTAATTTAATTCAATTCTATTTAGGAAAAATTAAAATCTGTGATATGCCTAAATATTATTATGTGCACAAAATTTTGAAAAAAAAAATTTTTTTAGAAAAAATTAAATCTGTGATATGCCTAAATACTATTATGTGCACAAAATTTTGAAAAAAAAAATTTTTTTAGGCAAAATTAAATCTGTGATATGCCTAAATATTATTATGTGCACAAAATTTAAAAAAAAAAACGTTTTTTAGGAAAAATTAAATCTGTGACATGCCTAAATATTATTATGTGCACAAAATTTAAAAAAAAAATGTAGGAAAAATTAATTTCTGTGATATGCTCAAATATTTTGGGGAAAAATTTTGGAAAAAAAATTTTAAGTAAAAATTTAACTGTGATATGCCTAAATATTTTTGTATACACAAAATATTGGAAAAAAAATGTTTACGAACAATTTAATTCTGTGATATGCCCAAATGTTTTTATATGCCAAAAATTTTTATGAAAATTATAAGTATACTCGTACGGTAATTTAATGTTTAATTTATTAATTAAAATAGAACAAGAAATGCTTTCAAAATAAAAAAAATCAACTTCTTAAATAAATTTAACTCTTAAATATGATCAAATTCAATTTAAATACAAACAGATTCAATTAAAATATTAATTTAATTTAAACTTATCAGGAAAATCGTAGTGAAAATTTGATAAATTCAATTAAATGATCAATTGCTTTAATTCGAGTGGAAAAATATTTAATCAATTTTTTAATCGATATTTCAAAATTTTAATTGATATTAGAGAATTTTTAATTTACTTTTTGTTGTGCACTAAAATATTTAATATGATACAGTTTATATCAAGTAATAAATTAATTAATATTTTTCCCCCTGAATTACATGAAGCTGTTAACAATTTTTACAAAGTAAGACCTTTAATTTTAAAAAGAAAGTGTATGAAATTTCTGTTCGATAGACAATTTGCCATATTAAATTACTTTTCCCAGCCCTGAAGTACGTTGTATATCGTCATCTAAAATCCAAATGTCCGTAACTGACAAAAAAAATTAAAAAAATATTTTTTGATTCATAATGATGTGAATAACAAAAATATATATTTCCTTAAAATTTAACACGAATACGTTAAAGAAATAGTGATTTTATTATCAAAATTCCAGAGGCCCAAAGCAAAACAGCAGTGACTACATTTTTATATTAAAAAATCAGAAGACATCCGTGTTACTTTCCAATTTATTTATTTTTAGGATTTAATTTAATTTTAAATTATAATAAACTAATACAAAGCACAAACCTCTACAGGCTATCGGCTGCGGAAAGCTTTGTTCATTGTTCTTAAAATAATTTAATGGGAATGGGATATACATCTATTATTTTTTATAAAAAGAAAATTCAATGGATTATATACGAGTATTGTCCATTTTCCATAAAAAAATTAAATGAAAAAAATAAAAATATAAATAAAAAAGTAAATGGGCTATACATCGTCCATTTTTCCTAAAAAAATGGATGGGGAATACAAAGTCCATTTTGAAATAAAAAATTATATCTGGTAAAAAAAATAAATAGGCAATAATACACCACCAATTTTTTATAAAAAAAAATTTGATTTTTATAAAAAAATTAACGTTGTCCTTTTTTCATACAAAAAATTAAATAAGCTATAGCAATACATCGTCCATTTTTCATACAAAAATTAAATGGGCAATATATACATCGTCGTCTATACATCGTCCATTTTTCATTTAAAAAAATATAATGGGCAATACATCATCTAGTATTTAAATAAAAAATTAAATGGACCCATTAGCACCGTCCATTTACCATACAAAAAATTAAATGGGCTATACATCGTCCTTTTTTTATAAAAAAAAAAATAAAAATAAAAAGCTATACAGTTGATTTTTAATTATTATTGTTCGAACTTTCATTTTATTTATATAAATGGTGTTTTTTATTGAGGTATAGAACTTTAAGTTGGCATCACTTTTTTAACTGGCGGCCATTTTGTCAGCTGTCAAGTGATTAATATTTAGTTTGGTTTGCCATTTCATCATGAACAGGTTGAGAAAAGAACAACGCTTGCAAATCGTGCAAATTTATTTCGAAAATAATGGCTCAGTTCGCGAAGTTTACCGCAAGCTCCGTCCATTTTATGGTCGACATAATCGTCCATCAGAGCAATTAATTCGGTTAACCATGGATTGGCCACCAAGATCGTGTGATTTGACACCATTGGATTATTTTCTTTGGGGATATGTGAAGTCGCTCGTCTACGCCAACAAACCAGAAACGTTAGGGGACTTGGAAGCCAACATTCGTGGCGTTATTGCCAACATACGGCCCCATATGCTCGAAAAAGTGGTTGAAAATTGGACCTGTAGAATTGGCTTTATTCGAGCCAGCCGCGGCGGCCACATGCCCGAAATCATATTTAAACGTTAATGGCATAAAATTATCCTTCCAATAAAGCCAAATTGATGGACATTAAAACGATTTTCTTGTGTGTTATTTCAATTAGAAGTTCTATACCTCTAAAAAACACCCTTGTTAGTAAATTTTTTGCTTCTCCTGTAAAAAAAAAAAATTTTAAAGTCATGGCTTTTTGGATTTCAGGTGGCGATATATAATTCCATATAAAATTTTTTTGTAAAATTACTTTGCTTTTTAAGTTTTTTTCTACAGTTCCGATAGAATGCGTTACTTTGTTTTATTTTAAGCAAAATTTATGTTTTATTTTTTTTAGAAATTGTAACATTAAGATAATTTAATTTAAGTGGATTGATTAGTTTACATAAGTAGTGCGATTTAGAAGTGAAATCTTCTCATTAGAGTTAAAAGTAAAATTTGATAAATGCATTTTTTTATTTTCATTTTCTACCCGAAACTATTTGCAGAAAGCCCGCTTGGCCCGCATACGCATTGCAAAAGCCTCTTCAGGCGCTGCCTTTGTTAATAAAAAGAAGGCCGCCGAAGCCAGATGGGCGGCCCAAGAGTCAGGCATCGAACTGGACGACAATCTGAGAGATGAGGATATTTTCGAGTTACAACATCATCATTTGCTAAGATGTTTAGAGAAAACAACGGTGAGTTGAAAATAATTCCATTTCTCAAACTAAAATTATTCATGACTTTAAAACTCTGCAACGACACCAGTGTTTTTGCTTTAATAATTGTTATAGTTTTCTATTTTCTAAAATACTACAACAACATTACAACAAAGTTTTTGCTTTTACTTTAATATTTTTTTATAAAATTTTTTTTCTTTATATTTTTCTTTTCTTTTTTTTTTTTTGATGAATTTCCCGCGGGGGAACACAGATGTAGCAACCATTTGTTATAATTACAAAAAGCAATGACAACATATGTATCTTTTATAAAATTTAATTGCAAAAAAAAAAGTACTCGTTACAAAAAAAAAATAGCAAATCCCTACAAATTTTGTTCAACTGCAAGAGATATTTTTTTACATTAAAGAGCAAAACAATTACATAAATCACATAAAATGAAAGAAGGTTCTAGGCTAACTACGGCGCCTTTTTTCCTGGCCGTGCTAGGCCCGCATACAACCCTGCATAAAAAGTTAACAAAATTTTTAGTAAATCTGCAGGCAAAAGTGCGTAAAACTTTATTCTATAATTTCTTTGTTACTTTTGTGTGTAATTTAACTTAATATTTATAATTTTAAAATATATTTATATTTATGATAGTTATTGATTTATTTTCAAAACTTGTATTTAGTTTTTAAGTTTATTTTTCTATATAAAACTCTTAACTGACTTTTGAATATTTAGAAGAAAACGATAAATATTGTAAAAACTACTTACGCCATACTTTTCTAATAATTTTTTTTTAATTATTAAATTTATTTTTAATTTATTATTTGTAAAGAAAATTTTTATATATTATATATACATACATAGTTTTAAAATAAATAATTTTTGTAAAACAAAATTTATAAAATTTTGTTTTTGTTTTGGTCCTGGTTTTAGAAATAAGCTTGAAGATGCTAGAGGCGAAAAGAACTAGAAATTGGAAGTTACTTTCTCAAATTTGAACTTACTTCATAAATTGCCCGTGACTGTTTAAATGAAAAGCAGACGTAATCTTGTCATAGTTTTAAAATAAATAATTTTTGTAAAACAAAATTTATAAAATTTTGTTTTTGGTTTGGTCCTTGTTTTAGAAATAAGCTTGAAGATGAACTTCATAAATTGCCCGTGACTGTTTAGTTAAAATGAAAAGCAGGTTTCTTGAAAAAAAAAATATTTTATTTTTTAACGTAATCTTCTCTGAGCTCTGTACACTTTGTCGTACATTTCTCCAAATTTTTTAACCCTGCCGAGAAATAAGACTTGCCAATTTCATTAATATAAATTTTTTTATGTGAGATGATTTTATAGTTGGAGTTAAATGTCTTATTGGCAAGCCATTTCTTCACGTTTGGGAACGAGAAATAGTCATTCGGGGCTAAATGCAAAAAATAGAGCGGTTGAAGTAGCAAATTGTAGCGCGGTTTTTGGATTCTTGTCATGGAAACTGCACATGTGTGCGCACGCTTGCATTGTCCTGCTATGTCCTGGCAAGTGTTAAGTTTCGCAGGTCTGTATTAGGAAGAAGAACATCACATTTTCTCAAATAGGCGTGGACAAAAAAAATTTGCAGGCGTTAAATAAAAATAAAATATGGAAATATTAAGGTAAAGGTTATCTTAGATATATTCAAAAAATAAAAGCTGCAAATGGGAACCAGATTTATAATAAAAAGCAAATCTTGATTGGAACTGTTGTGCAGCGTTTTAGCGCACCTGTTAGTTGTAAATGTTTTTGGAAGACAATAAAGATAATTTCGCAGAAATATGAGGCCAATAAATATCTAAACTAGTGAAATTGAGGGAAATGTAAATATATACATAAATATTTAATTGTTGTACATAGTTAAATATATTTTTCCTGCTGTTCTATATGCAAGCGTTTGTGGGCACAAAAGAATAATTTAATTGTCCCAGCTGGGCTTCTTAAATTTGCTGTATTTATCAGCCTTTTTTTTGTAAATTACTGTAGAAAAAAGGCTAAAAAATTAAAAAAAATGTAGAAATTAATTTTTTTAAATATTAAAAAAAAATTGTATAATGTATTATTATTATATTTTATTTTGCTTATTTATTTATTTATTTTTTTCTTTAACATTTTTATTTCCTGTTTTTTTTTAGTATCATTTCCGTTACAAACAATCGCACGTTTTCCTTACCCGTCTCTTCATTCAGATCATGGCAAATTTCATAGATTCAAAGCTAATACTAGAAAAAACGTTAAATAATTTTCTTTCAAACATTTGAATGAACTCCATTCACAGTGTTCGTCTATGTCACTAATACTACTTGTTTCTGTGTGTGTGTGTGTGTGTTTATATGTCAGTGTATTTTAAATTCTCTCTCCTGCTGTATAGTAAATAATTCAGAACACTAAACTAAATTGGAGAAATCATGTCAGAAAAAAGAGAAACCTTTTCAAACAGCCTGCCTTAAATTTCCAAAATTAACTCACCGACTGCTAAAACATTTTAAAAACGTTTTGTTTTTTTGTTAAATAAAACTGTCTCTTAAAAAAAATGTATTTTAAATAAAGATTTGTAAAACTTTTACTAAATAATTAAATGTTGTTTTCGTTGTCAATTGCTTTCGATTTGTACAAAAAAAAAAAAAAATGTAATTAACAAATATTTCTTTTGCTTCTGTATTTGTATTCTTTCAAGAAAATCTTTAGCAAATTTATATTTATATAAAGTCTAGCATTTAAATATTAATTTCAATTACAACTACATATTATATTTCCCATGTAAAGGATCGTGAATTTGTTGAACTAGAAATACCATTTAATGGCCAACCTAAGCGTCCACGTTCACCCTCACCGATGGCCAGCCCGGCCCACTCTGCCAACAGTGCCATGGGTCTAGTGCAGTCCTGCTGCGGCCGTTGCTGTTCTCAACGTTATCAGGTAAATTGGTACAGTTGAAAATGTGCACAAGATTTCATTTATGTTTTTAATATATTCTTCAGGCCTGTGGCAAATACATGCCCGCCACCAGCAATGCCCAAAATAATCCAAATAATCAGCCCATGGATGGCACCTATTTAGTGGAAGCCTCATTTTAAGTATAAAAATCCACTCTCCCTGCCAGTGGGTAGTGTGTGCCAAAGGCACTGTAGCTTAAGACATTAAAAAAATTAAAACCAAAAACTACTTTATCTAGTTACATAGTCAATAAAGAAAAAAATTTAGTTTTAATAATGCAAAGAAATTAAAATAAAGGAAACACGGTTTTTTTTTACTTTTTAGCTTTACCAGTGAAGCTGTCAAGTTTTGTAATATTCCTTAAGTATTCAGTTGGTTTTTAGATTACCACTAGTGAGATATTTTTAAATTTCTACTTTAAAAAACAAATTCACTAAAGTGCGACTTTAACTCGCACAAGAATGGTTCCGTACAGACACTATATGTGACCTGCTCCACAAAAAGGTACCTCTGCGCCGAAAATTTTTTTTTTTACTTTTTGAGTGATTCTTATAGGAAAAAAAACATTCTTTGAAAAGCCGCTAACTGAAGTTTCGGCGCAGAGGTCCCTTTTCGTGAAGCAGGTCACATATGTGTAATACCATACGAACTTTATTCTATATAGTCGAATATCTGACTTAAAGTATAAATATTTTTTAAATTTTCGTTTGTTTTGGCGTTATTTTAATTTAAGCGTTTTTTGCGATTTTTTTAGTTTTAGCGGTTTTTTTGTTGGTTTTTGGCGATTTTTTGCGTTTTTTCAGCTTTATTTTAGTTAAAGCGATTAGTTTTTACCTTGGGGTTTTTTTGCTTTGTCGTTTTTTTAGTTCTGGCGTTTTTTCATTTTGGTGTTTTTTTCGGTTCTTGGCGATTTTTTTATTTTTACCGATTTTTTAGTTTTGCTGCTATTTTATTGCCGATTTTTTAGCTTTTGGCGATTTTTTTAGATTTAGCGATTTTTTGTTTTGGCGATTTTTCGTTTTGGCGTTTTTTCCAATCTTGGCGATTTTTTTAGTTTTAGCGATTTTCTAGTTTTGGCACTATTTAAGTTTTAGCGATTTTTTTTACCTTGGCGTTTTTGTTTTTTGTGGCGCTTTTTTGCGTTGTGGTGATTTTTTCGGTTTGTGGCGATTTGTTTAACATATTTTTTTTTTATTTTTTTTTCTTGCATATGAGCTATTTATTTTATTAATGGTGGTATTTTTAATTTAAGCGCTTTTTTAAATTTAGTGATTTTTTCGTTTTGGCGATTTTTTAAACTTTGGAACTTTATAGTTTTTAACTTTTTTGTAAATTTCAAGAGGTTGCCTCTACGGTTTCCAGGATACAACAAATTCATTAAATTACATTAACTGATGGAATACCCATTTATTTTTGTGTTTTAAATTTCAGTGTTAATTGGTCTAGTCTGCAATTTCAAGTGTCATTACATTGACATTAGGATTTCAATATTTTTCGTTGTTCGCCTTGGAACAACCTCTAAGTTTTAATATTTATTGTTGTAGCGGAAAAAGCTTTACATATTGTGTGAAAATTTTAGCTCCGTAGCTGTTACGGTTCTTGATAAAACAGCTTGTGACACACATATAGGCAGACGGGCAGACGGACATCGTAGCGAAAACATTAGAATTCCATTTCACCTCAAATCAAAAATGATTGATAAGTATTCGTGACTTCTGTTAGAAGGCCATGAAGTCCGAATAATATATAAAAATTTCTAAATTTTCCTTAAGATTTTTTAAAGAGTTGAGAGAAATTTTACAAAATCAAGTATGCATTTGGGATTATGTGCTTTAGCATAAGTATGGCATACTTTTAGTCTGAATTGTATTTTTTTTTTCTTTAAACATATTTAAATGTAAGGCTGTGATTCCTTTATTTTAATTTTTGATTTACACAATTTTTGTTATATCATTGGTAATAAACTTATACGCAAAAAAAAAACACAAATTCTAAAAGACTTTTTCGTTTAAATAATATGGAAGACCTGAATCAGCAGCTTGAATGAATCAGACTCTTCTAAAAGCTGCAAACTTTAACTATTACTTTAGGTTCAGTGACAATTTGCTGGCTTCTTGCCACAAAAATTATTAGAAATACCAAAAAAAAAAAATTATTTAAAATTGAACTTACTAGAGCCAATGATATGATAATAAACTATAGGAAAAAATTTATGCAAAATTAAGGTTTAAAAGACATGTTTAAATTTTTTAGTAAAAATAACAAGCAAATAAATTCAAGCACTATAGAAAACAAATATCATTATTTTTAGGTTTCTAAAACTAAACAAAAAAGTTTAAAAATTTTCTTAACAATTAAAAAAACTTGCTCAAACAAAATGATTTTTTTTAAAATAAATTTTGTTAAAAAAAAGTTATTTTCTTTTCTAAAGCTTGGCAAAATCATCTCTAGCTTTTGTATAAATAAACTCACATTGCCTATTTTGTTTTTTATAGTGTTTGAATCAAATTCCTTAAAGAATAATAAAAATATGTACTTTAGTAAAAAAAAAAATTAGATTTGAAAAGAAAAAAAAAAATATTGAAGTAAATATGCAAAACTACTTTCTATGGCCTTTGGAGAAGACCTCTTAAGACGAGCAACTAGTTATTTTCCAATTTGTAAATTGAGCTTAAAATGTTTTCTCCAAAGGTCTACAGATTTTATTATAGTGATGTATCCAATAAAACTGAGATTATTATTAACAAAATCTTATAAATAATATTAAATTATTTTAATTATTTCTTAATTAAGTAGTGCAACTTTTTTTTTAAATATGTGTGTAATCAATTTTATTATTTTTTTTATATTATTTCTTTGTAATTAATTTTATTAAATAAAAATAAATTTTCTATCATACGTTTTAGTCAATCATAAACGATTTATAATAAAATATTTTTATTGTACTAATTAATTTTAAGTAAGATTTTTTTTTTGTAAACTTAATAGGGAATTAAACTCATTTTTATAAAAGCTCTAGCAGAGTTAAAGCGATTTATTTGCAAAAACTTTTTACTTTTTTTTCAATTTCTTGTAGAAATTTTATTGCAAAAAATTCTGCTACCGCCCTCGTACTTACTGAATTATATTAAAGTAACCAACAAAGTAGTTTTATTAACTCTTTTATTTTAATTTGTGAGCGTTTGTTTTACTCAAAAAATTATTTTTCTTTATTTAATTATACAAAACATTATAGAAAAGAGAAGAACGCTGCCAAAAATAAAATACCAGAAAAAAGAATTACAATTCAATTAAAACAAAAAGTGTTAAAAATCAAGCAAACAAATCGTCTAACAATTTTCCAACCATAAAATCAATCATACTATTCAAAAGCATTAAATTAATTAAAACAATTAACAATAAAAAAAATACTCTTAAACAAAACTATATACATACATACATACGAGTACATACATTTGTAGGTATTAAAATAAAATTAGTTTCAACTTCCATGCTCTAAGCTGTTCTTTAACAAAAATAAATTGAAACAAACTAAAGAATCTTATTTTTTTTGTGTGTGTCTGTGTCTATGAACTAGTTAAATTAAAAATAAACTGAACAAAAAACAACAAAAACTAAACCATGTAAAAATTA
Organism: Nowickia ferox; assembly: GCA_936439885.1. Taxonomy (NCBI): domain Eukaryota; kingdom Metazoa; phylum Arthropoda; class Insecta; order Diptera; family Tachinidae; genus Nowickia; species Nowickia ferox. Next base: position 5,401,938 of record OW387025.1, on the reverse strand, counting down.
TTAAGTAAATAAAGAAAATAAATAATTACTACTCTAGTGTAAATGTTAATAAGAAAAAAAAAATATTTTTTTTCTTTCAAATAATCAAGGAAAGGTAAGAAAGCAGTTGTGAAAAAAATAAAAATGTGCATATCGCACTTGTTCCTCAAAAGCGTAACAACTCAAAACTCATTATTCTAAAAACACAAAGAGAGTCATAACGTTTTTTTTTCACGAAAAAGAAGACAAATCAAAGGGAGATTTTTACGGTGGGTAGATATGACCTCTGTTGTTTGGTTTTTTTGCAAAAAGTGAAAATTTTAAAATTTTGAGTTGTTACGCTTTTGAGGAACAAGTGCGATATGTAACACAAAAACAAACTCACCTCCCTTTTGCCCACTCACATTTCAGGAACACTCTGCCCCGTCAACCCCTTTTTTCCAAGTCATTAAATTATAATTCAATAAACACAAATCACTCACAAATAACCCAGTTGGCCATGTCTTTCAGACATTTTAAACGAGGGTATACAAGACAATAGAAAATCGTGGAAGTTATAATGAAGACAGCTCAAATCAGTCGTTGACGAAATTTTGGAACAAATGGCCACGAAATCATGCAAGACCTCTCAGGCGACAATTTCCACTACTACCATCGATTGTCGTCCACTAAATGATAGTGTGAGTTATTGAGCGACAATATCACTCATAGAACAAAATATGTACGCAGACGATATTAGTATTTTTAGCACACAAATTTAAAGCCTTATTTACAAAAATTATTAAGGGTTTATAAAGGGTTCTTAAAACAAATTTGCATAAATTTTTTTTTTTTAAATTTAGGCCTTTATAAAGCCTTTATAATTTTTATAAATATGGCTGTTAGTATTTAAGGCATTTATTATTTGGCATTTAGTTTATTTTAATTATTTTTGATTAATTTTTTTTTGCTTACTTACTTTCGTTTCATTTTGAATTATTGACTGACTTAGCTGGGATTCGAACTGAGGTGGCATGTTTATACATTTTCTGGCTTACCACCTGGCTACAGCACCACCTTAAACTTTGTCAACAAGAGGCCAACATATTCATGTGCATTCATTCATTCATGCATTCATCATCAATGTCAAAAGTGTTTAGTTGAGGACAGCAAGCAAGATTTTCTCGACTAGAAAACTAAACAACAGATGGTAAGTCGTACAAAATTCATAGACCATGCAAGGGGCAATCTGGCCAACTGGGATACATGTGTACGTACATACATAAAATCCTCGATTTAAAATTTTTTTGCTAGGAATAATTTCGTGATCGGGCTTAAGTTCAGTATTTTAAATTATTATTGAATGAACTATTTTATTAATTAATGTTATTTTCGAAAGAAGATGTGTTTCTTCTAAATTCGGATGCTAAAACACATGCTATTATGGGTTTCTAAATATAAACTTAAAAAATAAATAAATTCAGTAAAATGCTGCTTAGACTCGCACACGAAGGGTTGCGTACGTACTAGAGATGAGCGATTTTACGAAACCTGTTACTTTTTTACAGCGATTGAAAAATCACTAATCACAACTGCGACCGAATTTATCAAGTAACAGGTTTTGGAAATATAGTTCTTTCATACAAACAATCATGTATAGCTCTCACATTTTTGTATTTGCAATTTTACTGTCTCTCTGCCTCTTATACCGCAATTCACAATATTTGGATGAAGTTGATTGCTAATTGTTTGTTCTTTTCGCTCTTCTTACTTTTTTTTTTGGTTTAAGCGCTAGTTTCTAATTTTAGCGATTTTTTTAGTTTCGGCGATTTTTTCGGTTATTTTTTAGCGATTTTTTTAGTTCTTGAGATTTTTTTTTTAATTATGGTGGTTTTTCTCATTTCGGCTATTTTTTCGGGTTTTGGTGAGTTTTTTAGGTTTTATTTTGGTTTCAGCAGATTTTTTTTTAGCTGTAACACTTTTTATTCGTTTGGCCAATATTTTCAGTTTTTGGTGATTTTTTGGTCGTTTTTTGTTTTGGCAAATGTTTTAGTTTAAGCGACTTTTTCTGTTTTTGGCGTTTTTTGTATAATCGAATATTTTACCTGATGCAGACATTTGAAAGAAATCTTTTTTTTGTTTTGGTGTTTTTCTTTTGTTGTAAGCTCTAGTTTCTAATTTTACCGATTTTTTTAGTTTAAGCAATTTTTTTCAGTTTTGGCTGTTTTTTTTTTGTTGTATTTAAGTTTTGGCAAATTTTTTAGTTTGTGGCGTTTTTTTCGTTGTGGCAATATTTTTTTTTTGTTTAGCGATTTTCTTCGGTTTTTTATGGTTTTCTTGGTTGTTTTTTTTTAGTTAGGCTTAGCAGGTTTTTTTAGTATTGGCGCTTTTTTTTCGTGTTCACTACTTTTTTCGGTTTTTGGTTTTTTTCTCGGTTGTTTTTTTATTTTAGCAGATTTTTTTGTTTATCGATCATCTTTTTATTTTTGGCGCTTTTTTTTGTTTTGGTGATTTTTTTCGGCTTCGCTTCGCGTTTGTGTGTTTGTTTAAAGAAAAAAATTTCGGTTGTTTTTTTTAGCTTTAGCAGATTTTTTTGTTTTGGCGTTTTTTCGTTTTTGGTGATTTTTTTCGGTTTTTGAGGATATTTTTAGGTTGTTTTTTTAGTTATGGCAATTTTGTTTCGTTTTGCGGATTTATTTTGGTACTTTTTCCCTTTTGATGATTTTTTTGTGCATATAAGCGCTTTTTTTGTTTCTGTCGATTTTTTTTCGCTTTTTAATTTTTTAGTTTTGGGATTTTTTTAGTTTTAGCGTTTTTGAATATTGCAAGAGTTTGCCTCGTACGGTTTCCAAGATACTCGTACAGCAAATTGTTAGAATTATCTACATAGACAAAATTACATTAACTATTCGAATACATTTTAATTTTGATATTTTAAATTTCTGCATAAAAATGTACTACCGATTTTGAAAATTTCAAGTGTCTATATATAATTTTATATAACGCTAGGATTTCAACATGAACACCATTTAATTTGTAACTGTCATATATTCTTTGTTATAGAGGCCAAAGTGAAGTTTGTGAAAATTTCAGTTCTGTACCTCTTACGGCTGTCGAGAAAACAGACAGACGGACGGACATCGTAGCGAAAACATTAGGGTTCCTTTTCATTTTTGCACTATGTGTCCAGTATCAATTTTAGCGGCAAAAGTTCAAATACTTAACTTACGTTTTTTGAAAAAAAAAAAATTCACAATTTAATTACTAACACTTCGACAACATATCATGCCATAAACGCTAAAAAAGCTTAAGCGACATAATTTTCGAAAATGATTATGAAAATGATTTTTGTAAAAAAAACAAAGTCCAAAAAAGGTGTCTCTTAAGCTATTTTAGCGGTTATGGCTCGATATATTAAATGCCAAAAATGTGTGCTAGTTGGCAGCATATTTAAATATAAACAGCTGTAAATGTTTAAATTTTTGAAGTTAATTTTCCAATTTTTTAAAAAGTATATTTTAGCAACATTTGGGAAAATATTTTTTTTTGCAATTTCAACTTTTGGACACATATATAGATGCTGTGGCTTACCGAACCCTAAAAAGCAATATGTCCGTAATTTTTTTAATATGTATATTAATGTACGTTTAATTTACGTTTTCAAAATTATTTTGTATTTTTTTTAACAATTTGGTTTATTTTTATTGAAATACCTTCGAGATATATTTAAGCTTAAGCCTTTTATTTTACATTTCTCATTCTTGCTAATTCTGTTACTTCAGCTTTCATTTATTGCAGACTTTCATCAAGTGTATCATATTTAAATATCTGCTTGAGCGGCATAAGTATTCAATAAAACAGAAAATCATACAACATTATGATCGATCATGTACTTTTTATCGATTTTATTTTCCCCCAAAAAGATACAACAAAGTAATTTTAACAACTTAAGGCCTTTTAATCTTGCCCCGTTTCTCTATATTTTAAAAACTATTACTGGCTGCTTTTAAGAGAAGTGGAAGAAAAAAAGTAACTTTTTTTCTTGGTTGGATTAAAGCCATTTGCAAAGGTTTTTAGATCGTAGATATATGAAGGCCATAAGAGACAATCTTAAGGAATAATGATGTATGTTGGCAAAGATTTGCGACACGATTTGCATGTACTCGTACACAGTGTGCTTAAGCAAGCAACCAGTATTTAGGAAAAATAGTAAGTGGCAGTCTGCCAACCAGCCAGCCAGGCTATCAACTAACACCCAACATTAAGTAATGATGCCTTTTGAAGATATTTGGCCAAAAGCATGTGTATGTAAGTGTGTAGTATTCCTTAACTTGAAAAATCTTAAGCTGATGCTAGTTTTAGCTCATTTTTCTATTTCTTTTTAGTTTCATTCAATTAAATAGAAAGACATTTAAATCTTAAGCCTTGCTTGATTCTTCTTTTTTATTGAAGAGATAGATATGATTTATATGGAGCATTTAACAAGTGCCAGTCATTTTCAGCTATAAACACGAGTAATCCCAAAACTGGTAGCAGAAGACTAATTGAATAATTTTGTTCAATGTCCGCAAGGATTTTCCTAAACATCATTTAGAAACATAAAAATTTAAAGTGACGTGAATGGCTTTCAAAGAAATGAAAAAGAATTACAAAAAGAAATTACAGTTTTTTTTAGAATATACATAACTTATGGCTAGTACTTATGTTAGGAAACTTTCTGAAGAGAAAAGATTTGACTACACTGACAGAATTTTGCTTCATAAATCTAATGAAATTGAAAAGAATTTCATTAAATTTTTAATTGACTTCAAAAAGTTGAGGAGGAGGTTATCAATTCGTCTGTACTTTTTTTCTGGCATGGTTACTTGGTATCATTTGCTGATTATTCGGTTGCTACGAAAGTTACTCAACTCATTGAACTCTTGTAACGACACAATCTCAAAGTTGAAAAATTGGGCGGAGCCACGCCCAATAAAACTTAATATTGTATTTAACATACTTCTATTTCATAAATTTTTACGAAAGTTAGCACACACCTTGAGATCTTAAACAGCCACCGTCTTGCATTCAAAAAAGTGGGCGCAGCTACGCCCATTCAAATTTAATATTATATTTCATCTTAAAGAGGCACAATCTTGCATTTAAACAGTGGGCGGAGCTGCGCCCATTAACAATTTAATATTATATTTCACGTGCTTCTAATTTACCGATTTTTACGAAAATCACTACAAACCATGAGTTCTTAAAAATACAAAATCTTGCATTAAAAAAGTGGGCGGGACCACGCCTATTAAATTTTAATATTATATTTCACGTGCTTCTACTTTATCGATTCTTACGAAACTTAGCACACACCTTGAGCTTTAAAAATAAATAATTTTGCAATCAAAAAAGTGGGCGGGGCTGCTCGCATTAACAATTTAATATTATATTTCACGTGCTTCTACTCTATTGATTTTTGCGAAAATCGGCACACACCTTGAGCTCTTAAAAATACAAAAACTTGCATTCAAAAGAGTGGGCGGGACCATGCCTATTAAATTTTAATATTATATTTCACGTGCTTCTGCTTTATCGATTTTTAAGAAACTTGGCAAACATATCTTGAGCTTTGAAAAATACTAAATCTTGTTTTCAAAAAAGTGGGTGGGGCTACGCCTACTTTAAGTTGCTATTAAATTATATGTACTTGTACTTATCCGATTCCCATGAAATTTGACAAAGAGTTTTGACTCTTAGAATGGCATAATTTTGTGCTTAAAGAATTGGGCGGGGTCATGTCTATTAAAGAATAATATTACATGTTACGTGCTTTTACCTGACTAATAATTTGCGAATCTTGGCGCACACCTTGAGCTCTAAAAGTGACGCGTTATTGAATTGAGAAAAGTGGGCGGACACTAATATTTGTCAAATTTACAAAAAAATTAAAACGTTTTTAAAAGTAAAAGGTAAAAGTTAAAAATAGTTTAGATTCAGTTAAATAAAATATTTTTATATGGTGATGTCTATAATGATATTCAAATTTCAACATTTAAATGTATAATTTAGTAAAAAAAAAATCTGAGATTTAATTGCTTTATTTTCACTTTATTACTGTGTCAAGCATTGTTATTTTGCTTTATAAATTTTCTTAATTCTCTGGCAATTGCAGACAAAATTGGCCATTTGTTTTACAAAATAATTGTTATGGAATTAAAAATTAAATTTCCAAACGATTTCTCTTAAGAATTTCCCACCAAATGTCATGGCATGTATTACCATTGTCGTTCGTTCTTTTTGTAATGATTTCTTTCATTTTCCTCTTTTTAATCGCAAGCAAAAGAACACAAGCAACGCCTAACAGTGACACCAAAAATCCAAAATAAGAAGAAAATAATTGACCAGCATCGAATGGCACACAATCGATAGACCAAACTATGTCTAATAAATTCGACTGCGATTGTGTTCCACTGGACGAGTGCACAAAAAGCCATGTAGTCAGCCATTACAACCTATCAACTGTAAACACACTGACCCACAAAACTGCCAATACATATACGAGTACTTGTAGCATCTTGCTCCATGCCAAACGATAGCCAATTGAGAAAAATCAAAGGAAAATTATAACAATAAAAAGAAAAACTCCAAGAGGATTCAATGAAAAGCAAAATAAATGAATAAAACCATTTCTTGTTGAAATTTTATTGAAACTTAAACAAACAGATATTTTATTTAGTTGGCTAACGAGTTATTTTTTTTTAGTTAAATATCTTTTTAGGCAAAATCCATGGGCTAGAGCAGTTGGTCGTAAGAAAAAAATTTATTGTCAATTCATAAGGTGTCAATGCTTGTTTTTTCAAATGACAGAAGAAGAATTTGCAGCTGGGATGTAAAAAAAGACTTGATAAAAGAATTTTGACAAAAAAAAAGAAGAAAATAACAGGTAATAATATTTTTAAAATTCAATTACATCTACAATATTTTTTTAAAAAGTTAAAAAAAAATTGTTTTTAAATAAAACAAATAAAGGCTTTATAACACAAATTTTTTATGAAAAACTGTTATATAAATCTTTTATAAATCAAAAATATATATTTTTTGTGAATAACAGCCATACCTAAAAAAACGACAATTGTTTTTTATGACGCTTACCTAAATTACAGCGTCAACGTTGTATTGTGAACAGTAATGTTTACTTATCTTGTTGCATAAAACCCACAAAATACAAATATAACATGGAAATAAAACCGCTAGATTGAGTAATAAATCGCTAAAATGGCAATTCATTTTTAACAATAACAATAACAAATGCGGTTATTTAGCAGCCAACTTTGCTCCTTAACGCGCTCCAAATCGAAATCTCCAAATGCAAGGCGTTGCCACCGCGTTGTTACGGTTTTCTTCATATACATTAATTGCAAGGTCATGAGAATTTAGGAATTGAAAAGAAATATTTTCTATGGAAAATTTGTCATAAATAAAATGGATAGAGGTCAAAATTAGTTTTAGTTTATATAAATTTTTATTTAAAAAATATATCGATAAGAATAACCTTCTTTTGAAAATTGATCGATAACGAAAATGTATCTAGTTTATTGATGACAAAACATTTCTATAGAAAGTTTTTCGATTAAAATCAATTTCTAATTTCGATTTAATATTTATCGATAACAAGCATTGCCTAATTTGTCGATAACAAACACATTTTCCATGAAAAGTTTTTCGATTAGAAAAATGTTCTTCCTAAATCTTATCAATAAAATGTATTTGTGATGAAAGTTTGTTACATAAACGAAAATTCTGCTCGAAAATATGTCGATAATTTAGGGGCTGGTTCACGATATCGACAGCGTTCCACTTGTCGCACACTTACATTCAAAACAAAAACAAATTCTAAAATTTTGTTGTTGTTTCCAATGTAAGTGTGCGACAACGTTCTACTTGTCGATATTGTGAACCAGGCCCTTAAATTTTGTTGAGCCATGGAAAAATTGAGATACATCGAAATCGATTTTGTTACCGATAACAAAAATTTTCTATAGAAAATTAGTCGATAAAAAAATTTTTCTTAAAAAATTTATATCGATTAGAAAAATTTATTATGGAAACAAACAATTTTTTTTTTAAAGTTCATCGATTTAATAAATTTATTATCGAAAATTTATCACGACGGAAGTTTAAATACCGATAAAAAATTTTCTATATAGAAAATTTCACATAATTTTTTTTATTGAAAATGTATCGATATCGAAATCTTATCTAATTTATCGATAACAAAAAGTGTATAGAAATTTTTTCGATTAAAAAAACTTTCAACTTTCTATTGAAAATTTATATATAACAAAAAATGTCTAAATGAAATTTTATCAATAAAAAATATTTCTGAGGAAAATTTATTTGATAACGGATTTTCTGTTATATAAACATAACTTTATATATCGATAAATAAGAAAATTTTTGCTACGTCCGTAGGAAAATTTTGTTATCGATGAAGAAAATTTTTGTTATCGACAAATTTTCTGCATAATTTTGTTGTCGGTATAAAAATTTGCGTCTTGATAAACTTTCGATTATACTTTTTTTAGAAAATTGTTATTATCAATACATTTTCCATCGAACATTCTTGTTATCGGTAACATAATCTTCGTGGTGATAAACTATTGCTTGTAAAATTTTCCAATCGATATACTTTTTTGGGGAAAAATTTTCTTATCGACTAATTTTCTATAGAAAATTTTTGTTATCGGTAAAAAAAATTAAATTTTGAAATAAATTTTTGGAGAAAATTATTGCGATCAGCACATTTTCCATGGTAAATTTTTGTTATCAGAAACCAAACCAATTTCGATATAATTTTTTTAGGGAAATTGTGGATATCGTTACATTTTCCAAGGGAAATTTTTACTAGCATTGTCCTGACTAAACAAAATCTATATTATGGATTATCGATGAAAAAAAGTTTGCTTATCGGCAAATTTTCTAAAGAAATTTTTTTAATCGGTATTAAAACTAGTCGCGATAAATTATCGATAATAAATTTTTCTAATTATCGATAATATAAATTTTGTTTAGTCAAGTTATCGATAACAAGAATTTCCCATGGGGAACTTAACGATAAGAACAATTAAAAAAAAATGATAATGATATATCGATAATTAAAATTTTTTTTAGTCAGGTAACGATAACAAAAACTTTCTTAAAAAAATATGAAGATTAGAAAAATTTAGTGTCGAAAAGTTTTAATACCGATAACAAAATTTTTCGGTAGTAAATTTTTCGCTAAAAAATTTCTTCATCGATAACAAAATTTTTCTACAGAGGTAGCAAATATTTTCTTATTTATCGATAACAAAAATTCATTTATACTAAAAATGTGTTGATAAATCATTTTTATAGTAAAATATCGGTTTTTTTAGACAAAAAACCGATACTACAAATCAAGTCGAATAAATACAGTAGCATTAGCAAATTTACATCCAATGCTTATAATAATGCGAAAAACACAACTGTGTTCCTTTTCAATTATTTTTTCAATCGTGCTTTCAACTGTTCTTTATTTGGCATTTGCAGTTGTCGATATGAATATTTGCCTGAATTCAATTAGCAAACATTTTTCAAGAATTACTCAACATATTAATAAGTGTCACAATTTCTTAAAACATAATGAATGCTAACAACAACTAATCGACACATTTGCCAATGCCAATAATGTGTACATTTTTATTTCAAAGAATATTTTCATTTATTTTCCTGTCGAACATTTCCATTAAATGAAGACATTTAAGCCATTTTAAGCTAAAAATGTTTATCTGCTACAATTTGCAACAAAATTAGATTCGTAACAATAAAAAATACAAATTATACACAAGGCAGCACTAAGCATTCATAAAGTTTGTAATGCATACATTTTTGCAATAGAGAAGGCATTCTAAGAAGAAAATATCGTTGGTCTCAAGTAGAAAGGCCCTAACTCAAATAATTGTAACTTTACAGGAGAAGGTAGAAACACAATAGAAACTTCAATATTCAACATGTAATTTTTTTTGTAAAACTTCTTGTAAAAGCGTTATTTTTTACAATATTGCAAAAACATTTTGTGACGAAACTCAATTACGTAAAAAATACGAGTTAGGGCCTTTCTTCTCGAGAGCATCGATATGTGAAAGTACGTACATAAATTTTTATTTTAAAGATTAAATTTTCAATCAAAAATTTATATTTAGCAAAAATTTTCTTTCTTTTCTTAAATTAAAGTTGACTGTGCCATGACAGCATAGTTTTCCTATAGAACAGTTTGCTGAGTCATCCCACTGAACTGAAAATCGTAATATTTATCGATATATTTATTCGTTGGTGGTAACGACAATGCTATTCTGTAATTTATCTTTTACGATAGTATACATATGTGGTTTTCTCACCATTTAATTCTATAAAGTTAAAATTGTCGCTTCAATTCCCAGTGCGTGCGACTTTTGCTACCCCGCAAGCTTCTCTTCACTACTCGCCTACAAACACGACTCTCAGACAACGTGTCGCAACTAGGCCACCCTTCATCTAAGCGGGCTTTAGCGCATATTGTTTAATAAAATATGTTACTGGATAGCAAAATCGAGAAGTTTTCGTTATATTTACTATAAAGGTACGATTATCTTAATAAAAGTTATTGAATTCAGGTACAGGTAGAAAAGTTCACAATTTCCTTTTAAAAAAAGTAGACTGTACCATCAAAGCACTATTTTCTTAACATAGAAGTTTTTTATGTCATCAAAGCACACTTCTTAAGTTAAAGTTGACTGCGGCACTACAGCAAACTTTTCTTATAGAAATGTTGTTTGCGTCATCACAGACACAGTTTTCTTAAATCAAAGTTGACTGTGCCAACACAGCACACTTTTATTAAGTTAAAAATTACTGTGCCGCACACGTTTATGAAATTAAAATTAACTCTGGATTGCGAGTACACTTTCCTTTAATCAAAGTGAATGTGTCACCACAGCACACTTTTATTAAATTATATTTGACTGTCCCACCACTGCACACTCTTCATAAATTAAATTCGACTGTACCTTCACAGCATACTGTTCTTATAGAAAAGTTTTTTTTGCCTTCACTGCAACTTTCTTTTTAAAATTAAATATGACTGTGCCCACACAGCACACTCTTCTTAAATTAAGTTTGACAGTGCCATCACATTAGATTTTTCTTATTAAATTTTTTTATATCTTTTCTCTATAGGAAAATCTATCAAGTTGCCTCTTTGGGTTGCCTTCCCTTTAAAGTATTTTTTTCAGTTCATCAGGCAAATGTTTAAGAATTTAATAACGGCATAAGACAATAAAGAATATGCTCATTGCAAAGTGAGAAAATAAATTATACAGCAACATTAACAAGATAAGGTTTTATGTACACACATGAAAAAATTATATTTGCCACAACAAACAAACATTTTTTTTTGCAGATTCTTACAAACATGTACTCGTATAGCCTCTAACACCAACACCAACAACTACATATATATAAATATAATCATAACAACACTGGAACTGGTATCGCAATCGAAATAGCTGCTCATACTCATTCCAAGCCACACCAAAACAGGACTGCGATCGACTTCAGGTTGAGTGAAAAATTCATAGCAACAACCAAGCACTTCTTACCAGATATATCAACTTGGCCACATCATCGTCATCAACATCATAAAACTCATCGTCATCTGCAGTGTCAGCCGCAACACAGTTGTTGCAATTTAACTGAAATAAAGTTATGCCAACTGACGAGGCCATAAAGTTAAAGGTACTTGTAGTTTGTAGACTTCAATATTTGTTTAGAAATGTTGCATGTTTAGACTTTAAAGAGAGCGATGATTGTCTGAGTGTGAGAGAGATTTTGTTTGTTAAGGAGTGCGGGTGGGAGTGATGGTGGGGTTGTTGTTGTTGTTTTTGCATTTGTAACGATTTACAATGAATTTGAATTTGCATTTGTTGTAGTTGCTTGCCATATCATGCGATATCATTTCCTATATACGAGTAGTTTTAAATGAAATTGATATTCTTGTGGCAAACATTTATGGCTTAATTTTATTTTCTTTTAGCTGCAAACAATTTTTGCTTGCCACTGAGTGGCGTGATTTAGAATTTGCATTGCTTCATCTAGCATGACTTCTTTTACATACATACATATGTATATACATACTTACATGTGTAAATGTATGTATGTAAGCATGTTGTTATGCATGTATGTATGCGATCGTACTTAAAGAAAGCAAATTATATGAAAGAAAGTAAGCCGACTTTGTTAGCAACTTACGATCTAATGTAAATTTAGTTTGTCAAACATTTAAAGAATTTGAATACATTATTAAAAATTGCATTAGCCAAGAAAGCAGACAATCAGCTATAGATTTCTAATTCCAAGAAATTTTTAAAAATAAAATATTTTTCGTTATTGGCATTTTTATCATTTGTATGGACTAATAAATGTGTAACTAACTAACATGAAATAAGCACTTAAATAGAATTAAATCTTAATAACATAATTCAAGGATCGAATATAAAAAATTAAAAAAGACAAGCTGAACTAGATCACGAAATATAAAAAAAAAATAATTTCAAAGAATCTCTTTGGAAAAAAAAAATTCTTCACTTAAACAAAGAACACCACAAATATGTGAACAAATTTATAAATTGTTTGAAAAACAAAAATGCTTCCCACATTTTCTTCGAAAGCCTGAAACATTACAAATATCTGTTGCATATTGCAACCATGTAACTTGCAAATATTCGATTTCAAGCTTAAAGATTAGTTTGCTTAAATGAAAACTGTGGCCAAACATATTGAAAATTAGTACAACGTTTAAAAATGCTTTTAAAGTGAATACAAAAAAAAAATTTTTATGTTAATATATTGTCATAAAAATTGTGTTAAAAAGAAGCAACAACAACAAGGCTGCGAGCTTGTTATTTTTCAAATTCCGCAAAATTCGTCACTAAATGAATTTAAATTATTTCTCCAGAAAGTAAATTTTAAGAAAAAATGCAATAAAATAAATAATTAGGAAAATAAAATAGATTTGTATCGAATATAAATTATTTGCTGGGTTTTTGTATTAGTTTCTAAGCCTACTACGCTTATTTTTCTTTTGTGATTTTCAAAAATATTATTATTTGTGAATTCTCAAATAGTTCTTGAAAGTCTGTGCATAAGATAAGAGGTTTGTGACTATTCAAAATGTGTGGTTGAAGTCTACTGATGATTTGTTACAGCAACAATGAAATATATAGACAACGCTGAACCACCAGCAAATAAATTTCAAATTAAAATAATTAGGAGCTTATTTCACCAACTTATTTAAATATAAATTCACATTTAAAAGCAATTTTTCCATACAAAAATTTAATGAAAATCGACATTTAAATATTAATTGATATTTAAATAGAGTTGGTGAAATTGGCCCTTAGTTGTCAACTGTAAAAAAAAATATGCAATTTGCCTTTCACAAAAATTTGATTGTCTTTCGTAAAAAAACTAGTTTTTAAGTAAAACAAAAAAAAACGAGTAAAAATTTACTTATAATCAATTAAAAAAAATTATTTTCTTTTTTAAAAAAATAAAAAAAAATATTTTTCGAATTTTCGAACATAAAAAACCCAACATATTTTCCTGTGCGCTTGAGTTTTCATTGCATACAGAAACCCTAATTATTCCCATAATGTATGTTAAAACAAAATGCTTACATTATTTTGAATAAAAATAAAAAATATATATTCTTCGAATTTTCGAACATTCAAATTTGTTGTGTATTTAATTCCATCTTTATTGAAATCTGTTACCACCTTGAGCCCAATAAAATTAAGAAATATCTAAACAATTTGCTATTCTAAATTCACATATAATTCGAATTTGAATTTTCGAACATTAGAGTTCACTGAAATTTATGTATTTCTGTTTCTACAAAATCAATATTTCAAAAGAATAAATTTGAGTTTTCAATTAAAAAAAAAGACAAAATGCATGCAAAAAGCAAATAACAAATATAATTTGAACAAAAAATGTATTTCATTTTAATTTTGTCACTGATGTTCGAATTTTTCGAACATTGCATTTTAAAATTTATTTAAAATTTTTAATGTAACATGAAAATTTATAGCTTGTGTTTGGTGTAAAAAATCGTGCCATAACCGCTAAAAAAGCTTAAGCGGCATAATTTTCGAACTTAATTTTTTTAACAAAATTCAATCGTAAATAATCGATTCCCGTCAAAATAAAAAACAGCTCCATAAATATGTCGGTTAGGCTTTTCTTGGTGGTTATGGCAAGATATGTAATTTACATACTTAAAAATGGGTGTACACAAGTACGAAGTGCAACTTTAAATTTTTTCGAACATCAAGCTTTTATATATATTTTTTTTTAAATTTGTGGTATAAAATGAAAATTTAATTAATGTAACATACTATGTAATTTGTATATTTCGAATTTAGAATTTTCGAACATGAAAATTTTCCCCTTTGTTTGGTGTTGAAATAACTTAATTATTATATACATACTATATCAGACTTTATATGTAATTTCGAATTTTTCGAACATTAAATTTTAATATTTATTTTAAATTTTTAGTTAACATGTAAATGTGGTGTTGCATATTTAATGTACATATTTCGAGAGTATGTTCGAATTTTCGAAAATAAAAATTTTGCTATTTTTTATTGAAATATACCGTTTAACGACAAAAATATAAGCAACAATTGTTTTTTCTTATGAAATAAAATATTCGAAATTTCGAACATTCACATCTAATATAATATAATATATATATGCTAGTTTGGTTTTAAGATAAATATTAATTTTGTTAAATAATATTTTACTAAAATTTAATTGTTTTTAGAAAAATAATATGTGTTCGAAAATTCGAACAATAAATTTACGATATTAAGGCTTTTCGGTATTAAAATTCTTTATTAGCAGAAAATTCGATGCTCGAATTTTTATATATTTTTCAAGTATAAAAATAGGTAGTTTCGTTATAAGTTGAATTTTTTAAGAACTTCAATCATATTAAAGAACAACAATATATATATATATATATATATATATATATAATTTTGAATTTTATGAACAAACAAAAAATTTAATATTCAGTTATTTCAACCTCCTCCTCCCCCCAAAATATGGTTTTAAGCTTTCGCATAGAAAGCTAAAATTTAATTTTTAATTCGAACTAATTTTTTCAATCATTCTTTTCTTCATGTAAAACGAATATTGATTTCTTTTTGGAGTTTTTTTTTCAACAATAATGTGGTCGCCTGGTCGTAACCCAAAAAAAAAGAGTAAAATGAAGTTAGTGTCGGTCCAGACTTGCTATTTTTGTTGCACCAACTTTTATTACTTAGTGAGAAAGGGGGAGAAAGGAATACAAGATTTATATATTTCTATTTCAACACTCTCAAAAATATTCAAGAATTGCTGCAACAAAAATTGCAAGTTTGGACCGGGACTTACTATACTTATGCATCTTATTTTGTTGTGTTTCTGTTTTTTTTTATTTTTTTATTTATTTTTTTTTCAAATTAAATGTGAAACTTCTATAACTAACTACCGCTAAATTAAGGTTCACAATATTTTGTGTTTTTTTTTTGCAATACAAAACATGATGATAAACACGCTGCTACAAATTGCACACGAATTTAGCCAAGATTTACATTTGGTTGTCGGTTCATTAGTTCAGTAGTCGGTAGCCATGAAAAAAAGCTGACTAGTTGACTACTGATTTGATTAAAGAAAAAAAAATAATAATAAAACAAAAAACAGAAGCACATACATAAATTTTTTTGCTAACAAAGTTGTAAAATCCGGTACAACCAATAATGACTAACTTGTAACAACGTTAATACGAATAAATGAGAAATATTATAAAGCTAATGGGCTTTTGCTGCTGCCCAACAGTTCTGTTGGATTATGGGAAATTTTTGGAAATTCCTTTTATTTTCTTACATATCGTGCCATAAACGCAAAAAATATTCGAAATTCGTAAAAAACGAGGTCCAAAAAAAATTTGGTTATGGGTCCACAGCCCATTCAAAATTATATTAAGAAAATCTGATGCAATAATTTAATATGTATGTACATGCTTTCAAGACTGCAGGGTATTTCGCAAATTTTTTGTTTGATAAATACTCAATTAAGGGGAAAATTTTCAAACTGTTAACTTTTCTTTTTATGGTACTTTTTTGAAATGCGAGTATATACCAGAAAAAATATATGTATATATTTTATTAATATATAAATTAACAATTTTATAAGTAGACTATGTTGAAAGCCGAATTCGACTCATATCGTCCGGGTAATTTTTAGCTTGAGATTGGGATATCTGTACCTGGATTCTGTAACTTTTTTCGAACCGAAAATCGTAATATTTATCGGCATATTTATTCGTTTGCTGTAACGATAATGTGATTCTGTAATTTCTTTTTTACGATAGTCTCCATCTTTATCTTACTCACCACTTAATTAAATATGATGTGGTATCTCTGTATAGAAAATATGAAAATAGGCGAAAAGCACAAAGAATAATAAAGAAAAATTTAATCAATTTGACCCCGTGATTTTATTTCTTTTTACTCCAACCGACAGCGAGTATAGTTAAAATATGTTACTGAATAGCAAAGTCGATAAATTTTCGTTATATTTATTATAGCGATACGATTATCGTAATGAAAGTTACTGAATCCAGGTACTGATCATCTTATGATATCGTTAATAAGCATACATTAATCTAAGCTTTGAAAATAATTACAGAAAGTATCGTATCTCATAGCCAATGGTCTACAAAGGACTTACACCAAATGTCTTAGACTGAGTCGTATTCCCGATGAGTGGAGAGAGGGAAGCGAAAGTGCTGTTCATTCCGAAGGCCGGTAAAAGCTCTCATACCACACCGAAGGACTTCAGACCGTTACGTCTTTCAAACTTTCTTCTGAAAACTCTAAAAGGGCTGGTTCAACCTTACACTTGCAAGACCATCAATGGTTTGATACTTTCCCGGCGTAAGTTATACAGTTTTTTAAGGCCCCAAATATTCCCCTACTGTTGCGATCCAGCAAATGTTTGCACTTTTTTCACTTAACACCATTTTGAAAATCAAACTCTTTAGGAGATAATTCATCTTAATGCTACAAAAAAGAAAACGCTTTGGGCAAAAGAAAAACTGTACAAAACATTAAAAAAAAAAAAACTAAATCAAAAGGATTCGAGGAAAATGTTAACCTCAATATGCAATCAGTAGCAAGAAAAAGTATTCAATTTAAAAACTAATAAAACAAATTTGGGTTAACAGTAATAATATCAAGCTTGTAATTTTATTAACGAAAAAAAAACCAATTTAATGTTTAAAAAATGTATATTTTATAAAAATTATTATTATGAAAGTGTTAAAGGGGAATGACTTTTATTTAAGAAAGTTTTCTTATACCGGAAAGTTAAAAGCCGTGGAGACGATCAAATAAATCCCTCAATCAGTGCTTGTGGATGTGCATTGTATGCTTGTCGCTTAAAAAGAGATGTATAAATAAATATGTCAAGCACCATCTCCATTTAGACGTTGTAGCTTTCGTGTTCGTCCGCGCAGTTTTCCCTTGTTAAAGGCTTGAAAAGAAACTGACTTTTTCTTGTCAATCGCAATTGGAGACGATGAAACGAACAGTGATCAAATAACAAAATTAAAATTTTTTTATTTTCATCAACCATCGCCGAGCAGCATACTCTTAGTCGGAAAAACACGATCGTCTCCAGGAGACTTTAGAAAATGGAAGCAAATTTCATACTTGTGTCTTAAGTCTTTTGATTTGCTTTGACACAGTAAAATTTAATATGGATGTATTATTTTTTTTTTGGAAATTTTAATAGTTAATATTAAGAAAATTATTAATTAAAAATATTATAAATAATAAATCTCAATATATGTATGTATACGAGTGTCTTGTGCTATAACGTTGATTCACATCGATTTACTTGATGGTCTCCAGGAAACTTTAGAAAATGAAAGCAAATTTAACACTTGTGTCTTAAGTCTTTTGTTTAAAAAAAAAATAAAGACTATTAATACCAAATTTCATACTTGTGTCTTAAGTCTTTTGTTTTCCTCTAACACAATTAAATTTAATATGGAATTTTGAACTTTTTCTGGAAATTTTAATTGTTAAAATTAATCGGGTATGTCCTGTATTCCACGTGAAATTAAATCGGTCGGAAATGCTATAGCATTGTTGTTATAAATTCCCATTTCCAACAACAATTCTATGGCAATTCCGTACGTTTAAATTTCACGTGGAATATCGAATATACCCGAATAAAAAATTAATTAAAAATATGTATACCTTAATAAATCTAAATATGTATGTACGAGATATAGAGATTTGTGCTATAACCATGTGGATGATGAGTTTATTTGATGGTCTCAAGGTCAGTTACAAAATGAAAGCAAAATTTCATACTTGTGTCTTAAGTCTTTTGTTTTTTATTAACACAATCAAATTTAATACGGAAGTATGAACTTTTTTCTGAAGATTTCAGTAGTTAATGTTAAAAAAAATATTACGGTAGCATATGATAGAGTATTTATAAATATTTTTATGAAAAAAAAAGTTATTAAAAAAAAATTTGTAACAAAATAAATCTAAATATTACTCATAATTTACATTATGCATTTTTTCATGAAATTTCATGAATTTTGTTGCAGGAAAGAAACCTTTTCTATTTGCTGATTGCAGCGCTATAGAAGAGAAGTAGCATGAATATCTGAAGCATTTTCGGCAACTTTTTTTTTAACGGTGTTGCTTCTCCAGGCCTCCTATTGACAAATGAAAAATTTTTATGCTACTAATTTCATTTAAAAAATGCATAATGTAAATTAGCAGTACAATACACAAATATTTTTTGGTTTCTTTTCTTTTGTACCATTTACGAATTTATATGGCCTTTAATTATCGAGTACTTCTTGGTAATAAATCTTTACTGTTTAATGATTCTAAATTTTTTTCCTTCTCCTTTTAAAAGCAAAAAAAAAAAAAAAATAGTGCCCTTATTTTATATTTAATTAAAACACAAACGCCATAACTACGAGTATGCTGCCTTTTACACTTTAAAGGAAAACTGATCTTATCGCTTCAATTCCAACCGCGCACATAAAAAGCTTTTCTTCTCAATTTTTCTAGTTTAAGCACATACGCAGGCATACGTGAGTATTTGATATAGTAAAAGGGCGGCTAAGATCTTATTACAATTGTTACAATTTTTCCACTTACAAAATTTTACAAAACCTAAATAAAGCCACTGGCAAAGCAGCAGCAGTAGCCACAATACAATTAAAACGAGTAGGAAAAGATAAGTTTAAAAAAGAACGCACTTGATGTGAATGCAAAATTAGTGTCACGCATATCATTAAGACAACATATGTGTTTGCTTTGAGACCAAAATGACTGAAAACATATATGCGAGTTTGAACAAAAGTAAAAAGAAATACTATGTGGTTAGTGGAAAAAGATACTTTGAATATTTTGCACAATTACGCACACACACACACACACGCACACACACACAAACGTGCACAAAGTAGCAAGCAAACGTTTAAAAAGCCATGGCAAAGATACTCTTATGAGTTTTAATTCTTTGCAAAAATACACAAAGAGAAATGTTTTAAATTTGGAAAATATAAAGCAATATGAAGTTTTTATGAACTATAAAATTTTCTTTCAGTGCTTTAAAAGCTAAAAACGCAGCTTTGCTTGTATTTACAATTGCCAGTACATAAAACATTGTATTAGTGTCTCGTTGCTGGTGCTGCTGTTGCTGTTGCTATTGCATTAGATCTTTAGCTGTGGCTTAGTTGCTGTTAATATAGATTATTTTATTTTATTGCAAACCTTTACAACATTTGACTTTAGTATCAGCTGCAGGCTGCCACTTTTTTCTTTTGCAACAACTCTAAATAAATATTAAAACTGCTGTTTGTTTTACTTTTCTTATGTTCAGTAAGTAATGCTGATGATTCTTTTTTCTTTTATTTTATTTTCTTTTCTCAATGTAAAAAGTGGGTCACTAGGAAAAATAATATTGTAAAGCATTCATTGCAGAAGCAACATAATACTGCAACCCAAGCGTTTACGGCCTAAGGACGGACATGTATAAAAGAATGTACTCAACAACAACAACAACAACAAAAACGCAGACACAATAGTCAATGACTAAATTGAAAGAATTTTCTCAAAGGTGTGGGGGACCAACTAAAAGAATATTATGCCCAAATTATTTATAGACAGGTTATAAATATATAATGGCTTAAATACAAAAAAATTAGATCAAAATATGCAACACAACAAAACTTTGAAAAGTGTAGAATAGCAGTGTAGTTAGTTTTCCATATTTAGAACATCTTTAAATTATGATTAAGCAAAAAGACTATGATCATACTATGGTTAGATTGTGCTGAGATAGTGAGTGTTCTATGACTGGATTATGTTTGGACTAAGTCAAAAATATAAGTGGACTAAGCAGAGACTGTGATTACAGGATGACTACTAGCTCTAAGGTATTGCTGGTTTCTCATTAGCCGATGTTATTTAAGGACTGTAATTAGATTATGATAAAGCAGTGATAAGATTATGACACGAGCATTAATGATGATAGAACCACGAATAGAATATGATAAGACTATTATGATTGGACTATTTATAAATATATTTACTTGACTACAAATACAGCTTGACTACAGTACGACTATACTGTGACCTGACTATAACTTTACCATAACTAGACTTTAACTAAACTATAATGAACTGCGACTAAATTGTGACTGTACTACAAGTGGACTATTACAGTATTATAACTGAACTATGACTGGACAATTTATGACTTGGCCACGAATACATTTTAACTACTCGTATATTATGAATATACTATGGCTTGACTATAAAATTGTTATAACTAGACTATAAATATGCTATGTTTAAGCTATGACTAGACTATTATCAAACTATGACTATATTATGACTGAACTATGCCTAGACTACAAGAGAACTACAAAAGTGGACTATAAACTATTTATTACTTAACTATAAATGCAGCATGACTTTAGTATAAATATACTATAACTAAACTACTATTTAACAATGACTATACTAAAACTGCATTATGATTAAACTATGAATATACCATGGCCAGATTAAGACTATAGTACTACTTAGTCAAGATTAGACGATGACTTGAATAAGAATACGACTTTAATATAACAAGACTATGATTAGACTATGACAAGGCTATTACAAGACTACGAGACCACCATAAGTGAACTATGATAAGACTATGAATGGAATACGATAAGAATATGACCAGACTATTTATGACTTAAGTATAAAAAAATTAAGGGCCAATCCCACGATGTCAAAAACGTTCGACTTGGCGCACACTTACATTTGAAACAACAACAAAATATTAAAATTTGTTTTTGTTTTGAATTTAAGTGTGCGGCAACTCGAACGTTGTCGACATCTTGAGATTGGCCCTAAAACTAGACTGTGACTAGAATATGATTAAATACAATAATTCAACTGCGGACAAACCATGACTACAATTTCCTTAAACTTTAGTTGGTCACCTTAGACATGCACTCTTGATGATGCTCATGTTTTCAACATCAAAAATCATCCTCAGCATAAGCATTCGCTGAACTTTTCTCCATGTTCTGTTTTTTTTTTACTAATTCCATATACACCAAGATTTTTCTATATTTTTTCGAACAATCTTGTTCCAAAAAAGAAAAAAATAAATAAAAATTCTCATCTTTTTGTTTCACACAATTCTCTTCCAGTTTCAAGCATGAGGGAAATGTTTATGTGTGATTTTTATATGCACAACAAAAAGACAAGATGTATTGCAGCGTACATGATATTTATCTACCACAAAAGAAAATTACTAACTCGTTTTCTTTTTTTTTTTGTTGGCCCTTGTCATTGTGGTTAACAGGAAAATCTTCTAAAATATTCATCTTTTGTTGTCTTCTTTTTCTTTTTAAGAAAACATCATATAAAAAAATTACAAATTATGCGAAATAGTCAAAATTGTTGTTGACTCCCACGTTTGAATTTCAATGTTCTTTAATTTCGTGAATGCGGATCTGGTAGTTCGTATTTTTAACATGTTGTTGTTTGTTTTTGTCGTTGTTTGTTTTTGAAAATTCTCGAAATAAAAAAAAGAAAATTTAAGTCTTTATTTCAATTAGATAAACATGGCAACAATTTAAACTGTCACTACCACATGCTCCTTTTAAAAAAAGGGATATACACAGCAAACTTTTCATTGAGATAAATTAAATAGGCTATACATCTTCCATTTTTCATAAAAAATTGGCCACACATTCGTATTATCTTTGAGTCACAATTTGAACAAAAATAAGCATTTCCTACCCTTTCGCATTGGCTGCAGTTTTCTGAAAATTATCAATAACTCCGCATTTAGTTAGTCAAAAATTCCTTCATCCAAATGTACCCAGCGGTTTGTAGAGCAAAACTACGCGCTTCGTATAAAAGTAATTTGCTGATTTCACGTCAATTATTTTAGGAGATATAGAGGTTATAAACTTTTAGTGCATTTTTTGACAGACATGGGGGGCCACCAGGCGGGCCAAAGTTTGCCCATCTTGTAGCCAAATATCCAATCTATCATATGGTTAAACTATCATCCCAATCGGTCCACCGGTTACCAAGTTGTAGCAGTTTGAAGAAAATCAATTCCCGAAATCCACCTCCTACCAGTTCTGTTGACCTGGTGTTTCACAAAAAAAATTGCAAAAATTTTAAAATTTTTGGTGGTCAAGAGCAGTTTTAGTTTTCTTCCAATATCTCCTCTATTTTTGGAGATAAATGCTTGAAATTTTGTGAGTTGATACAGAACAGAATAGGGAATAAAATGTTGTGAAAAAGTTTTTGCCACGCCCACTTCAAAATCGATAAATGTGGGCGTTAATCGGAAATTACTTCCTCTTCGTATTTTCTTTGGCATTTCGGAAGTCCAAGAGCCACCTATATTGAAGCTGAAACTGTGCTCTTTCATCCAGAAAATTTTCATCCAAATATACCCAGTGGTTCCCGAGATATGAGAGTTACAACTTTGGTAAGAACTTTCATTTCCGGTTACCTCGCTTTGGTTACAGTTTTCTTGTTTTTTCTAATATCTCCGTTAATTTTTAAGATAATTGCATGAAATTTTGTGGGATGATAGAAAGCATAATGGTGAATATTTTGTGGAAAATAAAAATTTGCCACGCCTACTTTGAAACCGCTGCAAGTGGGCGTAAATTTAAAATTGCTTTTACTTCGTGCCTTAATTTGCATTTAGTTAGCCCAAAGTTCCTTTATATTGAAGCTGAGCTTATAATCTTTCATTTGGAAAAAATTTCATCAAAATATACCCAGCGGTTCCCGAGATATGTGAGTTACAAGTTGAACAAAAGCATGAATTGCCGACCATTTCGCTTTGGCTGCAGTTTTCTGAAAATTACTCATAACTCCGAAGATTGAAAAAATAGAGAAATTAAATTTTGCAGGTTTGTAGAGCAAAACTCCGCGCTTCGTATAAAAGTAATTTGCTTTTTTCACGTCAATTATTTTAGGAGATATAGAGGTTATAAACTTTTAGTGCATTTTTTGACAGACATGGGGGGCCACCAGGCGGGCCAAAGTTTGCCCATCTTGTAGCCAAATATCCAATCTATCATATGGTTAAACTATCATCCCAATCGTCCACCGGTTACCAAGTTGTAGCAGTTTGAAGAAAATCAATTCCCGAAATCCACCTCCTACCAGTTCTGTTGACCTGGTGTTTCACAAAAAAAATGGTAAAAATTTTAAAATTTTTGGTGGTCAAGAGCAGTTTTAGTTTTCTTCCAATATCTCCTCTATTTTTGGAGATAAATGCTTGAAATTTTGTGAGTTGATACAGAACAGAATAGGGAATAAAATGTTGTGAAAAAGTTTTTGCCACGCCCACTTCAAAATCGATAAATGTGGGCGTTAATCGGAAATTACTTCCTCTTCGTATTTTCTTTGGCATTTCGGAAGTCCAAAAGCCACCTATATTGAAGCTGAAACTGTGCTCTTTCATCCAGAAAAATTTTCATCCAAATATACCCAGCGGTTCCCGAGATATGAGAGTTACAACTTTGGTAAGAACTTTCATTTCCGGTTACCTCGCTTTGTTTGCAGTTTTCTTGTTTTTTGTAATATCTCCGTTAATTTTTAAGATAATTGCATGAAATTTTGTGGGATGATAGAAAGCATAATGGTGAATATTTTGTGGAAAATAAAAATTTGCCACGCCTACTTTGAAACCGCTGAAAGTGGGCG
Source organism: Nowickia ferox (assembly GCA_936439885.1). Taxonomy (NCBI): domain Eukaryota; kingdom Metazoa; phylum Arthropoda; class Insecta; order Diptera; family Tachinidae; genus Nowickia; species Nowickia ferox. The sequence goes on along the minus strand of OW387025.1, from coordinate 5,377,606 downwards.
TAAATTTAAAATTGCTTTTACTTCGTGCCTTAATTTGCATTTAGTTAGCCCAAAGTTCCTTTATATTGAAGCTGAGCTTATAATCTTTCATTTGGAAAAAATTTCATCAAAATATACCCAGCGGTTCCCGAGATATGTGAGTTACAAGTTGAACAAAAACATGAATTGCCGACCATTTCGCTTTGGCTGCAGTTTTCTGAAAATTACTCATAACTCCGAAGATTGAAAAAATAGAGAAATTAAATTTTGCAGGTTTGTAGAGCAAAACTCCGCGCTTCGTATAAAAGTAATTTGCTTTTTTCACGTCAATTATTTTAGGAGATATAGAGGTTATAAACTTTTAGTGCATTTTTTGACAGACATGGGGGGCCACCAGGCGGGCCAAAGTTTGCCCATCTTGTAGCCAAATATCCAGTCTATCATATGGTTAAACTATCATCCCAATCGGTCCACCGGTTACCAAGTTGTAGCAGTTTGAAGAAAATCAATTCCCAAAATCCACCTCCTACCAGTTCTGTTGACCTGGTGTTTCACAAAAAAAAATGCAAAAATTTTAAAATTTTTGGTGGTCAAGAGCAGTTTTAGTTTTCTTCCAATATCTCCTCTATTTTTAGAGATAAATGCTTGAAATTTTGTGAGTTGATACAGAACAGAATAGGGAATAAAATGTTGTGAAAAAGTTTTTGCCACGCCCACTTCAAAATCGATAAATGTGGGCGTTAATCGGAAATTACTTCCTCTTCGTATTTTCTTTGGCATTTCGGAAGTCCAAAAGCCACCTATATTGAAGCTGAAACTGTGCTCTTTCATCCAGAAAAATTTTCATCCAAATATACCCAGCGGTTCCCGAGATATGAGAGTTACAACTTTGGTAAGAACTTTCATTTCCGGTTACCTCGCTTTGTTTGCAGTTTTCTTGTTTTTTGTAATATCTCCGTTAATTTTTAAGATAATTGCATGAAATTTTGTGGGATGATAGAAAGCATAATGGTGAATATTTTGTGGAAAATAAAAATTTGCCACGCCTACTTTGAAACCGCTGAAAGTGGGCGTAAATTTAAAATTGCTTTTACTTCGTGCCTTAATTTGCATTTAGTTAGCCCAAAGTTCCTTTATATTGAAGCTGAGCTTATAATCTTTCATTTGGAAAAAATTTCATCAAAATATACCCAGCGGTTCCCGAGATATGTGAGTTACAAGTTGAACAAAAACATGAATTGCAGACCATTTCGCTTTGGCTGCAGTTTTCTGAAAATTACTCATAACTCCGAAGATTGAAAAAATAGAGAAATTAAATTTTGCAGGTTTGTAGAGCAAAACTCCGCGCTTCGTATAAAAGTAATTTGCTTTTTTCACGTCAATTATTTTAGGAGATATAGAGGTTATAAACTTTTAGTGCATTTTTTGACAGACATGGGGGGCCACCAGGCGGGCCAAAGTTTGCCCATCTTGTAGCCAAATATCCAATCTATCATATGGTTCAACTATCATCCCAATCGGTCCACCGTATACCAAGTTGTAGCAGTTTGAAGAAAATCAATTCCCGAAATCCACCTCCTATCAGTTCTGTTGACCTGGTGTTTCACAAAAAAAATGGTAAAAATTTTAAAATTTTTGGTGGTCAAGAGCAGTTTTAGTTTTCTTCCAATATCTCCTCTATTTTTGGAGATAAATGCTTGAAATTTTGTGAGTTGATACAGAACAGAATAGGGAATAAAATGTTGTGAAAAAGTTTTTGCCACGCCCACTTCAAAATCGATAAATGTGGGCGTTAATCGGAAATTACTTCCTCTTCGTATTTTCTTTGGCATTTCGGAAGTCCAAAAGCCACCTATATTGAAGCTGAAACTGTGCTCTTTCATCCAGAAAAATTTTCATCCAAATATACCCAGCGGTTCCCGAGATATGAGAGTTACAACTTTGGTAAGAACTTTCATTTCCGGTTACCTCGCTTTGTTTACAGTTTTCTTGTTTTTTGTAATATCTCCGTTAATTTTTAAGATAATTGCATGAAATTTTGTGGGATGATAGAAAGCATAATGGTGAATATTTTGTGAAAAATAAAAATTTCCCACGCCTACTTTGAAACCGCTGAAAGTGGGCGTAAATTTAAAATTGTTTTAACTTCGTGCCTTAATTTGCATTTAGTTAGCCCAAAATTCCTTTATATTAAAGCTGAGCTTATAATCTTTCATTTGGAAAAAATTTCATCAAAATATACCCTGCGGTTCCCGAGATATGTGAGTTACAAGTTGAACAAAAACATGAATTGCCGACCATTTCGCTTTGGCTGCAGTTTTCTGAAAATTACTCATAACTCCGAAGATTGAAAAAATAGAGAAATTAAATTTTGCAGGTTTGTAGAGCAAAACTCCGCGCTTCGTATAAAAGTAATTTGCTTTTTTCACGTCAATTATTTTAGGAGATATAGAGGTTATAAACTTTTAGTGCATTTTTTGATAGACATGGGGGGCCACCAGGCGGGCCAAAGTTTGCCCATCTTGTAGCCAAATATCCAATCTATCATATGGTTAAACTATCATCCCAATCGGTCCACCGGTTACCAAGTTGTAGCAGTTTGAAGAAAATCAATTCCCGAAATCCACCTCCTACCAGTTCTGTTGACCTGGTGTTTCACAAAAAAAATTGCAAAAATTTTAAAATTTTTGGTGGTCAAGAGCAGTTTTAGTTTTCTTCCAATATCTCCTCTATTTTTGGAGATAAATGCTTGAAATTTTGTGAGTTGATACAGAACAGAATAGGGAATAAAATGTTGTGAAAAAGTTTTTGCCACGCCCACTTCAAAATCGATAAATGTGGGCGTTAATCGGAAATTACTTCCTCTTCGTATTTTCTTTGGCATTTCGAAAGTCCAAAAGCCACCTATATTGAAGCTGAAACTGTGCTCTTTCATCCAGAAAAATTTTCATCCAAATATACCCAGCGGTTCCCGAGATATGAGAGTTACAACTTTGGTAAGAACTTTCATTTCCGGTTACCTCGCTTTGTTTGCAGTTTTCTTGTTTTTTGTAATATCTCCGTTAATTTTTAAGATAATTGCATGAAATTTTGTGGGATGATAGAAAGCATAATGGTGAATATTTTGTGGAAAATAAAAATTTGCCACGCCTACTTTGAAACCGCTGAAAGTGGGCGTAAATTTAAAATTGCTTTTACTTCGTGCCTTAATTTGCATTTAGTTAGCCCAAAGTTCCTTTATATTGAAGCTGAGCTTATAGTCTTTCATTTGGAAAAAATTTCATCAAAATATACCCAGCGGTTCCCGAGATATGTGAGTTACAAGTTGAACAAAAGCATGAATTGCCGACCATTTCGCTTTGGCTGCAGTTTTCTGAAAATTACTCATAACTCCGAAGATTGAAAAAATAGAGAAATTAAATTTTGCAGGTTTGTAGAGCAAAACTCCGCGCTTCGTATAAAAGTAATTTGCTTTTTTCACGTCAATTATTTTAGGAGATATAGAGGTTATAAACTTTTAGTGCATTTTTTGACAGACATGGGGGGCCACCAGGCGGGCCAAAGTTTGCCCATCTTGTAGCCAAATATCCAGTCTATCATATGGTTAAACTATCATCCCAATCGGTCCACCGGTTACCAAGTTGTAGCAGAGTGAAGAAAATCAATTCCCGAAATCCACCTCCTACCAGTTCTGTTGACCTGGTGTTTCACAAAAAAAATGGTAAAAATTTTAAAATTTTTGGTGGTCAAGAGCAGTTTTAGTTTTCTTCCAATATCTCCTCTATTTTTGGAGATAAATGCTTGAAATTTTGTGAGTTGATACAGAACAGAATAGGGAATAAAATGTTGTGAAAAAGTTTTTGCCACGCCCACTTCAAAATCGATAAATGTGGGCGTTAATCGGAAATTACTTCCTCTTCGTATTTTCTTTGGCATTTCGGAAGTCCAAAAGCCACCTATATTGAAGCTGAAACTGTGCTCTTTCATCCAGAAAAATTTTCATCCAAATATACCCAGCGGTTCCCGAGATATGAGAGTTACAACTTTGGTAAGAACTTTCATTTCCGGTTACCTCGCTTTGTTTGCAGTTTTCTTGTTTTTTGTAATATCTCCGTTAATTTTTAAGATAATTGCATGAAATTTTGTGGGATGATAGAAAGCATAATGGTGAATATTTTGTGGAAAATAAAAATTTGCCACGCCTACTTTGAAACCGCTGAAAGTGGGCGTAAATTTAAAATTGCTTTTACTTCGTGCCTTAATTTGCATTTAGTTAGCCCAAAGTTCCTTTATATTGAAGCTGAGCTTATAATCTTTCATTTGGAAAAAATTTCATCAAAATATACCCAGCGGTTCCCGAGATATGTGAGTTACAAGTTGAACAAAAGCATGAATTGCCGACCATTTCGCTTTGGCTGCAGTTTTCTGAAAATTACTCATAACTCCGAAGATTGAAAAAATAGAGAAATTAAATTTTGCAGGTTTGTAGAGCAAAACTCCGCGCTTCGTATAAAAGTAATTTGCTTTTTTCACGTCAATTATTTTAGGAGATATAGAGGTTACAAACTTTTAGTGCATTTTTTGACAGACATGGGGGGCCACCAGGCGGGCCAAAGTTTGCCCATCTTGTAGCCAAATATCCAATCTATCATATGGTTAAACTATCATCCCAATCGGTCCACCGGTTACCAAGTTGTAGCAGTTTGAAGAAAATCAATTCCCGAAATCCACCTCCTACCAGTTCTGTTGACCTGGTGTTTCACAAAAAAAATGGTAAAAATTTTAAAATTTTTGGTGGTCAAGAGCAGTTTTAGTTTTCTTCCAATATCTCCTCTATTTTTGGAGATAAATGCTTGAAATTTTGTGAGTTGATACAGAACAGAATAGGGAATAAAATGTTGTGAAAAAGTTTTTGCCACGCCCACTTCAAAATCGATAAATGTGGGCGTTAATCGGAAATTACTTCCTCTTCGTATTTTCTTTGGCATTTCGGAAGTCCAAAAGCCACCTATATTGAAGCTGAAACTGTGCTCTTTCATCCAGAAAAATTTTCATCCAAATATACCCAGCGGTTCCCGAGATATGAGAGTGACAACTTTGGTAAGAACTTTCATTTCCGGTTACCTCGCTTTGTTTGCAGTTTTCTTGTTTTTTGTAATATCTCCGTTAATTTTTAAGATAATTGCATGAAATTTTGTGGGATGATAGAAAGCATAATGGTGAATATTTTGTGGAAAATAAAAATTTGCCACGCCTACTTTGAAACCGCTGAAAGTGGGCGTAAATTTAAAATTGCTTTTACTTCGTGCCTTAATTTGCATTTAGTTAGCCCAAAGTTCCTTTATATTGAAGCTGAGCTTATAATCTTTCATTTGGAAAAAATTTCATCAAAATATACCCAGCGGTTCCCGAGATATGTGAGTTACAAGTTGAACAAAAACATGAATTGCAGACCATTTCGCTTTGGCTGCAGTTTTCTGAAAATTACTCATAACTCCGAAGATTGAAAAAATAGAGAAATTAAATTTTGCAGGTTTGTAGAGCAAAACTCCGCGCTTCGTATAAAAGTAATTTGCTTTTTTCACGTCAATTATTTTAGGAGATATAGAGGTTATAAACTTTTAGTGCATTTTTTGACAGACATGGGGGGCCACCAGGCGGGCCAAAGTTTGCCCATCTTGTAGCCAAATATCCAATCTATCATATGGTTCAACTATCATCCCAATCGGTCCACCGGTTACCAAGTTGTAGCAGTTTGAAGAAAATCAATTCCCGAAATCCACCTCCTACCAGTTCTGTTGACCTGGTGTTTCACAAAAAAAATTGCAAAAATTTTAAAATTTTTGGTGCTCAAGAGCAGTTTTAGTTTTCTTCCAATATCTCCTCTATTTTTGGAGATAAATGCTTGAAATTTTGTGAGTTGATACAGAACAGAATAGGGAATAAAATGTTGTGAAAAAGTTTTTGCCACGCCCACTTCAAAATCGATAAATGTGGGCGTTAATCGGAAATTACTTCCTCTTCGTATTTTCTTTGGCATTTCGGAAGTCCAAAAGCCACCTATATTGAAGCTGAAACTGTGCTCTTTCATCCAGAAAAATTTTCATCCAAATATACCCAGCGGTTCCCGAGATATGAGAGTTACAACTTTGGTAAAATCTTTCATTTCCGGTTACCTCGCTTTGGTTACAGTTTTCTTGTTTTTTGTAATATCTCCGTTAATTTTTAAGATAATTGCATGAAATTTTGTGGGATGATAGAAAGCATAATGGTGAATATTTTGTGGAAAATAAAAATTTGCCACGCCTGCTTTGAAACGGTTGAAAGTGGGCGTAAGTTTAAAACTGCTTTATATACATACTTTTCCATACTTAATTGAAACAACTGAATAATTTTTGTAATATAAATATGTTTTATTATTAAAAATTCTTATAATTAAGCTTGTACATTTTTTTGTCGCATGCTTATAAATAAATACTCTATAAATATAAATTAATTTTAAAAATAAGTTTTAAGTTTAAAAAAGAATTTAAAACAACTAAAACTTTATTTTATTTTACATATAATCAGAAAGCTGAGTAATAAATTTGTTTGTTGAGTAATTTGTGTATACAAGATGTTATAAACTTTTGCTTGGACAGAAGAATGATGCTTTTCTGCATTTACACTGTCCCTAAAATCCAGCTGTATTCGCATTGGTGGTCTGAAAGAAAGAAATTTAAGAATAAGAATTATATGTTTGCAATTTAAGAAAGAAAAACATATTTAAGATTCAATTAAAATGTCTATAATAGATGTAATGATATAAAAAATATAAAACAAGATAAATCAGCATAAAATGATAAAATTAAATATGTTTTATATTAACATTTCCGGACTATGTTTTTAAGCAACTTCTTAACAAGTAGAAAAGATGCGGTTAGTGATGATACTTTGGTAGCAGTGCAAATATTTTTTGGTGGCCGTCAACTCTGGGTGGCCCAAATTTTAAAATTTTTTGCATAAAAAATTTACGATGTATAATTTTTTGCATAAGAAATGGACGATGTATAGTCCATTAAATTTTTTGCATACAAAAATTAACGATGTATAATCCATTTAATTTTTGCATGAAAAATGGACGATGTATAGTCCATTAAATTTATTGCATAAAAAAAAAATTTAGAATGAAAATTAAATTTTTTGCATAAAAAAATTTTTGGTATGAAAAATGGACGATGTATAGTTCATTAAGTTTTTGGCATAAAAAAATTAACTATGTATAATCCATTAAATTTTTTTGCATAAAAAAATTAACGATGTATAATCCATTAAATTTTATACATAAAAATTGTTTTTGGCATGAAAAATGGACGATGTATAGCCCATTAAATTTTTTGCATAAAAAAACTTTTGGCATGAAAAATGGACGATGTATAGTCCATAAAATTTTTTGCATAAAAAAATTTTTGCTATGAAAAATGGACGATGTATAGTCCATTAAATTTTTGGCATAAAAAAATTAACTATTATAATCCATTAAATTTTTTGCATAAAAAAATTTTTGGCATGAAAAATGGACAATGTATAGTCCATTAAATTTTTGGCATCAAAAATTTAACGGTATAGTCCATTAAATTTTTTGCATAAAAAAATTGTTGGCATGAAAAATGGACGATATATAGTCCATAAAATTTTTTTTTTTAAAAATTAACTATGTATAATCCATTAAATTTTTTTGCATAAAAAAAAGACGATGTATAGTCCATTAAATTTTTTGCATAAAAAAATTTTTGCCATGAAAAATGGACGATGTATAGTCCATTAAATTTTTTGCATAAAAAAATTTTTGGCATGAAAAATGGACGATGTATAATCCATTTAAATTTTTGCATAAAAAATGGACGATATATAGTCCATAAAATTTTTTTTAAAAAAAATTAACTATGTATAATCCATTAAATTTTTTTGCATAAAAAAAAGACGATGTATAGTCCATTAAATTTTTTGCATAAAAAAATTTTTGCCATGAAAAATGGACGATGTATAGTCCATTAAATTTTTTGCATAAAAAAATTTTTGGCATGAAAAATGGACGATGTATAGTCCATTAAATTTTTGGCATAAAAAAATTAACGATGTATAATCCATTAAATTTTTTCCATAAAAATATTTTTGGCATGAAAAATGGACGATGTATAGTCGATTAAATTTTTTGCATAAAAAAATTAACGATGTATAATCCATTTAATTTTTTGCATAAAAAATGGACGATGTATGGTCCATTAAATTTTTTGCGTAAAAAAATTTTTGGCATGAAAAATGGACGATGTAAAGTCCATCAAATTTTTTGCATAAAAAAATTTTTGGCATGAAAAATGGACGATTATAGTCCATTAAAGTTTTTCCATAAAAATATTTTTGGCATGAAAAATGGACGATGTATAGTCGATTAAATTTTTTGCATAAAAAAATTAACGATGTATAATCCATTTAATTTTTTGCATAAAAAATGGACGATGTATAGTCTATTAAATTTTTTGCATAAAAAAATTTTTGCCATGAAAAATGGACGATGTATAGTCCATTAAATTTTTTGCATAAAAAAATTGTTGGCATGAAAAATGGACGATGTATAGTCCATTAAATTTTATGCATAAAAAATTTTTTGGCATGAAAAATAGACTATGTATGGTCCATTAAATTTTATGCATAAAAAATTTTTTGGCATGAAAAATGGACGATGTATAGTCCATTAAATTTTTTGCATAAAAAAATTTTTGGCATGAAAAACGGACGATGTATAGTCCTTTAAATTTTATGCATATAAAAATTAACGATGTCATTTAATTTTTTCCATAAAAAATGGACGATGTATAGTCCATTGAATTTTTTGCATACAAAAATTTTTGGCATGAAAAATGGACCATGTATAGTCCTATAAATTTTTTGCATAAAAAAATTAACTATGTATAATCCATTAAATTTATTTGCATACAAAAAAGACAATGTATAGCCCATTAAATTTTTTGCATAAAAAAATTTTTGCCATGAAAAATGGACGATGTATAGTCCATTAAATTTTTGGCATAAAAAAGTTTTTGGCATGAAAAATGCACGATGTATAGTCCATTAATTTTTTTTTTTTGCATAAAAAATGGACGATGTATAGTCCATTAAATTTTTTGCATAAAACAATTTTAGAATGAAAATTAAATTTTTTTAATAAAAAAATTTTTGGCATGTAAAATGGACGATGTATAGTCCATTATATTTTTTGCATAAAAAAATTTTTGGTATAAAAAATGGACGATGTATAGTCCATTAAGTTTTTGGCATAAAAATATTAACTATGTGTAATCCATTAAATTTATTTGCATAAAAAAGACGATGAATAGTCTATTAAATTTTTTTGCATAAAAAAATTTTTGGCATAAAAAATGGACGATGTATAGTCCATTAAGTTTTTGGCATAAAAATATTAACTATGTATAATCCATGAAATTTATTTGCATAAAAAAAAGACGATGTATAGTCTATTAAATTTTGTTTTCCATAAAAAAATTTTTGCCATAAAAAATGGACGATAAAATTTTTTTTTATAAAAAATTAACTATGTATAATCCATTAAATTTTTTTGCATAAAAAAAGACGATGTATAGTCCAATAAATTTTTTGCATAAAAAAATTTTTGGCATGAAAAATGGACGATGTATAGTCCATTAAATTTTTTGCATAAAAAAATTTTTGGCATGAAAAATGGACGATGTATAGTCCATTAAATTTTTTGCATAAAAAATTTTTGCCATGAAAAATGGACGATGTATAGTCCATTAAATTTTTTGCATAAAAAAATTTTTGCCATGAAAAATGGACGATGTATAGTCCATTAAATTTTTTGCATAAAAAAATTTTTGGCATGAAAAATGGACGATGTATAGTCCATTAAATTTTTTGCATAAAAAATTTTTGCCATGAAAAATGGACGATGTATAGTCCATTAAATTTTTGCCATAAAAAAATTAACGATGTATAATCCATGAAATTTATTTGCATAAAAAAAAGACGATGTATAGTTCATTAAATTTTTTGCATAAAAAAATTTTTCCCATGAAAAATTGACGATGTATAGTCCATTAAATTTTTGGCATAAAAAAATTAACGATGTATAATCCATTTAAATTTTTGCATAAAAAATGGACGATATATAGTCCATAAATTTTTTTTATAAAAAATTAACTATGTATAATCCATTAAATTTTTTTGCATAAAAAAAAGACGATGTATAGTCCATTAAATTTTTTGCATAAAAAAATGTTTAGCATGAAAAATGGACGATGTATAGTTCATTAAATTTTTTGCATAAAAAAATTTTTGGCATGAAAAATGGACGATGCATAGTCCATTAAATTTTTTGCATAAAAAAATTTTTTGCATGAAAAATTGACAATGTATAGTCCATTAAATTTTTGCCATAAAAAAATTAACGATGTATAGTCCATTAAATTTTTGCCATAAAAAAATTAACGATGTATTATCCATTAAATTTTTGGCATGAAAAATGGACGATGTATATATAGTCGATTAAATTTTTTGCATAAAAAAATTAACGATGTATAATCCATTTAATTTTTTGCATAAAAAATGGACGATGTATGGTCCATTAAATTTTTTGCATAAAAAAATTTTTGGCATGAAAAATGGACGATGTATAGTCCATTAAATTTTTTGCATAAAAAAATTTTTGCCATGAAAAATGGGCGATGTATAGTCCATTAAATTTTTTGCATAAAAAAATTTTTGCCATGAAAAATGGACGATGTTAGTCCATTAAATTTTTGGCATAAAAAAATTAACGATGTATAATCCATTTAAATTTTTGCATAAAAAATGGACGATGTATGGTCCATTAAATTTTTTGCATAAAAAAATTTTTGGCATGAAAAATGGACGATGTATAAATTTAATTAAATTTTTTGCATAAAAAAATTAACGATGTATAATCCATTTAATTTTTTGCAAAAAAAATGGACGATGTATGGTCCATTAAATTTTTTGCATAAAAAAATTTTTGCCATGAAAAATGGACGATGTATAGTCCATTAAATTTTTTGCATAAAAAAATTTTTGCCATGAAAAATGGACGATGTATAGTCCATTAAATTTTTGGCATAAAAAAAGTTTCCATTAAATTTTTTGCATAAAAAATTTTTGCCATGAAAAATGGACGATGTTTAGTCCATTAAATTTTTGCCATAAAAAAATTAACGATGTATAATCCATGAAATTTATTTGCATAAAAAAAAGACGATGTATATTCATTAAATTTTTTGCATAAAAAAATTTTTCGCATGAAAAATTGACGATGTATAGTCCATTAAATTTTTGGCATAAAAAAATTAACGATGTATAATCCATTTAATTTTTTGCATAAAAAATGGACGATGTATGGTCCATTAAATTTTTTGCATAAAAAAATTTTTGCCATGAAAAATGGACGATGTATAGTCCATTAAATTTTTTGCATAAAAAAATTTTTGCCATGAAAAATGGACGATGTATAGTCCATTAAATTTTTTGCATAAAAAATTTTTGGCATGAAAAATCGACGATGTATAGTCCATTAAATTTTTTGCATTAAAAAAATTTTGGCATGAAAAATGGACGATGTATATATAGTCCATTAAATTTTTTGCTTAAAAAAATTAACGATGTATAATCCATTAAATTTTTTGCATAAAAAAATTTTTGCCATGAAAAATGGACGATGTATAGTCCATTAAATTTTTTGCATTAAAAAAATTTTGGCATGAAAAATGGACGATGTATATATAGTCCATTAAATTTTTTGCTTAAAAAAATTAACGATGTATAATCCATTTAATTTTTTGCATAAAAAATGGACGATGTATGGTCCATTAAATTTTTTGCATAAAAAAATTTTTGGCATGAAAAATGGACGATGTATAGTCCATTAAATTTTTTGCATAAAAAAAAATTTTGGCATGAAAAATGGACGATGTATTAAATTTTTGGCATAAAAAAATTAACGATGTATAATCCATTTAAATTTTTGCATAAAAAATGAACGATATATAGTCCATTAAATTTTTTTTTATAAAAAATTAACTATGTATAATCCATTAAATTTTTTTGCATAAAAAAAGACGATGTATAGTCCATTAAATTTTTTGCATAAAAAAATTTTTGCCATGAAAAATGGACGATTTATAATAGTCCATTAAATTTTTTGCATAAAAAAATTTTTGGCATGAAAAATGGACGATGTATAGTCCATTAAATTTTTTCCATAAAAAAATTTTTGACATGAAAAATGGACGATGTATAGTCCATTAAAATTTTTGCATAAAAATTTTTGGCATGAAAAATGGACGATGTATAGTCCATTAAATTTTTTGCATAAAAAATTTTTGCCATGAAAAATGGACGATGTATAGTCCATTAAATTTTTGCCATAAAAAAATTAACGATGTATAATCCATGAAATTTATTTGCATAAAAAAAAGACGATTATAGTTCATTAAATTTTTTGCATAAAAAAATTTTTCGCATGAAAAATTGACGATGTATAGTCCATTAAATTTTTGGCATAAAAAAATTAACGATGTATAATCCATTTAAATTTTTGCATAAAAAATGGACGATTATAGTCCATAAATTTTTTTTATAAAAAATTAACTATGTATAATCCATTTAATTTTTTGCATAAAAAATGGACGATGTATAGTCCATTAAACTTTTTGCATAAAAAAATTTTTTTCATGAAAAATTGACAATGTATAGTCCATTAAATTTTTGCCATAAAAAAATTAACGATGTATTATCCATTAAATTTTTGGCATGAAAAATGGACGATGTATAGTCGATTAAATTTTTTGCATAAAATAATTAACGATGTATAATCCATTTAATTTTTTGTATAAAAAATGGACGATGTATGGTCCATTAAATTTTTTGCATAAAAACATTTTCGGCATGAAAAATGGACGATGTATAGTCCATTAAGTTTTTGGCATAAAAAAATTAACTATGTATAATCCATTAAATTTTTTTGCATTAAAAAATTAACGATGTATAATCCATTAAATTTTATACATAAAAAATTTTTTGGCATGAAAAATGGACGATGTATAGTCCATTAAATTTTTTGCATAAAAAAATTGTTGGCATGAAAAATGGACGATGTTAGTCCATTAAATTTTTGGCATAAAAAAATTTTTGGCATGAAAAATGGGCGATGTATAGTCCATTAAATTTTTTGCATAAAAAAATTTTTGGCATGAAAAATGGGCTATGTATAGTCCATTAAATTTTTTGCATAAAAAAATTTTTGGCATGAAAAATGGACGATGTTAGTCCATTAAATTTTTGGCATAAAAAAAGTTTTGGCATAAAAAAATTAACGATGTATAATCCATTTAAATTTTTGCATAAAAAATGGACGATTATGGTCCATTAAATTTTTTGCATAAAAAAATTTTTGCCATGAAAAATGGACGATGTATAGTCGATTAAATTTTTTGCATAAAAAAATTAACGATGTATAATCCATTTAATTTTTTGCATAAAAAATGGACGATGTATGGTCCATTAAATTTTTTGCATAAAAAAATTTTTGCCATGAAAAATGGACGATGTATAGTCCATTAAATTTTTTGCATAAAAAAATTTTTGGCATGAAAAATCGACGATGTATAGTCTATTAATTTTTTTGCATTAAAAAAATTTTGGCATGAAAAATGGACGATGTATAGTCCATTAAATTTTTTGCATAAAAAAATTTTTGGCATGAAAAATGGACGATGTTAAATTTTTGGCATAAAAAAATTTTTGGCATGAAAAATGGCCGATGTATAGTCCATTAAATTTTTTGCACAAAAAAATTTTTTGCATGAAAAATTGACAATGTATAGTCCATTAAATTTTTGCCATAAAAAAATTAACGATGTATTATCCATTAAATTTTTGGCATGAAAAATGAATGATATATAGTCCATTAAATTTTTTGCATAAAAAAATTTTTGGCATGAAAAATCGACCGATCGTCCATTAAATTTTTTGCATAAAAAAATTTTTGCCATGAAAAATGGACGATGTATAGTCCATTAAATTTTTTGCATAAAAAAATTTTTGGCATGAAAAATGGACGATGTATATTCCATTAAATTTTTTGCATAAAAAAATTTTTGGCATGAAAAATGGACGATGTATAGTCCATTACATTTTTTGCATAAAAAATTTTTTGCCATGAAAAATGGACGATGTATATCCATTAAATTTTTTGCATAAAAAATTTTTTGGCATGAAAAATGGACGATGTATAGTCCCTTAAATTTTTTGCATAAAAAAATTTTTGGCATGAAAAATGGACGATGTATAGTTCATTAAATTTTTGGCATAAAAAAAGTTTTGGCATGAAAAATGGACGATGTATAGTCCATTAAATTTTTTGCATAAAAAAATTTTTGCCATGAAAAATGGACGATGTTAAATTTTTGGCATAAAAAAATTTTTGGCATGAAAAATGGCCGATGTATTGTAGTCCATTAAATTTTTTCCACAAAAAAATTTTTTGCATGAAAAATTGACAATGTATAGTCCATTAAATTTTTGCCATAAAAAAATTAACGATGTATTATCCATTAAATTTTTGGCATGAAAAATGAATGATATATAGTCCATTAAATTTTTTGCATAAAAAAATTTTTGGCATGAAAAATCGACGATGTATAGTCTATTAAATTTTTTGCATTAAAAAAATTTTGGCATGAAAAATGGACGATGTATAGTCCATTAAATTTTTTGCATAAAAAAATTTTTGCCATGAAAAATGGACGATGTATAGTCCATTAAATTTTTTGCATAAAAAAATTTTTGGCATGAAAAATGGACGATGTATAGTCCATTAAATTTTTTGCATAAAAAAATTTTTGCCATGAAAAATTAAATTTTTTGCATAAAAAAAATTTTGGCATGAAAAATGGACGATATATTAAATTTTTGGCATAAAAAAATTAACGATGTATAATCCATTTAAATTTTTGCATAAAAAATGAATGATATATAGTCCATTAAATTTTTTTTTATAAAAAATTAACTATGTATAATCCATTAAATTTTTTGCATAAAAAAAGACGATGTATAGTCCATTAAATTTTTTGCATAAAAAAATTTTTGGCATGAAAAATGGACGATGTATAGTCCATTAAATTTGTTGCATAAAAAAATAACTATGTATAATCCATTAAATTCTTTTGCATAAAAAAAAGACGATTATAGTCCATTAAATTGTTTGCATAAAAAAATTTTTGCCATGAAAAATGGACGATGTATAGTCCATTAAATTTTTTGCATAAAAAAATTTTTGGCATGAAAAATGGACGATGTATAGTCCATTAAATTTTTTGCATAAAAAAATTTTTGCCATGAAAAATGGACGATGTATAGTCCATTAAATTTTTGGCATAAAAAAATTAACGATGTATAATCCAAGAAATTTATTTGCATAAAAAAAGACGATATATACTCCATAAAATTTTTTTTATAAAAAATTAACAATGTATAATCTATTAAATTTTTTTGCATAAAAACAAGACGATGTATAGTCCATTAAATTTTTTGCATAAAAAAATTTTTGGCATGAAAAATGGACGATGTATAGTCCCTTAAATTTTTTGCATAAAAAATTTTTGCCATGAAAAATGGACGATGTATAGTTCATTAAATTTTTGGCATAAAAAAAGTTTTGGCATGAAAAATGGACGATGTATAGTCCCTTAAATTTTTGGCATAAAAAAATTAACGATGTATAATCCATTAAATTTTTTGCATAAAAAAATTTTTGGCATGAAAAATGGGCTATGTATAGTCCATTAAATTTTTTGCATAAAAAAATTTTTGGCATGAAAAATGGACGATGTTAGTCCATTAAATTTTTGGCATAAAAAAAGTTTTGGCATAAAAAAATTAACGATGTATAATCCATTTAAATTTTTGCATAAAAAATGGACGATTATGGTCCATTAAATTTTTTGCATAAAAAAATTTTTGGCATGAAAAATGGACGATGTATAGTCGATTAAATTTTTTGCATAAAAAAATTAACGATGTATAATCCATTTAATTTTTTGCATAAAAAATGGACGATGTATGGTCCATTAAATTTTTTGCATAAAAAAATTTTTGCCATGAAAAATGGACGATGTATAGTCCATTAAATTTTTTGCATAAAAAAATTTTTGGCATGAAAAATGGACGATGTATAGTCCATTAAATTTTTTGCATAAAAAAATTTTTGGCATGAAAAATCGACGATGTATAGTCTATTAATTTTTTTGCATTAAAAAAATTTTGGCATGAAAAATGGACGATGTATAGTCCATTAAATTTTTTGCATAAAAAAATTTTTGGCATGAAAAATGGACGATGTTAAATTTTTGGCATAAAAAAATTTTTGGCATGAAAAATGGCCGATGTATAGTCCATTAAATTTTTTGCACAAAAAAATTTTTTGCATGAAAAATTGACAATGTATAGTCCATTAAATTTTTGCCATAAAAAAATTAACGATGTATTATCCATTAAATTTTTGGCATGAAAAATGAATGATATATAGTCCATTAAATTTTTTGCATAATAAAATTTTTGGCATGAAAAATCGACGATGTATAGTCTATTAAATTTTTTGCATTAAAAAATTTTTGGCATGAAAAATGGCCGATGTATAGTCCATTAAATTTTTTGCACAAAAAAATTTTTTGCATGAAAAATTGACAATGTATAGTCCATTAAATTTTTGCCATAAAAAAATTAACGATGTATTATCCATTAAATTTTTGGCATGAAAAATGAATGATATATAGTCCATTAAATTTTTTTGCAAAAAAAAATTTTTGCCATAAAAAATGGACAATGTATAGTCCATTAAGTTTTTGGCATAAAGAAATTAACTATGTATAATCCATGAAATTTATTTGCATAAAAAAAAGACGATGTATAGTCCATAAAATTTTTTGCATAAAAAAATTTTGGCATGAAAAATGGACGATGTATAGTCCCTTAAATTTTTGGCATAAAAAAATTAACGATGTATAATCCATTAAATTTTTTGCATAAAAAAATTTTTGGCATGCAAAATGGGCTATGTATAGTCCATTAAATTTTTTGCATAAAAAAATTTTTGGCATGAAAAATGGACGATGTTAGTCCATTAAATTTTTGGCATAAAAAAAGTTTTGGCATAAAAAAATTAACGATGTATAATCCATTTAAATTTTTGCATAAAAAATGGACGATTATGGTCCATTAAATTTTTTGCATAAAAAAATTTTTGCCATGAAAAATGGACGATGTATAGTCCATTAAATTTTTTGCATAAAAAAATTTTTGGCATGAAAAATGGACGATGTATAGTCCATTAAATTTTTTGCATAAAAAAATTTTTGGCATGAAAAATCGACGATGTATAGTCTATTAATTTTTTTGCATTAAAAAAATTTTGGCATGAAAAATGGACGATGTATAGTCCATTAAATTTTTTGCATAAAAAAATTTTTGGCATGAAAAATGGACGATGTTAAATTTTTGGCATAAAAAAATTTTTGGCATGAAAAATGGCCGATGTATAGTCCATTAAATTTTTTGCACAAAAAAATTTTTTGCATGAAAAATTGACAATGTATAGTCCATTAAATTTTTGCCATAAAAAAATTAACGATGTATTATCCATTAAATTTTTGGCATGAAAAATGAATGATATATAGTCCATTAAATTTTTTGCATAATAAAATTTTTGGCATGAAAAATCGACGATGTATAGTCTATTAAATTTTTTGCATTAAAAAATTTTTGGCATGAAAAATGGCCGATGTATAGTCCATTAAATTTTTTGCACAAAAAAATTTTTTGCATGAAAAATTGACAATGTATAGTCCATTAAATTTTTGCCATAAAAAAATTAACGATGTATTATCCATTAAATTTTTGGCATGAAAAATGAATGATATATAGTCCATTAAATTTTTTTGCAAAAAAAAATTTTTGCCATAAAAAATGGACAATGTATAGTCCATTAAGTTTTTGGCATAAAGAAATTAACTATGTATAATCCATGAAATTTATTTGCATAAAAAAAAGACGATGTATAGTCCATAAAATTTTTTGCATAAAAAAATTTTTGCCATGAAAAATGGACGATGTATAGTCCATTAAATTTTTTGCATAAAAAAATTTTTGGCATGAAAAATGGACAATGTAAAATCTACTAAATTTTTTGCATAAAAAAAAATTTTGGCATGAAACATGGACGATGTATAGTTCATTAAATTTTTGGCATAAAAAAATTAATGATGTATAATCCATTTAAATTTTTGCATAAAAAATAGACGATATATAGTCCATAAATTTTTTTTTTAAAAATTAACTATGTATAATCCATTAAATTTTTTTGCATAAAAAAAAGACGATTATAGTCCATTAAATTTTTTGCATAAAAAAATTTTTGCCATGAAAAATGGACGATGTATAGTTCATTAAATTTTTGGCATAAAAAAATTAACGATGTATAATCCATTTAATTTTTGCATAAAAAATTTTTTTTTAAAAAAATTAACTATGTATAATCCATTAAATTTTTTTGCATAAAAAAAGACGATGTATAGTCCATTAAATTTTTTGCATAAAAAAATTTTTGGCATGAAAAATGGACAATGTAAAGTCCATTAAATTTTTTGCATAAAAAAAAATTTTGGCATGAAACATGGACGATGTATAGTTCATTAAATTTTTGGCATAAAAAAATTAACGATGTATAATCCATTTAAATTTTTGCATAAAAAATAGACGATATATAGTCCATAAAATTTTTTTTTTAAAAATTAACTATGTATAATCCATTAAATTTTTTTGCATAAAAAAAAGACGATGTATATATAGTCCATTAAATTTTTTGCATAAAAAAATTTTTGCCATGAAAAATGGACGATGTATAGTCCATTAAATTTTTTGCGTAAAAAAATTTTTGGCATGAAAAATGGACGATGTAAAGTCCATAAAATTTTTTGCATAAAAAAATTTTTGGCATGAAAAATGGACGATGTATAGTCCATTAAATTTTTTGCATAAAAAAATTTTTGGCATGAAAAATGGACGATGTATAGTCCATTAAATTTTTGGCATAAAAAAATTAACGATGTACAATCCATTAAATTTTTTCCATAAAAATATTTTTGGCATGAAAAATGGACGATGTATAGTCGATTAAATTTTTTGCATAAAAAAATTAACGATGTATAATCCATTTAATTTTTTGCATAAAAAATGGACGATGTATGGTCCATTAAATTTTTTGCGTAAAAAAATTTTTGGCATGAAAAATGGACGATGTAAAGTCCATCAAATTTTTTGCATAAAAAAATTTTTGGCATGAAAAATGGACGCTGTATAGTCCATTAAATTTTTTCCATAAAAATATTTTTGGCATGAAAAATGGACGATGTATAGTCGATTAAATTTTTTGCATAAAAAAATTAACGATGTATAATCCATTAAATTTTTTGCACAAAAAAATTTTTTGCATGAAAAATTGACAATGTATAGTCCATTAAATTTTTGCCATAAAAAAATTAACGATGTATTATCCATTAAATTTTTGGCATGAAAAATGAATGAAATTTTTTGCATAAAAAAATTTTTGGCATGAAAAATCGACGATGTATAGTCTATTAAATTTTTTGCATTAAAAAAATTTTGGCATGAAAAATGGACGATGTATAGTCCATTAAATTTTTTGCATAAAAAAATTTTTGCCATGAAAAATGGACGATGTATAGTCCATTAAATTTTTTGCATAAAAAAATTTTTGCCATGAAAAATGGACGATGTATAGTCCATTAAATTTTTTGCATAAAAAAATTTTTGGCATGAAAAATGGACGATATATTAAATTTTTGGCATAAAAAAATTAACGATGTATAATCCATTTAAATTTTTGCATAAAAAATGAATGATATATAGTCCATTAAATTTCTTTTTATAAAAAATTAACTATGTATAATCCATTAAATTTTTTGCATAAAAAAAGGCGATGTATAGTCCATTAAATTTTTTGCATAAAAAAATTTTTGGCATGAAAAATGGACGATGTATAGTCCATTAAATTTTTTGCATAAAAAAATTTTTGCCATGAAATATGGACGATGTATAGTCCATTAAATTTTTTGCATAAAAAAATTTTTGGCATAAAAAATGGACGATGTATAGTCCATTAAATTTTTTCCATAAAAAAATTTTTGCCATGAAAAATGGACGATGTATAGTCCATTAAATTTTTTGCATAAAAAATTTTTGGCATGAAAAACGGACGATGTATAGTTCATTAAATTTTTGGCATAAAAAAAGTTTTGGCATGAAAAATGGACGATGTATAGTCCATTAAATTTTTGACATAAAAAAATTAACGATGTATAATCCATTTAAATTTTTGCATAAAAAATGGACGATATATAGTCCATAAAATTTTTTTTTATAAAAAATTAACTATGTATAATCCATTAAATTTTTTTGCATAAAAAAAGACGATGTATAGTCCATTAAATTTGTTGCATAAAAACATTTTTGGCATGAAAAATGGACGATGTATAGTCGATTAAATTTTTTCCATAAAAAAATTAACGATGTATAATCCATTTAATTTTTTGCATAAAAAATGGAGGATGTATGGTCCATTAAATTTTTTGCATAAAAAAATTTTTGGCATGAAAAATGGACGATGTTTAGTCGATTAAATTTTTTGCATAAAAAAATTAACGATGTATAATCCATTTAATTTTTTGCATAAAAAATTTTTGGCATGAAAAAATTTTTTGCATAAAAAAATTTTTGCCATGAAAAATGGACGATGTATAGTCCATTAAATTTTTTGCATAAAAAAATTTTTGGCATGAAAAATGGACGATGTATAGTCCATTAAATTTTTTGCATAAAAAAATTAACGATGTATAATCCATGAAATTTATTTGCATAAAAACAGACTATGTAAAGTCTATTAAATTTTTTTGCAAAAAAAAATTTTTGCCATAAAAAATGGACGATGTATAGTCCATTAAGTTTTTGGCATAAAGAAATTAACTATGTATAATCCATGAAATTTATTTGCATAAAAAAAAGACGATGTATAGTCCATAAAATTTTTTTTTATAAAAAATTAACTGTGTATAATCCATTAAATTTTTTTGCATAAAAAAATTTTTGGCATGAAAAATGGACGATGTATAGTCCATTAAATTTTTTGCATAAAAAAATTTTTGGCATGAAAAATGGACGATGTATAGTCCATTAAATTTGTTGCATAAAAAAATAACTTTGTATAATCCATTAAATTCTTTTGCATAAAAAAAAGACGATTATAGTCCATTAAATTTTTTGCATAAAAAAATTTTTGCCATGAAAAATGGACGATGTATAGTCCATTAAATTTTTTGCATAAAAAAATTTTTGGCATGAAAAATGGACGATGTATAGTCCATTAAATTTTTTGCATAAAAAAATTTTTGCCATGAAAAATGGACGATGTATAGTCCATTAAATTTTTGGCATAAAAAAATTAACGATGTATAATCCAAGAAATTTATTTGCATAAAAAAAGACGATATATACTCCATAAAATTTTTTTTATAAAAAATTAACAATGTATAATCTATTAAATTTTTTTGCATAAAAACAAGACGATGTATAGTCCATTAAATTTTTTGCATAAAAAAATTTTTGGCATGAAAAATGGACGATGTATAGTCCCTTAAATTTTTTGCATAAAAAATTTTTGCCATGAAAAATGGACGATGTATAGTTCATTAAATTTTTGGCATAAAAAAAGTTTTGGCATGAAAAATGGACGATGTATAGTCCCTTAAATTTTTGGCATAAAAAAATTAACGATGTATAATCCATTAAATTTTTTGCATAAAAAAATTTTTGGCATGAAAAATGGGCTATGTATATATAGTCCATTAAATTTTTTGCATAAAAAAATTTTTGGCATGAAAAATGGACGATGTTAGTCCATTAAATTTTTGGCATAAAAAAAGTTTTGGCATAAAAAAATTAACGATGTATAATCCATTTAAATTTTTGCATAAAAAATGGACGATTATGGTCCATTAAATTTTTTGCATAAAAAAATTTTTGGCATGAAAAATGGACGATGTATAGTCGATTAAATTTTTTGCATAAAAAAATTAACGATGTATAATCCATTTAATTTTTTGCATAAAAAATGGACGATGTATGGTCCATTAAATTTTTTGCATAAAAAAATTTTTGCCATGAAAAATGGACGATGTATAGTCCATTAAATTTTTTGCATAAAAAAATTTTTGGCATGAAAAATGGACGATGTATAGTCCATTAAATTTTTTGCATAAAAAAATTTTTGGCATGAAAAATCGACGATGTATAGTCTATTAATTTTTTTGCATTAAAAAAATTTTGGCATGAAAAATGGACGATGTATAGTCCATTAAATTTTTTGCATAAAAAAATTTTTGGCATGAAAAATGGACGATGTTAAATTTTTGGCATAAAAAAATTTTTGGCATGAAAAATGGCCGATGTATAGTCCATTAAATTTTTTGCACAAAAAAATTTTTTGCATGAAAAATTGACAATGTATAGTCCATTAAATTTTTGCCATAAAAAAATTAACGATGTATTATCCATTAAATTTTTGGGATGAAAAATGAATGATATATAGTCCATTAAATTTTTTGCATAATAAAATTTTTGGCATGAAAAATCGACGATGTATAGTCTATTAAATTTTTTGCATTAAAAAATTTTTGGCATGAAAAATGGCCGATGTATAGTCCATTAAATTTTTTGCACAAAAAAATTTTTTGCATGAAAAATTGACAATGTATAGTCCATTAAATTTTTGCCATAAAAAAATTAACGATGTATTATCCATTAAATTTTTGGCATGAAAAATGAATGATATATAGTCCATTAAATTTTTTTGCAAAAAAAAATTTTTGCCATAAAAAATGGACAATGTATAGTCCATTAAGTTTTTGGCATAAAGAAATTAACTATGTATAATCCATGAAATTTATTTGCATAAAAAAAAGACGATGTATAGTCCATAAAATTTTTTGCATAAAAAAATTTTTGCCATGAAAAATGGACGATGTATAGTCCATTAAATTTTTTGCATAAAAAAATTTTTGGCATGAAAAATGGACAATGTAAAATCTACTAAATTTTTTGCATAAAAAAAAATTTTGGCATGAAACATGGACGATGTATAGTTCATTAAATTTTTGGCATAAAAAAATTAATGATGTATAATCCATTTAAATTTTTGCATAAAAAATAGACGATATATAGTCCATAAATTTTTTTTTTAAAAATTAACTATGTATAATCCATTAAATTTTTTTGCATAAAAAAAAGACGATTATAGTCCATTAAATTTTTTGCATAAAAAAATTTTTGCCATGAAAAATGGACGATGTATAGTTCATTAAATTTTTGGCATAAAAAAATTAACGATGTATAATCCATTTAAATTTTTGCATAAAAAATGGACGATATATAGTCCATAAATTTTTTTTTTAAAAAATTAACTATGTATAATCCATTAAATTTTTTTGCATAAAAAAAGACGATGTATAGTCCATTAAATTTTTTGCATAAAAAAATTTTTGGCATGAAAAATGGACAATGTAAAGTCCATTAAATTTTTTGCATAAAAAAAAATTTTGGCATGAAACATGGACGATGTATAGTTCATTAAATTTTTGGCATAAAAAAATTAACGATGTATAATCCATTTAAATTTTTGCATAAAAAATAGACGATATATAGTCCATAAAATTTTTTTTTTTAAAAATTAACTATGTATAATCCATTAAATTTTTTTGCATAAAAAAAAGACGATGTATATATAGTCCATTAAATTTTTTGCATAAAAAAATTTTTGCCATGAAAAATGGACGATGTATAGTCCATTAAATTTTTTGCGTAAAAAAATTTTTGGCATGAAAAATGGACGATGTAAAGTCCATAAAATTTTTTGCATAAAAAAATTTTTGGCATGAAAAATGGACGATGTATAGTCCATTAAATTTTTTGCATAAAAAAATTTTTGGCATGAAAAATGGACGATGTATAGTCCATTAAATTTTTGGCATAAAAAAATTAACGATGTACAATCCATTAAATTTTTTCCATAAAAATATTTTTGGCATGAAAAATGGACGATGTATAGTCGATTAAATTTTTTGCATAAAAAAATTAACGATGTATAATCCATTTAATTTTTTGCATAAAAAATGGACGATGTATGGTCCATTAAATTTTTTGCGTAAAAAAATTTTTGGCATGAAAAATGGACGATGTAAAGTCCATCAAATTTTTTGCATAAAAAAATTTTTGGCATGAAAAATGGACGCTGTATAGTCCATTAAATTTTTTCCATAAAAATATTTTTGGCATGAAAAATGGACGATGTATAGTCGATTAAATTTTTTGCATAAAAAAATTAACGATGTATAATCCATTAAATTTTTTGCACAAAAAAATTTTTTGCATGAAAAATTGACAATGTATAGTCCATTAAATTTTTGCCATAAAAAAATTAACGATGTATTATCCATTAAATTTTTGGCATAAAAAAATTAACGATGTACAATCCATTAAATTTTTTCCATAAAAAAATTTTTGCCATGAAAAATGGACGATGTATAGTCCATTAAATTTTTTGCATAAAAAAATTTTTGGCATGAAAAATTAAATTTTTTGCATAAAAAAAATTTTGGCATGAAAAATGGACGATATATTAAATTTTTGGCATAAAAAAATTAACGATGTATAATCCATTTAAATTTTTGCATAAAAAATGAATGATATATAGTCCATTAAATTTTTTTTTATAAAAAATTAACTATGTATAATCCATTAAATTTTTTGCATAAAAAAAGACGATGTATAGTCCATTAAATTTTTTGCATAAAAAAATTTTTGCCATGAAAAATGGACGATGTATAGTCCATTAAATTTTTTGCATAAAAAAATTTTTGCCATGAAATATGGACGATGTATAGTCCATTAAATTTTTTGCATAAAAAAATTTTTGGCATAAAAAATGGACGATGTATAGTCCATTAAATTTGTTCCATAAAAAAATTTTTGCCATGAAAAATGGACGATGTATAGTCCATTAAATTTTTTGCATAAAAAAATTAACGATGTATAATCCAAGAAATTTATTTGCATAAAAAAAGACGATATATACTCCATAAAATTTTTTTTATAAAAAATTAACAATGTATAATCTATTAAATTTTTTTGCATAAAAAAAAGACGATGTATAGTCCATTAAATTTTTTGCATAAAAAAATTTTTGGCATGAAAAATGGACGATGTATAGTCCATTAAATTTTTTGCATAAAAAAATTTTTGGCATGAAAAATGGACGATGTATAGTCCATTAAATTTTTTCCATGAAATATGGACGATGTATAGCCCATTAAATTTTTTGCATATAAATATTCTTGCCATAAAAAATGGACAATGTATAGTCCATTAAATTTTTTGCATAAAAAAAATTTTGGAATGAAAAATGGACGATGTATAGTCCATTAAACTTTTTGCATAAAAAAATATTTGGCATGAAAAATGGACGAGTATAGTCGATTAAATTTTTGCATAAAAAAATTAACGATGTATAATCCATTTAATTTTTGGCATGAAAAATGGACGATCTATAGTCCATTAAA
This sequence comes from Nowickia ferox, assembly GCA_936439885.1. Classification (NCBI taxonomy): domain Eukaryota; kingdom Metazoa; phylum Arthropoda; class Insecta; order Diptera; family Tachinidae; genus Nowickia; species Nowickia ferox. The sequence goes on along the minus strand of OW387025.1, from coordinate 5,351,855 downwards.
TTTTTTGCATAAAAAAATTTTTGCCATGAAAAATGGACGATGTATAGTCCATTAAATTTTTAGCATAAAAAAATTAACGATGTATAGTATAATCCATTAAATTTTTTCCATAAAAATATTTTTGGCATGAAAAATGGACGATGTATAGTCGATTAAATTTTTTGCATAAAAAAATAACGATGTATAATCCATTTAAATTTTTGCATAAAAAATGAACGATATACAGTCCATAATTTTTTTTTTTATTAAAAATTAACTATGTATAATCCATTAATTTTTTTGCATAAAAAAAGACGATGTATAGTCCATTAAATTTTTTGCATAAAAAAATTTTTGCCATGAAAAAAGGGCGATGTATAGTCCATTAAATTTTTTGCATAAAAAAATTTTTGGCATGAAAAATGGACGATGTATAGTCCATTAAATTTTTGGCATAAAAAAATTAACGATGTATAATCCAAGAAATTTATTTGCATAAAAAAAGACGATATATACTCCATAAAATTTTTTTTATAAAAAATTAACAATGTATAATCTATTAAATTTTTTGCATAAAAAAAAGACGATGTATAGTCCATTAAATTTTTTGCATAAAAAAATTTTTGGAATGAAAAATGGACGATGTATAGTCCATTAAACTTTTTGCATAAAAAAATTTTTGGCATGAAAAATGGACGATGTATAGTCGATTAAATTTTTGCATAAAAAAATTAACGATGTATAATCCATTTAATTTTTGGCATGAAAAATGGACGATGTATAGTCCATTAAATTTTTTGCATAAAAAAATTTTTGCCATGAAAAATGGACGATGTATAGTCCATTAAATTTTTAGCATAAAAAAATTAACGATGTATAATCCATTAAATTTTTTCCATAAAAATATTTTTAGCATGAAAAATGGACGATGTATAGTCGATTAAATTTTTTGCATAAAAAAATAACGATGTATAATCCATTTAAATTTTTGCATAAAAAATGAACGATATACTACAGTCCATAATTTTTTTTTTATAAAAAATTAACTATGTATAATCCATTAATTTTTTTGCATAAAAAAAGACGATGTATAGTCCATTAAATTTTTTGCATAAAAAAATTTTTGCCATGAAAAATGGACGATGTATAGTCCATTAAATTTTTTGCATAAAAAAATTTTTGCCATGCAAAATGGACGATGTATAGTCCATTAAATTTTTTGCATAAAAAAATTTTTGGCATGAAAAATGGACGATGTATAGTCCATTAAATTTTTTGCATAAAAAAATTTTTGCCATGAAAAATGGACGATGTATAGTCCATTAAATTTTTTGCATAAAAAATTTTTGGCATGAAAAATGGACGATGTATGGTCCATTAAATTTTTTGCATAAAAAAATTTTTGGCATGAAAAATGGACGTGTATAGTCTATTAAATTTTTTGCATACAAAAATTTTTTGCATGAAAAATGGACGATGTATAGTCCATTAAATTTTTTGCATAAAAAAATTTTGGCATGAAAAATGGACGATGTATAGTCCATTAAATTTTTGGCATAAAAAAATTAACGATGTATAATCCATTTAAATTTTTGCATAAAAAATGAACGATATACAGTCCATAAATTTTTTTTTTATAAAAAATTAACTATGTATAATCCATTAATTTTTTTGGCATAAAAAAAGACGATGTATAGTCCATTAAATTTTTTGCATAAAAAATTTTTGGCATGAAAAATGGACGATGTATATGAAAAATGGACGATGTATAGTCCATTAAATTTTTTGCATAAAAAAATTAACGATGTATAATCCATTTAATTTTTTGCATAAAAAATGGACGATGTATGGTCCTTTAAACTTTTTGCATAAAAAAATTTTTGCCATGAAAAATGGACGATGTATAGTTCATTAAATTTTTGGCATAAAATTAAATTTTTTGCATAAAAAAATTTTTGGCATGAAAAATGGACGATGTATAGTCCATTAAATTTTTTGCATAAAAAATTTTTGGTATGAAAAATGGACGATGTATATATAGTCCATTAAACTTTTTGCATAAAAAAATTTTTGGCATGAAAAATGGACGATGTATAGTCGATTAAATTTTTTGCATAAAAAAATTAACGATGTATAATCCATTAAATTTTTTGCATAAAAAAATTTTTGCCATGAAAAATGGACGATGTATAGTCCATTAAATTTTTAGCATAAAAAAATTAACGATGTATAATCCATTAAATTTTTTCCATAAAAATATTTTTAGCATGAAAAATGGACGATGTATAGTCGATTAAATTTTTTGCATAAAAAAATAACGATGTATAATCCATTTAAATTTTTGCATAAAAAATGAACGATATACTACAGTCCATAATTTTTTTTTTATAAAAAATTAACTATGTATAATCCATTAATTTTTTTGCATAAAAAAAGACGATGTATAGTCCATTAAATTTTTTGCATAAAAAAATTTTTGCCATGAAAAATGGACGATGTATAGTCCATTAAATTTTTTGCATAAAAAAATTTTTGCCATGCAAAATGGACGATGTATAGTCCATTAAATTTTTTGCATAAAAAAATTTTTGGCATGAAAAATGGACGATGTATAGTCCATTAAATTTTTTGCATAAAAAAATTTTTGCCATGAAAAATGGACGATGTATAGTCCATTAAATTTTTTGCATAAAAAATTTTTGGCATGAAAAATGGACGATGTATGGTCCATTAAATTTTTTGCATAAAAAAATTTTTGGCATGAAAAATGGACGATGTATAGTCTATTAAATTTTTTGCATACAAAAATTTTTTCCATGAAAAATGGACGATGTATAGTCCATTAAATTTTTTGCATAAAAAAATTTTGGCATGAAAAATGGACGATGTATAGTCCATTAAATTTTTGGCATAAAAAAATTAACGATGTATAATCCATTTAAATTTTTGCATAAAAAATGAACGATATACAGTCCATAAATTTTTTTTTTATAAAAAATTAACTATGTATAATCCATTAATTTTTTTGGCATAAAAAAAGACGTTGTATAGTCCATTAAATTTTTTGCATAAAAAATTTTTGGCATGAAAAATGGACGATGTATATGAAAAATGGACGATATATAGTCGATTAAATTTTTTGCATAAAAAAATTAACGATGTATAATCCATTTAATTTTTTGCATAAAAAATGGACGATGTATAGTCCTTTAAACTTTTTGCATAAAAAAATTTTTGCCATGAAAAATGGACGATGTATAGTCGATTAAATTTTTTGCATAAAAAATTTTTGGTATGAAAAATGGACGATGTATATATAGTCCATTAAACTTTTTGCATAAAAAAATTTTTGCCATGAAAAATGGACGATGTATAGTCGATTAAATTTTTTGCATAAAAAAATTAACGATGTATAATCCATTTAATTTTTTGCATAAAAAATGGACGATGTATGGTCCTTTAAACTTTTTGCATAAAAAAATTTTTGCCATGAAAAATGGACGATGTATAGTTCATTAAATTTTTGGCATAAAATTAAATTTTTTGCATAAAAAAATTTTTGGCATGAAAAATGGACGATGTATAGTCCATTAAATTTTTTGCATAAAAAATTTTTGCCATGAAAAATGGACGATGTATAGTTCATTAAATTTTTGGCATAAAAAAATTAACGATGTATAATCCATTTAAATTTTTACATAAAAAATGGACGATATATAATCCATAATTTTTTTTTTATAAAAAATTAACGATGTATAATCCATTAAATTTATTTGCATAAAAAAAAGACGATGTATAGTCCATTAAATTTTTTGCATAAAAAAATTTTTGCCATGAAAAATGGACGATGTATAGTCCATTAAATTTTTTGCATAAAAAAATTTTTGGGATGAAAAATGGACGATGTATAGTCCATTAAATTTTTTGCATAAAAAAATTTTTGGCATGAAAAATGGACGATGTATAGTCCATTAAATTTTTGGCATAAAAAAATTAACGATGTATAATCCAAGAAATTTATTTGCATAAAAAAAGACGATATATACTCCATAAAATTTTTTTTATAAAAAATTAACAATGTATAATCCATTAAATTTTTTTGCATAAAAAAAAGACGATGTATAATCCATTAAATTTTTTTGCATAAAAAAAAGACGATGTATAGTCCATTAAATTTTTTGCATAAAAAAATTTTTGCCATAAAAAATGGACGATGTATAGTCCATTAAATTTTTTGCATAAAAAAATTTTTGGAATGAAAAATGGACGATGTATAGTCCATTAAACTTTTTGCATAAAAAAATTTTTGGCATGAAAAATGGACGATGTATAGTCGATTAAATTTTTGCATAAAAAAATTAACGATGTATAATCCATTTAATTTTTGGCATGAAAAATGGACGATGTATAGTCCATTAAATTTTTTGCATAAAAAAATTTTTGCCATGAAAAATGGACGATGTATATAGTCCATTAAATTTCTAGCATAAAAAAATTAACGATGTATATATAATCCATTAAATTTTTTCCATAAAAATATTTTTGGCATGAAAAATGGACGATGTATAGTCGATTAAATTTTTTGCATAAAAAAATAACGATGTATAATCCTTTTAAATTTTTGCATAAAAAATGAACGATATACAGTCCATAATTTTTTTTTTATAAAAAATTAACTATGTATAATCCATTAATTTTTTTGCATAAAAAAAGACGATGTATAGTCCATTAAATTTTTTGCATAAAAAATTTTTGCCATGAAAAATGGACGATGTATAGTCGATTAAATTTTTTGCATAAAAAAATTAACGATGTATAATCCATTTAATTTTTTGCATAAAAAATGGACGATGTATGGTCCATTAAATTTTTTGCATAAAAAAATTTTTGCCATGAAAAATGGACGATGTATAGTCCATTAAATTTTTTGCATACAATAATTTTTTCCATGAAAAATGGACGATGTATAGTCCATTAAATTTTTTGCATAAAAAAAATTTTGGCATGAGAAATGGACGATGTATAGTCCATTAAATTTTTGGCATAAAAAAATTAACGATGTATAATCCATTTAAATTTTTGCATAAAAAATGAACGATATACAGTCCATAAATTTTTTTTTATAAAAAATTAACTATGTATAGTCCATTAATTTTTTTTGCATAAAAAAAGACGATGTATAGTCCATTAAATTTTTTGCATAAAAAATTTTTGGCATGAAAAATGGACGATGTATAGTCCATTAAACTTTTTGCATAAAAAAATTTTTGCCATGAAAAATGGACGATGTATAGTGCATTAAATTTTTTGCATAAAAAAAATTTTGGCATGAAAAATGGACGATGTATAGTCTATTAAATTTTTTCCATAAAAATATTTTTGGCATGAAAAATGGACGATGTATAGTCCATTAAATTTTTTGCATAGAATAATTTTTTCCATGAAAAATGGACGATGTATATATATAGTCCATTAAACTTTTTGCATAAAAAAATTTTTGGCATGAAAAATGGACGATGTATATATAATTCATTAAATTTTTGGCATAAAATAAAATTTTTTGCATAAAAAAATTTTTGCCATGAAAAATGGACGATGTATAGTCCATTAAATTTTTTGCATAAAAAATTTTTGCCGTGAAAAATGGACGATGTATAGTTCATTAAATTTTTTGCATAAAAAAAAGTTTTGGCATGAAAAATGGACGATGTATAGTCCATTAAATTTTTTGCATAAAAAAATTAACGATGTATAATCCATGAAATTTATTTGCATAAAAAAAGACGAGTACAGTCTATTAAATTTTTTTGCATAAAAAAATTTTTGGCATAAAAAATGGACGATGTATAGTCCATTAAGTTTTTGGCATAAAAAAATTAACGCTGTATAATCCATGAAATTTATTTGCATAAAAAAAGACGATGTATAGTCCATTAAATTTTTTTCCATAAAAAATTTTTTGGTATAAAAAATGGACGATGTATAGTCCATTAAGTTTTTGACATAAAAAAATTAACGCTGTATAATCCATGAAATTTATTTGCATAAAAAAAAGGCGATGTATAGTCCATTAAATTTTTTTGCATAAAAAAATTTTTGCCATGAAAAATGGACGATGTATAGTTCATTAAATTTTTTGCATAGAAAATTTTTGCCATGAAAAATGGACGATGTATAGTTCATTAAATTTTTGGCATAAAAAAATTAACGATGTATAATCCATTTAAATTTTTACATAAAAAATGGACGATATATAGTCCATAATTTTTTTTTTTATAAAAAATTAACGATGTATAATCCGTGAAATTTATTTGCATAAAAAAAAGACGATGTATAGTCCATTAAATTTTTTTGCATAAAAAAATTTTTGGCATGAAAAATGGACGATGTATAGTCCATTAAATTTTTTCCATAAAAATATTTTTGGCATGAAAAATGGACGATGTATTAAATTTTTTGCATAAAAAAATTAACGATGTATAATCCATTAAATTTTTTGCATTAAAAAATTTTTGGCATGAAAAATGGACGATGTATAGTCCATTAAATTTTTTGCATAAAAAAATTTTTGGCATGAAATGGTCCATTAAATTTTTTGCATAAAAAAATTTTTGGCATGAAAAATTGACAATGTATAGTCCATTAAATTTTTGGCATAAAAAAATTAACGATGTATAATCCATTAAATTTTTTCCATAAAAATATTTCTGGCATGAAAAATGGACGATGTATTAAATTTTTTGCATAAAAAAATTAACGATGTATAATCCATTAAATTTTTTGCATTAAAAAATTTTTGGCATGAAAAATGGACGATGTATAGTCCATTAAATTTTTTGCATAAAAAAATTTTTGGCATGAAAAATGGACGATGTATAGTCCATTAAATTTTTTCCATAAAAAAATTTTTGGCATGACAAATGGACGATGAAATTTATTTGCATAAAAAAAAGACGATGTATAGTCCATTAAATTGTTTTGCATAAAAAAATTTTTGGCATGAAAAATGGACGATGTATAGTCCATTAAATTTTTGGCATAAAAAAATTAACGATGTATAATCCATTAAATTTTTTGCATTAAAAAATTTTTGCCATGAAAAATGGACGATGTATAGTCCATTAAATTTTTTGCATAAAAAAATTTTTGCCATGAAAAATGCACGATGTATAATAGTCCATTAAATTTTTTGCACAAAAAAATTTTTGGCATGAAAAATTTACAATGTATAGTCCATTAAATTTTTGGCATAAAAAAATTAACGATGTATAATCCATTAAATTTTTTCCATAAAAATATTTTTGGCATGAAAAATGGACGATGTATTAAATTTTTTGCATAAAAAAATTAACGATGTATAATCCATTAAATTTTTTGCATTAAAAAATTTTTGGCATGAAAAATGGACGATGTATAGTCCATTAAATTTTTTGCATAAAAAAATGTTTGGCATGAAAAATGGACGATGTATAGTCCATTAAATTTTTTGCATAAAAAAATTTTTGGCATGAAAAATAGACGTTAGAGTCCATTAAATTTTTGGCATAAAAAAATTAACGATGTATAATCCATTTAATTTTTTGCATAAAAAAAAGACGATGTATAGTCCATAAATTTTTTTTTATAAAAAATTAACTATGTATAATCCATTAAATTTTTTTGCATAAAAAAAAGACGATGTATAGTCCATTAAATTTTTTGCATAAAAAAATGTTTGGCATGAAAAATGGACGATGTATAGTCAATTAAATTTTTTGCATAAAAAAATTTTTGCCATGAAAAATGGACGATGTATAGTCCATTAAATTTTTTCCATAAAAAATTTTTGCCATGAAAAATGGACGATGTATAGTCCATTAAATTTTTGGCATAAAAAAAGTTTTGGCATGAAAAATGAACGATGTATAGTCCATTAAATTTTTTGCATAAAAAAATTTTTGGCATGAAAAGTTGACGATGTATAGTCCATTAAAATTTTTCCATAAAAAATTTTTGGCATGAAAAATGGACGATGTATAGTCCATTAAATTTTTGGCATAAAAAAAGTTTTGGCATGAATAATGAACGATGTATAGTCCATTAAATTTTTTGCATTAAAAAATTTTTGGCATGAAAAATGGACGATGTATAGTCCATTAAATTTTTTGCATAAAAAAATTTTTGCCATGAAAAATGCACGATGTATAGTCCATTAAATTTTTTGCACAAAAAAATTTTTGGCATGAAAAATTTACAATGTATAGTCCATTAAATTTTTGGCATAAAAAAATTAACGATGTATAATCCATTAAATTTTTTCCATAAAAATATTTTTGGCATGAAAATGGACGATGTATTAAATTTTTTGCATAAAAAAATTAACGATGTATAATCCATTAAATTTTTTGCATTAAAAAATTTTTGGCATGAAAAATGGACGATGTATAGTCCATTAAATTTTTTGCATAAAAAAATGTTTGGCATGAAAAATGGACGATGTATAGTCCATTAAATTTTTTGCATAAAAAAATTTTTGCCATGAAAAATAGACGTTAGAGTCCATTAAATTTTTGGCATAAAAAAATTAACGATGTATAATCCATTTAATTTTTTGCATAAAAAAAAGACGATGTATAGTCCATAAATTTTTTTTTATAAAAAATTAACTATGTATAATCCATTAAATTTTTTTGCATAAAAAAAAGACGATGTATAGTCCATTAAATTTTTTGCATAAAAAAATGTTTGGCATGAAAAATGGACGATGTATAGTCCATTAAATTTTTTCCATAAAAAATTTTTGGCATGAAAAATGGACGATGTATAGTCCATTAAATTTTTGGCATAAAAAAAGTTTTGGCATGAAAAATGAACGATGTATAGTCCATTAAATTTTTTGCATAAAAAAATTTTTGGCATGAAAAGTTGACGATGTATAGTCCATTAAAATTTTTCCATAAAAAATTTTTGCCATGAAAAATGGACGATGTATAGTCCATTAAATTTTTGGCATAAAAAAAGTTTTGGCATGAATAATGAACGATGTATAGTCCATTAAATTTTTTGCATAAAAAAATTTTTGGCATGAAAAATAGACGATGTATAATAGTCCATTAAATTTTTGGCATAAAAAAAATAACGATATATAATCCATTTAATTTTTTGCATAAAAAATGGATGATGTATGGTCCATTAAATTTTTTGCATAAAAAAATTTTTGCCATGAAAACTGGACGATGTATAGTCCATTAAATTTTTTGCATAAAAAAATTTTTGCCATGAAAAATGGACGATGTATAGTCCATTAAATTTTTTGCATAAAAAAATTTTTAGCATGAAAAATAAACGATGAATAGTCCATTAAATTTTTTGCATAAAAAAATTTTTAGCATGAAAAATAAACGATGAATAGTCCATTAAATTTTTTGCATAAAAAAATTTTTGGCATGAAAAATGGACGATGTATAGTCCATTAAATTTTTGCCATATAAAAATGAACGATGTATAGTCCATTAAATTTTTGGCATAAAAAAAGTTTTGGTATGAAAAATGGACGATGTATATATAGTCCATTAAATTTTTTGCATAAAAAAATTAACGATGTATAATCCATTTAAACTTTTGCATAAAAAATGGACGATATATAGTCCATAAAATTTTTTTTTATAAAAAATTAACTAATTAAATTTTTTTGCATAAAAAAAAGACGATGTATAGTCCATTAAATTTTTTGCATAAAAAAATTTTTGCCATGAAAAATGGACGATGTATATATAGTCCATAAAATTCTTTGCATAAAAAAATTTTTGGCATGAAAAATGGACGATGTATAGTCAATTAAATTTTTTGCATAAAAAAATTTTTGGCATGAAAAATGGACGATGTATAATCCATTTAAATTTTTGCATAAAAAATGGACGATATATAGTCCATAAAATTTTTTTTTATAAAAAATTAACTAATTAAATTTTTTTGCATAAAAAAAAGACGATGTATAGTCCATTAAATTTTTTGCATAAAAAAATTTTTGCCATGAAAAATGGACGATGTATAGTCCATTAAATTTTTTGCATAAAAAAATTTTTGCCATGAAAAATGGACGATGTATAGTCCATTAACTTTTTTGAAGAAAAAAATTTTTGGCATTAAAAATGGACGATCATAGTCCATTAAATTTTGTGCATAAAAAATTTTTTGGCATGAAAAATGGACGATTATAGTCCATTAAATTTTTTACATAAAAAAATTATAGTCCATTAAAATGGACGATGTATAGTCCATTTAATTATTTGCATAAAAAAATTTTTGCCATGAAAAATGCACGATGTATAGTCCATTAAATTTTTTGCATAAAAAAAATTTTGCCATGAAAAATGGACGATCTATAGTCCATTAAATTTTTTGCATAAAAAAATTAACGATGTATAATCCATTAAAATTTTTGCATAAAAAATGGACAATGTATAGTCCATTAAATTTTTTGCATAAAAAAATTAACGATGTATAATCTATTTAAATTTTTGCATGAAAAATGGACGATGTATAGTCCATTAAGTTTTTGGCATAAAAAAATTTTTGGCATGAAAAATGGACGATGATAGTCCATTAAATTTTTTGCAAAAAAAAAATTTTGCCATGAAAAATGGACAATGTATAGTCCATTAAATTTTTTGCATAAAAAAATTAACGATGTATAATCCATTTAAATTTTTGCATAAAAAATGGACGATATATAGTCCATAAAATTTTTTTTATAAAAAATTAACTAATTAAATTTTTTTGCATAAAAAAAAGACGATGTATAGTCCATTAAATTTTTTGCATAAAAAAATTTTTGGCATGAAAAATGGACGATGTATAATCCATTAAATTTTTTGCATAAAAAAATTTTTGCCATGAAAAATGGACGATGTATAGTCCATTAAATTTTTTTGCATAAAAAATTTTTGGCATGAAAAATGGGCGATGTATAGTTCATTAAATTTTTGGCATAAAAAAAGTTTTGGCATAAAAAATGGACGATGTATAGTCCATTAAATTTTTGGCATAAAAAAATGTTTGCCATGAAAAATGGACGATCTATAGTCCATTAAATTTTTTGCATAAAAAGATTAACGATGTATAATCCATTTAAATTTTTGCATAAAAAATGGACAATGTATAGTCCATTAAATTTTTTGCATAAAAAAATTAACGATGTATAATCCATTTAAATTTTTGCATAAAAAATGGACGATATATAGTCCATAAAATTTTTTTTTATAAAAAATTAAATATGTATAATCCATTAAATTTTTTTGCATAAAAAAAAGACGATTATAGTCCATTAAATTTTTTGCATAAAAAAATTTTTGCCATGAAAAATGGACGATGTATAGTCCATTAAATTTTTTGCATAAAAAAATTTTTGGCATGAAAAATGGACGATGTATAGTCAATTAAATTTTTAGCATAAAAAAATTAACGATGTATAATCCATTAAATTTTTTCCATAAAAATATTTTTGGCATGAAAAATGGACGATGTATAGTCCATTAAATTTTTTGCATAAAAAAATTTTTGGCATGAAAAATGGACGATGTATAGTCCATTAAATTTTTAGCATAAAAAAATTAACGATGTATAATCCATTAAATTTTTTCCATAAAAATATTTTTGGCATGAAAAATGGACGATGTATAGTCGATTAAATTTTTTGCATAAAAAAATAACGATGTATAATCCATTTAAATTTTTGCATGAAAAATGGACGATGTATAGTCCATTAAATTTTTTGCATAAAAAAATTTTTGGCATGAAAAATGGACGATGTATAGTCCATTAAATTTTTTGCATAAAAATATTAACGATGTATAATCCATTTAAATTTTTGCATAAAAAATGGACAATGTATAGTCCATTAAATTGTTTGCATAAAAAAATTAACGATGTATAATCCATTTAAATTTTTGCATAAAAAATGGACGATATATAGTCCATAAAATTTTTTTTTATAAAAAATTAACGATGTATAATCCATGAAATTTATTTGCATAAAAAAAAAACGATGTATAGTCTATTAAATTTTTTTGCATAAAAAAATTTTTGCCATAAAAAATGGATGATGTATAGTCCATTAAGTTTTTGGCATAAAAAAATTAACGATGTATAATCCATGAAATTTATTTGCATAAAAAAAAGACGATGTATAGTCCATTAAATTTTTTTGCATAAAAAATTTTTGGCATGAAAAATGGACGATGCAAGTCCATTAAATTTTTTGCATAAAAAATTTTTGCCATGAAAAATGGACGATGTATAGTCCATTAAATTTTTGGCATAAAAAAAGTTTTGGCATGAAAAATAGACAATGTATAGTCCATTAAATTTTTGGCATAAAAAAAGTTTTGGCATGAAAAATGAACGATGTATAGTCCATTTAATTTTTGGCATAAAAAATAACGATGTATAATCCATTTAAATTTTTGCATAAAAAATGGACGATGTATAGTCCATTAAGTTTTTTGCATAAAAAAATTTTTGGTATGAAAAATGGACGATGTATAGTCCATTAAATTTTTTGCATAAAAAAATTTTTGGCATGAAAAATTACGATGTATAGTCCATTAAATTTTTTGCATAAAAAATTTTTGCATGAAATTTTTGGCATAAAAAAATTAACGATGTATAATCCATTTAATTTTTTGCATAAAAAAAGACGATATATAGTCCATTAAATTTTTTGCTTAAAAAAATTTTAGAATGAAAATTGAACGATGTATATATAGTCCATTAAATTTTTTCCATAAAAAAATTTTTGGTATGCAAAATGGTCGATGTATAGTCCATTTAATTATTTGCATAAAAAAATTTTTGGCATGAAAAATGGACAATCTATAGTCCATAAAATTTTTTCCATAAAAAAATTAACGACGTATAATCCATTTAATTTTTTCCATAAAAAAGGGACGATGTATAGTCCATTAAATTTTTTGCATAAAAAAAATTTTTGGTATGAAAAATGGACGATGTATAGTCCATTAAATTTTTTGCATAAAAAAATTTTTGCCATGAAAAATGGACGATGTATAGTCCATTAAATTTATTGCATAAAAAAATTTTTGGTATAAAAAATGGACGATGTATAGTCCATTAAATTTTTTGCATAAAAAAATTAACGATTTATAATCCATTAAATTTAATTGCATAAAAAAAAGACCAGTATAATCGATTAAATTTTTTTGCATAAAAAAATTTTTGCCATGAAAAATGGACGATGTATAGTCCATTAAATTTTTTGCACAAAAAATTTTTGCCATGAAAAATTGACGATGTATAGTTCATTAAATTTTTGGCATAAAAAAAGTTTTGGCATGAAAAATGGACGATGTATAGTCCATTAAATTTTTGGCATAAAAAAATTAACGATGTATAATCCATTTAAATTTTTGCAAAAAAAATGAACGATATATAGTCCATAAAATTTGTTTTTATAAAAAATTAACTATGTATAATCCATTAAATTTTTTTCCATAAAAAAAAGACAATGTATAGTCCATTAAATTTTTTGCATAAAAACTTTTGGCATGAAAAATGGACGATGTATAGTCCATTAAATTTTTTGCATAAAAAATGGACGATATATAGTCCATTAAATTTTTGGCATAAACAAATTTTTGGCATGAAAAATGGACGATGTATAGTCCATTAAATTTTTGGCATAAAAAAAGTTTTGGCATGAAAAATGACGATATATAGTCCATTAAATTTTTTGCATAAAAAAATTTTTGGCATGAAAAATGGACGATGTATAGTCCATTAAATTTTTTCCATAAAAACTTTTGGCATGAAAAATGGACGATGTATAGTCCATTAAATTTTTTGCATAAAAAATGGACGATATATAGTCCATTAAATTTTTGGCATAAAAAAATTTTTGCCATGAAAAATGGACGATGTATAGTCCATTAAATTTTTGGCATAAAAAAAGTTTTGGCATGAAAAATGACGATGTATAGTCCATTAAATTTTTTGCATAAAAAAACTTTTGGCATGAAAAATGGACGATGTATAGTCCATTAAATTATTTGCATAAAAAAATTTTTGCCATGAAAATTGGACGATGTATAGTCCATTAAATTTTTTGCATAAAAAAATTTTTGGCATGAAAAATGGACGATGTATAGTCCATTAAATTTTTGGCATAAAAAAATTAACGATTTATAATCCATTAAATTTTTTGCATAAAAAAATTTTTGGTATGAAAAATGGACGATGTATAGTCCATTAAATTTTTTGCATAAAAAATGGACGATATTTAGTCCATTAAATTTTTGGCATAAAAAAATTTTTGGCATGAAAAATGGACGATGTATAGTCCATTAAATTTTTGGCATAAAAAAAGTTTTGGCATGAAAAATGACGATGTATAGTCCATTAAATTTTTTGCATAAAAAAATTTTTGGCATGAAAAATGGCATAAAAAAATTAACGATGTATAATCCATTTAAATTTTTGCATAAAAAATGGACGATATATAGTCCATAAAATTTTTTTTTATAAAAAATTAACTATGTTAATCCATTAAATTTTTTTACATAAAAAAAAGACGATGTATAGTCCATTAAATTTTTTGCATAAAAAAATTTTTGGTATGAAAAATGGACGATGTATAGTCCATTAAATTTTTTCCATAAAAACTTTTGGCATGAAAAATGGACGATGTATAGTCCATTAAATTTTTTGCATAAAAAATGGACGATATATAGTCCATTAAATTTTTTGCACAAAAAATTTTTGGCATGAAAAATTGACGATGTATAGTTCATTAAATTTTTGGCATAAAAAAAATTTTGGCATGAAAAATGGACGATGTATAGTCCATTAAATTTTTGGCATAAAAAAATTAACGATGTATAATCCATTTAAATTTTTGCAAAAAAAATGAACGATATATAGTCCATAAAATTTGTTTTTATAAAAAATTAACTATGTATAATCCATTAAATTTTTTTCCATAAAAAAAAGACAATGTATAGTCCATTAAATTTTTTGCATAAAAACTTTTGGCATGAAAAATGGACGATGTATAGTCCATTAAATTTTTTCCATAAAAAATGGACGATATATAGTCCATTAAATTTTTGGCATAAAAAAATTTTTGCCATGAAAAATGGACGATGTATAGTCCATTAAATTTTTGGCATAAAAAAAGTTTTGGCATGAAAAATGACGATGTATAGTCCATTAAATTTTTTGCATAAAAAAACTTTTGGCATGAAAAATGGACGATGTATAGTCCATTAAATTATTTGCATAAAAAAATTTTTGCCATGAAAATTGGACGATGTATAGTCCATTAAATTTTTTGCATAAAAAAATTTTTGGCATGAAAAATGGACGATGTATAGTCCATTAAATTTTTGGCATAAAAAAATTAACGATTTATAATCCATTAAATTTTTTGCATAAAAAAACTTTTGGCATGAAAAATGGACGATGTATAGTCCATTAAATTTTTTGCATAAAAAATGGACGATATTTAGTCCATTAAATTTTTGGCATAAAAAAATTTTTGGCATGAAAAATGGACGATGTATAGTCCATTAAATTTTTGGCATAAAAAAAGTTTTGGCATGAAAAATGACGATGTATAGTCCATTAAATTTTTTGCATAAAAAAATTTTTGGCATGAAAAATGGCATAAAAAAATTAACGATGTATAATCCATTTAAATTTTTGCATAAAAAATGGACGATATATAGTCCATAAAAATTTTTTTTTATAAAAAATTAACTATGTTAATCCATTAAATTTTTTTACATAAAAAAAAGACGATGTATAGTCCATTAAATTTTTTGCATAAAAAAATTTTTGGCATGAAAAATGGACGATGTATAGTCCATTAAATTTTTTGCATAAAAAATGGACGATATATAGTCCATAAAATTTTTTTTTATAAAAAATTAACTATGTTAATCCATTAAATTTTTTTACATAAAAAAAAGACGATGTATAGTCCATTAAATTTTTTGCATAAAAAAATTTTTGGCATGAAAAGTGGACGATGTATAGTCCATTAAATTTGTTGCATAAAAAATTTTTGGCATGAAAAATGGACGATGTATAGTCCATTAAATTTTTTGCATAAAAAATGGACGATATATAGTCCATTAAATTTTTGGCATAAAAAAATTTTTGTCATGAAAAATGGACGATGTATAGTCCATTAAATTTTTTGCATAAAAAAATTTTTGCCATGAAAAATGGACGATTAAATTTTTTGCATAAAAAAATTTTTGGCATGAAAAATGGACGATGTATAGTCCATTAAATTTTTTGCATAAAAAATTTTTGGCATGAAAAATGGACGATGTATAATAGTCCATTAAATTTTTGCCATAAAAAAATTAACGATGTATAATCCATTTAAATTTTTGCATAAAAAATGGACGATATATATCCATAATTTTTTTTTTTATAAAAAATTAACTATGTATAATCCATTAAATTTTTTTCCATAAAAAAAGACGATGTCCATTAAATTTTTTGCATAAAAAAATGAACGATGTATAATCCATTTAATTTGTTGCACAAAAATTGGACGATGTATAGTCCATTAAATTTTTTTAATAAAAAAAATGTTTCCATGAAAAATGGACGATGTATAGTCCATTAAATATTTTGCATAAAAAAATTTTTAGCATGAAAAATGGACGATGTATAGTCCATTAAATATTTTGCATAAAAAAATTTATGGCATGAAAAATGGACGATGTATAGTCCATTAAATATTTTGCATAAAAAAATTTATGGCATGAAAAATGGACGATGTATAGTCCATTAAATATTTTGTATAAAAAAATTTTTGGCATGAAAAATGGACGATGTATAGTCCATTAAATTTTTTGCATAAAAAAAGTAACGATGTAGAACCCATTTAATTTTTTGCACAAAAAATGGACGATGTATAGTCCATTAAATTCTTTTAATAAAAAAAATTTTTCCATGAAAAATGGCCGACGTATAGTCCATTAAATATTTTGCATAAAAAAATTTTTAGCATGAAAAATGGACGATGTATAGTCCATTAAATATTTTGCATAAAAAAATTTATGGCATGAAAAATGGACGATGTATAGTCCATTAAATATTTTGTATAAAAAAATTTTTGGCATGAAAAATGGACGATGTATAGTCCATTAAATATTTTGTATAAAAAAATTTTTGGCATGAAAAATGGACGATGTATAGTCCATTAAATTTTTTGCATAAAAAATGGACGATATATAGTCCATTAAATTTTTGGCATAAAAAAATTTTTGTCATGAAAAATGGACGATGTATAGTCCATTAAATTTTTGGCATAAAAAAAGTTTTGGCATGAAAAATGACGATGTATAATCCATTAAATTTTTTGCATAAAAAAATTTTTGCCATGAAAAATGGACGATGTATAGTCCATTAAATTTTTGGCATAAAAAAATTAACGATTTATAATCCATTAAATTTTTTGCATAAAAAAATTTTTGGTATGAAAAATGGACGATGTATAGTCCATTAAATTTTTTGCATAAAAAATGGACGATTTTAGTCCATTAAATTTTTGGCATAAAAAAATTTTTGGCATGAAAAATGGACGATGTATAGTCCATTAAATTTTTGGCATAAAAAAAGTTTTGGCATGAAAAATGACGATGTATAGTCCATTAAATTTTTTGCATAAAAAAATTTTTGCCATGAAAAATGGCATAAAAAAATTAACGATGTATAATCCATTTAAATTTTTGCATAAAAAATGGACGATATATAGTCCATAAAATTTTTTTTTATAAAAAATTAACTATGTTAATCCATTAAATTTTTTTACATAAAAAAAAGACGATGTATAGTCCATTAAATTTTTTGCATAAAAAAAATTTTGGCATGAAAAATGGACGATGTATAGTCCATTAAATTTGTTGCATAAAAAATTTTTGGCATGAAAAATGGACGATGTATAGTCCATTAAATTTTTGGCATAAAAAAAGTTTTGGCATGAAAAATAGACGATGTATAGTCCATTAAATTTTTGGCATACAAAAAGTTTTGGCATGAAAAATGAACGATGTATAATCCATTTAAATTTTTCCATAAAAAATGGACGATGTATAGTCCATTTAATTTTTGGCATAAAAAATAACGATGTATAATCCATTTAAATTTTTCCATAAAAAATGGACGATGTATAGTCCATTAAATTTTTTTAATAAAAAAAATGTTTCCATGAAAAATGGACGATGTATAGTCCATTAAATTTTTTGCATAAAAAAATTTTTGGCATGAAAAATGGACGATGTATAGTCCATTAAATTTTTTGCATAAAAAAATTTTTGGCATGAAAAATGGACGATGTATAGTCCATTAAATTTTTTGCATAAAAAAATTTTTGCCATGAAAAATGGACGATGTATAGTCCATTAAATTTTTTGCATAAAAAAAATTTTGCCATGAAAAATGGACGATGTATAGTCCATTAAATTTTTTGCATAAAAAAATTTTTGCCATGAAAAATGGACGATTAAATTTTTTGCATAAAAAAATTTTTGGCATGAAAAATGGACGATGTATAGTCCATTAAATTTTTTGCATAAAAAATTTTTGACATGAAAAATGGACGATGTATAATAGTCCATTAAATTTTTGGCATAAAAAAATTAACGATGTATAATCCATTTAAATTTTTGCATAAAAAATGGACGATATATAGTCCATAAATTTTTTTTTTATAAAAAATTAACTATGTATAATCCATTAAATTTTTTTCCATAAAAAAAGACGATGTCCATTAAATTTTTTGCATAAAAAAATGAACGATGTATAATCCATTTAATTTTTTGCATAAAAAAATTTTTGCCATGAAAAATGGCATAAAAAAATTAACGATGTATAATCCATTTAAATTTTTGCATAAAAAATGGACGATATATAGTCCATAAAATTTTTTTTTATAAAAAATTAACTATGTTAATCCATTAAATTTTTTTACATAAAAAAAAGACGATGTATAGTCCATTAAATTTTTTGCATAAAAAAAATTTTGGCATGAAAAATGGACGATGTATAGTCCATTAAATTTTTTGCATAAAAAATGGACGATTTTAGTCCATTAAATTTTTGGCATAAAAAAATTTTTGGCATGAAAAATGGACGATGTATAGTCCATTAAATTTTTGGCATAAAAAAAGTTTTGGCATGAAAAATGACGATGTATAGTCCATTAAATTTTTTGCATAAAAAAATTTTTGCCATGAAAAATGGCATAAAAAAATTAACGATGTATAATCCATTTAAATTTTTGCATAAAAAATGGACGATATATAGTCCATAAATTTTTTTTTTATAAAAAATTAACTATGTTAATCCATTAAATTTTTTTACATAAAAAAAAGACGATGTATAGTCCATTAAATTTTTTGCATAAAAAAAATTTTGGCATGAAAAATGGACGATGTATAGTCCATTAAATTTTTTCCATAAAAAATGGACGATATATAGTCCATAAAAGTTTTTTTTATAAAAAATTAACTATGTTAATCCACTAAATTTTTTACATAAAAAAAAGACGATGTATAGTCCATTAAATTTTTTGCATAAAAAAATTTTTCCCATTTAAAATGGACGATGTATAGTCCATTAAATTTGTTGCATAAAAAATTTTTGGCATGAAAAATGGACGATGTATAGTCCATTAAATTTTTGGCATAAAAAAAGTTTTGGCATGAAAAATAGACGATGTATAGTCCATTAAATTTTTGGCATACAAAAAGTTTTGGCATAAAAATTAACGATGTATAATCCATTTAAATTTTTCCATAAAAAATGGACGATGTATAGTCCATTTAATTTTTGGCATAAAAAATAACGATGTATAATCCATTTAAATTTTTCCATAAAAAATGGACGATGTATAGTCCATTAAATTTTTTTAATAAAAAAAATGTTTCCATGAAAAATGGACGATGTATAGTCCATTAAATTTTTTGCATAAAAAAATTTTTGCCATGAAAAATGGACGATGTATAGTCCATTAAATTTTTTGCATAAAAAAATTTTTGGCATGAAAAATGGACGATGTATAGTCCATTAAATTTTTTGCATAAAAAAATTTTTGCCATGAAAAATGGACGATGTATAGTCCATTAAATTTTTTGCATAAAAAAAATTTTGCCATGAAAAATGGACGATGTATAGTCCATTAAATTTTTTGCATAAAAAAATTTTTGCCATGAAAAATGGACGATTAAATTTTTTGCATAAAAAAATTTTTGCCATGAAAAATGGACGATGTATAGTCCATTAAATTTTTTGCATAAAAAATGGACGATTTTAGTCCATTAAATTTTTGGCATAAAAAAATTTTTGGCATGAAAAATGGACGATGTATAGTCCATTAAATTTTTGGCATAAAAAAAGTTTTGGCATGAAAAATGACGATGTATAGTCCATTAAATTTTTTGCATAAAAAAATTTTTGCCATGAAAAA
Organism: Nowickia ferox; assembly: GCA_936439885.1. Lineage (NCBI taxonomy): Eukaryota > Metazoa > Arthropoda > Insecta > Diptera > Tachinidae > Nowickia > Nowickia ferox. The sequence goes on along the minus strand of OW387025.1, from coordinate 5,331,394 downwards.
TGGCATAAAAAAATTAACGATGTATAATCCATTTAAATTTTTGCATAAAAAATGGACGATATATAGTCCATAAAATTTTTTTTTATAAAAAATTAACTATGTTAATCCATTAAATTTTTTTACATAAAAAAAAGACGATGTATAGTCCATTAAATTTTTTGCATAAAAAAAATTTTGGCATGAAAAATGGACGATGTATAGTCCATTAAATTTTTTGCATAAAAAATGGACGATATATAGTCCATAAAAGTTTTTTTTATAAAAAATTAACTATGTTAATCCACTAAATTTTTTTACATAAAAAAAAGACGATGTATAGTCCATTAAATTTTTTGCATAAAAAAATTTTTTCCCATTTAAAATGGACGATGTATAGTCCATTAAATTTGTTGCATAAAAAATTTTTGGCATGAAAAATGGACGATGTATAGTCCATTAAATTTTTGGCATAAAAAAAGTTTTGGCATGAAAAATAGACGATGTATAGTCCATTAAATTTTTGGCATACAAAAAGTTTTGGCATGAAAAATGAACGATGTATAATCCATTTAAATTTTTCCATAAAAAATGGACGATGTATAGTCCATTTAATTTTTGGCATAAAAAATAACGATGTATAATCCATTTAAATTTTTCCATAAAAAATGGACGATGTATAGTCCATTAAATTTTTTTAATAAAAAAAATGTTTCCATGAAAAATGGACGATGTATAGTCCATTAAATTTTTTGCATAAAAAAATTTTTGGCATGAAAAATGGACGATGTATAGTCCATTAAATTTTTTGCATAAAAAAATTTTTGGCATGAAAAATGGACGATGTATAGTCCATTAAATTTTTTGCATAAAAAAATTTTTGCCATGAAAAATGGCATAAAAAAATTAACGATGTATAATCCATTTAAATTTTTGCATAAAAAATGGACGATATATAGTCCATAAAATTTTTTTTTATAAAAAATTAACTATGTTAATCCATTAAATTTTTTTACATAAAAAAAAGACGATGTATAGTCCATTAAATTTTTTGCATAAAAAAAATTTTGGCATGAAAAATGGACGATGTATAGTCCATTAAATTTTTTGCATAAAAAATGGACGATATATAGTCCATAAAAGTTTTTTTTATAAAAAATTAACTATGTTAATCCACTAAATTTTTTTACATAAAAAAAAGACGATGTATAGTCCATTAAATTTTTTGCATAAAAAAATTTTTCCCATTTAAAATGGACGATGTATAGTCCATTAAATTTGTTGCATAAAAAATTTTTGGCATGAAAAATGGACGATGTATAGTCCATTAAATTTTTGGCATAAAAAAAGTTTTGGCATGAAAAATAGACGATGTATAGTCCATTAAATTTTTGGCATACAAAAAGTTTTGGCATGAAAAATGAACGATGTATAATCCATTTAAATTTTTCCATAAAAAATGGACGATGTATAGTCCATTTAATTTTTGGCATAAAAAATAACGATGTATAATCCATTTAAATTTTTCCATAAAAAATGGACGATGTATAGTCCATTAAATTTTTTTAATAAAAAAAATGTTTCCATGAAAAATGGACGATGTATAGTCCATTAAATTTTTTGCATAAAAAAATTTTTGGCATGAAAAATGGACGATGTATAGTCCATTAAATTTTTTGCATAAAAAAATTTTTGGCATGAAAAATGGACGATGTATAGTCCATTAAATTTTTTGCATAAAAAAATTTTTGCCATGAAAAATGGACGATGTATAGTCCATTAAATTTTTTGCATAAAAAAAATTTTGCCATGAAAAATGGACGATGTATAGTCCATTAAATTTTTTGCATAAAAAAATTTTTGCCATGAAAAATGGACGATTAAATTTTTTGCATAAAAAAATTTTTGCCATGAAAAATGGACGATGTATAGTCCATTAAATTTTTTGCATAAAAAATTTTTGACATGAAAAATGGACGATGTATAATAGTCCATTAAATTTTTGGCATAAAAAAATTAACGATGTATAATCCATTTAAATTTTTGCATAAAAAATGGACGATATATAGTCCATAATTTTTTTTTTTATAAAAAATTAACATTAACTATGTATAATCCATTAAATTTTTTTCCATAAAAAAAGACGATGTCCATTAAATTTTTTGCATAAAAAAATGAACGATGTATAATCCATTTAATTTTTTGCACAAAAATTGGACGATGTATAGTCCATTAAATTTTTTTAATAAAAAAAATGTTTCCATGAAAAATGGACGATGTATAGTCCATTAAATTTTTTGCATAAAAAAATTTTTGGCATGAAAAATGGACGATGTATAGTCCATTAAATTTTTTGCATAAAAAAAATTTTGGCATGAAAAATGGACGATGTACAGTCCATTAAATTTTTTGCATAAAAAAATTTTTGCCATGAAAAATGGACGATGTATAGTCCATTAAATTTTTTGCATAAAAAAAATTTTGCCATGAAAAATGGACGATGTATAGTCCATTAAATTTTTTGCATAAAAAAATTTTTGCCATGAAAAATGGACGATTAAATTTTTTGCATAAAAAAATTTTTGGCATGAAAAATGGACGATGTATAGTCCATTAAATTTTTTGCATAAAAAATTTTTGACATGAAAAATGGACGATGTATAATAGTCCATTAAATTTTTGGCATAAAAAAATTAACGATGTATAATCCATTTAAATTTTTGCATAAAAAATGGACGATATATAGTCCATAAATTTTTTTTTTATAAAAAATTAACATTAACTATGTATAATCCATTAAATTTTTTTCCATAAAAAAAGACGATGTCCATTAAATTTTTTGCATAAAAAAATGAACGATGTATAATCCATTTAATTTTTTGCACAAAAATTGGACGATGTATAGTCCATTAAATTTTTTTAATAAAAAAAATGTTTCCATGAAAAATGGACGATGTATAGTCCATTAAATATTTTGCATAAAAAAATTTTTAGCATGAAAAATGGACGATGTATAGTCCATTAAATTTGTTGCATAAAAAATTTTTGCCATGAAAAATGGACGATGTATAGTCCATTAAATTTTTGGCATAAAAAAAGTTTTGGCATGAAAAATAGACGATGTATAGTCCATTAAATTTTTGGCATAAAAAAAGTTTTGGCATGAAAAATGAACGATGTATAGTCCATTTAATTTTTGGCATAAAAAATAACGATGTATAATCCATTTAAATTTTTGCATAAAAAATGGACGATGTATAGTCCATTAAATTTTTTTAATAAAAAAAATGTTTCCATTAAAAATGGACGATGTATAGTCCATTAAATTTTTTGCATAAAAAAATTTTTGCCATGAAAAATGGACGATGTATAGTCCATTAAATTTTTTGCATAAAAAAATTTTTGGCATGAAAAATGGACGATGTATAGTCTATTAAATTTTTTGCATAAAAAAATTTTTGCCATGAAAAATGGACGATTAAATATTAAATTTAAATTAAATTAAATTTTTTGCATAAAAAATTTTTGACATGAAAAATGGACGATGTATAGTCCATTAAATTTGTTGCATAAAAAAATTTTTGCTAGAAAAATGGACGATGTATAGTCCATTAAATTTTTTGCATAAAAAAATTTTTCCCATGAAAAATGGACAATCTATAGTCCATAAAATTTTTTGCATAAAAAAATTAACGACGTATAATCCATTTAAGTTTTTCCATAAAAATTGGACGATGTATAGTCCATTAAATTTTTTGCATAAAAAAAATTTTTGGTATGAAAAATGGACGATGTATAGTCCATTAAATTTTTTGCATGAAAACTTTTGGCATGAAAAATGGACGATGTATAGTCCATTAAATTTTTTGCATAAAAAATGGACGATATATAGTCCATTAAATTTTTGGCATAAAAAAATTTTTGGCATGAAAAATGGACGATGTATAGTCCATAAAATTTTTGGCATAAAAAAAGTTTTGGCATGAAAAATGACGATGTATAGTCCATTAAATTTTTTGCATAAAAAAACTTTTGGCATGAAAAATGGACGATGTATAGTCCATTAAATTATTTGCATAAAAAAATTTTTGCCATGAAAATTGGACGATGTATAGTCCATTAAATTTTTTGCATAAAGAAATTTTTGGCATGAAAAATGGACGATGTATAGTCCATTAAATTTTTGGCATAAAAAAATTAACGATTTATAATCCATTAAATTTTTTGCATAAAAAAATTTTTGGTATGAAAAATGGACGATGTATAGTCCATTAAAATTTTGGCATAAAAAAACTAACGATGTATAATCCATTTAAATTTTTCCATAAAAAATGGACGATATATAGTCCATAAATTTTTTTTTTATAAAAAATTAACGATGTATAATCCATTAAATTTTTTTGCATAAAAAAATTTTTGGCATGAAAAATGGCATAAAAAAATTAACGATGTATAATCCATTTAAATTTTTGCATAAAAAATGGACGATATATAGTCCATAAAATTTTTTTTTATAAAAAATTAACTATGTTAATCCATTAAATTTTTTTACATAAAAAAAAGACGATGTATAGTCCATTAAATTTTTTGCATAAAAAAATTTTTGCCGTGAAAAATGGACGATGTACAGTCCATTAAAATTTTTGCATAAAAAAATTTTTGGCATGAAAAATGGACGATGTATAGTCCATTAAAATTTTTTGCATAAAAAATTTTTGCCTTGAAAAATGGACGATGTATAGTCCATTAAATTTTTTGCATAAAAAAATTTTTGGTATAAATATTTTGCATAAAAAAATTAACGATGTATAATCCATTTAATTTTTTGCATAAAAAAAACGATGTATAGTCCTTAAAATTTTTTGCATAAAAAAATTTTTGGCATGAAAAATGGACGATGTATAGTCCATTAAATTTTTTGCATAAAAAAATTTTTGCCATGAAAAATGGACGATGTATAACCATTAAATTTTTTGAATAAAAAAATTTTTGCCATTAAAAATGGACGATGTATAGTCCATTAAATTTGTTGCATAAAAAATTTTTGCCATGAAAAATGGACGATGTATAGTCCATTAAATTTTTGGCATAAAAAAAGTTTTGGCATGAAAAATGGACGATGTATAGTCCATTAAATTTTTGGCATAAAAAATTTTTGGCATGAAAAATGGACGATGTATAGTCCATTAAATTTTTTGCATAAAAAAATTTTTGCCATGAAAAATGGACGATGTATAGTCCATTAAATTTTTTGCATAAAAAAATTTTTGCCATGAAAAATGGACGATGTATAGTGCATTAAATTTTTGGCATAAAAAAAGACGATGTATAGTACATTAAATTTTTTTGCATAAAAAAATTTTTGCCATGAAAAATGGACGATGTATAACCATTAAATTTTTTGCATAAAAAAATTTTTGGCATGAAAAATGGACGATGTATAGTCCATTAAATTTTTTGCATAAAAAAATTAACGATGTATAATCCATTTAAATTTTTGCATAAAAAATGGACGATATATAGTCCATAAATTTTTTTTTTATAAAAAATTGACTATGTATAATCCATTAAATTTTTTTCCATAAAAAAAGACGATGTCCATTAAATTTTTTGCATAAAAAAATGAACGATGTATAATCCATTTAATTTTTTGCACAAAAATTGGACGATGTATAGTCCATTAAATTTTTTTAATAAAAAAAATGTTTCCATGAAAAATGGACGATGTATAGTCCATTAAACATTTTGCATAAAAAAATTTTTAGCATGAAAAATGGACGATGTATAGTCCATTAAATATTTTGCATAAAAAAATTTATGGCATGAAAAATGGACGATGTATAGTCCATTAAATATTTTGTATAAAAAAATTTTTGGCATGAAAAATGGACGATGTATAGTCCATTAAATTTTTTGCATAAAAAAAGTAACGATGTAGAACCCATTTAATTTTTTGCACAAAAAATGGACGATGTATATAGTCCATTAAATTCTTTTAATAAAAAAAATTTTTCCATGAAAAATGGCCGACGTATAGTCCATTAAATATTTTGCATAAAAAAATTTTTAGCATGAAAAATGGACGATGTATAGTCCATTAAATATTTTGCATAAAAAAATTTTTGGCATGAAAAATGGACGATGTATATATAGTCCATTAAATATTTTGTATAAAAAAATTTTTGCCATGAAAAATGGACGATGTATAGTCCATTAAATATTTTGTATAAAAAAATTTTTGGCATGAAAAATGGACCATGTATAGTCCATTAAATTTTTTGCATAAAAAAATTAACGATGTATAATCCATTTAATTTTTTGCACAAAAATTGGACGATGTATAGTCCAATAAATTTTTTAATAAAAAAAATGTTTCCATGAAAAATGGACGATGTATAGTCCATTAAATATTTTGCATAAAAAAATTTTTAGCATGAAAAATGGACGATGTATAGTCCATTAAATATTTTGCATAAAAAAATTTATGGCATGAAAAATGGACGATGTATAGTCCATTAAATATTTTGTATAAAAAAATTTTTGGCATGAAAAATGGACGATGTATAGTCCATTAAATATTTTGTATAAAAAAATTTTTGGCATGAAAAATGGGCGATGTATAGTCCATTTAAATTTTTGCAAAAAAAATGAACGATATATAGTCCATAAAATTTGTTTTTATAAAAAATTAACTATGTATAATCCATTAAATTTTTTTCCATAAAAAAAAGACAATGTATAGTCCATTAAATTTTTTGCATAAAAAAATTTTTGCCATGAAAAATGGACGATGTATAGTCCATTAAATTTGTTGCATAAAAAAATTTTTGGCATGAAAAATGGACGATGTATAGTCCATTAAATTTTTTGCATAAAAAAATTTTTGCCATGAAAAATGGACAATCTATAGTCCATAAAATTTTTTGCATAAAAAAATTAACGACGTATAATCCATTTAAGTTTTTCCATAAAAATTGGACGATGTATAGTCCATTAAATTTTTTGCATAAAAAAAATTTTTGGTATGAAAAATGGACGATGTATAGTCCATTAAATTTTTTGCATAAAAACTTTTGGCATGAAAAATGGACGATGTATAGTCCATTAAATTTTTTGCATAAAAAATGGACGATATATAGTCCATTAAATTTTTGGCATAAAAAAATTTTTGCCATGAAAAATGGACGATGTATAGTCCATAAAATTTTTGGCATAAAAAAAGTTTTGGCATGAAAAATGGACGATGTATAGTCCATTAAATTATTTGCATAAAAAAATTTTTGCCATGAAAATTGGACGATGTATAGTCCATTAAATTTTTTGCATAAAGAAATTTTTGGCATGAAAAATGGACGATGTATAGTCCATTAAATTTTTGGCATAAAAAAATTAACGATTTATAATCCATTAAATTTTTTGCATAAAAAAATTTTTGGTATGAAAAATGGACGATGTATAGTCCATTAAAATTTTGGCATAAAAAAACTAACGATGTATAATCCATTTAAATTTTTCCATAAAAAATGGACGATATATAGTCCATAAATTTTTTTTTTATAAAAAATTAACGATGTATAATCCATTAAATTTTTTTGCATAAAAAAATTTTTGGCATGAAAAATGGCATAAAAAAATTAACGATGTATAATCCATTTAAATTTTTGCATAAAAAATGGACGATATATAGTCCATAAAATTTTTTTTTATAAAAAAATAACTATGTTAATCCATTAAATTTTTTTACATAAAAAAAAGACGATGTATAGTCCATTAAATTTTTTGCATAAAAAAATTTTTGCCGTGAAAAATGGACGATGTACAGTCCATTAAAATTTTTGCATAAAAAAATTTTTGGCATGAAAAATGGACGATGTATAGTCCATTAAATTTTTGGCATAAAAAAAGTTTTGGCATGAAAAATAGACGATGTATAGTCCATTAAATTTTTGGCATAAAAAAAGTTTTCGCATGAAAAATGAACGATGTATAGTCCATTTAATTTTTGGCATAAAAAATAACGATGTATAATCCATTTAAATTTTTGCATAAAAAATGGACGATGTATAGTCCATTAAAATTTTTTGCATAAAAAAATTTTTGCCTTGAAAAATGGACGATGTATAGTCCATTAAATTTTTTGCATAAAAAAATTTTTGCCATGAAAAATGGACGATGTATAACCATTAAATTTTTTGCATAAAAAAATTTTTGGCATGAAAAATGGACGATGTATATATAGTCCATTAAATTTGTTGCATAAAAAATTTTTGCCATGAAAAATGGACGATGTATAGTCCATTAAATTTTTGGCATAAAAAAAGTTTTGGCATGAAAAATGGACGATGTATAGTCCATTAAATTTTTGGCATAAAAAATTTTTGCCATGAAAAATGGACGATGTATAGTTCATTAAATTTGTTGTATAAAAAAAGTTTTGGCATGAAAAATTAACGATGTATAGTCCATTAAATTTTTTGCATAAAAAAATTAACGATGTATAATCCATTTAATTTTTTGCATAAAAAAAACGATGTATAGTCCTTAAAATTTTTTGCATAAAAAAATTTTTGCCATGAAAAATGGACGATGTATAGTCCATTAAATTTTTTGCATAAAAAAATTTTTGCCATGAAAAATGGACGATGTATAACCATTAAATTTTTTGAATAAAAAAATTTTTGGCATGAAAAATGGACGATGTATAGTCCATTAAATTTGTTGCATAAAAAATTTTTGCCATGAAAAATGGACGATGTATAGTCCATTAAATTTTTGGCATAAAAAAAGTTTTGGCATGAAAAATGGACGATGTATAGTCCATTAAATTTTTGGCATAAAAAATTTTTGGCATGAAAAATGGACGATGTATAGTCCATTAAATTTTTTGCATAAAAAAATTTTTGCCATGAAAAATGGACGATGTATAGTCCATTAAATTTTTTGCATAAAAAAATTTTTGCCATGAAAAATGGACGATGTATAGTGCATTAAATTTTTGGCATAAAAAAAGACGATGTATAGTACATTAAATTTTTTTGCATAAAAAAATTTTTGCCATGAAAAATGGACGATGTATAACCATTAAATTTTTTGCATAAAAAAATTTTTGCCATGAAAAATGGACGATGTATAGTCCATTAAATTTTTTGCATAAAAAAATTAACGATGTATAATCCATTTAATTTTTTGCATAAAAAATGGACGATGTACGGTCCTTTAAATTTTTTGCATAAAAAAATTTTTGGCATGAAAACTGGACGATGTATAGTCCATTAAATTTTTGGCATAAAAAAAGTTTTGGCATGAAAAATGGACGATGTATAGTCCATTAAAATTTTTTGCATAAAAAAATTTTTGCCTTGAAAAATGGACGATGTATAGTCCATTAAATTTGTTGCATAAAAAATTTTTGGCATGAAAAATGGACGATGTATAGTCCATTAAATTTTTTGCATAAAAAAATTTTTGCCATGAAAAATGGACGATGTATAGTCCATGAAATTTTTTGCATAAAAAAAATTTTGGCATGAAAAATGGACGATGTATAGTCCATTAAATTTTTTGCATAAAAAAATTTTTGGCATGAAAAATGGACGATTAAATTTTTTGCATAAAAAAATTTTTGCCATGAAAAATGGACGATGTATAGTCCATTAAATATTTTGTATAAAAAAATTTTTGCCATGAAAAATGGACGATGTATAGTCCATTAAATTTTTTGCATAAAAAAAGTAACGATGTAGAACCCATTTAATTTTTTGCACAAAAAATGGACGATGTATAGTCCATTAAATATTTTGCATAAAAAAATTTTTGGCATGAAAAATGGACGATGTATAGTCCATTAAATTTTTGGCATAAAAAAAATTTTGGCATGAAAAATGGACAGTTCATTAAATTTTTTGCATAAAAAAATTTTTGGCATGAAAAATGGACGATTCAATTTTTTGCATAAAAAAATTTTTGGCATGAAAAATGGACGATGTATAGTCCATGAAATTTTTTGCATAAAAAATTTTTGGCATGAAAAATGGACGATGTATAATAGTCCATTAAATTTTTGGCATAAAAAAATTAACGATGTATAATCCATTTAAATTTTTGCATAAAAAGTGGACGATATATAAGTCCATAAATTTTTTTTTATAAAAAATTAACTATGTATAATCCATTAAATTTTTTTCCATAAAAAAAGACGATGTCCATTAAATTTTTTGCATAAAAAAATTAACGATGTATAATCCATTTAATTTTTTGCACAAAAATTGGACGATGTATAGTCCATTAAATTTTTTTAATAAAAAAAATGTTTCCATGAAAAATGGAAAAAAATTTTTGGCATGAAAAATGGACGATGTATAGTCCATTAAATTTTGTGCATAAAAAAATTTTTGGCATGAAAAATGGACGATTATAGTCCATTAAATATTTTGTATAAAAAAATTTTTGGCATGAAAAATGGACGATGTATAGTCCATTAAATTTTTTGCATAAAAAAATTAACGATGTATAATCCATTTAATTTTTTGCACAAAAATTGGACGATGTATAGTCCATTAAATTTTTTTAATAAAAAAAATGTTTCCATGAAAAATGGACGATGTATAGTCCATTAAATATTTTGCATAAAAAAATTTTTAGCATGAAAAATGGACGATGTTATAGTCCATTAAATATTTTGTATAAAAAATTTTTTGGCATGAAAAATGGACGATGTATAATAGTCCATTAAATTTTTGGCATAAATTTTTTTTTTATAAAAAATTAACTATGTATAATCCATTAAATTTTTTTCCATAAAAAAAGACGATGTCCATTAAATATTTTGCATAAAAAAATTTATGGCATGAAAAATGGACGATGTATAGTCCATTAAATATTTTGTATAAAAAAATTTTTGGCATGAAAAATGGACGATGTATAGTCCATTAAATATTTTGTATAAAAAAATTTTTGGCATGAAAAATGGACGATGTATAGTCCATTAAATTTTTGGCATAAAAAAATTAACGATGTATAATCCATTTAAATTTTTGCATAAAAAGTGGACGATATATAAGTCCATAAATTTTTTTCTTATAAAAAATTAACTATGTATAATCCAATAAATTTTTTTCCATAAAAAAAGACGATGTATAGTCCATTAAATTTTTTGCATAAAAAAATTTTTGCCATGAAAAATGGACGATGTATAGTCCATTAAATTTTTTGCATAAAAAATTTTTTGGCATGAAAAATGGAGGATGTATATAGTCCATTAAACTTTTTGCATAAAAAATTTTTGCCATGAAAAATGGACGATGTATAATAGTCCATTAAATTTTTGGCATAAAAAAGTTTTGACATGAAAAATGAACGATGTATAGTCCATTAAATTTTTTGCATAAAAAAATTAACGATGTATAATCCATTAAAATTTTTGCATAAAAATATTTTTGGCATGAAAAATAGACGATGTATAGTCGATTAAATTTTTTGCATAACAAAATTAACGAAGTATAATCCATTTAATTTTTTCCATAAAAAATGGACGATGTATGGTCCATTAAATTTTTTGCATAAAAAAATTTTTGCCATGAAAAATGGACGATGTATAGTCCATTAAATTTTTTACATAAAAAAATGTTTGGCATGAAAAATGGACGATTATAGTGCATTAAATTTTTGGCATAAAAAAAGACGATGTATAGTCCATTAAATTTTTTTGCATAAAAAAATTTTTGCCATGAAAAATGGACGATGTATAGTCCATTAAATTTTTTGCATAAAAAATTTTTTGCCATGAAAAATGGACGATGTATAGTCCATTAAATTTTTTGCATAAAAAAATTTTTGGCATAAAAAAATTTTTGCCATGAAAAATGGACGATGTACAGTTTATTAAATTTTTTGCATAAAAAAATTTTTGCCATGAAAAATGGACGATGTATAGTCCATTAAATTTTTTGCATAAAAAAATTTTTGCCATGAAAAATGGACGATGTATAACCATTAAATTTTTTGCATAAAAAAATTTTTGCCATGAAAAATGGACGATGTATAGTCCACTAAATTTGGTGCATAAAAAATTTTTGCCATGAAAAATGGACGATGTATAGTCCATTAAATTTTTGGCATAAAAAAAGTTTTGGCATGAAAAATGGACGATGTATAGTCCATTAAATTTTTTGCATAAAAAATTTTTTGGCATGAAAAATGGACGATGTATAGTCCATTAAATTTTTTGCATAAAAAAATTTTTGGCATAAAAAAATTTTTCCCATGAAAAATGGACGATGTACAGTTTATTAAATTTTTTGCATAAAAAAATTTTTGCCATGAAAAATGGACGATGTATAGTCCATTAAATTTTTTGCATAAAAAATTTTTGCCATGAAAAATGGACGATGTTTAGTCCATTAAATTTTTTGCATTAAAAATTTTTGGCATGAAAAATGGACGATGTATAGTCCATTAAATTTTTTGCATAAAAAAATTTTTGGCATGAAAAATAGACGATGTATAGTCCATTAAATTTTTTGCATAAAAAATTTTTGCCATGAAAAATGGACGATGTTTAGTCCATTAAATTTTTTGCATTAAAAATTTTTGGCATGAAAAATGGACGATGTATAGTCCATTAAATTTTTGGCATAAAAAAAGTTTTGGCATGAAAAATGAACGATGTATAGTCCATTAAATTTTTTCATAAAAAAATTAACGATGTATAATCCATTTAAATTTTTGCATAAAAAATGGACGATATATAGTCCATGAAATTTTATGCATTAAAAAAATTTTAGCATGGAAAATGAACGATGTATATTTCATTAAATTGTTTGCATAAAATAATGTTTGTCCATTAAATTTTTGGTATAAAAAAATTAACAATATATAATCCATTTATTTTTTCCATTAAAAATGGACTATATATAGTCCATGAAATTTTATGCATAAAAAAAATTTTGGCATAATAATCCATAATCCATTTAATTTTTTGGCATGCAAAATGGACAATGTATAGTCCATTAAATTTTTTGCATATAAAAATTTTGGCATGAAAAATGGACGATGTATAGTCCATTAAAATTTATGCATAAAAAATTTTTGGAATGAAAAATGAACGATGTATAGTCCATTAAATTTTTGGCATAAAAAAATTAACGATGTATAATCCATTTAAATTTTTGCATAAAAAATGGACGATATATTGTCCATAAATTTTTTTTTTATAAAAAATTAACTATGTATAATCCATTAAATTTTTTTTCATAAAAAAGACGATGTATAGTCCATTAAATTTTTTGCATAAAAAATTTTTTCCATAAAAACTGGACGATGTATAGTCCATTAAATTTTTTCCATAAAAAAATCTTTGTCATGAAAAATGAACGATGTATATTCCATTAAATTTTTTACATATAAAAATTAACGATGTATAATCCATTTAATTTTTTGTATAAAAAATGGACGATGTATAGTCTATTAAATATTTTGCATAAAAAAATTAAAGATGTATAATCCATTTAATTTTTTGCATAAAAAAAATTTAAGCATGAATAATGAACGATGTATAGTCCATTAAATTGTTTGCATAAAAAATTGGTTGGCACTTAATTTTTTCCATAAAAAATGGACAATGTATAGTAAATTAAATTTTTTGCATAAAAAAATTGTTGGTACGAAAAATGGACGATGTATAGTCCATTTAATTTTTTGTGTAAAAAATGGACAATGTATAGTCCATTAAATTTTTTTAATAAAAAAAATTTTTCCATGAAAAATGGACGATGTATATAGTCCATTAAATATTTTGCATAAAAAAATTTTTAGCATGAAAAATGGACGATGTATAGTCCATTAACTTTTTGGCATAAAAAAATTTTTGGCATGAAAAATTAACGATGTATAGTCCATTAAATTTTGGGCATAAAAAAATTAACAATGTATAATCCATTTAATTTTTTCCATAAAAAATTGACGATGTATAGTCCATTAAGTTTTTTGCATGCAAAAAATTTTAGCATGAAAAATGGACGACATATAGTCCATTAAATTTTTATGAAGAAAAATATTTTTGCCATAAAAAATGGACGATTTATTGCATAAAAAAATTAACGATGTAAAATCTATTTAATTTTTTGCATAAAAAATGGACGATGGATAGTCCATTAAATTTTTTGCATAAAAAATGTTTAGCATTAAATTTTTTGCATAAATAAATTCTTGCCATAAAAAATGGACGATTATAGTCCATTAAGTTTTTTTCATGAAAAATGGACGATGTATATTCCATTAAATATTTCGCATAAAAAAATTTTTGCCATGAAAAATGGACGATGTATAGTCCATTAAATTTTTTCCATAAAAAAATTTTTCCCGTGAAAAATGGACGATGTATAGTCCATTAAAATTTTTGCATATAAAAATTAACGATGCATAATCAATTTAATTTTTTCCATAAAAAATGGACGATATATAGTCCATTAAATTTTTTGCATAAAAAAATAATTGGCATGGAAAATGGACGATGTATTGTCCTTTAAATTTTTTGCATAACAAAATTAACGATGTATAATCCATTCAATTTTTTGCAAATAAAAATTAACGATGTATAATACATTTAATTTCTTCCTTAAAATGTCTCAAACGCTCTATGTTTTTGCTTTGTTGGTTTTTTAAATATATAAATACTTAGCAAAATATAAGTAATGGTGTTTTAAAGAGTTTTAGTTTGACTTAAGGCCAATTTGAAAGTTGCATGTCTACTAACGCATAAATCACGGCACACTCTTCTATTTCATGTTACAACGCTACGTCCAGTTTGGTGTCGTTTTCCACAACAATAAAAATTTAATATAACTTGATGATGGACAGGCGTTTTAAAATTGATTGTGTATACCTTTTGATGCCCTTTTTAATATATAAATAATACTTGCTCACTTAGTAACATCTTGCATATCTTGCCTAGTTTGCATTTTATTTTTGCAAATAAGTTTATGCATATTTGAGTGGTATGTACTCCTATTGCGTTTGAGTTTTGGAGCACTCATCTGATATTTGCAGATTATCAGCATTATGAGAAGAAATTCTTGAAATCCCTGAAGGTTATTAACACATTATTTTGACGCCTGCCTAAGTGTTTTATGCCAAGCGGGTATTATTTGTGCTGCACCAAGTGTATACATACACACACACATACGCATATAATACAGAAAATCTAATAAATGCATAAAGTAGGTTGGAAGGCTCAGACAAATGGGCATATCTTTAAGCAAAGGGAAAAAATTTAGCTGTGCGCGCCTTAAAGAAATTTTAAAGTTGATATAGGGGATATTAACAGATAAATAAAAGGAAAAGCTGTAAGTGGGCGTGGAATACCTGGAGAAGTGATGAGAAAAGCCACATGTTAATCTCTCACATTTTTTTATGTTTTTTTTTTTTTGTAACAAAATTATTAAAAAGTATCTTATTTTCGACGGAACTTAATAAATCTAAGTTATTTTCTTAACAAAAACAATTTAACTAATAATTAAAAAAAGCATAACTGTTTATCAAACACCAGAAACAAGCAACATAAATTTAGACACTAGAAAATTAATTTCCTTTATCATCTGCAATACAAACTGTACAATTGCAAACAAGTGAAGAAGTTGTTGCAAAAAAAAATACTCTAAGAGAAAAGATGTCAAGGAACTGTCACACTTCAAAGCGTCAAATATACCTTTAAAATAACATGACATTAACAAATAAAAAAAGAAACGAAGAAAAATAACAGCAACAGCATTAAAACATTATCATTGAAAAGAAACACCCACGATACAACAACAACAACAACAACAACAACAAAAACAGAAAGTCAAAGCAACATAACTAATAAATTTTTCTATCCAGAGGAAAACATATTAAAATATCTAAAAAAAAAAAAACTTTGCCACATCATCAAGTGTCACAACAGAAATTGTCTAAAGAACTTCTGACAACTGCCACAATTTGAAAAAGAGGAAGAAATCAAAAAGATATCCAGGAAAATTTGAAGGGCATCCAAGGACTACAAAAATATTCTATGACCAGACTAGACTTGACTTGACTTGACTAGACTAGACTAGACTAGACTATACTAGACTAGACTAGACTAGACTAGACTAGACTAGACTAGACTAGACTAGACTAGACTAGACTAGACTAGACTAGACTAGACTAGACTAGACTAGACTAGACTAGACTAGACTAGACTAGACTAGACTAGACTAGACTAGACTGGACTATTACTAGACTAGACTGGACTATTACTAGACTAGACTGAACTAGACTAGCCTAGACTAGACTATTACTAGACCACAAATAGCTTGTATTTAAACTCTAAGGACGACTTTTTGGGTTCGAGATTAAGAAAAAGAAAAGTCATATATGTTATCAACACACTGAGTTTTTGTGGGAAGAAGAAGAAATTGCCATATTTTGTTATTTACAAGTAAAATATTGCGTTTTACAAAAAGTTATATGTTTCACAAGTGTATGTTGTTAATATTTATGTAAGATGTTAATATTTATTAAGATGTAGCCTGAATGGTTATGGTACATCTTAACGTCTCAGGCAAGTAGGTAAATAAACATGAATATTTACTGAAGCATTACTGCATCGTGGATTTGTTGATTAAATCCAAGTCCACTGTCTGCCTGGAGACGTTGCTGGCAGCCCCAGTTCCAGTATCCTATGCTTTAGCCCAATCAGCTACTCATCTTAAATTTTGAAGATTATAGAAACCACATGGTCCTATGTTCCTTGTAGGAACTATGGGAACTTATATATATATAAACCACCAGGATTGAACGCTTCAACTAGCAAGTAAAACCATATAATCGACTACTCAAAAATCACAAATGAAGATTAAGGTTAATTTAATTTCTAATCTTGAACTCAAAAAGTCGCCCTAACTTGCTTATGAATAGACTATGGTTGAACTATTATTAGATTATGGCTTAACTATGTTAATGCTTAGAGTGGCACTATGACTAGCCTAAGGCTCGGCTGTGACCTCGACTTTATCTACGACTACACAATCAAATACATAATAATAACTATTTCTTGAACAATCAAATCTTTAAATCCTGTATTTCTGGAACACCCTAAATAAATTGCTTTCATTTATGACTTCATATGTTATGACAGTAAATATTAATTTATCTCCATGAGGTATGGCTCTTAACGTTTGAAAGAAGTTATAATAAAGTATTTTACTGCTGTTAGAAATTACGTTTAAACAATTTCTCAGAAAAGCTTAATAAAAAGCTAATTGCAAAGAAAACAATTTACAATCCTTAGCATCATTAATTTGATTTACAAAAAAAGAAGAAATAATATTTATGAGAAGTCTCATAAAAGTGTTTGAATTTCTGTTAATAGTTGTTAGGAAGTTTTACTGATCATAAATTTGTTGAAAACAAAGATGGAACAAGTAAAAATTGCTTGAAATATATAACTAACGAGTAATATGATTTAGTTTCATCATATTTTATCTCTATTAATAAAAATTTTGTAGAAGTTTTACTAATTTCAGTAGCCTGCTATAGCTTAGACAGAATACTTTTTTGGGAAGGAAAACTTAAACTTAACAAAATTTGAAATAACTTTGACTTTTGCACTTGCTTTTTACAGTTCCTTGTTGACTTCCTTAAAAAGTTAGCTGTTGTTTTTTTTCTGTTATCTCTTAAGTTTAGTCTTAGGAAAAACTATTAGAAACGCAAAAAAACCCATTTACTTCTATTAACATGACATTGAAGTTTGTCAACTCACAACATCAAGATGCACTTTAAAGCAGCCGATAATTTTCAGTTGAAAATTTCTTCATTTAGTGAACATCTTAAGTAGCATGTCGGTTAATTGCAAAGTAGTGGTATGCTATTGTTGTAGCTGAAACATAACAGCATTCAGTAATGCCTGTAAAGGAAGAAAAGAACAACAAATCTTGTTGAAACAACCTGTTGTCTGCGGGGCTGTGTTCTTGTGCACAGAGTTCTAATGAAGATGACGATGACGATGATGATGATGTTGTTGATGACGATGATGCTTATCAGCCAACAACTTTTACAGGTTTGGTAGTTTTATTGTCATGCTGCCAGAATAATTTTCCTCAGCTTACATATACTGAGGCTTGAAGCTTTATATTGGCATTAATAATTTTTTTTTTATCAGATGTACTGTTTTTGAGAAACATATTTAAAAAGAGTAGGAGTTGCTATTGAGCATGTTTATTAAATTAAGTTATTGTGACAGAAATTTATACTTCAGAAGATAAGACGAAAATTTCATAACAAAATAAAAGGAAATATTAATAATTCGAAAAATTCTTATTAATAAGAGTAAAAAAATCACAGACCAATAGTAATACTGAAAAATCTTTATTAGAGATTAACAAATAAAAACAGAACATCATAGTTTTTGCTTCTTTGTCAAAAAGTTAAGTTTCTTCTAAGATTCAATTACAAAAACATAAAACTTTTTTTATATCATTAAATTACTACTAATTATTTAGAAATGAAAAGTGAATAATTAAACAAAACTCTAGTCGGACACGGACACACACTTTCATTTAACTTATAAATTTTTTGTTGTTTAATGTCATTAAATGGTGAAAAGCAAATAGTCTCACTCAGTTAATACACTAATGTAAAAAAAAATCATGACAAATCTTTCAATTAACAAAACCCATTAACAACAACAAAATTAGCATTTGATGCAGGCGTAAATTTAACCACCGGGGAAAAAGTTTTTGTCTTAAGTCTTTTGTTTGATTAAATGAATTGTATACGTAAACGCAAACAAATTTGACTTTTCAAAAGCATTAAAATAAGTATTTAACATAACAAAATTTCTCAGGTATTTTTAATTAAAAAAAATTTCGAATGATTCGAACTAAAATTTAAGTGTTCGAAAGCGCTAGAAATAGTCTAAGTGATGGAATTTTAAGATAAAATTTATTTTATTGCATCAAATACTTATGAGCAATTGTTTTTTTTTTACATATGAATAAACTTCGAAAATTTTCGAACACAACTTCGAACATTGAATAAACTTCGAAAATTTTGGAACACAACTTCGAATATTTAAAAACGTTTTCAAAACTCTTTTTCAATAATTTTTATAATTTTCGAAAACTTTTTCTATTTAACTGAAGTTATAATAAATTTCGAATATTTTCGAATATGCTCTAAAATAGCTTCAAATGGCAAAAAACATATGCTTATTAACTTAACTTTGATTTTTGCAGATAAATATTTTTCCCTTTGCCGTTATAAATCAATTTTCGAAAAAGTTTCGAAATTATAGAATTGGATGGTGTTTTTTTTTAATTTCTATGCTTATATAAAAATTAACTTGTAAATCATAAACATTTCAAATTCAATTTAAAGTTGATAGATTTTTTATATATTTTTTTATACATTTTGTTTGTTCGTTTGAAATGTTTGTTTTGCAAAAAAAAAACTTATTTTGCGCTCTGTTTCAACAAGTCAGGCATTCGACTCGTCTAAAATATTTGTATGAAAATTATTAAAAAAAAACATGAAAGCTTTTTATATAAATTTTCTACTCAAGTCGACCGTATGGGTTATGGAAATAGGGAATTAGTCTTAAAAGTTCTTTGATGAAACTTCTTCTTCTTCTTTTATTTAAAAATATTTTGCAATTTTTTTTTCACAAAATTAGTTTTTTGCTTTTAATCAATATTTGCAAATTTTCAAAAAACTTCGAAGTTTTTGTACGTAAGTTTGAGGTTCTTAAAATTTGTTAAAAATATCTTCTTATTGCGAAATGACAATAAAATTCTGTACACTCATCTTATGGCATAATACCAATTTAAACTTAATTAAGAACAATGTACACTTATCGAAAAAAAGTTTGGAAAGGTCAATGGCAACTCCCAAAGTTTTCGAACATGCCAGAAATATTTTATAATCATAAAATTTTAAAAACATATTACACAACTATTGCAAATTTAACTTTTTACTATTTCGAGATTAGATTGGAATTTTTCGAATATGTTTAAACTTAGTTTTTATGACATTAAATCAACTCTAAGTTGATTTTACATCTCTTGAAATACGTTTTTAATAATTTTGAGAATTTCGAAATTTTCGAAGTTAAGTTCGAAATTTTCAAAATCGCTATAAATGTATCTTATTCGCGCTGTTGCACACATTTACGATGTTTTCAACGCTTTAAACATTTTCTCAGTTAATTTTTCGTTCACTGCTCTTAAAAAATTTCTTAAATATGGTGTTTGCATTAAATTTTTACTAAAAAATAAGCAAATTTACATTATTGCTTTTAAGGTCTTTTCTGTTCTGCTTTTCTTGCAATTGCTCTTTTTTATTGGTCATTTGCCTTAAACATATTCAAAAAACAATATCAGTTTCATTTTCATTTCAGGTGAAATCGTTTAGCAAACCAAAAAAATCTTAAATTTGTATAAAAAGTATCTAAGGTACACTTTTTAGAGAGTGTGTGTGGTAACCACAAAAGAAATGGCTTTTGTGATTTGAAAAATAAACCAGTTTTTATTATTATCTTTTTATTACTTTTATTATTATTATTATTTATGAGAGTATTTTTGTGTTTTAAGCTGGCCCAAGAAGTACTTGTATTACAAAAAGAGGAAACACATTTTATGTAGAGTATAAAGCAGCAAGTGTATTTTAATTACGCTGGTTGACAAAGAAAAAACGGTATACAAATTTTAACACTTCTGTGTGAGTTATGGGCTGCAATAAATATGTTTGTGAAAATCGTGTGGTTTTTTTTTAATAAAAAGCGTGTGAAAAGTTATAAATCAACAAAACTATTTTTCTTTGTAATTAAAGAGAAATTTTTAAGACTTGACTAACTACAACGAAAATATTTATTTCATAGATTTTTAAGTCGCTTCTACGACTACTCGTAACTAATAGATAAAATTAAAATGCAAATCTTATTAGTAAGAATATTTACAAGGTAAAAAACCAAAGTTTAAGCCGTTTCACTTTTATGATTTTTCTTTTAGTTAAATACCGAAAATTTAAATAATTTATTTCATACACATATTAATTTTCATTAATTCTTTTCTTTTCTTTAAAACTTTAGCCACAGAGATTTTATTTTTTTAATGACAAATTAATTTATGGCGCTAACATAAAACACATAACGCTCTCTCTGCACATGACTTATTTCTAAATGTTAATCTAACCATAAAATGGGTCAAAAGTTTTGTTAATAACACTGCTTTTGTTCAAGATTAGCTTGAAAAAAAGTTTTTGTTAAAAATTTTAAGAAGTTTCTGTTCCTATTGTCTTCACTTGAACTAAATAATAATTAGAAAATAATTACGCTAACGCATATTTTATATTTTTGCAGTAGTAAATTAAGTAATTATTTAGAGATTAGTTCTATACTTAACATTACTTAATACATGACAAAAAATCACATATATAAGCCAAAGAAGAAAGTTACAAGATATTGGTGTTACTTAAAAAAAAGAAAGTTTAAAATTTAACAACTTCATTAGTGGTCTCTTCTAGTCTAAAAAAAAATCAAAGCTTTTTTTCGCAGTTAAGGTAAAAAACTAATTACTGATATCAATATTAAAAAGATTATTGTCTTAGCTCTTGAATATCCGTTTTTAAATTGTTACTCTTTTTTTTTAAGACGCAAACAGTTTTTCTCTTATTTAAAAACAAAGTGATATATTTTGTGTAGTCTTCTCCTGTTCGCTTTGTTATTTCATCAGATCCTTATGACTCACTTAAGGGGGTCATAACAATCCAACTCTCTTGCCAAACTGAGCACACAAATTTAGATTTTCTCTTCTACCTTAGAAAACATTAAAACCAGAAAAACCTACTAAGATTGGACATTTAAAAAAATAATTTCTTTCAGAATTTTTTGCACTAAAATTTTTACAAAATTACGCACTAGAATATGTTAAGCTAGATTTAGAAAAAAATAATCAAAAATCCACTTTTTTACCTCAGCATAAATTTAGTGCCAGTCAATAAATTTAAACAAAAATTCATTCATATTATAGGGCTTTAAAACATACTTGAGTGTGTATTAGATTTTACTGTTTAAATGGCATAAATATTCAGCTTTTACCATTACCACACAAAAAACGAGATTTATATACATTTCAAAAATTTCCCTTTCTAGGGAAATTATTTTTTAGACAAGTTTTTTAATGATTTTTAATAATAATGGGATATCCATTCAAAAGTTTATCTCAAATTTTGCAAAATTTTTTAAGAGATGTCTCACAAGAAACCAAAATCCCTTATGGGAAATTTTGTTTAAAGACTATTTTAATGTTGCTTAGACTGTTAGCACTAGGCATCAACATTTTAATTATTTTAATCAATTTCCCTTATTTAATATATTTTTCCACAAAAGGAAATTTCAATTAAAAACTATTTTAAATTTTCTAAATATTTGCCATTTAATGCAACAATAATAATAAATTTCCGAAATATTTTTTGTTTTAAACAAAAAATTATTATTACGTATCACTGGCCAGAACGCATTTAGGGATATTTTTGTTTAAAATGCAAAAATCAAAAATGTTTCATCCCACAAGTTGTCAGATATTTCAATATCTAAAATTGAATACAGAAAAAGTACATAAGTAAATATATACATTTTTTATTTAAAAATCCCTTAAAGGAAATTTTTACCTGACATAAATTTTACATTCCCACGTTCCAAGTAATCTTTTATAAAGTTAAGATAAAATCAAGTCTTTTCAGCACATGTATAAAGCTAAAAATTTCCTTTTAGAGAAATTATTTTTAAGAAAAATTTTGTTATAAATTTTAATAAACATGTTTGTATTAAATAAAACCTTGAATTTTTATTTGGATGAAAAATTCTCTAAAGGGAAATTTTTTATTAAAGCGATTTTTTGGATTTTGTAAAATTATTTGCACTTGCGAGCCAATTGTTATATAATTTTCCAAATAGTTTGAATAAATTTTGGTTGTCCAATAAAAATTCCTCACAGAGGAAATTCAATTAACCACTCCCTGTATCATTTTCAATAGTGATATATTCTTAACAAAATTCCTATATAAGAAAAAAATAATACAAAAATTTATTAGGCAAAAATAAAGGTCTATAATTATTATTTTATACAAATATGAAAAAATTTGTGGATAAAAACTTTCAATAAATCTTATGTACCTCAGCTTTACATATTACTAACCATTAATGCTAAATTTTTTTAGACAGCAAAAAAAAATTTGTCTACAAGGAAAATAATTTCGGTCTGTATTAAATAATTTTCGCAATTTAATCAAACAAAAGCTTAAATTCTTACTGTAAGGGACATTTTATTTAAAGACAGTTTTTATTTGTATTTATAAGAATATTATTACCTGGATATATAAAAGTACTTCAAACATTTTTTGCCATAATTTAAATACATTTTTGTCGTTAAAAAAAATTTCTTAAAAAAAAATTTAACTGAAAATCAATTTGATTTTCTTAATTTCCTTTTAAACGTAAATCATTAAAATTTCTCAAAAAAAATATTTTTAGGGAAATTTTTAATTTATGTAAATTTTTATAATTTTCTCACTAAATAAATTTCAAATAAATCTCATTTTCTTAAAAAAACAAGTTTTTGTCTACAGTCTTTTGTGTTTGGACAAGTTTTATTTCTGACCATTTCATACATATTTTATTAATCGATTTCTTTGACTTCCTACGAAGATATTATTTATGTTAAAAATGTCTCTTTATTAATGGATTCGATAAGTATTTAAATTTAATTTAATTTTTGTTTTAAAATTTCACCGTTAGGAATGTTAACTTCCCATTACAACAGATGCTCGACAACAAATAAAATCATAAGAAAAAATCTATCTAATTCATTAATTCTAGTTTCTTTCACACACACACATACACACACACACCAAACTGAAAAACAAAAGAGATTTATTAGCATTTTCAACAACTGTTAAACAAAGAAAACCAAATGTTGGCATGATTATGTTATTTATGCAGGTTAAGAAAAAAATCTAGCACACATTATAGATTAAAAGCATAAGACTGCTCAAATTGTAATAAGCATTAATAAAGTTATAAGAGAGATTAGAACTACTGAAAGAATTTGGGGTCATTAATATTTAAGACTTTAGATAAAAATTAAAACATTTTATTGTTTCCTGTTGATTAATGAGACAGTCGATTCTCCATTCGACATGAACAACAGAAGCTGGCTACAGGATTATTTTCCTCTTAAATGCTTAAATTGAAATTCATATTAATCAAGTTACTGGCTTAAGTCTTTAGATTTTTCTCCCATGCCATTAAATTACACTTCAAATTAATTTGTTAATTAAATGCTTTTTCCAACATGCCAACGTTACAAATGTAAACATAAACTTAAGTGAGTTTTGTTTTTATTTTTTTTTATTTTTTTTTTTTTTGCTAAGCAATTAAAATTATGTTCTCTTAAAATCTGCTGTTATGCAACAAACTTTAACGCCTTCTTGTCATTTATTTGTTATTAAATTTTTATTGTTCATTTTTATTTTCATTCTCTTTTAATAATCGCCCAGAAATTTAATTGCAATCACATTAAATAGCTGTTCGTTTTGTAATGAACATGGCAATGATAATTATAATGATGTTGATGATAATAATGACGTTGCAGGTATTACAATTTTAATGATGTTAATGTTGTTGCTGTTGCAACAATGTTTTGAGATGTTTTCTTTTTCTTCTGTGGCAGGCAGCAAGCTTTTGAATAATAATTTCATACAATGCAAGAACAATGTTATCATCGTTACAAATAAAACAACATAAAACTACCGCTAAGTTAATCAAGCAAAAGTCCCACTTTGGATAATTAAATAATACTACTGGATTTATTTGTTTTATTGTTGTTATTTTTATATTTTTTCTCAGCACACATTTATTTTCCCTCATTCTCTCTATGATTCTCATCTTGAAAATTTGCTTAAACTTTTAATAAAGACATTATGTGCAGCTTCGCTATGATACTGACCTAGTCTGCTTATGGATTTAGACATAACAACATAACAATGTAAAGCAGAAAATTGTAATTTTTCTAACCTTTATGCTAAATAAAAAGACGTAAAGAAAAGATAACTGAAGTTTGTTGCAAAGTTTGCAACAATTTAAATTTTATTAATAATTACTATTGAAGTTTAATTAAATCTTATTTTTAAATATAGCGTTTTTAAAAAATTTCCCATTAGGGAAATTATTTTTAGACCCGAAATTGTTTACGTTTGCGAGAGCTCTTATTTTTTATTATTATTCTCAGCCTTAAAAAAAATTTAAAAATTTCTTTGACAAAAAATACCTTTGAGGGAAGTTTTACATTTTGGCTAATTTTTCATAATTTTTAAAATTTTTTAAGCATTTACTAAAAGGTTTGTAAATATTTTTCGGAAAAATCAAAAAAAATCCTCTTTATGGGAAATTTTTTATATACAATTTTTTTAATTTTTTTCAGTATTTAAAACGTGTGGTAAAAAATTTCATCTTTTGAAAAAATTCCCATTATGGGAAATTTTAAAGTTATATTTTCTTTTAATTTTCTCAGTACATATTTAAAACATGTGGTAAACAAAATTTCCAGTCTAAAAAAATTTCCGTAATGGGAAATTTTGATTTGCTAAATATTTACCATAATCTGCAACAAGTGTTATTAAAAAAAAGATATGCTATTCAAAAACACATCCCTTGTTCAAAATGTCCTTGATATAAAACGCTGAAGGGAAATTTTTAACTGAGTGTTGCCTTTTTCTTCCGATGATGTTTGTTTTGATTTCAAATCATTTTTTGGAAATTCCCTTCACAGAAATTATTTTTGGGCACACAATTTTTTACGATTGCGAGTACTTCTTTTTAATATTATTTTCAAACTCAATAAAAGTTTTAAAATCTCTTTGGCAAAAAAATACCTTTCAGGGAAATTTTACATTTTGGCAAAAGATTTGTAAATATTTTATGGAAAAATCAAATCAAAAAAATTTCTCCTTTTAAAAAATTCCCTTCATGGGAAATTTTAAATGTGCATATTTTTTTAATTTTTTCCCTATTCAAAACATGTGAAAAAAATTTCCCCTTTTGAAAAAATTCCCATTGTGGGAAATTTTTAAAAGACATAATTTTGTGTATTTTCTCAGTATATATTTAAGACATGTGGTAAAGAAAATGTTCAGTAAAAAAATTTCCTTTAAGGGAAATTTAGATTTACTTAATGTTTGCCATAATTTGCAACAAGTGTTATTGATAGAAATAAGAAAAAAATATTCTATTTAATAAGCACGTCCCTTTTTCAAAATTTCCTTGGTTTAAAAGGCTGAAGGGAAATATTTCACTGATTGATGTATTTTTTTCCGGCGGTATTTGCTTTAATTTTATATATTTTTTTTTTAATTCCCTTCGCAAAAATTTTTATTCTACGAAAATATTTACCTTTATGTTAAAAAAATTTTAAGTATCGTGGTTTTAAAAATTTCCTATCAGGGAAATTATTCTTGTACCAAAATTTTTTAGGTCTACGAGTGCTAGTTTTTTGATTATTCTTCTGAAGCTTAAAAAAACTTTTAGAATTTACGAGTGAAAGTTTTTTGATATCAAGGAAATTATTTATGTACCAAAATTTTTTATGTCTACGCGTTCAAGTTTTTTGATTATTTTTATTTATTTATTTTATTTGCAAATATTTTACAAAAAAAATCGAAAAAATGTCCCTTGTTGAAAAAAAATCCCTTTATGGGAAATTTTAAATGCACATATATTTTTTTAATTTTCTGGATTTTTTTTATTGCACTATTTAAAACAAGTGTTTTTGTTCAAAATTTCTAAGAATGTTTATCAACACAACAAAATTTGACGTGTTTTAGCAATGATGATCTCGCGCACTTACAATTTCTTTATGGATCCATAAATTACATTTATAAAGTGTTTTCTAGTCGGCTTGTTTATACGCATTCTTAAGCATTTTACGGAATTCATGCTGATAATATATTATGAATATGTATTTTTATTTTACAATGATCATTTCATATTTTTCCCATGACATTATTATGAAAGAACAGTTGGTTTCTGTTAATATTTTATTCAACATGTAGAGAAAGAAGCAAGTTCAAATCTTTTGTTATGATGTTTAATGCCTGCAAGATGATTTTTTGTTCTTGCATTTAATTTAAAGCCGGTGTGAGATTAAAAATTTTAAAGATTTTAAAAATAAGCCAAAATTATAGTAACTAATTGCAAGGTTTTTTTCAATTTGTTTTTCTTACAATTTTTTGAGCTTGTTAGAAATTATTTTTCATTTACTTATGTATGCTACGAGTGCTTAAATATTTTCTAAATTTCTTTATATTTATTTCATATTTTTCACGTTCTTAGCCAATAACTTTCTTTATTTCCCATGATATTATCTAAGGTCGGTTATTGTGGCAGCAGCAGCACACACACCACAAATAGCAAATAAAAACATAATGATGATGATAATGATGCCGCCGAACTTTGATGGAAATGGGGAAATGACAATTATGATGTTGTTAATCAATCATGTGTGACTGCAGCTAAACTGAATCTAACAGATACAACATAGACATTTTTAAAGCAATTTTTGTTTTTTTTTTTTGTTTTTTTGCTCATATTAAACTTTAAATACTTTTCTGTTTATGTGTGAAAGGAAAAAAATCAAAATTCCAAAGCGTATTAACTATAAAAAAAATAATATTAAATAAAAAAAAATTATGCTTATGTGAACAAGATTTTCTTTTAACTTTATATATATGCATGTTTCTTTTTTTACTATAAAATAATTTGGCCTAAAGCTATAAAAAAAAACAACAATAATGGCAATAATGATAACAATAAGGAAAATTTGTTGAAAGCATGTGTCTTAAGTCTTTTGATTTAAAGCTTAAAAAATCATTAACTACATACAATAAGGAATTAACATTCCACAACAGAAATCTCTTTCAAACAACAGATTTATGTTGTCCACAACAAAATCTCTGTAAGAAATCCTCCCAACAAACATGTAAACCGAAAAGCAAGAAAGAAAGTTTTTACTGTAGAATTTTGAATTTGTTTTTTTTTTTTTTTGTTTAGCTTAAGATTTTGACAATTTTCCATAGATACTCGTATTGAGTTGAAGATTTTTTACTTCTATTTCTTTTAAGATTTTTTTTTTGCTTTTGCTTTTGTTTTGTTTATTTTTATTTTTTTTTTTTGAAATTGTGGTGTCTAACGGTATCATCATCATCGCTTACACCGAATAATTAATCGTTCTCACTTTCTTTCAAAACTTCCTCATACATTGAAGTTTGAAATTTTGAGGTTTTCTATTACCTGAACTAAATACATCCGCTGCAACCGGTAGCAATCACTTATTCAGAAACATTAATTATATGTTTCTGTTTGTTTTACTAAATACGATCTAGTTATGAAATGTGTTGGGGGTTTTATTTTAATAGTAATTTAGACCGAAATTATTTAAGAGCGTAAACAAGAACAACAAAATTTGTTTTGAAATTTAATTAATTTCTTTTTTAAGCATTGAAACGCCCATAAACGATAAATTCGATCGAATATTTATATTGGAAACAAAAAACTGAAATTTGTTTTGATGGAATCTATCGTTCGCATTTAGATGAACAGGCTGTAAGTTTAAAAAAAACTCTCCTGCAAAACACTAAAATATGACTTAAGCATTTTTTCCTTATTGCCACAGAATTGATTGAAATTAGATGAGTGTTTTGCCATTTTATTTTCTACTATAACTTTCAGTCAAAATTATTAGAACATAAAATCGCAGCATACATACTTTCTTTTCCATGATAAATTTCTGACAAAAATATTTTAATTTTTTTTTTTCATTGCCCTTAGCTGTGAAAGCTTGCTCTTACCTGTCACGGTAAGAGCTTCCTGAATTTTTTCAACGCCTCTTATTTAAAAACACGCATGATCGAACCTTAATATTGTTAAAAAAACACTTTTGTTTTTATTTATATGCATTCGCTTTGAAAAATGGGTTAAAAATTTATAAGTTTCCGCCACAAGTATAATAATGCTGGTAATGATGATAATGGTGCTAATATGAGGTCATTATTTGTTTTAAAATGTTGTTAATTAGATAAATTTATTTATTTTATTTTGCCGCTTTTTCTTTCATTTCCTTATTCAGCGCTTAAAGTAAAAATATGACCTAGTAAACAAAATATATTTACTCGACTTCTTTTTCGGCCAATTTCTTTTCCAAAAACTTTTTTGAACAAAAGCTGTAAATTAAAATTAAACAATGAATGAGTTTTTAGGTAAGTGTGATGAAAGAAGAAATTTTTAGAACGTACGAGTATGAATAGATGAACGAAAGTGTGGTCAGTTCCTAGGAGAAATACAAAAAAATATATATACTTAAATGAAAGATTTATGCAAATTATTAATGTGTTCATTTCAGTTTAATATATTTTAACGCTTTGTTATTACTTTCATTTTATCTAAATGTTATTTTCAATAATTTTATATGAAGAGAAACTGTTAGAAGGCAGAAAGCAGAACAGAACTTAATTTTTCAGGCATAGAATTTTTAAATTTGTTTCCGTTATCATTGAATATTTAAAAATGTTTATGGAAAATATATATAAATAATTTTGTTAACAGCTAATTTATATTATTTAGCTTACAGTCACGGTGTAAGAAAAAAGTAACAAAAAGTTAATAAATGATGCCTTAAATAATAACTTTATAGCTTAAGCATTTTTTTTTCAATTAATGTTTTCGTCTACACTACTCTAGATATATTTTTAATCAACGACGTGGGTTTTGAGCAAATTGAGTTTAAAATAATAAACATTTTGGGTCGAAAGCACTAAAAAGAAGAAAACCTTAACATGTGCCAAAACCAACTAATGAAAGAAATGCATATAGACAATTGCTAAACCATAAAAACAAGCAAATTTTCAAATTAAATAAATAAAGACTTTATGTCAAATAAATATATTTCTAATTTTTGTTCCAAAACCATTTTGTATTAAAATAATTGTTTCCTCAAGAATTTTCTTTAGAATTAATTTTGTTCCACAAAAAAATTTTCTTTAGAAACAAATTTTCCCGAACAATTATTTACAGAAAAAATGTTTCCAAGTCATTCACAGATTTTTTTTTTTAATAATTGATTAACAAAAAAATTTTTTTTTTTTGTATCAAAAAAGTTTTTTTGGAAATGTTTGTCGTCACAAAGAGTTGCTAATTGAAAATCTTTTTGTAACAACCAACTTTTGGTGAATAAATTTTTACCTGAATATTTTCTTCAGAAATATATTTGACCCAAGCAATTTTCTTTTGAAATATTTTTGTCCCAAATAATTTCCTTTAGAAATATTTTTGCTTAAAAATTTTTTTTCCCTCCAACAATATTTTATAAAAAATTATTTAAACCCAGCGATTGCCTTAAAAACTATTTTATCCCAAGCAATTTCTATAGAAAATTATTTGACCCAAAGAATTTCTGTTAGAAAAATTTTTGTCTAAACTAGTTATCTTGAGAAATATTTTTCAGCCATAAAAATTTTCTTTTGTTCTAAACAATTTCATACAGTAAAATTTTCCCCAATATGTATTCATTTATAGGAAAATTTTTCTTGCATCTCAATTTTTTTTTTTTAATTTTTCCTAAACAATTTTTTATTCAGACTTTTTGTCACAAATAATTTTCTATTAAAAAAATTGTTTTCCCAAACAATTTTCTTTAGAAATATTTTTATCCCAAGGGATTTTATATAGAAAATTTTCTTCAGAAATATTTTTCAGCTAATAAGCTTTTCCACCGGTCCAAGGAATTTCTATATGTACAAAATTGGTCCAAAAAAATTTTAAAAATTTGTTTTGTCTTAAGCAATTTCTATGGTACAAAATTGGTCTAAAACTTTTTTAAAAAATTGTTTTATCTGAAATTATTCAGTATAAAACATTTTTTTGTCTAAAATTATTTACTACAGATTACTTCTTTTTGTGTCGAAATTATTTAATTTCTTTATATGAATGCATTTTGAAGACTTAGGAAACATATAATTTAAGAGTAGTATAATGCTTGTGCATTTTAGAATTTTCAATCTATTTATGCAAATTATTTGTTGAACGTCATTTTCTATTTCTCGTTACATCTGTCTTGCAGTCAAAGTCTTCCTTCCTCCTTTTGCTTCTGTGACTTCTGTCAATAGTTTTTTTCTTCTTTCTTTAAGCAAATATGCAAAAATTTATTAAAATATACATAAATTGTCTTTCGCTTGCGAAGACTTCTTTAAGTCTGCTTGTTGCTTAAGTCTTTTGATTTGCTGCTATTGCTGCGAATGAATGTGTCTGTAGGATTTTATGAGAACAACAGGTTCCATTGCATGTTCCAGGCCAACTTCAAGTATTCTTGTAATAAAATTCTGTGTAAGTTTTTTTTCCATGATTGCACTTGTTTCTTATTTCTACTTTAAGCTAAAAATTATTTCAACTTTTCCGTTGTTCTTTTGTTGCCAACAATTTTGGTGTCTATTTCAGGTGTTTGTTGTTGTTTTTTTTTGTGTGGAATTTTATGTGTTAAAATGTGTGTGTTATTTTTCATTAGTTAATTGTGTCTTTTCATTTTTACATTTGCTTTTTTTTATTTTAACTATATCGTGTTTTTGTTACTTAATTCAAGCGGAAATAATCATAAAAAATAACCATGTTAATAAAAGAAATGTTAAGAAGAAAGAAGAAAGGTATGAAAATAATAACACGGACTATTTTTTTTTTTTTTTGTATCTACAAATGAATCTCAGCTAACTGACATTGTCTTTGTTAATTCAAACATATTTATTTCGGTTTTTTTTTTGTCTTTTTTTGTAACCATTCTCAGACTCGATGAGGACATGCTCTGTACTGTACTTTTGAGGTGGCGGTGTCAGGCTGGTGGCATGTTGCTCTACAGTTAGATCATATTATGTGGTAATTGCATGCGGTAATCAAGTCATAAAAAATTGTATTGTTTTTAGAAGAATATATTTTTTTTTTTTGATATTTTGTTATTCTTTAGCTAAATTAATGGCATAGCTTTACTTATTCTTGTTGGATGTGTGTTTAAGGCGTATTTTATTTATTCTAATGTGGTTTTATGTATTCAAACATTGACTTTATTATTTTGAAATTATATTTAATGATTCTTGTTTATGAGAGTATGAAGTAAATAATATTATGGTAAAAAAAGTCATTTTTTAGAATAGTTAGAACTAAAACGATTAACATTGTTAAGCATTTTGGGATAATGAACTATGAAAAATGTGTAATAACAGCTAAAAGGGTAATAAAATTTTTGTAGAAAAAAGCTATTTTATTATGAAAAAATACCGTTATGTAATAACTATTATTATGTAAGTTGTTTGTAAAAAATTTAAAATTTAATTTATTTGTTTAAAGGTAAAGAAAATGTGGAAAAAGTTTGGAAATTGTTTAAGAAAAATTTCACCAAGGGGATGCTTGTTAACTTAAAGTAGACAAAGCTTCTGGTTTTGTTTTCAGTATTTTGTCCTAACTAAATTTCTGTAAACATACTTTTGTCGCAAAAAATTTTTTATAGAAAAAAATTTATTCCAAACAATTAAAAAAAATAGAAAAAATTTGTCCCATAGAAAATTGTTTGGACATTTTTCTTATAGAAAATTTTTTTGCACAAATTTTTTTCTTGTTTCAAGCAATTTTACATAAAATTTTTTTCGAAACAATTTTTATAAAAAAATATTTGTTCTTAGAAATTTTTTATTGAAAAATTTTTTGTTTCAACCAATTTTTATGAAAAAATTTTTTTTCCAAACAATTTTCTATAGTAAAAGTTTTGTCCCTAACAATTTTCTATAGAAAAAGTTTTGTGCCAAACAATTTTCTATAGAAAAAGTTTTGTCACACACAATTTTCTATAGAAAAAGTTTTGTCCCAAACAATTTTCTATAGAAAAAGTTTTGTCCCAAAAAAATCTATAGAAAAAGTTTTGTCCCAAAAAAATTTCTATAGAAGAACTTTTGTTCCAAGCAATTTTCTATCGAAAATTTGTTTCATCAATTTTTTATAGAAAAATTTTTGTTTCAATCAATTTTCTATAAAAAAAATTTTAAAACAATTTTCTATAGAAAACTTTTTGTTTTGTTCCAAGCAATCTTCTATAGAAAATTTGTTCCAAGCAATTTTTTATAGAAAAATTTTTGTTTTAATCAATTTCCTATAGAAGAAAAATGTTAAAACAATTTTCTATAGAAAAATTTTTATTCCCAACAACTTTTTATATAAAAATTTTTGTCCAAAAAAATTTTTTATAGAAAAAAATTTGTCCCAAACATATTCTATTTAAATATTTTTGATCAAAAACAATTTCCTATAAAAAAATGTTTGCTATAATTTTCTATAAAAAAATGTTTGTTATAATTTTCTATTGAAAAATTTTATAATTTTCTATAGAAAAATTTTTGTTTGAAACAATTTTATATAGAAAAAATGCTGATCCAAAGAATTTTCTATGGAAAAATTTTTGTTCCAAACAATGTTCTATAAAAAAAAAATTACCAAAAATTTTTTTTGAGAAAAGTGTCTTTTCAAACAGTTTATTACAGAAATATTTTGTCCCAAAAAATTATATATAGGAAAAATTTTATCCCAAAAATGTTTCAATAGAAAATTTTAGTTCCACGTCTAGATGCATTTTGTTTCTGTTAATATAATAATATAAAATAAAAATAAAAAGATATAACGACGGCATAAAGAATGAAAATTTCCGCAAACATTTGCTTAATTTACATAATGTAAAAAATAAAAATATAGATTCTACTTAATCTCATAATTTTTTAGAATAATATTTTATTTAGCTTTCGGTAAAATATGTTCCTTAAAAGCCATTAACAAATTGTTTACATGGTGTAATTTGCATGACGTTTAATTAATGTTAATCAGTCATTATTTTTCGTGTCCAGATATTTTTTTACATTGTTGACATCTTGCTTACACATAATTTACACTTCGAAATATAAGTTAGTTTTACTCTTTTGAGAATTTTACTTGACTTTCATTTATATTTTATTCAACTAAGGTATTTTATATACTGCTTACATGATGTAAATGAAGTAATTTTAACCTTAATGAATTTTCAAAACAACAACAAATTTTTGATATTTATTCATTATACTAAGTAATTTTTTATATTACATAATGTAAACAATATAATATAACTCCCTAGATTTTATTTCATGATCGCGTTTAACTTTTATTCATATTTTGCTAATCGGATTTTTTACACATTCTGTACATGATGTAAACAATTATATATTTTTTTTAACTTTGTTATGTTACTAAGTTAACGTTGGTTTTACAATGTACTAAGTAATTTTTTATATATTGTATTTTTTACATATTATTGACATACTGTTTACATAATGTAACGAATATTATATAATTCCCTACCCTTTATTTGCATGATTGCGCTTGACATTTATTCATATTTTGCTTCATCAACGTCTCTTACACGTTCTTTACATGATGTAAATAATGAAAATTTTTTTAATAAGTCTACAATGTTTTTAAGTTAAAATTGTCAATGTAATAAGTAATTTTTATATATTTTATTTTTTACATATTGTTGACATTATTTTGACATACCTTTTACATCATGTAAACAATGTTACATAGTTTTTTATGCTTTATTTGCATGATTATCATTAACTTTTATTCATATCTTGCTTAATTAAAGTTTTTACCTATTCTCTACATGATGTAAACAATGAAAATGTATTATTATCTTAAGGCGTAATATAAAATTTAATTATACTATTTTTGTAGCAATAATTTCTCAATAATTTCAAATTTCATATAATATTGACATAATGTCAAATATGTAAATAATATAAATTTTATTTTGAAAATTAGTATATGTAAAAAATTTGTGATGTTCC
Organism: Nowickia ferox; assembly: GCA_936439885.1. Classification (NCBI taxonomy): domain Eukaryota; kingdom Metazoa; phylum Arthropoda; class Insecta; order Diptera; family Tachinidae; genus Nowickia; species Nowickia ferox. The sequence continues at coordinate 5,296,453 of OW387025.1, read as the reverse complement.
TTCTGTCATATAGATTTCGTATTATTGAAAAAAAAAACTATGTGTTAACAACTATTTTTTACATTATTTACATTTACACAAGTAAAATAAGAAGTTTGCAAATTTATGCAAGAACAAAAGCTCTAAAAAGTTGTATTTGAATTTATTTTTTTTTTTAATTTTTATTTGGCTTTATATATCAGAAAGTTCATTAAAATTTATTCAGAAATTAGGTCAAGGAGATTTTTTTCTTGTTTGGTTTGAAAATAAAACTTTTTTTATTTTCATTATCACTTTGATGTTTAAGTTTTAATCATGACTTTCAATTTAAAAATTGATTTAAATTACTTATTCGCGTGCTATCTTTCAACAAAAACTATTAATTATTTCTGGAAAAATGTAAAAAAAAATAAATAACACACAAACTTTCACCAAATTTAAGCAAATTCTTTCATACTCGTTCCGCAACATTCCATTTATCTACAAAAATCTAATAAAAGACGCACAAAAAGAACCTTATCATCGCCATTAAAAGTACCAAAATAAAAATAAAAAATTTACTAAGCTTAATTAATAACTAACATTAGGCCATTATCTTAATAATAATGCACGACAAACGTACAAGAGATGAAAGCCCATGTTAAACATAAAATTTCACATTTCACTTTTTATTTATTTTTTTTTATTATTTTTCGTTTATGCAGGCTTAATAAAATTAAATTCTTAAAAAAAAAGTTTTTTGATACATGTATGTATTTAGTAAAAGAAAGTAAGGATGATCGATGCATGGCTGCCTGTTCTTAAATGAAGTTTTCTTTCACATTTTTTTCTTTTCAAAAATTATAGAAATTATTACAAAATAAAATGGTTAATAACAATTTTTGAAATAATATATTATCTCAAATTTAGCTTTTATGAACATAATTTTCTAGTGAAGAAATTTATTTTCTTCTAACAAATTTGAAGTACTTAATATTATTGGTTCATTATTTACAAAATGCTATAAATTTTAAATATTAATCTTTTATTTTTATTGATATTGTGGTATTTACATACGAAAGTTTCTATTTGAATTTGTTAATTTAGGCCAACATTTGTATTCGTTTTTTGCTTTCTGTGTCATTTGTCGGCTATTGTTTACACCATGTCAAATGTATAAAATCTAAATATTTCTTTTTTCAAATAATAAAAATTATTAATTGCACATTATTAGCTTATAAGACTTTTAAATAAACAGAAATTTTTATTAAACACAATTAATCTACACTGCTAAACCCATTGTTTACATCATTTCATATGCGTACGTAACGGTATTTCTCTTTCTTTAACTTTTTTTTTAATAATTCAAAGAAAAACATAACAAAGTTGTATTGTTTACCTATTGTTTACATGATGTCAATAATTAAAAAGTTAAAGATTTCACTTTCATTTAATAAAAATAATTATTTTTCTTAATATTTTATATATATGTAATTATTTACCTATTATTTACACCATGTAATAAATAAAAATAATTACTATATTTAATGAATTGAACAGGCTAATATTCGTATCGCCTTTTAAGCCAAATTACATGTGATAATTATTAATGAACAAATAACATCAAAGTTAGTTGTAAATATTCTGACAACACATAGTTGAACGGAACAGCCAGCCGTTTTCGAAGGCCACTAAACCTTCATCATCAGCGTTCTTCTGTGTTTGGTCCACTGTGTGTGGTGTCAGTTGATGTAGATTTCTGCCTTATATCGTATATCGTATATAAGGCAGAAATCTACATCAACTGACACCACACATAGTGGACCAAACACAGAAGAACGCTGATGATGAAGGCAGAAATCTACATCAACTGACACCACACACAGTGGACCAAACACAGAAGAACGCTGATGATGAAGGTTTAGTGGCCTTTGAAAACAGTTAGTTGTTCCGTTCTACTAATTGTTTGTCAGAATATTTACAACTAACTTTGATGTTATTTGTTCATTAATAATTATCACATGTAATTTGGCTTAAAAGGCGATACGAACATTAGCCTGATCAATTCATTAAATATAGAAACAAATGAAGTTCGAATAATAATAATTAAATTAACTAAAAATAATTACTTTCAATATATTTTATAAGTCTATTAGTATTAAATTGTTCATAATTTTTTCCTTACTTTATTTACCTATTGTTTACATGACGTCAACAATATAGAACTTAAAAATTGGCCTGACACTAGCTAAACTTTCATAAAATTCAATTTTCTGTCTCAAAAAATCTAAAATTTTTCAACCCATTTTACATAATTTACATAGCTTATCCATTGTTTACATTATGTCTCAAATGTAAAAAAAAACCTAATTTTTACCCTAAATTACTGTTTTGGAATACATAGAATCACAAATTCATATAATTTTCCTATTGTTTACATGATGTCAACAATGAAAAACATAAAATTTTTGGGTAATAATAATAAAGTTTTTTCTAAAATGTAATCCTATATTGATCAAGTTTATTATTTTTGAAAATATTCAAGTATTGAGCGTTCTTTACTTATTATTTACATGATGTCGACAATGTAAAATTTTTAAAATCTGTTTTACTAACAATATCTCATAGAATTAACACCATTTCTTCTTAACATAGCTTACACATTACAAATTAAGACTTTTTTCCTTTTGTTTACAGGATGTCAACAATGTAAAATATTAAAATATGAATATTTTTTCAATAGTAATTAATTTGATTCTAAATTTTTTTTCTCTATTAATAAAACCCATTATTTTTCAAGGTATTTGTAGTACTAAATAATCTTTATCTATTATTTACGTCATGTCGACAATGTAAATTTTTAAAATTTGTCTTATCAAACCACATTAATACTTCAATACACCAATTCTGCTTAATATTCATAATATATATACAAATGTAGAATATTTTCAAATTGTTTACATGATGTCAACAATGTAAAATATAAAAATGTTTAATAATAAAGTTTTTCAAAATTGTATTCTTTATTAAGAGAGCTGATTATTTTCAACGCATTTGAAATACTATACGTTATTTACCTATTATTTACATGATGTCGATAATACATAAATTTGATAATCTGTCATTTTAACAATATCTTACATATCTTATATGTAAATCTGAACACCATTTCTTTTCAAGAGACTTTATTCATCACAAGTGCAGACTACTTTCCTATTGTTTACATAATGTCCACAATGTAAAATATGAAAATGTTTGCAATAATGAAAAATTGTTTTCTAAATTGTAATTCTCTGTTGAACGATTTTGATATTTTTTAACATATTTGAAGTATGGTACGGTATTGACCGATTATTTACGTGATGTAGACAATATAAAATTTTTAAAATCTGTGATATCAACAAAACCTTATATATCTTAATACCATATATTTTTACAATGCTTTCTAAATCTCAAATTCAGACTATTTTCCTATTGTTTACACTATGTCAACAATGTAAAATATTGATTTTTTTGCGTGAATAAGGAAACTTTTCAAAATTAAGTTCTGTATTCATCAATTGATCATTATTTTTCAACGTATTTTACGTATTAAGTGTTATTTAGTCATTATTTACTTGATGTAGACAATGCAAAATTTTTAAAATTTATTTTATTAAAAAATCGTTGATACTTTTAACGAGATTTATTTTGAATATGCATTATATATCACAAATTCAGACTATTTTCCTATTGTTGACATGGTATCAACAATGTAAAATATGAGAATATTTGTGTTAAATATAATAAATATAATACTTCATTGTTCAATTCTCATTATTTTTCATCATATTTAAGGCATAAAATATTATTTACTCATTATTTACATTATGTCGACAATGTAAAATTTTAATTTTGACGTCAAGATTTATACTTTTTTCATCAATGCAATTATTGAAAAAAATATGAAATATTCAAAAAAAAATTTCTAATATGTAGATTGAAATTAATTTTTTTTTTGCTTAATTGAAATTTGTTATACACAAATGAAAACATCCCATTGTGCAAGATAGCCTTCTTACTCTCAGTTTATATGATAAGAGTTTTTTTTGCATAAACTTTTTCGTTTCATTGTTTAGACTTGTATGTGAGTTCACAAGAAGCAATTTTTCTTGCATAATTTCAGAATTGAAATAATTAACTTCTCTCGTTCATTATGAGTTTCTATTTCTATTTGCCCTCTTAACAACAAAAAAATGCTTTTTGCAAGAAAACTTGCATCATTTAAATTGGGTTTTATTCAGGACTAACTTTTGCATGCAAAATTAATGTCGGACTAAAGAATATTTTTAAATAATTTAACAAATATAAAGCAGTTATTTAAATTCTCTGTAAATAAAATATATTATTACTCACCATGAAGCTCAAAGTTCTCCAAACAGTGGGTCTGAAAAAAATAATAAAGAAAAATATTTTTAAGAAATTTTTTTTTTAATTTCAAAGAATTGCATTTATTTTATTTTACATCAAATAAATAATCATTAAAAAAGTCTGCAAAGAATTGATAAATTTCTTCCACTTCACTGTCATTTTGCTTTCAGCAGCCTCATTAATGTCTCTTGTCTATTTTTAGATGGCAAATCTTTTTATTTTTAATATTTAAAGCCGTATTAATACACATATGTTTATATATATTTTTTTTTATAAAACTACAACCAAATAACTTTTACATATGTAAAGCTTGCACAAATATCTTTTGCATATTTCTTACGTTATTCTTTTATAGAGCTGTGCCAAATAATATTAAGTTGTATGTCAGTTTCTGCTTGTGTGCATAAAAGCGTTAATTAAATCTACTCATATTTCTTAGCATATTTTTTTTTATATATTTATACAAGAAGCTCTATCTCTTTGTGTTTCTTTCCTTTCACACAGTTTTGTTGCTTTTACTTTATTTTATTTTGCATGTGGCAAATCTGTGTTATTTCACCGATTGAGGGAGAAAATTAATTATTTAACTAAAATGCTCCGACATTTGTGACAGTGGCATTTAATTGCCAGTTATTAGTTAAAACTGTACAAAAACTTATTTGAAGAATAAAGAAACAAGTGAAAGAGTACGAGTAAAATGAGATCTGACAGAAATCTTGAGATCTGTTAGTCGATTAGTATGCGGAAAAAGGTCTTTGTTCAAGAAACTTTTTTCTGATTTGTTTAGTTTGTTAATCATATGTTATTTACCTATTGTTTACACAATGTCAACAACATAAAACTTTAACCGTTTGATAATTTTTTACCAATTTTTGATTATAAAAAAAACAATTTACATTTTTACTAATTGTTTAAATGCATGATATATTGTTTACCTATTGTACACATAATGTAAAAATTTTCCAGTTGGCAAATTCTGAGTGAAATTTCATAATTAAAAATAAATTTTCAGTTTTTTTAGTATTTTTTAGTATTTTTTACACGAATTGACATTATTTAACTTTTGAATACACAACGTCAACAAAGTGAAAAATTTTCATTTGCTTCATTTTATCTAAATTTCTATTAATGAAAAGAATATTTACTAAATTTACTTGCTATTCACATCAGAATACGTTGTTTAGCTAATATTTACATAGTGTCAACAATATTAAATTTGCAGATTTTTATAGTTTAAGTTGTTATACAAATCAATAATACCATTATTTACACGACTTTTCATTATTTACCTAATGTTTACACAATGTCAACAACGTAAGTTTTTTTTAATTGCCTTATTTTATATAATTTTTATAGTAGAAAAACAATTTAAATTATATGCTCACTATTTACTCATTATTTGCATTAGTTTACACTATTTTCTTATCATATACATAATGTCAACAATACAAAAATTTTCTGGCTTGTAGAGTAAAAATTAACTCATATGATCTATGTATATCCATATCCATTATTTACACTACTTGGCATTATTTACCAATTGTTTACATAATGTCAAGAATCAAATTTTTTTTTTCAATTGCTTAGTTTCATAGAATTTTTATTGAAAAAAGGGAAATTTAAATTATTTACTCGTTATTTCCATGATATTGCACTATTTATGTATTGCATACACAATGTCAACAATGTAAACATTTCTCGTTTGCTTAGTTTTATAAAACTTTTGTTCTAAAAAGAAAATTTACATGAATTGTTCATTATATAAATGATGTTGCATTATTTCGGTATTGTTTACACCAGGTCAACAATGTAAATTATTATCATTTTATTTACCTCAGAAGCCGTTTTTATAACAAAACCATATATTAATATAAATATGTATTGAATAAATTTTTTTTATTATATGAAATTTTAACCTATTTTTTACATAATGTCAACAATGGAAATTTTTTTAATTAGCTTAACTTTAAACTATTTTTTTAACAAAAAAATTCATTTGCATTATTTGTAAATGTTTCTTATAATTTTACATTATTTACCGGCTATATACATAATGTCAACAATGTAAATTTTTTCACTTGCTTTGTTCTACATTATTTTTCAAACCCATTTACATCGATTAATCAATTGTTACTAGATGTTATATTATTTACATGTTTTATACACAATGTCAGCAACGTACCATTTGCCATTAATTGTACACAATGTAATAATGTAAATTTCCCTAATTCAAAAAAAAATCATTTCACAATAAATTGTTTCTATAAAAATTTAATTTTCTCAAAATTAATTTTGCAACTGTTTATTTTTATTTTTTTTTCTTTTTCTGTTGAAAATTTGTGAGATTAAAAAAAATAAGATTAAGTTTAAAGTTTTGTTTAAATTGTAACAATTCCCACAAAAAACACTAAAAATAAGATCAATTTAGAAAAAAAAATTTTTCTGAGAATTTCAATGATCTTTGACAGCCTCTATTTGATTTGGGTAGAAGTGTTAAAAGTATTTGTTGTTAAAACAAAAGACTTAAGAAACAAACCTTATGAAAAGTGTGAAAGTGTTTTTCATTAACACTCACCTTCAGTGAAGGCGGGCCAACCGGCAAGAAGTTTATAAAAGAAGAGCAACACATACTATTACCATGTATAAAAAAACAAAAGACTTAAGAAACAAACTCAACTTATGCAAAGCAAAATATTCTCTGCTTTCGTTATATTCCTTTGATATTTTTTGCAAACTTATTTCTGGTTTAATTTTTATTTTTTTAAGAAAGTTTTAAGCAAATTTTGTGTTCTCCTGAATTTAAGAGATACTGTAGATATGTATATTAAATATTTGAGTTGCTTGTAAACAACTATGTATGTATGTTTGTATTTCCATAACAAATATTTGCTGTAAACAAATAAAATATAGAATTTTGCAACACTAAAAAAAATCTCTGTACATAAAATCATCTACAAGAGACTAGGGTCATTGTCATTCGATGATTGAAAAAAAAGTGTGAAACATACAACATAAACTATAAAGACCGACAAACGGACATGCAAGCCAAACAACAGACAAACAAAAATGATGAAAAGTTTAACTAAATAATTTTCTTAAGCACGAAATCTTTGTTGTTAATTATCCCTGAGGTTTTCAAAACCCTAAAGTTCAACACTATTAATTTAAAGGTGTCTAATTTTAATTAAGCATGACAATAATTCAGATCTAAGATTTATTTTGTGTGAAGTCAATCAGAATGATGTGTCTGTCTATCAGTCATGTTTTATCAAAAAAAACAAAACTTAAAAAAAAATCCGTTAACATAAATGAGCTTATTAACGCTCATTATTAATAATTAATAGCAGGGGGGCTTCGGTTAAATATATAAAAAAATTAACAGAATGAAATCAATCATCGATTAATCAAAAATTTTTTTAAATGATATTAAAAATGATTTTTTACGTTATACGAACAATAATTACCAGTGTAAAAGATTTCATTTACATTCAATATTTTTACTTAAAACAAGGTTAACATAATTGACATAATGTAAAATTTATACAGAAATTAAAATATATGCAAATTTTCAAATGTTTTATTTTTGACATTATGTAAAGTTTAGGTAAACAATGTAAAAATATGTACAATGTGAGTAAATAAACCTAATAATCAAAAAGCTTAAACATTTTATGTGAAACCACATAATAAAATATAAAAAAATTATATTTTTAAAACAAAATTTACATGATTGACACCATGTAAATGATGTAAAATATTGCAAATACTTGCAAAAGTATGACACACAACTTTAAAGCAAAATTTCTTAAATTTTGCAATTTTGACATTATGTAAACAATAGGTAAACAATGTAAAAATTTATATATATTGGGTAAATAAAGTTAATTATCAAGAAATTATGACATTTTACGTCACTCGACATAATAAAAAAACCACAAAGTTGAATTTTTTTTAGCAAACTTTACATTATTGACACCATGTTAAATAACAATTTGAGAGCACCAATTTGCAGTTTTAACATTAGGTAAACCACATATCTATATTGGCTGAATAATATTAATAATTAACAAATTAGACATTTTACGTGAAACCAAGTAATAAAAAAGTAAAAAATTATATATTTAGAGCAAAATTTACATAATTGCCGCCACCATGTAAATATGTAAAGTAGTCAAAATATTACATTATATGCAAAAGCGTGACGCACAAACAATTTAAAAGCAAAAATTTTAAAATTTTGCAATTTTGACATTGCGTAAACAATAGGTAAACAATGTAAAAACATCTTTATATTGGACAAATAAAATTAATAATCAAAAAATTATGACATTTTACATAAAAATATAAAAACTTAAATTTTTAAAGCAAAGTTTACGTAGCTGATATCATGTAAAATACGTACAATATGTAAAATATCCACACACAAAATGCAAAAGTATGATATAAAACAAATCCAAAGCAAACATTTTAAAATTTCGCATTATTGACATCGTGTAAATAATAGGTAAACAATGTAAAGACATCTACAAATTGGGTCAACAGGGCTATTAATAAAAAAAAAATACATTTTACGTGCATCAACATGATAAAAATAGAAAAATATATTTTAGAGCAAAATTTATGCAATTGACATCATGTAAAATATGTAAAATAATAAAAATATATGCAAAAGTATGACATAAAAGTTTAAATTTCGCATCATTGGCATCATGTAAACAATAGCTAAACAATATATACATCAAGCAATTTAAGATGCCAAAATAAAAAAATATACTCAAAAAAAATTTACACACTAGGTAAATAATGTGTTAAAAAAATTTAAATTACAAAAACAAAATACACACAAAATTTGTCAACGCTAAGCGTTGCGTTTTACAAAATTAAGCCCTTAATATGTTTGAGAAATTATTTGAAGCCACAGTAAAATTTCTGTCTAAATATTTGTTTATTTATTAGTATTGAATATTGTTGACATTGTCTCCAGTTAACTCCCAGCACAAACTCTTCTTGAAAATAAATATTAAAATACCAGAATCGAATGCAAAATCTCAGTTACTGGCAGCTGAGAAAGCGTAACAAAATCTTTTTGAGAATCTTTATAAATAATTAGAAGACACCAACTACAAATGAAATTGTGATTACCAGCCGCAGCTAATGATCATTATATGTTGGTAATTAAAGTTTAAACTATAATATGTGTAAGAAAAAAAACCGTTGTTAGCCAGGCAATAATGTTCTTTCCTCAGTTTTGTGGCTTAGAAATAGATAGAATAAAAAGTCAAAGAAATCTTAGAAGCTTCACTTACAGTCATAAAAAAACTTGAACTAATACACACAAGACCGTCAGTGATAGTGACATTAACCGTGTCAAATCATCTTCGACAGCTGTTTCATTTGCAGCCATATGGCTGTGATGATGATACAAACGATCTTTGAGATGTGAAAAATTGCATTCAGTAAATGCATTCTTTGTTTAAAAAAAATGCAAAGAGGCAGAGAAGGGTCACTAGGAATTGTTAGAAAATAAGAAAAAAGAAATATATCTGATTCAAGGCAAAAGCCTAAAGAAAACTAAAAATAAATTACATTTCACAATATTTATTCTATAAACTTCTTATAGCAAATTTGCTGTAAGAGTCACCTCATTTCCTACTGGGCTTTACTTAACTATTAAACTAATGTTGCTTTAGCATTTTTTTTTTTTTCAATATCACCGGCACCCACTTTTTCCACCTTGTGGTCATCATCATTATCGTCAACTTTTCTTTATCTAGACTAGCAAAGAAAACTCTTCATCTCTAATCACAGTCCACTTACGAACAAATTCTTTATACATACACTGGCGCATCTTTCTAATAATTAAAGTTTTTTCTAGCCGCATATACTCGTAGGTTTGTTTTTACTATTTCTTGATTTGCACTAACACTGTGTGTTTGATTACCCGCTAATCAAACTATTTGTCTGGCTAATGGTTGATTTCCATCTTAGATTATTTTTTGTGGTTAATGACAAAGTTTTGTACTCGTACACCTTAATGTTCAAATAAATGACCGCAAGACTTTCTTGTCGATGACTGCTCCAAATATTTGTTTAGCAATTTTAAGATTTATTACAAGTTCTCCATCTGTCACTTATTTGTTGTTGTTGTTGTTGTTTTTCTTTCATTCAATTTTCATTTCAGTCAGTTGGTCAATTATCTATGGTTTGTGTATTTCGTTAAAACGTTTGAATAGCTTTTGCTTTTGTCAATAATGTTGTACTTTTTTTCTTTCTTTAACTTTTAGCAATATTTTTCTTTATATATTTCTGGATGATTATGCTTAAGAGTTAATTGGTTTTTGCTGTTTTAGCACCAATTGCTAAAACTATTAAAGGTAAAATCAATTAAAATTGCAAAAAAAACCATTAAAATAAACTAAAGAATTGCTGGAAGGCAGGAATTTTTTTAATACAAGGCTATTTTTACCACAAAGTTACATTCTTTTCTTTTGAACTATTATATATTTTTAAATATTATCTTTCTTCTTTTTGATCCCATTCATTATTTCTTAAAGAATTGCTAAATTAGAGATCTTTTCTGAAATAATTTGTTTTAAAATCTTGTGGGGGAAAAATTAATTCAAAAGCTCACTTTCTTTATTTTCGTTTTCAAAAATTAAGTGTAATACGTAAAATTGTCGAAGCCCAACAGACAATTCTTTAAAACTTATTTATGCCTTATCTTGTCTCAAAATACTGCAGAGAAGATCTTGTCACAAAGTTTTTAGAAAAAAATTTCTAATTCTTTTTAAGATCAAACATTTATATTCAAAATTATTTTCTATGCAAAAAATGTTGTCCCAAACTATTTTCTTCAATAATAAAATTGTTCAAAAGTTATTTGATAAATTTTATGTCCCAAAACAAAAGTTCAGAGAAATTTATCTTTCCAATAGAGGTTATTGAGCAACTCGTTTGTCGCAAACAAAATTTTAAAAAAATTGCCAATATTTTTCTAAAATTCAATATTTTTATCCAAACTTGTCCCAAACTGTATTCTTTACTAATCAATTTATTCAAAACCAAATCAATTAAAATTGTATGTCAAAAAACAAAATTTTAGAAAAAGTTTTTCTACAAAATAAATTTTAAATTTAAATCGTTTGTCCTAATCAGGGTGTTTTTTTTAGAGGTATAGAACTTCGAATTGAAATAAAACACAAGAAAATCGTTTTAATGTCCATCAATTTGGCTTTATTGGAAGGATAATTTTATGCCATTAACGTTTAAATATGATTTCGGGCATGTGGCCGCCGCGGCTGGCTCGAATAAAGCCAATTCTACAGGTCCAATTTTCAACCACTTTTTCGAGCATATGGGGCCGTATGTTGGCAATAACGCCACGAATGTTGGCTTCCAAGTCCCCTAATGTTTCTGGTTTGTTGGCGTAGACGAGCGACTTCACATATCCCCAAAGAAAATAATCCAATGGTGTCAAATCACACGATCTTGGTGGCCAATTGACAGGTCCATTCCGCGAAATTATGCGATCATCGAATGTTTCCTTCAATAAATCGATTGTGACGTGCGCTGTGTGGCATGTAGCGCCGTCTTGTTGGAACCACAACTCATCCACATTCATGCCATCCAATTCGGGAACAAAATAGTCGGTTATTGCTGTGCACGGTGGCGAATCGATTCATTCGGGTCCTCTTCAACACTTTGCTCTACAGCGGCAATTGTTTCTTCGGTGCGCACTGTTCGACGTCTCTGCGGATGCGTATTATCACATAGAGTAAACGTAGTGCGAAAACGATCCATGGTTAACCGAATTAATTGCTCTGATGGACGATTATGTCGACCATAAAATGGACGGAGCTTGCGGTAAACTTCGCGAACTGAACCATTATTTTCGAAATAAATTTGCACGATTTGCAAGCGTTGTTCTTTTGTCAACCTGTTCATGATGAAATGGCAAACCAAACTAAATATTAATCACTTGACAGCTGACAAAATGGCCGCCAGTTAAAAAAGTGATGCCAACTTAAAGTTCTATACCTCAATAAAAAACACCCAATATTATCGCATAAAATTTTAGAACTAAAAAGTATCTATGAATAAGTTTTCTCCCCAAAAAAATTTTTCTGTCCTAAGATCTAAAAAAAGTTTTCTTTAAACGGTATTCTCGTAAGAAACTTATTTGTCCCAAAAATTAATTTTAAAGAGAATATTTTTTATAAAAGACTATAAAGAAAAATTATGGTCCCAAAAACATTTCTTATGTTTTTTCCAAAACGAAAATTTACCTACAATTTTTCGAAACAAAGAACTTTTTGCACAAATATTTTGTGCAAAATTTTACATACACATTTTTGTCACAAAATTAAAAAGAAAGTTTTTTTAAATACATATGTACATATGTATATTGTCTTAAGAAACTTGTTTGTCTTAAAAATCAATTTTAAAGAGAATGTTTTTTATAAAAGACTATAAAGGGCATTTGCTGTCCCAAAAATCGTCCTCGGAATGCTTTTTCAAAAAAAAAATCATCCACAATTTTTCGATACAAAAAAATTTAAGCACAAAAATTTTGTGCCAAATTTCACATAAACATTTTTGTCCCAAAATTTATAAAAAAGTTTTTTTCTAACTTTTATTAAAAAATGCTTATTTTTTAATTTTGTCACCATAATGTTTAAGTAAAATTTGGGACAAAATTATTTGTTATAAAAACTTTCACACTTTTCCCACGATCTTAAGAAATGTTTTGTCCCAAAAATAATTCTTAGAGAAATAACTTTAAGCACAGAAGACTACAAAACATTTGACTCAGAATGAATATGAAATTTTTATAGAAAAATAATTTACTTAAAAAAAGTTCGTACCCCCAATATGTTTTTCAAGCTTTTTTATACGTTGGCAGACGATATTACATCTTATTTGGCATAAAATATTTTCGATCAAAAAAATTTCCGAAAAATTTTGTCCCAAAAATTACCATAAAAATTTCTATGAAGTCTAATTTTACGCATATTTTACACATACATATATATGAAGTCTAATTTTACGCATATTTTACACATACATATATAAGTATGTAAAAAGTGGTTTTCAAATTAAAATTCAAACAACTTCCAGTCTAGCAGTTTCACGACCGTAAATTGTCCCAATATAAAGTTTTCTGTGCTCAAAATCTATTTTCATCACATTAAGAATATAAAAAAGCTAAATTAGGCCAAAAAAGCTTTTTAAAAAATTTGTGCTAAAATTTTGTTTTGTCCCAAAAATATTTTGTCCCAAAAAATTTTTTTGTCTCAAACAAGCTTTTTGTTTTAAAGTCTTTTGTTTCAAAATACAATAAAAGAAAGTTTTTGCCGAAAACTAAAAAGATCAACTAGTTTTTGACTAATTTTTGTCACAAAAAGTTTTTTTTTCGCAAACTAAATATTTTTTTTCTCTATAGTAGAACAAAAATACTACTTTCTGTCTTAAACTACATATTACGTAAATAAAATATTGTCCCAAAAATATTTCCATAGAAAATTTTCATATTTTTTACAAAAAATATCCAAAAGTAATATTTTGATTCCCTTATTTGGTGTTATGAAAAGCAAAATGGCTTTCTGATTAGAGTTTGTTAAACTGCTACCGTATGCTGTTAAACATGAGGTACTCAAGTCAATATTGCGCAGAATTGCCAATAATTGGCGAGTATTTTTTATGTTTAGCATCAATTTTACTTGCTAGCACTACATTGGAATGGACCATATCATTCGCTGAAGCTTAAGCCTGTACTGCATGTGCACTACTAAAGGCCTTAGCTTTATAAAAGCCAGTTAACCAACTTGTGTTCAAGTTCAGGGCTAAAAAATTTTATTTGCTTTTTTGAGGAGCATAAAAAGAGCACAACTCTACACTTGATTTAATAAATGAGTTGTAGGAAAAAACCTTGATCTTGGGGAATATTTATTTTCAAGTCTGATCTCTCCCTCTTTCTCTCAGTGTGTGTTTCTTAAGCTCTTGCACTGTTATAATGATGTTAACACTCACTGTAAAGTTCTTTCTTTTCTGCTGTTTTGTATGAGTTTGTGTATGGTATCCAACTGTTATTACTTCTTTTACTCTGCTTTCTCTGCTTTTGTATGGCATTTATTATTCTTGTTTTTTTTTTGTTTGCTTTTCTGTTGCTGATGGCTGTTGCTTGATTTGAGCTTGGTGGCCAGAAAACAATCAAATACAATTACACATATATGTACATACATACTTTTTTTATAGATGTACGTAGATGTCTTGTCTTGAAGCTAAAAACGCCAATTATTTTTCTAGCACTTCTTCTTAAAGCTGTATTTGTGGAGACCTTGTCTAAAGGCATAAAAGAGGCACATTTTACAGGTTCAAAGTCATTGCTCATGATGCAATTGTGGAGTTAACAACGGTGGCAAAGTGATAACAAAGAAATTTAAGGGGTACAACAGCAGATAGCTAGCTCTCTTCCTGTGGATTATTACAATAAATTTAATTGAAATAAGACTGCTCCTGTACGTTTCAATATGAAATAAAAAAAAACTACCGTATCAAAATAAAAGCATATAAAATTTTATTTAAAACAAAATACAAAGAAGAGATTGCTAAATAAAAAAGCATCAAGTGTTGTAGCAAAATATAAAATAAGCCATCAAATTTAAACTATAATCAAAAAAGTGCACAAGAATTTAATTTTTAAATTGGTATAAAAAAAAGCTTGTCAGCAGAAAAACTAAAAATTATAAATTAAAAAAAATTTCAAAAGTTGCAAAATATAGCAACCAGATATTATTAAAAAAAAGAGGTATGTTTACAAAAGGAATTAATAATTGAAATGAAATATATTAATTAAAAGCAGTTGTTAAGAAAAACAAAAGACTTAAGACACAAAATTTTAAGAAATTTCATGAAATTTCAACAAAAAAAAATTGGCAAATAAAATTTAAAGAAAAAAATTAATGAGAAAGGCTTAAATGAAATCTGAATTGCTTTAAAATATTTTGTTAATATGTAAAATGTTTTAAAATAAAGATTTTTTATCTTAAAGGTAAAAGAAAACAAAAGACTTAAGATACAAACCTTAAAAACTTTGCTAACAAAAGTATGAATGAAATAATTTTATTGCTTGTTAGCTGCATTTGGCAATACTGGAAAATAAGAAGAAGCTTAATATTCACCCAATATGTGAATTGAAAAGAATTGAAGTTCTTGCGAGGAAGACTGGGCTCACACACGGCAATTTTAGTTGAGCAACTTTTTAGTTCTTTGGGGTGAGAGAGGAAAATATGATGGCTCCCCTTTTTCATTATATTTTCCTTTTTCTTTCATAAGCTCAAAAGCTATTAAACTAAAATTGCTGTGTGTGAACCCAGTAGAACCGTCTTTGAGAGCTTAAATGTTTTTTTTTAATATTGGAAATGAAAAGTGAAGCATCAAAATAATTTGGAGTTATGCTGAGTTATGCTGAGTACACATCTGGCATTTTGTGGTGTCATTTTTAATATGGAAAGCAATGCCACACAACAAAAAATATCAGAAATGAAAAACATTGCATCTACTACACCCTATTGCGATCTCACAAAATTCCATAATGAGTACTCGGCATTAGATAGTTTAACGAATTGTGCAAGTGGCCAGGGCTATGGACCTAAAACTTTAATATTTAACAAATTCTTAAATAAGCTCGCATGCACCTTGACATTTTGCTGCGTTAAAGTTTTAGAATAAAAAAGTGGGCAGTTCCATGCCCATCTAAGATTCTACTATTCTTCAAGTACTACAACTTTCATTTAAGTGATTTTTATAAAACTTTAGAAACGCATCATATTCTTAATATAATATAAGTTTGCGATTGCACAACTGGCAGTGCCACGCCCATTCTGCCATGAATTCTGGTAAAGGAGAAGAAAAATTAAACATATGTATGCTATCACTTTGAAAGAACGCATCGAAATTTTATTTTATAGGGGTTTCAGGGGATGGAGGCTATTAAAGTTTCCCCTTTTGGCCTGTTCGTGCAGCATATCGGTATATGAAACTATTTGTTCTCTACATCTGATGTGTAAGGTGTGTTCAGCAACTTTGTAGAAAATATTACGGCGAATATTTTTGTGGAACATTTTAACTTACTAACGCCCTCATATAGCGGTAATTTTTTGCTCTATTCTAACAAATCATAAAAAGCACCCTTAAAAAGTGGCAGGGCGGGGATGCAATGTTCTACAAAAATGTTGGCCATAAAATTTTACTTTCTATGTCAGTACTCTTCAAGACTCAATACTTAACATAAACAGCAAAAACCAGCCAAATTCCATAATGCCCAGTTTTATTTTTAAAAGTTCCCTTGTGGCAATTTAGGACATGTCCCACAATGTCGACAACGCTCAACAACTTGTCGCATACTTTCATTTGAAAAAAAAACAAAATTTTAGAATTTGATTTTGTTTTTTTTTTCATTTTGTTTTGCTTCAAATGTAATTGTGCGATAAGACTTGTCGACTCGAAACTAAGTCTTGGCCACTAAGAACCAAATCCAAGAACTTGTCTCCTCTTCGCTGGTAAGCAGTAGATATACTAGTCTAGCAGCCAGAGGATCACAGGATCGATTCCTGCCAGGGACTCTGGGTGTTTCTGCAGATAAGCTAAAATACCTTGTTCGAGTTTATTCATTAAAAATTAATACAAAAACATAAAAGAGATCTTCGACCAAAAACAATTGGCCAAACCCACGATGTCGACAACGTTCGACTTGTCCACAAATTTTAACATTTTGTTGTTGTTTCAAATGTAAGTATGCGACAAGTCGAACGTTGTCGATATCGTGGGTCAGGCTCTATTTTATTTTGGTACTTTTTTGCAGAAAGATTTGGCGAAACTTTTGAAATATTTCTAGATTATCTTTAAAGGTACGGCCCTATGTTTCTCCTAGGAGTCATAGGAATTATATATATATATATATATATATATCTTTAAATGTAGGTGGCAGACAGGCAGTTGTAATTATTTTGTCAGTTTTTTATTAACTCCTTTGCCATTGCACAGAGACGTCAGTAACAGCCCCATAACTCCTTTAATATACGCCTGTATTGGTCTTCTGCCAGCAAATCATTGTTTGTTTAAATAATTTAAAAAAAAATGGATAATTTCCATTTTAATAACTTTACTTTACCCAATATTCTTATAACTTAATTATGTGTTTCCATAGATGCAATTAATTTTTAATAGTTTTTCTATTCTTTATATAAAATTAAAATTTCCTGAAATTTATTCTCACAAGTTTCATTAAGATCTCTGTCTGTCTTTTTTTTACAATAAAAGGAAAACATTGATTGGTTGCTATAACCAGCATTTCCTTTGTAAAATCAAACTGTTTTGTATGCGATAAAACCGTTGGGCGTAATGAAAATATATACACAAGATTAAATCATTTCCTTTATTGGCGCAGATTTTTATAGCCTTGCAGTAAACTAAAAATGAAAAAGTTGTAATAAAAATTGTGCACTAGCAAAAAAATGTGTAATAAAAGTGTTTGAAAATATATTAGTTTTGTAGGTTCTTTTTACTAAACACTACTTTTTTATAATTTTTTTGTGCTCATGGGTATTTTAAACGGCTGGAGTGAAAGCTTTCGCGCCCTCATTATTAAAGTGGAGTCAAGTTTATGAATTTAGGGCAGAATTATTCATTTTAAAAAAAATATTTACAGCAAACTTTTTTATAGAAAATTTTACTGTAAAATTTGTCTGTACAGCAAACTTTTCTATAGAAAATTTTTTCATTAAACAGCAAATTTTTTCTATATGAAATTTCTCCTTAACACAGCAAAATTTTCTGGCAACAAAGTCAAACTTTTCTTTAAAAATTTTGTCCTGAATAAATCAAAATTTGCTAAAGAAAATTTCTCAGTAAAGAAGAATAATCTTTAACACACTTTTCTATAAAAAAAATCATCTGTAAGATTTGTCCATAATACATCAAACATTTCTGTAGAAAATAAAGCAAAAGAAAATACAATTTTTCTCTAATACAGTAAACTTTTCTATAAAAATTATAACTGTAAAATTTTTCTGTAACAAAAGAAAGTTCCCTATAAACAAATTTTCTATAATACAGCAAACTTCTCTATAAAAAATTTTGCTGCAATATTTTTTTTTATACAGTAAAATTTTCTTTAAGAAATTTTCTATAGAAAAATGCTCTACAACGACTTTGAGCACTTTTTAATTATACTTGCAAAAAAATTACTATTGACTACCTCTTAAATAAAATTTTTTCTTAAGTTTGCTTCTTAAGAAATAAATTTGTTTTCAAAGCTTTTCTTGGAAAGGTGCCTGTTTCTATTAAAGAATTTTTTTTCAAAACGATATTTTTTTTTCAATTTTAATCAATTTTTTTAAAAACATTTTGTTTTATTTTTTTCAAAAATCCAATTATTGTACAAATTTTATTTATTAAAAAATATAATTTTTAAAAAAATCGTTTTAGAAAGGTAATTTTTCAAATACGTATATTTTATTCCAAATTTTGTTTTTTTAAGGAGTTACTATATATGTACATATTTTCAAAAAGGTACTTTTTAAAAAAAAAAAGTACTTTTTAGAAATAAACTTTTTTTTTAATTAATTTTGTTGATATGAAATTTTTTTTTAAATAACACTTCTGAAAAGATTTTTAATTTCAAAAGTAATTTATTAAAAAAATAAAATATAAATAAAAAAATGTATATAAAACTTAAGAGCCTGTCCCACGATGTCACTAGAAATCGTTCGATCGAATACTTATATTGAAAACAACAACAAATGTTCTAATGTTATTGTTGTTTGGAATCCAAGTTTTCGGTACTTTTCTTGAAAAAGTACTCTTTTAAAAAAGTACTTTTCTTTAAAAAGTCCTTTAATTAAAAAAGAAATTTTATGGCAAAAGAAAATAAAAAATACCTTAGCTGAAAGGGTTCCTTAGTTAAAAAGTACCTTTTTTACAAATTTAAATTTTTGTGAAACGCATTCTTTTTTTTAACAATTTTCAGTTTGAAAAAAATTGGTTTTGATATCTTATTGAA
This sequence comes from Nowickia ferox, assembly GCA_936439885.1. Classification (NCBI taxonomy): domain Eukaryota; kingdom Metazoa; phylum Arthropoda; class Insecta; order Diptera; family Tachinidae; genus Nowickia; species Nowickia ferox. The sequence continues at coordinate 5,277,024 of OW387025.1, read as the reverse complement.
AAAAAGTACATCTTTAAAAAAGGTAATTATTTTAAAAAATTATCTTACAAGAAATGAAGAACTTTTTTGAATATTTTTTAAGTATCTTTTCGAAAAAAGTAACTTTTTTTTTGAAATAAGTTACTTTTGGAATTTATTAAAAAAAACTAAATTTCTTTATTGAAATAACTTTATTTTTGAAATATTAATTTTTATTAAAAAAAATACTTTTTGATTTAAGTACCTGTATGGTAAATGTACCTTTTTAAATAATCTACTTTTTTAATAGCTTTTTTTAACGTACCTTTTTGAAAAAGTTACCCTTTTTTCACTTTATTCAATAAAAAAATCCGTTTTGGAAATATAATTTTTTTAAAAAGTACTTTTTTCAGAAAAGTGTTTTTTCAAGAAAACTGCTCTGTTAAGGAAAGTACTTTTTTCAGAAAAATTCTTTTTCAAGATAAAGTACTTTTTCAGAAAAGTTTTTTTTTTCAAAAAAAAAGTACTTTTTAAAAAAGTACTTATTTAGGAAAATTAAAAAAGTACATTTTTAGGAAAATTACTTTTTTAAGAAAATTAGTTTTTTAAGAAAAGTACTTTTCAGAAAAGTGCTTTTCAAACAAAAGTACTTTTTAAAAAAGTACTTTTTTTTAAAGTACTTTTTCAACAAAAGTACTTTTTAAAAAAGTACTTTTTTAACAAAATTACTTTATTAAGAAAAGTAATTTTTTAGGAAAAGTACTTTTTTTAGAGAAGTTTTTTTCCAGAAATTTCAAGCTACTTTTACCACTAAGAAACTTTAAAAAAAATACCATTTTTAAGATGGTTTATTTTTTTTAAAGTATTGTAAAACAATTTTAAATTTTGAGTCGAACTATAGTGAATTTTAATCAGAATTAATACTTTATTAGTGGGATTATTTTTTAATAAATCGTTCTATTAATTTGTACGTTAATTTCGAAAGTTTTTTTTTATAACAACAATTTTCTATTTATCAAATGGTTTTAACACATTTGCATCTTTTATATTTGAATAAAACAAATTTCCCCTTTTATATATTTGTATAAGATTAGTTTTTGTTAATTTACTGAAGGAATTATAAGGTCTGCTTTAAAATATCTGTCTCTATCTCTCTCTCTCTCTCTTTAACTCCCTTGCATATGTTTAAAGTTCGCTGCGTTAGTCTTTTGTTATTTCTATTAGATTTAAATATATTTCCGTTAAGTTAACAATTCATTAAGATTCGAAAGTTTTTCCTTTTTTCTAATTATAGTGGTGCTCTTCATCTTTCGATATATATGTATATGTATGCATATATATTTTTTTTCTATTAGATTAATAATGTACTTTTGATAAATTACTTTAACTAGACTGATTCCATGCATCCATTTGTAAGTAATTACCAGCTTTTTAGTGGTAATTAGCTTAAATAAAGTTTAGTTTTAAAGTGAGTGTTGGAAACTGCTTATGAATTAAAATTTTTAAAGTTCCCACAAAGTTTTTTACCTCTTCTTGTTTTTGTTGCTTTTTTTAATTTCTCAAACATTCCGATTACTTTCCAAAACCAGAACTGTATGTTTGTGTGAGTGTATGTGTGTGTGAGTGTGTGAGTGTATGCGTGTGTGTGTTTGTATATGGGAGTGAGCCAGTAAGTGTTTGTTATTTTTTCTTTTTTTTTTCATTTTTTTATGGTTATAAAACGAACTCAAAACTGAATACAAAACTGCATAAAAGAAACCAAAGTTCGAAAAATACAAAAACAAAAGCCTTGTTTAAGTGAAATTAAGGTCAAGCATAATATACACAAGCAGCAGACGCTGGAAAATAAATAATAATACACCAAAAAAAAAAAAGATATTTTAATGTAAGCATTTTAATGTAAATTAATGCTTAAACAAATGAAAGAAATGTTTAAGAAAAAATGCAGTTTGAAAACTAAAGAAACTGAAGATGAGTTCCAACTGAGCTGCAGTAAAAAGTTCAAAAACGTTTGCTGCACATGGGGCCGCTGTTGAAAAATTAATATTTATTTTATTACAATATTCAATGGCTTTTGTTTGACAGTTTTATAAAATGTTGAAGCTTTTTAGAAATAACGAATTTTAAAGAGAAGTGTTTTTAATTAAAAGAAATTTTTTTTTTTGGTGTTGAAAGTTTTCCTAAGGTCTGTTTTAATGTTCAAACTGGTTGCGGTTTATTTTTTGTTGCTTCTTTTTTATTTATTTTTTTTTTGTCAGTAGTCTGCTTAATTGTTGTTGCTAAAAGAACTATAAAATGTTGCTGGTAGATTTTTGATGTTTTTTCTTTAGTTCAAACGTTGCTGGAAAGGCACTATTATTGCACCTTAAAATATTTTGACTACTTTTTTGGGTTTACGATAACTTTTTTTTTATTTTTTTTTAAGGAAAGTAATTAGTAGAATTTTTTATTTTCTGTCTTTTAAAAAAAGACTTCTAGAAGATTTACTACTTGTCCCTTTGTTTCATCACTTTTATGTCTGTCCTGTTTCAAATCAATTTCACGTTTATTATTATGACAATTGCTGCTCTTTGCTTGTTGCTTTTGTTTTATACATATTTTTAATTTGATATCGATGGTCACATAATTTTTCTCATTATTTTGCTTAACATATCATAACATTTCAATTTTACACTGTATTAGCAAATTATCATTTAACATTGTTTTTTTATTTAATAAAATGAAAAAAAAACTAAAGATTACGTTTCAGTATCAACCATATACGAACTCATCACTTTGTTTTCATACTTTTTATCATCAATCATTGGCCATAAAAACAACGCCAACGTTGTTTTTTTTCAAATAAATTTCACTTTTATTAATAAACAAATCAAACATAAAAGAAGAGTAAAAATATTTTTAACACATAAAAAATTAAGAAAACAATAAAGCAGATTCAAAAGATGAAGCCAGAAATTGCCACTTTCTTTAAGGAAAAAAAAACAAAGAAAAATTCATAAAACAAAATTTATTAACAAAACTTTAACATTTGTTTGGACTGTCAAAAAGTCTGGGTAAATTTTTAAGTCAACTAACTGTTTTTCTTTTTCAGTTATTTAAACAATTCAAACCGTTAAACCTTTTAAAACAAAAGACTTGAGAAACGAACTCAAATATTAAGCAGGCGTACAGACAAAAATCTAAATAAATCCATATATTTCTTATATTGAAAACAACAATTAAAAACTTTTTTTTTCCAAGATTTAATAATTTTTTTTTTTGTATTCAGAATAAACAGCTGGAGAAAAAAATAATTTTTTCTTATTTTTCATTACTTTCATTTATGCCTAGACACTCTAAAATGTAAAAAAAAGTTTACAAGAAACCAGGGGAAAACCAAATCATGATTAAGCATAATTTTGAGACTCACCAAATGTATACGAACGAAAATGTAAAACAAAATGAAAATGAAAATAAATTTTTATTTTGAAAAAAAGAACTCTTAAGAATAAAATTGTAAAAGAATATGTGTTGTGTAACGGTATTCTATAGCACAAAAGGTTTATTTAATAATTTAAATAAATAAAATATAAATTACTGGGTTACATTTTCATGTCTTTGTTTACATTAATGATGACAACATTCTAAAAAAAATGTTCGGTTGAATTCCCAAAACAACAGCAACTTCTTCAAACTGTATTTTGTTATCAACACAAAATCAAAACAAAAAAGCTGTCAAGTGGAAAAAGAATGATGTAGAGATAAACAAAATAATAAACAACAAAAGACAAGAGACATAACTGCATTTCTAATAAAAGATTCCAAAGTTCGGTACAACAAAGCTTCAACAAATATTCAACGAATATAAAGAAAAAATTGTTGAAAAGCATATTGCTGCCTACCACGATTTCTCTTAATTTCTTTTAATGAAACATTTTTAAAAAAAAGAAGCCCTATAAACTCAACAGCATGTTGCCAATAAATTAAACAGCATGTTGCTTCAATCTTAAGTCGTTTTTTCCCCTGAAAACATAAATAAAATTTTTCTCAATAGGTTCAGCAACATGTTGCTTAAGTCTTACTTTAAACTTAGATACATATTTTTTTATAAAAAAATTTTATTCACAAAACAAAGCCAAATTTTAAGCAAAATGTTGGTTATAGGAAAAACTAAGCTTCATTTGCTTACACAATTAACTGCTTTTACACATTAAAAATGCTTATTTATGGAAAAATTTTGGTAGAGTAGATACAGCAACATATTGGCATGTTGTTAGGCATGTTGCCTAAAAAACATTTTATATTTTAAACCTATTAACAAACCCAAAAGATTTAAATGCATTATATAAATCTGGAACTAAACATTTTAATTTTATAAAATACAGCATCATAATGGCAATTAAGATTAGCAACATGTTGCTGAGAAAAATATTTAGTTTTCACTTCAAAATGCTCAATAAAAAAGCTTCAATATTTATTTTGAATTGGTAAAACAAAATGTTGCAAGTAATTTTCAGCAACATGTGCCCAGACAGCAGTTCAATATTCATAAATACGACTATATTTCTCAAATTTTGCTAAAACTATGTTTTACCATTAAAATGAATAACGAGTTAATACGCCCTGGTGTTTTTTTCCTAAAAGTAAAAAATAAATAAAATGTGAAAGTGTTCTCATTTCGTTTAATTTTCATTTCATCAACCACATCACTGTGGCCTTTAACAAATGCTAACTTATTTTATTATAATCTTAATATTTATGACAGTGTTAATTTCACGAAACAAATGATTAAATTAAAAAATATAACAACAAATAAAACTCTTTCTTTCTTTCCAACAAAAAAAAAAATACCTTGTCATTATTATTTTAATATGATTATTTAAAGTTGTATAAAATTTTTATTGTCAAAATTAAAAAAGGAAAATCTATTGTTTAAATTTCAACGTTGTGGTGTGTTCTATTTTCTTTCTTTTTTTATATGAATAATCCATTGTTGAGAAACAAGTTCTCAAAAGAAGATAAAATAATCATATAATTTTCTCCAAAGAAACTGCTTTGTAATGTTTTTTTAAACAAATGAAAAGTTTGTTTCACAGTGGGAGCAAAAATAATCGTGAATTTTAAACTCAGTTACAGATGTTTTCAGTTAAATTGAAGTTGTTTGCTTAAGTCCTTTATTTAGTTGGCAACATTTTGTGGCATTAAGTAAATATTTAAACCTTATATAAAAAATCTCTCTAAATTCTAATAATAAATTAAATTATAATTTATATTAAGTGCAATTCTTGCAATGAAAATATTGGCAACGTGTTGCCAGACTCATTAAAATTTTTACAATTATTTTAATTGCACTATATTGAATTTTATCAGAGGTACATTAAAACCTTCCGTAACATATTTTGATTTTTTTTATATGCTGGCAGACAAGTTGTATATACAATATTATATCAGAAAAATATTTTAAAGTTCGATTCCCAATAATGACTTTGGCACATTCTGTTGAAAAAACAAAAAAAAGGTTTGCTCTGTACGCATGTCAATAGAAAATTATTTTAAATTTTCAACTAAGCAACATGTAGCTAAAAAATATTTACCAAGTTATGTATTACTGCTACAATGTTTTAACGATCAAGTCCCTAAGCAACATTCCATGTGTTAGCTGTACTGTAAGGCTTAGAAATATGCTGCTAACGTTAAGCAACAAGTTGCTAAGGACTTAAAAAAAAATTCAGTAATGCACTTTCAATAAAAAACCACTTGAAATGTTGTACTCTTCTGCTCTTATATATATAACACATATAAATTTCTTATCAACATGTTGCTAACAGTATACAAAATATTTTATATTATTGCGACAATGTTTTAATGGCCAAGCCTCTTTAAAATATATCATGTGATATCTTAACACGATGTCTTGCAATATGTTTATGTTATCTAGCAACATATTGCTTTTAATGCATGTTTATGTTAACATATTGCTAAGAGTATTAATTATATTATTTATTATTACAATGTCTTAATGATTAAATTAAAGCCAACTATTTCATATGACTTGGCAACATTTTACTTAGCAACATGTTGCTGACAAAAAACGTTATACTGCTAAGAAATTTTCAGTGCGATTTTGTAGTGCGTCCATGCTAATCATATAAAATGTTAACAGGCAACATGCTGCTGGCATAAAGCAACATGCTGCTAAGCAATTTTCAGCATAATTTTGCAGTGCGTTACATGAACGCACTCATCATTTAAAATTTAGTGCCGCTAATATTGCTTAATACGTACAAAAATGTCTAAGCAACATGTTGATGGGATTATATAAAATATTCTATTGTAACAACATCTTAATGTGCTCAAATCTTTATAAAATATTGCACATGATGCCTAAACATAATGTATACCAACATGTGTCCGTTACTTTGCAACATGTTGTTTAAATTTGTGCCGCTACTATTTCTTATTACATGTTGCTAGGATTATATAAAAAATATTTTATTATAATAACATCTTAATGTGCTCAAATCTTTATAAAATATTGCACATGATACCTAAACATAATATATACCAACATGTCTCTGTTACTTTGCAACATTTTGTTAAAAGGCTATCAATAAAAAAAGGCAGGTAGTTTTAGTCTTTTTTTTTTTTTTTTGGCTAATAAACATTTTTTAAGCTTCTTAAGTTGTTACAATTATTTTGCAAAGCTGTTTGTTACCTTTTTTGTGATCTTATCTTTGCAATAATTTCAGCATTAAACTCTATTTGGTTGGGAATTTCAACAAAAATCTCAAGCCAAAGCATACAGGAAGAGCTAAAGTTTACTGAACTTGAGTATTACAACAATTTCAAGTGTAAAGTCTTGCTAAAGCATCGAAGGCATCGAAAGGCATGGAAAAAAGAAAATATTGAAAAAAAATTACATAAACTAATGGCTGTTGTACATTCGAAGCAATCAAGAAATAAAAATTTTTATACTTTTAATATAGACTAGATTAAAACAAGTGCGCTGCTGAAGTTCAAATTCCTTCTAGCAACTCTAATAACTTTTTCCACGGCTTCTGCTAATCTTCGTTAGTTGTAGAACAGGGCTTTTATTTTTGCTTTCACTTTACTTGAAGAGAGTAACAATGTTCTAATTGTTTTAACCACCACCGTTACGTTTGAATGCATTTTCTAAAGTGCTTTTGTTTTTTTTTTCCTCAAGTTGATGTTGGTTTGAAGAGCAGAGGAAGATGTTTATGTGTAAAAAAAAGTTATATCAGCTTAGTTTTTAAACTTTTTTCTTTTCTAGTTTTTTTTTCGTTGCTGAGTTTGGCTTTCTGTTTTAATATTGCATTAAAAAGCCGCTTGTGGTTTGTTATTACAATTTTCCATGTTCTCAAATATGTATTGCATGTTGCTATACATAAATGTTGCTTTAGTTGTAGCTATATATTTTTTCATGTTCTTTGTTCAAATGCTGGTAAACGGGTGTTATCGTAACAACGTTCAAAGCCACACTTTTCCAGCCAGGTTATTCTTGCTTAACTTTTGCTAGAATTGGCAACAGCATAAGGCTACACTGAGAGAAACTCTGAACAAAACTAGAAAATTTGTGAAATTTGCAATACAAATTTCTAGGAAAATTATTGTAACTTGAGCCTCCAAAAGCTAAAGAAGTCAGTAATCATATTCTTTTTAGATTGATTGGGTTGCAATGATTGCTCTGAGTGTTTCCTTATTTTCGATGTTAGATTCTGAGTTTTGCATTTGTTTTTTTTTTGCTTTTCTTGTCTATTGTTGTTAGTAAAATATAGTTATTGTCTTATAGCAGCTGTAGTTTTTGCTGTTAAAATGTGTTGTTTTTGCAAGTTTCTTAGGAATTTTTTAACATCTCATACCCCTTGTTTTCATCAAGGTTTTTTTCTTTCTTTTGTATTCTTTCTTTTCGATTAAAGCCCGCAGGCAGAAAGTTTGCTGTTTTCTTTTTTTTCAAACTTGCAACATTTTATGTCTATACAATAAAAGGGTTTCTTAGAGTTTGGTTAGCACAATATTTAAGGCCATTAAATAATTTTTTTTTTTTCTTTTGTTTTTGCCCAAAGTTTTTATATGTGAAATGGCTTCAATATGAAAATGTTTTTCGAGTTTATGGTAATGTTGTTAAAATAATCATAAATTATCACAAAACACTCATTTTAAAGTTATAAAGAGCTTAGCAAGTTTGTAGTGCACAAGTTTAGTAAACATCGTAAATAATATAAACAACAAGTTGCGGGCAACATTGTAAAAATACTTAAGTTATATTCAGGAAGAGTATATTTACTACATGATTCTAGTAACTTTAACAAGAGTATTTATTACTTCCTGGATTTCAATATTGACTAAGGAGTGGATATAAATTATTATAAATTTCTTAATTTTAAAAAATCCTAAAAGCTGTACTTGCAATATACAGAATGCAACATGCTGCTAAACAATTATTTGCAACATGTTAATGCATAAAATGAAGAAAATATACTGAAAATATTTAAAAAAAAAATATATATAAATTTATATTTATTGACATTTCAATAAAATTACTTGCAGCAATATGTCGCCAAGAATATATTTAAATAATTTATAGTGGGTAGTGCTACTTAAAATATATTAAAGGTGTTTAAAGAAACTTTGAGTCTTTTTAGAAATTTCAAAATTGGAATATGTTGCCAAGCGTTCAGCCAAACAGAAACACTTCATTTATATAGGGAATACATTTTAAACTTTCGAGCTTTATTTCATATGCAGTAAAATCTTGAGCAATGTTTCAAAATCTTGCAAATAATTATAATACCTTTAAGTATTTTGCACTATTTCGCTACTTTCTAGCAAAATAAATTCCTAGCAACATATTGCAAGGAAAGTGCTGCACTATTTCACTTCCCTGTAGCAAAATAAATTCTAAGCAACATGTTGCAAAGAAAATATTTTATCTGATAGAAAATTTAAAAACTGCTTTTAGTTAAAAGAATTGGACACAATATTTTGAGGAACATATTTGCAACAACAAACATATTCATTGCATTAAATCCGAGCTGGCCACCGAGAAAAACACGAGAGTAATGTATTTGCGTATGTGTATTCATTTGTATAAGAAGCCGATTCATGTTCGGCACTCTGGTGCTACATTGGACAGCTCACCTTTATATGTATAAAAAATTATGTTGCTTAAATGTCGCATAAAAAGTGAAAACCTCGTTTTTGCAAAATTTTTATTAAAATACTAATACAGAAGAAATTTAAATGCAATACATTATTTAAATTAAGTATGAAATTTTTCATAATTTTTTAAAACTTGCTTCGCAACAATATTAGGCAGCATTTTGAGCAACATATTTAAAACATACTAAAGAAAATGCTATATTTTGTTACAATATATATGTTAAGTAACATATTAAGAAATGATAGTTATATATCTTTTTAAGTGTTTTACTCTTGGCAACATGTTGCTTGAAAAAATCGTTCAAACTTCAATTTAACAATTGAACAAGTTTTTCCCGATAGAAGGTTTAATATATATTTATCATTTAGTTTTAGTCAAAAATATATCCAGCAACATGTTGAAAAACATATTAGCAACAAAAATTATACGCGCATTAATTTCTAAGAAAGAAGTTAAAACATTTTATTTAAATTCATAACATTCACAAAAATATTCTTAATTTACTACAAAATATAAACCTTTAAATTTTGCAATCTTTAGCGAATTTCTTAGCAACATGTAGCGAAACATATTAAAAACAAAGTTGAAAGAAAAGTACAATATTTCTCTCCAATACATATGTTAATTAAAACTTTAAAGATTTTACTCTTAGCAACATGTTGCTGAGAAAAATTTAAAAATTTAATTTAACATTTAATTAATATTTATAAGATAGAAATTTGATTATTTGTTCATAATTTACTTTTGGTCAAAAATGTCTCAAGCAACATGTTGAGTAAGATATTGGCAACAAAAATATACACACAATAATTTTAGTAGTTTTGCAATATGTAGCGAAACATATTATTAGTAAAGCTTTGGAACACATACAATTTTTTTTTAATTCGAACGAAAAAAAAACTTAACTCTTAGATTTTTGGACTAAGAATGCTTCGCAATATGTTTGATAATTCAATTAATAGTAAAATTATATCTTTTGGTTCTTAAAAATGTTGCACAATAAATATTTTAATTAATTAATGCCATTTTCTTTATTTTGCCATTATATACAGGGTGTTTTTTAGAGGTATAGAACTTCGAATTGAAATAAAACACAAGAAAATCGATTTAATGTCCATCAATTTGGCTTTATTGGAAGGATAATTTTATGCCATTAACGTTTAAGTATGATTTCGGGCATGTGGCCGCCGCGGCTGGCTCGAATAAAGCCAATTCTACAGGTCCAATTTTCAACCACTTTTTCGAGCATATGGGGCCGTATGTTGGCAATAACGCCACGAATGTTGGCTTCCAAGTCCCCTAACGTTTCTGGTTTGTTGGCGTAGACGAGCGACTTCACATATCCCCAAAGAAAATAATCCAATGGTGTCAAATCACACGATCTTGGTGGCCAATTGACAGGTTATCCATGGTTAACCGAATTAATTGCTCTGATTGACGATTATGTCGACCATAAAATGGACGGAGCTTGCGGTAAACTTCGCGAACTGAACCATTATTTTCGAAATAAATTTGCACGATTTGCAAGCGTTGTTCTTTTGTCAACCTGTTCATGATGAAATGGCAAACCAAACTAAATATTAATCACTTGACAGCTGACAAAATGGCCGCCAGTTAAAAAAGTGATGCCAACTTAAAGTTCTATACCTCAATAAAAAACACCCTATACTAACTGCCTTATTCATAAAAAATAATTCAGGTTTATTAAGCGCTTATTTGACATATTTCTATGGGAAATTTGTCAAATAAACCTGTAATAAACCTAAATTATTTTTTATGAATTAGATCATAAAACTAATCCGTGAAATAATTTCGTGTACTGGAAAACATATTGATGATGAAATTTATTGCAATTTGATGAAAAATAAAATATTGATTTGGTTGATAACTGATGGTTATGCACCATCTTCCGTGTTCTCTTGAACACTTTTTTATGAATTAAAGCAAGCCCTAAAGCAAGAAAAATATATCAAACAAAACTAAGCAATTAATTTCTTAAAGGTTTGTTCTACATTAGCATGCAACATGTTTAGAAACATTTTAATAATAAAAATAATTGTTTTTGATTTTATAAAATTTACTTTTTTTTGTTATTCTATGCTAGAATTAGATTTTCAGAATATTCCTCAAGCACAATTTAATTTAAAAAAAATTATTTAGTATATACTCTTGGTTACATGTTGCAGCATAAATAGGATCAAAGTAATATATATATTCGCATCAACTGCTGCTAGAGCTTAAGGATTATTTTAGACAAATTAATTTTAATTCCTGATAAAATCCGTTATAAGCATTTTATGGCTTTAAAAAATTAAAAACTTCTATTGAGTTCTTTTTCAAGATTTTCCGCTTGTCTGGCTGACTTTAAAGCCAACAATTAAAACTGAAGATTTTACACCTGCATAAAGAAAATCTTTCATATATTTCCTTAAGTTGGCATAAGTCAGGGAAAAATTTCATTTATTGCTTTTCTTTTTTATTAATTATAAAAAAAAAGTATTTTTTCCTCGTTTCGAAATCTTACCCTTGAAAAAATCAAGTCTAACAACATAATCATGTCAAGGAAGCAAAATTTAATCTTATATTTATCGGCAAGGAAAAAAATGTTAAAGGAAAAGAAATGTGGCTGCTTTTCCTGGATTTGGAAGAAATAAAGGAAAATAAGCAGCAGCTGATGCTCTTCATTTAGTTGATTTAAGCATACAAATGTGGCCACTTAAAATTTTAATAACCAAGTAAACGCCTAACTGACAGACATTGTGGCTGAATGATGAGATTGCCTTATAACAGAATATTAGGTGAAGTTTTTCTAAAAGACTTTTCAAGCGCGCATGGACAGACAATCAGTCTAACTTAATGGCTGGATAGCAAAAGCATTTGTGGAAAATATTTTTAGTAATATGTTGACCAGTAAGGCCAGTTTTACATTGATATTGTGCTCTTTATTACGGTTTACGAAAAAAATAAAAAAAAATAAGTGTAAGGAATAAGAAGAAACTCTGTTTAGAATCTGTATTATGCGCTGTCAAGCTATTTTTTTTTTTATTGGCCAGCACTGCAACTAGAATGAGGCAGCAAAAATGAAACACAAAAAAGAAGAACTCAACAAATAACGGCATATAATTTACTTGGCTTATACTCGTTATTCAATAATAATGGTATTTAAGGCTGCCTGCGAGAAGCGGCCGTAACATCAGCAAGTAAAGCAAAGCCTCAGCATCATGTTCATCAAGATCTTGATTGTACGAAATTGAACATGCAGAGCATTAGCTTTTGAAACATTCTCAGTCATAGCCAAACTACTTTATTACACCAAAAGCAAACACTTCAACTCAATTAAGCCAAAAAATAAAACGAATAAAAATATCATCATATTTGTGTTTGAAATACATTTTGTAGCACAAAAACCAAAGAAAAAACTCAAGACATTTGCGTTGTTATTTGTAATTGATACTCTGTACATACACGCACACACACACACTCACACTCACTTGCCATATGACTATGATGATATAGTGCTGCTGCACAAACTGTACAGCACATGCTAAGCCAGAATTTTTCCATATAGTCTCACAAGCTTTGTTTGCAGATTGCAAAACCAGCTACAAAATCTCTACATGAAATTATGGCAGTAATTAGAGTTAATAGCATATTGATAGAAACTTTTAGAAAGAGTTGTATTTCATGATTTTTTTTTTGTTTGCCACAACACTTCCTGCATTGTAATAAAAATTTAAAATTGATTTAGAATACTCGTAATATAATCCAATAAGTAACACTGGTGCAGTGAAAATATTTACAGATAATATTTTTTTTTTCTTTTTAAATAATTTATTCTTTACTTTCATATATCTAAAACGAAAAGGGAAATTGGCAAATAATTAAAAACCTGTAATGAAATCAGCGAAAATACATTCACAAAAACCAAAGATATTTTGTAAGCAACATGTTGCTAAGAAATATAAGAGATTAAAAAAATTTATGTTCAACATTTTTAAGATTAATCTTTTTAAGGTTAGAAACTATAATTCAAGTAAATAATGTTGCCAGCAACATGTTTTAAGGTCAGAAATTAGCAACACAAAAAAAACAATTCAACTTTTTCTTTCACTTTGAAAACTAAAGGGAAATGCAATAAAATTCTAAGGGAAAATTTCACCAACTCTATTTAAATATCAAATCCTATTTAAAACTTGTTTTTCATGTATTATATATATATATATATATATATATTTTTTTTTCAATGAAAGACAACTTTTAAATATGAATTGATATTTAAACAGAATTGGTGAAATTCGCCCTAAAAAATTTATATAAGAAAAGTCTGTGGAATTTAGTTATATATCCATGTTGCTAAGCAAACAGCTTCTTTTAGCAAAAGAGGTTATGTAACACTGCCAATTCTTAATTCCATAATTAATTTAAGAAAAATAATTTAAATTCAAACAAAACATAAGACTTAAGACAGATGCACTAAAAAATTTTTTGTTGCCAAAACTAGACTTTGCCTCTTCATATATTAAAATGTTCTTAATTTAAATAATGTATTTTTTTCTATACATTTAGAAATATGTGACCTGCTCCACGAAAAGGGACCTCTGCCGAAAAATTTTTTTTTTACTTTTTGAGTGATTCAAATGCCGCAAACCGCAAGTTTCTATGTCTTTTAGTTTTTTTACAAATCACCTGTAAAGTTATTTCTTGCAGAAACAATTCGTTCGAAGCGCTTTTTTTAAACGTGTTTTTCTCAATAACTTCTTTTCGGCGCAGAGGTCCCTTTTCGTGGAGCAGGTCACATATATTTTTTGTAGAGAAATACGCCTACGAGGGTAATCCCAGAATTTTACTATATTGCAAAGAGCTTTAATTCTGCATATTTTTACATGATATGGTTAAATATGATTATTTCTTACAACACTGTACGAGTATGCTAAAGAAATTCATATAAAACAAAAGACTTAAGACACAAGCACTTAGTTTTTAGATTCATTTTTTTTTCGTAGAGAAATATGCTTACGAGTGTGGTCGCAAAAACTGCGATTTTGTACTTTTTATAATATGGCATTTGATTTGATTAATTTGATTAATTTATGCCGATTTTAAAACACAAAAGACTTAAGACACAAGCACTAAATTTTTTATACCCCAAAAAACACTTTTTTTGTACGAGTATATTAAAATATTCTCTATTTAAGTATTAATAAATTTTTTCTATATATTTAAGGCCTTATTCTTAAAAAATATTTTTGATTTATAAACTAAATTTCCATACAAAATTTGTTTTATAAATTTTTTATAAAACTGAATTATTTTTTATGAATTAATGCAGTTAGAAGGCAGTTTTGTCTTCGATAATTTAGTATATTTTATGCCATTGAGAGTTAAATCGGTTTCTTATTTCAATCCAACAGCCTCATTAAAAAATTTTCAATGATCAATTTTTCTTTTCACTTATAACGTTCAAAAGACACGTTTAGTGGCATACATATTGATTTCAACACTTCATTTAATACGTATTGATTTCAACACTTTATTAAATGTCCCTTTAGCAGCCTAAGAAAAATGTATTTAAAATATCATATCGTTGTTATTCTATTCGTATGAAGGCAAACATTAAGGTGTTTCTTTACTTATTTTGAGATTTTATCTTATCTTAATTTGCTGTCAACCTACATAGAAATTTTTAAAAATTTATAAAAACTCTTGTATGCTGAACATCATTTAAAGCAATCCTGCATCCTACATATTGTCGTTACTGTAATAAAGGGTAAATTTTCTAATAATGTAAAATTTTCCTGTGCCCACTCTTCTTTTTTTAATAATGTTATTAAATTCAATTTTCCAATGCTGTTGAAAGAACAGTGTTTATTTAAGAGAAAAAGAAAAAGTTAATCTATTTTTATATACAACATTTTTTCTTTTCTATCTAATAAATAAGATAAATTTGTGAAAACTTTTTCTTTTTCTTTTCCTTATGGTTTATTGCAGGCTTGACTATTAACACCTTAGCGGTTGGTTTGGTCTGTGGTGAAGCAACTTCAACTAGTTTATTACATAAAAAGGTATGTTTAAACATATTGAATGCTATATTTAGCTAAGAAATAATTGTAATTTATTTATATGTCTGTATGTGGTCATGTTGCCGGCAAAGCAAACGTCTATTATAGGGCGCCTTGATTAACATTTGCCTTAAGTAATGTTAGAGAAATACAAACGTATTCTTGCAGCCAGAAACGTTTGATTAGAAAAAGGTTTTTCTTCAACTACGTTCGCTATAACTATATAAAAAAAAGAAAGACAAGTTAATAAACTTTAGCTAATAGTTTACAGGTTTTTCTTTTTGCTTTAGCTTTTAAAGCATTGCATTACCATTTTCATGGAAAAATAATAATTTTTTTACTTAATAAAAATCCATCTATGACTTTTAGAAAACAGCAAAGAAATGCGTAATAGCTGGAAATACACACACACACACAAATGTTAGAGTTTTGCTCAAGACAAGCGACATTAGCCCAGCAGGTGTTGAAAACTTACTACTCGTACCATTTCTTACAGTAAAGATGGAAATCTATACGGTTTTTTTTTTTTTTTGCTACTCGAACTGCTTTGAAGGTTTTTTTATTTAGCGCGTGCAGTTGCCAACTTCAACTTCTGCACGTCATTTCAAGCTCAAATGTATAATTTTATTTGTTGTGCAAAATTCCTTACAGAAACTCTATACTTTTCTTATAACTTCTACCTTTTTAATGTTGTATTCTTCGTGCGGATTTTTTTTTGCGCTAGCGGAAGTTAGAAATTTTCCAAGTGCTTAAATGCATTAAGTTTTAAATATGCAAAATGTGTATCTTTTTTGAAATTGCGCTTCCCCTTGTAAACAATTTTCTTTTAGAGCAAAGTAAGCAAATAATAATAATAGAGAAAATTTCCTTAGGGTTATTGTTTTTAATGGTATTTTTGCCACATTATTATATGTAACTATTAAGATCTTATTTTCAATGGCTTTCAGATAACAACTCAAAGTAATTTAATTTGAAGCTAAACAATTTAAGTGCAGTATTCATAAAGAAAACAAAAGACTTAAGACAAAAACGTTTTAACTGAATTAACAAAACATACAAAAACGACAAGATCAATATGTCTAACTTTCACTGCCTTAAATTTTGATAGCAATAAAATAAAAATTAATTAACATATTGTTTACGAACTGGCAAATTAATAAAAAAAAAACAAAACTTTTTGAAAAATTTCTCTATTAAACCTTTTGTAAATCAAATATATTTTTTATGAAGCAGACTTTAAAAATAGACATTTTGAAACCCTCTGATAGTCAAATATTTAAACAATATTTAGTTCAAACTTTCACAAATGTTTCTAAATAAATGATTAAAATATATTTTATTCTATAAATCTAACATATTTGCTTTGCAAGGAGTAAAATTTTCGATGATTTGATACCTTCACCAGACCTTAAAAAATTTTAAGTAATATTAAAAAAATATTAAAACGTTGTTGTTTCTCTTCAAAAATTTTCTATAAAAATTTTTTCATAAAAAATTTTTGACGTTCAAAAATTCGAACTCAACTTCGAATTTTCTAATTTATTACAAAGCTATGAATATTAGTTCAGAATCGTTTTTATTTGCTTTAAAGGGAGTAAAATTTAAATTTTTTTTGCGAATTTTCTAATATTCGAAGTAAATTTTAAAAATTAAATTAAATTTTTTTTTCATTAATAAAACTTGGCTAAAAATTTTTCATTTTGTTGCAATAAATTTTCTATAATACTTTCATGATATTCCAAAATTCGAATTTAAATTCGAATTTATCAAATTGTTAAAAAGTTGTATATAAAAAAAATTGCGCCCAATTTTTTTTTTTTTTTTTTTGTATTCAAAAAATAATAATAAACAGTTTTTGCATTTAACAAATTTGTTTCAGAAAGCGTCAAATACATCGAGTCATAACTGCCGATAAAGCTTAACCGATACATTTTTGGACCTCGTTTTTTTCACGAAAATCTAATATTTACAATAGCAAATAATCAATTTTTGTAAAAATATTAAGTTCTGAAAATATGTCGCTTAAGCTTTCTTGACGGTTATGAGAAGATATGTACATAAATATTTTTCGAAGATTTGAAGTCAACTTGAGACCTTAAAACATTTTATTTACTATAACAAATGCTTTTAAATTTTTTTGTTTCATTTCTGTAAATGTTCTGTAAACATTTCCTGATACTTAAAAGTTCGAAAGTAACTTCGAATTTTAAAAATTGTTGCAAAATTAACTAACCACTAATTAACCACTAAGATTTTCAAAATGTTGTTTAATATTAAAATCTTTGTTTTTTCTTTTGCTCCAGTAAATTTTCTGTGGAAATTCGGTGATATTCCAAAGTTCGAAAGTAACTTCGAATTTTCGGAATTGTTATGAAATAAACCGAAATACACTTAAGATCATAAAAATGTTGCTTAATAGTAAAATCTTGGTTTTTTATTTCGTCCAGTAAATTTTTTGTAAAAATTTGGTGATATTCCAAAGCTCCAATTTTCGAAATTGTTACGAAATAAACTAAACTCCACTAAAGACCTTAAAAATGTTGCTTAATGTTAAAAATTTTGATTTTTATTTTGGCCTAGAAAATTTTTTGCGAAAATTTGATGACATTCGAAAGTTCGAAAGGAAGTTCGAATTTTCGAAATTATTAGGATATAAGGTAAATTAACTTGCATATGTATATTATTTCTTTAGATGCACAAATTATACTTAGCTGAGTAAAATCCAGGACTTTTATGGAGATCTTCGAATAAATACGCGAAGTTGACTTCGAATCCTTTATATATATTTTTTTTTAATTTTCAAATTTGACCTAGAATTCTTTGTAGCACTTTAGCAAATTTTTATTAATTTTAAAATTTAATAAAATTCGAAAATTCGAACTAAAATTTATATATTCAAAATTGTTATAGACCAATGAATAAAAGGATTAAAATCATCTTATTTTTGTTTTTTTATATATTTTTTTGCTGTAAATTAAAAACCTTTATGTATTTGAGAATTTTTCATATACAATTTGAGTTGTTTAATCCTGCATTTTTCTTTTCATAGCTTTACATAAAAAAATTTTATTCTTCCAAAACATTTGGCATATTTTTGAATTAAAAGCCTGTCAAATTGCAGATAATAAATAAATGTCTCCCGACATTCTTAACAAATTCATTCCCCGATTTACAAAAATATGTAAATTTTTTTTATTTGAATACCTTCACGTCTATCAGTAGCTGCCACGACAGTTGATAGAAAAAGACAAGCAATGTACATCTATCTATCTATAGCCTGAAAAAAAAGAAAAGCTTTAAGAATTTGTAAAATTATCGCAACATGCGAGTACCATGTCATGATGATTTTCTACAAGCAGGCAATAGAGCTACTGTAGAAAATTTTCAGTAAAAATAATAAAGAAAAAATAAACAAACAAAAAAGCTAAAAAAAAGAAAACCAGTAGATAAATCTTCAGAAAAAAAGACATTAGTTCATTGCAAGAAAGAAAGAAAAAAGTAATTTTAAGTCAGACTCATTTAAGCAACAAGATTTAAATAAAGACAGACGACATGTACAGTACGAGCAACAGCAAACAGCACAGCAGAGCAAAAAATTTATTGTCAAACACAAACTATTGATTGTAGGTTTCAGCAGACTTTTAGCAAAGATGAGGATCTTTTTTAAGTTATTGCATGCTTCAATATTTCCCCCATTGACAACGAGAAACTCTTTTCAACTTTTTCACCATTAATTTATTTGAGTTCAGTAGTACAACGGCAACAACAACAACAACTGCAAAATTATGTTAATAGCAGGCTTTTTAACTTTTGAAATTCATACATACATATTTCAATGTCAAAAGCTTTGTTTGCTACCAACATGTGAGTAATTTTTATTTATTTATTTTTTTTTTTTGCTGTCTCATGATGATATTGACGATGATTTTTTTAAGTCATATTTAACTACAATGTGTACTTAACAACATTGTAAATGCACAATACATACTAAATATGCGTACCTTTATGAGAACTGCAGTTTCGGTGTTTGTTTTTTTTTTCTCTTATGATTTATGGTCTTGGCAAGACGACAGACATTATGAGATATTGTTGAAAAATGTGATATAAAAAAAAGAAAACAACTCCCACATTTCGTTTTGCATTACTTGCTGTTTACATATTAGAAAATAATATATAAGATTAATACAACTTGGCGTTAGTTAAAGGCAGGATTTTATCTAACATATAAAATAATGCAACAATGGACCTCAGACGTATTCGAATTTAAAAAAACAAAAGATTTAAGACACAAACCTTGTAAAAAGTCAATATTTCTATACATTTTAGAACTCTATTGCCTATTTAATCATATTTGATAAATTTTGAAAATTCGAACACAATTTCGAATTTTCGAAAATAATTTCGAAATTCATAAATGCTTAAAGATTATTGTAAAAAACATATATGTATGTAATAATATTAATAAATTTTCAAAATTTGAGTACAACTTCGAATTTTCGAACATAATTTTGAACTTCATAATGCTTAAAAATCATTAAAAACATTTGTGTAATAACATTAATCAATTTTCGAAATTCGAGCACAACTTCGAATTTTCGAACATAATTTCGAACTTCACGAATGCTTAAAATATATTGTAAAAAATAAAATTAATTAGTTTGTGCTTCTAACAGTTTTTGAATTTTTATTTTTACACTTCAAAAATATTTTTGGAAGTTCAAATTTATTTTTCTTATATTTAAACGTAATTATTAAATATTTTAGACTTCTATTGTTTTTACGCTGAAGTCAACTGTAAGCCAAACGTATTCGTTAAAAAGGAGCTTAGCATAACTTCGATTTTTTAGCCGAAAATTTTAGTTTTCGATTTTGTATTTAAAATACAGTTTTTACAACAAATTTTAAATTTTTAAATTGCTTTTTTTCAGCCGGTTTTAGTTGAACTGGCAAAGAAATTAGTTTTATTGAAATTTCAGCACATTCTAGTTACTTCGAAAATTCGAAGTTTGTAGTTTTAATTCTCAAATTTGTATTTAAATATATTTTTACCATGTCTTGGAAGCAGAGTGTTGCTTTTAAGTATCATTGGGCTGTAACTAAAATTGCAGATGATTTTTTAGCCGAAAATTCGGATTTTCAATTTTTATTTGAAATTAATTTTAACAAAAAAAATATTGAATTTTTTATTTAATTTTTTTTTGCTATAAAGAAAAATTAAAAATTTTTTTAAAAAATTTTTTTCGAAAATTCGAAGTTTATTCTCAAATTTTTTTAACCAAGTTTGAGCCGGCTTTTTTATATCATTGTGTGATTTTTTAGCCTAATTTTCGAATTTAAAATTTTTTGTTACAAAACATTTTTCTTTTTTTTTTATTTTTTTTTTGCTATAAAAACGATTTCATTGAAATTTCTAAGCTTCTTATTAATTTCGAAAATTCGAACTTCTCAGCATTTTATTAATTCCGAAAATTCGAACTTAGCTTAAATTTTAAAATTTTTGTTTAGGTTTTTTAATTTGTAATATACAAACTCTCTTATTTATAGTTTTCAATTTGTATGAATTAATTAGAATTTTTTGTTATTTTTTATTTGATGCTTATGTTACCACTGTTTTCGTTTGAAAAAAAAAAATTCGCAGAAAATCTAAGCTAGACCTCAAAAAATATATTGTTTTATATATTGTAAATTTTAAAATAGTTTAGATTAAAATCAACCATAAATGACCTCGAGTCTAGATTAATCAACACCAAGCCAGCCGGGGTATTATAAAAAGAAACTGCAAGAAATATGTTCGAAAGTCATTGATGGACCCCAGGAGAAAAGCAAAAGAAATAACAAACCACAACTACAAAGTAGCACATACGCTTATTTGACACGCAAATTATAAAAGAAGGAAAACAACTTTAGCTACATAGAAGTGGATGTGGAAACCAACCATGGCCAAATGGACAGAAGATAAAAACATGAATGATGCCAACTTAAAAGAAAGAAAATCAATACAATGCTGCAGCTTTCAATTTGGTTCTACAGGCTTTAGAAGAAGACTTTTTCTTCTTGACCACATCCAAAGAGAAAAGGAAAATTGTGTGGTTTTCCAAGCCGGCTGGCAAACTGCAAAGACTTGTTCTTTTCTTTACAAAAAAAGAAAAAAAAAAACATTAAATATATATTTATTCGCTACACAATTATTTCAACGAGGGTGGTTCTGAAACAAGTCGAGACGGTTGCAAGATCTTTCGCATTTCTGGTTGTATATTTCTAAACTAGTGTGAATCTTCTTTATATAGAGATGACACATGGAAGATTTTAAATATTTTCCCCAAATTACCAGATTTCTTCCATATAGCATTACCACCCTCGTAGTTTCTTTCAACAATCATTTCCACTTAACTGTTTTTCTTGACTTTTCTCTTTTACATTGTAAGCGGGCTTTTTCTGAAAATGCTTTTTGGTGTTTTTAGTTAAATAAGGAAGTAGAAAATATAGTACATGTCTCTTCACGAGTGGAAACAAAAAAAACTGAAAGAAAATCTGGAAAATTTACTTGACTCCTCAGCACGGCCAAGACCAACATGTTTAGTATGTGTGTAGCAGGAACCTCATTTTCTTAATATGGGTTACGGCTTTTGTCTAATGTCTAAGCATTACAGCTTTAAATATATTTATATATAAATTTTTTTATCAAATTGCTCTATAAACCATATTAGGAAATTGTAAAAATTGTTTTACAACATTATTTTTATTGCAAAAGGTTTCTTGGTAAATTAGTTTGCAATGATCAGGATTTTTTCCTTTTAACTTTTACTTGCTTTTTTTATCTCTTTGTTGGCATCTCAAATAGTGCAATAATTATTTGCATAATGTTAAATATTTATATGTCTTGTTAACAAATACATGCTCATGTCTGATGATGATTAAAAACTTATTTGGTTCTTTTTTACAAGCAGCACTTTTTCTTTTGTGTCTGTAAAATGTTTTCAGCCCTAAGTCTGTTCTTATTTTACACAAAAAAAATTAAAAAACCAACAAAGAAAAATTACAACCGAAAGAATAGTATAAGTTGAAAGAATGAATTCTTTAAATATAAAAATTACAAAGTAATTCTCAGTGGTTTTTGAAAAATTTTATTTAAAAATTTTTGGTTAAACTCTACTGATGAGTTGCTTAATCTGCCCCGAAATGCACATAGGCAAGCTTAAACAACAACAAATATATATTCTTCATAAAAGTATAAAAATTTCAGTTAAAATTCTAAGAATTATTTTTAAACCGAAAATTCGAAATTAAATTCTAATTGTAAAATATTTGCAAAAACATTATTTGGTAACTTAGATTTCTTCGGAGGAGTATTTTTTAAAAAATATTCAGTTTTTTTTTAATTCAAAAATTCGAACTTATGGCAACTTTTTAAAGAATAAAAATTTCCAAGTTTTTTAAACATCTAAAATTGCCTGGGAAATTTTTTCACACAATTATAACAAATTAAATCAATTCGAGACACATTTAAAATTTTCGAAAACTTTAGAAAATCACCCTTATTCCATTGACGTCACTTTAACACAATACAATAAAATTTCGGCCTGTTTACTCGATCTCGAGAACAACTTGGTGCTACTGACAATCTATATCCGTCCCCTAAGGTCTAGAAAATAGCATAAGCCTGCCAACAGGAGTCAACTGTTTTCGACAACGGGTACAAAATCCCAAATTTTTTCGTGTTGTGTTAAAGTGACCTCGATGTCGACAACTGGAATAAGTGGGAATATTTGTTTTGCTACCTAAAACTACTTCCATAAAGTATTTAAAAAAAAAATATCCTATTTTTTTAATTTGAAAATTCGAACTTGCAAAAGATAAACAGTTCAAAGTTTTTTAAAAGCCTAAAAATACCTGGAAAATCTTTTTATAAAATTATAACAATGTAAATCAATTCGAAACATATTTCGAATTTTCGAAAACTTTTGAAAATTCTTGTTTTGCAGCTTAAAGCTACTATTGAGAAGTATTTGAAAAAACTAGAAATATCCTATTTTTTTAATTCGAAAATTCGAAGTTGCGCCAAATGTTCAAAAAAAAATAAAAATGCCAAAATTCGATATTAAATTATTTGGCTTAAACTCAATAAGAATTTACTATCTATGTATTTAGAATACTTTCCATAATTTAAAATTCTTTGACCTCACTAGAATTTAGAGTATGTGACTCTAATTTTCGAATATTTAAATTTTAAATTTTTTAAGCCATACAAAAACTTAAGATTCTTTATAAGCTTTGTTAATCTGGTTTATAACTTTCCATTATTATTAACTTTTTCCCTTTTCCATAATTGAAATTCAGTACAAACTTTTTCAATTTAAAAATTTAATTATTTTGTAAAAAATTTTTACCTAAAATAAATATTTTTTTTTTAAATTTGTCATTGATGCAAATTTTTGAATTTCGAAAATAGTCTTAGATTTTTCAATAGCTCTAAGAACTATAAATAAGATATAAGAAAACATTTAAAAAATTTAAATTTTCTTTTGAAAATTTTGCTTGTTTTTATGGTTAAGCGATTGTCTATATGCATTTCGTTCCCGCTTTTTGGAACTCATCAGTAGACTTCAACCCAAAACATTTTTGATTTTAGCTAACAAACTTCGTATGTTTATAGTAAGACTCTTAATACTATATTGAGAATCACAATATACAAACATAATAAGTTTGAAAGCCTCAAACAAAAATCTTTACTGATGAGTTCCAAAAAGCGGGAACGAAATGCATATAGACAATCGCTTAACCATAAAAACAAGCAACATTTTCAAATTAAATAAATATAAAGTCTTTTAAAGTCAAATAAATATACTTCGGTATTTCATGAATTTAAATTTTCGAATATTTAATTTATTTTAGAATTTTCGAACATATCTCAAAAACCTGACAATTTTAGCTCAAAATAAGTTTTCTGGTAGTTTTTTTTATTTTTCAATTTGTGCAATTATTTTAAATTTTTAAATTTCGAACTTAAGTTCGAATTTTCGAACATCTGTAAAATTATATATTTTAACATTAACTTTATTTTCACCTAAAAGAGTTTTTATATTTATAAACATGTAGGGAAATGTTCGAAATTCGAACTTTGGCTAAAATTTTTGAACATCAAAAAATTTATTTGACCCACTTTAAATAAAAACATAATGTATTTGAACATCTCTTAACACTTTAAATTTGGTGTAAGAAGAAGTCCCAAAATTTAAATATATGAAATTTTCGAACATAGAATTTAATTTAGGATTTTCGAACATCCCATGAGCCCAAAAGTTTTGGTTTGAAATAAGGTCTCTGCTAGTTGTTTTAATCTTATTTGTTCGCTAATAACAAATTTTAAAACTTCGAACTCAACTTCGAATTTTCAAACACCTCTCCAGCCTGAAAATTTTAGCTAAAAATAAGTTTTCTGGTAGTCTTTTCATTTAGTTTTGGCTTTTATAACAAATTTTAAAATTTCGAATTTAATTACGAATTTTCGAACATCTGTAAAATTACATATTTTTACGTTAAATCACATTTTCAAAGATTTCACTGTTTTCCTTTGCTGCTTTAACTTAACATACAAATCCCTACACTAAAACATATTTATTAGTGTTTAAACATTTTACTTCTTTTGTAGAAAAACAATTTTTTTGTCCTTTTAAATCTGTGTATTTAAAATATTTAAATGCGAATGTGAGCTTAGTGCACAACTCAAACATATCTGCTTTTCTGACTACATTATCTCTAGTTGAGCAGTTTCTGTTTTATTTTTTTGCTGCTGACATCAGGCATTTAACCAAAGCCAGGCTAATGAATTCATTATGAATTGTTTAAAGGGACAAAGAAAACAAAGGGAAGATGCTTTACGAAAGACACCATGTTTTGCGTAAAAAAAAGCCATTAACAAAAACTCTTGAAAAAGCATAGTGACTTAAAAGAGAAAAAAATAAAGCTGATATTTAAAGAAATTTGAGCTCGTGTTGTTTTAAGGGTCAATAAGTTAGAACAACACATTACAGTTGCATTAAAGCTTTTAATCAAACAAAGTTAAAATTTTGATTAACATGTTCATGGTATTGAAGTAAAATTTTTAGTTTGGGGAAAAGAAAAATTTGCTTCTTAATATTAAGCGCTTTAATAAATCTTTTAATAACTGAAATTTTTCATTTATAATTCAATAACACAACACAGAGCAATTGTACCACATAAATGATAGCTTTTATTATTTTCTGTTGCTATGATTATGGAAAAAAAATCTTCTTGCAGAAGAGACTTTTTTAGGGCGAAAAAAAAGGATATAAACAAAAAAAATCATCAATGCAAATGTAGTTAAAATTCACATTGGTCTAGCAAAGACATTGACTAATGGGTATCCCTATGGTAAATTGCACTACAAAAGGTGTCTTGTAAACAGCATCAACTAAAGCTTGTCCAGCTATAGTCCCATCATCACCTCTACCAAGCCCTTACAAGCAAATACACAATTGTTAATAGGTTTCTTGGTTTATTGGTTTCTTGGTCTTTTCTTTAAGTTATTTTAAGATTCTTTGGCTTAAGCTTATTTATTTTCTGTTGCATCGCTGTACACATTTAAAGCAGTTTGTTTTTTATCGTTTCTGCCTTTTCCTAGTGAGAACTAAAATAATATTAGGCGTGCCTCTTTGCCTTTTTTTTTTTGTAATGCTTAACGAATTCTAAAGGGAAACAAAATGATCAAATGGAATTATTATTGCATTAAAACGTTTAATTTAATGTGAGCCAGTTGCACTAAAGTGATTATTATTTTGCCAGCTTCAATTTTCGAGAGAAATATATGCGCATTAATAACTGCAGCTAGATTGCTCGTTTTATTCCTTAATGCTACCAAGCTTCAGCAATTAAATTCTTTTGAGGAAATACTGCGCATTTTAAGTGAGTTATTGTGTGATTATAAATGATTAAAATTAATCATTTGAAATGCTTTACAACTTAAAGACTCTAAATAACATTAAATATAATTGTATGTAAAAAAAAATTAATGCAGATATTTGATATATCAGTAAAGAAGCTTTACTTAAGTATCATTTTTTTTAATAACAAATTAGTCTTAAGATTAAGTGTCATTTAGTTATTATGTAGTTTGTCTTTTGTTTCTTTCCAGGTAAATTCTATTGCAAGCCACTTATTTACTTAATTGCCAACACACTTTTCCCACTGGCTCCCAGCACCTAGACTTTAGTTTGCTTAAAGGTATGATTTGAACTTATTAAATAATCTCCTTTTTGTTTTCTTTTATTATGTAAAAACTTCCTTTAATTAAACTCAAATTAAAGTTGAAGTACTTCGGCACTTCCCAGTCATAATTTTGACACATTTGCGTATCTCGCATGAAGTACTTGAGGGCTTTTAAGTAAAACTGAAACAAAATGCAACAAGGAGATAGTAATTAAATAAAGACAAGATAATAGGCAAGAAACAGCATGCCAGGTGGTGCAAGATGTATTTATATTCATAATTGCAACAACAATATAGTTAAGGAAACATGAACGTTTAGACAAACACTTATAACAGATATAATATAATTTATCTAATAAGACAATACGCTTCCGATAGAAGAAAAAAGCAGTGATTTCACCAAGCATTCTCACGGAAAAATAAATTTTTTCTCAAATTTTTTTAAAAAAAAAAGGTATTCTCAAAAATTTCTCGAGTGTTCATTTTTAAACCTATTAAAATAAATAAAAGAGATTTTTTTCCAAAATTATGCAAATTTTTCTCAAGTGGTATTCTCAAGCGTCATTTCTCAATTTTAGAAACACTTTATTTATGTAGTTCATCATAGTTTCTCAAATAAATATATAATATATTTTTTCAAAATATGTAATGCAAAGTTTCTTCAAATATCATTCTCAAGCGTCATTCTCTAAGGTTTTTCACATTTAAATTTTAGAAATGATTTATTCATTTGTGTATTTTACCATGGTTTTTGATACAAGTAAAAGAGACTTTTTTCGAATAATGGAAATTTTTCTCAAAGGCTATTCTCAAACCTCATTTTCAAAGGATTTTTATTTGTAAATTTTAGTAACAAAATTATTTATTTTACCATAATGTATAAAATAAATAAGGACACATTTTCTGTCACAATTAAAATTTTTCTCAAAGGTTATTCTCAAATGTCTTTTTCAAAGGTTTTTCGCATGTAAATTTAAGATACACTTAATTTATTTATTAATTTTACCATGTTTTCTAAAATAGATAAAAGGAAGTTTGTTTTTAATACTATTATGGAAATTTTTCTCAAGGGTTATTCTCAAGCGTCATTCTCAAAAAATTTTCACATGTAAATTTCAAAAACAATTTATGTATTTATGTACTTTATCAAGTTTTCTAAAATAAATAAATAATTTTTTTTAATAAGCTTATAGGAAATTGAATGTTCGCTAATTTTTTTTTAAATAAGCCTCATATAGAAACTCAAACCTTTTTCGAGACTTGCTTCAAGTATGGAGAAAGAAAAACACTTATTATTAATTTTACCTTAATAGCAGTGAAATTCTTTAAAAGAGCTGTCTTTGAATAATTTGAAAGGGTTTGAAAAAGTAATGAGAAAGGCTCGATTTTGTAACTTTATTTTACAAGTTCATATTGAAAGATTTTTAATTTTTTCAAGTATTTTTTCAACTCAAGTTGAGAACAAAATATTGTAGCACATCGAAATTCAATCTTCACTAAATTTTGTTTTCTCAAATAAACCGCATACATTAACTGAATTCCTTATTTGGATAAAAAAAACTATGTTAAGGTCAACCAAATATTTTACCTTAATAGTTAAGACATTCTTTGAAAAATTTGCATTTGATTAATGTGATAGGGTTTGAAAAAGTATCGAGATATGTTCGCCTTAGAGATTTTATTTTGCTAGCTCAGTCATTTATTCTATATTTTTAAAATAATTTGCTTGTAACATGTAAAATAATTTTTCTTAACAAAATAAAATGCTTTAGATTTCCTTTTTCTTAAGATTTTTTTCTCTCGTTTTTTTTTCAAAGATAAAGAGCAAATTGCTTTGAATAATTTGCCTGCCATTTATCGTTTAGTTTCTGAGGGACTAAAAGGCTTTAAGAAAAGTTTTAGTTATCTACAAGTTAAGTATGCTTGGACATGAACTTGTCATTTGTTGTTGGTAATCTAGTCTTTAAATGTCATTAGATTTAATTAGTTTTTGGACAAAGTCAAGATTAAATTGAAATAGCATTTGGAGTTCAGGCATGATCGTGTTCTTGTCTTCTCTATGTTCTTTTTTCCTCTAAATTTTTTTCTTTTCTATTTACAATGATTTAATGATAATAGTCATGTCAGTGCAACATTATTTTGAAGAATGCAAATAGGATGCAGAGCATACATGTGTAGGCAAATATAAAGCTTGCATTAATTGGGATGATAATGGTGGTGATGATGATCGTGATGTGTTGCTTATGTTTTTTAAAGCCGTTTTATGTGGCTTAAGTGGAGAATAGCATGATTTTTATGTTGCTTTTTAAGCCAGATATACAATAATTTTATTTCATATAAATATCACCTGTTATATTGTATTTGATTGGATTTTTGCAAAAAATTAAAATATTATTTTCAGAATTATTATAAATTGCTGCAAGTCTCAATCGTTCTTTGTTACGAACGAACATCGTCTGTCTGTCTGTGCGTCCGTCTGTCCGCCACAGTCTGGTTTTTCGAGAAGCGTAAGAGCTACAGACCTAAAATTTCCACAAAATATGTAAAACTTTGGCCGCTACAACAACAAATATATGAAAGTTAAAAAGTAAAGTGTTAAAAGTGTTCTTCAGCGAGCAACGAGACATGTTGAAATTCTAATGTAATATACAGACAATTATATATACACACTTGAAATTTGCAAAGTTAGTGTATTTTTATGCAGACTACACCAATTAATACTGAAATTTAAAAATAAAAATTAAAGGGTAATCTATCAATTAATGTAATTTTGACAACTTGCTGTATATTGGAAACCGTGAGAGGCAAGCTCTTGAAATTTTCAACATCACTAAGACTAAAAAATCCCAAAACGAAAAAAGCCCCCAAAACTAAAAAATAGTTATAAAAAATAAATCGCCAAAGACCGAAAAAATCGTAAAAAACTAAAAAATCGCCAAACACAATAAAACGTCAAAAACCGAAAAATAGCGCCAAAGCTAAGAAAAAGTCCAAAACTAAGAAAGAGTGTCAAAACTAAGAAAACGCGCCACAACTAAAAAAATCGCAAAAACCGAAAAAACCCGCCGAAAACTAAAAGAAACGTCATAAACCGAAAAATAGAGCGAAAAATAATAGAATCGCCAAAACCAAGAAAAAAAAACGAAATAAAATCGCCATAAACCGAAAAAATCGCAAAAAACGAAAAAAACGTGAAAAAAACCAAAAAATCACTAAAACTAAGAAAAACACCAAAACTAAAAATATCGCCAAAAACAAAAAAAGATCCAAAACTAAAAAAATCATCAAAACTCAAAAATAAAATCACCAAAAACTAAATAACCGTCAAAAAACCGAAAAAAATCATCATAGTTAAGAAAAAGTACGAAGACTAAGATAAATCGCCAAACCTTAAAAAAAACGCCAAAGTAAGAAAAAGCGCCCGAACCAAAAACAATCGCCAAAACGAAAATAAAATTGTCAAAACCGAAAAAATTGCTCAAAACTAAAAAATATCACCAAAAACGACAATATCGGCAAAAACGCAAAAAACCGAAATAAAGCGCCAAAACTAGAAAAAAGTTTATCGTGTCCTTAAAATAGTTAAACAAATTTCTTTATCAAGTACGATATTCGATTAAAGTTCTTATAGTATTAAATATGTAGCGTCAGTATGGAACCATTCGTGTGCGAGTCACAGTCACACTTTACTGAATTTATTTACTGTTTTTAATTTTTTTATTTTTTCCAAACTTCCTCAAATTTCTTGGGATCTTTTTTGGTCGTTTGTTTGTTTGTTTGCTTGATGTAAAAAAACCATATTTCTTGTTATCGCCTAAAAACCTAAAATTAATGACTTTGAAAATGCATTACTAATTTATGGTCTTTCAAAAAAAAATTTATAAAAAAAAGAGAAAATGAAAATCATTTTTTTTTATATAAATGTCTTTTGGCACGTTTGTTCTTTTGCTGATTCTTATGCTTTTAGGTTTTTAGAACTTGTTTTTTTTTGTCTCTTGTAAATTCTATTGCATTTATTTCATTTCGTTTTAAATTTCATTTTATTGTTAATTTTGTTGTTGTTTTTGCATTTGCAGACGTGAGCTATTTCAAAGTCACGTTTTTCTTTATATTTCGTGATGTAAGACAAGTAATCATTTCATTAATAGTTTACTTAGACATGCATGACACCACCAGAGCACCACACAGCCGCCGTGCCGTGTGTTGTTTGGTTATTTACTTGCCTTTTTAAGTAGTGCAGGTTACAAGGATGTAAATTAATAATGAACCTGAAAGGACAAAATTGTTAGACGAATAAAATGTGGTGACTGTGTGACCATAAAAGGTAGAGAAGAGATTCCAGGAAAAAAATTCGAACTAAGCAAATTCTCAGCACAAAATAGATTGATAATTGAAAAGTTATAAAAGGTTTAAAGACCTGTTACCTCATTAAAAATGAAAAGAAGTGTAAGCAAGCAAACAACTATGTCGTAATCTTTCACGAAAAATTTCAAATCAAATAAGGAAAAATTCAAATGATTTTTACAAAAAAAAAAAGAAGCCTTTAAAAGCAGAATGCAACTTTTATTAAATCTCTTTCTTCATTGTTTAATTCTATATTTATTTTTTATTTTTTTATTATTGGCACACTTCCATTCAACACCTGTTGCTTAAATTTTCTGCTTTACTAACTATAAATTTCCTCAAAAAAATCTATTCATTAAAATAGCAAATTCATATAAATCATTTTGCTTGAAGTTGTTTAACAGAGAAAAGAAAGTTTTCCAGCAAAATGGGAGGAAATGGTTGCAATTTTCAAGGCAACAACTTTTATTGCAGTATTTGGCAAAACAAAAATCACATACATACAAAACATTTGAACTCTCGCAGTTTTTAAATACAAACCGCTGAAAATAATTTGAAAGAAAAAAATTAAACAAGTTTTTGTAGTTTCTTTTTCTAACCAAAATGACATTTAGCTAACATGTTGTTTCTTTTGCCAGAGACTATAAGTAATTTTAAGCAATAATTTTATTATTATATTTTATTTAGTGTGGTTGGCTTAAAGCTTTTAACTCACTGTAATGTAGGTTAATTTGGCAACCGGTTTTTCATTGACTTTGACTTTAAAGTTGAAAATTACTTTTTATTATATTTTTGTTTCTTTCTCTCTTTCTCTTAAATATCAGCTTCCTTCCCCTTTTTCGTTTTTAAAATACACATTTTGTTTGTATGACAATCAGAAGTTTTATTGCTTTTGGAAAGGTTTTTTGAATTGTAGTAGTTTTGTTGTGCTGCACTTGTTGCATTCATTTTAGATGTTAAGCTTGATAACACAAAAAAAAATCAGTCTAAATCAGCCAAGCCAGCTTTGCAATGAGAAATAAGTAACAAAAACTTTTTCTTTTTATGGCCATTTAAACAGGCTGATGACAGTCGCAAGACAAACTTGTGACGTTTTTAAGACATTTTTATGTCTTGTTGTTTAGCAAGAACACAACATGTAAGACTAAAGAAAGGAAAAGAAAAACACACACACAAAACAGCAACTGGCAAAACAAACCTTAATTGGTAATAAACTGAAAAGTATTCAATGAATTTTAAATGTTTTATTCAATGAAAATCAAGCTACCGGTTATTGATTGATTCGATTAAAGATCGAAGGATTTGCAGAGCTTCAACTTCAAATAAATTTAAAAGTCTTGGATTAAGATTTTGACACATTAAAGCAAATAAACGATTTCTAAATTCTTACGAAACATAAGACTTAGGCCACTAGCAAAGTATAATATGTATGAAACATAGCTTAAAAGATATTACCAGCTAAATATAGAAATTAATTATAACACAAATTAATTTGGCTTTCGTAAAACAAAAGACTTAAAGCACAAACTTGCATTTTTTAACTACATGATCCTTATACAGTGAATAGTTTTAAAAATTTTTAACATATAGAAATTAATTATGGCAAAACCAATTAATTTGGCTGCGGAAAACAAAAGACTTAAGACACAAACTTGCATTTTTTTTAACCACATGATCTATATAAAGTATGTAGTTTCAAAAATTGGGGGCAAAATACATATGAACATAAGTGTGGTCTTCGTGTTCTTAAAACAAAAGACTTAAGACAAAAGCGTGCAATTTATTAGACAATCAGTATACAACATGTATTTAAGAAAAAACCGCATACCTATTTTTGTTAAAATGATCACATGGCTAAATAAATTTTAACAAAACAAAAGACTTAAGACACGAACTTGCATTTTCAAACGATATAATTCAAATGCAGTAAAGACCTCTCTGAGAAAAATTATTGTGTTTTCAGGGACAAGATGTGACAATCACAGTACAGGCTCAAAACAAAAGACTTAGGAAACAAACTTGGGCTTTAATTCAAATAAACCGTGTATTAGTAGAAAAATATGTATTTACATCAATTCTGATTAAGGCCTTAATGACGGGTAAATTTTCTTAAATAAAACGAAAGACTTAAGACACAAACTTTACGGAAAATCTATGCTAAGAAAGCAGCTGCAAATTATTTACATATTTTAAAAATATATAAACATGTCATTTTCCTTGTAAATATAGGTATCTGTAGTTAAAAGTGAAAACAGCATAAGTCGACTTAGAGCAAATTTGAGTTATATGTATGTATGGGCTACAAATTTCTTAACAAAAAGTTTCTGTTTAAAGCCTTAAAAACGGGTCGATGTGCTTAAGTGCAATAAAAGACTTAAGACACAAACTTAACAAAAAAAATCGTGCTTGCTGCTATGAAAGCTTACTTACTTACTTTACAAAATATGTAAACGCTAGAAAATTTATTAATAAATTTAATGTTATTCAAAATTCTTTTAATTTAATAAAAAAAATACAATTTTTTCATTTTAGTAATTTTATTAGTCTGCTGCTTTTAACCACATTTCATACCCTTATTCGTTTTTTTTGCTGTTGTTCTTCATGTTTTTTTTTTTTTTGCTAATTTTTTATTCATTTCACGTAGACAATTTTAAAAATTTTAAGTTATCTGCTATTAAAACCCTTATACCCTTATTATTTTCGTTTGGTGTTTAATCAAACCATTATAAATTTAAATTTGCATTTGTAGAATACTCTTTTCTTATTTTTTTTTTCATTCAACATGCAAATTTTTTTCTTACACTATAATTTGTATATTGTTAAGCCACAAACAGCGGAAATTGTTAAATGAAAGAAAGAAAGAAAATGTTGTTGTTGTAGAAAGAAATTGGAGCAGTTTAACAAAACAGTAGCAATATAGTTTCTCTTATATCATTTTTTTTTCTTCACTTTATTTGCTCTCTCACAGTGTTTTAGTTTTTAACAATGCCATTCTAAATACCATTTTTTAGCTTTTGTTAAAGTAAAATAAATAGTAAATGATTAGTTGCAAATCAAATACAATCCATTTCATATACAACGAGGTGTTTTCATTGGAAAGATGGAATACATTTTCGTATTTGTGTTAAATAAATAATGTTTACGAAATTTTGTTGGTTGTTTTACTATTTCTTTTAATTTTTCGCTTTGCATGAAATAACTGTGAAAAGAAATCTAGGTCGACGCCTTAAATCCATAGTATTAAAGTTTAATGTTTGCTCAATGAGGCATAGAGTAAAAATTTATTTTGGATTTAAAAAATAAAAAACATTTTTAAAGAGATAGTTGAAGAGTCTAGTCTAATGAGGCATAAGCCGTTTCTTTATGCTGATTAACTAAAAATTAAAGCTAAAGAGATACTAAAACCAAAATAAATTACTGAAAATAAATAGAAGACTACATACAGCTTCGAGTCTAGATTTTATTATTTTAATAAATACTAAAAGTTATTTTAAATTTCTTCTATAACTTTAAAGAAATTATTAGATGCCTGTCTTCTTCAAAACTGTATTTGTTATTTTAATTAACCACTCATGTTTTATAAATTTGCCAGGCATTAAAAGCTGCATAAAGAAACAAACAGAAATCATTGAAAAATTTTAGTTTATTTGATTGAATAACAAATAAATATACTTCGATATTTTTTACGTATAGAAATCATTGAAATAAAAACCAGTTTAAATTTTTTTTCTTGTCTTTCATATAAATCTTTGCAACAATTTAGCAAGCAATTTCCATTTATTAGAATGTTGAAGAAAAAAAAATCAACAATTTTCTTACAGTTTCTTCTTCTCTTTTCTTGCTTTAAATATTTAATTTGAATTTCAAAAATCATAGTGATTTAAAGCCATTTTGACCACAGGCAAACCAAAATAATAGTAAGAAGAAGAAAAAAAAGCAAAAGAAAAGCACATAACACAATTGCTGCTGCCGAGTAATATGGGAAATAAACCAAATAATTTCAGCTTTTAGTCCCTCCTTTTTTTGTAGCTTTGTTTTTTTTTTTGTGCGCTTAAAACAATTTGCTTGAATTCCTAGAAATCTGCCACAACTTCCACATCCACACATAGTGGACCTTCATTAGCATTAAACTAAACAAACCACGCATAAATGTTAAACTAAAGAGTCAAAGAAAATTGCAGTTGGAAATGAAAAAAAAACAACAACACAATATTGGTTGCGAAGAAAAGTTTTGCTTTACAAACAGTTTTCATCTGCTTTAAAATATATAAAGTGTATAAAAGTATTTTGCTGTAACCCAACATTGTTTTCTTTTTCCAATTTACCATAAATAATTGTGTGGTTGGGCAGGCACTCGGTTCGTATCTTGTGAGAATATTTGCTCTTGTATGACTATTTTATTATTTGCTTGTAAATATCATAAAATTATGCGTAACGAATGTCATTTTTATCTTGTTGTTTCTTGCACAGAAATCAATCATGAAGAAGCAGCTAAATTACAGTTTATAAAACAAAAGACTGAAGAAGCAAACTTGCCACAATATTTTATATTTAAGCCCAAATTCCTAAAGTAAACTCAATCTGACCCAAAACTACCCAAGAAGCATTTTTTTAAAACTTTTGCATAATAAAATATAAAACAAAAGACTTGAGACACAGACTTGTTGGAATAATTTATCTAAAGTATAAATCCCTAAATTAAACTAAATTTTAACCAAAACTACCCAAGATTTTTAAAACTTTTATGTTTATATAAAAATATAAAACAATAAAACAAAAGACTCAAGAAGCAAACTTACCAAAAAAAAATAAGTTCTGAAACTAAACAAAGTCTTAACCAAAGATAGCAATAGCAGAATTGCATACTCCTACCGCTGTGTGCAGTTTCAAATGTTTTTTTCTTTTTTTTTAACCCGGAAATTGTCATTCATTGTATAATGAAAAAAAAATTATTTATAATTTGTGTTCAGCTTATACTCGTACATAATGCTGACCTGACTCAACAATAATTTAAGAATATTTCAACAACTTTGTTTTTGTCTGTATTCCTTTTCAACACTTTCAAAGCAGCATATGTATGTGTTTGTATGTTTCTAAATACTCAAACACTTTCTTGTATCGGGCATGACAATGTTTGAATAAATTCTTAAAGAATAAAAAAAACAACCATAACACAATAAATATTTGTGTAAGACAGAAATCAGCAACTCTTTTTTTATAGTTTTTAACCTAAACGTGTCTAGCATGACAAAAAGATATTTATGGTTTTTTTTATATAAGAGAAAAGATATTAGATTTGGAAACGAAAATAACTTTGGTTTTAAGCCATCATTTTTATTGTTTATTGTTTTTATTTGATTAAAAGTAAAAGTGAGCATAAAAAAGTTTAAAAGCAAAGTCATAGTAATGGAATAAATAAAACAAATTGATAATGTAAGTACAGCAATTTTAAAATATCAAATAGTATTTCTTTTTTAGTTCTTTTTCTTTCAAATATCTCTCTCTCAATTTTTACAATTGGCCAACATGTTAATGAACTTATTTATTCAATTTGCTTTTAAGCCCTGAAGCAGTTTCGAAATTATTACCTTAGAAGCAGCTTCTTTTTCCTCATCATTCGTATCATTTCTAACATTAAGCTTATGTGCAGAGCAAAAACAACACTTCAGAATTTATGTGGAAAAATAAAATTATTAGTTGAACTATAAGTTCATGTTGGTATGCATATTGTACATCTGTTTTACATTTCTTTCTATGAACATATTTTTCTAGTCTTTGTATGCCTTTGTTGCAATTTCATGTTCCACCTCCTTTTTTTTAACACTTGGCTACAGCAAGCAAGCAAAGCACTGTGGTAAATGTTGGCGAGAAAAACGAAAAAAGAAGCACAATAATTCTTAGCATTATTGCAAAGTCATTGAACTAATTTTGTATTTTTTTTTTTTGCTTTCCATCTTAGGCAAATAGAAAAGGTGCAAATAGAAAAAGATGCTTGAGAAAAAATTAGATGCAAAAAAAATATTTGTAAAGGCAAAAACAAAAGACTTAAGCAAAAAACTTAAACATGAATTTCTATAAGCAATTAAAGCTTGCGTAGCAAATTATTAGTTCTTCGATTGTTTTTGTAAGAGGTTTGATTTAAGAAAAAGTGGCGTTATTAATTCAATAATTTTGTATTAAATAAGTTTCAAAAATAATACAGAAAAATATTTTTACTCTATTTTTTTTAAGTAGCAGAATCGAAGCAAACAGCCAAGTTTTCGATCTTATAACCTTGTTTTGATTGTTTTTGTTTAATAGCAAGTAGGACTTTGCATAAAAAGTAGTTATTTCCCCAATAGTAGTATTTTTTTTTCAAGTAGTAGTATTTTTTCAAATAGTAGTATTTTTTACTACTTTTTTCAATTTATTCAATTTATTTTATAACAAGTTAACCATTAATTCTTCGAAGTAAATTTTTCTATAAAATTTTTATATATAGCACTTTTGCTAGTTTTCAATATCAGTTTTGTTGCTATTTCTTGAAGGAGTAAAAATAACCTTAAAACAAAAGTCTTGAGCTTTAACCAACATTTGCTGTTGCTGAACTATTTTTTCTTTAATAACAAAAAGTATTTCAACATCTTTACAATTACTTTTACTAATAGCAAAATTTTTACTATCAGTAGTATGTTTACTAGTTTGAAAGTTGAAAGTTATGTTAATATCACTTTTCATAAAAAATAGCATTTTTTTACTAATAGTACTATTTTTTTAATAAAAATATTTTTACTACCTTTTTCGTTCAATTTAAACCATTTTATAATAAACTAACCATAAGGACTTTAAAATAAATTTCGTTTTGAAAAATTTTTCTTTAAATTTTTGAAAAATACTATTTTTGCTATTCTTTCTAAAATTGGTAAAATTTAACCCAAAAACAATATTATTGAAATTAAACTCACATTTGCGATTATTTGATTGTTTTTTCTTTTAATAGCAAAAAGTATTATAGTATTTTTTACTATTTTTCTTACTACTAAGTAGCATTTTTACTAAAAGTAGTATTTTTACTAGCTCTTGTGAGGTTACTATTTTAATTTAAACATGTAAGTATTAGCTCTATTCTAAAAGCAATTTTTATAAAAAAAATTGTAATTTTACTATTGGTAGTATTTTTTTAAAATCTGAGTATTTTTACTACTTTTTTCGATTTATCCAATTGATAATATATGTATTTATTTTTACTACTTTTTTCACATCCTGTTTATTTAATTTTAAAAGTGTTTATTAGTAAATTTTTATTGAGAATTGTCGATTTTTTTAAATTTTGTATGGATTGGAAAAAGTAGTATTTTTACTACTTTCTAAAAAGTTGTAAAATTTAACCTTAAGCTTGATTTTTTTAAATATTTTTTTAATATTAGTAATATGTGAAGAAATATATTGCTTTTAAAACTAGTTTTATTTAATAGCAATAAACATTTTATATGTAGGAAAATTTTTGCTACTGGTAGCATTTGCATTGATTTTTGACAAATTCTTCTTCGTAAGTAAAAATTTCGTTTGGATAATACTTTGCTATTTTTGATTACACACTTGTGCTTTTATTTTACTAATTTTTATTTAATAGCAATAAAGTTTTTACAAAAAGTAGTATTTTTGCTACTAGTAGCATTCGTCTTATTTTTTTTAAATTTTTCTTCTTAAGCAAAAATTTCGTTTGGATAATAGTTTGCTATTTTGTCTACATATTTTATCCATTTTTACTTAATAGCAATATAGTTTTTACAAAATGTAGTATTTTTGCTACTAGTAGCATTTGCCTTATTTTTTGAAAAATTTAGATAATAACACTTTGTTTTTTGGTACACACTGTTTTGCTATCAATTTAATTTTTATTTAACAGCAAGAAGCATCTTATAAGAAATACTAATTTTGCTACAAATGTTCATCTTCAGCAAAAAATTTGTTAATACTTTGCTATTTTGGATAATTAATTTTTGCTACTTACGAGTATTTTACCAATTTTCGCTACACATTGTTAATTAATTAATTAATTTACTCAAAAAAATTTTTTATAAAAAAAATATTTTTTATGATATTTTTATTTAAAAAATAGTAGTATTTTTACTTATTTCTACTACATCTTCTAAAAACGTAGCAAAATACTATTTAAAAGCAGACTTTATGCTTTCCTCTTTAACTTTGCTGTTAACCAGCTTTTTCGGTGATACTTTTTCTTAAAAAAAAGTAGTATTTTTAAAAATTTCCACCACTTTTTCCAAACCAATTACACCCAATTACACTTTTAAAGCATAACATATCCCGTAAAGTATCATTTTAGTTTTAAAAACATTATCACCTATTTTTTTCTGCTACTTTTTTTAAAATTATTGCTAAATTAAACAAATGCAGCTCGCATGCAAAAAAATTTTTTGCTTAACAGTTTTTTTATTTTCTTCAGCATTATTTGCAAGAATTTCCTAAAGTTTCAATTTTATTTTTATTTAATGGGAAGGAAATTTTCTCACTTCATACATTTTTCCCATAACTCAATTTTTTCTCAGTCATCATCTTTAATTCAATAATAAATTTAAGACAGTCTTCCCAAGCAAATTTTCCAAACGAAGAACTTTAGCAAATATTTGAAAAAAGTTTCCCTTTAATAAACAACATTGCAGAAGTAAAAAATAAATAAAATGCACTGTCTGTCACAAGTGAAATTGCAAATTTTTCCTAAGCAGCATTTATTTCATACTTTTTTTTTCTTCTTAAATCGATAAAAAAATACAACATCATGTTTATGTGGAAATAGAAAAAAGTGCAAAAGCAAATAGAAATATTTTTAGCAACATAAAGGCACAAAACCATAAAGAAGAAGGGCATGAACTTATCATTTAACATTTGTTATATGTAGAGTAGAGACAACGAGCAAACATTATTTTTTTTCCAAATGGCCAAACGTTTATGCTTGAGTTAGCAAAGGCAATAGAAGAAAAATATTTAAGCGAAACCTCTAACATGGTTTTTGTTACTTTTAAACATGCTGCTTTCTTGCCGTGGCAAGGTTTATGTTCAACAATGGTTTTGGAAGAATCCTTGGCTATTGTTAGTAAAAAAAAATATAAAAAAATTTTAAAAGAAAGCAAAGAAAAAAATTCAGGAAAAGAAGTAAATGGTCTAATGCCTTGGCGACTTGTTTATGGCTGGTATGGTAACACTTAAATTTGTGTCGCGTGCAACAAACATTAACAATAAGTTACACAGAAAGGCAAACAATAATAAAATCTATAAAAACTAACAATTTCAGCAACAACGACAACAAAATGACTTAGAAAAAAATACCAAAGTTAACAAACAAAATCTTTGAAATATTAGAAGTTTCAAGTTTGTGGCTTAAGTCTTTTGTTTTGCATATTGACTGACCATTTTTATTTAACGACACAAAAAAACATGTAAAAATGCTGCTTTGAACATTTTTCTTCTCTTTCTAAGGAAAAATATTTGCAGGAAAACTTTTGTGACTTAAAAGTCTTTTGTTTGCTGGCAGAAAATATGCAAGAGAAATTTTTGAAGATTTCTTTTGAATTAACAGGAAAAAAAATAACATATTTGTTTAAAGGCTAAAAAAATTTTATGAGATTTTTGCCCACAACTAAATATTTTAGGACACATATAGAAAACTATTTTGCTTGCGGTTTGTAATTTGTTACATGTGTTTGAAAAAAAAAGGTAGTGAAAATAAGTAAAAAATACTACTACTATTTTTAATTAAAAAAAAAAATATCGCAGAAAATGGGTTTTAAGCGCAAAGTGACATTTAAAAAACATTTTTAAACTACATAATTAAAATTATTTTTATCGTTTAAACAAACAACCTCACTCAAAATGTTTTCCCAGTAAATTTTTCGAATATATAATTTGGCTTATGTTTAAAAAAAGTAGCAACAATAAATAAAAAAGTATTTAAAATACTACTTTTTTAAGAACAAAAATTTTGGTTTTCTGGTCTTATATTTCATTTATTTCAAAATGAAAAATGAAATGAAGTTCAATACATTATTTTGCAAAAAGTAGTAAAAATACTACGTTTTTTTAAATAGATAAATTATATTCCAAGGATTTTATTTAATTTACTTTATTGGAAAAAAGCTGAAATTTTAGATTTCTATGCTAAATGGTTCCACTAAGTGCTATTTTTAAAAAAGGTAGTAAATATACTACTTTTTTATATACCAAATTTTAATGCATTTTCAGTTTTTATTTAAAATTTTACTTTATATATATTACTACCTTTTTCAAAAAAAAAAAGTAGTAGAAAAGTATTAAAAATACTACCTTTTTATAAAGCAAAAAATTTTAGCTCTATCACTTTTTTCTCTTATTTACCCACAAAATTTAACTAAAAATTTGAGTTTTCTATAAGAATAGTAACAAGTTTTAAATAGCAAAGCCGTAAAAAAAAAGTATTAAAAATACTACCTTTTTTAAAAAGCAATAATTTTACCTCTTTTATCTTTTTCTTTTATTTAACCGCAAAGTTTTCTAAAAAAAAATTGTAAAAAGTTTTTAATAGCAAGCAGTAAAAAAAAGTATTAAAAATACTACCTTTTTTAAAAGGCATATATTTAACATACATGACTTTTTGTTTTTTTATGTGAAAAAAAATTATTATAAACATAATTTATCTTTAACTGAAAAATCAAATTAAAGACCTTTTTTTTAAAAGTACCGAAAAAGTAATAAAAATACTACTATATTTTTTCATCCATGATTTTGCCTTTTAATTCAAATTTGTAGCATTTTATAGTAAAATTTGGTAAAATATCCTTTTGGAAAAAGTAGCAAAAATATTTTTTCAAAATCTGTTACTTTTTTACGGTTTGCCCAAAAATTGTTTGTCAAACTGTTTGGTAAAATTCAGTGGGCCATAACCATAGTCACAGAATAAAGTCGGTTCGTTTTAGAAACAACTTAAAATTAAAAACCTGTTTCTAAATATTTTTCTACTATAGTCAACAACAAAGTGTGTGTTAAGTTGAATCGACTTTAAATGGATGCCACAACAAATATTGTAAATTTTTCATATCATCGAAAGCAAAAAATAAAAAAAAAGTGGCATCTCTCACTCATCTCTCTCATCTTGAAGTAAAAAGCCAAAGTCGATGCTAACTTAGTTAAAAACAGCTTCAGCATAT
The DNA here is from genome assembly GCA_936439885.1 of Nowickia ferox. Taxonomy (NCBI): domain Eukaryota; kingdom Metazoa; phylum Arthropoda; class Insecta; order Diptera; family Tachinidae; genus Nowickia; species Nowickia ferox. Next base: position 5,235,097 of record OW387025.1, on the reverse strand, counting down.
TTTAACTTTAGAACCGACTTTTTCCTTTAAACTGCAGTTTTTCTCGTTTCGAAAGGTCGAAAGTTCATTTTTTAAAAAAGTGCATTCTAAAACTGAAAAAGTAGACTTTTTTATTGACTATGGTTATGGCCCCAAAACGATTTTAATTTTAATGTAGTCTAAAATTTGTATTGCATTTCATATGACAGCGCTTTTTCTTCGTGTCTATATGCTATTGAACTTTGATTTCTTTTATGTTTAATTAAAATTTATTTATTTATTATCACTTATCCTTTTATTTGTTGCTTGCTTTTTATTATTGATATTTCTTTATTATTTATTCCATTGCCTTACAAACACAATTTTCTAAACACACATTTTTTGTTTCACATATTTTTTTTAGTGTTAATTATCATTCACAGCACATTTTATGGGTTTTGCTTCAAAGTATTTTTTTTTTCATATTTTTTTCAACATGAGCAATACTGAAATTTAAACACGTGACAGTTTAACATAATAAAATAAAAGAGGTGACTGTATTTCACTGACAGCGTTTTTTTTTTTTATTGAAATACGAAAACATTTTGTCTGATAGTAAATTATCAATGGCGAAGTTTTGATGATACCCATAAATTAAAAAATGTGTGCAAATAAATTGGCAAATAGTCAATCAAATTGAAAGAAAGAAAAGAAATGTTAAAAACAAGAAGCCACAGGCGTGATGACAGCGGCAATCAAAATAAAAGCTGCAGCGCCTCAAAGAAAGGCTGAGGCAAAATTAATGCCAAAACTAGAATCTCATTAGACATTTGAGGCTAATTCCGTCAGTTTTATATTTCTAGTTACCGGCTTAAGCATCAAGATATTTTTTGTTAAACTTTTAGCTTTTTACAGCTTAACTGTGTCTTCATTCTCAGAATTGTCTGCTTCAATTAATTTTTTTTTTACAAAATTTCACACCTCTTCTGTATTTTAGATTTAATTTATTTTTTTTTTAGTTTTTTTTGTAAGTAAATATTTAGAATTCTTTTACACTTGTGCTAATAACCTTAATCAATATCTTAGAATTATGGGGTATTTTCTAGCTTTCTAAGCCAACGTAATGCTGATTGTATTACAACCGTAATATAATCCAAGTTGTTTATGGTATCAAGACTTGTATGAAACCATACACAGATATTATTAAATGTATTTTATGTTAATTGCTTTCAAAAGATGTAGAAAAAAATAACTAAATACAGAAATATAAAATAAATATGTATGTTTGAAAAAAAAATAATACCATAGCGCACACATGTGATTACTTTTAAGAAAGATAACCCAGCACTGCACAAATGATAAAAGATGCTGTCTGTTCTAACAAAAGATAAAAAAAATAAAATAAAGACTCAGCGCTGGTTTGGTTTAAATATCTAAAAAAAAAAGAAAGAAAGTAGTGACAATGAAATGTTAACCCATGAAAAAGGCAAAAGAAATTCAAGAACTTCAAAAAATATTAAATATCTCAAAAACATCAAATAGAAAGCAGAAGCATCAAAAATACTCCCTTTTTAAAACACTTGAAATTTTATCTTTACAATTGTTCCTTATTAGAAAACAACTAACACAGAGTATGATTTGAAAATTTTAATACATCTTTTTAAAATATGTAGTAAATTTACTTTAATTAAATGCATATGAGTACATCCAAGTTAATTAAAAAAAACAGCTCTTAACAAATGCTTTAAACATTTTGGGAAACTTTAATAAGTAGACAAAAAAATATATATAAAATACAAAAAAAAGGCAAGACTGTTTATTCAAAATTAGTAAAAATGCTACTTTAAACAAAATTTAAAAGTATTTTAAATTAATTATAAAAATGCTACTTACGTCCCTTTTCACAATGTACAATTAAAGGCTAATAGGGACTTTAACGGCAAGTTTTTTATGAAGAACTATCAGTTAAAGTTCACATTAACTCTTAATCATACATTGTGAAAAGGAAGGTTAAAAAATTAGTAAAAATATTTTTCGATAAAAAATAGCAAAAAAAAATTTTTTTTTGGAAAGTAGCAAAACTTTTTTAATATAAAACTAAGTAAAAATACTACTAAAAATTTAACAAAAATAGTACTTTCGAAATAGCGAACCTTTTTTAAAATTCTGTATATAAAAAAGTGGTAAAAGAAATAGCAAAAATTATATATTCAAATATCGTAGAATTGCTACTTTAAGAAAGTGTTAAAAGTATTTTGAAATGGTATTAAGAACACTACTTAAAAATATTAAAAATGCTATTTTTAATAACAGTAAAATAATGTATTTAAAAAATTAGTAAAAATATTTTTGTTTTTGTAAAAAAATAGCAAAAAAAATTTTTTTCAGAAAGTAGTAAAAAATTTTTGTATTAAAAATAAATAAATTGCTGCTAAAAGTTTAACTTAAAAACTATTTTAATCAGAAATAATTTTTTAGTCGGGCTTAAGTTCAGTAATTTCAATTCTTGTTGAAAAAATTCACTATAGTTCAACTAAAAATTTAAAATTGTCTCACTTAAATACTATTTTCGAAAGTATAAAATATGCCACTTTAAAAAATAACAAAACTTTAATTTTCAAAAATTATTAAAAATTCCACTTTAAAAAAAGTGTTAAAAAGAAAAAAATAAAAATTAAATAAAACTTTAACGAAAAAAATACAAGTTTAAATGTACATATATCAAAAATATACTTAACAATTAAATTTTAATTCATTAGTAAAAATATTTTTCTTAAATAGCAAAAAAAATTTTTTCAAAAATAGTAAAAAAATTTTTATTAAAAATAAGCAAAAATAGTACTTAATATGTAACATAAATACTATTTTCGAAAGTATAAAATATCAGTTTTCAAAAATTATTAAAAATTCCGATTAAAAATTAAAATTAATAATTAAATAAATAATAAAATAAAACAGTAGCAAAAATTAAAGTTTAAATGTATAAAAAAAAACTTTATTAATCAAAAGTTTAAAAAATGAAAAAAATTTAAAATAATAAAATATTTAAAAAAGTAGCAAAAATTAAGAAAAAATTTAAAATTAAAATAAGTAGCAAAACGATTAAGTGATATATAAAGTAGTTAAAATACTAAAAGAAAATAGTAAAATTACTGCTTAAAAAAGGTGAAGTTAAATACTTTTTTAAAAACAAATTTTAAAAATACTAAGCTAAAAAAATTTGTAAAAAAAATAGTAATTTGAAAAATAAATAGTAAAAATACTATTAAAAAAATTGTAAAAATTTGATTTAATTTTTTTTTGTTACATAAAAAATTTTGTATTATTTCTCTTTGAATAAATATTGAATATCAGAATATTGAGCTTATGCCAAATATCTAAAATTCTACTTTTTAAAATTTTTCTCTTGCTTTTTGTGGGTTAAATGTTCATACTAAAAACCAAATGGTTACCATTCATATATATCTTATTTCTTTATTTTTAGCTTTTCCTCTCTATCTCGTAGAGTCTGTTTAAAAGGTGGCTGTTTAAGACTTGTGGTTAAATATTTTTCTTGCCGTTAGTTGGCCTAATTCTTATGAAAACATTTGTTTAAATACTTTGGTATTAACTAAACAATTGCGGTTTCAAAACAAGTATGAATTTTCCAAATGCATTTACTCACATAACTGCAATAAAGGTGCTAAGTAGTAAATGAAGATCTAACATAAAAAAGAGAAATTGAAAGAGAAAAGGAAACTCGAGAACAATTGTCCTCTTTAATTTAAAAAAAAAAATAGAAAAATATATACTTTTCTTATTTTGCCCAAGCATACGAGTCTGATGTTTAAATTATTTCTTAAAAAGAAAATAAGCTTGCATGTTTTAATTCTATTAATTAGATTTTTCTTAGATACAATTTTTCTCTAAGAAAGTCATATAATTTTCTTAAATTTATTCCCATTCTCACATTATAACACTTATTTAGAAGCAGCAGAAGAAGAAAAGCTGGCGGCTTTTTAAACTTTCCTTTAACATTTTTGTGGCAATTTTTTAGCTGCTTCTTTTATAAAAATAAATTAACGTCAACCGTATAGTATTTATTTAGCACTTAAAAGCAGAGAGAGAAGAATTACACTTCGTGCCTTCAAACTTTGCATTATGATTAATTGAATATTCTTTTGCTTGAATTATATATTTCTTTATGAATTCCTTGTGCTAGAACATGCAATCTTTTGCTGTACTTTTCCTTCACTCTTACAATGATTAAGTGGAAAATATTTCCAGATAATAAAACGATATAAAACGGCATTTTCATGGCAGTTGGTAGAATAAAATTTCTGCTGTGCAAACACAAAATTAAAATGATAAATTCTAAGAAGTTTAAGACACTAATAAATTTCTTATAATTTTTTATAACAAAAGAGATTATATTAGTAGGAAAAGCAAATGGTAAAATGTTGTTAAGAAAAGTGTAAAATATGGGTCAGTGTTTATATTTATTTGTGTTCTACAAAAATTCTTTTATCTTTTTAACTTTAAAATCAAGCTTGAGTAGCCATAATGGTCAGTTGTTAAATAGTTTGTTAAGAAAAACAAAAACTAAAGAAACTGACTTCAATAAATTCAAGAAATTAGGTGAAGAGAAAATGGATTTAAATTAGATTAGTGTAATTTAAGATAAGAAATAATGCAAGGCAATCAAGTCCAGTAAGAGTTTTCAATGAAAAGATAAAACAAATACAAAATAAAAAGTTCAAAATAATAATTGTGTGGTACAAGAAAAAGTAGCAATAAAAAAACAACCGTTTGGAAAACTCATATTTTTTGTTAAAATTTAAAAATTATAATGCTTTGCAGAAATTAAAGGAAATATAATCATTGAAAAGCATATAATTTTGAATTTTTATTAATTAACAAAAAAAATATGCTACTATCTGAAAAACGTAGCAGATATACTACTATTTGAAAAGCGCATAAATTTTGGCTTTAAAAAATGTTCTTCTTAGTTAGTTAGTTAATACACAAGAAATTACGAAAAAATGTCTTTGATCATATGCAGTAGATATATGCTACTATTTGAAAAAGGCATAAATTTTAGCTTTAAAGTATTTTCCACTATTAACTAACACAAAAATGTCCAACAAACTTAATGTGTTGATATCTTGAAAATAGCAACTTTTTGAAAAAGGTAGTAGATATACTACTATTTTAAAAGAGCATATATGTATTTTATAAATTATTTTACTCTTGTTAACTAACACAAAAAATAACGAAAAAATTAATTTGATTCTATGTATTTTGAAAATAGTAACTTTTTTAAAAAGTAGTAGATATACTACTATTTGCGAGAAGCATAAATGTAGGCTTCAAAATATTTTCCTCTTATTAAATATTTCAAAATATTAAAAAAAAATATTTTGGTCATATTTTGAAAACAGTAACTTTTTTAGTACCTTTTCAAAAAGGTAGTAGATATACTACTATTTAATAGAGGCATAAATTTAAGCTTTAAAGTATTTTTCTCTTAGTAAATATTTTAAAATATTATAAAAAAAATTGTGTTGATCTTATCTTGACCACAGTAACTTTTTTTTAAAAAAGGTAGTAGATATACTACTATTTTAAAAGAGCATAAATTTTTGAAAGTACTTTACTCTTATTAAGTAATACGAAAAATTACAAAAAGCAATAATTTCATCACATCCTGACTAGATTACCTTTTTCAAAAAGGTAGTAGATATACTACTATTTGTTAGAGGCATTAATTTATGCTTTAACGTATTTTTCCCTTATTAAACATTTTAAAATGTTAGAAAAAAAATAATGTTGATCTTATCTTGAACACAGTAACCTTTTTTTAAAAAAAAGTAGTATATATAGTACTATTAACAAAGGGCATAAATGTAAGCTTTAAAGTGTTTATATCTCACCAACTAGCACAAAATGTTTCTTGAAAAAAATAACTTTGATCATATCTTGAAAGGAATGACTTTGTGAAAAAGGTAGCAGATATACTACTATTTGTAAAAAGCATAAATTTTAGCTTTAAGGTATTTTATTCGTATTAAGCAACATAAAAAATTATGAAAAATAAAAATAAAAGAGGTGGAAATTTTAGCTTTAAAGCATTTTTCTAATATTAAACAGCACACAAAACAGCCAAACGCCGAACAAAATTTGTACTTTGATCATATCTCTAAAACAATAACTTTTTGAAAAGTGTAGCAGATAAAAGTATGATATTTTATCATTTGAAATTTGAAGCTTATATTAAAAAATGTAGTAAAAATACTACTATTTTTAAATTTTATACAATTTAGCTTTAAAATATGGATTTTATGTTAATCAAACCAAAATATGTCAGTTCATGTCTTTATATTTTAAAAATAGCTCCATTTTGAAAAAAGTAGTAGAAATAAAAAAGTAATATTTCCACTACTTTTTTAAATAATCATTTTTTTCAAGCTTCTAATCATTGTTAGCACTATAAGAAATCGGTATTAATGTTAATTTTAAGGAAAAACAAAAGACTTAAGAAACAAACTTTACTATAATATGCAGTTACATTGTTTTATTCAAGATCTTTGTAATGTTCAATCCAATAGTAAAAATAATAAGCACTTGTTGCTGATATTAATCTACAGAGAAATAAAAAGAAATACGAGTACTTCTTTAAAACTTTACATTGTTAAATATTTAACTTCAAAACATAACAACACTTTATTTAAATTCTTCTTCCTTATTTTAATTAATTCTTTGAACTAACTAAATTTCCTTTAATGCACACACCCCCTTTTCACTCATTTAGAAAGCACCTCCCATTTTTTGTTTATCGCAAAACCCTTTCATATGCGAAATACATAACTTTGACTGCTTAATAAACTCATAATCGGTCCAGGCAAACATTTTACTTCAAGCCACAAAAAAACTGACGTTTATTATGGTTTTTAATATGTTAAAAATGTATAATTTTTGTTTGCATGAAAAAAAACGATTTATATAAAATGTTTTATAGTCGTAGCTTAAGGTTAAATAGAAATTAAATGCTATTGCCAAACCACGCGGAAATCATGAAAATTTTTCTACAAGATCTTCTTCATTTGTATTGGCAAGCAACAACAAAACATATTAAGATTTTCCTTTATGCTTTTCAAAAGTTTTTATTCTTTATTTTTTAAGTAAAAGCAGTCATTAAAATTTATAGTTTCTTCTCATTCTTTTAACAATCGTATAATGAAAAATCTTAAAATTTCATACAGAAATTATATAAAATGCAGCCAGTAAGAGAAGGAAAATTTAATTTAATTGTAAGTTGCAAATGCTTGTATATTTTTATTTAAAAAAATTTACTCTTTTAAAGCTGATGCTTAAGTGAAATAAAAAACTATTTGTTTTTCTGTAGTTAGTATATTTTTTTATAGTTGCATGTTTTGTGGCAATTATATATAAAGCTTGTCCAAGCTGTTACAATATACCAGCCACCTTAGTTTCAGCTTAGCTGGGGTATCACAACATCTTTTAAGGCTGCCAAACAAAAGCCAAACAGCAACATCTAGCAAAAGCCTCCACAAGCGAATTCTTTGGCGTTTTTTTTCCTTATTTTCTATTCCTAAGATAATCAGGAAATGCAATAAAGTTAAATGGAAACAAGTATAAACTTGGAAGAAGAAAAAACTTTAATAGAAATAACTCTGTGGCCTGGCAGCCAAATGCAAGGACGATGCCTGTGCGCTATTAAAGTCATAAAAACTGAGAAAAATGAGAACATTATACAATTTTAGAATTTGAAAAATATTAGTTGGTTTAAAGCAAAAAAAAATGAAAAATAAAGTAGAAAATATTTATAATAAAAAGATCATCTTTATTGAGAAATAAATGTTTGGAAAAGAAGTAAATAAGAATGGCAGAAAAAGCATAAATAAATGGGCATAATTACAAAAAATAATTGAAAGCTATTAATAACATTAAACGGAAAAGCCAAATATTAAATGAGCAAATAAAAGTTAAAAAAAATACTTTTCCAACATTTTATAAAAAACGTAACTGGATTTTCAAATAAAAGACTAAATTGCTCCTCTATAAAAAAAGTTTCTGTCATTGAAACCCTCTCTTACCGTAAAAGTTTTAATTAAACTTTTTTAATATTTGCATTAAAATTTTAATATTAAAAATTATATTGTATTTTTTAGTACTTTATGAAAAGAAAAAGAATTTTAAAAATCCGATTTTTGGATATTGGCAGAAAAAAATTATTTTTTTATTATAAATGCTACATTTTAAAAAAAGTAGTAGATTTACTACTATTTTAAAAAATCATCATATAGCGAAGCAAATACTCTAAATCTTCACATTTATATTTCAAATATGATGTGTTAAAAAGATTTATGTTATGTAATCTTTTTGTCTAGAAAAACGTAGTATTTTACTACTATTTAAAAAAAAAGAGTGTAATTAAATATCTTATTTCAGTTGATAGCCTTAAAATATTTACTGTGTAATGCTAATTTCTTTAAAAAAAAAATGTTTAGGCAAAAATTACTGTATTTTAAAAAAGTAGTATTTTTACTACCTTTTTGAAAAATTTAGAAACTTCAACTGTTGCTGAAAAATATTGAAATACGGTAGCCTTAGGCTAAAATAATAATTTTTTAATTAAATATAATTCAGTTCAAAAAAAAGTAGTAGATTTACTACTATTTTTAAAAATCAACATATAATTTAGTAAATATTCTCTCACACAAATTGATATTTCAAATATGATTTGTTAAAAAGCAGATTTATACTTTCTAATGTTTTTGTCTAGAAAAACGTAGTATTTTTACTACTATTTTAAATAGCTTATTTCATTTGATAATCTTAACATTTTTACTGTGTAATATTAATTTCTTCAAGAAAAAAATTAAAGACAAAAATTACTGCATTTGAAAAAAGCAGTAGTTTTACTACCTTTTTGAAAAATTTAGAAACTTTAATTTTTCCTAAAAAATATTAAAGTACGGTAGCCTTAGAGTAAAAAAACTAACTTTTTGTTAAATATTCTTGAGTTCAAAAAAAGTAGTAGATTTACTACTATTTAAAAAAATCAATATATAATGTAGCCAATACTCTCTCTCAAAAATGTATATTTCAAATATAATGTGCTAAAAAGCAGTTTAATGCTTTGTCACCATTTTGTCTAAATAAAACGTAGTATTTTTACTACTATTTTAAAAAAGGTGTAATTAAGTAGATTATTTCAACTGATAACCTTTATCTCTTCTTAAAAAAAAAATTCAGATAAAAATTTTCCAATTTGAAATAGTAGTATTTTTACTACCTTTTTGAAAAATTTCAAAACTTTTTTTTTTGCTCAAAGATATTAGAATACGGTAGCCTTAGACAACATTTTCATGCTAAAAGGTCATAGGTTAAAAGTTTTTATTGAACAAATTTAGTGCGTTCTCTGTTGAAAATATTTTTTTTTTCGCGTTCTACCACTTTTTCCTCTTTTTTTCAATTACTAAGATCTTGCTTAGAATTGTACAACTAAAACGAATATATGTTTTTTGCAATGACAGCTTGTTCTGAAATCGAAAAAGAAAAAAAATTCAAATGTTCTGCACACTTAAACCTGTAACTTATAAATAGTTCTAGATAATAAAGCACAACATGTTTGAACAGGTTGTAAAACAAAAAGGCCACAAGATTGAAACAAGAAAAATAATGAGTGAAAAAAGCAAATGGATGTTACAGCTACAAAAACAAGCAGCAGTTGAGAGAGAAGTGGTAGTGGTGCTCGTTAGTTATAGAATAGTTATAGAATCGGTATTAATATTAGAGGTTTTGTTTGTGCTCGTATATGGATAGACAACGGCTGCTTGTTTAACATCAAACACTTCTTTAATTTTCAATAGCATTCAAAACAATTAATAATGATGGCTGCAACAAATGGTATGACGACGATATGGTGATTAAAGCGGTGCCCGGTTGTTATTTTTCTACTAATTTTCTTTCCTTTGCTATTTGTGTCACATAAACAAATAAGAATATATAACACGAGACATTAATTAAGAAATAAATTATGTTAAAGATCTTTGAGCGATAGGAGAACAGACACACACACACTCTGTTAGAAGCTAAAAATAGAGGCTTTCATGAAAGCACTATTAATTATTATTTAAGTACAACAACAAAAATAAAAAATCAATTAGGAAATATGTATAGGAGAGTATATTTTTCAACGGGTTTGGGTCTTAAGTCTTTCGTTTTTACCGTTTGATGGATAAGCAATATTCTCTGTGAAATAATTTTATTTCGAAAACATTTTAATTTTCCTTCCGTATACATTTCCCTTTTAATTAAGGCCTAAAATATGTGTGTGTGTGTGTGTATTTGAGCGTTTGTTACGCAAAGCAACACTTTGACTAGATTTTTAGATTTCTGCACGTTTTGTTCTATGACAGCTGGCAACAACACAATGACATGAGCAGCAAAAATGCAATTTATTTTTTCTTCTTTTTCTTTCATGTTTGTTGGCATGACAGGTGCTAGTAAAGGCCATACAGAGATTTTGTAAAGGAAATGGCCCAAAAGCAAATTGATATGGTCAGGCAGACATAAAAATTTTTGATGTCATGATGACATGAAAGGAAATTAAGCATGATTTTGTATGCGAAAACTAAACAAATGGAAGTAGGAAAAAAAAACTTAAAATATTATTATGTTAAGGCTCAGGCCACAGTAACCTTGTGCTTGTGCTATTGACTTTGTCTAGCTGCTAATCCCTTTAATAAAATTTGGGTTGGTCTTCATGGACACTTTGTTGAAAAGCGCTTTGTTTGTTTAACAAAAGAAAACGTATGTATTGCTCAACTTTAAACATAAACTTAATGTTAATCTTTTAACATCTTAGATTATTAAGATTATATTCATGTTGAAAAACATAAAAGAATGCCAAGCAGTTTTTTCTTTCATTTTAATTAAAAATCAACTGCAAATAATGGGTGTAACAGACAAATAAAAATGCAAACATATTCTTTTGCTTTTATTGAAACAACAACTATAAAATAAATGAACAAGTTGTAAAAGTTCTTAGTGCTGTAAAATTTAAGGGTTACGGGCATTCTATACTTTTAAAGTTTGCCTCTTCGGGGCTAAAGCATAAAATGATTAATTAGCTAAAAAAAAAACTATGAGAAAAAAAATAGCAAAGTTTTATTAAACTAAATACTTTAAATATAAAACGAGCTACTGGTTAAAGAGGGTATAAATAAAGTCATAGATAACTACAAGAAGTTATTAAATTTACCACAAAAATGTGGAGTTTTGCAATAAAAAAAATTTCTATGAAAACGTAAAATAGTTATTAGGGAAATAAAGTCCGAACAGTGCCATAAAACTTCAACTGAAAACACTTTTAATGAATTTATACAAGAAATGTTTATTGGGGCATTAAAAAAGTACTGCAACTGCAAGATTTTCATTTAAAAAAAGTATTAGAAATACTACTTTTTAATATATATTAAATAGAATCTAAATTGTTTTCTTTTTGCTGTATTGTATTAAAAATACGTAAAAAAGTGGCAGAATGTTTTAAATGATTTAAAAACTTTAAATTTTCTAAAAAGTAGTAAAATACTACTAAATTTTTAAATCACAAAATTTTTTTAATACAATTTAAAATGCAAAAATCTGTAATTTAAAGTATTTCAGTAAAGGTCAAAGCATGAAATCTAAATTTTTTTAAGCTTTCAAAAAAAGTAGTAGAAATACTACTTACTTTTAAACATCAAATATTTGAACAATGTTTATTGTTAACAAAAGCTAAATGCATTGTAGGCTTATTTTAACAGTTTTGGCTGTAGCTGGGGCAATTTGAAATTTTTTTTAGAGAATAGTATTTGCTACTTTTTTAGACCTAAAAAAATAATTTTAAAATTTTAATTCCGAATAGCGTCAAAATTTTTAAGATTTTCTTTGCGTATCTAAAAGTTAACAATATTATTATTATATTATTTTATTATATTATTTTTATATACATACATACATACATTAAAGAGAACTGAATATTTTTCTTCAGCTTTTATTTTAACAAAAATAAATATATTAATAATTTTTAAGAAAAATACTACCATATTCTTTATGTCAAAAAATCTTAAATTAATGCTTTAAAAGCAAAAACCTTTAATTAAAGGCATATGTATCAAAGTCATTGCAAAATTTTTTTGCTTTAAAAAAAAGTAGTAGAACTACTACTACTAAAAAAAAGTAGTAGAACTACTACTTTTTTTTGCACATCAAATACTACTATGTGTAATAATTTTATGATTAGTTAAAGATTAAAACTTTAAAAAATTGTAATTGTATATGTGCTTAAAAGTAGTAGCAATACTACTATTTTTATTAAAAATTAAAAAAATTTCACAAAATTTAAAATTTTTATTACATTTTTGATTTTTCAAAACTTTAAAATTGAAATTTGAAGGCATATTGAGCTAACAGTTACGAAATTTTTCAATAATTAGTAAATAAAGTAGTAAAAATACTACTAAAAAAATTTTTAAATTTTTATTACAAATTCGTAGTTTTTAAGTTTAAAAATTCAAAGTTTCAGATATTTTAAGTTAACGGTGTTAAAAGTTTTCATTTCAAATAAATTGCAAAAATAGTAGTAAAAATACTACTACATATGTATGTATTTGTTTTAACATTGCAAAAAAAATGATTAATTTTGAACTTTTCGCATAAACACTAGCATTAAAGAGAAATCTTAAATAATTTTCATCAAGAAAAATGTTTTCATTTACAATAAGTAGTAAAAATACTACTATTTCTTGCTACTGAAAAATTTCACAAAATTCAAAACCTTTTTAAAAATTGCATGCAAATTGAAATTTCAAAATATTTTGAGCTTAAGATTTAATTTAAATTAAGTAGTAAAAATAGTAGCAGAAATACTACCTTTTTTAAAAATTAAAAAAAACTAATTATTTTTTGCTATTCCTATAAAAAAATAAAAATTTTAAGTAAAATCTGAAAAACAAATTGAACAAAAGCTCATTTAAAATAAGTAGTAAAAATACTGCTAGTTTTTACTACTAAGAAACTGCATGTAATTTAAAGTTTTCTTATTACAAATTGCATGCATTAAAGTTGCACTATTCACATTTCAAAATACTTTGGGCTCAAAATTGTCAAGCTATTCGTTTAAATTAAGTAGTGAAAATAGTAGCAGAAATACTACCTTTTCGAACATTAAAAAAAAAAATTTTTTTTTTGCTACTTGCATAAAAACTAAAATTGTTGGCTATTTTAAAATATTTTGAAAAAAATCATTTGAAATAAGTAGTAAAAATACTACTAATTTTTATTACAAAACTATTTTCATATAACAAAAAAAATATAAAATTGAAAGCCTTAAAATTCCAATTTTTAAACATTTTAACCTAAAAGTGTTTAGAATTTTCGTTCAATTTAAATAGTAAAAATAGTAGCAGAAATACTACTTTTTTAAACATTGTAAAAATTTATAATTTTTTTGCTATTTGAATAAAAATTAACTTTTAAGCTAAAATCAAAAACACTTTAAGCAAGAAATATTAAAAAAAACTTTTTAAAAAAAGTACGGAAAGTACTACTATTTTTGTTAATAGTATTTTAAATATAATTTAAAATTTTTATTATAAGTTTGAAGTTCTAAGGTCTTAAAACTCATATTTTTAAACATTTTAAACTAAAAGTGTTTAAACTTTTCATTTCAACTAAGTAGTAAAAATAGTAGTAAAAATACTACTTTTTCAAAATTGCAAAATTTTATTATTTTTTGACTATTTGAATAAAAACAATCATTTTAAGTTAATTAATTTAAAATTTTTACCTCAACGTATTGACATAGAACTGCCATTAAGTGAATATTGGGAGGAGTCCGCTGCAGCACAGAAAGTTGTGTGTTAGTAAAAATAATTTTTACAGATTTGAAGGCCCAAAGACTAGCGAAACTCCCCAATTATACTCGTATGCTATAAAGCTTATATGGCGTCTTTATGATTTTATTGTTGAAATTTTAATTTCCTGTCATTGTTCGTTCGTATCATCTTCATGAAGAGGTTACTCATTAGTTATGCTTACTTCTTTCGAAATTATAAGTCTTTTTGCTCAATAAAAAACTTTAGCCATTTATTTATACACCACCAACACAATGCCTTATTCTACCCAACTATAAAAGTTTTTTTTTTTTCATTGCATTTCTTTGCCATGCTCTTGCAATTATTTTCTGTTTGGCTATAAAAATCATTGGCTTTATGCTTAACAAACCAATACAATTCATTATTTCTTTTCATTTTCTAAAGAAGTACTTCAGTACTTTATTTGTATGTATGCGCCCAATCATACATTTTGTAAGTCTATCCGTCCAGCCATCCAGCCATCCAGCCATCCATCCATCCATCCATCTATCCCATTGTGAGCAGAACGTTCAAGCCTATATTAACATTAATTAATGTGTTAAAGTTATTTTGTCTATTTTTATACAACAATAATTCCTTTAGCCAGCCCAACGAAGGGGGATCTTATATATGTATGTTACCATAACTTACAATTTTATGACTTAAGCTAAATTTTAGTGGTGAAGTTAAACAGCAAACAAGCCATTTATGTTCTTAAGCAATTACATATGGAACACAAAACATTATTCAACCATAAAAGTGCAATGGCTTGTGTCATTACACACATTTAAACAACAACAACAAAAACAAATTATTATCCACTGAATTGCCTTGGCAAGTGTTTCTCGATAAAAAAAAACATAAAACGAATTTCGAATAAAAGAATTTCTTGCCACATATTTTACACAAATTTACAAACTAATTAAAATCATAATAGAATTTCAATAATTATGTTTTATGAAATACTACTTTCCACAAGCACCAGGAAACGCTTTAAATCATCATTAATTATAGGAGTTTGTTGCAAAATTTTTTAACTTTTGGGGCAGCATAATATATATTTTTTAAGCATTTATGACAGGACCGTTAACAATTTGCCACTTAACACCCACTGCACAAGAAAAGATCAAATAACATCATTATCTCTGGCATAAGAACAACCACAACTGGTCACTGTGAAGTTGTTAAGCTTAAAAAAACTACACCCACTTAAACAGAACTTCTAAAGTAAAAAAAAACGCTAAAAAATTTAATTTTAAACAGAATATTCCACAGAAAGCATGCAAAACCGGAAATTGATTATATAACCAAGTTGAACATAGAATTTCTCTGTGGTCAGCCAAAGAACCAGCTTCATAGCTCAAGGTTGTAAAGCAAAAAAAAAAAGTTTTACCAGTTTCACAAAAAAAAAACACACACACACACACACAAATTCTAAGCCGCGTTAGATTTTCAAGAAATTTGAAAGTTTATTTTCTTCTGCTGGTTTAGCAAGTGATATATTTTAGACCAATAATTCCCATCATCTTCATCATGCTCATCCTCAAAGTCATCTTCATCGAAACACATTTCCACTCAAAAACAGTTGGAGTTTACATTAAGCCAGCATGTGGCATTTTAAGGCCTGCTTTTCTAGTTTTTTATTATTATAATTTTTTTTTTCGTTTCTATTTTTTTTTTTTGGTCTTGTAATTCAACAAAACTGTAATGCATCTCTGCAAATAAATCTTTCCGTAATCGATTATAAATTATATCATAAAATGCAAGAAGCATTTGCAGCTGAAACAAAAAAAAAACAACACCAGCCAGCTCTACAAGTTGCTGTTCGTCTAAAATGTTGTTGGAGGAAAACAAACATTTCAGTTTTTATTAAATTAAGTTTCAATTAGTAGTTTTAATTGAATTTGGATGAATATGAAAGACCACCACCAGAGATTGCAAGCATAAGTAATGCATGTAGTGCATATGATGAAGGTTTATGTTTACACTATGTCTTAAACTAGACTTAGATCGAGGCTAAAATAGAATAAAACTAGTCTTTAGTTTTAACGTTAGTTAACCCAGACTAGAAATTTCTAGCAAAGTCTAGTTTCTAGTAAATTTTTGTGCACTTGGGACAAAATTTTGACAATTTCTCTCCTAGCACCTAAAAGTGTACTATTATTATTGCTACAGATATTATACAAACTACAGATTCATTTTTATTGGTTTATAAAGTGTTTTCTATACGAAAAATTCTAGACCAGTTTGTAGCCAAAACTCCGGCTTCATAAATGATTAAGAATGCAGATTCTGCCAGACGTATGCGTCTATAACAAAGACTATAACCCAACCGCTGTAGGGTACAATAATTGTGCATATTAGCATTATAGGGGATTTACACCTGAACAAAATTTAGCCGATTTCAATTAAAATCTTTATAAGTGAAAATCTATACCGTTTACACCAAGTTTTTTTTTACATTTATCAAAACTTTTTTATCTAAAACAAAACCGATTAACTGAAAATTTTCCAAAACTACAACCAAACAACTGCAAGGTAGCCAATTCACACACCTTTTTAAGCAGGCCGTAGCTAATTCAATCATCTTTTATATAAATATGATCTACAAGGTAGTAAAAATAAAATTAAAATATTAGATTTTGAGTAGATTTCCCACAAATCTACTGACGAAATAGATTTTTTTTGTACCAGCAAGCTAGTGAAAAGTAGCAAGATTTAGCTCGAAATCTCGTAAGTACTAGATTTCGAGATAGGGCAAATGCCCTATGAGGCTGAGTACTTACGAGGTTTCCAGCAAAATTTAGTAGATTTCCCATAAAAAGCAAAATCTACTTCTTTACTAGATTTTGTCGAAATCTGCCTAAAATCTAGTAGAACTCAGTGATACAACTATAGTTTTTTTTTAATTTGTGCTAAAAAGTCAGGGTGTGTGAATTGGCTAATTGCAGTTGTTCGGTCAAATTGTCAGTCAATGGTTTTTGTTTTTGATAAAAAATCTTGATAAGTGGCACAAAAAAACTTGGTGTAAACGGTGTAGAATTTGATAAAGGTTTCAGTTGAAATTTACTCAATTTTGTGCAGCATTAAATGTCTAATTAAAAAGCTTCAAAATAAAATTTTGGGCATACTTTTATTAAAAATTTAAATAAAATTTTCTGCGTAACGAAAAATAAGCAAAAGTCATACTTTTAAATAAGAAAATAAATTTTATATGAGTGAAGCTTTGGAAATACATATTTTAAATTCTGGAAACTAAATTTCTGCTCATATATTTTCCAACTATAATTTATTTTATTAAGTAAGAAAAATCTGCAAGCATATTGATTGTGTTAATTTTATGGCGACATTTCATCCTAAATCTGTCAATACATCACTCACTTACTCTAGCGCGCTGAGTGAAGGAAACGAAAATGCCATTAAATCTATTCCCATAAATCCTGTCAAGATTTATGTTCAGCTGAATACTAAAACAGAAACCAATAAAAGAAATCTAACAAACAACAATAACAATTAACATTGTTGGCAATAAAATCAAAGCTAAACTAAAATCACCATCAACTACTAACGTAAATCAAGACGAGCTTAAACAATACAAAATTATATACGATAGAATTCCTTCGACTCGTGTATACCAAATGGAAAAGAAGCTTGTAAGTTTAGATTTACTTTATAGTATTTTCTATCTCTTAAGGAAAAATCTATAACATAAATATCATTTAAAAAGTATTACAGTATTTATTATGGGGTTTGTGAAATCTTGGCATTTTATCTAAAGCTTAGAAATGCTGTGCGCCAATGTGTTGGCTGGAATCTGTGAAATACTTTTTCTTTTTTTTTTTTTGTCGAACCAAACCAAACACATTCTCTCTTCTTTTTCGTTTTTTTTTTATTGCTTTTTAGCTGGGTTCGTATCTGTTGTGGTTTTTTTCCACAATTACTGACTTTTGCAATCAATAATCAATAAAATTGATTACACTTCCAGTAGTTTTGTGTTTTTTTTTTTTTTTTTTTTTTGATATCCTTGTAATAAGAAATGTGTTCGGTTGTTTGTATGCTAATTGTAGTAACTGAGTATTTTCAGTTTTTTGTTTTTGTATAAATTTTTGTATTTTTTAACAATAATTGCGGGCTTAGGTCTCTATATTTATGGCGTATTTTTAGCTTGGAATTGTTAAAGTAACTAAAATATTTTTTTTAGAAATGATAAATGGTCTTAAGGCGTAATTAATGCTTTTTTAAGCAATTAAATGTAGCATAAGCTAAAATTTAAGTTTCTGACAAATCTTGCAAAGAAAAAGTGCAAAAAATCGTTATGAATTCTGCATGATTTTAACCCTCTAACTTTACTTTTTAGTTGCTTTCTTCATAAAAGTTTAAATTAGCGCCCTTAAACAGAGTCATAATGGGTTAAATTGTTCTATAAAATGTACTAATTCTGTTCGATAGTTACGTCGTCTTGTCTATGGACGAAAAAAAGTCGCAGTTGTGATTCTTGAAGACAATTTTTATTTATTGTCTATGCTAGAAGGTTCGTGTATGTGATTTATGCTATTGTTCTCAACCCATTATATCCAACACAAACAAATTTTTTCGTATATTCTTCCAACTATCGTATAACACTTTAATTTATTATTGGGGTTTTAAAAACATGTTAATACGGCATTTACATTGTCTCGAAATCTAGTACTTGCGAGATCTTGAGCGAAATCTTGCTGGTTTTTACTAGATTCGCCATACAAAACGCAATCTGATTTGTCAGTAGATTTGTAGGAAATCTACTTAAAATCTAATATCTTTATTTTATTTTTACTACCTTGTACAACATATTTATATAAAAAGAGAGTGAATTAGCAACGGTCTGCTTAAAAAGGTGTGTGAATTGGCTACCTTGCAGTTGTTTGGTTGGTTGTAGCTTTAGAAATGTTTCAGTTAATGGGTTTTGTTTTGGATAAAAAAATCTTGTTAAATGTCAAAAAAAGAAGTTGGTTTGAATGGTATAGATTTTCATAAGGATTTTAATTAAAATCTGCTAGATTTTGTGCAGGTGTAAATGCTCTGTTATAGCCCGTTCAGCGTGCCACGAAATCAAGTAATTCCAAGTTGAAATTACGAACGAAATTAAGAGTGTTCATGCTGGTACTAAATGACATTTGAATTAATTTCACAAGCATCTGATTCGTTGCGGCATTCATTGGAGCTATATTTTAAGTTGAATAAACCTTTTTAATATTTAAATAAACTTTTCACATGACAATATTTTTCAATATAATGGTTTTTACTCATATTTTTATTTTATATCGAATTAAATTTTTTTTGTTGCTTCGCGTGGTTGTAAATATCTTCATGGTTGGAAAAAAAAAGCAGTTTTTCATACAAAAACAGCGTTGTCCATTGCAATTTCATATTAATTTTGTTGAAATTAAGTAAAATGAGTTAATTTGGGATATGTCAAAATGTATGGAATATTATTTAATTTCAACTTGATTTCGGCCGAAATCATGAAAATGCTTGATTTCGTGGCACGCTGAACGGGCTATTAGATTTTGTTTTGTATGGAAAATCTACCAGATTTTGCCGCAAATTGTTGCATTAATTAAACTTTTGTTTAAAAATGTAATTAATGAAAAAAATTCATTGACTCATTCGAAATTTTGAAGTGATTTTTCCAATTTTCGTTCAATGAAAGGTAATGATTTTTTTTTTCTGTGTAATGGAACGAAACTTTCCAGCCAACCTTCCTCCTTTGTGTACTTTTAAATTTACATTTTGCTTTTTATTTTGTCGCACCAGCCTGCCAAATGCTTGACAATGAGTGTGTTGTTAAAATATTCTAAACTCACAAGCCAAAGGTGTTGTCAACAATTTATATTTTAATTAAAAGTTTGAAAAATATTAAAAGAATTTTTCACACCAACTGCATGCAGCGTGTTGGACAAGGACAAGCTTTTTAATACGGTTAAATTTTTATGGAAATTATTAAGAAATTTTATGCTTAATAACTTTCAGCAGCAGCGTAATGAGAAAATTTATTTTTAGAAATAAATGGAAATATAAAATTGTTTATTAATAAGAAGAGAAAAGGAAGAAAAAGAAGAAGAAAAGAAAATAGTGTTGGAAGTCGTTAAGGAAAAAAAAATTTTTAACAAGTTTGTGGCTTAAGTTTTTTGTTTTAGAAAATCACGCCCGTCTTTGCTAAAATCAAAATTACAAATTTTTAAGTAATAAAATTTAAAAAGTTCTGGGAAGTGTAATTAAGGATCTAATAGTTGTTGTAGTTGCTGCAATTAGTTGCTGCTGCTCAAGAGTCTTTAATTTTTTTTTTAATTCTTTCATCATTAATTACCATTTTTTGTATGAAATCTTTTTATAATTTAAAAAAAAAATAAAGCTCAAGAGTGCTTGTGAAAACAACTCAGTAACGCAAACGTCATAAACATTTCCAAACAGTTAAAATGCTTAGGAAATATAGTTTCAAGTAAAACCAGCCTCGATCTCATACCGTGCAAACATCCTACAGCTAATTTACTGCATGCTGGGCTTAATAAAATGTAGCACTTGCCAGCTGAGGAGCAAATTATTGTTAAAGATTCACACTACATCTGGCCAAAAAGCTGGTAATAAAAACAAATGAAAATTAAAACTGCCAAGCAGAAATGGAAAGGAATTTATTGAAGCGTATGAAGGCAATTACAAGACATTCTTAAATTGATGGTAATAAAAAAACACCTTTTCCGGCTTTGAAAAATTTTTATTGAATTTGAAATTTCTTAACATAAGTTGACTAATTGATCTTTTTTTTAATTTCTTATCATACCTTTTCATCTCTGGCTTAGTAGTTCTTATTTGCTAAATACGTGCTGTTTCCTTTAAAACAATTTACTTTTGGAGAACTCTTTTGCCACTGTGTGGGCAATTAATGTAATTGTTGTTGTTGCTGCTGTTGTTGTTGTTTCATGTTTTTGTGGCAAAGCATAATATTTAATATTTACTGACGTATAACACGCGATGCCACAAATAAACATTACAAACAATCTCACCTTTGAAATGTCTCAACAAGGCCGTCACAAAAGATTTTGGTCTCTGGCTTTGGCCTGTCTTTGGTTACATTTAAAGTGTGTTTGCAACAACAGAGGTTTCCTTAATATGAACACTTGACATGTGTCCAACATAATAAAAAAAACGACTTGGTTTTATTTACTATTAACAATTAATCGTACTAACAAGATCAAATAAATGTCTTTTAGGTCATGCAAGCCAGGGCTGGTGTCATGTGTCAAAACTAATTAAATTGTTAGATAAATAAAAAGATAGATAGAATCTATAAAATGACATTTACATTGTCTCCAAATCTAGAACTTACAAGAATTCGAGCTAAATCTTGCAGCTTTTTACTACATTTCCCATACACAATGAAATCTATTTTGTCAGTAGATTTGTTGGAAATCTACATCATATTTATAAAAAAGATGAGTGAATAAGCTACGGTCTGCTTCAAAAAGAGTGTTAATTGGCTACATTGCAGTTGTTTAGGTGTAGTTTTGTAAATTTTTCAGTTACTGGGTATTGTTTTGGATAAAATAAATAGTGATAAATGTCAAAAGAAGTTGGTGTAAAAGGTAAATATTTTCGCCAAGCTTTTAATTAAAATCTGCTAGATTTTGTGCAGGCATTTATTAAGATTTCTTATCCAAAACAAGAACCATTAACTGCAATTTTCAAAGACTACAACCAAACAACTGCAATGTAGCCAATTCACACACCTTTTTAAATACACATGCTGACTTTTTAGTACAAATTTTAAGAAAAAAAATATAATTGCACTACTAAGTTCTACTAGATTTTAAGTAGATTTCGACAAAAATCCAACGACGAAGTAGATTTTGTTTTGTATGGGAAATTTAGTAGATTTTACTCGAAATCTCGTAAGTAATAGATTTTGTTCAAACGTAAACGCACTATTACGAGATGACGGCTTATCTAATAGCATTAGACTTTATAGTGTGTTTACATTTTAGCAAAATTTAGTACGAGCCGAGATTTCGGGCAAAATCTAGTAGATTTCCCATACAAAACAAAATCTACTTCGTCACTAGATTTCATCCAAATTTACCTCAAATCTAGCAGAACTTAGTAATGCAACTATGGTTTCAAATTTGTACTACAAAGTCAGCTTGTCTATTTAAAAAGGCGTTTGAATTGGCTACATTGGAGTAGTTTGGTTGTAGTCTATGAAATTATTTAATTAATGGTTCTTGTTTTGGATAAAATATCAAGATTTCTTTAAAAAAAACGGTATAGATTTTAATAAATATTTCAATTGAAATTTAATTAATAAATCGCGAAGGTTTAAATATTTGATTAGAAATTTTATTTAATATCCCCCATATTCATAAAAAAAAATAAAACAAATTTCAAATCCATTTTAGGAAAATTTTTTATGAAAAATTTTAAACAAAATATATTTCAAATTCATTTGAAATTTTATGAATATGAGGGAAAAGGTTTATAAAGCAGTTCTTCATACAAAACTTGTTTTATAAACTCTTTATAAAGCAAAATAATTTTTTATAAATAAGGCAGTATATTTTTTGATTTCCCTAAAACATGAGCGTATTTGTTGTAGCTTTATTGCATTTTCTATTAAAAAGTCAAATAAATTTTAAAATGCAACTGCACATGTGGAATAAGAAATACAAACCTAATTACTTACATGATGAACTCAAGCATAAACTATTTTATGCTACACTAAACACAAAAATTGTATATTATAATACTCAGCACAAGCAAAGAAAATATAGAACTGACAGCATACATAAGAAGCTAAAGCTAAAGGGTAAAAAAAACAACATGAATAAATAAAAATCACTTAGAATTGGCAAAAATTTAAAAAAAAAGCTTTTAAGCAATATAAAAGTTCAAGTAAGACCAGTTGTGAAAAAATTCACAATTTTGCATAAAAATAAATATTTAATTTGAAGTTCTAGCAGCAACTTCTGCTTTTTTTCTTTATTATTTCTTGAATACAAAATAAATCATTGGCATAAAAAGGCAACCGTCATTACAACAGTTATATTTGAAGACATAAGACTTTTAAAAAAAGGTAAAACAAAATATTTTATTTACTTGTGCAATTTTATATTCTAAAGACTGGGAAGACTGACTGACTGACTGACTAACTTTATTTTCTTTCTTTTTGTTTTGCATTTGACCTTAAATGAACCTAAAAGTCATCATTTGTATGACTTAAGCATTAGCTTTAGGCTTTTAAACATTTATTTTTTGCCAAGATATTTAAACAATGTAGCAGTAGCAGTCAAAGAGTAAAAGAGAAATGTGTCTTGCAAGTTTTTGTGTCTAGTTTTAAGACATTTTGCTTCATTACAATGGCAAACTGGATGTTCTAGCTGATTTAACAGTTTTTTGTGTTTGTTTGTTTTTTTCTCATTTACCAACAAAAACCGCAGCTTGTTGTTTTTTAATGACAGACAAAGTTGCGGTTTAAAACATTTTCTTTTAACAGAGTAACGGCACAAAGAAAAATTCC
Organism: Nowickia ferox; assembly: GCA_936439885.1. Classification (NCBI taxonomy): domain Eukaryota; kingdom Metazoa; phylum Arthropoda; class Insecta; order Diptera; family Tachinidae; genus Nowickia; species Nowickia ferox. Next base: position 5,211,688 of record OW387025.1, on the reverse strand, counting down.
AAAGCGAAATAAAAACCTGCAGACTGAAAGTAAAGAAACTGAATGCAATTTTGTTTTAAAAGTTAAAACTTGGGTAAACATCTTTTCAAAAATTGCTTTCACACGGAAAAAATCTAAAGACTTAAGGAACCGAAGCAAATTAATTCCCTCGCATGAAAATATAAAAATTACGCATCAAACTTTTCAAAAACTCTTTAACTTATTTAGCATTAGCAAGAGAAAAAATCAAAAGACTCAGGAAACAAACTTCTTGTTAAAAATATTTGCCTAAAACTATGCAATAACAACAAATTATTTCCATGTATTAGTATATCGAAAAACTTTCCAAATTTAAAAAATCTGAATTGTTTCCCTCTTATGGAAATAAAAAAATTAGGCATGCAAACTTTCCAAAAACCCCCGACTGCTTTTGTATAAACAAAAGAAAAAGACAAAAGATTCAAGAAACAAACTTCTTGTTAGATAAAATATGTTTGCCTAAAAGTATGCAATAACAAAACTATTTTAAAAAATCTTAATTGTATTTCTCCCACACAAATTGCCTCAAAACATAAACAAAAGACTTAAGAAACAAACTTCTTCCCAAAAATATTTGCCTACAAATATGCAATAAACACTCATTTTAAAAAGTCTTAATTTTTCATACTCCAATGCGAACTAAAATTGCCTTCGCCACAACACAAAAACGAAAAATAAACAAAAAATTATTTTCTACTTCCAGTAGCGAATTATATTCCTCGTATGAAAATTTTTAAGCTTCAGGAAACGAGCTTTCCACTAATTTGCTTTTAACTCAACAGCAAGACTTAAGAAACAAACTTCTTCTCAATTAGAACTCATTTTAAAGTCTAAGGGCCTGGTTCACGATATCGACAGCGTTCGAATTGTCGCACACTTACATTCAAAACAAAAACAAATTCTAAAATTTTGTTGTTGTTTCCAATGCAAGTGTGCGACAACGGTCTACTTGTCGATATCGTGAACCAGGCCCTTAATTTTTTATACATAGCTGCGAACTATTTCCCTCGTAGGAAAATGTTTAAGATTCCTAAAACACACACCCTCAAATTGCTTTTCCCACAACACAAAAACCAAAGATTTAAGAAACAAACTTTATTTTCAGAAATTTTAGCCTAAAACTGCGCAATAAAAAAATTTCATTTTCTCTTTCCGAAAGCAAAATAATTTTCCTCGCATAAAAATTTTTAAATTTCGGGAAACAATCTTTCCAAAAAAACCCCAAATTGCTTTCGCCACGACACAAAAAACTAAAGACTTAAGAAACAAACTTATTTTCAAAAATATTTATCTAAAATTATAAAATAAAAATTCATTTAGAAAAATCTTTGTTTTCCATTTCCAGATGCGCATTTATTCTCTCGTACATAACAGCGGCATAATGCGACCCCTGTCACCAAGTGCACTTGTAGCATTATGCTCTCTTCTGATACTGCTGCCCTCCATCGCCTCGGCACGCATGGCTTTTGAAAAGCTTACAGATTTCGATTTTGCCGGCACCACCTACTACAGCGTGAAAAATCTCTCCCTGTACGAATGTCAGGGTTGGTGTCGTGAAGAGGCTGATTGTCAAGCAGCCGCTTTCAGTTTTGTAGTGAATCCTTTGTCGCCGTCGCAGGAGACACATTGCCAGCTGCAGAACGATTCGTCGGCCCACAATCCCTCAGCAGCTCCTCAACGTTCAGCTAATATGTATTACATGGTGAAGCTGCAGTTGCGTAGTGAAAATATTTGCCATAGACCCTGGTCATTTGAGCGTGTGCCCAACAAAGTGATACGAGGCAACGATAATGCTCTCATTTATACCAGCACCAAGGAGGCGTGTCTTTCGGCCTGCCTTAATGAGAAGCGTTTCGTATGCCGTTCGGTGGAGTATGATTACAACAGTATGAAATGTGTGCTGTCGGATACGGACAGACGCAGTGGTGGCCAGTTTGTGCAGCTGGTGGATGCCCAGGGTACCGATTACTTCGAAAATTTATGCCTAAAGCCACAACAGGCCTGTAAAACTACACGCAGCTTTGCCAATGCTCGCGTGGGTGTGTCCGAAGAGAAGGTGGCGCAGTATGTGGGCCTACACTACTACACCGACAAAGAATTGCAAGTTACCTCTGAGTCAGCCTGCCGTTTGGCCTGTGAAATCGAATCGGAATTTTTGTGTCGCTCTTTCTTGTATTTGGGCCAACCACAGGGAGCTCAATACAATTGCCGTTTGTATCATTTGGATCACAAGACCCTGCCTGATGGGCCCTCCACTTACTTGAATCATGAGCGTCCCTTAATCGATCATGGTGAACCTACAGGTCAATATTTTGAAAATGTTTGCGACAAGACTGGAGCTAGTACCAATTCGGCTGTTGGTGGTCCTGCAGGCGGTCCTCCTTTGCTTGAAAAATTAGATACTTTGCCGGTTACTTTCGATACGACAGAGGATCCCAGTTTGAATATCTCACGCAATGATGTGAATTGTGATAAGACTGGCACTTGTTATGATGGTAAGTTAAGTTGGCATGAGAAAAAAAATTAACTAAATAAAAGCTCAAAATTCAAAAGCTCTAAGTTTTCTAGCTTTGAAAGACTCGAACTAAGCTCCAACTGATGAATTTAATGGACTATTTAAAGAGTTTTTTGGAAAAAGCTTTTTAAGCAAAAAGCTCATTTTGGAGGGGGTTATTACAATATTTCATCTATGAAAATTTTCATTGGAAATTTTTCATTGAATAGATTAACAATTTAAAAATGTATTTAAAAAAAAATTGTGAAACAGCTTTTTTACTTACAAGCTAGTTTTAGAAAAGCTTTCAAAATTTCCTCTATGAAGTTAAAAACTTTAAGATTTCTGAGAAATGCTATTAAAGCTTGCAAATATTTCATGTCTCATGTCAAATTTAAAATTCGAGTTTCAAAATTATTTTTGAAACTCGAAGTCTGTTGGTTGAGTCAGCTAAAAGCTGACAATAATAGAAGCTTTTGTGTGCATAATTTATCTAAACTCATGTTAAATAGCTTTAAGCTTACTTAATTATAGTAAAATGCGAATTAAAAATATCATACTTTTTAATTCAAAGCTTTGTTTGAAAAGCTCCAAATCAAAAGTAAAAGAAATATGTGTTTGGATTCGCAAAATTTATACTAAAATCGACCTGTTTCAACTCTTGCATTTAAGTTATTTCCAAAAATTCCAAATTTGTTAGTGAAAAGCTTATTTTAAAGATACATACTAACACTATTTCACCTCTGAAAGCCTTCAAGGAAAATGTTTTATTTGAAGAGTTTAACAATTTCAAATTTTATTTTAAAACATTTCAGAAAGCTTACTTTATAAAGCTTTTAAAATTTCCTCCACGAAAGTTAAAAATTAATTAACATTTCTATAGAAATGTTTTCAAAGCTTTCAAATTTTTCCAAGGCTAAAATCTAACAGTACTGAAAGCTTACGGATTCATAATTCATCCAAGCTCAGTAAACTAAAAGATTTAAATTTGTCCTACCTAATGATCATCAAATGTACTAAAAAACGAGCCTGATTTTTAATTAAAAGCTTTGAAAAGCTCCAATTCAATTATAAATAAATAAATATAAAAAAAAACTTTAGAGAAGCATACAATGACTGTAAATTATTTATAAACAATTTTCGTTTCATCTTCTCCCCTTTAATATTAGTTTCGGTGCATTGCAAAGACACCCGAATTGCCGTACAAGTTCGCACCAACAAGCCTTTCAATGGCCGCATTTACGCTTTGGGACGTTCTGAAACTTGCAACATTGATGTCATTAACTCCGACGCCTTCCGCTTGGATTTGACGATGGCTGGACAAGATTGTAATACACAAAGTGTGGTAAGTTCGTGTACTTAAGTTTATTTTTCTTCGTAGAGCTTTAAAACTCTTTGTTTTCTTTATTGACCAGACTGGTGTGTACTCTAATACCGTGGTCTTGCAACATCACAGCGTTGTCATGACTAAGGCCGATAAGATCTATAAGGTCAAGTGTACTTATGACATGAGCTCTAAGAATATAACATTCGGCATGATGCCCATACGTGATCCAGAAATGATACATATCAATTCATCGCCCGAAGCTCCGCCACCAAGAATTCGCATTTTGGATACACGCCAACGCGAAGTCGAAACTGTGCGTATTGGAGATCGTTTGAACTTCCGCATTGAAATTCCAGAAGATAGTAAGTTTTTCTTTTCTACCTTCTTTAAATATAATTTTAAATAATTTATTTTCTTTTGCATTCCAAAAGCTCCCTATGGCATTTTTGCACGCTCTTGTGTGGCCATGGCTAAGGATGCCCGCACCAGCTTTAAGATTATCGATGATGAAGGCTGTCCCACAGATCCCACAATTTTCCCGGGCTTCACAGCCGATGGCAATGCTTTGCAATCGACTTATGAGGCCTTCCGCTTTACCGAAAGTTATGGCGTCATCTTTCAGTGTAATGTTAAATACTGTTTGGGTCCTTGTGAGCCAGCCATGTGTGAATGGAATATGGAATCGTTTGAATCGTTGGGCAGAAGACGTCGTCGTTCAGTGGAGAGGTAAATGAGATTTTTGTTTGGGAAAGTTCTTTTTTATAATTTTAAATAAAATGTTTTCCTTATAGCAATGAAACCAAGGAGGCTGATGAGGATATGAACATTTCACAGGAAATTTTGGTGTTAGACTTTGGTGATGAGAAGCGCGAGTTCTTCAAGTCAGATCCAAGCACAGACTTTGCTAAAGGTAAATATCATAATAATAATAATAATCAAATGCGTAAAATTTAGTTTTCTAGTTCGAAACATACAGAAAAAAAATCAAAAATGCAACAAAAAAAACATGCAAAAATTCCCACTTTTTCAATAATCTATAAAACGACATGAATAATTTCTTTGTAAGCCCACATCTTCATTATTAAACATTCTGGCAACACTCTATCCCACAAAAAGCTGAGTAAACAAAACTCTCTTATTGTTTTCTTTTCTGTTTCGAATGAACTGCACAAACCAGTGTTGCCAGTATAGGCAAAGAAGATCTTTACGCCTTCTGACATTTGATTTATTTTTAAGTTTTTGTTTAAAAGAAATTGAATGAATTTCTATTAATTTCTTTCTTTATCAGATAAAACAGTCACCATCATTGAGCCCTGCCCCACCAAGACCTCTGTTTTGGCTTTGGCCGTCACCTGTGCTTTGATGATTCTGCTGTACATTTCCACCTTGTTTATGTACTATATGAAAAAATGGATGCAGCCCCATAAAATTGTAGCATAAGTATTAACACGTAAATTTAGTTAAAGCAAAACACTCACACATTTTTTTTAAAGTAACATTAACAAACAAATCAATATTAGTTAACTTCCTACTAAACTATTTAACAAGAAAAAAAGCTAAATGGACAATAGTTTATAAGCTTGTTTTTTGCCAAGGCAAAATCACAGGCGATTAGTTGTTTAAACTTTAAATTTAGGTTTCTCCAGTAGATATGTTTAATTTTATGGTAAAACTTAAGCCTTGACGAACACACAGAACGAAAACTTTTAAGCTTAATTTATGTGTAAACAAATTTAGTTAAGTTTTCTGTTTCATTTTAATAGAATTTTTTTTTTGAAGGTTTAAGAGTCATAAGAAAAAATGCTAAGCTAAAAAAAAAGCTTTAAAAGCTTTTTTTTATAATAATTTGTAATTGAAAAATATGTATGCATGCACAAACTTGCTACTTTTATGTTTATGTCTTTAAATTCAAAAGCTTATACTTTTTGGAAATGAAGCTTTATATAAAAATCACTTTCTATTAAGTTTTAAAATGATTTCGTAGAGCAAACAAGTTTTAAAACTTTCATAGAGACTGATTTCTTGAAATATTTATATAAAAATAAAGCTTTTATTCTTGCATCGTATTGTATTCCTTCTACTTTTAATTTATTTATTTTTTTAATGTTATTTTTAATAAAGAAAATTGTCTATTTAATTTATAATTATTTAAAATTGTGCTTAATTTTATTGCATTTATTATTTGAAGAAACATATTTTTACAAAAAAAAATATTTTTATTTTTAAGTTGAAAATTTTTATTTAATGACCAGAAAAAATTATTATTATTTTTTTTTTTTTCAAATAAAGCATGTCCAACATTTATAGAAAAGTTTCCATTTAATTTAAGTTTACTAATTTTTTTAAATTAATAATTATAATTAGCTTTGTAAATAAGATAAAGACTTTTGTGCAAATAATTAAAACAAAAATAAAAATAATAAAAGTAATTATTCAAGCTATTCTTTTTTAATTATAGCTTTTCGGCTTAAAATATTTATATTAATATAAAATGCATTTAAAAAATTTTTAATAAAAATTTAAACAAAATTAAAAACTTATGATTGTTTTAAATTAAAAATAAAACAATCGGCTAGGTTCTGGAAACCATTTCGTGTTCAAATCGACAAATTTCAGAAAGCTAACTTATTGCAGCTTTTTTTAAGCTTGAGATATTTTATACGAACTTAATTTCGAATACACTAAATTATCCAATAAAGAGAACTTCGCTTTGGTTTTTGAAATTTTGCGATTTCAAAACGAAATAGTTTTCAGAACATGGCCGTTTGTATGTAGCATCCATATTCATATGTAAAATTTAGACTTTACTAAAAATAAAAATTTTCCGAAATTTCATTCCGTAATTTTTTTAAAGTTTCACAAGCTGGATTCGTTTTTTCATATTTAACTCGATACTGAATTGCTTTTTTCTTGGAATATACATAGCTGTGAAAAACGTTGGCTCTTAAAACATTTCGCACAATTTCGGCATGAATAATAATATACAGCCAAATCTTGCAATATCTTTTGGAATGTCAACAACACCAGTTTCTTTCACAATATGGTTTCACTTTGAGAAATTTTGTTTGGTCTACCTATTCGATATTTATTTTCTGTGGTATTTTTATTATTAGAATTTCATATAATGGTTTGAACTGTAGCAGTAGCTGTCACCCTCTCCTATTAACATAAATGCTACAACGGCGGATGCCATTTCGTTTATTTATTAATTTAAATGTCACTTATTTATTACTTTAAAAAAATTTCGTAGAAAAACTAAAATTTTTTAGCAATATTTTAGCACAATCATCACAATTTGCCAAATTTTCTAAAAAAAAAAACACTAAAAATTGTAAATAAAAGTTCAAAAACAGCTGATTCTAATATCGGTTTTATTTACATTCGAACATATAAAACCGACTTGTTTTTATGACACCAAATGAATCCAATATCGGTTTTCAAAAGCGATAATTACCAAAACAGACTTGGATTCTATGACAACCCCGAATAATTTTAAAAAAACCTGCTGTGGTAACACTGATTGTAATAGGCAAAGTAAAATGACACCGATCTGCATTAGCTGCATAATCTTTAACCATATTCACATTTTCTTGATCGATTAAAAGTAAATAAAATTAGAATCTAATCACCATTCACACACGAGATCAATTGAGCTGGCGTAACATGCCATTTTGCAGGTGTGATTGGCATAATTTTTCAACCAGGTAAAACCCCGCATCAGCAGCACAAAACCAATACACATACAACTTATAAAACAGCAAATGTAAAACGAATACAAAAAACACTAATCCACACAAAGTTGTGTGCACGTATACATTTTTATTCCAGATGAATTAGTCTCGTGTGTTCTAAAAGGAACAAAAATTGCGCGGCATAAAAATTAGTCTCGTCTGTGAAAGTCCAATGATTATATCTTAAAATTTATACATACGAGTACATTCATATGTGCGTATGTTTGTATGTACATATAAAAAGCAAATCCCTTAGAAAGGAATTCACAATGCAAAAGTATTTCTACTTCTTGTTGCTTCTTTTTTGAATACAAATAAAATAAAAACAAATAAACAAAAACAAATTACCTTTCATTTAAATTGCTGCCGAATTCTGCACCAGTATGCTTGCACTCCCCATCAAAACAAAGTAAAACACACACACGCACACATAATCGTATTGTAATAAACAAAGGAATACACGCTTTAGAAATGTGCAACAATAACAACACATAAAGCAATGAATGTAGAAAGACGAAAAATTGAATACACACTGGAAAATTGCAACAATAATAACAACAACATTACAAACATTTTTATTTTTTGCAGGCAATTTTAATATTGCCAATAACTGTAGATCTATGACTTTTACAGCATAGAAATTCACAAATATTTAATCAATATGTATTTATCTATATAAAACAAGAGTCCAATAACTGTAATTATATTAAATTTTCTTGCACTTTTTATTTTAATATGTACGCACATGCTTATACACACGACACAGCTTCTACCGTAAGACAAACAAAACTAATCGCGTCAATCAAAAGTGCGTGATAAAATTTTAATCTTATTAACAGAAGCATAAAAGGGAGTGAGAGTGTTGTGTGTTCTTATTGATACATCACTGCTGAGAGGGGTAAATGTAGTTTGTTTTCATTATGTTAAAGACCATAATGATGTTTTAATTATAATTAGAGTATTTAACATTTCAGTGTTATTTTTTACATTAGTATGGGTGAATGTGTGTGCACTACATTTTATTGATGGGTTAATAAAGGTGTTTTTTGCTGTTTTAAAATAGCTGCTTGTGATATTAATAAATAAATAAAATTTTCAACTGAAATTTGTAATGACTGGTGATTTTAATTGCTAAATACTGATGCAATAGTTGCATTAATGATGACAAAAGAAATTAATTATAAGGACTATTCAAAATATGCAGCTTTTGAATCCAACTTTACCAGCAATGTTAAATTTTATTGCGGTATTGTAAATAAAGACGTAATATGTTCGTATTAGCAGAAGAATTTTTAATTTTTTGTAGTATGTAATAGGTGCATACTTACTATGTATTTTTTTTTATTTTTTTATGAATTTATATCAGACGTTAATGTGGTGAATTTAATGAATTAAATTTGCCGATGTAGGTATTGTATAATCTTGTGATTTTCATAATAAAAATGTGTATTTACCCAATTTCTAAAGATTTGTTTATTTATTGCAGGAAAAGTTCCCTCACTATCAGAGGAACAACTTCAAAACGTATGTAGGGTTATTTAAATACATAATACCTACAAAGTATACATTTTATAAATTTTAAAATAAAACATAAATTTGCTTTATTATTTGAAATAATTTCTTTTGACAATATTTTTTTTAATAAACTTTATTTTTATTGATTTTTTTATATTTTTTTTTTAATTTTTTTACTAATAAAAACATTTAAAATAGTATAATTATTGTTTTATATATAAGACATTCTCTTAAGGAATATAAGTTTGTATGTCGCTAAATACTTTTATATGCTTATTTGTTTTATATGTATGTATTTTAGATTTGTTTATATGTCGTAGGAAATAATAAATTGAAATTAGGAATAATTTCTTACATATATAGATATATTGTAGTTGAATTTATTTATTTTTTTTTCATTTGATAAAATAGTTGTTGATTTTGAACTTATAATTAGATGATTACGAGAAAGTTGTTTTTCTAAAAGTGCAAAAAATGCTTACAAATTATTTTTCTAGTTAGAATTATTTTTTTTTACTTTTACATTCCATTTAAATACATATGTAGCTTTTATAGGGTTAAGATTAAATATGTGTAGGTATGTTTTTAAAAATTGATTATGTTTTATATTTGTAAAGTACTTTAGAATTATAGTTTTATTATGCTTTCTTTAGATTTTGTTAGAAAATCAAGAAATTTTTGGAAAAAAATTAAGAAATTGTGGATAATTAGCCAAATAAAAATAGGTATTGCAATATTTTTTATGGCATAAACTCCTAAAAAATTGTATTTGTCATTTAAAACCTTTTACAGAAAACGTAGTATACTTACCAAATTTTTTTAAGTGTAAAAAGAACTTAAAAATAATTAAAGATTAATCTAAGTTTATTTGCTCCTTTTTTTCAAAAGGCAATTACAAATTTATAATAATAAATTTCTGTTTCGTCAAAAAGCAACACCAATTAAGTAAAATAGAAAATGTGTATGATTAATTATAAGTATAAGAGCTTTTATATGTATTTCCCCTAAACTGCTAAAAAGCTTTTTGAGAACTTTTAATGGGATATTAGCTTTTATTTGATTTTTTTAAAGACAGTATATTCATTGCTATTTTTTCCTAAGAAATTGTCTTAAAAGTAAATATTTATATTAAGATTGTCTTTTAAGAACAGGTGCCATTTTTATGATTTTAAGATCTATTTTGATTCATATATATAACTTTAACTCCATATAATAATAATTACAAGCATATTGTACCATTTTTGATTTAGTTAAAAGTATAAATTTACTTGTTTTAGTTAGTATCTTAAACACATTATTGCTTTCAAAGTTGTCTTTATTTTTTTTTCCAAACATTTCCTTAATTTATTTCCAAAAATTTCCTTCACGTCCAGTTTAAGAAACGAATTTGTTTTTTTTTTTTATTTTAATGAAAAACTCAATTTATTGCAAATTCTTTCCTAAGCAAACTTTTCAAAATTTTCTCCAAAATAATATATGTGTGTATGTATTTTATAACTTATTTTTAAATCCTTACACAAGTATCTATACTTTTTCTATTCTTCACACTTAAATCTATCAAAAAACTAAAAAATAAGAAACAAGATTTTACTAAATAAAACAAAACAAATGTGTAGACAAAAAAAAATAATAATATTAGTAACAAAACAATTCTAATTTTCTTATAAAACAAAAGAAAACAAAACTAATACAACGAAATCTATAACGCAGTCTCTTTGGAAATTAAATTTTTTCTTGTATTAAACTCTATAAAAATAAAGGGATGGGAAAGGAAAGCTTTAAATTGTTTAGAAATTCAGGGCAAACGAATGGACAAAGGCCAACTTCAAGCGGCTCATTAAAAAGAACTTACAAGCTAATTGACTATTTTGTGTAATTATAAAACTAAAACCAAAAGAAAAACTTTTACATGACGAACTAAAAAAACTATAAATTAAAGATAATAATTATTGATTTTTTTACTTTATTTTAGGCACTTATGGTTATATATTTGTGTGTTTTTTAATATTAAACAATTTAATGGAGAAAAATATTTCCAAGCACTAAAAGCTTTCAAAGCTTTTTCTTATATGGCAGTTGTTACGTAATAAAATACAACAAAAGAAACAATTTGTGATGTATTTTTGGGGATTTTGGTAATAGAAATTGGTATATAGCTACAAAAAGCTTCAAAAGCTTTCAGTTTGTCAATACAATCAAACAGATTGATCCAGAACTTTTTCGGTAAGTTAAATTACAAATACTTAATATAAAAAAAGCAAAAAAGGGCAAAAGTTTTTTTTATAATCAACAAGCTTTAAAGTCCTTCATTTGAAAAAAGAAGCAGCAATATACAATTTAAAACAAAGTTTCTCAAAAGCTCTAAGAAAAGATAAGAGATTTAATAAATAAAATTTTAATTAACAAAATGTTTACATGTAGTCGTACATATATCTATTTAGAAAAGGCGAGAGCTTAAAAGAATCAGAAATTAAATTTTTATAATTATTTGAATTTTTATCAAATTTTTACAATTTGTCAGAAAAAGTATTTGTATACATATAATAAAAATAAATTTATACATATAAAAAGCTTTAGAATTTTTTTTCTGAAAAAAGCTTTTTCACTTTGAACTTTAAATTTATTAATGGTATAATTTATTTGGAAAGCTTGACTTTTAAGCAAAATATCCATAAAAAAATTAAAAGCTTTCTTCAAAAAACAGCTTATTTTGCTTTAAAAACTTGTATTTTTTTTTAATTTATTATTTACTTTTATTTTAACTCTAATGAATTCTTATCCAAGGAACATATTTCAATTCTTTCATTGTTAAAAAAAATAAGAAAAGTAAAAAGAAACGTAAGCTAATTTTTTTACATAATTAAAGCTCGAAAAAATAAATTTAGCGACTCATTTTTTTGCTGCACAGAAATTTCTAAAAGCATACAAGAACTTTAAAACTTGAGCTTTGTTATTATTTTTCCCACATATTCTTTATATTTGACTTACAGTACGAAAAAGTCCTGTTTTATGCTGTTTGTACATGATTTAAGATTTAATTTGGTATTAAGCATCGTTATTTAATTTTTTTTTGCGAATTTTCTTACTAACTAGTAGAAATTATACAATTTATCTTCCAACACACAGCTTTAGAAACTCTTAAAACTATTAAACAATAATAAAAAAAATTATAGGACATCTAAAGAAACATCAAAAGCTTTTTTACAAACACTTAAAGCTTAAGAGAACGGAAGGAGAGAAACCTAACATATCTAAGTATGTATTTGTGTGTGTGTGTTAGTTAATTATTTAAGTAAATTATTTAGTAATTTTTGTTAATACGTGTCTCTGGTGCCGTCTTAACTTTCATATAAAATTATAATGGAATAGTTTTGTATGTCCATAAGCTAAGGAGTTCCGTTTGTGGTGTTTGTTGGCAATGATGCTAAAGAAGTCGAGGGGTTAATGGGAATTATAGAAAGTTCATTGTTATTGGGTAGTAACAATTCAGCTTGCATTATTTGTTGTTGCTGTTGTACTGTGGGAACGATGGCAAGACTTGAGACGCAGTTAGAGAATGAAGAAGTTGCAGATGTCACGGTTATTGCTTGTGTTCCATTCGGAGTGACTGGCATTATTTCTTGGACTTCCATGTCCTCATCACCATTTTCCAAAACTAGACTGGCATAACGGCAAGTGGTGGACTGACATTTACAGGTGAAGTAACGATTTTTAACAGACCAAAATTTGTCGCCATAATCAAAACTGAAATGAAAAAGGTTGAACAGAATTAATTGCATTAGAAAGTTTTTTTTAATTTAATTTTCTAAAAGAAAATTTATTAAAGCAATAAAACTTTTAATTATCAAATATAAAACTTATTCACCAACTTTACCAAATGGCCCAAAACAATGAAAAAAGTTTTAATATTACACAAAATGTATTTTTAAAATGAAACTCTCTAGAACTTTTGAGTAAAAGAATTTTTTTAAAAAAAGCTATTGCAAGCTTTCTTTCATAAACTGCAGTAGAAACAAAGCTTAAAAAGCTTAATGCTTTCAAAAGCCTTTGAAAGCTTAATTAAAATCTTTTAACTTTTTAAATAATTTAAAGCTTTTAAAAATTCTTAATTTTGATAGTCAACATAAGAAAAAAATTTTGAAAGCTTTTTTGAGCTCTATAAAATTTAAACTTTTATTACATTAAAAATAGTTTAAACAATATTAAATAATATGGGAGTCCACTGGAAGCTGCTTAAGACTGAAAATTTTTTTAAATAAGCCATGGGACTCTAATAAAGCTTGAAAAACATTTTTTTTTTTTTAATGAAAGCTTTATTTAAGCTTTTTACAACTTTTTCAATAGTGGTAAAAACAAATAAATGTATGCATAAGCGACTTTTGCAAAACTTACCAGATCTCTTCTCCCACTTCTATGTCACGGCAGGTGAAAAAGGATATTTTTGGAAATCGATAATCCTGATGATGATAGAACACTCGCACTGGCACAATATTCGGTTCGCACGAATGATTAAAGAAACGAGATACGTTGCCATAATAATTCGCATCGATGCAATGATTGTGGCCCAAGTCGAAGAAGTAAGAATCATCCATGCGACGATCAGCTTCCATTTCCGTCAGAATTTCACCCGTATAAACTGCCACAAAGCTGCCTTTAGGTATGTGCACCATAGTGCGTATTCCCCAGCCTTTGTTAGTGTCCTCACATTCAATAACTTGCATGGGAATAGTAATGCCATTTTGTACCACACGATTTTTGCAAAAGCGCTAAGGAAGCAAATAAAACTTATAAGCAGCAGAAACAAAATCACTTTCTTCCCGCACCACCTACCTTATTGCAGTTGCATACATCATTGCACTCGAATATAACGGCAGGATCGTCGAAATTGAAATCCGAATTGAGACGACCTTCCGCCGTATACCAAGTGCGATCGGAGGCTCCTGTACATTGGCAGCGATCCGTAGTGCAGCTAAATAAAATAAATAAAATATTAATTGCAATTTTTAATAATTATCGCTTAAAGTTCATTCACGTTGCCCACTCACCCATCGGCGCAAGTACAAATGCGCATTTGTGATATTCTTTGATCGATTTGCACTGAATTTTGCAAGATTATTGTATCGGTTATGTAACGAAAATCGGGCAGCATTAGCTGATCCGATTCTTCTACCGGCGCAACATTGTTTTCATTGCGCAAAGCCTGTATGGGACACATTTCCCGGCCATTGCTTATATCACCACAAACAATATTCGAACGTCTGCGATGCAAAGCATGCATTTGCATTTGAAAGCCCACATGGCGGGCGCAATCCGAATGTTCATCGGGTATACAGTCGTAGGGCAATTCATCCGAACGATTGCGTAGCATTAAGTCGGCACCATTGAATATGAGCAAAAGGCAGAGTTTCTTACTCGACAGACGACAAGCAATGTGTCTTTTAAGTAAAATAAGATATTAAATTTTAGCTTGAACATTTTCTAAATTAAAAACTTACAGTGGCGTTTCACCCTCAACATTTTGTATATTACAATTAATGCCCGCCTTCAATAATACTGTTATTGTATCCAGATCGTGATTTTGTAATACAGCCCAATGTAACACTGTGTTATTGTCATTGTCGCAGATATTGGGATCAGCACCTTGCTGTAACAGTAGACTGTGGGACAAAGTATCGAGTATTAAGAAAATTTTTGAAAATATGTTATCAAATTATTATTTTTACCTTACAATATCCGTATGACCCAATTCCGCGGCCCAGACCATGGCCGTCCAACCGCCATCATCTTGGGCATTTATGAAATTTAGAAATTGTGAAACGTCTTTACTGGCCTTAAAACTATGCACAATCAATTTAAGTATTTCCAAATTTCCAGTACGTGCTGCTATATGCAGCACAGTGTGACCATCGGGGCCCTAAAATGTCATCAAAATTACTTATCAGCTCAATTACAGCAAACTTATATTTCAATTCTATATGTTTTGATTTCAATTAAATAAAAATTCCATATCTTGAGGATGTGTTTAAGGGTATTTTCGAAAAGGTAGTAGAAATACTACTATTTTTTTTTTAAATGTAAGAAATGGTTTTCTTCTTAGTTAAACTTAGGTTGGAAGATTTTCCACCGCATTCCTATTCTCAAATATTTTCGGAAAGGTAGTAGAAATACTACTATTTTTGTAAGGATAGAAAATTACTTTTCAAATACATATTTTCGAAAAGGTAGTAGAAATATTATTACAAATTATTGATTTTCTTTTCATTAAACTTAACTTTTAGCTGTTAATGTTAATGCAGTTTGGTAGTTTTAAGCGTGTTAATAAATTTTTTGATTTGGTGGTACATACATTAATTTATTTTATGTTAATTTTATTAAAAGGTAGTAGGAATACTACTATTTTCTAAAAGCTGAACTGTTAGCAGTATTTCTAATATATTTAAGTTATTATTAATATTTACATATACATACATATGTATATAACTTTTAGTAAAATTTTATAAATTAGTAGTAGAAATACTACTTTTTTCAAAAACTATTTTTTATTGAATTTAACTATTACGTAGCTCATTTTAATAGCTTAACTACTAAATATAAAATTTTGAAACATTCCCTAAAAAGTAATAGAAATACTACTATTTATCAAAAAAATTAAATTTTTAATATTTCATTACAATTAGATATTATAAATTTTCAAGAGTTATTCTTTATGCTTTTTATTTTATTTTTTTATTCGATGCTGTTAAATTACATTTTGAAAAATTTTCGAAAAGGTAGTAGATATGCTACTATTTTTGAAAAAGTTGAAAAATCTTTTCTTTCCAATTAAACTTAATCTTCAATAATTTTTTCAAGCTTTTCAAGCAATTTCTTGCTTCAAGATAATCATTTTACACAAGCTACTTGTACTCACTCACCCTTAAAGACAAATCGGCACGGTTTTGTAAAAACAGATTTACAATATTGCATTTTTCCTCTTTGACGGCACACATTAGGGCCGTGCGCAGCTCACGATCCATCATATTGATGAAATCAGTGCCAACGCCCTGACACAACAGCAAATAGGCCATTTGTATGGTTCCATAATGGGCTGCCAAATGCAAACAGGTGCCATTGTAAAACTCTCGCATGCAAGTTGTGACATCATAATTAGAGGCTGAAAAATCACAAAAACAAATCATATATATTTAATTAGTTCAACAACATTTTTAGTTTCACAAATCTCAAGCACCCAATATTTCAGCCACTCGTTCGAGATCATCATTTTTAACCGCATAATACATGTCTTTGGTGGTGAATTCGGTAACCTGACGACCGTGTGACTGCAGCGTACGTCCGCGGGCGTTAACAACATTCATAACCGATTCGGGTATTAGTTTATCATAATTGATATTAACATACGGCCGTATAATACTCGCAGAGGCAGGGCTGCAGATGCCGCCCGCAGGCATAAGCGAGGAGTTTGTTGTTGTGGTGTTGGAGGCAAGCGCGGTGCCCAAGGGCTTCTGAGTGGCCTGGAATATGGGCACCGTTTCAGTTTTCATCATTATGGTAGAGGTGCGCTCGGTTGTGTCCGAGCCACAGTGGGGACATTTTAATACCAAAGTACGACTAGAATTTTTCGAGGCAGGTTGTTGGGGATCGTATTTGCTACTTAGCATCATGCGCTGAGCACAGGCAGCATGAAAGAAATGCTTTTGTTTGCACAATATAAATTTGCCCTGCAAGAGGAAAATAAAGTAATTTAGAATTGTTCAAAATAGATATTAAAAAAAGGCAAACTTGCCTGAGTGCAAAATATGCCACAAGCAGGGCATGAATTATGAGCTTTTAGCCTTTTCTGATGATCATCACATAAGACCATATAGACGGACCTTTGGCTGGCCCTAAAAAGACTGAGAATCTCTCCAGTTAATTGATTGGAACAGCCCACCTTTTCTTCGTCAATGTTGTCGATGGCCCAGCAGTATTGGGTTTCCTTGATCATGGGTGTACAATAGCTGGAGGTGATGTGACACAAGCAATCCAAAGAAGTTTTCTTTGAGGTCTCCGCCTCATTTTCAGCAACAGAGGCATTTGCGGATGATGTTTGTGGGACAGTAATAGATCTGTCCCCAGAAATATTCCCCGCCACTACAGTTGCATTTAAAGATTTCAATTCCACCACTCTATCACCCATCGTTTGGGCTGATTTTTGTCTTTGATTGCGCCTGGTTTGGGGTGGCGTGGAAGAGGTTGAAGCTGATCTCTGCGCGGTTGTGGCTGCTGGCTGTTGGGGTTGTGTTGTGGTGGTATCTTTGCGGCCTCTCAAAGTGACACTGGGTTTGCCCACTTGCACTCTTGTGCTGGGCACAAACTCAGCGTTGTCACTTAGACTGTCATTGTCACTGGATTCGTTGTTGACATTTCGCCTGAGACCCATTTTTTCAAAATATTTGTCTTTTTGTTTGTTTAGCTTACGCTGTTGCTTCTTGCTCAATTTTTTGTCTTCGGGAGAGCGATTCATATTCCATTTGCCTGATTTTATTTCCTGCAGAAATTTTTTAATATCCGGACATGGGAATAGTTTCTTTTTGATGGCATTAGTGCCTGTGGGATGGCTGTCATTGCTATTGTCGGACTTTTCGCTTTTTTGTTTGGAATTTGTGGTGGTTTGCTCTTTTTGTTGCGTCACCTGTTGGTGCGTGGGTGTAGTGGTGTCATTTTCTTGCTGCTGTTCTGTGGTATTATTCCAATTTTGTGCTGTCATACGCACAATATTCTTTGTTTCGAACTCATAGCGCAATTCATCATTTTCCAAGATTTTCGTGGTCGGTTTTATGCGTCTCTGAGAACGTTTGGGCATTACAACAGCCGCCTCACTTGCTGGTTTCTTATAATTAATGCTTACACTGGTGTGTGATATTTGTTCATTGTCCTGCTGATGTAATTTTTCCGCCTCCACCTGCTGGACTTTGGCTTTACGTCCCCGTTTTTTGGGCGGCGTTTTCTCATCTACAGTCAGCCTCAAAACTTTTCTGGTAGGCGAATCGCTGCTGTCATTATTTTTGTTGTTGTCCTCCGGCTCTTTGTCTTCTTCGAAAATTTTAAAGCCATCCAAACGGTTACATAATCGTTCACTACGTCTGGTACGTTTACCCTCATCATCTTCTGTTTTAACCAATAGGCTGCCCATTTCAATTTCATCATCTTGAGGATTCTTGCGTTTGCGGGTTAATTTACGTTCGTTACTCGTATTTACAGGGGAATTATGCCGTTCCAATAGTGGTAATTCGTTACTGGTTGCTACATTGCTTTCTAAATCGTTCATGGCAGATTTTTTAGTTCTACCCCTGCCACGTTTGTATGTGGAGTGTTGCTGTTTATCCAGCAAGGATTTACCTTCCTCTGGCAGAAGATGTAGTTTACGATCCTCATCAATGTTGTGATGTAAATCGCCTAAATCTACAATAGGCTTCTGCAGGCTGCCATCGTGAGCGTGATTAACTGAAGTGTCGGGAATAACCTGAAAAATTTTTACGACAAACTGTCAATAGCACTTAAAATAATCCAATTAGGTATCTGGAATGTAAGAAATTTTGTATTGACTCTCCCAGACGAATTTAAATTTGTTAAATTCTTTAGCTTCGCTTTGATTTCACATTAACAAAAAATATTGTTAAAAAATTAATTATGCAATGCAAATCACGGTACATACATCTGTATGTACATACATATGTATGTATGTATGTATATGCTACTAAGTATTCGAAAATACAACTTCACTTTCTAAAGAATCCGGAGATGGACTCAATTTCGCCTTCGTAGGGAATTTATTCTGTGACGTGGCTTTATTATTTTATTATTATAATCGAAAAATTTACATTGTTTAAAAAAAGTTTAATATCTTCACACTATCAAGTATTTGTTTAACTTGTTTTACGAATTAAATAATAAGCGGAAAATATGCATATATGTAAGTATGTACCACGAATGCGAATACATATTCCGAATTCACCTACTTCTTACGTACTTATCACAAAGTACAGTACTTATGTGTGTATGTATGTGCAAATAACATTTCCAATTCATTACAAAATTTTTCTCTTTAAATTTTCCTTCACTCTCTTTTCTGTAAAATACTTGTGTTAATTACACACAACTCAGTGTTGCCATATACGCTTGAGGAAATAATGGTTTCGAATACGAACGCTGAACGTATCACTTAATTTGTTTTCATACGATTGTCGATACGGTCACGGATGTGACGATTTGAGCCCTGCTTACATCGAAAGCATGAATAAAAGAATACAAGATTACGCATTCAGTTTTTGAAAAAATCCTTCTCTTTACATCTACGTCACATCCGCCGAAAAAACATAAACACAATCACACAAACACGTGTATTTGATGATCTTGTCACTGTTATGAACGTGTATCAGAAAAATTTTAAAATAATTAGTGATTGTTTAAAATATTTATAGAAATGGAAAAAATTACTGAAAAGTGAAATAAGCAAAAGCAAAAAATTTAAAAGAATTTAAAACAAAAAATTCAAACAAATACAAATAAAACAAAATACTCCTGTTACATGGACTACCTTTATATGCACTAATTTTTATTTGTTTAATTTTTATTTAAAAAAAAACTTAACTTTCCCGACTATTTCTTGCTTTTTATGTATTTCCCAGAAAATAAAAGTTATTCCTTTACTTTTATTTGTTCATCAGAAAATAAAAGTTATTTTTGGAGTTTTAGTTTTAGTTTTTAGTTACTTTTTTATTTTTATTTTTTCCTTAAAAAAAGTAATTTTTATACTATAGAAAACGCATTTTCTGCACTAAAATTAATATTAACGGATTTAAAATCGAATTTATAGCGAGAGTCTGTAAAAAAAACTATTAAATTAAATTCACTTTTTTATATTTCATTCAGTTTAAAAATTATAATTTTTTTAGCAAAAAAAAAAGAAAATAAAGATCAAAGCGTAACTGTTATTTTCTAAGCAAAAAATTAAGCTAAAAAATTACTTTTATTTCCTGAGTAATAAATAAAAATCATAAAAAAATACTTTTATTTCCTGAGGAATAAAGAAAACTCAAAATATAACTTTTATTTACTGAGAAATAAATAAAACTCAAAAAATAGCTTTTATTTCCTGAGGAATTAATAAAACTCAAGAAATAACTTTTATTTTCTGAGGAATCAATAAACTACAGAAATATTATTAAAAAGTAATTTTTTTTTTAAAGAAAATGCGAAATACAAATAAATCTGCACATTTGGCAACTCTGAATATACTATATGTACTCACATTTTTAACATTAACATGATTATTAGCATTTTGCTCATTAACATCCTGTTCATTTTTGCCGTCATTTTTTATGATAACATTAGCAGCGGAGTTGTCGCTGCTGCTGTTAATCAATTGTATTGTTTCATTTGCCGTATTAACAGTACCTTCACCCACACTAACACTACATTTACTCTCAACATTGACGACAGTTGTTGTTGTTTTAGCAGCAGCGTTATGTGGATTTTTATTATTATTATCATTTGCTAATGCATTAGTAGTATTAATAATGTCATTATTGTTGTTATTAGCAGTTATATTTTTGCTGTCGGATTTGATATCAGTGGCAACATTAACTGGGGGGCATGTGGTTTCATTACTGTTAGTGTTCTTGTTGTTGCTGTTATTAATCAACGTTTGCGCATTACTTGTTTTCATTGGTAAACATTTGTTTGTCGCTTGTTTTTGTTCTTCTTCATCGTTGTCTTCTTGAACAGTATTGTTTGTAGCCGTATTTAGATTTGGCTCTTTTGCTTGTTTAGAACATTCGGTTAATGATGTTGGTGGGGATGCCAATGATGATGATGATGATGTTGAGGTAGATGCTGATTCTTGTTCTTTAACTTTTGTGTTGTTTACGTTGGGGTCCGGCTGTGATGTTGTTGTAGGTGTTCTGCTGACAACAAGTGTTTTGGGAGAGGGAGAACAGATATTACCGCAAGACTCTGAAGATGCTGTTTTTAATGAGCAATCCTCGTCGGCTTTTGCTTTTGCTTTTACATTATTCGTTGTCGTTGTTGTTGTTATTATTGGTGGTTGGTCATCTATATTAGTTTTTGTTATAATTTCTTTTTGATTCTCATTGTTTTCTAGCTTGATGCTTATTTCTTGATTATTATTAATTATATTATTAAAAATTCTTGCATTCGTCGTAATTAATTCAGTTTGATTACTTGCTGCAGTTATTGTTGTAGTAGTACCTTGCTTTGTAGAAACTGGCTGACCTTGATTTTGATTGGTTTTGTTACTGTTGTTGTAGTTGTTATTATTATTGTTGCTAACATTAGCATTTATTTCCTCAAACTTATTACATTTTAGTAATTGCTGGGACTTTGAAGTTGTTTCTGTTATTTTTGTTGTTTTTGTTGAACATAACCCCAGTGGGGAGTTTTCTTTTACATTTTTCTCTTCAACTATCTCTTCTTCCTCTTCTTCGATTAGTTCTTTAAACGACTTTTCTAAATTTTCTTCACTGCAGTTCATATTTTCTATATCGCCTACTTTTTTATTACGATCATTTTCTATTTCATTTTTTACCTTTTGCTCTCCAGTTTCCTTTTTTCCCAAAATTGCTGGTTCTTTATCTGCTTCCGCCACTTCTATGCCGCCTGCTGTAGTCATTGATTTGACACAAGGCTTCTTATCTTTATCTTTACAGGCAAATTGATTCTTTGACAAATTTCGCCATTTCAATGTCTTATCATCGGTCAGATCCACTTCAGCATTCGTGGGGCAATCAGAGTTGAAGGTATTCACCATGCTGGTCAGCAGATTATCCAAACAGTCCGTCATTTTGATTTTTATATATATTTGATATTGTAGTATATTTCACAAAGATTACACTTAATTTAACACACCTCATCCATGCAAGTGAAAAAATATATTTTCTATGTATATATTTTGGTTTTGACGTCACTTCTTTATTTTTCTGTATTTTTCAATATTCCATTGTTTTGTTCAACGCATTGTCACTTCGTAACTTTTCTATTTAACTTTAAAATTGATTTTATTGTTTTTTCCTAATAATTGCTTAAATTATAATTAATTTTATAAATTAATTCAAACATTTTTTGTACATAAAAAAATCTTTTTATATCTCTTAAATGTGAAACACACACACACTCTTAACAAAAACTTATG
Source organism: Nowickia ferox (assembly GCA_936439885.1). Classification (NCBI taxonomy): domain Eukaryota; kingdom Metazoa; phylum Arthropoda; class Insecta; order Diptera; family Tachinidae; genus Nowickia; species Nowickia ferox. Next base: position 5,189,414 of record OW387025.1, on the reverse strand, counting down.
TTGTTTGTTGTTTTTGTTGTTGGTAGTGTGTTCATGAAGAAGAAAAAATAATTTTCTTCTCACTCTCTTGCTAAAAAAAAATTTGTGGATTTTCAAGCTTGTAAAAAGTTATGTTTTTTGCACTATTTTCTCACATTTTTATTGTTGTTTTTACGAAAGCTTAATGTATTACTTGGATTTTGGTCTTTTGCAATTTTTAATCACTTAAACTATTATAATTTTTATAAATATATAAAACACCAAACGAAATGCAATTCTTTACCCCATCTAATTTTTGTCACTTGAAATATTCAAATACTGCCAGATGTTAAGAATTTGTAAGGACCTTGCCATATCAGCTAAATTAATAAGAGGATTAAAATGTTTTTTGCTGTATTATAGTAGTGCCTAGTTTCATACAGAGTGACTGTTAATATTAAACACTTTTTTTAAAGGCGTTTTTAAATCGAAACTATGGTTTTCTGTATGAATGTCGAAAATAAGGAATAAATTTTGCTTTTATTTACATATTAGTTTTTACTTTTTACATATTAATTCATATATTTATATAATTAAAAATTTAGAGAAACTCTTTTATTATAAAAACATGTTATTTAAATAATAAGCTTATTTCTCATCATTGTAGAAAATGATTTTGCGTATGTATGTATGTAGGTAATGACTAATCTCATAAAAATATATATGGTCTGAAACAAATTTAGTTTTTATCGTGTTATCTATATATAGTGCTGTATTGAATAATATATTTGTATTGTATAGAACATTATATTTATACTGCAGAGAACATTAAGCATTTGCTAAAGATTTTTTGTATAGCATATTAAGGCTATCGCTTAATTGCCTATCAGTTAATCAAATCGAAATATCGAAGTTGTCTCTTCAAATAACTTTTTGCCGGATTAAATTTTTTTTAACTATATATAACATAAGCTACATAAAAATATACCTCTCCTATTTGTTGTTTTGGCAGTATCTTGTTTACAGACAAGCGGCATAACAATTGCAAGGGAATAACCGTTTTGAAAATATAGTACATTTTCTGTGAAAGTTATTCCAAGCTCTTGTATTATATATCACTTATGTATATGAAGAATTTCCGTTTGTTGTTGGCTAAGCAACGTCCGTATGTACTTCGTTCCCGCTTAAAAACTCATTAATAGTCCTGAACTAAAAAATTTTTGAAAAAAGCTAAAAAACTTTATTTTTTTATAGAAAAGCTCTCCAAATGTTATTGAGAATTACGTACACAATCATGATTAGTTAAGAAGCCTCAAACAATAAATTCACAATAAACATCTTTAACCGATTCTAAATCCGTTTTTTTTTGTTTTTCACTAAAATTTTTCACTTGACTTATTTTATGGTAATTATAAGACTCTGAACGATTTTTTATATATATGTACTAAGCAATAAATTAATAAGTAATAATATTAATTGAAAAATTTATTTCTTTATAATTAATCTAAAGATACTTCAAGCTCTACTAATTTGATCTAATAAACTTATAAAATCTGATCTCTCTTGACATATAAAACCATATTTTCGATCACAACGTATGTCATTCCATTGATCAGTACCATGAAAGCCCATATGCACACAGCGCTCACCCAGTTTCTTGTAATTGTTTGGTTCCGTCTTTTCCCAGTTCGTATAAGTGAAGTTAATACGTCCATTCGGTGTAATCCAAGAGAAATTACGAAACTTTATGTAATCAGTGGCGCCTAAATAAAAATTTGGTATACGTTTGCCTGTGGAAAATGAAATTTTTGGTGAAATAATTTTTTTATAAATACGAATAGATAATATCACTCTATAAATTTTTTTCTGTATAAAAGAAATTTTGTTAAAAGTAATATTTCCTAGGAAAAGAAATTAAAATATTTTTTTTTTATAGAAATACTCAATAAATTTTCTTGTATAAAATCTGAAAATTCCACATTTAAAAGAAGATAAATTTTACAAATAAAGTTTTTTTAATTTTTTTTACCTGTAAATACTTCATTAAGCAATTCTTTGATTTCTTTCGATTTTTTCTCAGTTTCTATTGTTAATAAATCCATTTTTCTTTTTTCACATTCTCGGCGAGCGTCATGCCAAGTGTACTGCAAAAGAAACAAATATTACTTGATCAATTGAGATATTTTTTTTTTATTGGCAAAAAATCTTACTTTAGCTGCCGGCTGTATAAGATATTGATTATTTTTAGCTGAAGTAAATAGCTCTTCGGTACAATTGACTAAAATGCAATAAACCAAAAAGGCGACTAGTAGGAGTTGCGTGTGTCGTTTCATGTTGAATGTTGCAAAAATACTAAAATTAAAAAAAATCAGTTCACTTTCATTTAAATTTCTGTGCCATACAATTGTTTTATGATATAGTTGCGGTTTTTTTTTTGTATAAACATACATACATATGTAAATGATAAAATTTATTTTATAAAAAAAAAGTGCAAGGAAGTTAAGTCAATAACGTGTTCTGAAAATACCCTATATGGTTAATTTTTTTTAATAACATTTTTTTTTAATGTAATGTTAAAATATTCTTAAAAGTCTTACGGGCAGATTTTGCAAAAATTATTTCATTTCTATACGTTTCAAATTCGTATGAAAAATATCCGAAATTCGTTTCAAAAAATATTTTTTCCTTTCCTTTTCAAAACGAAAAAACCCGTTTGTGTTTACTAAATCTGGCCTTTAAAGAGATTTTCTAAAAACAAAAATTATTGACATAGATTTCTGTACATGCATTATAATATTTTATTAATAATTTTAACACTCTTTATTGTAAAGTTTTTAATTTGAAAAACCAATTTATTTATATAATTGCAATTTTGATGTTCACTCAAACAATGTTTATCGAATAAATGTATGTAGGGCGCTTGCACGTTCAATATTTAAAAAAGGAAGTGCGGTTTTTATCTTAAATATATTTTACACTCACATTGTGTATGTAAATATATGCTAAACAAAATCTGTGCATGTGATTATTAACAAATCTATGTATTTAATATTTTAAATAAAAGCAATGACTTGCTACCAAAGCAGTAAGCTGAAATATAAAAATACTCGTGCATAAACATCTATACATAAATATTTGTAATTTTTCATCAAAAAAGTAACGTAACACATATAGGAAGAAGATTTATATAGTTCCACATAACAAAAACTCAACGTCTCTCTAAAATTGTTTTGAAAATCTCACTAAATTTCTTACGCAAATTTCATATAAACTTTTATCTTTAATTCATCTTGACGTGCTTAGTTAGAACAACAAAATTTCTTAATTTGATCAATTATTTCGATTTCGTTCGCATCCAGAAATAAACTGAAATAAGAACTGAAAAAATATTGGAAGTACAAGTTTTTACCCTTTTTACACCGCTATAAAATACCCTGAACCATATTCTATCCGTCTACCAAATTTAATTTAAGTCCATTAATACAAATTTACATTAAAGTGAAATAATCATCCAAACTCACAAGCTTTCACATTTATAAAATTAGTATGAGTATTCTCCCCTTTAAAATTCATTTTTTTTATTTAATCCGCGTGGAGATATTAAAAAATTAAAAACACATGGCTAAAATTTATTTTAAAAAATGTTTTAATTCTTTCAAATCCATGTAATAATTTACAAAAACCCACAAACATAAAAACTTCTACATTTATAATACTAGTAGGAGCAGAATAGATAATTTATGATAATGATTTCTTCATTTATAATTTTTTTCTTCTATACGACTGAAGATATTTAAAATTACCGAGTTAAAAAAGAGGATTGCTAAAATTAATTTTAAAAAATGTTTTAATTCATTCAAATTCCTTGTAAAAACTTACAAAAACTCACAAACAAACAAACTTCCACATTTATAATATTAGCTGGAGTAAGATAAATAATTTATGATAATAATTTATTAATCTATAATTTTTTTTTGCTTTTATCTTACTGAAGGTATTTAAAATTACCGAGTTAAAAATAAATATTGCTAAAATTAAGTTTAAATAATGTTTTCATTCCTTCAAACTCCTTATAATAACATTTCAAAAACATTTTAGCGGTTTTATAAATGAAGACGACGATATTGTACTCAATTCAACACATATGGCAACCTCTTTGTAGTTATTGGCAATTTTCTTTTACTTGCCTGTTCTTGAGCAATTTTGAGTACTTTTGCTTTTAGTATTAAATTTACTCTTGAGCTTAATGGTCGCGGGCGCATAATTAATCAGAAATTTAGGGTAAAATAAGGTGTTTAAATTTCAACTGGTTTTTTTATCAAACAAATTAATAAAAAGTGAAGTGGAAATGTGGTAATTTAACTAAATGAAAGTTTATTGCATATACCTAAAAGAAAAATTAACATATAAAACAAATTTATAAAAGTAAAAATATAAATTTTAACACAATTGCTAGGAAAACAAGAAATCCCCAAAAATAAGAAAAATATACATACACCAAATTACAAAAAAAAAAGTTACCCCACTCCGCTCTCGTTTAACTTCTTGGAATAAGAATAAGCAAAACACAAAATTAGCAACAATAACAAAAGGGGGTTGCAAACTGTATGTATATATCAGTGAGTGTTTGTGTGTGAGATCAAGTGTTATTTTGCGTGTGAAATATAAAAAAAAGTGGAAACAAATATTATAAATACTTAATTGAGTCAATGATAAAATTATAAATAATTTATTTGACTGCAATTTAACTATAGAAGAATATCTAAAAGATTTCTTATTACTGTTTGGTGGCAAAGGGAATTTATTTGTTTGGTTGTTGCGTTTAGGCCATGCGTGACCTCGGTTCGAAAATGGCCGAGCTTAAATTTGAGGCTCCTTTGGCAAAACTAGACGAAACCGATGACTGGGCCGGCTGTGATTTCATCTCAAATCAAAATCAACTAAATGATACATTAAATCTCAATCTGAAAGATCCCATGGCCGAGCAGGAGAACAAAATTCGCATGTTAGAGGAGGCGGTTAGAGATGCCCATGTTAGCAAGAATGGCTATTCAGGCAATATAAGTCCCAATTGCAACACTTTAATGGGTGAGGACTTGTCAGCGTTTGACACAACGTTGGAGAGCAACAGACATTCCTTAAATAAAGGCGAATCGATGGATAATTTTGGTGAAACGTTCGGTGGCAGTTTAGAGGATTTGGTTAATACATTTGATGAGAAAATCACCAAATGTTTTGGTAACTATGAGGAAAATGTGGAGGCGCTGGCGCCCGTACAAGTACGCAGTCAAGAGGAAATCATGAATGAATGCCAGTAAGTAATTTATTATTTATTTTTTAATTTATAAACAATGATGAAAATTTTATGCACTTGATTTATTAGATAAGTTTTTAATTGTTATTATTTTTTTTTTTTTTGCAATCTTGGCCATTAAATTAGTGTGAAAAGTTCTGGCGTCTGCGCTTTAGTGTCCTCATTTCTGTTTTCTTTTTTTTGTGTGTGATTTTCTATGGTTTTTAGATTTCTTTTATTTGTCCTGAGGACAGCAACGTAATCCTTCTTCTATTGTGTACATATTTATACGAGTATGTCGCTTTTCCTCGCAAACCTCTTGCTCTTCTCACAAAACCCTGCCCTTTTTTCAAATCCTTTAAATATTTAATCATTAATAGCGAAAATTGTTGTAAAATTTTAAAATTGTATGTGAAAACAATTTTAACAAAATCGATACTCTTACTGTGGAAAATTAAAAAATTTGTATACCCAATCGTCAATTTATTAAAACAATGTCGTAATTCAAAAAATTGGGATTTCGGATTTAATGATGATAATGAGAATAATCCTCATGTCGTTCTACATATTGTGTACAAATTTCGTACAAATATCTTGTTTACTCAACTCTTGAAAGAAAGAAATTGTGTAAAGTGAAAACTTTAAACTCGTTTTCGTGCAAAAAATAGTTTTTTTAGTTATTACGTTGTTTTAATAAAAACAAAAACAACCTTTTTTTTGCCCAAGCATTATTTGAAAACTTATAGGGCCAAGTAGGTATTTTTGGATTTTTTTTTAAGATTATTCAGAAAAGGTTTAAAGGTTGCGCAAGTCGTATTTTTGTAAAAAAAAATTTAGTTTGCCGTCCGTTTGTGTTTTCTTCACTTTCTAGGACTCATTTCAAAATAAAAATGTTCCAGATTTATTTTCGTGTAAAAAAATAAAGTTTTGGCAATAAATTTGCTCATTTAGGTAGCCTGCATTAAAATTTTTCTTAATTTTTCCATAAATTTTGTAAATAACGCTTTATAACATTTAAAATTTTTTATAAAAATTAAAAAAAAACTAATGTTGCATTTTGTAGAGAGGAGGGTATGCCATTAATAATGGGAAACAGTATCAGCAAAATAGCCGCCACAGCTAAGCTTCCAAGACAACATTCATTTCATGAAACTTTCCCTCACCAATTCCTCGATAAGTTCACGAATTCCATCTTTAAGGTCTTGAATCGATTGTGGGCCTTTGGCATCGTCTATTTCCAATTTATTTTTCTTCTACATTTGGAAAAGTCTCCATAACTCCATGACATTCTAGCACAGTTTTCTGAATTACTTGTCCTTTAAACTTTTTCCATAAGTCCCTTAATCTTTTGTTCTTTAATCTTACTTAATAAGTCTATAGATTTATAAGAACAAAGTACTTGGATTGTAAAGTATATACGGAGCTTTGATTTCACAAAAAATAAGATTTGAAATCACAGTTCATTATCACAAAATAATACATAAAAAATGTTATTCATTTGATTATTATTTGTTTTCTAATTATATTAAAATTAAACCCGATGATGTCAGTCACTCACTCATTGTTTGTTTAAATTTTTGTTTAAAAGAAATTTGTTTTGTTTAGGCTTCAGACAACAATAAAAAAGCGAAATTGCAGAAAATACATAGTTACTGCGTCAAATAAAGAAAACTTAAAAGTTGATATCAAGTGGCTTTTAATTTAATATGCCAAGAGTGAAATTAAGTTTTCATATAATAAAAACAAACAAAAAAAAACAACATCGCAATAACGTTTGGGTATTTTGTCGTTAATAATGGAAAAAAAAACTTGAAACCAAAAAGGGCTAAAGAGGAAGTTTAATTTAAAAAATACTCTGTGTGTATAAACATTTATGGAGATTCACTGCGTTTTACTACGAGTATAAATAATAAAAAGAAATTTACGTAAAGGAATGTTTGAAACGGTTTTAAAAAGTAATAAAATTGTAGAGAGCAAAATGGGAGGCAAATGGTCAAGTTATTTATTTATTTATTTATTATGATGAAAACTTCTTTTACACTGCGTAAAATTTATCTAGTATGTTTGGCAAACAATAAAGATTGATAAAGAAACTGAAAAAGTGACTAATCTCAGCAAACATTTTAATATCTGTGTTTTCTTAACAAGATGATGTCAGTATTGATTATACAAAAAAAGAATTATGTACATACTCGTATGTATGTATATCAAATTACTTTTTAAATTTAAAAAGGCACAAGGCGTATCTTTTATACCAAGGCGAATTGATACCAGTTGGTCTCGATTTCCAATTCTGCATATTCGCCTTGTATATTTGTTAATGTAAAACAAGGCAAATTCATATAATGTATACTCAGCTCAATTCGCTTTGAGAAATTTATACTTTAAATTACACAAAAATGTACAGAAAAATGTGTGTTGACATCCAACGTATATTCAAATTACAAGCGGCGAAAATAGCCACCTGATCCCTTGCGACCAAATTGAATGAATTCGCCTTGCTGTAAAATTTCCTGCTGTTAGAAAATTTTCTAACGTTTTGCTTTGATTTGACACCAGAGAAATTAACAGCTGATCATCAGCTGCTGAATTAAGATCACCTCATATGAATTCGCCTTGGTTTCAACTGCTCCGCTTTAGATATCAGCGCACATTTTTCAGTAAATTTTACCAAGTGAATTGGGGGGCGTCTACCTTGCATAAATATGCTCAAGGCGTATTCATATATGTATCTAAGGTGTAATCGGCTCAATTCGTGTTGAAACATTTATTATTTTGATTGATTTTTCTGATTTGAAAAAATTATTCTTTTGATGTAAAAAAAATACGTGTTGACATCTAAGAAAGATTCAAATTACAAGCGGCGAAAATAGTCACCTGATCCCTTGCGACCACCTAGTAGGGATTCGCCTTCTGTAAATGTAACGGTAGTTTTGATGCTCCCTTGAACAGTCAGGTGTTTTTTTGTTTGTTTTTTTTTTTTTTTTTGATAATGCCACTTTATCACTTTGCTCCATGTTGTGTTTCTATCAAATAAAATGCAAATATGAAATATTATTAAAAATATTTCGAACTTTTTTTTCCAACGAAAAATGATAACCTTTTGTATCAACAACTCATGACCTTTTTTTATTTATAAGAAAAGAGAAAAAATCGCTGAGATGAGCCCAGACTGAGATTTATTTTAATTTGTGTTATTTTTTTTATCGCTGAAATCTCTTTTTTTTAATCCACATGTATAAATAAAAAAGAGTCTTGTTTATTTTATAACATGCAATGTGTTATTGAAAAAAATATGTATGTGCATACATTCATTCTTCATTGTTCACACAGCCAAAGTGTGCAAAGAAAAAACAAATTAAAATTGAAATTTTTGATTTGAAAAATGTATTTATTTGTATATGTAGCTCTGCCTTCATGGTGAAATCAACTGAACTATGATGATGTTTTCTTTTCAAGACATCCAAGCAAATAATCAAAACTATCATGCAAATATTTGGAAAATTAAAATTTTGTGTGCATAAGTATTTTTACGTTTGTTTACTTTTCAAATAAGAAAATTCATATTTTTGACTGTAATTTGATTTAATTACATTGAAACTACATATGAAAGTACATACCTGGAACACAACATGAATTGTGAATTTTGTTTACATGTAAACGGAGGAGATGAGATCTTGAAGAACTTTTTTTTGTAGTACATATCGTCCCTACCACGTCAAACTATCCAATATGCAAAATTCGTTTTTTAGATTTGTTATCTTGAAACCCTAATTTATACGATATGCCTCGTTTCAAAATGCTGAAACTCTCATAGACGATAGATGACTCAATAAGAAATATTTCAAGCCTGGCACTTTTAGGATTAAGTCGGCTTTATATTCACAATTGACTGGTCTTCGCGCTCTTCTGAAAAGTACAAATTTGCATATTGGATAGTTCGACATGGTAGGGACGATATGTTAAGCCCAAGGTAATGCATATACGCGTGAATGCAAAAAAAAAATCTAGAAAATCGGGAAAAATTTGTTTCTCATAATAAAACAAAATACTCTAAATTTTCTAAATTTCCCATTTACATAAATATTTCTGTTAGAAATTTAAAACTATTATTCCTCTTTACTCATTATTGACGAAAAATTTCACTCTCATGAATATTTTTATAGTCTTGATTACATAATTGAAGAAAAAAATTTACTCACGTTTGTGCGTGACCTTGCGTGAACTATCACAACGCTAGGGCTTCCCATCTCTATTACACTTATACATATAAACATTGTGAATTGTGTATATTATTTAAATATTTATTATTATTTTTATGATTAAATGTTCATACAGTCATATGTAAAGCACCCACGCTGACGCATTTCATTCGAAAAGGTTTTGTTAAAAAAAATTCTTCAAAAGAAAGCTTTTGCAATTGTAAATAAGTTTTATAGAAAAATTATAGTTATTGTAATCAAAGCAATGTGTGTTAAGATAAATTTAAATTTAAGTAGCAGAGACAAAAAACAAAAATTTTAGCAGAGCAAATTTTGCACTTAACAGCGCACTGTTAATCATTTAACAGTACTAGTAAAATCGACGAGTATTATTTCGGAGGCAAAATATAGGAATGGAGATTAGATCAGATTAGATTATGATTAATGAGAGCATACTGCTTCAGTATACTCAAGATATATTTAAATAATACAGATAATTAATTTAAAAAAATTTAGTCTTTTGGAAGGGCAAGTGGTCATTGTGGAAAATAGGATAATTTTATATATATCCCACTATATAGCAATGGTGCTCCTGATGGCTTTATAAAGAGCAGCTTTTGGAACTTTGGAAAAATTAATTTAAAACCAGATTGTTAAAAAAAAAATCGGAAAATATGTAATTAAATATTTAGAACCTTCGTACGTGTTTAATAAATAATTGAACCCATTATTTTTTTGTTATATTTGTCATTTGCTGTTTTATTTTGCAAATATTAGACAATGTGTGCCAATCAAGTGCTGTCGTTAGTTTTTTTGTTTGGGCCTTTTTCTGTCTTTTTTTTTTCATATTTCTCTTAAAAGAAAACCTAAAAACCTTTTTAACAACATGACATTTTCAATTCAGACCACACTTCAAACACATGAAATTTTCTTTAATGTTTTCTATTTTATTTTATTTTTGTTTTTTCTAATTCTTTGCGAAAGTGCAAAGGGATGTTGGCAACAAACCAGCCCTTTAAAACATAAAACACAAAAAAGTAAGACAAACACTACAGCTGGCCAAAGCTTTTTTTAGATTTTTGTGGAGCAACAAAATGTCGCCTTCTAAAACTTGCATAAAAATGCTGTCATCACTCAGTTTTAGCAAAAAAAGACCCCCTTAAAATCACACTTAAATACATTTTCTGAGGGGTGCAGTGAGCAGACGCTTAACGTGCTACAAACATGCACTACCGACCGGCTCGTGTTACCGCCTGATTTTTTCTATAAAAACCCATGAAACATTTTGCATTCTTGGTTTTCTATTTATTTATTACAAAAAAAAAGGAATATATTATGGAGTGTAGGAGCTGGAGGTTTCCTTTTATGGGGTTATATATAAATTATTTTATTGTTTTGATGGTTTCCTTGACAACCAGTTGAATATAGACATGTATTTTGCACAAGTACGAGTAAAAACTTTGTGTACAAGTTTTAGTTTTTCAAACTACATTTATGTGTGTGTTAATTTTGAATTCATGAACAAAATTTTTTGCAGAGCAAAAAGGGTTGAAATGTAGCTTAAGGTGATTGATCGATATACAAAAACAGTTGGATTATATAAATTTTTCTCCATAAATTAATATTTAGCAATAATGTTTCTTACCCAAAATAAATGGCAATGACTTATTAAAGGTTGGTTTAATTTAATTTTTTTAAGTTTTATTTTCAGGGTCAGGTAGAAGCACATAAAATATAATATTAATATTTAATGACCATGACAAAATTGTGTCATTCTAACAGCCGAAACTCCTTGCCAAGTTTCGTGGGAATCGGTCATATAATACACTAGCCTTGCATGGGCGTAGCCCCACCCTCTTTTTTGAACACAAAATTAAGTATTTCTTAGACTTCAAGGTGTGTGCCAAGTTTCGTAAAAATCGATATAGTAGAAGCACGTGAAATATATTATTACATTATAATGGGCGTCTCCCCGCCCACTTTTTTGAACACAAGATTAAGTATTTTTCAGAGCTCAAAAGTGTGTGCAAAGTTTCGTAAAAATTGGTTAAGTTTAAACAAGTGAAATATAATATTAAATTTAATAGGCGTGGCCCGCCCACTTTTTTGAATGCAATACTGTGCGTTTTTTTTTAGCTCAAGATGTGTGCCAAGTTGCGTAAAAATCGATAAAGGAGAAGCACGTGAAATATAATCTTAAAATTTAATAGGTGTGCCCCGCCCACTTTTTTTAATTCAATACTGTGCGTTTTTTTTTTAGCTCAAAGTGTGTGCCAAGTTTCATAAAAATTGCTCAAACAGAAGCATGTGAGATATAATATTAAGTTTTATTAGGCGTGTCTCCCCCCATTTTTTAAACTTCAAGATTGCGTCGTTACCAGAGCCCAATGTGCTGGGTAAGTTTTGCAGCAATCGAATAAGTAGAATATCATAAAATCAAATAACAAATTGTCTCCGCCCACTTTTTGTACAATGGCACCAAATGGAAGCTATGCCCTCTCCCTTATTCCAATACCTAAAAATTGAGGGTTGCTTACTCGCTTTCCAGAACAATTTTGTGCTACTGACGACTTATTTATGTTCCATAAGGTCTAAAAAATAGCATAAACCATCCAGCAGAAGTTAGTTGTTTTGGACTACGGGGACACAAGCCCCAATTTTTACACTTCAAACAAAAATAATTTGTTTAGATTTTTTTATTTGAACAGGCTTTACCAAAGAGATCAAAAAGACCCGTACGGAAAAAGTTAGAGGGTTAAAATGTTCAATAAAAATTTTGCGCTAAACTTAACCCCTAAACGGATTTAAATTTTAATTTCTAATTTCTTTTGTGATAGTTGAATTTCAAACTTCCGTATTTTCAGGGATTTATAGTATAATTTTATAGCAAACATTTTTATGGAACATCTTAAATCGTTTTATTCCCATTTAAGGGCAATTTCTTAGCCTCTGCCTAAGAAAGGGACAAAAAAACGTATATGGAGAAAAGTTAGAATAGTGAACACCTCTATATCTGAAATTCAAGAAGACTTACATGGTTTCCGATGCCGATGCACTAGAACAACCTGCATAAAATAGGTTTGGGGGGAGGAAAACTTCATACTCCCTTTAAATAAAACCCAGATTTAAACTTTCAAAAGATGTACATATAACAGTGCTGGCCACCGATATAAATGTACTCGTGTATTTGTATTCATTTGTATAAGAATCCGATTGAAGTTCGGCACTCTGGTGCCGATGTAAATGTATGCATGTATATAGTTACGTTATCTCTTCTACAAGAATCAATTATTAGAACTTTAATATATTTTTCGTGCTGTACAGTGTTATTATTTGTTTAGTATAACTATCGATATTAACTTCTAAACCTCTACTAATGAATCGTTTGTATCTTATCTGGCCACATTCGTTATTATCTTATCATTATTTACTGTTGGCACCAATTAAAGTGAGAAAGAAAAAGCAATTGAATGAAATACTACATTTCCCATGCTTATCAACGCCTTAATGATCGTACAAACTGCTTTAGAATAATTTACACCTCATTTTCACATTAATTACTTGAGACAACATTTCAAACAATAGGCGACCATACACACCATACCTTTTTCAAAAAGTCAAATCCAGCAAATACAAAATAAAATGTCTACATACACAAAGATATTAGGATTAGTGAAGAGATGTTCATGCAACTGAAAAGAATTTCTTTATTTGACTGAAGTTGATTACATGTCCCCTTTTTTCAATAACACTCGCCTACAATTAACACACAACATGACGCATGTATTCGTACTCGTATGTATAAATAAACCACCTCAAATTAGAAAAGAAAAAGTATAAAATAAAAATAGGTAAATAAATAAAAACAGAACAACTACCTGCCATACGTACTCGTACCTCTAAAGCGTAGTCGCAGAGTCTGTATCCCTTCAAATGCTTCACAGCCACCATTAACTTTTCTCTCTTAATGCTGGATTATTTGTGTTACCTACGAGTGAAGGTATTTCTTTCTATAAAAATTTTAAATCTTAAAAATTCCGCTGGATTATGTATAAAAAAAAGAAGATACATACGTACTCTCATGAATAAAAAGCATAACGAACGGAATTGTAAACACATGCCGCCACTTAAGCAAAAATAAATGTGAAATAGTATAAAAAAATACATTTTAACAAAATAAATATGAATCTCTACATCAGTTAACCTTCGTTTATGTACTTGAAGGGGGAAAAATTACAATTAAGGCTTGAGGCGACAGGCGGCAAAGCCCATTTGGCTCGCGTAAGTAACTTTTCATTTTTAATTAGGGTTTCAGTACTCTTTTGGTGGTAATAAATTGTTTCATTTGTAGAAAGAAGGTTTTTAAAAAAATGTAGAAAAAGTATTTTTTTTTTTTATAAAATATAAATTACAGTAACGTTTTGAAAAAAAAAAATTAAAAAATATTTAAAATATGTAGTACACTTTTAGAGAAAATACTTGCTGAAAAAGTAATTTTTAGAGAAAGTTTTTTTTTATAAAAAGCACTTGGTTGGGTAAAAACATTTATTTAAGAAATTTATTATTTGACATATTGTTTTAAGATTATTTTAACTGAAATTAATTTGCTGGTGGTTAAGCATTGCCTATATATCTCAGTGCAGCTTTGCCAAATCATTAATAGACTTCAACCACGTTTTGAGCAGTCAAAAACCTCTTATCTTATGCACACACTTTGAAAAACTATTTGAGAATTCACAAATAATAATATATACTCGTAGACAATGCTTAACCACCAGCAAGTAAATTTCCATTAAAAACATTTATTTCTAAAAGTACCTTTTATGCAAAACTTACTCCTTTTGTAAAAAGAAGATTTAAAAAAATATATTGAAAAATAATTTTTTATAATAAGTACATTTTTAGATAAATTACTTTTCAAGAAAAAGTAACATATTAGAAAAAAGTTCCTTTTTCAAAAAAGTGTACAAAAAAATATACATATAAATTTTTGAAAAATTTGTGTACCTCTGAAAAATACTCTTTTTCAGAACGTTTTAATAGAAAAGAAACTTTTTTAAAAAATTACATTTTTAGAAAAAGTACTTTTTATGTTAATTTTTAGGAAAAAATTTACATTTTTAGGAAAAAATAATTAAAAAAAGCCTTTTTTCAGAACGTTTTAATAGAAGAGAAACCTTTTTTAAAAAATTACATTTTTAGAAAAAGTACTTTTTAAGTAAAGTTTTTAGGAAAAAAGTAAATTTTTATGTAAAATGTACCCTTTTAGGAAAAAATAAATTTTTAGGAAAAAAGTACCTTTTTAGGAAAAAAATACTTAAAAAATGCCCTTTTTCAGAACGTTTTAATAGAAAAGGAGCCTTTTGAAAAAAATTGCATTTTTAGGAAAAGTACTTTTTATGTTAATTTTTAGGAAAAAATTTACCTTTTTGGGGAAAAAAGTTCCTTTTAAGAAAAAAAGTACCTTTTCAGGAAAAAAATTAATTTTTAGGAAAAAAGTAAATTTTTAGGAAACAAGTTTTTTTTAGGAAGAAATTACTTCTTTTTTTGGAAAAAGTACTTTTTTAGGAAAAAAGTACATTTTTCGTTTAATTTAAATTTGTAAGAAAAAGTAGCGTTTAAAAAATTTCCTATTGAAAAAAGAGTAGTTACTTAAAAAAATGGCCAAAAAGTAGTATTTTGGAAAAGTTGTTTTATGTATGTAAAAAGTACTTTTATGTAAAAATTTCTTATTTTAAAAAAGTACTTTTACATTTTTTTTAAATTAGCTTTTGAACAAAAAAGTATTTTTTCGAAAGATGTTTGTACCTCTTAAAATAATTAAAAATACCCTTAGAAGTAATTTTTCATGTGTATGTACTTTTATATAAAAAGTACTTCAAAAAGAACGTTTTTAGAAAAGTATATTTTTAAAGGCGTACTTAAAATGTATTTTAAAAAACTTCATTTTAAAAAAAATAGTTTTTTTTTAAGTACGTACATATGTATACATTTGAAAAAATACTTTTCCCAAAAAGTACCTTGTTAAAAAAATAAATTTTTGATAGAACTACATACCTCTTAAAAATACTTTTTAAATGCCTGTAGAAAAAGTCAATTTTGCAAAAAAAAAATCTGTAGGAGCACTTTTTTTTTATAAAAAAGTAAATTTTTAATAGAAAAGAAACCTTTTCCAAAGTTGTTTAAAAAAATACTTATTTAGATAAAGTACCTCATGGAAAAGTACTTTTTATTAAAATTAGCTTCTCAGCAAAAGCACTTGTTATATAAAAAGTATATTTTCAAGAAAAGTACTATATTAAAAAAGTACCCTTTATATATCCAAAAATTTAATCATCTAAATTAAAAATTAAAAGAAATTTTCAAAGTCCTAACTTAATATTTATTCGCAAATTAGCTTAAGACTAATTTTGTTTATGAGATTTTCGATGAAACATCTTGAAGATTTCATGAACTTTCTTAATACAAAATTCTTTATAATATTTCCTGTTTTTTCTTGGTCGTATACTTTTGAACACTTCCTCTGCAAATCCAGTTTCTTTTGCTTTATTCAACTCACTTCTTTTTCTTTCTTTTTTTTAACATTTGAAATAAAAGTAGCCTCAACTTACTTACATAACCGCTGACCCACATTCGCACCATTAACCCCAACAAAACGAGCCGTGCGGCACTATTAATACCATTTAAACATTTTGGCGCATTCGCATTCGCTTTAATTGTAATTCATCACCCGTGTTTAGATTATCAAATAGCGTTACTGCGTTTACCTTCACTGCTTCGACAAAACAACTTCAAAAGAGTTGAGTTTGTTTTATTTGTTTTGATAAATACATTTTAAACTGGATTTCATTTGTTTTCTTTCTATTTTTATTTTATTTTTGTTTGTCTGAGATTTCAGGCTGCAGCATCTCATATTTCAGACGTTAATAATGCCTCGCAGTCGTTTTCTGTTATTTCAATTGTTTGTTTAAATATTATTAATTTTCTGTATTTTTATTGTAAAATAACAAAACTACTCGTATCTTACGCCTGGGCTTATCATAAATGATCTAATTTAGAGCATTTTTTTTTTATTATAAATTTAAGTTTTTCGACGGTGTGGTCGATTAGTTTTTTAGGGTAAATGAAAGTTTTGCTAAATAGTTGTTGAAAGAGTTTACAAAATGTTTCTTTCCAAATTGGTAGACAAGAAGATAGACTTCCCAAACACACGCTGTTTTGCTATGTAATACAAAGTAACTAGTTCGTAAATGCAGCTCTTAAAATAAAGCTTTTAGTGTAAGCTTGAAAATTATGACACAACATCATACACTGCGTTTAGGGGCCATCCACATATTACGTAACGCCATTTTCTCCGATTTTTGACCCCCCCCCCCCTCCCCCCAGTAACAGACCGTAACAATTCTTTGACCCCCCCCCCCCCTTACAATAACACAAGAACTTTAAAAAAATTTAAATTGTTTTAAGTTTTTATTAAAAAAAAATTAAATTCAATTCATACACATACATATGTATGGATTTTTAAATAACTTTTTGTTTGAATTGAAGTAAATTTCTTTATTTAGTTATTACAAACTAATATACAAATATTTTGATGGCATTTTCTTAAGTTTCGTTTAGGATTTATGCATTTATTTATTTTATTTATGGGAAAATGCAAGTAATTGAGAATGGACGAATATTCGGGAATTCGAATACTTTTGTTCCTTTATTTTTATTTTCTGTTAGACTAACACAGTGCGTAGACAAAAATCAAATAAGCTTGCAAAATATAAATAATAACAATTATGTATTTATGTACATACATATGTATATGCATATATTTATATCTATTTAACACTCATGATTCTTGATTTATTATGTATTTCTTTGATAAATTAAGTACATAAATAAATGAAAAATCTAAGTGTTTTTGTACGAAATTAGTAAAATTTATGTTACGTAACAATTTTATTTTCATGTTATTCATGTTTTATTTTCATGTTATAGTCATGTGTTTAGGAAGTTAATCCATCCTCTAACTCAAAGCGAATTCTTTAAGGTGAAATAATTTTGATACGAAATGTAGTACTACAGAAATAACATGTATATGTATTAGCAAATATAAATACAAAATACTTGCTATCAAAAAATTAACGAACTTGTTTTTTACACCTAAAAAACTAGCAGCTGATGATCACTGCTTTAATGAGGTTGGTCACCTCATTGACTTTTTGATGCAAAATAAATTCTGAAGGGAAATTTTTTAATGGTTGCATCTGGTGAACAGCTGATCTTAGTTTTCTTCATTTTGCTGCAGCGCTAACTGTTATGATCTAACGGGATAAAGTATTTCTTTTTTATATGGAATTTGACAGTTAGCGTTCAACTTTTGTTTTGCTGGTGTTTTTTTTTTGTTGCTCTATTTTAACGTCCGGGCAATGTCACCTTGTGAAATAGCTTCGCTTTGAAACTATATATGGAACTTAAGAGAGTTACTTTTTTTTTAATAAAGAGAAGTAACACTCAGGCAATGAATGCCTACTACTATTACTAGGTGTTACCTTCTTTTAGGAAAGGGATAGTGATAGAGAAGACAGATGGTGAAGCAAGAGATAGAGGAAAGCTTCATTATTTTACAACTCTGCTTTTTTTGCACGTTTTTTAATAATGCAGTGTTGCAGCGCCTCTGGTGTTGAATGAGGCGTATTAAATTTTTGAAGTTGTGATTAGTAGCCATTTTATTGGTTATTTTAGTTCGCCGATGATTCTGCTACACAACGAAGGAGTGCGCTCTGATGTTACATTAGGATTAGTATCTCCTGAAGTCGATATAATTCAGTGACCAGTGACTATGCCTTCATCACATGAACTTTCCTACAACAACTGATACAGAGGGACACTAATGTACATCAGAAAAATGCGTGGTGTTGTTATTTGATGACTGTCTGATACCGGGCTCGAACCCAGGATCTTCGTTTTTTGTAGTCAACGTTCTAACTGCTTCAGCCAACGCCACCCTCAAACAAATAAGTTTTAGGCTATAGGAAGAAGGTCTATGCAAGTCCTCAAGTGGTTGGTTGTTTTTATTGTCCAATTTTTTTTAAATTCTTCTTTCCACAATTTTTTTTCATATTTTTGCTGTTTTTGGGATTTATTTCGGTTTTTGGTTTTTTCGTTCTTGGCGATTTTTTCGATTTATTTCAGTTTTAGCGATTTTTTTTTTGGTTTTGGTGCTTTTTTAATTTTGGCGATTTTTTCAGTTTTTGATGATTTATCCTTTTGGCGATTTTTTTTTTATTTTGGATTTTTTTTTACAAGAGTTTTTGCCTCTTACGCTTTCCAAGATACAGCAAGTTGTCAAAATTACATTAACTGATAGAATACCCTTTAATTTTGATTTTTTAACTTTCAGTGTTAATTGGTGCAGTCTGCATAAAAATACACTAACTTTGAAAATTTCAAGTGTCTAAATATAATTGTCTCTGTATATTACAATAGGATATCAACAGTTTTCATAGCTCGCTTTGGAATACCCTTTAGTTTTTAACTGTCATACATTTGTTGTTGTAGCGGCCAAAGTTTAACATACTCTGAGGAAATTTCAGAGCCGTAGCTCTTACGGTGCTCGAGAAAACCGCCTGTAACACACAGACAGGCGGACAGACGGACATCGTAGCGAAAAGAATTGGGATTTTTTTTCAACTTTGGTGTACGGAACCCTAAAAAAGCACTTGTCCAAAATTATTTCTTCCTAGTGATAGATAAGTGGCTTCTGATTGTTCATCTCTTTTTTTCTTTTAAGTTTAGTTTATAGGGAAAACATCTTTCGGTACTCTCAATTTCCTGATGTTCTTAATTAACGTATTTTGCATATGAGTGATGAGATAATAAATTTTATTCTTAACGGGCGGGCGATAGACAGTTTTAAGCTTTTTAAATCGCTCCAGACGGATGGTATCTCACTAGAGCTAAACGCTAATATCGTCATACCATGGATAATACTAATATATACGGCCTGTCTTAATTCTATTCAACTTTAAGAATTTTGGTTTTTAGTTTTACGAATTTTGTGGTCAAATATTATTTTTTTTTTGTAAATTTAGTAATTGATTGCAAAATAAAGTTTTTTTCTGTATATTCTCAGTAATTGAATACAAAATAAAGTTTTTTTCTGTGTATTCTCTATGAAATTGTACCATAAGTCTCTGAAGACAGCAGCTCTCGAAATTTAGCTTAAACAATAAAAAATTTGTCAAAACTTGAAAAGCTGTTAAGGGTTAATTTCGAACTTGTAAAATTTGAATTTTAGATGTAGGTTGCATGCAGCAGTCCTACATTTGTAAAATGCTAGAAGGAACATTTTTGTGCAATATTTTAACCCTCTTATCTCTTCTCGGTTTGGGTCATTTTGGTTCCTTTGGCAAAAAGGTTTATAAACGTGTATGCAACATTTGCATTATTTCAATCTACGTTTGAGTAGACCTGTGGCCGAACTTAAATAACTACTAAAGGAATTTTTTGTTTCGATGTTCAACGTCATGATTTGATACTTGCAGCATTAAATTTTAATGATTCTTTGAAGAAGAAGTGTACGAGTATAGAAACATGTTTGCTTGAAAAATTCTTTGCATTTTTTCACTGCAGCATTGTGTATTCTTCATTAGGAAAGAAATATAAATTTTTTTTCTTTTTCATTGGAAAACATTTAATACTTCAGTTTAAAGAAAACGTGATTTACGTATGAAAATGATGGCTTATAAAGACTTGCATGCATGAGCATAAATGAGTGGAAGAGATGATTATTTGTGGGTTGTTTAAAGGTTCGTGATGCTTGTGAGTTGAGAATTTTAACGGACAAAAGTAACAAACAGCAGCAGCAGCAGCAAAGAAATTGCTAAAAAGAACAAGTTTTCAAAGTGTTGTCTGTCGGTGGGCGAAAGAAAGAAGGAGCGGAGCAAAGGAATGAAGTTGGAAAGAGCAAAGCGCTAAAAATTAAAATCCTGAACCCACAAGTAATTTGCAGGCAGTAGAACATTATTTTGCTCGTTTCACTTCCCAAAGTTTGTTTGTGGTATTGTTCTGGTTTTGTATCAACTTGTTTTTTTTTTTTTTTTTTTTGAGCAACAACTTCTTTGTTTTATTTTTATACTTTGCTACATGTCTTTTTCACGACTTTAAGTATGTGCTTCTTTCTCTAAGAGCCAGTTTTTGAGTTCGAGATTAGAGATTTAATTAACTTTAATCCAAAGTGTATTAATACCAAGTGGTCTTATCATTACAACAACATACATACAAATATGTTGCAGGAATATTTTTATTTGTATGTTTACAGTTTGGGTTATATGGAGTTTAATGGATGGGGTAAAGTCAGCTGACGATCAGCTGCGCTGATAAGGCCTCTTAGAGCTAATTTCACCAACTTATTTAAATATCAATTCATATTTAAAAGTAATTTTCCCATAAAAAAATGAATGAAAATCGACATTTAAATACGAATTAATATTTAAATAGAGTTGGTGAAATTGGAATTGAAATTAATACACTTTGCTTAAATTTGTGTTTGTAGTTTTTGAGTTACCGATTCTATTTTTAATTTTTCTTTATTCAATGCTGGCCACCGAGAGAAATCTATTCTCGTATACTAATTTGCATAAGAAGCCGATTGATGTTTGGCACAAAAACGTATTTATCATTACAACAACATACATAAAAAATTATTTTTATTTGTATGACAGTTCGGTTCAGATTTTATGCTATTTTATATGGAGTTGGACGGACGGGTTCAGTCAGCTGACGATCAGCTGAATGCGCCTGGTTCGGCACTCTGGTGCCACTTTGGTCGACTACGATATTATTTATCTATTTCCTTTAAAACACACAAAATATTTTAATTGTAAATATTGGGGCAGTTTTTTCTTCTTCTTCTCTCATTATGACATTAGCAGAGCAAATGTTGCCACCATTTTGTTCTTCAGTATGGCAATACTGAGAAATCATCAAACTCAATTAATATTAGATTAGCTAATTACAGTTTAAACTCGACCCCTAAAATTGGCCCTGGCTTACGCTTACCTTATTGTGGTTTCTTAGCCATATTTTATGATGCTGCGTTTTAAATTAATACAATGTTTGTTAGGTTTATTTATTTAGTTCAGTTTTCTTTTAATTTTTTGCAATTTAATTTTCTTTAAACTGTTTTTTATTTTTTTATTTTCTTATAAACAAATCTATGGCAATTTTAAGTCGTATGTATATATATATACAATTTGAAATGTTAAGGCAAAGAAACGCATAAATTAATGTGGATGATGATGATGATGTAGCGGAAATTTTGTTTTACGACTGGCCGGTCGAAAAGAAAGATAGAAAAAAAAACATGATGCAGCTGGGAAAATGTTAAATAACGGGCAGTTTGTATTTGCTGCTTTTTGTTTTCTTGGACAGTTTACGCAAGCAGTTGGAAGATTTATGGTTTTGCTGATCCGTTCAAGTTACGGTTTTTTTATTATTATTTCGAAGTGGTTTGGAAAGCGAAACAAAACAGACGATTGCAAATTTTAAGCTAATGAAGGAAATATAAACTGTGAAAAAGAAATTGTATACATAAGTAATTTTTAGGGAATATCATTGTCATTCTTTCCAAAGTACGATCAATATCAATAAATGCATATCGTTTCCTTAATATAGAAAGGTCCTAAACACATTAATTTTTTTTTTTGATTCGCGATTTTTTGAATTTTTTCAATACATTAGATTTTCTTGTATGGAAATACACTAACAACTCGATTTCAAAAAAATAATGTGTTAGGGCCTTTCTGTATTAAGGTGACGATATGTTTCTTCGATTTCTTGAAAATTCATATTCACTGCTTACTTTTATATAACCAAATAAAATTCATTTTTATATTCGTTTGCTAGACACACAAACACATGCACTTACATTTGTACTCATATACATATTTCCTTTTTATTTAGTTAACAATTCAAGTATAAAATACATATTAATTAAAATAAAGTTTTGCCAAAATTTATGCATGCCATAATACAAAAACACGCATAATGTGCATTCATAATTAGAAAGTTATTATTTTCCGCAGTGTGTTTTGAAAAGGTGCGGAAGTAAATAAAAGGCAGTGCTGCCAAATCATTTGTTGAGTACGGGTGGTGATTGATTTGATTTGCATGAAAAGTTTTTCATGTTATTTGTTATTTTTTAATATTTAATTTTTTTAATATAAATAAAATCATTAAGATGTGGGAAAAGTCCTCAAATTTCAAATCTCTTTTCTCACGGTATTTGTGTGTTGCATGTTGGTTGCATAGTCAAGTTCTGCTTTATTTTCAATGTATCGATAAATTCGTAAGAAGCGTGGCATGTAACATGAAATGCAGAAAAGCATAGAATGTATAAATTGCGTAAAATGTCCAGATGCGTTTGGAATTTTTGGTTTTGGTGTTTATTTTTTTTTTTGCTATTTTTTCGGTCTTTGACAATTTTTTAGTATTTACGTTTTTTAGTTTTGTCGTTTTTTTTCCTTTTGGTGATTTTTTTCGGTTTTGGCGATTTTTTAGTTTTGGCGATTTTTTAGCTTTAGCGATTTTTTTTTGCATTTGCCGTTTTTTCGGTTTTTGCTATTTTTCGGCTGTTTGCTAGTCTTAGCAACTTTTTTAGTTGTAGCCTTTTTTTTTTTTGTTTTAGCGATTGTTTCGGCTTTCGCTATTTTTATCTGCTGTTTTCTATTTTTAGCGATTTTTTAAGCTGTTGGCATTTTTTTGTTTTGCTATTTGTTTTGGTTTTTTTTCGGTTTTCGGCGATTTTTTCGGTTTTGACGACCTGCTTACTTTTGATGATATTTTGCATTTTAGCGATTTGTTTTATTGTTGGTAATAATTTCCATTTAAGCGTTTCTTAAATCTTGGCGATTTTTCGTATCGGTATATTTTTAATTTTGTTTTTTTTTAGTTTTAGCGTTTTTGAAAATTTCAAGAGTTTGCCTTTAATCGTAAATCCGAGATGAAGCAAGTTCTAAAAAGTGCTTAGCCAAAATTACATTAAATGATAGAATACACTTTAATTTTTATTTTTTTATATTTCAGTTTTAATTACTAACTTTGAAAATTTCAAGTGTCTGCATATAATTGTCTGTATATTACATTAGGATTTCAACATTTGTCGTTGCTCTCATTGGAACACCCTTTAATATTTAACTGTCATATATTTGTTCTTACAGCCACCATACATATTCTGTGAAAATTTCAGGTCCTTAGCTCAGCCTGTGACAGACAGACCATAAAACAGTAAAAATATAAAAAAACAACAACAATACCTTTTCAGCTTTGGTGTACAGTACCCTAAAAAGCATATTAAAAATGACGAATAATGCAAATCAAATAACCGAATAACTCGAAACCCGTGCCTTTATAAAAACTAGTTAAAACCCAGTTTCTCGAATGACTTAAAACCCGTTTAAAATCCGGTTTCTCTATATGTGATTTATATTATTTTTTATACATAAAAACCGATTACAAATTTGATTTCTAGAATAATTTAAAACCCGGTTTTATAACCATATTCTCTGTTTGTGATTTTTTTTATTTACAAATTTGGTTTGCAGAATAATTTAAAAAACCGGTTTTATAACCCTGTTGTCTATTTGTGACTTTTTTTATTTATTTATAAAAAACCGTGTCTATAAAAATCGATTGCAAACTTGATTTTTCGAATAATTTGAAACCCGGTTTTATAACTACATATATTCTCTTTTTGTGATTTTTTTGTTTATAAAAAAAACAGTGCTTATAAAAACCGGTTACAAACTTTGCTTTCAGAATAATTCTAAAAACTGTTTTAATAACTGTAATTTCTATTTGTTATTTTTTTATTTATAAAAAACCGTGTCTTTATAAAAACCGGTTTAAACTCGGTTTCTCTAAAACCGGTTTGACAACTATTTATATTCTCTATTTGTAATTTTTTTATTTGTAAAAACACATGTTTTATAAACACCGGCTATAAATTTAGTTTCCAGAATAATTTGAAAACCGGTTTTATAATTACATTCCCTATTTGTGATTTTTCTTACTTACAAAAAAAACCGTGTCTTTGTAAAACCCAGTTACAAACTTGGTTTTCCAAATAGTTCGAAAACCGGTTTGATAACTATATTTTCTATCCGGTTTCTATTTTTAGCTTTTTTAAAATTCTGGCAACGCTGTTGAGGTGTGTGCTGGCGTTTTTCCTAAAAATCAATTTCACCCATGTCCTGTACCATCTTAAATGGCAACTAATATAAAATGTTGTCTATTTACTCTTTCTATGTATGAATTAGATAAAAATAAAGAGTGGGTGGGTGGTATTTTCCTTATTGGCAGGTCATAAGTTATATGGCGTGAATGTTGTTGCTTTCGCGACTATAATTAATATGAATGACACAAAATGCAAATGATTCATAAACACATGTTCTACACTATTTGTAATGAATTTATTTATGCATTTTAGTTCTCGTCTTGCGAAACAAAAACAAAAAACAAGAAACTCAATTAATATTAATTATAAAATTTATGATGGCATTTTTTCGTCAATTAAACAAGAATTTATTAAAAAAAAAACGAGGAATATAAAAAAAGATCGCTGAATATGTGTCATCAAAGAAAAATATTAGGGGTGATCAAAAATTTTGAATTTTTTTTTTTTTTGGAAAGTTACTAAATTCCTGAAATACACAAAAGTTCGCAAACAAACCGTAACTACCGAAATTAATTAAAACTTCAAATCCGTTGAAGGGTTAATTTCGTGCTTTTTAAAACCCGACCAAAAAAAAAAGTGTGTTATAAGTTTGTAGTGTGTGTCTGTACGAGTCGGGGGGTTTTGAAAATGATTAATTTTTGTTAATTGTGAATTTTATGTGCAGGATGTGGGCATGTGTGCATGCATATGTAAAATTTTACAACAAAACATTTATGCGGAATAAAAATAATTCCTTCGTAGGCCTTTTTTTGTCTTTTCCGTAAAAGGAGATTAAGTCTCGAAATTCTATGCAAAAGTTCCTTGGAGTTCAAATATCTCTTGTTAGAAATATTTACGCAAGAAATTACAGTATTTCAAATAAATATTCTATAAAATAATTTCTTTTACAAAATTATTTCCTCCAACTCGATTTTTCTGCCTTAAAATTGTTTACATCTTGACTGTTCATATTTTTCCTGCAAAGCTCCCTCTTAATAACACACACACGCCTTTTCCTCCCCACACCAACAACAATAAATTTTAACGTCATGTGTTATGGCAATGATCATGAAACTTGAACTGAAATGTTTAACAAAAATAATTGATGGATGCAACAAAAAAATTATAGCACTTATTTCACACACTCATCTTTAGTATCCAGACTAGCTATTAAAAAGTAAAACTATAGTACACATATACTGTAATAATATGAGTCGAGTAAAGCACAACAATTAAAAACTACTTTTGTATTAAAAAAAAAAAAACAGAAAAATACTTAGAGGCGGCATTTTAAATAGACGGCCCCACCGAGTGTGAAATCATCCATAATAAACTACTGTTTGTGGCACACAGACACAAGGCATATAAACACTTGAACATATCACACTTTACTTTTTAACAGCCCAAGATTGCACAGAAATTTAATAATTAAAAGAATTTTTTTTTTCAAAAATTTTGACACTGACTTTTTTTATTGCTGGTGGTTTCGAAGCAAATTCTTATTTCGCAATTTTAAATGTCATATTGTTTTGCACAAGTTTTTATTATTTATGTGGAAGATCATTAAAAAGTATGTTATATATGGAATAACTCGTTTTTGAACGAGGGTGGTTCTAGAATGCAGAGCCAAGAAATAAAACAAACAAGTTTTACATATAAATAATTGCAAGACATTAGACACAAATACCAAATCTTTTGCATGGAGAAATTTTTTCAATTCAATTTCATTCTTTAATATACAAATGAAGATATCGTTACCTTAATCTAGAAAGGCCCTAACTCATTATTTTTTTGAAATTGAGATTTTTAAATTTTTGATAGATTAGATGTTATTCTAGCGAAATATACAAAAAAACTCGATTTCAAAACAAAAAGGCAACTTTTTTAAAACTAGGATCGAGAGAATGGATAGCGAATGTCTGCCTCTTCGAAACCATCTAACCGATTTTTATTAAATTTAAAATATATACATATGTGACCCGGTCTATGAAAAGGTGGCTTGTGACTCAAAATTATTTTTCACTTTTTTATAAGTATATTTTTTGTATATTTTTATATGTATATTTTATATGTATATATACATATATAAGCCACCTTTTCATAGACCGGGTCACATATATATATATATATATATATATACTTTTTGCCATACAATTATGTCCACATAACAAACAATTACAATTTATCTGTAAAATTGCAAGAGGCATCAATCAGTCAACACTTTAAAGTTTGTGGCATGATTAGTAATTGTTTTTTATTATTGCTGCTTAATATGAAGCAACTTATCAACAATAATCTTTCTAAACACAATAAATAAGCACATATGAACGTTCATACATGCAACACACAACTCAACTGCAGACTGGCATTGCAACCATTCGTACTTAATTTAAAAAAAAAAAAATCTCCAACTGCAATTACATTTATTTATTAGAGGCACCAAACGAGAAAATTACTCAATCCAATAATATAAAAAAACAACCAAAGAAAAGAAATGTCAGTCTGTCTGCATGTTCGGTTTCCAGATACAATTTTACATGCTACAAATAAGTGTTCGTATGTTGGGGCATTAGAGGAAAATTTTATATTAAGCTGCCACTTACAACGTTGCTGCTTAAAGAGTGCCGAGTTGATTTGTTATCATGCACAGCAAATAAAAATTGTAATAAAGTAAATATAGTAAATGATAAATTATTAACAAGAAATAAAAAATAAAAAATATGGCATAAATTCCAAAAAGTCAAAACGTATTTAAGTGCAGCTAACATGTTTTTTATTTGTTATGCTTGAACAAATACGCACTCAAATTTTTAAAAAGTTTAATAATAAAAAAAATTATATCAAGACACTTAAAAACTTTGAAGCATTTTTGTAATATGTTTGCTTGTTTGATTTCATGTCAAAACGTCAATATTTCTGATGAAAAATATTTTGCTTAAACAACTTCAGAATGAAAAAATATCAGCTGTGCTATCAACACTACCTGTAAAATGAATTAATCTTGTTAAATGAAGTTTCACTGAACTAACAACGATTCTAAAAATATCTATAGCGTGCGGTGCCTTGTAACAATATTTATTTAAAAAATAATATACATACATATATAAGATCTCAAGCTCATACATATGTATATACATACATATTTTTTCCAAAAGATTTTTTTTGCAAAGAAAAAAACAGCTTTTTAAAAACTATAAATTTACTTTGAGTCTCCATATGAAGTTTTAAAAAGGTTTTACAAACAAACAAAAATCGCAAAAAACCAAAAAAACGCCAACACTAAAAAATCGCTAAAACTGAAAAATCGCTAAAACTGAAAAATTGCCAAAACGAAAAAAGCGCTTAAATTAAAAAAATTAAAAATTTACAAAATGCACATTTTATGTCTGTGATTTATGGCGTGGAACTTTCAAGTGCTTGGACACGATAAAGGAGTTATAAAGAAAAGAACTTGGCTTCTGTTCTTGGCTATTTTGCTAAAAATATTTAAAAATACATTTTTAATATACAAGAGAGGTCTGTCTGTTAGTATGTTAACAGAGCTCTGTTAAACTTGGCGGTTTGTGTCTAGGGATCGAATTTTTTTAAATTTATCTTCACGCTTGTAAATTTTTATTTTTTTTCCATTTAAGCTCTTCTTGGTAGTAAAACTTTTGGTCATAGGGCAATTGTAGATCATCATATCAGTCCGAATTTTTGTGGAGTGATACACTTTTTTCTCAATTTTAATGATCCTAGAGAAAAACTCAAATATTGTATCGATTGGAGAGCAGAGCGTCTTGCCGTTACCACCTCGAAGTCTGGTCTACTCCTGCTTAATGTAGCGTTTTCTTTTTATTCATTTGCTTATTTTTTTTTTTTCATATGAAACAAAGACTTGTTCCGAGTCAATTTATCACAAAAGAACAATGAATGAATGACTGGGGCAAATGGCTAGAAAAATAAATGTTGATTGAATCTACTTACACGAGCAACACACAATTATTTGTGAAGCTTGAACCAAGAGCTTATTCAAAGATAAAGAAAAAGAATGTCACAATATTACAACGGGGAAATGATTTATGAATTTTAAACAAGAAACATGCGTTATTTGCAAGAAACTGCTTAAGTGTTGCTTGAATTTCAACAGATGAATATGAAGAATTTTAAATATTTGGATTATGACAGAGATTACATAAGTCTATAATAAACACACACACACACACATCATAGAATTTCTAGTGCGCAAAACTGAATCGAAACAGAAAACAAATAAACTAAAAATGTTTAAAATAGCAATTAAAAAAATTTATTAAATTTGCACCATTGAACGATTTAATAATATTAATTAAAGCTTTTACACTTGCATTAATTGAAGCAATTAATTGAATCAATTAAACTTTTAGTAGAAAACATTAATTCGTGAATATTTTTCCTATGTTCTCAGCGTTGTTTCAATATTATTTTATTTAAATTTTGTAATCCAAACAGCTAATGAGCTGAAAAAGCATGTTCCTTCAGCCGCACTAAAAAAAATACAATGTTTTTGAAATCCATTTTAAGAAAAGTTTGTATGAAATATTTAAAATAAAATGCATTTCAAACTCATTTTGAATTTTATGAATATTGAATTTGGTATTTATTGTAGCTTTTTTTGTTGAACATTAACGTTTTTATGAATGAGTGACAGTGGTCACCCTGTATTTCATGTAAAATTATTTTTCGTGTTTGAGAAATTTTTGAATTAATTCTTTCTCTGCTTTGCAACATTATAAATTAATATATGTATTTTCTCTTTTCTTTTTAGGTAAGTTGCATTAATATAATAATATTCTACTGCAGGTACTTCTTACAAAAATTTTAATTATATTAACAACTATTCAGGGATCTAAAACTCATGTTGTCATAATATGCTAAAAGTTTTGTTTGATAGAGAAAACAATAATATATAAATACTTTAAAGCATTATGACAATATGAACTTTCTGATTACCGAATGGAGTATTTGTTTCTCTCGAACTTTTATGAATTTAAGAAATAATTTTGAGCACATGAGAACATGAGCAACGTAAGGAAACAGGATCTAAAAAAATTAAAATTAATTTCTTGCTCCCTTGCATTTCATGTTCAGTACCAGTGTTATGTACGGAACATGAAATGCAAGAAGCATCATCGAGAAACTAAGTTTTTTTTTTACCCATTATGTGTTTAACAGAATGATAACTAATTTTTCGCCAAGAAGAATTCTCGCCAAGATTCGTGAACATAGGCACTGGTTAGCGGAAATTCACATGTGTATATACATACATACATACATACTACCAAAATGCTTGAATCAATTAAAAATTTGATCGTACGACAAATTTCGGAATTCGATATCGAACA
This sequence comes from Nowickia ferox, assembly GCA_936439885.1. Classification (NCBI taxonomy): domain Eukaryota; kingdom Metazoa; phylum Arthropoda; class Insecta; order Diptera; family Tachinidae; genus Nowickia; species Nowickia ferox. The sequence continues at coordinate 5,159,390 of OW387025.1, read as the reverse complement.
AAATTTTAGAATATTTTTATTCACAACCTATTGAAATATTTCGTCGATATCGAATGCCGTAATCTGCCCCATTATTTGGAAAAATTTAAAAACATAATTTTTCCAGTTACTATTATTTGTATTGTTAATTAAAAATGTGTACAATTTCAATTAAAGTATTTGATTGATGAAATTTATTTGCTGGTAGTTAAGCGATGTCTATATGCATTTCATTGTTGCTTTAACAAATCGTCGGTAGACTTCAACCACACATTTTGAACAGTCACAAACCTCTTATCTTATGCACAGACTTTCATAAACTATTTGAGAATTCACAAATATTAATATTTTTGAAAATCACAAAAGAAAAATAAGCATAGTAGGCTTAAAGCAACAATGAAATTCATATAGACATCGCTTAACCACCAGCAAATAAATTTCACTTATAGTATAATTATGACAATATGTCGAATAATAAATTTCTTGAGTATTTGATTGATTGTATAGAAAAATTAAAAAACCAAAATTAATTAATCTAATGATTGAGGTAAATAACTGTGTCGCAGCATACTTTTCTAATAAATAAAGACTGTACACACTTCTCTTATTAATAAAATCGACTGCGTCCCAACAGATGTTTCTTATAAGAAAAAGTCGTCTGTGTCAGAGCCCATTTTTTTTTTTTATAAAAAGGTCGACTGTCTCTTGGCAAATTTTTCTTATAAATAAAGTAAACTACGTCACAGCACACTTTTTTATAAATAAAATCGACTGTGCCTTAGGACACTTTTTTTATAAATAAAGTCGACTGTGTCACAGCACAATTTTCTGATCAAAAAAGTTGACTGTATCTTAGCAGACTTTTCTTATAAATAAGGTCGTCTGTGTCACAGCGCACTTTTTTATAAATAAAATCGGCTGTGCTTTAGCAGAATTTTCTTATAAAAAAAGTCGACTGTGTCTCAACAGATTTTTCTTATAACTAAAGTGGCCTGTGTCAAAGTACACTTTTCTTATAAAAAATTGCGACTATGCCACAGCACACTTTTCTTATAAAAAAGTCCATAGTATCACAGCACAATATTCTTATAAAAAGTCGAAGTCAAAAAGTCGGCTTTGACACAGCACACTTTTCTAAAAAAGTATAAACAAATTTTAACATTTTATATTTTATGGGTGCAAAATAACAAAAATATAGTAAATGTTGCATTGTTCCTTTTTCAGTAATTGTAATTGTGTACGTGTGTATTTATGTATGACCCCAAATGGTCTATTAAATTTTTCTTGTCTTTAAAAGATTATTTTTTTGTAAATTTAAATATTTCTTTAAAAATTGGGGGAAAACTCTTAAAAAAACTCAAAGCAACTGTCAGAATATGTGTCATCCTCGTCAGTTAAAAATAAAGAACAAATAGTTTTCACCAAAATTTTATACAAACAAGAGAAGAAGAAAACACCCACCTGTCTGCCCACACTAAGAGTGAAAAAAAAATCTAAAGAAAACCCCTAGTGGAAAACACTAAGAAAATACAACAAAATGAATTTATTTTGTAAAAAATGCATTAACACAAAAGAAGTGTGTAAATATAGTCGACTGTGTCACAGCACACTTTTCCTGTAAATAAAATCGCCTGTGTCGCAAATGATTTTTCTTACGAAAGAAGACGGCTACGTCTGAGCAAACTGGACTGTGCCACAGCACACTCTTGTTGTAAAAAAATCGACAAGCACATCCTCTAACAAAGAATTTATTTTGGAAAAAATGCATTAACATTAAAAAAGTGTGGAAAATTTGACGAAATTCCGGCTGTCTAAACTTCTGCGTACGCCCATACTCTTACGTATGTAAATATATGTATGTCTGTGCGTACATTTGCCTACAGATAGTTATGTGTAAATAAATTAAATATAACAAATTGAAACTGCATTCCATTAGTATTTTAAATTGTACAAAATTATTGAAATTGTTTCAATTAAAGCACATCAAACCAATTACCCTTGAACTATTTCAGGCGATCATGTATTGTTGTGTGAATTTTCCCCTCTTCTCTAATATTCTACTTGTACTTCTTCTTTTTTTTTATGATTGCCAATAATTTGTTATGATTTCATTTTACTTTTCACTTTGGTTGTTGTTGTTGTCTTTTAAAATCTATATATATATGTATATATAGAATTACAGCAACAACTAAGATTATATGTGTGTACTCGTACATGGGGCCTAGAGAGGAAACGCATTAATTCATTTCGCACTTCGACAACATTGCCCCCATTATCAGCCGTAAAACAACAACACACGACAGCGCCTTTAGTATTTTGCGAGAGTGTATGAGTGATATAAAAAACAGCAGCATAACAGAATATTTACAGTTTGTCAAATATTTGTTTTCAATGCTAAAAAATTTTAATGAGCAGCAAAAATTCTATGGCAATAAGGAGAAAGTGATTAAGTCACATTTTTGTGTTTTTAAACTTTCAAATGGATTTTCAGAAATTTATGTCTTTTATAGTTAAATTGGAAAATTCGGTGCTCACTTTTATTTTATTTAGGAAAACATCGTTCTACACACTATAACTAATGCAGTAAATTTGGAATATATCAACTTTTGCTAAAAACTTTAATTGATTAAAAGTTTAATTAAAAATTTAGTTAATCCAATTAAATTTTGCAAAAAAAAAAATTAATGGTAGATTTTGTAAATTCAAACGATTTTTCGTTTTGAAATTTGTATGGAAAAAATATTATTTGAAACAAATTTTTGTTATTTTTCATAAAAATTTGAAACGTTTAGAAATGATTTTTTTTACAAGATCTGCTTATTAATTAATTAAAAAAGTTCAATTAGAAATTTAGTTGAGTTAACTAAATTCAGTTTTATTGTAATAGGAATATTATTGGGGAAAAAGTAAATAATAAAAAATTAAATATGCATTTTACTCTAAAATAATTTGATCTTTTGGAGACTTTAATATTTACCACCCTTGAAAACATTTTTTTGACAAACTGTACATATATAAAAAGTAACAAAAATGATGATAGAAAAAATAGGGTATATAAATACGAACACACTGAGAGAAATAATTAGTTTTATTGGCTATAAAATTGTGCGAGGAAAGAAGAAATAGATAGTGAAGGACTCTTGGTATAAGTGAAATAATTTATATTGTTAGTGGCCACTATTAAGAAAATTATGGCATACATTTGTATGTATATACATATTTTAGTTTAAAGATTTTTTTTATAAAGTGTATCCTTACTTCTATAACTAAAATTTAAATTTTTTGGAATGAAAACTTCTTGCATTTTGTTTGTTTGGTATACAGATATTTTTTTTTTCAATTTTGGCTTGTTGCTGTGAGTTGTTGATGTATTTTTTTGTGAATCTTTTTTTTTTAGCTAAATATTTGTTGACAGTATTTGAAATATACAAATGTTTCCTGTTCATTTTTAATTCAAATTCTTTTCCTGCTTGCTGCCTAAAGAACAAAGTAAATAAATAACACTCTTGTCACTTAAGTGCCAGCACTAATTGCTGGCCTTTTTTCCAAAGGAAATGGAGTTAGTCTAATAACAGCATTTTGCATTTGCCAAATTGTTTATAAAATCTTTTCTTTTTTTTTTTTTGCTAATTTCAAGTCATAACAACATAAAATTCTTTGCTGTTCAAAGTTTAAATTTCATTTTAATATTTTTAAGCGTGTGTAGGTAAATATGTACAAATAACTAATTAAAAAAAAATATTTCTTTGGCTGCGTTCCAAAATAAAACTTACACTAGACATTTAAAAAAATTTCTTTTTAAAAATACACACATACCTGCCATAAATATTTTCTTGCATTCAAAAGTAACCAAAAAGTATTTAATTTTCCGAAATAAACATCATTTTTATACTTTTCCACTTTAAAAGATTCGAAAAGCAACAAAAATTCATTGTCGTCATAATTTTAGCCGCTGGGAGAAAAGAAAAAGAATTTCCACAGATTTCAAGGAAAAAGAAAAATAATAAACATGAAATGCTTTATATGCATTTTTATCGCCTGGGAAGCATGGAGACTTGCATATCATATTTTCGCTTAAAAAGAATTTATAAATATCTGACGAATAAAGCAGAATAATAAAGGAGTTGGATGGTTAAAAATTAAAAAAAAAAAATATTTGAATGATTATTCGGGGAAAAGAATAAATATTTATGTATTCGGTTCCTTTGGTGAATCATCGAAAAACCAAGTGCCTTATAATTTTTTTTTTTGAATAATGAATAAACCGTGCACCCGATTAAAATATTTCTAATCTTTATATCCCAAAAATCAGCATACATATGTGTTTTTTTTTAAATCTATTGAATTGATTTAAAAAATATTTTTGATGCTCAATCGAAAACCGAGTACCCGATTAAAAAATCTCAATTATGCATACTTATGCTTGGAAAGCTCTTTAGCACTGTTTTAAAGTATTTAAAGAATAATAGAAAAAACAAGCATTCGATTAAAAAATAATATGTGAAAAAAATCTGCCGAATAAAAAGTAATCGAATAAAAAATCCAGTCTGCTTACTTGTGCATGAAAAAATTAAGAGGCATTGATTAGAAAGAATTTAATGAATAATCGGAAAACCGAGACTAAAAAACGAATACTCGAAAAACCGAGTACCCGTGTCAAAAATCTGCTTATTTGTGCTTGAAAAAATCTAAAGTATTGATAGGTTTATTTTTACGAATAATCGCGAAATCTAGCACCTGATTAAAAGATCAAAAATTTGCATCTTGTGATTGAAAAAATAATTTGTATTCGGTTGATCGAATAAATTCATAAAATTAAAAAAATATTAATTTATAATTTTTCTAGTTTTTGTTAATATTATTAAAAAAAATATTTTTCAGAAATTTATAGATAATTTCGAATAATCGATTGCACGATTAATGGTTTAATTTATTTTGGTGAAAAGTTTACGAAAGTAGTCGCTATAAATATAAGATTTCTCAAATGATCGTCGTGTGCTACAAATTTTCATATGAATCGATTAACCGATTAATCGTTTAATATACTCCCACAAGATATTCAAAACATGGGTATGCAATTTCTTCAAGTGATGTTCATATTCCACAATTGTTTATATATTTATACGTGTAAAAACATTAAAAAAATATTTTTCTTTCAAGATTTAATCATTTGAAACCTCTGTTAATATAGGAAATGCATTAAAATTGTTACTTTGCACTTTAGGCTTGTTCACATACACATACGAGTACATACATCCATTCATACATACTTTTTTCCTTTGTCCCAACAGATTTTTTTCACTATATTTTTCTTGTGAATTTATTAATCATTGTATTCCTCTTCTTGTTAATGTTTGTTGTGATTTTTGTTTTTCATAAAATTCTTTATTGTGATATGTACCATAAACATAAATACATATTTTGAGATAATTCATATTTTTCTGTTTTAGTTTTATGAATTAAATTTGTAATGAAATTCAACTATTTTTAGTTGATTATTTTTACCAAATAAATTATGAAAAAAAAATTTTTTCACGCCCTCATTTACAATTCATTTAATGTTGTGTATTTTGTTGAAATTCATTAATACAAATTTTTATTGCTATTTTTGTAGTACTTTTTTTTTAGAAAGTTCAAAAATGTTATCGGTTTTGGGTGCCGTTCTGTTTTTTTTTTGTTTTCTATAAGAATGTTTTTCAATTTCTAAAAACTTTTCCTCAGTTTTATTTTTTGATAATTTTTTGAAGTCCATAAAATGTTTTAATAATGTACAGTTTAAAGCTAACAGGGACTTTAACGGCAAGTTTTGTATGAAGAACTTGCAGTTAAAGTTTACGTTAACTCTTAGTCCTACATTGTGAAACGGGCCTCCCTCTAGTACGTTTTTTAAGTCGGTTAAATTAATTTTTTTTAACATTTTAGTGCCAATTTTAAGCTTTCAGGGTTGTGGTCACCCCAGATTTTTCAAACATCAGTGACCCGACACCTCCCCCTTTTTTTAATGCAAGATCGCGTCTCTTTCAGAGCTCAAGATGTGTGCCAAGTTTTGTTAGAATCTGTCAAGTAGAAGCACCTGAAATATCATATTAAACTTAAATGGGTGTAGCTCCGCCCACTTTCTTAAGCACAAGACTATGTCATGCCAAGATCCCAAAATATTCATAAAGTTTCTTTTGAATCGAATAAGTATAAGCACAGATAATGCTATAAAAAAACCTTTAATGGCCAAGATTGCAAGATTGTGGCACTTTCAGAGTTCAGGCTGTGTGCCAAGTTTCGAAAGAATCGGTTTAGCAAAAGCACGTAAAGTGTAACATTTAACTTTAATGGGTGTGGCCCAACGTGTATGGCAATCAACCGCATAAGTAAGTGTACATAAAACTAAAGGGGGAAATTAATGGGCGTTTATTATTTCTTTATATTATTATTAGCAAATTTCTTACAGTTTTCTCTCAGAAAAAAATTAAATCTTCCTCTAAATAACGCAGTTTTAAGTAACACACATACAAAAATGTGGCAACCACAAGGCCATTTCTGAAACTTCCCGCTAAGCTACAGGTTTTGGTCAATTTTTAAACCCATAAAAATCAGTGAATATCTAAAAACAATTTGACGAAGACTTTTGAAGTTAATAGAAAAAAAAAACGATTTTCAACGATATCCTTAGAACGAATCATACGATCTTAGTCAAATTAGCAGCAATGGACGGAAGTGCCTCTTTGAGTTTAAGAGCTGGTGATCATATTTTGAACTTGATTGTCTTAGTAGTTTAAAATTTGTTTATAAAAATAGTTTGGTGAAAATTTTATTTTCGATATCTACCGATTCTAATCGATTCACTATCCCAACCATTTTGCGAAATTTTTCGTCAACAATATCTCTCAAACGAATCAAACGATTTTGTTCAAATTCGCAGCAGTCGATGTGTTTCATTTAAACTTGAACGGCTTAGAAGTTTAAAAAAACCACTTTTGTGAAAATTTTATTGTCGAAAATTTTCGAAATTTACCGACATCTAACAGAGCTCGAATTTGCTTCTGAACCGTTGAGCCGTTGTTAAGTTATGAGATGCTTACATATACCAACAAATACATATATACACGCATACATACATATGTACATGCTTACTCGTACATCCACCCGTACAACATTGCGAATATAGTCTGAATCGATCCCAGGACCTCAAAACCTCGAAATATAATGAAAACGCGATTTTCGAAAAGTGGGGTAAAATCAGTAACTTCTTATAGGGGAACCAATTTGATAACCTCCTCTTTTTTCAAGGTTATTAATAATAGGAGTAACACATGTTAGTAGATCTTGCTCAGTAAAATTCTTCCGACATGTGGGAGCGCCCCACATCAACTTGTTTATTCAAACTTCCGTTTAATTTATAATTAGCACTGAAGCCCTGCAGATAATATAGGAACCAGGTGAGGGTGTTCTACACCAGGAACCATGTGAGGGTGTTCTACACTCACAGAAAATCTCGGCAATAATACCTGTGACGACATATGGTCACAATTAAACACGCGTAAGCAAATAAAAAGGCGCTGGAAAAAATAACCTTGTAACCCTTATGCATTAAACACATTCACCACAGCAGGCTACACGAACACACGAATTCAAATGCCGCTAGCAGCATTTGTCGCCTCGTAGCCAGCTACTTAATTATTTTGGAGACGGCAGCAGCACCATCTGCACCTCATATTTAAGTATAAATGCATAGTTCAGTATTGCCACCTTCAAATATTTCGCATTTATAAAAATTAAATTACTCTTTCAAAATGTACTTATATGACGTAAAAGTATACAACTGAATCAATTTATGCTTTACATCAATTTTTGGATATTGCTTCTGTTAAATAATATGAAATAATTGTACGATAACATTCACTCAACATTTTGTATTTTACTTTTAACACTAAATTTTCTCATTGTAGCCAAAGAAATAGAAATTAGTTTAATTGGACTACAACGACAAAATCGGCATAGACAACAACCTGCCATCATGTTGCCTTGCTGTCTTCAAAAGAATCACTCCCATATAAACATGTGTATTCTATCCTTTACATTCTGTAGTCGGTAGCCTGCTGTGGTGAATGTGTTTAATGCATCATACCTAAATAAGAGAGGCAAGCGTTGCGTTAGCAGCAGGGTACGTATTTTCAGTACAATCAAATAATATTTTCACATTTAAATGTACTGAATACGCCACGCTTGCCACTCTTATTTAGGTATGAGGGTAAGAAAAAAACTAACTGTCAGTTTATAGACGACAAGTAAAAATTCTCGTCTGTCTATTTGCACTGAAAACAAAAACAAAGCACTCAAATTTGTTTTTGTTTTCAATATAAATAGACAGACGAGAATTTTTACTTGTCGTCTATAAACTGACAGTAAATTTTGTAAAGTACTTTTATAAACTTACCGAAAATATGGTCGTAACTTTCTGCTTTCAAAAACTTACTAGCATCGTATTAAAAATTAAATGACACAGATGACGTCGTTGTGTCTTCCAAAAATAACTTTTCTAATGCGACACTGAACATGGCAAAAAAAAACTTTGCAAAACTATTTGTCATAAATATTTATTTAACAGGCTATAAAATTGACAACTACTAAAAAATTGTCTGTACAGTAGTGGGCAAATAATGATAAATAAAAGACATGCTTGTAAACTTGAGCAAAAAAAAAACTAGTAGCAAGAAGCTGGCAACATGTAGAATAAAATGCTTACATTTATTATTTTAATTTTTTTCAACTGAAACTACATTTTTATTTGTGTTACCAAAATGTCGCGCCACATGTACTCGTTAGAAAGAGAAAAAGTGGTTATAACTATTTATGGGAAAATTTATGTGGTTGTTATATTATTTCAAACAGTCTCAAAAATAATGTGTGTACTCGTATATGAAGATAATCAAATGCACAACTTTTTTTGTGTCATTGTAATTCTTAAACATGATGAACGAATATGGTTATTTGTACGAAAAACAGCAAACTAAGCAAATAACTGATTATTCACTTGAAAATAACAAGAACGAAAAAAGTGACGTAATTTTTTCTCTTTTTTTTTTTTTTTTTTTTTTTGAAATGTACTTACATGGCAAATTGAACAGAAATTTAAAAATATAATCAAATTGATTTCTGCAAAGGTAGCAAAAAAAAAAAAAGAAAAAGGATTAAAATATATAAATTAAATACGTAACTGATATTGTCAAGAAACTTAACAATTATTCAGCAAAATCATTTTAATAACGATTAAGCCAAATTATATTTCTTTATTTTGTTAACAAAAATTATTGTTGTCCAATAACTCTATTCGAACCGCTTCATTCGAATAAAATTATCGCATAGTTTATATGCCAGTGAGAATTTGTAAATAAAAATTAACCAAAGTATTTTATTCAAACAAGTTTTGTTCGAACAATCGTACTTCAATAATTTTTTGTTCGAATAAATCCATAACAATAATTTTTATATGATTAAAATCATTCTAATTGATATTCTAGTGAATGAATGAATTTTAATTTTCAAAAATACCGAAAACAATGAATGCATTTATTCTAATAAAGTTTATTAATCGAATAAAATTGTTCGAGTAAAAATTTTGTGTATAAAATGATACGAATGAAAATTTTGCTTATGAAATTGTTTGAGTACGAAGATTTAATAAATTTATTCGAATAAAAACATAATTGCACCAATGAAATTATTCGAATAAAAATCTTGCGAATAAAATAACTTGTATAAGAATTTCTAAGCAAACATTAACCAAAGTATTTTATTCGAACAAGTTTTGTTCGAACAATCGTACCTCAATAAATTTTTATTATAACAATTTTTTTTATGTAACTCTTCCGTAAAAAAATTTTTGTGAATAAAATCATTCTCTAATGAATATTATATTCAAAAATATCGAATACGATGCATTTATTCCAACGAAATTATTATTAATCGAATAAAAAATTTGCGAATAAAATTATTGGAATAATAATTTACCTAATATAATAATTTAATCACGAATATTGCGCGGAACAAATAAAATTATTTGCATAATATTATTCGAATAAGTTTTGCTCGAACAGCTGCCTTCAGTAATTTTTTATTCAAATAATTTTGTTTTAGAATAAGTTCAATCAATGCATCCGAAGAATAGTATTTGTGCGTACAATGGATATTTTAGCGAGAGAACTTTATTTTTTAAAAGCCTTGCAAAAATTGCATGTTTCAAAATTATTCGCTACAATTTTAATCGAATATAATTATTATCATTACCACAGCCCTGATTTAAATTATTGAAAAAAAACCATCGATATCACGAATAAAATTTTTCAACTATGAATAAAAAAATTTATCTAAAATGTTTTATTTTAATAAGTTTTATTTGAATAATTGTGTGCACTTGTTTAATTTATATTCGAATAATTTTTAATCGTTTAGTTTATTTTATATGTAATAACTTTAATTGAGTGATGCATTTCTTAAATATTTTTTTTGCTGATGATATCAAGCGTTACAACTCATTCGAATTAGTCTATAGGGATGGATGTTTTAATAAAAATTATTCAAGTTAAACTTCGCATAAAAATTTCGCGAATAAAATTTTTGAACTATGAACAAAAAAGTTTATTTTAAAAGTTTTATTCGAATAATTATATGTATGTGCTTGAGTAATTGTTATTCGAATAAAAACTTTTCGAATAATTTTTAATCGAATAATTTTTTTTTGTAATAACTTTAATTTAGCTATGCATTTTTTTAATTTTATTGAAATCACATTAAAATATCAAAAACAAGTTTGCTGATGATATCAAGCATTACAAATCATTCGAATAAGACTATAGAGATGGATGTTCTAATAAAAATTATTGAAGATAAATTATTCGAAAAAAAATTATTGTACTGAAAGTTACTCAATCAAAATTATTCGAATAAAAATTATTCAAGTTAAACTATTCGAAAAAAAATTATTGTACTGAAAGCTGCTCAAGTAAAATTATTCGAGTAAAATTTATTCGAATGAAAATTATTGCTATCAAATTATCGGTGATTTTTTTGTGCTACAACGAATTCTCTTATCCGTCTAAAACATTTATTGCCATATTCATAAAAAATATTTCAGGTTTATTAAGCGCTTATTTGACGTTTTTCTATGGGAAATTTGTCAAATAAACCTGTAATAAACCTAAAATATTTTTTATGAATTAGACCGTTAAAATTTAATAAACAAAAGGAGCAGCTTAATTTAATGGCTGCTGCAGTTATGAAAAAAATAATTGAATAAATAATTTTTAAATTAAATTAACGATTCAAATCTCTTATTCGAATGATAAAAATCAACGTTAATATTTTGTTTTTAACTTTTAAATACATTTCATAGTTTCTTCAATAAAAAAAAAAATATTTTCTACGAATAATTGTTATGGAAAATATTTTTTTTTTTTTGAAAACAATTGTTAACAACATTTTTACTGTTTTGATTTATTTCTTCTACTTCATTCAACCAAATGCTAAATATTTGTTTTATTAACAAAGTTTTTCTTTCATTATTGATTTCTGTTTGTGCGTTCGTTTTGCAATTTAACCTCAAATGTTAAGTGGTTAAAACTTTAAACTTTTTCCACCTCATTTTTAATATTTTTTTTTTTATTTTTGAAGTTTAACATGCGGTTTGGTTTGTTTTTATTAAAGCCTACAAATATTGTACATTGAAAATTTAATATGTACTTATTTCTTTCATTTTTGGTTTTTGTTTTATAAAGACAAAAAATAAAACCACATAATGAACAGTATTTTAGAAAATGTTATAGCTTCATTAATTTTTTAGTTGTCTATATTATTTTATTAGGCATTATGATTGCTAATGGGTTAAGTATATATATACGACGTATGTATGTATGTATGTGCAACCATGTGCAAAAAATTTGAAACTTAATATTTTTCAAGAGAAAATTAATTTCAAAATTATATATTGTGCCACTAAGAAATTAGGTAATAAAAAACAACAACTTTAAAAATATAGCTGAAAGAAAACAAGAAATCTGAAATGCAGGCCACAAGCGTTAAATTTTAAAGCGAAAAATTTTAAATTCTTAACAAAAAAAATATGCATGTAACTTTTACTTCGACCTTAAGTTGGGTTTTCTCCATTAACTTTATATGTATAAGAAAAAAAAAGTTATTAACACTTGACTGAAATTGAATTTTGACAATATTTTTGTACCGGAAATTGTTATTTATGCACGTTCCTTTAAAAGCATGAGATTAAAAATGGAGCAAAAAAATTTAAAAAAAAAACAAAACAAAATAGACTAAAATACATCTAACCCCTTAAATTATACGCATCAGCCCCAAAATATTATTTGATATAATTTCTAGCTCCTCTCTCTCTTTCTCTTCACTTTCTTCTTTTTTTCTTATGCCACTACATCAGGATGAGTCATGTTGTCTCATAAAATTCCTCACTTAATTGATGAGACATGATAGAAACCCTATAAAAAAAAGACGTGGAGGAAAGTAAGACGCCAAATTGGCGCTTATCGCCAAAAAAACACAAATTTGTCAGGGTTGCGTTGAATTAAAAGTTTTATTATTCTCTTTATTTTCTTACTGAATGTGAAAACTTTCATATGTATGTTTTAGCTTCCCTTGTAAAAAAAATCTAAATAAGCACAACAAAAACTTATACTAAATATTGAATTCGAGAAAAGAAGTCACAAAAATCTTGACACGGTCATGCGCAAATTAAGGGGTGCAGGGCAACAAACAAAATATACAAAAAAGCAAAAACGGAAATCGAATTTTATATACTACGTTCTTTTAGATGAACTTGTTATTATTGCACAGGAAGGGCATAAAAGAAATCCTGTTAAATCTAAATCAAAAGTACAGGATGTGCTCTTGCCAGGCACATTTTGTAGGATATACACCACACTTCTACCAAAATTTAGAAATTAGAATATATTTATAAGGGGGAACTTTTGCCAGACGGAAGAGAAGAGATAGATTGTGATCAGGGACACACTATACAGCAGTCTTATGGAACCATGTAATAGAAAAAAAACTTTTAAACTGAATGAGAAGTAGAATAGTTTATGATTTATCATAAAGTCATGGAACCAACATTTAGAAAAATAGTTGTATAGATCGAGACAGACAGACTTACTGCAGCTCAAGTGAATCCACCCCAAAAGATACTCAATACTGGAAGTTATTCCAATATGCTTTGGAGGTACTCTGCTACTCCTTAAGGCCGTGATACACTCTCCTACACAATTGCACGATTTACAAAAAAAAAATACAAATCTGGTATGATAAAGTCTATGAAGATTTTCAAAACACAATAACAATTCATCAGATCAGGGTTGTTTTTTTAGTAAATCGTGCGATTGTGTAGGATTGTGTAGGATTGTGTCATGGCCCTTAGAGAGGCTATCAAGTACCTTCATATTCATAATTTCGGTGGAAAAAGAAGCGTAGTGCTAAGCACAGCATGAGAAGAGTCCTTTTTTAGCTATATTTTTATTTATACCAGGGGGTCTCGATTTGCAATTCTGCATATTCGCCTTGTATATTTGTTAGTGTAAAATTTCCAGCTGTCAGAATATTTCCTAAATTTTTGCATTGATTTGACAGCAGAGAAGTTATGTGGATTCGCCTTGCTTTAAGCCAAACACAGATTAAACCGAGTAAAATCCGGTTTTTATTCGACTGAGTATATTTCGATTAAAACCGGTTTTTTTTTAATAAAATATAGCAGAAAACAGATGTAAATAAGAACATCAACCAGATTTTTGAGTGTCATATTAACCCGGGTTTCATCCGGTTTTTAAGTCAAGTGCATAATAACATTTTTATCACTTCAATGCGGATTTGTAGCCGACTGCAAAACGATTTTTATTTGAGTGAAAACCGGTTTATACCTGGTTTTATTAGAGTAAAAACCGAGTTTTATTTAACTAAATCCGAGTCTTAAATCAATTGCTATAGAAAATAGATGTTAACATAAGCTAGATTTTTAAGTGACATAACCCGGATTTTAACCGGTTAAAAACCGGTTTTTAAGCTAAGTGCATAGTATCACTTATTTCTACAATAGCGGATGAAACCCGAATTTTATGTAAGTGAAAACCATCTTATACCTATTTTTTGTTAGAGTAAAACCCGAGAATGATTCGACTAATACCGGATTTAAAATCAATTTCTATAAAAAACAGATGTAAATAAAAACATCAATTAGATGTTTGAGTGTCATATTAACCCGAGTTTTACCCGATAAAAAACCGGGTTTTAAGCCAAGTGCAAAGTAATAATACTTTAAACCCTATAGCAACGGATTTTTAGACTACTGAAAACCGAATTTTCTTTGAGTGAAAACCGGCTTATACCTATTTTTTATTAGAGTAAAACCCAAGTTATATACGACTAAAACCTGATTTTAAATCAAGTGCTATCGAAAACAGATATGTATAAACATAAAGTAGATTTTTGAGTGACAACAACCTGGGTTTTATTCGGTGAAAATTCCTACAATTTTATTTGAGAGGAAACCGGTTAATACCCATTTTTTTAATAAAAACCGAATTTTTATTCGACTAAACCCGTGCTTTTAAATCAAGTGCAACAGGAAACAGATGTAAACATGAATATAAATCAGATGTTTGAGTGACATAAAAACCCGGTTTTATTTATGCGACTAAAAACCGAATTTTATTCAAGTTAAAAACACGGGCAATAGATAAAAAAATGCTTAAACGTTAATATAAATTGAATTTTTCAGCGGCATATAAACAAAATATAAATTAAATTTTTCAAGCGAATAAAAGCAAATTTTTGTTTTGCCGACAAAGAAACTGTTTTTAAGCCAACTTTTACTGATTATCCGACTAAACGCTGATTTTTATACTAATAAAAGTCGAGTTTTTGTCAATTAAAACTGAATTTTGAAGCAAATGCAATAGAAAAAGAGTTTAAGCGTTAATATAAATTATGCTTTTCAGTGCTATAAAAATTCCGATTAAAACCCGGTTTTAAATCTATTGCAAAATTAGTCCTACTATACTGAGTTTTATGTGAGTGAAACCGGACTCCATTTGAGTAAAAACTGAGTTTTTATCCGACTAAAACCGGGTTTCAAACCAAATAGAAAGAAAAGAAGTTTAAACATAAATATAAATTAGGCTCTTTAGTAGCACATAGAACGACTTTTTATCAAACTAAACCCGATTTTTTATTCGAACCGAAAACCGATTTTTTATCCGACTAAACCCCGGTTCTTTAAACAAGCGCAATCTAAAATGGATTTCAACATAAAATTATAATTATGCATGAGAACTATAAATATAAATCAGTTACTGTTGCCACAACTTGAACCTTGAACCCGACATTAGCGTGATCTCTGTTTAACAATTTATTGTTTTAGTCTGCTTTTATGCTCATTTTCATGCTCATTAACTATGCATTAGAAATTTCTTATTATATTTCACACAGATTCCAAAGACACACAAAAATTTACTCACCCGTAGCAAAACATTTTTTTTAAATAAAAACTATTTATGTATTCTTGGCGTAGCAAGAAAAATCAAAGAGAAATAAAAGAAAAATTGTCAACATTTCAGCAAGAGTTAAGGTAAGGTCAGACGTGGCAAAAAATATTTTTGAAAAAAGGTCTAAATTTTTAAAAAAATTATATAAAGATTAAGTTAAAATAAAATTCCTTACAAGCAGCTAAATTTTGTAATGATATTTGATTTGTTTTAATTGTTTAAAATTTGCCTCGTTTGACCCTATCTACATCTAAATAATATCTTGCTGCTTTATTTTTAAATGCAAATATTTATAGCATTTAGTATTGTGCAAATGTTTTATAGTTTCTTATTTTTTGTTTCTTTCTTTTTAAATAACATTTATGCAAGTAACCATAGAGAAGATTTATTAAAAGGATAATGCGGCCAAGGTTATTAAAAGGATGTGTGTATGCATGTAAATGAGAGTGTGTATTTAGCTTGATGAATAAGTAATATTGTTTTATTGTTGCTTAGGTAAAAATGCAATAAATAATATAAATTTTAATATACGACAGAAGAAATCATAGCACTTGTATTCTTGTCAGGTGTAATCAGTATAAAATGCTGACACGATTTCCATTGTAGGTTACATAATTCAAAAGGTGCTGCTTGTAAAAGAAACAACAATATTAACTTATAGTTTTGTTATTGATTAGTAAAGTTGTAACAATGTATTTAGATCATGAATGAATGGTATGATAGAAAGAAAAATTACTATTTAAGTTTAGGGTTAATTCTCAACAACAAATAACACAGTAGTGAATTTTAACGAGTGACATTTGAGAAATGCTTCTAAAGTATTAATAAGTGGATGTTTAAGATAATTGTAAAAGCAACTCCTAAATGTGTGAATACAAAGTTTGTTCGTAATTCTGTATTGGTCATACTGCTTATGGTGGAATTCTCATTTGCTTAATATTCAAATTAGTGCATTTCAAAACTTAATTAAGGAACAAATGCAGTTTAGTGAAGCAGTTCCAAAGAAAAATAATAAAAAGCAGTCTATGTGATAGAAAATTAAAAAATAAAAAAAAATTAAATAAAAAAGTTGGCGGCGACTCATATTTTCCGAGTTATGGGGAACTGAAAAAATTAAATGGCTCATCTGATGGAAAATTTAAAAATAAGAAAAAAAATAAATAAAAAAAATTTACTGCGACCCATATTTCCCGAGTTATTGGCCTCAAAAAAAATTGTGTGATCGAAAATTTAAAAAAGAAGAAGTCTTCAGAAGTTTTCTCCCACCATGTTATATCCCGAAACGGTGCTGCTTACTAAAGATTTTTATTAAAAAAAAGACTTTTGGGAGATTCTTCTTCACAGTTTCTAATGAAAATTTCAGAAGCCCATAATTCGGAAAATATGGATCGCCGCTAATTTTTTAATTTAATATTTTTTTCTTAATTTTAAATTTTCTGTCTCATAAGCTATTTTTCTTCTTTTTTTTTTTTGAGCTGCTTCACGTTCCTTAATTAATTTTCTTTTTTTTATTAAATGTGTTTGAACAAATAATTTTTTTCTGTGCAGTATAGAGAAGCTAACTTTTTTATTTTATTTTATAAATTCACAACTTTGAATTGGCAGCTGTTGGTTGTTGTAGTTGGTTTTTGTTTAGTTTGGTTTGTTTGAAAAGTCTTAATTGGGGAGAAGATTTTTCCATGTGGCTACAAAGAACCTCAAAAAATAAATTTTTCCTAAAATTATTAGAGTTTATACGCATTCTCACTACTTCTGATTTAACAAGATCTTGATCTTTTTGATTTCTTTAGAAATTCTTTTTCTCTGAAATCTTGTATATTTTTAAAGTTGCCATTAAATTTACCTTTTCGGTAATTTTGAAAACCAATAATAAAAATCTTATTAAAAAAAAAAAATTAAAAAATAATAATTTCTTAATCGGACTTAAGTTCAGTTATTTCAATTCTTATTGAATAAAATATTTTTATTAGTTAATGTGATTTTTCTAAAGAAGAGAAGAAAAATTAAATTGGACTTTTTAGCTAAGGGAAATGCCGAAATTTGTCTATCCAGCCACGCACTTCATCAGCACCCATGTCTATCTACTTGGGTAGAGATTGTTATTAACATCAGCTATTTAACATTAATTTTTAATGAAATGGAATATGAGAAATTATTCTATTGTGTATTGTTTTTCCGTTTTTTCATTTTCTATTCCGGTTAGCACGAAGTTATATCACTCTATCTAACGCTCAGTAAGCATATAAATATATTTTAAATTTTTTTTCAAAATATTAAGAAGACAAATAATAACCTTTAATGTTAAATGAAAAGCATAGTTTTCCATTTGATTGAAGCTTTAACACAAATATTTCTATGCTTTATTTCAATTGCTTATACTTTCGTGCTTTTGCTGCCCCCACTTTATAAAACAATTTCTTATACTGTCAAGAAAATCAATAATTTTCATTAAAAACACTTTTCTCTTGCCGCGAGGAACAATGCAATAATGACTATTTGCAATCATTATAAAAGCAAGTAAATAAATTTTCACTTAAAATAAAATTACCCTATAATTATGCTACTTTATTTATTCATACCTCCTATTTATTCGGAAGGTATGTATGTACGAGTATGAGAGTTGGTAGACAGACATTTGTGCAAGAGAGTGAATGCATTGGTTGGTTGTGTGGCTGTGTGTGTGTGTGTGTGTGTGTAGTTTTCCACACCATTTGCATTCACAATATGATGATAACAAAACGGTGCAGAGAGGGAGAAGTGTATGCGTTTCAGTTTATAAATAATGTAGCAGTGCATGATGAGGGTAACAAAAGCTCTGCGGCTTCTGTTTAACTTGCAATAACATATAATTTAGCAGAAAATTGTTGTCAATTTAAAAAGAGTTTAAACATAATCAAACATAAGCTAAACTTACATTGTTAACATTTATACGTACGAATACACGTGTAAGCATGTATTACAGTTTGTATGTACATATAAAATAATCTTGCAAATAACTTAATTATTATAACGTCAGCTGAAATGGAAAAAGTGAGTAACAGCACAAGCTTGCTAAAGACTTTAAAAATTTAACAATATGACAAATCTTGCGGCCAGAATTAGGGTCCTTATTTTGTAAAACGCAGCGTTGACAAATTTTGTATGTGTTTTGTTTTTGTAATTTAAATTTTTTCCATGTAAAATTTGTCAATGTTTGGCGTTGCGTTTTACAAAATTAAGCTCTGGGCTTGTCAACTTGTTTTTAAACTTGTTTGGCGTCTACATTTTTAATTTTTCGATTTTTATGAACTTCAAAATTTTTGTAATTCAGGAAAATTAATTTATTGAAGGAGTAGTTTTAAAAATAAATCCCATCAAAACTCGTCTGCAAGAAATTAAAACAATGCGATTTTGATTATTTTTTATATTAATTACAGTAATTAATGCGTTTTGAATTTGGATGAGAAAAATTTAAGAATAAAAAATTTAAGAAATAATTTTTGTCGATTCAACTTTTGGCGACTTTCTGCTAAAGTTTTATGCAATTATTTTATAAAAATTTATATTAAAAAAAGTGTTGTATAAAAATAAATTTATTATCAAATATGTATTTAGAAAAACTACATAAAATTAATTTTGGCGATTTTTAAAATCAATTTGTCAAAATGAGTCGTAAAAAATCTGACAACCCTGTGTAACGCAAAAAAAAAAAATACGTGAAATATAGGCAGGTTCGTTTTTAAAAATTCACTTTCTACTAGCGAAAAATTCGAGTGGTTCGTGCGCTCGTCTAAATACGGTCTAATTGCAAAATAAAAGTATGAGAAAAATTGGTCGGTTCTTACACACGAAAAAACACGATTTAATTTCAAACTACGAATACATGGTTTGTTTATTCCAGAAACTAATAATTAATACAGTGATGCCAACCTTTTCAGAAAAGTCCACTTCTATTCCATTTTTTCTCCCTATTTTTAACTAAATGTAGAGCTAATTACACTCACGGAAAAAAATTATAGAAAACACAAATTTTTCTTTGAAAAACAAGCTACGTCACAAAGTAGCGTAACGTGACAATAAGTGGACTTTTCTCTGGAAAAATTCGAAACTAATTTGCTTGTTATGGCCTTTAGAACTTCTTCAATACCGTATGCGTGTTTAACAAAGGAATTTAAAATTTTGTAATGTCAAGTATATTTGATGAAAATTAAATTTTCCAATTTTTTGATTGTCATGCCTTTTTGCATTTTAGGTGACGTTACATATTTTACAAGCATACAAGACAATACAGTGTGTTCAAATCCTCTTTAAACAAAAAGAAGTGTATGGTATACGTAAAAGTTTAAAGGACATTTATAGCAGCAGGATAAAAGGAAACAAAATAAAGGTTATTAACCGGAAATTGCTTGATAAAGAAACACTCCTTATCGATTTTTTTTTAGATTTTTACAATATGCAAAGCGGAATTTATGTTTTATACAAATCGAATGCATACCCACGGATTAAAAAATAATAATAAAGGAGTCTTTCAGCTTAAACAACATACTAATACCTAATTTCTTTTTGTTAGTAGTTGTTTAAATAACTTTCGTCCTGTTATAAAAACAATTTTTTTTTCACTTACACTATCAAATCCTTTAAGCTCTCTGTGATACTTCACTCAATGGGAAAATGATTTTCTACTTTATTTAAGTATTTCTACAACTAAAATAAAGCCTTTCCATTATGTTTGCATTTAGCATGTCATTATAAATGCATTCAAGGAACAGGAAGTATCTAATGTCACTATTAAACAAATATTTTGTTATTAAGACCAACACTATGCGAGAGAGAGAAAGAGAGGGAGGGAGAAAAAGCATTATTAGAAAAAAATCATCTACATTTTCTAGACATCATTCATAGAAAATCCTTAAGGATATAAGCTAAAATTTTTTTTGTATGCATGCATATATTTCTTTTATTTTCAATAAAGAAAAACCTCAACCTGTTTTATAAAAACAAAAAAAAAATAAATATGAACCCTTAACAACTTTTTAAAATTTCCACATGTATACATAATACAAACGTCAAACAAATAAAAAGAGAGCAAGAGAAGAAAAAAGGACCTGCAGGACAATGAACTCGTTATAAATATGAATGACTTAAATATGGGTTATTACCTAACAACATACTTACATACATACATACTTGATAACGCTTGTTGTAGCAATATGCACAAAACTTTTATGGAAAGTAATGAAATGTGAGAAAGAAGGAGCAGTTTTAAAAATAAATTCTAGAAGAAATGGTCAGCTTGAGGAGTGAAAGGGAGAGAGAAGATTTTTCTGTTTGATATAATATTTATAATACTGCAGTAAAATGTCATGCCAGGGCACTAAGTTAAGACAGCATGGAATAAAATAAGTTGAGGAAAAATATTAAATTATAAACAACATGAAGAAATATTACGAGATAGTCGCCTTACATGGCCGGCAAAAAAAGAACAATCACATCTGTATATATTTATCTTTCCAAAGTTCAAATTTCTTTATATAAGAGCTAAATAGCCTTTTTAAAGTCAAGTTATACAATCTCAATTTATTGTATTAACCACCAAACATGTTTTAAAAGCCACAAACCTTTTAAAAATCAATATCTATAATATTAAAAAAATTAAAAATATACTTTAAAAAAACTGAAAAATAAAAGATGGAAATAAATGCGGAGTACCGAAGCAGAGCATGAATTTAAACAAAATTAAATTTAAGTTTAACACCCATAATCCGAACCTTGTGACAAAATCTAAACTATAACAAAATGTATATTTGAAAATAATGTAATATGTAAATATAAGGGTCTGTCCCACAATGTCGCACACTTAATAAAATTTTAAAATTTGTTTTTGTTTCAAATGTAAGTGTGCCACAAGTCGAACGTTGTCGACATCGTGGAACAGGCCATAAATTTTGTTTAATTTTTCGTGGTAATATTTTTTAACATTTTTAGCTATGACCGTAGTGTTGCTGCCCCCTCCGAATTAATTTTTGGCTAATGCGTATAAAAAGTTAAAGTAAAAATGGAAAATACCATTTATAAATTCATCAAGTTGCTGCCAGTCGCATTCGTACCACTGCTCAATTTTTTAAAGTTCAATTGATTCAATTCAATTGTCGTACTACTTTTTCAGAAAGTGCCATTAAATTGCTTGCTGGCTTATAATTTCCTTCCTACATGTTCAATTCTGCGAAGGTAATAAAACTGTTTTGTTGTTGCTGTTGTTATATTTATGCGTGGGTACATAGCTTATTTTCTTCTTTTTATGCATATTTATGTACATTTGCACATTCATACATATATGTATGTATGCATGTACATATTTGCATTTTGTTTTTTAAATTAAAAAAAATAAAATAAAACAATCGTTAAAAAAAGTGACATTGACTTTGAGGCAAGAAGAAATTACATATGAAAAATGTTAATGAATCACTTATGACAGTATTTCTGTATGTTAACATCTAGATATTAACAACAACAAAAGACAGTATGTGCATAATAATAAGCAAAAACTCATTTAACAGTTCAAATATTATAATAACACTAATAATGTTGTACCAACATACTCTGAAATATTTACAACTACGAGTATTTGCCTCATTCGTCATTCATACTGGCCATTCAAATTTGTATAGGTACATATACATATTTACATACTTACATACATACATATGTATGTATGTACATATGTACATGCACGCATATTTAATGTAACGTTACTCAATAAAGCCAAAGAGACAAAAACAATGTAACATAATATAACCGTTATTTTGTGAAAACACGCTTACACCTAACTTCCTCTTTTATTAACATACCAAAATTACTTCTCTGTTTACTATTTGATGGTGTGGCAGTGTTGCCGGAGTTGCCATAATATGTATATATATACAACCGATTTTGCTTGATGCGTAAGAGTAAAAACTATGCTCATGGAAGAATCAATAATTTTATGGCGTTCTTAATAAAAAGTAAATGTGTCTTTATAAAAGGCATTAAGAAAACATTATAGAAGCTTTATTTTTTTAATTTCCTTCTCTTGGCCACAGAAAAACACTAAAAGCAGTGTACTTGTAAAAACCGCTAAAGTGGACATCTCTTATTTTAATATTCATATAGCGTTGACTTATTTTTTTTCTGCTTTGCATACATTCTTTAAAGAAGTTGACATAATTGTATGTGAAATATTCTGGCGTACAATTTAATTTTACTTTTTCTGTTCATTATTATTCCTATAATGAACTTAAATCAAATGAAAGTAGGTTTGCTAACAACAAATACATACATACGCATGTATATATATATATATATGTATATATGTACACACACACACATGTTGAGATATTGTATTACAACACATGATGTAATATTTTTCAATACAAAGTGGTTTTTGTGATAGGAAAAAATTTTAATTTTATTTTTATTTTTCTCTTAATTTAATCAAATTTAATCAATCTCTTTTTAATTTAATCAAACACGACTTTAATAGAAATGTTTGAAAAATGTCAGATTCTTTTTTGGCATTAGCAAATATTGTAAATCCTATTCTGAATAACAATTCCCCGATAGTTTTCTTTTTCTATTCTTTGTTTGCCAATTTAAAAAAATCCATTACAAACTTTCAATTAAAATTAAGCAACTACGATGAAAATTCCATGCAAACGCAATTAGAATTGTATGAAAGTTTGTTCGATATCGAATGCCGTAATTTGCGCCCTGGAATCAAAATAGTTAACTTCGAAAATCCGAAACTCTCTTTCACTTTGTATTTATATCGCCATATGTTCAAACATGGATTTTATTCTCAGAAAAAAATTAATTAAGACATTTTCCGATTTTTTCAAGTGTGAAAAATTTTAAGAAACGGAGTGTTTAAATTAAATCAAAAACTAATTTGAAATTTTCGTATTGAAATATTTTCTTTCTCTTTTCAGAATGTGGTGGACTATTACGGGAAATTTTGGAAATATTCTCCCAATTGACTGGTCTAAATCTTATACACGTAAAATGCATATGCCTACTTTAAATTTGGGACAAAATCCTCCTAAACAATCTGATTCTCTAGATGCGCAAACACCAGGCGATGACCTAAACAGTGAGGACGAAGCCATAGCCAATGATCTGGATATGCACGCTCTTATATTAAATGGCCTCAATAGCGAAACCGAAGAACCTATTAAAAGTGTAGAGGAAGTCATTAAGGAGATCGAATATATAATCGATGAGGCGGAGAGTCCAACGGAAGACGCAACCACTTGTGAATCGGAAATAATAGAAAAAGCCAAAGAGGTGTTGGGCGCACCACTATATGCGGAGAGTAGGTTTTATTTATTTAATTAAGAGTATGATTTTCTAATTTTTCTTTCTTCTTCAAGAATTACAATATCTGTCTATAACCCAATTGAATGAATTGTATATGGAAATGGAGGTTTTAATACAGGAACTCAGCGAAACCTTGATCAATGAATTGGCCTTGCGTGATGAATTGGAATTCGAAAAAGAATTGAAAAACTCTTTTATTTCTATACTACTGGCAGTACAAAATAAACGACGACAATATCATGTCGAAAAGAAACGCGGCAAATTTCAGGGCCCGGATCCCAAATATTTAACAACAGTCATACCCTACAGCTTGGAGAATGGCACACCAAATAATCAAAATTTACAGGTGTTAATTAAAAGTGAGTTTGAAATGCAATGCATATTTATAAAATATTCTCTTATCATTAATGAAATTTTATTTTTTACAGTTTTAAAAGCCATTAACGAGGACAGTCCCACTGTGCCCACTTTATTAACGGACTACATTTTAAAGGTATTATGCCCTACATAAATATATTTAAATATTTGTTATAGAAAACAAATTTCTTAAGAACATAAAATTTAGTTTTAAGTTGTTTTTTCCTTTTAATTTTAATGTCTACAAGAAAAGAAAAATTTGCATACAAAATTTAAATTTCAAAACCACAAGCCAAGGAAAAAACGAAATTTACAAATATTAAAAAAAGTCTTTAAAATATTATAAAAAAATTTTAAGCAATCAGTTAAAACCGCTAAACATTTTCAAAAGAATTGCTTTTGAAATTCAAAAAAGAAAAAGAGATAAAATACTATCGTAAAATTCCTTTTCTTATTCTTTTCTAACAAATTTTTATTTACAATAAATAAGAATTGGTATTTTACAGAAAACCACTTTAATCGAAATTATTTATTTTAAAAAATCTGATCCCTTTTACACTGCCCTCTCATTTATTGCAATAAATTGAAGAAAAAACTTAATTATTTACAAACTAAAATTTATTAAAACAATGCATTTTTTTTTAAATAAAAAAGTATTAAATGTGTAGTTAAATTTTGTTTAAATATAGAAAAATTTACTTCAATTTTTTTAATCAAATGAAAAACGATTTGAAGGCAAAGTAAAGCAAAATAATAAATGAAATATATTCTTGAAGAAAAAAACAAAGGCACTGTAAACTGAAAGATTTTTTAGGGTAATAAAAATTAAAATATTTTAAAGATTTATTTGCAAAAATAAAAAGGAAATTTAAATTAAATAAATGATTAATGTAATTAATTTTTAATAAATCTTATATGCTACTGTAGAAATTTTCCTTAAAATCGAACAAATGAAATATATACATGCATATATTTTATAATACTCAATAAAATTTAACATTTATTTAATTTTTTTTAAATTGCTAAAATTTTAAATAATTAAAAAAACGCTTATTAAATGTGTGTGTCTCTATTGCATTTTAATTTATAATTCTTTAATATACATAAATATATACATTTAAGAGTTTAAGCATTTTATTAAAAGTTTATTCTAAGTTGTATAAAAGAAAACCACTGTAAAAAGTTTTAAATTTTAATTTTTGTTTCCATAAAAACTTTAGTTTATAGTTTTCCAAATTAAAAGTTATATTTTTTTTTAAACGTACGTGTGTTGTTTAAGCTAATTCAAAATAGTTTTTCAAAAACATAACCACAGCCTTGAAGAAAGAAAAAATATAAACAATATTTCCAATAAAACTATTTAATAATATTATCATTAAAAAAAAGTAATAAAAACATTGCAGTAACAATATTAAAACTCAACTTTTCATTATTCAAACATAATGCGCGCAGCCGTAAACCACTAAATTATAATGCTTTTCAAAAATGGTTTTTTATAAAAAAAATAAATCATAACTCAAACAACAAAAAATAAATATTAACAAAAAACAATGTGCTTGAAAAAGATTACAAAAAATCAACATAAATATTTAAACAATTAAAAAAAAAATAATAGTCAAATATTTAAAAAAAGTGTGTGTATTTTTATTAAAACAAAAGTATCTAATAACTAATAACAAAAATCAATTCGAAAACAAATTTTTGGAAAAATACAAAATTAACAAATGAAATATTGAAAAATATTGCATTAAAAAACAGTCCATGTTTATTAGATTTATAAAAATCTTTACAAAACACAATCTTAATCTAGAGCATGATACAAAAATGAAGAAAATTTTGCAACAAATCAAGTACATACATACATATATGTATTTATAATTTTTATTAATTATATAAAATTAATTAATAAATGTAATGCAATTTCTCTATTATATACAAGAAATATATTCTTAAACAAAAATGCTTAAATAAATACAACATCAAAAAAATGCAGTTTCATTTATCCAAAAAAATAAAAAAGAATTAAAATTCCTTTTGAAATCTCTAAAAAGCATTAAATACAAATTGAATTAAGGCCCCTATTATGATTTACAACCAAATGGTTAGTTGTAGTTGTAACATTTTTATTATGGATTACAACTTTTTTCACCATGAGACAACTGCTTTTTATCAGTTGTATTTTGGTTTTTGTTTCGAGTGTTGAATTAGTTTTGCTTCATTATTCCAGACGCCACCCAATCCCATTTGTCAACCAATATTGTTGCCATATTCATAAAACATGAAATCTAAAAATAAAATACAAGGCAAAAACTTGAAATATTTAAAAAGTTTTGTGATGGCTACTATGGTTGCAAAAAACATAGCATAGATAAAAACCTTTTTTTTCGAACATTGTTTCGAATACAACTAGAATTAGTTGTAATTTAGAATGCCAAAAACAGTTGAGTTGTTCTAAAGTTAAGTTGTTACGATTTCAACTAAGCTTGGTTGAGTTGTAAACCGTAATAGGGGCATAAGATAAATGTATTTTCTAAACCTGTACATAATGTATGTTACCAGAGGCAATTACCTTTTGCTCGACTTCGCTACGAATGAATGCTAATAGAACTGTCATAGCATTTAGCTTTCATATACACTTCTTCTGTGAAGCTAATGAATTCCAGGTGGCATTGTTGTCGCATCCATGTATTTAGCTTTAGTTGTAAGGTTGTATATACAAATTTCAATTAAACAAGCCATGAGTAAGCAAATTTGTAGAATAATTATGATATTAAGATTTTTATTTATCTGCCAATATATGGCCTGTGTTTTCACTAGCTTATAACAGTTTGTTTTGCGCCTTGAACTATACATTAAAATTTATAGTCACCAGAAGTCTGGCAGGCCTAAGCCACCTCGGTGTAAGAAGAAGAACATAAAAAGTAACTGGTTTTCGCGACAAGTCAGCTGACCCATTTATTTTGCACTGCCCTCAACACCCGATTGTCAAATTCTATATAAAAATAAAAGAAAAACTTTTGTGTATGAAATTTGGCAGCTGATTCAAGTGTAAAAAGTGTACTATGAATAAAAGCAACACCCCATCGGCTACGCCTTGTATTGTACTAAATAGAATGAAAGAAGAATAATCGCAAAGCATAAAAATAACCCTCTACGCAAATTCTCTTCGCAGTCGTCAGTATCCAACAGACATATCAGTTATGTGGGGAATTTTGGAGACAATACAACAGCGCATAGAGAAAGAAAAAACTAAATTGCAATTGTGTTAAAAGTGTAGTAGATAGAGGCGCCTGGAAAAAACAACTAAAACGGGGTTCATAATTTTTTGTGTGACGGAACAATTTTTATTTTAGTTTTGTGCTGCAACTTTTACGGTGTTATATGTATGTTAGTTAAGTAATGAAATTATTTAAAAAAGTGCTTAAAAGTTTAATCATTTAGCAAAAGTAAAACCTACAAAGAAGCGTAAAGTAAAACAGCGAAAATGGCATTGAAAGTGTTGGTTGGACAAAGTAAGTTAAAAAGTGTATAAAATAATTTTATCTAGAAGTACTGGCAAAACTAATTAGCATATTTCCAATGTTTTTTTTATTTAATAAAAAAAAAACTTCTACATAAAACAATTTCTATTTGATATGAAATAAATTTTCCGCTTGCTGCTGCTGGCTTCTAATTATTGATTTTTCCCTAATAGTGTCTCAAAGCCACACAATGACCCCTTTTACACATGTACATGTGAATGTGTGTATATAATTGGGGAAAAATGCCTTTACATGAAAATCGTTTAAAGAGAAATTCTTAATAATGGTATAGTTAGTTAGTGGATGCTAGACGCGGCAGGCAATTACGCCCCCGAATTGACCTTTTTCCTTTATGTATATCCACGAATCTTTGTATATTTTGCACTGGATATCGGAAATTAAATACTATTCCCTACCACCCTTTCATTTCTCTACACCTCCTTTCCCCTTGAGAATGCGCAAATGCGTAAGTTATCTTGCTGCTTTCTTATTGATTATAAGCTTTAACGTCATTTAAAATCGTTAGAAATGGAATGATTTTTTACTATCTACAATTCTATAAATATTTATGATGATTTTTGTCCTGGGTGGGAGTTTCATTATAAATTAGTGTCTTTAAAAAAATATTTAATGAATTGTCATTGTTTTTATTGTTTCTTTTTCTCCCTTTCTCTTCGTCTTATTGATATGGCCAGATTATTTAATAGCCTACATCCCCATTTCTTATTAGAAAATCTCTTGAAAATTCTAGAAGCTGGAAAAATCAATTAATTTTTCACTATACATAAATTGTTTCGCCAATTTCGCCGTTTATTCTGAAAGTGGTATAAGTCAACACATTAAGATTACTTAGTTTTGAAAGTAGCATAGCTAACGGTATGAAAAAATGTAGTCGGTTGTTAGATTATTAACTTTTTAAGTTGTTATTATGAAGTTAAATAAAATAAAATTTATTTTTGGCTCTTAAGCAATAGATAAAAGATTAATGAGGACCTTATATCCTAAATATCACACAATACTTTGAACTAAAGCACAAAATATTTTTGATTTATAATAGGTTTATAAAACAGTTTCTCATACAAAATTTGTTTTATAAACCCATTATAAAGCAGAATAATTTTTTATGAATAAGGCTGTAATAATACAAACAGTTGATTTAATTTTTGTTTTACAATGGCTTATGCCACTTTCAAAATAACCTGCTAAACACATAAACATATGACATAAATGTTGCCCGATAGGGGACAGTATCTAAAAGCCAATAAATTTTTGTCGACAAAACCTAAATTTCATTGCTTATATAATACACTTCTTTAATTAAAATTTATTTGTTAAATAAAATTGTATTGTTAAAACAACTTTGCAGCTGAATTAAAATTTTCATGTTGAAAAATGTTTAATAGTTATTTATAATGCATCGAGAAATGCTTAACCACAACAAATAAATGTTTTAAATTTGTTATTTATAACGTTAGCATTTATTTATATTATATTCCGATGGGGTCCGTTTTAGAGTGGATTTTACAATTCGAAAATCAAGGGCCTTTCGCAGATTGTACAAAATTTTGTGTATTTTCTATTCTATAGAATATACATATATTTTTTGCTTAAATGCTCAAGCA
Organism: Nowickia ferox; assembly: GCA_936439885.1. Taxonomy (NCBI): domain Eukaryota; kingdom Metazoa; phylum Arthropoda; class Insecta; order Diptera; family Tachinidae; genus Nowickia; species Nowickia ferox. Next base: position 5,130,029 of record OW387025.1, on the reverse strand, counting down.
TAAACAGCTTTTTATAATATTTATAATATTCATGGAATTTAGCAATAATTATAAGGATGACCTTACATCACCTTATATATGTATGTAAATGTGCCTGCTGATCCTTTGTCTATCATTAATTAATTTTCTATTGTTTTAACGGTCACTTGCTTTAATACGTTTTTTGCCTTTGGTTTTTCTCATTTAAACTTTTTTTTATATATTGGTTTTGTTAATCATGTTTAAGATGACTCATATTTTTTAAAAAGATGATTTCAGTGTATTAGTGGTTTTGTTTTGTTCAGAAAATTCGTATTAAACTACGTTCTGTGTATGAAAAATCAATTATAAATTGATACTCTACTGTTAGAAATAAGTATGTACATGAGTATGTGTTGGTTTTGGCAACTAGGTATCAAATATTTTCCCTTATTTCTAAAGTAAGGTAAAATCAGCCTAATTTTTTTTAATATTTTGCTTTACAAATTTGTGTATTTAATGTAACATATTTAAATGAAATTAAGTCTCTTATTTTGTAAATCCCAATGTACCAATTTTCGTCGGCTCACTGCAATAAAGTCATAAGTAAGAAGCCAAAATGGCATTATTATTCAATTAATTCTGTAATATGTCCTTATATTACAATTAGTTGAGAAATAAAGCAAATTTAGCTTATTACTTATGACTTTACTTCTCTGAGCCGAGGAAAATCGTTACATTGTGCCGATAGTTTGATCCAGGCTTAAGAGTTGCCAAATTTTATGTAGTAAAAATTTAAAATACAAAACAAAACACGTTTAAAAATTTTCAACGCCTATAGTTGCGTTGTAAAAACATAAGGGTGTAACACCCTTATGCAAAAACGATTGTTAAAGTTAAAGCATGCGTTAAAACCGGTTTTGCCATACAAAATTCATTTGTTAAATCAACTTTAAATTTAACAATCGTTTTTGCATAAGAGGGTTAAGTTTTAATTTGTTAGAGATACGGAAAGTAAATTGCAGCTATAACAGATCGCTCATAAAAATATCATACAAATATCGCACATTTACTCGCTAGATACTATTACATACTTTTTTTTAATATTAAAAGATTGTAACCAAATGCACTAAAATTTTTTTTGTTTTTGTTGTTGTAATTAGTATTTGCAAGCAGTGGGCGAAGCCTTATTATATTGGCGGTCGGCGGCGACTAGCTCAGAGTATACACGGCGGCGTCTGAGCAAAATGTGTTGGCTAGCACTTTTTTAATATATTTTTTAATTTTATTTTAATTTACAGTATTAAGGGCTATTGTTACAACTCGACGTTAGTTAAATGTAGGATTTTATAGGATATATAAAAAGTTTTTCATTATTTCAATTTTACTTTACCTTAACCTGAGCGGTAAGTTACAGGCAAGTTCTTGCAGCCAGGTAGATTAAAGTAAAGTTGTAATAATGAATAACTTTATACGGCCGATGGAATCTTAGCTTTAACTAGCGATAAGTTGTAATAATATTCTTAAAACTTGCTAACAGTAAAATTGTAAAATCGACTTGGCGCAAGTCGATCATTTGCCACGCTGTTCTGCGGCGGCTAAGTAGTTACGAAAATCGTCGGCGGTGGTTGTAAGCCGATCGGCTTTGCTCTCTGCCTGCAAGTTGTTCACAGAAACATTCTAGAAGTCGCCTTTAGAAGAAGGACTTGAAAATTTGATTTCTTCAGTTCAAAAAAAAAAGAAATCAAAAAAATTAAAACTATGGAAGAAAACAGCAATATTTTTCGTACATCAATGTAAGTTTTTATTGTTCATGAGGAAATAAAATTATAAAAATAATATTGTGTTAGAAATAAATGGTGGCATAAAATTAAAAATGTGAATAGTATAGCCGTTATAGTTTCGTGTCATAGAAAGCACTCAATTCGCCTCAGTGTAGGATGCTTTTTTTTGAGCATTTTAGATTTACACTTTGTATTAAAAACGTATTTTGGTATTATGCCAATTTTTCCTTCTTTTTTTTATCTGCAGAAATTATGAACGAGGTGGTGAAATACAAACCTCCACCTCCGAAAAAAGGAGGGGCTACTGCTGCAGCCGCTGCAGCCTCCAAGGCAAATATGGATTGGCGTGTGTTGGTTGTGGACAAGTTGGGCATGCGCATGATATCGGCTTGTACAAAAATGCATGAAATCAGTGCTGAGGGCATAACTTGTAAGTTTGACTAACAATCAAATAAAAATAATTAACAATCGTCTTATATTTTGTATTTATTTTATTTATTTTTCATTTTAGTGGTGGAAGATATAAATAAAAAACGTGAACCCTTGCCCTCCATGGATGCTATATATTTGATAACACCATCTCAAGATTCGGTGGCTGGTCTTATACGAGACTTTGAAAATCCAGCTAGACCCATGTACCGTTATGCCCATGTCTTCTTTACCGAGGGTAAGTTGTTTGATGAGGTTTCTTGCTTACTAACATAATTTATTAGTTATTTTAGTTTTGAATTTTTTATTTTATTTTATTTTAAATTTAATTTTTCTTTTGATTTAGCCATACCTAATGAAATTTTTGATATGATTAAAGCTGAAAAGAATTTATTGCGCTATATGCGCACTTGCAAAGAAATCAATATTGCATTTCTAGCTTATGAAAGCCAGGTATTTTTTTCCATTATTCCTTCTTAATTTGAAAATTTGCCAAAAGCATTCGGCAAACATTTTGTGTAATCTTCTTTCTAAGTGGTGTTCTATAAACATATTTGCAAGTAACCCCATTATATGTACATGTATATTTTAAATACATACATATGTATGTATGTATGTACGTACATATGTGCATATTTTAGTCATATATATTTCCAAGTGTTGCCTTTTTATTAAAAAAAGACAACACGTAGGCAAAAAATTCATCTTGCTTTTATGTCTAACAACAACTAATTTGTTACATTTGTTTGTGTTCTAATACTGCAAAACCAAATCATACATTTCTCTCTCTACCTTGAGCAAAGCTTATATGGCCCAAGCAATAACTAACGTCTTTATTAAGGATATAAAATAAAACAAACACACAGAGATGTGTGTGTTGATGTTTTTACAGCTCTGCTGATTTAGTTGCTGATATTTGCCGAGAACATTTCACTTTCATAAGAAATATTAAAAATAGCAGGTTAAAAGAAATCGTCAAGCGTATTTTCAATCAATAGTTTGTGCTAAATACAAGTTATCATAAAATAATAAATTATAATAAAAGAAATGTTTCATAAAGACTTATCTTTTGCATTAGCTTTAAACGGCTTAAAAATAATAATAAACCCAACAGTAATTTTTTTAATGTTGTAAGAAATTTTCTATCGCATACAAATTTCTGGTTTTATTGTTGTTTTCAATACAAGTTGTCGATCGAAATTTTATTGTAGAAATCGTAGGCCTGGCTGTTAATTTTCAAATAAACTGTTCAATGATGCAAAGATGTGATAACTTCTAAAAAGCTGGACCATTTTGCTTAAAACATAGCTAAGAACCCTATCGGTCAAGTCACCTTTCAAACAAAAAACTAAATCAAAATCGGTCCAGCCGTTTGGTCTGTACGTGGACACGGACACACACTACAAACTTATACATAACACCTCCTTTTCTAGTCGGGGGTTAATAAAATACGTAAACTTATTTATGTTCTACAATATAAATTGATTTTAGAAGTAAAGCTGTGTAGTTTTATTAAAACAGATAAAATTATTATTTTGATTAAATTGAGCTTGTAATGCCTTTTTGGCGTTGACTGTGGGCGTGACCAAAATAATGAATCCTAAAAGTGTGCTACAATTCGCAAGATAATCTATCAGTGTAAAATATGCAATGTTTCTTTGCAAAAGTATCAGCTGAATTAAAGATTTTTTTTTAATTAATATTTTGTTTAAAATTTTTTTTTTAATATATTTTTTAAATATATTTATAAATATATTCTTATGTTCTGATTAAATATACATATAATTATGTGTATGTTTGGGTTCAAAACCAGTATAACTTTTTCAGCATTATTATAAAAAAATAGATACTCTATAAATATTTATTATTGAAACGCATAAATTTTCTTTACTATTCTTTTCCAATTCCTTATAAAAGTTATCTAAAATACTTATAAAATCCTTTAGATCTTTTTGTTAAGCAACAAAATAACTTTATTACTAAAATATTCAAGAAATTCTTAAGAAAAGAAATCGAATTTTTATTTATTTTTTTATTCTAGTAGAATTAAAAATTTTAAGCACTTGATTTACTTATTTTTTATTTAAATTTTCAATACTTTGGGGTAAAATATACTTGATTTTGTATGTTTTTTTTTTTTGAAAAATTTATTATGTATGTACTGTATTTATAGTTTGCCCGGAGGAATTATTTAACGATTTGTGTAAATCGTGCGCTGCAAGAAAGATCAAAACTCTAAAGGAGATTAATATCGCATTTCTACCATATGAATGCCAGGTGCGAATAAAACTAAAACACTTATTTCAAAAACCAGAAAGAAAAAAAAAGAAAACTAAAATATTTAGTTGCAAACAAATGAAAACAAAAGTATTAGACTATACTTTCACTTAGTAAACCTATTTTTGTACAAAAAAAAAAAAAAAGAAATTACTTGCGTCTACTCTACTTATTACTACTATTCTTTACTACTACTCACAGTTCCAAAACAAAAAACAAACCAAAAAAAAGAAAAAAGAAAAACAGTCATAACACTATACTTTCAGACTTTTACTTTTTGTTGCCAAAACTCTAATATTAAACAAATATACTTGTACATGTTTGTAATTATGTATGTATGTATATTGTTTTTCAAACATCTAAGTGTTGTAATTGATTTACACTTTGTGTTTAATTATTTAAAAATACATATAAGTGTGCTTTTTATACATGTATGTACATACAATATCTATGGACAAACAAAAGTTTTGAGAGCAAAAGACAGTGAGTAAAAAGAAACACAAAAACTTAAGCATAAACTACAGAAATACTGGCATACAAAATAACTAAAATATTAGCTCTTATACTCAAGATTTTAATTTTCAAAGAAAATATCTCGAGTACTTTTAACTGGCGATTTTTTTTTTCGTACAAAAAAAATCATTTTGCATATTTATATGTCTCTTATACATATTAATATTAAAAACTCTTATACAGATTTAAAAAATACTATTGTGCATTTCTATATACGATGCACTCTTATGCAAAATGTGATTGTTCAATCATTAATTAATAGTTTATAACCAACTTCTTAACAGTTTATAATTTTTCTCAAAAATATTGTTCCAATACTGCTCATAAGACACTATGACACTAGTATAAATATTTTTTAAATAATTTTTTAAAGCCTGTAGTAGTTTCTGTATATGCTTTTTTGTATTTCTTCAATATTTGACGACTTATAAAAGTCGTCTGCTACATTTCTCTGAACTGGTGGCTTTCCTCCACAACGACGCCAAACCAACCCTGCTGCTGGGCTTTGAAAGCTAACATTCGTATCTCCTTAAGTTTTGTTTTACTTGTTTTGTAGTGTTCAATTTAATGTGTATGTGATGTTATATACAGATAAACAAATCGTCATCTGACTATATAACTCTAAAATGAAAAAAATGAGTAAAAAATATAAAATTTTTTTTTATATTTACACGAATAGACAAATATATGCCAAAATACATAGACTTAACATAATTACACCATCCTTTAGCCTTTAAAATCCTTGATATCCTCTAATCTAAAAAAATTACAAATGAATGTAGTAAATTTTTGAAATTGGCCAAATTTTTATTTCGAGAATTATATTTATTTTTTTTTCAATTATTTATTGGTAAAATTTCAATTATGAGAATATTTCCAAATTATATTTATTATTACAGCTGCATTGATTTGTAATTGGTTTATGTAATTTGACATATAACTCTCATGGGCATTTCAAAACAAAATTATACTAAAACTAAAACTTGTTTATGCAAAAAAATAATACAATTTTCTTTATTTTAAAAACTGAAATCCTTCGTTTTTAACTAGTAAACAAAATTATATCTAAGTTAGTAAATATTAATTTTATTTTTAAATTGTTATTTTTTTTATTATATTAAATATTGAAATTTTGTAGAGATTTTAATGAAATACACTGTTTTCCTATTCCAAGCGAATGAATCGATTTGAAACTTTGAGCGAGCTTTTGGAATATAGAAACAACTTGAAACAATTTTTTTATAATATTTGTTTATTTATTTTTAATGCTTCAATATAATTAAAAATTACAACACATGAGCCTCGTTTTTTTTTTACAAAAATAATCGATTTTGGTCAAAAAATTAAGTTCGAAATTGACGTTTTTTTTGGCGGTTATCTCACGATATATGTATCTATGGTGAGTTTGTCAAGTAGACTTGGGTCAAACTCTATCACTAGTTAATTTTTGATTTAGCATAGTAAGAAGACCACCCACCGTTTTTGATAGAAATCAAACTCACGACCCTCAAACTGATGAACGAGAATACTGGCAACTGGTGAGCCGGGAAACTTTTGCTAAGTTTTATTAACATATGTACATAACGAATTGCAGAGTTCAATCTCAGCCTTCAAGCAGCATATTAAAGTTAACTCTTCTCGCAATTTGCGTTAAATCACGTGATTACTAACCCCCTATTGTGAATGGCGTCTTCGACGTCACATCAAGAAAGTAAATATTCACCCTTATTCCAGTTGTCAACATCAACGTCACTTCAATACAATACCAAAAAATGGAGGCTGTTTACCCGTTGTCGAAGATAACTGATTGCTATAGACAGTCTTAAACTATTTTCTTGACATTAGCGAACAGAAATATACTATCAATAGCACAAAATTGATCTCGAGAGCGAGTAGATAAGACCCAAATGTATTGACGTGACATTGATGTTGACAACTGGAATAAGTGTGACTGCCACTTGTCTACTCTTTATCGGCAATAATTGTATCTTATTGACAATCTCTTACTAATCTCGAAGGCTTTGTAAATTAATGGAACATGTTAATAGTAGTCGATTGTTGTCGACAAAGAGTAGACAAGTGACAATTGTTACTGTCGTCTTGGTGTGACGTCGACGACGTCATTCACAATAAGAGAGTTACCCTCTTAGTGTGCTCCGTTCCACTTTTTTCATATGAGAATTCTTTTCAATTTTTCACTGAACGAGAATCAGAAGTGCTATGACTATGCTAAAATTCACCTGATATGGATTCGCCTTGCAAAAATGTTTTTTTTTGGGGACGAACGTTTGCGGCCAAAAATGCGCCGCTCGTCACAGTTGTTCTTCTTTCTAAACAAACAAAATATTTTTCCTAAAATTACTTATTTTTAATTTGGTTGGTCAGTTTTATTTATAAAAAAATATCAGTGTATTTCATTAAAATAATATTTTGCACAGAATTTTTAATTTTAAAAAAATTACTACACAAAGAACAGTAAAATCGCAAAAAAAAATAAAATAAAACTCATACACGTAATGCCATTATCTCACCATCAAGCCTTGAAATAGTCTACAATAAAAATAAAACAATAACTAGCCTGACAGTATGCATGCATTTTTAAAATAATCATTTGTTTTAGTATGTATGTATATGTTTAAACACACATAAGTACATGCATGTATACACATACTATATTTAGGGATATATGAAATTTTTTAAGGTTATAATAAAATAACTTATGTAGTACATAATAAAAATAATCACTCCTAATGTACATACAGTGAGTTTACTGGAACGTATTGATTATATTTTAACTATAAATATTTCTAGTTAAATTTTAAAATACAAGCTGTCCTTATTATCGTTGCCATTATTACTCGCATAATTTTTTCTTGTCCACAGCACTGTTTAAAAATATGATTGCATCATGCCATTAATGATTTATTTTTTTTTTTGCGTATGAGCAACAACATTTCAATTTAATTAAGTGCTTATTTTTAATTTTAATGGCAATTCTTTTGTTCTACGTTTTTCCACTAATATGTTTTACATCTTATTTGCCTCTTAACATGCATTATTGCGCACTTGCCATATGCTTTTGTTGCATAAAACAATCGATATTGATTATTGTTGGTTTTCAATAGCTTGATTTTATTTAGCTGAATTGGCAAAATGTTCACTTAAATACTCATTAAATGAATAAGAAATATAGATCTTTATAACCAATAACAAAATTAATAGCTGAATTAGTGTAAAAATAATCTTACATTGAAAATTTGTTTAATTTAATCAAAAATTTCTTTGCTGAAGTAGAAATATCACAGCTGAATTATAATACAAACTGCTGAATTGCAATTTAAGGAATATTTGAGTCTCTAATAACAATTTAACCTAATTACATATTATTAAAATGCGTTTTGTTTTTTTTTAGAATTTTACTTAGCTGAATTAGAAAGTTCTTAGCTGAATAATAATATGAAGAGCTAAATAGCAATATTAAGATGTTAAATTTGGAAAATAAATTTCTTCAGCTGAAACAGGCATACAATTTCTCTCTTAAAGTTGCTTAACTAGGGTTTCAAACTATATTTACCAAAAAAAGCATTTAAATAAATTCAAAAAAAAAAACTACAAGATTCGTTCCTGAATCAAAGACTTCTAAGCTGAATTCTTAAAATTTTAAATAAATTGAAAAAAACTAAAAGATTCGTTCCTGAATCGAAGATGGATCGTAATTTAAATAATATTTGAGTCCTTAATAATAATCTAACCTAGTAGGAGTACTAAATATGCGTATAAACGTATCGTTTTAGTTTAAGAATTTTACTTAGCTGAATTAGAAAAATCGCAGCTGAATAATAATATGAAAAGCTGAATTGCAACATAATGAATGTTAAACCAAAAAAAAGAAACAAAAAAAACTTTCCCGGTTGCTGAATTAGATTTTCAAAATATAGATATTTACCGAAAAAAGCAATTAAATAAATTGAGAAAACCTAAAGATTCGTTCCTGAATGAAATACTTGTAGCTGTTACTTAGATGAATTGGAACTTTGAAGTGTTTTCGAAAAAAATTCTGCTGAATTAGAAAGTTGTATTGGTATTCTAATAATACAAAAAGTACTTAAATTTTTTGCTAGTTTTTTTTTAAATATTTTTCTTAGCTGAGCTGGACGAATCATTTCTTGTTTAGAAAATTTCATTGTCAGTTAGCTGAATTGAAGTTGAAATTTTGACTCATAACGAAAATGCTTTATCAGAATGTAAAAAGCTATTCAGTTAACTTAATTTTTTTTTTTAATTTTGAAAGTATTATTATTGAATTTTGAGTTATAACTCAAGAATGGGGGTTTTTAGTTAATATTACAGAATTAGTCGTCATATCGTACTTTATATTGTGTAAAAATTTCATACAAATATTTTGTATACTCACATTATTTTCCCTTTAAGTTGTTAGTAAATTCAAAAGTTTAAACTCGTTTTCTGTAAAATATATTTTTTTTTGCGTTATGACACTCTTGCAGCAAGAGGATCGATATGTACATATGTATATAATTACGCTTTAGCTTTTACGTGTTAATTCATTCATTTTATCTGCTTAAATTATTAAATGTTTAAAACTGTGTTCGTTTTTTGTTTTGTAGTATCGCTCATTTACTGCAACAATATAACAGCTAAAAAATACGATTTTTGAGTTATTACTGCAGAATTAATACTTATCATTGTTGAGAGCAAAATAAAGCTTTCTTTTTGCCTTAAGTTGTGTGTAAACTGAAAGCTTTAAACTCGGTTTTTGTAAAACAATTTTTTTACTTATGACGTTATTGAAGAAAATGGGCGATAAGTAGTATTAATATTAAAAAAATATGTACTTCTATAAGCAAAAAATTAAAAAGGCAATTTGTATATTAATTTTATTATTATACTCGTGTATGTAAATATATTTTTTAACAACTCTTTAACTCTGCACTATTTCACGTTCTGTTTTACAAACTTTGAACAACTCTGTAACTACAAACTCTATATAAAATAATCAACAACCTGCACCGCAATAAAAAATTTTAATAACTCGCCCACAAATAACGCACCACAACTACTTGTACTACTACTAATAACTACTACTACTACTTCCACCACCACCATCACCACTACTACTACTACTACTACTTCTATCTATGTATCTATAAATATCTCTTTCTGCCTCTAAAAAATATGTGTCATGCATTTATGTAACATAAATCAAATATAAATCAAACAAAAATGTGCTTCTCTTAGGTCTACTCGCTAGATTCGCCAGACACTTTTCAGTGTTTGTACTCTCCAGCATTCGCATCGATACGCCCCAAACACATCGAGCGCATTGCCGAGCAAATTGCAACATTGTGCGCTACGCTCGGTGAGTATCCAATGGTGCGATATCGCACGGATTGGGACCGTAATATCGATTTAGCTGCAGTCGTTCAGCAAAAACTGGATGCGTACAAGGCTGACGAGCCAACGATGGGCGAGGGCTCCGAGAAGGCACGTTCACAATTGTTGATTTTGGATCGCGGTTTTGATTGTGTATCCCCACTGTTGCACGAGTTAACCCTACAAGCAATGGCCTACGATTTATTGCCCATCACCAATGATGTCTATCGCTTCACACCGGGTCCCAATCAGCCCGAAAAGGAAGTTTTACTCGATGAGAATGATGATTTGTGGGTGGAGTTGCGTCATGAGCATATTGCTGTTGTTTCGACACAGGTTACACAGAATCTTAAGAAATTTACCGATTCAAAGAGAATGTCATCTAGTAAGTTTTTAAGTTTACGAAAGAGAGAGTTTGTTTTTATAGTTTTTTTATTCTGAATGTTATTTAAAAAAAAAATACTTATAACTTTATTATTGCTTGTAATTTTGTGTGCGTCTAGCCGACAAAGCCTCCATGCGTGATTTATCCCAAATGATTAAGAAAATGCCACAATATCAAAAGGAACTCTCGAAATATTCAACTCATTTGCATTTGGCTGAAGATTGTATGAAATCTTATCAAGTAAGTACATATTTTATTTTTATTTCTAATTTAATATTGAATTAACTTAATTATATGTAATTTAGAATTACGTGGACAAGCTGTGTCGCGTGGAACAAGATTTGGCCATGGGCACTGATGCTGAGGGTGAAAAGATCAAAGATCATATGCGCAGTATTGTACCAATTTTGCTAGATACCGTAAGTTTAGATTTTTTTTTGTGCAATTTTTAAACGTTAAGTTTTCGTCCCGGGTTTTATTTTAAATCTTTATTAACACAAAAAGCTAAACCAAAAATTATATCGTCGACTTAGAGTGTAAACAGGAGAGACAAAATACTGTTGACACATCTAAAGAAATTAGTCTAATATATTTACCCTTATTACAGTCACATCAATACAATAACAAAAAATATTTATTGGGCCTTGCTTAGCCGTTGTCGAAAACAACCGACTGCTATTGACAGGATCATGCTCTTTTTCTAAACCTTAGGCCACAGAAATAGACTGTCAATAGTACACAATTGTTCTCGAGAGGGCATAGACAAAGACCAATTTGTTTTGGTATTGTATTGACGTTACGTCGATGTTGACAACTGTAATAAGGGTGATTAAGTTTTTTGAAATTAAAATCAATCCCCCTATTTGTGAAGAAGACAGTAAATATTGTAGCTTGTATACTCTTTATCGGCGACAATTGGCTCTTATTGGCAATTTCTTACTAAACTCTGAGGCTTTGTAAATTAATGGAGCATGTTAATAGTAGTCAATTGTTACCGACAAAGAGTAGGCAAGTGCCATTTTTACTGTCGTGTTGATGTGACATCGACGATATAAGGGCGAATATTTCAGCCACTCCGTGCAGCGTCACCTTCTCTTTCTAACGCCATTAAAAAGTGGATTTACACTATAAGACGACGGTATACATATTTCTCGATACTGAAAGTAGGCACAACATTTTTTTCCAACACGAAAATCACTCTCTGTACCATGAAGTCGAAGAAAAATTATATTTGAAGAATTTATATACATCCCCACTTATTCTGAAACCATTTTTCATGTCTCTTCAGTTCAATATAAAAAAATGACACTGTATCGAAAAAATTGAATAATCCCTCTAATCGTGGTTGGTGTATTTTTACCGCGACGTGTTTGTAATAGATTAAAGAACACAAAATGTCATAGTCGAAATCGAAATACGCCAACCACGATAAAGTACCATTATTGACAGCCATTTCACATTCTTTAAGGCTTAGAAAATGAGAGAAAAGTCTACCAATCAACAGTCAACCATTGTCTGTAACGAGCAGACAGACAAGTGCTAATTTTTTGGTCTTTCGACATCGACAAATAGTTACGAAACAAACGGCGTGGTAAACAAATATAAACAGGGCAATTATGAATAAAATTCTGCGAGAAATTTGCTATTTTCTCCGGGAAAAATTTCTCGCGGAATTTTATTAATAATTGCCCTCTTTAAATGAACATTTCTTCAATATAAATTTTCGAATATCATAAGTACGACTGTGAACTTTATTTCTCTCTCCTGAAAGTTTCATATTTATATTTTAAAGGGATATTAAAACCGCCAATTTTATTTTTAATTTCACTTTAGTTCTTGCAGAACTTCTAATTTTCGCTTTATTTTTTTTTGCAGAACGTTTCTAATTTTGATAAGGTGCGCATAATTGCTTTGTATGTCATGATCAAGAATGGCATTACTGAGGAAAATCTCACCAAACTATTTACCCACGCTCAATTATCGCCTAAAGATCAAGATATGGTGCGCAATTTAAGCCATTTGGGTATAAATGTTATAGCTGATGTAAGTATATTCAACACACATTTATTTAATTACACATTTAGAAGAAGTTTTGCAGCTTTAATTAAAAATTATTAATTTCTCATTTCAGTCACGCAAAAAAACATATAATGTGCCACGCAAGGAGCGCATTACAGAACACACGTACCAAATGTCGCGCTGGACACCCGTTGTCAAAGACATAATGGAGGATTGCATCGAAGACAAATTGGATCAGCGTCATTTTGCTTTTTTGGCTGGACGTGCACAAAACACCAACTATCATGCTCCAACAAGGTTAGAATTTCAAAGTTTTATTTTTATGTTAAAATACTTGCGGGTATAAACTGAAGTAAGAGAAAGCGTCCATAGATAAAAAAAAACTATTGCAATAATATTTAAAATTTCGATAAAGAATATACTATTTATTGCGCTGTTTTGTAAACCGAATCCAAGTGAAATTCTCGTTTTCAAAACGATTTAAAATTTTTGGTGTTCTCTTAATCGATTTAACATAGTTTATTTCACTAATTTTTTAAATTCATGAACCTGGGGACAATTTATAACACTCGATATCGAACGATATTATGAAATACCTCAATACAGTTTATATGGAAATATTTTAAATTTTTATTAAGAGCGCACAATATGCTATAAAAGCATAAGTGTAACCCGATTGGGTCAATATGTTGTTTTATATATTGCATACGAGTACATTATGCATGTGCATTTGAAAACTTACAAAAAGTCTTCCTCCTAACGACTTACCTTCATAATTATATAATTACAAATAGAAAACCGCAATAATTATTTATTTTACTTTTATTTATTTGTTACATTTATAATATAAGGCCTTCAAGGCCAAAAAATAGTAATAATTTTACATAGTTTAACAATATGTAGTAGTATGTCTTGAATTTTTCAACCATAAGTTTATCTCTTACACAAATCAACCACTTGAAAAAAAAAGAAACTTTCCGCACCAGGAGATCAGAAAATATAAGAAGAAACAAAGAAAGAAAATATATTAAAGAATGTTATAAAACAGAAACTGGTGCTAGATAGATACATATTAATATAATTAATATTATATTTAAAGAAAATTTTATTAAACATAAATTGTAGACAGTATATTATAGTATAGTATATTATTAAGAAATATAAATTACAAATATCAATAAGAGGTGGTTTTGAAACCACTGGTCTTGGCAAGGCGGATGTTAGCTGTTAAATATGTATTATCTGAAATGACATTTATTAATTGAAAGGTGTACCATTTACGAATATGCATCATTTAGCAGCCGAACAACGCGTGAAAATAGTTGAAACTTACTACAAAAGTGACGGTTCAAGCGAGGAAAACTTTCGAGCATTACGTCATAATCAACATATAGAGCAAGGAATTTTAAGAGATTGGAAGAGCTAGAGAGAGAGCACCCTGCTGAAAATATAGCTTCTGTTTAGTGAAAGTGTGGCGGATAATCTGAATTTGTCGATTTCACGGCGTTCTCATCAATTGGGCTCATCTTATGGCGCATTTGGAATTTTGATTTACGCCTTCATACATATAAAGTCCAACTCACGTAACATTTAAATTAAAACAAACAAAATTGTCGCATATGGGGCTCGGAGAACCCAGGAGTGATTGCCATATAGGAGGAAAAGCCATTGCATCCGGAAAAAGTGATCGTTTGGAGGTGTCATTGGGTCGTATTAAAAAAAAACGGAAGAACCGTTACCGTCAATTCAGAGCGCTATGGCCGTAGTTCCGCCTTGCAATTAAAGATTATGAACTTGACGACGCCACGAACCACACGACACTACCTATTTTGGCTTCATTGCGCAGGAAGTTTCCAGAACGCGTAATTTCACATTTTGACGTCGTTAATTGGCCAACAAAATAAAGATTTGACGCCGTCAGCCTTTATGTGGGGCTACACAAAATAATGTGTCTACGCGAATAATCCCCTAACGTTCGTGGATCATTTGAAAACCAACATTCCTCAAGTTATCGGCGATATACCGCCCGAAATGTGCGAAAGAGCCCTCGAAAACTACCTCTACTAAGGGTCGACTGCTACAACAAATTTAGAAGCGGGCATTTAATGAAATAAAACTCAACGAATCATAGCTTAATGTGTGTTTTATTTAACTGTACTTTTCAAATGGATAACCCGTTTACTAGTCTCCAGCTAAATGGCGCCTGATAGCGAATGGAATCACCACCATCGAAAATATGCGAAGTAGTAAACATCTGCCGGTTATAATTGCAGCTGACGCCAACGCACATCACGTGGTATGAAGCAGGCCGGATTCAAATACAAGGGGTGAGTGAGTCTTTACTTGATTTAATTCTATGTAGCAATTGAGACGTAGCAAATGTGGGGTCAGAACCCCATGTCATGGTTATAAATAGAAGGGAGGTTCTTAACAATATGCCAGTAAGCACTATGCATTCGAACTTAGGGAACGGAAAGTCTCAAAATCTTGCTCGTGCTCTGACCAGAGATATATTGAATTCCTAAAGGGATTCAAGTAGCAGGTGTAATACCCAAACGGTAGAGGAAGAATTGGGAGGAACAAACTATAATCCTATCCGATCTTCTTCCGAATGGACCGATCATTCCAGACCGGCGAGGAACTGAAAGCGCAGTTGGCATCCAGACGGATGCTTCTGAAGTAGGCACATTAGAATCTTGCAGGTCCATTACCTGCAGGCGCAGGATTACACCACCATGGTAGAATCCTGAAATTGCGAAGGATCGCAGACTCTCACACACTTTTCGATGAGGCTAAGAGGCTAAATCATTGGGCATCTTATAAGTCCTCAGTAAACAAATTGAGGAATTTGATAAGAAACGCTAAGCGCAAATCCTGTAGATGTTTCTGTAGGAGTGCAGAAGAACCATCATTATCAACCGTCCCTATTACCACATATTTCATTAAGAAACCATGTGGTATTTGGGCAAGCAGCGGACCTGAGATCCTTGAAGTGCTCACGACTCGCACTTCCTAGGTTGCGTCCCCTACACGGGAGAATGACCGTCTCATCAAATGACTACATACCACCACAAATTCCCATAAATAGGGAAAGGCTTATGTGGGCGATAAATGGGTTTAGCCCATACACGTTTGCAGGACCAGACGGCATTATACCAGATGACCTTCAGTATAATGCGGATAGGATATATATTACGGGCTGTATCCAGCTGTAATATATACACCAGCAAGATGTTCAGTGGTCTTCATTTCTAAATCTCCTACACCTCCGCGAAAGATTTCAGACCTATTGGTCTGTCCTTTCTCCCCAAAACCATGGAACGGATGATTGATCTCCACATCAGAATGGAGATAAGTCCAAACCAGCTATCAGCATCTCAAAATGCCTACAATAAGGCAAATACAGCTGAGACTGCGTTTTATTGAAAAAAATCGATGGAGCAAAAGGAATATGCATTGGTGGCCTTCCTAGATACAGCAGGCGCTTTCAACAATGTGAAACCAGAATCCATCATGGCTCTAAGCAGACTGAATAACCATCAGTCGGTTATAGGACTAGCCTAGAATTTACTGGCCAACAGGATTATCATACCCACTCTAGGACGTGCTACGATCCGTAAAGCAGCAAACCGAGTCACTCCCCAAGGAGGCATTCTTTCCCATCTTCGATGGAACTCTACGCTCATGGAACTTGATTACATACTGTTTAAAAACGTGGCGTGTGCCGATGATATAGCAGTGGCTGTATCTGGCAAATACCCGGATACTCTCTCACAGCGTCTGCAGGTTCCACTGAGAACCATCAGCAGATGGAGTAGCGAAACTGGCCTCTGTGTAAATCCTCCAAAAATGGAGCTTGTGCTCTTCACAATTCCAATTCCAATTCAATCAAGGGCCGTAGGTAATACCTAGGGAATAAAAGCCAGGCACTCCAAATGGCTCTACAACATGCTAATAAATTCCATAAAGGAAAGGAAAGGATCCTGCGAACATCCGCTTTGACGATTACACAGGTGCACTGTGCATCAACAACACTTTATAACGATGCACTGGCTGTCAGCTGTGCTCTCATGGTTACACAACTAGCAATGGACTCAGCGATAAGACTGGATGGAGGCAGCAGGTAGGAGCGTGGAAGAAGGCTACCACCAGAAGCCAGATTTCTGGAATTCATAATTGGTCTGCAGGAAAACATTTATTGCTGCTTATCGACACATCTTGCCTGATAAAGGATTTGCTGTAGCGCTCTCCTGCACGCTCTCTTATCATAATGAGAGCGTGCTGGATTTGTATACGGACGGATCCACGTTAGATTATGGTGTGAGTGGAGGCATCTGTATTTCCCGTTTTGAACAGGTAATGAGATTTAAGCTTCAGAATCATAAAGAGAGCAGCTAACTGGATGAGGTAGTATAGGAAATACCATGAATATATCCAAATTTCTACTCATATGGGATCAAGTCCATCGGGTGTCTACACAACATGCCCGAAAATATCGCTGCAGATGAAGTAGCCAGATTCGGGGGAGCTCGAATGCACATTCGTGACACGGATCAAACGGTTGGCGTCCCATTGAAAAGCTGTAAGACCCAAATTCGGCAAGATTTACTTGGAACCGCACAAACCAAATGGTCTAACGAGGTCACCTGCTCGATAACGAGGCAAATATGGATGGCCCCAATACGATTGTAGTAGATCTGCAATTCGGGTGGAGACACCTTGCGGGCAAATACGCCCTTTTGTTGCAGTAGTTACAGGTCTCTGTTTTATAGGTGCGCATGCTGGGAGATTAAAGAAGGCACATTCATAAAAAGTATTTGATTTATAAAAGGTTTATAAAACAGATTTCCTTACAAAATTTGTTTTAAAGAGCCTTTGTAAAACGGACTTATTTTTTATGGATGAGGCAGTAAAAAGAACGTGCAGCGATTTCTGTAGAAGTTGTCATAATGAGGAGAAGGAATAAACTGAGAACCTCCTCTGTATAAGCCCCACTCTTTATATCTCTCTCTGAGAAAAGAGTGATATCACTAGGGCATATACAGAGGACGTGCTCTACTCCTCCTCCTCATTATGACAACTTCTACAGAAATCGATGCACGTTCTTTTTACTGCCTCATCCATAAAAAATAAGTCCGTTTTACAAAGGCTCTTTAAAACAAATTTTGTAAGGAAATCTGTTTTATAAACCTTTTATAAATCAAATACTTTTTATGAATGTGCCTTCTTTAATCTCCCAGCATGCGCACCTATAAAACAGAGACCTGTAACTACTGCAACAAAAGGGCGTATTTGCCCGCAAGGTGTCTCCTCCCGAATTGCAGATCTACTACAATCGTATTGGGGCCTTCCATATTTGCCTCGTTATAGAGCAGGTGACCTCGTTAGACCATTTGGGTTGTGCGGTTCCAAGTAAATCTTGCAGAATTTGGGCCTTACAGCTTTTCAATGGGACGCCAACCGTTTGATCCGTGTCACGAATGTGCATTCGAGCTCCCCCGAATCTGGCTACTTCATCTGCAGCGATATTTTCGGGCATGTTGTGTAGACACCCGATGGAGACTTGATCCCATATGAGTAGAAATTTGGATATATTCATGGTATTTCCTATACTACCTCATCCAGTTAGCTGCTCTCTTTATGGCTGATATTTCAGCCATTATTACGCTGCATTGATTCTGAAGCTTAAATCTCAATACCTGTTCAAAACGGGAAATACAGATGCCTCCACTCACACCATAATCTAACGTGGATCCGTCCGTATACAAATCCAGCACGCTCTCATTATGATAAGAGAGCGTGCAGGAGAGCGCTACAGCAAATCCTTTATCAGGCAAGATGTGTCGATAAGCAGCAATCAATGTTTTTCTGCAGACCAATTATGAATTCCAGAAATCTGGCTTCTGGTGGTAGCCTAGCCTTCTTCCACGCTCCTACCTACTGCCTCCAGACTTATCGCTGAGTCCATTGCTAGTTGTGTAACCATGAGAGCACAACTGACAGCCAGTGCATCGTTATAAAGTGTTGTTGATGCACAGTGCACCTGTGTAATCGTCAAAGCGGATGTTCGTAGGATCCTTTCCTTTCCTTTATGGAATTTATTAGCATGTTGTAGAGCTATTTGGTGGAGTGCCTGGCTTTTATTCCCTAGGTATTACCTACGGCCCTTGACTGAATTGGAATTGTGAAGAGCACAAGCTCCATTTTTGGAGGATTTACACAGAGGCCAGTTTCGCTACTCCATCTGCTGATGGTTCTCAGTGGAACCTGCAGACGCTGTGAGAGAGTATCCGGGTATTTGCCAGATACAGCCACTGCTATATCATCGGCACACGCCACGTTTTTAAACAGTATGTAATCAAGTTCCATGAGCGTAGAGTTCCATCGAATATGGGAAAGAATGCCTCCTTGGGGAGTGACTCGGTTTGCTGCTTTACGGATCGTAGCACGTCCAGAGTGGGTATGATAATCCTGTTGGCCAGTAAATTCTAGGCTGGTCCTATAACCGACTGATGGTTATTCAGTCTGCTTAGAGCCATGATGGATTCTGGTTTCACATTGTTGAAAGCGCCTGCTGTATCTAGGAAGGCCACCAATGCATATTCCTTTTGCTCCATCGATTTTTTTCAATAAAACGCAGTCTCAGCTGTATTTGCCTTATTGTAGGCATTTTGAGATGCTGATAGCTGGTTTGGACTTATCTCCATTCTGATGTGGAGATCAATCATCCGTTCCATGGTTTTGGGGAGAAAGGACAGACCAATAGGTCTGAAATCTTTCGCGGAGGTGTAGGAGATTTAGAAATGAAGACCACTGAACATCTTGCTGGTGTATATATTACAGCTGGATACAGCCCGTAATATATATCCTATCCGCATTATACTGAAGGTCATCTGGTATAATGCCGTCTGGTCCTGCAAACGTGTATGGGCTAAACCCATTTATCGCCCACATAAGCCTTTCCCTATTTATGGGAATTTGTGGTGGTATGTAGTCATTTGATGAGACGGTCATTCTCCCGTGTAGGGGACGCAACCTAGGAAGTGCGAGTCGTGAGCACTTCAAGGATCTCAGGTCCGCTGCTTGCCCAAATACCACATGGTTTCTTAATGAAATATGTGGTAGTAGGGACGGTTGATAATGATGCACTCCTACAGAAACATCTACAGGATTTGCGCTTAGCGTTTCTTATCAAATTCCTCAATTTGTTTACTGAGGACTTATAAGATGCCCAATGATTTAGCCTCTTAGCCTCACCGAAAAGTCTGTGAGAGTCTTTGCGAGCCTTCGCAATTTCAGGATTCTACCATTGTGGTGTAATCCTGCCCCTGCAGGTACTGGACCTGCAAGATTCTAATGTGCCTAGTTCAGAAGCATCCGTCTGGATGCCAACTGCGCTTTCAGTTCCTCGCCGGTTTGGAATGATCGGTCCATTCGGAAGAAGATCGGATAGGATTATAGTTTGTTCCTCCCAATTCTTCCTCTACCGTTTGGGTATTACACCTGCTACTTGAATCCCTTTAGGAATTCAATATATCTCTGGTCAGAGCACGAGCAAGATTTTGAGACTTTCCGTTCCCTAAGTTCGAATGCATAGTGCTTACTGGCATATTGTTAAGAACCTCCCTTCTATTTATAACCATGACATGGGGTTCTGACCCCACATTTGCTACGTCTCAATTGCTACATAGAATTAAATCAATTAAAGACTCACCCCTTGTATTTGAATCCGAGCTGCTCCATACCGCGTGATGTACGTGCATTTGCGTCAGCTACAATTATAACGGTTGGATGCTTTTTGTACGCCGTGTGTACCACTTCGCGAATCTCTGCTGGTGGTGATTCGCTCTCATGGGTCATGTACCTGGAGACGTCTCCGGAGTTGGTTGGTTTACGTGGCTGCTGTGTCCACTACTTTGCTAATCTCTGCTGGTTGTGATTCGCTCTCATGGGCCATGTAGCTGGAGACTAGTTTCCGGAGTTGGTTTGTTACGTGGCTGTTGTGATCGCTGCTTTGCTGATCTCTGCTAGTGGTGATTCGCTCTCATGGGCCATGTAGCTGGAGACTAGTCTCCCAAATTGGTTGGTTGTCTTGGCTGCTGTGTTCACTACTTTGCTAATCTCTGCTGGTGGTGATTCGCTCTCATGGGCCATGTAGCTGGAGACTAGTCTCCGGAGTTGGTTTGTTTACGTGGCTGTGGTGATCGCTGCTTTGCTGATCTCTGCTGGAGGTGATTCGCTCTCATGGGCCATGTAGCCGGAGACTAGTCTCCCAAATTGGTTGGTTTTCTTGGCTGCTGTGTTCACTACTTTGCTAATCTCTGCTGGTGGTGATTCGCTCTCATGGGCCATGTAGCTGGAGACTAGTCTCCGAAGTTGGTTTGTATATGTGGCTGTTGTGATCACTGCTTTGCTAAACTGCTGGTGGTGATTCGCTCTCATGGGCCATGTAGCTGGAGACTAGCCTCCCAAATTGGTTGGTTTACTTGGCCGCTGTGTTCACTACTTTGCTAAACTCTGCTGATGGTGATTCGCACTCGTGGGCCATGTTGCTGTCTCCTAAGTTGGTTGGTTTACGTGGCTGCTTGCTGCATGCAGGAGCTCAAGTAGAATTTAGATAACTTCTCCCTGCTGTTATGGTATCTCCATCACTGTAATCAGAGAGCAAGAAAATTTTCAAGTTGTTTTTGGTTAAAATAACTAACTCGTTAAGCTAAATCTATCGATTTACGAGTACAATTTTTAAAAGAGTATTTCTAAATAAGGCAATGGCTTAAAAGTTTAATCCTTTTTTAATTTAATTATCGCGAAAAATTTTTAATTTTGTATTTGTTCAGCATTGTAGCGATCGAATCTAGCTTTAGCGAATTACTGACTAAGAGGGCTGAGCTTACCTGGATTGTTTACATGTATCAATCTGTAGGCTTTCGTGGCTGGTCCAAATGCCCTATTTTGATGTATGCAGGGTTTTTGGATCAGCAGAAACTCCTTCCTTCCGCAGCCGAAATTGCTTTTGAATGGTTGACTTGTGTCGCCTTCACCATGCCTTTGCTTACCCTATTGAAATATTTTTAAATTTATTTCGTTATTTAATGTTGAAAATTAGTTTTTAAAATTATAGTTTGAACTTTTTTCTTTTACTAATTTATGCTTGTTTTTATTTTAATTTGTCGTCCACTTAGTGCTCGCTATGGCCACTGGCATAAAGACAAAACTCAGACCCAGGTAAAGAATGTGCCACGTCTAATTGTCTTCATTACTGGCGGTGTTTCGATGTCCGAAATGCGCTGCGCTTACGAAGTAACAAATGCTATTAAGAACTGGGAAGTCATTATTGGTTCATCACACATCTTAACACCCGAAAATTTCTTGAGTGATTTGGGTTCACTTTCCAAGGAAGATTAGAAGTACGCCCAGCCAAGTGAAACAGCAGGAGAAAATTCCACAAACAATTCTTAACAATTAAACAGTATAATTTAAATATAATAAAAAAAAAACTTAAAAATAATAAAATAAAGCTTAGACAGCAGCAACACACAGTAGTCGGTAACGAGAAATGCTAAACGATTTACAATTATAGTCTTCATAGCGAAAAATAAATAAATAATATTAATATTATTTTTTTTTTATCAATGTGGTCAAATAATTATTAACAATTTTTGCAATTCCCACTTTTTGTATTTTTTTAAGAAATTTTTCAAATTAAATTTATTTATTTATTACACCAAAATAAAAAATAACCTTACATAATTTCCAATATTAAATAAAATTAAAACTTAATTAACAGATTAATTGTCTCTATATGTTTGATATCTGCTGCTAAAATGTGTTACAACTTAATGAAATAGAACCAATTTAAATGTTTAAAGTTCAGAGTAAAAAGGTTTAATATTTAGAAAATGTTTGTCAAGTAAATTAAAAAATAAATAAAAATAACATTAAAAAGTTTTCAATTAATAAGTTTAAAGATTGAACATCTTTCATTTAATTAAATAATTACTATGCTCTATTATAACAAAAAATAATAATGAAAACAAAAATACTTTGTAATATGTAGTATCGTTTAACTTCACACTCTATACATATTTAAAACAATACCTAAATTTATGAACAATAAAAAAACAAACGATAAAATTTAAAACACACCCCCAATTATATATATAAACTTTCTCTTCTCTTTAAAAAAAAAGAACTTAAAATTAAACAAAAACTTTAAAAAAGAAGCTAAGGAAAACAAAGAACGTAAAACGAATTGCAAACGAAACATACTTATGTACTTAAAAACAAACAAAAAAAAAACAAAGTGAAAAAGTCATAAAAAATATTAAACAAATTTCTTAAAATTTAGAAAATATTTCTGTTGGTTCCAGTTAAAGGCCGTGCTACACTATCCCACATAATCGTGCAAATTTAGAGCAAATACAACCCTGGTATGATGGAGTGTGTGAAAATGTTCAAAAGACAATAACAGTTCATCAGATCAGGGTTGTATTTTTTGCAGGTCGGGCGATTGTGTGGGATAGTGAGTCATGGCCTTAAATCAACACATGTTATGGCAGAATTTTAATATTTTAATACATACAGTGAACAACAACAAAATTGTACAGCAAACGCTGTGTTCTTCTAATCAAAGTATCTCTCTAGATCCTTTTAAGATTTAAGCTAAAGTCTTTAATTTTTTTTTTTTGTTGCATCGATATTCCATAAAATACATCGATGTTTTTTATACATTGATTCGGCGGCTCGGCTTAGCCTTCTCTCAGTCTCCTTGCGCGTGTTTAGCAAGCTGTTTGTTGACAGCGAAGATGCCAGGCACGAGCTTATTCGCCGCTTATAAAAGTGTTGCCAGTTGTTCACATAATATTAACCAGGTTTATATGTACAAACTTGAATCAACAGAACACATATAGATAGATAAGTATACACGCTTATATATCAATCTACACGTTCTGTATACAATTTGTCATTTCGATGCATCGCAAGAAAACATCGATGTTTTCGGATTATATCGATGTTTCGACACAACACATCGAGTGTTTTTAAAACACCAATATTTTTTGTCCATCCCTATTATTTAATTGGAAATATTTTTCTTTAACTTACAATTTCCGTAATTGTATTTATTTACAAAATCGTTGTAGGTTCAAAATCAGTTAATTATTTAATTGATATAACAAAAAAATTTATTTTATTCACAAATTCTTTTTTATCCTTTTGTCATGATAACAATACATCGGGTACAGACGTAGGATAACGGATTACGGAGCTACGTTGATTAGAAGAGCGGAGAGTTTGCTGTAACAGTTTTTTTGCTCACGGTTATGTATAACAGAATTCACAACTTCTCCACAAAACCTGTGCACATTTTATTTATCAAATAAGCTTGTGCTTGAAATTAAAATAAATTGGAAAATGTTCATTCAAAGATGAACTTTGAATGTCCCATATTTTTTTTTTAATTAAATTTCTAACAAATTATATTAAAAACATAAAGTGCAAAATGGTAAATTGTCACATTAGCGTAAAATTAATTGTCCATATGCAAAAACTGTTATACAAAACAGAAGTTAAAACTTATATTCACAGCTCGACAGCTGCTGCAGAATTTTGTTTTTGAAATTTTCGGAATTCATATTTAAGCTTTCATTGTTGTGAACTTTTGATATTATAACTTTTATATAAAAGTAAATGTTAAGAAAACGTTTTAATTAAATTTAAAAAAAAACTACTTTCAAAAGTTGCAAGAAAACAAGATGGCAAATATTTAAATACTTCTAAAGTCATACAAAACAAAAACATAAATACATAAATACGAGTATTTAGAAACTATTTAACTGAATGCAATGGATTATTTACATCAATCTCTCTCTATTGTATAACAGTAAAACATTTCAGTAATACCGCCTTGAAAACTAGTTTTTGATAGCATTAATTTAGCGTTGGGTTAATAATTAACTGCTATTTTAAGCTGTGTTTAATATTAGAACGGTAAACTAAATCAAACAGCCGAAGGATTTCCCATAAGCAAAAACTGTTATACAAAAGTAAAAGTAAAAGTAATGAAATTTTAGGAATGCATATTTAAGCGTCCCTGGTTAACATTTTTGGAATTATAACTGTTATACAAAAGTAAATATTTAAAAAACATTTTAATAAAATTAAAAAGAAAAATGCCTTCAAAAGAAAGAAATGCAAATATTTAAATAATTCCATACTCCATTCGATTGATTAATTTTTATATGTATGTAAGTGTATTAATCTTTCCATTTGATATAACAGTTAAGCATTTTGGTAATACCGCCTTCAAAACCAGTTTTTGATAGTATTAATTAAGCGTTGGGTTAAAAATTAATTGCTATTTTAAGCTGTGTTTAAAATTAGAACAGTATTAGCAAAGCGAACTTCTAAGGAATTGCCAATATGCAAAAACTGTTATACAAAAGTAGCAGAAGTTACAAAATTGTGTCGACAGCTCAACACAGCTGCTGCGGAATATTGTTTTTGAAAAATTTAATGACCTAATGAAGTTGTACGAAGTTATATTTAAGATTACATATGTAGTTAAAAATTTTTAATATTATAACTGTTATACAAAAGGAAATATTTAAAATAAACTGCTGTCAAAGGTTGCAAAAATCTAATGTTTATTATATTGTGGCTAACACTGTTGATAAGTATGATAAATTATGCAAAACAAATTAGAAAATTAGTAGAAACTATTTAAATAATGTAAGTGCATCAAATCTTTCTCTATGGTATAACAGTAAAACATTTTGGTAATACCGCCTTCAAAACCAGTTTTTGATAGTATTAATTAAGCGTTGGGTTAAAAATTAATTGCTATTTTAAGCTGTGTTTAAAATTAGAACAGTATTAGCAAAGCAAACTTTTAAAGGATTGCCAATATGCAAAAACTGTTATACAAAAGTAAAAGAAGTTGTAAAATTGTGTTGACAACTCAACAGCTGCTCATATTTGTGCTTCAAGTTGTAGTTTTTTATAAAATAACTGTTATACAAAAGTAAATTTAAAAAAAAACTGCTTTCAAAGGTTGCAAAAATCGAAAGTATATTTTATTGTATCCCACACTGTGATAAGTGTAAGAAAATATACAACACACAAACATAAATGTGTAGAAATTATTTAACTCAATTCGATTGATTACTTATGAATGTAAGTGTATTAATTTTTCTCTATGGTATAACAGTAAAACATTTTAGTAATACCGCCTGAAAAAACCAGTTTTTTGATAGTATTAATTTAGCGTTGGGTTAAAAATTAAATGCTATTTTAAGCTGTGTTTAAAAGTATAAGAGTAATACTAAATACTAAAAAGCCAACATTTGTTAAAAAAAACTGTTATATAAAAAATCAAACTGAGTTAAATATTAAAATTCTACTTAATTGTTATATTCAAAGTAATGCATTTGCATTTCCTTAGAGGCGGTTCGAAAATCAATATAACAGTTATAAAAACTATAAAATTTTACTATTTAAAAAAAAATATTTGCAATAAATAGAAGAACAGACAGTGTTGAACACAATTGCAAACCTAAAGAAAAATTTAATTTTTTATAAGGTTTTATGTAAAATAAGCGTAAAACTAGTATAACTGTTACCCCCTAGATTAGACTGGCAATAAATATGTTGGCAATATGGCAATAACGCCGGCAGAATAACGGAACAATATTGCCGATTGCTTTACTTATTTTAAGGTTATGGGAAATCGTAGCTCATAATATGGAAAAGGTCAACAGGGGAGATAGGTAAATAGCAAAAATATAATTCGCTTGTAAATATCTGGTTAATCGAAAAATTTTTTTCAAGAGACTTCCTTTTTTTCAATTTATTTTCTCAATTTAACTAATATTGTCTACATAAATGTCAAATGCAATACAGAATATAAATTAACACCGAGTTTGGCATTTCATGTACGCAATAACTGTCAACGAAAATTTTTTTCAACATTAAAGAACAACGCAACTTGGGTTCTTTAATCTGGGACCAAAATGTCTTAGCTGAAGTCCAAATGCAACAAAACTGCTGATTAAGCCTATTCGATTTAATAAATCGTCCATTGATCATTAAAGTCAAATAGATAAACGACTAAAGGAATTTTTCCTACTTCCTAGTAGACAGAAAAATCTCTCTGTGCTTTTTGCATCAAAACTAAACTCACAAATTTTAACCAATTGATGTAAATTACTCGACATCAGGAGTAAATTATTTATTCTGTCACATAAATTTTGATGGAAAGTATTTTGAAAATGCCACTCCTACATTTATATTTTAATAGTATGGGGAAAATAAGAAATAATTTATATTCCGATATAATATATTTCTCCAATCAACACTTTTAATTAAAAGAAATCAATTAGAAATTAATTAATTAATTTTGGTTAACTAAAGTTTAACTAGACTGTAAAAATTTCAATTCGAGATCTCAACAAATTGCCCTGCTTCTAGAATATTTGAAAACTAAAAAATAGTTTAATAACAATTTGCTATTTTCTTTTTTTTTTTTTTAAAAAATTAAACAAACCCATATTTAAAAGGTAATAAAACAACAATTTACTCATAGTAGTATTAAATGAAATCAAGAAATTATTTACCATATAAATTTCATGTGAAAACAAGATCTTTTTAAACTTTAAAAGGAAACAATTTATAATTTAAATTTTTAACCAAAAAAAAATTTAAAGAAATTCTTAATGGATCCCTTACTTTAATTCAAATAAACTCTAAAGTACATTTGAAGAAAAAAAGTTAATTAATTATTTTAAACAAAAAATTATGAAAAATTTAAATGTTTCCAATTTCTAACGATTTAATAGTTTTTGTAAAATTATATTTTTTTTTTTTGAGTTTTTAAGATAAAATGAAAATTGTAGAAAAAAAATGGAATTCGAATGAAATTTTAAAATATTCGATTGCTTTTATTCTTGCTACAGTGTGTAACAGGCTGTCAAGAAAGCTCAGTTTGTATAACAGCTTTCATTGCTCTAAAGAAAGTTTTACACTACAAAACCCAATTATAACAAAATTTACTTTGTTTAATTTGTATTTTTTTTTATAGAATATTCTGTTTATTATGTAAAATTTATTGTTTAATCATTAGGCCTTCAAGATATTTTTTGATTAATTAAACTTAACAAAAAAATAAATTTTTTTTTTGTGAAAGAAATTTCAGATTAAACTTTATTAATTATTATGATCGATTGTCCTAATTTGTTTCTCTCTGAGGGCAAATTTACGGCCTTCACTTCAAGAAAGCTTAAGTGACATAATTTTCGAACTTCATTTTTTCACGAAAATCGATTATCTGCAACCATAATTAATCGATTTGCGTCAAAAAAACGAAGTTAAAAATATATGTCGCTTAAGCTTTTCTTTTGCGGTATGGCTCGATATACCAAAGTTGTTAGAAATCGTCTCCATTTAAATTCTATTGAAATGCTTTACAATTTCTCTCGTTATCGTTTACAAGTTTTTTTTTGCCTTTTGGGAAAATTAATAAAAATCACTTGAAAAATTAAAATCCTCTTAAAAAAAAATAATATTTTTTTTTAAATTTAGAAGGAAATTTTCTCAAACTCTTTTAATAAACAAAATATTTAAGGCCCTGTTTCCAGATAGAGGTTAGACTTGAAAAGAAAATTGATATGAAAAGTATTAAATTTTTTAGTGATTTTCATGTCTGCCTTTATGAAAACATTTTCTACAATTTTCACTTTATAATAAAATCTAAATTAAAAAACATCAAATATTTTAATTTATGAAGATTTATTTAAAAAAAAAAAACTTAATATAACAAAAGAAAAACTATAACCTAAAACATTTAAATATTTTCAACCAGGGACATTTAAACAAAAAAACTTTTGAAACAAGCACAAACTAAAATTTTGCAATATACTCCAGTATTTGTAATAAGATCTAAAGAAATCTAATCTAATCTAATCTAATAATATTATTATTATATTACGTTGAAATTATGCAACTTATATGCGAAAAGATTAGTTAAAATAAAATTAATGAAATAAAATTTCTCAACAAATAAACATTAAACTTATTAATGAAATATTTAAAATTAAAAATGTTAACTATAGTGAAACAAAGAAGTTAAACAACAACTTAAAACAAAATCTGCATAATTTGAAAATATGATGAATAGAGAACGAATAAATTTAAACAACAGAAAAAAGGTCAGTCAAATCGATTCAGCAACAGCCTTAAAGAAGTGGAACAGAAAATAGAATAATGTGTTCTTTCAACTTCAATTCTTTCAACATCAATTTCTCTCCCAAAGAAATTGACCAGCATGAAATTGTTAGCATTGGAAATGGAGGAACAACATCTATGATAAATCTTTAAGTGATCTAGCATTCGGCTTTCAAAACTGCCGACTAAGGTCTGAGCAACAAATAGGCTACAGGGAAGGATACCAACCACAACGATTTGATTAAAACAGGGTCTGACAGCCAAAGAAATGAGTTGTAAAATCATCTTGCTTAGAACAACTAATAAAAGCAAAACCTTAACTACTGAGGAAAATCTCATTGAAATGACTTGAAGAGAACCTAAAGAAACAACACACAAGCAAAGAGAAAAGCCACAAAGGAATAAGTAAATTAACCAGAGAGAAAATTAAAAAAAAAAACTGTTTATTATCGAATTATGTAGTTTTTTAAAAATGACTTTGAAAAACAACTTATTAAGCAAACAATATATTACATTTACTAACAAAAACACAATTTTTTAAACAATACATTCCACAGTATTTATATAAATCTATCCGCATATAACCACAATAAATTAAGCACTTACAGAAAAGATTATATAATTATATACTTAAACAATATTTAACATGTATGTATTAATAAATTAATTAAACATTATACAATTAAAATGAAGTAATATTGAGTACTAAAGCCGCTTTAATTTTAAAAGAAAGTTTCAAATAATAATTATTAAAAATCACTAAAGAACTTACTGACAACAATGAATGTGTTGGAGGACCCTGAGAAAGCTGAAGTTTCTTGATTAATTTAACATCAAAAGTCGCCACTCACGCATATCAAGAAATGACAAGTTTTTTGGGGTTTGAAAACAAAAATACAGACATAAGTATAAAATATAAAAAAAACTTGACTTAACTACACATTGATGTATGTAACAAATCTTATATAAAAAATTTATATTTATAAATTAAAGACAAAGAAAGCAAATTCAATGATATATTAAAACAAATTTAAAAAAAATGAAAACATTTTGTA